>FR990043.1:5687519-8467519 GCA_905404095.1 Glaucopsyche alexis | reverse complement strand
GACAGACAGACAGACAGACAGACAGACAGACAGACAGACAGACAGACAGACAGACAGACAGACAGACAGACAGACAGACAGACAGACAGACAGACAGACAGACAGACAGACAGACAGACAGACAGACAGACAGACAGACAGACAGACAGACAGACAGACAGACAGACAGACAGACAGACAGACAGACAGACAGACAGACAGACAGACAGACAGACAGACAGACAGACAGACAGACAGACAGACAGACAGACAGACAGACAGACAGACAGACAGACAGACAGACAGACAGACAGACAGACAGACAGACAGACAGACAGACAGACAGACAGACAGACAGACAGACAGACAGACAGACAGACAGACAGACAGACAGACAGACAGACAGACAGACAGACAGACAGACAGACAGACAGACAGACAGACAGACAGACAGACAGACAGACAGACAGACAGACAGACAGACAGACAGACAGACAGACAGACAGACAGACAGACAGACAGACAGACAGACAGACAGACAGACAGACAGACAGACAGACAGACAGACAGACAGACAGACAGACAGACAGACAGACAGACAGACAGACAGACAGACAGACAGACAGACAGACAGACAGACAGACAGACAGACAGACAGACAGACAGACAGACAGACAGACAGACAGACAGACAGACAGACAGACAGACAGACAGACAGACAGACAGACAGACAGACAGACAGACAGACAGACAGACAGACAGACAGACAGACAGACAGACAGACAGACAGACAGACAGACAGACAGACAGACAGACAGACAGACGGACAGAGCGAAACTATAAGGGTTCCTTAAGTATTACGGAACCCTAAAAACGAGGTGTGATCACGCAAAGGACACGAGAAAAATAAGTGATCTAAAGTTCCCGTATCCTCCCCGCAGTCACACGCATCATTATTTAAAATGCCAATTCTATTTAAATGACTAGGAATACACATATGTCCCAATCGCATTCTTATTCGAAGAAATTATAAGTCTGGAACTATTGATTTTATTAAACCAAGACTTTTTGGTATTATGGGCTGCAATTTATACATACGATTACCCTTATGTTGTCCAGTAAATTCCCAATACTTGTTCCAATCATTATATAAATGGATTGTCGGTAAATTTAGAAGGTCGTAGGGATACATTTTAAATGGATGAGTGTCGCCACTCTGCACTGCATCCTTAGCTATATCATCTGCTTTTTCATTGCCTAAGATTCCTGAGTGGCTAGGAACCCAAGAAAATGCTATAGTATATCCCTTTTCAACACACTTATATAGCTTATCTCTAATATCAAAGATTATATGATTATATGGTTTATTACGAAATGGAAATTTTTCAATACCCTGTAATGCACTCTTAGAGTCACTAAATATGATGGAATTTGTTAATTTAAACATTAATATATCAAAGACTCCATTAGGATAAGATGGCGAACGGTTGAAATATTCCAAGTTTAGATATTTATTACAATATTATCGAATAGCCCAAATGCTGAACGATCAGAAACGTGACAAGTTCGATGCCACGTATTCCACGACTTCCGTATTTTATCCTGATTCCTGAGCTTTTATAATCCAGTCATTCCCAAATTCAGGCAAATAATCCCCAAGTCTCCATGACCACCATTCTTTTCTATAACATCTATCAATACTGGCATCGACCTAGTCCAAATAGTAAAACTACTTGACGTTTCCAATCATAGACAATCTTAGCTTTAACACGCTCCGACACGGCCATTCTGACAATTCGCACGTCCCTGTGCGAAACAAATCCGTTGACACTCCGACAAGATCACCCTGGCGATTCTGAGATCCTTGTGTGAAGAATATTTATGTGCATCAACGCTCCGACACGGCTATTCTGTCCATGCACACGTCCTCGTGTGAAGCGTCTCACGTCTTCGTTTCAATGTTCTGAAAAAAACATTTGACAGCACAGTAAAAGGTTCTCACTCGGTCAACCTGACCTCGGAAAATTAATAAGAACTACTTTAATCCATGGACATAACATTAAATTTTCTCATATTCTAACACATCAATACCTCCCTCCTGTGTCAATTACACTCTTATTAACATCCTTCATCTAACCTCTATGTAGTGTTCTCAGAGTTAAGTTTTAATTTACATTTTATACTCTCAGATTAAACACACATGAAGTATACAGATACAACACAATATCAACCATAATCTTGCTACCAAATAAATCATGACATGCTTTACCACACACTTCACACTTTACATGTACCAATCTCAATATCGAAAAACGATGCTGTTATATTCCCATCCGGTAGGCAGCTAAAGAGCCGACTCCATCCGGGCTAACTATATTCAACCACTGCAGCATTGGTACAATACAAGGCCACCTCCATCCGGTGCACCTCACTACAAAAAACCACTGGGTTGCCTCCATCCGACACCCAGTCACAAGGCCACCTCTATCCGGTGCCTACTCTCATCAAGCAATGGGCTGACTCCATCCGGCATCCACTCACAAGGCCACCTCTCTCCGGTGCCTACTCTCATCAAGTAATGGGATGCCTCCACCCGGCACCCAATCACAATCCTCGCTCGCAATCCGCAGTCGCAATTCACATTCGCAATCTACAGTTGCAATTAACAGGTGCAAACAAAAATATTCTCAGTTTATATTTTAACAAACAGTTTACAATGTACTTCAAAATCTTAATGTCTTTTGGACCGCTTAGATTATTACCGGATTGAGCGCGCCGAACATCTTGGTGAAATAACTAAACCTACTATTAAACCAAAAGCTAATATCATTTTACTTTAGTGCTAAACAGAGCCGTCGTATTGCATACACGTCACGAACTTTTAACAAAATATTTTTGCATTTAACTTTTTTAATAAATACATCCAGAAGCAGAGACGGGCGAGCAAAAAAAAACATTGACCGAACCGGTAGCACATTTACAAGAAATAAAGAAAGATTTAGTGCCTCACATGACTATCGAGTACTTTAAAAATTATTCCACATAATTCGAAAAAAAAAAATACTGTCGCAAAAACGTTAGACCGGGCAACCCGATCGTCTTTGTTTTAGGCTCAAATTGTAGCTGACTAAATTGTCCAGAGGAATTTTTCGCAAATTTTGAAATAATTCTCCGTTTCCAAATTATCGCGCTTCAAAAAATATAAAAAAATCTGAATAAAATTTAATTTTTATTTCACTGTTTCAGCCATAACTTTTTTCGTTTTTTTTTCGTGAATACGCGTCCTTTGAGCTTTTTTTGAATATCATATCCTTCACAACTCTCCGAGATATAAGGGAATCTTAGTTTTTCATGAAATCGGAGCTTGCACTGGAGCGAAGGAAAAGAAAGTTACAATGTCAAAAGTATTTCGTATTTTTTCTAGCTATACACACTACAATTAATGTTGAAGGGTCAGGTGTTTCACAATACTCCCGCCGAATGTAAGCAGTTGTAACTTGTTACACTAAGTTAACATAACACATATTAGGACGATTACGCTAAAGATTGATATCAATATAAAACTTTTGAATTTTCAAAGTTTCTGATGGAAATTATACGTTTCTTTCTCATAAATTTAATAATCGTTTGGTCGTAAGCAACTTTGGTGCGTTTATAACGAACGACAATTTTCGTATTCAACTCGAGGTTCATTTTCACGTTTACAGATGAGCAATCGGATTGTTGATGGAAAATAACCATAGCCATCGCTTTTATTACCATACCAAAAGAGTCATTTAATGCGTTGCTAGTCGTTAAGATAATCTTAGGTCTCCTGTCGCACAATTTTTAAGTATTTTTGGTTTTACCTAAGTACCATAATATTCTAGGCAATTTGATTTTAGCATGTGTAACAATATACATTCGAAGCCCACAAAGTAAACCAAAAGGTCGATTCTACTAATCAAATTCCGTAACAATACAGTTACGATCCAGTCCTGATAATATATTAAAACTGCAAAAATGGCACTCTCACAAACGTCTAACCAACGTCAAACCCGTTTTGATTGGGCACAACTCCAAAAATCAGTTCATGACGTCAAGACTAGTCATCCACAACTCAACAAAAGCAAACTAAAAGTGTAAGTCAACTACGAGAATTGGGGTTAGAATAACTGATAGTTGACACAGAGATGACTGAATATACCAGTAGTAATAAACCTCCTCCTGACATTTCATAAAAGCTTCTACATCTGTTACTTTCTAGTCGATATCCTTTAACTTCATTGGAAGTAACTGCAATTTTAAGTCCACGGTTTTAATATGCGCAAGTAAAATTCAGGCTTCTGAAACTTTGCCATTACTTTCTACTTAAAACCTTACCGATCAATAATTAATTGACAATATTTATAAGATCAAATAGCTCATAAATATAAAAAAAGTAAGATCAGGACAAAGATTGGTGATTTGCTTTGATGTCCGTTTTCGCAAACTAGAGTATGTATGTTGTGTCTATATGATGACGTTGCCATAGGTTGACATTTCCAGTTAGGTTCAAGTGGTTCATTTTTCTGAAGGTTTGGGGGCCGTTATACCAAATACTCCATAGACCTTAGGAAAACAATTATTATTAGCAAAATCGGATATTGACTTTTCATTATGCCTGCTTTTTCTTAAAACAGTAACCTATATTCAGAAGATAGATGATTCGTCATTTCGATATATAATAGTAAAAAAATTTAGTCATTCGTATCGTATCGAAATAAGTTGTTATTTCTTTGTTCTAAGTTAAACATTTTTTCAATGGCTCGGCTCTGATCACTAACATTCCCAACGCTGGGGCTCGGATCTCTCATCAACTGGAAGTTGCATCAGTCTACTACGCTACCTAATCACAAAAATTGGGACCAGATAAGCGCTTCTAGTGAGCTGCCTCTTCAAAATTTTAACCGCCTTCCAACAAAGGAGGACTACTTAATTGATTATATCAATATGGCGACAAATTTAAGATACGTAATCATAGTTTAAGATATCGTTAAATTCCTCTTTCGAATACAATTTGATATTCCAACAAAACCGATTAACCATCTCCATAAACTATTCATTAATACTGCAGAACAATATATTCATTTTTTTTTTGTTTCTTTTTTTTCAAATGGGGCTACGTTAATGTCATTTAAGTTGTTTTAACTTAATCGGACTGGTGACTGCCATTTGGCTAGTCTTTATGGTACAATATATTAATCATTCGTAAGCCTCATGTACATAAGTCTAGCGTTTTCGATGGCGCAAGGCAGAAGCGACATAGTGTCATCTGTTGTGGTTTTAAGTAGCTTTTATGTAACGTTAACCCTGTAGGACAGAGCGATATATTGAAATGTCGCCATTCTCGTTGCACCGAACTGCCCCCTTGTACCTAATACTAAAACCAAGAGAGAAAATAATTTATGCAATCAATAATTATCTGTCAAAATAAAATCATCCCAAAGTACATACGTATCATTCCAAATTAATAAACAATTTCACTTGGTTAGATAATAATCTAGCGCCTGAAACATGAATTTTCAACTACTATCTTAAAGTATCATGCGAATTCTTATTGCAAAGTTAGATTTTGACAAACGGACAAAACTGTATTTCCAATTTGATCCAAAGGTTGCGAAGTACTATAATTTTATGTTCGTTTTAAATATTCTTTTTATTTTTGTCTCATGAAATCAATTATGAGTTATTATGTACTCAAATAAAAATGTCATTCGTGAGAACGCGCAAGATCACGCTCCTTCTATATCATAACAAAGATTACTTAAATTTGCAAAATTTAACAACTGTCATACATTCTTATAGCATCATCTGCAAAATAGCAGTACACTGTAAGAAGTAAATTATTACACTCATGCACATCGTCTCAGACTTCAGCAGGCTACGCGTCGCTATATAAGTAGGTAGGTCCACACATATGCAGTCTTTCGATACACAAACTAGTATCTAACCTAAATCTTAGTTTGAGATGTGCTAACTCGGTTAGACCATGAAGCCATTAGCATCAAGAGAAGCAACATCTTATATGATCTTTATTAGCTAGGTAATTTCGCTATGTGTATCAAATGAAAGAGACTTCATAAACAATACTAGATCAATTCTACCAATATTTCGAAAAAAATATCGTAATGGAAGGAATACGCTCACCACAGTTATTGAGTGTCCAAGTTGGAATCTTTATGCCCAATATATTATCATTTACCAAGTTAAGAGAGCAAAACTGCATCTGCCACGTAATTTATCGTCAATTCCCTCCAAGTATGTCAATACATAGTGTCCTTGTCTCCCGCTGTAAAATAAAAATAAACAATACATGACATATCTCAGAATTGCTATTAAACTAGCTTTGATGTTCTGATGCAGCTAAACGTCTTTAACAAAACTTTTCCTCATGCAGGACAATCAATTGACTTGTGTCCCTATCAACCACAAACAAAGCATTTGCGAGCAGTGTGTTGACCACAGGATCTTATATTCTCTAGTTTTGGCTTTCCATCTCTTATGTTTGTTATTATTATATTTTTAGCGATCAATACAATTCAACTTCAACTCAAGAATCTTGTGTTCTAAGTCTCCGCTACGGATTAAGTGTACCCAATATCCTTTGTAATTGGAATGTGAATGCAGTCTGATTATTTCATCTTGCTTTTACACCATGAAGATTCACCCATGCTAAATGCATGTAATACACTCTTCTGACTCTAGTGTCATTCTGATCGGTTTCGATCTATTAATCTAGGTATTACTTTCGTCGGACAACTTTTAGTTTTCTCCACGTTTTGGGCTCTACGCATTTGTTCATTTGCGATTTAAGCAATTTGCTCATCCTGCGTGTCATGCTCATTCTGCCCTTTGCACGTTATGCTCCGAAGGGTCTTTCTATGTGGGTCGTGATGTTCATACCAGTTCTGATATCAAAGACTCCATTAGGATAAGATGGCGAACGGTTGAAATATTCCAAGTTTAGATATTTATTACAATATTATCGAATAGCCCAAATGCTGAACGATCAGAAACGTGACAAGTTCGATGCCACGTATTCCACGACTTCCGTATTTTATCCTGATTCCTGAGCTTTTATAATCCAGTCATTCCCAAATTCAGGCAAATAATCCCCAAGTCTCCATGACCACCATTCTTTTCTATGACATCTATCAATACTGGCATCGACCTAGTCCAAATAGTAAAACTACTTGACGTTTCCAATCATAGACAATCTTAGCTTTAACACGCTCCGACAAATATATATTCTAAGGCCTTGAGAATGGCTAAACATTCTCCAGAAAAAACAGAGCTTTGTATAGGCATTTTAATTTTTTGATGAATTTTATACTGAGAGTGATAAACACCAACTCCCACATTTCCTGATATATGTAACTTAGAAGCATCGGTAAAAATGTGATGCCAATTAATATATTCGCTGTCGATAAAATTGTTAATGTTCATGTCTTTAATTTTAACTAAACCAAGATTGTATCTCACATCTGGTTTTATTAACAGACTTTCAAAACTATATGAAAAAAGAGGAAGCAAATCAGATTGATAAATAGAAGCGGATATTGAAAGAAGTTTACGAAAGCTTACTATAAGACATGGTAAAGACTTTTTATAGAAAGGATATGTCTCTAAGACAGCATTTAATTGATTTAGTTTTTCTAATAATGGATGGGATTTATACTGTTTTAAACGAAAAACAAATCTATCAGACAAATATTGTCTTCTGAGACTTAAAGGAGGGTCAGTACATTCTACCTGTAGGGCATTAATAGGACTCGACTTCATAGCGCCACTTATTATTCGAAGAGCTTTGGATTGAATTTTATCTAATTTTTAATGACACTTAAATTATCACCTACTAATAAAAATACACCATAGTCTAGGACGCTTCTTATTATAGCATTATAAATAAGTTTTAAACAGAATGGATGAGCTCCCCACCAAACTCCCGCTAAGCATTTCAACATATTCAAGTTACGTTCGCACTTAGAAGTTATATATTCAATATGGGAATTACCGTTCAATCTGTTGTCTAGAATTACCCCTAAGAATTTTGCTTGTTTTTTAACCGGAATAGATTTATTATTATATCTAATATTTGTGTTGTAAAAACTACAACACTACTTTTATCAACAGTCAAATCTAACCCGTTATTAAAAAGCCACTCTTTAAGAGCTGCAAGACTTTCATTTAATGAAATGCAAGCAATATCTACATTAGCATTAATAGCATAAAGAAGTAGATCATCTGCAAATTGCAAAACTTTTACAAATTCCTTAACAACATTTTCTAAATCGTATGTATAAATGTCATAAAGTAATGGACTTAGAACTGACCCTTGTGGTAATCCTTTAGTTATAGTACGGACAAAACACTCAGAATCATTAATATATACAGAAATAAATCTTTCTTTTATTATATTTATTATAAACTTAATTAGAATAAGGGGAATATTTAAATTGTACAGCTTTTTCTCCAGAATTGATATTATAACATTATTATAGGCAGCCTGAATATCTAAAAAGACAGCTACAACTTGTTGTTTATTTACAAAGGCTAAACAAATATCTGTAGTAAATATGCTTAAATTATCCATCGTAGATTTGCCTTTTCGAAAACCAAATTGACTATTTGACATTAATTTATTCTGCTCAAGGTACCATTCCAATCTATTTTTAATTAAGTTTTCAGCCACTTTATATAAGGACTGAAGATAGCGCTATCGGTCTATATGAAGATATTTCATATGTGCGTTTGTTAGGTTTTAATATTGGTATTACTTCTTGTGATTTCCACGATTGTGGAATGTTTCCAGAAATCATAACCGTATTAATAAGATTTAAGTAGTAATCTAATGCTTTATCACCTAAATTAGCTAAAAACGAATATGGAATACCATCCATACCTGGCGTAGAATCATTTACACTTGATAAAACACCTTTGAGTTCAACCATTGTGAAAGGAGAATTTAGTAAAGAATAAGAATGTTCACTTAAGTAATAAGACGGAGAAGGGGCCGGAAAATATTCTACTACTGAAGATGGAGCTAAGTGATCAACATAATCACATAAAAAGTCTTTAGTCTGTACTGTTGTCTGTTCTTTGAATGCAGATCTAAATCTTCTTATACTTTTCCACACCTCAGATGGACAAGTGGACGGTGATAAGGAAGAACAAAATTTTTTCCAACCCTGTTGCTTCTTTTGTTTTAGAAAAATACGAGTGGATTTATTAGTTTGTGTTAGTTTTTCAAAATTATAATTAGACATATTATTTGCATATTCCTTTTCAATTATTTTCCTTTTTTTAACAGCTTCCGAACACTCGCAATCCCACCATGGTGGGAATGGGACTTTAGTTCCTATAGGTTTTTTAGTAGGGAATTGCTTATCTGCTGCTTCAATTATTGCCCTAGCTAACATTTCAGAAGAAGTTAATTCGTTACCTACTTTAATTTCAGGTCATTTATCAATTTGAAGCTCTATTTCATCTCTAAATTTAGACCATTCAACTTTATCCAATTTATATTTATGTCTTATTCTTTTAGCACTTCTACTGCTACTTTTATAGGGAAAAGATAAAAGTAAAGGATAATGATCACTGCCATATGAAGAAGATAGAGTCTGCCAGGATATACTTGGCACTAACGTGGGAGAACAGATTGAAAGATCAACAGCACTTTTATTTTCATTTATATGTACAACACGTGTAGGGTCACCTGTATTAATCACACATAAATTGTATTTATCTATAATATCTAATAAATGCTCGCCGTCCCTGTTGGTTATGTCACTTCCCCAACATTGATGATGAGCATTAAAGTCACCCAAGATTAAACTTGGATTAGAAAGAGAACTAAATAAACTATCTATATCAAAGAACGTAGATGATGAATTTTGAGCTATATACAATGACAAAATACAAAAATTTTGATTTAATAGTTGTATAGGTACCAACTCTGCTCAAATTGCTACTTTTTTGAAGTGGCAATGTCAAAACTTTCCGTCACATCTGTCATCTCGTATAGTAACATAGCCTGGAATTCGAAACGCAAAATTTGGTTTCAACCAAGTCTCTGATAGAGCAATAATTATTGGATCATATTTATTTATAACTAGCTTTTCCCCGCGACTTCGTCCGCGTGGAATAGTTACTTTGGGATATCGCTAAAATTTACCCGCGACTTCATTTACGTAGAAGAAGCGCTTCCACCTCACGACTGCCCGCCCGCTCCGCGCGCCTTACTATAGCGCGCATGATTATTTTATTACTGCGATATCTTCTAAAATACTCATTGAAATCAAATGATGTAAACGGCAAATTTCTTCTAGATTAAATGCTTGTAATGAATAACGTATTTACTTGGATAAGGATTAATATAATCTTTATGAAAACACCTTCACAAATAATGCTTACTTTTAGAACAAATTTGGTAAGTATAAAAAGGTTATAGTGAGCCAACCTTAAAAGATAGACATATACTGTCGCGGACTTTTTTTTAGAACTTTTAAAGGGGAACAATTCTGCCATACATCATTTTAGCGAAACTTTAACTGTTTCCGCAGCGTACGTAGCGAAAGCTCTCAAAAGGAAAAAAAGACCCCCGATTTTGTAACATTCTTGATTGGTACTCCGCTCGTATTGAGTTTAGCATGATGCTATATAGCCTAAAGCCTTCCTCGATAAGTGGACTATCCAACACAAAAAGAATTTTTCAATTCGTACCAGTAGTTCCTGAGATTAGCGCGTTCAAACAAACAAACAAACAAACAAACAAACAAACTCTTCAGCTTTATAATATTAGTATAGATATAAATTAAGTCAGTCTTTTTAGGAATAACACTTCTACAATTCCACTGTATTATGTTGGAATCCATAATTGAGAACATCACTAATTGTATTAATCATCTACACTAATATTATAAAGAGGAAAACTTTGTTTGTATGTTTGTTTGTTTGTTTGTTTGTTTGTTTGTTTGTTTGTAATGGATAGGCTCAAAAAGTACTGGACCGATTTCAAAAATTCTTTCACCATTCGAAAGCTACATTATCCACGAGTAACATAGGCTAAATTTTATTTTGGAACAAATAGGGTTCCGTAAGATATTTGGGTTTTTCGGACACAAGGTGTAAAAAATCAACCAGAAAAGTTACTTATTTTGCATACGCTGCCTAAACTATAAAAGATAGAACCATATAATGTTCTAATTAATTGTAGATCTTATAAATATCTACAAAAAAGTCCGCGACACACTATACCTATCTATGTCGAGTGAAGTACAACAACCATTTTTTTATTTAGAAATCTTGAATTTTTTTTAGACTACATTTAAACGCGTTTATTTTACTCATGCTATTAATCCTTATCAAAATAAATTATTTCATCACTAAGTACAGTTTATGTAGATAATATTTGGTCTTTGAATGATTAAAAAAGGACGTTTGGTTTTGAAGTTATGGCGAAATTAAAATATTACGATTTCTGCGGCACGGCCCGTTGCGAAATAGGTGACATTCTGTAGTATTAGGCTAAGCGCGCACCATGATTTTTTTGTAGTGCGACTATTTTGTCGCATAAATGCAACGTATGGGTTTTTTTGTCTGTGCGCGCATATGTGCGATTATTTTGTCGCAGAAATGTATGTAAAATTTCTGCGTCAAAATAATCGCACTACAAAAAAATCGTAGTGCGCGTAACCGTAACCTAGCCTAAGTATCAGTATTGTACCCGTGCGAAGCCGGGGCGGGTCGCTAGTTTTATTTAAAGAAGCAACGTTGGACGGTTTTAATATATTATTCTGTTGTAAAGCACTAATAAGTGAAGATAATACATTTAAAATAGTACTTGTATTAATGTCTGATAATCCCTTTTTTGTCCCAGAGTCAATATATGCACAACCATCCTCAGAAGGTGGTAATTGGTATTCATTTATGATCTTATTGTGAAAATTTTTATCATAACCCTTGCCAGGTTTTTGTGGCGCGCGTGGTTTTGAATAAAAAGTTTTTTTATATGAACGAACATTATTATTTTGAGGTGAGGTGAATGAATCAGAATACTGTACATTGGAGGTTAAAACTTCTCCGTATGACCTTTTACCCACCACAATCGGAGGTTGTAATTTACTATCTTCACCATAATATGAAATATTTTTCTCAGCCATACAATTTTTGATAGCTCGCTGTCTATTATATTCTGGGCAATTTTTGTTTGTAGCGTAATGGCATCCAAAACAATTTATACAGTACTCTGATTCACTCGTACAAGAATCAGCCGAATGATCCTGTCCACACTTAAAACATCTTGGAGTAGATCTACAAATAGTCTTAGTGTGTCCATATCTACAACAATTAAAACACTGTATTGTGGGATATATGTACAAATCTACAGGTAAAGAATTAAAACATATATACACTTTTGGTGGTAAAATTTGACCATCAAATGTAATAATAACTGACTGAGATGGTTTCCATTTTATAATATCATTAACTTTAACTTTATAATTAACTAGCGACCCGCCCCGGCTTCGCACGGGTACAATACTGATACTTAGGCTAGGTTACGGTTACGCGCACTACGATTTTTTTGTAGTGCGATTATTTTGACGCAGAAATTTTACATACATTTCTGCGACAAAATAATCGCACATATGCGCGCACAGACAAAAAAACCCATACGTTGCATTTATGCGACAAAATAGTCGCACTACAAAAAAATCATGGTGCGCGCTTAGCCTAATACTACAGAATGTCACCTATTTCGCAACGGGCCGTGCCGCAGAAATCGTAATATTTTAATTTCGCCATAACTTCAAAACCAAACGTCCTTTTTTAATCATTCAAAGACCAAATATTATCTACATAAACTGTACTTAGTGATGAAATAATTTATTTTGATAAGGATTAATAGCATGAGTAAAATAAACGCGTTTAAATGTAGTCTAAAAAAAATTCAAGATTTCTAAATAAAAAAATGGTTGTTGTACTTCACTCGACATAGATAGGTATAGTGTGTCGCGGACTTTTTTGTAGATATTTATAAGATCTACAATTAATTAGAACATTATATGGTTCTATCTTTTATAGTTTAGGCAGCGTATGCAAAATAAGTAACTTTTCTGGTTGATTTTTTACACCTTGAAACCAAAACCCAAATATCTTACGGAACCCTATTTTTTCCAAAATAAAATTTAGCCTATGTTACTCGTGGATAATGTAGCTTTCGAATGGTGAAAGAATTTTTGAAATCGGTCCAGTACTTTTTGAGCCTATCCATTACAAACAAACAAACAAACAAACATACAAACAAAGTTTTCCTCTTTATAATATTATATATAATATATAATATATAATTAATTCGTCTTATTTTTAAAACTTTACCAAATCCTATTGGAGTTTCCAAATTGTCCAAAATTTCTGCATCCGACCATTCTGTTGGAATATTTTTAACTATTCCCATTCTAGATACACTAAAATTTGGTATAAAAGCTTTTAATTTAATTGCATCTAAATTTTTATTTGTGACAAAGTTGTTTGCATCAATATACGATTTAAAAGCAACTGTGCATCGGTTTCTACCAATTTTTTTATACTTCCAGGTACAATACTACTCATATTATTAATTTTAAAGAATTTTCCTAAAATAAGGGGGTGTAGGGTGGTACCATCTGAAGGAGAAGATGTGAATTTTTGTACATGGACAACATAAGGGTATGCATCGGTACCAGTGTACATACGAGTCTTATGCAAATCAACAGTCTCAGAATTAATATTGTTCTTAGCACTAGAGATGGCCGTTATAACGTAAAGCGTTTAAAAAAGCGTGCTTTTATAAATAAGTTGTAAAGTCGTTTAAAAATTTAAGCGTTTATCACTTATACTTATCGTTCATATCGTTTATAGTCATAAAGCCATAAGTGTGGTATGAGCAAAGAAAAATAGTTCTTATGACAGCGCAATAAGAGTGAAAATTATTTAATGTAGCTCATCACTTATTTAAACGGGTTATTTTTTGTACTTATAACTATTAAGCTTTATCGTGTTTATTCACTTTTTGTTAGTTGCGCTTTGCGGGTTGACGAAAACACGTTATATTACGTTACGCAATAATTCGTATTTTAATCGTAATAGTGGTGCTTTGGTGGCTTACCGTGAAGTTTTAATGTAAATAATAAATATAATAATGGTCCATATGGACGTAATATAAACTTTTCGTGTAGTGTTTTAGTATTAAGTTTATTAAGTTTTTGTCGTAAGATGACGAATAAACGACGTGAATTGGAACAGTAATTTATGGAACTACTTTGAAAGAAATGAGGTGGAAAAAGTGGCGATGTTTGTATCCTATAAATCAACTATTACTAATGATAAGCAACATTTAAGATTAATGCATATTATCAACATGTAAAAACATTTTTATGAGTTCATATTATTATATTAATAATTATTCAGATTTCAGACAGTCCTAAGCCTGCAAAGTACGAAGGAAAGTTAATTTAAATCAGTTTAAGCGATCGAAAAACGTAACATAAGCGCAAAAAATATTATAACTTATAAGTGGCAATAAGTAGATAAGCAAATAAGCAACTAAGCAGTTAAAAATAGTTGCTATTGAATATTTAATAACGGATAAGTTAACTTTTAATTTTAAGCCGTTTATCACATCTCTACTTAGCACTAGGTAAATTTTCTGTAATTATCTCTTGTGGAAATGTAGTCTTAGGCCGTTTGCGGCTCTTAATCATCTCATTTTCATATTCCATATTATGGTCAATAGTTATATTTAAACCTACATGACCGGGCCCTGGACCCGGCCCCGACGTCAGGTCGGGCGGCTCGTTCATCGAACCGCCCTATAAGTTAGGTAGTATAATTATTTTATATACAAAGATCCTAGTATGCAATAATACAAAAAGAAAACTTACCAAATATATACAGCTAACTACACTAAATTTAATTATAAATGTAACAAATTATATAAATACTTATTTATTTACAACATAAACCCTCCTGATCGTATTTTATTAATTTGTTTAAAAATAATTTTCCGAGAAAACACCCGCTTAGTACGAAGTTTCCCGCGCTTTTTCGGAGTGCCACTTCTTATAATAGGTACCTACGTAGGTAGTGTAAAGTTGCTCTCTTTGCTTCGAAATTTGATTTAATTTAAAAAATTACATTCCTTTTCACGCGACTCCTAGCATCAATCTGTTATATTTCACTATTGTATTTAATAAAAAAAAACATGATAACTATAGTAAAAAATCATCCCGAGTTTTGATTCTCAATTTTAAGACAATATTTATGGTCTTAACTAATAAATATATTAATTGCCAAATAAATATATAATGTTTTCAAACATGAATCGTTATGTAGTTAGCATGGAATGAAACATTCCAAAAGGCTTGCATAGGCGAGAGCATGAAGCATAGATACCAGGAGTCCGAACGGTATAGGCTTTTTAATAATAATTATGTACACAATAATAGGACCAGATCTTAGTTCTCTTTTCTGCCGCTAGGCGTGCGAGACCGACGAGTACCGAGTGTTGCCAATACTATTATACCGAGTGTTGCCAATACTATTATTTATTACAATTATTTTTAAATTACCGTTAGGCAATTACCGTGTTCTACGGTATCTATTTTTCGAGAACAGTTTCTAAGAATTTCCTAAAACTTTTATATAATAAGATTTCAATCTTTCCAGAGCTGTCAATAGCAACTTTAAACTTCCCGCGTAATTTCAAACGAGTGCATGTCGGACCGTCGCGCGCTCTACCGGCAAAAATCTGTCCCCGTAATTGAGACCATTATTTTAACATTACGTTCGGACTCCTTGTTATCTATACTTCGTGGGCGAGAGAGACGGATGCTATTCTTCAATGGTGATTGGACAAGAATAAATAGGTCCTATCTTTGATTGTGAAACGCATTTCCTATCTATTTTTAATTATAGATTGGCTATCTATTTTTAATTGTAGATACGATATTGAAAACGACCGTAATAGGTCTTAAGACCTATGAAATTGCCGTTCTGCAGTACTGGCCATTTCAAATCAAAATAATTTTTGTTTGGCTAAGAATTCTAATTTCAAATTAATTTTATTTTAAATACATGGAATTATTTTTCCAAAAGTCGTCATTTGTTTATTGACTATTGTTATATAAGATTTACACTCTCGCCTCGCAACTCACTTCGCCCTTCGCCTCGTTTCTCACCTCGCGCGACGCGCCTACGAGTGGGTGCTTACACTCTCGTGGTGCGTTCAGTTGTCTGTATGCCATTGACAATGGAGGGCGTCGAAGTTTTAGCGGCAACAAGTCTAACTTTGTTGAGTTTTATGGTTAATATAATTATGCTTTGGGTTCCATATATTATGCGACTTGACCTTGTTTTTATTTAAGTCCTAAACGTTTCATAATTGTTTTATTACACAAAAAAAATATATTACATTATTTTGAAACCTAAAATAATAATAATATATTATCTTAGACGCTTTAGACCACGTCAATCTGGTCCCGTGGTAAGTTCTCGAAGAACTTGTGCTACGGGTACTTTATTATACACATATTTAAGATTTTTATTATGTTATACACATAATATGAATTAATATTAATTCACATCCATGACCCAGGAACACGGAAAAACTTTTTGTTCCTTCGGCGGGATTCGAACCCGCGATCCCGACTATAGCACCAACATGTTGAACCACTGATACACAGAGGTCGTCAAAACCTACAATTTTTTTAAAAATAAGTACACTTTTTAAAAACAGCCGAAAACACAATTCGACATATTGGTTGATAGATTATTATTATTTACAATCGATTTCTGTGTAGATCAGGTATTTGATCTCAAGCATTAACAATTTTTTTTAAACTTGTCTAAAAACAATGAAAATTAAAAAATTATATAAAGTAAATTTATATAAAAGTAAGTCACCGAGCGGGGTTCGAACCCGTAACACTCGTTTCTTGCCATCCGCCTCTTAACCCGCTGAACCAAACGGACAGTGGCCGGCAGGACGAAATTAGCGAACATATTCTGCGTGGAAAGAAAAACGCATGAAAACTCAAAAATACGCATTTTCCCAAACATAAGACTATACATACAAGAATTGCTCGTTTAAAGGTATAATATTTGCTTAGTGTGTTTGTATCGTGACATCCTTTCCGGAAGTAACTTCGGTGTTTTTATCATAGAAATTAAAAAACAAAAATACTTATTTTATATAATATCAACTTTATTTATCAATCTTAAGTTTTTAATTTATGATATCGTTAGAATACGTTTTCCTAAGCCAAGTACCTACTTAATGAAATACTCCCTTAATGTATGAAATTAAATATTTGAGTCAAGTAGCCTATATATATATTATTCTTTTTCTTTTTGAAAAATGTTTAAGAAACGCATTATTTCGCGTGCGAGAGAAACAACTGTCGCGCATGAGAACTAGCAACAGACTGAAGCGAACGCGAGAATGTGAACACCCGCTCGTATTCGTCGCGAGGTCCTTTGACTCGTGCGCAAAAAACCGCTCCGGACGCGAGCGTCGTGAGTGGCGAGGTGAATGGCGAGGCGAGGAACGAATGCCCGTTTACACATTCGCCTCGCGACTCACTGAGGGCCTCGCCTCGCCACTCGCGCGAGAGTGTAAACCACTTATTACATTTTCATCGCATTTCAATCTTTTTCGTCATCATGGATACGTTAAAAATTCGAGTAATTATGGAATATGAGTACCGTCGTGGCAGCAACGCGGCATAAGCGGCACGCAACATCAACGACGTTTACTGAGCTAACACTACAAACCAACGCACCACCTGTTATTGGTTTGCTCGCTTCCGTTCTGGAAATTTCGACCTGAAAAATGAAACTCGCGGTCGTCCGAATAC
Organism: Glaucopsyche alexis; assembly: GCA_905404095.1. Taxonomy (NCBI): domain Eukaryota; kingdom Metazoa; phylum Arthropoda; class Insecta; order Lepidoptera; family Lycaenidae; genus Glaucopsyche; species Glaucopsyche alexis. Next base: position 8,449,625 of record FR990043.1, on the reverse strand, counting down.
TTTGGTCGACAATGACGAATTAAAGGCGATTGTGGAAGTTGATGATACACAATCTACGGCTGAATTAGCAGCAGCTTTCGACGTTAGCGTCAAAACAATATTGGTCCATTTGTGTCAAATTGGCAAGATAAAAAAGCTTGAATGGATGCCCTACGAACTCAATGATCGCCAGCGCGAAGTACGCGTCGAGACGTGCCTTGCACTGCTCAACAGATACACAAATGAAGGAATTTTGAAGGGATATAATTAATCGAGCGAACAAAAAATAAGTTGGCGGCTGCATGTGAGCATACTGTATTACTGAATTTGGCAGCGAATTAATATGTTGGCGACTAAATTACTAAACTGGCGAAACCACTCGGGTGACAAAATATTCAAAAATCGGCAGATAAAAAGAGGCGAAATTTAATCCAAATTAGCACCGACATTTATAAGTTGGTGACTTAATTTCCGAGTTGGTGACCATTATACCATATAAGTAGCTATAAAACCAGATTTGGTTGATAAATTAATGGCTGCTAAAAAGTCAATTTGCTGACTACGGAAAATCCTATTTTTGGATACTGTTGGAGTAAGTTTTTCTTTGGCATGTGTGTCATTTTCTAGGTTTCTGGGGGTGCAGAATAATCTTCTATACAGATAAATAAAATTGAAGTGTCTGTTTGTAACTTCAAATTAACAGCTTTTCACAAAATGAATCTGAAAGTATATTCGGTACTTAATACTTATAATAAAATACAATTTTTTAAATTTTTGTCTGTCCGTCTGTCTGTTTGTCTGTCTGTCGGTCTGTCTGTCTGTTTGTTCCGGCTAATCTATGAAACGGCTGGAACGATTTTCACGGGACTTTCACTAGCAGATAGCTGATGTTATAAGGTCTAACATAGGCTACTTTTATTTTAGGGTTCCGTTTAAAAAAATAGGGTTCTGCTTTCGTTAGTTCTGCGCAAACGAAGTTGCGGGCATTAGCTAGTATGAAAATAAAATCTGTTTTGAATTTCGACAATGGCGTAAATTTTTGTCATTAATATGCGATTTCTAGGTTAATAAGGGGGAGGAAATTTTCATTATTTTTGCAGTAGGATGCACCGTTTCTGAGATAGAAGCGACTGTAGAAAAAAATATGGCAATGCTTTACTGAGATACGAAGGTTGTAATCTGTAGAAATGTTGGAAAATTCAAGATTTTTGATTTTTTTCTCTCCCATCATGAAGAAAATATGATGTTGCGGGTTTCCTAAAGGGGATGAAATTTTCATTATTTTTCAGTAGGATGCACCGTTTCCGAGATAGAATCAATTTTATAAAAAAAAGAAGTAAATGCTGTACATTGAGATACGACGGATGTTTATAGCTATAGGAATGTTGGAAAATTCAGGATTTTCGAATTTTTTTTTCTCCCATCATGAAGAAAATATGATGTTGCGGGGTTCCTAAGGGGGACGAAATTTTCATTATTTTTTTTCAATAGGATGCACCGTTTCCGAGATAGAATCAATTTTATAAAAAAAAAGAAGTAAATGCTGTACATTGAGATACGACGGATGTTTATAGCTATAGGAATGTTGGAAAAATTCAGGATTTTCGATTTTTTTTTCTCCCATCCTGAAGAAAATATGATGTTGCGGGGTTCCTAAGGGGGACGAAATTTTCATTATTTTTTCAATAACATGCACCGTTTCCGAGATAGAATCAATTTTATAAAAAAGAAGTAAATGCTGTACATTGAGATACGATGGATGTTTATAGCTATAGGAATGTCGGAAAATTCAGGATTTTCGAAATTTTTTTTCTCCCATCATGAAGAAAATATGATGTTGCAGGGTTCCTAAGGGAGACGAAATTTTCATTATTATGGAATTTCAAAACGAATGTCATTTTCGTATCCAGCACTCCCAAAAACCTGGTAAAAGACACCCATATCAATTTTACGAAAAATAAGTATCCACCATTTTTAAATTTCAAAATTAATCTACACCCCCCTAAAACCGAGAAAAATAAAAAATTGGAAATTTTGTACGCTCCTTTATGTTTTTTTTTGTGTGCTCTCGTTTTGCTGCTTGTGTGGTTTTTGAGTTACCTACATCAGGGAAAATATAATGTGCCTATTCTTAAATTAAATGTGTACTCACAAATTGTCGCCAAGATGGTTATTTGTTCGCTAAAATATAATCTGTCTGCCAGTTTGGAAAATTCAATGGTATTATTTAGTCACCAGATTTGTAATTTTTTTGTTCCTTACATTCTTTCGCCAACTTAGTAATTTAGTATTCAATATTGGGTATTTTCACATCCAAAATTTAATTGTTTTGTCACAAGTTTAAATACATGCCAATTTTGAACCGCATCGTTACTTGCGATGAAAAATGGAGTCTGTTTGATAACCGCAAGCGCTCAGCAAGTTGGTTGGATCCTGGTTCAGAACCTAAACAATGCCCTAAACGAAAATTTACCCCTAGGAATGTGATGGTCACTGTTTGGTGGTCTAGCGCCGGCCGGTGTGATTCATCAATCATCACAGCTTCTTACCAAACGGGGTGAGCATTACTGAATATGTGTACTGTGAAGAAAACACAATGATGGAGAAGCTGGCACATCTCCAACCATTGCATTGGTCAATCGCTCATCTCCGCTGCTCCTACACGACAACGCGCGACCTCATACTACACAGCAGACGGTCTCCAAGTTGCAAGTACTGGGGTTGGAAGCTCTCCGTCATCCGCCCTACTCACCAGACCGTGCGCGTGCGCCTTAACAGACTACTACTTTTTCTAGAATTTGGATAACTTCATGGCGGGAAAAAAATCAATACCCGAGAGGCAGTATAAAAATGCCTTTGAAGAATAATTTGTTGCCTCCCGTCCAGCTGATTTCTTTAAGAAGGGCATCAGTAAACTACCATGTGTTGGCAAAGACGCATTGATTGCATGGGTGATTACTTCGATTAATACAAATAAAAAATACATGAAAAAAATTCGTTTCAATTTTTTCATACAAAACGGCAATTTCATAGGTAAAGACCTAATATATACCTACCTATATACCTACTGGACTGACTATTTATTATTAGGAAACTGGGGACACTTGTTAAATCTCATTTCCTTCATATTATGTAGGTCCTACATCCTACTTACCTATTTAAAAAAAATTGCACTGAAATATGTGGAAATGATTTAACAACAGGAATCTGTAACAACCGATAGAATATCAGTGAAAAAATAAATAATAAATAAAATTAAAAAACCCGACTGCAAAAAAAAGACAGATACCTAAACAACGCACTAAAAAGACAGAAACAAGATTGAGAAAACAGACTACACTATGAGCTGAAAGCCTAAGTGAAATAATTGACGTTATGTTTGGTAGCAGGCGGGATCCATTCGCAAATTATAAATCGTACAAAAATATATGGGCCCCGCCTGCTAACAAACATGACATCAATTATTTCACTTAGGATTTCAGCTCATAGTGTAGTCTGTTTTCTCAATCTTGTTTCTGTCTTTTTAGTGCGTTGTTTAGGTATCTGTCTTTTTTTTGCAGTCGGGTTTTTTAATTTTATTTATTATTTATTTTATTTTTGATTTTTTAGTTTAACCAACACACGTTTGGTCGATTTAAAGCAAAAATACGATGATATGAACACTAACATATAGGCTTAATATGAGAATGGTTGTTATGCAACTTTAAATCGATATAGATCCTATGTATAGATCCTAAATGGTCAGTCGAATCGAAAAATGTTGAGAGAAAACTAAAAATGATTTTTAAATACCTATTCAACGATAACCCACTTGACATAGTTTGTTGACTTTCATTTTTTTTCATTTTCACAATATGGCGTCCAGTAGTCGCCATATTGAATTTTCACTAACGTCATGTCTTTAGTGACACTCGCCGGACTAAGAGGAATCGATTGACATGCGAATCATAAAAATCGGCCCAGGCGTTTGGTCTGTATAGTGCTTCAAAGGAACATACATACATACATACATACATACATACATACATACATACATACATACATACATACATACATACATAGGCTGATAAACACATTACCACTCCTTTGCGTCGCGCAGTCGGGTAAAAAGATACTAGTTTACCGACTAAAAAACTAAACCCTCCTCACGGTCCAGCTTGGAAATCCAGCAGACAGCTAATAGTGTCAAATTGAAGCGGAGTAAGCCCTCCTTTCCACGAGCGGTTTTGTGTTTTGTCGTCTTAGTAAAAACAGCGTTGAAAATTTAACTGCATTACTACAATAGATTTGAAAATTGAACACAATTTAAAAACTTTATTACCTATATTACAATAGAGCTGATAATCGAACACACAAAAAATAGAGCTGAAAATCGAACACACATACAATAGATCTGCAAATCGAACACTCAATCGAAATCGTAAAAGTCGCTGAAAATGCAAAGGGATTATTGTTTTACATGTCGAAACTTTGAGTATCCAAGTTGGTTGGATACTCAAAGTGTCGAAACGATACCTAGGTACAAAATATAACACGTGCGCACATAGCTCACGCATTGGACGAAGGAACAATGAGAAATTTTAGCATAGATGAAATCACTCTGTCGTTTTTGGAACGAAAATTCCATATTGGGCGTTGCGGAGGGGTACCCTTGTCGGCAAAAAACGTCCGTAAAGTTAAAAAATTAGTAAGAAGAATTTTTATGTCATAGTCTATGTCATATATGAATAATTGGTCCAAAATTGGCCTCACTCGTCAACATTTGTGTTTAAATCTCGGTTTAATATTGGTAGATTATTATCCATTAGATATTCGTTGACGTGCACAAGTGTGGGCAAGTAATACTGAATACAACTACACTTTGTAGTAATACGTGTATTTTTGGTTTCAAGTCAAAACTCCCTAGGGCCTAGGATGTTTCATTAAAGCAACTACCACTTTATTGAATCGATAACTTGACTGATTTCATTGACTTTGATAAGATTTTGGACTTGACGATTTAGAAAATATAGGTGATGAAAATTCGAACGAATATTCTATTTCCCGCCTTTTAACTTGACACTGGCAATTGGTTATAAGCCGACCCCGTATAAACAAAAAAAAACAGTTGTCACTTTTACTATGACTTTTACTGTCACTTGCTTGTCAGTTGTCAGTAACCAGTTGTGGTTGTCATTTTGTCACTATCAGTGAAACCCTAAATTCTAGATTTTAGAATAAAACAGAAATCGATAAATAATAATTAGTTTCGTGTTTGTATTATATTAGGATAAATACAAAACAGTGGTACATTTTTGTGAAAATGGTTTATACCTTACTTTTCCAAATAATTCCGTTCATTTAACATCATAATATCAGGTCTGTACAGACGAACCTTATCGCATAAATTAGTTTACTGGTTTGAGAACTTTAGCTTTTATCTTTATTACGTTCTAGCCACAGGACCCGTTAGCAGCAATGTTCGCAACCCTCAAGAGCAAGATAAAAGAAGAAACCGGTAGTGATATAAGTTTGACTAGCAGTTGGAGGAGTGGTGCTTTTTTAAGTCGCTTAACGCTGCGAGACGACTCGGTTAGTATTTGTAGTCTTATTTAGACTGTAGACATTGCTTTACCATCTATTAAACTACTGTCTACTTGAAAGAATAAGAAAGAGTGCAGTGCTAATATTTACCAGCCAGAAGTAAGAAATTGAAGAGCAGTTAAAGTATCTAAAATATAGTTTTTTAAATCAAAATGCTGAAATTAAAATAGGACTCCTGTTTTTAAACTTTCTTCAATCAACACTAATTTATTATGAAACAATTTACAAGGGAAAGTTACCAGTTGGCAATGACACTGAAACATATTTTTTGATTGAGGCCTTGAGTATGGTTTGTTTAGTGTTTGTATTTGGTATTTTAATTTAGGACATTAAATTTATTATTATTATTATTTTCGTTAAGAATAAAGACAAAAAGAAAATAATTCATACAGTGTTATAAAACTTACAAATAAATTGAAAATATTATGTTTTTATGTGCATAATATATATTAAAAGTCCCAATGCTATAACTGTTTGTTTGTTTTGCTAATACAGTTAACTGTTGTATAATATTTGCAGTCTACAACAACCCCTACAAGCTCTGCGGGGCAAGTGGAGTCTACTTCAGATGTAAGTTTATTTACACCTAGGTATTGCCTCCGACTTAGTGCATGCTAGAGGAAATCATCACGCATGAACCATACATCAATATATTAGGTATTATTATTAATAAATAGCGTATGCACTTCCACATTCTCTAAATTTCTGTCAAATTATATATATAGGAAAAATTTGTTTGCATTAAACAGGCTCCGAAACTACTAGTAGTTTCGGAGCCTGTTTAATGCAAACAAATTTTTCCTCTTAATAAAGTTAGTATAGGTTTGTCTAAATAGTTAATACTAAGCAATAATATTAGTTACACATGTTAATGTCAGTGTTACTTACTTTAGCAGTAACTTGCTTAGTTACAAGTATTGCAGAAGCTATAAGCCTAGCGTGATTTGTGGTGTATAATATGTAAATACAATGTTCGCACTGCTTAAAAAGATTAACTGGGGTTTCCTTTCAATTTCAGTCCATATCACCACAATTACAAACATATTTATCAGACCGTACTGGGGGTGAAATAGATCAGGTTGCTCTACACCAACAGTATACTGAACAACTCGAGGCCAAGCTGAGAGATCGAGATTTGTATTGGGAGCAAAAAATTGAAGAACTACGGAATAACTTCACAGCCGCACAAGGTGAAGCATTGTTTAAATAAAATGTATATTCATATAAAATCTTAATCTATTAAAAGTTTATATACCTAGTATTTATTGTATTTGAGGAGAAATTCGTAATGACTAGTTCAATGTCGACAAGACAGATTGCTAGTAAAACAGGAGATAAAAAAGTTTCATATGCAAAAGAAGCATACAAAATAATCACCTTTTTATCTTGTTAATAATGTTTTAGGTGAAGAAGCACTAGCGGCGCAGAGTGTGGCTCGTATTGCGCAAGCTGAGGCAGCTAAAGCAGTAACTGAACGAGATGCAACCGAAAAACAGCTTAATGAACTCAAAGTGCGACTGGCCGCAGCTGAGAGCGCACAGGACAAACTTGATATACTTAATGTAAGTAAAATGATGCTTAATAAATACATATTAAATAAATAAATGAATAAAAATAAAATATTTTTGATTAATATCCAGGACAACAATACAAACCTTTACACAATTAACCTTTTTTATGGTGGCATATAAAACTTGTATATTTTTAGTATAAACTTTTTATTCAAAATCAATTAGTAGTATTAGTAGAGACTATGGTAGTATTCTATTTACTAATTACAACATGACATATTTTCGAGGAACATATTTTACCTTTTTTTTCCGGGGGAGGAAAATGCATTACGCATACCACCCAGGCGCAGGGGGCACCCGAGTGGTGATGTGGGACTCCCGTATAGGCTAATGAGACCCACGGTATACCCACTAAAAACCACCCCCCACCTTCCTCCTCGCCGCCCTGTGGCGGGGCCACGTGAACGATAAACACATCCGCGACCCCGCCGACGGCAGCCGCCCACAAGCGGCTCCATCTAAGGCCCGAAGGCCCCAGGCGCACCAGATGGTAAGGTGCGCCTCCCTCCTCGGCCTCCACCAGTACTGTAGCAGACTCCCCCCGAGTCTGCTACTAGGATGCCACGGATACCAGCCTCATCAACCGGTACCCGGTGGCAGATCAGGTCTGTGGTTCTGCCACCGATCACACCTCGGTCGCAGAGGATAGGGCAAGCGGCGCACCGCAATACCGACATGCCTCTTCCTCTGCGGCCCCACCAACGCCGTTTCGTCGGAACGGCCCCGCCAGCTCGCAGGGGGTAGGGAGAGTGGCGTACCGTAATACCATCACGCCTCTCCCCCTGCGATCCTTCCACGGCCGCAGAAGATAGGGAGAACGGCGCACCGTAATACCGGCACTCCTCTTCTGCGGTCCCACCTCCACGCGCGTCCTCAGCGGATATGTTCAGCCCGCTGGGAGCGCCCTCCTCGGGCCAGCCGGCGGCAAACAGGCCGGCCCCGGTTGCCTCTTAGCTTCACCGTGGGTGACCAGTCCACGGTTACTAAGCCCCACCGCCACGACAAGGCGTGCAACCATCGGGGGGAATTTTACCTTCCAATAAAATGAATATTATGTTCCAACTTCCAAGACATCCAAAGTCCTTTATGAGAGTACATTGTTTTCTTTCCACATTACAGCCGATAGATGTCGTTTACCGGTACAGATAAGCTCCCTGCGCAGCTCCCTCTGTGAACTAGATGAAAGCCAAAAGCCGCCATATTTGATATAATTGATCATTGTTGCATCGTTTTGCTACCATGCAGTCACTAAAACAGACTTAAAGTTCAATTATAACTTAACTTTTTATTTAAAAATACTTTTTGAGTGTATTATAGTCGTAAAACCGTTACTTTTCGTCATTAGAGTTCATTTATAAAATAGATATAACAACATATCCAGGAGATCGAGACTACAGATTTTTTTTTTATATTTTTATTAGAGTGATTACTCTCATTGGTTTATAATGAAGCTATACATATCAATATTATGGTCGATTAATAGTATTTATTTACGTGGCATTGATATTACCAAAATAAAGTAACTCCAAAACCAATCTGTAGTTGTGTGTTTCATATTAATGTGCACAATGCTTAAACCTTCATACCTTGGTGATGCGTGTGCATAGTAATATGAATGATAAAATGAAATAAAATTTATTCAAATGAAATGAAAGTATCTCATCGCGGCGAATTTGCCTACTGTGGAAATGGTCTAAACATTTTTTGTTTATTCGCATCACAGGAGGAGGTAGAGGAGCTGCGTCGGTCGTGGACGCAGGAGCGGTCTACGCTGCAGGCGGCGGCGGGCGCGGCGGAGGCGCGGGCGGGCGACGCGCTGCAGCAGTTGGAGCTGCTGCGGGCCGCGCTGCCCCCTGACCATTCGGACCACCACATGCACGATGATGGTACGACTATACAGGAGCGGTCTACGCTGCAGGCGGCAGCGGGCGCGGCGGAGGCGCGGGCGGGCGACGCGCTGCAGCAGTTGGAGCTGCTGCGGGCCACGCTGCCCCCTGACCATTCGGACCACCACATGCACGATGACGGTACGACTATACAGGAGCGGTCTGCGCTGCAGGCGGCGGCGGGCGCGGCGGAGGCGCGGGCGGGCGACGCGCTGCAGCAGTTGGAGCTGCTGCGGGCCGCGCTGCCCCCTGACCATTCGGACCACCACGTGCACGATGACGGTACGACTATACAGGCTTAAAGTGCAAGACAGTACTTACTCGTACTTTTCTATGCTTAGGTATATATTTTTCAGTTGCTTAGAATAGTCATTTACTAGAGTGAGAAAGGTAGTAGAATTACAATCGCGCGTGACGTAGTCGACGAGGCGATCAGTATCACGCGCGTGTTCTCAATGAATAAGAATTTGTCTGGTTGAATGGTCTTTCAAAAAGTATTTTCATCGAGTATTAGTGTTTAAGTTAGAGGTCTGTTGGTCACTCGTTGGGTGTTTCCATTATTAAACCAAGGAATGAAGCTAAATACTAATCACAGATAAAGTGTCTCCAACCGGCTGCGAGTCCTACGATCGCGTGTGTCGCGAGCGCGCGGTGCTGACGCGTCAGCTGCAGGAGGCTAGGATGGCGCTGGCCGACGTCAAGACCTCGTGGAGCGGCCAGATCGCCTCGCTCGAGACGCAGGTACGTATCAAATGAGCGGAGATCGATTGATTTACAAGAGATTCTTTCTATATTGTATTTGATTTCACTAAACATCGCATCATTCATTATTATTAATGTAAAACGACCTACAATATAATGTATACTGTATATAGTTACACACCTACTATAATCGAGGGGCCAACAGTTAAGTCAATCTTAAACTAAGAAAGTTCGTTACACGTTATAATATTTATATTCGTTTACCCCGTTTTCGCTTATTATCTGCAGGTTATATTACCTGGTGTGAGCCAGATGTACCTATTATATTCTTATGTAAAGTTTATATTTTATACTATTTATGGCATTGAAAACGTATGTTTTCCTATGATACTCGTATTCATGCGTACAACAATATTATTATGTGTTTGTGTCCATGTCTCGGGTAAGCAATTTATATTTACATTACTATTATATACATAACCCCCATATTTAAGCCTGTACTCACACATAATATTTATAAAACTTGCATAGCCTCGAAACTACTAAAAGTATACATTACTATGAAACAATTGTTTTTCTATAAATCGGTGGTAGCTCAACTTTCAAACTAACTTTTATCCTGAATGAAATATTTATTATTTTTCCACAATGTTTTACAAAACATAAGTTTTTACTACTGTGTGTGTTGTAGGTGGCGCGAGTGTCGCGGCAGGCGGGCGAGGAGGGGGCGGAGAGAAGACGCATAGAAGCAGAGAAAAGAGAACTATTGGACAAGATAGCCGGTTTGACCGCGGAACTGGACAAAGCTAAGCAGAACTTGGCTAATAGCGAGGCAAAGGTTTGTAGAAAATATCTTGTATGGTTTATTATAATCTTAAATTACCTAGTCTATGCGACTTGAATGACCATCGGTATACTATCAAATTCTATATATACCATAATATTTTTTTCGGTGAGCATTGGGGGTGCTGTTTACTTATGAATTGTGAATAAATTGAATGAAGAAATCAAATTTACTATTTCTCTAAGACTTGTCTACCAACGTTTGTTCGTTATTGATTATTATTATAATATGGAGTATAGATGTTGTGATTGCAGAAGGGTGTTTTCTAGCATCTTAAATTGATGGCGAGTCTAATTAAGTTAAAATATTAGATTAGCCATAGATGAATACTGTGGTCTGTCTACCCCACGTCACACGTGTTACAATGGCATTTCAAAAATTGCGTAAATAGGTATACGATAGTAGGTGGGTGCGTGTACGATCGTGTATGGATGCAAGTTAGGATGTGTATGGGTGCACGTATGGAGGCGCCTCATGGTGTGTATCGCAGGTGGCGCGGCTGAGCGGCGAGGTGCGAGCGTTGGCCCTCGAGGTGAAGGGGCTCCGCGCCGGCGCCGCGCACGGCGACGTGAGTCCCGCCCTCTACAGCATATAGCCGCAGTAGCACTAGTGGATAGATGTATATACAGTGTAACTACTTTCTCAACGTCTCGCGGCACTATGACAGTGACCCACGATGTATGGAAAACGACTATTCCCAAAAGACATTAAGAAAGTAGTTGTACCGTACTCGTAACGTATTTTTAATCTCAGCCACTAAAGTATCATCACGGAATAGAAAATAAGTGGAAGTGCGAAGTAGGCGTGGTTCTCGTGCCATAAGCGTTTCAGGATTCGTCAAAGTTCATTTAACTTGCAATATAAAACGTAAGTACTTTCGAAAAGTATAACAAAATAAACCTTATCCATCTATCTACTTTCAAATTTATATCTGATAAAATAAAACATGCTCTTTTCTACTTAAATATAAACGACCAATCAAACGAATAATTTGTGTGTACTGCGATGTATGCATATCGGTGTATTTGTGTGAGTTTGGCGACAACGACTTCCATACTATAATACTTCCACTTGTTTTCTGTTCTGTGAGTGACATTTATAATAATATGCATTTCACCTCTTTGATGAGATTCAGAGACAAAACGGTTTTGGCTGATATTTTATTTACTGTGTTTAAAATTAGTATAAGTACACATTCTACAGAAAGCAGAAAAGTCCAAATTATGTTTTTTTTAAGCCACATTCATAACATAAATACAACACATTTGAGTGTCATGTTGTCATTTAAAACACTATTGAATGAAATAATAGAATAAATAACATTATAATTTAGGAAGGTACTTCTTTAATCTTTTGGCCGATTCAAATGAAAATGAATTCGTTTATTAAATTTTGTACTGATCTAAGGCATGTTTTAATTCGGAGACAGTTTTAAGAAACCCAGTTATCCGTAAACATACATTTTAAAAAATTTGATTACTTCAATAAAAAAAATAGTCCTCGTGTCGTATTAAAAATATGTAAATTGTAAGCTGTTGTGAGATCTTTTTTCCTCTGGTGTTGCTAATTATTTAATAAAGAGGTAGAATGACCAACAAATTGTTTTATAGCTACATAACATGTATATGTTTTAAAACATGTAACTTAACAGGAGTACAGACCCAATTTTAAATCATCACACATTAAGCTACAAAGGAACTCTTTAGAATATAATGAAAAATATTATTATGTAGGCACTTAAACCATATTTTGCAACACAGTTGTATTTATTGCTTTAAGGTTTTTGGTCTTGTCAATTAGAAATTATAAGAAAATCAAAAATAATTACACTTATTTGTAAGAAAAGTTTTAAAATTACTAAAATTTAAATATAATTTAATGTTGGCATTGTGTAAGTAATAATCTTACTTAGCGTCCTATAAATTTCAATATTAGATTTTAATTAATGGTCATAATTGAGAGCAACTTTTAATTAGCACTTATGCGTTACTTATTAGTTTAGAATATTAATTCCAATTATTTGCGTGCTACAGTGCAATAATAACTGAATTAGCTTTAGGCAGATTATATTTTTCAACATAATTGATATCGTGTGTGGCTTCGCTTTTCAAGCACAGCTTATAGAAAAGTACTTAATATTAGTTACTTCTTTATGTTAAGTTATAAAATAGAAAACAATATTTTACAAGTTATTTTTTGTTTTAATTTTGTAATAATAAGTGTTAAAATGTACCATGTAAAATCCGTCCATTTTACAAGAACTAAAGATATTGCAATACAAATGTTGCATAGATTATCAAAGATTTCCTATAATCTTTGTTGCGATAATGTACAGACTAGAGTATACAATGATTGCCGTTTTTATGAGGAACTAACACCAAGATAAACACTTGACGCTATCGTCCGTCTGAGATAAAGTGATAATGAGTCACACGACTGTTTACCTTGTGTTAATTTTTACACTTAAACATTCCATGTAAGTTGAAAAAGTATTTTGTTATATATTTTGTATTATTTTATGCTTATTTTGTTACTATATTTTATTTAATAAATGCGTTTTCATTTAATATAGTTTTTATTTGTCGCCTTTTTTTAAAATACTGCCCTAATAAGTTTTATTATCAACATATTGTTGAAGTTTTATTTTTCACCGAGTTTCGCTACGCACATCAGCACCGCACCGCACGCCACTTCCACTGAGTTCCGAACACAAACGTTAGATTGTTTCGCAGGAGGTAGCAATGGAGTTGGAAGCGAGAATCGAAGCTTTAAACGAGGAGAACAAGGAATTGAAGGAGGCGCTGGAGAACGAGCGGACCTTGGTGGCGATACTGCGGGAGAAGGTGGACAAGTCGAGCGCGCTGTACGACGAGCAGACGGCCCGAGTGAACCTCCTCAAGTCCACCATGAGCGACATGCAGCACGACTACATTGACATGCAGAGGAAGTTTGACAAGTACGTATATTATCTAGTGTACCTACAGAAACGAGATAGGCCGGGCGCCATTATTGCATGCATATTAAGTTACATTACCTATACGTTTTTTATAATCTTAATAAAATTTTAGTCTTCTATATATAAAAGTATAAAAGGCAAAGCTAATTGACTGATGTATTGGCACAGGCCAAACCCTTAAGGCTAGAAATCTGAAATTTTGCACACGTATTTCTCATATGATGTAGGCATCTACTAAGGAAGGATTTCTAAAAATTCAACCTCCAAGGGGGTAAAATAGGGGATGAAAGTACCTTATTTCATGCCGGCGAAGCCGCAGGCAATTAATGCTAGTTAAATATTTAATCATATTTCTGTAAGATACATGCATAATATGACCATCTGGTATGTGACTCTATCTAGGTATACTCGTATCTTGCTTACTTTAAGTAACTGTTTGTAGTAACTACTAACTAAACAGTGGAAGTAACTCAAGACTTTAGCGCTGAAATCTTCATCTTATAAAATATACCTGACTTAACTGATTCAGCCTGAAAAACATATATATTTTCATTCAGAAAACATTGCAAACGGCAGTAGGTTCACCTTACCTTCGTCTTTCGCGTATTGTATCTATGTTATTCTCAATATATTTTACAGCAAAATATGTTCTTTCAGAGAAAAGCACGCGAAGGACGAAGCTTTACTGCGCAATGCCCACATGTCCCAGAGCGTGGAGATGAGCCAGTGTAACGTGCGGTATCTGGAGACCGAGATCATGGATTTGAAGACCAAGGCGGCGGAGCTCGAGGCGGTCATCGCGCAACATAAAGAGGTACAAATAAAAAGATTTAGAGGATGCAAAAACATTTGAACCTAAAAGTTTTTCAATGGAACGAGACCGGTTAACAATTTCTGTTTGTTAATCAACGGATAGTAAGCGATAGGGAATGTGCTAAATTTTTATATTTAACGTAAGGTATAATATATTTTTTTAGATCCAAGCAGAGTGTATGGTCATCAAAGAGAACGAAAACTTAAAGGAGAATAAAATCGAAGAACTTCAAAGGCGAATCGAAGAGAGGGAAGCTAGCGAAAGCAATCTCAAAAAGACAATACAAGACTTAGAAGTTGAAATCTGTGATAAAAATAAGGTTATAAGCTGTTTTTTTATTATAATTATTCTTTAACAAACGGTTTAAAATCGTCTGAACTATAGTCTATAAGCCCCTTACTAATAAAAATATATAATTATACAGTGTATAAGATATACAATGTTTTGTCCATGTCTGTCAAGCGACTTTTCCAACGTATAAGACAAAGACAAAACATTGTATAGCTTATCTACTGTGTAAATATTTTAAGTAAGGTAGTAAGGGGCTTTGAGTCACAATTAATGCGTTACCGTTAATCCGTTACGCTTAGGGCTGGTTTTACAATCAACTGATAATAAGTAGTGTCAAATAGCTTTGCGTTATTTGCATGTTAGTCTCTGTCGCATATAATTATATAGCTCCCCGCACCAATATCGGTGACGGTGGCCGGTTTCATTGAAACAAGGCCAGTCATGCAAGAGTAATTTTATAGTGCCCAAGTGTGTGCGCAGTACGCAAGGGCACTCTCTCTTCCTTTACTCTCGTAACCCAGTAGGACGGATAAGCGACATGACTGGCAAGAGATTAGCCGACTTTTTACATCCGACACAATGATCATCTTTCTTGTCAGACGATCAGGTGACCAGCCTGCATTGTCCTTACCAAACTAGGAAACAACATTTTTTGTTGCGGGAATCGAACCCGCGACCTCCGAGTCGAGAGACAAGCTCTAACCACTAGACGATGTTGCATAATATATAAAGTAAACAGCGACAAAGCTTCCGAATCCTACTAATATTATAAATGGATGTACGGATCGATGGTTGGATATATTGATGGATGGATGTTTGTTACTCTTTCACACAAAAACTACTGAATGGATTTTGATGAAAGTTGGCATGGTAGTAGCTTGAGCTCTGGATTAAAACATAGGCTACTTTTTATCTCGAAAAAATACAGTGCTTCCATGGGATACTGTATTTACGCGGGCGAAACCGTGGACAACAGCTAGTAAGCTTACTAGAAGCTTGTGGAACAGTGTCCTTATTCTTACTTCTAATGGATTCAACAAAATGTTACTATTATGGATTTATTCAATAAACAAATCAATTTAATGATAATTACTTTTGTTTCAGAAAATAAAAACTCTAGATAATAGGATATCGGACATGAAGAAAACGTTACAGAGGGAGCTGCAGAGCAGCAAAAGTGATCTCACAACAGCCGAGGAGCAGGATATCAGCAGAAGGTATAATTTTATTGATCAGTCTTAACTTTTATAGTCCTTAAGTCCTCGTCTTTGATTATATACTACACTAGATAAAGCTTCACCTAAGAAATACAGCGCAAAAAACAGGCCAGCTTTTCTATGCTTGTGTGCGTGACCGCTTTGTCTTACACTAGCGTCATGTCATTCAATATGTCTATATTGTGTGTGCAAATTGAGTCCATCAGTTGGCCCTTATTTTTTTCGACGGAATCGTGCGGTCTATGGCTCTATCTAGTGTAGTATATAATCAAAGGTTCTCGTTTCTCATTCGATAACAATACTTAACGCCGGTTTCCTGTTAGAGGTCAGGCCTTCGTTATCCCGGTCAAACATTTCAATTCACCGAACTATTATTAATATTAAAAACGTGTTTGTGTGTGTTATTAACATAAAAAAGTTGTCAGCTAACTAGATGAAGTGTTTGGAAAAAAAAATTGGAATCTGTTAGTGCGCATCGTAAAAATTTTACCCTCATATTTTTTCCAAACACTTTACGTAATATAGAGTACTAACTGTTTCCTGCGGCTCCGCCCGCGTAAATTTACTATCGAGTATCCCGCGGGAATACTGTACATTTCCAGGATACAAAGTAGCCTATGTTTTTAATCCAAAGCCTAAATTACTACCATACCAAACATCAAAATCCGTTCAGTAGTTTTTGCGTGAAAGAGTAACAAACATCCATCCATCCATCCACCCTCACAAACTTTCACATTTATAATATTAGTAGGATAAGTATTATCCAACATATCTGGGGGCACGGTAGTGCCTCCGCCAAGACGAGCCATTAACCGCTTCTCTTCACATTTCAGGTATCTAAAGCACGTCGTGCTCCGTTTCCTCACGGCGCGCGAGCTCGAGGCGCGACAGCTGACGCGCGCGCTCTCGACGTTGCTGCGTCTGTCGGCGCACGAGGAGGCGTTGCTGCGCGCGGCGTTGCCAGCTCGCGCGGGCCTCGCGTCCTGGTTCCCCTCGCTTGGCGCTTGATAGACCTAGTACTAGGGATTAAGGTAAATTCTATTAGGGAATATTTTCCCTCAATTTTTGGAGCTCCTGCTGAAGATTTATAAACGTTGGTATTTAGAGACGAAAGCTGTATTAAGGAGGCAAGTGTAGGTGGTACTGGCGGTACTGGTGGTAGTATAGGTGGAACCCTTAGGATCACCGATGAATCAATACGAGTTAATAATAATCCGAGCTGTTAAATGCAACTTTACAACACCATTATATTGAATTAAAACTGTTATGGTAAATGTAGAAAAAAAAAGGTAGACTTTTTTGTAAATGGTAATTTTTTAAGGTCTATAATTTCTGAAATCACGATGTTAAAATTGATAGAAATATGAATACGGATGCTTTGTTCCTCATAGTCACGAAAAATGCGCGTCGCTTTGGCTGCAAGCGCAGAAGTTAAGCGCATATAAACACCATCATTCCCGTCACTTGGTCGAATATTGTGAATATATTTAATAATAATAAAGATTTAAAGTTATATTTGACATTAAAAGTGTTGTACTTGCGAGTAGAATACAACAAACAGTTGCATCAAAGATTTCAAAACTCAATATAGGCTATGAGTTATGACGTACATTTGATAGAACGAATGGTTCATACAGTAAAAAGTTACGCCATGTTGGTTTTCACCATACTTCAAATGTCAGCCATCTTGTTTTCACCATACCTCAAATGTCAAAATGACCACAAAAATATCAAACAAATCACATAACTGGAGCACTTTTTGCCTTAACATGGCTATGCAATAATATATGTACGTCTATGGTTGCAATACAATGTTATTAAGATCCACATTAGTATTTTGAGAAAGAATATTAGAAGGGACTTGCACCATACTCAGGTATTATTGAGCAGTATAAAACAAACTATAATGATTATTTTATAAAAGTATTCTATTTGACTAAAAGAATAAGTATTATTTTAAATCTGTAAATGTCTAACGTGGTATTCACAAACTTTTATTTTATTAATCAAAAGATTATTTACATTTGAGTTATTTATATTACATTATACAAGTTATCTGAATGATAAAACTCAATATAGAAATATTTAAATGTTAGATAATGTAAATATGATATTATTGAATTAAGTTTTTACTGATTAAGAGCGCCTTAGTAGTTGCTAGTCAAAATTCGAATATTATTTTAGCGCTAGAGACAAGCTTGAAATGGGTTTGTAAAAGTGTTTACATTTTCTTTTCGTTAAATCCTTACATGTCATAAGATAATACTTATAAAAATGTTACTTTATGCACTTTAAATAGATAGTAAAATTGTAAAAATCACTGCCCAAATGTGTAAACGAGAGTTGACTGTAAAAATGAATGTAAAGTAGCGTTACTAGTGAGGGTCCATCCACATATTACGTCACACCTGATGGGGGAGGGGGGGGGGGTTATACAAAGTGTGACAGTACATGTTAAATACAGGTACAGGGAAACTAAAAAGCGTGACATTTAGGGGTTCAAAAAGTCGAAATTTTGCGTGACGTACTCAGATCAAATAAAAAACCAAGATAGCGCGTGGCGTTTGTTTGAAGTGAAGCCTAAAAAACTACGCTACTTCAATTTTACACACGCGCTCACGCACACACAAGCAAAAGAGTACGCTACTTTTCGACAGTATCGAATGAGTCGTCGCGATGACTAATCTATACTGACAAAAAGTAAAGTACTTTTTGCTGCACACACAGTGCGTGAGCGTGTGTGTAAACTTGAAGTAGCGTAGTTTTTTAGGCTTCACTTCAAACAAACGCCACGCGCTATCTTGGTTTTTTATTTGATCTGAGGTGACGTAATATGTGGATGGCCCCTGAGTTTGTATCTCATTTGTAATATTTACTTCGTTACGTCATAACAAGCCAAGACAAATCAGGTTTGCTGAAGTGTTTTAATATTTTAAAATATTGATTGTAAAAATATTTGGTAACATTTGGTGATTTTACACAGCAATAACACAAACAAAAATTAGTTGACCTCATGATGTTTGAAAATAAAGTAAATTTTAGTAAACCGAGTAAAAATTGATTCTAGTTAATCAAAACGTAGGTAACTCGATTAAAATATATCCAGTCGACAATCCAGGAGTAAATAAGTTTGTTGTAAGTGAGGTCTGGTATAATTTGTAACAATTTTGCACATTACTAGTCTAGTCTACTGTGATCGAATACTTATTATATCAGAAACGGAATAAATTGGCAGACTGAGTAAGAAATCTTTAGTAAAAATTTGTTCGGCCAAAAAATCACTGGCTAATTATGAATTATTTTACTTGACTGCCAATTTACGTGTACTATATTAATTTCAATATCTTTAAAACAAAGTTTTTTTTACTATTATTCCAATTAAAATATTTATTTTTGTTTAAATATTATGTTAACTACATTTAAGATATTGTTGTTACACAGCTAAAGTAATTATTTTTATTTTCAAAAGAAATATTAAATTAATATAATATTATGAATCTAAACCTATTATTTTTTCGTCCTTCTATATTCTAGAAATAAACAAACGGTTTTACCGTTTGCCAGTCATTCACAGTAAACAATTTATATACTTATCCTTCTGATTTCCTGGTAGCTCAATAATATATGTTACAGTTAAAACCAGTTTTTAGATAGAACGCGTTTTCCCTAGTTAGAACTTGTTTTTACTAAACACCTTTGTTAAAACTAGAATTAACTAATGCTCAAAATTTATTATCAGTTAAAACTAGTCTTTACTAGTCAAAACGCGTTTTTTCAAAGATTCGCAGTTAAAACTGTTCCAACCGCAGTCAAAGTTCATCGGATGATCCTACCTTCCTCTGATTGGTCGCGAGACGTCACAAGGTTCCCTAGTCAAGATGCAATCGATAATTTAGACGGCGAAAATGTATGGAATTTGATACAAGCGATGCCTCATGTCAAATCCCATACATTTTGTTTTCGAACTTCGCCGTGGAAATTATCGAATGCATTTTGACTAAAGGCCTTGATTTGATAAAGCGGCGTCCGCACGCTGCGCGCTGTTTTATTATTTGACTTATTTGATTATTTTATTTTACTTTTATAATTAATATTGTCACCTTGGCAACTACTAGTCGATGTTCCCTAAACTGTTTAGTTTTGTGTAAGATTTTTTTTTTTATTAGGTATATGACTCTATGTCTTACCTAAATCTTATAATAAATATTTTTAAATCTTGCTTTAAATCCCAAATTAGTTTCCCTAGTGCTCGTTTTAACTAAAAGTCAGAGTTACAACTAGTTATATCTGAAAATCAAATATATTAGTAGTAAATTCTAGTTTTGACAAGGTATTTCTAGTTTTAACATAGACATTTAGTAATACCTAGTTTTAACTAGGGAAAAAGAGTTGTAACGAAAAACGGGTTTTAACTGTAACATATATAATATAAATTATAATATAATCATTTATAATTTAATATAAATTTCTAATATCACAATAAATTGAAATCAGCTGTGTGAGGTCGTTGACCTTCTGAGAGACAAGAGAATAATTAGATTTTATATTGTATAATTTTTTTTTTCGAATTTCACATTTGTTATTGTGTCTAAACATCTTTAAATAAGCGTGAATCATGCGCCTAAAAAATCAGTAGATTTCCAAAAACTTTATATACCTATTACTTTAAAGTCAAAAAATCTCGTTTTGTCAAGCACGCAACTATTATTATATGAATGGTAGTAAGGTAAGGCTAAATAAAGCAAAGATTACTTGTTATAATATTTATTTACAATACCACATATTGTTGATGATATATGAGCGATGGTTCAGCCCTCCACGTCCATGCAAGGCACGAAATATTTTTATAAGGTCGCACTTTTGATCAGTATGAAAAAACGGTTATCGGCTCTTCTAGTTATTGAAATTGTCGGAAACGCTTATCTTAAACGACGAACAGCGGAATGTTTAACATAAAATATGCGGTGAAATTTGAAAACTACATAATATTTCATAATACTAAGTACATACTTAAATAAATTTAGAATGTGTGACTCGAGGTGTAGGTACCAAGGTAATACCAGGATTGTCCAGGATTCGTTGTAAAATTCTAATGATTGTTTCATTAGAATCTTCAGCTTAAAAAGTCATAAATTATATTTGCCAGAGAAAATATTATTTGCTGCTTGTTTTCAAGCTGCTAGGTCTAGATTCATTTCTATTTGTTTTGTCCTGATGCAGAGCAGTTTGAATTAGAAGAGTCTAAGGAGTTGTGTAAATCCTGAGTCGTAAACTGCGCTTGGGAATATACCTTACACATACACACCGTATGTGTAAATGTATAATAAATCAGAACCAAGGAATTATTTGTGCCCAAACAAAAATCGCTAATGATTTAAAGATTTACACAATGTGTAGCAACAAATAGTACATAAACGATATGTAACATTAAAATTGACTAGTTTTACACTGTCTAATACACGGATAGTAAACTATATTAAGCCCCATATACAAATATACATACGAAATTATATACCAAAACAATTTACACGCGTAACGTTCGGGTCTTGGACCTAAACTACGCCCTCGCCATTCCCTCGTCTAATGTCAACAGACACCAGTTACTAAACCACATTAAATGCAGTTTTAATATCTTCTATATTTTATATTCACCATGACCTGTATTGACGAACTAACGACAAGTTTACATAACATACCTACTCCGAATATATTTTGCAGGCTCATTCCATATCTGCACCTACCTACTTAAACTGAATTAATTAATTGTTTATCAGTATCACGTTAAAATCATAAGATTGTAATAAAGAATATTTAGGCCTTTGCTGCTTCAAAAATATTTCACTTATTTATGAAGATCGTATACCTACGGGCATGTTTTTAATACGTCGAATTTCAACGACATTATAAAATAAAGTTATTTCTCAAGCAAGCAAATCCAGCCTATGTAGGTAAAGACAAAGTGTCTATATTCAGGACAGCATGACCTTAATTTGTTCTAGTAATGCGGCAGAAGCCATTGTCAAAAATTGTTACAAGTAAAAATATTCCTAAGTTGGCCTACTTGTATTTATGTCCCAAAATCACAGCTATTTCCGATTTCTTTAGATTTAAACCATCTAACCATTCTCGTTACGACACTAATACGTGACCAGTTTTCATCCTATTCCCTGAATTGTAATGAAATTGATGATATTCGTCGATTATAGCTTGACTTTCCCGCTGTTTATGTCGTTAAATAGCTGAGAGGTGAGGGGGAGGAAGTCCTCGCCGTGTCTAAAGTACAGCGGCTCCTTTATCACGTCAGGGTCGTAGCCTTCCTTCTGGTACTGTAATTTCTTGAGCTTGAAGGTACCTGCAATGTAAGTTTGCGAATATTATGTACAGCTCCTTAACAGTAGGTTCTAAAGTTAAATATGGAGGTAGGTATAATTTTTAGCCATCAATCAATCTCAAATGTTTCTACGGTGGGAATATTCGAAGCTTGACTCGTCTATGGGAGGCGATAAACGCTCAAAATCACATGATTTGCTTCCTCATAGGTATGCCCAATTTTAGCATAAGAAATCGAAAATATAGCCTATTATATCGTGGTGTTTGATGAAGGATGTATTTTATATCCATCAAATATAAAACGCTGATGATGATGATGATGTAATATTCCCAGCAAATCCCTTGCTCACTGGGGCACGACGTGGCCGTGGTGCAACGTGTGTGTCTAAACTTCTAAAGTGCTGTCGCGGAGCACGTACAATTTCGTATATTGACTTAATGCTACTTGTCTCTGTCACTCGCGGACAAATATATTTCTATCGCGTACCCGTGTAAACGCGATAACTATATATTCGTGCGCGAGTGAAAGAGACAAGTAGCAATAAGTCGATGTACGAAATTCTACGTTCTCCGCGACTGCATTTTAAAGCTCTGTAGAAGGTCAATCTGCTGATATCGCTACTATTTGTCCTTCGTCCATTCGTATTGCCTCTCGTGGCTCGAGATTAATCTACACTAATATTATAAAGAGGAAAACTTTGTTTGTATGTTTGTTTGTTTGTTTGTTTGTTTGTTTGTTTGTAATGAATAGGCTCAAAAAGTACTGGACCGATTTCAAAAATTCTTTCACCATTCGAAAGCTACATTATCCACGAGTAACATAGGCTAAATTTTATTTTGGAAAAAATAGGGTTCCGTAAAATATTTGGGTTTTTCGGACACAAGGTGTTAAAAATCAACCAGAAAAGTTACTTATTTTGCGTACGCTGCCTAAACTATAAAAGATAGAACCATACAATGTTCTAATTAATTGTAGATCTTATAAATATCTACAAAAAAGTCCGCGACACACTATACCTATCTATGTCGAGTGAGGCACAACAACCATTTTTCTATTTAGAAATCTTGAATTTTTTTTGGACTACATTTAAACGCGTTTATTTTACTCATGCTATTAATCTTTATCAAAATAAATTATTTCATCACTAAGTACAGTTTATGTAGATAGTATTTGGTCTTTGAATGATTGAAATTGGACGTTTGGTTTTGAAGTTATGGCGAAATTAAAATATTGCGATTTTTGCTGCACGGCCCGTTGCAAAGTGGGTGTCACCAAGGCGGGGGTACACGTGCGGGGGGGAGTTTAGATAAAAGTATACCCACCTACTTCATTGAGTTTTAGTAGGTACCTATATTAATTTGTTTCTGTTTGTTTTGACTAGATTTCGCCCGTTTTGTTAGAGGTTTAAAGACATTCTGTAGTATTAGTATCAATATTGTACCCGTGCGAAGCTGGGACGGGTCGCTAGTAAAATATAAATACATACCGGTGATCTCAATCTCGGGCAGCAGTCGCAGGAAGAGCGGGCGCGCGTACGTGGGCAGCGTGCGGTCGAGCGCGCGCGCCAGCTGCCCCAGGTCCGGCGCGCCGCCGCCCGGCGCCCGCTCGTCGTCCGCGCCCCCCGCACCCACCGCCAGCGCCGCCATACCAGCGCGACCCTCCGTCTGCGGGATCTGGAAACAACGCCAGGCAACTTAGATAATATTATTAAGTAACGAGATGATAAATATTACTTAGAATGAGGAATTCATAGATACAACAAATTTCAAAATGTTTTGACACCTATTCGACTCTTTGTTGCCTATTATGGCAAACTGTTGGCCAAGTTCTGCGGCATGAGCGACACGTTATCATCAATAATGTAACGCATTGTGCTAACATCCGTTTATATTTTCATATATTTTAAACGAGTAAAAATTAAATAGAAACGTCGCGCAGAGTTTTCTGACTTACACTGGTGCTTGCGTGACGCACATAAATTCTGAACATTTATACTATTGAACATCGTACATACCGACACCCCATACACGATGCAGTCCCGCTGCCCCAGCGCGGAGCGGATGGCGTCCTCCACCTCGGCGGTGGCGACGTTCTCTCCCTTCCACTTGTACGTGTCGCCGGTGCGGTCGCGGAAGTACAGGTAGCCCAGCTCGTCCGCCACCAGTATGTCGCCGCTCACGAACGCCGCGTCGCCCTTCCGGAACACGTCGCGGACTATCTTCTTGTTACTCTCGCTCTGGAATGGAAGGATCGGGAATGTAGTAAGACTTTTACTATTAGGCTGCGTTCACACCAAACTGACTGTCAGCCGCCGAATGTGAGCAGGCTCACTGTGAGCCCCAGTGTAAACGTGAAAATAAACGGTATCTATTTTACGTTCACACTATACTGACAAATCGGCCGCCGAATGTCAGCGTCTACGAATAGCGTAATAACGTATCGTCGGTTAGGTGTGAACGAAAAAGTGAATATGTATGGAAATATCATAAACTGCGTAACGCTCGCTCACATTCGGCGGCTGACAGTCAGTTTGGTGTGAACGCAGCCTTAGGATTGTCGTTTCAGCCTGGTGACGTCCACTAGAGGATATAGGTCTCCCCCGTAGATTTCCATTTGCTATTAGAATTACAGTATTTTAAGGGTATGGAGATACAGCAAAATAGCACAACTTTTTAATTGAAAATATCCGAAACAGTTTGAATTTTATTAGTTACCTTATCGACATATCCATAGAACTCTCTGGAGGCATTTCCCTGTGAGATCAGACCGATGAACATCCCAGGCTCGTCTGAAAATTTAAAGAAATTGTGAATTATTAAATTACAGTTTATTCTTTAACCGACTTCAAAAAAAGGAGTTTCTCAGTTTCACCTGATTTTCGGAGATAAACGATGGAACACTGCAACGCGACGCGCGACTGCTGCTTTGGCGGCAGATCGGCCTTACCTAACCTTTTTTGCGTTTAATTGTTTTTTTTTTAATCTTATTTTAGTACTGTATCTTTTTTTATAGTAGGTAAGTTATTTTTTTAATAATTTTATGAAAGGTGCGATAGCGAGACTTAAATAAGTTGGTACTTATTTAATCTCGTCTTAATTAAGTCTCGTTATTTATAACTGGCTACACCAGTAGAGCTTTAGCTCTACTGGTGTAGCCAGCCGTTTGGCTTTTAGAGGAAGGGGGACGCCCCATTTTAATAAAAATAACCGAAATCAAAAAATCGTCTTCGAAACATCTCAATGTCTTTAAAAGGCCTATCTAATGAGTTAATGACACCCCACACTGGGGTAGACGCGAGAAAATTAATCTTTACGTTACCTACCTACCCTAAAAAAAATTTTTCGTGATTTTATTTTATCACTGATGACGTGGTACATACTATCCATGCAAAGTTTCATCTTTCTAGCACTAACCGTTTGGACGGTAAACCGAATACGTGGTCGTGTCGTGTCGGAAGGTTGTGACGAAACCTTAAAATGATCTGCAGGCAAAGATTTCAACTCAAGATAGGCTATCACGTACATTTAGCAGAAAAAAAATTCATACAAGAAAAAGTTACGCCATCTTGGTTTTCACCATAACTCAAATGTCAGCCAACTTGTTTTCACCATACTTCGAATTTCAAAATGGCCCCAAAAATTTAAAAATTGGGGCCAATTTACTGGAGACACTTTTTGCCTCAACATGCCTCGTCTTCTACACTAATATTATAAAGAGGAAAACTTTGTTTGTATGTTTGTTTGTTTGTTTGTTTGTTTGTTTGTTTGTTTGTTTGTAATGAATAGGCTCAAAAAGTACTGGACCGATTTCAAAAATTCTTTCACCATTCGAAAGCTACATTATCCACGAGTAACATAGGCTAAATTTTATTTTGGAAAAAAATAGGGTTCCGTAAGATATTTGGGTTTTTCGAACACAAGGTGTAAAAAATCAACCAGAAAAGTTACTTATTTTGCGTACGCTGCCTAAACTATAAAAGATAGAACCATAAAATGTTCTAATTAATTGTAGATCTTATAAATATCTACAAAAAAGTCCGCGACACACTATACCTATCTATGTCGAGTGAGGCACAACAACCATTTTTTTATTTAGAAATCTTGAATTTTTTTTGGACTACATTTAAACGCGTTTATTTTACTCATGTTATTAATCCTTATCAAAATAAATTATTTCATCACTAAGTACAGTTTATGTAGATAATATTTGGTTTTTGAATGATTAAAATTGGACGTTTGGTTTTGAAGTTATGGCGAAATTAAAATATTACGACTTCTGCTGCACGGCCCATTGCGAAGTGGGCGTCACCAAGGCGGGGTGCGCGTGCGGGTTAATGTTTAGTTTAGTTTAGTTAAATAGTTTAGTTATTTTATAAACATCAAATTGATCGGTCTGTCTGTCTGTTTGTTCCGACTAATCTATGAAACGGCTGGACCGATTTTCACGGGACTTTCACTAGCAGATAGCTGATGTTATAGGGTACATAGGCTACTTTTATTTTAGGGTTCCGTTTAAAAAAATAGGATTCCGCTTTCGTTAGTCATAAATAAAGTCGCGGGTAAATTTCAGCGATATCCCAAAGTATTGTTCCACGCGGACGAAGTCGCGGGCAAAAGCTAGTCTATAATATACGTCTATGTCTGCAGGTCTAAAAAGGCCGTTTTGGCAATTCATTTCTAATTCTTGTTATGAATTACTGTATGAAAGATGACAGCGATCGTAAAATGGCCACATGAATTGCAATTAATAATATGATTTGGATACAATTCATATGCAGAAATTGGCTGAAATGCATTCATTTGACAGCTTTACAAGCAGAATTGCTTTAGTGTCAAATAGCAATATTGCGA
The DNA here is from genome assembly GCA_905404095.1 of Glaucopsyche alexis. Lineage (NCBI taxonomy): Eukaryota > Metazoa > Arthropoda > Insecta > Lepidoptera > Lycaenidae > Glaucopsyche > Glaucopsyche alexis. The sequence continues at coordinate 8,422,601 of FR990043.1, read as the reverse complement.
TGATATTGCGAAAGTGGCCTTTTTAGACCCGCAAGCCGTTTCGTTCCTTTCCAAGCGAGCGCGACTATTGTTACGCAATATGCATAATATATTATATAATTATTCAACTGGCACATTGACATACAGTCGTACACACATGTGCCGGAACACGATTTCCGCTCCGAAGGTCTATACCAGGCATGACCAACCTGCGGCCCGGGGGCCACTTGCGGCCCGCGGGCCTTTGCCATGCCTGCCTGAACTAATTTAAACCTCGAATTATCTAATCGTGATTGTTTACAAACACGCTATGTTATTGATTGTACTGTAGGTTCTTGGTGAAAATTCATGTTTCACTGTAATAAATTAATAACACATACGACTTCTTTTCTTTTCTGCACTATTTCCACTTAAATAAGTATTTTACATTAAAATACATTATACCTAGATTAGAGAGAGCCGAGCGTTAATGATAATACGAGTATTTGGTAATGTTTGAGAAACATTGATTTTTGCGGTTCTGTGGACGAATTGTGGATTTTTATAGATGCACATTTCGGTTACCCGTTACGGTTTTGCTAAAATACAAAATAGCACGTAATCTTGAAAAGGTTGATCTAGAGATGTGATAAACGGCTTAAAATTAAAAGTTAACTTATCCGTTATTAAATATTCAAAAGCAACTTTTTTTAACTGCTTAGTTGCTTAGTTGCTTATTTACTTATCTACTTATTGCCACTTATAAGTTATAATGTTTTTTGCGCTTATGTTACGTTTTTCGATCGCTTAAACTGATTTAAATTAACTTTCCTTCGTACTTTGCAGGCTTAGGACTGTCTGAAATCTGAATAATTATTAATATAATAATATGAACTCATAAAAATGTTTTTACATGTTGATAATATGCATTAACCTTAAATGTTGCTTATCATTAGTAATAGTTGATTTATAGGATAACAAACATTACACATCGCCACTTTTTCCACCTTATTTCTTTTAAAGTAGTTCCATAAATTACTGTTCCAATTCACGTCGTTTAGTCGTCATCTTACGACAAAAACTTAATAAACTTAATACTAAAACACTACACGAAAAGTTTATATTACGTCCATATGGACCATTATTATATTTATTATTTACATTAAAAGTTCACGGTAAGCCACTAAAACACCACTATTACGATTAAAATACGAATTATTGCGTAACGTAATATAACGTGTTTTCATCAACCTGCAAAGCGCAACTAACAAAAGGTGAATAAACACGAAAAAGCATATTAGTTATAAGTACAAAAAATAAGCCGTTTAAATAAGTGATGAGCTACATTAAAGAATTTTCACTCTTATTGCGCTGTCATAAGAACTATTTTTCTTTGCTCATACCACACTTATGGCTTTATGACTATAAACGATATAAACGATAAGCATAAGTGATAAACGCTTAAATTTTTAAACGACTTTTCAACTTATTTATAAAAGCACGCTTTTTTAAACGCTTTACGTTTAAACGGCCATCTCTAGGTTGATCATGCCTGGTCTTCACTTTACTACTGATGTTTTAAATATAAGTAGGTATTCATTTAAAACAATTTCATATTAAATGTCATGATAAGCATATTTTGCTATAAATAGTAACTTATACCTAATGAAAAATGTTTGTTTTGTTCCAAATCATTTTGAAATCGGCCGCCGTATTACGTAAAAATAGCGATTAGCAAAAATCGTGCAGTCATCGCGCGATAGACGCGCAGTCGATTGCTGAACGCGTATTACCTATGCGATTGATTGCTAATCGCTCGCTGTTGTGTTTGAATTCACTTTGCTTAATTTTCGCTTATTATTGCTAACTGACAGTTCAAATCGCTTGCTGATTGCTTTCGCTTTGCTGTAAAAGTCTTATGTAATACAAAAAATTAGACAGCAGTGAAGAGATCGAACAATTGATTGCAATTTATAGTTCCTCGATTGTTCGGTAGAGGCAGTACTTTCGCTAGGTTTTTGCAGATACGTAATACGAATTTGCGATTTTTGCGCAAAAATTGCGCAATATTTGCTATTGCTTGGCTATTGCAAGATACGTAATAAGCCCGCGGTACGAGTGTCCTCCTAGGCCTGGACTGAGAGCCATGCTTCGGCACAAATGTTCCGGCTCGACCGGACAAATCGTGGTATTTATTTACATGCCTCACAGATCCGGCGTAAAATAAGGGTCAGTTCACTGACACCGCGACGTTACGCGACGCGGTTCTGCATTTTTAAGATAGATATTCAAAATTGAGCTTTATTTACTACACAAAAAGATACACTTTCGTTTCGTTAAGGTATGAATAGGAAGTTGGAACCTTATTCTTGCGTTGTGTTTCATAGAGTGAGGCTACCGAAGGTCCAAGGAGGGGTTGGGGATTTTAAGGACCGGGAAGGCCCTCCTCAGGTGTAGCGGCCCTTGCCCTTGCCCTTGCCGCCGCCCGTGGCCACGGGCGGCGGCAATAGCTTTCCATTGGGCGATACATCTACTGGTTTCGTGGTGAATATAACAAAAGTACTGACTGGGTCGGCAGCGCTGGCAGAAGCCGTCCTCTCCCCGGACCAGCTCGCCGGCCTCGTCGATCCGCACCAGCGCTATGGGGTGCAGGCTGGGCGGCACCAGCGCGGGCAGGAAGCCCACCGCGCCCACGGTGTTGTCCACGTTTACTGCAATGAGCGGTCAGTCAGGATTTATGCATACAGGATTCGATGTAATAGCTTATTTCTTTCATTGGTAAGTAGGTAGGTATAATATTTATTCAAAAAAATTATAACGGTCTTGTAGTGTATGTAATTTCAAATTACCAGCTTTTCACTTAATGGATGTGAAAATATATACAGTAGGTACTAGCAATAAAAAATCATTTTTTAAAAATTTTGTCTGTCAGTCAGTCTGTTGCGGTTAATCTCTGAAACGACTGGACCGACTTTCACGGGTCTTTCATTGGCAGTTAGCAGACGTTATAACTGAGAATCAATTTTATCCTCATCATTATCAAAAAATTGTTCACGGTTCAGCTAATTACATATAAATAAAATTATTAAAACTGTATTATAAATTCCAACTGTAGGTACTTACTTATATTAGCATTTCCTTCCGTGGAGCCGTAAATTTCGTTTATCTGTAGTACTTTGAACCTAAACATGTTAAACAAACTCATTAGTTACGTAAACAGCCAATTAGTAAGTTTTGTAAATAATTCCAAATTCTAATTAAGATTGTATATCACAGCTAGTATTATCATAGGATATGTATCCAGCAGACCTTGGCAATGGTTTATGATTTTCACTTGTCTCATTAAGCATAAACTAATGAAGTAGGTAAGTAGCTACCTACTTACATATTCTTGTCTAGTAATTAGTAGAAATTTAAAAAAATGCATAATGCATATTTTGAATGTAGAAAATGTAAGCAATTACTTGCTTACACTATATGCCTAGTCTTTTCGCGTTTAGTTTGCACTGATACTAGTACATACATATATAATCACGCCTCTTTTCCGATAGGGGTAGGCAGAGTCCACTTCTTTCCACTTGCTACGATCCTTACATAGTGCAAATGTCTTATTAGATAAAGCGATGTTCATTTGAACACGGCTTAAGCGTCATTGGTCTATTTTGATATTTGCGCTGATGTCTCACTGCAAACTTAACGCAAATGGACTATACTTATTGTCCAATGCCAAAAGTTGTGTATCCTGTCAAGATGCATTCGATAATTTCGAAAAAAAAATGTATGGGATTATTTGGGGATTATCATATCACTTATTCGGAAGCGACGTGTCACTTAGCGATGACTTATGTCAAATCTCTTGTTTTCTACTTCGCTGTCAAAATTGTCGAATGCATCTTGACTAAAGGCCCTGGTCATATATTAGTCTCACCTATCGACGATCTGCTGCCAGATAGCGGGCCGCATGCCGTTGCCGACCATGATGCGCACGCGGTGCTGGTCGTCCGTCGGCCGCGCCGGCTGCGCCAGCAGGTAGCGGCACATCTCGCCGATGTACTGCGCCACCTGAACAGGTCGAGAGTTGGGGATAGTCGGATAGTCATCACTGAGATGGCTAAATTTGACCTAGTTGGTGATGACGCGACGCCTGCCACTTCGAACGCTCGCATGCTAATAGACTTGGGTGAATAAGCCCGAGGACTTTGCTCTGCAAGCACCTACCGTGCAGTCGTATTTGATGCAGTCCGTCCAGTAGTTGGTGGCGGAGAACTTGGCGCGCAGCACGGAGGTGACGCCGTCGACCAGCGCCGCGCCCGTGCCGACCACGCCGCCCGCCGTGTGGTACAGCGGCAGCGGGTTGTACATGCGGTCCGAGGGACGCAGCCCCAGCATGTGCATGGTCGCCGATGCTATGAGCAGGTACCTAGAGAACAATTTTTTTTTTTTTAATGATTCTGCAACTTGGCAATCTGTGTCAACACAATAAGCCATTCAGTTTTGATCTTTGTCTTGTCAGCAGAAGGAATTCCTATGAATCCCTTACATCTGGTATCACCAAATCTCACAGTAAGTGTAGGGACACTATGCCATTTCAATCTGGAGTGTGTGGTAGGTACATCCTGTGCCCACTAGTTTTGATGCCAGCTCATTTACGTGAGTTGATGTTCTCGTCAGATAGCTTTCGCTGTATCTAGCGATCTCTTGTTTGACGGTGGCGATCTTTTAGGTCCAAGTAACAAGTAAGTTTAACGTTTTGCATAATCAATTGGTCGGCCTGTCCGAGAATAACACCCGCTCGGTCGGAGATAGGTAGATTTCTCTTGGGGGTTCTTCCCACTGTTTCCTCAGTAGTTTTTGTTTAACAATCAATGCCCGTTCCAGTCAAGCGACAGGCAAAACGCAAAACTCAAGTACTTAGCTCTTTATGGCTTTATAACACGACGTAACGAATTAAATTCGCAACACTGCAGGCAGATATGTAACAATACACTGCAATATATCTCCACTTATAGGGACATCTGAATTAAAACTATAGGGAATCTCCTTTATAGGGAAGCCCTAGCCTGTACTGTAGGGATTTGGATAAGGGTCTTCAAAAGGTAAATAGTAAGTGAAGCCGATAGGAATGGAATTATAGTAAGCCCCACGCCACTGACACACATACATACATATAATCACGCCTTTTTCCCATAGGGGTAGGCAGAGACCACTTCTTTCCACTTGCTACGATCCTTACATACTTGTTTCGCTTCGTTCACTTTCATTCTTACCTCCTCCTTTTATTTCCTTTTATTCCTCCTCTTACATTCAACGTAGCGAAGCGGTTCTCCATGGTCCGCTTTTCGCCTCCGCGAGAACGAGACGTGATGGGTGGCGAACCACATCGCCGCCATTTATGGATAATAAAATTATTTTATGATTATCCATTGCGTTCCCACGGATTTGTGGAGAGGGTAGGAATAGGGAAAGGGAAGGATAGGTGGTGTGGAAAGGAAGATTGGTAAGTTAGAGTGGGAAATAGGAAATAGGACGGTATTAGCATATACCTATTTGAAGCTAAGAACTTAAACTACCTAAGTATGGGACCTATTAAGACTTAGCAAAGGCGGCAAAAAGGTACTTTAAAACAATACTTTAAAAAAATACGTTAAAAATAACATTCGATAAACCTAGGTACTATACCTAGAGTTAGACAGCACTGCCGCCTTGGGCATGCCCGTGGTGCCCGAGGTGTAGATATACAGTAACGTATCCCTGAAGTTGAGTTTCTCACTCACTTCTGGGTACTCTATGGGCTGCGTGGCCATCTCCGCGGCTAGGTCAGTGACCCCAGGCCCGCAGTCCCCGTACAACTGGAACCGCTTCAGATCCGTCGGTATCTGGTCATATATTTCTGCCACAGCTGAAAAGAACACCAGTTTTAATGTTACAGATTTTACCATGTAAAAGCATCCTTCGATGAACTGTAATCCTTCATCGTCCATTGTCTAGAAGCTTGTGGACAACCATAATTTTATGTTAATTAACTACCAAATATAATTAAAGTCACTACGTTTAGAATACGCCTATAAATCTTATTTGCGACAATGACGCAAGGCAAACTATGCTACGAGTATATTTATCTATAGATATTTACCGGGAGCAAGATCCTCTGTGAAGATTATGGCCTTGGCCTTGGCGACCTGTATGCAGTGCAGTAGCGGGCGGTGCCGCAGCTGGCTGTTCACCAGCGCCGAGATCACGCCCAGCTTGGCCATGCCCAGCCACATGCACACGTACTCGGGGCAGTTGGGCATGAAGATGCAGACCACGTCCCCGCGCTTCAAGCCCAACGTGTCTTGCATTACCCGCGCCACCTTGTTGGACTTTTCAGCCATCTGCGAAACAAAACTCATTTGCTTTAGACTAGAACCTTCGAATAAGAACTAAAGCAAGCATAGAGAATAGAAGTAAGGAGGACCATCTCTCTAGGGCAGAAAAGCTAAAAAAGTGACCAAATAATAGTTCCAAAACTGGCCATAATGGCGCTAGAGACAGAAGAGAGTATGATATAAAGTTAGAAATAAGAGATGGAGTGAATTTATTTGAAAGTTAGTTATTGGTTAGTTATTCTAATAAATTGAGGCCATTTTTGGCGCTATTTTTAAAATTCTTCCACATGCTACTATACCTAGCGCCACTTAATTTGCTCCATTTCTACGGACATTTTTTAATACACGAGATGGTCCTCCTTACCTCTATTCTCCATGAAAGCAAGGAAACCTAACCAGCGTGTTCGACTTTTCAGCGCCTCGCAAAACATTAATTAAAGCAAAGTAGTTTAATACTAGCGTCTGAGTAATGACGAGCAGCTGTCTTTTCTCACAACGTTACTGATCAAATTTTAATTACACCAGACTGTAGCGAGCTTCGGTGATTTATAGTAATTAAAACGAGAGCCAAAATAGGTTTGTTTTCTTAGGTAGAAGAGTTATTTCGTGTTGTTAAATAATAAAAAGTTGAGTGCTAAGTAAGTTAGCTTTGGATCCTGACTTTAGTTACATTAAGGTATCACCGGGTATGCAATCTCATAACATGCTACTGCTCCCTGAAGGTACACGACGGAGCCCTACCTCCCCGAAGGACCAGGTGCGGTCGCCGACCATGATGAAGCAGGGCGCGTGGGGGTCCCGCAGCATGCGCGCTGTGAACAGCTCGGCGACGGTGCTGTTGTGGCGCGCGTACCGCTTCAGCCGCAAGATGCCGTTCACGTACCGCCATAGGAATCTGCAACAGCAATCGTAAAATAGAATTATAGGTCATCGACGTACACAAGGACATCGCAGCCTATACTAAGGTTGCCAACCGTCCTGTTTTCCCAGTTTTTGCGGTGTCCTGTGTAATTTTAAGAAGTGTCCAGGTTTTTAAAGATAAGGTCATGTATTTTAAAATTCGCGCCCCACTTTTACAATTGTTCTTTCTAATTTAATTCTATTCAAATACTTGTATGGGAAAATATAATTATCAGCATTGTATGAATCTCATTTTACCTATTTTCACAACATAATAATAGTTTCAACTCTTAGGGGCCCCATACATGGTCCGGTCCACCTTCAGTTCGGCCTGAACGGATGCAAAATCGTATCGTGTGTGTGCCATTTCGAGATCGCATCAGGCGGCCGGCCGTACGGACTGAAGCGATTCGTTCCAGTGTTGCCAGCTCTTTTTTTGTGAAACTACTAAACTCGTATCGATTTCTACTAAAACTACTAAAAAACTACTAAAGAGGCTACTTAACTTAGGAATTCCTGAAGCCCCCCAAAAACCACTGCATTTTAGGTTTTATTATATTAAATTTTTTTCATTAATTGAATTTGATTATAAATTTTACCATTAAATTAAAATATACTAGGAAATATTACGTATTTAGTAGCTATTTTGCATATCATTACTGTCTGGCTCTTTCCTACTTAAACACTACTAATAACTAAATTTCTACCAAGGAGGGAATAAAATACTCAATTTAGTAAAATTTTGTAAAATAACTAAGTTGGCAACATTAATTCTGGCCTGACCGATCGGCCTGAACGCGCGGCCTGTCCTGACCGTGTGTGGACAAATCGCTTCGACGCTTCAGTTCTTGCCCGACCCGCTGCCGTGCGGGCGTGTATCTTGTACAAGCGTTGTATGAGTTTTCGCGGTGTTTAAATACAACATTGATAAACACGACCGTAGCGCGCGGCAAACCAGAATGGACTGATGCGACTGTTCCGTGTGTGGGCACGAATCAGATCAGGCCGAACTGACGTAAATTGGATTGGATGCGATTTTTTCCGTGTGTGTGCTCGAATCCGTTCAGGCCGAACTGACGTCAGTTCCAGCTGAAACGATCGGCCTCTCGTCTGTGGGGGCCTTTACTGCGTCCTGTTTTTAAACTGAATTGTCCTGGTTTTTCCAACTTCAAATCCTAGTTTTTTAAGGGATAAGGGAATTTGGAGTTGGCAACCCAGCCTATGCGAAATCGATATTGCAAAATAATAAGCTGCAGTTTACTGTTCAGAATTTGCCAATTGCCAGATCGGCAGAAAGAGTTATTTTCAAAGATTTCCTTACAATATTCCTTACAAGCTATAAATCGAAAGATTTATAACGATTGTATATTAAAAGCTTAGGTACTTGAAGCTCGTATTCTTTGCACATAAGTAGGTACGTTTGGTAGTTGGTACTAAAACTGCCGACAGCTGCGTATCTGTATATTGTTACTTCTACGCATTACGCAACTTCCTTAGAGCTATTTAACGTAAAATTAGTTTATATTACGATACAATACCGACATTATCCTACGAGAGCTCCGTGGCCTAGTGGGTAGACCGTTTGGTTCGCACTCGAGAGAGTGCAGGTTCAAATCACAGGTTGTGGCGTGTACCAATGAGACTTTTTCAGATCTCAAGTACATTATACGGACGCTCTAACGGTGAAGGAAAACATCGTGAGGAAACCCGCACATAGTTGGCCCCAGACGTATTGACCAGTTTATTCCTCTGGACTAGGCTGACTATGTTGTGAGAATGCCGTAGGTATGTGCTTGTGCGGAGAATACTCTATAAAGGACTAAGTTCCGACATTAGTCATAACATCCGTTGCCTTACACGGGGTGACGGCGCGGAGCTTCATAGGAATTTTTCATTCATAGGCGCGGGGCTACATCTAAGTATATAGAAAAAAAAAAACCTATAACCCGACTACGTAAAATAGACTGTCAAAATCATTACCCTTCCTTTTGGCTTCGCCGTAGTCGGGTAAAAAAGGGGTCTAAAACGACGAAACAAGAAAATAATTCAGACAGAAATATCCAGAAATAGGAACAAAGGTATTAGGTACTAAAATGGTCAGGGTAGAGTCGTGGTCGCATCCACTAATGGCATCTAAGCGTCAGTCACACCGAGATGCGTGTCTAGGTGTGAGTGACCCTAAGGCCTGGAGAAGTTTCTTGTAAATGCGTATAATATATTCGTGATACACAATACACATGCATACCCCAAGATAGATACAGACGGCTGCGATTTGACATCGACTGTACCGAACCCTATAAAGTGACCACGTCTCTACCATAGAGATACCATGACAATTTTTGTACCTACGGATTTCTGGATATTTCTCTCTTTCTTCTTTCTTGTTTCGGGTTTTTTAGACCACTTTTTTACTTAGTCGAATTTTGATTTTAGTTAACTTATTTTTTTATTTCTTATTTTTCCGGTTCCTAGTCTAACATAATATGTATATATTTTTTTAAATAATTTTATTAAGTAATCAAAATTCAAAACACTTGAAATCAATAATATCTTCTTCTTGAGCGCCAAACTTTGTTCTAGATTTAAATAACGACGATAATAATACTATGATAAATAATAATCAAGAAACGCAACTATGATTTTAACAGTCAACATTCACTTATTTGGCGTATATTATTTAGGTATCCTACCAAAACCTATCCTATAAAAATTCAAAACACAACGATACTGCGATTCAGAAAAATGTATCACAGAATTACTAAATACTTAAATAGTTACTAGTTACTACGTAACCATAGTGACATATAGCGGTTATGTAATAAAAATGCTAATTTAATTTGTTTCATCTGCATTTTCTGATTAAAAACGGATGAACTGATGAACCTATTTTAGTCTAGTTTTTTTTTTGTTTGAAAGCTAACATGATCGAGAGGGGATCCTCTTCTTTCGCATAATTTTATTTGTCATAATTTCATTTGGCATACCTCACTTGGCATAATTTTATTACGCATAATATTACTTTGGCATAATGGTTTATTGGCATACTACATCATTAGGCATAAATATAATTTAGACTAATATATTTTGTCATAATTTAATGAGGCATAACTCGTAAGGCATAATTTTTCTTGTCATAATAATACTTTGGCATAATTGCTTTTTGGCATAAACTCGTTAGTCATATTTTTTGTCATAATAAATTCAAGTAATTCTGTCACAAGGTACAAATTGCATAAAATGGAAGGACATAATGAAACACGGATAAGGTAATTAAACGCATATTTATGAAACATTAAAAGCAGGTATTACACTCATTATACCTAGTGTAACATGTGTAATAGTAGGTTAAGTTGCGGCGGGGTGGCCCTTGGGCCACCCATAAGCCGCTAACATGTTTAAAATAATTAATACAAAAGGTTATTTAATGCAAAAACATTACCTTATCTTTAATTGTATTGGGCACGTGGTTATGGCTCGGCATGTTCTTAGATAGCAGTTCGTGTTTTTTGTCCGAGTTTAATTTCGTAATCAGTCAGTCAAAAATTACAATTATAATTGTAATTTCGTCTTAACTCACACACACAATAAAATTTATCATTCATTAGTATGTGAAAAAAATGTGTGGGAAATGTGGTGGCAAGCCCCAAAGGGAGATCTCTGACCGAGCGAGGTGCTATGCTCAGTCAGGCCACTGTAGTGGTTTTCAGATGTCGTATATATATCGCCGATCTTAGAAAACTTCGATAGCGCGATTCAGGACTGTGCGCTGATTGGTCCGCCACAAATGCTACAAAGATGTATGCGTAAATATAATGGTATGCTTAAATATCATTATGCGTAAATATATTTACGCTTTTTAATATTTTGCATAAAAATATTATTCTTAATTAATATTATCGTAAAAAAATATATGCCTTACAATAAGTATGCCTAACAATTATTATGCTTTTAGTAATTATGCGAAAAAAAATTATGCTAAGAAAGTTATGACAAATGAATATTATGCGAAACTACTATTAGGTCAAATGAAATTATGCCAAGTAAAATTATGACATATGATTTTATGCGAAAAAATAGGGAACCGATCGAGAGTGTTCTTAGCTATAATTTATCATCATCAGCTCGTTCACTGCTTGAGAATTTTTTACCATTTTTTGTTATGTTTTGTCATTGTTTTGTCTATAAAAATTATATTTATAAAATAAAATATATTTTATGAAGGTACAAGAATATAAGTATATAAAAATAAATATTATAGTCTTATTACTGGGATGTAGACGTACGATTTATACGAATTGTACGACCGCATTATTTTTAAACGTATTTTGATAAACAATATCATTTAATGTAGGTAATATGTAGGTACCTATATACATATTTGTGGTGTGCTTGCCGATACCTTACTTTTGATACCAAAAACGTGATAAAATAATCATCTCTCATCAGTCATCACGGCTTAATTTTTTTTAGATTTTAGAATCTGAGGTTCAATTTTCGAAATATAAAATTTAAAAATATAGAGCCTTTGCTACCTCCGCATTTTTACGAATCTATTTACAATTTGACAACTCATTTATTAAAATCGGACCAATAGTTTAGACGATACGAGGGAACAAACAAACAATACATACATACATGTAACAGACTGCCAAAACCATTGTAATATGTACCTTTTCTTTAAGCTTCGCCGGAGTCGGATGAAAAATTAAAACTTTAAAATAGTTAGAGTGCTCTACTACTAGTTAGTAGGTACCTAGTTACCTACCTACAAAACGTACAATCAGCATTAAGGCACAATTAAACCTTATATTAGAAGCTCAAAGTTTAATATTGCTTAATAGAATGTTATGGCTGTAGCGATGTGGTCAAGGACCATCGATTATTTCAGTAACAAATGGAATAACTCCCACCTCACAAGTATCGTACGATCGTAGTGCAGTTCTAATGCTGACATGTTGATTGTTGAGTAAGTACCCAATGCTATTTATTTAATTAATTATGCGCATATGAGCACTGTGTTAATATATAAGGTTTGGTAAAATCAATTACGAATACTTCGGGCACATGATCTACTGCTTATTTAAATATGTTTAAGCAGAAAAATAATTGTCATACTCGAAAAAAAATTTTTCTTTATATGGGCTAGTTTGCGTTTTGCGGCGAGTCACCCATGTCCCATACATGAGATGATTTTTAGTTAGAGTATGACAATTATTTTTCTGCCCAAACGTCTTTACACAAGCAGTAGATCATATGCTCGAAGTTTTCGTACCTAATTGATTTTACCAAACCTTATATTACTTAAGGGATATTATTGTAATAATAATAATATTCAAATAAGTGTTCTAAATTCTTAATTTGAGTAAGGCTTAAATAACTTTTAAATCTTAACTTATCAACTATTATCAAACATATTCAAAGATCTTTTACATACCTACCTGCCATTAAATTTTTTCGAAAAGAAAAGTCAACGTGCGTAACGAATGACGTACATTTCTGAATACATATAGACTGTATTAAAGTTAGTAATAAAAAATAATAATATGATCTATTTGTAAATTAGTTATAATATGTAAATTTTAGCTGTGCTTATTATTTAGGATATATCATATAGGTACGAATGATCCACATCCTCGTCCATTATTCATAGGTACACGGAAAAATATATTTTAGTTTAAATTATATCCATCATTCATACACGGATTCATTACAATATTAGGTACCTACCTACCTATCATATAATAATAATTGATATCTTAATAACAATTACCTACGTAAGTTTATTAATATTTGTTCAAAAAGTTAATATTAATAGATAATTATAATTATTTATGTAGATACACTACACTACTTTACCTACATAGGTACATAGTTTAATTCTTAAGTTTACATAGGTATTTAAGTGAGAGTCCCAGGCAACAAACGTAAGTAATTATTTTTATTATGTTGCATCAAAAGTAAAGTCCACTATTTTTATTATTTCTCTGTACGATTTTTTTTATTGCAAGTTAGGCTATTATTCCTATTAATATGCAAAGCACAGAATGTAGACGTGGCTTCCTGACGTCAGTCATTATAATAGGTAGCTTTATTATACAGGTAACAGGAGTCCTAAATCCGAATTAAATATGCCTACTTAATACTAATCTGCCACCGAATAAAAGTATTAGGTACAGCAAGTCAATAGAGAGAAGTTAACTAATTTTAATTACGGCTTTTTTTGTATGGTACAATCATGTAGGCTTATAATAAGTATTACTAGCTGTTGCCCGCGACTTCGTCCGCGTCAAGTGATAGCGCAATAATGCATTCATTTCGACCAAATTTGATTACCATAAAAAAGGTCATAGGTGGTGAGTCAATCTTATAAGATAGACATATACCTACTGTCGCGGACATTTTTTAGATCATTAAAAGAGGAATAATTCTTTCATACTCATTTTTTTGGGTAACTTGAACCGTTAACGCAGCGGACGCAACGGAAGCCCTCAAATATGAATAATTTGCCCCGTTTTTGCAACATTTTTTAAAGCCTTCCTCGACAAATAGACTATCCAACACAAATAATTTTTCAATTCGATATAGCAGTTCCTGAGATGAGCACGTTCAAACAAACAACGGAAGCCCTCAAAGATTAATAATTTTCCCCTTTTTTCCACTGATTCTTCGCTCCTATTGGTCGCAGCGTAATGTTATATAAACTAAAGCCTTCCTCGATAAATGGACTATCCAATACAAAAAGAATTTTCCAATCCGAACCAGTAGTTCCTGAAATAAGCGCGTTCAAGCAAACGACCAAACTCTTCAGCTTTATAATATTATTATAGATAGTCTACTCCTCGTGATTTAGTTGAACAGAAGTAGCTACCTGTACCTAGAAGGTTAGGTTAGGTTAGACTGTAGAATGTAGAGTACCTAGTTCTTTGCACCTGTTCTGGCATAATTTTCCCACCACTGATTCTTCGCTCCTATTGGTCGCAGCGCGGCGTAATGTTATATAAACTAAAGTCTTCCTCGATAATACAAAAAGAATTTTCCAATCCGAACCAGTAGTTCCTGAAATAAGCGCGTTCAAGCAAACGACCAAACTCTTCAGCTTTATAATATTATTATAGATAGTCTACTCCTCGTGATTTAGTTGAACAGAAGTAGCTACCTACCTGTACCTAGAAGGTTAGGTTAGGTTAGACTGTAGAAAGTAGAGTACCTAGTTCTTTGCACCTGTTCTGGCATAATTTTCCCATCATGTTTCTTTAAATAAAATATTAAGGCTTAGTTTAATCCTGTGACCAACATTTATATTTGGTGTAAATAACGAAATTAGAACTTATTATCATTACGAACCCTTTGTTGTCACATGATGACCTACAAACATCATTTTGTTACAAATATTTCGTCATAATCTGCATACTTAATCAGTCTATAAATATTTTGTAAATTTTTGTAGTATTTAAAAACCTTTAAACCTTTATAGTCCTTCTTCACTAGTCACTACTTACTTATATACTTTAGATATTCTACTATAGATAAGAATATAATTATATTCGTCATATTTTGCTCTATTTCAGATAGTTATTATTGTGGTAAATTGTAATGGAGACGAAGCTGTGACTTCAGCTGTTACAATATATCTATGACCCGTTACCGAACAGTTTACACAACCAACTAAGCCTTTAATTGAATAAATTCTAGCCTTGGGCAGTTTGTATCGTAGATCTAGTTATTTTTGCTACGAATACGTCACTAATATTTTGTCTTGATTCGCCACTCGAAAACCAATGATTTTGTTGACGCTACATAGCGATATGCCACTGTCCACTGAATACTGATACTCGGTGTGGTCGTGACTCGTGTCCCGTAAACTCTAATTTTGTACCAACAATGCAAAGGGACAAACGGGAAGTAGTTCGTTTAAAACAGACCGAAAAATCTATCAAGTGCATGTCGAGTCACACGTAATATACTCTGTAGGTACCTACAGAGTATAGAGTTTCGTCCCCAGGTCAATGTCCAAGAATCTGTACCTATATTTTGTAACCACTAATGAGGTTAGGGGCCGTCCATTAATCACGTGATGTTTTTAACAACTTTTTAGACCCCCCCCCCCTCCCCCTGGTGATACGTGGTGAGGTTTTATACTACCCCCCCTCCCCCACCTAAGATCACGTGTATTTTTTTTAACATAGTAAGCAGGTCACGTTTGAAGAAAAACTTTAACTTAAAAAACAATTAAATTAAATAATTTAAGCAATTAAAAACTATACGAATCATTTATCTTATAAGTATTTAAACAACACTACGAATCTACAACCGATAATAATTTCGGTATGCATAGACTAGATTCAAAAATTAATACACGTGATGTCTCCTTATACCCCCTCCTCCCCTTGGTGATACTTGGTGATTTTTTTTCGGACCCCCCTCCCCCTTTAGGCATCACGTATTTAATGGACGACCCCTTAGGGTTTTTGAGCGCTACAAGGAATTTTATAGTCCGGCAATTTTTTTACTCATACGCTTTTTAGTATCCCTGTACTTGTACTTATCATGTACTGTCACATTTAGTATGACACCCCATGCGCTGTGACGTAATATGTGGATGGAGCCTAGTAGTGGCGAAGGCTGGTTCTCCTTCATAGGGAAGCCGTAGCCTGTATAAGTAATAGGTAGTGATTTGGATGAGGGTCGTCAAAAGGTAAGCCGTAAGGGAAGCCGATAGGAATGGAGTTATAGGAACCCCTCGCAACTTTAGCCTAGTGCTCTATATTTCTAGTAATAAGGGCTTACAACACATACTTCTATTAAAAGTCTGTGGGCTTACAAAATACGGATCCTTGGAGATTGATCTCCCATACATAGAAACCAATGCTATTATAATTATTATTGTAGGTACTCCATTTGAAAATAAAATAAAAATGTCATTGAACTCAGTCAGTCATTGTCAGATCGTAAGTTTTAGTTTCGCACTATAGATACACCTTAGTATTTATTTTTATTGCCCTCTATTTTAAACGGTGATGATATTTAAAACTAGAACATGATTTTCTTAAATCTTCGTGCAACGGTTATGTTTCTTTGCTGACTGTGACTAGGATTAGTCTACTAAGCGCGTAGTAACTACTTGTCTATTGTCTTGATACGAATGACTAATTTATTATGTATTTAAATTGCTTAACGTCTGCAGTATATATTTCTACTTTCATTGTCTTTATTTCTGAATGCGTGATTGATCTATTTGCGTAGACCGGTCAGGAGTGTAGACTGTCGGCGCACTCCGGCGCGTATTTTGGGCATAGTTCGCGGTAGAAATAGCTGAGTCGATAATGTTCAGGTGATTACATTACGTGCCGGTGGTTGTTGCGATGATTAATGTCGTTCAATTGATTTTAGATGGAGAGTCAATAAATATGTACAAGTTAGTGATGTTGATAGCTCGTCATTTCAGCCTGAAGACGTCCACTGCAGAACATAGATCCCGCCCTCATAGATCCAGTGCCTAGTGCCATGTTTATACTGTATAAATATTATACGAATCAAGGACTTACATTTTATATCATAATCTCCTTTGATTTAAAACTTAACATAAAATAACTTAAGTTATGAGTTATGACTTAGGTTCGGAGTTTCGGACATCTGCATCATCCGGAATCTCTCTGGCCGGAAAAAAGACAATCGAGTCGAAAATCGAACACACGGCAACAATTTAAAAACTCTACACTCGTATGTTCGATTTTCAGCTCTACCTATTTTATTTACCTTTTTATTTTATGCCAAAAGTTTGTATTTTTATTATTAGTGTAATTAGCACTTAAGAGCTCCGTGGCCTAGTGGGTAGACCGTTTGGTTCGCACTCGAAAGAGTGCAGGTTCAAATCCCAGGTTGTGGCGTGTACCAATGGGACTTTTTCAGATCTCAAGTACATTATACGGACGCTCTAACGGTGAAGGAAAACATCGTGAGGAAACCCGCACATAGTTGGCCCTGGGGCCAACTTGGAGTTGGAGTCGTGACTCGTGAGTCGTGTCCCGTAAACTCTAATTTTGTACCAACAAAGGGACAAACGGGAAGTAGTTCGTTTAAAACAGACCGAAAAATCTATCAAGTGCATGTCGAGTCACACGTAATATACTCTGTAGGTACCTACAGAGTAGAGTTTCGTCCCCAGGTCAATGTCCAAGAATCTGTACCTATATTTTGTAACGACTAATGAGGTTAGGGTTTTTGAGCGCTACAAGGAATTTTGTAGTCCGGCATTTTTTTTACTCATACGCTTTTTAGTATCCCTGTACTTGAACTGGTCAATACGTCTGGACGTATTGACCAGTTCATTCCTCTGGACTAGGCTGACTATGTTGTGAGAATGCCGTATGTGCTTGGGCAACCATACGACATTTAAACACCAACTGTCCCAGGCACTACAGTATTTCAAGAGTCGTTATTTCGCTCGGAGAATACTGTATAAATCATCAATTAACGGATGTAAAGGCCTAAGTTTAATTAGCACTTGTTTTTGCCTGAAACACAGGTTTATTCTAGTTCAGGCGCTATTGTTAACTTTATGTAGATTAAGTATAAATTGTTACCTACTTTTGAACTACTTGTAATTTACAATATTGTATTTTTACTGAATAAAATTAAATAAAATTTTAAAAATAAAATTATTTTTACTGAATAAAATAAAATAAAATTAAAAATTTAATTAAATATTAAACGACTTCCAAAAAAGAGGAGGTTTCTCAATTCGACCGTATATTATATTATATCCTTTTTTCATGTTTGTTCGCGGATAACTTCGTCGTTTATGAACCGATTTTGATGATTCTTTTTTTGATGTAAAGGGTATAATCCCAAGTTAGTCTCGTTTTAAAAAAAGCGGTGACCTGATGATGGGATCCATGAGGAATCGAGGGAACTCCTCAAAATTTATATACACATATGGTGATTTCGACTTTTTCTGAAGTAGTCCAAGCATATGCTACCAAAAAGTAAGATTTAGCTCCAAGGTTCACCCTGGATCCGAAAGTACAGAACAGAACTCCTGATTATTTATAAATACATGTTTGGGGATTTCCACCATGTCAATTAGAGTAATCATCACTATCACCACCACTATCACACCATACCTACATCATCACATTATGATGATATAAAAGGTCTTTCTTTTATAAAAGGTACTTCTCATAGTATTTTACAGCAACACGGAGATCTTTGAACATTACTCTGCCGTTTATTGACCTATTTGCAAAATTCTTTTATTGTTGTAAAGCGTTTAATTTGAAATTGGTCTTTTAGTCACTAAAGTGGAAACCTGATGATGCGATCCGTGAGGAATCGAGGGTACTCCTCGAAATTTATATCGACACATAATATAGTGATTTTGACTTTTACTGAAGTAACACAAGCATAGGTATGATACCAAAAAATAAGATTTTGTACCAATGTGTACCCTGGATCCAAAAGCACTGAACAGAACTCCTCAGTCTTTAAAGATATGCGTTTGGAAATTTCGGCATTGTTTAAAGAACTGCAAGCATAATCATCATCATCATCTTATTAACAATACCTAATGGAAGCTTGGAGCGTATTCAATTATACATTCGATCAATTATTTTAAACGTTCTTAAAATGTACTAATAATGACTGAAGTAAAAAGGGTGAAATTATTATTTTTAAACAAAATACCAGTACCGGTACCCGCAAATATGAACGTGAGTTCTATAAAATATTGTAGGATATCGTTTGTACTGGTAGCGATTTCAAAATTAAGAAGATTGATTAAAGAAATAGTTAACATTTTAGCCAAATTTAAAACGGGAATTATTTAGAAAATAAGTTTTATTTCATACTTTTTTGTGAATTTTTACTTTGGAAGTCGGTTTAAAAAAACCGATTTTGTAACATTACTTATTATATTATTGAACTTAGCATGATGTTATATAGCCTAAAGCCTTCCTCGATAAGTGGACTGTCCAACACAAAAATAATTTTTCAATTTGTACCAGTAGTTTCTGAGATTAGCGCGTTCAAACAAACTCTTCAGCTTTATAATAATAGGTTGGGGAAAAAGTCTTTTCGCATTATAGTATGTCTGAACTTGTCATAAAATATCTTGGGCTATACCAATTGTATCTGGCTGATTTTGGTATCATTAAAAAGTTTTAATTTTACAGAAGACAATTCCAAATTCAAATTAGGTACTAAATTTGAGATTTTCATTTGTTTTTCTTATTGTTAAAATGAGTGATTCTTATGAAGAATTTCGATACATTTTAAAATTTTATTACAAAAAAGGTAAAAATGCAACACAAGCCGCGAAAAAAATTTGTGATGTTTATGGACCTAATGCAGTATCTGTGAGTAGCGCAAATTTAGTTTAAGCGTTTTCAATCCGGAAATTTTGATATCAAAGATGCACGTCGCTCTGGTCGCCCTGTTACGGACAAAAGTGTTGCCATTTTTGAAAAAGTGGAGCAAGATCGGCATATTAGTAGTTACGATGTAGCTGAAGAACTGGGGATTGACCACAAAACGGTTTTGGCGCATTTGAAAAAAGCTGGGTACACAAAAAAGCTCGATATTTGGGTGCCTCATGAGCTCACTGAAAGAAACCTAATGAACCGTGTAAGCATTTGTGATTCTTTATTACGACGTAATGAAACCGAACCATTTTTGAAGAAGCTGATAACTGGTGATGAAAAGTGGATCACGTACGACAAGAACGTGCGAAAAAGATCGTGGTCAAAGGCCGGTCAGGCTTCACAGACTGTGGCGAAACCCGGGTTAACTCGCAACAAGGTGATGCTGTGTGTGTGGTGGGATTGGAAGGGCATTATTCATTATGAGCTGTTACCGCCAGGCAGGACCATCAATTCTGAACTGTACTGCGAACAACTGATGAGATTAAAGCAAGAAGTTGAGAGAAAGCGGCCGGAATTAATCAACAGAAGGGGTGTGGTTTTTCACCATGATAACGCTAACCTCACACATCTTTAGCCACTCAGAAAAAATTACGGGAGTTTGGCTGGGAGGTGTTAATGCATCCGCCGTATAATCCTGACCTTGTACCTTCAGATTTCCACCTGTTTCGGTCGCTGCAGAATTCCTTAGGCAGTGTCAGGTTGACATCACAAGAGGACTGCCAAAACCACTTGTCGCAGTTTTTTCATCAGAAGCCCCAAAAATTTTATAGCAATGGGATCATGTACCTACCAACAAGATGGCAAAAAGTTATCGAACAAAATGGCACCTATATACTTTAGTCACTTGTAAATAAACTTTATAAAAAACCTTTTGAATTTTTATATAAAATGCGAAGAAACTTTTTCCCCAACCTAATATAATGATTCAGATTGGAGCGAATTTCACACGGTGACACGCTAGAAAATCCGCACCGCAATCACAGATTACTAAATAGTTACCCGCTATCACGTTTGTTTGATCATGATTGACAGCTGTTAATAAAATCGAGTCGGTTTATCGAAAACTCAATGAAAGTAGGTAAATAAAAATGTAGTGATTGCACCTCCGTAAAGTTTTCTGTGGATTGCAGCGTCTATTTATATAATGCGTTTCAAATGGGAATAGGAACGTCAATGACCTTTTTCTGTCAAATATCACTTGAAAAGTGCGATTTGCAGAAATACTTATACTCGTATCACGTATGCATATAAATATCAATAGTCGTTTTTAAACATAACATTTGTATTAATATTAAACGTTAAATAATAATAAATTATCTAAACATAATTTAACTATCATAACAGTCTAAATTCGAAACAATATGGCGGCGACTCGATCCCATTCTCATTTGAATCATATTATACTTACCTACCTACATTAATATTTTTATTTTGTTTCGGTAAAGTTCAAGATGTTACATCCTGAATTCCTGACACACATCCTGTGCCATATACATAATATTAAGTACGTTTTTCTACACTAATATTATAAAGAGGAAAACTTTGTTTGTATGTTTGTTTGTTTGTTTGTAATGAATAGGCTCAAAAAGTACTGGACCGATTTCAAAAATTCTTTCACCATTCGAAAGCTACATTATCCACGAGTAACATAGGCTAAATTTTATTTTGGAAAAAAATAGGGTTCCGTAAGATATTTGGGGTTTTCGGACACAAGGTGTAAAAAATCAACCAGAAAAGTTACTTATTTTGCGTACGCTGCCTAAACTATAAAAGATAGAACCGTAAAATGTTCTAATTAATTGTAGATCTTATAAATATCTACAAAAAAGTCCGCGACACACTATACCTATCTATATCGAGTGAGGCACAACAACCATTTTTTTATTTAGAAATCTTGATTTTTTTTGGACTACATTTAAACGCGTTTATTTTATTCATGCTATTAATCCTTATCAAAATAAATTATTTCATCACTAAGTACAGTTTATGTAGATAATATTTGGTCTTTGAATGATTAAAATTGAACGTTTGGTTTTGAAGTTATGGCGAAATTAAAATATTACGATTTCTGCTGCACGGCCCGCTGCAAAGTGGGCGTCACCAAGGGTTGTCGTGCGGGAGGGAATTTAGATCTATGAGTAAGGTACCCGCAGTATTAGTATCAGTATTGTACCCATAGATTATACAGATACATACTATTGTACCCGTGCGAAGCCGGGGCGGGTCGCTAGTTATTTAATAAAATATAAAACTGGGAAGTAAAAGCTAATATTTTATTGTGATGTCTAAAGGTTACTTGGGTTGGTAATCTAAAGTTTACTTCCAATCTTATTTCGTTACCAATAACAATCCATTTTTAGAAAAAATGATAATTTTATAGCCTTTCAACATTATTTTTTTCAATATCATAATATTAGGTAGGTATTTACCTAATACTTATTCTCTTATACTTAAATATATTATTTTTACAACAAACACAAAACTCTCCTGATCTTGCCGCAGGTTTGTAAATTTGAACACACGACTCACGAGGGGAGCGAACGATAACACGCTACGGCCTACGACCCTTATTTTATTTTTATCTGCAACATTGAGATTACTGACACACATTCACCAATTTACCGACCGGTCGAGTCTCAAACCGGCCTGTTCAATGTTATATCGATCTTCAAAACATTCGACTATTTTTAATTACCCTCGTGAATCGCGGCGCAGGTATAATATTTCTACACTTTTCACTTTTACATAATTAACCCACATAATACATAATTAGGGTAGAAATGAGCCACTTACTTGACGTCCCGGGGCAAAGTTTTGTATATCACATAAATCCGTTTTCTGTATCGGTACACGCAGGGGGCAATAGCTAGGAGCGCGAATATCGCCGCCTTGGAGAACGTACTGAGCACGGCGGCCATCGCGGCGGCGAGTGCCATGATCGCGACGAGCGCTGCCAGAAGTGCATCCATGTTGGCGGCAGGCCGAGTGGGACACGGAACACGACGAGATGTCCAAACGCGACGCGTGTGCCGCCGCCGGAATGTTTCCTTGTAATGCGCAAGGACGTGCGCGGCGCCGCACTCCGCAGCTGCCATGCGCGAACAGCTGATCGCCGTGGCGGGTGGCCCGATGTGGCGCCACGACTCACGACCGTACAGACACAGGTGGAGACTACAGACCTACGGTAGTAATGTTCTGTGGACCCACGCGCCAACCCGGCCCCGCCGATTCGTGAATATTCTTTTACCGTTGTGTATTTTATCGATAGGTGGAAATTGGAATCATAGATTAACCAGTTATATACTGGTGGAATCAAGTCCGTTATGGTGTCATTTATTTTAGTAGTTTACCTACTTTACAGCAATCGCGGTCAATTCTATCCGAAGATTATTTTATAAACATTAATATTTATTAGATTATACTATGAAAATATATTATGGACGAAGTTGTATACTATATTTTTGGTAGTTCTTTTTTTTTTTTTTTTTTTTTATGAAATATGGGGGCAAACGAGCAAACGGGTCACCTGATGGAAAGCAACTTCCGTCGCCCATGGACACTCGCAGCATCAGAAGAGCTGCAAGTGCGTTGCCGGCCTTTTAAGAGGGAATAGGGTAATAGGGGAGGGTAGGAAAGGGAATAGGGTAGGGGATTGGGCCTCCGGTAAACTCACTCACTCGGCGAAACACAGCACAAACGCTGTTTCACGCCGGTTTTCTGTGAGCCCGTGGTATTTCTCCGGTCGAGCCGGCCCATTCGTGCCGAAGCATGGCTCTACCACGTAAATTTCGATTTCGTTCAAGATCATTTACGGATATTTTTACGTTTTTTTTATAATCTACTGATTATGTTAAACGTTTATGCACAAAAATAATTAAAAAATTACATTCCGCTTTCTCAGACGTTAATCAATACAACCAGACGTGTGCGGTCAATGACCTTAACAGCGAAATAAAGACGCGTATTATTATTTTATTAAGTATAGTTTTTTTTTTTCGAATATATAATCATGAATCTATGAAAATCTATATACAGTCACGCGCAAAGTTTCTAAATTATATAATTAACAAATATTAAACAATGCGGCATTGACAGGTAAACAAATAACGTTTGTTTGAATAATTGTAGTTGTATAAGTATAACATACCTACCTAAATGAACTATAGTGCCGTTAATAAGGCAAGGTTAAGCTCAAAAACAAAATTATTTACACTACGCGTATGCACATTGTAATAAGATTATTTTTTGCGTAGCATTATTTTCTATATTCATGTAGAAGACGGTGTTAGCAACGTATTTTTAAACATATTTTATACCAGGTACCAGCAAATATGAACGTGAGTTCTATAAAATATTGTAGGATATCGTTTGGGCTGGTAGCGACTTCACTATAAAGAAGATTGAGTAGAGAAATAGCCAAATTTAAAAGGGGAATTATTTAGAAAATAAGTTTTATTTCATACTTTTTTGTGTATTTATACTTTGGAAGGCGGTTGAATTTTTTGTTTAAAAATAATAATTAGGTGATTTTATGATTTTTTAACTCAGGAAATATATAAGTATATATTTTTTAAAGGGGTATGTTCAGACCCTGTCAAAGATCTCTGACTAGGTAGACTAGGTGACGGGGAATGACAAAGTAGGCAATGACCTCGCCTTAACTGGTGGTACATTAATATAACCGAACGATACGAGTAGATTATATCTACTTTCTTTTTGACAAATAGTTTGGTATTATTTTTGACTAATTCTTTCGATAAATTAGGACGTTAATTAAAAAAAAATATTTAAGATTTGTATTCAAATATATTTCAAGTACAAGCGGCATCTAACCTACCCCATAACCGTGCGCTTACCAGGTATTGTTTAGTTTCATTTTGTACAAGAGTTCCTACTTCCTGTCTATACATACTTTCTTATCGGGATTCGGGAACTGGAATGATCGATGTGAAAATACAAAGTTAAGTAACATATAAGTACATAATATGTCACCGTAAAATTGTAAAAACCGTTAGATTGTAATATAACTAGTGAAAGTCATGTTGATAGACTTCGGAAGCGAATATGCTGCCTATAATTTAACACATTATTTTTCGTTACATTATAAATATTTTGACATATTTTTACAATCTCGTTAGTTATTTTACAATCCAACAGTTTTTTACAATTTTACAGTGACATATATACATTCTGGTTTCAAAAATCATGTCAATTTTTAATACAGAAAATTGCAAATAGAAGCACAAAATGTCTTTCTCGTGTTTAAAGTATATTTTTTAATATTGTTCTTTTTTTATTTTATTTTACATACTTATTCGAGTAAAATTCTTTTAAATTATTTCAACAAAATTTATATCCTGAGATATTAATATTAACTTACTTAAATATTATTTTTCCTCAAACTATTTCAGTTTATTACGTACATAACTATAAAAACTTATCTAATTATTTATTGTAATAAGAATATTTATGTAAATAACTCTTTTAAGTACAGAAAACTGGTTTTGTCTTTCATTTAAGATTAATATTATTTCAATTCAAATATCATTTAATTTTATTATTACGATTACTATGCAAAAAATGTAACACAGTTTACACATGTATAAACATAGGAAAATATAACGACAATTCCGATTCTCACTATTGTATTTTGTAGTAGTTAGATAAAAAGATTTTACATTAATTAATATATAGTTTTTTGTTATTTCTTATAAATAAAGTTACCATTAAAACTAAGGACCTGAGCAAAATATATAATCATTGCAATAATTAATAGTTAACTATCTAACAGCTAGTCTACCTACATAACATTATGTTCCTAACGAGTAAAAATAGTAAAGAAATAGCATATCAATAGTATAATTGACGTACTCACTAAATAACAACAGAAAAAGAAAGAAAAATTTCAGATTATCTTTATGAGATTTTGTGAGGTTACGGGTCACATCGCGACGGTACGCGACACGAGTCATGACGCGCGCTACATTTTTAAGATAGCTATTCAAAATTGAAGTTTATTCACTACACAAAAAGATATACGTTTCATATGACATCAGTGTGCAGCACGGTACAACTTGATATTTTTACAATAAAACGTGTATCTTCTTGTTATAAAAATTAAGCGCCGCGTCTCGTATAGTTTCGTTTAGGTGTGAATTAGCCCTAAACAACTTAATCATAGCCAGTTATTTAACATTAAAAAAGCCTCTAAAAATTTATTGCATTTTTTTTTTCGAATAATCAACATTTTAAACATTACAAAATCCGACATTACAGTTTATTACATATTTAATTGTTTTATACTTTTGTAATTGAACATAGGTACAAACAAAATTTTCCATTCAAAAGAGATGTTCGATTTTGGGCCAGTTCTATGTACACTACATAGGTAAATAGGAAAAAATATGGGAATATCATAAAAATACGAAAAAATTAATTTGAAGAAAGGTACATGCGTACAAAAATGATTATTTGAAGAGTTTTTTATTGCGAGAACACTATTTTTAGGGCGGCCATGACAGTTGTTTTAACTTGACTTTTGACGTAGTAGACAGTTTTACGAAGAGACGTCGTCTTGAATGTCATACGTCTTTCGTTGTCAAAAGTCATGTCATAGACAAAATTACATTCTTTAGTTAATTCTGATCTGATCCGCCGTGTTTTATTTTACTTTGTGTTGCTCTCCTTGACGAAGTTAATTTAAATGTACATGGAAACGAAGTGAAATTAAACAAAATAAAGAATAGGAAACGGTTACTATATTATGTAGCTATATTTACATTTACTGTACATAGGGCTGGCCCAGGCCTCATACATTTCTTGACATCTATTTTACATAAGACTAGGATAGGAAATGATAGTAGAACTAATATTAAGTTTTTAACAAACCAATAAGTAAGTAAGTTAAAAATAGTGCATTGACAGCAGTAGAGTATTAATTTTGATCGAAATATTCGATTTATAGAAAAAGTGGAAGAACAAAGGAGATCCGTCAACAAAACTTGGCTTACGTAAAAACATACAAACGTCTTTGAAATTTTCGTTTATAAAGTAGTAAAAATAGCTTCGTTAAAACATAGCAATTAGTTAAAAAAAAGCTCTCGTTGATAAAGGAATGTATCGAAAGGATACCAATAAATGCATAAGAAATGTGTAGTATAACGCTATTTAACCGCATAATATTATAATGTTTAGTATGCAGGTATAGGTGTACCAGAATCTCATGGCATTTAAAAAAAAATGAAAAAATGTGATTTTCATATGGAAATGTCAAGTGTGACCCGTCAAATCAAAGTACGTGATCTGTCAACCGCTGCTAAAATTTTGTGAATAAGTTCTTGGAATTTGTTGTTTTTGTGAAAATATCCAAAAAGGCAATTCGATCTCAGGCGAGAAATATTGTTTTCAATGTCTATAGTAAAATACAGGAAGAAGAAGGTGTAAATCGAACTCAATCTTATAATTTAAAACTCGAGGTAGAGTCGACCGGTAAGTTAGAGTGAGTTGTTTTGATACTTTTAGTTTTTTATGTTTTCTTAGGTACTTATTGTGACTTCTTTAAAGGTGTTTCCAGTACTACTATACGGTGAATCGTAGCTTAAGGCACATTGAATGATGGTTCGTTTTCCATGCCTGGTAAAAGGAGGGGAGGAGGGAAGAAGAAAATCAACTTAGACAGTTTCGATTTACAGCTGATTAGGAATAAAGTAAACGAGTTCTATACAGTACATTAAAATATAAACTATTGCCAATTTAATTGTATGTTATTTGTAATAAATAAGTATATAAAGTAATTCACGATTGATTTATTTTTCATGACATATTTTCTATATTATTAACTCGATGTATAAGTACATTCTTCATACAGTCTTATTATAATTCATGTTCAATAATACTAAAAACATAATTAAAAATTAACCAGTTTCAAGATCGTTTAATCCAATTTCCCCAGTATTGCACACTACAAAATTTTATTTCCCTATTTGCCATGAGATTCTGGTACACCTATAGTTCATAAAATATTATAAAACGTCAATCTTCAAAGCACTATGTTTTTAAGGACCAAATTTTGCTGACGATATAAAGTAAAAAAAATAAAATCACATTTTCGCAGAGTTCAAGCTCAATATTCGAATGTACAGATACGAGCACAACATAGACGCGCCCCATCTTCACATAAATGTAAACTATGCATTGTACACCACAACAACAACAGCACAAGAACTTGGGGCAGTTCAAGTATTACGTAAGCGCTATAGAGTGTCGTCTTTTTTTCCTTTTGCTAATAAAGGGAATTTTCATCGAATGCGGATTAAAAGATTTATCATGTAACAGACTTTCAACCCCTATTTTTTTGTTTAAATCCCTTCTTAGTGTGCGTCTAAACAACAAGGGGGCTTAAAACGCTACGAATTTAAATATCACTTATTAACCGTGCAATAAATTTTTATTCGAGAATCTGTTGTATGAGCATGCGTTGTGAAGTGTACATAGCTTTGATAATTTCGCCCGTATCTATGTTAGTGCTCGCCACTGCACTTACACTAATAAGTACCAGATCTACCCATACCCGATGGAATATACTCGCCAATCCCCTCAATCCGTTTCACATACACAACATAAACTAGCATCACAGTCGGATTTGTCCGTTCATAATCTTATCATACTCCTCGACACCCAGCGGCAGATATAAACCTTGTTTCAAGTCCAAATAGTACAACTTGTCGTTTTTAACTAAGTTCGGATTGAAACCGTCCTTTTGCAGGTCAGTCTTTTTCATCTTGAATGTTCCTGAAAAATAGTCTTATATTAGAAAACAAAGAAAAACGATATTAAAAGGACATCATTCACGTTTCATACATTTTTGGACCAAAAAATGAAAGTGCCGGCCAGAAAGAAAAAAATATATATTCGGTTAGAATACACAATTCCTAACATTTTTTACTATGACGTCCAATCTGTGCGCCCAATGGTTACGTCGTAATAAAATAATTTAAAAATAATCCTTTTGTGATAAAAAGGTTGGAGTGTCACTATTAAAAGCATGGATATCTTACGTTATGATATAATACTTGATAGTAAAACACAGTGGTAAGGTTGATAAATAGTATTGGAAAAAAATATTTAGTCATAAAATAAAAATAAAAAATATGTATCAAGTACTAGCTGTCCCGGTGAACTTCGTGTCACTTTAAAACCTTCCCTGGACTTCTACGAATATTTTGAGACTAAAATCAGCCCAACCAGTTCAGCCGTTTTCGAGTTTTAGCGCGACTAACACATTTGAAAATCCATTTTTATATATAAGAAGAAGACTAACTGTCCCGGTGAACTATATGATACAACAACCAAAGATATACAAAAAAAAAATTGGCAATGCCTGGAAAAGATTCTGGTCCTTTAAAGAAATAGTAAAATGCATAAGTATAAACATGAGCACCAAAAGAAAACTATTTAATACATGGATTCCACCCATTCTAACATAAGGGTGCCAAACTTGGGTACTAACAAAAGCTCATACAAGTATGCTGGAAGTTGGGCCGAAGGCTATGGAGAGGAGTATGTTTGGAAAGAAAGGATAGACAAAATAGAAAACAAGGAGTTGAGAAAAATGACACGTGTAACTGATGTAACATATAAAACTAAAAAATTGAAATGAAACAACAAACAATCAAAACATGTCCGGCCCGGACATGTTTTGATTTTGATAGGGCCAGACAAATGGACAAAAATAATAACATCTTTGTATCCCAGAAGGGCTAAAAGAAAAGAGGGCAGATCTCTAAAAAGATGGGAAGATGAAATGGTACAAATGGCTGGCAAAATGTGGACTAGTGTATGTGGAGTGGCATGTCAGAGATGTGAGTGGAAGCTGTTGGGGGAGGCCATTGCCAAGAGGCACTCAGAAGCAGAGACCGCGCAACGGAAAACCAATTATTGATTTGAATATTTTGTAATGTATATAAAATAAATGTATTGTTCTTCTGAATAAAGGCTAATAACAATAATAAGTTAATGACGTACAATTAAACATTTTCTAGTCTTACAAATACGTCATCTAAACTTATTGCGGGTGGGCTGAGGTAAGGGTCATGTCTAGCATAACCCATGTACCAGACTATGCACATAGTATGGGAGCAACATCCGATGGTTCTCATTCCTATATGGCATGTGCAATAGTAATGTTTTATTGCTCGACGCCCGGTTGCTGTTCTATCCAGAGCAATATACACATAGTATGTTTTAGATCGGATGTGTCGGGATTGTATTCGCCCTCGAATCAACCACAAGTCCTCTCCCTCCAATTCCCTTACAAGCTCTAGAGGAATTCCACCACTTAGCTCAATGCTAAAAACTCCATCTGGTTGAACATGCTCTCCATAGTAACTTCTCGCTTGTCTCAGCTGATATATACCGAGGCTAAATAATATTAATTCTTCTTCGGTCAGCGTAGGAAAGTCATTAAACTCAGCCATATCTGCAGACATGGGCTGGAACTGTGCTCTCATTCTGTTCAAGTTACGTCTGGCGACAAGATCTGCCAGTGTATTGGGCATGTTTATCCTTTCCCGGATTATTTGTAAAAAATCAGAAGCATGGACATTATCTACTATCAACACGTGATAAGCATTTATTAATGCTGCTGCGATTCTAAAATATTCAAACATATAGTGCAATGTTATATTAATATGAACGTTTCTCAACAGGCGGAAATCTCGTTTAAATCGGCCATTTACTACTTCCACAACCCAACGGCAAATAGTAACAAGGCGTGACTTGTTTGCTTGTTCCGTGGTTAGTTGCGTCGCTCCAGGATGCTTTGTCTCCGGCATTTTCACAGTGTAACCATTTCCTTCAAGAATGGGAACTGCATCTCTGAACCCACGGTCCAAAATAAATACGTCCCCGCTTTGGTAGAACCATTGGAATAATCCATCGCCATGATCACTTTCATTTTCAGCAATATTCTGCATTATCTGCGCATCTGAAGAAGTAGCAGCGTGTGGACCTGAAACTTCTATTATGTGACCGTCGCAGCAGACAAATAAAAATGGTTTTACTAAGTTCCGGAACTTGTGACTACTATAAGATTTTCGTTGAAAAAAGTAGTTTGAGCTTTTTTGGATGTAGATGTATTTTGAATAAGCGCAAAAATGAAGTTTTGAGAGAAAGTAACCTGTAATGTTTGACTCTAAACAGACAACATTCTTTATTATAAAGAATAAATATGAATGTGTTAAATAGTACGATTTTATATTTTGACCACTAGGTTTTGACCTTGAGTATTTTGCGATTATGTACCTAAATAAGTTTTAATATAATATTTTTTTATATTATAATGTCACTCCAATCTTTTTTTAACAACAAAGAATTAATAAAAAAATATTTTATTTTTTATGTTATTACGACGTAACCGTTGTGCGCACAGATTGGACGTCATAGTAAAAAATGATAGAAATTGTGTATTCTATCCGAATATCGTAGTTTTTTTTTCTGGCCGGCAGTTTCATTTTTTGGTCCAAAATGAATGATGTCCTTTACTTAACTTTAAAACCCATAATACAATTGTATTTGCTTAGGGGCCGTCCATTAATCACGTGATGTTTTTAACAACTTTTTAGACCCCTCCCCTCCCCCTGGTGATACGTGGTGAGGTTTTATACTACCCCCCTCCCCCCACCTAAGATCACGTTTATTTTTTTGTACATAGTAAGCAGGTCATGTTTGAAGAAAAACTTTAACTTATAAAACAATTTAATCAAATAATTTAAGTAATTAAAAACTATAATAATAATAACTCCCCACACCGATCTCGGTTCCCCAACCGACGGTTGCCGGTTTCATTGAAATCAGGCCAGTTACGCAAAAGTAATTTTATAGTGCCCAAGTGTGTGCGCAGTACACAAGAGCACTCTCTCTTCCTTTACTCTAGTAATCCAGTGGGACGGATAACCGACACGACTGACGAGAGATGAGGCGCAGGTCCGACTTTTTACATGCCCATCCGACGCATGGATCATCTTGTCAGACAATCAGGTGATCAGCCTGCATTATCCTATCCAAACTTGGAAACAACATTTTTTGTTGTTCCATGGCGGGAATCGAACCCACGACCTCCGAGTCGAGAGCCAATGCTCTAACCACTAGACCACGGAGGCTGTTAAATAAAAACTATACGAGTCATTTGTCTTGTAAGTATTTTAAATACAACATCACGAATCTACAATCGATAAGAATTTCAGTATGTATATGTCACCGTAAAATTGTAAAAACCGTTAGATTGTAATAAAACGAGATTATAAAATATGTCGAAAGATTAAAATCGATATATTTATAATCTAACGAAAAATCATGTGTAATTATAGGCAGCATATTCGCGTCGGAAGTCTATCAACATTTTACAATTTCACTAGTTTTATTGCAATCTATCGGTTTTTACAATTTTACGGTGACATATAGACTAGATTCAAAAATTAATACACGTGATGTCTCCTTAAACCCCCAACTCCCCTTGTGATACTTGGTGATTTTTTTCCGACCCCCCCTCCCTCTTTAGGCACCACGTGATTAATGGACGACCCCTTACTAGATGTTGCCCGCGACTTAGTGTGCGCAAATTTCACAGACACCGTACATTTTCCGCGATAAAAAGCAGCCTATGTCTTTCCCTGTGGTCTACTCTAGATCTGTGCCAAGTTTCATCAAAATCGGTCCAGTAGTTTCGGAGCCTATTCAAAGCAAACAAACAAACTTTTCCTCTTTATTTTATTATCTATACTTAAACAAGTATAGATACCAACTATCCCAGTTTAGTTATCAGGTCGACTCTTAAAAGGTCAGACAGTGTAAATATTGAGAAAGTCAAGAATATTGACATAACAAACTGCGAATATTCACGTCTGGGTAAATCTCCAAGAATATTTATTTTGCAACGACTAATGACGTTTGGGTTTTTGAGCACTATACGGAATTTTATAATCCGGCAGCCAATTTTTGACTTAAAATTTTACTTCACAAAATAAATATTCTTGGAGATTGACCCGTCTTATAATCTGAATATTATTGTATTTTATTTACTTTTACAGTTATTATGATGGATGGAGCATGCCCCCTCGTTTTTACTCAAGAGCTCACGGTACCGTACGACGTCGAAATGTAAAAAGTCACGACAAGACGGCGTCGTCGCGTAGTGTCATTTTGACCGTTATTTTCTTATCAGTCTGTTTATTAAACTATTAAGCTTTTGGTCGGGAATTTAGGCATAATATATCAGCTAAATCCTTACGCTGTACGTATAAATAGATTAAAATATATACACACGCTGATTTAAAATCTCAGTCAATGAGAACATAATTTTGTCTCATTACCTGACAAAGAAGTTAAGAGAGGTTAAATGCTCAGCGATTTTAGGCCCTGTTGAGACCAGTGTTGCCAGGTCTTTTTCAAATAAATACCGAACAATCAGCAAAAAACAAAAGCGGCGGCAGCGACTTTCTCTATAAAGTTTTGAGTTGGTGGTATAAGAGTTACTAATACTGCTCGTTGTATTTTTAGATTGCACTAATACTTTTTTTGCCATTGCTGTATTGAATAAGAGCTTTTACTCCATCATTCTTCACAGTTCAACAAACATTGTTACATTTGGCCTGGTATTTATTATCTGATTGACAAATCCAGTCAGAGAACCTTGTATCACTTAACAATTCTTGCTCGAAAACACAAGCACCGTAAAGTTGCTTAGTTTTTCTTGGAGGAGATCGGGACAAATCTGACACTTAAATCGTTTATTAGAGAGAAAATTTAATCAGAAAAAAATACCAAACCGCCCATACTTCGGTATATTTGTTATACCGAAAACTGAACACAGTGCTAAACTACCGAGCGGTTCGGTAGAATACCGAACACCTGGGAAGCCTGGTTTAGACACGGGAATAGCGTGATTCCCGTACTTAATACACACGGTTTAGTGTGAACGTTATAATATGACGCTTCTGTTAGCTACGTGCGGATAAACCGCACAGCTCTCAGTTTCCACGGTGTCAGGGCCTTAATCACTTAGATAACAAATAAGACTATAATACTAACCGGTGAGGTCTACGCTGGTCATGAGGCGCAGGAACACGGGCCGAGCGTACACGGGCAGGTCGCGCGCCAGCAGCGACGCCAGGCGGCGCAGGTCCAGCGTACCGTCCACGTCCACGATGCCGCACATGCCCGCACGGCCCTCACAGTGAGCCACCTAGACCATAGATTATAGAGTGGTGGTAATCATAGAAAAATGAACAAGCCATAGACAAGAGAGTTATCATAGACAATTAGTTAAATTAGAACAGTTATTTTTTTAATTGAAAATCAGATAACGTGGCATAAAACATCCCTATATCTATTGTATGCCATGTAAATCTCATCTATGATATTGTTCTTTTTATCTGCGTAATCAAAATCACATAATTGAAATAACTTTAAACTTTTAAGCCTGACCAGGAAAATTAAAGCCTGCACTGATTACGCTTTATTTTTCATTGCAGCAACACTACGAAGCTGGTATGTGAGCGGTTAAATCTCGATTTGACATTGACATTTCAATTTAGTTTCTTGAGTTTTTTTTTTTTGAGGTTTTCTATATTCCTGGTCAGTGGTCTGGTTATAATGTAAAAATGTTCCGCACCTCCACGCCATAGACAACGGCGTCTCTGTGGTCGGCGACTCGGGAGATCGCGGCCTCGACCTCGCTGGTGCTGACGTTCTCGCCGCGCCAGCGGTAAGTGTCGCCGGTCCGGTCGCGGAAGTACAGGTAGCCCAGCTCGTCCGCGACTAATATGTCGCCTGGTGACATAAAACAAACAATGAGCAACGTATTATTAAATAAACCGTGCCTACTTCGTAGGGCGTTAACATTTTTTATGATGATGATGAGGAGGATAAATGTATCCTAAGTTACGCCTTATAATATCAACTATCTGCCAGTGAACGTCTCGTGAAAATCGGTCCAGCCGTTTCGGGGATTAGCCGCAACAAACAGAAAGACAGACAAAAATTTTAAAATTAATTTTTTATTGTTAGTGTCGTATATATTTTCATATGCATTAAGTGAAAAGCTGTTAATTTGAAATTAAAAACAGACACTTTAATTTTATTCATTTGTTTAGATATTTACGTATAGATAATTTATAATAATAATTCCTCTATATTTTATGCGTGTGTGTCATATGTATATCGTAAAGGCGACTACCATCGCCAGGTAAATATATGTCAGGATATTTATTATATACATATTTGTAAACAATAATTTGTCCGCAAGACGCATTTTTTAATTACAAAAAAATAGCACTTGTCATGTTTCACATTGACATGTTTAACCGTAAAACCGTTTTACGGCTCGTATGTTTTACCATAAACAACATTTACCGGATATGAAGGCGGAGTCTCCGTGCGCGAACACGTTGCGCACGATCTTCTTCTCCGACGCGGCTTTGTCGACGTAGCCGAGGTACTCGCGCGCCGGATTGTCGGGCAGGATCTTGCCGATGAAAGCGCCCGGCTCGTCCGGGTTCGCCAGCTGCGGGAGCGAGATGCGAGAATGAGAGAGAGATAGAGAGAGAATATTTAGGGCCCTTACACATTGCGACTTTTTGCAATACAGTTGCAAGATGTTGCGCGGATTCCTAGCGAGTGGCGTCAATTGCCGCTAACCGAAACCGCGTCATATTATGGTTTGCATGGACAACATTCTAGGGACGATATTGATTATACTTTATAGACGGAACCGCTATCTTATGAAAACAAATATTTTTGAACTGCTCCGACACTACTTTACCGATTCTTATTTTGTGTGTTTGGTCCGTCTCTGAACAGACTGCAACGCAATTTTTTGTTTGCTTTTTTATGTGCAATATCACACCTAGATGATAATTCATATTATGGCAGAACCGTCCAGGACCAGCTTGTTGTACTATGTTTAGTTAGGATAGCTCTGTACCTCACACAGCCCGTCCGCGTTCCGCACGGGCTCGCCGGTCTCGGGGTTGACCTTGATGATGGCGATAGGGTACACCTTCGGGATGATGCGCGACACGAACCCGATCGCGCCGGGCGTGCCGTCCGTGTTCACTGGAAACATTCAATAGATAAAAATTAGACGTAGGCTAGCTTACAGCGCCATAGATTGTTGCACATAGAAATTCATTAGAATCTCGTTTGAAGCGCGTATACTGCTCGTTCTCAGAGCGCTTAAAACTCGCCGTGTGCTATGGCTCTAAAAGTCTTTAAGAGCGCGTGTGACGCGCCGGTTGCTAGAACCGAAACCCATCTCGACTCGAAGCCGGTTAAATACATAACTGGCGCCGGGCCGAGTAGAAACCCAAACCCCTGTGTTCACACTAGACCCCATAGGGATGATGAGTGATGATGACATCTAAAATATTTAGTTTCATTATATATATTATAGCTTTTGCCCGCGACTTCGTCCGCGTGGAACAATACTTTGGGATATCGCTGAAATTTACCCGCGACTTTATTTATGACTAACGAAAGCGGAATCCTATTTTTTTAAACGGAACCCTAAAATAAAAGTAGCCTATGTTAGACCCTATAACATCAGCTATCTGCTAGTGAAAGTCCCGTGAAAATCGGTCCAGCCGTTTCAGAGATTAGTCGGAACAAACAGACAGACAGACCGACTGACAGACAGACAGACGGACAGACAAAAATTTAAAAAAATGTATTTTATTGTAAGTACCGAATATACTTTCAGATTCATTATGTAAAAAGCTGTTAATTTGAAGTTGCAAACAGACACATAAATTGTATTTAACTGTATAGATGTATAGATATTATAATGTATTATATTTTAAGATATTATCAATTTGATGTTTATAAAATAACTAAACTATTTAACTAAACTAAACTAAACATTAACCCGCAGCGCACACCGCCTTGGTGACGCCCACTTCGCAACGGGCCGTGCAGCAGAAATCGTAATATTTTAATTTCGCCATAACTTCAAAACCAAACGTCCAATTTTAATCATTCAAAGACCAAATATTATCTACATAAACTGTACTTAGTGATGAAATAATTTATTTTGATAAGGATTAATAACATGAGTAAAATAAACGCGTTTAAATGTAGTCCAAAAAAAATTCAAGATTTCTAAATAAAAAAATGGTTGTTGTGCCTCACTCGACATAGATAGGTATAGTGTGTCGCGGACTTTTTTGTAAATATTTATAAGATCTACAATTAATTAGAACATTTTATGGTTCTATCTTTTATAGTTTAGCAAAATAAGTAACTTTTCTGGTTGATTTTTTACACCTTGTGTCCGAAAAACCCAAATATCTTACGGAACCCTATTTTTTTCCAAAATAAAATTTAGCCTATGTTACTCGTGGATAATGTAGCTTTCGAATGGTGAAAGAATTTTTGAAATCGGTCCAGTACTTTTTGAGCCTATTCATTACAAACAAACAAACAAACAAACAAACAAACAAACATACAAACAAAGTTTTCCTCTTTATAATATTAGTGTAGATTTATTATTTCATTATTTTTATTTATAGTCAGAAATAATGAGGCCTGGTAAATGTAAAAAAATATATTATTTTATGTGTAGTTTAGTAATTAGATACTTACGTACTTCTAAAAGTACAAAAAAGTTTTTTTTTGCTAAATTAGTAAACTAAACCTACCTACATCATTAGTTTACTTACGTCATGTACAAAAAAAAATAAAAAAAACATTAATTATGGTAAGTATGAACTTAACGCACAAATATCGGAGATATTTACAAATATGTTCCTGCGGTCTCATATTTCATACAACTTAACCTACGCGTGACGTCACACCTAGGTACGACTTTAGTATGGAGCGTTTTCACGAGACTTCCGAAATTTTGTAAACAAATCGCTGTACCTTTAGAAATATTGACTTTTGATATACTGTTTCTTATAAGAAGTTACTCGTATGTAAGAGTACACTATGACCGATGTATCTTGGCCAGTCTGAACATAGGCTCTGCGAACTTAGCGCATGTACAACTCGTGAAGAAAATTTATTTATTTATTGTATTTTTCCTATGTACGAATAAAATTTCCCTAATACAGTAACCAATTAGTACAAATAAAAAAATAATAGGAAAACACTTAAAAACAGTTATTGCGCAACCTTCTCCGCGAAGTTCAGACTCGCCAAAATACATCGGCCTTAGTGTACCTACTATTCATTTATGCAATAAAAAAAACAGTCATGATAACTGAATTTTTTTGCCAACCTATTCTCGTATTTAACTTAGACTTTCAATTTACTTTTAATTAATTTCATATGAATTGTCTTGATATGTCCGCAGCGCATGCGACGAAATATGTTTACGGCATTTTTTTACACCTTGAGTTACGTTACTAAAGTTTTAGTAAGGATCCCTCAATAAATATAGCCTATGTTACTCAGGGTGAATGTAGCATTCTAATGGTGAAAGATTTTTTCAAATCGGCACAGTAGTTTTTGAGTTTATTCATTACAAACATACATACAAAGATACAAATCTTTCCTCTTTATAATATTATAGTATTGAAGTATAGATATACATTTATTCTGTATATACATAATTATATTTTTATATGTGTCTAAATAAATTTAATTTTTGATTTGATAGATACGTTTGCGCCAGCGCAGCGCACAAACTTGACCTTTGCCCTGTGACTGTTCCGTTGACTTAATTGTTTGTAAATCGAGGTCGAAACACGAAATGATAAGCCAAATTTACTATAGGCTATTCGCGTTAAGAAGGCAGTGAATCACGCTTACAAATGTGAAAATTTACTAGTAACACAAGGTGTGTTCACATTAACCAAGCCATACTGACATGTGTATTGTGTACGCATGACTCACTGCCTTCTCTTACGCGTATAGTCACACATTTATTCTATTCTTTAACAACTCATAATTTTCGAGCATTCGGTTTAAGCCCATTGCATATTAAAAGTGTACTTTTTGTACTAGTCTATGAATTATGATCCCTGACTATGTAAAGTTTTGAAAGCTTTGCTTAGAATAATATCTTGATAGTAATAATGTCACAGTAATAGTATGGTTATTAAAAATACATACCAATTTGATAAATTATTCATTTTGTAAAATATATTTTATAACACCTAATAAATAAATATCGATCTTCTTAATATAAGTGGCATATAATGGGCAATTAGTTTAACGATTGCAATTTCATTTAATTTATTACTGTCGTTAAATACTAATTAGTAATTATGTAGCTACAACACAGTAGTAAAAAACCGGCCAAGTGCGAGTCGGACTCGCGCACCGAGGGTTCCGTACAAACCTGCAAGGTTTACAAAGTTCGTTCATTACGACAATCGAGTCATAACTATGGTATTTTTATTGCAAAATGACGCGTTTATGAGGAAATGGGTAGTAAGTTTAAAATTATTTAAAAAAATATATTATGTGATGTAACTAAAAATTTATGGTTTTCGTAATTTTTCCTTTATCTATGCTATAAGACGTTGCTTCGTACCAAATTTCAAGATTCTGAGTTCACGGGAAGCACCCTGTAGGTTTTGATTCCCTTGCAAGTGTCGAAAATTTGCGGCATAAACGGCTGTATCTTTTGATTGCGTTGGCTTAGAAGTTTGATTTTTTCAC
Organism: Glaucopsyche alexis; assembly: GCA_905404095.1. Classification (NCBI taxonomy): domain Eukaryota; kingdom Metazoa; phylum Arthropoda; class Insecta; order Lepidoptera; family Lycaenidae; genus Glaucopsyche; species Glaucopsyche alexis. The sequence goes on along the minus strand of FR990043.1, from coordinate 8,383,297 downwards.
AGCTTCAAGGGACAGTAGACCTGAGTAATTGATATAAATTTCAGCTTCATACCTCCACGCGTTCCTGAGAAAAAGGGTCTTGACAGACGGACGGACGGACAGACGGACAACAAAGTGATCCTATAAGGGTTCCGTTTTTTCCTTTTGAGGTACGGAACCCTAAAAACGATCATAACTGTATAACAGAACCTCAATTCTCGTATTTAAAGAATACCTTCATTTTACTTAGATCGTATTATAGGTGAAGCGACTTGTTATCATAAACTGATTTTATGACGTTTGGACAAATCAGAGCGCGTTTCACGTAAGCTTGACGTATACGAGAATACCGTTTGGCAGGTTTAGCGTATCGGAACTTGATTGTAATTGCATTGTTGCAGGTTTTATTAAGCAGAATCGACCCTCAGTGCATACAGTATTTTTTATTAGGTATTAAAAAATACAAATGACACATTATTTTGTTCATTTTTAATTTTAGGACTTTTGAAATAAAGGAAAGTTTTCATATTTACTACTTATCATATACATTTCTTGGAATATTTTGCGCTAATATATGTCAGTATTAAATCTAGTTATTTAAATACCTCATATAGAACAATGTTGTTAAACGTGAGAAGATATTGTTAGATCCGCTGCTGACATTTCCAGTAGGTATTATTATTGTTTACGGGAGGTATTATTGTTTTTGGCCTCACACAGCAATTAGTACGATGTGTTTTTTTTTTTACTTTGTATAATGCTCAGAAATAAGTTTATTTTTACATTGCATAATATGTGTGTATAACATAATGGTGTCTTTCTTCATTCGTTTTTAGGTAATAATAACTCCCACCACCGATATCGGTTTCATTGAAACCAGGCCAGCTGTTATGCAGGAGGAATTTTTATAGTGCCCAAGTGTGCGCAGTACACAAGAGCACTGTCTCTTCCTTTACCCTCGTAATCCAGTGGGACGGATAACCGAAACGACTGACGAGAGATCAGGCGCAGGTCCGACTGCTTACATGCCCATCCGACGCATGGATCATCTTTCTTGTCAGACAATCAGGTGATCAGCCTGCATTGTCCTAATCAAACTTGGAAACAACATTTTTTGTTGTTCCAATGCGGGAATCGAACCCATCCGACATCCGAGTGGAGAGCCAATGCTCTAACCAGTAGACCACGGCGGCTTCATTAGTTAAATTATTTCTCACCGATATTAGCGTTGCCCTCAGTAGCGCCGTAGAACTCGGCGACCATCTTGATGTTGAATCTCGATACGAACTCGTTCCATATCTGAAAATATAAAGAAAAAACCAATAAAACAATAATTTTAAAGATGTCTTACTAGATTGCCAGTCTATTAAAGTATATAAATATTAAAACTCTACCAACAATTGAGATATGTTTTGGTCAAACGACTTCCTTTCTTTACAATCTGTTTTATGACTTGTACATAACCAAATTACAATCTTTAGACCTCTTGGGGCTTTATATTATAGAAGAAGATACTATAGAGAAGAGACTGGCTGCAATATGAAACACCCATTCTTAACGGATTTCTTCATTGCAACTCTGCATGTTTATTTTCAGCGTAATCTATTTAGTAGTTTCATCTTTCAAGTAAATAGAAATAATAAAGAATAAAGTACAAAAAAAAATAAAAGAGCTTGAGAGAGAGAGCTTGACAAACCTGCGGCCTGAGTCCGTTGCCGTAGATGACACGCACGCGGTGCTGCGAGTCGGCGGGGGAGGGTTTGGTCGCCAGAATGTACCGACACATCTCGCCGATGTAGTGCGCCGCCTGGAAAAATAACATCTTTATTCGTATAACAAATAAAATATTTCATCATAGAAGAGATTTCTCTCCCACGATAACTCTAGAGGAGATATGGTTTGGCTGGTAGCAACAGAAAATCATATTCGCTTGCTTTGTGTTTTGCACAGTGAGGGCATATACACACTATATTAGTTCCATGGGGATGGAGTTTCAACAATAAACATTTGTTCGTTTCATGTGGAACTCTACAATAATATTATAGATAGATTAAATACGCGCATTTGCTAAATTTAATGTAATACGCTTATAGATAATAAAATATTTATTAAAGCCTTACAAACAAGAAATTTACATTTTATCATTGTATTATCTAACAACTAGATGTTGCCCGCGACTTCGTGCGCGCAAGAGGGAATCTCGCAGAAACTGTCCATTTGCCTCAATAAAAAGTAGCATATGTCCTTCCCTATGGTCTACTTTATATCTGTGCCAAATTTCATCAAAATCGTAGTATCGTAATCGTCCAGTAGTTTCAGAGTCTCTTCGATGCAAAGAAACAAACATACAAACAAACAAACTCTTTATAATATTAGTGTAGATAAGAGAAGAGATTTTAGATTTAAATGTATTAATTTTTTTTTATAACTGTACTCATTTAATTATGTAATTGTAATTCGGATTTAAAGGAACAATATTCTCTATATTCTTATAATTTATAAATATAGCTCATTTACCTACTTAAGTTGTACAATGAAAAAATAAAGGAAAATACGAGGTGCAAAGTACTTACTGTACACAAAATAGCAATTTTCACAAATCATCCTTGCGAAGATAATGTTATACAACTTTTAGTAGTAACCTTTGTTTACTGTGTTTTCGATGTCAACTGTATTTAAACGCAATCTGTTATTATGTACGCTAAACATGACTACGCTAAACAGTACCCTGGGGCCAATGTGCGAAAACTAATTACTCTTTAAGAGCTTCAGCGAACAATATTTAAGAGTTATTGTATCTACGACCTAAGTCCTATAGTAGATGTATTATGTAGGTATAGTATATAGGTATTTATACTGTACATAAGCACATACAACTGTAAGTAATTTTGCGTTGTCAATGATTTCCGTTTTAAGCTCGTTGCATAGTAATAGGATCTAGGTTAGTAATAACATGCTCTGTCGGATATTAAGACTTTAATGATTACCAAACTACCGTAATAAGTCGTTTTCATAATTCACTCATTTGGTGTAGGTACCTAACGACCGAATAACGCTACTTAGAATTTAGGGATCCCCTACATTAATTAGGGTTGCCAACTCCAAATTTCAAAAACTAGGATTTGAAGTTGGAAAAACCTGGACCAAAAACTGGACACAGTAATAGAATTGCAAATGTTATATTAAAATGTAGTAAAAATAGGTTAAATGAAATACATGTAATGCTAATAATCTCGTTCTTTCATAAAAGTATTTGAATAAATTAAATAAGAAAGAAAAAAATATTGTAAAAGTGGCGCGCGAATTTTCAGGGAGCTTTAAAAATTCAGGACACTGCTTTAAAACTATCCAGGACACACCAGGACACTGCAAAAACTAGGACATGTCCTGGGAAAACAGGAGGGTTGGCAACCCTACCCTACATGATACGTCACAGCCCACAGGCTGTTTCTGTCTGTTTGGCACAATGACAAAGACGGCATGTGATTTGAGTGCCGCTTAACTTAAGTAGCGGTTCGACCTTAAGTTTTATCAATTTTAAACAGTTTAATTTAAGCCATTAGTTATTTGGTAGCAAAGATTTCAAAACTAAAGATATGGCTATGAGTTATCTATAACGTATTTGACAGACCAAATATTCATATAAGAAAAAGTTACGCCATCCTGATGTAACCATACCTCAAATGTCAAAATGGCCCCAAACAACCCCAACAGTGGGGCCATATATTATATGGGAATAGTTTTTGTCTCGACATATACGTCTATAATATATACGTCTATGGTTGGTGGCCTTAAACATTTTCTACTTTAACCGTTTACAGCACAGTTAGTACAAACAGTTAAACGTGTAATAATATACCGCCGAAACAACCGACGCGATATCAATTGCCCACTAGACCGTTTATGTAAAAATACTTTGCCTATACATACACATAAAACAATATGTTGCATGACTGTGTCAATTTGGACGTTCTTAAACTGTATCTACGCAGTTCAGTAAAAATATTTTCCTGTTACTAAGACTAGATAGGTTCCTGCTTGTAATCAACGAATTATGAAAACAAATAAGAACCTATTGTAAAAGAAAACAATACCCAGGTGATGCAATAGAAATATTATGTGGTATGTTATTTATCAATAACCTACTATAAAGGTTAACAAGAATACAATCGAAGAATTAACTTTAAATGAAGTAAAGTTAGATGAGGATAAAAATCTCACCGTGACCAAAGAATATATTATATCACTAACGTAAAGAATCGTCACTCCACCGATTTCTACGAATGACAACTCGCGGCTGTGTGTGCGTGGCTGGGCGAATGCGGAGGCGAGCGGGGGTGAACTTTTTCCCATGGCTCACAGGGCTGGCAGTTTCGTGCTTTGACAATACATATAATTTCATATTAAGAAATATTTGTCTGACGCAACGTTTCTAAAAAAATCTTTGTTGTTTCACTAGAGATGTAGTCATGCAATAATTTGATTTTATCGATATTTTTAACGAAATATCCTACTTGGGTTGGGTTACACTTAACTGGGTTTCGAGGCCTAGCAATCCAATAAGCTTAACCTCGATATATTTTTTTTTTAACCCAACCCTTGGCAAACGAAAGAGAAAGAGACAATAAATTTTATAAAATATTGGATATCCAAGATCTTTGATCAAATCTTTTATACAATCTGTTTTCCCTTTCCCTTGTAATTGTATCTCCTTTCCTTGGTAATTTGATGAAAAGTATAAAAAGTAGATAAGTCCAACTTCTTGGATGACATTTTACATACAGGTACATTATTTGAATATAGATTACCCTCATATGCATAAATATTTGAAAATAATAAATAAACATTTTAATTTTTAAAACATTTCGGTGTTAACCCTAGGCTTACGTCAACATGGCTGACATTCGTCGGTGTTCGAACTGTAATTTGTAGAGAGTATCGCTCCTGTGCCGTGACATTGTACCTACTCTACGTATAATGTGACCAGAGTGACGTCACCCACCTTGGTCTTGAAAGTGTTTTACGTTAAGTTAGCAAACAGCATGTAATACGGGCTTCGGCCTTGTTTAGTTTACTTGACTTTGACAATGATGAGACCCGCCGCGACGATGTAGCTACGACCTTGTACTTGACGTTGAATCGACCATGACGACTCCTCGTGGTCGTTTCATCGTCGTCGTAACTCATAACTGATGTGTAAAGTGACAGCATGAGACCAATAAATTCGTAACGATGTCATTCGCCAGATAACTAAAGTCACCGACATTGATCAACTGATGTATGAGAATGAGCACGCTGAAGTAGAAGCGGGCTGGCCATGTCTGCAAACGGACAGACGGTCGATGGAGCAGACAAGTATTAAAGTGGAAACTGGAGACCACGTTTAGGCAAACGTGGTGTAGAACGTCCTGCGGCACGATTTGAAGAATACTGCCCAAGATCGGGATGGTTGGCGCTTATTGGGGGAGGCCTACATTCAGCAGTGGACGGCGATAGGCTGACGATGATGATAAGACCAATGTGAAACTCGCTGTGGCCTTATACATTACGCACAATGTGACCAAAACGACACTCACCGTGGCCCCGTACTTGACGCAGTCGGGGAAGTACTGCGACGCGGAGAACTTGGGTTTGATGACGACGGTGCAGCCGAACAGTAGCGCCTGGCCCACGCTGATGACGCCGCCCGCCGTGTGGTACAGCGGCAGCGGGCAGTACACCACGTCGTCCGCACGCAGGCACATGTAGTGGATGCCCGCCGCCATGAACACGAACCTGGACGAACGTAATAATAATAATATCTATGGACGCTTCACACCACGTCAATCTGGCCCCATGCTAAGTATCCGAAGAACTTGTGTTACAGGTATCAGATAACGGGAAGTATTTTTAATACTATACATATATTTAAGATTTTTATTATATTATACACATATTTAATACACATCCATGACCCAGGAACACAGAATTTTTTTTGTTCCTTCGGCGGGATTCGAACCCGCGACCCTCGGCTTAAGCACCAACACGCTGAACCACTGAGCCACAGAGGTCGTCTGTGAGAGGAGCCACGTGTCAATTGTGTTACGTCTATTACGTTATACAATGAGAGTGTCCGACATTGTGCTATCTGACTGCTATTTGGAAAACCCTCAATGGAGGTTTTCAATTATTATTTTTCTGCCGCCAGGCGGTGCTTCTTGCATCGGGTCCAAACAGCTATCAGCAGGTCTTAAATGGCCACATAAAGTGAATCGTATAATGAAACATCATCTGTTCAGTTTCAATAGATGATGTTTTATAATACGATTCACTTTGTGGCCATTTTATTGCAGCAGATATCAAGACCTTGGAACCATCATTTACTAACCACTAACGGAGACTAAAAAGTTACAAGAGACAGAACAGTCCCCTACCGCGTGACGTGTATCCCACGGGAACTTTTACAGGATAAAAATTAGCCAGTGCGTTAATCCAAAGCTTTGACTACTACTATACAAAATTTCATCAAAATCCGTTCAGTATTTTTTTCGAGAAAAAGTTACCAACATCCATCTATCCATCCTCACAGACTTTTACATATAATAGTATGTAGTAGGATGTTTGTCACATCATACGTTTTAACTCAGTCCTTTTCCTCAACGTGTGATGGATATAGGTAATTCCTTAGTCCTTACTTACGTTACGAGTGATGATGGATTATATAGTACTAGACTCACTTTGTCGAGAATTACCTGCAAAGGAGGCTGACGATTCGATTAAATAATTTAAATTAGGTAACTCTAATATTAATAGCATGGGGTTTGTTCAAATAACGGCTAAGAAATAATTAAAACTATAACCCGACTACGCAAACTATAATATAGCCTATGTCACTGGGGCCATTACCTCATTATACCATCACCTCATTCATTAAAATCCTTTGCTACAAGGCGCGAAAGGTAAAAAAATTCTACCAACTTTTCTTAGTCTGAAATTATTCATATATATGTATGTATAGTATAGGTAATAATGACAATTATTATAAAGTGTACTTTAAAGTTTAAACCGATTACTTGTTTTTAGTTGCACTTTTCATAAAATAAATAATGCAAAATCATCCCATGTGGAAATAATATCATTAAACTTTGAACCATTCTTTCTCGAAACTCAGTATGAGCAGAGATATAAATCTCTGCTCATACTGAGTTTCGAGAAAAATGACTCAGATCTCTTTTTCCTTACGTTATTGTAAGCCCAAAAAAAGGTTGATACCAGCTACCTACTTTATCAGAATGTAAGTACAATTTTGCGCAATTTTAGCGCCTTGTACCTAAAATATTGTCAGGCGGTCCATTATTCGAAAACTTTATCAGTAATGTGATGCCGTAGATGTAATTACACGGTTACTTATAACACCAACAGCATCTCATTAGCGATACTGTGGTATGCTCGGAAATTATTTTCCAATCCGGTTTGTAATCGAGTTCTGTGACGTCACGAGTTAAGTTAATATACACACAATACTGTCCGTGTTGAATATACTTAAAACTTTACATGCGTAAACACCGCGACAAGTTTCTTAAAAACCCTAAATTGATTTGAGATCGAAAAACCCGCCATTTTTGGGGTATTCTCAAGCTGATGCATTTACGCAGTTTATATACAAGTTTCGATATTCTACGAAGCTTATGACGTCAGGGTCACCCCATGATTATCTTATACTTAAAAAAAACTGCCCAAGTGCATAGGGTTCCGTAGTCACCCATGTGTGATTTTATTTTACATTTTTACTTATTATTTCGTTTAAAGTTTTCCAAGTAGGGCCTCCATAACTCCTGAACTAAGAAAGTTATATACTTATGCCGTTAAAGTTTTCCTTCAAAGTTTATCACCTCTTCCTCCTCATCCTCAATTTTTTCAGATTTTCGAGCCAGCAGTATATTGTCTGATAGTTTCAATGCTTTTAAAAGACCTTTATCTCTAACGATACCCCACACTATGGGGTAGACGCTGGAAAAAAATTATGCCTGTACGCCAAAAAAATATTTTTCGTAACTTATTTTAGTACCCACTATGTCAACGTGGTATAAGTGTATATTATATATATACATATCCATTCAAAGTTTCATCTTTCTAGCACTAACCGTTTTGACGGTAAGCCGAAGACGGACGGATGGATATGACTATATGGAAACTATAAGGGTTCCGACTTCCGAGACCGTGAACTACGAAACCCTAAAAAAGATTGCTCCAAATCTGTCTGAATGACAGATTTGTGACAGTGATGACATCAGACAGTGTGACCTCTTTCGCATGACGGTTTTCGGTTAAAGACTCTACTCTTTTGTCCAGCCTGCTCTACCATGAGTACCGTGACGACACGGTACTCATGGTAGAGCAGGCTGACAGCTTGACAAAAAAAAATATGATGCAGTGTAGAATTTGGGAATTCCGGACAATTTCAAAGTCCCGGGACATGAGACAGCCTACAATCAATGTCCCGAGAATTCTCGGGACTTCGAAACTATTAAGATTTTTAAGAGGGGTATGTTTGTATGTTAACTCAGTTAATTTCTGGTGAAACGTATTAAAAATGTTGTTGTAATAATGCCACCAGACAAGGAGAACATTTTTTTGTTTTCAACAGATACCGGTTTAATTGTGTTTATAGCTTTATACAGTAGTGACAAAATTTCTCTACGTTTTCCGGTTGCTTCAAATAACTGAAACTCCTTTTTTATTTGATGTTGCTCTTTTTTTTCAGAATCTGGCATATTATATTTTCATGCATATTTTTATTGCTTATTCCATTTGATAATTGATATAGGTACAAAAGACTCGTCAGGCTCGTTGTGTACTTGAGAGCTATTGGTACTAGGTTCAGCGCCCATTATTTTCACATCTGAACCTCAATTCTCGTATTTAAAGTATACTTTCATTGAATTGCAAGTGAAGCGACGTCTTGTTATCATGAACTGATTTTATGAAGTTTCGACTAATCAGAGCGCGTTTCGCGTTGGTTTAACTTTTCCGAGAATACCGTTTGACAGTTTTAGCATATCGGGACTTGATTGTAACTGTATTATTGCAGGTTTTATTTAGCAGAATCAATTCTGCTAAATTGGTCTCTGGTACGTTAGTAATATAATATATTCTTTGCCTCTGGTGTCAGTAGTTACGTCAAGTATTATTAACAAGTATTATTCATTAAACGAACAGATGGTACTAAGCTCCTTCAATTATTTGAATATAAAATGATTAGAAAACAATTTCAACAATTTTACCTCGTCTTGAATCTCGACCCAAAAGGCTCGGAAAACATCAGACTTTTGTAATTTGTATGAAGCGTTTTCACGAGACCTGCGAAGTTCTGTATTATTCGTTATCCGATGTATTTAAAAATAATATTTTCAAAGGTAAACCTTTGAAAATATTAATTTTAAATATACTATTTCTTCTGAGAAGTTACTCATATTTAACTAGAGTAATATTAAGTTATGCAACAAAAAAAGCTCAGTCAAGTAGCCTATTAACACAGGGTGCACAAGAAGTTTTTATTACCCAAAAACAAAATATGTTCTCTTTTAACATAGAGAAAAGTAACTATATATTTTAATCTCAAACTTTTATAACGGCAATAAATAATTATTTTTATCGCGCTCTTAAAACTGTAAGTACTTAAAATTGTTTTAAAATTTTAAGCAAGTAAGGTACATAATGTTTCCTTATGTTTTGTATAAAATGTACGCGGCATGTTTAGCATGCGTGTACCGACGACAAGGCCGGTGTTCCACTTTTGAACCTTATTGCCATAATAATATATTACCGTCGAAATGTAATACACCGGGTATGTCAGCGACCGTATATATATTATGATCATTTTTGATAGTGGTCGAGACGAGAAAACTTACGGGCATATCAGTACTTTCTCTGACCCCGTTATGTTGCAAGACTTGCAAGTATTATGTTCTGGAGCCGACGACAGCGAGAGATGTTTCCAATGCTTTAATCATTTTTGGAAAGACCGAATAGCTTACTAATACTATGAGTACTGAGTTATAATAACGAAATACATAATATAGTAGTGTGTTTGATAAATTTGTTGCTTAAAAACTGTATCTTACCACTAGGTATTTTATAAATGTGAAAGTTTGTGAGGATGGATGGATAGTCGGATGGATGTATGTTTGTGACTCTTTCACGGACTCAAAACTACTGAACGGATTTTAACGAAATTTGGTATGGTCGTAAGTCGTAACCTAGTACTTAGGCGGAGCTGCGGGCAAGTGTCTAAATATCAATTTTATAGGCTTTAAAGTTTAAATACAACAGCGTTTTAGGAGGTACAATATTTTGGTATTAAAGAAGACATGTGGCGAAGTAAAAGTTATCTGCATACGAGTAGGTATGGGTTATTTTAACAAAGTTTGAACGTAGCCGTATTTTACGTAGCAACTTGACTGATAAATTATTGTTTTCCATTGTGTAGATAGTTTTATTTATTAGTAACTAGCTTTTGCCCGCGACTTCGTCCGCGTGGAGTTCGATTTCCATACAAAAAAAAATCCCCTTTTTCACCCCCTTAGGGGGCGCATTTTCAAAAATCCTTTTTAGCGAATGCCTACGTTATTACAACGATCTATATGCCAAATTTCATCAAAATCCGTTCATTTGTTTCGGCTGTGTATTGATAGATAAGTCAGTCAGGTTTGCTTTTTATATATTTAGAAGATATCTACCTATTTTTGTTTCTTATCCTACTATCAACGCTGAGTCACGAAGAAAAGTCACACCGGTCTTTACACACAGTGCACCGGGAAACGAAGGCAAACAATTATGTTGAAACTTGGAAACAATGACTTTAATATTTCTGTTCACGTTTCGAGAAGCCTGCGATAATACCACAGGATCCACAGTGCAATGCCCTGATAACTTGTTTATATAATTTAACTTTAAATAAATACTTTTTATATGACTTAAGTTTCAAGGGTTCCGTACCCAAAGGGTAAAAACGGAACCCTATGGCCATTGTTTTGACTCCGTTGTCCGTCTGTCTATATTTCTGTCTCCACTCCCCGCACACCAGGCTGTATCTCATAAAACATGATAGATAGAAAGTTTAAATTTTCACAGGTGATGTAGGTATTTCTGTTACCCCTATAGCATTTTTATTAGTCCATGCCTATAGCAACAAATACTCAAAACCAATTAAGGACCGTATTCGGAGACGCGCCACGCGAAGTTTAGGTTTTTAGCGCTACTCTCACAACGATCGAGCCTCGCGCCACAGTATAAAGAACAGTAAACCATCTGCATACAAACGTGCCGCGTTTCGGTTTAAATCCGCAATTCCGCACGCATGCACACACCTCGTATAATAATTTTCAAGAACACCAGCCAGCGGGCTTAGCATGGCGATCCGAAGAAATAAATTTAAGGAAGAAATATTTTATGCAAATAGTGAGTTGCAAAATAGTTCTTAATGTCGCCAAGACAAGGTTGCCAATAGAAATCAACATTTCTAAAGAGACATATTATCTAGTTTTAAAATGGCTATCGGGAAATCTTCTGTGAGAAAAGAAAGAGAAAATTCGGGAAGAAAAGAAAGATTGTTTCCAAACGACAATGCATCGACCTTGCTGCCTTACAATAAGACCTATTTTGCTACAAATGGTATTAATGTTTCTTCAATCTCTCATTTTGTCGACTCTCCGATGTTTCTGCGATGTGCATGCTAAGCCTGCTGCTCCTTAGCAGAACCGGTAAACCTTCAGGTACCATCGACGAAGTGTCCCAACCCAACACCATACATTTTTTGACCAGACCAATAGTCGTCACCAATACCCCAAAGACTTCGAGAGTCAAATTTCAAAATGGCCCCAAAAATCTCAAAAGTGGGGCCATTTAACCGGAGACACTTTTTTCTTCATAGTGTTTTCACCATACGTCAAATTTCAAAATGGCCCTAAAATTCAAAAGTGGGGCCATTTAACTGGAGACACCTCCATAGTATTTTCAATTTCAAAATGGTCCCATTCACCATACGTCAAATTTCAAAATGGCCCCAAAAATCTCAAAAGTGGGGCCATTTAACTGGAGACACGTTTTTCTACATAGTATTTTCAATTTCAAAATGGCCCCAAAAATCTCAAAAGTAGGGCCATTAAACTGGAGACACTTTTCTCCATAGTGTTTTCACCATACGTCATATTTCAAAATGGCCCCAAAAATCTCAAAAGTGGGGCCATTTAACTGGAGACACTTTTTTTCTCAATAGTGTTTTCACCATACGTTAAATTTCAAAATGGCCCTAAAAACCTCAAAACTGGTTCGCGGAAATTGAACGAACGACACATGCTTAGTGCACAACGCCGACCGCATTTTCCTGTCCTGTTCTGTCCTGTTGACCTGTCGCGAGTTTAAGTCGAGTCAATAGTCCTGATCGAAATCCATTCCACAAGTCCAAAAACAATTTTCGAAAGGTTTCGTGAGAAGGCTATTGGAGGGGTCAAAAAAAAATTTTGAGGGGGGGGGAGTCTTGACGTTTTTGAGGTATTTAGGAAATCTGATGGAGCCAAATTATAGGGCTCGTTCTCCCGATTCCAATGATACCTCACTCGGGGGGTCTAGGGGTCCAGATGACTGAGATATGCCTCGAGGGGATTTTGGGGGGAGGGGGAGGGGGGAAGGTTTCGTGAGAACGCTATTGGAGGGGTCAAAATTTTTTGAGAGGGGGAGGGGGATTCTTGAGGTTTTTGAGGTATATCCCGGGTCCCGTTGGGAATTTAGGGGATCTAATTAAGCCAAATTATAGGGCTCGTTCTCGCGATTCCAATGATACCTGACTCGAGGGGTCTAGGGGTCCAGTTGACTGAGATATGCCTCGAGGGGAATTTTTGGGGTGTGGGGGGATGGGGGGAGGTTTCGTGGGAAGGCTATTGGTAAGGTCAAAAAATTTTAGAGGGGGAGGGGGGTTACATTGTATAGGGGGTGGGGTTTTTGGTGTGGAGGGTTGTTGGGTTTGGTTGATTGATGATGAGAGAGAGAGAGAGAGAGACAGAGAAACACACCGCACGGCTTACAACTATGGCAAAAAGTGTCGTTACAACTTTTGGTCTTAATTTTTTCCGTCTCCCTTTTGCAACGCGCCATAAGGAACTTCGTTCCAAAAGAAATATTTACTTGCTCAACAGAACAAATGTACCTACTATTATTAATTATACTGTGGTTCGATCGCGATCTGTGGATGCGGCGTAAAGCGACGTGCTCTCTCCTCGGAGTTGCGTGGCGTACTGACCGCAGCGGGCGCTCGCACATGTATTTGTGGAAACTCGCCAGTTCATAGTAATTTGTATGAAGAATTTGAGCGAAAAAATTGGGCAAGTTTATGATTTCTTAACACAAAATAAGAATATATTTACTAAGAAATAAAGATTTCATCTACTTCTTTATAGTTTTAACTTTATTATTTGATAAAATTAGTTTTATAATTCTTGATAATTACGACTCAGTTATTATAATACGGGAGTGCGATTTACACGTTTTCAGTGATATTCAGATTTTTTTTTACACTTATCCATAAATATTATCTTAAATTCGAATGTTTCAGCGGCTAGTAACATTCATTAACTAGCCGTGTGATTTTTTTCAAGGTTGTGGAGTATCTTTTTCTGTATAATTCTCTTATATTCCCGACCCTCGATTGCCGTATAGGGCCCTTAAAATAACATTAATTAAGTGAGGCTCTCGTACAACGTCATTTTTTGCCGTTTTGTACGGAACCGCTTCGTGTCCGACTCGCACTTGGCCGGTTTCTTTTAAACGTAATTATTACCATATTTTTTCTTGTTGTACACTTATTATACTCGACTTATTATAATATCTACCAACGTCAGTCATTGCAACAGTTGCTAGCCGGTAATAAATTAAAATAATCTTTGGTGAAATATATTCAACGCTTGTACCACACAATATTATGTTTAATAACTTTAAGGTGCGCTTGCGAGCTAATCGGGGAGTTTGAGATGAAGATGTTTATGAATTTTAAATCATCAATTTTCAACACAATTTGTGTCAACATTCAACAACCGAAAACTAATTAAATTTAATTTAAATTAAATACCGTTTATTTCGAGCTGCAAAGGCCCATATTATAAATACCTTATAGACTAACATACATAATATTAGGTACTATATATAACTACTCGTAACACTAACACAAAACAAGTATTGTCTGCGACGTAGGGCTCGAGGTGTTCGGGAGTCGTCCTCTAAATCTTCTGTAGGCGACTTAAGTTAGGTATACCTACTTTTTTGGATCGCTGTCTAAAGTTTAGCCATTAAGCTTAAGTTCAACGTATCATGCAATGACTAACCTGTTTGTATGCTAAATATAAATAAATACACAAAATATTTTATTTTATTACCTGGAATTGCTTATAACAGCCGCTTTGGGGAGACCCGTGGTACCGGACGTGTAGATGTACAGCAGCTTCCCAGAAAACCCGTCACCGTCAGCCATCTTCCACGGCGCGGGTTGCGTGGCGTCCAGCAGGTCGGCTAGGTTAGGTGTGGCGTCACCGCTCGCTTTGGACTCTGCACCCGAGGGGTTAAGCCGACGGTGGGTGAACTTGAAGATTTTTATGTTGGAGCTCAGCTCACCCATTACGTCCTTGATGACTAAAAATAAAACATGGGTAAGTAATAAGTATTTCATAGGGTTATAGTTTATAGTCGCAATACATAGTTATAGAAAACGTAAGTTGGGGTATAATGCAAGTATCTATAGAGTAACAAGTAAGTATATGAGTATTTTTGATTTTGAGGGTACCGTAGTTCTCTAGGAACCCTTATAGTCTCACGCTGTCCATCTGTCTGTCAACAATTTTTTTTTTCATACTGATGATAAGTCATGCTAAAAACTCTTTGAGAAAATTATTTTGAGCGAAATCAGACAATATCTTTTGAAGTAATTTAAAGAAAACCTATTGCGTGTTGATAGTTACTGAACCCTTCTTAGACAAGTCCAGAATCTGTCGTATTTGAATAGACTTTAATTTTACTTTGATTGTGTTATAGTTTTAGCATATCCGCCTATGGGGAATTGATTGTTATTGCAGGTTTTATTTAGCAGAATTAATACTCAGATATGAAAACGATTTTGTGCATCATCGTGAAGACACGTCACAATGGACCCCTGCAATTTACTTAATCCAAAGACACAAGCTTAATTACCTGATTCATACTCCTCGGAAAAAACGAGAACATTACATTTGGCGACATTAATCGAGTGAATTAGGGCACTGCCTCGTTGGTTGGTGTTGATGAGTGGAGTTATTGCACCGAGCCGGGCGTTGCCCAGCCACAGCGCCGGCAGCTGAGGCGAGTTGTTCACTAGCAGACCAACAATGTCACCCTTCCGCACACCCTGCGCCTGCATCACCGCGGTCACGCGCAGACTGTAGTCCTCCACCTAAAGATAAATATTATTTTGGTGTTACCTAAAGTAAACATGACATGAAATTTTTTAATAATATCTATAATAATAATAATATACTTAATAATAATAATAATATCTATGGACGCTTCACACCACGTCAGTCTGGCCCATGGTAAGTATCCGAAGAACTTGTGTTACGGGTACCAGACAAGTGACAACGGACATATATTTAATTCTTTTTATACTATACTTATATTTAAAAATTTTATTATATTATACACATATTTAATACACATCCATGACCCAGGAACACAGAAAACTTTTTTTTGTTCCCTGGCGGGATTCGAACCCGCGACCTCCGGCTAAAGCGCCACTGTGCTAACCACTGAGCCACAGAGGTCGTCTATGGACGCTTCACGTCAATCTGGCCCTGTGCTAAGTACTCTAAGAACTACAGGACCAGACAACGGAGAGTAGGCTATATTTAATACTTTCATATTTTACTTGTTATGTATTCTGAGTATTTTACATAATTTATTTAAGATTTTTGTTATATTATACACATATTTAATACACATCCATGACCCGGGAACATAGAAAAACTTTTTGAATCCTTGGCGGAATTAAAACCCGCAACCCCAGGCTTGAGCACTAACATGCTCAACCACTGAGGTTGTCAGATGTTTTGAGTGTTATCCTATAATTTTTATATACCCTCTACATACTAATTATAAATTACTAATAAAATATAATGTCATCTGTTGTGTACAATATAAATTATTACAATAAGACTTATTATTAAATTAATTAACAATACATAATTACCACCTGACTTTAGGACTTATGTACACAGTGCAAAGAATGAAGAGCACAAAAAACATTGCTTTGAATGAAATAAAAAGCATCTAGACGTGAAATGACGTCAACACAAAATAACAAAGAATGGTTGTACAATGTTAATCGAAAAAATATATTTTACAATACAATGATTATACTAATTCAATGACTTTTAAAATGTTCAGATAGATTTTCTTTCACATATTATTATTATTCAGTTCTTTCGTTCATATGGCAATTTTACTTAATTACTTTAATCAATTAAGTTCCTCTATAATGATTAAATGTAAATTAAACTTTAAGTAAAACTTAATTAACAACATTTCACTACATAACAGTTTAATACTATAGTAAAAATTGCTTTACGTGTACTAAATGGCTGATAATAATAATCATTAAAATGATTAGTCAAACATCAGTACTTAAATAGCCCACTGACTTGAATACAGATTAACCAAAGACCTTACACTCTCTTCTAAGTTAAAACACAAGTGGAATAATATTTGATCTAAATCCCTCTGGGAAATTATTATACTTGACATTAGCTGTGTCCACTCGTGGTCAGACCCAGTTTTACATATTTCTATCAGTATTGTTAATACGATCCAAAAGTCCAAGGGTCTGTCAACAACCTAACACAAGTGGTTGTAGGTATACAGAAACAACTTGTGCTGAATGAAAATTGGATTTTAATGCTGAATGGAAGTTTTTTTTTTATCTCAATATATTTGACGAGGCTTATGGTGCACTTGGCATCTATGTCAGCCTCATAGTATTATTCAAATTAATAAAGACAATATTGTATTCAAGTGCGACCCTTAACAGATAAAATATAAAATTTAATTAACAAACGGGCATCCCTTGAGAGAGGTGATGCCAAAATAATATTAATTAGCTCCCCAAACAAATTCTTTGAGAACATCCGACTTCTGAGGTCACGATTTCAGCCACAATCCACCAACAAGTGCATTAAGTCTTCCGTGACACCACAGTGAACACACTGAGGGGACTCCTTTTTTCCCATCATATGATTAGAGTTAAAGTTTAGATCTACTTTGCTACATATCGTCAAATATTGCAACTACACAATTTTTATCACATGTTAATTTTTTTAAATAAGAAAGCCTAAAAAGCTAGTGTGTTTTAAAAAGTATCAGAAAGTGTTTTAAGTTATTTTCTATTGTTTTAAGTTATTTTCTATAGTGCATCTGAGAGTATAAGAGGATATCTAGTAATCTTTTTCTTTGTTCTAGTGTTTTTTGTATTCTTATATTTTTAATACAACATATTATTTGATAGTCAGAAATCTCTAATCTTCTGTAGATATATATTTATAATTTAATTATTATTATTTTATAATATTAACTAATAAGTACTTTTTACTCGAATATGTTAAATAAATAAGAATAAAAGTCTACACTGTAATTTTTTTTCTTCATGAAAAATAATTGTTTTGCATAGGTCAAAAGTTCTGTTGTGAATAATACATATGTTATCAGTACAAACCTCTTTAAATGTCCAAAGTTCATCTTGGAAAAGAAAACAAGCTTTATTAGGATGTTTCTCAACGGTCTCGTGAAACGCATCAGGTATTGACAAATTTCTCCTTGCTAACATCCGAGATTTCATTAATATTTTAATATAGCTGTACACCGCCCTGAAACCAAAATTGAGTGTAAATAAAAATAAAATAACACATAAGTACTTAGATTGCCCGAAAGTTTAATAAGATTGTTTTCAAAGTTTACCTTATGTCCCTTGGTGCTGTCTTGATAGCTACCATGACCCATTTCCTCTTGAAGAATACTGCATAGAAAACTAATCCGCATAGCAAAATCAAGATGGTTTTGAATACACCCAAGTATACCGCCAAGACCAACACTGCAGCAACTGCACCCAGCGCCTCCGACATGGTAACAATTTTTTTATGCTTTTTATAGCGGCGCTTCAGAAAACGTAATAGTCGACGATACACTTTAACGTAGTTTTTATTACCAACACAAATGAAAACACCAAAATATGTTTAACTTGCAAACTATCATGAATTGTTTAACAAATTTGGTTTGAAATAACACAAAACAAAACTAAAGAGAAAGCACGTATTTTGTCAATCCGCTGTCCTATTTATAAAATAATATGCTTCTGGGAATTTGCAGACAATTTGTATTTTAGAGATACATTTTACATAGCAAGACAATTCCTCGCAATATATTAATGAAATATTACTTATTTTTATTAATTTTACGTTGTTTAATACACTGATTCAACACAGTGACCGCGTAACACCTTCACTAGCACCCGACGACGATTGACAAATTACAAAAGTCAAAACAAGTCTATTTTTTTTTTTTTTTTTTTTCGCCCATGGGGCAGGCTATAGTATTTCAACCATACCGCCTAGTCTTTCGTGGAATTTTTCCTTTCATTATATATTAAATTCATTTATGTCTTTCGTAAAACAGTAAAGTAATTAGTAAATTTCAATTTCTTTCATATCCATGTTTTAAGTTATGTCAAATCGTTATCGAGAGGTGTCAGATGTAACAACACTTGTTTTGTCGGTGGTCAAATCCGTGCAAATATGTGGCAAATATCATAGGTAGTATATCATTTATACAAAGAAGTAGGAAATTCCATAAGACCTTATTTATAACCTTAAATTTTATCAAATTACGACTAATTAATTATTAAAAGTATTAAATGTTAATGCAAGTATAAGTATTAAATTAAATAATTATATGTCCTTTACAGTCTCCAAAATGTATCTGTACAAATATAAATAAGTTGATGCATTCATAAGTAGCTCCTGTATGTTCAGCGGGACCTTTTCAGGCTTCTCATAAATTTTTAAAAGTTCACCCGACAACACAAGGCGCTGAATGTTGAAGCCTGAAGGACGAACATTCGAAGAAGAGATGATGTAGAGATTGAACACTTGATGTTTGACAATGATCACAGCATGGCGAACTAACCATTCTGAGACGATGGAGATGGTAATTTAAACGACAATGACCAAAGCGCATACGACAAATAATTGAATAAAATTTTTTATTTATGAAGTCGCCTTTTTTACAGAACCAAGGTACAGAGTTAATTTGAACATCCAAACTATTATACCAAGCACCCTTGTTTTCATTTTCTATGCAGTGATATGAATATCTCCCCCATGCTTCACACATACGCCGTTTTAATAGAGTAACCGCGTCTGTGTGGGGCACAGACACATCAATATCAGAGCAAGGTATTAAGTTTTCCATTTCAACAATTTTTTTTAGCAAGGGAATCTGCTTTTTCATTGCCTACTACACCAATATGCGATGGTACCCAAACAAAACGAACTACTATGTTTAACTGTGACAATTCAACCCATAGTTCTTTTATCTGATAAATTATATAATTAGTATTAGCATTTAATGTATTATTAGCCAAGTTTTTTAAAACACTCATACTATCACTTACTACGATCCAATATTTATGTTCTGAATAACAATTTTTTATATATTTCATAGCATTTAAAATAGCAACAGCTTCAGCTGTAAAAATACTAGCAGTATTAGAAATTCTCCTACCAATAGCTATATTTGAAGAGGGCTCATAAAAAGCAAAAGACACGGCTGAATCACTCTTGGAACCATCTGTATACATCAATTTGTGATCTGACCACTGTGACAACATTGTATATACTTCCTTTTTTGAAGGCAAATCCTTTTTCTTGTTTATAATTATGTCCATTGCTGGAAACTTACTATCAAAAGTTCCTTCATAGCAAGGTAAAATGTGTTTAGATTGATAAATATTAATATCTTGAATAAAATCTATAAAATTTGAAAGATCTTGCAACATATAGAAAGGTTTTAAACCTATGCGAGTAGGTGAGTGCAAAAAATTTATTAAGAGACTATTACTAGATATACTGTATAATTTCAAAATAAACCTTTCTTTCAAGTAATTGAATCGAATAGCTAGTGGTGGAACATTACATTCAATCTGTAATGCATTTACAGGAGTACTTCTGAATGCCCCAGTTATTACACGCAAACACTTATTTTGCAAAATATTTAAACTATTTACAAGTTTAGAATCTGCAGCAAAACAGTAAAAACCATATTCAAAGTGACTACGAACTAAAGATTTATACAACAATAACAAAATTTTAGGGTCTGCACCCCAGTATGTACCACTCAAGGATTTTAATATATTGTAGGCTTTATTAGCCCTACCAATTAGGTTTTTTATATAAATATTCCAGGTCAAATTATATGAAAAAATAACTCCCAAAAATTTAACCTCAAGTGTAATAGGTAACATGCAATTGTTATACATCACAGCAGGAATACTATGATTCTGTTTACAAAATATAACAACTTTAGATTTAAGAGGATTAACACAAAGATCAAGACAACAGAAATATTTGTACAAGTTCGCTAAAGCAACATTGACTGATTCAACAACCTGAGAAACATTCTTCCCAGATGCATAAACAACTAAATCATCTGCAAACTGTAGGTTTTTAACCTGAGACCCTAAAATTAAAATTTAAACTACGAATATACAATATGAACATCAAAGGCGATAAAATACCACCTTGACAAGCTCCTTTTGACGTCAGTCTAGGGCCATAGAGGTGTTTGTGAAATTTTGTGAATACTTCTCTGCTACTGAGAAATTTTTTAACCCAGTTTGTAATTTTTCCAGGGATACCTATCAGTGACAACTCACTACACAAAACATCTATATTTACACTATTAAAAGCACCTGCAATATCAAAAAATACAGCAACCAAATTTTCATTTTTGGACAAGGAATTATGTATATCAAACTGTAATTGGCAAACACTTTCCCTAGCAGAACGATTCCTACGAAAACCAAACTGATTTGATGGCAAAATACTATATTTTTCTATATAGAACTCTAAACGTTGTTTTAACAATTGTTCAAATAATTTCCCAACACAAGAAGTAAGAGCTATAGGACGATAAGAATCAGGATGCATTTTAGGCTTATCAGGTTTTAAGACAGGCACAAGACAGTCCATCTTCCAGTTATGAGGTATAATATCATTTTCCCATAGTAAGTTCAATAAATGAGAGGAAATTAAAAGAAAACACTGAAACGATAGATGAAACTGCGTCCTCTAGTGGAAAATCTAGCTCAACTGTGTCAACAACTGAAGATGACATCACCATGGAAGAGATAGAAAATCCTCCACCTATTAATTACAGGTTTATAATGTTGAATTACATGCCTTTAAAAACAATAACAATGAATAGTATCATTGAGAAATGGGGAATAAAAGAAATATCACATAATTGGGATATTGTGGATTTAGGAGAAAAGAAATTGATAATGGTGCAATACACTTCTAGATATGAGCAAACGAAGAGCAGAAGTTCCAAATAATTCCAATTTATTTTTTATAACCTCTAACACTACAAAAGGAGAATGGCTCTACAAATGTAAACCTGCAAAAGGGGAAATAAAAGTAACAAATTTCTTGGTGAAGAGAAAATTATTATTTGAGCAAATTGGCTTGTTAGAGTTTTTGTTAGATGATGTAGAAGACAATGAATACCTATATCCTAGCATATGGTTAAAGAAAGAATTATTGAAATGGGAAGAAGACTTATTGGAGGATCAATTTAGAGAAATAAGTATTGAAAAATTGTACACGCCGGAAAAACCTCCAGAGACCATATTGCCATCCACTTTATTGAGCCACTTAAAGAAGTGTGAGCCAAGTGATGATCCTAAGCAATGTGTTAAATGGAAAGGTAAACTGATCCCATCAAGTATGATAGGATTTTATGAAACCCAAATGGAAAAGGACAATGACATGGTGACACTGTTTTTATCCAATATTACAAAAGAAGTGGTCAGTTGCACCGAAACACTAACTTATAACATGTCTGAGAACACAACTCTTGATATAAATATATTAAAGCATATTTCAGACACATGGCTATCATCAAATAGGAATACATTTTCTTTCTTGACAAGAGCAGACTGGGGTTCCACTAGGATCATCAATAAAGCATTAGGAATAGGACACAAAAAGTTAGTATATGGTCCAATATCATCTGATATGAAACAACCTGAATATTGTGCTAATGAAATCCAAAAATATAGTTACTGGTATGAAGAAGTAATAACAGGTTTAGCAGAGAAGAATAAAATTCCTTCTGGATACATACCCAATGCAGATTTGTTAACTAAAAATCCTACTGATGGTCATCCTATAAATAGGATTTGTGAACCCATGGTTACTAAAATAATGAAAATCCTATTGAACATCAATGCAGGGTTAATGATATCAATGTTAACAAACACATATTCAAGATTAGGGGGTGCATACACGTCTCACAAGACATTAGGAAAAGAGATGTTCAAAAATGTCGCAATATTTCCTATAGTTGCTACATTATATAAGGAAAATGAGAATGA
Source organism: Glaucopsyche alexis (assembly GCA_905404095.1). Lineage (NCBI taxonomy): Eukaryota > Metazoa > Arthropoda > Insecta > Lepidoptera > Lycaenidae > Glaucopsyche > Glaucopsyche alexis. The sequence continues at coordinate 8,360,622 of FR990043.1, read as the reverse complement.
CAATGATGATTTAAATTCTAAGGTAAGACTCATATCAGGAGTTGTGATAAGGGCACCATATCATGCTAGAAGACCAACTGACAGAATTGCAATGATAACCATAGAAAGATTAGAAAAAACACCAATCAATGAAGAATTCTGCAAATATCTAAAAGGTGTGATAGTTCATGTTTGTAAAGATTCATTGATAGTAATACGACAAAACTCAATAATAATGAAGGAAAATGTAAAAATATTTCTAAACTAGTAGTACTAAGTTTTTTGAAAAGTATATAAGGCATGCCATCGAGACCATAGGCAGTATCTCTTCTGAAAGTTAAGGCTGATAGCCATTCTTGTATAGAAAAAGAGTTTAAAAGAAAATTATTGCTGGGATTGGTGTCGTTATTGTAAGTTTTTGTGTCATCCGATACAAAGTCAGGTGTATATTTCTTAAGAAAATCTAAGACCCAGCTATCATCACTCTCAGCGTTAAAATGATATGTTCTATTATACTTGCGCATAAATTTCCATATGACAGATAATGGTGTACATCTGTGAAATGTTTCACAAAGAGAAAACCAACTTTTTTGTCTTTCTGTTTTTAAAATAAGCTTTTTACATGCACGAAGTCTTTTAAATTGCAGGTAATTTTCTTCCGATGGATTAGATTTAAAATTAAGATATGCATTTTTAAAATTTAATACAGCTTCTGTGCATTTTTGGTTCCACCAAGGAAGCGAATACTTTTTAGTAATAACTTTATGACATGAGCGGCTAACAACATCAATACTGACAGTAGATTGATTAGAATTTGGTATAGAATTTGCAGCAGCTGAGCGCAAAATTGTACAAAACTGAAGATATGAATCAAGAAGACTTAAATTATCAACTTTAAAATCAAGTAATGATTCATCGACACAACTTCTGTACCTTTGCCAATCCACCAATCTATAGTTTGGATAAATGGGCAAATGTGCAGCATTGCAACGATAGTTATATTCCTCAATATTATGTCTATTACTAATATTTACTCTTATGATTACAGGAATGTGATAACTAGTACCAAGAGGGCTATCGTGTACACCCCATTCACAATTAAGTGCTAAGGATGAAGAAACCAGGGTTAAATCCAAGGCATTAGGACGCCAAGTTAAAGATCCAACTGTTGTTGGTTGACCATTATTAAGCAGAACTAAATTATTATCATCAATGACATCCAAAACGTCACGACCACGTATTGAGTCTGAGCCACAACCCCAAGAGGAGTGATGAGCATTAAAGTCACCGGCAAATATAAAAGGTTCAGGGATAGATTTTATTAATAAATCGAAGTTACGTTTTTTGAATTCTGGATTACATCTCAAAGGACTATAAAAACTTACTATACTAATTTCTTTGTTATCAACTTTTATTTTTACACAGATATTTTGCAATGAGTTGTCAAAGTAGGTATTGACTTTATTGTAGGCAATACTTTTGTGAATAATTATTGCAACTCCATTATGTTTGTTACCAGTATCATTTCTTTCAATATTATAATGTTTTATTTTAAAATTTTGTTGAGGTTTAAACCATGTTTCACTGATAATTGCTATGTGTATATTTTGATTGTAAAGAAAATCGATAAATATATGCTTATTACTATTTAAACTTTGAGCATTCCATTGTACTATCTTCAATTCGGAGAGATCCATTAGGAGGTTAAGGCAAAATTTATTGTTAAAGGACGTTTTCAATGTTTCTTTTATCGATGCAAAATTAATAGGTGTATCTTTATTATTAACTATTTGAATAATTGTATCAACTAAACTATTAACAAACCTATCAGATTTCATGAGATTATTAACTTGAGTATCTAAATTACGTGTTGTTAGAGCTGGGAAGGCATTAGTATCAAATAAATCTGAATATGTGGCATTCTTAGCTTTTATTTTATTTTCCTCTACTTTTCCCTGTTTTTTCGGACATTTAGAAGAAATAGCGATATGATTACCCTCACAGTTTGCACATTTGGCATCCTTGGGGGCAACTTTGCAAGATTTAAAACTGTGTTTCTCTGCACAAATTGAACACACTTCCGAATTACGACAAAATTTAGCAATATGTCCAAAACGCATACATTTCAAACATTGTTTAACAGGTGGAATATATATATTTACTTTATGGCGCCAAGAGTCTAAATAAACATACTCTGGTAAGATGGTTGAAGCAAATGTGACAGCAACTGCCTGTGTAGGTATGAACGAAAAACTACCACTATCACTTCTGACACGTCGCATGAAGCGCCTGACTTGTATAACATTCTTGGAGCTACCAATCAGAGAGAATATTTGTTTATTAGACATATCTATTGGAACAGAGGTGAGAACACCAGTGACCTCCGTGTCCTTAGCAGGTATTGAAGCTTTAAAAGATAACTGATCAAGCAGTTTCTTGTTTTGCAAAAACATATTTGCATTGTTAGGCAAATCAAATGTTACACCGACCTTATATTTATTAATAGTACGTAAATGCATGACACCAGATACCCCGTGTTCCCTTATGCCCTTGGAAAGAGCTAAACGATGCTTATCGCTGAATACAATATTCTCATCTAAGTTAGTAAGAAAAACAATCAGCCCAGTCTGTTTGGAGTCCTCCGCATACTTACGAGTATACCCTTTTACTCTATAAATGGTATATTTATCTTTGGATTCCTTTTCCACATCCTTGGACTTAAAATTTGAGCGCGCCGAAGCCATGGATTCCGCTGAATCAGAGTCCGTGGATTCCAGCGGCTGCTGGCTTGAACCTGAAGGGACGAGACCATCCCTCTTCCGCTTCTTTTTCGGCATTACGCGATGTTAATACACCACTTTACACTTATATAAACCCAACGAAAAAACTAATATTTACAAAATTATTAAAGAAATAACTCTGGAAAGATTTTATAGAAAATTTTCTAAAAAGCGCGCCTTTCCACTTCAACAGCTTTCAAAACAAGTCTAATGTCAGCTGTCAAATTAAAATCATTTTTTTTTTCATTTATTTAGTTACGGCTTAAAACTATTTGCCAGTATCGAGTTAATCTGACGGGAATAAAATAATTCTCGTATTAAGACTTCAACCGAATACGGTGTTTCTAAATCGTCAAGTCTAAAGTCCAACCGAAGTTCAAATGAATATTCAGTGTCAATGCCTATAGTCAGTCGCCCAGGGCTTCGGCCTGACCGGGCATACTACCTCGCTTGGTCGGAGCGCCCTTTTGTAACCTCGCGCCCCTAGGCACATGCGGCATGCCTAGTTTGCCTTTAGGATAAGCCGCCACTGATTCTACCAATATTACACACTATGAACTGAATTAGATTATTAAAAAATATCAAACGTCTTACTTCGCCTTTATTCACTTTCGTCGCACAGAATTAATAGCATTCCAAAATGAATTAACTGTTATTCACAAAAATATAATCTCGAACCAAAACAGAAGAGCAGAAGAGCCTATTAAACAATGCGATGCTTAGAATGTCTTTTTTATATCCATTATATTATTATCATGCTTATTGAACATGTAAGCTTTAACCTATAGGTATTAGGTACACGTAACACGGTACAGTTTTATAATGAGCATGCGCCTGCGGATATATTACGAGCATTGCACAGCTACGTATATACGTACTATTATAAAAAGGCATGTATTTAAATTTGCGACAAAATAATTAAATTTTGGATGTAAAAATACTGAATATTGAATTACCAAGTTGGTGAAAGAATTTAAGGAACAAAAAATTACAAATCTGGTGACTAAATAATACCTCTCAATATTCCAAACTGGCAGACAGATATTATTTTAGCGAACAAATAACCATCTTAGCGACAATTTGTGAGTACACATTTAATTTAAGAATAGGCACATACATATTCCCTGATGTAGGTAACTCAAAAAATACAAGCAGCGCAGCAAGCGCACATAAAAAAAAACATAAATGAGCGTACAACCAAGGAATTTGTAAGTATTATATACAACTGGAAAGAGCTCTCGGCATCAAATTTGTGCCGAGAGGGAGATACAATACAAACCGCTCCGTCTCTTTTTAACGAGGGTGACAACAATATTTTTAATTTGGGGACAAATTAGTTGAAGTTTGGAAACATATGGTGATTTCAACTTTTTCTAAAGAAGTCCAAGCACATGCTATCAAAAAGTAATATTTTGCTCCAAGGTATACCAGGGTATATACCAGGGATCCAGGGATCCAGAAGTATAGAACAGAACTCCTGACTCATTATAGATACATGTTTGGGAATTTCGGCGTTGTTTAAAGAACTGCAAGCTGCAAGCATATGCCACCCTGTCAATTAGAGTAAACATCATCATCACCACCACTATCACACCATACATCATCACATTATGATGATATAAAAGGTACTTCCCATAGTATTTTACACTAACACGGAGATCTTTGAACATTACTCTGCTGTTTATGGACCTATTTAAAAAAATCGTTTGTTGTTGTAAAGGGTTTAATTCGAAATTAGTCATTTAGTCACCAAGGTGGAAACCGGATAATGCGATCCATGAGGAATCGAGGGAACTCCTCGAAATTTATATCGACACATATAGTGATTTTGACTTTTACTGAAGTAACACAATGCAGCATATGCTCCTAAAAATAAGATGTTGAAACCAAGGTATACCTTGGTTTCAACATCTTATTTTGGATCTAGGGTCTACCTAGATCCAAAAGCACTGAACAGAACTCCTCAGTCTTTAAAGATACGCGTTTGGAAATTTCAGCATTGTTTAAAGAACTGCAAGATTATGCCACATACAGTAATCATCATCATACAGTAATCATCATCATCACCTTAACAACAATACCTAATGGAAGCTTGGCGCGTATTCAATTATACATTCGATCGTTTATTTTAACGTTCTTAAGACGTATTAATAACAACTTAACAAAATATATACCTAACTAAAACGGGTGAAATTACAAACAACAACAAATTACAGAAACAAAAAATTAAACCGACTTCCAAAGTAAAAATACACAAAAAAGTATGAAATAAAACTTATTTTCTAAATAATTTCCCTTTTAAATTTGGCTATTTCTCTACTTAATCTTCTTAATATGAACTTTAAGCCACCACCACGGTACCGGCAAATATGAACGTAAGTTCTATAAAATATTGTCGAATATCGTTTGGGCCGGTATCGACTTCAAAATTAAGAAGATTAAGTAGAGAAATAGCCAAATTTAAAAGGGGAATTATTTAGAAAATAAGTTTTATTTCATACTTTTTTGTGTATTTTTACTTTGGAAGTCGGTTTAATTTTTTGTTTAAAAATAATAATACGTCATAAATGATAATACAAGTTGCTGAAACGTATATTATAGAGTGACTTTTACTTAGTGTAAAACACTTTACCACGTGATAATGCTCATGATAACAAACATCTTACCCAAATAAACTTTTTAGAGCATTTATTATAAGTGAAAATTCCTTTAGCGGCACTGTGCATTTTTCTTGGGATGGGTAAAAAATGTTAAACTCGAGCAGGACACGTGAATCTGATCGAAAAGTCATAAAATGCAACTTGCAATTGTTTGCTGTCTTGGTTTACGCGAGCATGAAACTATTTTAGTTCGTATTTACTTTTGACCCTAACTATTGACCTTTGGCCTTGACCTTGACCGCCAATCATCCCCATCACATTTACCCTTACATTGGCCTTTACCTCCAATTGTCCCCCCATGAAAATTGTCTCCAGTTAAATGGCTCGACTTTTGAGATTTATGGGGCCATTTTGAAAGTTGACGTACGGTGAAATCAGTATCTAAGAGAAAAGAAGTGTCTCCAGTTAAATGGCCCCACTTTTGAGATTTTTGGGGCCATTTTGAAATTTGACGTATGGTGAAAAGACCATGGAGAACAGAAGTGTCTCCAGTTAAATGGCCCCACTTTTGAGATTTTTGGGGCCGTTTTGAAATTTGACGTATGGTGAAAACACGATAGAGAAAAGAAGTGTCTCCAGTTAAATGGCCCCACTTTTGAGATTTTTGGGGCCATTATGAAATTTGACGTATGGTGAAAACACTATGAAGAAAAAAGTGTCTCCAGTTAAATGGCCCCACTTTTGAAAATTTTGGGGCCATTTTGAAATTTGACGTATAGTGAAAACACTAAGGAGAAAAGTGTCTAGTTAAATGGCCCCACTTTTGAAATTTTTCACTTCACCGGCACTCCCGGAGTGCAACCCGTTGTTTTTTATTATTATTTAATTCGCTACCTAATGTTAAGTTGAGGTGGCTTAAATAAAAAAGTTCCTTTGGGAAAGTTTGTAATCATGAGCACTACCACGTGGTAAAGTATATTTTGCACTAATTAAAAGTTTGACGACCTCATTGGCTTAGTGGTTGAGCATGTTGGTGATCAAGCCGGTCGCTGGTTCGAATTCCGCCATTTTTTATTTTAAAACTTTTACTATCAACTTATAACGTAATTACACAATTTATATGTTATAAAAGCTTGTCGAGAATCAAATAAATTGTCTCATAAATCTATCAGATCAAGTTACTTGATTTACTTCTTTGATTTGTTTGATTCTCGACAAGCTTTTATATCATATAAATTGTGTAATTACGTTGTAAGTTGATAGTAAAAGTTTTAAAGGAAAAAATATTTTATTATACTTCGGGTCTTAACCGAAGACGATTACATAATTTACTTGCAGCAGTACATGAGTAGGTGCCATCCTTATCAGTTATCACACATTTAGAGTAAGTAACGAGCTAGAAAGAGAAAACAACATACCTGTTTCATCCCACCACTCCCACGCCACCTGGCCGTGGGGCAGTGTTGCCAACCGTACGATAATTATCGTATTTGTACGATAATTTGAGGTGCGGTACGATAAAAAATAATTAGGTAGTATCGTACGATAATTTCACTGCTACGTACGATATTTTTTGAATTCATACGATAATTTTGAAAGACATTTTCATTTGCTGTATCCGAAATGAATAATGGTTTGCTAAAGAAGTTCCTACTCGTCTTCGGAAGATGGAACCTCGGCACAGGGAAAAAAGCGCGGGAACTTAAAAAAGGCGGTCGCGGTATTTCTTTAAAAAATTTTAAAATTAATTTTTGTATGTAAATAGTTAATTATATAGTTTAGTTGTAGTTATATTTTTCCTTTTTCTCAGTGTATTTAATTTTTATTTCGGTAAGTTTAGTTTTTAGTTGTACTTTTATAGAAGACCATGGAGGAGCTAGACCCGGGGGGACCTGGTCCCCCCGTTGGTCATTATGTTACTATTTCGAATGACTCGAGCATGGACACAGATGCCTCATGCACAATAACTAGTCGCAAACGTCCAGCACTTCCTAAGAAGCGTTGTAAGAAATGCCAGAAAAGAATTAAAAGGGACCCAAAAAAGGCTAAACCAGATATTAATTGTATGTGTCTTAGCGATACTGAAAACAATGTTGTCCTTAAACAAGATATAATAGCGGAAACACAACAATTATCTAACGCTAGCGAAAAAAACCAAGGCTTAGATTTACGGGTTGGTAGAATACTTTATAAAGATACAGATTCTTCTCCTTACATTATCCACGTTCAAAAGGTAATAAAATCTCCTAATGAGAACATCAATTTTCACCCTATAGTTTTCGGCCACTATTTAAAGAAAAACAATATTCAGAATATTGTTAATGGTAGCATTAAAAAAATAGGTAGAAACAGGTTATCAATAGCTTTTTCTGTATATAGCGACGCTAACAATTTTATAAATAATCAACAATTTAACTCGGATCAATTCAAATCTTTTATCCCATCCTTCCAAGTGAGCAGAATAGGATTAGTAAGAGGTATACCAGCTGACTGGTCTGATGATGACATAATTAATAACATTACTGTACCATTTGGTTGTGGGGAGATTTTAAAAATTAGGAGGCTAAAGAAAAAAATAATTGTAAATGGAACAGCACAGTTTAATAATACAGAGTCTGTAGTGATAACATTTGACGGTCAAACACTGCCAAAGAGAGTGTACATGTGTTACAATGCGCTTCCTGTAGATTTATATATATTTCCTACCATACAATGTTATAACTGCTGTAGATATGGACATGTAAAAAATCAATGTCGATCCACTCCTAGATGTTTTAGGTGTGGCCAGGGGCATGCCGGAGATAGTTGTTCAGTTGAGGAGGAGTCAATTTTCTGTTGTATCTGCCAAGGTTCACACATAGCAACTGACAAAAAGTGCCCAGAATTCCAACGCCAAAAATCCATTAAAGAGTCGATGGCCAATAATTGTTTGTCTTATTCAGAAGCTTCTAAACTTCACCCCACTATTTCCAAATTGTACTCAGATGTATTAATGTCTTCAAATTTTTCGTCATCACCTGTAAATATGCAAAAATCAAATTTTCTAAACAATAATAATATTAAAAATAGTGTTAACTCAGTACAAAGGTCATACAAGAAAACTGTGTTTAAACAACCTAAATCTCCACGGAGACAAGAGAATGGATATGATAGACAAGCTCATAGTAATTTAATAAAAGATTATAATCCTCCGATAGGTAATAATGGGTCAGCTTATCCAGTACCTAATCTTGATGTTAGTTCCATTCAAGAAACTATTTTAGCATTAAATAATTTGATAGCAACATTATCTAGTTTATCACCGTCCAACGTAGCCTTATATAATAATGAATCTAATATAAAAACCTCATCCAATAATGGACAACATAATCCAATGGAATTGCCGCAGTGTAATAAGTAAAAAACATGAAATTATATACCTAATTAATAAATTTAAACCTAATATTCTTGCCTTACAAGAGACATGGCTTAAGCCGGAATCTCTTTTTAGGATTTCAGGTTATACATGTCTTAGGGAAGATAGATCTGATGGGTATGGTGGTACAGCCTTGCTCATCAAACATCATCAATCATTTCATCATTTTCCTCTTCCTTCTCATCATTCTGATTTCTCAATCATAGCTGCATCTGTAAATAATATTTGTTTTGTTTCACTGTATATACCTCATCCTTCATACAGTATTTTCTCTGAAATTAAAGTTATTATTAGTCAATTACCTCAACCAATGGTAATACTAGGCGATTTCAACGCACAACATCAGTCATGGGGAAGTTACAAAGACAATCAATGGGGTTATGAATTATTAGACTTAATAGATTATCACAAATTGTGCATTCTGAATTCTGGTCATCCTACACGTCGCACCGCTCCTCATGAAGGCAGTAGTGCGCCAGACATATCAATATGTTCACCAAATCTTTCATCTGTTTTTCACTGGTATGCTTTAGAATCAAGTTACGGAAGCGATCATTTTCCTATTATCATATCATTTCCAGGGAAAAATAGAAATGGATTACATAATCAATTGCCATCAATGAAATATCGCCTTAACAATAATTCAGATTGGGATAATTTTAAAAATTCACTTGCAAATCAACTATCATTTCTTCCCAATATAACATCTGAAAACCCATCTGTATGTGCAGAGGCTTTAGCTTCTATATTTATAAAAGCAGCTGATGAAACTTTTCCCAAAAAAAAATATTCATCACATACTCCATCTCCACCTTGGTGGGATCAAGAATGCACAGTTGCTATAAGAACTAGAAAGAAATGTGAACGACAATATAATACAAATCCAAATATAGCCAATTACCAATTATATCTTGATTGTGTTAAAGATACCAAGAAATTATTTAGGAGAAAAAAAATATTAAGTTGGAGAAATTTCTGTTTATCTTTAAGTCCGGATGTCCACCCTACTGTAGTGTGGAAAAACATTAGACGATATAGATCTGCATTTAAAGCTCCTTTCCATCCTATACCTGACTCTTTGGCCTGCAAATTTCTTGATAATTTAGCTCCTCCCACAATTTCCTATAAACCCCCTTCTTCGGTACAAAATGCTAGCTTTCAAGAATTAAATTCGCTTTTTACTATAGAAGAATTAAAAGGGGTAGTAGCAAACTTAAAAGATTCTTCACCCGGGCTAGATAGCATTCCATATTATTTCTTTCAACATGCTAATGATGATATTTTGATGTACTATCTTAGCTTAATTAACCAAATTCTATTAACAGGTAATATACCTAGTTCATGGAGATTACAAAAAGTTATTCCTATATTAAAACCCACTAAGCCCCCATCTTTAGTTTCATCTTATCGTCCAATAATATTATCTTCCGTATTAATAAAAATTGCTGAACATTTAGCTAAAAACAGGTTGGAATGGTTTGTTGAAAAACATAACCTCTTATCAAATACACAATTTGGATTTCGCAAAGGCAGAGGGACCATAGACAACATTGCCATATTAACCACAGATATACGAATAGCTTTTACAGAGAATAAATCTATTGTTGCTTCTTTTTTGGACATAAATTCTGCATATGATAATGTTATTATAAGTATTTTAGAAGAAAAGTTAATTCATTTAGGAGTGCCGTTAATTTTAGTAAATTTTATTATAAATATATTATTAGAAAGAATTATAGTTTTACTTTTAGACAAATCTACGGAAACTAGAGTTATACGAAGAGGCATACCTCAGGGATCTGTTTTAAGTCCCCTGCTTTACGATATATACACAGCTGATTTAGAAAAATGTCTAGACTTAAATTTAATAAATATATTACAATACGCCGATGACCTGGTCCTTTATATAAGTAATAAATCTATAAATAATGCATGTAGAGATCTGACCAATTCATTAGAAAAATTTTAATCTTGGATGGACAAGAACGGTTTGGATCTGTCGGTCAATAAAAGCACCATCGTTTTATTTATCAGAATGCGTATGCCTTCTCCTGTCCGAGTTTTTTACGATGGAATGCTTATTCCTGTAAAAGAGAACGTGAAATTTTTAGGGCTATATTTGGATTCAAAATTAAATGGTAATGCTCACAACGATTACGTTTCTTCAAAATGTGAGCGACTTTTAAATGTGATAAGAAGTCTATCTGGTGTTTGGTGGGGATCACACCCATTTACAATGAAATTAATTTATAATGCTTTAATAAGAAGTGTAATAGATTATGGGACTTTTCTTTTAGATCCGTGTAACTTAAGTGGATTACAGAAGTTAGATAAAATACAAGCTAAAGCTTTGCGTATAATTTGCGGAGCAATGAGATCATCTCCGATAAATGCTCTTCAGCTGGAATGTTGTGAGCCACCTCTTCTACTCCGTCGACAATATTTGGCAGATAAATTTTTTGTTCGCTGTTACCAATCCCTAAATCATCCTTTAATTCCGAAACTTAAAATTTTATTTCATCTTTGTTATAGTAATAATAAATATTGGCACCATAAATCTAATCCCTCTCTTATAACTAGTTACCGTAAATTCTTAACACTGGATGCTCCCATTTTCCGTTCTCCATCTTTCCCACTATTTGATTCCTCTTATGAAGCGTTAACACTTGTGCCAGATATTCGATACGACATTGGCGTAAAGAAAACTGATAAGTATTTTGCAAACAATATATTTAAATATATGACAAAAAATAATTGGGTGGGATGGCACCATATATATACAGATGCGTCTAAGAACACTACAGACAGTTGTGTGGGAGTAGGCATATTCCACTTACAATATAATATTGTGCAAAAAGTGAAATTTCCTCCTGAAACATCCGTGTTTACGGGAGAATGTTATGGCCTTTTTAAGGCTGTTGAGTATATTCTACTCGGTAGGCTTGAGAAGGCATTAATATTTTCAGATTCTTTAAGCGCTCTACAATCTCTTAGTAAATTTCCGTTCAAATCTAAAAATTGTTTCCCAGTCACTATTCAGGTCAGAAATCTTCTGTATAAATGTAAATTAAAGGGTTGTTCTGTAACATTTATATGGATCCCTAGCCATTGTGGCATTGTTGGCAATGAGTTGGCCGACAAATTGGCGAAGGATGCAGTTTTCAGTGGCGATGTGTTCCCCTATAATAATTTCGCGCATGATTTGGCTGCTCTTGCCCGGAGCTCGCTTCTGAAATCATGGAATGAGTCATGGACCTTGAGCAGTCAAACTAAAGGATTACAGTATCGAAAAATTCAACCAGTGATTCCAACTAAGCCTTGGTTTTCAAAAATTTTACTTTCCAAAAACGTAACAACTTCATTAATTAGAATGAGATTGGGTCATCTGTGCATTCCAACGCATCTTATGAGAATTGGAATACGAAGCGACGTTTTATGCGACTGTGGAGAAGTTGGCGATTTAGACCACATTATTTTGTCTTGTCCCCTCCATGATCATTCCCATCTATATCATAACTTATCATTAATTCCTATTCCATTTCCTACTTCTGTAAATATTCTACTTAGCTCAAATAATAAATTTGTATATAATTGTTTATCGAATTACTTATCTATAAATAATATTCATATTTAATTTTTCCTTTTCTCCTATATTTTAAGATGTAAGTAATTAATTTTATTTTATGTAGAATTTTATTTCTTTAAACTATTTTAATTAACTTTTTCCAAATTCCGTACATTTATACCTTTTAATCCTTCCGCCGATTCCTAACCTTTTTACTTGTCTGTGGCACAACATACGCATCCCTTGTGTCAAGCTGCCAAAAAGAAAAAAAAAAAAAAAAAAAAAAAAAAAAAAAAACCTCGGCACAGGCGAAAAAGTTACGCGAAAGTTTACTTAACTAACGTAACGTTCAAGCTCGCGGTGCTGGATAGGCCGGCTGGTCCATATGGATGAGACCCCTATATAGACGCGTATTTAGATTAGAAATTTTCGCTGCCTCAGGCCAATTAACATATTTTGCCGCCCCGTCAAGCAGAGGCGGACTTTTTTATTATCTTTTTTACAGGTTAACATCTAATTATACTTCAAATCCTATATGAAAGATGATTTTTTAAAGTTATTTTAGGAAAAAAAATCAACTACCTAAAACAGAATGTTGATACTACGTATATAATATAAGGTATACTCTTTAGGTTAAACGCGTTCAAATTGAGAAAGCGAGCAAATGCTTTTTATTATTTTGTCTGTTAAAATCTTTTTAAAATTTAAATCCTGAAAAACTGTTGTTCTTGAAAAAAAAACAATAAAACCAATAGCCTAAAACAGAAAATGCAAACCTATGGCACGCTTGCCATCGAATCCTCGAACCTATTTTTTAAAGCATGCGACACAATATTTTGGGCACGTCACTGATCACAAAATTTTGTAATTATGTACGACGAAAAAAGCGTAAAATAGGCATTATATTATGACAAACCTAACTTAATAAGTTTTTTTTGTCATCTATTTTACAACATCAGAAATTACGCAAATTTACTTTAATTTGAATTACAAAATCATCCTATTTTCAGTCTTTTAGGGTTTAAAGTTTGAACAGATTTTAAAACCTATTAAATAGGAAAAAATTTTGCTCGCTCGCTTCGCTCGCTCGCGTTTAACATGACGAACATATTATTTAGCACCGATATTCTGCTTTAACCGGTTGATTTTATGGTATTTTGCTGAAATTCCCCGTTATTTAGTGTTTTAGTTTAACGTTTGAACAGATTTTAACCTGTAAAATGGGAAAAAATCTTACTCGTGAAAAAAAATTAGGGCCCATTAATGTGCCCAGAGCTTCTAATAGGTTAAAGACTAGTACGCATTTAAAGTAAGTCGTTCTATTTTCTTGAACCCCCCCCCCCCCCCCCCCGTATTCTACAAAAATTAAGATAAACATGAATGTACGATAATTGTACGATAATTTTGATCCCAAAATCCGATAATTTTGATTGAAAGAGTTGGCAACACTGCCGTGGGGGGTGGCGTGACAATTCATTACGTGATTTTGTGTCGTCCGAGTCACACAATTTTCTTTTTTTAATCGTTATTTTTCATTTTTTTTTTGGTTTTATACGATCAGTAGATTATGTCGAAAAGAAAACGTGATCGTTCCGTGGACAGTGATTATAATAGGTTGGCCAAAAAAGTTAAAAGATTGAGAGATAAGTTGAAAGAAAAAAGAAGCAGACGAGAACATTCCCCGTCGGTTTCCTCGAGCACTTCGACGGATTTTTCAGAACCGGAATACGATAGCTATTATCCAGGTAGCAAATTTAGTCTTCTGTTCAACATTTTTAACTACCTACTTACTTCAATAAAAATTTGATTGGCGAAAATTATAAATGTCGTTGTCTTTATGCATTAATAATTTTAACTGATATAGTGGTTACAATAGTGTTAACAGAACGTCGACTAGCCACGGTCCAATCTATGATTTAAGTGCATGATATACACATAATATTTTGTGAGCCAGATAACCGCCACAGCGCCGGGACTTATTCGAGACTGAGCCCCGTTGGACATGGGTACCTAACTTGGGCCCGTTGCTTCTATTAGCGTTTTCTAGAACCTATACAAATGCACGGGTACCTATCTTGGACCTGTTGCTTATATTGGGTACCTATCTTGGACCCAAACAAGTTTATGGGTAGCCTAGCTTGGACCCAGGCCTGAACTATTACACTCCACGAAAGTGTTATAAAATTTAAACAAAAGAAACAATTTTATAAATAGAATTCGTTAAGTGAATTCAAATAATCATATTACGTAATACGTGATATTTTACTCCCGCTGCTACTGTTTATTATTCTACCTCCTATTTAGGTGTATCTTAAGACTAAGCAGGGTTTTATTTTCCCTTCTAGTCGATGACCTTCCAAATCAGGAAGCTTTGGACGATCTTAACAATGATGAGGAGCGCCCACAGATGGAGTCTGTAGTCGTCATACCAGACAATGTGTCGACCCCAATGGAGGCAGATGCCCCGTCACTTACCCCGTCACTTACCTTACCAGAACTACAGCCAGAGGCTAGTAACGGGGACGCGGTGACTAGCTTGGAACCTGAAATTTTAAACCTCTTAGGCGAAGATCCCGCTGATAAAAAAAGTCATGGTGAGGGTTTACATAAGGATATTGTACCAAGATGGGCACATATCCTCACTAACGGGCTACAGAAGGAGACCGTGGCGGACTTACTAAAACTTTACCTACCGCCGGACAACTGTACAAATATCTGCGCGCCCAAACTTAACCCAGAAATTAAGGCTGCCCTGTCTGATTTAAATGTGAAACAGGACTTATACCGCCAAAATAAACAGAACCAACTGGGATCCGGTCTCACAGCCCTCGGACAAGTACTCAACTGGGCTTTGACATCTAATAATATTGTCCCTCCCGAAATAATAAAAACCTTGAGCGACGCTGGGAGACTTCTCTGCGACAATCATTACAGGGAGTCATTATCTCGTAGATACGCGATAGGGATGTTGCCTTCTGTGGAATATCACAGTTTTACAAATTAAATTTTATAATTGTTGATTAAAGATACATAAATCTGAAAGAAATAGGTATTTAGAGTGACGCGATTAAAAAATATAAGCAAATAAAAAATATTGTCCATCCCTTTCTCGCAAAACGATTCGTGACGTCACAGCCTGCTACCGCCATACATTTTGCGATGACAAATGTATGGCAGTAGCAGGTTGTGACGTCACAGGCCGATATATCGCTCTCTTTCATATTGTAAATTTCAATGGTTTGTATCTAAGTTATTTTTTCAGATATACAAAAATGGGTTCTGGATTGTTTATTAACATGTTGTCCAACATCGAATAGACGAAAAAAAATTTTTTCGGCAACATGCCTATTCTCAATGTCCTAAACAGGAATATTAGAGATACCGTTAAGGACACAAAGATCAACGAAAATCTCTTTGGCTCTGACCTAGCTGAGCACCTAAAATCATTAAAAGCCATAACGAAGACTGCATCTGAGATGAAGTCTAGGCCGCGCCCACCATACAGGACTCCAGTAGTCGTACAGCCTCAGAGAGGAACTTTAAACTCGAGGGGGACTCCGCGTGCGGCGGCGACGGAGCCCCGGACGGCCCCCGCTCCCCGCCGGCCGCCGCCGCCCCCGCCGCCGCCGCCGCGGGACAACCGCCAGGCTGCAGCGCGAGGCCGACAACGTCACACCGGCTACTCCCGGCAGCAAACGAGGAGACGATAGAAGATACACAGGTAATTATCATTGCCGGACGTTTGAAGTATTTTTATAATAAGTGGACTGAGTTTACTGATGACTGTACTATTCTAAGCTGGGTTGAAGGTTATAAAATACCATTTAAAGAAGAATCAGTGCAAACAGTTAAACCAAAAAATAGTGCCTGTAATTCTAAGTCTCAAATGGCTATCATCGATAATTGTATTTGTGACTTATTAGAGTCTAATTTCATTTCACCTTGCACACATTGTGAAGGTCAATTTCTTTCACCGATTTTCACGGTGCCTAAGCCGGACACAAAGATTTATTCTAAATTTAAAACAGCTTAATAAGTATATTAAGGCGGATCATTTTAAGATGGAGGACTATCGTACCGCCCTAAAATTATTACAAAATAACTATTATAATATGAGTTCTATTGATTTACAAGACGCTTATTTCTTAATTGCAGTCGATAAAGAAGATAGAAAGATGTTGCGTTTTGAATGGAAATCTCAATTATACCAATTTAATGTTCTCCCGTTCGGCCTTTGCACCGCACCTTATGTTTTCACAAAACTGATGAAACCGGTTTTACAATATTTGCGCTCATTAGGATTAATATCAGTGGCGTATTTAGACGATGTCCTATGTATTGGTAGTTCATATACTGAATGTGTTTTTAACGTCACAAAAACCAGAGAAACATTGGAATCTTTAGGCTTTGTAATAAACACTCAAAAGAGTGTTATGGAACCGAATACCACCTGTAAATTCTTAGTTTTTTTTTTTGGACACCAACCGCATGACTATTACCCTACCAGAGGAGAAGAAAATGAGTTCATGCGCAAAAACAAATGTACTATTAGATATTTCTCAGAATTCATTGGTCTGCTGACTTCCGCATGCCCAGCCGTAAGTTACGGCTGGATATACACTAAGTTGTTCGAACGTGAAAAATACTTAGCACTAAATTTTACTGATGATTATAATAAACAAATGAATATAAAACATTATTTAAAAAATGAATTTTCATGGTGGATAAAAAATATTCATTCATCATTTAGCCCAATTCGAAAAAGCAATAATTATCTTTTGGAAATATTCAGTGACGCTTCTAATACAGGGTGGGGTGTCGCATGCGGAGATCGGCGGGCGAATGGAAACTGGACTGAATCAGAATTAGATCTTCATATAAATACGCTTGAACTAAAAGCTTATTACGGACTTAAGATATTTACTCCTGACTTACGCAATTGGGATATTTTATTGAGAATCGACAACACCACTGCTATAAGTTACATAAATGGAATGGGCGGTGTTCAACACCCTCACTTAAATGAATTAACTCGAAATATATGGCAGTGGTGTGAATATAGGAATATCTTTATATTCGCTTCCTATATAAAATCTTCGGATAATATTATAGCTGACAGGGAATCTCGACGATTTAATATAGACACGGAATGGGAAATCAGTGAAACGATCTTTGTGCGAATAACCGAATTGTTAGGTAAACCTGAGTTTGACATTTTCGCAAGTGCTCAAAACAATAAATGCGCCAGATACTCATCTTGGAAACTGGATCCATTTTCAGAGGGTCTGCCACCCACTTCATACGAACCTTGTCCTGGTGGCAGCGAAATTATCCGGGAATCGATGATCCGGCGCGGCGTACCACTTACCTCTTTAGAAATAATGATGGCATCACTTGCACCAAAAACTTTACGTCAGTATAGTAGCTCTTTACAATCTTGGTGGTCATATTGTATGATTAATAATATTAATATTTTTGAAGCTAATAGTTATAGTGTAATGTCATTTTTAACACAAAAATTTAACGAAAGACCTAGTTATAGTAGTTTAAATACATATAGATCAGCGTTGTCAATAATTTTGGGTACAAACGTTACTTTAAATGATATTATTAACAGGTTTATGAAGGGCGTATACAGACTTAGCCCCCCTACACCTAAATACAATTCCACTTGGGACACTAATGTCGTTTTAAACTACTTATCTAAGATGTATCCATACGAAACGATCACTTTGTCTAACCTGGCATATAAAACTTGTACCCTTTTATGTATAACATCTGCTCAGCGATTGCAGACAATTAGCTTAATTAAATTACCAAATTTAGTTTTTAAAGAAGATGCAATTGTTATAAAAATTACAGACTTAATTAAGACGTCAAGACCTGGAACTCACCAACCACTCATAAAATTACCGTTTATTCGTGAAAACCCTAGTATTTGCCCAGCTTTAGCTTTAAATATCTATATAGAAAGTACCCGAGATTTGCGAAAAAATGATGAACATCTTTTTGTAGGAATACGTAAACCACATAACAAAGTGGGAACTCAGACTCTATCACACTGGGTAAAAAAGGTCTTACAAGATAGTGGCATAGATATATCTATATTCGGTGCCCACAGCACCAGGTCGGCATCCACATCTACCGCCTACAGGTCCGGGGTAAATTTAGAGGTGGTTCGCAAGGCTGCAGGCTGGAGTGATTCATCTAATGTGTTCCTCAAATATTATTTCAGGGAAGTCGAATATGCGAATCCAAATGACTTTGTTAACGCAGTATTTAATATTCATTAACAAATTAGTAATTTAGAAATTTATCGACCAGGTATTCACTTAAGTATTAAAAGTCATAGTACATTGAGTGACACATTTTATTTTTACTTCTTACCTTTTGTATTATAATTATACTGTTACATGTTAATAAAAACTGCAGCTCTAAACATCTGCAAGTAAATTATGTAATCGTCTTCGGTTAAGACCCGAAGTATAATTAAGAATCAAACGAACTTACCTTGTGAAGTTTGATTCCAATTATGCGAGGGTCTTAACCGAAGACGATTACATCGTCCCATCCCACCCAGATCCACTTTAATCTTAAAAATAAAATGGCCAATAACAACACAAAATCTCACGTCTCTAAAATAATGAATTGTCACGCCACCCCCCACGGCCAGGTGGCGTGGGAGTGGTGGGATGAAACCGGTATGTTGTTTTCTCTTTCTAGCTCGTTACTTACTCTAAATGTGTGATAAGGATGGCACCTACTCATGTACTGCTGCAAGTAAATTATGTAATCGTCTTCGGTTAAGACCCTCGCATAATTGGAATCAAACTTCACAAGGTAAGTTCGTTTGATTCTTAATTATTTTTGCGCATTCAAATAAAAGCTTGTTTTTTAAAAAAGCTTTTTTTTTTACTTTTAATTTATTTTTTACTTTTTAGTTATCGCTAGATAGGTTTCTCAGTCGGTTCATCTCATTTAACGCATCATTGTTGCAAGGTTGTTTGCCGGAACCTGTCAAGCGTCGATTGCCGACGGTCGGTAAGTGACAGCTATATCCCCAAGCGTCGCTTGCCGACGGTCGGCAAGGCGGGAAAGCCCATAGAAATGTATTTATAATTTGTAAGTGGTTTGTATGTACCACGTAATTTTAACATTTATGTAATTAATATTAAGTTTTTTATGCGTATATTAAGTATTTTCTATAATTCTACTATAAATTACTTCGGAAAATCGATCGAAAAATATACGTTTTTATTGAGATTTTTATCATAGTGAGTTTATGATTTTCTTGTAAAATGCATTTTGAATTGAACATTTTATTAGATATTTTATTAGAACAGTATTTATTGTAGAATCTAGGAATAGAATTTATGGATAATAATAAGTAAATTAGTTACTATGATTGTTTTTGTAAGACATTTCCGTCAAAATAGGACTATTTTTGGAGGGTTCAATCAGTTACTATTTACATTGTGCGTTGTAAAAAATTAATGTGTTATTGTAATACTTAACATCCTGAACTGCATAAAAATATAAAAATATTCATATAATTATGTCCCAGTTACAGTTTATTGAGCAATCAAAATATGTACTATGTCAGATATTTTTCATAGTAATTGTAATTAGTTTTGCTCCAATCCTTGTTAGTACAAGTGTTTTTGTATTTAAATATTTTGTATTATATATCTAATTACGTAATTAAAGCAAAATTCACTGTATAGAAACATAAATTTTATATTTAATTGAGTTTTCAAACAATATATGAAAAAAAAATCAAAGTTTATTTGTTTGCATCAAGATTTCATTTAATCAATGAGTATATTTCTAAATTCCATTTACGTCATCACTTAGGAAATCTATTCTACTTTTTAAATATATATAATTTGCATAGGTTTTACATACATTATAACAATATAATTCGGAAAAATAAAAATCGCGGGAATCGAAATTAGACTGACAATTTTATAGTAGGTAACTGTAATTTGTTTTATATCTGTTTTTCTATTTAAATTTTATATATAATGTGTGCATCTACGTAAATTAAGCAAATTTCACTATATAGAAACATAAATTTGGCCTTACTTTAGGTTTGCAATGGAATATTAAAAAAATACGTGTGTGTTATGTTTGAATCAAGATTTCTTTTATTAAATTAGTATTTTTCTTAATTCCAGTTATATCATCAATTAGGATATTTAATCTCCTTTCTAAATATATATAACATGAATAGGTTTTATTTACACTTTAACAATTTAATCTTGAAAAAAAAAAACACGGGAGATGCCTGCGTCAGGGTGACGGACGCCATCAGCTGTTTCATTTGTCATTCTGTGAAATTGCGTTTATACATTCGTGTTAGTGCTTGAGACCGTCATAAATCTTATCCATTATCATTAGTAGACCGTACTAATAACAATCAACATGTGTGAATGAGTATCGGGTTCAAAGGTCGGGTTATTGTTTACGTTGAAGTGTTTAGTTTCAAGTGCTTCGAGAGGAGTGTGGTGTAATTTGTTATAAATCTGTCTGCTTCGGTTCATAATACGTAATCACTTAGGGAATATATTCTATTTTTAAATATACATAACATGAATAAGTTTTATTTACAATAAAATATTGAAATCCTGAAAAATAATATCACGGGAGAAGGCGGGAGACGTGGGGGGGTATCGTTTTTTGGCGCGAAAAACACTTCGACGCGTGAGGGGGGTAACTGTCAAAAAACTCTGACACGCTAGAGAGGTTAATTTAGTACAGTCGAGCTCTTCAGGAGACCTCCTAGAAATTTTACTCTACTCAGTAAGGACCTCAAAAAACCCCAACACACCATACTTTCATTTGATACCCATATTGTACGAGTGCATTAAAAATAACTTGTCGGCCATATTGGGTGTTCCGCCATGTTGGATTTTCGAGTTATTCTCAGCAAGCCCTTTCATTTGATACCCATATTGTAGGATTGCATTCAAATTGACTGTCGGCCATCTTGGATGTTTCATCATGTTGGAGTTTTTGGGGTTTTCTCAGCAATCCCTTTCATTTGATACCCATATTATAGGAGTGCATTAAAAATAACTTGTCGGCCATCTTGGATGTTCCATCATGTTGGATTTTCGAGTTATTCTCAGCAAGCCCTTTTATTTGATACCCATATTGTAGGATTACATTAAAATTGACTGTCTGCCATCTTGGACGTTCCGTCATGTTGGATTTTCGAGTTTTTCTCAGCAATCCCTTTCATTTGATACCCATATTGTAGGAGTGCATTAAAAATAACTTGCCGGCCATCTTGGATGTTCCATCATGTTAGATTTTCATGTTTTTCTCAGCAATCCCTTTCATTTGATACCCATATTATAGGAGTGCATTAAAAATAACTTGTCGGCCATCTTGGATGTTCCATCATGTTGGATTTTCGAGTTATTCTCAGCAAGCCCTTTCATTTGATACCCATATTGTAGGAGTGCATTAAAAATGACATGGCGGCCATCTTGGATGTTCCGTCGTGTTGGATTTTCGAGTTTTTCTCAGCAGTCCCTTTCATTTGATACCCATATTGTAGGAGTGCATTAAAAATAACTTGCCGGCCATCTTGTATGTTCCATCATGTTAGATTTTCATGTTATTTTCAGCAAGCCCTTTCATTTAATACCCATATTGTAGGAGTGCATTAAAAATGACTTAGCGGCCATCTTGGATGTTCCGCCATGTTGGATTTTCGAGTTATTAGCAGCAAGCCCTTTCATTTGATTGCATATTCACGCCAACTAAGATACTCGTCAAGACGAATCATACGAGCCGAAACTCGATGGAACCCCATCGTCGTTTAATTACAGAGTTCCTATGGCCATATTCTAGCTCCCTGGTTACCATATAGTATCAAAGTACTCGTCAAGACGAATTAAACGAGACGAAACTTGATGGGGTTGCGTCGTTTAATTACGGAGTTCCTATGGCCACCTTCCAGCTCCATCATCAGATCCTGGTTACCATATAGTATCAAAGTACTTGTCAAGACGAACTAAATGAGCCCAAATTCGATGGGACTATGTGGTTTTATTTTGGAATTCCTGTGGCCACCTTCCAGCTCCATCATCAGATCAGCTCCACGTCATTATAATATTGCATTGTCATGCGGTTTACATATTCGTGCAAAATTTCAACTCAATCGGAAACCGAAAATCCATTACAGACCGACAATGGGACAGGTGAAACTAAATAAAAGCTTATAAAATAAAATTGTTCGGACTTATACTTGCTGCAACTTTTCGCCACCGTTCCATGCGACAAAATATTTATCATCCTCATCACCTTGATGAGTGGCAGTCCTCCACCGTGCGCTTTACCCGAAGCTTTCTGCCGCGCACTGTAAAACTCTGGAATGAACTGTCGCCAGCAGTATTTCCGGACCATTACGACCTGCAAACCTTCAAGATGGGAGCGTATTCCCTCCTAAAAGGCCGGCAACGCACTTGCAACTTCTCTGATGTTGCGGGTGTCCATGGGCGACGGTAATCGCTTTCCATCAGGTGATTCGTTTGCTCGTTTGCCCCCTAGTTTTATAAAAAAAAAAAACACAAGTTCTTCGAGAACTTACCACGGGACAAGATTGATGTGGTGTGAAGTGTCCATAAATGTTATTATTATATTATAAGTCATCCTATACAGATAAACCTACCTACTAATATTATAACTCTGTCTGTCTGATGTCGCCCGCCCGCCCGCGAGATTCTCACGTAACTATGCGCACATAATAAGCACTCAGGGATTAAGAATTTTTCTAACAGTGAAAGAATTTTTCAAATCTGTTAGGTTTCAGAAATTATCAATAACATACAAACATACAATGGTTTTCTCTTTACAATATCATTATTGTAGGTAAAATAATATAAATGTCCTATATTCCCTATTAAATCATATTGTCACCCGAATATTTAGAATGTTCCAAGGGAAATACACGGCGTTTTGTGTTGCAACTATTCTATTTTCATTTCTTCCATTTTACTCTACCAAAATGCAAATAATCAAAAATTAAATAACAAATTTCTAATTATCGGTTAGTAGGTAGGTTCTAAATAACTAGTGATTTTTATTTTACATTTCTCTCTCAGATTATGAATAACATAATATTCAACCGAGTTTATTAGTATTTCTTTCTTATACACTATATCGCACATAAAATCTACCAAACCTAAAATTTAAGTAAATATATAAACTGGCTAGTGGCTACACTAGGTTACTTGTTAGAACGAGACACAGGGATAACTTATAGCTATCTCACCGGGACCGGTTTTTTTATTGCGCACGTGATAAGCTTTAAGTCTGAGTAGTAAAGATCATTTTTGATTGAATTAAAAGAAAATAAAGTTTGAAGTACTCTTTCCTGTTGTATATGTTACAGTCAATGTGATTAAATAGCTATTATACATAATGACTGGTCATTATATATAATAACTATATTGTCTAGATAATGTGATAAATTAATCACTTTGTCCGGATATTATTCATAATAGCGGGCCAAAGTTATCTAAAGTAATAAACACGATTCAACTTAGTGATGCAACAGAACTCTGCTTCTGCTTCCGCTTCCGCGGAAGTTCTGCATGTCTTTTCACTTTCGTTTCGGGAAAACGGGACCAACCTCGGATTATAATCCGAGGTTGGTCCCGTTTTCACTAAAGTGGTGACCTGATGATCACATTAGCTTTGATCAGAACTCCTCAGTCTTTAAATATACGCGTTTGAAAATTTCGGCAATCAAACTCAAACTTAAGAACTGAGTTCAAAGAACTGCAAGCATAATATGCCACTATGTAACTTACAGTAATCATTATCGTCATCTTATTTTTACAACTATACAATACCTAATAGAAGCTTGGCGAAGAATTATATATTCGATTGTTTATTTAAAACGTTAGTTAATAATTTAACATATATCACTAAAACCTTACCAAGAGCATGTCAGGACATGTGTAAGGAGGGTTCCGTAACTATAAATGCGTAATATGCTTTTTTTTTTAATTACTCCAATAGTTCCTGTCCGATTTGGATCACAATAATTTTCCTAAAGAGTTTTTAGCATGATCTATCAGCATGAAAATTTGCAAGTTTCTATCTCCTATAGTTTAAAAATGCTAGGGGGGGGGGGGAGACCAACTTACAAACTAGTTTGGAGGCCGATTACTCGAAAATGGTCAACTTTATAAAAAAGTAACGTATGAAACCTTGCCTTTATTTTAAAAGACCAATTCTACGATACCCCACACGATGGAGTAGAGTGAAAAAATATTTTTCATCCCCACTTCACATGTATGGAGAGCCACCCCTAAAATATAAAATTATTATTTTTTTTGATCCCGAAACTGTGATCTATACACAATCTATAACTGCACAAAATTTCATCATTTTATATTCATAATTACAGGAGCTAGAGGCGCGGACAGACAGACAGACAGACAGACAGACAGACAGACGGACAGAGCAAAACTTTAAGGGTTACTTAAGTATTACCACAGAATAAATAATAGTACCTAGAGGTACAGAAGAACCACTCCGACAAATGGTTAGAAGAAATAGGGACTCTTTCTGCGATGCGATAAGGTTCAATTCAGCTAACACAACGCTTGATTACCTACGATTATATTTACCTAGAAGTTGCGTCTCTTTCTATCGCGTAATTCTTATCCTTTCTAATGACATTAGGGTTGTCTCATTTTAGAAAATTATTAACCGACTTCCAAAAAAGGAGGCGGTTATACGTATTATATATATTTTTTTTCTTAATATTTAATTACAACTTTTTTTACCTACTTTCTAGTACCTACCTACTGTACTTTACTGAACAAATTGCTTTCCAAATAAACCTAAGGTAGGTAGGTGTTAATAGTACTGTAATAATTTGACGACCTCTGTGGCTCAGTTGGTTGAGCGTGTTGGTGCTCAAGCCGGGGGTCGCGGGTTCAAATCCCGCCGAAGGAACAAAGAGTTTTTCTGTGTTCCTGGGTCATGAGTGTGTATTAAATATATGTATAATATAATAAAAATCTTAAATAAGTGTTAAATATATTTCCGTTGTCTGGTACCCGTAACACAAGTTCTTCGAGAACTTACCACGGGATCAGATTGACGTGGTGTGAAGCGTCCATAGATATTATTATTATTATTATTATAAATTTGCACATACCTATAAGTATATACATACTTATGCGTAAACGTAAGCATTTTTTATACCTTCACGGCCTGATATTACTCGAAGAAGTTGAATCACGCCGCCTTATTTTTATTTATATTTACTACTAGGTACTACTAGGTACTTTTGTCAATAAATGATTCTTCAAATTGTATCACATCGGAATAACATAAGACGCGAACAGATAGTTCAAGTGGACTGTGGAGCCAACACCTAAACACTAAATATTGGTTATCAAGTAATTGCAGTAGCAGTAGTAGCTCAAACTATATTTTTAAATATTGTTATACTTTATGTTATATGGTATTATAGTTATAGCTGGCCGGGTGATTTTTACCTAACTTACACAGTACCTATCGTAATATTATATGCACAGATTGTAAGGTATTAAATCCAATCCATAAAACATTGCGACGAACAAATCTCACGCATACGTCGCTCACTGCTCGCGCGCGAGTCCCTCGTAATTGGCCCGTTTAAGGAGGCCGCCGCACGTACTTACATTTTTAATACCTACACGGGGAGTGGGACAGGCCTGGTATTACGGAACCCTAAAAAGGGTAAAATTATTATAAAAAAAAATATTTCATAAAGTTAACTTTATATAGATCACAATAAAATTGTATCTATGACAATGTTATTATAATAATTATAATAAACATTATAATTATTATTATATAAAGGCAGATTGAAATACAATTTTATAATCTTTACCTGTACCTACTTTTTTATTACTTTATCCAATTCTTCGAAGATATTATATAAAATGGCCAGTCAATGTGATTAATTCTGTGTCATTTATCACTTTGTCTAAATTGAGTAGACATTATAAATAATGGCTGGATAGTATATATAATATCCGGATTTATTACTTTGGCTGTAACATATATAATACTTACAAAAGGGATATAATTAATCGAGCGAACAAAAAATAAGTTGGCGGCTGCACGTGAGCATACTGTATTACTGAATTTGGCAGCGAATTAATATGTTGGCGACTAAATTACTAAACTGGCGAAAACACTCGGGTGACAAAAAATTCTAAGGTCGGCAGATAAAAAGAGGCGAAATTTAATCCAAAATTAGCACCGACATTTATAAGTTGGTGACTTAATTTCCGAGTTGGTGACCATTATGCCATATAAGCAGCTATAAAACCAGATTTGGTTGATAAATTAATGGCTGCTAAAAATTCAATGTACAGGCTACGGAAAATCCTATTTTTGGATACTGTTGGAGTATGTATTTCTTTGTCATGGGTGTCATTTTCTAGGTTTCTGGGGGTGCAGAATAATATGAAAATAAAATCGGTTTCGTAATTCCACAATGGCGTAAATTTTTGTTATTAAAATTAACAAGGTTGTCCTTTTCCCGGTTTCTGGGGGTTCTGATTACAAAATTGTTTTCCAATTTCATTTTCCAAAATGGAGAATATTCAATCTTCGGAAAATGAATATGAATACTAAATTAAAAGATCTTTGGGATGCTAATTAGGATTGATGATTATTATTACAGTATGTTATGTAGTTCAAAGTACCAGCTATGTAGGTATAGAAATTTTAAAAAAATCAGGGTTCATGAATTTTTCTGCCATTCATGAAGAAAATATGCGATTTCTAGATTAGTAAGGGGGAGCAAATTTTCATTACTTTTGCAGTAGGATGCACCGTTTCTGAGATAGAAGCGACTATAGAAAAAAATATGACAATGCTGTACTGAGATACGAGGGGTGTATCAATCTATAGAAATGTTGGAAAATTCAAGATTTTCGTTTTTTTTTCTCCCATCATGAAGAAAATATGATGTTGCGGGGTTGCAAAGGGGGGCGAAATTTTCATTATTTTTTCAATAGGATGCACCGTTTCCGAGATAGAATCAATTTTATAAAAAAAGAAGTAAATGCTGTACATTGAGATACGACGGATGTATAAATCTATAGAAATGTTGGAAAATTCAGGATTTTCGAAATTTTTTTTCTCCCATCATGAAGAAAATATGATGTTGCGGGGTTTCAAAGGGGGGCGAAATTTTCATTATTTTTTCAATAGGATGCACCGTTTCCGAGATATAATCAGTTTTATAAAAAAAGAAGTAAATGCTGTACATTGAGATACGACGGATGTTTATAGCTATAGAAATGTTGGAAAATTCAGGATTTTCGATTTTTTTTTCTCCCATCATGGAGAAAATATGATGTTGCGGGGTTTCAAAGGGGGGCGAAATTTTCATTATTTTTTCAATAGGATGCACCGTTTCCGAGATAGAATCAATTTTATAAAAAAAGAAGTAAATGCTGTACATTGAGATACTACGGATGTTTATAGCTATAGAAATGTTGGAAAATTCAGGATTTTTGATATTTTTTTCTCCCATCATGAAGAAAATATGATGTTGCTGGGTTTCAAAGGGGGCGAAATTTTCATTATTTTTTCAATAGGATGCACCGTTTCCGAGATAGAATCAATTTTATAAAAAAAGAAGTAAATGCTGTACATATAAGAAGTAAATGCTATAGAAATGTTGGAAAATTCAGGATTTTCGATTTTTTTTTCTCCCATCATGAAGAAAATATGATGTTGCGGGATTTCAAAGGGGGGCGAAATTTTCATTATTTTTTCAATAGGATGCACCGTTTCCGAGATAGAATCAATTTTATAAAAAAAGAAGTAAATGCTGTACATTGAGATACGACGGATGTTTATAGCTATAGAAATGTTGGAAAATTCAGGATTTTCAAATTTTTTTTTCTCCCATCGTGAAGAAAATATGATGTTGCGGGGTTCTAAAGGGGGGCGAAATTTTCATTATTTTTTCAATAGGATGCACCGTTTCCGAGATAGAATCAACTTTATAAAAACATAGTAAATGCTCTACATTGAGATACATTCCTAGATGTATAAAGCTATAGAAATGTTGGAAAATTCAGGATTTTCAAATTTCTTTTTCTCCCATCATGAAGAAAATATGAGGTTGTTGAGTTACTAAGGAAATTTAAAATGGATGACTTTTTTGTAATCAGCACCCCCAGAAACCAATAAAAGGACACCCACATTATTTTTATGAAATTAAGTATGTCCGCCATATTGGAATTTCAAAACGAATGTCATTTTCGTATCCAGCACTCCCAAAAACCTGGTAAACGACACCCATATCAATTTTACGAAAAATAAATATCCGCCATTTTTAAATTTCAAAATTAATCTACACAATAATCTACACCTCCCTAAAACCGAGAAAAATAAAAAATTGGGAATTTTGTACGCTCCTTTATGGTTTTTTTGTGTGCGCTCCTTTCGCTGCTTGTATGGTTTTTGAGTTACCTACATCAGGGAAAATATATGTGCCTATTCTTAAATTAAATGTGTACTCACAAATTGTCGCCAAGATGGTTATTTAGTCGCTAAAACATAATCTGTCTGCCAGTTTGGAAAATTCAGTGGTATTATTTAGTCACCAGATTAGTAATTTTTTTGTTCCTTACATTCTTTCGCCAACTTGGTAATTTAGTATTCAATATTGGGTATTTTCACATCCAAAATTTAATTGTTTTGTCGCAAGTTTAAATACATGCCCTTACAAAATAATACTTACAAATTCCTTGCGTACAACATTTCCAATTTTTATTTTTTTTCGGTTTTAGGCTTTGAGTATCCAACCATACGGAGATGGCATTGTCAGGCGTTCCCCGCTGCCAAAGGTTAGAGCCCTCCGGTCGTGAGGGTTGTATAAAACTAGTTGCTGCGCGTTTTTGACGTATTCGGAAAATTACAGCGAGGCGGAACGAACCGGAGCAAAAAATGCCGACTTGCTGTATTTTTTCCTGCAAAAACAGATCGGAAACATCAAATAAACAAAATGATGGTGTTAGTTTCCATGTGTATTATATTATTTTGCCTAAATATTAACAATAATTGCGATAAATTAGCAAAAATCCAAAAATTTCACTCGATGAATAAATGTTGCTACTAAATCGTACAACATCCAAATTTAGGGTAATATTTAAAAGTAGTAATTTATAAAAACTTCTATTTCATATTCGTTCTTGTTTTTACTATTTCATAATGAAGAAACATGACTAATTAATTAGTACACTATTTACAATTTTGTTTTTATTCATGATATAAATTCACGAAACACATTCAAAATTTGCAAATTATTATAAAATAATTATCCAATTGTAATAACAAACTTTTGTTTATATTAATTATTATTTATTACAACAAAATATGTGCGGATAAATTTATCCTGAAATTATGCATTTTTAATTTATAAACAGGCCACACTTCATAAAAACTGAGGGTTGTGACAACGTAAAAGAAATATCGATATCGACTTTATCAGTATGTTATTCTGACCATTATTTTTTTAGATTTCCTAAAAATAAGATGATTAGGAATGTCTGGGTCCAAGCTTGCGCTAATAATTTTTCTTGGTGACCCAAACGTACGAGTACAATTTGCTCGGTGCATTTAGAAGTTTCATGTTTTATTGTTCAGGCGAACAA
Organism: Glaucopsyche alexis; assembly: GCA_905404095.1. Lineage (NCBI taxonomy): Eukaryota > Metazoa > Arthropoda > Insecta > Lepidoptera > Lycaenidae > Glaucopsyche > Glaucopsyche alexis. Next base: position 8,330,587 of record FR990043.1, on the reverse strand, counting down.
CAGGAGGAGATTAAAACAGTGCGCCTTGCCAGCTTTGAAATTATTAAAGGTGAATTTTATTATTAACTAGTGTTTGCCCGTGAATTTGAACCAGTCTTTTAGAACTACTTATGGTGAACATTGGTAAACATTGAGGTGGAGCAGAACTATTATAAATGCAAAAAAAAACGTATTCAGGGTGGACCCTAGTTATCAAAACGATTCCGCATTTTTACTTAGCTCTACCTTTTTAAACGACAAAAAACCGAAGGAGATTCTCAAGTCTTTTTTGGTAATATATTTTTTTTATTTAATAATATAATATATTTTAAATATATATGGATGCTTCACGTCATGTCAATCTGGTCTCGTGGTAAGTTCTCTTGAAGAACTTGTGTTACGGGTACGAGACAACGGAAATATATTTAATACTATACACATACTTAAGATTTTTATTTTATTCTTCACACATTTAATACACACCCATGACCCAGGAACACAGAAAAACTTTATTTACTTCGGCGGGATTCGAACCCGCAATCCCCGGCTTGAGCACCAACACGCTCAATCACTGAACCACAGAGGTCGTCTAATTATTATTGTAAAGATTTTACTTCTAAATTCATCCTATTGTCACTAAATGGTAGACCTGGTGGTAGAATTCATGAGGAATCCACGGACTCCTTTTTTACAACAACAAATAAAAAGCGTGAAGCGTGCTAGATAATGGGTTTCAAAACGTATGAGGCTAATTCTTGAAGCTATTATCTATTTTACTTTAGTTATTACGGCTGCTCCACCCGCGTAAATATACTATCGGTTATCCCGCGGGAATACTCTACTTTTCCTATATAAAAAGCAGTCTATGTTTTAATCCAGAGCCTAAACTACTACCATACCAAATTTCATCAAAATCCGTTCAGTAGTTTTTGCATGAAAGACTAACAAGCATCCATCTATACATCCAACCATCTATCGATCCATCCATCCTCACAAATTTTCACATTTTATACTATTACTAGGATAGGATGTGAAAGTTTGTGAGGATGGATAGATGGTGAATGTATGGATGGATGGACGTATGGATGTTCTTTAATATTGTAAAACATACTTTTAAATTAAATTAAATTTCATTTATTTCGGGTTATTATATATATATAAATACCTTACAGATTAACATACATATTATATACTTCAAAACTACACTTTGTTACGTGTTGACGGCGACGTGATCCGCGCTTCGTTCTGGAGTCTCCCCCGGAACCTCCGGTAGACCACACCCGTCGGCCAGAGCTCCTCCACCTCGAAGGTCGACGAAAGATGCGTCGGCACTCTCACCACAAAGGAACTGAAATTGACCTTGTGGCGAGACTCCAGACGTTCGACCCTCAAGGCGATGGACGTCTTCTAGCGGATGTAGTACACGACGTCCTCGACCTGCATAGACCAGTGCAGGCGGGATACGTACAACGGCGTCGCGGGTACCTCGCACCGCAGACGCAGTTCCGTTACGTAAGGTGCGGTGCCGGTGACTTTGTAAAAAGGTAATTTATGAATTCTTACTTCAATTTTAAAATACCTATAGGTAAACTATATAACATTCCATTTATATAAATTCATAATTACACATGCTAGAAAGACGGACATACAGACGGATGGTCAGGGCAAATTTATTAGGGTTTCTTGAGTATTACGGAATGCTACAAATTAGTTGTACGCACCAGCCGCTCCGCAACTAAGATATTCGCAACACTGCTAAAATGCTAAAATTCTTCTTCACGCTGGATGACGCTTCCATTTTTGCGTGTTTCAACATTTTAATACTTATTTACTTTATGATACTGAGCGAAACTGTAAATTAAATATTGTAGTTAATTAATAATATATATAATTTTTAAAATTTACTTTTGCCACACATAATTATTACTAGCCGAACTCATCGATAGTAAAACATCGATAGTGTCAAGCACTAGCGGTGCGGTCGTCCCCCCCGCAGAAAGTGGCGAGACGAGGTTCTTAACACGTTCAGTGCCACCGACTCACCTGTATAGTTCACGTAAATTTGATTCCAGTGCCGACGACTCACCTGTATAGTTCAGTGTTTTTCACTAATATTTCCAAAATGCATCCGTATATTCTGCTCAAAATTATAGTTTAGACTAAATATATGCTAAACTAAAGATTTATGCGGTGGGCCGGGCGTGGAGATCCCGTTTATTTTTGAAAGGAAAAAAACGATTATGCAATGCCATGAACTACACAGGTCCCGGACATAGATCCTCAAACTGGAAATATGTATGACTGTATGTACATGTTAGAAAACGACGTCAACATAATAGCATGGACGACCTACATACTTGTGATATGGAACTAATATACAACAAACCAGTTTCATTAGAATCTATACGGTAGGTATATATATTATAAGTCGTGTTAGTTACACTAATTATAACTGAAGAACGGCTGAACAGATTTTTATGATTTTTGTGTTTTCGGAGTTGTCTTCGTCGGGAATAGGATAATAAAAATGAAAAAAATTAATAATTATTATTATCAGTAAAATGTTGTTTCACGTATAGACATTATTATTGTTGCATATTAATAAGTTATCATTTAATTTTAATTCAGCAGATTTTAAACTTTTTAAAAAAAGGTTTATTTTTTAATTATTATCAATTAAATTCGTCGTTTCCACAATAAAAATAATACATTTTAATCTAAAGCCCGTATTAAAATATTTCAGGGTAAAATTGACTATTCACAAGTATTAGAAATTCAAAATATAACCTTAACAATAACCAAAGTTTAAAAGATTGACAACCACTGCTTAAATTACGAAACAAACTTACCTTTTATTTTATCCAAATAGTTTTTTGTCATTTTTACAAGCTGAATAGTCCTACAACAACACCTAACACTTTTTAATTGCGTTAAACACCTTAGTTACACTGTAACGACCACAGAAATAACAAAAAATTGAATTTACCCTTACGCAGTGCCAGTGAACTCATATGGTGAGTCGATTCAATTCATATTGCAGTGCCGGCGACTCACCTGCTGAGTCCGCCGTACAATGTAGGCGGCATTCGAGAAGACATCATGAAAATCGTAGTGGCAGCGAAAGTGTTATCTTAGGGCGAGACTTTTTCGCATAGAAATTAGCTGTCATGTCGTCTCCGTATAGTAGGATACTCAAAGGTTTTAGGTGAGTGCTGATATTGTGTAGATTTATTTTGAAATTTAAAAATGGCGGATGTTTATTTTTCGTAAAATTGATATGGGTGTCGTTTACCAGGTTTTTGGGGGTACTGGATACGAAAATGACATTAATTTAGAAATTCCAATATGGCGGAAATACTTAATTTTATAAAAAAAATATGGGTGTCTTTTTGTTGGTTTCTGGGGGTGCTGATTACAAAAAAGCCATCCTCCAACCTCATATTTTCTTCATGATGGAAGAAAAAGAAATTTGAAAATCCTGAATTTTCCAAAATTTCTATAGCTTTATACACCGCTCATATCTCAAAGTAGAGCATTGCCATATTTTTTTTTCTATAATCCCTTCTATTTCAGAAACAGTGCATGCTAGTTGGAAAATAATGAATATTACCTCCCCTTTAATAACCTCGCAACCACATATTTTCTTCATGATGGGAGAAAAAAATCTCTATCCTATATCCTTAGCATAGCATTGCCATATTTTTTTTTTTCTATAATCCCTTCTATCTCAGAAACGGTGCATCCTAATGAACAAATAATGAAAATTTCCTCCCCCTAAGGAAACCCCACAACATCATATTTTCTTTATGATGGAAGAAAAATGAATTTGAAAATCCTAAATTTTTTATTTTTTCTATAGCTCTAAACACCGTTCGTGTCTCAAAATGGAGCATTGCCATATTTTTTTATAATGGCTTCTATCTCAGGAACGGTGTATCCTACTTAAAAAATAATGAAAACTACCTCCCCCTTAGGAACTCTACATGATCATATTTTCTTCATGATAGAAGAAAAATAAATTTGAAAATCCTAAATTTTCAAAATTTCTACAGCTTTATACACCGTTCGTGTCTCAAAGTAGAACATTGCCATAATTTTTTGTATAATCGCTTCTATCTCAGAAACGGTGCATCCTACTGGAAAAATAATGAAAATTTCCTCCCCCTTAATAACCCGGAAATCACATATTTTCTTCATGAATGGCAGAAAAAGACATTTGAAAATCCTGAATTTCGAAAAATACCTTACATAGCTGGTACCTCGAACTACATAACATACTGTAATAATAATCATCAATCCTAATTACCATCCCCAAGATCTTTTAATTTAGTATTCATATTCATTTTACGAAGATTGAATATTCTCAATTTTGGAAAATGAAATTGGAAGACAATTTTGTAATCAGAACGCCCAGAAACCTGGAAAAGGACAACTTTATTAAAAAGAATGACAAAAATTTACGCCATTGTGGAATTTCAAAACAGATTTTATTATCATATTATTCTGCACCCCCAGAAACCTAGAAAATGACACCCATGCCAAAGAAAAACATACTCCAACAGTATCCAAAAATAGGATTTTCCGTAGTCTGCAAATTAAATTTTTAGCAGCCATTAATTTATCAACCAAATCTGGTTTTATAGCTGCTTATATGGTATAATGGTCACCAACTCGGAAATTAAGTCACCAACTTATAAATGTCGGTGCTAATTTGGATTAAATTTCGCCTCTTTTTATCTGCCGACTTTTGAATTTTTTGTCACCCGAGTGTTTTCGCCAGTTTAGTAATTTAGTCGCCAACATATTAAGGCGCAAATAGCCCCTAAATCGCTCAGTTTGAGTCCTAACTACTCCGAAAAATGGGAATAAAAAAATTCAAAAAAATATAAATTTCACACTTCAATCCTTCATCTTTAATATCATCGTTAATTTTTTTAATACGACGAAGATTAATATTAAATAAATTAAAATTAAGTAGCCCTGTTTTCAGATTTCTTTTTCTATCTACTTACTACCTGCTACGGCTATAAAGATGGTTCTTTTACGAAAATGTGAAGAATATATTTATCTAACATTTCATCGTTGGGTTTTTCGAAATACCGTTTTGTTTTCAAAAAATACGTAAATAACTATTATTTTGTGAAAATATTCGTAAGCGGTGCGTGCGCGGGCGCGCGGGACAGTGAGCCGCTGACTTTCGTACGAGGAGGTTGTGTCACTCTCCGCGGTGCCGCTATTTCGCAATCGTTTATTTTACTCTTGAAATAATAGGGAACAACATGCCGTAAAAAAATAAATTATGAAAACCTTAGCGAGCACTCTGCCTGTGATAGAATGAAAATGTTCGATTGTTGAATGTACTTTTTATTCCTTCAACTTCATACTTGAAATTATAATAATATATTAATATAATATTATATAGTATAATATATTATAGTATAATATTTTATTATATGTGTACTTGTAAATTTCACAGAAAGTGTATAGTTCTATTTCTATGACGACCTCTGTGGCTCAGTTGGTTGAGCGTGTCGTTGCTCAAGCCGGGGGTCGCGGGTTCAAATCCCGCCGACGGAACAAAAAGTTTTCTGTGTTCCTGGGTCATGGATGTGTATTAAATATGTGTATAATATAATAGAGATTTTAATTATGTTTACCTATAGTATAAAAGTATTAAATATACTTCCGTTATCTGGTACCCGTAACACAAGTTCTTCGAGAACTTACCACGGGATCAGATTGACGTGGTGTGAAGCGTCCATAGATATATTATATTATTTCTGTTTTAATTGTCTATTTAGTATATCAACGCTTTGAGGTATATAGTATATGAGGTAAAAATGCCTAAGCGACATTTATTTATTTATTTAACACACATACAACTACCATTACAGACAAAATCCAATTCGATAGCGTAGGAAAGCAAATTCATATTTTATAATATAATACATATTATGATATTTCCCGTTTAAATAATAATAATTGATAAAAAATAATAATTAAAGAAATAATAATTAAAGAAAGACACATATGAGGCATAAATTTAGTAAACTTTATAGAAGAGTGATTTAAAGTTAAAATTTTTAGAAAAAAAAAATCATTAAAAATCACAAAATAGTCGGATTTAGATGGTTTTAACATACATCTATATATCTTTATACCAATAAGATACGTGTATCTTATTTTTATAGCAATTTTGTGATATTAAAACGAGTCATATAGCTTTCGAATTACAGGCAGTTTATGTCGCTTAGGTAAAAAAGTCCTAATTCGAAAAATAGGTAAAATTATCTAAGCTATCAACGAAAGTTATGTAATAGCAAGTAAAATTGCCTAAATTTTATTTTAAAGGTTTTCAGCAACATGTAAAAATAGATAAGCTATAGATACATTTTCTGTAGTAACAGGTAGAAATAACTAATTCCAAACACTTAAAAAAAATTATAGGAGTATTCATCTAAATGGCCTAAGAGTTTATAAAATAATATAAGTTACATAAATGTTGCTTCCATTAAGAATTTTCTACGGCTAAAGTTATCTTAGTAAATTTATTCTTCAATGACATTGTAAATTTTTGCTAATAAGTGACAATAGTTTCCTTCTTCTTGTTAATAAAAATTAATTGCAGTTACTAAAACGAGCTAATTTTGATCTTGAAATAATAAAAAGTATAGAAATATAAAAACTCAAGGCCTAGGATTGAAGCCCATTGCTTTATACTTAAGCTGCGGCCCCATTCCTTGAGTTCTCTCTTGGTAGTGCTGGGAGATATTCCAAATACCGATTCTGGGCATGACACCGTGACACAATTGGCCCAAATCCTACCCAGCTCATCCGCGGTTTTGTTGCCGGAGATGTTGCCGTTGCCTAGAACCCATACCAGACTGATGCTGTTGTCTCGTCCTAGCATGTTTAGCGTTTGAACACAAGCCATAACTTATTTAGATGAAAGAAGAAGGGGCAAAAAGTCCCCATCCTTGTAGCACTATAAGACATAATATATCAAATGAAAGGGCTTAAAAAAAGTGTAATTTTATTGTATGACGAAAATCCTCTAAACCATGGGAGAAAAAAGTTAATGAGGGTTAAAGGTTAAAAAAGTTTAAAAAAATCATTCTGTATTATTGCACCGTTTGATAGTGTTGCTACTGTGGAACAATTTTTGGAAAGTAATGGTATACACTAAACTTTAGAAAAGTGTTATATTTTGATAAACCGCCTCATATTTTGATGAAATGTATGGAATGATAATAAAATACTAAAAATAAGCTCTTTCCTCAATTTTTTCGCACATAATTACTTCTGGAAATTGTTTCTTACTTGCAACGCTATCGAATGGCGCAATAATATAAAATGTATTTTTTTCCTAATTTGCGGGTTCGAATCCTGGCCTGGAAAAGTGGTTTATGTAAAATCAAATAATTCAGATAAAACAATTACATTAAAATACATATAATTAAATAGCAAAAATAATTTTCAAACGATTAGGTACAGAAAAAAAAGATATAGTCCATGGTAAATTATTCTTCTGGGCGTTGTAAAAGAAGTCAAAAAAAATTAGCAATAGCAATTTAGCCCTACGGAATATCGAGTCCGACTTGATGAAAACTTAAACACTTGATACATGAAAATTTTTAATAACTTAATTTTCCTAGACAGGATTCAAACCCATAAATTATGAAAAAAATACATCCTTTCAATAGTATCGCAAGTAAGAAACAATTTCCATAATGTAATTATGTGCGACAAAATTGAGGAAAGAGCTTATTTTTATCATTTTATTATCATTCCATACATTTATCAAAATTTATCAAAATATTATAAACAGAGGCAATTTATCAAAATATAACACTTTTCTGAAGCTTGCTGTATACCATTACTTCCCAAAAATTGTTCCTTATTAGCAACACTATGCAATGGTGTAATAATACAGAATGATTTTTTAACTTTTTTTCACCTTTGGGTTAAAACTTTTTTCTCCCATGGTTTAGAGATTTTTCGTCATACAAAAAAAATTACACGCTTTTTAAGTCCTTTCATTTGATATAGGTATGTCTTGTAGTGCTACAGTAGTGGGGACGGGATCCATACAAAAATGCCCCTTCTTCTTTCTGCTGCTGTCAGTGCCTTCAGCGCAGTGTGATTGTTTTGATAGACTGCGCTGAAAGCATTGACAGTAGCAGAAATATCATCTAAATTATCCTAATCTTCTCTATGAGATTAGGATGTTTTATGGACAAGGAAAATCTGTAGGCTCTGTATCAGATATCTTCATCTAAACTGATTCAATTTAAGTCCCTATAACTCCTGAACTTATGAAGTTTTTTGGACCGTTATAGTTTTTGTTCAAAGTTTATTACATGTATTACCATCATGAATTTTTCACATTTTTCGAGCCAGCCGTTTGGCTTTTAGAAGGGGGACGCCGTATTTTAACAAGAAATGCGCTTAAAAGTGGAATATCACGCAAACGGAATGTACGTACATCAAAATATAATCTCAGAAACATCTTAATGTTCTTAAAATGTCTATGTACCTAATTATATCTCCCCTTTTCGTGTAGGTGTACCCAAAAATTATCTTCATTTATTTTAGCATTGTGTTGACGTGATAAATAAACTTACCCATTCAAAGTTTTATATTTCAAGCACCACCGTTTGGATGGACAGACGGACGGGCGGACTGTCGGTCGAACGGAAGGACATGACGAAACTATAAGGATTCCGAGACATGAACTACGGAACCTTAAAAAAGGAATAATAATGAAACCACGCCGATTTCAGTGACTGTTGCCAGTTTAATTGAAAATAGACCAGCTATAGGAGCTATTTTATTATGTCCAAGTATGTGCGCAAAGTTTACTCCCATAACCTAGTATATTGATATTTACTACTACCGGCAGGACTAACTAGCGAAACATTAGGCGCATAAATATAGAAATATATTTAGCAATGTTTGCGTTCATTTATGTTCCCACACACTATTAATTTAATACTTTTAGTTCCATTTTGTCAGTTTTATAAACACTCAGATCATTTAGCTATTTATTCCTGTCTATAAATTCATATGTATTGGAATTTATGGATACTCATGCGACATTTTTGATTTCGTATTGTACCTTAGCGACGTAAGATAATATTTTGGGTACAGGAAAAAATTACATTTTTTTTCGTCATTCTTGAACATTTCAAAGAAAAAAAAAGGTATCCCCTTTTTCGCATAATTTTATTTGTCATAATTTCATGTGGCATACCACTCTTGGCATAATTTTGTTACGCATACTATAACTTTGGCATACTTAATGGTTTCTTGGCATACTACATCATTAGGCATAAATATAATTTAGACTAATATTTTTTGTCCTAATTTAATGAGGCATAACTCGTAAGGCATAATTTTTCTTGTCATAATAATACTTTGGTATAATTGCTTTCTGGCATAAACTCGTTAGGCATATTTTTTTGTCATAATAAATTCAAGTAATTCTGTCACAAGGTACAAATATGCGTAAAGTGGAAGGACATAATAAAACACGGATAAGATAATTAAATTATTATGTCCAAGTATGTGCGCAAAGTTTACTCTCCCATAACCTAGTATATTGATATTTTCTACTACCGACAGGACTAACTAGCGAAACATTAGGCGCATAAATATAGAAATATATTTAGCAATGTTTGCGTTCATTTATGTTCCCACACACTAAATTTAATACTTTTAGTTACATTTTGTCAGTTTTATAAACACTCAGATCATTTAGCTGTTTATTCTTGTCTATAAATTCATATGTATTGGAATTTATTGATACTCAAGCGACATTTTTGATTTCGTATTGTACCTTAGCGACGTAAGATAATATTTTGGGAACAGGAAAAATTACATTCTTTTTCGTCATTCTTAAAAATTTCCATAAGCCGCTAACATTTTAAAATAATTAATACAAAAGTTTATTTAATGCAAAAACAATACCTTATCTTTAATTGTATTGGGCACGTGGTTATGGCTCGGCATGTTCTTAGATAGCAGTTCGTGTCGTTTGTCCGAGTTTAATTTCGTAATCAGTTGAAAATTACAATTATAATTGTTATTTCGTCTTAACTCACACACCCAGTAGAATTTACCATTCATTAGTACGTGAAAAAAAAAAGAAGTATGCGTAAATATATTTATGCCTTTTAATATTATGCATAAAATATTATTCTTAATTAATATCATGCGTATAAAAAATTATGCCTTTTATTAAGTATGTCTAACAATTATTATGCTATTAGTAATTATGCGAAAAAAAATTATGCTAAGTGCCACGGAAGTTATGCCAAATGAATACTATGCGAAACTACTATTAGGTCAAATGAAATTATGCCAAGTAAAATTATGACATATGATTTTATGCCAAAAAATAGGGAACCAAAAAAAATATCTAACCGACATACTTAAAAACAAAAGTTTTCAAGTAAAAATATCTACATAGCACGAATAGTTATTGTGTCAAATATGTAAAACTATCTTTACGCGAATATTGTTTTATTTCACTATGGGTAAAATTCTACAAGTTGCACTTTCGTAAAATAATGGTATCAAATTAAATGCGCTGTAAGGACAATTCACAAATAATTTGTATGGAGAAAATGTACAAAGTGTTCACGAAAAGAATTTTTTAAACAAGTAAAAATATTTTTGTGCAAACAAAAAAAATAATAAAAACATGAAAAATAGACTAAGTAGATTTTTAAAATTCTTCAAAATATCCAAGTGAATTTTTTTATAAATCGGTTCTTTTTGTCGCTTAGTGAACATAACATTCATGATTTTGTATAAATTTCACTATATCGAAGCGACAAAATAATCGTCGTAGGAAGACGACGATTAGATCAATCGACGCAGAAAAAAAACACAAACTCATTGATATTTAAACTCATTTTCGGTACTTTTGTCGCTTAGGCATTTTTACCTTTCAAGCGTCGATATGAAACTTCTTTTTTAGGAAAGCGAAAAAACACCTATCGGATATTTTAGTGATTCTGTCAATAGCACTAAGTAATATTGCATTTTGGTGGGCGTAGAGGTGGAAAATGAAATCAAAAGTGATAGGTTGGAAGCCGCATTGCCTACCAAATTATTTTGTCGATTTCGGGAATAACCTCGACCGGCTTCTACAGAAGAAGGAGAAGCGGCTAATACATTCTACGTTTTTTCTTTGCTCATAGACCAGAAATAAATTAATATTTTCAAGTTGCATTTAAATCAATCCTAAAGTCGTATAAAAGGGCCGTTCATCAGTTTATAATTTGAGTCGCGGGCCGCGGCGCGGAGATCGCTAGCGCAGCGGGGTGTATGCGGGTGGCGCGGCGGGAAGTGTTAGGCCACGCCCGAATCTGTGACGTCATCTAGGTATATTTTCGCCTTAATTCGCTGCCAAATTCAGTAATACAGTATGCTCACGTGCAGCCGCCAACTTATTTTTTGTTCGCTCTTTTAATTATATCCCATTTGTTTTTAGGAAATAACTGGGTAGGAATGAATTAGTAGATAAATTAGTAGATACACTGTGAAGGAAAAAAGTTTTTTAAACATCCCTTTATTGTAAGTAATTACCTACCTTAAAATATATTTACAAATAAAACATATTGTACCTATACAATTTTGTAAAATATTTCAACCTATACATCACAGAGTAGTAGGCTGGCTCATTACATAAAAAAAAAAGCCAAGAAATTGAAAATATATGGGATTGACATAAACGAGCGCTATGTTACAATATAGCGCTCGATACGTTAATACAATTCATTTTTGATTTGTAACATAAGTCGATTTAAAAAAGGAAACAATGAGGTTATTCAATTCGTTACATTCGACAGTTCTTTAACACGATAGACCGGATTATTAAGGGTTAGAGGAAAGGAGGACTTTTTCCATACAAGAAAATTTTCGTTAATGAGGTTTAAATAACAGTTTCACTGGCAATAAGCTAGTTATAAAGTTAGTCTTCCGATACGCGACGATTGCGTTGCGATTCCGGCCGGCAACCGGGGACCGGGTAGCGTGGCCAAATAACCCTTTAGTCAAGATGTTTTCGATAATTTCGACGCCGAAGTTCGAAATCAAAACTCTACGGGAAATGGGAATTGGCATAAGCCATCACTAAGTGACATGTCGCTTACGATGCCTTATGTCAAATCCCATAGATTTTGTTTTCGAACTTCGCTTGCGAAATTATCGAATGCATCTCGACTAAAGGCCCTTATTCGCCGGTTCACTGGTCGCGGTCGTGAGTATCGGTCTCGCATCGCGGTCGCATAAATCGGAAGGCTACCTTTAGTTATTTGTATATTTCATATTTTACTCACAATGCCTACTTTAACATTCCATTGTAAAATATATTAAGTGTAAACTTCTGTCTAAAATTGTACAACAATAGGTAATGTACGAGTAGGTACTTAGCTACCTTCATTGTATAAAGTTCTGTATCAAATTATTTATTATGTACTATACTTACTTATGTCTATAAAATAACAAGTACAAATTGCAATTTTCATCTTAAAATTATAATAAAATGCTTTCTTAAATTAATCACAGTCTTATTTGTCCCGATATAATCATGTTGTACTGTTCTGGTCCCAGGGTAACGTATTTGTTAACTTTCGCGTCGAAGTAATATAGCTGGTCCTTGGTCGTCGAAGGGTTGTATCCTTCCTTTTGTAGGTCCACTTTTCTTAACTTGAAAGTGGCTGGAATATAAAAAAATATAGTGTTTAAACCGTAGCAAATAGGGTACCACATTAAGTTATTATTACTATTAATAAAATCTAAATGTGGAACACCTGGTCAGTCGGCGAACGGCCATAGGGTACTTTTGTTACGTACCAAATATTATATAGTTAACACAGTAGCATAATGGTGCAAAAGGCCAAAGCCTTTGCAAAGGATAATACAGTAGTATATAAAAAATACTAGTATAATTGAGGGAAAAGCGTGGGTCGCTCGATATACGAAAATTATGGCACAAAGCGCCCCACGCTTTTCCCTCAATTATACTAGTATTTTTTATATACTACTGTTTTAAGTTTATTTAAAAAAAATTAAATTATTTTCAACTTTTTAGATCGATATTCTTTAAAAGCGTGTTTTAAAGCTACCAGAGCCGAGGAAGGCAGCAGGCGCGCAACAGAGAGTTACATACAAGCAAACAAACGAGCTTACATACAGGTGAAGTTAATATAAGCGTGTTAAAAAGAACTTACTTGCCGATAAATGTAAGCATACGTACGCTTTACGAAAATTTGCTTATGCCATATTTATCGGGGATCGATTCCATTCCCAATATCTTATGAGGCTTTAAATCTATGCTAGATTGGTTTATTTGTATGTTACTACGAAACTACTGGACCAATTTTAATGAAATTTGGCACATAGGTAATATTCCCCGTAGTGTACTCCACGTGTACTCTATATTATAGAGTAGACTACATCTAGTAAATGAAATATACCTGTCATATCCATGCTCTTCATAATCCTGAGGAACACAGGTCGGGAGTATTTGGGCAGATCCTTCTCCATGTCCTTGGCTAACTTGTCCAGGTCCAAAGTATCGTTTGCGTCCACGATGCCGCACATGCCCGCGCGTCCTTCTGTGTTCGGGATCTGCAAAATTGGCACGAGTTAACTTCGAATCCCTTGTAACGACGAATCTCTGTCAATCACTAACGACACGTTTCAATTATTTGTTTTAACTAACAACTATTTGTTAAAAACGTCGTCATTCAAGCATTTGCCGGTTTTTTTGTGATACAACGTTTATAAGTACGCACGTACGTACGTACGTTTATAAGAAATAGTTATTGGTAGATAGCAAAGAGAATATAATCACTACGCAGATAGACTATTAAAACGGGCTGGGTGGTGTAGAGCTTGCTTCTCGACTTCCATGTTTCAACAACATTCTCGAAAAAATGTTATTTCCATGTTTGGTTAGGACAATGCAGGCTGATCACCTGATTGTCTGACAAGAAAGATGATCCATGCGTCGGATGGGCATGTAAAAGTCGGACCTGCGCCTGATCTCTCGCCGGTCGTGTCGGTCTGTCCGTTCCACTGGGTTTCGAGAGTAAAGGAAGAGAGAGTGCTCTTGCGTACAGCGCATACTTGGGCAGATAGGTACTATAAAATAACTCCTGCGTAACTGGCCTGGTTTCAATGACACCGGCCACCGTAACCGAAATCGGTGTGGGGAGCTATTATATATTATTGAAACCATAAGCAGGCCCGCCGCTAGCTGTTTCGTCGCCAGTGTGCAATATCGATAATGCCGCCCTACGATTACTAGGCATTTAGCATCCGAATCTTTCGGATGAGTGATATGTCGCTCGATTTGCCGCCCCCTGGGCGTGCCGCCCCTGTGCGGTGCACGCTTTGCACGCCCGCTTACGGCGGCCCTGACCATAAGGGCCTATTTCACAATGTACTTATAAGTGTCAGATAGCTTATTTGCATGTTTTGTCTCTGTCAGTTTTAAGTTAGCAGCTACAAAACTTCCGGATATGCGACACTTATTAGGCGATTGTGAATTAGGCACTTAGTCTGTCTCCAGAATCTCGTTTCTCTGACTAAGCTCAAAGCAAAGACAATATTATTATACAAAAATTATTATTGAGTTTCGAACTCATGTCAAAACTAGGGCTTATGTGACATGTCGTTTGCGATGCCTTATGTCAAATCCCATTTTTGTTTTCGAACTTCACCGTCGGAATTATCGAATGCATTTTGACTAAAGGCCCAGCCTCCAAAGTCTTAAAATGTAAAGCATCTATACACTTGTATGACTTCAAAGTTTCCCAGTTTGGAGTACGTACCCCAAATACACGATATTTAATAAGCTTCCGCTTTCCACATACCTCTACTCCATAAACAACGGCGTCCCTCTGGTCCGCGACCCTGGATATGGCGGCCTCTACTTCCGTGGTGCTGACGTTCTCGCCGCGCCAGCGGAACGTGTCGCCGGTGCGGTCGCGGAAGTACAGGTAGCCCAGCTCGTCCGCCACCAGAATATCACCTATTGTAAAATATTAGGAAATTGTGAAATTAATATGTCGTCTAAAGACATTGAACTTAGATTAACTATAATGTGTATATTTTTCTTTGGGAGCGTTCAAATATTACTGGTATTACGTAACGCGACTTAGGGAGGAGGGGGGGTCTTGTAAAACGTTACGATGAGTTACATGGGGGGTAGGGGGGTTCGAACAATGCGTTACGTAACATTATCTTTTTCTACTTAAATAAAAAAAAAGCAAAAGTCAGGCCTCATGCTTCTGCTAATAAGTGCCATACAGAGTAAGAGTTTACTGTGTAACGTAGTAAGTGTGGTTGTATATGGATTAACCGTAGTCTTCGTTAAATCCGCCCTAAAGAATATGTAGGTACCTCAAAATGCCGATTGGAAAGAGGCTTAATATAAATTAGAAAGTTTTTGTAATCGCCGAAGATTCCAAATTCATTTTAAAAGTTATATTTCTCACCTGATATGAAGGCAGAATCGCCATGGGTCATAACGTCCCTTACAATTTTCTTCTCTGAGGCATCTTTGTCTACGTAACCCAGGAACGCTCGTGATGGGTTATTCGGCTTAATTTTTCCAATAAATACTCCCGGTTCGTTTGGTTTTGCCAACTGAAATAGATTTTATAAAGTAAGCTGATGATATAAATTGTTTTCTTTCGTCCCATCCTATATCTATGTAGTTAGTACTACACTAAATTACTTTCAATCTACCTAACTTGGTGACTCTTACTTTCATCAACAACTTTTTGTTTTGTTTCGTCATAAATGTTAAAACGTCTCCGCAAAAAGAAAACATTTATTCAATTAGTTCTCACCACAACTCAGAGTTTATGCGCCTCAAAAATCTAATTAAAAAGTTTGCAGAAAAAACATGCAAAATATTGTGTCATTGACACAGCCGTTTTGTGGTGCATTTGCAGCGCTTTTTTATGTGGCAAAAAAAAAAAAATCAAAATCAAAAAAAGTTTTATTTCCATATGGGTTACAAAGTAACGCTTACAGAATTGTCCCTACTTGATGCCTACCACCGGTTTGGGAACTAACCCGGCGAGAAGAACCGGCGTAAGAAACTCGCACGGGGTCATCTTTTAGCAAAAAGATGGAAAATTGTTCTTTTTAAAAAAAATGAAGTTGTTTACAATTTGAAAACTTAGGTCTAGGTATATAATATTGACAAAAGTCAGATACATATTATAGTACATAGAAGTAGCCTTGCAGGTGGTCATCCTATTCCCAAGGTGTGCGATCGTCAATAAAATCATTGACCTTATAATAGGCTTTTGCACACAAACGTTCTTTAACTACTTTTTTAAATTTATTAATGGAAAGATTTTGAACGTTTTCTGGGATTCTATTGAATAGGCGTATACATTGACCTTTAAATGATTTGCTTACTTTACTTAGTCTGATCACCGGTATATCTAGCTTGTGCTTATTTCTAGTGTTTCTACAGTGATTGTCGCTTTTAGTTTTAAAATTACTAATATTCTTTCTAACATATAATACATTATCCAAAATGTATTGAGAAGCGACGGTTAGAATACCTATTTCTTTAAACTTTTCTCTCAGAGATTCAAAGGGGGACATTTTGTAAATTGAACGTATTGCTCGCTTCTGCAGCACAAATATCGTATTAATGTCTGCGGCACTTCCCCATAAAAGGATGCCGTAAGACATTCTACTATGAAAGTAACTAAAGTAAACAAGTCGCGCCGTGTCTTCGTCAGAAATTTCTCTAATTTTTCTGACTGCATATGCTGCAGAACTGCGTCATGGCATGCGTCATAGTCCTCATTTAGAGTAATTATTTACTTGTTCTCTCAAGAAAGATTTGTTTATTAGCCTATAAGGATAATAAATAATTGTTTACTAGCCGATAAGGATATTAGGACCAACAATCAGGACAAAACTCACCTGACACAACCCCCTGACGTCTCGGATAGGTTCTCCGGTGTCCTCGTCCACCTTGATGATGGCGATGGGGTACACCTGCGGGATGATGCGTGACACGAACCCGATCGCGCCCGTCTTGTTGTTTATATTCACTGGAATACGTTAAGTTTAAAATTAACATCGCGTTCTTTGACTTTCAACTAAAATAAACCTCCGATAACAAGACAATATATCATGCGGAAGTACTGCAACTGCGGAGGTTGGGGCGAAGCTCTATTAAAGATAGGTCTTCCTGTTATTTTGACTAGGATTGCCGAGTCTAAGTACCAGAAATGCAACCTATATTCGAATTTAAAAATATACAAAATAAAAGCATTTCATGGAATAATGTGTCATCATTCTTATTGTAGAGTTTATCTACGTCATTCTGATGGTTGGTATAAGTTAAGTATGGGCACTGGTTTTTTCCATTATGTACATGATTTTATTACTTTTATTTTTCCTACAAGTTAAAATTAGCATAATATTATTAAATGTGGTTTCATGGATATTGGATTGATTATATTATATACTAGCTTTTACCCGCAGCTTCGCTCGCGTCAGAGGGAAAGCTTGTTCGGGAATATACCAATACCAAATTTGAATACATAATGGTGTAGGCACTGCACAGCTGTATCTGTTGTATTTTATTTGAATGTTTCCTGCGACTTCGACTCAAGAAATATACCGAGAACTGTAGGTACCATAAATAAAATTTAATAAGCTGCAAAAAGTATTCTTTGTTAATTCTGCTTAACCTACTACCATACCTGATTTCATCAAAATTCTTTACGTGTTTTCTTTACTTTACTTTATTACATGAAAAACTAAACATATTAATAGGTATGTACCATACAAACTTTTGCGTTTAGGTAAAATATTAAGTAAGGATTTCTTTGTAGCCGATAATTAGTATTTTAACGATTTCGAAAATCTTTTGAATGGGAAGACCTCAGAAGACGTTGTTGACTTTGAAGTTTGAACTTAATAAAAATAATTTGGATTGTGATCGCCCATCCTAGTCGGGACCACGACAGAGTTTGAGAGAGATGAGTTAGCAGTACGACCACGAAGCCATCTAGCTTCTCACTTATTCCTCATATACATTAATGATTAGGATTAACCTAGGTAAAGTTTTGACCAATTCAAATATCTGGTTATTTTATAGCATTTTATACTACGTTATTTTTTAGATTGATAAAACTTTTTGTAGGTATGAACCGATTGAATTGAATTACCTACACAAAATTATAAGCGCTCTGCTTAATCCTTAATCCTAATTCCTATCCGCGTGGAACCCGCAGGTAGTTAGGTACCCAAAAATTTTCCGCGATAAAAAGCGAGTCCTATGTGTTTATCCAAGGGCTAAACTACTACGGTAACAAATTTTATAAAAATCTGTTCCGCAGTTTCTGAGATTAGCGCGCACAAACGTACAGATTAAAAATCTTTTAAGAAAATCTTAAAAGTAATTGTTTTGGGTTAAAAACTAAAAACCTATGTATTAAACATTCATAAATCAAGCACAAATAAATTAAATATTACATATAATAACAAAAGAGAAAGAAATTTAATTATACCTACACTCACAATATTCTACTGAAATAGTATGTAATATAATAAGTACGTATTATGAATATATTTTAATGCAGCAATCGCAAATATTTAGGTGCCTAGTTTTTCAAAGACATTTTCACATAGATATATAATATTATTCATTTTCATCAAATTTAACTTTCGCATTCTTGTCAGATTTATTTTTCAATATTATGATGACAATATATTATGTCAAAATAAAAATAAAGCTCCCCACTCACGGGCTATCGAATACTTCGATCAAATTGGAAATTAATTCGTATTTGAAAGTAAATTGCTAACGACAAACTATTACACAAAATGATTAGAGTAAGACCTACCAGCTAGTTTTTGCGGTGGGGGTCAAAAGTTGGAACAAAATTTACGCGTATATATACGAGTTTCATATTAAAAGTATAGTAAGGTGGTCCTAGGATCTCAGACTATATTCAATTTTTATCTAAACCGATTTACTTGCAACTAGAATTTTTAGAATTTATTTATTTAGAATTTATTTATTTATTTCCAAGAAATTTGTTACAAGGTCTTACAATAATTTAGTTTGAATCAAAATTTCTGCCTCTTGGGCGTGGAAATATTATTATTTTAAAATATACTGCATGCTAAATTATGATAAATATTACATTGTTGAAAATAAATTGCTACATTAATCAGAAGTTCAATTACACATTCAATTAAGTCTCTGGATAATAGTTTGTCAATACAGAACAATTATAATATAAATTCATCATGTCAATAACAAAATAAAACATAAAAAAATCAGTAAAATAATAACATAATTAAAAGTTGAAATAAAATCTTCAGTCAAAACAATATCTTTAGTCAGAAAAATTTAGTTGATTACCTTACTTAGTTCTATAACTACACAATACCTAAAATCATAATTATACATATAAATTCATAATGTCAATAACAATATTAAATAATAAAATAATGACATAAATAAAAGAGAAACTAAGTATCGAAATAAAATATTTAGTCAAAATAATATGTTTAGTCATAGTAATTTAGTTCATTACATTACCTACATACTTAATTCTACAAACACTAAAATAACAATTTTATAAATTCATTTAATGTCACTAATCAATTACACAATACCATTAAATTATAATAACTTGGTTAAAATAGAAGTGTAATGTCAAAAAAAAAAAAAAAAAAACATAAATAGATATTTATTATTTTTAAACCAGGTATCCAAATAAATTATTTAGTTAAAACAATATATTTATTCGATGATAATAATAAGTAGGTACCTTTACATGTCAATTAGTATTATTAATTCTTATTTAAAAGGAGTCTAGGAATTTGATTTAAGTCAAAAAAAAATAATAATTATAATACAATCTGGATGTCATTTTAAATTATTTTAAACTTATTTGCAACCATTATGTCGCTAAAATATTCATGAACCGTATAGTAACATTTTTGTAATAGCCACTCAGACAGTGCTTTCTTAAATTTATTATATGTATTGTTGTCATTTTTAATGTTATCAGGAAGATTATTGTAAATTTTTATTGTCATGCAATACGCGTTTTTGCTGTTAATAGCTGACTTTTGTGTGGGTATGTTGATTTTATTTTTGATGCGTTTAATTCTGGTGCTTTCTTTATCGCCTTTCATGTCAAACAAAAAATCATATTTCTTTACAAATAAACACGCTTCTAATATATATAAGCTGGCTAGGGGAAGAATTTTATATTTTTTGAAAAGCGGTTTACAGTGAGTGAGATATTCTACTCCCGCCATAGCTCGAATACATTTTTTTTGAATAATAAATGCTCTATTTACTTCAACCGAGTTTCCCCATAGTACTAGACCATATCTTAAAATTGATGAGACATAACCATGATAGGATAATAAGGCAGCTTCTTTAGATACTATATTTTGTATTCTTCTTAGCGCAAATACGAATCTATTTAGCCTGTTGCAAATGTTGTCAATGTGTTCTTTCCAATTTAGGTTTTTGTCGATGTTGAACCCCAAAAATGTGGTAGATGACACGCATTTAATGGGGCTTATTCTAATTTCTAAATTGTTATCTATATCAGTATATGATTTATGGAATTTTATTATTTTTGTTTTTTCTAAGTTAACCTTTAAATTGTTACTATTTAACCAGTTATTTACCCTTATTATTTCATTTTGCACTTCGTCGTTTATTGAATTTTTCAGACATTTTATAAGTAGAGTAGTATCATCTGCGAATATGAAGCTTTCATGTTTTGTCACTTTAGGCAATTCGTTTATATAAATTAGAAATAGGTCGGGACCTAAAATACTACCTTGTGGTACCCCACAATCAATGTTCTTATATTCGGATCTGTAACAGACCTCTTTGCCGCATTCAATATTCCTTATTTCAACACATTGCTTCCTATTTGTAAGATACGATTGAAACCAATTATATGCGTTTCCTCGAATACCACACCTTTCAAGTTTATTCAATAAGCGTTCATGGTTAACAAAATCAAAGGCCTTACTTAAATCGAGAAAAACAGCAGCCACAGATAATCCTTGATCAATCGCTTGCGTTATTTGCTTTACTAACGAAAAACACGCCAGCGTTGTTGAGCTGCCTTTTGTGAACCCATATTGCTGTTTACAGAGTATGTTATTAATATTAAAATAACCAGCAACTTTGGCTTGCATTGCCTTCTCAAAGATTTTTGAGATTATAGGGATAAGTGTTACTGGTCTATAATTAGACATATGTCTTGCATTACCCTTTTTAAAAAGCGGTCTTACTACAGAAATTTTTAATTGTGACGGGAATAGTCCTTGTTCGAAAGACAAGTTCACTAGGTGGCATAAAGGGTAGCATATGAATTTCGCAGCTGATTTTATTATTTTTGTGCTTATATAATCATATCCCGTTGATTGAGTGTCTTTTAGTGAAATGATAATTTTATAAATGTCATGAGGAATTAATGGAGATAAATACATTGAATTTAATTGATTATTATTATTATTAATATTATTATAATGTATGTCAGGTGTATTATTACAATTATCATTTTTTGTTATGTCAATAAAGTAGTTGTTAAATAAATTTGTAATGTCTTTCATTCTTGTATACATTTTATTATCCACTTCTATTGTGTCAATGTTATTACGTGTGCATTTTCCGTCAGTATTATTTTTTATTAGTGCCCACGTGGCTTTACATTTATTTTTTGACCGTTTTATAAAATTACTGTTATTCTTAGTTTGCGATTCATTAATACATTTTTTTAACACTCTAGCATATTTTTTATATTTTTCCATTAATTTGTTCTTATTATTACCTCCGTGCCTATATTTAAAGTATAAAATGCGTTTAACTACACATGATTTTTTTATACCTTTCGTTAGCCAACATATTTTTTTAGGTCTGTCATTAACTTTTACTTCTATCCACGGAAAACAGAGATCGTAAAATAGAACAAAGGTGTCATAAAATGATCTAAAGCTTTCTTCGGCATCCTTTTGACTAAGCGTGTCTGTGAACGATAGTGCAGCCATTGCATCTAAGAATTTCCTAATATTGTTTTTATCATAATCACGTTTTTTTACAAGGTAAAAGTTAGCCCTTTTCTTACCCTCACTTTTGTCTACTGGAAATGTTATGGATTGTCCAGTTTCGTGGTCTGAGAGTGCCAAATGATGAACTTCTGCTTTATATGAAATCAAATTACTCGCAATTTGGTCAATACTCGACAGACCGCGGGTTGGTAAATTTATGTTCGTTTTTAGATTGTGATTCAAAAGAATGGATTTTAATTCTCTGTGTTCCTTTGAGTTCTTAAGCACATCGATATTCCAGTCACCACAGATTATTATGTTTTTCTTAGAAGATCGATGTAATTCTATTAGCAAAGAATCTAGGCTATTAATAAACATGTCTAAGTTTTCCTTGGGTACCCTATATATACATAATATTATTGTTCGGCAAGAAGCCAATTCTATGCCACAACACTCGAATATTAGTTCCCTTGCATACTTTTTTGTTATTTCAAGTACGTTAAATTGTATGTCCTTTTTAACTAATATGCAAGATCCACCTCTCTTTTTATTTTTTCTTGAAAAGGAAGCCGCAAGATTATAATTAGGTAGCATTAAATTTTTCTCCGTATTTTTAGTTAGAAATGTTTCGGTTAAACAAATAATGTCAATTATGCCTACTTTTTGTTTTAATGTCGTTGATAATGTTATTTGTAAAATGTCCAATTTATTTAAAACTCCTGCAATGTTTTGGTGTAATAAAGTCAAGTAGTTAACGTTTTTCATAAAAAAGATATGTTATTGTTATTCAGATTTTTCTTCGGTACATGTTTAAAGTAGTATGTTATTTTTCTTTTATTGTGAAAGGTTGCTGACCAGTTTTTACCGTGTTTGTTGTTTTTCTCGTTCGTCACATTTGGTTTATGTGCTATACGCCCAATTTTACAATTTTCTTCACTTTTTTGTTTAAAACCGCATATAAATGTTTTGTCGTATTCATCACTATCAATTACCAAATTAATTTTTTTACCTATTTCATTTAAGAACTTATTATTATTATTATTATTATGATAGATATATTTGCCCATATAACTAAGGATCTTAACATTAGTAAAATCTTTTAAAATTGTTTCTAATCTAAGTTTTAAGCTGTTATAATTTAAGTATTTATTGTTTACATATGGAACAATTATCACATTTGTCCTAGCTAATTTTGGGAGTGTTAAAGTTAGACTATTAATAAATGAAGCAAGACTCTTATCATTTACCCTTGTTGCTAGAATGACATAATCAGATTTTGTAAATTTACTAGCCGATTCATTTGTAATACTTAAAAGCTTAGAATATGTTGCATTTTGTTTAATAAAACCTAATACTGTATATATGTCATTCCATTTGTTGTTATTCCTATATTTTTGTACAATACTACTAAGTCCCTTTATTTGTCGGTCTCCAATAATATATATCTGTGGTTTATGTATACTCAATTGCTCTTTTCTTTGCTCCTGTTCATAATTTTCTAAATACATATTTTTACATAAAATGTATTGTATTTTTGAACAAATGTCGTAATTGTAAAACTTATCAGATTGTTTTATGTCTGGAGGTATGTAGTTACAGTTATCATAGTTTTTAATTAATGAATAAATTGTTGTGTTAAGAAAATCTGTATTTAGATAAGGATTTTCTTGTATACCTATTAAAAATACTTGTGCTAATCTTAATTTGTTAAGTGCATTGCAAATGTCGGTGAACAATTTATAAGGATTCTTGTCATTACAGCCCACGCCAATAATAACAATTGTATTTTTATTCAATAACTTAGAATTATACAAGTAATCACAATAATTAAGTATTTGGTAACCCGTAGCCTGAGGCTTAATATAGCCGTATACACTAATATTGTTTTTAAAGTCTTCTAAATAACACAATTTATTGTGAATGCCTACTGATAAATTTGTCATTTGTTGATCACCAAGGACGTAAACATTGTATTTTTTTCCCCCACAGTCTTCAGTCGTCATAAACCCTTGAGACGCGATGTTGTCGATTGCAGCGATGGATGATTCGCTAAAGTTATTATTGACTAATTTGTTTGTTTCCGTGAAATCTTGTGAACTACACATATTATTATAATGTAATGTTTTTGTAGCATTGTGTTTCTTTAATCTTAGTGGTGAAGGCAATTGTGATGTCTTTATTTGTGAGTTTAATTTTCTGTGTGATTTTGGAGTGCAAATCCCTTTAATTGGTGTAGTTGTTGAATTGTTTGATACTGATTTTAAAATAGTTACAATTTTTTTGGATCCTTCCAATTTCTTTTTTAAAGATATAATTTCTAAGTTTAAGTTTCCAATCTCCTCATGTGCGCTGGTGAGTTCATTTTGTAACCTATTTATTTCTAATTTCAAACTTGAAATTTCCAAACTATCAGTAATTATTATATTAGGTTCACTTGTCGTTGATATGTCCAGTCTAGATGTAGAAAAAGAGTCGTCATCATCAGAGATACATGAAATATCTTGGTCTGATTTAGATTTTGTCAATTGTTGTTTCCTGTAGGTTATATTATCCAGATAAGAGCTATAGAGAGACTACGAATCCAGAAAATTTTTAGATTGTAAAGACTAAATCGATCGATCGCTTGTGAATGGGAGCTTTAAATCAAAAGCACTAAGGAGTATTTATACCAACTTTAAAGCAAATCGCTCCCAAACAACTTTCTTTCCCTTTTTATTCCCGTTAGGGGACGAATTTCAATAAACTATGATACACGAATTCCATCAATTCTGTTACATAATGTTGGTGCAAAATTTGAAGTAGATTGGACCAAGGAATCACGTTGTTCCATACAAACTGTTTTCCCCCTTTTCACCCCCTTAGGAGTCGAATTTCGAAAAATCCCTTCTTATCGGATCCCTACGCATTACAAAGAGTAAGCCCTGCAAGTTTCAGGTCTCTACGATCAGCGGTTTAGGCTGTGCGTTGATCCGTCAGTCATTCAGGACAAAGGATTTTATATGTATAGACAATCGCGAATACATAAATCAAACTATTTCCTTGAAGAGACAATATATTCTCGTACCTATGTTAGCGTTTCCTTCGGTGGCTCCATAAAACTCAACGACCTTCTTGATGCCAAAACGATTGACGAATTCAGTCCATATCTGCAGAGAAAATTAACACGTCATTACCCATTAGAATATCTTTGGACATCCCAAATTGTTACTTCACAAGAATGAAAAAAATCCGAAAGATCCCTATTTATGAAATTAAAATTCCAACACTCATGTGAGAGGGACAGAATGTATACTCACGGTGGGTCTCATTCCGTTGCCGTAGACGGTGCGCACTTTGTGTTGTCTGTCTGTGGCTGAAGGCGGGGTGGCCAGCACGTACCGACACATCTCCCCGATGTAGTGGGCGGCCTGAAATTATCCGTGTCATAATATAATATATGTCACTGTAAAATTGTAAAAACCGTAAGATTGTAATATAACTAGTGAAAATGTAAAATTTTGGTGGACTTCTGACGCGAATATGCTGCCTATAATTTAACACATTATTTTTCGTTAGATTATAAATAATAGTTATGAATCTTTCGATATATTTTTACAAGTTCGTTAGTTATTTTACAATCTAACGGTTTTTTACAATTTTACGGTGACATATATAAATGGAAGTACATTGGGTTCACATAAATAATTATTTATATTATAACATTTTCAGGCATTATCTCAAGTTCGTATAGGTATCTTTTGACATAAGTTAATGTAAACAAAATAGAGTGGTGGACAGTGGACACCCCATCACAGTAGTCTCTGTGTCTGTTTTTAGTTAATTACACGGTTGACGGTACTCCTCTATTTTGATAAAAAAAATATCCTGTACAAATTTTTCGTTTCATAACTAGGCAGTAGTTAGCTAGATAAATTTAAACGTTAGTGGAATAAGTTACGAAGGAAGTCCAAGAAATAGCTGCTTTGATTTGAGTATCTCACTACTAGTCTGCTCTTTCCTCTACCCTTGTCGAAAATAGAGTGGTTATATGTTTTACGTATCGTAGCTCTTAAACGGATGAACCGATTTTAATCTAGTTTTTTTTATTTGGAAGATCTAAGACTGACATGATCGAGAGTGTTCTAGGCTATAATTCATCATCATCAGCTTGTTCACTGATTGACAATTTGGTGGCTACATAATTGTTTTAATTGAGTACTTACAGTAGCGTTATATTTGATGCAATCAGGGAAATAGGCGGACGCGGAGAATTTGGTTCTCAGCGCGATGGTGCAGCCGAATATAAACGCCATGCCGACTGTGATGACTCCACCGGCGGAGTGGTACAGCGGCATGGGGCAGTAGATGACGTCACTAGCCCGCAGGCTGCCCAGGAAGTGCACTCCCGATGACATGAACAGCATTCTAGAATGTACAAAAATGTATTCAAGTAGACAAGTCTCGAAAGTTACATGTGTCTATGAAACTTATACTGAAATGAAAGTCAGCAGAAATGTTCATTATACTATCGAAGAAGTTGCTGCTCGACCAGGTATAAAATGTAAATCGTTTAACAGCACCGTTGATACGTGCGCACGCACACGAGTACCTACTCACGTGTAAATATACGTTAAAGTTTCAACGGGTCACTTCTTTTGTGTTTAAATATTTTGAGACGTCCTAGTGCCTAGTCCTAGGTAAATGTTTAGAAACTGGTTGAGCTACTGCTCGGCAAAGTTACTACTTTGCCGATATTGTACGTATACCTGGGCCTCTAGTCAAGATGCATTCGATAATTTCGACGACGAAGTTCGAAAACAAAAATGTATGGGATTTGACATAAGTCATCGTTAAGTGAAATGTCGATTGCGAAGCCTTAAGTCAAATCCAATACATTTTGTTTTCGAACTTCGCCGTCGAAATTATCGAATGCATCTTGACTAGACGCCCTGGGAGATATAATCAACCTCCAAAATAGGCGGATGTTCTAGGCTCGATTGTATCTAGATATTGTTTACTGTAATTCAATTGACCTAATTCTATATAATGCTTCTTAATTTAACTTCAATTTCAAACACACCAATCGCGCACACTCACAGAAACGACACAATGTCGTATATTTACCTGGATGGAGAAATGACGGCTGCTTTGGGTAGACCCGTAGTTCCCGAGGTGTATATGTACAGCAGGCGGCCGTTGAAGCCCTCGCCCTCCGACAGAGACCAGGCAGCAGGAGGTGTGGTCTCCAGCATATGCGTCAGGTCATCAGGTGACTCCGAGACCTTGACGGCCTCGGGGGAGGTGTTCAGGGGACGACGGGTGAACTTGAGCAGCCGGATAGATGGACTGATGTCCTTCTTGACGTCGTTTACCACTGAAAGAAAAAGTTTGGTAAATAAGTATACCGTATTAGTATATAATATACTTATTATGCAATACAGACACTCATAATAATTATTTTAAAATTCTTAATTAAAGGCTTTGTAAATCTTACAGGAACCCTAAGTTCATCAGTCTGTCCTCTCTTAACAACTTTTGTATTTATGAATATAAAAATCTGAAATTTTGTACTATGGTTATAGATTGCGTATAATGCGTTTCAAATGAAAATAGGAACGTCAATGACCTTTTTCTGTCAAATATCACTTGAAAAGTGCGATTTTCAGAAAAACTTGTGTGTATATAAATATTAATAGTCTTGCATCGAATTTAGATAAAAACGTTAAATTGTAATCAATAGGCAATCGGACTAATTTTTTTTATTGCATAAATGAATAGTACTCTTAAATATGAGTAACTTTTCAGAAGAAACCGTATATCAAAAGTCAATATTTTCAAAGGTACAGCGATTTTTATAAAAAAATTCGCGAGCCTCCTAAAAACGCTCCATACTAAAGTCGACCTACAAATGACGTCACTTGTAGGTTATAGTTTAAGAAGTAGTATATGAAGTATATGGCCGCAGGAATATATTTGTAAATATCTCCGATATTTGTGCGTTTAAGTTCATACTTACCATAATTAATGTTTTTGTATATGATGTGAGTAAACTAATGATGTAGGTTTTGTTTACCAATTTCGCAAAAAAAAATTTTTTTTTGGTATAGACTCGCGAAATTTTGTATACAAATCGCTGTACCTTTGAAAATATTGACTTTTGATATACGGTTTCTTCTGAGAAGTTACTCATATTTAAGAGTACTATTCATTTATGCAATAAAAAAAAACAGTCCGCTTGCCTATTGTCTAAACATAAATTTAACTATTAACTAGGCTGTTATAGCCTAAATTCGAAACAATATGACGCCGACTTGATCCTATTCTCATTTGAATCGCATTATACAGACTTCATTTTTGGCATCATAAAATAATTATAATATTGTATCTTTAGGATGGCTTCCCAATCCTCATACAATATGTGAAGTGGGTAATGGTAATGAAAACTATATTTTTTTCATTCTACCCCATTGAGCGATTTCGTTGAATAGGTATTTTTAAATAAAGATGATGTTTAATTTTTTATAATGTAAATCATTTTCGAGTACTCGACCTCCAAAGCTACTCTTTAGGAAAATTAATTTTAGCGAAATTGGACAATAAACTTTAAACAAATTAAAAAAAAAACCTATTGCGCGTTGATTATAGTTACGGAACCAACCTTAGACATTTCCTGACTTGCTCTTGGTTTAGTTTTTTTTCGTATCTAATTAATGTTCATGTATGATTTTGCGCACCTAAAAGTTCGTTCATAATAATATCTACCTACTTATAGTATCATATCCAAGTCACATAGATGAATAAATTTTAGTCTATGCCTAGTCATAACCTTTTTTGTCTTTTCGCTGAGAAAATACCTAATGTCTTTTAAGTTTCAACGTTATAATAATTTAAAAATAAATAAATAATATTTAAAAACTAATAAATAATATTTTTAACCTAATATAATTATTACCGTCACATATAATATTATGTAAGTTGAAATATTTTTATTTTTCAATCGTCGTCTCGTCGGGGGACCGCTATGTGAGAAAAAGAGGTGTAGTCGCAGATTGCAACAAAAGAATTTACTCCGGGAAAAAATTCGCTCGTACCTAAATGTAATTTGTAATAATTAATTACATAGCTGTTGTTGGAAAAACACTTTATAAACTTTAGCGGTCCCCTGACGAGGCGACGATTGGAAAATAAAAGTATTTCAACTTACATAATATTATATGTGACGATAATAATTATATTAGGTTAAAAATATTATTTATTAGTTTTTAAAGTTTATTTTTTATGTCGGGGTTTTTATGTATCGATATTAAAATATGCGCGCCTTGTAGCATCACGTCTTGGTATGCTGACCCTTACTGCTCCTTTAAATAATATTATGTGTAAAGCATAAAGAAGCAATGTGCCAAAAGTAGAATAATTTAAAAGTCACGTGCGTACTGCGTAAAAAATAGTGCAAAAACGTTTTAAAATTTTATGTGGGTACTTAAACTCATAAAAGTCAAGGAAACTATTAGAATAATAAAATACATAGGCATAAGGCCTAATATGTTTTTTTTGGCGGTCAGGTTTGAGAATGCAGACACTACTTTGGCAAGACAATTTATTAGACTCATAATAGAGGAAATTGCTTTACCTTGTACTTAAATTTGTATGTCATGCTACCATCATCTAGTCAAGGTTGAAGTATAATATAAAAGTAATTAAAAACACCAAATTGAATCATGTATTTAGAGGTTATATTGATTGATATGATAATATTAATTACTTATAAATAATTAATAAAACATTCATGATATTTGAGGATTATAAATCAGTAAAACCATTTTTAAAATAAGATAAGTGAATAAAAATCCGGCAAAATACGAGTCGGAGTCGCACACGAAAGGTTCCGTATAAAACGGGTAAAAATCATATCTGTAGTATGGGAGCCCTACTTAAATATTTATTTTATTCTGTATTTCTTGTTATAGGTGCAACAGAAATACACTTTCTGTAAGAATTTGCACTCTCTAACTATCACGGTTCATGAGATACAGCCTGATGACAGACAGACCGACAGCGAAGTCTTAGTAATAAGACTTGACCCTCTTAGGTACCCGTTCGGTACGAACCAGGGAATAAAAAAGGGAATAAAGAAAAGCGTAGCGCTAGCGTAGACCTCTACGCCATGTGTGCTACGCGGTCCCATTTTGAGGATTCAAAAGAATATTCAACGAAGACAATGACCTTTGTTTCTCTAAAAATTCTACAGACATCTATTGACTAGACCACGCAAGTCTCATCGTCTCAAGTGTGCCATTATTTCTCAAATTACTGTGACGTCAAAAGAGCGATTTAGTGGCGATAACTACCCGTTCCCGAGTAAACGATACAAAGGCCGTAGCCGCGCGCCGCCCTGTCGCGCTTATTAGCTTTATAGTTTTTGTTTGACGTTTAGCACGGAGAATATTCGAGAGGAAATAGCACTGAAGGACACTTCCTTCACGGCACACATACCTGACTCGAACTCGCTGCCGTAGATGAAGGCGTCGCACTTGGCGATGGTAATGGAGTGCAGCAGCGTGTGGCCGGTCTGGTTGGTGTTGATGAGCGGCGAGATGCCTCCCACCCGGGCGATGCCCAGCCACAGCGCCGGCATCTCGGGGTAGTTGCTCGCCATGACTGCGACGGTGTCGCCACGTTTGATGCCGAGAGATTTAAGTACAGCTGACACTCGGAGACTGTAGTCTTCTACCTGTAATTGTCGTCGGTTAATTTTCTGCTATCCAATCTTTTGTAGAGTCAATCTATGAACTCTACACGCCCTAACTCTAGAAGCCCTAATTGCACATTAATATTTTAATATCCTCTTTCAGGTTTGTTTCATCGTAATGGATTCATGTTTTATAGCTGATAGTTTTATTTAGATTTCTAAAGATGTGTATCCCTTGGAAGTACAATTATAACGGTTGACTATAAGTCAACTAGACGTTGCGAGCGACTTCGTGTGCGACAAAAGGAAATCTCGTGGAACCGTACATTTTGCCGCAATTAAAGGTAGTCTATGTCCTTCCCCGTGGTCTATTCTATATCTGTGCCAAATTTCATCAAAATCGGTCCAGTAGTTTCGAGCCTAGGTATTCGATGCAAACAAACAAACATTTCCTCTTCATTATATTAGTGTAGATAGAGCCATGAGTCATGACAAAGGTACTTATCAGCTATTGCCTAACGGACTACTACTAGACGTAAAAATACATGAAATAACTACAATTTTTATAAAAAAAACTATAACCCGAATGCGTAAATGAGCCTATGTTACCCGGGCTGTTATTACGAATCTATTGATACCAAATTTATAAAAATCGGATCAGTTGTTTAGGCGTTACGGTGGAACAAACATACATACCTAATACATAGACTGCCAAAATCATTACCCTTCCTTTTGGTTTCGCTGTAGTCGGGTAAAAAAAGTATTTAATCGGATCTTACTTTGGCCTGTAGCCTATACTTATGTCCCTACATATATATCACTTACTTAGTGAGACCAGATTTAAACTATTACTATAGCCGCAGAGTTAATTATGGTGTTGATCATCGTTTCTCAACCGGGTCGCGACCCTTGGGGGTCGAGTTTGTTATTAAAGGGGGTCGCAGTCTGTTGAAAAATAATAAATAAAAACTACATGGTACAAAAGATTCGTTTTTCGAACGTATCTTTTGTATCGAACGTCGAAAAAATCGTTCGAACGTTCGAACCAGTGAAGGCTATAAAATTAGCGCGCCATGTAGACTGATATATAACCTACATATTATAATTTTATAGTGACGGGGTCGCAAGACTTTTTACTATACTTTTTGGTTTTTTCGTGGGTCGCGACATAAAAATGGTTGAGATACGATTGTGTAGATAAAAACCTTTAATCTCCATGTCCAGTTTTTCCTAGTACAGTCATAAACGTGTATTATGAAGATCGTTATCAACTTGCGTCAGAATCGAAAGTTCAAAGTTGATTCGGCAGAATAGCAATTTATTCAGGAATAAGGAAACATAATGCCTAAATATTTTATTAAAAAATTAATAACATTATAGCATAGCATAGTATTTATAATGAAGGTCGCCGACAGACCCAAACCGGACAGGAGCAAGTCGAACTCGCCTTCCGAGGATTCCGTACAAAGTAGAAACTAAAAACCGAGTCTCGCAGTTTTTGTCGAACCTGAAAATGGATGATGATAGTTTGTATGAACTTATTATTTTTGACATCTTTCGTTTTAAATAAAACTGCATTGCATTTGTACTAGTAGCCATCATTAAATTTCGACATTACATTTACACCTATTTTTTTTGCTTTTTACCTTATGCTTTTCTTGTACTTGTAGTATAAAGAAAGATGTAGTCAAATGTTTTGTTGTTGTTGCCAATTCGTTGCCAAATTTCATAGTTCTAAGTCAAGGAGAATACCCTATGAATTTTGATTCCCGTGTATACATATTATATGAAAATAAATATTCAAGAGGCTTGCTGTTTATGTGCTCGATATGAAAAACGGCAACAGGTCGACGCGACGACGCTTGTAATATGCACATAATATTTAGTTGTAAGTATATTCACTTCCACACATACATTCATTTACACACTTACAACAAATGTCATTTTTATTAATACTAGTACTAATAGTCCTACTAATATTATAAATGTGAAAGTTTGTGAGGATGGATGGATGGTTGTTACTCTTTCACGCAAAAACTATAGAACTGATTTCGATAAAATTTGATATGGTAGTAGTTTAGGCTCTGGATTGAAACATAGGCTACTTTTTATCCCGAAAAAGTACAGTGTTCCCGAGGGATACTATATTTACGCGGGCGGAGCCGCGGGTAACGGCTAGTTTTAATAGTACGGAACCCTTTGTACGATCGACTCGTTCGACGTTAACTTAAAAGTTTTTTTTTACAGCTTTAAGCGAGAGAAAACCTGAGTATGCGGTATTCATTTCAACTCGATAACTCCACTCGTACCGAAAATATAAAAGGAATTGACAGTCAGAGGGACGGACAACATAGTAATCTTATACGAGGGCGGCACTGAAAATTTCGGGAATCAAGGAAGTGACACAACATTACTATTTAAAAATGTATTTATTGCTTTTCGAAGTATTCTCCGCGAAATTTGACACATTTTTCAATACGATGGAACCAATCATTGAAGCAACCATTCCATTCGGAAGTTGGGGTCTCCAAAATGGCCGTTTTGTAGGCGTCCACAGCTTCTTCAGGTGATGAAAATCTGTGACCACGCAATTTATTCTTTACTTTAGGGAAAGTATAGAAATCATTAGGGCTTAGATCGGAGCTGTACGGCGGATGGTCTAATAATTCTATGATTTCTTGCTCTAAAAACTCTTTTGTTCTGTGCGCGGTGTGAGAACTCGCATTGTCGTGATGGAGGGTGATGCGGCGGTTGCAGTTCTTTCAGAAACGACCTGTGGCAAACAAATGTTAGCATACCATTCTGCATTAACCGTTCTTTGTCCCTCAAGAGGAATAGTCGCAACATGGCCGGTTTTGGAGACAAACGTGGCCACCATTTTTTTTGCAACACTCCGTGAACGAACAATTTTTGTTGGCTTTAACTCATTTTCGAACACCCAAACTCGTGACTGGTTTTTTGTTTCGGGTTTGTACGCGTATATCCAGGATTCGTCACCTGATACGATGTTGTATACAGCATTTGAGGATCCTGCGTGGAATCTTTTGAGAGTTCTGACGCACCAAGTAACGCGAGCCGCTTTTTGCTCTTCACAGAGCAAATGCGGTATCCATCGGGAAAACAACTTTTTTACACCTAATTGTTCATGCATGATTATTTGTATTTGACTCATGCCAATGTCTAAGGTTGCCTGAATTTCGCGGTATGTCGCATGTCGATCTTCCTCAATCAGCTTACGCACAGCATCAACGTTTTCTTGGGTGACTGCAGTTTTTGGACGACCTTGACGGGAATCATCATTCATCACTGAGCTTGACACGTCCACGTTGAAATTCAGCAAACCAGCGATAAATTATGGTTTTGGATGGGGCTTCATCACCAAATGCAGAAATCATCCGGTCAACACACTGTTTTTGTGTTAAACCACTTCGAAAGTCATAATAAATCATCGCTCTAGAATTTTCTCGAGTCAATTCCATTTTCTCAACGACTAAACAAGTTTGACAAGACCTTGTGACAAGACCGAGAATCTTTTTTTAAATAAATAAACGGTATTCGATTTTTAAAACCAATCAATCAATCAATCATTTATTCACAAGATGTGGTAGTGATGGTGGTTACAATAATAAAAAATAGTTCTTACACATCCTACCATAACAATGGTGTGTGAATGTCAAGTTTAAAGTTAAAAATAAAATAAAATAAAATAAAGTTTATTGAGCAAAAAGTACATGAAATCTTATGTCTATCACTGGTCTTCACACTAGGATTCCCTGTGTCGTGAAGGCCAGTCTCTTTCATATAAGAATCTTACGTTAAATTACATGGCTGTACGAGTTATATAACAATGTTACAAAGTTATTGAGGTAAGTATGTAAATAATTGGTAAGTTATCTATAAATCTAGGTATACCTTATCTATACAGATAAATAAAATTTAGGTGTTTGTTTTACTTAGTTCTATGCAAACGAAGTTGCGGGCATAAGCTTATAGACTATATAGAGTTATAAGAAAAGAAAAGAAAAGCGCGCGAGGATGTATGTATGTGTGTAAGTGTGTGTGTGTGTGTGTGTGTGTGTTTGTTTGTGTGTTTGTGTGTGTGTGTGTGTGTGTGTGTGTGTGTGTTTGTTTGTTTGTGTTTGTGTGTGTGTGTGTTTGTTTGTGTGTTTGTGTGTGTGTTTGTGTGTGTGTGTGTGTTTGTGTGTGTGTGTGTGTTTGTGTGTGTGTGTGTGTGTGTGTGTGTGTGTGTGTGTGTGTGTGCGTGCGTGCGTGCGTGCGTGCGTGCGTGCGTGCGTGCGTGCGTGCGTGCGTGCGTGCGTGCGTGTGTGTGTGTGTGTGTGTACGCGCGTGTATGCGGATGTGTGTGTCTGTCTGTCTGTCTGTGTATGTGTGCTTGTGTGTGGACCCTAGCCCTACGACAGTGTCTTGGGTTCAGTAAGCCGTGAGCTAGTACTGCTAGGATCAGGTGTATGGTGTGTGAGGCAGTGGCATTATTAAAAGTGTTTACAAACTGCTACGCAGTAGTTTTTCCGTATCATCGTAACTGAGGTTCTGGAAAAAGCTTTTAATCATTGATTTGCATTTAGATCTCTTGCATGATAGTAAGTTAATCTTTTCATTGATAATACTATATATAAAAGGACCCATATAGTAAAAGCACCTTTTTCCAAAATCTAGTCAAATTTTTGGTTTATGCCATTTAGGTTTCCTTTGTGAGCGAGGGTTTGTTACCACTTTGGCTAAAGCGTTTTTGTGAAATTTTAAAGCCACATTCATAATATATATCTGTCGCGCTCGCAACATGCCAGTTTCTTGGTATAAATTGTTTGTTGGATATCTTATTGGTTTTTTATATGCCACTTTTAGGATAGCCCTTTGGGCGCGTTCTGCTTTTAGGAAATGTGACTTTGGTGCGACCCCCCAAGCCGTAATACAATAAGTTATTAAAGATTCGCAGAGACTAAGATAAACCATTTTTAGTATCTTTGGGTCTGCAATCTGGCGCATTCTCCTAAAAATGTGCATTAGCTTTCTAATTCGTCCGCTTACATAGTCTATTTGCTTTGACCACGTAAGGTTTTGGTCAATGTAAACCCCAAGGTATTTTATACATTGAACTTGTTCAAATTCTGGAGTTGAGCATGTACATTCTGAATTCTCGTTTCTTTGGCAAGTGTGCAATTTTAAAGAAAGGTAAGTTGGGCAAATGTTTCTGTTATTAATACTAAAGTTCATTATTTTTGTTTTATCCACATTAAGTGTCAAGAGGTTATAGCACAGCCATCTCGCAACCTGATTTATACCAGACTCTGCCGCCTGATATACAGAATCCCATGTCATACCATAAAAAACTATGGCTGTATCATCAGCATAGGTGAAAATTTGTGCATTACCTAGTGTCAAAGAACAAAGGCTATTTATGTATATAATGAAGAGCGTCGGACCGAGCACGCTACCCTGCGGTACGCCATATTTAGGGTTGTCATAGCAGCTGTACGTATTGCCTAATATTATCCTCTGTTTGCGATTACTAAGGTAAGATTGGAACCACTCTAGAGCAGTGCCTCGAATACCTATGTCTTCCAGTTTGCCCAATAGCAGGCTTCTAGACACTTTATCAAAGGCCTTCGCAAGGTCCAGAAAGATTCCAGTGCATTTGTTACCTGAGTCCAGTTTAGTGACAACAAAATCAACTAAATCTGAGACAGCATCCTCAGTTGATCTGTCCCTACGAAAACCGTACTGATTGTTTGAAAGAATACAATTGTTTTCTAAATAGTTTAGTAGTCTTGTATTCATAATCTTCTCGAGTATTTTTGACAAAGATGTAAGAAGCGAAATAGGACGAAGTTTTAACATTAGGTACATTTTAACATTATTTTTCATCACGCAATTGAAATTAAACATTAAATTATTATTATGTCAACATTTAAGGAAGTTATTATATAATTATGTTTTAGTACACTGTCAAAATTACATTTTTTATGTCAAAATTTAATTACTAGCATCCTAAGTATCTAATACATAATAAGTCAATTTTAATATAATAAATGTCAAGTAATTCCAGAATTAAATTATAATAAATTATTATATATAAGCAGCATACGTCAGCGGTCAGATACTATTAACATAATATTTTTGATTATGTAATATGTAGTCATTTATGTTGTAAAAGCAATTTTCTAGAAGCCATATGGTTAACTTTTTTTTGTACGTGTTCAAAGATAAACTGTGTTTAAAATGATCTGGTAACTTATTGTATATGTCTATGGCCTGTATAAACACATTGTTTTTATATATGTCTAGGTTACATATTGGACGATAAATCTTATATTTAAATCTATCATTTTTACGTTCTACATTCGATTTGAGTTCAAAATATTGTAGATGTAATTTAACAAAAATACATAGTTCTTTAATGTACATTGCAAACTAATGGTAGTATATTGTATTTTTTAAAAAGCGGTTTGCAACTATCCATAGTTGAGGCACCAGAAATAGCTCTAACACATTTTTTTGGACTTTAAACACCTTTTCAATCTCTACTGAGTTGCCCCACAGCAATAGACCATATGAGAGAATAGAAGAAACGTAACCGTGGTACGCAGTTAGAGCTGCCTCAGTACTAACGGTTTGCCTTAATGTTTTTATTGCATAAACAAAACGGTCAAGTTTGTCACAAACATATTCTACGTGGACCTTCCAATTACAGTACTTATCAATCATAATACCTAAAAACTTTGCACTATTTTATTGTTGTTATATTTTATGTCTAAATTAATTTGCTGTCTTCTGTAGTTTTGAAATTGTATGATTTGTGTTTTTTCAGTGTTAACGTGTAGATTATTGTTATTTAGCCACTTTATTATATTTGTAAGTGTTAAATTAATTTATTCTTCGTACGTTTCTCTATCATCACATTTAATGACGAGAGTCGTATCGTCGGCAAACAAAATTGTTTCGTGATGAGTTATATTAGGAAGATCGTTTATGTACAGCAAAAACAGATTAGGACCTAGTAAACTACCTTGTGGTACTCCGTACTGATTCAGCTTATAATCGGATCTACTAGAAACTTTAGTGTTTTCGTAAATTTTTGTTACTTCCACACATTGAAAGCGACCTGACAAATAGCTACTGATCCAATCATTGGCAATGCCCCTTATTCCATATTTGTCTAATTTATAAAGTAGAAGTCCATGATGGACAAAATCAAAAGCCTTGCTCATATCAAGGAAAACGCCGGTTACTGGTACCCGGTTATTAAGCGATTCCGTAATAAGTTTTACTAGATTAAAACATGCTAGGGAAGTTGTACTATTTTTGCGAAAACCGAACTATACATTTGTTAAGATATTTTGCCTAGTAATGAAATCCTGAAGCCTTTTTAGCATAGCTTTCTCAAAAATTGTTGATAAAATTGGGATAAGTGTGATAGGGCGATAATTATTAACATTAGCTGTATCTCCTTTTTTAAACAATGGCTTAACTATTGATTTCTTTAAGACATCTGGAAAGCGGCCTTCTTGAATTGAAAGATTAATTATGAAGCTAAGTGGGTTACAA
Source organism: Glaucopsyche alexis (assembly GCA_905404095.1). NCBI lineage: Eukaryota > Metazoa > Arthropoda > Insecta > Lepidoptera > Lycaenidae > Glaucopsyche > Glaucopsyche alexis. Next base: position 8,292,282 of record FR990043.1, on the reverse strand, counting down.
ATATATTTTGCACAGAGTTTACTAATTTTTGTGTTGATTTCATCAACACCTACAGAGTTGGTATTGTTGAGACCATTTATTATTGTATATACTTCTAAGGGGTCCGTCGGATTCAGAAACATTGTATTTGTATGTGTGGTCATAGTTTTGTTTATATAGGAAATGTCAAATTTAAAATTGCTATTGTTTGTCATATTTATATAATGTTCATTAAATACTTGGCTAATGTCAGAAGATTTCATGTAGAGTTTGTTATTATAAAATATTTTATCTATGTCTTTGTGTGAATTTGTATCCCCAATATTTTGGTTTATGATATTCCATACTGCTTTACATTTATTTTTATTGTTTAATATATATTCTTTATTTTGTAATTGTTTTAATATTTGAGAATACCTTTTGTAAGTTTTGTAACTTGTTTTATTTTTACTTTGCATGCATTTTATGTATAGTATTCTTTTTTTTGTGCAGCATCTTTTCAAGCCTTTAGTAAGCCAAGTAGTTTTAGTTCTTGTATTATTATATTTTTTTATTGTGTAAGTAGGGAAACATAAATTAAAAAATAAAACGAATAATTCATAAAACTCTGCAAATGATTCTTTAAGATTTTCTTTCTTATATACTTCAGCGAAAGTGAGTGAGGAGACACTTTCATGGAACTTTTTAATATTTTGTTTATTAAAGTCCCTAATTTTTTCGGTCCAGCTATTTAAATGTAGTTTTTTATTCACGTGCAAAGTAAAAATTTGACATGTTTCATGATCTGAGAGTACTAAATAATTTATTTCGGTCTGAAATTGCTTCACATTGCTAGCAATTTGGTCGAGGCACGCATTTTGACGTGTAACCGATTTTATGTGCATCTCTATGTTGAAATTTTTTAAAGTACTTATGAGATCTATACAATATTTATTAGGCTTAAGGGTATCTAAATTTCAGTCTCCACATAAGATAAGTTTTTTAGAGCGATTTGAAATTTTAATTAGAAGTTGTTCCATTTTATCTATGAAAAGTCGAGGATTGCTGTTAGGGGTTCTATAAATGCAAATAATAATATTTTTTGGGTCTATTAAGTCGATTCCGCAACATTCAAATATAAAGTTGGAAGAAAAAATATTGATTGATTTTAAAACTTTAAAGTTCATTATATCGTTTTTTATAAGAATGCAAGATCACACATCATTTTCTCGTGACACAAAAAGAGGAGGACTCTTTTTGTGTTACGAGAAAATGATGTGACCAATTTATAACCTTGTATTTTGAGCAGGTTTTCCGTTCCTTTTTTGACAAAAGTTTCAGTGAAACATATAATATCTATTTGTTTAGACTCCCTGGATAAATCAAATAATGCAAAGTCAATGTATTCAATTTTATTTATTGCACCCGCTATGTTTTGATGTAAAATTCTTAATTCACATTTATTATGTTTTGGAACGAAAAAGTTTGTTAGAGCTAGGTTGGTGACACGATTTAATCTTAAAATAGTAAGGGATAGTTCCCTGTTTTGGTTTATATATTGTATTATCTTTATTTAAGGGGCCTGAACTTTGGATATATTTTTCTCTTTCATATTTTAAATCTGATATAATGGTATTTTGTTTTAATGTTGATACCAGTTCTAATTCTATAACAATTTTAAAACTTAACAATTGATGTAATTTATAATGATTATAAGACGATTATGTATTTTTGTTATGTATGTCTATAAATTTACAATTTGGGTAATTTTTGGTTAACAGTTTTATGTTTTTGTTTAACATATTTTCATTTAAAAATTGGTTATATTGTACATTAATTACAAATACTTTATGATGTCGCAGTAAGTAGAGCGAATTGCTCAAATTCGTGAGTATGCTACTTGGATTTTTGTCATGTGACCCAATCATTAAAATAACTATATCATCATATTTTATAGATAGACTTAAATTTTCACAGGATTTGAGCATTTCGTCACTCTGCGCCCATGGTTTAATAATACCTAGAATGTCATAGATTTTGTTAGATTGTTCTGGTGACGCATTTGTATATTATATAATTTTGATGCCAGGCCACGGGCCTGGTTATCACCTATTAAGTAAACGCAATTTTCCTTTTTGAAAAAACGCTCTGTGTCCTCCTTGTCGGCTGTAGAAGTGTTAAGGTACTGTTTGTCCAACTTTTTCGTGTAGAGATTACTATTGAGTGAGAGCGTTTCAAATTGTTCTTTTCGTGATTTAGAATGATTGTTTTTATTACTGCAGCAAAGTATGTTGTTAACGTTTTCAGGTTTCTCAGTTTTTTGGATATGCGGAGATAAAGAATTTAATTCGCGGTTTTCTAATAGTGATGTGCAGGGGCCATTTGAAGGAGTGTCGTCAATAATGTAAAACTCAAGCAGTTTATTTTTTTCTTGCAATTGTTTGCGAAGGCTATTTATCTCTTCGTGCGCTTCGGAACATTCTTTTTTTAATTCTAAAATTTGTTGCTTTAGCTCTTGTAATTGACATGATATAAGTTGAGAATTTGGGGAAGCTGTTTCTTCAGAAGGAGTAGGACTATGGTAAATATCTTCTAAAACAATATCATTTATATCAATATATGTATTATTCTTAGTTCGTGATCTTCTTAGCGTTACATGATTATTGTCATTAAGATTTTCCATGATAGCAGATAAGCGCCCTCTAGAGTGTAGAAGTACAAGTAATTGATAAATTATAAATTTGTAAAAGCGCCCTCTAGTCACCAGTTGTAAAAGCTTTTAGGCTTTATGGATCATAGATCTTTACGGTGTAGATTGTGTGGATGGTTGGTCGTTTCCGCTTATTCCACTAAATGGCAGAGGTTTGTATGCGAAGTTTGAATTTAACGACTTGCACATAAATATTTTAAGCCAAAATTATCAAATTCACTTTAAAGTCATTCACACAGTCAAATTCTAATCACTTTTAATACAGTTACTTACATCACATTATAATTTTCAAGTTTTGTTCATGTTTGACTATTATTTTTTCGTTAAAAGTTCTGGTACTTGTTGAAAATTTTAAGCACTGTTTATTTTAGAATTACACTATATTTTTTTGAGATAACAATTTCACTTTAAAATCGGGACTTTATCTTCAATTTTTTCACTTTTTATTAAATAATTCAAGAAATAACTAATAAATTCGATTTTTTGTCAAGAGCTCAGCTTAACTTTGTGCTATCAGGTCGAGCGCCATCTGCATCTTTTGTTTTCAAGGAGTTTTAAATTAAAAATATTTTAATATGACAGGAACAGTGGAAATATTCCATTCCCGGTACTTTTAGTGCAGCCTATGTAAGGGTTTCGTTTTTCCTCTTGAGGTACAGAACCCTAATAAGATCGAAATGTGGTCGGTTCTGTCGGCGATCACTACGCTACCTAATAAGTAAATAACTCATGAATCATGATTCTTTTTGTAAAAAAGATTTTCCTCAATTAGTAGGTACTCAATTTTATGACGGGCTATAATTACGACTTGCCTGTTGGAAGGTCCACGTCTCGTTTTCGAACAGGAAACAAGCTTTGTTGGGATGTTTCTTCACCACAGCGTGGAATATGTCTGGCATGGACCAGTTCTTCTTTGTAAAGCTGCTCGACATTCTCAAGATTTTGATGTAACACCATAATGCTCTGAAACAAGAACATAATAATACTCGTATATTCAAATATTTTTAAATGTTCCAATTCTTGCATTGTGTGCAGGATAAGCATCACGCACAATATTTAAAATATATTTTTTTTGGAGTAGGTGTAAATTCTTCGTTCCTGAAAGGAAAGAATATTTCATTTTATGTACCTAATGTTTTACTCCCAACTTCATCCTCATATGGGATTTTAACTATTTATAAAGTCGGTTATTGACTCAGTGTGTATAATAATATTTGAGGAACATCCTTATATTTTTACTATGATAAAAATATTTAACCGACCGTGACCTAGCACCAAAAATGTATACTAACTTTTTGCACGATGTTTTTGCTTTATATAACATAAAATAAATATTAACTTGCACGTGTCCACTAATGGCTCATTATAATTTATTTAATGTTTATTATTATTACTTTGCATAAATAAAATTATTTCTCGTAATTTTTTTATATTTTTTATTACAATTATATAGACTTAACTTGCGCTCTATCTGATGATAGAACCGTGAGAAAATTTTGATTTTACGTACAACTAAAGTAAACGAAACTGAAATACTAATACAACCTAACTAATATCTATAAGCAACACTTCTTGTATAGTAGTTTACAAGACGAAAAGTTCTGAAATGTTTGCAAATCAAGCCTAAAAACAATTATGTAGAGCCAAATAGGCTTCGTGTTTATCGTCAAAAGATGCAGAATCTTTGCAGAAGAAATTTTAATTTCTCATGCAAACCTGCACTTTTATACCTACAACCAGTTCTCTGGCAATGACCGCCAATGCAGAACCTTGAAGATATTTTCAAGTACGTACTCGAAACCTGTACCGGTAATAGTAATTGTAGGTAAATATTAATACAATTAATTATAGAGCTCACCTTCAAGTACCTTTCCATCAAAAATAAGTAAATAAATACAAGAAAATGTTAAATAACATGACTGTGCTCTACACCCATTTAGGCAGTTTGTACATGTAGGTACATTGTACATGCTTTACAAATAGCCAATTTTTTTATGTGCATTATGTGTGTATTCAAAACCAAAAATAGATATTTAATGAGCGTGATCAGATTCCAGTTTTAAAACTATAATATATAACATGTGACCTTAAACTTTGACCAGATTATTGTATAAAATAATTAACGTCGATTCATAACCGCGCGGTTGTTAGTTGCGAGGGTGTCCAACTGTCCATACATAGTGAGAGTTGTCAGGAAATGTTAATCATGTTATTTTTTTTGTTAAATATGAGGATTTTAATTTTATCTATGCATAATGTCATTACTTAGTTACTTACTTAATTCATTCGGATAAAAATACATCATGCATTTTATGACATAAGCCAAAAAAAAGAAATGAAAATTGAAATACGTAGGTAGGTTTAGGTTTTAGCTTTTTAATCGAAAACACTTTGGAATGTTATTATCTTAATAATATAAAATTTAAATACAATATCTTAGGTAATTAACATCGATAAGTCAATAAACACAACACTTATCAGACTTTCTGCAAGATTATAAAGCTCAAAGGTCGCCAGGATTTGGAATCTTACACATATTACTTACTATGCACCCGTGGGTAGCGATCGGGGAATCGCTGCCCACCGAATGGGTCCCAGGAAGTAAACCTAAGCCCGGGGAACCTTCGGAGAAGGAAAGCGGCGGCACACCATCTATGCCGTCGCATGAGAGCCTGTCATAGGCAGGCTTATGTGATATCCATGACCCCGCCCGCGCCATAGGCATCGTGCGGCTTTTTGTGGGTAAACCCAAGGGAGTCACACATAACCCTACGATGTAGGGTATTCGTAACGAATTTTACGCAAAAAAAAACTAAAAGGTACTTGGTTGGTAGTTAAGTCAATGCCGAGATATAATAATTTTGAAACTTGTTTTAAATCTTAAACTTTTATTGATCTTTGTTTTTTTTGGCAATCATAAATACAAAGGTCATACATTTTAAAACTTTTAATGTTTACCAAATAATATTAAAACCAGGTAGTTTAGTATCTCTGTTAAATTTCATCAAAATAAAATCGGTCCAGTAGTCTTCTAGCCTATTCAATGCAAACAAACAAACAAACCTTTACTCTCATATAGATTTATTACCTTTTTAGTACTATAATTATTATTTATTTATTTTCATAATGATATCCGTCATATAACAGAAAAATAAATGAGTTAAATTGGGCCTACCGGTTCTTAGATATTATAGATAATGCAGAAGAGAAGCTATGATTTTTTTAAATAATATGTTTTAAATAATAATATATTACGTTGCCTAAAATCAATTAAGGATATTTCGGGCACATGATTCACTGCTTGTGTAAAAACGTTTATGTAAAAAATTAATTGTCATTCTCAAAGTAAAAAAATCATGTTATCTGTGTATGGGTGACTCTCCGCTAAACGCAAACTCATATAAAGAAATATACATACTTAATATTATTTCTGCCTAAACGTCTTTACATAAGCAGAAAATTATGTGCCCAAAATATCCTTTACGAATTTTCCGCACAAAGCTTTCCTTGTAATAAATACCTACTTATGACAATTTAATTAATTGCGTTAAAAGCTAACATATTAAAATCAATTGGGCTTATTGAAATTTATTATACCTACATAACCAATGAAACATATTATGTACGAGATTATTACTAATTTAAAAATCTAGAATGAGTATATTACGAAATGAGGAATAAGAAAAGAAAACCAAACCAGAAATTCGACAAAACTAATAAAATGTGTTCCTGTGCCTATCATAAACAAGTTATGTACTGTGGTATTATCTTGCAAGAACGGAAGCAAAACTTTACAAAATTATTCTAATATATTCAATATTTTCTATTATTTATTTATTTTATTAGATAGAATATCAGTGAAAAATCTACTTACGACAAATCTCTCGGAGCAGTCTGTATGGCCACCCAGATCCATCTCCAGTAGAAGGCTATTATGTATATGATGAACAGGATGGCGAAGACCTGGAGACTGGTCTGCCAGTTCTGGAAGACCCACGCGACGGTGCACGCCGCTACTAGCACACCCAGGGCTAGCACCATGACTATCACTTTCCCCCAGGACACATTTGCAGTCACCACTCTCTTCCCTCCCTCCAGATCCCGTTTTTCCTTCACCTAAAACACCAGTGAACACCCAAATGACAAAGATACATGTTGTACCGGCGAAATACCGGCAAAAATATGTGTAGAGATAAGATATTGATAGTGCGCTCTTATCATTTTATTAGAACCGAAGAATAACTATGATTGGTAACGGTATCGTGATTAGAAAGAGTTTTGTCACTGTTAGGTAACGTTTAGTTCATTAACGTTGCTTGACAACGCTTAGCACACCTAGCGGAGCAGAAGACATCGCTAACCGTAGTCTATCCCATTCACAAAATTATAATAGGTTTCTTTCACTCCATTATTCATAGCATAGAAGCAAGCACTTGTGGTTAAATAACTATTTTGCACGCCTCGGGTGTGCTCTACTCTTGAAAGGCCGCGTTGTAACAAGTTCACAAGTCACAACATAAATCTGTATTATAAAAAATATAATAATGCATTATAAGAAAACTGCGTCTGTCTTACATCGCACGTTAAATAACCACTCAAAGTCGGAGTTTAAGGTTGCTTACCTCTGTGTTGTTGTTTATTGTCTTGCTCATGTTGTTATTGCAGTGTACGTTTGACATTTTGAAATTAACTTAATCTCGGAAAAGTCTTATACTTAAATCCTCATTTTTACGTCTGTACCTGTAACAATAAATAAATAATTGCATCTGATTTATAATACATATGAACCAATTAATAAGGAGCGAGACTGTAATATTTTTCTGAAATTGAATTAAATCAATTTCAGAAGAAATAACAAGAAAACTCATTTATAATCTGATCGCAAATGTTTATTGTTTATACTATTAGTTAGGAAAGGATGTTTAGATATATGGATGTCGGGATATTTATTATTTGTTTCTCTTTTATTTATTAACTATATACTGAACGGATTTTGATGAAATTTGGTGTGGTAGATATTTTAAGTTTAACTTTGAATAAACACAAAGGCGCCTTTTTATCGCAGCAATAACTAGATGTTATCCACGACTTCGTACGCGCAAAATGAAATACCACAGGAACCGTACATTTTGCTGTGATAAAAAGTAGCCAGTAGATAGTAAGTACCAGCGACTTGAACGTGAGTTCTATTTAAAAATATATTGTTTATCAGGATGTTGTTCGGGCTGGTACCCACTTCAAAATTATGAAGATTGAGTAGAGAAATAGTTAAAACTTTAGCTTAATTTAAAATACGAATTATTTACAAAATAAGTTTTATTTCATACTTATTTGTGCATTTTTACTTTGGAAGTCGATTTAATTTTTTGTTCGTACAATTAGGTACGTACTCTAATATGAAATATATCCAATGAGCGGATTATATAATTACTCATATTAAAGTATCTTCATAGTTCATAGTTTACTAAGTTTATTGTTAAGTCATAGTTTACTAACATAAATGCGTAGATAAATCACTAATGATTGGTCATATTGGATGAACATAGATAAATCATTAGTCTATGCATAAATGACACGAAATCGAAAATGCTTTTCAAGCTTGCAAGACATAGTTCCACTTCCAGTATTGTACTGTTTCCATAAATGTTCAAAAAGCCGGAGATAGGTTTTTGGTCAAGGTAATTAAAATTAATACACTTCTCCACGCCGATTTCGGTGACGGTGGACGGATTCATTGAAACCAGGCCAGCTACGCAGGAGTTGTTTTATAGTGCCCAACAGCCCCAGTGCACACACTTATTACACAAGAGCACTCTCTCTTCCTTTACTCTCGAAACCCAGTGGGACGGATGACCGACATGACTGGCGAGAGATCAGGCACAGGACCGACTTTTTACATGCCTATCCGACGCGAGGATAATTTTTTTGTCAGACAATCAGGTGATCATACTGCATTGTCCTAACCAAACTTGGGAACAACATTTTTTGTTATTGTGTTGTTCCAACGCGGGAATCGAGCCCACGACCTTCGAGTCGAGAGCCATGCTTTAAACCACTGGACCTGGATACAGGTTGTTAAAGGTAAGTGATCAGCGTCAATAATATTTTTTGGTACTTGACCTAATATTTACTAACTTTGGAACATTGTTTGAAAACTGTTTCCTATTGTAAACCAAATAGACGATTATTTGCCGAAGATTGTTTACTCACATAACACATTTGAAATACATAATTTAAGGCGAACCATTCCATAATACTTTTATACCTATATCTATTTCTTGTCCTCAGTTCAGTGTCGACATCCATAACCTATCCAATATACATAATGAAGGTTACTTTATTTCCGTAAGTTTATGGGATATCCGTAGAAAAAGATGTTAATTTTATCCCGAGCAAAATTCATTATCATAATTAAATAATTTTGTAGATAATGACTCGACCATTTGTATTAATTATAATATTTAAAGTTTTTGTTTTAGGAACTACGTAAAGAAGGCATAATTAATGGCATAACTATTGACGTCATGTTAGAAGCGTTGGTTTAATGTTATAAAGCTAGAAGAAGCTATGCCAGAAGCAATCCGTGTGGCGTGCGTAAAGATGATTCTTCTATTTATTTTTCCAAATTCTTTATAGGCGATCGCCTATCATCTCAAAAATTAACCCTCTTACTAATAAAAATATTTATACATTGGATAAGCAATAAAAAAAATAAGCAATGTTTTGTCTTTGTCTGCCAAGCGACTTTTCCAACGTATAAGACAAGGGCAAAACATTGTATTGCTTATACACTGATATTTTTTTTTTTATTTTTATTAAGAGGTTTATTATTTTTTTTATTGCATAAGGATGTTCGAAATCACTTACGTAAATTTTGGACATATGATCTACTGCTTATGTAAAGACGTTAAGGCAGAAAGATAATTAAAAATTACGAAAAAAGTACCTATGCTAAATAAAATTACATTGCGTTTTTTAATGCGGCGCTGAAGTCATTAACATCACAGAAACAGATAAGATGATTTAAAAAGGAAGCTATGATAAGACTGTGCCTAAATGACATTAATACAAAAGCTGTGTGGGGTCAATTACCTTTAACAGCGCCGTAAAGAGCGAAATGTAATTTTATTTAGTATATACTTTATTATTATTTTGAAATTTTTAATTATTTCCTGGCAATGCGTCTTGACATAAACAGTATGTAAATCAGAATATTATGCCCAAAATATTTGATCTTGATCAACCATAACATTATATAATATGTAACGTTGTATCTGTATGCTTTCTTTCTTGGAAAACATCCGTATCACGACACTACGAGTAAATAGAGAAGATGCATTTGTTTTAAATCAGCAAAATTATTATATTTTCCGAAAGGCAACATAAATATGGAACGAAAAACGTAAATAGTAGGTACAGTAATTAGTGCTAAATTAAAAAGTTACAGGATTTAAAAAAACGACGATTTTTTTTTTTTGCTTTGATCGCAAAACGAAAATTACTGTTCAAATTCTCATGTTATTTGTGTCATTTTTTGTTATTACAATTTAAATACATAAACGCAGTAGGTATTTAAGTTAATAAAATCAATTTTATATTTATCTTCATACATTTTCAACAGCTGTGACATCACTCCTGCTAATTTTTTTTATAGAGCGTTTCTAATGTACTCCAAAAATTTCACTTTTGTGATGATTGTATTTCGTCAACAATTGATCGTAGTATAGATATGCCATTGCAATGACAATATTTCCTGGCTTATTATAAAAAATTATGCATCTCTATTGGGTAAAATACAAACAGCATTTAAAAATCTTACGGCAAATTAGAGTTGGTCAGTTCGAAAATAATCAATGTAATTAATAAAATTATTTATTTGTTAATTTAAATAATTTTATCAATAATATTTTTTCAATAACAACTTCATATTAACAATTTCTTGGAAATTAAATCATTCTATTCTATTCTATTAATAGTAAATGGTGGGATACCTAAGTGGATGGGTTACCTAGGTATCTGTATAGAACAATCTAGAGACTGATGGAAAATATATAAGTTTGTTGAATTTTTATTTTTATACACTTCATTACCTATGTTTAATACCGTCCGTGACTTTTGAATTAGTTACTAAGTGTGAAATACTGCGGCTTGCGACCAGCGGATACCTTGGTTAAATATTATATGTTAGGTAATAAGCGTACTTGTATTTTATCAAGTACTACATGTTGACCCCGACTTCGTGCGCGCAAAGATTAATTTCGCAGAAACCGTACATTTTCCGCGATAAAAAGTCCCTTCCCCGTGGTCTATATCTGTGCCAGGAAAGATTAGTTTCATTATATGTTTGTTTGCATTAAATAGGCTCCGAAACAACTGGACCGTTGATGAAATTTGGCGCAGACATAACGTACTGCGTAGACCACGAGTAAGGATATATCACATATAATGCTACTTTTTATCGCGGGTAAAATGTACGGTTTCCGTGTGATTTTCTTTTGCTAATACGAATTTGCCGGCAACATCTAGTATATATTAATAGATTTCCGAACTGTGCGCGCGGAAACCAGCTAAGACTTAAAAGATTTTCAAAAGATAGAGCCAAAGAGTTAAGGTTGTATGTACTAGGTAGTTATAAGTACCACTTTTACAATAAGTGCTAAGTAGTAAGTAGGTTAGCTAGTGTCAGAGTAATGTGAAAGCGAAAATAAGTTTCGCTCTCTGTAGAGGCTACGAGTGAAGGCCGTTGACCCTACTTTCCCAAAGCTCGTATGTCTGCCTTTAAAATTCAAATCTTATAATGTTACGAAATATCGAAAACTTATTTATTGAAATAATAAATTCTGTGCACACTGATGTGCAGTCATTGTTTTTGTATGAAAATGACAGAATGTACGAGAAACGTCGATTCCCGAAATACATTAGATAATTCGTTTTAAGTCCACTTCACCTCAAAAATGTAGAGTCGGCACTCTATGAAAAGAAAGTACCAGTTGTTTTCTAAGGAGCAAAAATTACTTTTGTGTACCTATTTAATGTCTTAATTTGAATAAAAATGCATTGTTATTGAAAGTTTGGTACAGTAAAAACACCTTCGTTTTTCTTTGGAAATGACAGTCGATGTATGAAAAAGACGATTGCCGAAAGACATTGAGGTCGTGGTCGTACTACTCGTATATAAACTGTAATACTATAGGAATGTGATCTTTACTCCCATACTAATAAAAACATTTATACAGTGGATAAGCTATACAATGTTTCGTCCTTGTCTTATACGTTTGGAAAAGTCGCTTGACAGACAAGAACAAAACATTGTATTGCTTATTCACAGCATGAATATTTTTATTAGTAAGGAGGATAATGTTTACTTACAAATATTTTTACTTTATGAAGAATCTCTACAATTTTAAAGTAGACATGTAAGTAAATATATTAAGTCTGCAGTCGCTAGTAAAAATAATTATGTATGTAAGGGACTATAAATCTTCAGTGATACTGCACATCAGGTAAAATTAAACATCGCACGTTCTAGACACAATGGTGTTTTTTTTGTTCGTATTTACTTTGTAAATTGTAATACGGAATTATAAGAAAGAGTTATTGCAAAGTAATAAAGATAATGACATAATATTGTATGAGATTTAATAACTACTCGCGATTTTGTTCTGAAGAAATACAGAATAATAAAATTATCAACACACTATAATTGAATAGAGTCCTACAAACATAAGAATTTTTATATTCACTGGCAACATCTAGTAATAATATAAACGTGACAGTTTTTATGTATGGATGTGTGGATGTTTGTTATCCTGTCACGCAATTTGATGGTTGTTACCCTGACACGCGGTGAATGGATTTTGACAAAATCTGGTACATGGTAGTAGTTTAAACTCAGGATTAAAACAGATGCTATTTTTATCGCAGAAAAATGATCGGTTCCTGCGGGGTTTCTTTTTCGGCGGTCCATGCTGACTTCTCTAACTCTACGATAGCCGACTGTGGTGAAAATAAGCATGGTTAATTTATATATTACTATATGTTGCACGCGACTTCGTGCGCGCAAAAGTTAATTTCGCAGAAACCGTACATTTTGCTGGGATATAATATCCTTCCCCGTGGTCTACTCTACATTTGTGCCAAATTTCATCAAAATCAGTCCGGTAGTTTCGGAGCCTATACAATGCAAACAAACTTTTCCTCTTTATTATATTAGGTTAGATTATCCCACAAAAAATATTTTCATGCCAATACGAGACCAAATGACTCGCACTGTCAAAAAGTTATCAGATATATCACATCTAGAGCCAAGCTTCTGACTCTACACGCCCTAAGTCTACAAGTACTTTTTATTTTAGTACCGTGAAAACCTAAGGTGAAAAAAGTATATTTTAAGTGTTCATTACGTGTCTGTTATACTACTGCACATGTAGTAGAGAAATGGCCAAGCCTGAAGCCACGCGTTTTGACTATGATTTCGAGGTGGTTAGGTCGGGGTGCCTTAAGTAGAGTATCATCTTTATATCCAACATGGTAATGTTTTAATGAGAAAGAAGTAAGAACTGATTTAAATAATTATATGCTTAAAATTAACATCACGAATGCTTCAAACAATGATAAGTTCATTAGGTACATTATTTAGATTGCATAAAATATTTTATCAGATTATTACTTTAGCAAATGATTAGGCAAATCGTATTATAAATAATTTTGTAAATAATGGTACTTACCAATTATTTTTTTATAATTTTCCACGGATCGAACCTACCTATGTTATTTTTAGATTTGTGATTTACCTTTTTTGGTTTCGTTAAAAATTTTCTATTTCAATTATATTTTTATATTCAATTCTGTGTCCATTAATACAAAGCTTTCTTAAGTTTCGGCTATTAGTTATCAGTTACGAACTTCGGTACCTCGTAACTTAGAAACCAGCGAATTTAAATGAATGTATGCTGCTATATGAAGATGCATAACATTACCGTAACGTCTTATAGTGAGTACAGAGAGAGGGCTCTATTGTATTAAAACAAGGCTCATCAGTCATCAGTCATCACTCATCACACATCACGCACTGTGCGGTTTGGCAACATTTCCTAACGGTCCAAACTTTTGTTATGCGCTTCATGTTCTTTGACTCATAAGTCATAGGCCTTATGGCGCATTGTTAGCCGTTAGACAAGATAGCCTTTTGTGTGATAAATCTATCTACTCTACCTTATTCTCAATGGACTTACTAATAATTTCCCACTTCGACTGTATGGGAATTACGCGTTTCCCATTTGTTACTTATAGCAGGGAGACTGTTAATTACTGACGCGTACTCACGTATTATTTATTTTTATTTATTTATTAACACTTAATGCACTAAAACAAGTACATAGGCGGACTTAATGCCATATAGCATTCTCTTCCAGTCAACCTTTAGGCGTACAAAAGCAAAATTGTGCAGGTGCTAATAAGTAATAGTCTTACTAAAATAAAAATAAGATAGTAATAAGAATTAAAAAAAACTAAGTCATTAATCATTATTAGTTAAGTATTAGTAGGAACCTTTGATTAATTATTACATAGATACGTTATATCCTTACAAAACTGACAATATTTCTGTGCCACGACACAAATTGACATGGGACGCTGTAAATGTGTCAACGTCGCATAGTAACACAAAACACGCTATTACTCGCGGAGCACAGTAACCAAAATTAGCCCGACTCGGGCCAATTCGAGTCTTCATTTTGACGCGTTTATAACATATCTACCTCTTTTTAATATTGTATATCTATGGTAGGAACTCTTACAATATTTGCAGAGCTGGCTGAAAACCTTATTACTTTGTCAGGAGTATTGCTTAACAATTTATATAATTTAAATCCGACTAATATTATAAAATATGCGAAAGTTTGTGAGGATCCATGGATGGATGAATGTATGAATGTTTGTCACTTTCACGCAAAAACTACTGAACGAATTTTGATGAAATTTGGTATGGTAGTAGTTTAGGCTTTGGATTAAAACATAGGCTACTTTTATACTACTTACCGACAGCAGCGCGGCTGGTGGCTGAAAAATTTATTATAAATTTTTCAATTTTTAACCCCCGACGCAAAAAGAGGGGTGTTATAAGTTTGACGTGTCTGTCTGTCTGTCGGTCTGTCTGTCTGTCTGTCTGTGGGTATGTCTGTCTGTCTGTCTGTGGCATCATAGCTCCCGAACGGATGAAGCGATTTCAATTTAGTTTCTTTTATATTAAAGCCGACTTACATGCGAGTGTTCTTAGACATGTTTGATGAAAATCGGTTGAGCCGTTTAAAAGTTGTGGGGGGTGAAAGCGGGGAAGAAAATCCGAATATGCAAATATACTCGAGTAAGGTCTCAAATGAAAGCGCACTGAAAGAGAATATTGATGACTTAATCGACAGTGTTCGTAGCTTCGTTTGATGAGAAAATTGGTGGTGGGAAGATCAGCCGTTTGAAGATGATCAGCTCTTTTCTAGTTGATGAGGGGATCTGACTAACTTTCCAATGTCCGATCGATTCAAAATTTGGTACTGTGTTACTTCAACGATATTCAAAGAACATGCTAATGTAACCATGACCTGATCAGCCGTTTGAAGATGATCAGCTCTTTTCTAGTTGATGAGGGGATCTGACTGACTTTCTTATGTCCGATCGATTCGAAATTTGGTACCGTGTTGTTTCAACGATATTTAAAGAACATGGTAAGGTAACGATGACCTGATTAGCCGTTTGAAGATCATCTTTTCTTTATTAGTTGATGAGGGGTCGTCCACATGTCCTATCGATTCGAAATTTGGTACCATGTTACTTCAATGACGTTGAAAGTAAAAAATAATAATGAAAAAAAAAATACTTTAAAAAGGATAAAATAAAAGTAAAATTAAAATTTTTAAAAACCCCCCGACACAAAAAATAAACTCTAAAAAATAATAAATAATATTTTAAACCTATTATAATTATATTATCACATATAATATTAAGTAAGTTGAAATAATTTTATTTTCCAAACGTCGTCTCGTCGGGGACCGCTTTGTGAAAAAAACACGTGTAGAATTTACTCCGAAAAAAATTTACTCATACATCGTAATAATTAATTAGCTGTTGTTGTAAAAATACTTTATAAACTTTAGCGGTCCCCCGACGAGGCGACGATTGGAAAATAAAATTATTTCAACTTACTTAATATTATATGTGATAATATAAATATAATAGGTTTAAAATATTATTTATTATTTTTTAGAGTTTATTTTTTGTGTCGGGGGGTTTTTAAAATTTTTAATTTTACTTTTATTCCTTTTCTCTAATCTCCATGTGTTGTGACATGGACATGTCATCTGGGTTGTGACGAATTGAATAGAAATTGTAACGAACATGACGTGTTAATATTAATAATCTGAGATAGTGTGTGTACTGTGTAGTGTGTTGTTATTATTTTTGTCAAATTTATATTTTTCTAAGCATTACTTTAAAAATTAGCTTTCTGCATACCTTCTTGCACATAAACTTTAACTGTGCCAAATAATATGCTCCTTCGTTCGCACAATTCTCATAAAATTCTACTGAAAGTTTTTACTTCACGTGTTAATATGTAAGTATCTAAGTACCTAATGATATTAAATTAATTAATATTATGTTTATAGCAGTTTTTCCGCTAAATAATACCCACAACCTGCAAGCAAATGTGTGAGTGCACGCATAAGCATGCGTAACGCACCTCCCTCCTCCCACACTGCTTATGCGTGCACTCAGATGCAAGATCGTGCAAACACCACCACCACACAAGCAACAATGTCGGCAAGATCGTGCAAAGCCCCACACCACCATGCAGGTTGCAAAACTCGACTCGCGTTTCGCCCCGAACCCGGAGCATCCTCAGGAAGTGGACCTGCGAACAAAGTTCTTTAGTAATGCTGCCAAGCAAACCGCCACCTTATATATATGCATGGTGGTGTGGGGCTTTGCACGATCTTGCCGACATTGTTGCTTGTGTGGTGGTGGTGTTTGCACGATCTTGCATCTGAGTGCACGCATAAGCAGTGTGGGAGGAGGGAGGTGCGTTACGAATGCTTATGCGTGCACTCACACATTTGCTTGCAGGTTGTGGGTATTATTTAGCGGAAAAACTGCTATAAACATAATATTAATTAATTTAATGCTATGGATTTCCGCAAAGTAACGCCTGATTCTATTAACTACCTAATGATAATAGTTGATAACATTAAACCTTATACAACTTATATCTACTTGACACTGTAATTAACAACAACGTAAGTAGCTATTGTTGAGTTTTTTGCTAATCTTTGTTCATCGTTATCTCTCATTATATTAATCTTTTATTTTTTGCTAGTCCTGAGGAGTGGGGAGCCGGTATCTATATTGATATGCAAAATCACAATTTGCCAAAATTTATCGGCTTTTGTATGAGTATCGTTATCTACAGTACTGATATCGACTGTACCTGTGTTCAGTGGTGGTCATCATCATACATTTTAATGGATCGATAAATAAACCTAATTATTAACGACTAGATGATACCCGCGACTTGGTGCGCGCTAAATGAAATCTCGAGGGAACCGTAAATTTTGCCACAATTAAAAGTAACATAAAGGAAATATTATGGTCCTCGTGGTCTATTCCGTGTGCAAAATTTAATCAAAATCGGTTCAGTCGTTTCGGAGATTATTTAATGCAAGCATATAAACAAACATACCTTACCTAGCCCAATTTTATAGAAAGACTAAGGAACTATACTTGGGAATAGTTGAATACAGATGGGGAATTACATGTTTAATTGGGGGAAAGTTAACCCTTTCAGGACCATAAGGAAAGTGGAGGGTATATAAATATGAAAGTTGTACAAAATAGTTAATTATGCACATAATAAACATAATCTTTAATAAAAATCAAAAAAATATTTATAGGTTTTTGGGAAATTGTTGGGAAGCAATTTTCCCTATGGTCCATAACGGTAGCACATTAGCCTTGCAACAGCTACTTTACGTATTCGATATTTTACCAATATTTGAAGTATTTTTTATTTAACTTTATTAATACTGTAAGAAAAGTATTCATTTATATATAAGTACAATATAAAAACTAGATATTACATAGTACCTAACCAAACAGTGTATTTCATTAGCATAACAAAGAAGACTTTACATAGAACAAAATTCCTCTTAGTCTTGTACTTTGCATAGGGAATTTTACCATCAGATGCAGTCGATACTGCAGCTATCATTGAGTGAATACGATAATCTATGTCATAACTCTTTTTGAATCACTAACTTCTGTATTACCTACTAAAGAAATGTAGATTTTAGTGTATCTGTTCAAATCGAATATACGGCATAATGTACGGCATAATGGTCATAAATGGTACTTATATACATACCTATAAGGTTATGTAGACCAAATCTCAAAATGAAACAACATAATATCTATAAAGTAGAAGTAGAGACTTCCATAGAAAAACTATTTATTTACTTGATAACCGAGCGAATCCGGTGATACCATGGAGCAATTATAATTTGCTTCATGGGTGACGCGCAGACAGCTGTAGATGGTGTTGGTGAACGAGGAACTTCTTGGAAGTCAACTTTAATTACAATACCAGGAACCTCTTGATCATTACCATGCATCAAAATTACTACGGCTTTTTTGAGTTGCATGCGTTTTATTCATCACTTCTCACTACTACCATCGACCAGAATCAGTAGAATTTCATAATTCTTGAGGTTATATATCTCAAATCCTTTACGGAATATAATATTTCGCTACAATATCGATAAAATATCCAGCGTTATTTCAATTCAATACAAGAATATAGAAATAATTTCATATAAATTTTGCATACAATAGAGAAATATATGGAGCAATTAGTATCCCTTACCGACCATAGGGAAGCTGATTTCCCTTTTGGTTTATGACGATTTATTTCAATATAAATCATAAATAATGGTTTTGAAGAATATCTCAAATTTAAAATTACTTACCAGGGAATAATTTTAGCTCAATAAAAAACAATATAAAGCGCTTTAACGTCACTAAAAACTTTTGTAAAAAATACTGAAAAGGTGCTAAGCAAACTGTTATTTTCCGATTTCAATAAAAAGTATACTGCAAAGCCTACGTTATTTTGACATTAAAAAAATAATTAAGGTAACATTCAACCACTAATAAAAGAAAAGTATTTAGGCATTGGCCTTATAACTTTTGATATTTTTCTAATTATTTGTTAGGGAAGCATATTTCCCCGTGGTCGTCAAAGGGTTAAGTCATTAATTATTATTATTACTACTTATTTTATTACTCAAATTACTCAAAACCTGTTTCACAATTAATTTCGATACTATTGCACATAGCCTGATGCCAGTTAAACACACTCCTCGAATCATTCACTGAACCACTAGAATAATGGGGTAGCGTTAGTATACTCTATCATGATAGGAGAAGCATTGTAGTCTGTAGAGTAGGTATTCTGTTTATGTATTTGACCAAACCTGGCGATTGTGCACTATTTTTTAACCATTACGAGTTACGACCATAGTTTATAACTTACAGCCCCTTTCAATAACTAATAACTATTTTTTTAAAAAGTTTCATTCAATCATTTGCCGGTTTTTTGCAATAGAAATTTGTCGCTTTTAACAAATAGTTATTGGTAGATAGGTTATTGAAACGGGTCTTTAGACTACTATATTTTAAGTTTAATATGAATAAGCAATATTTGATCGTACCTTAAGTTCGTAGGTATAGATCGCCCAAGGAGAATAAGTGCATGTGTGTTAATCGGCATGCAATATTACATGTTGATAATATGTATATTGTTATCAGTCAGTATCGTATTAGTATTGACCCTGACCAAGCATTTACTAATAATATTTCGCAAAAGTTATATAATATTTTTAGTAGTCAGTTATAGAGCTGGTAAAGTTTAAGTTGTTTATTCGAGATAACCGATTTTGTATGAAATGTAGAGACCTACTTAAAACTTACTTTGCACACTTGAGCACTCTACGTTCTTGGTTCTCTTTAGGAAAATGTACAACCATTTATATGGAGCACGTAATTTAATAAGTAAACTGAAAAACTATATATAAATAAAAGGCAAAGCTGATTTACTAATGTAGGTATCAACGCACAGGGCAAACCACGGCCAAACCCATAAGGCTATGAAATTTGAAATTTTGCCGCCGTATTTCTCATATTATAACGAAGGCCTCCACTAAGGAAGGATTTTTCAAAATTCAACCCCCAAGGGGGTTAACACATTGAATGCCAACTACGTAATATTGCGTAGGCACTAGTAATGCTAGGGGCCAAATACGTAATTCAACGTAGCACTTTCTTACAATTTAAATGGGTATTTGCATTATTAGGCCTCCTGGAAAGGACGTTTTTAGGTTCGTTGGCATCTCAAATAAGACATGACATGGAAAAAAAGTAACATTATTACTTTAAAACTATTTTAATCACAAAATTTATAAGGCACTTTGAGGGGCCAAAATACAGTTTTATAATGAGATCAAAACTTTTTTTTATAACTAAAGAGATCGATAACTATATATAAAAATAAAATAGGTACATCTAAGAACATCAATAGAATTTTTATATAAAATTATGCAAAACGAGGATCAATGTGGTAGGTGTAGAAACGGTTTACAACACACAAGGCAGGCTTTTCCGGACAAGTGGCACATACGAAAGATGACTCCTTTCGTTTTTTATTTTTGGTGCAGACACGACAAGGCTTCGCTGGAACAGCCTTCTTAGTAGGTGGGAGATTTTCTAAGAAATGAAAATCTCTCAACGGAATACGACTTTTATGAACGGCCGGCGATGCAGGTGGTACAGAGGGCCCAGGCAGCAACGGCGATGGGTCTGCTTGAACTTGTTCAGGCTGTACTGGCGGTATTTGTGGTTCAGGTGCTTCTGCAGCTGTGGGAGTAGTATCGCCACAGTTCAGTCCCAGTAGATATTTTACAAAATCTTCCCGAAACTTCAAGAGCCGTATTTTGGATGTCCGGTCTTTCAAACGTAGCAACCTATGCGCGTTTTGTACGTAAACCTCAAAAATTTGCAGTGCTAAAATTTTGTGCCATCTGAGTGTCTTTCTGAGGCAAGAATAATATGAGACCATATGGTCCCCTCTGTCAATACCAGACATGCCTATATTATATTCCGCAACAATGTTAGGTTTTAGTGAGACACTAGGGATGATTCAATAATTCGATCGGGTGGCGTGATCTAGGTGGGAAAGGGATAGAAGATGAAATGGTCATGTACGTAGTACTACGTACTCCGGCACCCCGTTCAAAAATTGCATGTGTGGTGCCAATCTACGGAATATTGCGAATACGTAATATTGCGTTATAGGCACCACACATGCCATTTTTAAACGGGGTGCCGAGTACGTAGTGTTACGTAGATTACCATTTGTATGGTGGGAACCAAATATGACCGGAAAATATATTTGGCACTCAATGTGTTAAATAGGGGATGAAAGTTTAAAACCTAATGTCACGCGAACGAAAATAAAAAGAAAATACGAAATGTACCTACTTATAAGTCTTCGTTATTTGAAAATTTTGATTTTGTTAGTAAATTGTTAAAAAAACATTTATGAGTAATAAATCATTCAGAAAATGAAAAGGAGGCATGTTTTTGGTTTCTCATCACGAACACGCAGAAAAATAACAGTTACTTCGCGACCATTACCTGCATGCAATTTGAGCTAACTCGTAGGTACCTCATTATAATGCTTAACGGCACTCGGCTGAGTTAATTTTGGATAATATTATCGTCAGACGTGCTTGGTAACATATTTTGTGTAAGTAAATATTTAATCCTTGTAAAAAAAAAAGCTTTATTTGATTCCAAGGGTTAAAAATGTTGTTCCGAAAAAACACAGAACTAAATTTATGAGGATAAATCTAAACAGCAATGCAAAGCGAAGTGTTAATTGACTTTGGAATGAACATTTAATATATTTCCAAATTGGTTGTTGTAATTACAAATACTTAACTAAAACCTAAGTTGGCGAATGTCAAGACTTCTTCCATATTTGTCTACGCCTACGCCTTAATGCACATTGCACTACGCCTTGACATCGACTAGCTGGTGCCCACAACTTCGTATGCTTGGAACCTTTAATGAAAACGGAAGCCTATTTTGTAAAAACGGAAACTTAAAGTAGCCTTAGTTACACCTTATAACAGCAGCTATCTGCCAGCGAAAGTCCGGCTACAATTTGTCCAGCCATTTCAAGGTTCATTTGAATAGACTGAGCTTAAAATATTCGGGTTGCCGCCTGTTCGAACTCTAAGTTTCGGACACTCTGACCATACGACATCTCAATCAGTTGAGGTAGGTACTAGGTACTCATAACTCAAAAGTCAGAGGGATTGGAGACGTGCTACGATTGATTCCGTGTCACAGCAATATGACGTATCGTGAAACATACGTATACGTGCCGCGGTGAGGGAACAATAAATCGTAGACGGCGACATTGAGGGCCTAATACGGAGTAATGAGTCCCTCGTGCACGGCGTTTCCCAACGCGGCCTTGCGGCAAGGCTTGGGCAAAAATGCCATCACCTTTATAAACCGCACAATCTACACTAATCTTACAAAGAGGAATGATTAGTTTGTTTGTTTGCATTGAATAGGTTCCGAAACTACTGGACTGTTTTGATTAAATTTGGCACAGACATAGAGTAGACTACGGGTAAAGACATATTATGCTACTTTTTATCCTGGGAAAATGTACGGTTCCGGTGGGTTTTTCTTTTTTACGCTTTCGAAGCCGCGGGCAACATCTCGATTCTCAAATAAATACAGAGACAAACAATAGCGAAAAAAGTTTTGTGGATTAATTAAACGTAGGTATATGAATTTTTTACTTGTGTCTTGTACTATCATTGCAGTTTCCGCCATTTCTCTCTGTTCTCTAAAGATCCTAACAGAAGACAAAGAGAAACGGCGGAAGCTCCATCGGCAAGAGCGTAGCTCTTAAATTAAGATGTAAATTAATTTCTTATAATTTATGGGGACAGTTTTATAATAAACAAGCGGATCTTTATAAGGATCTTGATCCGTACGTCATGCTCCGTATGCCCAATTTAAGCGCAATAATTTCTCATGGAGCTCATAAAAAACACATTGTGCAATACCCATGTTGTAAAATGTCACGCCCCACCGTCTGTGACAGTCCGCAGTCGTGTTTGCAGTGAAAGTAGTGACGCATTTACAATTTTACATTAAAAACCGGCCGAGACACACTCGCGCACAAAGGGTTCCGTACAAAAAGGGCTGAAAATAATAGTTTGTTTAACTCTGTTTTTAGTATTTATATAGTATACCTATATAGCGGCAACAGAAATACACCTGCGAAAATTTCTCTCTAGCTATCACGGTTCGTGATAGCCTGTTGACCAGATAGACGGATGGACGGACGGACGGCCAGACAGATAGCGAAGTCTCAGTAATAGGGTCCCATTTTTCCTTTTGGGTACGGAACACTAAAAACATGATACACGACACTGTATATTATGAACTCTGACCTTTAAAACCAATGCCTTTGGCTTTTATAAGAGTTTAAAAATATACTTAGAGCCAGCTCACACCGAAACGCGCGATTAAGATAGCGGTTCAAGATTAAACTTTATTCACTACACAAGAAGATTCAGGGCCTCTAGTCAAGATGCATTCGATAATTTCGACGGCGAAGTTCGAAAATAAAATGTATGGGATTTGACATAAGGCATCGTTATCGACTTGTCATTTAGCGATGACTTATGTCAAATCCCATAAATTTTTGATTACGAAGTTCGTCGTCGAAATTACCGAATGCATCTTGACTAGATGCCTAGGTTTCATTGCAGGACCGGCGGCTCATTACGAGATTCTGTGGTACGGTGCTGTTCGAAATTCGAACTCTTACAACGAATAAGGTACGTACCTTAAGGTAAGATAAGGTGAATAAGGTAATACCTTCAAAATGTCTTACCACTTATTAGTTACCATTCCTATGTCCACGAAGCATAGATACCAGGAGTCCGAACGGTATAGGCTTTTCCATAGTATTTATGTACACAATGATAGGACCAGATCTTAGTTCTCTTTTCTGCCACTAACTGTGGGAGAATTTGGGACGTACCGAGTGTTGCCAATACTATTATTTATTACAATTATTTTTAAATTACCGTTAGAGAATTACCGTATTCTACGGTATCTATACTTACTTCGTGAACAGTTTCTAAGAATTTCCTAAAACTTTAATCTAATTAGATTTAAATCCACGCTTCTCATAAAAAAAAATTACCAGAGCTGTCAATATAGCAATTAGCAACATAACTTCCCGCGTAATTTCAAACGAGTGCTACTGGGACTGGGACGCGCTGTACCGGCAAAAATCTGTCCCCTAAATTGAGACCATTATTTTAACATTACGTTCGGACTCCTGGTATCTATACTTCGTGCCTATGTCCATGCTTATTAGTATTCATCAGAAAAAAAAAATTGTTCGTGAAACAAAAGAGATGTTCAAGAAATGTATGAGGCCTGGGCCAGCCCTATTAATAGTATATGTAAATATAGCTACATAATATAGTAACCGTTTACTATTATTTATTTTGTTTAATTTCACTTCGTTTCCATGTACATTTAAATTAACTTCGTCAAGGAGAGCAACACAAAGTAAAATAAAACATGGCGGATCAGATCAGAATTAACTAAAGAATGTCATTTTGTCAATGACATGACTTTTGACAAAGAAAGGCGTATGACATTCAAGACGACGTCTCTTCATAAAACTGTCTACTACGTTAAAATTCAAGTCAAAACAACTGTCATGGCCGCCCTAAAAACAGTGTTCTCGCAATAAAAAACCCTTCAAATAGTCATTTGTACGCATGTGCCCTTCTTCAAATTAATTTTTTCATATTTTTATGATATTCCCTTATTTTTCCTATTTACCTATGTATTGTACATAGAACTGGCCCAAAATCAAACATCTCTTTTAATTTTTTTATCGATGGATTCTAAAATTAGACATCACGAATCTTAAAACATCGACGAATAAAGGTCAATTCTCTTTTACCTTCAAATTTAACTTTATACGTGTTGACTGTTGTTTATAAATTAAAATCATTGTTGAGAACATAATCTTAATAAATTTTTAAATGTATGTATGTATTAATTGGTATTAATTTATTTTAAAATTATTTTGACTATCTGCGTTTGAAATACTATCGGTAGGTACTTGATTGTTTTATGTTTATGTGAAAATGTTGAAACCTCGTGGACGGTTTGTAGAGATTTCATTACAAATTACAGTTCTTACATTTTCCTTAACAACCAATAATATTTCTTATTGCTGGGTACGTTCTAGCAGTAATAGTTAACTTCCTTATGTTAGGAAATTGTACACTTTGTTTGTAGACCACTAACGGCCGTAAATGCTTGATCTCCCATCAGCGAAAGTTTTCCAATGAAAATAATATATTATGTAGATTATCAGTTTAGATTATCAATATTCAAATAGAATATCAATTTACGTAACATCAATATTATTATTATACAACTTATCATTCTCCTCTATGCGGAATTTTCATTTTTATTTATTATATTTTTTAAAATTGGATTTATTTACATGTTTCCACAATCAAAGGTTAATACTAAATATTTGGGGACTGGATTATTTCCTAAAAAATATATATTTTATTTATTATTTACTTGATTCCTGCGACTTCTTGGGCGCAAAAGGTATTCCCGGATAAATAATAAAATTATATCAGTACCAAATTTCATCAAAATCGGTCTTGTTTTGGAGCTTATTCAATGCAAAAAACAAACAAGCTTTTCCTCTTTATAATACTAGTATAGATTTTTTATTCAACCTTGTTTTGCATTAAAAAGCATTGCCCAGTCTATTAGTATTTAGCAGTGGTCGAATTAAGAACTGGATATTTTATTTCTTTTCGTAATTTACTACCGCTATGTAGGTATTAACATTAAGATGGAATATACATATACGATATTATGTTAAAAAATATATTGTGTAACTAGATAATTTCCGCGACTTCGTGCGCTCAAAAGGATATCACGCGGGAACCGTACATTTTAATCGATAACAGGTGACCTGTGTCCTTTCCCGTAGCCTATTCTATATTTCAAAACTTCAGCAAAATCGGTCCTGTAAACTACAGGAGCCTATTTCATGCAAACAAAACTTTCCTCTTTATAATATTAGTATAGAAAAGTAAAATTAAAAATTTTAAAAACCCCCCGACACAAAAAATAAACTTTAAAAAGTAATAAATAATATTTTTAACCTAACATAATTATTTTCGTCACATATAATATTATGTAAGTTGCAATATTTCAACCGTGGGAGAGCCACGCTTCGGCATGAATGGGCCGGCTCGACCGGGTAAATACCACGACCTCGCAGAAAACCGGCGTGAAATAACGCTTGCGTTGTGTTTCGCCGAGTGAGTAAGGTTACCGGAGGCCCATGGGGGGGATTGGGGATTTTAAGGATCAGGAACGCAAGTCGCAGCAACAGAGGAGTTACAAGTGTAACTCCTCTGTTGCTGCGAGTGTCCATGGGCGGCGGTAATCGTTTACCATCAGGCGATCCGTCTGCTCGTTTCCTGGTTCATTACATAAAAAAAAAAAATCCAATCATCGCCTCGTCGGCGGACCGCTAAAGTTCATAAAGTGTTTTTCCAACAAAAGCTATGTAATTAATTATTACGAATTACATTTAGGTACGAGCGAATTTTTTCCCGGAGTAAATTATTATTTTGTTGCAATCTGCGACTATACACCTCTTTTTCTCACATAGCGGTCCCCCGACGAGACGACGATTGAAAAATAAAAATATTGCAACTTACATAATATTATATATTATGTGACGATAATAATTATGTTAGGTTAAAAATATTATTTATTACTTTTTAAAGTTTATTTTTTGTGTCGGGGGGTTTTTTAAATTTTTAGTTTTACTTTTATTTTGTCCTTTTTAAAGTAGGTGTAAATAATGGTTACCTTACCATATACTTTCAATATCATTGAAGTAACACGGTACCGAATTTCCGATCGATAGAACATATGGAAGATAGTCAGATCCCCTCATCAACTATTAAATAACTGATAATCTTCAAACGGCTGATCAGGTCATGATTACCTTACCATGTTCTTTAAATATCGTTGAAGTAACACGGTACCAAATTTCGAATCGATCGGACATAAGAAAGTTAGTCAGATCCCCTCATCAACTAGAAAAGAGCTGATGATCTTCAAAAGGCTGATGCTGATCTCACCACCAATTTTCTCATCAAACGAAGTTAAGAACACTCTCGATTAAGTCATCAATATTCTCTTGCAGTGCGCTTCCATTTGAGACCCCAGTCGAGTATATTTGCAGACATTCGGTTATTCTTCCCCACTTTCACCCCCCACAACTTTAAAACGGCTCAACCGATTTACATCAAACATGTCTAAGAACACTCGCAGATAAGTCATCTTTAATACAGAAAAAACTAAATTTAAATCGCTTCATCCGTTCGGGAGCTATGATGCCACAGACAGACAGACAGACCGACAGACACGTCAAACTTATAACACCCCTCTTTTTGCGTCGGGGGTTAAAAATAAACTATAATAGGATAGATCATAGAGGACTATAATATTCATCAACCAATCAATCAATCATTCACACCACGTCAATCTGGTACCGTGGTAAGTTCTCGAAGAACTTATTGTGTTACGGGTACCTACCAGACAACGGAAATATATATGGTACATTTATACTATACACATATTTAAGATTTTTATTATATTATACACATATTTAATACACATCCATGACCCAGGAACACAGAAAAACTTTTTGTTCCTTCGGCGAGATTCGAACCCGCGAAACTTGAAACTTCGGATTGAGCACCAAAGCGCTGAACTAATGAGCCACAGAGGTCATCAAATTAATGAATAGGTGTGTAGAACTAAGTACGTACAATCATGTACAACGTATAATCCATTATCCATAATCTACGTACGAAGCCAAGTGTCAGGATGTCATTTATTTACTTACTTGTCCTTCGAAACCTTTGCTAATCATTAAGTTACAAAAATATTAATCTATGGTTTCTGACAACGTATTACACGTCATGATGAGAAGGCTTTTAATGATAAATTAATCTGCTTCTTTAATGTAGGCAGATGTTTTTGTTTAATGTAGATAATGTAAGTTACAAAATATAAACTTTAATGGTTTCTCAGGTTCGATGTCTTGGACCTTGGTTAAAACTTAGATGGTTTTTGGGTAATTTTTTCAAGTAAATAAAATATATTTCGACTTTAGATAAATTTATTTGATTTACGGATTTTATTTTATTGATAACGGATTTTTTATAGCAATTTAACTAATGTTTAGTTAAATTGCTATAAAAAATCCGTTAAGAGAATATAACTGTACATTTAATTGAATAATTGTTTTGATTAAACACAATATGGTTTTGGTAATAAACAAAAAAAAAATTGCAACAACATTGAAGTAAGTAGGTTCGTGTGCCTGATCGGGACTCGCTTGCCTGTACCTAGCCAGTAGCCTACACAACAATTACAACTCTCTAGCTGTAAAGTATATTTAAACCTGTATTATTTGTCCTGTACGTGAATGTCAAATGTTTGTAGTAAAACATGACGAAAAACCACGGCGATAAAACAGAACTAAAGTTAGTAGAGTGGAATGATGTCGGATCTCTTGCATACAATGTTGAAACAATTATTACTTTCAACGATAATTTCTTAAGCGCGATTGATAAACCATATACCTACCTATTATATAATTTACAAAATATTCAAATATGTAATACTTAGGGCCTGTATCACAGTCTATATCTATACTATCTATTCTTATCTACACTAATATTATAAAGAGGAAAACTTTGTTTGTATGTTTGTTTGTTTGTTTGTTTGTTTGTTTGTAATGAATAGGCTCAAAAAGTACTGGACCGATTTCAAAAATTCTTTCACCATTCGAAAGCTACATTATCCACGAGTAACATAGGCTAAATTTTATTTTGGAAAAAAATAGGGTTCCGTAAGATATTTAGGTTTTTCGGACACAAGGTGTAAAAAATCAACCAGAAAAGTTACTTATTTTGCGTACGCTGCCTAAACTATAAAAGATAGAACCATAAAATGTTCCAATTAATTGTAGATCTTATAACTATCTACAAAAAAGTCCGCGACACACTATACCTATCTATGTCGAGTGAGGCACAACAACCATTTTTTTATTTAGAAATCTTGAATTTTTTTTGGACTACATTTAAACGCGTTTATTTTACTCATGTTATTAATCCTTATCAAAATAAATTATTTCATCACTAAGTACAGTTTATGTAGATAATATTTGGTCTTTGAATGATTAAAATTGGACGTTTGGTTTTGAAGTTATGGCGAAATTAAAATATTACGATTTCTGCTGCACGGCCCGTTGCGAAGTGGGCGTCACCAAGGCGGGGTGCGCGTGCGGGTTAATGTTTAGTTTAGTTTAGTTTAGTTAAATAGTTTAGTTATTTTATAAACATCAAATTGATAATATCTTAAAATAATAATAATATCATTAATACATTATAATATCTATACATCTATACAGTTAAATACAATTTAAGTGTCTGTTTGTAACTTCAAATTAACAGCTTTTTACATAATGAATCTGAAAGTATATTCGGTACTTACAATAAAATACATTTTTTTTTATCTTTGTCTGTCCGTCTGTCTGTCTGTCAGTCGGTCTGTCTGTCTGTTTGTTCCGACTAATCTCTGAAACGGCTGGACCGATTTTCACGGGACTTTCACTAGCAGATAGCTGATGTTATAGGGTCTAACATAGGCTACTTTTATTTTAGGGTTCCGTTTAAAAAAATAGGATTCCGCTTTCGTTAGTCATAAATAAAGTCGCGGGTAAATTTCAGCGATATCCCAAAGTATTGTTCCACGCGGACGAAGTCGCGGGGAAAAGCTAGTAATATAATAAAGAGAAAACGTTTCTTTGTTGCATGAATGAACATTCATGCATTGAATAGGCTCCGAAACTACTGTACCGATTTTGATAAAATTTGGCACAGATGTAGAGTCGACCACGGAGAAGGACATAGGCTACATTTTATCTCAGAAAAATGTACGGTTTCTGCGAAATTTTGCGCGCACGAATTCGCGGGCATCTAGTCGCCTAATAAGTGACGAATAACTTAACTGGAAGTTTTGTATCTGCCGCTCAGTATAAAGTAAGCAGCGACAAAACTTCCGAATAAGCTACCCGACACCTATTAGGCTATTTTAAAACAGGCCCTTAGTAAAGAGTGATATTATTTATAACTAGATGTTGCACGCGACTTCGTGCGCGCAAAATGAAATCCCGCGGTAAAAGTAGCCTATGTCCTTCCCGTGGTCTAATCTTTTCCAAATTTCATCAAAATCAGTCCAGTAGTTTCGGTTTCAATGCAAACAAACAAACAAACTTTTCCTCTTTATTATATTACCCCCTTACTAATAAACGCTGTATAAGCTTTGAATAGTTATACAGTGTTTTGTCTCCTTCTATCGAATTAAACATGTCACTTGTGTGATGTGAACAAAACACTGTATAACTATTCAAAGCTTATACAGCGTTTATTAGTAAGGGGGTTAAAGTATAATATAATATGTGAAATAGTCTGTATGATAATATCTAGATTGTAATTATAGGCTATGTTACAGATTAAAGAGAAAAGTATATGTTTGTTTTACTCTGTGGCTATGTGCTCTACATCGATATCAGGTATAGTCATTAATTATAGTAGGTATCTACCTAGATTTATTTCGCAACAACTACACTACGGCCGCTGTATCTTGACGGGTCTGAACATAGGCTCTGCGAACTTTAGCGCCTGTACAACTCGTGAAGAAAACTGTTATTGTATTATTTTTATATACCTATGTACTAATAAAATTTCCCTAATACAGTTGACCAATTAGTACAAATAAAATAAATACGAAAACACTTAGAAACAGTCAT
Source organism: Glaucopsyche alexis (assembly GCA_905404095.1). Classification (NCBI taxonomy): domain Eukaryota; kingdom Metazoa; phylum Arthropoda; class Insecta; order Lepidoptera; family Lycaenidae; genus Glaucopsyche; species Glaucopsyche alexis. The sequence goes on along the minus strand of FR990043.1, from coordinate 8,261,527 downwards.
TGCGCAACCTTCTGCGCGAAGTTCAGACTCGCCAAGATACATCGGCCGTATTGTAATTAAAACTCATATATTTGTTTCTATTACGTCTATAAAATACAACAATAGACTATAACTTAATTATAATTCAGTAGAGGTAATAAAATTAATTCGTGTTAAATCCATTCAAATGTAAGTAGGTGCGTTAACAATTAATTATTCAAATATGTTGATATAATTTAAACTGTTAAAATATGCAATATTATGTTAGGACGGTCTAAGTATTTTATTTCGGAACCATTGGATGATTGGTAAAACAGAGAATATATGACAAAAAACTTTTCAGTTCTTTATAGGAACCTATAGATAAGTAAATCGGAAAACTTTAGGAAGAGGAAAACTAGATTTTTTGTAAATAACAATTAGAAAACACAAAGTTTTTTTTTAAATTGAATTGAAATTTCAAACCCTAAATAAAAATGTAGGAACTACCTACTCCATACTCTTAATATTTCAAAGCGAAAAGTTTACTGAAAGACAGCCAGTCTCCAAAAACTCACACAAATGAATTCGGTATCTAACATTCGGTAACATTATATTTTAAATATATATTTTTTTTAATTTGTAGATAATATTTCTAAAGTTATCCAAGAATCGCTAACGAATTATCTATCAATATATTTATACTTTCACAGAAAGTACAAACAATGTAGAGTTTTCCACACTCTATAATCTATTTTCTACTATTAATGTTCACAATATTCGGAGAGAATAGATAATATTAATAAGATTATTGTTTAATAGTCGTGTATGATCGTACCTACTAAACAAATAAAAGACATTTAGGGGAAAACTGTTCTAAATTATAACATGATCAATAAATAGATTTTAATGTAATAAAAATCAATAAAATACTTATCTTATTTTAACGTACGCGAAATTGTTAATAAACATAAAAATAACTTACCGGAAAATAAGAAAAGCACAAATTCCGCAAAGAAAATAACGTACACGCGCGTGAGTTGGCGTACTGCACGCAGCCGGCGACGACGCGTTTTGGCGGTCGTGTGCGCACTGCGGTCTGCGATTACCGACGGAAATCGATGGGGCGCCGTGATTGGGATCTCTCGTTATCTTCGTGAGAGGCAACAACGTTGATGATAATTATTTATAGAAAAACTCTTTTGTTTTTAAAAAATACAGTTTTTAATCAGTGCCTATTAATTTATATTGCTCATAACTCAGAGCCTAAAGGTATATTTTAAAGGTTAAGTTTGAAGTGTAAGAGTAATCAGTCTTCCGTCCATCTTCAGCTGGGAGTATATTATGCTCCGGAATCCGGAACGCCGGTGAAAATTCAGAGCACTGAAAATAGAACTCAGCGCCAATATATCATCAGCCAATCGCCGTCCACTGCTGAACGTAGGCCTCCCCCGACGAGCGCCATCCCGATCTTGAGCAGCCCTCGTCCATCCGCTGCCTACCACCTTCCTCAAATCGTTGGTCCATCGTTTGCCTAAGCGTGATCTCCACTCTAATACTTCTCTGCTCCATCGACCTTATCGACCATCTGTCCGTCTGCAGCCATGGCCAATACAATAATAATAATATATATATAATAGTTAATAACTCTATTTAAAACATAGGTTAGTACTAGAAATATGAAAGTTTTAAAGACATGTGAATTTACCACGTCGACAAAGTTAAAAAATTCACGATAAATATTTTTAAATTTTGAGGTATTATTATTATATAATAATAATACCTCAATAATAAAACCTTTATATGTATATACATATAAAGGTGGGAATGATTTTTTTCTCAGGTCTATCCTTTAGTATGGTTTATCATTATTCATTAGATAGATATTTTAAAAATATTGAGAGGTTGCTAAAACGATTTTTTGAGTTTGAAAGACATTCAACTTCAAAGCGTATTTTTTGTTAAAAATATTTTTTTTTCTTCTGCATCATATGGCTTTTGATTCGTTACGAAGCAAAAGCGCTGCTGAAGATATTATAAACTACTGCACTGAGAAATTCACCTCAGACCCCAGGCATTAAACGAGTGTTCTGAGCTACAACGGTCCTAATATTAATTAGAAGAACAAAGTTTTTTAGTACTTAACAAAACTATTTAATTTTGAAACTCGTTAGGAACGTATCGAAAATCAAGTCCCAAAATATATCAAGATCCGCAAGTTTTAGAAAGTAAATTGAAAGTGAAATGAAACAGCTGAATCTATAATCACGATTTTAATGAGTGACTGATCGTTTTTGAAAATTATTAAGCTGTTACTTTATTTACGGATATAGCACCTTCAGTTAAAGTTACGCAAATAGTTAGAGTGATTTTTAATGCGTTTCCGGTTCCGTACTGGTTCCAACCAGGTACTCTAGATACTCTGAGGAGTTTTAAGTACGAACATTTGACAAGTATAACGCGTTTCAAATGAGAATAGGAAAGTCAATGACCTTTTTCTGTCAAATGTCACTTGAAAAGTGCGATTTTCAGAAAAACTTATGTGGATATAAAAAATAATAGTCTTGCATCGAATTTAAATAAAAACGTTAAATAGTAATCAATGATCTAAACATAAATTAACTATCATAATTTATAACAGTCTAAATTCGAAAAATATGGCGCCGACTCGATCCTATTCTCATTTGATTCGCACTATACGTATTCGTAACGTTAACGAATGTCAACCCTGTATAGGAACTGTCATAATTTTTCGATAAACTTGAGGGGCTTATATTTTTTCTGGCGCTAGGGGGCAGACCCAACGCTCACAGAGCGTCATCTGTTGGCGCAACTCGTAAGTGGTATCGAAAACTGTCCATAAGAATTTTCGATTCTTTTTCTGTCACCAGGCGGCGCGCGGCGGTTGGTAGCCCAACAGTCCTTGTCGTACTAAAAAGCTGTCAGATATCACGAATTTAAAAACCCTCATTGTTCGTGCTAGCCATATGGTAGCCCCACTGATGTTACTTACAAGTAGGGCTGCCATCCGTCTGGGTTTCCCCGGATTTGTCCTAGTTTAAAGGGCGTCCGGGGAGCGTCCGGGCCGGATTTTATTTGCTATCCGGGTTTTTGTAGGCAGAATTAGGAAGGCCTAAGTTTTTTTTTGATTTGCAGCAAATAAAATCTTCCTTTCTTTTTGACATTGCCGTAGTCGGGTAAAAACTGTTCTATGTCCGGGTTTCGTATCCAAAATCCGGGGTTTTCACGCGTCTTGTCCGGGGAGTCATATGTAAGAGATGGCAACCCTACTTACAAGACGTAAAGCACCTAAAAGTTACGTAGTAAGTCACGGGCGTAGCCAGGTTTTAGTTTCGGGGGGGGTTCAAGAAAATAAAACGACTACGGGGGGGGGGGGGGTAGTATCAAAGGTCTAATTTAGGCTGTTGATTATTTTTTTAAAATAACTTCAAAAATCATCTTACAGATAGGGTTAATGTTAATTGGCCTCGGGCGCAAAATTTCTAAATACACCTCTGTATATTGGTCAGATCTCTGTATTATATATACCAGCCGGCCCATTTCGAACTGATTTGAACCCCCTAAACCACCCCCCTGGCTACGCCCATGTAGTAAGTAGTAACTATTTAGTAATCTGTGCTTAGAGCTTCTAGGTAATTAAGTATTGAAACTTTACTTAAAAAGACCATAATTTGTTTTTTGTTGTCTCCTCATCAAGTATCGAGTATCAACTAATAAAATGTACCTACACGTGTGACAGTAGGTACTTACACGGTTTATATTTTTATTGGGCTTTATCCAAGATTTCTAACACAACTGTTTCTTGTCAATTCTGAGGGCTCACCTTGAAAAGAAAGGTGAGATGGGGTCCAATAAACAAATCATTATCATCATTAGGTACATAGTATAAAACATAGTCCCTTTTTTGCCTATTAAGTGTCCCTATTAAATACATTGTGAATTTAATAATAGGTATAGACCAATATGGCCCCTTACAGCATGTATGTAATTTAAATGAATATTTTCGAAGATATTGCAGATTTAAAATGCAGGGACACTGTTTCGGCGGCACTGGCTAGGCGCTTCTGGATCACGCTATCAAAAACGCTAAACGTGTTTATAGGAAGCGTGTATACTGCAGTAGTCAGTACCTACTGAAAGTTGTCCTGGTTGATCAGTTTTGTTGAAATGTCAAATAAATGTAGAATGGCAAGTTTAATGTTTTTTTCCAAGAACGCTATTCCACGCGGGCGAAGCCGCGGGCAAAAGCTATTAAGCTAGTAATAATAATATTCATTAATCAATAATCTGATTACAATGTTAAATGATGTGACTTTAGAATCAGAATCATTTATTCCTCTCTTCTGAAACTATTACACAACCATGAATAAAATATATACAATAAAAAAAAGAAAAAACATTATCCATAATGTAGCAGTGCATTACGGAGAATGTTTTGGCTTGAATGGAATGGCTCAAAAAAAAAAAAGGAAAATGGGATCCTTCAGGAATACTTACAAATTCCTTGCCTTCAGGCCAAAGAGAATGTAAAGCTATACTACGTATTAAGAGGTGGCACCCCGAATAAAAAATAATAATTTCGAAATTCAAAATTATACCGTATCTTTTTTACGTATTTATATCTTCTAAAGTGCAAAAGATTCAAGCCTACAATGAAAAAAAAATATAAAAAAAATAATCCTTGGGTTATAGTTTTCAATTTTATTTTTAGGACCCAATTATTAGGTTAAAAAGGTAAATAAAACAATAAACAACAATAATCCGATCGTTTTTATTGCATTAAAGAAATACAAAAGTAAGGCTACATTCCCACGAGCGTTTTTATGTGATCACGACTGATAAAACTACACTATAAATAGAACTTTGCGCTAATATACGACACAGCTGAAAATCGTGTACACTTGACACTTCGATTTTCAGCTCTATTGTAGATTAAGTGCAGAGTTCTATTTACAGTGCAGTTTTTCCTGTCGCGTCTCGACTCGCGACCACAAAAAAACTCTCATGGATACGAGGGCTAAAAGTTGGTAACCAAAATATTTCAGATTACCACATAATTATACGACATAGCCTGATTAACTTCAGCGGTTATCCTTTGGTGCAAAATAGATAGGTACATTTTATACGAATGAGAATCTTGAAATATTTTCATGTTGTCTTATTTATTATTGCATGCCCCTTAAATTGGAATCCAATACCTGCAAATTATGAATTTATATTACATTTTACTTATTCCTTCTTATTCGCAATACTAACAAAGTTTAAACTAAATGTTAAAATTAGATTAATAAATATGCGGTAAAACTGTAAAATAGTATTAAAAATAAAGTACCTACATAATTATTATTAGGTATGTAGATACCTATTTAAAGTTTTTACTGACTGGCAGACATAACAAAATACATATAGGTAAGCAATGTGACTTTGTTTTAAACAATATTGCGTGCCATAATAAACATTCGAATCTCATATTATTCATAGAGAAATTTTACAATCTTAAATCTTAGCATGCATATTAAAATCACTACACAATAAATTTCATTTATTGAAACAATTAATAATAATAATAATATGTATGGACGCTTCACACCACGTCAATCTGGCGCCATGCTAAATATCCGAAGAACTTGTGTTACAGGTAGGTACCAGAAAACAGGAAGTATATTAATGAATACCATGTTAATACTATACTTAAGTATATTTAAGGTTTTTGTTATATTATACACATGTACAAGGTACACATCCATGACCCAGGAACACAGAAAAACTTTTTGTTCCTTCGGCAGGATTCGAACCTGCGACCCCCGGCTTGAGCACCAAAGCGCTAAAATGCTGAGCCACAGAGGTCGTCAAACAAATATAATCTTTAAATGTCTCTTTTCAATAAAACGAGAAGTTAAAATATGGTAAAATTTTATACAAATTGGTACTCACCGATATTATTTGACTTAAGGCTGCGCTAGTCAGTTTTTTCTCCATACAAACGCTGTTGGTGATTTACTCCAAAGTCAAACATTGAAGACCGAAGTTATAGCGTAATATCGATTTTTATGACACTTATCTAGGTCGGTATTTGTTTATATTTCTGAAATTCAAATTAGTGTAGAAGATAATAGCCTCCAAACATCGCATTTTTAGCGCAACTTTGAACGTAAATAAAAATTAAATGAAGAATGATAATAAAAAAGCAAGCAAATACCGACACGGTTCAATTATTCAGCAATTGAGATAATTTTACTTCAGACAAAAATATTATATAGTTTTTTCATAAAACACCAACAGCTGAGTGTCGATTTGCGTAATTTGAAGACTCCTTTTCTAAAATACTTTACACAGCTGCATAAATGTGTGCAGTATAGCTTCTCTTATAAGTATAGATTACTATTTTATGGGTATATCCTTTTTTCCCCAATATTTGGTGAAATAAGAAGCATTTTCCCCGCGCGCAGTACTGAGTTCGAGCCGTTGACTAGCGCACTCTTAAAGCATGTTTATATAGTGGTTATATACATGAACCTAATTTATATAAATCACTGTTTCATCATTATAAATATGATTTCGATGTCACTTCACAAAAAATTACAGTTTTTTGCAAATAACAAAACATGAGTTAGCAAATTTTGTAAAAGTTGAAAATATTTTTTCAAATTAATCGAATAGAATTTCCTAGTTTGAAATTTAAAATTAATCCTCTATTTCTGTTTAACCAATCACAGGCGATGTGTGAAAGAGTACACACGATAAAAGCGAGCAAGGTATGTGGTTTGCAACTTTGCACAGACGATAGTCAGGTATAGTTTTGGATTTCGAACGCCAATACTTACGATATAGGAAGTTGCGACACCCTGCTTCAGGCTTCAGGTTATAGTTATGACTTATGACAGCGACTGCCGCGGCCGCCGCTGTCCCTGGTCTTCCGTAATCCGTAATCCCCAGTAGGTACGTATTACAGTGGAAGTTGGAACTGTAGTAAATGGAAGAAAGTACATATGACAGTCTGAACCATAGTAAATAAAATAAAAATTCCTACTTAAAATTAATTTTCATGACTTCCATATTCACTACACCTACGTAAGTGGTAACCTGTAGGTAAGGTATACTGAATTATGTATCCTATGCTATGTACCTATTAGTAAACGTCAACTCATCAGAGTGCATTCATCAAATACTTGTACAAGTAATTTACACACAATACTTACACTACAATCTACATTCGCATAAATACCGACTACTACGAGAATCAGCTTTCCCCACTCTTCGGTTTATTATTTTCGAGAAGCAACTGGTTAACTAGTGGTTTCAGCACAGGATTACGTTTACTAGTCAGAAGTCTAGTAGTTACAAACTCCAAAGTAACTTCTACTAACTCTTCTACAAACTCCTTTATTCGGGCAATATTTTAACTATCGTAGGCCTACTTGCGCCGATCTGGTTAAAGTTAAACCCGGGTTAAATATAATGTATTCTCTCGTTCTTCGTATTTACCTATGCAAGAGAAGGCATGATATTTTAACCCATGTTAAACCCAGATATGCGTAAGTGGGCCCAGTGGCAGATTATCCTAAAGGCGCGAGGAATCCTAGGGGCGCGAGGGTACAAAGGGACGCTCTGACCGAGGTGGTATGCCCGGTCAGGCCGAAGTCCTGGGCGATCATTGCTGTTCGGCGAAACAATCACGATGGACGTGGACGTTAGTGCTTACTAGTACCTATTACATTACACAAGGGTGTACCGCCACAAAGTTATAAAAATATGTCGCTTAAGGCGATGGTGGATTCGTAATTCGTATGTCATCTATTGATTTCGAATATATTTTGCAAAAAATATCGGGGAATTGCCTGCCAATATGCACCTTTAGGAGTAAATTGTAGTCCCTGGGACTCTAGTCAAGATGCATTCGATAATTTCGATGGCGAAGCTCGAAAACAAAAATGTATGGGATTTGTCATTTAAAATACGTCATCGTTAAGTGATATGTCGCTTGCAATTCCTTATGTCAAAGCTCATACATTTTGTTTTCGAACTTCGAAATCGTTTTCGAAATTATCGAATGCATCTTGACTAGAGGCCTGTACACAATGGCGATGGCGTGTATTGGGCCAACAATGCCAACATGGGCCATTGTGTACTGGCTACTTTTCAAAGTGGTGTTGCGAATGATGGGCTCTTTGGCGATTTATATGCTCTTATTTCTGAGGCTGCGTTCACACCAAACTGACTGTCAGCCGCCGAAAGTGAGCGAGCGTTACGCAGTTTGTGGTATTTCCATACATATTCACCTTACCGTTCACACCTAACCGACAATACGTTATTACGCTATGCGTAGACGCTGACATTCGGCGGCCGATTTGTCAGTATAGTGTGAACGTAAAATACCGTTTATTTTCACGTTTACACTGGGGCTCACAGTGAGCCTGCTCAGTTTCGGCGGCTGACAGTCAGTTCGGTGTGAACGCAGCCTTAGGGCCAGGCCACACGGTGCGGTACGGCTGCGGCGCGGCGCCTGAGCGGTATCGCAACGGGTCTTTTACATATAAAAATGTATGGTATGCCACACGACGCGTCCGGCGCCGCTCCGGCGCCGCACCGCAGGCGCACCGGACAGCGGCGCGAGGCGGGGCGAGACAGATGAGGCGGGGAGGGGTGCACACAGGGCGACGCCGCATTGATCGTGTGGCCGCCAGTGCGGTGCGGAGTATTGCGGTGCGGTGCGGCGCCGCGCCGTGTGGCCCGGCCCTTATGGCGGTATGGTCCTGTACAAGGTCCAGTCACACAGTGGATGCCTTAGCCCATAGGGTTAATATAAGTAGATGTAAAGGTCTGTTAAAACTTAACAGTAGAAGATAACTACAATAATATTATAATATGCATATTAATGCATCTCATGATGAAAACTAGTAACAAAGCTAAAATAAATATTGAGTAAATCAATAGTTACCTAGCCTAAGTAGGATTGAGTTGAGTGGGTACTAAATACTAAGGCAAATAGGTAAAATCGCAGACAAAACCGGTGAACCACTTTTGGACCTTATTGCCATAGTTATAAGATCGCCGGGTCCGTTGTTGACCGTACTTAAATATAATTAATATTACCCACCCGTACATATATTATTATACATTAGGTATGACGTGACTGCAGGTCAATCTTCGATAAACTACAAAAACTGCATACTACCGACAACAAACCTCAGAAACTGGGCATAAATCAGACAGTTATTCGTTTTTATTCGTTATATTATATTTATCAGATAGTTATTGTCAGCAATGGGTAATTTACTATTGACACTCATTCATTAAAATCGGATCAGTAATTTAGGCGTTACGACCTACGATGGATCATGGTTCATGGAACATACACATATCACACATACATACATATATGTTTATAGACCGCCAAAATCATTACCCTTCCTTTTGGCTTTGCCGTAGTCGGGTAAATAAGAGTTGGTACGCCAGCTCCAGGTACGCGCTAGTAGGTACGTACTACGTACCTATAAAATCCTGAGTATACAAAAAAAAACTTCTATTTCAAGCTGCATACAGCATACCACCTATAACCACCTTCCAAGTTCCAACTTATGTACTTTACTAATATCGGAAAAATCCTCTGGCTTCATTTTAATCGAATTTAAATTTGATAGGTAGGTACCTACTGTTTATGTAGGTCGATGTTAATAGCTTATTTAATACTAGATGTTTGTTAGTACATCTTAGAAGCATTTTGTATATCTATTCTAATCTTATTTACGTCATATCTCCTTAACGCCTCCTGAACTGTTGGGTTTTATCAAAGTAATGCGGTGATAATAAAAACAATTTTACGCTAATAACATTTAAATGACGATTAATCAACTATACAGGATAATGTCTTCGACTTTCATTATTTTTGTTTTTATTGTAGGTATTTCACCCAAAGATTTAAAAACTAAAGATAAGTAGGCTATGACGTTCATTTGACGGAACAAATCTTCATACACGAAAAATTTACGCCATCGTCCATTTTACTTCATCATCTCGGGCAAGAGGCCAGCCAGTCGTCTTTTTCAAATTGTTATAACTACCTACTTATTATTTATTCTACAACGATAGATGAGGACGTTTGCTAGAGACATTTATATGAATAGTGGTGGACGGTGGTCGAATTATTACGAGAGTCCGGGTCTTGGTTACCAAAAAACAAAATGGCTGCCATTTTACAAATGTGAGAAAAAAATAAAATTTGAGGGGCAATTTGTATATAAAAATGCCATATTTTTTACCACTAAAGGCTAATACAGCTGTCGTGAGTCGTGACACATTGTATAACTACAAGCACATGGTCATTATGTAACTTTCAGTTCAGTTTTACGGGAATTGTGCTATTACTGAGGAGAATAATATTTGGCAAAGTTAAAGATTTAATTTAGCGAAGAAATGTATGACATAAATGTTTTTCTTGAGCCGAACATTAAAAAGATGAACCAGAAAATAATTAAAAACGTAATCAGTAAGTACATAATGGGCCGGTTCGACTCATGAATGGGCCGGCTCGACCGGGTAAATACCACGACCTCACAGAAAACCGACGTGAAATAACACTTGCGTTGTGTTTCGCCGAGTGAGTGAGGTTACCGGAGACCCATGGGGGATTGGGGATTTTAAGAACCAGTAACGCAAAGTGCGTGTGTCATTGGGCGGCGGTAATTGCTTACAATCAGGCGATCCGTCTGCTCGTTTCCTGTTTCATTACATAAAAAAACTTAATTATTAATGTAACACACATAGGTAGAACGTGAGTCACTACCATGGGCGTAGTCAGGTTTTAGTTTCGGGGAGGGGGGGGGGGGGGGGTTTCAAGAAAATAAAACGACTACAAGTACAATAAATAACCAGGGCCGTCTTTAACTTATTAGACGCCCTGGGCACATTAGAATTTTTGTTTTTTTCGTTTTTACCTGTTTAAGCTTTAAACCCTGAGAGACTGTGTAATTCGAAAAAATAGAAATAGGTATATAATATAGTCTAAAACTAAACGTCAGTACTAACTTTTATAATACGTTTTTTAAGCCAAAAACGAGCGAGCGAAGCGAGCGAGCAAATTTTTTTCCTATTTTATAGGTTCAAACGTTCAAATCTGTTCAAATGTTTAACGAAAATATTAACACTGAATAACAGTAAACTTCGGAAAAATACCATAAAATTAACCGGCTAAAACAGAACATCGGTAATAAATAATATAATGCCCTTTATGTCAATCGCGAGCGAGCGAAGCGAGCGAGCAAATTTTTTCCTATTTAATAGGTAAAATCTGTTCAAACTTTAAACCCTACAAGACTGTGGAAATAGTATTATTTTATAATATAATGTATACCTATTGGGCGCGTATAATAATGGGCGCCCAGTTTTTTTTTTTTCGTTTTTACCTGTTTCAGGGTTTATTTTGAAAGACTGTGTAATTCGAAAAATACAAATATCATAAGCCTAAAACTGAATGTCGGTACTAAATTTTATAGTAATATGTTCCGTATGCTAAACACGAGTGAGCGAAGCGAGCGAGCAAAATTGTTTTCCCATTCTATAGGTTAAAATCTATTCAATCGTTAAACTTAAACACTGAATAATGGTGAACTTAACTTTAACGAAAAAATGTCATAATATGAACTGGCTAAAACAGAACATCGCTACTAAATAATATAATATGTTCCTTATGTTAAACGCGAGCGAGCGAAGCGAGCGAGCAAAATTTTCCTATTTAATAGGTTAAATCTGTTTTCACTTCAAATTTTAAACCCTAAATAAAATTTAAACCTCAATTTTCACTTCAAATTTTAAACCCTAAAACCCTCACAGGGTTTTAGGGTTTAAAATTTGAAGTGAAAATAGGATAATTTTATAATTTAAATTAAAGTAAAATTAGTGTCATTTCTGATGTTGCAAAATAGATGACAAATAACTTATTATGTTAGGTTTGTCATATACCTAATACCTATTTCACACTTTTTTCGTAGTACATAATTACAAAATTTTGTGGTCAGTGACGTGCCTAAAATATTGTGTCGCATGCTATACGTTCGAGGATTCAATGGCACGCGCGCCATAGGTTCGCGAACCCTGTTTAAGGCTATTGATTTTATTGTTTTTTAAAAGTACAACCTTCTTTCAGGGCTTTAAGTATAAAAAGTATAAAAGATTTTAACAGGTTAAAGCGTAAAAACATTCGCTCGCTTTCTCAGTTTGAACGCATTTAACATAAACACATAGATAAAGTTAGCATTAAAGTTCTGTTTTAGGCTGTTGATATTTTTTTTTATAAAATAACTTTAAAAAATCATCTTTCAGATAGGGTTATTGGGGCGGCAAAATATTTTAATTGGCCTCGGGCGCAAAATTTCTAAATACGCCTCTGTATATGGGTTATCCACATGGACATTTCGGGGGGGGGGGGGGGGGGGGGGGGGGGGTTGAACCCCCTAAACCCCCCCCCCCCCCTGGCTACGCCCATGGTCACTACCATAGAATAATATAATAAAAGTAAGTAGGTAGTAGGTATTTCATTAAAAAATAATATATGTTTTCCCTTACATAACTTATATAACACAGTGTAATAAGGTTAATTTTTGCAATTCTTCCATTGTTTTATTTATTCATCCAAACTATTATTACAGAACTTTATGATTTTGTGATTAAACTGTAGGTATTGTATAAAAGACGTTTGGCACTCGAGTGGTTTGACTGATCACGTGATCAAAGTACTACGAGTACAAGGCGAGTACCTTACTTCGAAAACGCCAGTAGAATGTGGCGGCGATTTATGACGTCATATATTTCCCTAGGCCACTGCGGCAGTATACTGGCAGTCCATAACGGAACGAATTTTTCTACAATGATAGCACTGTGCAGTGCTCGCAGTACAATTAGTAGCTCTACCACTTTACTGAACTGACTTGGCTCATTTTTTAACCCAACTATTTATTTCGACTTTGACTAGACTTTGATCTAGACGATTTAGAAATACGGTGACGATTTGAACATATATTCTATTTCCCGCTTTTTTTACTTGACATTGGCAAATGGTTATAAGCCAACGCCTTATCATATTTTTAAGAAAAGGCATTATGACATTGACATTTAAGTTTTTCAACTGTCATCTGCTATTTTGGGCAGTGTTGCCCTTAGTTTTATCACCAAATTTAGTAGTTTTTTTCCCTCTTACGTAGACATTTGTAGCTATAGGTCTACCAGAATCTGATGGCATTTTAAAAAAAATAAAAAATGTGATTTTCATATGGCTATGTCAAGTATGACCCGTCAAATCAAAGTACGTGATCTGTCAACAGCTGTTAAAATTTTGTGATTATGTTCTTGGAATTTGTTGTTTTTGTGAAAATATCCAAAAAGGCAATTCGATCTCAAGCGAGAAATATTGTTTTCTATGTCTATAGTAAAATACAGAAAGAAGAAGGTGTAAATCGAACTCAATCTTATAATTTAAAGCTTGTGGTAGAGTTGACCGGTAAGTTAGAGTGAGCTGTTTTGATACTTTTAGTTTTTTTATATTTTCTTAGGTAATTATTGTGACTTCTTTAAATGTGTTTCCAGTACTACTATAAGGTGAATCGTAGCTGATGGCACATCGAATGATGGTTTGATTTCCATGCCTGGTAAAAGGAGGAGAGGAGGAAAAAAGAAAATCAACATAAGACAGTTTCGATTTTTAGTTGATTAGGAATAAAGTAAACGATTTCTATACAGTTCGGAAGGAAATTACAACATTAAATAAACTGTTGCTAATTTAATTGTATGTTATTCGTAATAAATAAGTATATAAAGTAATTCACGATTGATTTATTTTTCATGAAATGTCATTATCATTACATAGTATAAAACAAAGTCCCTTTTTTGTCTGTCCCCTATGTATGCTTAAATCTTTAAAACTACGCAACGGATTTTGATGCCATTTTTTTATCAGATAGAGTGATTTAACGGGAAGGTTTTTAGGTATGTAACATGCATAACATAGTAGAGGTACACAAATAATTTTAGAGGTTTCTAAAGTCCTAAAAAATCACATATTTTGCGCTTACATTGAAAATGCTGGCTGAACACTACGAGATAGATCAAAATTATGTACTACAGTTGTATTCATCTTTAAAAAGCCTACAAAAAGTCCGCGATGGCATAGGTATGTCTATCTCTTAGGGATAACCCACAATAACCATTTTTTTATCCTTTACTTTGATTTTAATTAAATAGCTTATTTACAAAGCAATTTTAAGCAATACAGTATTAATCCTTATCCAATTAAGTACCTTAAATACATTGTGCATTTAAGATAGATCAATACTGCCCTTTACGGCATGTAATTTAAATGAATATTTTCGAAGATATTACAGATTTAAAATGCAGGGATATAGTGTTGCTGCGCGGCGCGGGCGCTCGCGTTTTTACATCGCGCTATCGAAAACGCGGGATTACAGTATAAAGAGGTTCACGAATATTTTGAACTGCAGCACAGAATACATAATAGTAACTGCAGTTCTTAATTCTTATGGAACATCCAGAGGTGGTTTGTCAGTTTTGTTGGAATGTAAATATTTATACTATGTACTATGTAGTAAGTAAAGTTTGTTTTAACAAGTCGCTTTATCTGTCTGTCCCTATGTAGGTATAGTATATTGTATGCTTAATCTTGTATGCTTAGATCTTTAAATCTACGCAAATCTTTAAGTATTTAGTCTTTAAGATTATGGTAAAATTTATATTCAAGTGCCATAAATATAATATTATGTAAGTATATTATCAAGTGGTCGCGCATGTCGTGTCGAGGTTATAGGGTCCCATTTTTAACAATTTGCATTGGGCAAACCTAAAAGCATTTTCAATATTGTATCAGAAGTATATTGCTGTAAGAAGGTAGAGCGTTATTCGCCGAAGTAGTTTTTTCTCCAAGAACACTATTCCACGCGGGCGAAGCCGCGGGCAAAAGCTAGTTTTCTATATTATACACCGAACATTCTTCACACAGTCTTATTATAATTCATGTTCAATAATACTAAAGACATAATTAAAAATTAACCAGTATCAAGATCGTTTAATCCTGTTTCCCCAGTATTGCACACTACAAAATTTTATTTCCCTATTTGCCATGAGATTCTGGTACACCTTTAGTAGCTTTATGAATAGGAAACAACCTCCAGCCATCAGACAGTAATATTATGCAAAATAGTCTTTAAAATGCACACAGAACTCAAAAATAAAAACTTACAGCTCATAAGAATAAGAATAACTTTATTTTGTACATTACACAACACATATACAAAAAGAATACAATAATAATCTGAATTATATCTTAACTATAAAGGTGTGTCTATATGTTGGGTGACGCCAAAAATTGACCCCAGCTCAGCATTTAGCAGCGAGCGAGCCCGCTGCACTGATATTCTGCCAGGACCAATATGTGACATCCAAACACAACTATTTTATAAACAACTAGCTGTCCCGACACACGTTGTTCTGTCTTAAATATGAACTAAAATGAATAAATAAGTACACCTACTGCTACACCTACTCCTACAACCTATACCTTTTCTAATATTTCTCACCGTTTAAGCCTTCCCTGATATTCCACAATTATTTCAAGACCAAAATTAGCCAAACCGGTCCAGCCGTTCTCGAATTATGAGTCCCGCGGGAACGGGATAAACAGTATCCTATGTCCTTCTCCTGGTTTTAAGATACTTCCTCACCAATTTTCAGCCAAATCAGTTTACCCGTTCTTGAGTTATAAAAAGTGTAACTAACACGACTTTCTTTTATATAAATAGATATTAAAGCCCAACAATTGATAAGTGTTAAGTCTGCAGTTTAAAACAAATAAATGAAATAAGATCAGTAATTAGCGGAATCATCTCGATAACACATCATAATTGCACGCGTCCGTAAATCACGTAAAACTGCCCATTTAATTTCTATAATACACTTTAATTTAATTTTTTATAGTAATATTTTCTAATATGATAAGACAATATGGAAACTTTTCTATTAAGCAGTGACAGAAATTAAGGTGGTTCGTTTCCTATACAAAAATACAATGGACATTAATTAGGTAATTTCATACTATTACTACATAAATTTATATGCACATCTATTTATTTTGCAATACAATTGTCGCAAAATATATTTAAAATACTTTATTTCACACAGAAGTCACATTTTTATTGAATTTTCGACAAAAAGTGACATTTGTAACTTATGTCACTTTTTGTCGAAAATTCAATAAAAATGTGACTTCTGTGTGAAATAAAGTATTTTAAATATATTTTGCGACAATTGTATTGCAAAATAAATAGATGTGCATATAAATTTATGTAGTAATAGTATGAAATTACCTAATTAATGTCCATTGTATTTTTGTATAGGAAACGAACCACCTTAACCTCAAAGTTTATAAAAGCTAAATACTGAAATAGTTTTATCTTAATGTGACGGCCAACTCTACCACAGTGCGCTCATTAGTCAAATCAAATAGCGTGCGCTTCCTTACTTCATTTTACGAAATTTCATTTCTAGCCGGTGCCCGTTCCCCGAGCGGCATGTTCAGAGGGCGGCAATTGGCAAATTCACACTTTACAGATGAATATTTCGTGTGATAATTAAAAAATCAATCACAAATTTGAAATTTCTTATATTCTATGTACAAAAGGATATTATATGTATACCGTTTTACAAGAATCCATTAATAAACAACACCTTTTCTTACTGTTTTTAGAAATCTACATTGGACACATCTGTCGATACGCCAGTAGGTGGTATTTTAGTGCTATACATTAGCATTACGCAAAATATGGTATACAACAAGTCCCAAAATTCAACGATAAGCCAACACCGGAGGATAGACCTGCCCCGGACTAATCGGGGAAAAAAAGAAAAAAAATATATCCCAATTATATTTTAAGTTATATGAAATTATGATATTAATGAAATTAATGAAATTCTTAATAAACGGTCTCAATTTCTGAAGAATTTAATTTTTTTATATAACTTAAAATATAATTGGGATATATTTTTTTCTTTTTTTCCCCTATTAGTCCGGGGCAGGTCTATCCTCCGGTGTTGGCTTATCGTTGAATTTTGGGACATGTTGTAAAATTAAATATTATATTTACCTAAGTATTTAGTTCCATGTATAGCAGGGCGTAGCTACCGCTGTATCAGCCGTATAAATTATATGGCGCCCCCGGGTTACAGGACTCTCGCGTTACTCCGCTATTGATTTAATGACCAGTCATTTTTTTTTTCGAATTTCGAGGTTTCCAGAAATAAAAAATACGAAAATATTTCGACTCGCTCGCGTCGCTCGCTCGCTATTGATTACATGTAGTAGATACCTATATTTTACTGTACATTTTCCAGATTATTCTATCTATCTATATTTATAAGCCACAGCTGATCGATCTGACTGACGTACGCATCCAGTAAGGAAGAAATTTTCAAAATTCAACCTCCTAGGGGGTAAAATAAGAGATGAAAGTTTGAAATCTAATTTCACGCGGGCGAAGCCAATTATTGCAATCAAACTCAAACTCAAAATTTTTATTTCCATGTAGGTTATAATATAACGCTTATAGAATTATTGTCCTACATGATGCCCACCACTGGTTCGGAAACTAGCCCGGCGAGAAGAACCGGCGTAAGAAACTCGCACGGGGCCACCTTTTAGCAAAAAGATGGGAAAATTGTTCTTTTCAAAAAATATTTTTACAATGTTGTAACTTAATCTATATAACATTAGGCATAAGTACATAGAACATACTTAAGTACATAAAAGCAGCCTTGCATGGGGCCATCTTATTCCCAAGGTGTGCAATCGTTAGTAAAATTACTGACTTTATAATAAGCTTTAGCACACAAACGTTCTTTAACAGCTTTTTTAAATTTATTAATGGAAAGATTTTGAACGTTTTCTGGGATTCTATTGTAAAGGCGTATACATTGACCTTTAAAAGATTTACTTACTTTACTAACCTCTGATCACTGGTATTTCTAACTTGTTCTTATATTTTCTAGTATGCCTACAATGTGTGACACTTTTCTTTTTAAAATTCGTTAAATTCTTTCTGACATACAACACATTGTCCAAAATGTATTGAGAAGCAAATGTTTTAATAAGTTAGAACCGGTGATTTTAATACAAAAATTAATTTCAGCTAATAGTACAGATAGCACTGTAGCATAAAAGTATAGGGAAAAGAACAGGTGGGAAAATGCGGGCCTACCTTCGATATCTGGGCTGGTTCTTCTGCTAATTCGCTCGCATCCGGTGACAGGTTCTCGTGGCCACCTTTCTGGATACCACTGCACTTATATCACTATATTTATGCACATAACGCCTTGATGATTGTCTGATTTTCAATTGATTGAATGTTCACACTATACCGCTGGTTGGGTAAGGTAAACCGGCTGACTTGAGACTTGACGACGCGAATTTGGGAGTCCGGACTCCGCTGATGTATCCACAAGCGCGCCGAAGCCAAGAGAGAATGTGATGCAACCGACGCTTCTTGACGTTTTTTGGTTTGACGTTTTTCTTTCTTCTACCCGCAAGGGAAATATATTGGGATTGGGAAGGGAGATTATGCGTTCGGAAACTTCGACTGACAAAAATACGATTTACTTATTCTTGACCGAACATACCGCCCCCCAAAGAGCTGGTAAGCTCTTTAGCTTTATACGAATAAAAGAAAGTGTGACCAAATGACTTGGTGCTAAGAGTAGTGCTGTTTGAGTTGAGGTTCCTAGATGAGTTTCCTTGGATGATTTTCAAAAAGATAAACTAAATTAAGAGTTGATTTTCCAGATAAGATGATTTTCCGAGAACTTAAAACTATTGTACTAATTCTAAAATAGAACTAAGCTACCGCTAAGATATATAAATCGTTAGATGTCACACTCTGGGAGTGGACAAAGTTTAGTTACCGCTCTGAGGCATGAACCTACGCTAGTTTTTAACTCTACAACACGCACTATGCCATCAGCTCCGGGATGTAATACGCAAACTCTACCAAGCTTCCAACGGAGTGGTGGAAGATTGTCTTCCATGATAAGTACAAGATCTCCCACTTTGATGTTTGGAACATTCTTACACCATTTCGACCGCTGTTGAAGATTGTGCAGATATTCACGATGCCATCTTCGCCAAAAATGCTGTGATATCTGCTGTACTAGTTTCCAGCGCTTCAAAGGCGAGATTGGTGTATGATCAAAATCATATTCCGGTAAGCTGGTTAAAGGTTGACCAATGAGAAAATGACCAGGAGTGAGCACATCAATGCCATCGACATCACTGGATAATGGACACAGTGGCCTAGAGTTGAGTACTGCCTCTACCCGCGTAAAAACAGTTGTGAGCTCCTCGAATGTAAGGACCTGTTCGCCAATAGTACGATAAAGAATAAGTTTGGCTGATTTAACCATCGACTCCCAAATACCACCCATGTGAGGTGCATAAGGAGGATTCATATGCCAATTAATGCTAAATTTAGAAACGCTACCTTTCAAGTCCTGTTGATTTTCCGTGAGAAAAGACTCTACTTCCTTTAAATGTCGTTTGGCTCCTTGAAAGTTTTTACCGCAATCGCTATAAATGTCTGTAACCGCGCCTCTGCGTGAAACAAAGCGACGAAGACAAGCCATGAAGGCGTCTGAAGTCAGATCCGACACGACCTCGAGATGGACAGCCTTGACCACCAAACACACAAATACACAAAGATAGGCTTTGGACCTCTGCGCTTTGCGCGCTGTGGAAGACCTTATGAAAAAAGGGCCTGCGAAATCTACGCCAACCCGTTGAAAGGGACGCGCTTGACGTACTCTACTAGCAGGTAAGTCACCCATAAAGGGCTCTAAGGCTTTCGCTCTTAAACGATAACACTTAAGACATTTAAAGATGCGATGTCGTATCAAGCGACGAGCTGAAGGTATCCAAAATCGTTGGCGAACAATATTCATTAAAGTAGAAGGTCCAGCATGAAGATACTGCTGATGATGGTAATCTACAATAAGGTTGGTAAGATGATGTGCCTTAGGTAATAAGATAGGATGCCTAGCATCGGTTGGTAGGCCAGAATGCCTCAATCTGCCGCCAACGCGAAGTAGACCGTGAGAATCGATAAATACATCTAAGCGAGTCAAAGGACCCTTCAATGATCGCTTACAATGAAGAGCTTTGAGTTCTGATTCAAATGCTACATGCTGTACTAATTTAATAATTGTATTCAAAGCGTTGTTTAACTCCCTCGCGGAGAGAGTTCCAGTGAACTTATCATTAGAGCGCGAGTTGTGTGCGAAGCGGATTATCCAAGCGGTAGTGCGCTGTAGCCTAGACCAAGAGCTGAAACGCTCCAACCACACATCTGATAAAACACCTCCTTCGACCCCGGCAACAGTCAACGAGGAAATCGTAGGCGGTTTCAGACCAGGCATGTCCTCAGCGACCTCATCACCATCAGACGGCCAGGTGGATGGATCACCCTTCAGCCATGAAGGAGACCACCACAGTGGATGGTTGGCTAAGTCTGTGGCGACCAATCCCCTGCTCGCACAATCCGCGGGATTGAGTGCGGAGGGTACGTGCCGCCAGTTTACAAACGGGACGAGGCCCTGAACCTGGGAAACACGATTACCCTCGAAGGTCTGAAGCAGATGTGGAGGAGTTCGAAGCCACGCAAGCGCGATCTTGGAATCGCACCAGGCTGTTGTGCTGTTGATATCAACTCTGGTAGAGAGTACGGACAAAATATGTGCCAAAAGGCGAGAAAGAAGAACAGCTCCGCACAACTCAAGACGCGGAATGGTAAGCTTTTGTTTGATAGGCGCTACCCTTGACTTAGCGAGCAGTAGGTGCACAGCTACTTCGCCAGAAGAGTTAGTAGTGCGCAAATAAGCTACGGCTGCATAACCGTATTGTGAGGCATCACAAAACCCCATAAGATGTGAATGAACAATTGAATTACCTAAAATGAACCTAGGTATACATGGAAATTGTAGAAGCTTGAACCCTTCGACGAAAGAATCCCATAGTTTGGAGAACTCTTCCGGAAGTGGATCGTCCCAAGAAAGTTCTAATATCCACAAACGTTGCATTAAGACCTTTAAATAAAAAGTAATAGGCGTTAAATATCCACAAGGATCATAAATCCGTGCGATATTCGAAAGTACTTGGCGCTTAGTTTTGCAGCTAGGCAAATTCGAAACTCGATAGACGAAAGAATCGGATCTAGAGTTCCACTCTACCCCTAAGATTTTAAAAATGTTGTCACCAGTCTCCTCAAAACGAAACGGCTTCTCTAGATGATCTGTCGGATATCCCTCGAGTGCCTCATCACAGTTACTGACCCACTTTCTAGCTACAAAACCACCCTGTGCTAATATGTCAACCACCTGCTGCTGCAACAGTCGTGATGATGGAATGGAATCACCGCCACTAATTATGTCATCGACGAATATATCCTCCTTAAGAGCACGAGCCGCTGCAGGACATGAAGCTGCGTTTAGAGAGGCCAGCTCATGAATGACACGAATGGCTAAGTAGGCAGAACTTGACATTCCGTAAGTGACAGTAGTGAGCTCAAATTGTTGAATAGGTTGATCAGGAGACTCGCGCCAGAGTATAGTCTGAAACCTGCAGTCGTCAGCGTGAAGCTTCACACATCTATACATCTGTTTTATGTCGCAGATAAAAACGACACGATGAGTTCTGAAACGCAAAATGATATCCTGAATGTCCTGTTGAAGTTTAGGACCAGACATTAAAATTTGATTGAGAGAGACTCCTGTACTACTGGGTGATGAAGCATCAAATACAGCTCTAAGTTTTGTTGTACTGCTACTCTCCTTAAGAACACCATGATGAGGTATGTAATATCTCTCCGACGAGATACCACCAGATATGGGTCGCATATGACCGCTTGATAAATAATCCGACATGAATTCATTGTATAATTCCCTAAGCCTAGGGTCACGCTGAAGTTTCTTTTCTAAAATGTTAAAACGCCTTAATGCAGTATCAAATGTGGAACCTAAAGCTTTTTGTGTCACCTTGAACGGCAGACGAACAATAAACCTTCCTGTTACATCCCTAGTGTGAGTTTCTAGAAAATGTTTCTCGCATTGAATATTCTCTGGATCCTGTATGACCATAGCTGGAGGCTCCTCGACTTCCCAGAAACGTGAGAGTATGGAGTCCAAGTCGACAGTACAAGACAGAGCTGTGATGTGTTGACAAGAGAGTGAGTTAACGGGAGCTTGACCCATTAACACCCATCCAAAAATAGATGCATGTGCAGTAGGCATGCTTTCACCTAACTGCATTTTCCTACCATCGAACACCAAATTGTAAAGATCTATGCCAATGAGCATATCAATGGGACCAGGTAAAGAGAACTTGGCATCAGCTAAAACTAAGTCCTTGCACCGGTCAATAACTTCGGATGATATTGGAGCACTTGGTAAGGTACCAGTGATGCGTTTGAGTATCACCGCTTGAGTGGTCAGTGCAGGAGTTGACCCGCTGATAAAGGAATGGACAGAACACTCCATGCTACCATAAGTGCGCTGACCGCTAGATTCCCCTAAACCAAACAAAACAGTTGAATTGAGTCGGGGCAAGTTTAGCCTCTGAGCCAAATTTTCAGTTATAATTGTAACCTGAGATCCGCTATCTAATAGAGCTCGCACCGCATGCATATGACCATGGACATCCCGGATACCAACTACAGCCGTACCTAAAAGCATAGTAGATCCCTTGTGGATACTATTGCTAAGTGGTGATGAAATGGTAGAACTATGAGTTACTGGACCCACTTCATTCACGCTAGGCTGGATAGCCGATGAATCCTGAGCACGGTTTTCTACAAAATTAATATGTAATTTGGTATGATGGCGCTTGTGGCAAATGCGACAGGCGGTCTGTGACTGGCATTTGCTTACCGAATGAGAGCGTAAACAATTAAAACAAAGTTTGTTTTTGATCACAAATTCCTTACGTTGTTCCGGTGTCATCGAATTAAATTTATCACATATATAGATGTTGTGTTCTCCCTTACAACATGAACATGAATATGAAGTGTTAACAATAAAAGATTTGCTAGGCCGAATATGTGTAACACCAGTACCACTAGACACTATTCCCTTAGTGCCAGAGACAGTTTCTAATACCCTAAGCTGAGTTTCCAAAAAGCTAAGCAAATTGTTAAAAGTTGGAATATCAGCAAGTGCTGATGATGATGATGATGATTTGCAACATTCCAACTCAAACTTGCCTCGCAAGTCAATGGGCAACTTCCGTATGATAATGTGTAACAAAATGAAACTCCAAGAGTCAGTTTGAAACCCTAATGCTGACAAGGCTTGTATATTTTCTTTTAAACAATTAACTAACCTTCGCAATCCTGAATTGATTTGATTAGGATTTAGAGAACCTACGGCTAGGATTGACTCCAAATGCCTATCTGCTATGAGTCTCTTATTCTCATAACGCTCCTTTAAGAGGCTGTAAGCTACTTGATAGTTAGCTTCAGAAAGTTCTAAATGTTTAATTAAGTTTAGCGGCTCCATTTGTAATACTGATAACAAGTAATGCATTTTTTGCACGCCACTGATTTCACAATTGTTATGAATTAGACTATCAAACATTGCAATGAAGTTAGGCCAATCTGTATAAGATCCTGAAAATTGCTGCAAAGAAATTTTAGGTAAACTAAATTGTTGAGATTTAACTAAATGTTTGTTTTGATTAGTTGATTGTGTATATAACTCAGAAACAGAACCCAAACTATCTGAAATAACTTGCACTGAATAATATTTGTCATAAAACTCTTCTAGTTGTGTGTCAATCTCGGATTGTGAATCACTATCTGAACATTTTGATCTTAAATAGTTATAAGCTCCCTGAAAATCACTCTTATAATTGTTAATTTCTTTAAAACGCACTTTAAACATCGCTAAAGTGTTAGGATTAGATTGAGAATCCAAACTAATTTGAGTTGCTAAGTTGTACAAAGTTTCCAAGAGGTTACTACTAACGCGCATATTCGTTCGCTGTATATCATACTGAGAATCATCAAAGGAAACTTGTTTACGACTCTTTTGTTCTTTACCCATCTTGAAACTTATAAAACTTTAACTTATTAAACTATGTAAGTTATAAATTGCGATTAAAATGTAAACAAAGTTGATTGATACTTTTTTCTATGAAGTTGACACTTGACAGCTAAATTGATATGTCAAATTTGAATTATGTTGACAGATGTCAAACTCAAATGACGTTTGAAACAAACAAGTGAAAATGTATCGAGTTTATACGCCCTCTATAGTCTATATCGACATGTTCGGTAAAAAATATGAAATTATGACCTTGAAAACTAGGCTGCAAATAAAATTTTACGAAGTTTTATAAAACTTTAAAATATGATTGAAAACAAGTTGATGCACTAAAATGAGATGATTTTCGATAGGAAATAAGGCTTTTAGGTTAAAATATGTTAGGATGAATAGGGAATAAAGTTGATGACACGTTGATTTGATAATGGCGTCTCAACTGAGAGTTGAATTGGGAATCGTGAATAATGTTTAGATATGGCACGGAAGGCCAAGAAATGCTTGAAATAGAATGATTAAGATGATGGACCAAACAAATTGTCCGAGTAGAAGGACCTATTATCCGGCTCGAAGGACCAAAAAAGGGATATGTAGCATAAAAGTATAGGGAAAAGAACAGGTGGGAAAATGCGGGCCTACCTTCGATATCTGGGCTGGTTCTTCTGCTAATTCGCTCGCATCCGGTGACAGGTTCTCGTGGCCACCTTTCTGGATACCACTGCACTTATATCACTATATTTATGCACATAACGCCTTGATGATTGTCTGATTTTCAATTGATTGAATGTTCACACTATACCGCTGGTTGGGTAAGGTAAACCGGCTGACTTGAGACTTGACGACGCGAATTTGGGAGTCCGGACTCCGCTGATGTATCCACAAGCGCGCCGAAGCCAAGAGAGAATGTGATGCAACCGACGCTTCTTGACGTTTTTTGGTTTGACGTTTTTCTTTCTTCTACCCGCAAGGGAAATATATTGGGATTGGGAAGGGAGATTATGCGTTCGGAAACTTCGACTGACAAAAATACGATTTACTTATTCTTGACCGAACAAGCACCTAAAATTTAGTTAACATAGTAATTTAGTTAACATTTATGTAATACATAGCTAAAGTTCAGTTTCGAGCCGTCCAGAAAGAAAATATTAGAATAATTTCGTTATGTTGTTTAAAATTTATACTAAATAATGTTTTTTAAAAATTTTAATTAAATGCCAAAAATTGTTTTCTCCCTTTTGTGAATTCTTGGGCTTCTCGGGGCCCTCCACCCCCAAAAATTTATTGTTATGGGGCTAAAGCTCGCTACGCCACTGATGTATAGTTGCTACATAAGTGGGTGGGGCCGGTATTTTTCAGTATTTTTGCTCCGCCTTAAAATTTTGAAGATCCGGGGCTGCATCTAGTTTAGAATACATGAAATCGTTTCTGACACCATTATCAATTATCAGTTTGACTACTAATTAAAATCATAAATGTAGTATATTTTTATGTTTTTTAGGGATTTCCAGGTATTTTTTTTTTGTAGTTTTTGGAATTCTTCTAAAATCTCAATAAGTAGTTTTTTAGAAGAAACGAGGCGAGCTTAGTCACAGAACACAATATACTTGAGCTTAGTAGTTTTGCAAAAACAGAGTTGGCAACACTTATTTTTGGATCGACGGAATACGGAAGCAGTGTTGCCAACCGTACGATAATTATCGTATTTGTACGATAATTTGAGGTGCGGTACGATAAAAAATAATTAGGTAGTATCGTACGATAATTTCACTGCTACGTACGATATTTTTTGAATTCATACGATAATTTTGAAAGACATTTTCATTTGCTGTATCCGAAATGAATAATGGTTTGCTAAAGAAGTTCCTACTCGTCTTCGGAAGATGGAACCTCGGCACAGGGAAAAAAGCGCGGGAACTTAAAAAAGGCGGTCGCGGTATTTCTTTAAAAAATTTTAAAATTAATTTTTGTATGTAAATAGTTAATTATATAGTTTAGTTGTAGTTATATTTTTCCTTTTTCTCAGTGTATTTAATTTTTATTTCGGTAAGTTTAGTTTTTAGTTGTACTTTTATAGAAGACCATGGAGGAGCTAGACCCGGGGGGACCTGGTCCCCCCGTTGGTCATTATGTTACTATTTCGAATGACTCGAGCATGGACACAGATGCCTCATGCACAATAACTAGTCGCAAACGTCCAGCACTTCCTAAGAAGCGTTGTAAGAAATGCCAGAAAAGAATTAAAAGGGACCCAAAAAAGGCTAAACCAGATATTAATTGTATGTGTCTTAGCGATACTGAAAACAATGTTGTCCTTAAACAAGATATAATAGCGGAAACACAACAATTATCTAACGCTAGCGAAAAAAACCAAGGCTTAGATTTACGGGTTGGTAGAATACTTTATAAAGATACAGATTCTTCTCCTTACATTATCCACGTTCAAAAGGTAATAAAATCTCCTAATGAGAACATCAATTTTCACCCTATAGTTTTCGGCCACTATTTAAAGAAAAACAATATTCAGAATATTGTTAATGGTAGCATTAAAAAAATAGGTAGAAACAGGTTATCAATAGCTTTTTCTGTATATAGCGACGCTAACAATTTTATAAATAATCAACAATTTAACTCGGATCAATTCAAATCTTTTATCCCATCCTTCCAAGTGAGCAGAATAGGATTAGTAAGAGGTATACCAGCTGACTGGTCTGATGATGACATAATTAATAACATTACTGTACCATTTGGTTGTGGGGAGATTTTAAAAATTAGGAGGCTAAAGAAAAAAATAATTGTAAATGGAACAGCACAGTTTAATAATACAGAGTCTGTAGTGATAACATTTGACGGTCAAACACTGCCAAAGAGAGTGTACATGTGTTACAATGCGCTTCCTGTAGATTTATATATATTTCCTACCATACAATGTTATAACTGCTGTAGATATGGACATGTAAAAAATCAATGTCGATCCACTCCTAGATGTTTTAGGTGTGGCCAGGGGCATGCCGGAGATAGTTGTTCAGTTGAGGAGGAGTCAATTTTCTGTTGTATCTGCCAAGGTTCACACATAGCAACTGACAAAAAGTGCCCAGAATTCCAACGCCAAAAATCCATTAAAGAGTCGATGGCCAATAATTGTTTGTCTTATTCAGAAGCTTCTAAACTTCACCCCACTATTTCCAAATTGTACTCAGATGTATTAATGTCTTCAAATTTTTCGTCATCACCTGTAAATATGCAAAAATCAAATTTTCTAAACAATAATAATATTAAAAATAGTGTTAACTCAGTACAAAGGTCATACAAGAAAACTGTGTTTAAACAACCTAAATCTCCACGGAGACAAGAGAATGGATATGATAGACAAGCTCATAGTAATTTAATAAAAGATTATAATCCTCCGATAGGTAATAATGGGTCAGCTTATCCAGTACCTAATCTTGATGTTAGTTCCATTCAAGAAACTATTTTAGCATTAAATAATTTGATAGCAACATTATCTAGTTTATCACCGTCCAACGTAGCCTTATATAATAATGAATCTAATATAAAAACCTCATCCAATAATGGACAACATAATCCAATGGAATTGCCGCAGTGTAATAAGTAAAAAACATGAAATTATATACCTAATTAATAAATTTAAACCTAATATTCTTGCCTTACAAGAGACATGGCTTAAGCCGGAATCTCTTTTTAGGATTTCAGGTTATACATGTCTTAGGGAAGATAGATCTGATGGGTATGGTGGTACAGCCTTGCTCATCAAACATCATCAATCATTTCATCATTTTCCTCTTCCTTCTCATCATTCTGATTTCTCAATCATAGCTGCATCTGTAAATAATATTTGTTTTGTTTCACTGTATATACCTCATCCTTCATACAGTATTTTCTCTGAAATTAAAGTTATTATTAGTCAATTACCTCAACCAATGGTAATACTAGGCGATTTCAACGCACAACATCAGTCATGGGGAAGTTACAAAGACAATCAATGGGGTTATGAATTATTAGACTTAATAGATTATCACAAATTGTGCATTCTGAATTCTGGTCATCCTACACGTCGCACCGCTCCTCATGAAGGCAGTAGTGCGCCAGACATATCAATATGTTCACCAAATCTTTCATCTGTTTTTCACTGGTATGCTTTAGAATCAAGTTACGGAAGCGATCATTTTCCTATTATCATATCATTTCCAGGGAAAAATAGAAATGGATTACATAATCAATTGCCATCAATGAAATATCGCCTTAACAATAATTCAGATTGGGATAATTTTAAAAATTCACTTGCAAATCAACTATCATTTCTTCCCAATATAACATCTGAAAACCCATCTGTATGTGCAGAGGCTTTAGCTTCTATATTTATAAAAGCAGCTGATGAAACTTTTCCCAAAAAAAAATATTCATCACATACTCCATCTCCACCTTGGTGGGATCAAGAATGCACAGTTGCTATAAGAACTAGAAAGAAATGTGAACGACAATATAATACAAATCCAAATATAGCCAATTACCAATTATATCTTGATTGTGTTAAAGATACCAAGAAATTATTTAGGAGAAAAAAAATATTAAGTTGGAGAAATTTCTGTTTATCTTTAAGTCCGGATGTCCACCCTACTGTAGTGTGGAAAAACATTAGACGATATAGATCTGCATTTAAAGCTCCTTTCCATCCTATACCTGACTCTTTGGCCTGCAAATTTCTTGATAATTTAGCTCCTCCCACAATTTCCTATAAACCCCCTTCTTCGGTACAAAATGCTAGCTTTCAAGAATTAAATTCGCTTTTTACTATAGAAGAATTAAAAGGGGTAGTAGCAAACTTAAAAGATTCTTCACCCGGGCTAGATAGCATTCCATATTATTTCTTTCAACATGCTAATGATGATATTTTGATGTACTATCTTAGCTTAATTAACCAAATTCTATTAACAGGTAATATACCTAGTTCATGGAGATTACAAAAAGTTATTCCTATATTAAAACCCACTAAGCCCCCATCTTTAGTTTCATCTTATCGTCCAATAATATTATCTTCCGTATTAATAAAAATTGCTGAACATTTAGCTAAAAACAGGTTGGAATGGTTTGTTGAAAAACATAACCTCTTATCAAATACACAATTTGGATTTCGCAAAGGCAGAGGGACCATAGACAACATTGCCATATTAACCACAGATATACGAATAGCTTTTACAGAGAATAAATCTATTGTTGCTTCTTTTTTGGACATAAATTCTGCATATGATAATGTTATTATAAGTATTTTAGAAGAAAAGTTAATTCATTTAGGAGTGCCGTTAATTTTAGTAAATTTTATTATAAATATATTATTAGAAAGAATTATAGTTTTACTTTTAGACAAATCTACGGAAACTAGAGTTATACGAAGAGGCATACCTCAGGGATCTGTTTTAAGTCCCCTGCTTTACGATATATACACAGCTGATTTAGAAAAATGTCTAGACTTAAATTTAATAAATATATTACAATACGCCGATGACCTGGTCCTTTATATAAGTAATAAATCTATAAATAATGCATGTAGAGATCTGACCAATTCATTAGAAAAATTTTAATCTTGGATGGACAAGAACGGTTTGGATCTGTCGGTCAATAAAAGCACCATCGTTTTATTTATCAGAATGCGTATGCCTTCTCCTGTCCGAGTTTTTTACGATGGAATGCTTATTCCTGTAAAAGAGAACGTGAAATTTTTAGGGCTATATTTGGATTCAAAATTAAATGGTAATGCTCACAACGATTACGTTTCTTCAAAATGTGAGCGACTTTTAAATGTGATAAGAAGTCTATCTGGTGTTTGGTGGGGATCACACCCATTTACAATGAAATTAATTTATAATGCTTTAATAAGAAGTGTAATAGATTATGGGACTTTTCTTTTAGATCCGTGTAACTTAAGTGGATTACAGAAGTTAGATAAAATACAAGCTAAAGCTTTGCGTATAATTTGCGGAGCAATGAGATCATCTCCGATAAATGCTCTTCAGCTGGAATGTTGTGAGCCACCTCTTCTACTCCGTCGACAATATTTGGCAGATAAATTTTTTGTTCGCTGTTACCAATCCCTAAATCATCCTTTAATTCCGAAACTTAAAATTTTATTTCATCTTTGTTATAGTAATAATAAATATTGGCACCATAAATCTAATCCCTCTCTTATAACTAGTTACCGTAAATTCTTAACACTGGATGCTCCCATTTTCCGTTCTCCATCTTTCCCACTATTTGATTCCTCTTATGAAGCGTTAACACTTGTGCCAGATATTCGATACGACATTGGCGTAAAGAAAACTGATAAGTATTTTGCAAACAATATATTTAAATATATGACAAAAAATAATTGGGTGGGATGGCACCATATATATACAGATGCGTCTAAGAACACTACAGACAGTTGTGTGGGAGTAGGCATATTCCACTTACAATATAATATTGTGCAAAAAGTGAAATTTCCTCCTGAAACATCCGTGTTTACGGGAGAATGTTATGGCCTTTTTAAGGCTGTTGAGTATATTCTACTCGGTAGGCTTGAGAAGGCATTAATATTTTCAGATTCTTTAAGCGCTCTACAATCTCTTAGTAAATTTCCGTTCAAATCTAAAAATTGTTTCCCAGTCACTATTCAGGTCAGAAATCTTCTGTATAAATGTAAATTAAAGGGTTGTTCTGTAACATTTATATGGATCCCTAGCCATTGTGGCATTGTTGGCAATGAGTTGGCCGACAAATTGGCGAAGGATGCAGTTTTCAGTGGCGATGTGTTCCCCTATAATAATTTCGCGCATGATTTGGCTGCTCTTGCCCGGAGCTCGCTTCTGAAATCATGGAATGAGTCATGGACCTTGAGCAGTCAAACTAAAGGATTACAGTATCGAAAAATTCAACCAGTGATTCCAACTAAGCCTTGGTTTTCAAAAATTTTACTTTCCAAAAACGTAACAACTTCATTAATTAGAATGAGATTGGGTCATCTGTGCATTCCAACGCATCTTATGAGAATTGGAATACGAAGCGACGTTTTATGCGACTGTGGAGAAGTTGGCGATTTAGACCACATTATTTTGTCTTGTCCCCTCCATGATCATTCCCATCTATATCATAACTTATCATTAATTCCTATTCCATTTCCTACTTCTGTAAATATTCTACTTAGCTCAAATAATAAATTTGTATATAATTGTTTATCGAATTACTTATCTATAAATAATATTCATATTTAATTTTTCCTTTTCTCCTATATTTTAAGATGTAAGTAATTAATTTTATTTTATGTAGAATTTTATTTCTTTAAACTATTTTAATTAACTTTTTCCAAATTCCGTACATTTATACCTTTTAATCCTTCCGCCGATTCCTAACCTTTTTACTTGTCTGTGGCACAACATACGCATCCCTTGTGTCAAGCTGCCAAAAAGAAAGAAGAAAAAAAAAAAAAAAAAAAAAAAAAACCTCGGCACAGGCGAAAAAGTTACGCGAAAGTTTACTTAACTAACGTAACGTTCAAGCTCGCGGTGCTGGATAGGCCGGCTGGTCCATATGGATGAGACCCCTATATAGACGCGTATTTAGATTAGAAATTTTCGCTGCCTCAGGCCAATTAACATATTTTGCCGCCCCGTCAAGCAGAGGCGGACTTTTTTATTATCTTTTTTACAGGTTAACATCTAATTATACTTCAAATCCTATATGAAAGATGATTTTTTAAAGTTATTTTAGGAAAAAAAATCAACTACCTAAAACAGAATGTTGATACTACGTATATAATATAAGGTATACTCTTTAGGTTAAACGCGTTCAAATTGAGAAAGCGAGCAAATGCTTTTTATTATTTTGTCTGTTAAAATCTTTTTAAAATTTAAATCCTGAAAAACTGTTGTTCTTGAAAAAAAAACAATAAAACCAATAGCCTAAAACAGAAAATGCAAACCTATGGCACGCTTGCCATCGAATCCTCGAACCTATTTTTTAAAGCATGCGACACAATATTTTGGGCACGTCACTGATCACAAAATTTTGTAATTATGTACGACGAAAAAAGCGTAAAATAGGCATTATATTATGACAAACCTAACTTAATAAGTTTTTTTTGTCATCTATTTTACAACATCAGAAATTACGCAAATTTACTTTAATTTGAATTACAAAATCATCCTATTTTCAGTCTTTTAGGGTTTAAAGTTTGAACAGATTTTAAAACCTATTAAATAGGAAAAAATTTTGCTCGCTCGCTTCGCTCGCTCGCGTTTAACATGACGAACATATTATTTAGCACCGATATTCTGCTTTAACCGGTTGATTTTATGGTATTTTGCTGAAATTCCCCGTTATTTAGTGTTTTAGTTTAACGTTTGAACAGATTTTAACCTGTAAAATGGGAAAAAATCTTACTCGTGAAAAAAAATTAGGGCCCATTAATGTGCCCAGAGCTTCTAATAGGTTAAAGACTAGTACGCATTTAAAGTAAGTCGTTCTATTTTCTTGAACCCCCCCCCCCCCCCCGTATTCTACAAAAATTAAGATAAACATGAATGTACGATAATTGTACGATAATTTTGATCCCAAAATCCGATAATTTTGATTGAAAGAGTTGGCAACACTGTACGGAAGTACGGTAGTAGCCGGTGCAACAAGATTTTCAACTTTGGCCATAAGCTTTTTATTTGTTTATGCGGTCCCGAGCATACCGGCTGGTATTTCGTACGTTCAATTGAGTCTTCAGAGGGTGAAAATGAGTCATTTCAAGCTTATATCTTCAACAAAAGCTTCAGATGTCATACCCGTTACAAAATATGTTTCTGAAAAGACCGGCCTCACGGTCATTATTGCTAGTGTAGAAGGACCTCTCGTCAATGGATTTTTCTGTCTCGGTAACTTAAATCATTATCAAAAATACCATCCTATTATGTTATAGCTGCATCATGTCTTAATATCTCGTTTTTTCTAGCTACCGAAGCCCACGACGATGACGGTCTGCCCCACACTTTGGAGCATCTCATATTTTTGGGGTCGAAACGTTACCCTTACAAGGGTATTCTCGATCTGCTGGCCAACCGCTGCATGGCTCATGGAACCAACGCCTGGACTGATACTGATCACACATGCTACACGATTGATACGGCCGGTGACGCCGGCATGTTGACTCTCCTACCCATTTATATTGATCATATTCTGCAACCAACTCTGACAGATGAGGGCTTCATAACCGAGGTCCATCACGTCGATGGAGACGGTGAAGATGCTGGTGTTGTGTACTGTGAAATGCAAGGCCGAGAAAATACTGCAGATAGCAGGTGATTTTTCTGCAGTTATTACTTTTTAGCAGTATTAAATTACTTCATAACAATAAAAGTTCAACATAGTACAATTCGTCATCAATTCTATTTTAGATGCGAATTGAAACTACAACGTGCCATGTACCCAAACAATGGTTACTCAGCTGAAACTGGGGGTATTATGAAGAATCTTCGGGAGTCAACTACCAATAAAAAAGTAAGAATTCTTTTATAATTATAATCTATCTATATAATATATATGTCACTGTAAAATTGTAAAAACCGTTAGATTGTAAAATAACTATTGAGATTGTAGAAATATGTCAAAGATTAAAAAATAACTATTGAGATTGTAGAAATATGTCAAAGATTCAAAACTATATATTTATAATCTAACTAAAAATAATATGTTAAATTATAGGCAGAATATTCGCATCGGAAGTCTATAAACATTTTACAATTTCACTAGTTATATTACAATCTAACAGTTTTTACAATTTTATGGTGACATATATAAAAGGCAAAGCTGATGGATGGATGAACACTTGAAATTTGCACATAATATATTTCTCATATGACCTAGCCATCCACTAAGGAACGATTTTTCAAAATTTAACCCCCAAAGGGGTAAAGTAGCAGATGAAAGTTTAAAATCTAATTTTATGCAGGCCGAGCCGCGGGCAATTAATTCTATCTTTAATTCATAATTATTTCTTTCCGTAGAAATATATTGTGTGATTTACGCTATTGCCAAAAGCCATTTGTGTGAAATCCTAAATATTTTAAAGTTGGAATATCTAAAAAAGATCATGAATTTACTTTTTATCGATTTCGAAAAAAGAAAATATGAGAAACCAAGTATGACATCATTCTCTAGTCTCTTCATACTTCATGTATTTATTGTACCCTGTTTCTCTTGAAACAGAATAAAAAAATATTCAAAATCAATTATCAACAACATTTACCTTCCTCTCATAAATTAAACAAAATATTTTCCTTATCTTGGTGTTTTAAACAAGGAAAGAACAATATCTTCCAAATTTAAATTACTCTGTATTAAAAATTTTAACTGTGCCTCTGTTTGTTTATTTTTTGTATAATATATGCGACAATCTCTGTGGCTCAGTGGTTGAGCGTGTTGGTGCTCAATCTGGGTGTCACGGGTTCGAATCCCGCCGAAGGAACCAAAAGTTTTTCCGTTTTCATGGATGTGTATGATATAATAAAAATGTAAAATATGTCTATAATATAAAAGTATTAAATATATTTGACATTTTTGTAGACCTGGTACCCGTAACACATTCTTTGATAACGTACCACGGGTCCAGATTGACGAGGTGTGAAGCGTCCATATTATATGAATGTATTATTATTTAATGTGACGTAATTAATGTTTTTGTTATATTTTTTTCAGGTTCGTGATTTCCACAAAAAGTTCTACAGGGCTGAAAATCTGACCATTATTCTTACCGGGCAGATAGAAGCAAAAGATGTTTTTGATGCACTCAAAACAGTGGAGGATGACATCATAGCTAAGGTGACTTTAACAATCATCACTTTGTAAGTTCAAAACACTAAATTGACATTTAAAGGTCATTTGTAGTTTGATTGGAGCTAAAAATAGAGTAATAAATCAAATCTATATTTACAAAGTTATGCATAAATTATTAGATTTAGATATATCCTTGTGTGTATTGTCTAATGAAGTTAGATAAAGGCATTCTTATTGATTTGATAAACCATAATATTCACATTGCCTTAAAAGAATTTTCAGATTCACCTAAAATTATTCAATTGCGATTTAAAGTATGTGTTATGCTAGCCAATGGTCATGCTAGGTTTATATTTTTGCACTATATAGTACTCATGGTCATGCTAGATGTATATTTTTGCACTATATAGTACTCATGGTCATGCTAGGTATATTTTTGCACTATATAGTACTCATGGTCATGCTAGGTATATCTTTGCACTATATAGTACTCATGGTCATGCTAGATGTATATTTTTGCACTATATAGTACTCATGGTCATCCTAGATTTATATTTTTGCTTTATAAAGTATTCATGGTCATGCTAGATTTATATTTTTGCACAATATAGTACTTATGTTCACTCTACCACTAAGGGTCAATCAGAGGCGGCCCGTGACTTTGTTTACTGGGTGTTCACAAAAAAATCTTGCTTACCATTTATTTGTAAACAAAAACCATTTGCCGGTCTTTATCTCTCTAACAGATTTTCGATAGGCGCTTTACGAATATCATTGTAGCCCACTGCCCAATAGATACCAGTTGAACTTCACATAACATAATTATGAAACCGAGATTGCGAGACCCTTTTCTAAAGTCTTTTCACTATTTTTAATAAAGTGTATTGTTCCATTTTTACCACAAATAACCCACATAAACTATTTTTTTATAGCGAAATAACACAAAACTGCTGTATTCGCGTGAATAGTGACCGGTGACTTAATGAGAACCCTAGTTTGTTTACATGAGATCGGCAACAGCGCATAATTAGCTACACCATATTTTAGCATTGTCACCTCGCCGCGCCGCGATCAGGCAACGTCACAGGAGCGGCGCTCCAGATCCGGCTAATTTCTCATACGAAATCTTTTGTTTCACGTACTGGGCCGTGGTTTCTCTTTCGCACTCATTGAATTCAGTACCAGGCACCGTACTGAACTACGTTTCATAGGAGCGCAATCGCTCGGTAACAACTTGACACCAAATCTTATGATTGAAAACATTTCAACTTCGTACGCAGTTACTTATTTCTAGTATTAGTTGTGCGTATGGTTGTAACGTATCAGATTAAAAAATACATTCTTATTATATTATACATAATTACTATTTTTGTGGGAGTGCACTGCACCAGCGCTCTTTAGGACGAGCCGCCTCTGGGGCCAATTCACAGGTCGTATGATACGCGACATGGAGCGGAATTTTTAAGATAACTATTTAAAATTGAACTTTATACATTACACAAGAAGATATAGGTTTCATTGCAGGAGTTTGATTGTCAGCTTGCACCGTCTGCAAGCTGACAATCAAACTCCTGCAATGAAACGTATATCTTCTGCTGACATCTGCTGCATCGCTGCACCGTGTATGACTGATGTCATAGAAACATGTATCATTTGTGTAGGGAATAAAGTTCAATTTTAAATAGCTATCTAAAAAATGCAGCTCCACGTAGCGTCGCGTATCGTCGCGGTGTGAACTGACCCTAATGTTCTTACGTGGACAATAAATTAAAATAAAATGTTTCACGCAAACATGATCTCATTGGCCATTTACCTATAGGATATAATATTACGTTAAAGCAATTATATGGACAATTTAACAGCCATTTCATAACTTCTACAATAGCTATGATATCAAATAGAGTAGTCACTAGTTTTATGTTTAAAATTTATACTACGTAATATGAATTGACCTTACTTGGTAAATATAGTACTATTTTTAACCGACTTCAAAAAAAGGAGGCGGTTATACGTTCGGCTGTATATATTTTTTGTTGTTCAACGATTACTTCGCCGTTTGTGGACCGATTTTCAAAATTCGTTTTTTGTAATAATAAAAAAAACATGATTTTCTGTTAAGTTGGTTTACAGACGATAATTTTATGTGATAATGTTATCACAAGCCAAACGCTTAGGCCAATCGTGCCTCTCTATCGCTTTTTCCGCGCTCTCGCTTGCACCCTCGGCTCAGGCAGAACGTCATGCAGACGCCGTTCATCGATTTATAAGACGTTATCACGTCAATAATATATTTATTTGTTTTTAGAGAAATGCAGAACCACAAGAAGAATGGGTAAAACCATGGCAAACTATCCCACCACCACCTAACTATGGAGAATTTAAAGAGCTTTGGCCTGCTGATACAGAAGATTGTGGACAGGTGCTTTATGAATGCTTTAATATTTACTACATATAACATATGAAATAATTGTAACAGCTTTGACTGTATAAATGAGGCTAAGACACTTACTAAAAACGAAATCAAAGAATTTCTGCAGCAGCATATGTATTGTAAGTTACAAAATCAATGAAACAGCATTTGTTTACAAACTCCTAATTTTAAGATAGCTAAATATTTATTACATTATTAATAGCTATTATTTGCTAGAGTCTAGCTGCCAGGAAAGTGATTCAGGGATTAATTATCATCGTTTGCTAACGGAATAGGTATATTTCGGATGGCGCGGGCCGCTGCTGCGCGACGCGGACGCGATGAAGTCGCTGACGGGGTGCGCGGTGCTGCTGCGGTACCTGTGCGACACCGCCGCCGCGCCGCTGCAGCGGCAGCTCGTGCAGCGCGAGGATGCCTTGGCGGGAGACGTGAGTTGAGACTTGACACACTGTACGTACACGCAACCGCGTACGCAGAGTGCGTATATGTCATCGTAAAATTGTAAAAACCGTTAGATTGTAATATTATTAGAGATATTATAAAAAGTCGACAGATTGTCAAATAAACATTTCTCCTTACAATTGTACGCATTATTTTTCGTTAAATTGTAATATTTATCGTGCCGATTGGTTAAACGGCAAGTGCCCTGCGCCGCCATATTCGTTTGCTTTTTCATAATAATAATTATGACTAAAAATAATGCGTACAATTGTAAAGAGAAATGTTTATTTGACAATCTGTCGACTTTTTATAATATCTCTAGTAATATTACAATCTGACGGTTTTTACAATTTTACGGTGATATATACATACGCAAACATACGCTTTGCAGGATATGTGGGCAAGCAAAAAAAAAATCACTTTAAATTTTTAATATAATGTATTTCTATTTTCAGGTATCTTATGGTCTAACTGAGAATATGGCGGCGCTCATCAAAATCGAATTAAACAATGTGCCGATCAATAAGTTGGAGCAGGCACGAGACGAAGCTCTCGAATGCCTGAAGAAAGTCAGAGACGGCGAGGAGTCCCTAGATATGGAGCGTATAGTGAGACTAGTGCAGAAACAGCTGCGGGAGAGTATTGCCAGCCTCGAGTCCGATCCGCACCACGCGTTAGCATTTAGGTGCATCGGTGACGCTCTGTACTCGTTGAATGAGAGTGACGTAAGTATTGTATATGCTTTAATGATGAAAAATCGATTATATTTATAAGATTGTCCTCTTTAGAGTATATTTAAGGTAATATTGTATTTGCTAAAAACCATATAGGAACCTCAATTAAAATATACTCTCTGAACATTAGGAGACAATCTTATAAATATAATCGATTTTTCGAAAACGGCTGAAAACGGTATTACCATGAAATTATTATGCAGGGAGTTTTGGGGGAGAAAAATAGATCCAGCTAAAACTGCTCTGAAACTGCTCATTTTTTAACTATATATCTTTTTAGGGTTGCGTAATACTTAAGGAACCCTTATAGTTTCGCTCTGTCCGTCTGTCTGTCTGTCTGTCTGTCTGTCCGTCCGCGCCTCTAGCTCCTGTAATTATGAATATAAATTGATGAAATTTGGTGCAGTTATAGATTGTGTATAGATCACGATTTCGAGATCATAAAAAATAATAATTTTATATTTTAGGGGTGGCTCTCCATACATGTGAAGTGGGGATGAAAAATATTTTTTCACTCTACCCCATCGTGTGGGGTATCGTAGAATAGGTCTTTTAAAATAAAGGCAGGGTTTCATACGTGACTTTTTTATAAAGTTGACAATTTTCGAGTAATCGGCCTCCAAAGTAGTTTGTAAGTTGGTCCCCCCCCTAGCATTTTTAAACTATAGGAGATAGAAACTTGCAAATTTCTATGATGATAGATCATGCTAAAAACTCTTTAGGAAAATTATTGTGAACCAAATCGGACAGTAACTTTTGGAGTAATTAAAAAAAAAAGCATATTACGCGTTTATAGTTACGGAACCCTACTTAGACATGTCCTGACATTCTCTTGGTTAGGTTATTTATTTTGTCGTGCAACAATATGTAAATAATTTCGACTCTATTATGTATTATGGTAGGCAGTTTGGTATGCGTATGTAATTATACATACGCTTTGCTTTGCTTTGTTCCGATGTGGTGGGTTCAAATACCGGTCAGATAAATATTTTTGTGGTTCTTTTTATTTATCAGAAATCTGAGCAAAGCTCAGTTAGCCAGGTACCTACTAGATTAATTAAAGGCACATGTTATATTGACCTTAATTCTAATATTTATGTAATTTTGTAACAGTAGAAGTATAATGGGGGCTATCGCGTGTGATTTTGCCACTAGAGGCGCTTGGGTCGCGTGAGACACAAGCGCCTTTAGTGGCAAACATGACATTCAATTTTTGGCTTTTTTCCTTCCATTTACTGACCAAAGAGTATATAAACACTATGCTCTATGGTACTGACAATTTGGCAATCAACAGTGGCGCCAACTGGTGAGCAAAGAAACGAGAGTCCCCATTGATACTAAATAACTTTAAATGTTAATTATTATTGCAAAATGCTTTTTATACTAATAACCTTTTTATTTTAGTTTATATCTCGCATGAATCCCCAACACACTCTGAGCGAGTTGATGGAGGAGAATGTCGAGTATTGGCAGGGACTGCTTCAGAAATACTTCACCGACGAGCGTGTGACGATTGTTGGAGCTCCCAGCATAGAACTACAAAATAAGTAAGTGTACATATTTATAACATCTTACTTTTAAAATTTTCGATCATATATAAACAAAATTCATGCATCTTAGCTCTGAAAGTGTTACAAATGAAAGTGCTTTTTAGAATGGCAGAGGACGATAAGAATAGAATAGAACAGCAGAGAGCAGAATTGGGTGAAGGTGGCCTAGCAGAGAGGGCCAAACAACTTCAAGAAGCTATGGAATTTAATGAGGTTATTATTATTATTATTTTTCATATTTTTTCTCATTCCTTTATAATTCATTTCATTTGCTGGAATCATATTATTTTCTTAAAACTATAAACTTTTAAACCTTCTTAAATAAAGTATAAAAGACGTTGTGAAAGTTTTTCAGCGAAATTATTTTGTAGCAGACCATGACAGTTCCTGATGATATGTATGTAATTGTGAAACATTTTTTTTTTGCGTTTGGCGTTTTAAAATATTTTTAATAATTGCTAAGATTAGAATCTTAGTGAAAAAATTAAAAAATATTTTACATTTCCAGCGGTTTGAACAAGCCCAAGAGCAATATTGGCAAACCTGGATCCAGGAACACTCTGAACAAATCTCGAAAATAATGACTCCAAATATGGACCACGGCTTAAAAATCCATGACTTGGTTATTTTGAAGGAAGACGGTCCACCTGTAGATATGTATATAGGACGGATAGAACGTATATTCCCGGGGCTGGATGGTGATCTTTTCGATATTATCACTGCCCGGGGAATGGTACGCCGTTCTATCCACGGTCTTAAAACCCTCGGCGACCAATCCAAGCCCGAAGACGGTTCCAACGACCAAGGAAAGCCCGAAGAGGGTTCCATCGACCAAACAAAACCTGGAGAGGCTTCCAAAAACCAAGCAAAGCCTGAAGAGGGTTCCAACAATCAAACAATGCCCGAAAAGAGCTCCAACGGCCAAACGAAACGTGAAGGAAATTCCAACGTCGAACTGAAGTCCGGAGATAATGCTGACGTTCAAACAAAGTCCAAAGACGATTTCGTGAACAAAACGAAACCCGGAGATGACGGGAACGGCCAAACGAAATCACTCCCAAATTAATCCAGCAGACAACTCTAGCAAAGAAACTGGAATTCAATAAGCTATCTTCGCTAGCTATATCTGGTGCATGGTGAAGAATAAAAAAACATGGGTGAGAGAAGCAATGGTGGGATTTGTTGTGTTGATTTTCCTCAAATGTGTCATACTTGTTAAAATTTATATAAAATATATTATGAATGCCTTAAGATATTTTATAAGCAAATCGTCCATTTAGATTTAAGAATATTTTTCCGCCTTATTTGACGTTTCAATTTTATGAGATCTTTGCACGTTTTGAGATTTTGCTGTGAAGCAAGAAGCTTGAAGATAGTTCTGGAACTGCGTCAAATCCAGATTACTTTATTTTGCCTTATTTTTATAAAAAGTCATGCTAATTATATTTAATATTTTATAAATAAATAAATGTGTAAAATACATAATTGTTTTCAGTAACTTATCTTAAATAGGAAACCTTGCGCCGTTATTATTAAGTTTGTCTCTTTAATGAGTTTAACACATCACAAATTCCATATAGAACACTAGACAATGACATCAGTCATGTGTTTATATGATTTATATGATCGATATGCATAATAGACAGGGCCGCCGTAAGCGGGCGTGCAAAGCGTGCACCGCACAAGGGCGGCGCGCCCAGGGGGCGGCAAATCGAGCGACTCATCACATTTTTTTTGACAAAACTCATAGTAATTAAGTAATCGTAGGGCGGCATAATCGGTATTGCACGCGGGCGACGAAACAGCGGTGGGCCTGATAATGGAGATTGTTTACTCATTTTAAATGGAAACTTTTCTGTATTCTCCATGAAAAATAAAAAATACTCATGAAAAAAAAACTTGAAAGTTCCCCAGATGGTAACTACGCATCGCGTAGACGCGACTAAGCGCTGCGTAGTACAGCGTGACCTCGGGGCTGTATAGCTTTACACTACTGTTAGCGGGATTCGAAAGTTTTCGGAACTTTGAACGCCTTTAAAATCATAACTAGTTCAACTTAATTCGCTTTTCTATAACGAAGTTTGAAATGATTTTACATGCCTTGTAACATTCTCCATTCTAACTGCACAAAATATTTAAATTGCTGTACATAATATTAGGTCCTTACATATGAAATTGGCGTTTTGTCGAACTGGCCACTTTGATCTTTAATATATCATCTTCTTTAGTTAGGAATTACAATTTCAAATTTATACCGCTATTTACTTATGCATTTGGGTTTTTCGAAACACCGCAATTCACTCGTTTTTTCCTCTCTTGGTTTTTTTCTTTGCGTCACTCGACTGTTTAATGGAAAACTTGAAATATCGTATTATTTTCGAGTACGAGTTCCACCGTGGCACCAGTGCTGCAGAAACGGCCCGAAAAATTAATTTTGTGTATGGCGGCAGTGTTGCAAAAAAAAAACACAGTGCGTTTTAGTTCCAACGTTTTCGTTCTGAAAGTCTTCTGGAAGTTTTCGTGAAAGTGGGAACCTCATGAATTGAGTGTAGCAAACCGAAAAAAGCGCGTCGACTGCTGCGTTATATATGTCTATTGCCAGCAACTGCAAATCATGATGGAAAAGCCAGCTGCTAAACAACCGAGGTTGGTCATTCGCTCAGGCCACTGCTACTCCAGGACAACGCTCGACGACTACTAAATTAGAGGAGCTTAAATCGGAATGTCTTAGCCATCCACCGTACTCCCCAGACGTTGCTCTAACCATTTTTTCGAAATTTGGATAACTTCTTGCAAGGGGAAAAAATTCAACTCCCATGGGGCAGTCCAAAGCTCCTTAAAAGATTTTATTGAAATACAGGAATCTGTCCGAATAGTTTTTTAGTAAAGGAATCAATAAACTATCTATAAGATGGCAAAAGTGGATAGATAGCAATGGTATATTCTTTGATTAAATAAATATATTATGTTTAAAATAATCGACTTTATGTCTTTTAGGAGGGATCTTTACGAAAGGCCAATTTCATATGTGCATTGTGCTATGTTGTCATTTTATTTATCGGTGTCTTCCTGTTGTTTATAAGCTTAATATCCTTACAGCGAGCACCGCCAGCGGGCGTTCTATCCTCAGTGCCAGTACCGCCATGCGACAACCTCAAGTGCCACAAGATCGCTACATGGAGCAGCGACGGCGAGCCGTGCCCGCACCTCGACCTCGACCAGATACCCATGTACGCCAGGGTGCATAGCCTCAAGACCAATCTTATTTATGTGAGTTTTTAATATTTATGTAACAAATGTGCAGTGTACAATGTTAAGTTGAATGTTATGTTCATTTTGATTGTTTTTTTATGTCGCATATTGTCTTTGTTTACATCGGCCTTTAATCCTACTAATCCTACTTATATTAAAAATGTGAAAGTTTGTGGGGATGAATAGATGTTTGTTACTCTTTCACGCAAAAACTACTGATCGGTTTTGATAAAATTTGGCATGGTAGTAGTTTAGGCTCTGGATTAAAACATAGACTACTTTTATCTCGGAGAGTATTACCCACATACACAGTATTCCCGTGGGATACTCGATAGTACGTTTACGCGGGCGGAGCCGCGGGAAACGGCAAGTACATATAATTGTAACCCATTTTCAGATGACGCTGATGCTAGATACCACATCAGCGTCGCAGAACACGCGTCGCTGGGTGCCGCTCCTGCTAGACGCGCTGGCGCAGTGCCCCGTGCGGCGCGGTGACGTACTCGTGTCGCACGGTGACGTCACCGCCGCCACCGAGCGCCTCACCGTCGCCTTCAACGCCGCCACCGGCTTCGGCAAGGCCGGCAACTTCGCCGTTGGTAGCTTCGGGAACATGATCAACATTGATATACGGGTAAATCGACTCCCTGACACCTAATGGATTTTATAAGTGCCGGCACAGAATAAATAATAGTACAAGTAGAGAAGACTCACTCCGAAAAGTCATTTAAAGAAATAGGAACTCTTACTAGTTACTACAATAGGATTAAGTTCAATTTAGATCGCGCAGCGCTTGATCACCTACGGTTATATTTAGTATATAAACCTACAAGTTTCTCGTCTCTTCCTATCGCATAACTCTTATTAGCTGGAGAGCTACTAGGAAAATTAGAGAAGGCATTTGAGGCAAGCTGAAGTCTTGTCCTGTACTACTCCTATTGTACCTCAACACGAGAATGCAGGAAGCGGAACTTAGCCAAAATAGAAATTTATGAAAAGTAAATTTTTTAATGCCCAA
Source organism: Glaucopsyche alexis (assembly GCA_905404095.1). Classification (NCBI taxonomy): domain Eukaryota; kingdom Metazoa; phylum Arthropoda; class Insecta; order Lepidoptera; family Lycaenidae; genus Glaucopsyche; species Glaucopsyche alexis. The sequence continues at coordinate 8,217,181 of FR990043.1, read as the reverse complement.
AAAGCATGTTTCAGGCAATTTGAAATTTTGATATACTGTTAGTATAATGTATAAGGAGTTAGGGGAAAAAAGCCACGTAATTTAGTCGGCACTTTAACCTATCCAGACCAATGTAAAAGTAAATAGGGAAAAGGTTAAAAAGAGGTGTTTAAGGCACCTTGAAATTTTAGTAGGGTATTATTTATTATTAAAAAAAAATGTACAAAATACAGATCGTTTTAGTGGAACATTCCACCTGCCAGATGATTAAGAAATTCGAGAAAATTCATGATTTTCTGACATCTATCGGTCATTTTATGAACTAAAAATCTACGTATCAACGGAAATGCGACATCTAGTAAGCCCTCAAAGAACTACATGATCAAAGAACAACGAACAACAAAGAAAGTGCCCAGATTGTAATGTATTCAATCTAATCCATAAAACATTGCGACGAACAAATCTCGCGCATACGTCGCACACTGCTCGCGCGTGAGTGCGCCCGCTCGAGTCGCCCGCCGCACTTACTTACATTTTCGATACCTACACGGGGAGTGGGACAGGTCTGGTACCGGTAAATTTTTTCACCAACTGAATGGTATAATTTTAATTCTGTAACCCAACTGGCAAATCCCTATCATGATATCACTCATGTGCTATTAGGTATATAAAGTTATATTATTAAGATTTTATTTTTATCTTCCCAGTGTGTGCCTTCGGACTACGAGGAGGTAGTGAATCATTTGTATGAAGTTTTGTACTGCGCCGAACTTACCAAAGAGCGGTTACTTGTGTTTGTGCAGAGACTGTTGAACGATGTGGCTCAGGTATGTCCTTGTCATTTATTTAACATAAATGTAAAATATTAAGGGGTTTTTATATATTCTGAGAAGTTGCATTGCATTTCGAAGTTACAAAAAAGTTATATTAGTTAGGAATATTTTTTACACAATAGGTGTAAAAACCCACATAATCAGTTTACTTATATGAAATACAAATACATTAATTAAAGTACGCTCATTCAGGGTAACTTTGAATCACGAGGGTAACTTTGACAGTTTGTTCACAAAATTCTTTTCTATTGTTTTATGTGGGAAACAATTGGCGCTTAAAATTTAATAACAATTCGTGTACGTAACATACTTCGTAAACGAAATCTAAAAAAAAAGCAGCTGTCAAAAGAAGATAATATCAAAAACTTTTGTTTTTAACCGCGCGCAACATAATGGGTAAAAATCAGTGCAAAACTTTGTTTAAAAATCTCGTTAACTTTGCTGCTATCAAGGTATATAAAAACATATTTAAATGTAATAACTTTATGGTTTTTTTGACTTGTCTATGACCCCACTGCATCAATATTTGATAAAAACATAAATTATTGTCACTCTGAAGCTGTAAATTAATTAAAAGTTAGTTTGTGTCAAAGTTACCCATTATGGGTGGTAACTTTGACACACGACAAAATTGCCAGTTTTTAATATAATTAGTCATTTTTAAAGACTTTATAAAACTTTATAGCATGAAAACCAACCTGAGAACACAGATTAACTAAACTCTTTTGACTAATTCTTAACATAGTAAAAGTTTGTTTAAAAAATATGTCGATGATGATTCAAAGTTACCCTGATTGACTGTAATTATATGCAATAATAAACTTTTTCACGATACTTGCGAAACAAATCGCTGTATCTTTGAAAATATTGTTTTTGAATAGAGAGTTTTACCTTACAATAAAACTTACCTATTATTTTTCTTGAGATATCCGGAATCCATCTTGAGTCAAGCACCCGTCTTTCTGTCGATTTCCGGCTACTTACCTCCTTCCACGTACGGCAGATGGCGCTAGTGTCGCGGATTTGAGACGGTTGCGCGCCTAACTGACTTTCTTCATTATGAAGCTCGAGATGTACCAGGTAGGGATTACCTGGATTCCGGATATCTCAGGAAAAATAATAGGTAAGTTTTATTGTAAGGTAAAACTCTCTATTATTTGTTCCGTCTTCGATATCCGGAATCCATCTTGAGTGATGTGTTTGTTATCTCCTGGTATACATACTGCAAATTTAAAGAATTTGAAAATGATGCCATAATGTGTTATTTGAATACATCATTTAATATTAATTAGACTTAATTACATCAATTCAAAATTTTTACTTAGGTCCAAAATAATTAAAAATAAGAAAGAAAAAGCCTTTCTCACAATGATCAATATTGGATTACATCAATCCACCCGAGATCAGCCAGGCCTCCAGGTTGATTGATTCTACTGCAGGAGGGCGCTTGCCTGTGACCGTGTCGATCAGTACATTGCGTAGATTCGGGATTGAGTGTGGTATGTAACGCTCGACGTTGTAAGTCGCCTCGCCAAAACACTTTGTTCCACTTGGGTACTATGGGAATGTATCGACCAATTTGCGTGTTCAAATGAGCTAATACTTGCGGAATTAGGTTTGGTGGTGGAAACAGCCACGCTAGATCGAACCTCCACTGGCGACTCAAGGCATTGTAGAACTGTGCTCGGGGGTCCCGTAGATTTAGTGTCGCATAGCTCGGAACTACGTGGGCTGTCGCGGACGCAAAGAGATCGATTTGTGGCATCCCCCACATATGAAAGAGCAAAGTCGCTGCTTCTGTCAAATGCCATTCTGGGCATTTCTTCCCTCGAGACACCGCGTCTACGTCTCCGTTAAATCTTCCCGGGAAGTACTGTGCTGTCAAAGATACATTAAACTCGTCCAGTAGCGAAAGAAGTTGTTGTGTCAGTTGCAGTAACTTTTTGGATTTCGTACCACCTTCCTTGTTAATGTAGGCAACTACAGTGCAATAGGGTATTATCCTATGATGAAAATATACATCAGATTGTTGATATTTTATCGCTAAACATTAATTTAAACCACTTTAACCAACTTTTTACATAAAAATATGTATGATTTTTATAAAATATCAAAAATAAAATTATGAATTTTTCACGTTTGACCACGTGACTAAAAACGCACGAGATTGGAATGTGACGTCATATTCTTGTACTTCTTCTTCTTTTTTTTTTTTTTTTCTTAATGGCCTCCCGATTTCCATATAGAATGGCCAGCATCAGAATCATTAACGTCATGCGTCAGCGAGTAATAGCCACTTTTTCCCATTTCAGTGTTCTTTGGTATGGTTACAGAGATTTTCCCCGGTGTTTTAATAGACGTATTAGTGCACTTTGGCACTGCGCACCATTTATAAGCCATTTTTTAAAGGGCTTAAAACATTTATTCACAACGTAAACAGTAGGTATTTGGCATTTTCAGTGTAATTTGACACTTGACACTTGACAGTTACAATGTTACAAGAATGTGACGTCATGACACAGTAATAAAGCGTTTTCGCGCCTATAATATTAATTTAAACTTTTAGGCTAATTTGCAAGGAAAAGAAAGAAATTCACGAAGAATGGTTCAAACTGCCAATGTATTTTAGTATTAGGAACGATTTGACATACCTTTTAAAAACTTGGAAAATACCCTATTGTCCGTCTGTAATAATACCTGTGCATTCTGTAGTTGATGGCTCTCCTGGGCGACCGCTGCGTGAACGGCGTACAGCTCTTTCAGGTTTACGTGCCAATCTTTTTGTTCCTGCTTCCACCTTCCTGCCATCTTCTTTTCTCCAAGCTGCGCACCCCAACCGATGTTGGACGCGTCGGTCGTTAGGAAGTGAGTTATCGGGTTCGGGTGTATCGGTAATGTCCCGTCTGCTTCCTTTATCCACCAAACCATGTCCTGTAGCGCAGGGTCAGGTATAGAAGATTTTCGGTATGGATGTTTGGTGGACAGATGTCGACTGTAGTACTGCAGTGTTCGACAGTGTAGACGACCTCGGCGAACGACGAATGTGGCGAAGTTGAGTCTTCCCATTAGGGACTGGGCCTGTCTGAGAGACCAACTGCCAACCGAAATTTGGTGCTGAAGTGCCCTGCGTAGCGTTAGGCACTTGGGCTCCGACAAGGACCTCGTGTTGTGAGTGGTGTCCCAGGTGACGCCCAGAAATTCTAGGCGTTGCGTCGGAGCCAGCACACTTTTCTCCCAGTTCACCATCCAACCGAGTAGCTTCATCGTGGCGATGGTAAAAGCTACTTGCTCGGTCAAATGGTCGACGGACTGATGGGCTAGGAGGAAGTCGTCCAGATAGACCACACACCTGATGCCGTGAGACCTGAGGTATTCGGCGACCCAATTGGTTAAGGTAGCAAACGTTCGTGGTGCTGACGCCAGACCAAAGGGTAGGCAGGTCATTTGGAGCAGTTCGCCTTCGTAGCTCATCCTCAGGAACCGACGGTGCTTCTCGGAAATGCTCAGATGAAAGTACGCTTGGCTTAGGTCTAGCTTCGCCATCCAGTCTCCTTTCTGCAAGAAACTCGGTACTCTAAAGTGGTCGAAAAGTTGAAAGGGCTTTATTTCCAGAAATTGGTTGAGCGTCTTCAGATTGAAAATCGGCCGAAAGCTGTTGTCTGGTTTAGGCACTAGAAAGAAGGTCGAGATATAGCTGGGAGTGACCTCGGCCCTCTCTAAGATTCCTTGTTTCAGCATGCTCTGAATTTGTTGTGACATATCGAAGCTCTTTTTGGTCTGGTATGCTTTCAAAACCGTCTTTCCCGGATAAATTAAAGGTGGTTTTCGAATGAACGGTATTAAAACCCTTTTCAAAAGTTGACAAATGTGTTCCGGTGCTCCTAACCTTTTCCAAACACGCTGATATTTCACGAGACAGCCTCCTCGAAATTTCGGCCAGTCATTAGTGATATCGGTTACTTGGTGAACTTGCTTTTGTTCGCGGTTTATTTCTGCTATCGCGCTTGTTTTTATAGTTTGATGCATATACATGCAGCTCGTTTATTAGATGGTTGTTCCTATTTTCGATTGTTTGGTTTTGATTTGTTGTACGATCGAAAAAACGTGTCGGACTGCTTATGATTAGCAGAGCTAGTAGCAGAATAATGGGCAGGTGCAGCGCGTCCCGTGTAACGGTTTTGTGTGGACGGACCTGCCATGGGAGCGAGCTTATCGGCCCCCCCAATTTTTTGGAGGTACGACGATAAAATGTCTTTATCGAATAAAAATTCTCCATCTGGAGGAATTTTTTGTAACGCACTGCTGTGATATTCTTCAGGTATTGTCTCAACACTGCTTCTCTACGCGCGTTAATATAATCGGCCCGTCGGCCGCATACAATTTGTAAAATATCGTCCGAAACTTTTGTGTAACCGGATTCCTTATTAAACAATTGTTCAATTTTATCAAACAAGGATGTAGGAGTTAAATCATTATCCGTAGCCCAATTTATCAACGACTGTAAATTACTACGTAACTCGTCCTTTTGCTTTAAAATAGCATTTGAAATCGAAGCAAAACTACGTTCGGTTAAATAGAGGCGCAATGACCTTTCGTCCGTAGCCGATGGGGCGAAACGCCTAAGTTCGTCGTTAACGTTCATCTCGATAAAGCCCGGAACAGTAGCATATTTCTTTTGAGCGTCCGAAAAACGAATACAATTCCAGTCGCTACTCTTAAATTTTTGTAAATCAAAAATTCTCTTATAATGTTCGTCATTCGATTTTGGAAACAAAGGATCTTTCACTGTAGTGGATAGACAAATTTAACACTTGCGCAGGCTTTTGCGGCGGCTGCAACTCGAGAGTATTGTTCGAAACCGCGGCGGGAATATTTATCGAACTACCGCCCGTAACGTTTATGTCCGACGCATGCACTCGCGTATCACTATAACTACACGCGATTAAGTTAGTCAAATACGAAACTTGTTACGATAAATGTTCAAATTGTTCATTACTCACATGGCGGGAACGTTTACTTACGGTGCGGAAACGTTTGTTTCCGCGTGGGTCCGAATCGACCCCATGCTCCAAAGACGACGATGACGATGAATTGTCCGTAGATTCTCTCGAACGGGAAGACTTCCTCTTACGCGGAGTGGAATCCTTTGACTCGCTCATGATTTCGTCTTCCAGTGGAAGGAGATGCTACATTTATCGCGAAGTAAAATTACGAACACGTGTTCGGCAAAGAAAATCTTTAATCGCGAAAATTTATTGTTAAATACTAAATATGATTTCACTTTTTATTATTTAACATTACTTTCAAATTAAATGATATTAAATTGTAGCAATTAGCAAAATTTACGTAACAAAATTTTTTTTTTTTTGCCGATATTCACGACATGAAAAACGACGCCATAATGAAGAAAGTCAGTTAGGCGCGCAACCGTCTCAAATCCGCGACACTAGCGCCATCTGCCGTACGTGGAAGGAGGTAAGTAGCCGGAAATCGACAGAAAGACGGGTGCTTGACTCAAGATGGATTCCGGATATCGAAGACGGAACAAATAATATAGTATTTTCTCTGAGAAGTTACTCATATTTAAGATATTCATTTATTGAAGATATTCTATTCATTTATGTAGTAAATAAATTAGTCAATAAGCCAATAATTATAATAACCCAAGTCAAATAAAGAAATTTAAAGTAGTATTGATCCGCTTCTTGAAATTTAACAAAATATGTTAAACTAACAATTGGACTAAACTTTTTACAATAAACTTTATGACGTTAACAGATCCGTAGAAATGGTAATAAAATGGTGTACGATATACTCAGGGATAGCGTATATTGTAAAGACAGCAACGTACACTGGAGCACAGTGCTGCGACAACAGAAATTCCTTAAGAACATTCTAGAACGACTCAACGCTAGTGACGATTCTGCCGAGGAGGTTCTAAAGGAAGCCAAAGAGGAGTACAAGAATGTCGCCAAACATATTTGGCTACATTTGGCAACCGATTTTGACCGTTACAAACTGAGCACCGAACCGTGGAAGAAGTTCACCAGGGACGATCTTGCTATTACCCCGTGAGTATATTATGTGCCTTTGAAACATATACTGTACCAGAACTCATAAATAATAGATAATCTTTTTTTAATAGGACTTATATAAAATACAAATAAACTATTAACGCAACATATATAAAACCCACGTATATCATGGCGTTATCTGAATTTAAGTTTATCACAGAGTAAAAAATATATATACTACGGATATTTCGGGTACATGATCTACTGCTCATATAAAGACGTTTAGGAAAAAAAAATACTGTCATACTCAAAGTAAAAAATTCATCTCATGTATGGTGACTCGCCGCTTAATGAAAACTGGCATATAAAGGAAGAAATTTTTTCGAGCACAACAATTATTCTTTTTCTGCCTAAACGTCTATACATAAGCAGTAGACCATATGCCCAAAATATTCGTAGTTGATTTTACCGAACCTTCTATGCGTACAGAGAAACTTGGATACAGATACAGAAAATTTGGCAAACAAAAAAAAAGCAAACTGCATTGAATGATTAAAATTAGAAATTTTTGATGTTCCCTTCAACAGCCCACAATTTTTCCACACAATCGTGGAAACAATGTATGATAGTAGTAGTGCAATCAAATCGAAAGCTAACTATGTAGCTGTTTATCTGTTCCTCTTTCTTTAATCTGTGACTTTATTGTGATAGTACATGTTTCACTTCGTATAAGAGTAGTCATAACTCATAGAACCATTTGAATTAATTAATTAAAATGAAATCTGTCGTAGTGCAAAACATAATTTTCTCCTCAGACCGCAGCTGATGCTTGACGCGGAGCTGATGACGTCAGAGGTGCCGCGGGGGGGCTACGTGGTGGGCGTGGGCGGGCTGGAGTCGGCCTTCCTCGCCGCGCTGAGCCCGGGCCCGCGCGGCGCCTCCCTGCCGCACGCCGCGCCGCTCATGCTCGCGCTCAACTACTTCACGCAGCTTGAGGTGCGAGACACATATCATAACACTAGCTTTTGCCCGTGACTTCGTCCGCGTGGAGTTTGGTTTCGATACAAAATTTTAACCCCTTTTTCACTCCCTTAGGAGGCGAATTTTCAAAAATCCTCTTAGCGGATGTCTACGTTGTTACAACTATATGTATGCCAAATTTCAGCAAAATCCGTTCAGTAGTTTCGGCTGTGCGTTGATAGATGAGTTAATCAGGTTTGCCTTTTATATATTTAGATAATATCATATCGATTTCCGGATTACAGCAATCATAAAATCAGTTTCCCGGAGTTACACCGGGCCTCCGAATATCTTTGAGCCTTGCTGTCAATACTTTTTGGAGTTTACTCCTTAAGAAACGATTTGAGTTACAAGGGCCCGGTACGGAAATTTTATGAGGAGTAAAATCAAGTGTAACACGAAAAGTTGAGGCGTTATGTAGAAAGAGACAAACATATCGACTTGGCGGGGGCACTGCCTTGCCCCCAGACATATCTGTAGGATTGAACGTGCAAAAGAATGAGATGGAATACATTACACAGCGTATCTTATTACAACCCATTTCTATTTTTAAATTTAAATATGTTCGAATTTTAAATGTCCGAATTTGTTCATCCACTGTCCTGAAACCAGCTCGTTATTACCGTCAGCTTTATCACTATTACCTACTATTATAATACATACAATTTTGTAACATACTTTATGTAATACGCTTTTATTGAAGTAATATAAATAATCCGAATAATTACAGATACATATATGTTTGTTTCTCTTATCATTTTAGAAGATGCGTTCATTTACCCTCTTTCTATTCGATATATATCATAAATATCGTTCGTAAGAAGGAAACTCCAGTCGTGCGTCGGAGATGACACACACACACTTTTTTTTTTAAATACAATTGCTTTTGCATTGTATTTGAAGTACATGTTATTCAACTACGATATTTACCACTAGTTACCATTATTGACATTGTCGGGTCGTAAATGTAATTTGTGTTCGCAGGGTCCGATGTGGCGTCTGATCCGCGGCTGCGGGCTGTCGTACAGCTACGGCGTGCGCGCGTCCTTCACCGAGGCGCGCGTCGTATTCTCGCTCTACCGCGCCACCAACGTACTCGCCGCCTACACCAAAGCCAAGTCCATTGTGGTGAGTCTCGCTCGGCTGCCCTATTAAAAACTTTAACTGACAAGTGCTTCATTTTGATGTTTGAACTTTTTAAAACGCTATATAAAAAAAGTTAAAATGTCAAAAATTTTGACACAAGAACTTTTTAAATGGTGTTTTAAAAAGTTCTAACGTCAAAATGAAGCCCATTCGGCATTCCCACTTGTCATTTGAAGTTCATAATATAGCTATAGTAAAGTAGCTGCATATCTATTTCCCTCTCTCCGTCTCTGTGTCTAAATGCATGTAGAACTACAGCTCTCTCTGTCTTCATAATAATATCTTTGGACGCTTGCACACTACGTCAATCTGGTCCCGTGGTAATTTCTCGAAGAATGTGTGTTACGGGTACCAGACAACAGAAAGTCCGGTTTGAGCGCCAATGCGCTAACCACTGAGCCACAAAGGTCGTTAAATGTTTTGCTAAATATCCTGCTACGGATTTAATTGCTTACGTTACTTTTTAATAGGACGAGTTTCTGGCGAACGGAAAATTCGACGAAGACCTATTCGCCTCTGCCAAGAGTACAGCGGTGTTCGAGACGGTGGAGAACGAGAAGTGTCCGGCGGACGTCGTGCGCACCTCGCTCCTCAACTACCTCAAGCAGGCGCCTGACGACTACACCCAGTGAGTTCACTAATGACTATATTACATGTTGAATGAAGCAAACAAAAGTGAGTTTCTAGACTAGGCTGTCAGTTACTGATAAATAGCCTAACCAAGGGCACGTATAATTGACTTAATTGGCATAAACGATTTTGGCCGTGCGGCTTTAGTTACTTGTGTAAATCCAGCGTTACGTTACAGGAGTCTTTATTTCAGTATTTAGGCTGCGTTCACACCAAACTGACTGTCAGGCGTCAGCCGCCGAAAGTGAGCGAATGTTACGCAGCTTATAGAATTTCCATACATATTTACCTTTTCGTTCACACCTAACCGACAATACGTTATTACGCTATGCGTAGACGCTGACATTCGGCGGCTGATTTATCAGTATAGTGTGAACGTAAAATACCATTTATTTTCACGTTTACACTGGGGCTCACAGTGAGCCTACTCACATTCGGCGGCTGACAGTCAGTTTGGTGTGAACGCAGCCTTAATATTATTACATTTGTTATATTACGCGTAATAGAGAGAAGATATAAATGTAAATAATTGTCTACGCGCAGACAACTGGTGTGCGCGCTGGGCGCGGTGGACCAGGAAGGCGCACGCGCGGCGGCGTCGCGGTGGCTGTCGCAGGTGTTCGCGGCCGGCCGCACCGCCGTCGTCTGCCACCCCTCCAAGGTCAACGACCTGCAGGCTGCGTTCCGCAAGTATGTAGTATATTCTTTGATGGAAATGAGTTTGGCAGCGGCAATTGACAACTGATCGTTTGACCGATTGTTTTTGTAATTGGCTTCTAATTTCTTTTACTACGGCTAATATTATAATAAATCACTTCTAATTTTTATATGCTCATTTTTTGCAGGATAAACGTGGAGTTGGACGCATTTGAATCGATGGAAGCGACCCACTTCAATGCATAAGTATTATTTGCATTTAGATATATATTTTTATTGTTTTTTATTGTTATTTACCCACAAGCGTTAATTTTAAGCGAAATCTTGTTTAATTAAATATACACATGTTTAATTTTTATATAACTGCTGCTAGGCTGTGCCTTACATATTCACTGTTCACATATTTAATATCAATATTTGTAATATTTTATATTAATAAAAATCATAATATAAATAAAGTAGTTTTATTAATTTAGGAAGAAAATAAAATACAACTGTGTTACTTTAATGATTTTATTTTGTCACCTTTCATCTTAAAGCTATAATATGTCTATACAAAAAATATAACTTAAATATATTGTTAAATATCCTGTGAACATTATAAATCATTTCACAACCGCACCAACACTTGTTAAACTTCTCGATCCATATCGTAAAAATACCGTTCTGTCAACAGATTCCCGTCTATGACCTAATAACTTCACTTACAAACAAGTAAAGGCAATAATTACTATACGACATTCTACTGTTTCTTTTATAGAGATGTGTTCAGAGCATAATGATAAAGAATGATGTATACGGCCTGTTAACTGGTAAGAAAACTTGAATAGTCTAGTCTAGAAGAAATATTTCACACTACATAATTTGAAATATAAAATTTTAATCTAGACATACTCTACTGAAGTGTCGATATTTGTATTTTTGTGTGAATAAAAAAAGTACAATTCCTCAGTAATACTGGTTAGTGTTAGTTAGTTGAAAGTTATTAAAATTTAAACTGGCCATTTCGTAATAATATTTTTGTATAAGTAGGCCATCCAATCAACCTCACACAAACATTGTTAAGCTAGCGTTTATATACCATTTTGCAAAATCAATTACGGATACTTTGGAAACATGATTTACTGCTTATGTAAAGAAGTTTGGACAGAAAAAATATTGAAATTACAAACAAATATCTAGTATGAATGAGTCTATGGCGATGAGGACACTGACCTCACACAGCTGATTTCAAAACGTAAGTTATTAGTAAAGAAAGTTTTTTTTAAATCAGCTCAGTAAGAAAGATTTTTTTTAATCATACAGAGTGATGTCAATCAGCGCCGTAGTCCAGAGCCAGACTCGTTCATACTACGTAGGGTTTTTTCGAAATTATATTTTTTCGGCCTTAACTTCCTTACATAGACATTACACCATGTGCCCGAAGTATCCGTAATAAACAGTAATTATAAATAACTATCTTAAAACTTCGATTGTACACGCTATTTTATATACAGCTATATATACCAAATATATTTGTTAGATGCTATGCATTATGAAGCACCAAGTTTGGTTCGATAACGGAGCCACTAACATCGCATAACTTGTATTATTTCTAACAGCAGTACTAGAACACCATATTTCAGAGTGTCTTAACGACCTAAAACGTAACGTTAATTAGAAGATTTGGTAAAACATTAAAATTACCTACGCTTAACATAAATTAGTTACCTCTAAATAATATATCGAGTATAATTTTCTATTCGATCCTAAAATATGATAAGAATGTTAAAATTATTGAAGAGGCGGCCCCATTTACGTTGTACACTATATTATAAGCTTCCTGAATAATATACTATAGGGCTCAAAATAAACACATTGAAACAGCTGGAATGATGAAACTGTTTTTTTCATGGAAGTGTAGATTTATTTTTTGAAACTTAAACCCTATTGGCAGAAAGATATTTGAGTATATCCTTGAGAAAGGTTTCTGTATGCTTTGTAAACAGAAACCAATAGAGAAGATGCATTTGTTTTAAATAAGCAAAATTCTTATATTTTCCGAAAGGCAACATAAATATGGACCGATAAATGCAAAAAGTACAGTACATAATTAAGTGCTAAATTAAAAAGTTACAGGATTTAAAAAAAAACGACAAATTCTTTTTTTGCTTTGATCGCAAAACGAAAATTACTGTTCAAATTCTTATGTTATTTGTGCCATTTTTTGTTATTACAGTGATATACATAAACGCAGTATTTAAATTAATAAAATTGATTTTGTATTTATATTCATACATTTTCGTTGTGACACAACAGCTGTGACGTCACTCCTGCTACATTTTTTGTATAGAGCGTGTTTGATGCTCTCCAACGATCTCACTTTTGTGATGACTGTATTTCGTCAACGGTTGATCGTAGATATGCCATTGCACATACAATATTTCCTGGCTCATTATGTACTTTTCGAAAAGCCAATAAAAATATGCATCTTCTCTATTGGTTTTGCGAATTAATGAGAGATCTTTGATCGTATAATAATATTCTAATGAGTAATTTATTACAAAAAATCAACATTTGTCATGTCACATCTTGGTTAATAACTCGTAAAAAGATACGAAAAAAAAATGATTCAAACTTATCACAGAAATTATATTTCTTCAAGAGCCGCCTAAACATTATTATTGCATTTTGTGATCGTATTCTAAAATTACAACATTTTAAAAAAACAATTTCAAATAAAAGTAATTATAAACGAACTATATCACAAGTTCGTGATATTTCAGATGTGACATTCCGCCAATAGGTAAATCTAAAAAAATTTTCATAATTATGTGCAACGAAACGAAAACAACGTCAACTAATAATAATTCAAAAGACAATTCGTCAATAGGAAAATTCAGGTCACGTTGTGTACTTCGACTGATATCACCAATATTTAACAACAGTACCCGCCCAAAACGAATGCACGTCGATCTTATAAAAGAATAATTATCTCGTGTTAAAAATTGTAGGTGGTGAAGAGCATTTTTTCTTACGCAGTGGGACTGCACAGAGATAAAAATTCAAATACATATTGTGTCACATTGGCTTTTTCTGGCCGGGTACTGTATCACTTGTGTATAAAGTGTATCTGAGCTTGCTGATATTTACACATGAGATATCAAATATTCATGCATATCAGTCTTAGTGTATATAATCTAAGATATATATTTCACGATATTATTAATTAAATTTTTATGCATAAATTTTCAACGTGTGTTTTACATCAAAGTATTCAAGTGTAACATTAATATTCATTTAATCGTAATTTAAATTCAACATGTCAATTGATAACCGTATTAAATATACGTTATAGATTATATAATATATAGTTCTGGTGTACATAGAGCATTTAAAATAATGATCGTTCGTTTAATTTTATTTAACTTACTGCGGGGCTATTTCACCATTTCACAATTCCCGTTCGTCTCGCCTTCGGAAACTTACCGCGCGATCATTGGTCAACACGCTTGCGGCGTCATTGGCTTAACGCCGCATGCGTTTATCGGTTGTCGCACAAGGAAGCATCGAGAAACATAGACCGTAACGACCAAAAATGAAATGCTGTCACCAGTTTATAATAATGCTTTAGATATTGGGCTTACCCAGTGTAAATAGTTTCAACATTAATTTAAATCTATATACATTATACATATTTAAATTTAACACGTAGAATATAGATATACATCTAAATGTTAGTTAAAATTAGTTACACTTGACTATAATAACAGTTACATTCATTTAGACAGTGTTATTTATGTAAATTTTATCGTAGTCAAATATGCATTTGTTTATTGTATTTGTGATGAATTGAATCATTAAAAATCGTAGGTCCTTCGTCAAGCAAACGAAGAAAATATTGATTTGTGTAAACTTTTAAGCTCTTTCTAAAGTTTTTATATATTTTTATATGAGTGACATTTATCTGTTTAGTGTATAAATTGAGAATAGTAGCTACTTGCTGCTAAACAACGAAGCTCTATCTATCTACGTAAAGTGCCAACAGTTCTAACACACTATGTGAGCTACTATACTCTTTATAACACTTGAAAAATAGTTTCACTTATTGCGACTCTTTACGACTAAATCTTGAACAGACTAAACAGCTACACGATTTAGCAATATTGCTGTAGAATACGCGCCTTTATTGTAAAACTCCATTCCTCAAGACTCCAAAAATATAAAACGGAAAAAAATCCGATTTAACTTATCATAAGGATAAATATTTTTTTAATTTAATGTGGCTTACAGAAATTATGATAAAGTAAGCCACTATTAGTAAGAAATACTTGCTTGAGGAAGGGGCGTACAATCTTCAAAAAAAAAACTTTAACCAGTAGAGCATTTTTGAATCAAAAACGAATAACTGAACTAGATTTTACAATCATCAGTCAGTTTCGTTTTTATTGAGCTTGAGGATTAATTTCAAAACCGGTTGGACTTCATGTATACTTAAAATACTACAGTCAGGTACCTTACTGTATTAGGTACTGCGTGTATCTATGTAGTTATAAGTATTTTTGTAAAAATGATGTCTGTTGTAATCCAAAATAAAAATACCGTTTATCTCACATTTGCGGGCCGCTTAGCCTGCGGGTCGCTTAGCAGCAGGTGTCGCTTAGCTCGCGTGTTACATGAGCGAGTTGGCGTGTATGGGCGGCGCGTAGTTGCGCAGCGCGTCGCGGATGTAGGGCCCGACCTGGCCGTCGCTCACGAGGCGGAAGTGGAACAGGTGCTCGAAGCTCTTGAGTGAGATGCTGCGCAGCGCCGGGAGCCGCAGCAGCAGCGCGGCGAAGCGCCCCTCCTGGGAGCTGTGCGCGCGCCGGCAGTACTCGTCCAGGCACGAGAACATCTGCGTATAAGGGAAATCGTGTGAAATATATATCTGTCACTGTGTCAGATAGATATCAAGTCTCAGTCAGACACGTATGACGTAGGCCGTAGCTGTCTCTGTCAACCGTATCTGTCTACAGGAAGATAATAGGGATGTGTCCAAGTGCCGAATACCACATTCATACAAATTAAATTTAAAAATTGTTGAATAGAGATACATAAATCTAAAAGTAAGTTATTTAGGTTGAAGCGATAAAAAAATTATAAGCAAATAAAAAATGTTGCCCATCTCTTTCTCGCAAAACATTTTGTGACGTCCCGACGTGCTACCGCCATACACTGTTTAATAACAATCTTAAATATCGCTCACGTTCTTATTGTAAATTTAAATTGTTCGTATTTTCTTTATTTTTTTAAATTTAAAAAATGGGTTTTATATTGTTTATTATCATATTGTCTAGCATTGGATACATGTACAAAAATATTTATTTATGTATTATGTAGATCAAGCGCACAAAGCATTATATTATCTTAACAAACGTTCTAAACTAATTTCTAAACACAAATATTTCTTAAATATTTTAAAAATAAATATACCTTTTCTCGTAGTACGTCGACTTCTTGACGATTTTTCAGTCCTTTTACGTCTGAAACGAAATAAATAACTTTATGAGCAACTACGATATTCATTGTTATTTCTGTTATCTATATATATAAAAGAAAGTCGTGTTAGTTACACCATTTATAACTCAAGAACGGCTGAACCGATTTGGCTGAAAATTGGTAGGGAGGTAGCTTAGAACCAGGAAAAGGACATAGGATACTATTTATCGCGGAAAAATGTACGGTTCCCGTGGAATACTGTATTTACGCTTTTACGTAAAAACTACTTAACCGATCATCATGAAATTTTGCACAGATATAAAGTAGAGCACGGGAAAGGACATAGGCTACTTTTTATTGCAGAAAATGTACGGTTCCCATGGAATACTGTATTTACGCTTTTACGTAAAAACTACTTAACCGATCATCATGAGATTTGGCACAGATATAAAGTAGACTACGAGGAAGAACATAGGTTACTCTTTATTGCATAAAAATGTACGGTTCCCGTGGAATACTGTATTTACGCTTTTACGTAACTACTTAACCGATCGTCATGAAATTTTGCACAGATATAAAGTAGAGCACGGGAAAGGACATAGGCTACTTTTTATTGCAGAAAATGTACGGTTCCCGTGGAATACTGTATTTACGCTTTTACGTAAAAACCACTTAACCGATCATCATGAGATTTGGCACAGATATAAAGTAGACCACTGGGAAGGACATAGGCTACTTTTTATCGCGGGAAATGTACGGTTCCTGTGGACAACTGTATTTACACTTTTACGTAAAACTACTTAAACGATCATCATGAAAATTGTCACAGACATAGAGTAGACTATGAAGAAGAGCATAGGCTACTATTTATCGCAGAAAAATATGTTTGGGGATTTAGTAAATAGGGGATTTAGGAATTTACAAATAATGTGATTTACGCGACGATACTCAAAGGGAAATTCGAAGGTGACGAAGTTTTGTAGACAAAATCCATGTTTTTCACCTGGTCAATTATATGTGGCATATTCACGGATCGGAAGACCATCTGCGTTATTTATTCTTGCGCCTGATAATAAAACGAAAAATGTCGTCTATTACAAGATGCTTTACTGAAGATTGCAACCCATGCACCAAAATACATGGCCCATTTTAACAATCATTAAAACAATTGATTTCTTTTTATTATATCTACCTATTATCCTAATGAAAAATTGCACTTAATGAAATCCAAAATCTGCTCATTTATTGCCTCTAAGGTAGAACAAAGTTTGCCGGGTCAGCTAGTCTATTTATATAAAAGAAAGTCGTGTTAGTTACACTTTTTATAACTCAAGAACGGGTAAACTGATTTGGCTGAAAATTGGTGAGGAAGTATCTTAAAACCAGGAGAAGGACATAGGATACTGTTTATCCCGTTTCCGCGGGACTCATAATTCGAGAACGGCTGGACCGGTTTGGCTAATTTTGGTCTTGAAATAATTGTGGAATATCAGGGAAGGCTTAAACGGTGAGAAATATTAGAAAAGGTGTAGGTTGTAGGAGTAGGTGTAGCAGTAGGTGTACTTATTTATTCATTTTAGTTCATATTTAAGACAGAACAACGTGTGTCGGGACAGCTAGTTTTAACATAAAAAAATTAATTTGGCCAGTTACAGAAAAACTTTCGGTCATATAGATACATAAATCTAAATGAAACAAAGTTATAAGCTCCAAGACGTGACCAAGACTGACTAGACCACGCAAGTGTACGTACTTCGCGTGTAACTTCGCGTATAAAAGACTTATTTCCTTCAGCGCCATTTCCTCTCGAATATTCTCGGTGCCAAACGTCAAACGAAAACTAAAAAACGCGACGGGAAAGCGCGCGGTGAAAGCCTTTGAATCGTTTACTCGGGGAAGGGGAGTTATCATCGCTAAATCGCTCTTGTGACGTCACAGCAGGTAGAAAAATAATGTCATGCATGGTTTCTATACAAACGATGAGACTTGCGTTATCTATGTGATTAAGAGACTATAGTTCTTCTTCTGGTACGTACCGGGGTTGAGCAGCACGATGGCTTTGAGCGCGACGTACTCGGCCTGGTCGATTCGCAGCGCGCGCATCCGTAGCGACAGCTCCGACAGCACGCGGTCGAAGATCTGCCCCACCCCCGCCTGCAGCGCCGAGTTGCGGTGCAGCGTCATGCCTGCAGCGTTACGTATTCAACATTCTTTATTGTGTAACAATACCTGACCATACCAGACGACGAATTAAAAGAAAACTAAAACTGTCATTTCAAATGAAATTACAAAAGTCCCTAGTTAGAGTCATGACGATTAGTGGTAAGGAGAACCATCTCGTGCATGGGCGTAGCCAGGGGGGTGGTTTAGGGGGTTCAAACCCCCCCCCCCCCCCCCCCCCCCCCGAAATGGCCGGCGTATTTAGAAATTTTGCGCCCCAGGCCAATTAACATATTTTGCCGCCCCATTAACCTTATCTGAAAGATGATTTTTGAACTTATTTAGAAAAATACTCAACAGCTTAAATCAGAACTTTGATACTACTCCCCCCCGTAGTCGTTTTATTTTCTTGAACCCCCCGAAACTAAAACCTGGCTACGCCCGTGATCTCGTGTATTAAAAAGTGTCCGTTGAAAGGGAGCAAGATAAGATGGCGCTGTAGTAGCGGGTGGAAGAATTTACAAAAGAGCGACACAAAATGGCCACAAATTATGAGAGTAACTAACCAATAACTAACTTTCAAATAACTTCACTCCATCTCTTATTGCTAAATTCATATAATTTCCACCTTCTACACTAGCGCTATTTCAGTGAGTTTTCGAACTATAACTTGGTCTTTACAGGTGGACACTTTTTCAAGTTATCCCCCATACAAGATGGTTCTCCTTACCTCTATTCTCCATGGTTAGAGTATCATCATGATAGTGACATATGTAAACAATAGGCAAGCGGACTGATTTTTTTTTATTGCATAAATGAATAGTACTCTTAAATATGAGTAACTTCTCAGAAGAAACTGTATATCAAAAGTCAATATTTTCAAAGGTACAGCGATTTGTACACAAAATTTCGCGAGTCTTTATACCAAAAAATTTTTTTTTTTGCGAAATTGGTAAACAAAACCTACATCATTAGTTTACTCACATCATATACAAAAACATTCATTATGGTAAGTATGAACTTAAACGCACAAATATCGGAGATATTTACAAATATATTCCTGCGGCCATATACTTCATATACTACTTCATATAACCTACAAGTGACGTCATTTGTAGGTCGACTTTAGTATGGAGCGTTTTAGGAGGCTCGCGAATTTTTTTATAAAAATCGCTGTACCTTTGAAAATATTGACTTTTGATATACGGTTTCTTCTGAGAAGTTACTCATATTTAAGAGTACTATTCATTTATGCAATAAAAAAAATTGTCCGATTGCCTATTTGACATATTTTTCAAAAACTTGGAAAATCCCCTATTATAGTAACGTGTACGCAAACTAACCGGGCATCAAACACATGAGCTGCGGCGGGGACACGGTGCGCGTGCCGTCCATGTTCTCTCGCTCGTCTTCCAGGTACTGGAATATTTAAATATTCACTTTATTAATAACCCTTAAATTTTATAAAAAATAAAAAAAATGTTTATAATCAAATTATAACAGAAGCTTTAGACCTAGTACAATAGTGAAGTTATATAAAATAATAAAATTTATGGGACAAGCCACGTGATTTAGCGACGAAATGACTCAATCCATTCATTTCACTGTTATCTAACTTCGTTATCGTTTTCGTGTTGTTGTTTTGTCCAAGCCCCCACATATTTCTGCCCAAAGATTTTTTTTTCGATCATTCATTTTACTCACAAGATTTGTATAAACACTTCCTTTTCTTGTATACCCTACCTCCATAGAGCGCCAGGCGATGGCGAACAGCAGCAGCTCGTTCCAGGAAGCCTTGAGCAGGCAGACCTGGTCCTCCAGGTCCAGCTGGCCGAAGTGAGGGATATCGCGCGCCCACACCACCAGCGCCGCGATCTGCTTGTTGCCTGCAAATGACAGTCGAAAGTTATAACACTACAGAGGCTACAAGTAACTGACAGTATAGGCCTAGAAAAATAAATCTTTTCTTAATTAAAATCTCAAGATTTTCTAAACTCGAGGGAAAACAAATTGTGCATATCTCTTCGAGTATCTTGGCGGGATTCAAAATAAGTCGCGCCAATATACGCCGGAAATAGGCAAAGAAATCTCTGGCCGGCCAATCAATGCGTGGGCGGAACAATCAGCGCGCAGATCCCGAATCGCCTATTGGCCAGAGATATGTCGACTTTGTCTACGTATAGCATAATATATAATGTAGCACTATGTACAACTGCGTGTTTTTAAAACCGCGTAGGTATGTGCAAAGGCGCGCGATAGCGAGGCGGTACGCTGCAGTTGGGGCCAATGAGCAGGAACTGGAACTCCTCGCTGGGGTCAGCCACCAGCGACTCCATCTCCAGCGGCCGCTCTATCTACAGCACTCACCGATCTGGCACAGGGAGGAGACGGGCGCGCGGTAGCGAGGCGGCCGCGGCACGCCGCTGTCAGGGCAGACGCGCAGGAACTGGAACTCCTCGCTGGGTTCCGCCACCAGCGACTCCATCTCCAGCGGCCGCTCTATCTACAGCACTCACCGATCTGGCACAGGGAGGAGACGGGCGCGCGGTAGCGAGGCGGCACGCCGCTGTCAGGGCCGACGCGCAGGAACTGGAACTCCTCGCTGGGGTCCGCCACCAGCGACTCCATCTCCAGCAGCCGCTCTATCGACAGCTCCTGTAACGTAACACGTCGTAGTTAGCGCATATATTATTATCAAAGGAACATAAATCTTGTCACGATCTAAAGTCACGATAAAAAGTCCATTAAATTAAAATATTTCCATTAAATATAAGACTAGGTTCAATAGATTTGTGCTAGTTTTAGCTATGTCTGCGACAAAATCCACCATTTCACACTGACACACTAATTATGTAATTAAAACCAAAAAAATAATAATTAGTTACTTCAAGCATGTAATTCCTAGTAATTATGAGGAATCGTTGAACGTTTTTACAAACGTAGGTACCTAACTCATTACTTGGTAGTCGTTAATGTTTTGTGAGTTTGATTATATTTGTAACATAAAACGCAATTAAACCTGTAGCTTTATTATGTATTTTCAGGCGTCGTTTAAGTGATGTTTTTATGTAAATTTTAGTACAGATATCTTAATGTGTCTAGCATTTGAGTACATAACATATCGTAGTAGTTAGGTATTGTTTGCCAATTAGATGCCAATTAATTAAAATTGTATGTAGTAATAGGTATATCCAAAAAATTACAAGACTAATCATAATAAAATTGCTCTGAAGACTTGCTTGTTGAAACAATTTTTAAAGCCTAGGCCCTAGAGCAGTTTAAACATTAGTATCATAGAGACATTGTCTTATTGAACATTTTACTGATAGCTTTATTACTACGCAGATACCTAACATGACAAAGATATAATATTTTTAGTGCACGGCCGAACGGATCAACATTGATCTTATAAGATTAAATATTTGATGACCATCCGGGCACTCCGTACGCAAGTGGGCCCGTGTACCTCACTAAACAGTTTTCCTCGTCCTAACTAAATAAAATTTACAACTTTTAAATTCAATAAAAATCTTTTTTATCTCCGGCTTCGTAACTGATTACGAATCTACCAGATCTGAATGGTTGAGTTAGAACAGTTAAAAATTGCTCTAATTAAAGTTGATCAAAATATACCTGTCCTTATTTTGGATCCATCGTTCAGTAAAAATCTATTATGAAAGCAGATTCATAATTGTCTGCTAGCTTTATGATCTTTTTCGATAATTCATTTCATTCTTGAGTAAAAGATGAAGGCTACTGACGTCATAATATGTGCTCACATGAGACATGAGATGAGGAAAAAGATTTTTCTCATAATTTGGCTCGTTCCCAAATCATAATTGCAGGTGTTATAGCTGCAATGTGTCATATTACGTTAAAAAAACCGGCATACATATTATATACTAATATAATAAAGAGGAATTATTTGCTTGTTTGTTTATTTATTTGCATTACATTTGCAAACAATTTTGATGAAATTCGGCACAGACAGAGTAGACCACGGGGAAGGATATAGGCTACTTTTTATCGCGTAAAAATCCAATAAAAAAATCCACGAGTTTTCTTTTTGCTCGCACGAATTCGCGGGCAATATCAGTTACATAAAAAGCTTTTTGTGTCACATGTTAAAGTTTAAACGCAGAATGTATATTGTATACCTATATATATGGTCTAAAAATAGGAACTTTTCCATGACCTTTGAGGCGTGTGCCGTAATAAACGCTTCGTGTCTAGAAAATATATTGACAGCAGAAAGTGTATCTTCCATTCTTCAATAAGTCATTGATACAATAAAATGCAAAGTATAGGTACCTAAAGTAATCAAACTTAAATGTAGAGTGGATACTCTACATATAAGTTAAAAAAGAAAGCCGTTGACTAATCTATTAAGAAGGCTCATATTTAAGGTCTATGCCATAGACTCTATAATTATAGAGTCTATGGCATAGACCTTAAATATGAGCCTATATTATAGAGTCTATGGCTCTATATTATAGAGTCTATGGCATAGACCTTAAATATGAGCCTTCTTAATAGATTAGTCAACGGCTTTCTTTTTTGTATAAATTAATAGCACTCTTAAATATGAGTAACTTCTCTGAAGAAGCATTATATTAAAAATCATTATTTTCAAAGGTACAGCGATTTGTTATACAGAAATCGAAAATTTACAGCAAAAATAGGTTACATCAGGCAGGTGAATTGTGAAGGCACAAGCCAAATTAAGCACTAGCAGTCGCCGTGGTCGAAATCGGCATGAGACTCCAGGAAATTTTCGAGCAGGTCGAGCACGTGCGGTCAGAATTTTGTATGGAGCGTTTTCATGAGACTTGAGAGATGATTGACTATCATCCAGAAGTCTCGTGAAAACGCTCCATACATAATTCTGATGCCACGTGCTCCTGCCTCCTGCAGTGTATGAAATATATGTATAGATCGCAAGAACATATTTTCGAATATTTCCGAAATAATTGCGTTTATTTTTATAATTACTGTAATAAATGTTTTTTTTTTCATGTAAGGTCAGGTTGGGAAAGACCGGCATACTTCATTGAAAAATTTACTCAATTTAATAAAACAAATATTTGGTATGTTCTAGACCGATCTTAAGTATTCCATGTGCTGAAACATATTAACAGTAACAATTTTGTGCTACATAAATTACCATATAATAGCACATATTTCAAATACAAACCCTTTTTTAAAATTCGGCGTGCAGACGGTCTTCCTGTGCTATTGGAGGCAAGACCGTCTATTGACATTTAATACGTCACTTGGTATGTTATATGTATTTATACCAACTTATATCTAAAAAGTGTATTTTACCTTCAAATATGCACTTTAACTGTAGGATAATAAAGTTAAAAGTCATATGAAATTCTTGTTTTCATATTTAATGAACCTTCAAAACCCAAATAAAAAGGGCGGCAAATTTTCTCCCATCATAGTGTTGCCAGCGACATATATGATTAAAAATTTTAACCAAAGTATGATACTGTTTTACCGACTGTCAATTCAAGCTGCATAGCTATTCATAAATATAAATTACTGCGTGCAGACGGTCTTGCCTTGTAGACGGTCTTCCCCAACCTGACCCTACTTAGGTATATAGAATAACATATAATTTAAATTGAATATTTTACATGTAGTCAACTGCCCTATTAATTATGATTCAAAAATATTGTCTGAATTTACGCTCACCCCTCCGTCCATATCAGTATTCTATCACCAACAACCTCTCAGTGTACATAGTTATTAGTTATTACTTATTACATACCTTTTTGCTTAGTTGTAGCTTTAGTCAATCATACCAATGTTTTCTGGTGTCAGATTTAAACTTTTAACTGTACTTTTAATTCACAATAGCTAACATATAACTTACTAGCGCCCGCGGCTCCGCCCGCGTGTTTAAACACATTACACGGGACTGTACTTTTTCGGGATAAAAAAATATCTTATGTCCTTTCCCGGAACCCAAAATATGTCTATACCAAATTTCATAACAATCGGTTCAGCGTTTAAAGCGTCAAGAGGTAACAGGCAGACAGACACACTTTCGCATTTATAATATTAAGTAAGTATAAGTCATCTCGTTATGCGGAACCGTCTGGCAAACTTGACCGACTCCCACACGAGGATTCGCATTTCTGTGCCAGTGACGCATGTGGCCTCAATCAAATTATGACACTTGCACCACCCAACATGGCTTGAGATTTTTTGTCAAAAACGTTGCGTCAAAGCGAAAGAATGCAAAAAGAATGTTGTCGGTTCTGTAGCCAAATAACATAAAATGTGCGAACGAAAACTACGGATAAACAAATCTAGTTATACCAGTTTTTCATATAAAATAAGTAAAAATAATTAAATTCTTTGCAAAATTCTTAGGATTTCGTAAAAAAATACTTCCATATTAGCCTTTACTAGTAAAAACATTTAAACAACGGATAAGCTATTTAATGTTGCTGTCTTTGTCTTAATACGTTGGAAAAATATGCACTTGTCAGACAATGGCGCCTGGCGGTAAATGCATAAAGGAAAAACTTCGATTCGCAATTTCTCAAGTAGCCGGATAACTCTATAGTCTAAAGTTTGTCTACAATCTATAGATAGTCTCTTGCTCTGCCAAACAGGAGGATATCAAAGATTTCAAAACTCAAGATAAGCTTTGACGTACATTTGACAGAAAAAACTTCATACAAGAAAAAGTTACGCCATCTTCGTTTTCACCACACTTCAAATGTCAGCCATCTTGTTTTCACCATACTTCAAATGTCAAAATGGCTTCAAGTTTTTTTTAAATGGGGCCATTTAACTGGAGACACTTTTTGTCTCAACATGCCTCGTCTATTATAATATATACGTCTATGGAAGATATACCAAAACAAACGCTACAATCTGGCGAAAAAACTACATAAGGATAATTACATTATTTATGTAACCACATCTCGGAGCGTGTATTCAAATGATCATGGACCAAGTTATTTTTGGCCCCTGAATCATATCTTATATATTTATGATGTCACTGTATTTAATTGCACGCTATTGATCCCTCCGAATGCCTCCGATATAATCGATAATGCGGCTAACGAATAATTTACGGTTGTAGGTATTTAGATAGATGTTTAGACTCTAGACTCTAGAGCAGGGTTTCTCAAAGTGGGGTACGCGAACCCCTAGGGGTTCGCCATTCGTCGGTAGGGGGCTCGCGGCAAGATTTTATTAATGGCGGCTTGATGACTGAAGAGTGGGTTTTCAGTTTTCACACTGGTCATGATGAAAACGAAATACAGAAATCAACTTGATGCCGAGTCAGAATTAAGGTTAAAAGTTAAAACTAATATTAAAAAACATTTCTTTTGACACTGCTTTTGTTACCTTATATTGAAATAAAAACCTTTTTTTCTTTAACAACGTTTGACGAAAGATTGAGTGAATTAATGTCACTTAAAGGACAAAATACTCAGTTTTTCACCAACGAAACAAAGAGAATATAATCACTACGTTTAAAGCTATACTGAGATGATGGAAAAAGTTAAATCTGCAAAATCAAAGAAGTCGCATAAAAAACCCGAAGATTATCAGCGTTTGCGAAGGTTCGACGTCATGGCTGTTGGATAAATAGAGAAATTGATTGTTCCAGTCAAAGACAATATGATTAGGTACTACGTGAAAAACAACGAGATATTTCAGATTTTGCATGATACCCATCTGAGTTTAGGGCATGGTGGTAGAAACCGGATGGAGAAGGAGCTAAATTTTCGGTATAAAAATATTACGAGGGAAATGATTGTCATTTATTTAAACCTTTGTGAGAGCTGTGAAAAGAAACGCAGCGTTCCAAAAAAAGGATTAGTTGTTAAACCTATTCTTAGCGGCGAAATGAACGCAAGATGTCAAGTAGACCTTATTGACATGCAGTCACAAGGAGATAATCAGTATAAATTTATACTTGTATACCAAGATCATCTCACAAAATTTGTGCAACTCCGTCCGCTCAAGACCAAAACTGCTGAAGAAGTAGCATATGTACTACTTGATATTTTTACAATATTCGGTGCACCAAGCATTCTTCAAAGCGATAATGGCAGAGAGTTTGCTAATAAAATTGTTCAGGAAGCTTGTGACATGTATTGTGGCCTGAATTGAAAATTGTACATGGTAAACCGAGACACTCTCAAAGCCAAGGATCAGTAGAGAGAGCAAACCAGGACATAGAGAATATGGTGAGTACGTGGTTGGAGGATAACAACACTAAGCAATGGTCGGAAGGATTACGTTTTGTACAATTAATGAAAAATAGAGCCCATCACACAGGTATTAACTGTACTCCATATGAAGCCATGTTTGGAACGAAATTGAAAGTAGGGCTACCTATATAAATTTCGAGGTGTTCCCTCGATTCCTCATGGATCCCATCATCAGGTCACCGCTTTCTTCAAAACGGGGCCAACTTAGGATTATACCCTTTACATCAAAAAAAAGAATTTTGAAAATCGGTCCACAGACGGCGGAATTATCGTTGAACATACAAAAAATATATATACAGCCGAATACATAACCGCCTCCTTTTTTTGGAAGTCTGTTAAAAAGCGGCGCCGCGTCGGACGCTAAGGGCCAGGCCACACGGTGCGGTACGGCTGCGGCGCGGCGCCTGAGCGGTTTCGCAACGGGTCTTTTACATATAAAAATGTATGGTAGGCCACACGGCGCGTCCGGCGCCGCTCCGGCGCCGCACCGCAGGCGCACCGGACAGCGGCGCGAGGCAGATGGGGCGGGGAGGGGTGCAAGCAGTGCGGTGCCGCAGCGGCATCGCTCAGTTTTATGTACGGCGTAAGCGGAAGTGTACGCTCGTTAGGGTCAACGATTAATTACGTGATACCTATTATATTTATATTACATTTATATTTATATTACCTATACAAAAAAATGAGTACAAGTATGGAATCAATAGACGTGGACTACCGCATTTCGTTAATTCAAGAACGGGAAATACTGTGGGACAAGTCTCATAAGAATTTTAAAAACAATTATTATAAAAAAATATTGTGACTGTCGTCAACTGGGCAAGCCATTAGCCAAGTCAACCCTGTTGCGGTGCCGCAGTGGCGCCGTAAGAACATTGCGATGCCGGAGCGACGCCGTAAGAACATTGCGACGCCGCATTGCTCGTGTGGCCGCCAGTGCGGTGCGGAGTATTGCTGTGCGGTGCGGCGCCGCGCCGTGTGGCCCGGCCGTAAGGGGAGGGACAGGGACTAGTTATTATTAGGCTTGACAGGGGACAGACTACATCATTGTAACTGTATACGCACCTTCACAGCATCGACTACTAATGTACGCCAACAAAGCCTCTCATATAACTTTACCTAAATAAGTAAATATCTATTATGTTTTGTGGATGGCACTTGGCAGGCCGTTGACTTGGACAAAATATTGAATTTCAATTTTTGCGTCCTGCTCTGTCCTTAGGACTTATGACATGAATGGATAGTCTAATATTAACACAAAATCTTAATTAATTGAGCTTAACATTAAGATTTTTCTATTAATATAAGGTTCGGTAAAATTTATTACGGATATTTTGGGCATAGGTATGATCTATGGCTTATGTAAAGACGTTTAGGCAGAAAAATAATTTTCATAGTATAAAAAAAAATTATATGGGCGAGTTTGCGTTTTGCGGAGAGATATTTTACTTCGAGTATGACAATTCTTTTTTGCCTAAACGTCTTTACATAAACTGTGGATCATGTGCCCAAACTTCTAAGTATCCGTAATTGATTTTCGGAGACATTATATATTTTAAAACGACTAAGTATTATTACATATACTCTAATAATATTTTAGGTGTATCGGGCGATAGGCATCTTGTGTAGAAATAGCACCTTAATGCCAATGAAGATATGTACACGCTTTTAGCCGTAAATCATGTTAGCCAACGCCATGTTACGCATGTAGCGCCTAACCCACTGATATATTCACTTACATTTATTTCAACACCAGAATCACCAGATCTCCTGCTGAGCATTGTGCCCGTGCCATTTGTGACTCTATGTGAGACCTTTAAACTTATAAATAATAATCAAAAATGTGTACCTATATTATATAATACTAGCTGTTGCCCGCGGCTCCGCCCGCGTAAATGTAGTTTCTTCGCGGTCGCGGATATGTGACTGATGCAAAAAATTGATAAAAACAATCCTTGATGCGGATTATATAATCATGCTAAAATTTCAGCTCGATCGGTGCAGAACTTTTTGAGTTTTTGAAGCGTACACAAACCAACATAACATTTTTATATATGTATAAGATGTTTGTAGTATTTCAAGCCAGTAGACGGGTCGCGCTAGGCGTATTCGAGGTGGTTAGTGGAAAAAATTCTAAAGTCGCTGAATTTTTGTGTGTTGATAAAGTAGTCCCTGGGGAGCTTATCATTAAGTTTTGTGCCATTTCTGCCCACTGCGTTTTCAGCAATTCCATTATTTGTGGTTGATTTTTTTATATGGCTATAAAAGTGGCAATATTGATTTAAAGTTTAAAATATTAATGGTATCTTAACTGGGACAGCTTCCAGAGTATGGAGACTTAATTTGCGTCGTTTTCGTCCAGTAAAAAATGACTTAGGGTCATTTTTTGAAAACAGTACCGGCAAAAATTCTAAAGTGTGATAAACGACAATTTTCTGTTTAAGACCACTAAAATAGGCCTAATTCCAATTTCCACATTAAGCGACTGCGATTCGAGAAATTAGGTTTTTAGTTTCCCTAAGCTAAAAGCGCTCCAAAAACACATAATCGTTAAATAAAGTTCACGTATTCAATATTATTAAGTCATAAAGAATCTATATTCCAAGTTTGTGCCTTTTTCATGGAGGGTTTAAATAATAAAATGCAAAAATAATATTATTATAATATGCGATCGAAGTATTGTGGAATATTCGCACTACAACATACACATTACACATATATACGTAAATGTGTGTGATAAAATGTCATTAATTCGACTACATTTCAAAAATTTTATATAAATTCGCATATTTTACAGCGATTACAAAATTTCAACTTGCTTTTGCCCGCAACTTTGTTTGCGTAGCACGAATGATGAAGCTGAATGTAATTGTCGCCTGATTTCATACAATACATAAATGCACAATAAAAATTGATATCCGATAGGCTTCCACATGAAACTTCGGTTATCTAACACCAAAAAAATTACAATTTCAAATACCTAATTTTAGTTCTTGAAATTAGTTGTTTAACCGAATAGTCTCTTCAGCTACATCATATTTATTGTTTAAATAGTATTATTTAATAAAAAATAAATAAATTATTTCAACGCTTGAATTTTATACGTAGGTTGCTGAATACATGTTTCTAATACTCGTGGTTAAGGACTTATTTATTAGGTTATTAATTGATTGTAATAATTTATATAATTAAATACATTTTACAAACCAACAAAATAATATTTGTATATATTGTTATTCATCCCGTTGACAATTTTATATCTAGAGGCACGGCAGGGCCCCGCCAAGTCGAGCCTAGTGAAACATCAGAGCACTACGTACGAATGTGGACCGATCCTTGTACTGCTTTTCGATATATGTTTACTATGTTTATCATTAATTTATAATAATGTTAGTCTTTTTTTTTTTTTTTTTTTTTTTTATGAAATAAGGGGGCAAACGAGCAAACGGGTCACCTGATGGAAAGCAACTTCCGTCGCCCATGGACACTCGCAGCATCAGAAGAGCTGCAAGTGCGTTGCCGGCCTTTTAAGAGGGAATAGGGTAATAGGGGAGGGTAGGGAAGGGAATAGGGTAGGGGATTGGGCCTCCGGTAAACTCACTCACTCGGCGAAACACAGCGCAAACGCTGTTTCACGCCGGTTTTCTGTGAGCCCGTGGTATTTCTCCGGTCGAGCCGGCCCATTCGTGCCGAAGCATGGCTCTACCACGATGAAATCTTATAAAATAATTGATTTATAATACCTAACGTTAGTCTTAATTTAATTTGTAATTTTATTATAATTTTTATTTAGTATTATAAAAAGCATTAATTTGTGAAACTGGAAATAAAAGGTTTTTTATTTTTGAATTTTTATTTATTTATTATTGCTTGTTAGTTTCATGTTAAAACTAGCTGATGCCCGCAGCTCCGCCCGCGTAGGTACAGTAAGTAGTATTAGAAGCCATGATTTTTTGTATCTTTAAGTTATTTTGTTTTTTGTATAACTGACCTTTGAATAGGCTAGACGACTGAATTTTTTTATTGCATAAATGAATAGTCCTCTTAAATATGAGTAACTTCTCAGAAGAAACCGTATATCAAAGGTCAATATTTTTAAAGGTACAGCGATTTGTTTACAAAATTTCGCAAGTCCCGTGAAAACGCTCCATACTAAAGTCGTACGTAGCTATGACGTCACGTCCATGTTAAAGTGTATGAAGTATACGGCCGCAGGAACATATTTGTAGATATCTCCGATATTTGTGCGTTTAAGTTCATACATATACTAATAAAAGTTTTTGTATATGATGTAAGTAAACTAATGATGTAGGTTTTGTTTACCAATTTAGCAAAAAAAAATTATTTTTTTTTACTTTTTAGATGTATCTAATTACTAAACTATAAATAAAATATTATGATTTTTTACATTTACGAAGTAGTAATGCCTCAAATTTTCTGAGTATATTAATGAAACTAAATATTTTAGATGTACTCGTGTACCCAATTACATCAATTTTAAACTTTGCTTGCCTTTTTGGGAACATTCCTTGACTTTTTATTTTTTTAAAGTCTCACGTTACGCAGCCACGGAAAAATTAACCACAAATAATCGAATTGCTGAAAAGGCAATAGGCAGACATGGCACAAAACTTAATTATTAACTCCCTAGGGACTACTCTATCAACTACATATAGGTACAGAAAAAATTCAGCAACATTAGAATTTTTCCACTTCCCACTAAAAAACAGCTAGCGCGATCCTTATAATGAGTCAAAATGCATAGCTTGAGCGTTTCATTACTTCATGAGCTTTTGTATAAGGCACACCCCACACTAGCAATATTCGTGCGTCGTCGTTGTGCCAGAACATTGTGTTCTCTAACAGAAAAGCTACGAACAGTGACTAAAATATTTTTTATCTTAAGCCTATTTTCTACTTTACGAGTTTGTAAATTCAAGCTTTAAAGAGTTAGAGAACGTAGAGTGGAGTCAGAAGGTTCTAGACGAGATCTGAAGACATTTTTTACTGGCGAGTCATAATATTATGGTCTCGTCTTGGCATCATTAAACATGAAATAAATTTAAAGTTGAAATTATAAATTTCGCATTTAGAACATTATTACTTGTCAAGTTGTCACATAAATTGTCATTTCATTTTGTCGTATTAATATGAAACTTGGTCCCCTCCCCGCGTGGCGAGAGGCCCGCACCCCGTATTCGCCATTGATACATGATAAAAGTTGTTTTTTTACATTCTAATAAAAAATCCCGCGGATAAACATGATTAAACTTATAGAAAGTGTTTTGTAACACCATAATCATCATATAGATATGAACTCTACTAACTAAAAGTTTCATTAGTAGTTTTTATAGCGAGTTTGAGGAAAAAAAATGCAATATCTTTATACGAAATTGCTGAATGTCGCACATCTTTCTTACAGACTCAGATATTAACACTCTGAACAGTTTTTTTAAGATTTGTCAGACATTAGAATAGTTGTGGGCCTGGTAGGACCATGTTTTATATAGTAGCCGAATACCAGGAAACCCCTGGTTGGATACGACTCAAACTGCATATGTGCATCGGTTACTCTTTCCTTAATATCGTGAAAGTAAAATTTTTAGCTATAATTTACTTTTGGGCCAATATCCATGAAAGACACAAAAACCTAAATTGCTACAAACGCAGCCATCCAAAATGGCACAAAATCAAATTTTAGACTAAAAAGAAGGTCCGGAAACTATATGCAAAAAATAAAAGACTTTAGAATTTTTGCACCCTCAAAACTTATCCAGACCCGTCTACAGCCCTAGCCTACATGGTTATGTTTATGTAGTAACTATTTAATAATCTGTGGTTATGTGAACCTAAGCATACAAAGTAAAACTTATAACTACAATTTTTATCAAAAACTATAAGCCGGCTACGTAAATTATAATATACTAGATGTTGCACGCGACTTCGTGCGCGCAAAGGTTAATCTCGCAGAAACCGTACATTTTTCCGCGATTAAAAGTAGCTTATGTCCTTCCCCGTAGTCTACTCTACATCTGTGATGATCTGTGCCAGAATACATCAAAATCAGTCGAGTAGTTTCGGAGCCTATTCAATGCAAACAAACAAACAAACTTTTCCTCTTTATTATATTAGTATAGATTAGCCTATGTTACACGGGCTATTATTACGAATCTATTGACACCTCATTTATTAAAATAGTACCAGTGGTTTAAGCGTTAATATAAGGTGGAACAAACATACATATATACATACATACATACATAGACTGCCAAAATCATTACCCTTCTATTTGGCTTCGCCGTAGTCGGGTAAAAAGAAGTTCCTGTAAATAAAACTTTCAGCTGCTATCTATCATGTTAAAAATATAACATGTCGTGTCGAATTTTACAACATACACAACATTATGTAATAAGGGACATGTGGAAGCGTTAACACAAGCGACCTTCGGTGTAAATTATTATCAGAGACCTTGGCCACACGTGTCCCAAGTCCCAGGAAATAGACTCCGCAAAAGGTGTATTTTTGCCAAAGTTTAGGTTACAACTTACAAGGACATCAATTTTATGTTAATTTTTGGATGAACAGATACGCTTAATGTTCTAACCTTTTATGAACAAGGTGGCCTTGATACTTTTGTTAATTAAGCACCGGGCATTAAAAATTAAGTATGTATCAACTATCAAAATTAAAAAATCACATAATATAGTTAGAACTTGGACCAAAATCATATAATATGTATATTTAATTACAGTTTTATAATCAGCAGAAATTTAACGAAATACAGTGAAAACGTGTTATTACGACATTGAAGGGGCAGATAGATTATAGCCGTAATAGTCGATAGTCGTTTAAACCGATATTAAAATGCTCATATTTGTACTATTACTGTCCTCAAAAATAATAGCCGGCCTATGTGAACCGTCTATTGGAATTTTTGTAATATTTAAGATTAACTTAAATTACTCTTCGTCCGCTTTGCATAGAGTTATTTGTTCTTTTTATAAAGCTGACGTTAATGAAATTGATGCAAATATTATTTACCAATTAATGCCACATTTAACAAGGCACGCCAACGTTGCCGCACAACGACGCAAAATGAACCGGAATTTTACATGGCACGGCGATCCGGCGCGGGCGTCTTGACGTGCATTTTTACGGCGACGCGACGGGATTATAATTATGCTCCGGAATCCGGAACGCCAGTGAAAATTCAGAAAATATAGCTCTGCGCTAATAAAATAGAGTTGAAAATCGAACACATGAATTTCAATATAAATGTCATTGTCTTAAATAACAGCTCGAGACTAGAAACTTCCATTTTCATCTCTACTGTATTAGCGCCGAGAGTTCTATTTTCAATGCTCAGAATTTTCTACGGCCTTTCGGATTCCGGATCATCATTAGTCCCAGCCTCCTGTTAATGTACGTTGCCGCGACACCGCAGTTCGCAACGACGTCACACCGTGGACATGTGGACATGCCGTTAGAGATGTGCTCTACAAAGGACAGAAAAATATACTTATAGAGCCTCATTTTTACCCCATCTCCTCACCCGCACAGAGCTGCTGGGGTCCTTAAAGTTGTGCTCTACAAAGGACAGAGAAATATATATAGCCTCATTTGTACCCCGTATCCTCACCTGCACAGAGCTGCTGGGGTGCGCGTCCTCGGCCCCTCGCGCCGCGCGCTGCCTCTCCTCCTGCACCGCTTCGCGCTTCATGCCGCATGCCAGGCACTTCTGGTAGCGGCAGTACTGGCACCTGTTCCGCTGCCGCTTGTCGATTATACAGTTGCGCTCCTCGCGGCACGCGTATGTGAGGTCTTTCCGCACCGTCCTCTTGAAGAAACCCTTGCATCCTTCGCAGCTGAAAAGATGAAACAGACACTTTTATAATCACAAAATCATAAATAGACTAGAAGATAAGTACTCCGAACACTTCTTTTTCAAATCACAAATCTCTTTTCTGCATAAAGGCATAGTTCATTCCGGAATCCGGAATTGTAAGTATAAGTAAGTGAATTTGAGATGCCTCTGCAAAGTATTAGCAGTAAGCACATATTAATTACTATTAGAATAGTTTTAAAACGTATTAGTCAGCAATATAAAATAAGCTTGATGAAAATATCAACAGAATTATTATTTTTACACAAAAAATTAAACCGACTTCCAAAGTAAAAAATACAAAAAAAGTATGAAATAAAAGTTATTTTCTAAAAATAATAATATCCCCTTTTTAATTCGGCAACAGTTTTAACTATTTCTCTACTCAATCTTCTTAATTTTACACTTAATTTTTAAAAAGAGTTATCCAACTCCTTGCAAGGGAAAAAATTCAACTCCGATGTGGCAGTCCAAAGCGCCTTCAAAGATTTTATTGATTTCTTTCCGAAAGGTTTTTTTAGTAAAGAAATCAATGAACTACCTATGAGATGGTAAAGCTGCGCGTCCACTGCATCGGAATCGGAGCGGACGGAGCGGACGGATTTGTTGCTTTGTATGGATTTCTATGGTACTGCGTCCACTGGACCGGCATTTCTGCGCCTGCGACCGGTATTTTTGCCGATGACGTCATCGGCAGTGAACCCGTCATTCGGATTCCGAACGTTTTAAGTTCTGACGTGTTTGCGACGACGCGACGGCTATACATAAATACTTATTCACGACGAATGACGATATTTTAATTACTTTAGTGGAAAAATATGATGAACTTTACAATCTAAAACATCAACATTATCTTAACCAACTGAGGAGAGACGATATATGGGATGAAATTGGGCAAATAATAAATAAAAATTGTAGAATATAGTGAAGTTCAAAAAACTTTTTTCGAGTCATATGAATGTACCCAAAAAATCTATTTTCATCTTCTAATAAATCAGAATATAATGTATGAAATTCTCCAAAAATTATTCTTTTTGAATTTATATTATGATTTATGAACCCATATCTTTCGTTTTCTTTTCCTCTTCTGATAAAATAAGCTAATTACAACCTATTCGGTCTGAGATTACAACAATATATCTCGTCACTATCCTCCATAATGCAAGTGCACGTTCAGGCTGACGGATTAAAAATAACTAAATTGCCGATGCTGAATCCGGATGCAGTGGACGCACCCCATCGGCATTTTGTAAATGCCGACGCTCCGTCCGCTCCGTACGCTCCGATTCCGATGCAGTGGACGCGCAGCTTTAAAGTGCATAGATAGCAATGACATTTACTTTGATTAAATAAACATATCATATTTTAAAAAAATCGACCTTTTGTTCCTCCTTTACAAAACGCCAATTTTATATGTAATGACTTAATATATATACAGCCGAATGTATAACCGCCTCTTTTTTGGAAGTCGGTTAAAAAGATAACCACGACCTACACTCGCAGTGCACAAAGTTAACGCGTAATTTAATTCAACGCTGATTGTGATTAGTTATCACGATGCCTCGTGGTGACTGGTAAGAGATAGATAACTTAGACTGGGACTGTATGATCCGGAATCCGGCAGGCCTGGGAAAATTCAGAGTACTGAAAATAGAACTCTGCACTAATAAAAAGAGAGTTGAAAATCGAAGTGTAGAGTGTCGGGATGAATATAATTTTATGACATTTGACTTACTACATTTAAAGTGTTTGATTTTCAGCTCTATTGTAATAACGCATAGTTCTATTTTCAATGCTCTGAATTTTCCCCGGCCGGACAATATAGTCCCAGCCTTTTTTACTCTAGAAATACCAAAGAGCAGCAGCAGAAATATCATCGATAAAATTAATGTAAGTTTTTCATTATAGATTTCTGAACCTGTAGAAACTGTTTTGCCAGTATCAGATTTTGAATTTAATTTAGCAAAATAATAACTTCAAATATAAGCATAATAATAACTTCGGAAAGCTAAAATATTAACATGAGTTCGCATTGTAAATAGGTACATAATATAAAAGATAAGCACAAACACGTATTACAAATATTATGATGATAATTTAGAGGAGACTTTCGATGCATAAAAACATAGACTTACATATAGTCGAGTACATTTTATTTGTACAGAGTGCAAACTCAAGTGCACTGTTTATTTCACGTAATGCATTTTTATCGTGATATAAATAAGATTACAGACCGAGATAGTTGGTAGGTAGTGGTGGTATCGCTACCTACTTACCTAGTACCTACTACCTAGTACATACCTATAGCACAGATAAATAGTTACTTCGTAACCTATAGCTAGTAGCTACAGCCTACTACTAGAGTCAGAACACCAAAAAAAATCGGATAGAATATTTTTCAACTATTAAAGATACCTTCTTAACTTTCTCGTTATCACAGACATGTAAATTTATACTAAATTTATATATTTTATGCGACGTATTCACTTTTTACACGGCGCGGCGCAAGAAACCTACAAATTACGCATGGTCACCTATTTTCAGCGTTTAATTAAAGTTATAAATATGTAATGGAGATAGAGTTCCAGAAGTCAATAGGTTTTTAACGAAAATTTCCTGCACTTTAAGAGTATTTTTTTCAACTTTCTAAAATATGAAATATTCATAAACTATTAACAAATACCAAAAGCTCCTTTTTGTCATCTGTAAAATGTCCTAAAATAATAATAATAAGCAACGAAAAAAAGTATTTTGTTTATTCATACAACATTTTAAATCATAATTTAGAAGGTTTTACATTACCTTATTAGTTCAAATGTTTTTACATTTCAGACGCTTGAGGCGCTCTACCACAGTTAAGAAAGTTCTCTCTATACCATGGCACTACCTGTTCTATGTATATTATAAATCTATTATTTAGAATCCACTTAATCTTTATGTAATAGCCGAATAACTGAATACTGATAATGAAGGAAGGCACCCAGGTACTTTACATTATAGTTACTTTTTAACCCCCGACGCAAAAAGAAGGGTGTTATAAGTTTGACGTGTCTGTCGGTCTGTCTGTCTGTCTGTGGCATCATAGCTCTCGAACCGATGAAGCGATTTCAATTTAGTTTTTTTTGTATTAAAGGTGACTTACCTGCTAGTGTTCTTAGAAATGTTTGATGAAAATCGGTTGAGCCGTTTAAAAGTTATGGGGGTGAAAGTGGGAAAGAATAACTGAATATCTGCAAATATACTCGAGTGGGGTCTCAAATGAAAGTGCACTGTAAGAGAATATTGATGACTTAATCGAGAGTGTTCTTAGCTTTGTTTGATGAGAAAATTGGTGGTGGGAAGATCAGCCGTTTGAAGATCATCAGCTCTTTTCTAGTTGATGAGGGGATCTGACTAACTTTCTTATGTCCGATCGATTCAAAATTTGGTACCGTGTTACTTCAACGATATTTAAATAATAAGGTAACGATAAGGTAAATGATAAGGTAACCATGACCTGATTAGCCGTTTGAAGATTATCAGTTCTTTAATAGTTGATGAGGGGATCTGACTATCTTCCATATTATGTTCTATCGATTCGAAATTCGGTACCGTGTTACTTCAATGATATTGAAAGTAGATGGTAAGGTAACCATTATTTACACCTACTTTAAAAAGGACAAAATAAAAGTAAAATTAAAAATTTTAAAAACCCCCCGAATCCCGATACAAAAAATAAAGTTTAAAAACTAATAAATAATATTTTTAACATAATATAATAATTATTATCGTCACATATATAATATTATGTAAGTTGGAATATTTTTATTTTTCAATCGTCGTCTCGTCGGGGGACCGCTATGTGAGAAAAAGAGGTGTAGTCGCAGATTGCAACAAAAGAATTTACTTACTTCGGGAAAACAATTCGCTCGTACCTAAGGGGCCGTGCATTAATCACGTGATGTTTTTACAACTTTTTAGACTCCTCCCCTCCCCCTGGTGATACGTGGTGAGGTTTTATGCTACCCCCCCCCCCCCCCTCCCCCACCTAAGATCACGTATATTTTTTTACATAGTACATCATGTTTGAAGAAAAACTTAAAAAACAATTGAATCGAATAGTTTAAACAATTAAAAACTATACGAGTCATTTGTCTTTAAGTATTTAAAACAACACTACGAATCTACAACCGATAATAATTTCGGTATGCATAGACTAGATTCGAAAATTAATACACGTGATGTCTCCTTGTACCCCCTCCTCCCCTTGGTGATACTTGGTGATTTTTTTTGAGACCCCCCCTCCCCCTTTAGGCATCACGTGATTAATGGACGACCCCTAAATGTAATTCGTAATAATTAAATACATAGCTGTTGTTGGAAAAACACTTTATAAACTTTAGCGGTCTCCGACGAGGCGACGATTGGAAAATAAAAATATTTCAACTTTCATAATATTATATGCGACGATAATAATTATATTAGGTTAAAAATATTATTTATTAGTTTTTAAACTTTATTTTTTGTGTCGGGGGGTTTTTAAAATTTTTAATTTTACTTTTATCTTTAGTTACATAATATTTATAATGCTAATTTTACATAAACTTATTTTTATTCTAACTTAACTTTTTCCTGCGGCTCTGCCCGCGTAAATACAGCAACCCAATTACTCAACGTGACGTATGATCACAACGGGAACACTGTACTTATTCGAGATAAAAAGTAGCCTCGGTGTTAATTCAGAGCCAAAAATACTATCATACCAAAATGTATAAAATTCTGTTCGGTACTTTTGCGTGAGAGAATAACAAACATCCATCCATCCTGTACTTTCAGATTAATTTAATATTAGTAGGATAAAAATGGCGTCCGTGGGCGAAAATAGGGAACAAAACCCTTATTTCTTCATATTTTTATAAATTACTAGCTGTCCCGACGTCGTTCTGCCTTAACTATGAACTAAAATTTCGTCACCGTTTAAACCTTCCCTGAACT
Source organism: Glaucopsyche alexis (assembly GCA_905404095.1). Classification (NCBI taxonomy): domain Eukaryota; kingdom Metazoa; phylum Arthropoda; class Insecta; order Lepidoptera; family Lycaenidae; genus Glaucopsyche; species Glaucopsyche alexis. The sequence continues at coordinate 8,178,186 of FR990043.1, read as the reverse complement.
GATACGATTATTTTAAGATCAATGTTAGCCAAATCAGTCCAGCCGTTCTCGAGTTTTAGCGAGACTAACGAACAACAACTCATTTTTATATATAAAGGTAAGAAGAAGAAAAAAGAAGATACGAAGAAAGAAAGAAGAAGAGATGTTAAGAATAAGAAGATAAATCATAAAACTTTACCTACAAATCATAACTGTTATCCTATTACAATACAATGTAATAATAGTAATCGAAGAATAGATACGTGGACTACAAATATCTATTATAACGGTGGACGGTCTATAAGTAGTACACAACATAATATACCTAAATGATAAATCACTCGAGCACACAACGTGTCATAATAGCCGCCTTCCAGTGGTACCCTAGGCTGTGTGACGTCACAGGACATTTCGTGTGACGGACTCCAGAGTCTACAGTATAGCATCAGTGTCCATACAATTCCGCTTCCAACTAAATCTACTCTTATCTTACTAAGTACTATTATAATATAAGGTTCGTGAGGTTCGGTAAAAACAATGACGGATATTTTGGGCATAATATGATCTATTGCATAAGTAAAGACGTTTAACAAGCAGAAAAATAATTGTCATACTAGAAAAAAATCTTTATATGCGCGAGTTTGCGTTTTCCGGAGAGTCACCCATACACGAGATGATTTTTTACTAATGTTATTTTTTGCCTAAACGTCTTTACATAAGCAGTGGATCAAGTGCCCGAAGTATCCGTAATTGATTTTCGGAGACATTATAATTATGTAAGTTGCCAATGTGTTAATCCTGAGCTCAAACTACGACTATACCAAATTACATCAAAATCCGTTCAGTAGTTCTTGCGTGAAAGAGTTACCATTCATCCGTCCTTACATAATTTCACTTACCTATATAAGGTCTCCGAAAATCAATTACGGATACTTCGGGCACATGATCCACTGCTTATGTAAAGACTTTTAGGAAAAAAAATTATTGTCATACTCAAAGTAAAAAATCATCTCTTGTATGGGTGACTCTCCGCAAAACGCAAGCTCGCCCATATAAAGAAAAAATTTTTTTTCGAGTATGACAATTATTTTTCTGCTTAAACGTGTTTATATAAGCAGCAGATCATAATATGCCCAAAATATCCGTAATTGATTTTACCGAACCCTAAATAAGGTTAATGGTAAAAAATCAACTACGGATATTTTGTTTACATGATCTATTGCTTCTGTATCTAGATTCTAAACGTTTAAGGCCCCCACAGACGAGAGGCCGATCGTTTCAGCTGGAACTGACGTCAGTTCGGCCTGAACGGATTCGAGCACACACACGGAAAAAATCGCATCCAATCCAATTTACGTCAGTTCGGCCTGATCTGATTCGTGCCCACACACGGAACAGTCGCATCAGTCCATTCTGGTTTGCCGCGCGCTACGGTCGTGTTTATCAGTTTTGTATTTAAACACCGCGAAAACTCATACAACGCTTGTACAAGATACACGCCCGCACGGCAGCGGGTCGGGCAAGAACTGAAGCGATTTGTCCACACACGGTCACAGTGTTGCCAACCTCAGAAAAGCAAAGAGCAGTAAATGGTACTTAAAAAAACAGCAGAAAACAGTAAAATAGTAATTTCAAAACATCAAATCTACTGTCCGACACAACATTCATAGAATAGGCAAGCGGACTGATTTTTTTTTTATTGCATAAATGAATAGTACCGGTACTCTTAAATATGAGTAACTTCTCAGAAGAAACTGTATATCGAAAGTCAATATTTTCAAAGGCACAGCGATTTGTATACAAAATTTCGCAAGTCTCGTAAAAACGCTCCATACTAAAGTCGACCTACAAATGACTTCACTCTTGGATTAAAATTTAAAGTGTATGAAGTAGGGTAGGTATGAAGTATACCATACCATAATGAATGTTTTTGTATATGATGTAGGTAAACTAATGATGTAGGTTTTGTTTACCAATTTCGCAAAAACACATAAAATATTATATTTTTTTTTACATTTACCAAGTAGTAATGCCTCAATATTTCTGAATATATTAATGAAACTAAATATTTCAAATGTAGTCCGATCCCCTATTGATAAATACAACTACTGTTAGATTTGCCTCAAATTACCTTTATATAAGCTGGGAATTGTAAAGTCAAAATTGATTTAAAATAAATTTCCAAAGACCAAGTAAAGCACAGCTATCATTGTTCCACATATTAAACTACAAATGTAACTATCCTGTTTTACTGTTAGTCAAAAGGATTGCGTCAGTAAAGGGGGGATCCCCTATGCTGCAGCCTGCAAGAGGCCCGCTATTGATCCTATTCACAATTATTGTAAAAAGGCGCGTGACCGACGCATACGAGAACTATCTTTATTGCTTTCTCAAGGTTATTCCGGTTTGACATGTTGATTGTTGCTTATTGCCATTTGGAATTAATTATTTTTTACGCAGTTCGAAATTCGGATACATCACCTAAAACAGTAGAAATACGAACTAAAACAGATAACAGGGATGTCGGGCCGAAAACAGTAAATCTACTGTTAAAACAGTAGGGTTGGTAACACTGCACGGTCAGGACAGGCCGCGCGTTCAGGCCGATCGGTCAGGCCAGAATTAATGTTGCCAACTTAGTTATTTTACAAAATTTTACTAAATTGAGTATTTTATTCCCTCCTTGGTAGAAATTTAGTTATTAGTAGTGTTTAAGTAGGAAAGAGCCAGACAGTAATGATATGCAAAATAGCTACTAAATACGTAATATTTCCTAGTATATTTTAATTTAATGATAAAAATTATAATCAAATTCAATTAATGAAAAAAATTTAATATAATAAAACCTAAAATGCAGTGGTTTTTGGGGGGCTTCAGGAATTCCTAAGTTAAGTAGCCTCTTTAGTAGTTTTTTAGTAGTTTTAGTAGAAATCGATACGAGTTTAGTAGTTTCACAAAAAAAGAGCTGGCAACACTGGAACGAATCGCTTCAGTCCGTACGGCCGCCTGATGCGATCTCGAAATTGCACACACACGATACGATTTTGCATCCGTTCAGGCCGAACTGAAGGTAGACCGGACCATGTATGGGGCCCCTTAGGCAGAATAATAATCATTGTACTCTTAAAAAAGAAAATGATATGGAGGAATTTGCGTTGAGCGGAGATTCAACCATTATGAGATGATTTTTACTCTGAGTATAACAAAATGTTTTTGCCTAAATGTATAAATATGAGCAGTAAATCATATACCCAAAATATCCGTAGTTGATTTTACCAAACCTCATATCTAAGTAGATATGAGCGCCGACGGGTGGTAGGTCGGCGGCGGCGCGCCGGCTTTTTTGGGTCGGCGGCGGCGGCGTCGGCGGCGTGACCTTGAAAGGGTTAAAGTTTGGATGGAACTTTTTGTAGTGATGAAAAAGGCACTACTTTGGAACAAACTACTTTGGAATTAGCAGTTAACAGTACTTTTTCTATTTTTGTTTTATAAACGTCCACATTATCAAGAACTGACATCGAAGCCATTTATATAACTGACTGCGTAGGCTCTTTAGTGATCAACCAATAAATAGCGGAGATTTCAGCCACACAAAACACGGCGCAAAATCTCCCAAACAAGCATATCTGCCTGTAGGTGACACGCCCCCGTAGTCTAGCGCTATACCGGTTGTAAAAAAATGATTTTTTTTTATTTTCGAATAAAACTTAAAAAGTTATTTTCGAAAAGTCAACAAAAAAAAAAGCTACTACTGGTTTATGAACAGATCTTTCCTAGATCTGTTCGTAAACCAAATTATGTCCTTAAGGTGAACGTTAATTGGGACCCAGTTCTTCCTAGAAATTGTGAAAAATGGGTATAACCTCTAGAAGCTATGCACCTTGCTCATGGCGTCCGATGGCATGACCATGACAGGTCTCTCAAGAAGAGACTGTTGCAGTTGTCCAAGTAGGGTGAAGGAGGCCCGTTTTATCCTACCTGCCGTCATGGCCCTGAGATCTACCTTCTAAGCCTCCATAGTCCATAATATAAACAAGGAATAGAGGAAGTGGAGTTAGGTGAATCAGGGTTTCAAATGAAGCCGTGGGTGCCGAAGAGAACGCAACCATGACAGGCCAGCCTCTACACACTATTTAATGTTTTGATGCAGTTGACCTGTAGCTTTTTTATGCGTATTGTGTGGCATACTACACTACTAATTACATATGATAATCGTGTCACTACAGCTGTGTATAACCAAGCATAGCATTGCCTTCGACGAAGGTCTCATTTAGAGCTGACAAGTCTTGGGCAGGATCACAGAGCACATCTAGCGTTTTTCATAATGTCCTCGATGTATTTATTCCAAGTACCTAAGTCCCATAATATATCTAGAATCACTCCAAGATATTCGACCTCGCTTGCAGACATGGTAGTTTTCCCGAAGAGTGTTGAGGGTTTTAGTCCCTTCAACTTCCTCTTATTGGTGTTAGGTATCAAGACTGTCTTATTAGCATTGACGGTTAGCTTGACCCTTTTGCACCAATTTTGCACCTGATTGAATTAGCTCAGCGACTACTGATGCGCATTTGCCCACCACTAGTATTGCTAGGTCGGATTGGAGCTTGGCTCTTGACTCGGAGGTCGTGGATGTAATTCCCGCATTGGAACAACAAAAAAAGTTGTTTTCAAGTTTGGTTAGGACATTGCAGGCTGATCACCTGATTGCCTGACAGGAAAGGTGATCCATGCATCGGATGGGCATGTAAAAAGTCGGACTAGCGCCTGATCTTTCGCCAGTCGTGTCAGTTATCCGTCTCACTGGATTACGAGAGTAAAGGAAGAGAAATTGCTTGTATGCTCTTGTGTACTGCGCACATACTAGGGTACTATTAGAATAACTGCTGGCCTGGTTTCAATGAAACCGGCCACCGACACCGAAATCAGTATGGGGAGCTATTATTATTATTAGGTCGTCAGCGTATCCTTAAGCATAGAGCCTATTCTTCAGTTCTGTTAGCAGCCCATTCACTACCAGGGACCACTCCAGCGGCGACAGTACCCCACGCCTCCCTGAGGGCATCCTTCGGTCAACCTACTCCTGAGCGTTTAGCTTTGTTGTTTAGCGTAGCCTTGATCCACTCTATAGTATTTCTTGAAGCCAGGCTATCAGGATAATAGATCAGGTGGGGTTTTTGCCGAACGCGCCTTCAATATCTAGGAAGGCGCTTAGCGAAAACTTCTTATCCTCATTGGTGGTCTACTAGCTCGATCTACTCGATCAATCAGTAGATCTGCCTTTATAGTAAGCACGTTGTCTTTTATGCAGAACTCTTTTGATGAAATAGGTGTCACTTATGTTATATATTATCGTTCGTCTCCTCGTTTAAAGCGTGAAAGAATTAAGTCTTATATGTGTATATTATATGACTTGGGTAATATGAAAGCTCATAGTCACTGACTGAAATTACACTTTATGACTATTCCTCTCGCTCACTCGGCGCGCCGATGGATTTTCGCGGCGGCGGCGGCGCGGTAAAATCGGCGGCGGCGGCGGCGCGCCGGCGCGGCGCTCATATCTATATCTAAGGTATGTGAAATTATGTGAGGATGGATGGATATTGGATAGTAAATTAGTTACTCTTTCACGCAAAACTACTGAACGGATTTTGATGAAATTTGGAATGGTAGTAGGTAGTTAGAGCTCTGGATTTAACACATTGGTTACTTTTTATCCCGAAAAAGTACAGTGTCCTTGTGGGAAAAGTACAGTGTCCTTGTGGGAAAAGTACAGTGTCCTTGTGGGATACTGTATTTATGCGGGCGGATGAGTCTTTTACGGTCACACTTGGCTTTTGCCCGCGGCTCCGTCCGATACAGATGTCCTACGGGAAAATTATCAGGATAAAAGTAGTCGTATCCAAAGCTTAAACTAACTTACTACCTTACTACTCCCCTACAAAATTTTATCAAAATACGTTCAGTAGTTTTACTCTGAAAGGATAACAAACATCACAGAACCTTCTCATTTATAATTTCAAATATTCATATTTATTAATTGAAATGTTTTCCGCCCATTATTTATTTATTTTAAATACAAATACAAAATCGCAAATTACAAACGACAAAGGTCGTCCAAAAAGTAATAAATTTCAGACAAACAAAGTACGAAACAATCATGACAAAGCAAATACAAAGTGTAAATTGTTGCCAACCTGCTATCTCATAGCCAATAGGTACCTACTACCTACTAACTAGGTAGTAGGGCTACCTAGTTACTAGGGAGTACTTACTAAGTACTCAGTCACTAAACATTTTGTTAAACTTTAACAAGTTGAGTCGCGTGGAATAACTAAATAAATAAAAAAAAACTATAACTATACAAGGTGTAACAAAAATAAGTGATAATACTTAAGGGTGTGTTTGTGTTCCTTATAGAGAGTTCACTATGAAAGTAGCAGCGCTGTAAGAGCATTTTTTTTATATTTTGACGACCTCTGTGGCTCAGTTGGTTGAGCGTGTTGGTGCTCAAGCCGGGGGTCGCGGGTTCAAATCCCGCCGAAGGAACAAAAAGTTTTTCTGTGTTCCTGGGTCATGGATGTGTATTAAATATGTGTATAATATAATAAAAATCTTAAATATGTGTATAGTATAAAAGTATTAAATATATTTCCGTTGTCTGGTACCCGTAACACAAGTTCTTCGGATACTTAGCACGGGGCTAGATTGACGCGGTGTGAAGCGTCCATAGATATTATATTATTATATTATAACCTGATCACGTAAATTATAGGATATGTATATTGTATTTATTATGTATGTATTGTTTCTATTTAGTTATTCTTGACTTTTCATATTACCCTGCTCATTCTAGTTATTTTAGCTCTCCTGTGCTGAAAGGGTTACCTGGAAGAGATCGTTTATAGCGATAAGGCCGCCCTTGCCCACATTTAGATTATAAGTTTACTTTAAGTCTACTGATTGTGTTCTTTAATGTGAGCAATAAAGAGTTTATTTATCTATCTATCTATTAATAATAATAGCCCGGGTAACATAGACTGCATAGCCTATGTTACCCGGGCTATTATTAGGAATCTATTGACACCTCATTTATTAAAATCGGACCAGTGTTTAGGCGCTACGGTGGAATATACATACTTAGACTGCCAAAATCATTATCCTTCCTTTTGGCCTAGCCTTAGTCAGGTAAAAAGTAAGGTGAAAGAACCTACTACCTTACACCTAAAGTTGTAAAGTATGAGTAGTATAATATTTTTTTTATTTTATTTAAATGCACAATAACACATTACAATCTTCACAAATCACAAATTGCTAATACAAATTTTTGATCTGGATCGCAACGTAACAAATATGTGCACACTATAAAACACAATATTTTTTAGACATAAATAATAGCTCAACATTAACTACAATTTATAGACAATACAAATAGGACGCAACGTGTGTTACTCAGAACATTCTAAGGTAAGCATGCTATGGAGGATGCATTATATGCAATATAATGCACTTATCATCACTTTACAGATTATGAATGATCGCAGAAAGTAGAGTAACATAGAGTATGTGAGTAGTTGAAGAGTATGCAACTAGGTACTGATTAGTACACAAACTTGGAAGTAATTTGTAAGGGGCCATCCATAAATAACGTCACACGTTATGGGGGAGGGAGGGGGTCGACGAAGTGTGACATTGTGTGACAAGGGGGTGGAAGGGGACCTAAATATTTAAAAATGTATTATAATATCTAAGTATTAAAATACGAACTATAAACTATTAATTACTTCACGAAAACCTCAAACATATATGCCAGTTATAAAATATAATTTAAAGGAGTGGGTTCAAAGTCCATGGATTGAAGATTATTAAGTTTGTATCTTTAATTTAAAGATAATTCTATTAATATTAGTTTTTGTTTTGTTAATTGTTTCATTTGGTGTTAATTTTATTAAAAATAATTTAAATAGAAATAAAACTGATTTCGGAACCGATATTTTTATTCAATAATTTCTAAAATTTGCAAAATATGTGACGTCACACTAGGGAGGGAGGGGGTCTCACAAATGTGACCAACTGTGACAAGGAGGGGTAAAAAATCGTGAAATTCGTGTGACGTTATTTATGGATGGCCCCTAAGTAGAGTACTTTAGGTGTATGTGCTACAACTTACAAGGCTCAATTTCGGGCAATAACGAATTCCATCATATTGAAATGATTTAAACCTCAATTCCGTATATTTTGTCATCAGTTCATAATATCAATTGTGTCAGTTCAAATATTATGTCAATTTTAGTATTAGCTAACTTCACAGACGGCGAAGATTATATAATATACCTACATATGATATTTTATTTTGACGCCGGGATTATACTGTCTGGAATCCGTAAAGCCGAAAAAAATTCAGAGCACTGAAAATAAAGCTCTGCGGTAATATAATAGAGCTGAAAATCGAACACACGAGTGTCAAGTCAAATGTCAATGTCAAATCTGACTCATGTGTTCGATTTTCAACTCAATTTTAAAAGTCCAGAATTCTATTTTCAATACTCTGAATTTTCTCTGGTCTTCCGGATTCCGGACAAAATAGCCCAAGCCTAAGATAAAATATTGCTTGCTGTACAGTTTGTATGAGCTATCACCGGCTAAGATACTAGATTTTTTTAGCCGGATATAGTGGATGCCTCCACGAGTATTATAATATCTTCGCCATCTGTGTCGCTCTTAACTCTATCAATAAAATATAGATATCACATAGAAAAGGATGTAGATTTGCATACTGCAGACGTCAAATATCATTAATTCGTTATTATTAGACTGGTATGAACATTAATTGGAAGACACGACGATAAAATATACAAAAAATAAGTTGTATGTAAGGCGCCGAATCAATCAAAAAGATTGAGCGAAGACCTTGAGGCCAGTAAATTAACCTTTATTGTATTTGCAGGTTTCTGAATATTACGATTACATAACTACAATAATTGACCACTTGTTCACCGCAGCAGCCACAAAAACCTAACTCGATTTCTGGCATTGAGTCTTTAGTTAACGAGTTATATTTTTGCCGAATTTATTGAATAGACAAGATTTATCATTCATGACGTGGCAAAGATTGCATGTTCGTCTGATAATTTCCGAAAGTTCTCAAACAGGCCATATAGTTTGGCCGGCAATACAATGTATGCCAAATTTTAATAATTTAAATATACTATTTTTTGTTGTATAAGTTACACGAAATCTCTTTAATTTTTCAGGATGAAAAGTATCTTAAATCTTGGGCGGAATATATTAAGATCCCTCCAAAAATATAATCATGTTAAAATATATATTTGCTAAAACGATACCATATGACTCGCACTGTCAAAATCAATAAGTTCCCATGTAAAACCAAGCTTCTGACTCTACATGCCCTAATGAGCCATTTACACGGGACTGCTTTCGCCGTGCGGCGAGCCATCTGAGAAATCGCCTCACCTCGCCGAATCGCAAGCCCGTTTACACGGGTGACTAAAGCAGCATGCGGCTTGGTTATTTCCTTCGAAAATGTTGAGCAGAATGGGTGTTCGTGCCGAAATTGAAACCAATCAATAAATCCATAAGCATGGATGCCTTTCATAGCATTCCAAAAACTCGATGGTGTTATTTTTATTCATGGTAGTTAAACAATATACTTCAATCACGATGTGAATTACGTACGAAAAATTTTCTTGTGTTATGTGAGATTGAGAATTGTGATGATGATGATTATGATGTGTACAACTTGCAACTGATTAATGTTGGTTGTCATGACGACAAATAACATATTTTTAATATTCAATCAAAATCAAACATTCTTTATTTTCTTTACAATATATTATATACAATATAATATTGCCTAGCGGCGGCATGGGTCCTGATCGGCTCCGTGATGCTTCACCTCCGCTCCTCCGGGTTGTATGTATAACCACGGGGTTTTAGCAATTGCCTAACTAGGGTGGACCCTTCCCGCGCTCCACACAACTTTTCATCGGAGTTTATGAATTTTTTATTTTCGTAAAATCTATGGTATATGAAACTTTGCTCTTAAAAATAGGTCAGGGGCTAATTAAAAATAAAAGAATGCTTATTTCTCCCATTCCTAGTTTGATTGGCAATAGAAAAAAATCCTGAACAAAGAAACTATGACAAAGTATGGTTTAGTATAAACCACTGAACCACTGAGCCACAGAGTAAGCCACCAAATAAGGGACCGTCCATTAATCACGTGATGTTTTTAACAACTTTTTAGACCCCTCCCCTCCCCCTGGTGATACGTGGTGAGGTTTTATACTAACCCCCCCCTCCCCCATCTAAGATCACGTGTATTTTTTTTACATAGTAAGCAGGTCATGTTTGAAGAAAAATTTTAACTTAAAAAAACAATTTAATCGAATAATTTAAGCAATTAAAACTATACGAGTCCTTTGTTTTGTAAGTATTTAAACAACACTACGAATCTACAACCAAAAATAGTTTCGGTATGCATAGACTAGATTCGAAAATTAAGACACGTGATGTCTCCTTATACCCCCCCCCCCCTGGTGATACTTGGTGTTTTTTTTTCGGACCCCCCCTCCCCCTTTAGGCATCACGTGATTAATGGACGACCCCTAAGGTACAGAAGACCAGAAAAATTATTCTAAACATGACCTCTTTTTGTATCTGAGTATAATAAGTGCTTTATTAAACTATCGGCCCTAAAAATCATATACTTTTGTATGATTTCAAATTTGCAAATGGCAAGTGTATGAAAAAATAAAAGAAAACCCGACTGCGTAAAAACGAAAAGAAACAATCAGTCCAGTAGTCGGGACTTTTGACCTAAATATAATTATATTGAATACCTAACAATGAAAAAGTTTCTAGTATAAAAAATATAAATATATAGAAAGTATACGGTAGTTAGTAAAGAAATGAGCCTACGCGTTTGGTCTAAATAGTGGCCAAAGGTACAATCCACATACATATTATGTAGGTATATACATTCGAAGGCTAATAAGCACATTACTACTCCTTTGCGTCGCGCAGTCGGGTAACATTAAAATAATATTTAAAATGTCTCATATAATATATAAACAATAATAGGCTTGCTTTATTATAATTATTACAGTTTAGTGAAAAGACCCCTTGAGTCACACACGTGCTGGTGCAGGTTCGATGCTGGGTTGTGGTGTGTATAAGACTTTCTCAATAACTGTACTAACGCTAGACTTTAATTTACCCTTTTCTTCTATGACATCCCTTACAAAATTTGTATCGATTTAGAAGTTTCTATGAAAGCTGTTCCTCTGTACGTATCCTGTACGTTCCTATGTACGTTCCACAGGTACGTTCCTATACATATATTTTTTACTCTTTGCCCGCCGCGTTCCGCCGAGCTGAGCGCCGTGCTGCGAAAGTCGAATGATACCCAACTTTGGAGCTTGCGGCTTTAGTCACTCGCGGCTTCGCCGAATTGGAATTTTCACGGTCGATTTTCACCGTGCTGCGGAAATCGTGCGGCTAGTCACCCGTGTAAACGCTACAAAAGTTGGGGCTTGCTGCTTTAGTCACTTGCGGCCTCGCCGAATTGCCATTTACACGGTCGATTTTCGCCGTGCGGCTGAAATCGTGCGGCTTTAGTCACCCATGTAAATCCCCCATAACTCTACAAGACTAACTTCACAAACTCTACACCTTAGTCAAAATATTATGTGGCCTGGCCATTTCGCTACATTTTACCTAAATGGCCACGAATGGGCGAAAGGTGAAAGAATTCACTGTTTGCTGTTATATGTAGATAAAGTTTTTTAACTATTCCACTGGAACTAATTTTATACATACATACATACATATAATCACGCCTGTTTCCCGTAGGGGTAGGCAGAGACCACTTCTTTCCACTTGCTACGATCCTTACATACTTGTTTTGCTTCATCCACTTTCATTATTCCCTTCATACATGCTCTTCGGTTTAGGGTACTCTTGACCTGGCCTTTTTTCAAGACGTCCCCGATTTGGTCTTGGAACGTCCGCCTACGTCTACTCCTTCCAACACTTCCATTCACACTCGCATTATACACTTTTTTCGTCAATCGTTCTTCATTCATTCTCTCAACATTGCCAAACCATCTCAGCATACCTTTCTCAATTTTTGTCAGTACATCTTCTTTCAGACGACAACGTTTCCTTATCTCACTATTTCTTATCCTTTCACCCAGTTTAACTCCTATCATGCTTCTTAATGCTCTCATCTCAACTGCATTTATTCTGCTTTCATGTTTCTTCTGCCATACCCAACTTTCACTTCCGTACATGAGTGTCGGAACCAACACCCCCGCATGCACAGCCAAACGAGCCTTGTTAGACACCTTCCGTGTTCATAAAGGAGTGCAAAGCTCCATTCACCATGTTTCCTGCATTCACTCTTCTTTCAATATCACTCTCACACTTTCCATCTCTTGTAAACTTTGAACCCAGATACACAAAATCATTCACCTGTTCAATTTGTTCATCTCCAATCACGATATTGCAGTCTGTCACTGCCTCATCTCTTTCAAACACCATCACTTTCCTCTTCTTTACATTCATCTTCATTCCCTTTCTAGTTAGAGCTCCACTTATCGCAGTTACCATCTCCTGCAACTCCTCGGCCGAAGACGCAAGTAATACTTGGTCATCAGCATAGAGAAAACATTTGACGAGTAACTCATTCATTCTCAGCCCACTTTCATTCTCTTTTAAATCTGTCAAGCAATTGTCCATGAACAGATTGAACAGCCACGGTGACGCTTCACATCCCTGTCTAACACCTTTTTCGATATTGAACCATTCAGAGTATGCCCCGTTTATCCTTACACAAGCACTAGAATCCCTATAAAGAGATTGTAATGCTCGTATGAGGATACTGCTCACGCCGTTCACGGACAAAGCTGACCACAATTCATTCCTCACCACTCTACCATAGGCCTTTTCTAGATCCACGAACGCGCAGTAGACCTTCTTGTTTTTAGCCAAACACTTTTCGGCTATGCACCGCAAGGAAAAGACCTGATCCGTACATCCCATTCCCTTTCTGAATCCCGCTTGTGCATCCCATACTTTTTCATCTGTTTCATTCACAACTCTTTCAATCAACACTTTCGCATATAATTTTCCGACGACGCTGAGAAGGCTTATACCGTGGTAATTTATGCAGTCCTGCCGCGACCCTTTTCCCTTATACAATGGCACGATTACGGCTTTACACCAGTCTCCTGGTACTTGCCCATTTCGCCAGCATAAATTAAAAAGGCGGTACAGCTGGCTAGCCGCTATGCCCTGTCCAGCCTTCAGCATCTCGACGGTAATCCTGTCATATCCTGCAGCCTTACCTAATCTCATACTTTTCACTGCTTTCACTATTTCATCCATGCTTATCTCACTTTCATCACCATTTATATTATTTTCCATGGAAGGTGCCGGATGTTGTACCTGCACTTCCTCTCTTTCAAACAAACTTTCAAAACTACTCTTTCCATATCTTTAACACACATTATTCTCCTTTTATAATGCTTCCATCTTGACTCCTGATTGTACTCAGCTCCGAGGTAGAAGATTTTCCTCTGACTGTTTTAATGGATTTCCGGAAAAACTTGATGTTTGACTGGAAATCTTCAGTGAGTCTCCTATCAAAATCATCCTTTCGTTCTTCTTTCTTTCTAGACACAACTTCTTTCGCTGCTGATTTTAATCTTTTATACTTAGATCTTGCTTCCTTTATCTCATCATCCGTTGCCTTTTGGACTTTTTGGTTAGCCTTTGTTGCTAACCAATCCAACCACGCTTTCTTCTTTTCTTGCACAGCCCTTTGTACATTCTTATCCATCCACACATTATAGTTATTTCTTCCTTTCCTTCTTTTAGCCACCCCGCATACCTCAATAGCAACATTCACTATTCCTTTTTAGGGTTCCGTAATACTTAAGGAACCCTTATAGTTTCGCTCTGTCCGTCTGTCTGTCTGTCTGTCTGTCTGTCTGTCCGCGCCTCTAGCTGCTGTAATTATGAATATAAATTGATGAAATTTGGTACAGTTATAGATTGTGTATAGATCACGGTTTCGGGATTATAAAAAAATAATAATTTTATATTTTAGGGGTGGCTCTCCATACATGTGAAGTGGGGATGAAAAATATTTTTTCACTCTACCCCATCGTGTGGGGTATCGTAGAATAGGTATTTTAAAATAAAGGCAAGGTTTCATACGTTACTTTTTTATAAAGTTGACCATTTTCGAGTAATCGGCCTCCAAAGTAGTTTGTAAGTTGGTCCCCCCCCTAGCATTTTTAAACTATAGGAGATAGAAACTTGCAAATTTCCATGCTGATAGATCATGCTAAAAACTCTTTAGGAAAACTATTGTGAACCAAATACTAATACGTAATATGCTTTTTTTTTAATTACTCCAAAAGTTACTGTCCACTTTTGGAGTAATTAAAAAAAAAGCATATTACGCGTTTATAGTTACGGAACCCTCCTTAGACATGTCCTGACATGCTCTTGGTTAGGTTATTTTTTAAATTTCTCCCACAACTCTTCAATCACACCTATCTCTTCTATGCCTTTAAAACTTTCTGAGTTTCTCTACATACTCGTCCCTCTTTTCTTTTTCCTGTAGGCATTCCACATTCACTCTGTTCAAAACACTCGTAGGCTCGGCCCGTCGGTGTCGCCACCGTTTAAAGAGGCCACGCATTCGGGCTATGACCAGAAAGTGGTCTGTGTCGAGTCCTACACCGCGGTAAGCCCGAGTGTCTAGCACTTTCTTCCTCAGTCTTTCATCCACAATTATAAAATCAATCATACTTCTAGAATCACCCTCATCTTTTGTATACAAATGGATCTTTTTGTGGTCAAACATTGTGTTGGCCACGCACAGATTCGATTCCAAGCATACTTCAAGCAGGCTTCTCCCATTGTCATTCATTCTCTCGTCCCCAAACCTACCCAGAACTCCTTCATACCCATCACGCTTTACTCCAACCCACCCATTAAAGTCCCCTAACATCACGATTCGTTCATTTTCTCCGCATTTATGCAAGACCTCTCTCATGCTATCCCAAAACTCCTCTCTCTCTTGTTTGGCTTTTAATGACCCACCTCCGCGCAGATCCGTCGGTGCATAGACCCCAAGGATGAACAGGCGAGTGAGTCCGACTTTTAACCTAACCCAGAGGAGTCTTGGGCTTACACATTCATGCTCCATCACACATTCAACTATCCGAGACGAAAGAATCACACCAACTCCCTGACAGCCTCGGCTGGTTTGGGGAACTCCCGACCAGTATGCCGTGTAGGGACCATGAACCGTGGTGTCACATCCTTTCCTCTTGGTTTCGTTCACGCACAGAATATCTATACATCGTTCATCCATCATCTGACATACTTCATCTATCTTACCATCCATTCCTCCTCTTACATTCAACGTAGCGAAGCGGCTCTCCATGGGCCGCTTTTCGCCCCCGCGAGAAACGAGACGTGATGGGTGGCGAACCACATCGCCGCCATTTTGGTCAATCAAATTATTTTTGTGATTATCCATTGCGTTCCCACGAGTAGCGAGGGAAGAGTTTGTCCACCCCAGCAGAGCCCCGCATGCCAGGGTAAGGCTAGCCTAATTCTGGGTGCGCCCGGTCCCAGGGCAGTGTTGCACGCTAACGACTAGAGCTTGCCCCTAGCCATGCATCCATCCGCGCGGCAGACGTTGGATTGGCGGAGAGGGTAGGAATAGGGAAAGGGAAGGATAGGTGGTATGAAAAGGAAGATTGGTAATTTCCTATATGTTGACCAAGAGAATATAAGGTACCATCACGCAAAATTTAATTTGAATCAATCTTACAATTTCAAAAATTTGCTCTTACAAACTACAAACAGACAGAGAAACAAAATAATTGTAAAGTATCTGGATTTGTTATATTGTTCTTCTTTCTCGGTTTTTAGCATTTTTTTCCTATGTGTAGACATTCGACCTACACAGTTTCATTATATGTATATAGATGAAATTCTGCATCATATTAGTGTATAATGTTGTTAATGTTGTAAGTATTAGGTTATGAAATTGGCCTTTTATAAAGGCGGAACATGAAGTCGATTTTTTTTTAAATTCAAAGTATATATGTCACCGTAAAATTGTAAAAACCGATAGATTGTTAAATAACTAACAAAATTGTAGAAATATGTCTTAACATTAAAAACTATATATTTATAATCTAGCGAAAAATAATGTGTGAAATTATAGGCAGCATATAATTCGCGTCGGAAGTCTATCAACATTTTACAATTTCACTAGTTTTATTACAATCTAACGGTTTTTACAATTTTACGGTGACATATACATATATCATTACTATCTATGCACTTTTGCTATCTCAAAGGTAGTTCATTGATTCCTTTACTAAAAAAAAACATACGGACAGGAATCAATAAAATCTTTGAAGGCGCTTTGGACTACCCCATCGGAGTTGTTTTTTTTTAATCTGGCCAGACGATTACGGCAGATGTCTATTGTCAGGAACTGCAATCATCATGGAAAAGCTAGCTGCTAAAAAACCGAACCTCGGTTGTTTAGCAGCTATTCGCTCTAGGCCACTGCTGCTTCAGGACAACGCTAGACCACACACTGCACAACAGACGGCTACCAAATTAGAGGAGCTTCAATTAGAAGGTCTAAGACATCCACCGTACTCCCCAGGCCTTGCTAAAACAGATTACCATTTTTTTTTTCAAAATTTGCATACATTCTTGCAAGGAAAAAATTTTAACTCCGATGGGGCACTCCAAAGCGACTTCAAAGATTTTATTGATTCCTGTCCGAATGATTTTTTAGTAAAGGAATCAATGAACTACCTATGAGATGGCAAAAGTGCATAGATAGCAATGGTATATACTTGGATTAAATAAATATATTATGTTTAAAAAACGACTTTATGTTCCTCCTTTACAAAACGCCAATTTCATATATAATGACTTAATATAATATATAATGAAATATTGAGGTATTATTACTCAATAAATGTATGTCAGGTGTATTTCAAAGTTACAAAAATATTATTGTTACTTGTTAGGGTTCGAAGGATTTGGAGAGAAAGACCTGCTGACTCTTTTTAAGACTTTATTCACTAGCACTAGGTGCAACACAAAGCACTAGGTCCAAATACTAAGCACTAGGTCCAAACACTAAGCACTAGGTCCATACACTAAGCACTGACGATGTCCTATGTCGTAGCCAAGTTGTAGGTCACTCACTGGTATCACTCTTGATCACTAGTTTTCACTTCGAAATCGCCTCGAAGATCGCTCAAACTGAACTCGTTCGCATCCCTGCGGCGTATTTATATCGGTCGACACGAGTCCCAGACCATTCCAGAAATTTCCCGACTCGCGTGACCGGGTTGGATTTTTCGGGAAAGTTCGCACAGTAGCGATCTAGTATTGAGTAGGGGGTTTCACGTTGTCTTTGTTCATACAAAGTGGTTTCATTGGTTGACGCTAGATGGCGCTAGTCTCTTTGTGTGTTCGTAACACTGCTCCCCTCTTAGAGATGCTCGTCCCGAGCATCGTTGTTACTGCCATGGTACCGCGCCAGACGGTCTATGTGTACCACTTTGAATGTCCCTCTTTCTTGCTTTTGGATCCTATAAGTCACATCATTTATTCGGGTAACCACTTTGTATGGTCCGTCCCACTTTGTCTGCAACTTTGGAGATTTCCCTTTCCGGCGAAATGGGTTATGCAGTCACACCAGTGACCCTTCCTCGAAGCCGCTCGTGTTCGATTTCCGGTCGTACCTGGTTTTCATGTTCTTACTTGACTGTAACCCATTTTCCCAAACCAAGGCGTGTATATAGCGCATTTTTTCCCTTAAATCGCAGACATAGTCTTGTACGGTCTCTGGTCCCTCCGGTGACCCTCCTGTCAATAGGTGTACTGTACCCCAAGCAGGAACATTTTGCGGTTTCGTTACGTGTACGTAAACGAGAATTATGAGAAATATTGTATTAAAATTTTAGTTAATTTTACGTCCGCTAGAGGCGCTTTCATACAATATTTCTCCTTTACGTACACGTAACGATACCGCAAAATGTTCCTGTTTGGAGTACTGGTATTCGTAGTTCTCTACCGTAGTTAACATACGTCGGGGTAGCTTTTATGCTCTCATGCTCGGCGGTTCGGTATGACAGAAGGAAGAGTGGTATATACTTGTCCCAATCCTTTTGTTTGTCGTCTACCAATTTCGCCAAATGTCTCTCAAGGGTCTGGTTAAATCTCTCAACCATTCCATTCGACTGTGGATGGTACGCGGTGGTCCTCGTCTTATGCATGCCCAAAATTCTGCACACTTCCTGGAATACCTGCGATTCGAAGTTCCTGCCCGGATCAGAATGGATTTCTACAGGCACGCCAAAGCGACATATCACTTCTTCGACTAACTTAGAAGCGACTGTTGTAGCTTCTTGGTTTGGTATGGCGAACACTTCGGGCCATTTGGTGAAGTAGTTAATGACGACCATAAAATACTTGTTTCCCGATTCTGTTACAGGAAATGGCCCAGCTATGTCAACTGCAATTCGTTCCCACGGTGCACCGACGTTATACAACCGCAGGTTCCCACGGCTCCTAGTCTGTGGTCCTTTTACAGCAGCGCAAGTAGTACATTTGCGGCACCAATCCTGTACATCATCTCGACAATGCAACCAGCAGAATCTTTCTCGCACTTTTGTTAACGTCCTCTTGACACCTAGATGGCCTCCTGATACACCATCATGTATTTCACGGAGAACATCTGGTACTCTCGTTCTTGGGACAATTATCTGAAGATGGAACTCTCTGCCGTTAGTCTTCTCCCATTTCCGGTAGAGTATTCCGTTTTGAAGTATCAGACTGTCCCATTGCGCCCAGTACGCCTTAGTGACAGCGCCAGTGGGTGCAACCTCACTCCAGATTGGTTTTACGTCACCCCGTTTCTTCCACGGGATGATGTGCCGAAGGTCGTCATCTCTTTCTTGAGCCTCCCTCATAGCATAATTCTCCCAGAAACCCAAAGGACTTGTTCTCGTTAGCTTCAATGTTACTTCGTTAGACTCCTGCTTAACACAATGTTTGCAGTCTTCCGAACACGACCTTCGTGAGAGTGCGTCGGCATTCCCATGTGTTTTTCCGCTGCGGTGTTCCGTCTTGAAGTCATACTCCCGGAGCTGTTCAATCCATCGAGCTACTTGACCTTCTGGGTTCTTGAATTGCAGAAGCCACTTCAAGGCTGCGTGATCAGTTCGCAGTAAAAACTGTCTGTCGATGAGATATTTGTTAAAATGTTGTAGCATCTTTACAACAGCCAAGAGTTCTCTTCTTGTCACACAGTAGTTTCTCTCTAGCTTGGATAAAGATTTGCTGAAAGAAGCAATAACAACTTCTCTTTCACCCTGTTTTTGAGATAACACCCCTCCAATGGCCGTGTTGCTTGTATCCGTGTCGACTATAAACCGACCTTCAGTTTGTGGATACCCCAGGATTGGTGTTTTTCACACAGATGTTTCTTCAGTTTCTGAAAAGAATCTTCACAAATCCTGTCCCAACTAAATAGTCGTTTATCTTCTGTCAGTCGGTGTAATGGCTTGGCTATCTCTGAGAATCCCTTAACCAAACGCCTGTAGTATGAGCATAGGCCGAGGAATGCCCGCACTTCGGTTTTGTCCTTAGGGGTAGGCAATTTTTGAACTGCTTCCAATTTCTCCGGGTCTGTCTGGATTTCATCACTGACGCGAAATGACGATAACGTCATCAATGGTAAAAACCAGATGAAGTTGACCGGTTCAGGTCATTTCGATAACTTTTTCCTGTTTCTACTCACCCGCTACCGCGTTCCTTAATTACGTCAATGAATGAAACAGAGATACTAGTTGCAACGAACACGAAAATGTTCAAAAAAAAAAAAAAAAAAACCACGCGTATGCCTTACACCTGCACTCATAAATCTTCTGTGTCCCTGATTCTATAAAGTTGTAAATGAATTAACCATGTTACTAGAGGGAACCGTAATGAACCGTCTGGTGTGAATTGCATTCGTGGAGCCTAACATCTTCATGTTAAACTAACTAATCACATATTACATGAAATCCATACGAATCAACGGCACTGCGTGTGACAAGGTTGTATACCTATTCCAAATCCATACACCGCTCATCAACCACAATAATCGCAAAACAGTAACAATTGGTTATAACTCTGGATAATAGTTGCCTGGTGTTATCAGTTTTATTGTTGCCGCGGTAATTTTGAGCCGTTTTCCTCAGTTGAATACCTATCACGAAGAATGCCACCGATGGTTGCTATACGCATAGCATAACATGTTAAGGCTTACAGCTACAGAATTATGTGCACAATAAAAGAGGCCTGCACCACTTGTTGCAGAGACCCCGGCAACGTTTTGTGGTTGTGGTTTATCCTTTACCAGATTGCAGAATTTAATAGATTAGACATAACAGCATGTGCATAAAAAATCTAACGGTCAGCATCCATCGTACCAAACCAAACAAAACATCACGATAAACATTGCAAGAGTCAGGCCGAACTGGTAGTTTTAGCCTGCCCCCTTCCTCTCTTTAGTAGAAGAAAGTGGAAGCGATATGGTATTTGTTTACTTTAGCAGATCTAAGTTGCCTTAAGTTTAGTCCGCAGCCACCACAGCCTGTGTTAACGCTGAACAGCTGCCGTGCAGTATCTCATATGCCAGTAGCTTCAGCATAATCCAGAGTCTTGCGAGCTTAAGGTTGCAAGCGGAGTGTTAGAATGTTCAGAGCCTACGTGTCCAGCTGACACCCTACCTTCAACGAGTGAAAGAAAAAAAAGATTATTATTTATCCATTTATTGATCTTTAAACCGACAGTTAAACAAGCGAGTATGCTAATATGTCAGACGCAGCTAACAAAACTCAAACCTCCTTACTAATAAACGCTGTATAAGCTTTGAATAGTTATACAGTGTTTTGTTCCCGTCACACAAGTGAAATTTTTAATTCGATAGAAGGAGACAAAACACTGTATAACTATTCAAAGCTTATACAGCGATTATTAGTAAGGGGCATTAAGAATAATATTATCACATCACAGAATGACACTTTTATACACTGTTCGATCAGAGACTTCGCTTGTGGTTTGGGATGGTGGAAGAAGTCCAACACTCATTTTCTGAAGAACATTCTCGCGGCTGCGGCCACGACAGCTACCACCGCTGCTGCTTGAGCCCACTCTGCACCTCTCCGAGCTTCGGCGGCATGTCGCGTGGCTGCCTCGAGTTGTTCCTGAGCTTCAGCTCAGGAATATGCGACATCTGGCCGCATATTCCTGAGCTTTTTCTTCTTGTCGACGAAGCTCATCTCGTCGACGCTTCTCAGCTTGCCGATACTGCTCCTCTTGTTGTCCTTGCATCTGCAGGGAGTCTTGTAAATCAGCCATGGAAACGTAGTTAGGAAAATAGTAACTCATACGTGGTAACTGCGTGAGTGCTCGTTATAAACTGAACCGGTGACCTCGCTATCGCCGCAGTGTGCTAGCGAGAGAATGAACAAACAAAAGACGTTACGACGAATAACCGCTCATTTCGTCATCAACGCTTAAAAGTTACCGTTATCCTCTATCCCACCAAAAACATTTTCATGAAAAAAATTATGCCAAGACGATACCATATGACTAGCACTGTCAAAAAGTTATGAAATCTCATGTAAAACCAAGCTTCTTAACCTACACGCCTTAACTCTGCAAGCGTAACTTCACAAACTCTACACCTTAGTCATTTTATGTGGCCTGGCGATTTCGCTACAATCACTTGGCCGTAAGGATAAAAATTTATAATCGACTGTTTTTCTATTATACTCTCTTATAATAACGAAATGGCCAAGCCACATAAAATGACTAAGGTGTAGAGTTTGTGAAGTTACGCTTGCAGAGTTAAGGCGTGTAGGGTAAGAAGCTTGGTTTTACATGAGATTTCATAACTTTTTGACAGTGCTAGTCATATGGTATCGTCTTGGCATAATTTTTTTCATGAAAATGTTTTTGGTGGGATTTCACTTCTTTTTGTAAGTTGTTATAACAGAATTGTTATTTTCTTTTTCTTTTTTTGGGGTGTATTTCTTTCACAACGGAGACGCTTTTTATTCTGCCCACTCTCCTTTTGCCTTTTTTAGGGTTCCGTAGTACTTAAGGAACCCTTATAGTTTCGCTCTATCTGTCTCTGTCTGTCTGTCTGTCTGTCCGCGCCTCTAGCTCCTGTAATTACGAATATGAATTAATGAAATTTGGTGCAGTTATATAAAGTTTGGTAAAATCAATTACGGAAACTTTGGGGATTTTTAGCATTTTTAAACTATATGAGATAGAAACTTGCTAAAAACTCTTTAGGAAAATTATTGTGAAACAAATCGGACAGTTACTTTTGGAGTAATTAAAAAAAAGCATATTACGCGTTTATAGTTACGAAACCCTCCTTAGACATGTCCTGACATGCTTTTGGTTAGGTTATTCCTTTTATAATTTTTTCTTCTTCCGTACTTTGCTCGGAGTTTAAACAATATTAAACTCCGAGCAAAGCTCGATCTCCCGGGTCACTCTTGAGCATGACTCACGTCTCCCAGGTACTAGTTACTACAAACAACTATCCGAATCTTTCAGGATAAAAGAATTTTACTCACGTTCTATGATGTCTTATGACTTATGTAATAAATAACACCATTAGCGCGGTTTAGGAGTCGAAGCACTGATATCTGTCGGTAGCAGTAAGTACTACTTGAATGCCCGTTTATAATTGATTATTGTTTATAAGCTATGCTAGGTGGCGCTTTTACTAGATTTTATTTATTGTAAGTTACTCGGATACTGTAAATATTTTGATGATACTAAAATGTATGTAACTGTAATTTGATACATAGTTTTTTTTATTATTGCATTCCCTTCAGTTAATTATTATTAATCGTTTTAATGATAACTCATAATATTTTTATAGTTTTATGTAAAAGTGACATCTATCTCGTACATTATGAATTATGTTAGTTATGTGTTCGTCGCTTGAATTGGAATCTAATTGACGTAATATTTAAATACCTAATTATTTCCCGAGTATTCTTTAGTAATTTAAACGGAAAATACATACGGGTAAAATTAACAAGTACAATAAAATATATCGATAAAGATTTAAAAAAAAAAATGTGTTTTTTGTTGTTAATAAAGGGATACATGGTTATTTTATTAAATTTTATTGTTATTATCGGATCCCTAATAACAACAACAATTTTCAGGCCTCTAGCTAAAGTGGTAATATTATAGAAACTTCCATCCTGTAGTTTAAGGGGTTGAAGCATAAAAGTTTATATGAGACTTCTTACCTTAATAATTCTTAACATAATTAAATGATTGTTGCATATATGTTAAATTTTCCGTTCACATTACTACAGAATATTCGGGAAATAATTATTTCAATATTACGTCAATTAGTTTACAAGCCTAGCGATGAACGACGACATAACTTATATAGTTCATAATAACGCGATAGATGGCGCTTTCACAGATAATTAACTTTAACTCCCTTGTTAAAGGGGTTGGAAGATGAAAGTTCCAATTTTGAGAATTTTTATGTTGGTTGTGTACTAATACAATCTTACCTAACAAATTTCAGCTATCGAGAACATCCGGAAGTACGATATAATTTTATTGATCATCAGTTAGTCAGTGACGGAATCAGGGGTTTTTAGATATCAATAAAATCTAAAGTATAAGACGTAGGTAATCGAAACTTTACATGTTTAATGAGACCGCTGATGGGAACAAATCCTGAAAGTTTTATTTATCTGGTACAATCCAAACTCAAGTTATGAGGGTTCAAAAAATCGACGAAACGCTTCGAGAAAAGGTGGTTTGGTAGTGCCCTTGCGCTTCGCTTGACGTCTTGGCATGGGGGCACTACCGTGCCCTCAGATTCTGATTAGGGAATGTTATTATTCGACAAATTTTACTATTCGAATAGTTCGAATAATGGCTAAGCACTATTTGAATAAATTCGAATAATACGAATATCTACACTAATATTATAAAGAGGAAAACTTTGTTTGTATGTTTGTTTGTTTGTTTGTTTGTTTGTTTGTTTGTTTGTAATGAATAGGCTCAAAAAGTACTGGACCGATTTCAAAAATTCTTTCACCATTCGAAAGCTACATTATCCACGAGTAACATAGGCTAAATTTTATTTTGGAAAAAAATAGGGTTCCGTAAGATATTTGGGTTTTTCGGACACAAGGTGTAAAAAATCAACCAGAAAAGTTACTTATTTTGCGTACGCTGCCTAAACTATAAAAGATAGAACCATAAAATGTTCTAATTAATTGTAGATCTTATAAATATCTACAAAAAAGTCCGCGACACACTATACCTATCTATGTCGAGTGAGGCACAACAACCATTTTTTTATTTAGAAATCTTGAATTTTTTTTGGACTACATTTAAACGCGTTTATTTTACTCATGTTATTAATCCTTATCAAAATAAATTATTTCATCACTAAGTACAGTTTATGTAGATAATATTTGGTCTTTGAATGATTAAAATTGGACGTTTGGTTTTGAAGTTATGGCGAAATTAAAATATTAGGTACGATTTCTGCTGCACGGCCCGTTGCGAAGTGGGCGTCACCATGGCGGGGTGCGCGTGCGGGTTAATGTTTAGTTTAGTTTAGTTTAGTTAAATAGTTTAGTTATTTTATAAACATCAAATTGATAATATCTTAAAATATAATACATTATAATATCTATACATCTATACAGTTAAATACAATTTAAGTGTCTGTTTTTTTAATTTTTGTCTGTCCGTCTGTCTGTCTGTCAGTCGGTCTGTCTGTCTGTTTGTTCCGACTAATCTCTGAAACGGCTGGACCGATTTTCACGGGACTTTCACTAGCAGATAGCTGATGTTATAGGGTCTAACATAGGCTACTTTTATTTTAGGGTTCCGTTTAAAAAAATAGGATTCCGCTTTCGTTAGTCATAAATAAAGTCGCGGGTAAATTTCAGCGATATTCCAAAGTATTGTTCCACGCGGACGAAGTCGCGGGCAAAAGCTAGTTGGTAATAAACTTTAAATACAAGTAATATAATGCGTTTATATATACCTGCATATTTTATAATATTAAATAATATTAAAGTGAAGTGTTTCACAAATCACTTAAAAAAATCAACGTTTTTTTAATTAAAAAAATATCCTTTTAAGTTTCAAACTTAAAATACTAAATTGCAATAACTTTTTAAAACTTTTAACACATGAACGGTTTAGGTCTGGAGCAGATCATGGATTTGGTTGCCAACTAAGTGGTTTATGCCAAAAATTAAGGAAAAGATCCCCTAGGGGAGATAATTTTTGAGGTTTGTTTTAGAGGTTTGCATTTTCTGGTTATTAATTGAGTCAAGCTATTGATCGATTCAACATGGACAATCGATTTAAAAAGTCAGACCTACAGTCTGACTTTCTAAATTAAGCTTTTGGTAGTATAATTTAATGCACCTATAAAGAACACTAATATTACATAACATTTTTTTAATTTTGTATATATATATATATATCAATTTATTTAAGATTAGAGAGAAATATATTTACAGAGTTGGAACACTGCACAGAAATCGGAATGCACTGTAAATAGTGCTCTGTTCTAATATAATACAGCTGAAAACTCTACACACAAAAACAATACACGAGTATCGTGCTGTCATAATGGTCTGCTCTAGACCTAATCGGTACATGTATATATAAACCGTAGTAAGAATAAGTAAACAAGATAAACTTTAAAACAAAAAAATCTTTAAAACAAAAATAACCTTTTTCCATTTTCAAGTTAACCATGTTTTTGATCTCTTCATGTTGTAAATTTTTTCTTGAACGCTGAGTCTTGTTACAAAAAGGAAGTAAGGAAGGAAGGCAGAAGGCATCAGTGCAGAAGTAGGCATCCGTTCTTGCAGTACAACGGTACTGCAAGAACGGAGTGTGTCATGTTACGAACCATTCAGAAGAAGAAGCGACGGTACAAAGAGACTGAAAAACATTTGGCAAGGCCGTGCAAGACTTTAATGGCAGACTCAGCGCTCGGCAAGACAGTTAAATTGTTTCCACTTGTTGAAAATCAACACTTAGATCATAGATGCAGTTAAGTTCAGAAACAGCTTCTTCAGGCCCGAAAGGACTATGTTACTGACAGTACAGTGACGAAGACTTGCTTAAGTAAATCTGAAACCCTAAAGACCGAGGCGAAGGGCGAGTGGTCTCACCTCGAGACCAAACTCGAGAGCCCTAGTATCAGGTAGCAATACCATATATGTAGCAATAGCAATACGTCCGTGAACACATACAAAAGGGTGAACAAGAATGGTCCAGAATTTTGGTCCCAGATGAGTGGATTTAGTCACTATAACTTCACAATTTAAAGTGAACTTCTAAAGGGAGGCTAATTAAACGTGACCTGGTAGGGGATATCTTCAAGCCTACTTTTCATTTAAGAGTCCAGTATGCTCAGGCAGAGTACATATACAATGGGCTGGCATACCTTCAGGAATCCGCACTGAGTACATACTCAGTGCGGATTCCTGAACCACCTGGTCCACCACATGGTCATGACAATTGGACCTCTACCTGGAGAAAGATGTGATCAAGAGATGATTAAATTTTCTCTTTAATGTCCTCACCTCAACCCGATTAAGTATACCCTGAGAAGAGCTTAGAAAGCTAGTCAGAAGCCACAAATTGTCACCTACAGTTAGTACCCTCACAGCACTAAAACACGCCCTGATATAAGAATGGGAGAGAATATTGCATAATTCGGCTCTCAAACCTCGTTTTCAGTATAACAAACCTCCTCCAAGCTGTTGTCAGGCCTCGAGGAGTTATTCAAAACCGCAATTTTATATAACATGTAAATTTAGTCTTTAAGACTAAGATTAAAATGGTTAAGTTTTGTTTAAACATAAGAATAATATACTGATATATATATATATAATTTATTACTTTTAAAGAAAACTGATAAATCTTGTTATAATATTTTGAAAAGAATGAAATTTTAAACGATTTGTACTTACTTTTGCAGGCCAGTGTAATACTGTAATAATCAACTTAACTAGGTATCCTTTATCGTTTCATTTTGTTCGTCCCCCTGTCTCTTTCTATCTGCTCTTCTAGCTATATTGCATCTAGATATCGGTTTTGGTTAGATAAAAAAATATAATTTTATTATATAGTTAAGTACACTTCACATGTATGGAAAGCCACCCTGGCTTTCTGACATAATATTCAACATACATGTAAAGTGTATGTTGAATATTATGTATGTCTTTTGCAATAAAGGAAAAGTTTTATATATGACTTTTACAAAATCAACCGCTTCCAAGTAATCGGCCTCCAAATTGGTTTCACCCACCTCTATCATTTCTGAACTATGAAGATTAGAAACTTACAATTTTCCATGCTGGTAGAACATGGTAAATTCTCTTTAGAAAAGTTATTTTGAATGAATTCGAACATTAAGAATTTTAAGATTAAAATACTAAAAATCGTAATACGCTTTATAGTAACAGAACCCTCCTTGACACGACCTAACACGCTCTCGGTTAGATTATTTTTAAAAGCGTGTGAGTATGGATTTCTTTCGCTGAAGCCTGTAGGAAGTATTCACTTTAAATATTTTTTTTATTTAAAAACAGTTTTGTATTCTTTCACAAACAGTGTAGTTAACATCTGTTTTAGAATATTATTGACGACAATATTAATAAACAATAAAAATAATGTATTAAGTAACGAATTATTTCCGGTTTATACACAAGTTTATTACTACTATTAAAAAATATTTTTATTATTCGTTTTATTCGAAATATTCGAATATTGAACCCAGTCATATTCGAATAATAATATCGTCGAATATTCGAATAAAACGAATATTCGAATAATATTCCCTAATTCTGATATTCTTTTGCTTGTACCCGTATATACCCAAGCGACTGTTTCTGAGAATTTGTTTTAATTTGCACAAGAGTCGCATCTAAAGTACTTATATAATAGTCGGTCTGGAGCTAACAGTGTGCGGGTTTCCTCACGATGTTTTCCTTCACCGTTAGAGCGTCCGGTCCGTATAATGTACTTGAGATCTGAAAAAGTCTCATTGGTACACGCCACGACCTGTGATTCGAACCTGCATTTCTCGAGTGCGAACCAAACAGTCTACACCAGCTATCCCCAACCCGCGGCCCGCGGGCCGCATGCGGCCCGCCGGGCCTTTATCTGCGGCCCGCGTGAAATCTGTAACCGTTAGATAAAGTTGTGAAAAAGCGTTCACAATTCCAAAAATCTTACTGAGTGAACATAATTATTATAATACATATTTGTTATTTTATTTTTGTTTGTGTCGTTAGCTCATCTTAAATGTTTAGTTTTACTCTTTTAACTACCTTGTGTTATTCTATTATTAAATCGTTAAAAGAGATGTTCTAGAAATGTATGAGGCGTGGGCCAGCCCTATGTACACTATATGTAAATATAGCTACATAATATAGTAACTGTTTCCTATCCTTTATTTTATTTTATCAACCGACTTCCAAAACACAGGAGGAGGTTTACAATTCGTGTGTATGTTTTTTTTTTTGTGTGTATGTTACACGATTACTCCGCCGTTTGTGGATCGATTTTCAAAATTATTTTTTTGTTGTAAAGGATTGACTCCTGGATTGGTCCCATTGTCATCAAATGGTAGATCTGGTGATGGGATCCATGAGGAATTGAGAGAAATCCTCAAAATTTATAGGGACACCGATAGTGATTTTGACTTTTTTTGAAGTAACTCGAGCAAATGCTACCAAAAAAGTGAAATGTTGTGCCAAGGTATACCCTGGATCCAAAATCACTGAACGGCATTTCTCAGTCTTTGAAGATATACGTTTCAAAATTTCAGCAATGTTTATAAAACTGCAAGCAAATGTCAGTATTAAATAATAATTATCATCACTACAACCACCATAATCACACCATACATCATGATAAATTATGCTGACATAGGTATTTTTCATAGTATTTTACACCGATATCGATTTCTTTGAACATTCACAGCTACCAAAAAGTGAAATGTTGTGCCAAGGTATACCAGGGTATCCAGGGATCCAAAAGGGCTGAACAGCACTCCTCAGTCTTTAAATATACACGTTTGAAAATTTAAGTATTGTTTATAAATCTGCAAGCAAATATGTCACTATTAAATAATCATCATCACCACCACCATCATCACACCATACACCTTGATATTTTGTTGATATCTAGGTGTTTCTCATAGTTTTTTTTACACCGATATCGATTTCTTTGAACATTCACAGCTACTAAAAGTGAAATATAATCAAGGTATACCCTGGATCCAAAAGCACTGAACGGCATTTCTCAGTCTTTAAAGATACACGTTTGGAAATTTCAACGTTGTTTAAAGAACTGCAAGCATATGCCACTTTTAAATAATAATCACCATCACCACCACCACCATCATCATCATAGCATACAAAATGAAAACATTATGACGATACTATTTTTATAGTATTTTACACCGATATCAATTCCTTTGAACATTCATAGCTACCAAGAAGTAAAATATTGTGCCAAGGTATATCCTGGATCCAAAAAGGCTCAACAGCACTCCTCAGTCCTTAAAGGTACACGTTTGGAAATTTCCGTATTGTTAAAAGAACTGCAAGCATAGGTGACTATTGAATAATCATCATCACCACAATCATCATCACACCATACATCAAGATATTATGTTGATATAGGTATTTCTCATAATATTTTAAAGTGATATCGATTTCTTTGAACATTCAGAGCTACTCAAAAGTAAAATGTTGTGCCAAGCTTGTATACCTTCCTACTAAAAGTGTTACATTTGGATAATGATAATAAGGATAATGATAACTATGGGATCCACGAGGAATCGAGGAAACTCTTAAAAGCAATGTTTATGAGAAATGAGAAAAATGAGAAATCATTAAGTTTTCTAAACAATTTTTTAATTTTCCCGCAACTTTTTCTGTCAACACAATACCTACACAAGATTTATGAAAATTTGTCTAGCAGTTCATGCAATGAATGACCAAGACAAAAGGGGATTATTTTTAACTTCCCGCTAAGAAAATCTAAGATTTTCAAAAATCGGGAAGATATTGGTTTTACCCCGTTTTGCAAAAATCGAATTCTCATCAGATCTCGACGTTCTGAGGTCACAGGAAGCTTCCCTGACTACCCCCGCGAGGGTGTCACTACAACTTCATGGAGGTGATATATGCTTAAGTGCTTAAAATTGACATTGAAAACACATGATTAAACTATAGTAGACGTTACTCGCTACTTCGTGCGCGCAAAAGGAAATCTTGCGGGAACCGTACGTTTTGCCGCCATAAAATGTAGCTTCAGCTGGATGGTAGAATGGTAATTTATACGTTGTTTACGAATTAGCCTCGGGTTCGAAACCCGGTCAGATAAATATTTTTGTGTAAAACTCCGAACAAAGCTCGGTCTCCCAGGTACCTACTAGTTAATAATATTATAATATCACTGAAAAGAAAAAAATAAAAAATATTTAAAAAAAATTTAAAAACCGACTTCCAAAGTATAAGCAATAACATTCTTAAAATCACAAAAAATTATGAAATAATTCTTAATGTCAAAATAGTTCCATTTTAAATTCTGCTAAAATGTTACTATTTATCTACTCAATCTTCTTATTTTTGAAGTCGGTACCAGCCCAAATAATTGTATAAATCCTTCAATAAATAACCTAACCAAGAGCATGTCAGGACATGTCTAAAGAGGGTTCCGTAACTATAAACGCGTAATATGCTTATTTTTTTAATTACTCCAAAAGTTACTGTCCGATTTGGTTCAAAATAATTTTCCTAAAGAGTTTTTAGCATGATCTATCAGCATGGAAATTTTCAAGTTTCTATCTCCTATAGTTTAAAAATGCTAGGGGGGGGACCAACTTACAAACTACTTTGGAGGCCGATTACTCGAAAATGGTGAACTTTTAAAAAAAGTAATGTATGGAACCTTGCCTTTATTTTAAAAGACCTATTCTACGATACCCCACACGATGGGGTAGAGTGAAAAAAAAATTTTCATCCCCACTTCACATGTATGGAGAGCCACCCCTAAAATATACAATTATTATTTTTTTATGATCCCGAAACCGTGATCTATACACAATCTATAACTGCACGAAATTTCATCAATTTATATTCATAATTACAGGAGCTAGAGGCGCGGACAGACAGACAGACAGACAGACAGACAGACAGACAGACAGACAGACAGACAGACAGACAGACAGACAGACAGACAGACAGACGGACAGAGCGAAACTATAAGGGTTCCTTAAGTATTACGGAACCCTAAAAAGAACATTAATTTTAACACAACTACGTCCTTATATATAAGTACAAATTATATTTTAAAGAACTCACGTATAAATTGGCTGGTACCGACTTCAAAAATAAGAAGATTGAGTAGATAAATAGTAACATTTTAGCAGAATTTAAAATGGAACTATTTCGACATTAAGAATTATTTCATAATTTTTAGTGATTTTAAGAATGTTATTGCTTATACTTTGGAAGTCGGTTTTTAATTTTTTTTTAAATATTTTTTATTTCACTTCGTTTCAATGCACATTTAAAATAAATTCGTCAAGGAGAGCAACACAACGTAAAATAAAACATGGCGGATTAGATCAGAATTAACCAAAAAATATCATTTTGACAATGACATGACTTTTCACAAAGAAAGACGTATGACACTCAAGAAGATGGCTCTTCCTAAAACTATCAACTACGTCAAAAGTCAAGTCAAAACAACTGTCAATGCCGCCCTAAAATAGGGTTCTCGCATTAAAAAACTCTTCAAATAATCATTTTTGTACGCACGTACCCTTCTTCAAATTACTTTTTTTGTATTTTTATGAAATTCCCTTATATTTTTCCTATTTACCTATGTGGTGTACATAGAGCTGGCCCAAAATCAAACATCTCTTTTAAACAACATATTTTTTTGCCCCTAAAAATTTTGGTTGCGGCCCGCGACACCAGGAGTACAACGGGTTTGTGGCCCGCGTAAAAAAAAGGGTTGGGGACCACTGGTCTACACAGTAGGCGACGAAGCTCAATACTAGTCATTTATGCAATAAAAAATCAGCTACCTAGCCTATATTTTAAGAAACCAGATGTAACCTACTCTACAATGTAGGTAACATTGTAATTTATAGAAAACTAAATTAATGTTGGCACTGTAAAAGAGATGTTTGATTTTGGGCCAGTTCTATGTACACTTCATAGGTAAATAGGAAAAAAATATGGGAATATCATAAAAATACGAAAAAAATAATTTGAAGAATACGCATGTAGCGTACAAAAATGATTATTTGAAGATTTTTTTATTGCGAGAACACTATTTTTAGGGCGGCCATGACAGTTGTTTTGACTTGACTTTTGACGTAGTAGACAGTTTTACGAAGAGACGTTGCACAGTGGTTCAAGTTGTATGGGACGGTGGAATTAATTATTTTTTGGTGTTTAAATGAAAGTATAGTACGTATGTTTATTGTATATATAATATATGTATAATATACAATAAACATACGTATTGTTTTAATAATAATATAAAAAAACTAAATAAAAAAAATATAATTAAATACTATAATAAAAATATAATAAGCAAAATTCAACATAAAAAAATTATTAGGCATAAAGAGAACATATTGTGCTGAAAATTCCTATAAGTATTTAGAAAAAAATGTGTTAATTAATGGGTATAGGTACCTATGTAAATTTACGTGAACACTTCCTGGATTGATTCAACATGTACTTACCTACTGAATTTTGTCCCAAAACAAATTATAATACTGACTTCACAGTATATTGAAATAGCAAAATCTGCAGGATTTTGCAGATCAGTACAATTCTGATATTTTAATCACAGAAGTAATTGAAGTACTAAGAGCTATATTAGTAACTACTTAAACCATCAGTTTACGATAACTATTTATCTTATCACCGGAAGGTTATATGGGTAGTGTAGGTGTAGGAAGTAGGTGTAGGTCGTAGGTGTAGGTCTAGGTTGTAGATGTAGATCGTATGTGTAAGTACACATACTACATACAATTTTAATGATATCTACTACTACTTAGTAGGTGTAGGTAGTAGGTATAGTTATTATTTATATTTATTATTTATTAATTTTTGTAGTAATAACAGAACAAGGGTAGGTTTCAGCTAATATTTTCAAATTAATAGCCTCAATAAACACCGCAATAACATCAAATGAGCATATTGATATTTTGTTCTGAAAATTTTGCTATTTACATAATTGAGTATTATTTAAAAGTTTGCACATATTTGCAGCTAAAATTAATTAATTAACAATTTCAGATAGTTAAGCTATTTTTATTACTATATTAGAACCCGACGATCCTCGAGGAAAAAATCTATAGTCAATTGAAAGTTATATTTGGGCGAAAAAATTATCAATTGCGTAAAGGTCAAAAGTTATTAGGCAATTTAATAGAAATCACAAATATTATTTAATTTACAATAACAATATTTATGCTCCTTTAAAACTGTAAAAATAAATTTCTGAAAAAGTAGCTACTTTTTGAGGGATACCGTCTGCAAAGCACGAGTTGTTTGAACGCTTATTTTGAACGCGTTCAGTTGTATGACTTTAGTGGTGGTTTAATTAAAAAAAAAAATTTACTCAAAATCTGTTAGACTAGGGTCATACCTAGTGTTTTTTATAGATATAAAATAACAATTTCGACTTCAGTCTACCACCTGAAAATTGAATTAATTCCGCGCTTGAACCACTGTGCGTCGTCTTGAATGTCATACGTCTTTCTTTGTCAAAAGTCATGTCATTGATAAAATGGCATTCTTTAGTTATTTTTGATCTGATCCGCCATGTTTTATTTTACTTTGTGTTGCTCTCCTTGACGAAGTTAATTTAAATGTACATGGAAACGAAGTGAAATTAAACAAAATAAAGAATAGGAAATGGTTACTATATTATGTAGCTATATTTGCATATACTGTACGTAGGGCCGGCCCGGGCCTCATACATTTCTTGAACATCTCTTTTATTATGAAAAGAATTCATGAAAATTGTCGTTGTAAGTTAAAGGTCCTCGTAATACAAATAAAGACGTTTATTTAGCCTTTAGATAAGAATAATTTATTGGCATCCGTATAGAAGCTAAAATGTCAGTGATTATAAAATTTATGTGCTATTCTCTCAAATAAACCCAACAGCAATCGGAAAACCGGACAAGCGCGTGTCGTGCCGAGAAGAGATGGGATTCCATCTTTGTATTTAAAATCCCTAAATCCCGAGCACAAAAAGAAAATAATGTATTTTTTACTGTCTTCAAAATTCTCTAGATTTAAACCAATTATTACACGAGAATTAAACTCTTTAAAGTTTCGACATTAGCTGAAACAATTTAAATTACTTTTTCCCAGCGGGGATTACCCAGACAAAGATAAACACATTTTATTTTTCTAGTCAGGTTTACAGCGGTTTATCAGCTCGGTATCTACACTACAGCGCGATACTCGTATTTACTTATGAGGTGGTGGACGGCGGTTCACCTTGCATTTTTTTCGCATCACACTCATCATTCTGTCTCATGTTACAGTAACGGGTTCTTTATGATTTTTGGTAAAAATCTTATCGCAGATGTTAAATTCTTATGAAAGGTTTCATTGTAACCGACAGGAACGACCAAGAACAAAGTAACTGGAGGGGTAATGGTTTTCGATAGAGCCAGTCGTATGTCCACGCGAACGAAATCGCAGGCGAAAGCTGGTGGGTATTAATGACGTATTTGTAGTCAAGGTGAAAAAAAGCCTTTCGCATGGCATTACGGCCGACCGATCGATAGAATTGTGAACTGTTTCAATAATGTATTATAGGTGCTCGGGTTCTGTAAAGGTGAAATAAATTTACACGTTCCCTCCCACGCGTCATGAAGTGTATGAAGTATGAACCACACCCGACCGCGGTAAAATACAGTTCACGCAAATTTGTAACGATTTCTATATTCGGAAATTAAATTCTAATGTTTATTCTGATTTACTGCTCCTCATATTATATTAACGAATTCGTACAGTGTTACCTTAACGTGATATCGTTCGATAACATGGTACGTGAACACTGATGTATGTTTATTAAGCAGTTCGTGCTTGGCGATGAAACCTTTTGAAAATTGAGTGGATATATTTTAATTTGTCTCTTTATACCTTGAAATAAATATGTAAACGGGGAAAACCCCACATATTGGAAAGTAAATTACGCATTGCTATTGCCCTCTCGTCTGTTGCCACCTAGAGTTAAATTGAGAATTTTCCTTCATTAAATCGGAAGTTTGGTACTCGAGGCTATTTATTAAACAATAAATAGCCTCGATAAAAAGTAGTCAATGTCCTTCCCCGTGGTCTTATCTATATCTGTGCTAAATTTGATTAAAATCGGTCCAGCACCATAGATTTTAGAAGGCTATTCAATGCATACAAACATAGAAACATACAAATAAACAAATCTTTCCTCTTTATACCTAGTCTAACCATTAATACTGAAACAAAGAAAAAATATTTCTTCTATTGCAAATAACATTTATTACTTTTACAGTGTGTAAGTTTAATACATAAATATAAAACCATTTAAAATATAAAAAGCTTATTTGAAGTGGTCTCCATTGGCTGCAATACAGTGCTTTAAACGTTGAGGCCAGTTATCAATAGAAGCACGCACCCTTTCCATGGGAAAATTCTTCACTGCCAATCGTACGGATTGTTTTAGGGACTTCAAATTATCATGGCGTTTAGAGCAAGCCGTACTCTCTAAAACTGACCATAAATCCAAACGGACCAGCGGATAAAGATCGGGACTAGACGACAGCCAGTCTTCAGCTCTGATGAAGTCCGAAACCAGTACGTCTCATAGGCTGCAAGTCCTAAGTCATCTTTTAAAATACGCGACATGGTTCTAGGTGCTATCTTCATCTCCCGAGATAAAATCTTTTGCTTTCGGACAGGATTTCTTCGAATTCTTTCCCTTACTGCTTTGACCACCTTTTTCATACGAACACTACGTGGACGGCGAGATCTTTTTCTGGCACAAACAGAAGAGGTCTCATTGTACCTATTAATTGTACACAAACATTTTACTAATACCAAGCGTATGGAGAGTTTTAAAAATTGCATATGGCTCCATACCTACTTTGTGTAATGCAATCACAGTGATTCGGTTCTCTTTATCACCCCACTCCATTTTAATATCGCAAAATATTGTACAATATATTGGCGCCAAGATGAGAAAACTCAATGAACAATCATTTAAAAATGACATTCCAAATTCAAATGTTATATTTTTTTATTTTAAATTGTAACAGTATTTATGGCCAGACTAAGTAATATTATTATAGATAAGTGTGAGATTACCCTAACAAACACGTCAGTTTTCAGTGATGATATCCGCATACGATTTCTATTTAAATTTTCAAAAAGGTCTACCTAGCACATGGCGATTTTGCGGTAGGTAGTATAAAACTATAAACGGTTTTAAGTATGTACTATTAAAGACCTCTATCATTTAAACTTCCTTCCTAACCTTCCTCTACGGAATACGGCCATCATATATTTTTCTGTGGCATTTGCATTGCTATGCGTTGTTATAACTTCAGCAAAGAATAAAATTTGAAATTTGCTATTCGTATAAGATTGGTTATTTCTATGCTACAGTAAATAAAAGACTCCCAGACAACGGTTTGGTTTAGTGTGTAGTAAGTCGCGAGTCTAGACACTTTATGTCATCGTTTGTAACACCCATAGCGCACTGCAACTTCCAATTCAGATATTAAATACGACAAAATGGTCTCGGTTACGGAGTATCACGATATTATACCTAAATGTAATAATTTAACAAGTAGAGTTCTCTAGGGGACATTGTTATTAGCACTTTGTAGTTTCTGTGTCATAATAGATACTTTTATTACAATACAAATAAACAATTCGTGCAATAAATTAATCAGGTACTCATAAGAAATCAGAGTATATGCAGATGGTAGATACATAATGGCATCACAAGGATACTATTGTGTATTGTTTATATCAGTGTTTTTCAACCTGTGCGTCGCGACCCCCTGGGGGTTCGCGAAGCTTCTGTAGGGGGGTCGCCGGAGGTCGAAAGAACTTTAGTAAAAAACAATAAATATTAAAAAGATTGATTTATTAAGTAAGAGAAATTTAACAAAAGGATATACTCATAAATCGATCATCGATATCATCGATGTATGTAATTGTAAAATAATGTGTTTGACGTACTATATTATTGTACAATATATCCGAATCCTAATTATGGAGACGCATAAAACGTCGTATGGAATGAATATTTGTGACACTGTAACATACACATACATGATAAAAAAAGCGAAGGGTCGGGGGGTCGCGAAATATTTTTTCATACAAGGGGGGTCGCATCATGAAAAAGGTTGAAAAACACTGGTTTATATGAATTTTTCAAGTGGGGACTTCGTAGGTCAAATCCGAAGGACTTGCGAGATCGATTTTGATAGCAACTAAATCTATATAATAAATCAATTATCCAGGAATGCTTTCAACCGATAAAAGATATTGACGCTTTACCTGTAAACTCCATAGTGTTTCCCCGACGCCCGGTCCCCGCATATAGAGCAGAGGTGTTTGGAACCACTGAGCGGGTGATTGGGGGGGTAGTTGCGGAGCGCGGGCGGGGAGGTGGCGTCATCCCGCAGGCCGTCCAGCATGGCCGTGTCAGGCTTCATCTCCGGCGGGGACATGGGCGACATAAACCCCGCCTCTATGTTCAGCCCTGCGGACAAGCAAACGGACATTATTATACCTACTGCTGCAACTACATAGATAGCTGATAGAGAGCATCTGGTCACTGATGTTCAAGGATTCTTCAACATTCCGGACTACTAATATAATGGTATCTACAGACACACGAATTTGGCACGGAGCGTACAGCGGACCATATCCGCAGACCGAATCCGGTGTCGCTACACATGCACGGATTTGGTACGGTGCAGTGGACCGGCAAGCTCGACACTCGTGTGTTCGATTTTCAGTTCTATTGCATTAGCACAGAGTTCTATTTTCAGTGCTGTTTTTCAACGACGCGATGATTCTCGAAATTCATTGATAACAGGCAGTGATACCAACTCTCAAAAATATTTCTACCCAAACTTTACCCCTGATAATTATACCATTGACAGGTCTAAGAGATAATAAGCTAGAAAGAATTTTTATTAAGGTTATGTGTTTAACATAAAGACTTACGCGTGAATTAACATAAAACTAACTAGTCTTAATCTGATTTCACTCCCAATATATTTTCATATCCCTGGCTATATACGCACATTAAAATAATTTTTATTATTACATACAAATTGATTCTTAAGGAGTAAACTCTAAATATCCTGTCCTCTAGTAAACCCCCATAGATATTTCTCCTAATTTGTGGGGGTACATCCCTAAGTTGGCAACACTGATACCGTTGCACGTGTACGGCCTAACCACCGGACTGCTCTACACACGCACGGATTTGGTACGGAGCGGACCAGATCCGATGCGGACAACGGCAAACTCTTCGCCTTCTCCTTATGTTCGACGGACTGCCCTACACACGCTCGGATCTGGTACGGAGCGTACCAGGATCCGCTGTACGCTCCGTACCAAATTCGTGTGTCTGTAGACACCATAAGGATTACGGATCTAGAGTCTAAGCACACGGTAGCGCGTCAAGAAAAATTCAAGCTAACAGAACTGTCTCGCAGCACCAAGTGTTATATTTCACGAACTATTTAATCACTTTTGAACCCCACACAAAACGATTTCACATAAACATGCCAAAGGCTCATATATTGAGACTTGCAAGATACATAACAATTATGTTTCATATATGAATAATATTATAGGCTTCGCAATTCGCAAGTTATAAAGCTGTAAGTTCTTATTATTTCATTCTTCTGAAAAGTTTGCCTGCTGTAAACTAGCCATCACACGTAGACTATTACTGTTTTAGTAGGCACTTATTATTTAATAATAATTAGTACCTATACATAAATAAATAAGCCTTTAATTCTGTGAATATATATTTCATTAATTCATTGCATTTTAAATAATATCCCTTATCACAGTGCGTCTTTCAACATAGGCCTCTCCAACGACAACTCAACTCTCCCCCTCCCGTATCTAATTTGGTCCTGCTGCGTGAGCTTTAAAACCTCCAAGTTCCACCTCTTGTACTGTGAGCCTCCTATACATAAAAACTAGCTAAGTCAGACCTTAGGCTTTAATATATTATTGTAAGTTTATACAAAGAAATAAAATAATATTTGTATATCCCCGACTAAAACAGAGTGTCTGACACACGTCAAATTTATAACACCCATAGCTCCCAAAGGGATGAACCGGCTGGCATTATCGAGAGTTATCTTAGCTACTTATTAATCAAATTTTATTCACCATCATCAGCTCATTCAATGCTTGAGCTTGACAAATCGGGTTTTTTTTTTTTAATTATGATTATATATGTTGTTGTAAATAAATTCCAGGACTGGCTGTTGGCACTCAAACTCAAACTCAAACTCAAAATTTTTATTTCCATGTAGGTTATAATATAACACTTATAGAATTGTCCTACATGATGCCTGCCAAGAAGAAAACTCTTCGGAAACTAGCCCGTCAAGAAGAACCGGCGCGGCGTAAGAAACTCGCACGGGGCCACCTTTTAGCAAAAAGATGGGAAAATTGTTCTTTTCAAAAAATATTTTACAATGTTGTAACTTAATCTATATAACATTAGTCATAAGTACATAGAACATACTTAAGTACATAAAAGCAGCCTTGCATGGGGCCATCTTATTCCCAAGGTGTGCAATCGTTAGTGAAATCACTGACTTTATAATAAGCTTTAGCACACAAACGTTCTTTAACAGCTTTTTTAAATTTATTAATGGAAAGATTTTGAACGTTTTCTGGGATTCTATTGTAAAGGCGTATACATTGACCTTTAAAAGATTTACTTACTTTACTAAGTCTGATCACTGGTATTTCTAACTTGTTCCTATTTCTAGTATTCCTACAATGTGTGTCACTTGGCACCCAATTAGATTTCACTTCTTTTGTCGTTGAAGTCAATAATCAATCCGTATAATATCATATCTTGGCTCACATTTCGCACTTATGTTTTTAATAAGATATGGTCATTAGTTATTACTGCTATTAGGTAATCATCAAATAAAAAAAAAACTCTCTCAGGGACCTTTCAACAATCCGGACTACGGACACGGTTATTATTGCTACTAAGCATAATATATTATAGGGACCATCAGAAATCCGGACGCGATGCTGTTGTCGTGTACTGTGTAGTATGTAATGTGTAGTATGTAATGGTAATTGCTAATTAGTATCAAACTACGGCCAATGGCCATGACATCATGTTACTCTCCTCGATTATTATTTGTACCAAAAATTATGTAAAAGCTTTATAGGAACCAATGTGCATTATAATTTGAAGCGTAACTATTGTGATTTCATTCAATTCATTTCATCTCTAAAGTAGCTATTGTAACATCGAGCATGTTAACTATGTACCTACAATCATCTCGAATAAGCAAAACTAAAAATTACAAAAGCAAGAAATAAACAAAAAGTGTATCCAACGTGCAGAAACCCCAACCAAACCGGTCCGCAGTATGGAAGCTCCCAATGACGAGGAAAACATTTATCAAATAGTTGCCCTTTTTATTGAAATTCATACTCGCAGGTACAGCTTTCCTTTCAGATCGCCACTGACATTTAACAAATATTAAGCAGCATTTACACCATCAAATATATTTAACTATCACCCTCATGGCATATTACTTAAAAATATGTTCGTTATTCTTGTTTGTGTATAAAAATCTTATATCGTGTCACAGTGTTTGTTACAGAACTACTCCGAAACGGCTTGACCGATTTTTATGAAATTTTGCAGGTGTATTTGGTAGGTATGAGAAAAGGTTGTAAGCTATTTTTCATACCCCGGTCCTAAGGAATACCTGACAAGGGTGACCCACCCAAAATTTTTATTTTCATTTTATGATTTGGCATTACAAATACATATAATAAACTAAGATTGCTAAATCTGTAATTTGAAAACCCGGACAAGACGAGAGAAAACCCCCAATTTTGGAGCTCAAAACCAATTTTTTTTTCAAGTAATAAAAACAGTTGAAATTGAAAAAAAAAACATACATTATTCGTGTAAAAATGAGAGAGCGGAGCGAGTGAGAAAATGTTCGATAATTATTATCATCATTGATGAAGTTTAATAAAATCGTGTCGGAAACGCTGTTCACTTTAGAAATTCTTTAAAATAGACAGCGTTGAATAGACGTAGGTGCTAATAATTAATATCCACCTGAAACACTGTGTACATAAGAAAAAAACCCAGCCAAGTGCAAGTCGAACTCGCGCACCGAGGGTTACGTACAAACCTGTAGGACGTAGGTATATAAGGTTCGGTAAAATCAATTACGGATATTTTGGGCATATGATCTGCTGCTTATGTAAAGACGTTTAAGCAGAAAAATAATTGTCATACTCGAAAAAAATTTTTTTTCTTTATATGGGCGAGTTTGCGTTTTGCGGAGAATCACTCATACAAAAGATGATTTTTTACTTTGAGTATGACAATTATTTTTTTGGGTAAAATTTTAAAATACGTCGCCATTTTAAGGGGTCGCGAGTGGTTGGGGGGGGGGAGGGGGGAGGGGTCGGATTCCCTCCTCACTATTTTCATCCGCCGGAAATACTTGATTTCCTTAGAAAAAATAAAAAACAGATTTTTTTCAAAAATTGTTTATTCCACTTTATAAACATGTTTTATAGCTTTTATTAATTCCACGAATGGATCTTTTCTATATTTCATGTTATTTCGCCGCCACAAATATTCAAAAATAACATCTGCAAAATTGTCTATGTTATTAAAATTGTCTTTTTAAAAAAATATTTTAACGGCCCTCCACTGGGACTCAATTCGTTGAATATGAGTCCCATCTTCAGCTATGAATGGGTTTGTCACAATCCGAGTGGTTGACTTTTCTGTGTATGTAGCCATGTTCTGACAAGCAATCATATGCTTTCCAAAAATCAGTGTGGATGGTGGTGTCAATTTCCACATTCTTTAATATAAGTGGCACCAAAACCTCAGCAGAGCGAATATTGTCTGGACACACTTCCAACCTCAAATCTTCAGATCCATCCACAATCATACCTACAACCCAATGACCCTCAATAACAACTGGCTTCAATTATAAGTCGACGGAGTCCTACTTAAGTCCTACTTCTGGGTGGTTTACAAAATAATAACCACGATGGCTAAGGCGGTAGCTTCGCTGCGCTACGCTCCCGCCTTAGCCATCTAACCTAACCCAATGAAGTCGTATTGGGCCAACTCGGAGTAATACATTGCTATTAATTACCTAAGAATTATATACTGTTCTCATACATTTCCTATATCACATTATATATAAAATATAATTACCTCGATTATATTTTCTTTTTCCAAATTTCAATTCCATACATTTTGATCGGCGATTCTTTAAAGAAGCAATAAAG
This sequence comes from Glaucopsyche alexis, assembly GCA_905404095.1. Taxonomy (NCBI): domain Eukaryota; kingdom Metazoa; phylum Arthropoda; class Insecta; order Lepidoptera; family Lycaenidae; genus Glaucopsyche; species Glaucopsyche alexis. The sequence goes on along the minus strand of FR990043.1, from coordinate 8,135,434 downwards.
AAAAGATCTTGGCTCACCCCCCCCCCCCCCCCTGTACTAAAGCATAAAGATTACGTTCCGTTTTGCATAATTGCAATAATATTTAAGAATTTTTGAAAATTGTTTAAAAATATTTAGACGCAACTCCGGCAGCCAAAATTTCTTTGGGGGGTTTAATACTAACTCCCTTAAGCCCCCTACACCACCAATACTCTCAAATTCAGGCGACTCGTTATAAAATCCAACCCATTTCTTTGCCTAAATGTCTCTACATAAGCAGTGGATCATGTGCCCGAAGTATCCGTAATTGATTTTCGGAGACCTTATATAAGTAGGCAAGTATTTGATACTAGCTATTGCCCGCGGCTCCGCCCGCGTAAATACAGTATCCCTCGAGAACATTGTACTTTTTCAAGATAAAAAATAGCCAATGTTTTAATCCAGGGCCCAAACTACTACCATACCGAATTTCATCAAAATCCGTTCAGTAAGTAGTTTTTGCCTGAAAGAGGAACAAACATCCATCCATCCATACATCCTCACAAACTTTCACATTTATAATATTAGTAGTATGAATTTCAACTTTTACTACGACGCGGGCGGTTGTCGTACTGTGCCCAACCCGAAAGCCTGATTGAAACGGACTAAGACTGTTGCTCATAACATAATCACTAAGCTGGTGATGAATGATCCGCTCAAGTACTTTAGATATCGGGACTTGATTGTAATTGTATTAATGCAGGTTTTATTTTGAAGAATTGACCTCTGGTCACGTGTCCTGACGCGAGTTTTTTTACCCATCCCAAAAAAATGCACAACGCCGCTAAAGAGGTTTTTACTTCAAAAATAGTTGAGTATAATATTAAATTTCAGGTAAAAATTGTTTCCAATTTTTAATAATTTCTCAAGTAAATAATATTTTAAGTAATTTGATCCTGATAAAGGTAATTATATAAAATCAGTCGTTTGAAGACTTTAGCAGCTAGCTCTACACAAGTCTCTAGAGACACGTAGAAATAAAGAATAACAAAGATAGAACATTTCTGTTTGGTGAGTACGCAGCAGGTGATTATGAACACCAACTATCATCTGTGAATAACCGTAATTGGTTTTCTCACACTACGACGTGTAGAAAATTTTAAATATGATTAAGCATTCGACTGAAACAGTATCAGTTCAGTCTGCGGATCAATGTAGGCCCGAGACGTGGACGAAATGTAAATGGACGGCTCGGATGAATAAATGCTGCGTAGATACGAAATCCACGAGGAAACCGTTTATGATAACGAGTCCTTAGTGCCACCAATCTTAAATTATAATTCCCGCAAACTATTCAGGTGTCACGGACAAAATTCCTTTCAATTCACATCTAAAAATATCCTGGTTTCTACTGTACAAACTGTTTAGCCTTTACAATCTAATATTTATAGTTATGGACAATGGACAGAGACCCCAGGCCCGCCTGACTACCCTTACACACTTAACTGATACAATAATAATTATAATACCATAATATTGTGATACTACAAGTGTACACAGTAAGAGGTAATACCCCATCGTGTGGGGTATTGTTGAATAGGTCTTTTAAAATAAGGGCAATGTTAGAAACATGACTTTTTTACAAAGTCAACCATTTTCGAGTAATCAGTCTCCAAAGTGGTTGGTAAATATATGCCGGTGTATTAAGATTAAAGAAGTAAAGATTTAAATAAATTTTAGACTTACAACTTTAATTAATCCTATTTTATTAATTCCTCACAAAGCATTTTTTAAATACGTAACATTTATCTGTTTAAAATTTAAAAAAATGAAAAATATTGTAACAACGTTGTACAGTTTACTCGGAAAAGACACTTCGACTTGCAAATGTTGATAAAATGTAGTAGCAGCCAGCAGCCGGCAGATTATTGTTATCGCTAAAGAAAAGCAGAACGCGATAACACAGTAACATAATAATTCGGTATTAAGTAGACCAATGTTGTGAACTAGTTGACCCACGCAACTTCTTTCCGATATAATGATATAAAGTACTTGTTACAATACAAATTAGAAATTAGGTATGGGAATTGGGGTTTCTATACTTTGAAGATGCTAAATTTTTGGTCGCGAAATATGGAAAGAAAGCTAACTGCTCATGGCATCTCTCACTGCTCAGTGCTCACACAATCTGTCTGATTTAAGAATTGGGGAGACGACTAAATGTAAAATCATGAAAACATCAGTTTCTGCAACTTTTAATTTAATATCAAGTTAAAACCATCAGTGTATAGAATCTAGTCTATGACCTGTGTCACCTACGCAGCTCATCAACGGTGAAGAAGAGACAACGGAGTTACACGATTTTTATACTTGATGAGTTCACGCTAAACCAAGATATTTTGCACTGTAGCACACTATAGTGCTCCCAGTTCGTTCGTACTAATGAGAATCATTTGAAAGTTAAATACTTGTTTACGTTCCCCGTGAGTGATGAGATAAATCTTTTGGAAAAATATTCTTTTCCACGAAAAAATAGGCAGATATTTTCCTAAAGAATAGGATTCATGCAATACATAACATCATAGGTTCATAGCTGAAGATAAAATTTGACACGAGTGATTAAAATTTATTACAAATAATATAGATTAGTTATTAATGCAGCATGCAAAATTGAAAGCACGATAAAATGACGATAATAATAATATATTTATACAACTAGTGGTTCGTCCATAATTAATAATTCATATAATTTTTAAGTTTGTCCTTTAAATGGTTTTTTTTTGCCTCTTAAAAAAAATCGACGTAACAACGTGTATACAATTTTATTACAGTTTAGTACAGTTAGTTTAAGTATTACGGAATCTTAAACAGACAGACAAACAGACGGACGGACAGAGCGAAACTACACGTTTTCCTTGTAGTACTACGGAACGCTAATTATTAAAGTTTTAAATAAATATTCACTTCATCACCTTCATTACATTGTCACTTATCATCTTCGTCAATTCTACGTGAACCGATTTATGACGCACGTTGACATTGGACCAGATTTCATATGACTTTTGGAAAAATGAAAATAAAATGTACAACCCGACAAAGTATTAAAATTTGTTACTTCCCTTAAGTTACACTTTAATTAATTTCAGACAGGTTTATATATTTCAAGGAAAATCTAAGTAGGTATTTATTACAATTAATATAGTTGTCGAATTGTGTGACACCACCTTCTCTCGAAGTATGGAAACCTGGCTTAATTGAATAAGTGATGGATATCCCGTCATCATTCAACTGTGAGTGATTACACTTGATATTCAGATCCTAACCAGTTGTAACTGAATGTAGTGTTGTTGATTACATATATATACTTATATATTAACTTCGTCAACAACACCGCAAGAGCAGTACGATCATCTGTATAGAGTATAGACAATTAAAGAACAGCATCAACATTTTTGACGTACCTACATCTGTATTGGGTCAGATCAAGATGGTCTAGGGACTAGTCACTAGTATTAACATGATGCGTATAGCGAACAATGCGTCGTCAATGTATAGCAAATACATCATGAAAATGTTACCTAATAAAAATTAAATCTTGTAAAACAAAATATCAAACTTCCCTTAACCATATTGTGTTGTTTGTGATCAGCCAACAACAGAAAATTTTTATGATCTCACCAATCGAAACATCTGAGGACTATGAAGCCTTTTAAAATGTTATAAAATGGCATGTTTGATTTTTAATCTGGTGTCGATTATTGTTTTATTTTATTATTTGTTTAGCGATATCGTATATATATTTTTTATTATAATATATTAACCAATATGTTCCCGTAGAGATCATAGTCTGTCTCAAAAGTAATGTAAAATAGATAAATGTACGTTATCTTCATCAATATCTTTAAATAAAAAACATCTGCGTCACAATCTTACGTCATACCTTTTGTTTTTCATATTGTGCAAATAAAAAAGAAAATTTCTTTTTAGCTTTTTGTTAGCAATGCAAGCGAAGTGTTCATGTTTAAACTTCGATTTGACTATATGATATAAAAAGTACTAATCTAATTGTCAGTTAGGATTAATTGTTTGTCAGTACTAACGATCAGGGTATTTTGCGGGCAAAGAGGACAGATGTAAATTTGACTTTTCCAACGGTAAAATTAAAATATCTCCACAAATTAATTCAAATCAATTCGCGTAGTTAACTGCGGGTTGATATAAAATATTTTCTATAGCTCTATTTAAATAAATACATGAGGTCTAAATCCTATTAGTATGTAATGAAGTTCTGGTTTGCAGTTTATAAAAAAACGTAGGAATAGAGTTCATATAATTACATTGATCGAGGGAACAGTCGATGTTTTGGATGTTCGACGGCGAGCCGAGTGTTTGCAGCATGTTACTGGACATAGCAGGCGCCACCGGCTGCGGCTGCTGCGGACCCGGGGCCGCCGGCCGCGCCCAATTGATGAGCGCTGTCACCGACATCGTCGGCTTGTCTTTCTTCGCCACGCTAGACATGGCCACACACTATAATCCTCACATCACTGCACTACATTAAAAACTGGCACGAACCTCAAATAGCACCCGATTCTTGTGCGCAACAGATGAAACACTTTTTTGTTTTTAATTTCGCACTTAAACTTTTACAGCGCACTATAATCTCCGAGGACAGAGTAAGCTGTGAACGTTGTGACTTTGTGATAGCGGCTGTTATTGCACCCGACGGCGACGATACTTATCGCAGTGCATCGAGTGAACAATAAGCCGCGAGCTCCGACACCGAAGGTTACTTTGTGACTAATGCTCGCTTAAATTCAACAAGCTCGAAATTAACAAAAAAAAGTACCAGTCAACTTCCGCGCGGTTACCGTCACGAAGGTCTCAGTACAACAGGCGTTTTCAAGGTCCGCATACAATCATACATTCATAAATTCAATTTGGTATCGTAAACCATTGTATCGTTTGCATGCAATTTATTTAAGTAGCATTTCGACAAATACAATTTACAAAATCCATTGCGCAATAGTTATTATTATACCCTAATAGTCATTCATATTTTGCAAAAAGGTATATTTTTGTACATTTTATCGCACGAACTTTCATCAATCATGAAATATTTCAATGCACAAACATATTTAATAATAATCGACACACAACACGTACCATCAATGTTAAAATGATAACTTTAAAGTTTAAACGGTCTGATCATGTATACGACCTTGGAACTATGAATTGATGCGAATAAACACGGACGCCTCCACGTGCCGTCATTGTGTTTATCAAAACAAAATGATGCCACTGAGAGGTCCAAAAATTCATGTCCATTGTAAATAATAATTAATAGATCCAACGCAAGGCCACCATTAAAAATAAAGAAGGAAAAATCGTAAAAAAAACCTAATAAGTGATTCTAGCAATATGGTCCTCATTGTAAAGTCATCCATGTAAACATAAGCTTTTTATATGACGTATACATGTTAAAGGTGTGACAGAAAGTAAAAAGTTTAATAAGCAGATAAATCGGGTTATAAAAAACAAATATACATATGTGTCGACTGCTGGCGAAACAACGACGAATCCTTCAGTGATTATGAAATTTAATTTCCGATAAAATAAATAGAAATTATTGAGTACGTATTTTATAGTTTCCATTAAATTTGTGAAAGGGGTGAAATGGGGGTACAAGTTTGTTTAGTTAAATATCATCAGCTGGTCGGATTACGTTGAATTTTGTCACGCAGTTAAGTATTATGATGCAGAAATCCGTTAAAAATGGTTTTTCGAAATACATACCCCATGGGGGGCCAATGAGGATCCACGCGGACGAAGTCGCGCGAAAATGCTAGTTATGACTTCTGATACAAAATGAGAGAACCATAACTGTTATAATTATTAATTTTTTTGCTAACAGGTCTATGATTTTAATTATCGTGTACAAAGTTGATGTTAGATAAAATGCAACGACAAATTGCATGAACAAGCAAAGAATGTTTCTACTTTCTTTCACTTTCTTCTTTAGTAATAGTAGCTACTTCGCGTACGGCTGCGTGTGTGAATATTTAGCTCAAACTGGACTCAATAATATCGATTTGCATCGACCTTGACTTTCTGAACCAGCTTTGAGCTTAGTAATGAACCATAAATTATGTTGCTGTTAACACAGCGCGCACGTTACCACTTATAAACAAAGATCAAATCACTTTCATTTTCTGAAAATTACCCGCTTGGTGAAAATAAATGTTTCAGTGAAAGCACAAACTTTTAGTAACCGGAGATTAAGGTATCGATTTGGAACATCCTGGAGAAAAGTTGAAACAAATGAACAAGATAGACGTCCTAGAGTTGACCCGAGGCGCGCGGTCGGGCGGCGGGCGGGCCGCGGGTGCGGTGAGTCAGCGGCGCGGGGGCGGTGCGCGTGTGCACTTGCCGCGATATATAGGTAAACGGAACGCTGAGAAGCGAGCCACAGGGGCCTGCGACCTTGGCAATCTCTGACGACTACAGGTGGTTTTTGTTTGCACTCAACTATAGACGCGAGATCGAATGGCCCGCTCGCACTGGCCAAACTTGCACGGTCCACGGACTACAACCGGAACATGTATCAAAACAATACTTCTTTATTTTATCACAAGTGGAAGCCGAGTAGGCTTGACTTCAATTAGTTTTTTTGGTTATGCTATAAGGTAGTCATATTAGGTACTGTGTGAATTAAATTAAAGTACCTGGGAGTCCGAGCTTTGCTCGGAGTTCTAGTAGTATGGAAAAATTAACAGATGGTGATTTAAAAAATTAATACAACATAAAAATATTAGTCTGACCGTGACTCGAACCCGAGATACCAATTTGCAAATAGCGGAAAAAGTCCAAGACACAGGTCGCGTCGTAGCTGAGCTACGCGCTGACAAAGAAAGCGAAATAAGTAAGTCGTATATTATTACGCAACGAAATAAAAATATATAAAATCAAAAAAAAATGTGGTTTCTCTAGGACAAGAGTCAAGATCTAGATCGATTTTCCACCCCCAGAACACCCTGCATAAAAAATTTCGTGGAAATTCTGATAATATATATTTTTACAAAAATCTCGTTTAAAGCATTTGACACACGGTTGTTTTAAATTCACAAAACGGCTTTTCCAAATCTTGTATCGATTTTTTCGGAAAATTAAATGGCTTTGGTCTAACTTGATTTTTATCTTCAAATATCAACATTTTGTCCACCCTATGGAATGGCTAGTCATATATTATGATGGTTCATCAGATAGTTATGTAAACATAGTCTATTTATTGTGTCCTCCTATAAATAAATTATGTTTAACCTACTCTTGTATTATATGAAATAATATATTACAACGTAAACACCTAAGAGTGCAAAATTTTACAAACCATCAACATGGAATGTTTTGGTGATAAAGACGTCAAAACATTTTACACGCTGTGATGGAGGCGAAAATAAATCATTTAGAAAAGTATTACATAATGGCGACAACGAAGACCTTGGCCATGACCAAGCAACGCTTTGCGAGCCGTGACGCGGGCCGCTCACGCCCGCGATTAGCCACTCGCAAGTCGCGATACAAAGCGATTACGTTCCACGTAATTCATAAAGATAGCACACAGCAACAATTAAAATAAATAGAGTACCCTATTCGAAACATTCACTTTGCGATGAACGCCATATTTATATTTACCAAACTTATACGAAAAACAAGAATAAATGTAGATGTCTGAGTGGTTTATTTGAGGATGGTGTATCTGAATGATTTTATAAATTGAATATTGCTGGCAACGACATATTATAAAAATATTATTTGGAACTATGTCTGTGAAGCAAAGAAAATCCCAATGAAATTTTAAATATTCTGGCAGCGTGAGATTTGATTTGAAGAATCTTTATTTGATTTAAATCTAAGTTTATTGATTTGCACATTAAATAGGTTGCTTATACATCAGATTTAATGGAAATTATTGTAATAACTTCTGGTTCATTTTTTAATGTCTTCCAGCGTATAATTAGGTACAGAATGAAAAATTGTCAGATTCAAATATTCTGGTTTCTGTAACTATTAGATTCCTATGTTATCAGAAGTCTTAAGACCCAATTAGAGATCTATAACAAAAAGTATTCACCATAGTTGTAGTTTGACAATCACACACGATTTCGATATTATGTAAATTATTACGAAAATAAATAGACTTAGATAGATAGATTGTTAATTGGGTATTAATGGCAGAATGACTCATATACCATGGCACATTAAGTATTTAGCGACAGTTGATCTACAAATTTAAAACCTGGTTTCACTTTTGAATTAATTTATAAGGTGTTTTTATAAGTTTTAGCCCGGCTCCACTCGAGTTAAGATCCTCCTTGTATACATTAAAACCTTCCTCTTGAATCACTTTGTATATTATTGATAAAAAATATTGAAATCCTTAAATATAAGCGATCTTATTTAAGAAACGATACTTGTTTGTTTTACATGAAGATGAGGGAATATTGGAAAATCTGCATCAAAACACTGAACGAAAAAAGGTTGTCTTCAAATTTCAAGGGAGATGCCCTTTAAGAAAACTATTAATGTGAGATAAACGTGTTATATGTATATTGGTGTCAATACACTTGCAACCTTGCGATGCTCTTTACAATTCATGTCAGATAAAAACCTAGGGCATAAAAACATCACTAGGTGATTTAAAAACGCTTCGCAGTAAAAGTATTTCTAAAAGCATTTGTTGTTCTACTCCTATCTTTTGATATGTAATTATTTACTTTGCTTACTTATTAGTTTTGAATGTTTGTGACAGATCTTATGCACACAATCTACTCCAATTTCTATAATCTCATGTGTCAATCTTCTCATATTATATAAAAATGGATTGCAATTCTAACTCGAGAGCCGCTGGACCGATTTTGCTAATTTTGGTTTTGAGACAATTGTAGAAGTTCCGAGGTTTCAACGGTGAGATATAGTAGAAAACTTGCGGTTTATAGTTGAGACAGAACAACGCAGGGCTTGTTAACGTTACCAAATAACACCAAAAAATTACGTTAATTAACGGTAATTTTATAAAAATAATTTGGTAACGATATTAATTTTAACGTTATTTGATACTTAACAATATTTTTAACGTTATATACTAACGTTATTTTATTTTGTAAATAACAGTATTTATGGTATATATAACGTTATAATATAGAGAGCGTCGGTAGCGCAGCGGTTTTATCCATGTTTGAGGTAGGTAGGTAGGTACAATAATATTTAAGAATATAACAATATAATAGCCGACGCGACGAAGCTAGTGCATGTTCGTTCTGTCACTTCGAGGCGGGGCGCAGGCAGGGAAATACGTAACGTTATATAAAATAACGTTAATTAATAACAATACTTTTTCTTAACGTTACTTTCATGTACCGATAAAAATAAATTTATTTTTCCTAACGTTAATATTTATTCCTAACGTTATTCTGTGAAACACAGGTAACGTTAACAATTTAATAACGTTAATCAAGCCCTGGAACAACGTGTGTCGGGACAGCTAGTATACAATATAATTATATTATTGTCTAACTCATATAATGAGAAAAATATAGTATATGATACAAAAGTAAATTTGTTCCTTAAATAATTGACATAAAGTTTACCATTATATTTAAATAATGTTGTGTTTGCGGGTCAACTATAAACTAAAGACGATTCGCAAAAATTCACTTTTTAAATTTCAGGAGTGCGTCTTAGACACACAGCTAACAGCCACAGACGAACAATTTACATCCCAATTCTATTGCGCATAGGAACCGGTACGATTAATCGTGCAAAAAATCGAAATTAAGATGATTATTGGATTCCGGTTTCAGATCATGCATCGATTTTTAAATGCGTCGCGATTGACGGCGGGCGCGCGACGGACGCGGACGACGTCGCTGCTGAGACTGCCGCGCTGCCTCCCCGCCGGTACCCCGCTCCACCGTTTGTTTTGCTGTATTTTCGTTGTTAATCATTCTCCTTGACCTTGTGCGACGACTAGTGGTCCACTGCACACGACTGCGCACCCCTCACCCTGCAATCCGCCCGCGCCGCCTGGCGCGACACAACATGTGAGATTCCTATTAACCGAAGAGATTTCATCGCATTGTTACCCGGGCCTTTGGATTCCTACTTTAAAGACTACATTCAGGTCATTTATTTAATACAATCTCATTTTGTATCTATATTTTATAAGTATGTACTTGTCTTCTTCACTCAGAAATCCAAATATAGTTTAGCATTCTTGTAGAATTATTATGCTTGGATAACCAAACCGAAACCAAACAACCAAATGATATATAAAGTGCGCGCCAGATAAGTCTGCGCACAGTCAAAATCCCCGGGCCGCACTACCAAATTTTATGTATACTCGTAGTGCGCGCCAGATAAGTCTGCGCACAGTCAAAATCGGATACTAATTTTTCCTATTAGAATTTAGAGCTTAGAACAAAAAAATGTACTGTAATAAGCAAAGAAAACACCCCAGTCACGCGCAGAGTTATCTGACACGCACTCTAGTGTGTGTCGTCTCAAGACTGAGATTTAACAGCAGCTAATATACCTATTTAATTTTATCGACACAGGACGCTCTTTTTGGATGTCGCAACTCGCAAACCTCACTCAAAACGATTTGCTGACAGTTTTGACTGAGAAATTATACTATAAGGGATGAATAGTGATGGACTGAACGACGCTTATATAATGGCGAGTTAAGTCCATTAGGATTTTTTTTGTACTATATCAGTCACTTTTTTTAAAGGGCAGATCTCAGCTTAGCAGTGGGAACAAATAGCCATTATGTTTCCGTTATGTACCAATCCATAAAATAATTACAATAAGAAGCATTCAGTTTTGTCTCAGGGGTTGGATTTTGATGACTATAATATTATATAACTTGTCTTAAAACTTAAACTCAACGATACATGAATTCATATCTATCTAAGAATAATGTTAATTCAAAAATAGGTATCCGTTATGCCATCTACATTAGGAGTATGGAACTAAGTTCAGTAAAAGCGCCATCTAGTTTAATAGTCATTGAACGAAGCCTTTACATACTGTAGTCACAATATAATAGCTGTATGATATTTTGTTGAAGTAGGTAGAACTAATGCTCACCGTCGAAAAAGCAGATGACTGTGAACTGCTAAAATGTGTAAAGATTTTAAAAAAAAGGTCAGAAAGAACCAGAAAATAGTTTTGATACTCGGCTGTGCACTCACTTGAAAGTTGAAACGCAGAAAATGGAAATCTGTAATTTCAACTCTTGACCAGTTTACAGACATTAACCGCCGTGAACTTTGACAATTGTCCAATAAATTAGGTTGTAATCCAGCGTTGCCATTTTTTTTTGCCAAGTCGGGGGTTTTTAAAGTATTAAGTGAAAAAAAAAGCGGGTTCTTTCATCGAAAGCAGAACATAGTAAAAATCGAATAAGTTATTAATAACACCAGTCAACTTTTTTTTTTGCGCATGGGTTTTACTTGATTTATTCTGAATATAGTATATGCATATATTTATAAAAAAAGTGCGATTACAAATCGAAAATATTTGCTTTATAAGAAGTTATAGCGATTTGACCATAAATTATGATTTTTGCTTCCAGTTAAAGTCGGTCTTTGCGCTCTATTCCTGGCGAAAGAGAGGTATGGTATGGGGGTTGTCTTTCTTACATCCCTACTTGTGTACGACGGTATGACCTCGCATATTATAAATAAATAACGTGTTTAATATTTTTTTTCGCTGTATTATCTTGTACGAAATGGCTAAGAGAAGTTGAAAAGGAGACGGTGACTCGTTTTGCTATATTTGTGGTGGATTTATTAAAGTGAGAGAGAAAAAGTGTTACTACAGATTTAAAGATTTGCGAGGCATAACAAGCTTACTTCCTTCTACCTGTTGCAAATCAAGACCAAAAATGGGCTTTTGAAATAAATGTATGAATAAAATAATAAATAATATAACTTAATCATCTCGTTAAGTTTTTTCTCATATTCGGCTATAGGATGTCTCTAAAGAGGCAAATGTTCCATTCTCATTTTGATAAGTTTTAAGATAATATGGGAGCTTTTTCGGAAGAACAAGGGAAAGGATTCCATCGAGATATAGTTGAATTTGAGAGACGTTCCCAAAGCCAGTATACATACTGAAAGCATATTGAGGATTGATGGACTATATTTGGTGGTTAATAAGTTAACTTCTACCGAACATGACAGGAAAAGCAAAACTGTTAATTTTTAGACATTTTAAGTAACACTATTTTAAAACTTATTTTGTAAGATTATATCATAAAATTGATGCTCAGTATCTTTTAATAAATCACCTCTATGTAAATTTTTCATGTATTTTTATTGATTTTAATTTTTTCATTTTTTACACTTAAAAGCAAATCCAGAACTTTTTTTTGTTCTTATTATTGTTATTTCTAGGTATAAAAGCAAAAAAAATAAGTAATGTATGTATAACCCGTGCGCAAAAATGCTGTTGACTATTGTAATAATAGAGGTTTATAATATTCCCATTGTTTCTGATGTTTTCTTTCATGAAACCCTATGAAAACCTACGAAAATTTATATTTTACAAGATTTTGGACTTTCACGATTTATATAAAATTTGGCTTTTTTTTAACCGACTTCCAAAAAAAGGAGGCGGTTATACGTTCGGCTGTATATTTTTTTTTTATGTCCAACAATAATTCCGCCTTCTGTGGACCGATTTTCAAAATTCTAATCTAATTTGATGTAAAGGGTATAATCTCACATTGGTCCCGTTTTCAAAAAAGTGGTGACCTGATGATGGGATCCATGAGGAATCGAGGGAACTCCTCGAAATTTATATGGACACATATGGTGATTTCGACTTTTTCTGAAGTGGTGCAAGCATATATGCTACCAAAAAGTAAGATTTTGCTCCAAGGTATACCCTGGATCCAAAAGTACAGAACAGAACTCCTGACTCCTTATAGATACATGTATGGGGATTTCGGCGTTGTTTAAAGAACTGCAAGCATATGCCACCCTGTCAATTAGAGTAATCATCATCATCATCACCACTATCAAACCATACATCATCACATTATGATGATATAAAAGGTGCTTCTCATAGTATTTTACACTAACACGGAGATCTTTGAACATTACTCTGCCGTTTATGGACCTATCTGCAAAATTATTTTGTTGTTGTAAAGGGTTTAATACGACATTGGTCACTAAAGTGGAAACCCGATGATGCGATCCATGAGGAATCGAGGGAACTCCTCGAAATTTATGTGGACACATATAGTGATATAGACTTTTCCTGAAGTAACATAAGCATATTATGCTACCAAAAAATAAGATTTTGCACCAAAGTATATCCTGGATCCAAAAGCACTGAACAGAACTCCTCAGTCTTTAAAGTTACGCGTTTGTAAATTTCGGCATTGTTCAAAGAACTACAAGCATATGCCACTAACTTACAGTAATCATCATCATCATCTTAATAACAATACCTAATGGAAGCTTGGCGCGTATTTAATTATACATTCGATCGTTTATTTTAGACGTTCTTAAAACATACTAATAATAACAAAATATATCACTAAAAAAATTAAACCGACTTCAAAAGTAAAATACACAAAAAAGTATGAAATAAAACTTATTTTCTAAATAATCCCCCTTTTAAATTTGGCTATTTCTCTACTTAATCTTCTTAATTTTGAAGTCGGTACCAGCAAATATGAACGTTAGTTCTATAAAATATTGTAGGATATGAGGAAAGGGGTACCTAGTAAGTTTAAAATTATTTTTATTAAGTAAGTATATGATGTAACTAAAAATTTACGGTATTCGCAATTTTTATTACCCTGTAGGTTTTGATTCCCTTGCGAGTGTCGAAAATTTGTGGCATAAACGGCTGTATCTTTTGATTGCTTTGGCATAGTAGTTTGATTTTTCACTGGCCCTAGGCACAGTAGACCTGAGTATTTGATATAAAATCCAGCTTGATACCTCCACGCGTTCCTGAGAAAAAGGGTCTTGACAGATAGACGGACGGACAACAAAGTGATCCTATAAGGGTTCTGTTTTTTAGGGTTCCGTAATACTTAAGGAACCCTTATAGTTTCGCTCTGTCCGTCTGTCTGTCTGTCAGTCCGCGCCTCTAGCTCCTGTAATTATGAATATAAATTGATGAAATTTGGTGCAGTTATAGATTGTAGATCACGGTTTCGGGATCATAAAAAAAAAATATATTTTAGGGGTGGCTCTCCATACATGTGAAGTGGGGATGAGAAATATTTTTTCACTCTACCTCATCGTGTGGGGTATCGTAGAATAGGTCTTTTAAAATAAAGGCATGGTTTGATAGATACGTTACTTTTTTATAAAGTTGACCATTTTCGAGTAATCGGCCTCCAAAGTAGTTTGTAAGTTGGTCCCCCCCCCTAGCATTTTTAAACTATAGGAGATAGAAACTTGGAAATGTTCATGCTGATAGATCATGCTAAAAACTCTTTAGGAAAATTATTGTGAACCAAATCGGACAGTAACTTTTGGAGTAATTAAAAAAAAAGCATATTACGCGTTTATAGTTACGGAACCCTCCTTAGACATGTCCTGACATGCTCTTGGTTAGGTTATTCCTTTCGAGGTACGGAACCCTAAAAAGAAATAATTTAATTTTTAAAAAATAATTTTAGATTATTTTATTATTTCATTAGCAATTAGTAAACGTATACATAATATTTTTCAACAGTATAGTAATAACAGTATAGGTCGCTACCAGCCCTTTAGGCATGGTAGCGACTCTGCAGATATGCCTCAAAGAAATAACCTAACCACTAACTAAGAGCATGTCAGGACGTGTCAAAGGAGGGTTCCGTAACTATAAACGCGTAGGGTAAATACGCTAAATGTCGGCCACTTACGGATTTTCTCACTTTAGATCGCTCCGGATCCATCAGTTTGCAACGAAAGGATAGCTTGTTATACGGTTTTAAACAGGTTGATAAATCTATTTTATATTTATAGGACTTTTGTTGACTTTTCTACTAAACGGAAGAAGTATTAAGGTTTAAATGCGTCGAGAACGAAAAAACCTTAAAGTCGGCCGTTCACGGCCCAATGGTCGGTCGCGTTTTTCCTAAATGTCGGCCGGGCCTATTATAATATTAATAAATTATATTAATACATAATTCAATTTTGAGACAGCAAGTTTCATAAATAAATTGAAAAATGACTACCCAGTACCTACACAAACAATGAAAAATACAAAAGTAATCAGCCTGTACAGTAGCACTCGATTCTTAGGCTGGCCGACATTACGATCTTTAATATTTCCAAAGTCGGCCCCTGTTTCGTATAGCTTATTTCTCGAGATTCAGCTAATACCACCCCGGCCGGTATTTGGCGATTGAACGTAAAATAGATTTATTAACATAAAAGCGTTATAAATTTTGCTATTAAGATAATGGAATTCGTAGTATTGGACTTTATAAAACAGACTGCATTTATCTTAAGTCGGCCCCGGCCGAGATTCCGATTTTCAGTCGATACTGGTATTCTAATGGCGGCCCCCTATTTTTCCCTAATACCAATACGCAAAACGTTGAAAAAACTATCTCAAAATATAGTAAAAATATCTTTTTAGTGATAGCAAAGCTAAAAACCAAAAAAAGAAATGTCTTACCGATGTAATATCAATCCCCGAATCGTCGGTATTCACAGCAAGTAAGCTGCTTTGACTACGAACTTTAATGATTCAACGGCGCTATCGCTACTGACGCTCAGTGTGCGAAGAGCAAGTGACGTAATCGTATAGTAACGGTTTGCACTTGAAGAGTATGAACTAAGCTTGCAATTTCAGTGGCAAAATTACCACTTAATTACCTTTTGAATGAATGCAAGCTGAAAATGTGCAGACGGCCGAGGATTGGAGGGGGGCCGACGTTTGGCGTATTTACCCTAATATGTTTTTTTCAAATTACTTCAAAAGTTACTGTGCGATTTGGTTCAAAATAATTTTCCTCAAGAGTTTTTAGCATGATCTTTTTGCATAGAAAATTGCAAGTATCTAAGTCTTATAGTTTAGAAATGCCAGGTGGGGGACCATACAAAAAATTATGAAATTTTAGTTTTTAGTTTTCAATCTTTTCAAATACGACTTAGTTTTCGTACTTAGCGGCATAAATGATGCCAAAACTGAAACGGCTAAAACGGCTCATTAGCTACAAAAAAAACAAAAGCACAAATTCATTGAATAAAATGATTGGAAATTATGGGAACTACAATATCTTAAAGGATCAACATCTTCTTAACCTATAAATTTGTATAGGTATATACGTTATAATATATGATATTATACTATTAATAAAACTGCATATAACCCTCAATTTTCACCCTTCTAACACAAACCCCCCTTTTTAGGGTTCCGTAATACTCAAGGAACTCTTTTATAGTTTTGCTCTGTCTGTCCATCTGCCTGTCTGTCGGCGCCTCTAGCTTCTGAAATTATGAATATAAATGGATGAAATTTGGTATAGTTAAAGACTGTGTATCTCAGTTTTGGCATCATAAAATAATAATAATTTTACATTTCTCCATACTTGTGAAGTGGGGAAGAAAAATATTTTTTTATTCTACTCCATTGTGTGGGGTATTGTTGAATATGTATTTTAAAATAAAGGCAAGGTTTCCTACATGACTTTTTTACAAAGTCAACAATTTTCGAGTAATCGGCCTCCAAAGCGCTTAGTAAGTTGGCTGCTCCTGGCATTTCTAAACTATGAGACTTAGAAACTTGCAATTTTCTATGCTAATAGATCATTATAAAATACTATTTAGATATTCCATAGCTTTACTTAGTATCAATGTTATTATTTAATATGTCCAAATTAATATCTCCTACCAATGCTATGTTAGTGCAAGAAGAATTCAATGTTAGAACACGGTCCAACGAGGCAAGGAAGTTAGCGATGTCTTTAAATGATGGAGGTCTGTAGAGCGCAAGAATACAAGTAGATTTTTTTAGCATTATCTGTATACAACTAGCATCTGCGAACAAAGGTTCTGTAACAATAATATTAGCTAGATTACTCCTAATGTATACAACCCCCTCATTTTTGTTAGTCCATTTTTTATATGAGTTGTATCCATCAATTGCAGGAATGTGTGGGTTGCATGACAGCCACTCTGTAAGTATGATGATGTCTATGGACACGGACATTCTAACCATCATTGATATGAAATAATCACTGTTTGCAGAAATACTCCAGATATTTTGAGTGAGTATCTTTAGACTGTGGATTCTACAGTTTTCAGGGTCGCTTCTACAAGAATCGGATACTTTAATTTCATCTATAGTATTTATGTGATTGCCTAGTACAAAATTGAATGCAATTGTTTTGGATAGAATTTAATCATTATTAAGTCACAACAGTTTAGAGAGCGTAGTAAAGTATACTGTGAGGTTTTTTGTGCCAGTTCCTGGTTACTGTGTTGTGAGGTGGTAATCTTATAATTGCAAGCCGTAGTTATCATATTATGTAGAATACCCAAGTCGAGAGGACAAAATGTAAGTATAGAGTATAGACCTGAGAGTGGTGAACATGCTATGGTTTTTAAGACTATTGCGGTAATAAAATTTACCACTATTTAACCACTACCGTTTTTATTTAAATATGATGCAAGACCATTAATATTGATATGCAAATAAATTTTCTGCAAACAGCACTTTTGAAGTGATATTTGACAGAAAAAGGTCTGACATTCCTATTCTTATTTGAAACACACTGTACAATAATATATTATTATGCCAAATTGGTTAATGTGAATGTGCCATGGGCCATTTCTATCTATTCTTAATACTTAATAGAATATAAAGATAGAAATAGTCTGTCTAACAACACTTTAAACGGGACGGTTTTAGATGAGCGATAATTAAAAGGAAACAAAAATTGTACCAAATTTATTATTACAGAAAATAATTTGATATTTTTTTGTTACTATTCTTCTTTTTTATAGATAAGTTAAATTTGTAATTTTACTGCAATATTGATGTGGCACTTATGTAGGTAACAAGAAATAATTATGAGGATTTCTCAATTTGAGTTTAAATCTTCTATTAGTTGATATACATATCTTCAACTTGGACCGTTTCTACTTTTTGTACTGTGTAGACTTTTATAGTCTTCTAGATGGTTTCTTGTATATGTACACGATGAAACGAAATTGGAAATAGCTAACTATTTGCATCAATAATCTAAGGCTATTCATTACAAGCATAAATGTGTATAGTAGGAAGCAACATGGATATTATTCAGCATAATATAAGATAAGCTATTTGAACTATTGACTACCTTATGTATACTAATCAATGTACTTGCCTGTATCTCTTGAGGGCTCCATCGTCAGCCGTAATTTATTTACAGTCTACAACACCACTTTCATATATTAAATTAGACAACGATGAACCTGTCAGTAACAAGGTCGTTGAACTAAATATACCTACGAGAAGAAACTTATTACATACAGACAGGAAACCAACACACAGAGAATCATATATAACTTTATCACTTGAAAGTCATTACAGTTACACTAGTTGTACTATAGTAATTAAAAACGTTTATCTCCAGTAATTAATAAAAACATCTTCCATTTCCCGCACTGAAATGACAAAACCGAGACAAAACCAAAAACATATTTCAGCGTCACGTCATCCAAATGTCAGTTGTTTTCACAGATTATAGACTTTTTTTTTCAATTGCGTTACGGCATAAAACTATTACACGTTCTAAAGGTGCAAATAGAATAATAATTATTCTCGTTTATATGCATAGATATATAATATTTAAGTACTTTATCTTAGCTCACATCACTTTTGGATGGGAGTTTGCTATAAATTATTATATTATATAGTACTAGTTTTTGCCCGCGGCTTCGCCCGCGTGGAAAAGTGTTTCTCTACTATAGAATGTTACATACATACAATATTATTATATTATTAATCTTCCTCTTGAATCACTCTATGTATTAAAAAACCGCATCAAAATCTGTTGCGTACCTAGTCACGGAGAATAGAGATATGTGTAGTTTAAATTGTACCGTACCTACATACTGAGAGACAAAAAAGCAATGACCAAAGAATTCAAACCTCAATGCAAAAAAGCGACTTCGTTTTACCATAACGTACCGTTCTTAACATTTTACGTACATATAAATCCAAATATAAATCACAGAATATAAATGAATGTGGTTAAAATTGCCAATTTGCGATTTTTGATTTCAATTCAATCACATTTCAACACCTACATGTCCAACATATGTGTCCAACAAATTTAATCTATGGTCATGTCTTTGTTTTGTCAAAGTCAAACGTGCATGTTGCCAGTTGCATGGTATAAAAATGTTAGCTGCGATTCACGGTGGATTATTTTCCGATTTCATGAGGCGAGGTAGCTTTACTAGTTGTGCAGTAAAAAAATAAGTAGGTACTCAACTTTTTTTGTGTAAACTGAGTGGCGTCATTCATAAGTAGAAGTTACAATGGAAAATATTAAAGACTTTCAGTACCCACATACTTTTGTGTTATTAGGTGCTTCTGGTGATCTTGCAAAGAAAAAAATATACCCTACTATTTGGTTCTTGTACCGCGATAACCTATTGCCGAGAAACACAAAGTTCTTTGGCTATGCTCGGACAAAGCAGACCATCGCTGAAGTGCGAGAAAAATGTAAGAAGTATATGAAAGTTCGTGCTGGCGATGAAGAACTCTATGAA
This sequence comes from Glaucopsyche alexis, assembly GCA_905404095.1. Classification (NCBI taxonomy): domain Eukaryota; kingdom Metazoa; phylum Arthropoda; class Insecta; order Lepidoptera; family Lycaenidae; genus Glaucopsyche; species Glaucopsyche alexis. The sequence goes on along the minus strand of FR990043.1, from coordinate 8,115,692 downwards.
CAGTTTTGGGCCGCTAATGACTATGTAGCTGGATCATATGATAAAAGAGTTGACTATGAATTGTTGGATCAAGCAATCACGAAACATGAAAGAGGCCCAGTTGCTAACAGAATATTTTATCTGGCAGTACCTCCAACAGTTTTTGAAGATGTTACAGTAAATATAAGAAATGCATGTGTCGCGCTTAAAGGATATACAAGAGTAATAATAGAAAAACCATTTGGCCGAGATGATCAATCTTCTGATAAGTTAAGTTCACATCTAGCTAGCCTTTTCAAAGAGGAACAAATATATCGTATCGATCATTATCTTGGTAAAGAAATGGTTCAAAATTTAATGACAATTCGATTTGCCAATCAAATCTTCAGTCCTTCCTGGAATCGGGAAAATATTGCGTCTGTATTAATTTCCTTCAAGGAGCCTTTCGGCACAGAGGGTAGGGGTGGATATTTTGATGACTTTGGAATCATAAGAGATGTGATGCAAAACCATCTGTTACAAATTCTATCCCTCGTTGCTATGGAAAAACCGGTCACACTTAACCCAAATGACATAAGAGATGAAAAGGTCAAAGTACTGCGGCATATTAAGCCAATAAATATAGACAACATTTTAGTTGGTCAGTATATAGGTAACCCTAATGGCCAAGGTGAAGAAAAGTTGGGTTACCTTGATGACCAAACTGTACCCAAGAATTCTATAACACCGACATATGCACTAGCCGCTATGTTTATCGAAAATTCAAGATGGGAGGGGGTGCCTTTTATTCTTCGATGTGGAAAAGCCCTCAACGAAAGGAAAGCAGAGGTAAGGATACAGTACAAAGACGTGCCAGGAGATATTTTTGAAGGACATACAAAAAGAAATGAGTTGGTTATAAGAGTGCAGCCGGGAGAAGCATTATACCTGAAGTTGATGAGCAAGTCCCCAGGAATGAAGTTTGATCTGATGGAAACTGAGCTGGACCTGACATACAGCATGAGATATAGAGAGAGTAATGTCCCAGATGCTTATGAGAGGTTAATTTTGGATGTGTTCACTGGTACACAAATGCACTTTGTGAGAAATGATGAGTTAAAAGAGGCTTGGAGAATATTTACACCGGTATTAAAGCAGTTGGAGAAAGAGAAGGTCGAACCTCTCCCATATGTTTATGGATCTCGAGGTCCACCAGAAGCTGATCACAAATTAGCTAAATATGATTTCAAATATTCTGGTTCCTATAAGTGGCAAAAACCCACAATGGATTAATATTTTTAAATGCAGTCTGGTGGTGGTAATTTTAATGGCTCATTTATATTTATTTTCTGCATAATAACTATGTTTAGCTTGATTGTTATAATCAGAATGGGAAACATTCCATTGTAAACTAACAAAAACGCTGCTTTATAAGTAAGGTCATTTTAAGGACAAACTATTACTTGACAGTTTTTTACAAAGTAAAACATTCCAGCATTTGATTTTATACTGAGGAGTTTGATATTCTCATAATTAAATTATTATTTTTTGTGTTACTTATTTAAAGCTTTTTTTAAATTTTAATACATTTGGTACCTATTTAATTAGTAACTTACTGTTATCATGCAAAGGTCATACATATAACCTTGTAATGCAGATTGATTGATTCAGCATGAATAATGGTCGCTATAAAATATATTATCATTTTGAAACTTTCAAATCTTTGATCACTAATTTATACTTAATATTAGAAGCAATGTTTAACTGGCAAAAATATTTTATGAGTAAGTATATTGTTATGTATAAAATATAAAATCTATATTTTATAGACTTATAAATTTACAAGGGCCACTTGTTAGAGACAAGTTAAAGGAATGAGTCAGCAAGTATTATTTTGCTCAGTCATGTAATCATGTCCTTAGCAGGACTGCTCTAACTTCTATAATCACAATAATGTTGATACCTATTTTTATATTAAGTGTATTTCTCGCTTGTCATTTGAATGTTATTTATTATGAAAACTGATGTTTTATACATTTCTAAATTATATTTTTTTAAATATTTGTTTCGTTTTACATAATTTATGTATATAGTTGATTTATGTTTATTTGATGATAAACCCCAAAGATTGATAAACAAGATTTCCTTATTAGACAAATTATTGGTTTTGCTGGGGTCCAGAGCCCAGTAAGGCCAATCTATGCTAATTAATAAAAAGCCTAGAAAGGTTTATTATACCTATCTATCTAGGTATATAATATATATAATCTAGGTATTGTAACATTACACAAGTTGATTAAACAAGTAAACCCTGTATAAAAATAAAATAAAAAACTCCATGATAAAAAATACAATTCATTTGAATATAAATAGTTTAATCTAATAAATTCATTTGAACTTTGTTTCATCTCTAACATTTTATAGTTAATGAAACTACTAAGGTCCTAAAAATTTTGTAGAATGTATTTTCTAGTAGATGTTAAATTAGTCTACTGTCTAGTCATTCCATGAAACCAAGACTAGTAACTAATACTTAATCTGTGCCTGAAATTTAAGTTATCTACATAGATGACTACCTCTGTAGCTCAGTAGTTCAGCGCGTTGGTGCTCAAGCCGAGGGTCGCGGGTTCGAATCCCGCCCAAGGAACAAAAAGTTTTTCTGTGTTCCTGGGTCATGGATGTGTATTAAACATGTTAATAATATAATAAAAATCTTAAATATATGTATAGTACTTATAAAAAGTATTAAATATACTTCCCGTTGTCTGGTACCTGTAACACAAGTTCTTCGGATACTTAGCACGGGACCAGATTGACGTGGTGTGAAGTGTCCATAGATTTTATTATTATTATACATACATATAATCACGTCTCTTTCCCGTAGGGGTAGGCAGAGGCCACTTCTTTCCACTTGCTACGATCCTTACATAGTTACTTGTTTCACTTTGTCCACTTTCATTCTTACCATCCATTCCTCCTCTTACATTCAACGTAGCGAAGCGGCTCTCCATGGGCCACTTTTCGCTTCCGCGAGAACGAGACGTGATAGGTGGCGACACGAAGTGGTATCTATGCTTCATGGGTGGCGATTTGGCGAATGACTTCGCCGCCATTTTGGATAATTAAATTGTTTTTATGATTATCCATTGCGTTCCCACGGACTGGCGGAGAGGATAGGAATAAGGAAAGGGAAGGATAGGTGGTGTGGAAAAGAAGATTGGTAAGTAAAGCCGCGTTTTCACTAGGGGACATGTCGCGGAGGCAAGTCGTCCGACATTCACGTAGTTTGTCCCTGCAACTTTGTCCCTCGACATATGACTTGTTCACACTAGTCAGTGGTGAACAGTATGTAACTAGCGACAAGTCTCACAACCCGTAAATGTCGCTGCGACGTCGGGCGACATGTCGCGGGACACGTACATTACGCGTCGGGCGACAAGGTCGCGAGACAAATGTCCCCTAGTGAAAATGTGGCTTAAGAGTGGGAAATAGGAAATGTTGGATATTACCGCCCAAGAGGGCAAGGGAAAGAACAGGAATAGCTAGGGAAGTGGACAACAGTTCATAGCTCTAAATAAAATTAAATTGTGGTCAGTCATTCAGTGACCTGAGCACTCCTTTTGTATTTAAGGCGAAAATATACGTAGATGACGTCACAGATTCGGGCGTGGCCTAACACTTCCCGCCGCGCCACCCGCATACACCCCGCAGCGCTCGCGATCTCCGCGCGCGGCCGCGCCGCGACTCAAATTATAAACTGAGGAACGGCCCTTTTATACGACTTTAGGATTGATTTAAATGCAACTTGAAAATATTAATTTATTTCTGGTCTATGAGCAAAGAAAAAACGTAGAATGTATAAGCCGCTTCTCCTTCTTCTGTAGAAGCCGGTCGAGGTTATTCCCGAAATCTAGAAATTATTTGGTAGGCAATGCGGCTTCCAACCCATCACTTTTGATTTCATTTTCCACCTCTACGCCCACCAAAATGCAATACTTAGTGCTATTGACAGAATCACTAAAATATCCACTAGGTGTTTTTTCGCTTTCCTAAGCGACAAAAATACCGAAAATGAGTTATATCAATGAGTTTGTTTTTTTTTTTTCTGCGTCGATTGGTCTAATCGTCGTCTTCCTACGACGATTTTTTTGTCGCTTAGATATAGTGAAATTTATACAAAATCATGAATGTTATGTTCACTAAGCGACAACAAAAAGCTATTTATAAAAAAATTCATTTGGATATTTTGAAGAATTTTAAAAATCTACTTAGTCTATTTTTCATGTTTTTACTTTTCTTTTGTTTGCACAAAAATATTTTTACTTCGTGAACACTTTGTACATTTTCTCCATACAAATTATTTGTGAATTGTCCTTACAGTGCATTTAATTTGATACCATTATTTTACGAAAGTGCAACTTGTAGAATTTTACCCATAGTGAAATAAAACAATATTGGCGTAAAGATAGTTTTACATATTTGACACAATAACTATTCGTGCAATGTAGATATTTTTACTTGAAAACTTTTGTTTTTAAGTTTGTCGGTTAGATATATTTTTTTTTGTCGTCGGTTAGATAAAATGTAACTAAAAGTATTAAATTTACAGTGTGTGGGAACCTTAATAAACGCAAACATTGCTAAATATATTTCTATATTTATGCGCCTAATGTTTCGCTAGTTAGTCCTGTCGGTAGTAGAAAATATCAATATACTAGGTTATGGGAGTAAACTTTGCGCACATACTTGGACATAATAAAATAGCTCCTATAGCTGGTCTATTTTCAATTAAATTGGCAACAGTCACTGAAATCGGTGTGGTTTCATTATTATTCCTTTTTTAAGGTTCCGTAGTTCATGTCTCGGAATCCTTATAGTTTCGTCATGTCCTTCCGTTCGACCGACCGTCCGCCCGTCCGTCTGTCCATCCAAACGGTGGTGCTTGAAATATTAAACTTTGAATGGATAAGTTTATTTATCACGTCGACATAGTGCTAAAATAAATGAAGATAATTTTTGGTTACACCTACACGAAAAGGGGAGATATAATTAGGTACATAGACATTATAAGAACATTGAGAGGTTTCTGAGATTATATTTTGATGTACGTACGTATCCGTTTGCGCGACATTCCACTTTTAAGCGCATTTCTTGTTAAAATACGGCGTTTCCTCTCCTCCTTCCTCTAAAAGCCAAACGGCTGGCTCTAAAAATGTGAAAAATTCATGATGGTAGTCCATGTAATAAACTTTGAACGAAAACTATAACGGTCCAAAAAACTTCATAAATTCAGGAATTATAGAGACTTAAATTGAATCAGTTTAGATGAAGATATCTGTGGCTCAGTGGTTAGCGCTTTAGTGCTCAAGCCAGAGGGCGTGGGTTCGAATCCATAAGAGAATAAAAAGTTTTCTGTGGATTCCTTGGAAAAATTACGTTAGCTGGGGTTAAGAATTAACTTCAACGATTAACGAATTAACGCTGCCGACAAAATATGTTACTATGATAAAATTTTAAAGCGATTTTGCCAAGTTGATGTTCATAAAAAATTTATCAGAATATAACAAATATTGTTCATCTCTTTTGTTACATCAAAAGCTGCTATCACCGTACATTTTTAATGACAAATGTATGGCGGTAGTAGCGTTTTTCAAGGCCAGGAAGCCAAATGGACTTCCACCCTTCATGGACAGATGCAATAGTCTCTTCTTAAGACGCCTATCATGGCCATGCCATCAGACGATATGATCAAGGTGCATAGCTTCTCAAAGCAACACCAGGTTTTCCTATCGTCTAGGGAGAGTAGAGGATAGGAATCAATGTTCACTCCAATGACATAGTCTGGTACACGGACGGATCCAGGAAGGACAACCGGGTGGACGGATCTTCTACGGGGGCATGCCACCTACAGGCTTGCCTATATACTTGCTTAGGACAATTTACAACCATGTTTGAGGCTGTGATGAGTTGTTCACTACAGAGCCTACAGATTGTCGTTGTCCATAAAACATCCTAATATTATAGAGAAGATTAGGATAATTGAGATGATATTTCTGCTACTGTCAATGCTTTCAGCGCAGTCTGTCAGAACAATCACACTGCGCTGAAGGCACTGACAGCAGCAGAAAGAAGAAGGGGCATTTTTGTATGGATCCCGTCCCCACTACTGTAGCACTACAAGACATATATCAAAGGACTTAAAAAGCGTGTAATTTTTTTGTATGACGAAAAATCTGTAAACCATGGGAGAAAAAAGTTAATGAGAGTTATAAGTGAAAAAAAGTTTAAAAAATCATTCTGTATTATTGCACCATTTCATAGTGTTGCTAATAAGGAACCATTTTCGGGTAGTAATGGTATACAGCAAGCTTCAGAAAAGTGTTATATTTTGATAAATTGTCCCATATTTTGAAGAAATGTATGGAATGATAATAAAATGCTAAAATAAGCTCTTTCCTAAATTTTGTCACATACTTACATTATGGGAATTGTTTCTTACTTGCGATACTATTTAAAGGTGCAGTACACAGGATGTTTTTTTTTTCATAATTTATGGGTTCGAATCCTGTCTAGGAAAAATGAGTTATCAAAAATGATGCAGTTTAAGTTTTCATCAAGTCGGCCTCGATATTCCGTAGGGCTAAATTGCTATTGCTAATTTTTTTTGACTTCTCTTACAACGCCCAGAAGAATAATTCACCATGTACTATATCTTTTTTACTTTTTTTCTGTACCTAATCGTTTTAAAATTATTTTTGCTATTTAATTATATGTATTTTAATGTAATTGTTTTATCTGAATTATTTGATTTTACATAAACCACTTTTCCAGGCCAGGATTCGAATCCGCAAATTAGGAAAAAATTACATTTTGTATTATTGCACCATTCGATAGCGTTGCAAGTAAGAAATAATTTCCAGAAAGTAATTAGGTATGTGCGAAAAAATTGAGGAAAGAGCTTATTTTTAGTATTTTATTATCATTCCATACATTTCATCAAAATATGAGGCAGTTTATCAAAATATAACACTTTTCTAAAGTTGAGTGTATACCATTACTTTCCAAAAATTTTTCCATAGTAGCAACACTATGAAACGGTGCAATAATATAGAATGATTTTTTTAAACTTTTTTAACCCTCATTTACTTTTTTCTCCCATGGTTTAGAGGATTTTCGTCATATAAAACAATGACACTTTTTTAAGCCCTTTCATTTGATATATGTCTTATAGTGCTACAAGGATGGGGACTTTTTGCCCTTTCTTTCATCTAAATTAGTTATGGCTTGTGTTCAAACGCTAAACATGCTAGGACGAGATAACAGCATCAGTCTGGTATGGGTTCTAGGCAACGGCAATATCTCTGGCAACAAAACCGCGGATGAGCTGGGTAGGCTTTGGGCCAATTGTGTCACGGTGTCATGCCCAGAATCGCTATGTGGAATATCTCCCAGCACTACCAAGAGAGAACTCAAGGAATGGGGCCGCCGCTTAAGTATAAAGCAATGGGCTGAAATCCTAGGCCTTGAGTTTTTACTTCTATATTTTTTATTATTTCAAGATCAAAATTAGCTAACGTTTTAGCTTGTTTTAGTCAGACAAGGGAACTGCAATTAATTTTTATAAACAAGAAGAAGGAGAATATTGTCAGTTAGGAGCAAAAATTTACAATGTCATTAAATAATAAATTTACTAAGATAACTTTAGCCGTAGAAAATTCTTAATGTAAGCATCATTTATGTAACTTATCTTGTTTTATTTTATAAACTCTTAGGCCATTTAGATGAATACTCCTATATTTTTTTAAAGTGTTTGGAATTAGTTATTTTTACCTGTTATTACAGAAAATGTATCTATAGCTTATCTATTTTTACATGTTGCTGAAAACCTTTAAAATAAAATGTAGGCAATTTTACTTGCTATTACATAACTTTCGTTGATAGCTTAGATAATTTTACCTATTTTTCGAATTAGGACTTTTTTACCTAAGCGACATAAACTGCCTGTAATTCGAAAGCTATATGACTCGTTTTAATATCAAAAATTGCTATAAAATAAGATACACGTTGTATCTTATTGATATCTACACTAATATTATAAAGAGGAAAACTTTGTTTGTATGTTTGTTTGTTTGTTTGTTTGTAATGAATAGGCTCAAAAAGTACTGGACCGATTTCAAAAATTCTTTCACCATTCGAAAGCTACATTATCCACGAGTAACATAGGCTAAATTTTATTTTGGAAAAAAATTGGGTTCCGTAAGATATTTGGGGGTTTCGGACACAAGGTGTAAAAAATCAACCAGAAAAGTTACTTATTTTGCGTACGCTGCCTAAACTATAAAGGATAGAACCATAAAATGTTCTAATTAATTGTAGATCTTATAAATATCTACAAAAAAGTCCGCGACACACTATACCTATCTATATCGAGTGAGGCACAACAACCATTTTTTTATTTAGAAATCTTGAATTTTTTTTGGACTACATTTAAACGCGTTTATTTTATTCATGCTATTAATCCTTATCAAAATAAATTATTTCATCACTAAGTACAGTTTATGTAGATAATATTTGGTCTTTGAATAATTAAAATTGGACGTTTGGTTTTGAAGTTATGGCGAAATTAAAATATTACGATTTCTGCTGCACGGCCCGCTGCGAAGTGGGCGTCACCAAGGCGGGGGTAGGCGTGCGGGAGGGAATTTAGATCTATGAGTAAGGTACCCGCAGTATTAGTATCAGTATTGTACCCATAGATTATACAGATACATACTATTGTACCCGTGCGAAGCCGGGGCGGGTCGCTAGTATAGATATATAGATGTATGTTAAAACCATCTAAATCCGACTATTTTGTGATTTTTAATGATTTTTTTTTTTCTAAAAATTTTAATGTTAAATCACTCTTCTATAAAGTTTACTAAATTAATGCGTCATATGTGTCTTTCTTTAATTATTATATTTTCTTTAATTATTATTTTTTATCAATTATTATTATTTAAACTGGAAATATCATAATATGTATTATATAAAATATAAATTTGCTCTCCTACGCTATCGAATTGGATTTTGTCTGTAATGGTAGTTGTATGTGTGTTAAATAAATAAATAAATGTCGCTTAGGCATTTTTACCTCATATACTATATACCTCAAAACGTTGATATACTAAATAGACAATTAAAACAGAAATAATATAATATATAACTGTGGTAGAGCCACGCTTCGGCACGAATGGGCCGGCTCGACCAGGTAAATACCACGGCCTCACAGAAAACCGGCGTGAAATAACGATTGCGTTGTGTTTCGCCGAGTGAGTGAGGTTACCGGAGGCCCAAGGGGGGATTGGGGATTTTAAGGACCAGGAACGCAAGTCGCAACACCAGAGGAGTTACAAGTGTAACTCCTCTGGTGTTGCGAGTGTCCATGGGCGGCAGTAATCGATTATCATCAGGCGATCCATCTGCTCGTTTCCTGGTTCATTACATAAAAAAAAAATATCTATGGACGCTTCACACCACGTCAATCTGATCCCGTGGTAAGTTCTCGAAGAACTTGTGTTACGGGTACCAGATAACGGAAGTATATTTAATAATTTTATACTATACACATAATTAAGATTTTTATTATATTATACACATATTTAATACACATCCATGACCCAGGAACATAGAAAACTTTTTGTTCCGTCGGCGGGATTTGAACCCGCGACCCCCGGCTTGAGCAACGACACGCTCAACCAACTGAGCCACATAGGTCGTCATAGAAATAGAACTATACACTTTCTGTGAAATTTACAAGTAGGTACATATTATATAATAAAATATTATACTATAATATATACTATATAATATTATATTAATATATTATTAAAATTTCAAGTAAGAAATTGAAGGAACAAAAAAGTACATTCAACGATCGAACATTTTCATTCTATCGTAGGCAGAGTGCTCGCTAAGGTTTTCATAATTTATTTTTTACGGCATGTTGTTCCCTATTATTTCAAGAGTAAAATAAACGATTGCGAAATAGCGGCACCGCGGAGAGTGACACAACCTCCTCGTACGAAAGTCAGCGGCTCACTGTCCCGCGCGCCCGCTCACGCACCGCTTACAAATATTTTCACAAAATAATAGTTATTTACGTATATTTTGAAAACAAAACGGTATTTCGAAAAACCCAACGATGAAATTGTAGATAAATATATTCTTCACATTTTCGTAAAAGAACCATCTTTATAGCCGTAGTAGGTAGTAAGTAGATAGAAAAAGAAATCTGAAAACAGGGTTTTTTAATTTTAATTTATTTAATATTAATCTTCGTCTTATTAAAAAAATTAACGATGATATTAAAGATGAAGGATTGAAGTGTGAAATGTATATTTTTTTGAATTTTTTTATTCCCATTTTTCGGAGTAGTTCCGACTCAAACTGAGCGATTTTTAAGCTTTAGGGGCTATTTGCCCCTTAAATTACGCTGAGGAGAGTTGAGCTTGCATTGTTGATAGGATGTTACATGCATTAGAAAAATTGCAATTATTTCCGTTATTAATGTTCTATATTATTAGCAATAAATTAATACTAATAATTTTAACTATAATAATTTTATTTTAACTAATCAATAAAAAAGTTGTCACATATCTACGGGGCCATCCATAAATAACGTCACACGAATTTCACGATTTTTTACCCCTACACCCCTCCTTGTCACAGTTGGTCACATTTGTGAGACCCCCCCCCCCCCCCCCCCTCCCTAGTGTGACGTCGCATATTTTGCAAATTTACATTTAGCAATTATTGAATAAGAATATCGGTTCCGAAATCAGTTTTATTTCCATTTAAATTATTTTTAATAAAATTAACATCAAATGAAACAATTAACAAAACAAAAAACGATTAATTATATTAATTAAAGAAATTAACGAAACAAATAACGATTGACTATGTTAACTAAAGAAATTAACAAAACAAAAAATAATAATATTAATAGAATTATCTTTAAATTAAAGATACAAACTTAATAATCTTCAATCCATGGACTTTGAACCCACTCCTTTAAATTATTTATAACTGGCATATATGTTTTTGAGGTTTTCGTAAAGTAATAGTTTATACCTAGTTCGTATTTTAACAGATAATTTATTAGATTTTGAAATGTGACGTCACAATATTTAGGACCCCTCCCACCCCATTGTCACACAATGTCACACCCCCTCCCTCCCCCTTAACGTGTGACGTTATTTATGGATGGCCCCTACCTGATCTACCTCAACATCAACACCACGAAGTATAGATACCTACTAGGGAATGGAAGAACCGGTCTGATTTGAGAACCGGGAATTTCGGGACTGGGCATGTTTGGAACCGAGATTTCCCGGCAAATTGTAATTTCGCGGTGTAGCGGCTAAGCTACTCGGTCGCGCGGACGCATATAAGTAACTAGAGCCTTAAGTACAGAATCTAATATAAACTATCATTCTATCCTTTTATCGTGCAATATTTTTAATTTTTGTCGGTTCGCTTTCGGAAATGATTAAAAAAATTTTTTTAGCTAATATTTACAATTACCGATGACAGTTTACTTAAATACTTGTAAATTTTAATATAAATCTGTTCGGTACCGAAAGTACCGAAATTCCCGGTTCTCAAGTTTCGATTCCCGGTTCTCAATTTTCTATTCCCGGTTCTCAGAGCGATTCAAAATTCTGGGAATTCCCGGGAATTTCGGGACCGGGATTTCCCGGCTCCATACCCTAATACCAACACGTTGGATTATCTGGAACCAAATTATGATCCAGATTCTGGCGGTATAAATCCAGAGGGCAGAGCTCCATTTTCAATTCTCTGAATTTTCTCATAACCGGAATCTTTTCGACCGGTGAAAATTCAGAGCATTGAAAATAGAACCCTGGACTTATACAATAAAGTTGAAAATCGTACACACAAATGTTGTCAAATGTCAATGTCAAATGTGACAGTTGTCAAATTGTTTGTTCAATTTTCAGCTCTATTGTATTGATCTAGAGCTCTATTTTCAATGCTCTGAATTTTCTCCGGTCGGTGAGATTCCGGTAATACAGTCCCGGACTTATGATCCTATATGATCCGGATTCCAGAACGCCGGTGAAAATTCAGAGCACCTCAAATAGAATTGCGCTTATCCCAGGTACAATAAAGTTGAACATCGAAGTTTCCAGTGTTGAGGTGCCATTAATTACTGTTAACCAAGGAATTTGTAAGTACCTAATAAACAACTTTACTTACAAATTCCTTGCTGATAACATTGACATTTGACTTGACATTCATGTGTTCGATTTTAAGCTCTATTGTATTAGCGCTGAGTTCTACTTTCAATAATCAGAATTTTCTACGGCCTTCCGGATTCCGGAGCATACTAGGTATAGTCCCAGCCTTACAGTTATCAGTGCAGTTTTTATGTCGCGGTTGCGACTACAAAAACCTGTCGTGGGTGCGAGCTCTGGGTGGTATTACAGCACAGAATTCAAATTTCTGTATTCTGTGTATTACAGTTAACAAAAATGTTTGTATCGTGTCTAGGGAATGTTATTATTCGACAAATTTTACTATTCGAATAATTCGAATAATGGCTAAACACTATTCGAATAAATTCGAATAATTCGAATAATACGAATATTGGTAATAAACTTTAAATACAAGTAATATAATGCGTTTATATATACCTGCATATTTAGTAATAATTAAATGTGAAGTGTTTTATAAATTACTCTAAAAAAAACAACGTTTTTTAGTAAAAAAAAAATCTTATTTTAAGTTTCAAACTTTAAATGCTAAATTGCAATAACTTTTTAAAACTATTAACACATGAACGGTTTAGGTCTGGAGCAGACCATGGATTTGGTTGCCAACTAAGTGGTTTCTGCCAAAAATTAAGGAAAAGATCCTCTAGAGGAGAGAATTTTTGGGTTCGTATTTTCTGGTTTTTAATTGAGTCAAGCTATTGATCGATTTAACACAGACAATCGATTTAAAAAGTCAGACCGTTTTAAATTAACCTTTTGGTAGTATAATTTAATGTTCCTATAAAGAAAACTAATATTACAGAACATATTTTTTTATTATTTATATATCATTTTGTTTAAGATTGAAGAGAAATATATTTGCAGAGTTGGAACACTGAGCAGAAATCGCAATGCACTGTAAATAGTGTTCTAATATAGATAATGCAGCTGAAAACTCGAAACACACGAGTGTCATGCTGTCATAATGGTCTGCTCCAGACCTAATCGATACATGTGTGTATAAACCGTAGTAAGAATAAGTAAACAAGATAAACCGTCAAAATAAAAACACTCAAAAAAGATTTTAATGTTATGTTAATATCATATCATAAAAAAACTTCATAGTTGGTAAAAAGTGGGTGGAAAATCTTCAAAACAGAAATAACCTTTTCCATTTTCAAGTTAGCCATATTTTTGGTCTCTTTATGTTTTCAATTTTTTTCTTGAACGATGAGTCTTATTAAAAAGTAAGTAAGGTTAGGCAGAAGGCATCAATGCAGAAGTAGGCAAGTAGACGTTGTACTGCAAGAACGCAGTGTTTCATGTTACAAACCGGTAGAAAGAGACTGAAAAACATTTGACAAGGCCGTGGAAGAATTTAATGGCAGACTTAGCCTTGGCAAGACCGTTAAATTATTTCCACTTGTTGAAAATTAACACTTAGATGCAGTTAAGTTCAGAAACAGCTTCTTCGGGCCCGAAGGGGCTATGTTACTGACAGCACAGTGGAGAAGACTTGCTTAAATAAATCTAAAACCCTAAAGACCGAGGCGAAGGGCGAGTGGTCTCACCTCGAGACCAAACTCGAGAGCCCTAGTATCGAGTAGAAACACTGATACGTCCGTGAACACATACAAAAGGATGAACGAGAACGGTCGAGAAATTTGGTCCTAGATGAGTGGATTTACTCACTTTAACTTCATAAGTTAAAGTGAACTTCTGAAGGGAGGGTAAGTAAACGTGACCTGGTAGGGGATATATTAAAGCCTACTTTTCATATAGAGTCCAGTATGATCAAGCAGAGTACATATTATACAATGGGCTGGCATACCTTCAGGAATCCAGGCTATGACAATTGGACATCTATCTGGAGAAAGATAAGATATCAAGACTCTTAAAGATTATCTTTAATGTCCTCACCTTAACCCGATTAAGTATACCCTGATAAGAGCTTAGAAGCTAGTCAGAAGCCGCAAATTGTCACCTACAGTACCCTCACAGCACTAAAACACGCCCTGATATAAGAATGGGAGAGAATATTGCATAATTGGGCTCCAAAACCTCGTTTTCAGTATGACAAACCTCCTCCAAGCTGTTGTCAGGCCTCGAGGAGTTATTGAAAACCGCAATTTTATATAACATGTAAATTTAGTTATTAAGACTAAGATTAAAATGGTTAATTTTTGTTTAAACATAAAAATTATACACTGATATATATAATTTATTACTTATTAAGAAAACTGATAAATCGTGTTATAATATTTTGAAAAATATGAAATTTTAAATGATTTGTACTTAGTTTTGCTGGCCAGTGTGATACTGTAATAATCAACTTAACTAGGTATCCTTTATCGTTTCACTCTGTTCGTCCGCCTGTCTCTCTTTCTATCTGCTCTTCTAGCTATATTGCGTCTAGATATAGGTTTTGGTTTCATAAAAAAATATAATATAGTTAAGTACACTTCACATGTATGGAAAGCCACCCCGGATTTGTATACATGTAAAGTGTGTGTTGAATATTATGTCTCTTAAAATAAAGGAAAAGCTTTATACATGACTTTTACGAAGTCAACCACTTCCAAGTAATCGGCCTCCAAATTGGTTTCACCCACCTCTGTCATTTCTGAACTATGAAGATTAGGAACTTACAATTTTCCATGCTGGTAGATCATGGTAAATTCTCTTTAGGAAAGTTATTTTGAATGAAATCGAACAGTACGATTAAGATACTAAAAATCTTATTACGCTTTATAGTAACATAACCCAAGGAGGGTTATGTTACTATAAAGCCAACCCAAAACACGTCCTAACACGCTCTTGGTTAGGTTATTTTGACAAGCGTGTGAGTATGGATTTCTTTCGCTGAGGCCTGTAGGAAGTATTCACTTTAAATATTCTTTTTATTTAAACACAGTTTTGTATTATTTCACAAACAATGTAGTAAAGTCTGTTTTAGGATATTATTGACGACAATATTAATAAATAATAAAAATAATGTATTAAATAACGAAACTTTTCCGGTTTATATACAACTTTATTAATATTATTAACATATTTTTGAAAAATAAATAAAATATTTTTATTATTCGTTTTATTCGAAATATTCGAATATTGAACCCAGTCATATTCGAATAATAAAATCGTCGAATATTCGAATAAAACGAATATTCGAATATTCGAATAATATTCCCTAATCGTGTCGCAGTACGATAGATAAAGCCGTAGTCGCCTGGGATATAACCCTGTACGTCTATGGATATAACTATATTACGCTTATTACGGCATAATTATCGTGCTGCGACATATATATTAACTAAGCATTTGCTCAAAGAAATTGTATGACCGCATCTTCTAAATATCTTTGTCAAATAAACAGGGAAAAGAAATACAGATACACACGAAAGGGAAAGAGACAAGAAATTTGATCAAATATTAGAAATCCAAGACCTGCCCACCGCAAGCCCACTGCCCACGTTCTTACAGTCTGACAAGGATCTTTTGGCACGTGGACAAAATCAGAACTAACATCGCCGTCTTGTAAAATGTCACTTTTAGTATTATGTATTGTTTTGTAGTTGCGACACTTACCTTTTGGCACGTGAATAAAATCAGTACTAACATCGCCTCGTACTAACATCGTCTTGTAAAATTTCACTTTTAGCTTAGATCTTATACTACGGGATACGCCTTACATGAGCTTTCCCCTCTGCCGAGGTATAAGATTTTTGAATCTAATGCGTTCATAAAAACTATTTGCGTAATCGATTTTAATCATTATGTGCATCGGTATAGCATCGAAAGGACGTCCGAAATGCTCCGCTGAAAATGCCGATTTGTGCTCTTATGTCCTGTAAAAACAAGTCCAACACGTCGAATCTTAAAAAAGATGGAATAACCTTTCATTTATGAGTATTTTTTTATTTAATTATTGTATATTTCTATTTAAATGTAATTTCGTAAAAATCGACGATGTATCGAATAGCGGTGTACACGAGACAGATAATCGTAGAATATTCGATCGTACTCCCCACGAGACTATTGTTGTTAGATATAGAATTTTGGTCTTTATTTCCTATGCAATAGATTCGAATATTACTATGGCACTTAATTCTCGAAACATGGCGGAACTTTTTTATTACTTTTTGAGTGACGTGACAATCACTAGAATAACGATGTCGATAAAAATTAATTTTTTTCTTGGTAAACTAATTTTATATTTTGTGATGTAAAAATATTGGATTGCTTTTACACTTTATACGACAGATCAAGCAATGCATGTATGTATGTGATGTTTATTATTTACCCTACCGCAACTTTGAAACTTGAAAGGCTGAACAGTTTATTTGGATGTTTGAAATATGGACTATGGGGTATCGTTATAAAATCAAGATGTTCCCAGCCAGAGGGACACAAGTTTTCCTTGTTTGAAGCGCAGTTCATTTTTAGGGTTCCGTAATACTTGAGGAACGCTTATAGTTTCGCTCTGTCCATCCGTCTGTCTGTCTGTCCGCGCTTCTACCGTTAGCCTAATTATGAATATAAATGGATGAAATTTGGTACAGTCATAGATCACAGATTAGTATTATGTAGCTAGATCATAGATTGTGTATAGATCTCGGATTTGGCATCATAAAATAATAATAATTTTAGTACCTGGGTGACTATTTATTGTAATAATATGGTGGGTGGTGTTTAGGTGATAATCTACATAAACTTAAAAAGTAAAATGTGAACTGATAATTATTATTATTTACAATCGATTTCTGTGTAGATTAGGTGTTTAATCTCAAACATTAACTACATTTTTTTAAACTTGTCTAAAAACTATAAAAAATAAAAAAATTATAATTATATACTTGAACATATAAAAAAAACAAAAGTAAGGCACCGAGCAGGTTTCGAACCCGTAACACTCGTTTCTTGCCATTTGCGTCTTAACCCGCTGGACCAAACGGACAGTGGCCGGCAGGACGAAATTAGCGACCATATTCTGCGTGGAAAGAAAAACGCATTAAAACACGAACACGCATTTTCCCAAACATAAGACTAATCTAGATCGATTGTTTACCCCCGAAAACCCCCATATACCAAATTTCAGCGAAATCGTTAAGAGCCGTTTCCAAGATCATGGTTATATACATATACATAAATATACAAGAATTGCTCGTTTAAACGTATAAGATATTCTAGGTGTGGGGATGAACTTTTTTTTATTTCTATCCCATCGTGTGGGGTATCGTTTAATAGGTATTTTAAAATAAAGGCAAGGTTTCATACATAACTTTTTTATAAAGTCAACCATTTTCGAGTAATCGGCCTCCAAAGTAATTTATAAGTTGGTCCCCCCTAGCATTTCTAAACTATAAGACTTAAAAACTTACAATTTTCTATGCTGATAGATTATGCTAATAACTCTCTAGGAAAAATATTTTGAACCAAATCAGACAGTAACTTTTGAAGTAATTTGACAAAATATTACTCGTTTATAGTTACGGAACCCTCCTTAGACGTGTCCTGATATATTCTTGATTAGGTTAGGTTATTTTTTCTTTGATGTTTGCAAAAAAGGAGAGTTGTATGTTTAGTGTTCATAATAATATCTACGTATGTGAGTATTTGCGTATGTATGTGCGTATATGCAGTCTATAGTATACGTAGAAGCTATGGCGGTTTTAAAAAGCTTCACATAGATAAGTGGTAAATACAGCCTATAGGTACGCGTTAAGTTTGCAGTGAGTCATCAGTGCAAATGTCTAGAAAGCAATGACGCTTAGCTCGTGTTCACTTTTGACAATAAAGGTAAGCCAGTTTAACATTTGTAATTTGTACTGACGACTCATTGCAAACTTAACGTGAATAGACTGTATTTACTACTTATGTATGTGAAGTTTTCTATTGCTGCCATAAATTTTACGTGTAATATAATATAATATGTATATCGGAATTATTCGGAATGGTTTTATTTCAACAAAATACATTATTTTCAAATAACGAAGATGTGACCAATACAAATTCATATCGACAATATATCGATATAATTTGTATTGGTAACATCACTTAACATGTCAGTGTATTAGTGCGTACGCTACACTGTTATATTAGCGCGAGTCTTATTTGTGTGAAATAAATAAGCTAGTGTTGCAGTTTTATAAATGTGTGAGTTTGTAACGATTACAATATTTTTGTGAATGTGTGATTTTGTTTTCATTGTGGGAGTTACCCTCCCCGCACCAAAATTGGCAGAAAGTTTTGTTTGAAAATTTCCTCGCGTGCCTTATCTTGTAGTATATAATCTAAGACTTTTAGTAATAAATATTGTTCTTATTTGCGACACTCACGCCCCCATCAAGTGCCAAAAGATCCTTGTCCTACTGTACGAGCGATTTTTTTTTGTGGTCGCTACTTCTTTGAGTGACAAATGAGTGTATTACTTTATCTCAGGAACAAAATATATCATTAGCTGGGACTATATGCACCGGAATTCGGAAGGCCGCAGAAAATTTTGAAAATAGAACTACTTAGGCGTTAAATGAATAGAGCTGAAAATCTTTTTTTTTCTGTAATGAACCAGGAAACGAGCAGACGGATGACGGATCGCCTGATGGTAAACGATTACCGCCGCCCATGGACACTCGCAACACCAGATGAGCTACACTTGTAACTCCTCTGGTGCTGCGACTTGCGTTCCTGGTCCTTAAAATCCCCAATCCCTCCTTGGGCCTCCGGTAACCTCACTTACTCGGCGAAACACAACGCAAGCGTTATTTCACGCCGGTTTTCTGTGAGATCGTGGTATTTACCCGGTCGAGTCGGCCCATTCGTGCCGAAGCGTGGCTCTCCCACAGTTAATCTAAGTGTCAGGTGTCGTATGACATTGAGTCTACACTCATGTGTTCGATATTCAACTCTATTTCAGTAATAGATAATATTATAGTCCCAGCCTTTGATGACGGAAGAAGGTAACCAACTAACCACCCTAAAATTCATCCATCCATTTTATGAAAGAGAGGTACTTACATACTAATGGATCTAGCATAGAGTATCCTATTTCTTTGGTTAAAGTTGGTTAAAGTGCATACTTGACGTTCGAACTCTTTCTAAAAAAAGCTAGCCCAAAAATCGTGACTGTGACATTTCCGAAGTTTCTTGACATTTGACTTGGCAACATTTACTAGGCTGTCAGCTGAGTTTAGTTTACGTCGAGCAAAATATGGTGGTGTTATGATTGAAAAACACATTTAATGAATTTGTGATCGTCCTAATGCACTTATAAGTTACCTTATATGTTTGTAACAAAATGAGACCTTATTTATGTTGGTTTTGTGGCAAGAACTAATGTTGCATTAAATGTTGTTTGTAATAATTAGATAATGGTGTATATGTAAGTATCTTTGTTTGGAGTTTGCACGCAAAAAACATTTTGATACATATTTGTCGTCATATCAAACTTCCTTGTAATGTTTTCTCAAAATTTATTTGAATATCTCGTAAAGTGCCCACAGTTACGTATTTTAATCGATTTCATTTGATAGGCGTTTGTGACGTTCGTGTTTATTTTGAGCAATTATTTTGCGCCTTGTTATCACAGCACACGGTATGAACATGAGCATAATGTTATTTTATGTGATTATGTGTGTATTTAACAATATTTTACATTATTAAACTGTTACTCAGTCAGTATTATGTAATAAAAAATAAATGTGTATCATATCTTTTAAATGACTATGATCATAATTTTCTGCTGAATGTAAACTACAACTGGTATCTTATTTTCAGTACTAATGGATATTCACATAAGAACTATTAAAATTTTGTAACAAAAGAAATCAATTGTGAGGTGTTTTAAAACAAATACCAAAATGTTGTATGTATTTCATGTTGACTCTGGTCAAATGACCACATATGACATGAATTTAACACTACAAACGTAAGTATATAATTTAACAATTCATATAAAATTTATTATTTTAAACATACATACTTGTCCTCATATTAATATTACAATTTTATTTTCAGTGTTGCTACTTTAAAACTTGCAATTGAGAGAAAAACAAAAATTCCTGCAAACTCGCTAGTGCTGTTAGTGAGTGGCGGAGATGTGCTTCATCCGGACAACATGGTGTCATCATACAGCGCGGGGACAGACACAAATCCCATATATATGTTCAGCAAGCCTAATGTCAAAGACAACCATATTAAGCAATCAAGTAAGAGATGATAAGAGACCATGTATATGTCACCATAAAATTGTAAAAACCCATTAGATTGTAATATAACTAGTGATATTGTAAAATGTTCTTTGCACGCGAATATGCTGCCAATAATTTAACACATTACAGTAGGGCCTCGATAGTCCGAACCCCTGCTAATCCGAATGCCTCTATAATCCGAACGACCTCCCTTCCCCCGCCCAAATCGCTCCCGTAGCCGCGCCGTCGCATTCCGCACGTCTTAAGTACCTACTACACATATTGTTTTTGACCGCCCCGCGCGCTATTCCGCCACTTTGTTATAGGTACATATCTTTGTACTGTATTTCTGTGTTTTATCATGGCTTCGACATCCAAGAAAAGTGTTATGTATTAATTAGTGGGAAAACACGTAACGCTTACAATTTCACAAAAGTGTGAGATTTTAGACAAGATTAAGGACGGCATCTCTTTCACTATTCTCGCACAGGAGTACAACGTTGGGAAGTCAACGATTTCAAATATCAAATGCATTTTAAAATGTTTACATACTATAATCTGAACGCTGCGTACATCCGAACAGGGTATATATTTTGGGTGTTCGGATTATCGAGGCCCTACTGTATTTTTCGGAGATTATAAATATATCTAGTTATGAATCTTTCGATATATTTATACAATCTCATTAGTTATTTTACAATCTAATGGTTTTTACAATTTTACGCTGACATATACATTTTATGCCTTTTTGGTAATGTCACCAAATGGGCCGGCTCCACCAGATAAATACCACGACCTCATAGAAAATCAGCATGAAATAACTCTTGCATTGTGTTGAGTGAGTGAGGTTACCAAGTCGAGAATACAAGTCGCAACACATTTTATTTCAAACATTTGATTGAAATTGTGGCTTTGTACATTTAATGGAAAAGTGTGCAAGGTTTTATACAAGAAAGATATATTTTCTATCTATTAGATCTATAATATATAGTAAAAACTGTTTTGCAATTAATGTTATATCATTTTAGTGTGTGATCTCAGCCCCATAGTGGAAGTGAGCACTGGCGAATCTTGTAGTGATATGCGTAGTGGTTGTGAAACAAAGTCTATTGGTGAGCTCAAGAATGCGGTTGATGTGTGCTGTTCCCTGCCCCCGACGCTGAACACTGTCATATCATGTGCGACACTTGCACAACAGTTTAGTGACCTAGCTCACGAAGTGTCGAGGAGTTGTGACCAACTTGTCCATGAACAACATCTGCAGCATCAGGTGATTTTCATCTGTTAATTTCATTTTTGAACAAGCAATAAACATTAATTGTTGTTGATGAAATAATCATCAATTCAAAGAGGCACCTTAGTATTTTCAATGTAAATAGATGTGTGTTTAGTCTATACTATTCTATATTCTATACTAATATAATAAAGAGGAAAAGTTTGTTTGTTTGTATGTTTGCATTAAATAGGCTCCAAAACGACTACACCGATTTTGATAAAATTCGGCACAGATATAGAGTAGACTACGGGGAAGGACATAGGCTACCTTTTATCACGGAAGTTTCTACTGTTTCCGCGACATTAACACATTAACATTACAAAACTAGATGTTGCCCGCACGAAGTTGCGGGCAACGTCTAGTTTTGTAATAAAGCTTTTTAAATTTAATTATATTCAGTTTATAAATTACAATTATTTTGTACAGGGCTGGGCAGCAGTTGTTGCCAACTTAGAGGACATTTTTAACGAATTTAATGAAAGATCTCGAAGTTTTAAAGAATCATTTAGAAAGCATCGTCTGAAAAAGGAAGAATATCATGAAAAATTAAATACGTAAGTGCACTTTTCAATTTCTATTTTGTAATTATTTTTATTTCACATTAAGTAGTAAAAATTTCAGCAAGTAGAAATATAAAGCATATCTTGTGTATAAACTTCTTGTGTCACAGTGTAGA
This sequence comes from Glaucopsyche alexis, assembly GCA_905404095.1. Classification (NCBI taxonomy): domain Eukaryota; kingdom Metazoa; phylum Arthropoda; class Insecta; order Lepidoptera; family Lycaenidae; genus Glaucopsyche; species Glaucopsyche alexis. The sequence goes on along the minus strand of FR990043.1, from coordinate 8,093,336 downwards.
ACTCCTCAGTAATGACTTGACCAATAAAAAAAAGATTGCAGGTGTATTTGGTAGGTATGAAAATAGGTTGTAATCTATTTTTCATACCCCTATGTGATAATGATGGTCCATCCCAAATTTTATTTTTATTATTGTGTCTATTTTTTATTTTGATTATTTTATAATTTGGCTATAAAAATACTTAATATTATATCCCAAAATTTTCACGCTACCACCATTATTAATTGGGGTAGGTGTTAAAGCAATATTAGTAGTGTGATAATCTTTGACCCTCAGTGGTCATTTTACTCAATGTCTGCATTACTTATAGGTGTAGGTTGTAGGTGTAGGATATAGGTGTAGGTAGAAGCTAGTGTAGGTGGTAGGAATAGAAGTAGGTTGTAGGTGTAGGTAGTGTGTGTAGGTAGTAGGTGTAGGTTGTAGTCGTAGGTGGTAGTAGTAGGTGTAGGTTCTTTTTATTTATTTTATTACATATAAATTAACCATAATAATTGACTATGCATGTGTTCAATGATAAATTTATGTTTAAATACTATTTTATATCAATGTAGGTAACTTGTTTGTTGTGACGAAACAAGACAATGGATCGAACACACTTTAGGTAAATTAAAATAAGGTTAAGATATATTTACATACTTTAATTTGGGTTAAAGACAAAGTTTAATGTAAAAAATTGTGTCACTTAATTGCAATGGTTTTTAGGGTTCCATACCCAAGGGGTAAAAACGGGACCCTATTACTAAGACTCCGCTGTCTGTCCGTCTGTCTGTAACCAGGCTGTATCTCAAGAACCGCGATAGCTAGACAGAAGAAATTATCTATTTCTGTTGCCGCTATAACAATAAATACTAAAAACAAAATAAAATTAATATTTAACGAGGGCCCCCATATAACAAACGTGATTTTTTTGCCATTCTGTAAGGAACCCTAAGTGCGCGAGTCTGACTAGCACTTGGCCAGTGTTTTACTCATGAATCGATTAACAATATACTGGACGAATTTTTCCTTATTTCTGTGCTTGTGGCATAATTCTATCAAGAAGTAATCTCCAATTTCGTCCTAATTTTCCTTAAAACTCATTGTCTGCGGCGATTAGGTCACAGACCGCAATTTGACATGTCTGTTTATTTCATGGAGTAAATAGGTACTGGCTTGTTAATGTTTTGCCATTTATTTTTCTTGTTATCGTTTAGCTTAGTAACTGTATAGTAATGCCCTATTGTGCACAATATAATGACTAATATACTACACATGTGCGTCTATGACCGACATTTTAAATACGAGCGATTTAAATACCTCAAGTGTACATAATATTATTTGTTATGTAGGTACCATAGATGTATTATATAAAAAGAGAATGGTATGAGCGAGTAAAGTAAAGACGAGAATCGGCCCGAAGTCTGGCCGATTTTGGTTAGTATGCGACGAGCTGATCGTGTATTGACAAACACTAGTCATCTTTTTTTTTGCTATTGAAAGAATGCTGTGGGAATATGTGGTGGCAGGCCCCAAAGGGAGATCTCCGACCGAGCGAGGTGGTATGCCCGGTCAGGCCGAAGCCCACTTGTAATCATTTCAGCTGTCGTATATATACTTTCCGAGCTAAGAAACTTCGATAGCGCGATTCAGGACTGTGCGCTGATTGGTCCGCCACATCACTCCCCCCTAAGACCGGAGGTCGAACCATTTTGATGAGTCTTTGTGCTTGAGTCGCCAGTGCCAGTGGAGAGAGTCCCAGTGAGTCGGAACTGTGCTGCTGCTGCACGGGCTCCAGTGAGTCGGAGTGCTGCCGTGCGGGGCCGATGCTACGTGCTGACCAGGAGAGATGTGCTCTGCTTGCTGACCGGTCGGTGTAGTGAGAGTGCCCGTTGAAGCCGATGAGGGTTCGACCAGGCCGCGGTGCGTTGAGGCTGGTGGTCGAGGTACCCGAAGAGGCTGAGTGCTAGCTGGCGTGGTGCGGAGGGGTAGGGAGTGATGATGATGATGTCCTTCAGAAGGAGGCATGTTCTGTCGAGGGTCACCAATGTGGGAATATGTGGTGGCAGGCCCCAAAGGGAGATCTCCGACCGAGCGAGGTGGTATGCCCGGTCAGGCCGAAGCCCACTTGTAATCATTTCAGCTGTCGTATATATACTTTCCGAGCTAAGAAACTTCGATAGCGCGATTCAGGACTGTGCGCTGATTGGTCCGCCACAATGCCATCCCTTTCACAAATTTTTGCTGTGTGACCGAAATGTAACAATAATAAAAAATGTCAATGTGTGTGTTTCGGCACAGAAATATTGTCAGTTTTGTAAGGATATAAAGTATCTATGCATTATGCAATAATTAATCAAAGTTATGTACAATACGGCCGATGTATCTTGGCGGGTCTGAACTTCGCGCAGAAGGTTAAGCAATAACTGTTTCTAAGTGTTTTCGTATTTATTTCATTTGTACTAATTGATCAACTGTATTAGGGAAATTTTAATAGTACAAAGTTATATAAAAATAATATAATAACAGTTTTCTTCACGAGTTATACATGCGCTAAAGTTCGCAGAGCCTATGTTCAGACCCGTCAAGATACAGCGGCCGTAGTGTACTAAGATCGAAGCAATGAAACCGTATGTTTTCAGATTGAATGAAGTATTAGAATCATTGGGCAAAATTCCAATTCTGCCGGCACTTCGACTGAACGCCGAGGCGCACAGATTCTCGGCGTTCGACGTGTTCGAAGACACGGATTTCGAAGGCCACCACTACGGTGTCAATCCGCCGCAGTCTTTAGAGAGCTCCAAAAATAGAACCGCTCAAGATTTCGGCGGTGGCATCTTCAAATTATCGGAGGAGGATGGTGAGTACTTATCATGTTATGTTTACTCGTCGACGCATAAATTACAATGTTTTGATGCGATTTGCGAATTGCGATGTTCGGTTAGTTAAGACAATGCACGCATGTTTGTTTACAATGCATCATAATATTTATATTATTGAAGGTGAAATTTTTGTAGGTATACATTTTACATTTTAAATAATACGTTTTACATTTTAAATCTAGAAGCGCCAAAATATGCGCTAAATACATCACAATGCGTCGCAAAACAATGTTGACGTACTTATAGAAAATGTTATGCATGTGTTAACATTTCTTAGCAATATAGGGCAGGCCTATGTTAATGCCATATTAACATGTCTGTAAAAATGCAATATTTTATGTAGTTTTCGAGAAGAATGCAGCCAGTAATTCCGGCTCGGAGGGCCGACAGCAGATCGAGTCCTCGGACGAGGGCGTCACGTTCAAAGCGCCCTCCTGCGAGAGCAAGGACGACCCGACACTGCTGCACTGGATACTCGCACAAGGGAACAAGGCCTCGTTACAAGATATAATTGATTACTGCCTGAAGGGTCTTGATTTGGTGAGTTATCACCATTGAGTATTTGACTATATAGGCTTGTTGGTATAGTCCGACCGAAACTGGTTTTCCGGCCGAAACCGAAACTGTAACCGAATATTCGGCCGTGGCTTCAGTTTCGGCCGACACCGAAACCGAAACTCACGTGGTCAAGTAGAAAATTTCTTAAAATACTGAAATTTGGTATATTTTATCCATTATTCTGCATTAATTAGGACATGAAATGGAAACATTTTTTTTCTCTTTGCGACATTTTAGTCTGAAACAATTAAAAATAAAACTGTAATAATAACCCTAATACAGCAAAACTATATCAATAGGTCATCGGAATGAAAAACAAATATTGAATTTAGTTTACCTATACAACGTAATTTAACAAATTAAACACTTCACATTTTTCATTTACAATCTCTTTTTTACATGTGACTTGATTTGTTAGTAACAACAAAACAAAGTCACTGACTCAATATTTAACTATATAAATCATTCAAATACAGAAACGAAACAAAAACTTACATGTAATCAGTTCCATCAAAACAACCTCTAAAGAATGTTTGGGTCGGGCGATAACGCACTGACTAAGTTGCAGTGGCGAGGGGTTCATATAACTCCATTCCTATCGGCTTCCCTTACGGCTTACCTTTTGACGACCCTCATCCGAATCCCTACCTATTATACAGGATACGGCTTCCCCATGAAGGAGAACCAGCCTTCGGCTTCCCTATGAAGGAGACCCACCCTTCGCCACTGCTAAGTTGTGTTGCTACAGATATGGGCGTAGCCAGGTTTTAGTTTGGGGGGGGGGGGGGGGGGGTTCAAGAAAATAAAACGACTAATGTGTACAATAAATAACCAGGGCCATCTTTAACTTATTAGAGGCCCTGGGCACATTAAAAAATATTTTTTTTTCGTTTTTACCTGTTTAAGCTTTAAACCCTGAGAGACTGTGTAATTCGAAAAAATAGAAATAGGTATATATAGTCTAAAACTAAACGTCAGTACTAACTTTTATAATACGTTTTTAAGCCAAAAACGAGCGAGCGAAGCAAGCGAGCAATTTTTTTTCCTATTTTATAGGTTCAAACGTTCAAATCTGTTCAAATGTTTAACTAAAATATTAACACTGAATAACGGTAAACTTCGGAAATATACCATAAAATCAACCGGCTAAAACAGAACATCGGTAATAAATAATATAATGCCCTTTATGTCAATCGCGAGCGAGCGAAGCGAGCGAGCAAATTTTTTCCTATTTAATAGGTAAATTCTGTTCAAACTTTAAACCCTACAAGACTGTGGAAATAGTATAATGTATACCTATTGGGCGCGTAGAATAATGGGCGGCCTGTTTTTTTTTTCGTTTTTACCTGTTTCAGGGTTTATTTTGAAAGATTGTGTAATTCGAAAAATATAAATATCAAAAGCCTAAAACTGAACGTCGGTACTAAATTTTATAGTAATATGTTCTGTATGCTAAACACGAGTGAGCGAAGCAAGCGAGCAAAATTGTTTTCCTATTTTATAGGTTAAATCTGTTTTCACTTCAAATTTTAAACCCTAAATAAATTTTAAACCTCAATTTTCCACCAACCAAACCCTGTGAGGGTTTTAGGGTTTAAAATTTGAAGTGAAAATATAATAATTTTATAATAAAATTTTACTTTAATTTAAATTATTTAAATTTAAATTTTAATTATAATTTAAATTATTTATTACACTACTTGTTGGCTGATTTTTTTGCGTAAATAAATAGTACTCTAAAATCTGAGTCAATTTTCTGTTGCCCGCTGCTCCGCCCGCGTAAATACAGTATCCCACGGGAACACTACTTTTTCGGGATAAAAAGTATCCTATGTTTTAACCCAGAGCTTAAACTACTACTATATAAAATTTCATCGAAATCCGTTCAGTAGTTTTTGCGAATTTTACATAATTAGTGTAAAAAACCTATAATTTGTTTCCTTATGGGCCCCCGAGACAGTCAAACGGTTTGACTCAAACCTCAGGTACGTGTTTGATGCAACCGGTTGACGTCGTTTTGATCGGTTTGACAAACGGCATTGTTCAGTTTCACTGTTTCTTCACTGTTAAACAAAACAAAAATATATAATTCTATCAAACGAGATTCAAACCCGTAAATGTTTGACAAACTGTTCAAACCAGCTTTGTAAATGATCAAATTCTGTATTCGCTGTACCTATGAAAAAATATATTTTTTGAGAAGTTACTCATATTTAAGGGTACTATTCATTTATGCCATAAAATAAAATCAGTCTACTAGTCTATTGTCAAGGATATTGACCAATGTTAACTGAGTGTGGCTACTGTCTGAGTGCTCGAAAGTAATTTGCGAGACTGATAAGATTGTGATTTGTGTCTTATTGATTCTCAAGTTTATTGCACTGCACTGCCTATTGTTACGTTAGGTTAGGTTTGTAATTCGAATACAAACGGATGCCCCTTAAAGAAAAGTCTCCAGGCCATTTTTACCCGACTGTCAAGAAGGGTTATGTTTTTTGCGCGTATCTTGTATGTATGTAGGTATGTTTGTTAATTCTTCTATTCCCACATATCTTCCAAACGACTGGGTGGATTTCAACAATTAAGGTATCGTTATAGTCTGAATAACCCAAGTAATTTCTGAATAACCCGTGTCCTTATATAGCTAGTTCAAAGAAGAAATACAAAATGGCGGATTTTAGCGCCAAATTCTAAGTAGGTAATTCAACGTTATGTTTGGTAGGCGGGGCCGCATACGATTTATAATTTATAAATAGGTTCCGCCTGCTACCAAACATAACTTCGCTTAAGAATTTCACTTAGGCTTTCAGCTCATAGTGTAGTCTGTTTTCTCAATCTTGTTTCGGTCTTTTTAGTAACACACTAAGCTCAGCTATCTGTCTTTTTCTGCAGTCGGGATTTTCAATTGGACATCTGATCAAATATTAATGTGTTTCCTGACTAGTCATTGTTTCAAGATTTGTTCAATTTCAAGACTATGAATTTGTAAAATTGAACGGCACTTATATAAACCTGCCGTATCAGCATATAATATACTAGCTTTTGCCCGCGACTTCTCCCTCGTGGAACAATACTTTGGGATATCGCTGAAATTTACCCGCGACTTTATGACTAACGAAAGCGGAATCCTATTTTTTTAAACGGAACTAGGGTTCCGTTTAAAAAATAAAAGTAGCCTATGTTAGACCCTATAACATCAGCTATCTGCTAGTAAAAGTCTCGTGAAAATCGGTCCAGCCGTTTCAGAGATTAGTCGGAACAAACAGACAGACAGACCGACTGACAGACAGACAGACGGACAGACAAAAATTAAAAAAAAAATGTATTTTATTGTAAGTACCGAATATACTTTCAGATTCATTATGTAAAAAGCTGTTAATTTGAAGTTACAAACAGACACTTAAATTGTATATAACTGTACTAGCTTTTCCCCGCGACTTCGTCCGCGTGGAATAGTTACTTTGGGATATCGCTAAAATTTACCCGCGACTTCATTTACGTAGAAGGAGGAGCGCTTCCACCTCACGTCTGCCCGCCAGCGCCGCGCGCCGAACTATAGCGCGCATTATTATTTTATTACTGCGATATCTTCTAAAATACTCATTGAAATCAAATGATGTAAACGGCAAATTTCTTCTAGATTAAATGCTTGTAATGAATAACGTATTTACTTGGATAAGGATTAATATAATCTTTATGAAAACACCTTCACAAATAATGCTTACTTTTAGAACAAATTTGGTTAGTATAAAAAGGTTATAGTGAGCCAACCTTAAAAGATAGACATATACTGTCGCGGACTTTTTTTAGAACTTTTAAAGGGGAACAATTCTGCCATACATTATTTCAGCGAAACTTTAACCGTTTCCGCAGCGTACGTAGCGAAAGCTCTTAAAAGGAAAAAAAGACCCCCGATTTTGTAACATTCTTGATTGATGCTCCGCTCGTATTGAGTTTAGCGTGATGTTATATAGCCTAAAGCCTTCCTCGATAAGTGGACTATCCAACACAAAAATAATTTTTCAATTCGTACCAGTAGTTCCTGAGATTAGCGCGTTCAAACAAACAAACAAACAAACAAACAAACTCTTCAGCTTTATAATATTAGTATAGATAGATGTATAGATATTATAATGTATTATATTTTAAGATATTATCAATTTGATGTTTATAAAATAACTAAACTATTTAACTAAAGTAAATTAAACTAAACATTAACCCGCACGCGCACCCCGCCTTGGTGACGCCCACTCCGCAACGGGCCGTGCAGCAGAAATCGTAATATTTTAATTTCGCCATAACTTCAAAACCAAACGTCCAATTTTAATCATTCAAAGACCAAATATTATCTACATAAACTGTACTTAGTGATGAAATAATTTATTTTGATAAGGATTAATAACATGAGTAAAATAAACGCGTTTAAATGTAGTCCAAAAAAAAATTCAAGATTTCTAAATAAAAAAATGGTTATTGTGCCTCACTCGACATAGATAGGTATAGTGTGTCGCGGACTTTTTTGTAGATATTTATAAGATCTAAAATTAATTAGAACGTTTTATGGTTCTATCTTTTATAGTTTAGGCAGCGTACGCAAAATAAGTAACTTTTCTGGTTGATTTTTTACACCTTGTGTCCGAAAAACCCAAATATCTTACGGAACCCTATTTTTTTCTAAAATAAAATTTAGCCTATGTTACTCGTGGATAATGTAGCTTTCGAATGGTGAATGAATTTTTGAAATCGGTCCAGTACTTTTTGAGCCTATTCATTACAAACAAACAAACATACAAACAAAGTTTTCCTCTTTATAATATTAGTGTTGATAGATTTATATAACCATACTGTTACTGTAATAGCAAATATACCAAAACGTAAAATCTTTATCAAACTGTGTTTTAAGGTTAAGTATGATTGTGCGCGCATGATTTTGGCGCGTGCTGTGCAGACATTATTATTATTCATAGTAATATTAATTTTCCAAAGTATCATTTTAATATAAACAATGAAAAGATAATGCTATATTTTGTTTCTCTCTGTTATTCTATAAATAAATAATTGTAGGTGGATTGTCAGGAAATCTAATGCATACATTTTTTTAATTATTTCAAAACTAGCTTTTGTACGCAGCTCCGACTGCAGTACTTTTTCGGGATAAAACCGAGTTAATTACTACCCGACCAAATTTTATTAAAATCAGTTATAATAGAAGTATGATAATTAAAAACGTTCGTGCTAATCTCTTGTTTGAAGAAAAACCCCTGTCTTTTATTCCTTACTTTTTTCCGATCTTTTGAGTAAACTAACATGAAACATGTTGAACTCGTGGGCGACACCTTGTAAAACATAATACGTGAACGTAACTACCCATGTACGCAGCGTTTAAAATACTGCGGCAATTTGCAAAAAAATTACTTACAAAAAAAAAAACACTGATTAATTTGGAACTTTCACTAACAATAATTTAGAAACTAAACATTTATTTGTGTATAGATCGACGCGGAGCCCTTGAAAGAGCGCGAGGCTGAACTCCACCACATACTGGAGTATGCCAACATGCACGGCCTGAAGCAGATCAAGGGCATCGAGGACCGGCTGTACGGGCTGGATCAGCTGCTCAGCGACGCCAAGAAGCTGGAGAGAGACCAGCACGACCAGGCCGCCTCGCTCATACAGGTGAGACCCGTGCTTCGACAGCAGGGAGGCTGATGACAGGAGGAGGCAATGTTTTATACAATTTGAAATGTTTTTACCGACTTTAGGGAGGAGGAGGTTTTCAGTTTGACTTGCATGTTTTATTGTATAGTGCGATTCAAATGAGAATAGGATCAAGTCGGCGCCATATTGTTTCGAATTAAGACTGTTATGATAGTTAAATTTATGTTTAGATAATTGATTACTATTTAACGTTTTTATTTAAATTCGATGCAAGACTATTAATATTTATACGCACATAAGTTTTTCTAAAAATCACACTTTTCAAGTGATATTTGACAGAAAAAGGTTATTGACGTTCCTATTCTCATTTGAAACGCGTTATATTAGTGCTTATTAGTTATTTTCATGCCTCCTAAAAATGTTTTTCAATTAACCATTCTATTACTTTGCAAAAACGTGACGTCATAACTCAGTATTTTGCTCTATTTCTAATAATTATAATCTTTACATATTATAAAATAAGGTTGCTTGCTTCTCTGTTCGCTTAGATCTTTTAAACTACTCAACGGATTTAAATGCAGTGTTCAGCAATACATAGAGTGATTCAAGAGGAAGCTTTATGTGTATAATACATTGCACCCGTGCGAAGTTGCGGCGGGTCGCTAGTTTATAATAAAATGTTTCAGTCCCGGGAGCGTTTAAACGCGGCGTGTGACCCGTCAGTTTTGCCCACACTGGTCCAGTCGCATTGGTGTCAACTCGAGAAACTGCTCAAAGGACACCAACTGCTGGTGGATATCAGACGACGAATCGCCAAGTCCAAGGAGGAACTCTCGCATATATTAAAAGCGAGATTAGAGTAAGTTTGAGTTGTCTTTCTATCAAGATACTATTTGTAATGATGTAAAATTATTTAACTACTAGCCGTCTCGACACACGTCTTAAATATGAACTGGAATGAATAAATGACTACACCTATAGTACAGTCTACGCCCTAGTAATAACCTACACCTTTTCCAATATTTCTCACTGTTTAAACTTCCAAAATTATTTCAAGACCAAAATTAGCCAAGTCGGTCCAGCCCTTCTCGAGTCTTGAGTCTCTCGGGAACGGGATAAAAAGTAGCCTATGTCCTTCCGATTTTAAGATACCTCTCCACCAATATTCAACCAAATCGGTTCAGCCGTTCTTGAGTTATAAATAGTGTAACTAACACGACTATCTTTTATATACATATACTAGCTGTTGCGCGCGGCTCCGCTCGCGTAAATATAGCTTTTTCGCGGTCGCGGATATGTGACTGATGCAAAAAATAGATAAAAACAATCCTTGTTGCGGATTATATATCATGCTAAAATTTCAGCTCGATCGGTGCAGAACTTTTTGAGTTTTTAAAGCGTATACAAACCAACATAACATTTTTATATATATAGATAGATAAACAAAATATTCGATCACACGCTACAGTTTTTTTTAATTTATTTAAAATTAATTTGACTAAAGAGTACGAAATAATACGACAGGATCGTATCAAATGGCATCAGCTGCTGCTGCGGTTTCCGCATACCACTCTAGGAAACCGGCTCCAGCGTAATATGTATTTTATAGAACTGTGGTGTTCGCAGGGCGGTGCTGATGATCGAGAACTCGATGTCGGTGCAGGACGCGCACGCGATGCTGTCCTTCCAGTGCTTCAACCGGCTGGCGCGGTACTTCGGCATCGTGGTGCAGCTGCACCGCGCGCCCGCCGTGTTCGTGCGCGCCGTCAGCGAGGTCGCGCGCCGCCGCCGCTTCTCGCAAGCGCATCTGCAGGTACCATAGACAATATATAATCAAAATACTGGATAATAATGTATGTTCCGATATGCACTGCGGGCACTGCATCGCAAAAAATCGATCCGTTATGGACTGCCAGCATAGGCAGTATACTGCCGCAGTACCCTATGACTCATAAATTGCCGCCATATTCTGCTGTGAGCACTGGCGTTTTCGAGGTAAGGTACTCGCAGTACTTTGATCAAGTGATTAAAAAATTCAAACGTCAAAATGAAGTCCATTCCCAGTTGTCAGTTGAAGTCCATAAAATTAGGTAATAGGGCAGCAGTATAAGTGGCTATAAAGGAACCGCTTCACAGTATACTGAATTGACGTCACACCGTACAGTGGTCGCAGTGCATATCGGAACATACCCTGGATAATAAAGTATCGGTCACCATTAATTTTGTTTTAAATGAGCATTCAGGAGATCGCTACCTTTGGATCAAATAGAAAAAAAAACTGACATTTGAAGCATACGCATAGCATAGCATACTCATTTGTTTACATTCCATGATTAGATGCTAAATTATAATCCGACCAAGTGAAATTGCTTATAAGTTTCGAATGACATATCTATGTTACTTTGAGTTTATTGAAGTTAGGATACTTTTAGAGCTACGCATTTTAACTGAAGTTACAAAACTCCTTATTTGATATGTATCATTTCGTCGTGGCAACTTTAGCTAGCGTATTAGTCTTATTGTAATTTTAGACAACTGCGGTGTTTGATTTGATTTTAATTTAATCTCTTTTCAGTGGGCCACGAATCTCGCGCAGAAACTTCTTAAGATTCACGAAGAGGAGGTTTACAGACGGCACGAGTTCAACACGCACTTCGAGGGCCATTTCCTCAAGAGTTTGTTTCCGGGCATGTCGGACCTGCCGCCGCAGTTCGCGACGCAGGCCCCGCCGGCTTTCGACGCGAAACTACCGCAGTTGTCCGAAGAAGACGTAGAGTTCATATCGAGAAACTTCCCCGAGTTGTCTGCAGAGGTGCCGAAGTACGACATGGACGCGACCGTGAAGTTCTTCCGACAAAGGTACGGTTCGTTAGATAGTAGAGTGTACATTCCGATCCATGAATTCTTATGGAATATCCCAGATTCATGAACTCTCCGAGAATCTTGTAAACAAATCTTTTTATCGATATTACACTGTAGTTATTTACGTTTGAATATAATCGCTGATATAGTTATAATTAATAGATTTTTTCACTAATTTGCAGGATAGAAGCATCAGAGCACGAAGAGAAAGATGTCGATGTGCAGGTGGATTTTGAAAAGTACGGTTCAGTTTACGATTTGTACATGAAGTTGATAAACGTTAATGTATTGATCTGTTATATTTGCACCTTTAAATTTACAGGGACTTCGAGTCGGAAACCGACACGGATTTCGAAAAGCTGAGCCGTCAAAGTAAACAAAAGATGGACATATCCACGACTTGCGTGCCCGAAACGACTGCGGTGTCCACGGTGACTGAGGTGCGAAAACTACCAGTTATCCCGGAAAATAACCACGAGTTTGTGGACTCTCAGTTTTACATCGACGAATCTCTACCTTCCAGTCTGGAACTGGGCCGGGAGCGACAGGTGCACATTATCTCCAACATCACCACTCAAATAAGACCACCGTTTGTAACATAACTAATCTTGATACTTTGAAAGGCGAACCTTTTAAAGTATTTCATTGTAGACGTTGACTAACTCATCTAACGCAAATGAGACTTTCTAATAACATTTCTAATTTATACATAAGTCTGTCTTAGATTTTGATGCATAATTATTATGAATAACTTTTTAGATTAGTTAAATCTAAATTAATAATTACCGTCTAGCTCTTGACCAGTAATGTTTTAAAGTCTGAGCTCTAGAGTTTATATTCGAGAATAAATGATAACACAAAAATTAAAACTAGAGACATTTCTCTTGGTCTTACCTGAGTGGATATACTAGTTATTTTTCGTTGCTCCTGTCCTCATCGGTCCCATGTATTTTAGACTTTATTTTCATAGTGCCTAGTACAAATTATAGTTTTATCTCCTTATGATTTATTTGTGCAATGATGCTTTTATATTTTTGTAAAAGTAATCTTTTATTGTAAAAATACTATAAGACATATTTAAATTTTCAGGACAATATGGATACATACAAATTAAATATAGAAAAGTTACAGGAATTTTTGATTAAAATTAGCAGCATATGTAGGGTAAACATAATTTTTATTAAGGAGGAGTTGGTTAAATTAAAGAGTGAAGTGGAGGAACAGAAGAAATTAATTCATTGTAAATACATAGAATTCACAGAAGCATGGGAGAGAAATAGGCAGGAGACGGAAGTGAGATTCCGCGAGCAAACCCAGAGGCTGACCGTAGATCACGAGTTAGAATTGAGTGACGTTAAAGCGACTATAGATAAAAAAGATGAAGAAATTAGTGTACTCAATCAAACTATCGAAAGTATAAAGATGCTTCATCAGGAAGAAGTTACAAAGTTGAATAGCGATAATCAAGTCACGAAAGATTTGCTCGAGAAAACGAGAGAGGAAATAAAAGAGTTTGAGAAAAAACTGGAGGAAGCGGAAAGTCTCAAACAGAAAGAGATACATGAGGTGCGAGAGAAGTTACATCAGGATTATAGAGCTGAGATAGAATCGCTTCGTTCGAGGTAATACAATACAATTTTTATTAAGTACTAGCTGTTCCCCGGGGCTCCGCCCGCGAAAATAATTTTTTTCGCTGTGGATTATATATCATGCTTAAATTTCAGCTCGATCGGTGTAGAACTTTTTGAGTTTTTGAAGCGTACACAAACCAACATAACATTTTTTTATATATTATATATAGATATACTATTACATACGTTATTTATTTCCTAAATAGCTTCGAAATTGTATAAAGTTCTTAAATTTCATACATTTCCTGTAACATTTGTTATTGAGACTTGTACATACTAGTACTCAGTTACTCATTTTACAGGTTCCGTTTGGTAGCACTTACAAACAATATGGACCGCTCTCCATCGGAGTCAAGCCTGGAAAAGATCGAGCGGACTGACGTCATAGAGATAAGCAACCACAACGCCATAGTGATGCAAACTAAAGAGAACGCGGAGGTTGAGAAGGAAGAAGCAGTGAGGGAAGCCGTTAGGAAGTGCACGGAGGAGTGGGAACAGAAGTTGGCCGCTGAGATCGCGCTGATCAAGGCCAAGTACGAGACGGAGAAACAGGTAATGTTATGTAATGTTAATGTAATGTTACGTCTTATATCGTGAAACTTCAAAATTAATTCGGCGCAAATCATCTATTTCACACACCCATACGTAAATTTTAAACCAATCCAACGCTACTCTATCAAGATTTTTTATTTTGTAAAAAAGACTAGTCACAATGTTTTGAGTTTTAGAATTATGTATGCGATTTAAAGTTTCTTATGGTGTCTAGAGACACACGAATTTGGTACGGAGCGTAGAGCGGTGTGTAGGGCAGTCCGGCGAACATAAGAAGAAGGCGAAGAGTTCGCCGCTGTCCGCATCGGATTTGGTCCGCTCCGTACCAAATCCGTGCGTCACTAGACACCATAAGAAACTTTAAATCGCATGCATAATTAGTGTAGGGCAGTCCGGCGGTAAGGCCGTACAACGGTGTCAGTGTTGCCAACTTAGGGATTTACCCCGCAAAATTAGGGAAAATATCTTCGGGGGTTTACTAGGGGGGAGGATGTTTAGAGTTTACTCCTTATGAATCAATTTGTATGTAATAATAAAAATTATTTTAATGCGTGTATATAGCCAGGGATATGAAAATGTATTGGGAGTGAAATCAGATTAAGTCAAGTTAGTTTTATGTTATTCACGCGTAAGTCTTTATGTTAAACACATAACCTTTCTTTCTAGCTTATTATCTTTTAGACCTGTCAGTGGTATAAGTAATCAGGGGTAAAATTTGGGGAGAAATATTTTTGAGAGTTTGTATCACTGCCCGTTATCAATGAATTGCGGGAATCATCGTCGTCGTTGAAAAACAGCAGTGTAAATAGAACTCTGTGCTATATTCAATAGAGCATAAAATCGAACACACGAGTGTCGAGCTTTACGGTCCACTGCACCGTACCAAATCCGTGCGTGTGTAGCGACACCGGATTCGGTCCGCGGATATGGTCCGCTATACGCTCCGTACCAAATTCGTGTGTATGTAGATGCCATTAGGCCGCTGCCTCGAATTTTGTGGGCAGCGGCGCGGTGGCGTCCGCGGCGCGGGCAACTCACGGGCAACGCAGACCCGTTCTTGAAACCAGCGGGCAGATCGCGCGGCACTATAGCGGCGTGGTGTTGTGTTCGTGTTCGTTCGTGTCGTCGAGATATTTGTTTTATTCGCAAACAAAAAAAAAAAAGAAGTGAATCCCTCTAAACGGCAAGGAAAATAAAATGCAAGTTTTATCGATATTATGCATTGAAGTACACAATAATAGAAATACCGGGTGTTTTTTCAATCACTTTCCAAACTTTCGGGAGTGAATATACTCTTGAATATAAGCAACTTTTCCTATGGGAGCAACTTTCCAACTTAACATAGCGATTGAAAAAACATCCTGTATAAAAATACAAAAATAAATTACACAACACTGCAATGCTGACGCGCGGACGGTTGCCGCTCGACTGGAGCTCGCCGCTCGTTGCCCGCGCCCGTGCCGCGAATTTCGAGAACCGGTCCATAAGATTACACGCGTATGATCCAAACGCGCCCGCGCCGCCACCGCCGCCGCGCCGCCACCTGCAAAATTCGAGGCAGCGGCCTTAAGGGCGCGTGTACAAATTTTAATATTTGCTGTTTTGCGGTACATTTTGCGACTGAATGTAAAATATAGTGTGTACTTCTTTATTATAATAAAATATTATCAAAAATATGATTTTTAGTATAACAAACAAATCCTCTTCACCCAATTTTTTTTTATATAGCTTATTTTAATTGTGAAAATACCCAAGTATAGCGGATATAATCTCCTTAAATTCGATTAAAAATAATCAAAAGATATTAGAAATTGATTTGGAAAAAGCATTATTACACAAAAAGTTACATTTCTAATATCTTTGCTCTCCATGCTCGGGAACCTGTCAAACAACTTTTCGTAAACGCGTCCTTAATGTTTGCAAATGCATTTTTTTATAACCGGGCTATTTAAAACTGTGTGTTGTAACTTGTAGGTGACAATAAACGATGTGACGCGACGTTTGTTGTCTGAGAAGGACAGACAGCTAGAGCTGCTCAAGGAAAGAGAAACGGTGCTATCTCGCGAGTGCAACAAGTACAGAGACACGATACAACAGTTAACAGACCCAGAGACTAATGACTATGATAGTCTGTTGAAAACACAGGTTTGTTATATTTTTGTCGGATTTACTATTTTGTTATTTTATCTGTACCATACATTTTTGGGATAGGAAACTTTTTATTGTAGGCAGCAGCCTAGGGGTCGTCCATTAATCACGTGATGCCTAAAGGGGGAGGGGGGGTCCGAAAAAAAATCACCAAGTATCACCAAGGGGAGGAGGGGGTATAAGGAGACATCACGTGTATTAATTTTCGAATCTAGTCTATGCATACCGAAATTATTTTCGGCTGTAGATTCGTAGTGTTGTTTAAATACTTACAATACAAATGACTCGTATAGTTTTTAATTGCTTAAATTATTTGATTAAACGGTTTTTTAAGTTAAAGTTTTTCTTCAAACATGACCTGCTTACTATGTAAAAAAAATACACGTGATTTTAGGTGGGGGAGGGGGGGTAGTATAAAACCTCACCATGTATCACCAGGGGGAGGGGAGGGGTCTAAAAAGTTGTTAAAAACATCACGTGATTAATGCACGGCCCCCTAGGTGGAATACTGCCCTTGTGCTAATTTCATAAAATCCATTCAGTGGTCTAGGCTTATAAGAGTAAAAGATATTTATGCATTTATTCACGTTTAAAAACCTTTACCCTTTTTTCAGTTCGCTACTCTTGAAAATGAGAAAGCTCTTCTTCAGCAACAGGTTACAGAGCTAAAGAAAGAATTGGAAAAGAAATCAGACGAGGCGGACAAAAGCAAAGAAGAGGACAGCGATGGAAGGTTTGTGGGGAATTTTGAATTAATATTAGTAACAGCTTTTCATCCCGTCTTTGCTTGCGTTTTAATTCGTTACATTCGGTTTCCCATAAAGTTGAAAACACTCAAAACATTCACGTCGAATGTTAAAGATTGTTAGGGGTATGTTGCACTTATAAATCACACGCTCGCTCGCTCATTGATAAAACTACATTTACCAGCTGGAGAATTTGAAGCTGTGAATTCCTACCTGGCCGTAATACAGCCAACAATGACGTAAATAGAACATTGGCCTGCAAATAAAATGACAAAGGATGTGCTGCCGTAGAAATTCAAAGCTTTAAGAAGCCTAGCCTAACGTTAAGGTTACGTCGTACAGCAGGCCGGAGCGCGGGCGGCGCGCGCGGTGCCACACGCCGCTGGGGCTGGCGGGCGGCAGCCTGAGCCTGTCGTCGTGCCTGCCCGGACACACCGTGCTGCTGCTGTGGGACCCCGCGCACCTCAACTACACCGTCATGCAGGTGAGACGTCACAGGACGCTTGTCGAACATCGAGATTGTGAAACATCGAGAATAAACGCCTAGATCATTCACAAATCCGTGCACACGTACACAAGTGTGGGCAAGTGATACAACTACAATATGCGTGCTAAATTGGGTTTCCCGCCAAAACTTCCTAGGAAGTTTCAGTCAAGCGTCTACCACTTTACTGAATCGACTGACTTGTTTCATTGACTACCCCAACTATTTATTTGGACTTTGACTAGTTTATTTTACTGCTAAGTTAGGTCGATAGGTATCTCACATAAAAATGAACTGAAAATAGTCTTCGGCATGTGCGATCCGGTTGGCTGTCGGCGTGTAAATACTTCTCTAGATTTTCTGGAAAAAGTCGAGTTGATGATTTTCCACGGAAAATACATTTCGAAGGCTGCCTTCATTCATTGTTTTCATACGACCATTTTTTTCATACAACCATTTTTTCAATCATATCATCTTTTAAAATATTACTGATTAATGTGCGTTTATAATTTCAGGAAGCGTCAATAATGTACTTCGTGCACAGCGACTGTCTGCCGGCACTGGATCTTAGCATTAACGTGAGGCACGAGAGCGAGCGGCGACTGTACGCCATCGCCACAGTCGAGTCGAAGGAGTATTGTTATGCTAAGAAGGTAATGTGTGTGACGTACGTTTTATGCTAAACATCTGAAGGTTGAATCTGCTAATTAAATCCTGCAGTATTACAGTTACAATCCATTCCCGATATGTTTAAACTGCAAAATGGTTTTCTGATAAACGTCAAACCAATGTCAAACCCGTTTTGATTGGTCCAAACTCCAAAAATCAGTTTATGATATCTGCATTAGTCATTCCCTGTACTGTACACTATCATTTTTGTACCTGTACACTATCATTTTTCACTGAATATCTGCACCAGCACTCTGACGTTGGCAACTCTTATTACAGGGGAGGCTATGCCAAAAGATGACGATTCATTTATCTATACTAATATAGTAAAGAATAAAAAATTGTTTGTTTGTTTGCATCGAATAGGCTCCGAAAGTACTGGATCGATTTTGATGAAATTTGGCACAGATGTAGAGTAGACCACGGAGAAGGACATAGGCTACTTTTTATCGCGGAAAAATGTACGTTTTTTGCGAAATTACGTTTTGCGCGCACGAAGTCGCGGGTAACATCAAGTAATTCAATAAAAGTCAAATGAAAGTGTAAATTATTTAGGAGAAGGTTCAGTTTAATAAGAATACTGTTAAGGCGTACTTGGCAAGTGAACTTACGAGTTACGTATCCTATTCATATTAAATACCAACATCGGTATGATCATGAAGATGACTAATGGTGATGACGTTGCAGAGCGGTAACCGGTACCACATGCCGCGCGGGTCGCGTTTCTATCGCGTTCGCGTCAAGCCGCTGCGGCCCGCACCGCCGCCGCCGCTCTGCTGCGACCGACACAAGACAGGTGTGTACTAACCTTTTCTACAATATCCTTCGCTCGCCTTAAATCACGTCCTATAAGGAAAACTTTGGAATTATTGTATTTATGGAATCTAGGAAATACTTCAGAAATATTGTGTTTTATTTGTCAATAATTTTTTGTTTCGATTTACTAATCAGTTGCAATGCGCAACTTAGCTACCACAAAGCTTACCTAGGTAAAACTATAATATTAAATGTGTCTTCTGCTTTGAAATGTTTGAATCTAAAATAATAATTATTAATAATTCTTTGTTTTCCAATAATAAACAGTTGTTGTTTAATCCCCTTTTAGATTTTACACTATAAACAAGTAAGACCATCATCCCCACACATCATGGAAAATGTTGTTAAATTCATCGCTGCAACATTTTTGTTTTGCGTTCATTTTTACCATCCCTACTAAATATAGTGTAGTATTTAGTCCACATTTGACCAAATCCCAATAAATTTTAATATCATAAAATTTAAAATTCAATCTAAACTAAATTGATGTTTATCTTTTGGATGAAATTTATTCTCGTATGGTCGATTGTGGTACACTGTATCTATGCATATGCATGCATCGGTAACTTTGTGCATATGCCTGCAGCAGTAACTGTGTGTGCATATGCATGCGGCAGTAACTGTGTGTGCATATGCATGCGGCGGTAACTGTGTGTGCATATGCATGCGGCAGTAAAGCGCGTCTCGTTGCAGATGCAATGAGGGGCAGCGTGCTGTCCGCGCTCAGAGTGAAGCCCGTCAACAAGTGGTTGACGTACATGCATGCACCAGGTCTCAGCTTTTAAATCACATTATAATTTTATTATTACTATAATTTGCTTCCATACTTAACGCCAAGACTTACGAGACGTGCGAAACTATCTTCATACTCCTTCACACGATGACAATCGTAATAGTTTGATTTTGTGTTTAACTTTCCGAATATCAGTTATCTATTTAGTTTATATGTATGTCACACCTACCTCCATCATAATATTATGTATTGTTCTGTTGTATGTGATAACGCCAATTCTTCATCACTTCAAAAAATAAAAACAAATGTAATTTTTT
This sequence comes from Glaucopsyche alexis, assembly GCA_905404095.1. Lineage (NCBI taxonomy): Eukaryota > Metazoa > Arthropoda > Insecta > Lepidoptera > Lycaenidae > Glaucopsyche > Glaucopsyche alexis. The sequence goes on along the minus strand of FR990043.1, from coordinate 8,073,304 downwards.
CCCTGATACCAACAACTAACTGAGACCGTTTTTCGTATCAGACTTACAGCGGTCAGCGGACACGAGCCAGTCGACGAGCTCTAATACTGACGATGCGTGTGTGGCGGAGGTGGCAACCGCCACTCTCATCAACCTGGAGTCGCCTCGGGGGGCAAGTGCCCCCCTAGCCGTGCCGTCGCAGTCAGGCCCTACGGCCGCGCATTCGCCGTTCTCGGAGGACCAACTCGACTCTATAGAGTCCAGCGACCAGTGGCAAGCTAAAATGGCTGTTTCGACAGCTAGCGCTATGTAAGTCAGTTATTTACTACCGATATCTTTAATGCGGAATTTTTCTATCACTGAAATAGACTTTTTCGTGGACATACTGTAACGAGTACTAACTACCTAATAATTATTACTTAAAAAGTAAGGACAGTCACAATGTAGATCATAGACCAAAATACTCTTGACATAATTGCAACTTGGGGCATTGGACAAGTATCCAAAACGCCAAACATTAATTGTTTGGCGTTTTGGATACTTGTCGGATATTTGTATAATGTTTCATTTAGGTTTTCAAACTTTGATGAAAACTTTTCATTGTGTGCCTTAGGTATGTGTGTATACAATATCGTGATTAAAACACAACGAAATGCTTTAATTTGTACTTTCTATCTGTACAGTACGGATATGGAGTGCAGCGTGGCGCGGTGTGGCTCGCCGGTTGAGCTGACGGCGAGTGCGGCGGAGCTGGCGCCCCCTGAGGAGCCCCCCGAGGAGCTCGCCGAAGAGGCGGCCCCCTGACCCCGTGCTCAACACCCCCTCGTCGAAGGCCCCCTCGATGAAGATCCCCTCGCCGAAGACCCCGCCATCGGGTGAGGTGTGCATCACAACATTATATAAGGAGCAGAGTGTAGCTAGGTATTGTTGCGAACTAAGGATGCACCCACACAGCGTTCAAACGATCAGGTTTGCGTTTTGGTCGAACATACACGTGTGGATATATGTAAAAAATGGATATACAAACATCAAAACGCGTAAATGCTCTGTGTGGCTGGTCCTTTATACGTAACAATGATAATAATTGTTCAACAAAAACTCCCCGGACAGTAAATTGTTTATGTATTTTATTCATTACTAATATTTGAATTGAAATAGTACAAAAGTTGTCATCACAATATTTTACTTATTGCGTACCTATCTCATTAATTAACTTTGACTTTTTGGAAGGGGCGAATTCAGATGAATATATTTTCTTTTTTACAATGTAACAGAATGAACTTATTTTCTTAAATGTCAATCAAATAATGGCGTAAGTTTTATTATTCAAATGCACCGCATTGTGGAGTATATATTAATTCGCCAAAGCGTACTTTAAGAAAGCGGCTTCACTCAACGGTTCCCCCTATCGGTCTTCCGTGACGTCAATAGACATGGAACTCTAAAGTTAAAAATATTTTTTTATAATTATAATACAATGTTAACAATCGTCACGCGACTTATATCATTTTACGATAGTATGATATATTCGATGATACTAAATTTATTAATAATATCTTATTGTATACAATGTTTTAACACGAAAGTAACAGATGCGATATTTCAAAACATATTGAAACTCATCATTATTAGTTCACTCGTATCGATTATTTTTACAATCGAAAAGTGGAGAGTTATCCCACTGCTGATAACACGCTTGATATTCGACGTGCATTTACTGTGGGATTGTTTATTGTCTCTGTCTATATCGACTTCGTCGCCCACTTGTCCGTCTGTCTATATCTATATAATATATTTACTCGAATCAATATTCAATTGAGCAGTAATTATTTTATCAGTACAAATTTATTTAGTCATCAAATTGTTTTATGTTTTATATTATATATTATGATTTTTATTCTATGCGTATATACTACATTGTGTGACAGTTAACGAAAATTATGTATATTACAATGTTAAATACATAAGCGTGCAATGTAAAACCACAGCCTATAGAACTTACCTACAGTCGTCCAACGGACATGTCTAGACAGAGCAATCGTGCGGGGCATGCGGGGTGAGAGAGGGGCGGTAGCGATCCCAAGCTGCCATACACTCGCTTGGGACACGTCAGCCGGGGTTGACGCTTTTTAATTTGATTGTTTTAAGTGGTTTGCGACAGTGTTTCGTTTGAGTTGTATGTAGGTACTTATTTACAATGGTCAATTACATGAACAGCTATAGAAGATTAATTTTAATACATAACCATGCGCCTGTTTCCCGTCAGAATTTTTAATAAAATTGTATCTACGTATGAGAATTTACTAACTACATCGTCAAATTCAACAATCGCAATCTAAAAACTAGTAAATCCAAATGTCGAAAATAGTTTCAGTTTCGCATTTGTAGCTTTTGCAGGGTTCGTAAATATCCGATATTTATAATAAATATCAAAATATCAGATATCTTTGATATATATCCGATATTTTTCATTTTTTGATATTTTTGATATTTTCAAAATTACATACAAATTTCATACTCTGATATGTTTTTTCGTAATAGTTGTATCGAAATAATTTGTATCTCTGATAATTTGAAGATAGGGAAGTAAAATTAAACTCATTTATTTATTATTGATATTCAAAGTTTTCAAATAAATTAAAAATCAACGATAGATACTTTTGAGTATCAATTTAAGTCTTAAATCCATAAAATGACTTTTGTTTATAACCAGAAGAAAAAAAAAGTGTATTAATTTTATCAGTCGAATTAATTTGACATATATGGTATAAATGGTATAACAATAGTATAATAACAAACAAGAAATTTTCTTCCCAAAAACAGAGTGTCACGTGGGTGTCATAAGCCTAATGATTAGTTAATGTCGTGTCAAATAGCAAGTTTTTGATGACCTAGGCTTGTGAAACTCTCGGAAAATAAGACCTGTGTATTTAGACTATGACTTGATGTAAGATTTTTTACATTTAAAACATTATTTTACATTTTTAAACATAAATATCAATTTTGATATATATCAAGCATAAATATCAATTGATATAATATATCATGATATATATCCGATATATATCAATTGATATATATCATGCGAACCCTGAGCTTTTGTATACGCATTTGTATTTTTTATAATAAAACTCTTCATTAATATTTCTATATACATTTTTTTTGTTTTATTCCTAGTACTCTACATACACATACTACGAATACACAAATGTAGAACAGATTATAATAAAACACATTATTGTGACAACCCTGCAGCAATGACGAATACCTACACAAAAGCGGCATTTCGCGCGACTTCAGACGCGTTGGACCACTGTATCTCTTTATTACACTGTGGTAAAACTATATGTAATGTTTAAGTTTTTCAGGGAAACTACAAACCTATATGAATACACAGATTGTTAATTAGATTAAACGTATTTGTTTTCTTATGATTGAATTACTATGATATAATATGATAAAATATAATATTCTATAATTTGTATAGCACAAATGCAATATTCACTATAACTATTTGATTAGTTCGACCATAGATATTGTTGTATTTAGTGTACGAATACTTCTATGTGTCTGATACGAGTCTAGTTAGCGCTTTCGTGGAGTTTGTCTTTAATCTTGTCCTAAGTCATAGCGATTATGCCGTGATCGTCTCTCAAACAAGAATAAATCTTAAGCGAGGATATCCGTAGCAGGGTGTAGTATAGGAGACGGTCGCTAGAGCCTCGGTTTTTTACTCTTTCAGTACAGCTGAATGACGCTTAAACAAACGATCTCGCTTCAATTTTAACTCCTAAATATACTTGTCACTATAGATGTAGGTTTGTCGAATTAAAGTACGAATTTTGCAGTCTTCTAGAATTTTCTCAATCGAAGCACACTTTTGCGTCCGTTTTACTCACCGGACGGACCTTGAAAATAAAGACGTAAGTTACCTATTCTAAACCTCATGGCCGTTATCTACGAAATGCGTTGTTATTTTGAAGGTTCGTCTATTTTGTCTCGCTTGTGTTGTGTTTGGTGCGGGCGTTGACTTTGCACTGTGATAATTCTGCGAAGGGAGTCTACGCTTCCAAAACTTAACACGAGACAAGATGAGCGTTTACATTCGCTGATAGAAGCGCAAATAGTGTTTTAATATGAGGGCATGCTTCGTGTTCAAATTTGTTCGTGGCCTTATTTGAAGTTGAAGACTTCGCCGTAAACTAGATACGAGAGCCGGCTTCGTTTGAAGGTTCGAGGCTCGCTGTGATAGTGCGCTGTGCTCTCCTCGCTCCGTTAATTACGTTATATTATGGCAACATTAATCTAGCGAATAGGGCCTATTAATAAGTACGTAAATCACGAAAATTGTTCTAGTATGTAAGTCCGTGTAAATTGTTGCGGGCCGATATTATTTGTGGTCGGATAGCTTGAGATGTTTTGCCGAATGGTCGCTAATAAGTGTAGTGCTCCCAGTGCAAGTTGAGTCTTCCGGCTTCATTTTGTACGGAATATTATTGTCGGGCCTACCAATAGATGGCGCTGTACATATTGCCGTATCGTGTTTACAATTCGCTGCGACGAAACGCTCGTACTGGGGGCACATATTGGCTGTAAAGATACCGCATGGTTGTTTATAATTGAGTAGGTTGCGTAAACGTTAGAGGAGCATATTGTTATTGTAAATAAATTGTTATAGTCGCCGAAATCACATAACGGATAGTTTATAAAGCTTGTGTGGGACTTGGGCTGTTGTCGCAGGGTTAGCGCTGGACGCAAGGTAACTGATATTCTGTGGCCTGGTATCATCTACGCATATTAATAATAATTTACCTTAATTTACCATATTTAAGTAAAGATATGCAATTTGAGCTGTATTTCTATTTTATTGATGATTATATGAAGATGCGATTGCGTTTAAATAAACTTCATGTAACAACCGCAACTGTTTAGAAATTAAAGTCATAGATGGCGCTGCCAGAAAACGTGATCCAAGTAAAAACTAGTAGATTTCTCTAAAAATATGTATTTATTTTTGTTCACCTATTAAAATTTTGTTCACCTCATAAGATAAATTGCCAAATTAAGTATAATCTACAATCTGTTCAATCATATTATTGATGTGAGTAGATGATATTTTAGATCACTAATCGGAGAGTTAGTTTTGCGATTTCATGTGCATATAAATATAGTATGATTCGCTTTATGGACTATTTTGTAGTGACCAATTTTGTCTCTAGTAAATATGAATTGACAATTTTAATGTAATTTTTATATACAATAAATAAAAATGATTTTGTATTTTTGTTTTTTTATTTCTATTGCCTACAACCAAAATGCAGATTTGAATTTACGATTTGGAAATCTTTTGGGCGTAAATAATTAGGAAGAAAGTAGAGGAACGATCTTTATTTATCTTAACTATATAATAACGTTTATTTACAATTTACATTTGACTATCAACAGCTTAATATTATAATAGCGGACCGAACCCGTCTTCGGGGCTCGTCTGCTGCACGCCGTAGTACTGTTTGCAGTCGGACATGTTTTGTGGGAAACTGCAGTCCGTGTAGCTCCAGCTCGGCATGTCGACGTTGGTTTGAGCACAGTCCTGGGTGTACCTCTGGTAGTACCTCTGGTCCTGGCCGGCCATCACGGGGGAAGGGTCTCGCATCTCGTTCACGTGGTAGTACTGAGCTTCTTCAGGATAGTAGCCCTGCGCCGCGAACGTCTGCTGCCCGTACGCGTCGGCCTGCTGGTAGCCACTGCCTAATAATTCCGGAGACGCAGTAGCACTGGACTCCGACTCGCAGGGCGCCCTCTGCCACTCGTACCAATAAGATTCTTCGGGTCGAGAGTTATCACAGTTTAGATCCGCGAACGTGGGCTGCGAGTCCATCGTATTTTCTTCGACGGAGAAATCCAGTCTTATCGGTTGGTCGAGCTGGAATATTTCCTCGGGGTGGAAGATATCGTCGCCAGGCAGCGCGGGGTCGTAGAGGGGGGTGGGATTGGCGGGCTGCGGGGGGAGGGGGTAGGTGTAGTCGGGCTCGGTGGGAGTCCACGCGGGCGCGGGGTACGCCTCCATGGCCTGCGGCTCGCGCCACCGACACGTGCACTCGAACGGGCCGCATGTGCAGGTTAGACCTGAAATAGAAGACTCATGTTAGACTCGATAAGCGAAAGTCTCATCTTATTACTAAAATGTTTCACCAAATCAAAATCATTTATTTCATCACATTAAATCAATTTATACAATAGTTGTTAAATTGGTTCCTGCACTAGGCTAGGCCTGTCCTGCAGGTAAAGTACTTTCAGTTCATAGTACTTTAAAATAACTATGAATATACTAATATTTTTGATAGTTTAGTAAACAAATAGGTTTGGATCTTGACGTAGGCACCAATCAACCACTATTAGGCTGGGACTATAAATGATGCGGAATTCGGAACAACAGAGAAAATTCAGAGCATTGAAAATAGAACACTGCGCTAATACAATAGAACTGAAAATCGAACACATAAGGGTCAAGTCAAATATCAATGCCATAATATATTATCACAGCTCGAAACGACACTTCGAATATCAACTATATTGTATTAGCGCAGAGTTCTATTTTCAGTGCTCTGAATTTTCCCCTGTCTTACGAATTTTTGACAATTTTACACAGTAATAAAGTAATTACCTCTTTGGTTGTCGTGTATAAGTGGTGGCGGTTGAATGTGTACGTTAAATTTTTGTGAGATCTGTCTATCAGGCTTCGCTTGCAGCATCTTCTCATCTAAAGTTGTTTCTCTTGCTAGGAGTAAAGCCAATCCTCGCACTCTCTTTCCTGCACCAAGGGACCTTCGTACTTCACTAGCCCCTTTCGCTTCTGGCCTGGGGTGGTCGTGGGAGCCTTTGGCTTGGAAGAATATGGCCTGGTCCGTGTGCCGCCAGAAGTGTGTCACTGGGTAGCCGCAGTGGCCTCTGCATGGTTGGACTTCGAGTCTGCCTTTACATGGTCGGTTTGGACACGGTTTACCTGTAGAGAAAAACATATCATTATTAGTAATTAGGTAGTAGTAAAAAATATGCACTTGGGCTTACTGTAAATGTAAAGCCTCGTCCAGACTACTCGCAGAGTTTGGCCAAATAAGACAGTGTGGGCACGCACTTCGCTTTGCCTTTTCGTACTTTGGGAGCGCGGATCACTTCCTCGGCCTACTTCGCGAGCAGTCTGGACGGGGCATAATTGGTTAATGTGAACAAGGGTTATGCGTTATTGGTGATTTTTTTACATTTCACTGTCTTCTTAACGCGAATAGACTATACCTAATTATATTTTCCCTTACCTTGTTGCTTTTTCCTGGCCTTGTCGCAGATCGCCGGTCGCAAGTGCACTCTGGACCCATCAGGTAAACGGCAACGTAGCGAGCATATCAGGACTCCCAAGCAGCTCTTCTTGAGTATAAGCGCGTTATGATTGTTGGTGTTCCTCATGGCCCAGCCGGAGGCGTGGCGACGCGCCTCCTCGCACGCTGGTGGGTAGACCCGGCGCACGTGCCCATCACACCACTCGCCGAACTGGTCGAAGCTGGTTATCCGGGGAACCGTCGCGTCATTGATGTCCCACTCGGGCGTCCCGTCTGACATGTCCACGCGGCGGGTTCTAGAAAAATATTATGGTGTAAGTAGAGTAGTCTATCTTTTGGAAATTTAATTCCTATTTAATAAATCTTAACTAACCTATAGGTAAGTAGGAGCGAGGAAGTTAAATCTTGGGAAACAATTATGTTAAACTAATAAAAAATGTTGAGCATAAAATTGGAAAACTACATAAAAGCTCTTACTGAAACTTACCTAACCTGAAACGCTATTTAACCGAAGAGATTAAAAACAATTTAGAATATATTGGAGAGCCAAGGAACTCTATATTTCATGAAATAAAAAATAGGTTTATTTTAAATATATCTATTATGTAACCAAAAAAATCTCAATAAAGCTATTCCCTACAAGGAGGAATGCATTGCGTAAATCGTTTTCCTGTATCGGAGTTCTGTGATACTCATACCCGATACAAACGTAACAAGTCAACAGGAGTGAGGAGCTACGTTAAGAAAGCTCCCCCTCGTATTCCATTAAGCCAATTGCCGTCTTCGGGGGCTCGCTTAATTGGATAAACTGCTTTGTAGAAGATACGAACCGCTTTTGAACGTTTTTTACGATTTTTAACTGAAAATTGTTATTGGCAAATGAATTACTGAGTCATAAATAAAAAGCAGAAGCTTTTATCTTAAGTTCAGCGAAATAATAATCATGCCTTAAACGATTCAACAGTTTTCTATCTTTATTTTAATTATATAATAAGCGAACCTGACTGACTCATCTATCAAAGCACAGCCGAAACTACTGAGCGGATTTTGCTGAAATTTTTTCGCTTCCTAATAAGGTGAAAAACGGGTTAACATTTTGTATGGAAACCGAACTCCACGCGGACGAAGTCGCGGGCAAAAGCTAGTATTATATAATTCAGATTAATTTAACTCTAGTTGAAACCACTTTAACATATATGTTTAAGTCCCTTATAGAGTGTTCAGATTGTTTAGAATATCTTGTTACGGCTGGTTCCAATTCTCGTTAACAGGGATTAAATAAATAAACATGCAAACTTACATAAATATAACAAGAATAAATTGGTCTCTGTAATAATGAACACCATATTCAAGTGCAACTAGTGGCCTAAATGCTCTATTGTAGTTAATTGACCTTCCCTAACGCCTCGCTACCCTCCGCTTCGGAATTAATTTAAATTGAATACGTTTGTGTGTCTGTATTAGCTCAATAGTCATAAGCCCAAAACTTTAATAATCAATCATAACTGGACTTTATTTTGAAAAGGCCACGCTTCTTTATTTGGGGTATTTTATATCTTGCTCTCATAGGTCTAGATACCTAGGTCTAGGTACGTAATAGGCAAGCGGACTGATTTTTTTTTTATTGTATAAATGAATAGTACTCTTAAATATGAGTAACTTCTCAGAAGAAACCGTATATCAAAAGTCAATATTTTCAAAGGTACAGTGATTTGTGTACAAAATTTCGCGAGTCTTTATACCAATTTTTTTTTTTTTTTGCGAAATTGGTAAACAAAGCCTACATCATTAGTTTACTCACATCATATACAAAAACATTCATTATGGTAAGTATGAACTTAAACGCACAAATATCGGAGATATTTACAAATATATTCCTGCGGCCATATACTTCATATACTATAACCTACAAGTGACGTCATTTGTAGGTCGACTTTAGTATGGAGCGTTTTTAGGAGGCTCGCGAAATTTTTTATACAAATCGCTGTACCTTTGAAAATATTGACTTTTGATATACGGTTTCTTCTGAGAAGTTACTCATATTTAAGAGTACTATTCATTTATGCAATAAAAAAATTAGTCCGATTGCCTATTAAATTATTCCTTTAATTTCAACATCGGCAGGTATTTTAAGTTTAGCGTACCGATGTAGTTATTGAACATTTTGCTTTGTAGTAAATAATTTTTTATAGATTAAAATACATTAGTAAAAAATGTTAATAAACATTTCGGTTAATTGAGGTAGCTGTATTATAGGTATGATATTGTTTATAAAAAAGATACTGGACGTTATTAACCCGCTGTTTACAAAACTGGTGATTACAAACCAAATTAGGTAGGGTAAATACGCCAAACGTCGGCCCCCCTCCAATCCTCGGCCGTCTGCACATTTTCAGCTTGCATTCATTCAAAAGGTAATTAAGTGGTAATTTTGCCACTGAAATAGCAAGCTTAGTTCATACTCTTTAAGTGCAAACCGTTACTATCCGATTACGTCACTTGCTCTTCGCACACTGAGCGTCAGTAGCGAAAGCGCCGTTGAAACATTGAAGTTCGTAGTCAAAGCAGCTTACTTGCTGTGAATACGCACGATTCGGGGATTGATATTACAACGGTAAGACATTTCTTTTTTTTTTGGTTTTTAGCTTTGCTATGACTGAAAAGGTATTTTTACTATATTTTGAGATAGTTTTTTCAACGTTTTGCGTATTGGTTTTAGGGAAAAATAGGGGGCCGCCATTAGAATACCTGTTTCGACTGAAAATCGGAATCTCGGCCGGGGCCGACTTAAGGTAAATGCAGTTTGTTTTATAAAGTCCAATACTACGAATTCCATTGTCTTAATAGTAAAATTTGGAACGCTTTTATGTTAATAAACCTATTTTACGTTCAATCGCCAAATACCGGCCGGGGTGGTATTAGCTGAATCTCGAGAAATAAGCTATATAAAACAGGGGCCGACTTTGGAAATATTAAAGATCGTAATGTCGGCCAGCCTAAGATTCGAGTGCTACTGTACAGGCTGATCACTTTTGTATTTTTCATTGTTTGTGTAAGTACGGGGTAGTCATTTTTCAATTTATTTATCAAACTTGCTGTCTCAAAATTGAATTATGTATTATTATAATTTATTAATATTATAAGAGGTTACACCCTATGCCCGGCCGACATTTGGGAAAAACGCGACCGACCATTGGGCCGTGAACGGCCGACTTTAAGGTTTTTCCGTTCTCGCCGCATTTAAACCTTAATACCCTTTCCGTTTAGTAGAAAAGTCAACAAAATGCCTATAAATATAAAATAGATTTATCAACCTATCTAAAACCGTATAACAAACTATCCTTTCGTTGCAAACTGATGGATCCGGAGCGTTTTAAAGTGAGATAAACCGTAAGAGGCCGACATTTAGCGTATTTACCCTACTATTAGGTTGTACAATTTTCATTCGCATTTCACTTTACCGTAATTATTTTAATTCAGAGGAGTCCATGGAGAAGTGTAGGTACATAATCTATACGTATTTTACTATATATGAATATTCGTTGAAATAAGCTAAAATATTACAGTAGGTATCTACCTATTTAACCTACCTCCTGTAGATACGCGTAATGCGACCATTGCCGTTGGAATCCAGAACCTCAATTCTCGTATTTAAAGTAGACTTTCATTTTACTTTTACTGTATTAGAAGTGAAGCGACACGTTATCGTAAACTAATTTTGTTTGGCAGTTTTAGCGCATCGGGACTTGATTGTAATTGTAATATTGCAGGTTTTATTTAGCAGAATAGCTAAACAGAGCAGAGCTGCGTCTGAAATATTTTTATTCCAGGTCGCCGTGGCTGATTTTTTCCAGTTCCATTGTAAATTACATCATTTCCATTAACTTAAAAAAAAATTACACACATTTGATGTTTGACAATTCACTGTTTTAGAATTTACTAATAGGAGAGTTATCTAAAGTTATAAATATTACAAATAGTAGGTACCTACCACGCCAAATTTTTAAATTGTCTTTTTTCAAAAAGGGGTAGGTAGGTACCTACTCGTAAAAGGAAGACTAAAATCAACAATCTAAAATACGATAGAGACACAGATTGTATTTTAAAGATTTAATTATTTAATTAATGAGATCGATTAGAGGTTACATTTAATTCTTAAAGTAGAGCAACAGGATAAATTCCTTTACCCCCTAATAATAAAAATGTTTTCACAAGTGATTAGCTATACAATGTTGCTGTCTTTGTCTGAGTTAGAAAGTCACTTGACAGAATCTCTTCCATGAAAAACTATGGATACCTAAGCATTAATTGAGATTTATTAGGTAAGTATGGAGAATAGTAGCATACTTTGCAGCATATTAGATATTTATGTAATACCTAGGCTAAATGCAATGCACCTACCTACTGACTCTTTAGTTCAATTTCTTGCTCTACCTTAGCTAATCCTATCTAGAATTTACGTTTTACACCTGCAGTTTTTGACAAAAATATTCTTTTTCATACCTAATAAATTCCCTACCTAAATAAATCACTAAATATATTTATTAACTTGAGCATTACTTCTATTATCCTAAAATCAGCATAAATATTACAAAACTTTTAGCATATTTATAAAAACCCCTAATATTAAAAAGTTTCAATGCGCAAGTTAAAGGCGTGTTTAGAGTAAGAGACGTACTTATGTAGGCAATAATTAGATACCTACACTTAGGTATGTTAAAGAGTATATGGCCAAAAAATTTAAATAAGCAGTAATTTTACAAACAAAAATAAAAATACACGATTCATCACACTGTCTTTATTAAAGTTTATTTAGGACCAATTCCAAAATTACGTGGGCTGTATTATAAGCACTCGACCATTTACTAAAATTTTTTGATTCTCTACTTTACATTTTAAAACTTTCTCAAAGATAAATCGAGATTAGGCTTAATACCGACCTATTTGCATTATTATATTGTTTAGATACAAAAGTACTGGTAGTAGAGTCTTGTATAATTAGTATTACAAGTATCTATCTCTACCTGCAGGTATTACGTATTGTCATTTGTTACTTAAATGATATTGCTAAAATATAAAAGTATCGGTACTTACAGGATCACCATCTCCAAAAGAAGCCAACACTAGCACGTCTCCACAACACAAAACACTGCACAACAATATTATAATCCTGTATCGTTGTTTGTACACCGAAGGTTCATACCTCACTGACTTTAACAACAAAAATAAACACGGGGATGATTTGTGCCAGTGCGGGATTAAGGTGGGGGGATTAACCCGCCAATGCCGCGCCGGGGGCTTCCCAGGCCCCGCCTCCGCGAATAAATCGACCAATCCTGTGCGGCCGTCCCGTCGCCAATGAGAGAGCAGCGATTACAACTTTACATTTTCAGCGAATTCATGATGCGATTTCAGTGGCATATAACGGTAAATGTATGTATGTATTCATGTGAGTATTGATTTAGACAGTCCGTGTGAGGTTTATGATATTATTGCAACATTTTCTATGCAAATACTTTGAGTAAGGAAAATTGTAGAGCATGCCGTTAGAGATAGTTAAACCTACCGAAGTCTAGGTCTTGTAGACGGTTAAATATCTCTCTCCAGTATTGATTATTTAATTAGTAGGTAGGATCTTTTTTGAAACCATTTTTGTACCGCCGTCCTCAAACTAAAAGGCGGTTAAATGTCAAAAATAGATTTTGAGGTAGAGCTAAAATACACGTGATAATTTTGAAATTGATGCTAGTTATTTTCTATAAACAATTGTTAATGTTGTCATAAGACATTCATGGCAACATTAACGAATAACAATTGTTTATATAAAATCACTAGCATCAATTTCAAAATAATCCTGCGTTTTTTAGCTCTACATCAAAAACTCTTTTTGTCATTTAACCGCCTTTTAGTTTGAGGACGGCAGTGTAAAACTAAATACTGCCTAGTTTCTACTAGTACCCACCATATCAAAATTTAGGTATTCCTACAGTGCGCGGCTATACCTAATCGGTCAGGGTTATTTTCGTTAGAGCTAATTAATTGAAAAGAATAGCATAAAGATTGACCAATACTATAAAATATATGTACCAAATTCTAAGTATAAAATACACTAAGTTACAGCTATCCTTGCAAGCTATACAAAAATTTCCCCATATAAGGTTGTTAAAATTCGGACTGCAGCTGTTTTATAAAGTAACGTTTAAGGTTGCTACCTAGAAAGTACCTACCTACTTACCTATTTCCATCATTGTGCAGTTTTCAATTGACGAGTGGGGTGAGATATGCGGGCTGCCATGGGACTCTTGCGCAACTCGCGCGCACACGACAAACCGTTTATACTTGCAATTTTTTTTGCTTTGTACAGAGGTTATGAACTTATTCTTTCTTTCCTTTGTTTTATTATTGTTTGTAATAACAAAACAGGACTAGTACGTTAGATTTGTAGGGTGAAAAAGAAATAATTTTCTTAAATTTTCCTTTTACAGAATTACGAAGCCTTGGTAATAATTATAAATCCATTGGGTATTCTGTTGGAATGTTGGAAATAATGCAACATCGGGTTTGAACTAGAATTTATCACCTACCTAGGTTTCCTCATAAAAAGGGGCTGTTCCGTTTCTAGCACTGTGCTTAAATGAAAAGAACAGCCAAATGGATCAGAGATCTAACCATAGGTAAATATTTCAAACTAGCTGTCCCGACAAATGTTGTTCTGCCTTAACTATGAACTGAAATTTCTCCCTGTTTAAACCTTCCTTGAACTGATACGATTAGGTACGAGGTTTTAGCGAGACAAACAAACAGCAATTCATTTTTATATAATATAATAAAGAAGAATAAAAAGACAAGATTTTTATATTACCTAAAAAAATATGAGACGACGACCTACCTACTCAATTTTAACGCGTACCCGAAATTCAGGGTCTTGACTCTTGTCATGCAGATTGACGGACGGACGGACAACATAGTGATCTTATAAGGGTTTAGTTTTTTCCTTTTGTGGTACGTACTCCCAAAAATGGATAAAAATTAAAGTTTTTTATTGATACAACATAATTCAGAAGGTTTTATATTGTTTAAAAGTTATTGGATTCTGATTACCGAGGTTTTTCTATTTCAGACACTTGAGGCACTCTACTATTACTTATTTCGTAGATCTTGCTTCTGTATTTATTGCCTTACCTATAGGTCTGTTTCACAATCGCCTAATAAGCGTTGAGTAGCTTATTCGGAAGTTATGTCGCTGCTTACTTTACACTGAACGACAGAGACAAAACATCTAAATAAGCTATCTGTCGCTTATCAGTAGATTGTGAAACAGGCCCTTAATCAAGGAAAAGTAAATTGTGAACAATTCGGCAAATTAACAGCTTCCGCCGTAGTGAGAGGGCGCATATTGCTCGTGTGCGAGAAAATTAGTGAGGGGCGTTAGCAAACACATTACAGCACGATACTTAGGTCCAAGTAAGCAATGTTCAGAAAACCTATGCAACTGTCATATAATTACTAAAATTATTAAATAAATTGGTACCTATGCTCTTTTCTTGAAGGTTTCTTGATGGGGATGGTTCTTCGGAAATACCGCTGGCGACAGTTAATTCCGACCTTATACCATCTACAATTGAGCTCTACCTACATTATTTTTCAGTCTCCTACTAAAATTTATATATTTAAATTTCATATTAAATATATTTTAATAAAATGAAATAAAAGGTAAAATTGTTTTTCGCATTGGCCATTGGTAGCTATACCAAAGGGAAACGCCATGACCTAACTATTTTTTTTATCCAATTCCTCGGTTTAAACGTTAGAAGTTCGAATAACAACTTGGAATAAGCAGGTGTTAAAAGGTACATACATAGGTCTGCAGTTTTCAGGTGACCCGTATGACTTGTTGTCCGTTTTTAATAGCGATACATACATTAGAATATTCATAATTTCATGTCATTGACTTTAACACAGTACGTGGGAAAACTTTTGATAAATGCTTAACGCTAAATCAGGAAATTCTTGCAAAAATTCTTAACGACCGAATATTAAAACGTGTGAAGCGGGTGTCTTAAATTTTACAATCTCCACACGAATAAGTTCAATCTTTATAATATATATTACTTTTGTATAGAGATTGGACTCAAATCCCTCGTTTCATACTTTTAGGTGGAAGCTTCTACTAACTTTTTGCATCCGTTCAGTAGATAGGTACCTACTAGGTAGTTTTGTTGAAACTGCCTTTTTTGTGTTTTTCTAAAGCTATAAGTACTTAGTCTCGTTTTCAAGAGAAAGTTACCTGAAAAGTTTTGCGGGAGTTTTGAAAATTGGTAATTGTATAGATTTTGCTGTGCGGTTCATCTTGAGGCATCAAAAAACTGCTGCAAGATGCATTATTTTTAAGGTAGCCTAGCAATTCAATTCGGTTAAAATTCGAAAAGAGGACATCAAAATCTATAAATTTGCCAATTTTCAAAATTCACACAATAATTTCCAGGTAACCAACCTTTTCGGGCTTTTTTTCGACTTGACGGGCTTTGACTGGGCTAATAACAGTTTGTGAAGTTTCTTAAATAGTTTTTTCAATATTGTATAGGTACCTATATGTACATATTCTAATATTTTCCACATAATTTAATCAAATGTTTGCTCTAGGTCAGAGGGGCAATTCTGCTAAATAAAGCCTGCATTAATACAATTACAATCAAGTCCCGATACGCTTAGACTCCCAATAGGTGTTTTTATGAACGTTAAACCAACGTGAAACGCGCTATGATTGGTCGAAACGTCATAAAATCCGTTCACGGTAACATGACGCTACACTTTCAATCCAAAGTGAAATTGACTGTTTAAATTGTCTACTTTAAATACGAGAATTGAGGTTCTGATGTCTCCATGTTTCAAAAGTAGGTATGCGAATATCTGACATCCGCTTACTTAATTCCTCATATAAGGAGGGACAGGCAATACATCTTACGAGACCAATCAATTTGGCGAATGGAGGACTTCCGCAGGGGAGCTGGTGCCGCACTTTTTGTTTGGCGTCAATTGATTCCACAACGGAAATTATTTCTGCTGGCCAATCAAATGCGGGCGAGTAAGAATTTGGTGCTACAATGGTAAATATTATTATTGTATATAATTTTAATACCTATATTAATGTTATTAATAGATAAAACCTATATTACATAATAATTACAAACCTATAATGTCAATGAATATTTTAGTTTATAAAAGGACTTTAATTTATGTATACGGGTTAAAGAATAATATTCATAATGGCTATATCTAAATTTACAGGTAGTGGGACTTACTTGTAAGTAGTAAGTCCTACTATATAAGAATATTTGTTACATGTCTTGTCTCGGTTAACTGTAGTGTGTACTTAGTTATGTTTAAGTTTATTTGTTTAGGTGTAGGTTGTCAAGGAGCTTGTAACTAACTCAAAAGCATAACTTGGCTACTTAGCGACTCCTGCCTTATCGCCAGGAAAACTTACCTAAGCCTACCTTAGCTATGGATCTCATAACTTGCCTTTGCCTACTGGGAGAATAAACATTTATTTTTAGTTGTTTGCGGTTAAATAATTTTATGATAGTCGCAACTATGTATCCACAAATAGTTCTCTGAATAGGTTATTAGGTCTAAACATAGCGAGATGTAGAGTTTGGTCAAAAACGTTGTTTCTCAAAACGTTGCTAACCGTTGGATGTTTGATACTGCGCACGCCGAGTTTATAAATGATGTAATGACGTTCAGAAGGAGATGTGTTCTGTCGAGGGTCACCAATGTGGGAATAATGGTAGATGCCCCAAAGGGAAATCTCCGACCGAGCGAGGTGGTATGCTCGGTTAGGCCGAAGCCCACTGTAGTGGTTTTCAGATGTTGTATATTATATACCGTCGATCTTAGAAAACTTCGATGGCGCGATTCAGAATTGTGGCGCTAATTGATCCGCCACAATACCTTCCTAGTTCCTATACATTATGATAATTTTGGTCATATACATTATGATATAGGTACATTATGATACATTGGTTATATACATTATAAATTATGATACATTATGATAAATTTGGCATTTTTACATTCTGCCAGCATTGCAGTCGGAAAAGAAAAAGCGGCAACACAAAACTCTGTTCGCGAGGGAGAAGTTTACAATAAAATGTTGAGTCATAATTCGCTCAAAGCAAATAAGAATCACAGATCAAAGGCACGAGCATCATGTGTCGCGACCAAGAGTTTCTCATAGAGAACGTTTAAACGTTTATAGTGAAAATGAATCGTATTTTAATTTTGTTACTTTTATATGGTAAACTACATAGCATATTAGGTAAATTTTAAAGTCCTCCTACCACCTTACTTGCTTACCAACAATTTGATTGTATATTGGCAGGTTACAAATGTTACTTACGGTTACATTGAACTCTTGAAACAGCTAAGCTAGTAGGCTTACTTCAATTTTAAAACAAAAATTTCTCTATGAATTCGTTGGGTATAATATCGGAGTCAGGCGCAGGTTAATCTGTCGGTGACAAGAGATAGCCGATATCTCTACATCTCTATTGAACTAACCCATAAGCCTTTCCACACAAGGGACGCTCAAACAAAGGGTGAAATTAAACAAATCCACAGACAATCGTACATGAAAGAGAGTTAATCAAATAACTATTTCGACGACAAACAGCGCAGAGCGCCCCCGCCTACACAAATACTTTACACATTTCGGGTATAACTAATCCAAAATGCGCAATCCAGCTTTGCCGGGTGTCGCAGCGATTTAAAAGTCATATTATGTTTTGTACAATTGAATTTGATTAGCTGTTTGTTAATATTGTCATACGGTTACAAAAATGTGTATGACTTTGATTTTGTTCGCATTGATGAACTGAAAATCCACGATAAAGTATCCCGGTATCTAAGTCGAAGCATAAACCTGAGTTCTTCTTTGGATCTTATTTTGTAGGTAACAAAGACCTATAATTGTATTTCATATTTTAGATAGGTAGGTACTATTTTTGAAAATTAGACTTGGCGAACACCATCATCATCTTAACAACATTGTAAATAAATTATTTATTTATTATTATCTTTCTATCTTACCTACACCCATTTGTACCCAAACTAGCAAATACCATTTGAATACAGACCGCACGATCGTCACTAAGTACCTACTTTGTAAAAAAAAACCCGCTAAGTGCGAGTCGCACTTGCGCACGAATGATAACGTACAATTACTCAATAAATTAAAAAAAAAAGTACACTAAAATTTTTATTGTATTCTGTTTCTAATGTTAGTTGTTATAGAGGCAACAGAAATACCTACATCAGCTGTGAAAATTTCCACTGTCTAGCTATCACGGTTCATAAGATACAACCTGGTGACAGACCGACGGACAGCGAAGTCTCCCTAATAGCGTCCCGTTTTTACGTTTTGGGTGCAGAACCCTAAAAAATGTCATAATTTCTAGCACCTTGGGATCGATACGCAGGCAAGGTGAAAACGGTGTGTTGTGGAAAGCCATGAGGTAATTTATAGGCGCCCGTTATCTGGGATGCGGGCGCGGCCGGCAGCCGTGACTAGCTTCGGCACGTGACTGCTCATGTTTTTTTATCAGTACAACGTTCGAACGACTGCCAATCAGTCAAAGCATCGGTAACGTTCCTTTTGCATGTTCTAACTCTAGGTATGGTAGGAAGAAACGGCTCAGAACCTCAGCCCTTTTGACCTGAAATAATTAATGTGTCTGTAACGCTTTGCCAAGCTGTTGATGTTTATACGTTAGATCAGTGTTGGGCAAACTTTCTTAATGGGGGGCCAGAAAGTTTAAGAAATTTCAGAGGAGGGCCAGAATTATAGAAATGCTTTTTGTGTTCAAACTTTTATAATCATACAACAACATTACACATTTCCACAAAGTTATCAGATTTTAATTTTTATTCGAAGGATCTGCCATGGTAGGCATGTGAGATACGCGCGCTCGACCAGTACCTACCCGCAAGCCCGCAACACATGAACTACATACGGCGTAATAATATAGGCATACACTAGCCGCGTAGTTAGTAGTTACTACGGGGCTAGTCAGATGGCTCCTTTGTTGTATATGTGTATTATTTTAATAAGTAGAATCAACTTTATACTTTTGGACCGTCAAAATATAATTATCGCGGGCCATATACTATTCATGTTGATTTTGCGGGCCGGAGCTGGCCGGCGGTAATATATTATATTCTTTGCCGGTGGGCCGTACTTTGCCCATCGCTGTGTTAGATGATTTCAAATTTGTACATAATAATTTCGATGTTTCACATTTTCCGGCATACTGCGACGGTTCCATGGATTCACCCATATTGGTAGTCGTAGTAGAAACGCTTGTTTGTTTAATTGTGGCAAACACAGAATTTTAGCTACGAGTAAGTTCAGATGCTTAAAACTACCCTACTTAAAACGATGCTGATATAGATCGCAATGAGCAAGTTAATCGTGATTCGCACTATAAAATTTATTCATTATCATAAAACGTCTCTTTTAAACCCCTTCCGCGTTTGGCCTCATTACCATAAACAGGGGCTCACGTCGGTAGCTTCTTTATTTCCCGTTGATTTACAGGCGAATTATGCCTGCGTCGCGCGCGCACACAATTGTTGAAACTAGTGTGAAATTTATATTTAAGATTTATTATTTTATTTTGCCTTTCGAACAATTAAGATACGAATTTATTTAAATATATTATTGTTATATTATATCTAACAAATTTATCTACTTATTACTTTATTGGATCTCTTGAATCTACAGTAAAGTGCCTTAGACTCAAATCACACCGAAATGGCAGCGGAGCGGCCAGCAGCATAACTGTCATATAGTTTTAAACTTTATCTTCATGTCCATAAAACACAGTTTCGCTTGAGAAAACCTCCGCCGCTCACGGCCGCTGACGGCCGCTACCGACTGCCGGCGGCCGCAGGACGTCCCCATTTTCTAAGCGATAATATGTTTTATAGTAATGAAGATAAAATTTAAAATTATATGACAGTTATGCTGCTGGCCACTCCGCTGCCATTTCGGTGTGATTTGAGCCTTAAAAGCTCTACAATGGCTGTGGCCTGTGTTCCGCGGAAAATAGCACTAACAAATAAACGTACTTAAGAAAAATGGCGACCGCTGGCATTAAATTAGGAAAATGGCGGATTATGTTAGCAGTATTGAAGTTAGCAAACGTTTCCTGGCCGGTAATCTGTTTTTTTTCTTTAGCGCTAGCAAGCGTTAACAATCGTTATTGTATTGCAGATTTTTGAGTTGTTCGAAAATTCGGAATGGGGTGTTTTAGAATCCCAGTAAGACTTTGCAGTCTTTGTGATTTTTTAAATTTTATAATAATATATCAGAACTTCGAGCAAAGCGCGGTTACCCGCGCTACTAATAATATTACTATTGTTAATGACGGTTCATTTCTGTTTCATATTAAATGCTTACTAATGTATTTCTCATGGTGTGTGCTATAAAATTAAAAAGCAACAAATAATTTTATGATGGTCAGATCGCTCACGCTCACCCTCGAAACAATGGCCAGGGGGAGTAATCTAATAAAGGATAAAGATGTTGCGTGATTGTGGACGATCGCGACGTGGGAATGCACCTTGATTGGTGGATTTAATTAATTGAGGAGGAAGTGCACCCCGTGGGAAACTACTTTTATGATTTCTGATATGTGCGATTGATAGTGGGATGACACGCAATTTTTCTGCATGTGAACGTAGATTACCGAAATTGAAAAATGAAAATCACCAAACTAAAAAGAAGTTTGCCTTTGCCATTTTGCAATGCATTAAAATAAAAAAATAAAGATAACGCGCTGGCACGTAATGTTCTATAAATAATCAAAATTTCAAATTAAGAATTAATTATTCTTGTTGCGTCCTAGTCAGCTCGCTGTATTCGAAAATTAATTATTGTACTTTAATTTTTCAGATATTATCAGATGCTGTAATAAATCTAGGTGTGAAATGTAGTTGCAAAATTTTGTTTCAATTTTCATAGTCGCAAACATTGAAGTAGGTAGGAATAATATATTTTGAAGATAGCAAATTTCACGTCTTATGGTAACTTAAGTAAGTGATATCTACGAGTATAATAACAACGAAACTAATGTACCTAACGAATTTTAACAACTGTTTTTTTTTAACATCATTGTAGTTTTTCAGTTGAAAGTAATAGGCTGAAAACTCTACCACTAAGTACCAATGTAGAGTTTTTTATTCAATAACTCCTTTACATTTAATAACTTTAAAATTTCTTTAAAAGTTAATAAATTGTAAAAGAAATGATGCTACTGTAAACAAAACCATTATTATTGGAATAACGTAATAGCATAAATACAAAATTCGTTTGTAGGAAAATATGAGCATAAAGACTAATCGTTGTACACAATACACGGAAATCGGATATTTCAAGCATTGATAGATTTAAAACGCACCCGACGGCCCATTAAATTTTATTCGAACCCGCAAAATCAAAGGGTGGCCAAATCGGCAGGGCGGAGAGGATAAATAATAGCGAAAAAACATATTGCGTTTGTTGTTGAACTCATTATGCGCAATTAGCTACGATTGTGACTGAAGCGCTCGCCATGTGAATTGTTAACAGTCAACAGACTCCGTTTCGGCTGCGATTGTGATGCGCGTGCCACTTTTTGGTGTGCTATATTTGAATTAATGATATTTGGGGTATTATTAATTTTAAATATTTAATAAATTTAAAATTTTATTCAACTTTTTTCATGCTTATTTCGAGCTAAACAACTGTTAATCGACAGTGTATTCGTACCTTTTCCAAAACTGAGAAAAAGTAAAGAATGCCTATTATAGTCCTTAGATTCTCATAATATAATGCCAGATAATTCGTATTTATTACACCGCCGCGCTGTTGTAGCGAAATCATAATTGTTTACAGTTGTAGTCGGGCTTTCTGTCACAATTTATAAATAGGAGTTAGTTGCCGCATCGTCGCCGTTGATATAACTATTAAACTCGGCCCTCACGATGTTACCTAATTTAACAATCTCTCAACCCTCTCGAACTTTCTTTTTTTGAGGACGAAACAAAAGTAATATGATACAACGGTTGAACGTTGTTAATAATTTGTTAATGTGAAATTTAAACAGAGATCAGAGCGTGTGTTTAACCGCGGTTTAACCTAACACCGCTGACCCCCGAACGCATTAGTAAAATTAGAGCGGTGGGAAAGGGTTGAGGAGCCGTGCTTTATTTATTGTTATTAGAACAATATTTGTACGTGGAAGATCTACGATTATGGTTATAGCTCCCATTGATGTCTGATGATTGGTTATTAGTACCAATTCCAATTTATTACTTGAGAATTAATATAAAAAAAGTTCTATTTCGAGCCACAAAGCAAGAGATACAGTAGCAAAAAAATTACAAGAGAAAACATAAATGGTAAAAAAAGAGTCAAATCACAACTTTGGAGTACTTAACGGATTTGCAAAAAATATTTTTAACATTAAACACAGCTAATCAAGATTCAACTTACAAAAAACCTTTTCAGTGAATTGATAGTAATTTATGTTTAACGAATTCCAGAATTATCAAAAATTAGCGGCGCATTCATGTTCGGTGATCCATCACTCCCTACCGCTGTCCGGAACCACTAAATAATGGTCACCATTGATGTAACCACAATAGATAGTGGTCAGTCGCGCGTGCTTTGTATGATAACCACTAATAATGTATTAAGTTACTCAAAATATGTTTTTATTATTTGTATGTTTGGGATGTTGTCAACATCTTTAAAATATCATTTGTCAGATCAGCAAATTGGGACGCAGATGCATCTTGAGAATAAAATTGTAAAATGATGATACCTTCGTAGAGTTCGTAGCTTTAGCACGCAATATTTTAATGAAAAGTTCTTTACAATATTGAGTACCTATTGACAGTTCATTAATTATAGCTAGGGGTGATTAGCTCCGGTGATAAAGTGTACGGGTGCCAGTCGGATTACCGCGCAAACCATAAACATTCATTATTTACCCATTTAACTTACAGCATCTCTGAAGTCTGTGAACTTTAACGTGAATTTAATGAAATAATTTTAGATTAAAATAGATTTTAGATTAATGTTATGAAATAATTTTAGATATAAAATAATATTTTATGCTGCTTAGCTCTTACTTTCCGGTTTCCGCTAGTACTAACATAAGTTTTATAATTTAATAATATATCACATAATTTGCAAATCTGAAACATCGCATTATAGACTAGTGCTTTTACCTCTCAAAAGTAAAATAAATTTACAGTAGGATAAAACCCATTGGAAAAGGAAGAGAATATAACAAAAATGAAAGGAAAAATAATTTACTATTTTCATTTTTATTTATTTCTTTTTACTATTATTTATTATTTTTGTTATATTCTCTTCCTTTTTCAATTTGTTTTATCCTACTATTTTATTTTGTTTCAAAACCTATTTGCACTGGTCTATTAGTTTTGTGAGATAACGTAGCGACCTGTTACTTCACCACGCTTACACTAACCATCACGGTCTAACTCATTGCATTATATGTTTTACAACAAGAAGTAAGTGCATCTTTAAACGAAAAATAAGTAGAAACATTAAAAAATTAAAAGCGTTATCGTGTCGTGTGCGGGGCATGCGACGGGAACTATCAATTAGTTACCTGTCCTGCGCGCGCGTCGCGCCGCATCGCACGCACGTGCGGCCGGCCGAGCGTGCGCGCACGTGGACACGCCGTAAGTTGTTTTACTTGTCTACCTGTACACCTCGGTTCCTTGAGGTGGAATAAAGTGTCCCAGAAGTACGATTGGATAAATGTTCTCTTGCTTATTATTATTAGTACTTGGGTAACCGAGCTTTGCTCGGAGTTGTAGTAGATAAAAAAAGTATTACAAAAATATTTCACCAGGGTTCGAATATATACCAAACTTAAAAATGCGCAGTTTCTCAGGGATAAAACCTACCTAGACCGACTTATCGCCCCTGAAACCCCCTGTATACTAAATTTCATGAAAAACGTTGGAGCCGTTTCGAGATTCAGATTATCGTACCTAACTTAAAAATGCGCAGTTTTCCAGGGATAAAACCTATCTAGACCAATTTATCGCCCCCGAAACTTGAAATTTAGTATACAGGGGGTATACTAAATTTCGTGAAAATCATTGGAGCCGTTTCCGAGATTCAGATTATATATAAACAAGAATTGGTCATTTAAAGATATAATATTAGTATGTCATTTTAATGTAGGTAATCCTGCTGTAATTTTATTTTTTGTTTTCAGATTGTCAGTCGCGTCGCGTCGTCTTTTCGCAGCAGCTTCGAAACAAGTCGTGTAGATAGCTCGTTCTTCGTAGGAGCTTCTTTACAAATATTACGAGAAGGTAGGTAAATATTTGCGATACTCCTAACATTGGGATCAGCCAGTGTCAATTGCCCTACTTGACATTGTGCGGATTCCAAACGTCAGTCCTGATGGCTCCACAAAGCCGTGAGACAGCAGATTCGGTGTCGGATGTGCAGGGACAATGTTGTCAAAACGATGGGTTTTACGTAAATACAGACCGCCTTTATTATCTGCGGAGTTCGATTGTGGTTTAACCTCACCCCTCCCATTCACGATACATGATTGATCTGCCGTAGATTGACAGTTTTTTTATAAACCACCCCAGCCTCGGCACCAGCGAGCGAATATTAAAGGCAATTGTTGTTTAATTTTTACATTTGAAGGGTGATGCTCGAGTGTTGTAATAATGTTTTGATAATAGTAGTATCCGTTCGGTTCGTATTTCTCATTCATCGTGCGTGGGACCGCCCGCCACCCGCCGGCTGATTTCATTATAGATCTGCCTTTGAATTTAAAACAAAGTTCGTTATTACACCTTGTTTTATTCCGCGCAATGAATTCGTAATAAGGAGTTTTACTAACTGTCGTATACTAATACATATCAAATTATCTTTTTTTAAGCTTAAAATATATTGATTTGGTGTTATTTTATAACTTACTAGCTTTTGCCTGCGACTTCGTTCGCGTGGAACAGTTACTTTGGAATATCACTAAAATTTACCCGCGACTTCATTTACCTACGTAGAAGGAGAAGCGCTTCCACCTCACGACTGCCGTACTGCGCGCCGTACGTTATTATTGCGCGCTAGATTATTTTATTACTGCGATATCTTCTAAAATACTCATTGAAATCAAATGATGTTAACGGCAAATTTCTTCTAGATTAAATGCTTGTAATAAATAATGTATTTACTTGGATAAAGATTAATATCTTTACGGTTTAACCTTCACAAATAATGCTTAATTTTAGAACAAATTTGGTTAGCATAAGAAGGTTATAGTGAGCCAACCTAGACATATACAGTAGCGGACTTTTTTTTAGAACTTTTAAAGGGGGACAATTCTGTCATACATAATTTTAGCGAAATTTTAATCGTTTCCGCAGCGTATGCAGCGAGAGGTCTCAAAAAGAAAATAATTCCCGATTTTGTAACATTCTTGATTGGTGCTCCGTTCGTATTGAGCTTAGCATGATGTTATATATTTTTTTTTTCAATTCAAATCAGTAGTTCCTGTCAGTAGCTTTATAGATACGAATAAATAATATCTATAAAGCGCGAGCGTCGCCTTCAGCGAAAATGCTTTTCACAAAAAGCAATGTTTAAAAATGTGAAAGCGTCAAAAGTTTTACAATTGTGAGTAGGTACAGTTAATTGTTTACCACAACAAATACTATAAAACTGGTCGTGGTATTTTGAAATATGAATTATTAAAAGTTTATAAATCTGACTGGCCTGGCTTGGCCCCGGTCTCCGGCTGCATTTTTTATGGCTGATCCGCGGCGGACAATGGTGATCGGCAATCGATGGCTTAACACAATGTGCCCACTGATCCTCATTGATCGCCAATTACTGGACATTAAGTACCTAAACGCCTTTTGTACCCGCCATTTGTGATTATGAATCAATACGAAAAAACTACAATGCACCAAGATTTATATTGTATGTGAACCTTTTATTCGTTTATAAGCTTGTTTTTTTTCGGACACACCGACAATAGGACCTACGAATTTAGTTAACAGTGGCAGTTTTTAGATGTTTTGTATTTGAATAGGGTCAAAAGGCGATTTGTTGTTAACGCGTTTGTAAATGTATCAAAATGCTTTTATTTGATTGTTCGATATTTTAAAGAGATTCAAACTTCAAAACGTATAAAATTATTGGTTATGTTTGTTAATATGTAACGAAACTATTGTACCTAACTTATAATTTTCCTAGCATATATGCTTATATTATGTAAATAACTAGAATCTGAATTCTAACATAAGACTAAACGGCTTGAAATAAAGTCTGAAACTGAGGCAGCAGACTGATTATTATTATTTAAAAAAAACGTCGCCAACATATTAATACATTTATATACTTTACATAGTAGGTACCACTGCAGCACTGTAGTGAGTTAAACCACAGTTCACAATATCCATAGTTGAGATTGTATTTTAAACTTTTACAAACATATATTTTTTTTGCTCTACACAATATTTTTACGGCAAATAGATAGAGGTGAGCCGTCCGCAGTTTTCGGGCACGCACACGCACAAGGTGCGTACTGCGTACAGCCCGTGCGCACGCGCCGCTGCGGCCATTGTACGGCGCGTCACGCTCGTTGCGCGCTCTGTGCACACACAAGAACATTATTGCATTTTTATTGCGCTTCTTCAGACCTTTGTTATTTCTATACAATGTTTTTTACAGTCAGACACGTCGAAAAACGATGTATGTGTTCACGCTATAATAAGCCAATGATTCTTTTATACACCCCGGTAGACCAAATATTGTATCAAATTATCGATTGTTACATTTTTGATGTACAAGTAAAAAGTCGAATGATTTTTGTAGCATGCTAAAGCGGTATTTATTTGTTAAAAAAGACACAATCGTTTAGTTCACTTGTAATTTTTAATGTGTTTTCGAATATTTTCTGTTCGGTTTTTAGTTACACATTCAGAAACTTCATGTATATTGTAGAGTTCAAATAAGTAGCAGCAAAGTATTTTAATTTCAAATGTGGCTTCTCACAAGTTCAATGTTCATTCAATAGGTACGACTAGACAGATAATGTGACTCGTCATAAAGGAACTCATAAGAATGCGGAGTTGAGACGTTCAATTGAGTTGATCCGCCCAATGAGCGGGGGTGATGAGTCACTCTCTCCAGACGTGGTCTTGAGCGTGGTCAGTGCGGAGACGCGCCGTCTGTGGGGACATGCGGGCCCTCACTGGGTCACGCCTCCGGATTGGGACTAATGGGGTACTTGAAGGTCATGGAACATGGTAGCTAGGAAACATCCCAAAGACATCTCTGAAATATAATTTACAAATAATTAAGCGTATATTAATAATAATAAAAACCGTAGTTTATAAACATTCTCGTAAACTTAAAACCACTCTTCAAATTAGCCAGCTGTAGCCACAGATTAGGAACTTTATCGTGGAAGTTTATAATTTTTAGTATCTTAATAATTATTCAAACAGGACAAAATATAGGATATTAAGCATTAGGTTTTTAATTTTAGTTCATTTATTGCCAGAATTAAACAATTTTACAATAAAATAATAATAACTACCTACTTTAAATTATTTACAGACTAAAATAAAGAAAGAAAGAAAAAATAAGTAAAAAAGAGAAAACTTAAGTAGGTAAAATCTTGTACTATAATAACTATCTAGTTAAAATGCTATAAGGTTATGTAGTTATTTTAGCATTAGGTTATGTAGCTAAGTAAACTAGAGTTCTTAAGATTCTTGAGCGATATTTTTCTTGCCCTTCCTTTCTTTGATATCTCTCGAATGTAAACACAGCCTTTTTTAATATGTCGTATTATGTAATTACATATTTTAATTAAACAGGCCATGAATAAGCATTTCATATTCTATATGATCAATTTTCAACCGCCGGCACACGACTGCGGCTAAATATTGTGATAATCCGTCTCCTAGCCATTGTCACTCAATGACTCGATAAAAAAATCATAAAATGATCCACATCAAAAATCCCCTAGAGAGTGGACCACTAGAGCCGGTTCCCTTCATTCCCATAATCTATTCCAATTAACTGACAGGAGCATATTGTAATATTAACACAATGCACTCATTGCCCCCTTATTTCAAGTACACAATACTATGTTATTGTAATCTAAACCCTAAGGAAGTAAGATAAGATTGAATTTAGTGCCACTCTCTAGTTCTGGTATGCACAGATTTTGTTAAAGAGGTTTTATGCGAGGGCGTTGTATTATCATGTTTATAAACGTGACTTATAATAGAGATTCACCAGGAGATGCATAGTGAAGCTACGTAACGTGATGCCGTCCGCCTGCAAGTTGTTTGAGAGCATTTTTTTTAATGAAATGAACCAGGAGACGAGCAGACGGATCGCCTCATAGTAAGCGATTGCCGCCGCCTATGGACACTCGCAACACCAGAGGAGTTATACTTGTAACTATTCTAGTGTTGCGACTTACGTTCCTGGTCCTTAAATCCCTAATCCCCCTTATGTCTCTGGTAACTTCACTCACTCGGCGAAACACAACGCAAGCGTTATTTCACGCCGGTTTTCTGTGAGGTCGTGGTATTTATCCGGTCGAGCCGACCCATTCGTACCGTGCTGCGTAGCGTGGCTTTCCCACATTAAGTACTTTATTTCAAAAATAATACTTATAGAGAATAGCACACAAATAATACGTATCATTTAATAGTTAATAGAAGATTAATTTAATAGTTATTAGAAGATTTAATAGTAATTTAATAGTTAATAGAAGATTAATTTACTTTATGTCTTGTGCACTGTTGTATAAAAAAAAAAAGTTGCAGAAAGCATTACAATGAACAATAAAAACATTCATTCGAAATAGTTGATTGGGAGTTAAGCTCGATAATCGTGTAATTAGGTTCGATACGTGTGGCTATGGCCGGTCCGGCTTATCCTGACAGATACGGCCACCCCCGGCGACTTGATGGCCGCCATTAACGCCGATATCATCGGCATTGCCTTTCCCACCGAATTAACGCATTAAGTACTTTCACGCATGATATGTGTTTACTTAAGAACTGTATTTGCATAGAAAACGATTTTATGGTAATACGGATTGTTCATTTTTCAGTGTCACAGGTTCCAAGTTCCTTGTTGATCGGTGAGTAAGTAATGGGAGAGTTAGTTACTCTAATAAAATTACTTGCTTAACGCGACAATGTAAATAGGTTTTTTTTTATGTTAGGGAATTAGTCAAATAAAAGCCATCATCCCAATATTCTAGACTTAGTGGACTACAAATTATTATTTAGTTATTTTTTATATAATAGAGCCTAATTAAAAACCAGACATTCTAGCTAATGAGGAAAGTATCTACAATATTCCCACACAAACCGCAATGGGTGGTTGGGAGGATTAACCAATTGCGATCGATAATAATGTTAACTTCGATAGTATCGCCACAGTATCGCCGCAGTATATCGTGGCGTAATGAGTGACGTTCTCAGGAGTCAGCGGGTGTTTCGGGGTGTTCTATCTTCGTGTGAGATCTACATCAAAATCGATACAGCTAATGTTTCTATTGTAATGAAACTGCAACTTTTGAGTGCAACTTTTAATTGTTACATATGCATGTTAGTGTAGGTACTATTTGAAATAAGTAGTAGGTTACAAAACAATAGTAGGATAAGAAATATATAGGTAATAAGAGGCCTTTCAATGAGTAGATCGTTTTGTAAACCGAACCATAAAATATGTTGATGGTTTTTATACACTTCTCTTCTTTTTCAATTATTCTGAAATCATTGAATTTATGTGATTGGAAATGATTCAATAGACACTGGGCGTTTTTGACTGGCTTTATGAAAGTCGCGACCACAAACTGTCTTTTAAATTTAAATTGTCCTTTAAAATTGTAGTTTCCACAAAACATCCTTTAAGGAAAATGTACAGTATTTAGCTAGAGCAGGCTGCACGGCGCGGCACGGTAGAGCGCGCGCAAGAGGCGTGCAGGTGGCCGATACACGATACCCCATTGATCGACCACAGACTCCTCGTCTGCTCAAAAGCATTCCTGACAGACAACGCTCGCTGCGCTCCTAATTACGCCCGCCAGAGAGCAGTAGATGGGACATGTGATTCAAATTCTAAATTTGAATATAATTCTTACCTTGCATGCTTCGAACAAGCTGGAAAACCTGAAGAAGAAAACTGTATTTTACTGGCAGTGCAAATTGAAAGTCTCAGTTTTCGTTAATTTTCCAGTATGAAATGATAGTACATTACGATACGCGTGACCTAAGTTGCCTATTACTGCACAGCGTGAAGTTAGCGCCCGAGCGGAGCGAGGGTGCTAAACGCTGTGCAGTAATAGACAACTTAGGCCACAACTCACAAGTATCGTATACTATTTTATAGCAAGTGTGACATAAACCCGCACTTTACGCACGCTTCGTGCTTCTTCGTGTTCTTAGGCCACACCGTGCTATAAATGTTATTTAAAACATTTTTTTGTAAAATTTAAAAAAAAAATGTCTAATAATACAACTGCCGAATGCCGATGCAGTGGTAGATAGTAGGTACACTTTAATTTCACTAAGTACTAAGTAGCAAAGGGCTGAAATTAAGTCTAAGCCATATAGGCCATAATTTTTAGCGATCTGCGATACCTAACCTATTAATTCTTACACTTTTCTAAACATTAATTATGAAAACCACAGCTGAACATAATATTATAACCACCTCCTTTTTGGAAGTCAGTTAAACGTATGTTGAAAATCGTCTCTTCATTTATTACTCTTTGAGAGACACATCTGACTCATCTTGCGTGCGCACAAAATGCGCAAACGATTCAAACGAAATGAAAAGCGTTTTGTTGAGGCCATACCTCAATGCCGAGTGCGCGCATGTGCGCCTTGAAAGCGCGGCAATCACTCATTTGCTCTATTTACTGATGTCTATCACTGTGCTTTCATTAAATTTATTATGAACGCTGATAATTATTATTTTTGAAAATTCGCCATCATCAGCTATTGTTAACTTACCTATACTTTATCGACTAACGACCCGTTTCAATAACCTATCTACCAACTACCAATAACTATTTGTTAATAACCTAACCAAGAGTATGTCAGGATATGTCTAAGGAGGGTTCCGTAACTATAAACGCGTAATAGGTTTTTTTAAATTACTTAAAAATTACTGTCCGATTTGGTTTAAAATAATTTTTATAAAGAGCTATTACCATGATCTATTTATTAGCATAGAAAATTGCAAGTTTCTAAGTCTCATAGTTTAGAAATGCCGGAGGGGGGGGACCAACTTATTCATCAATTTGGAGGCCGATTACTCGAAAATGGTTGACTTTATAAAAAAGTTATGTATGAAACCTTGCCTTTATTTTAAAAGACTTATTTAACGATAATCCCACACGATGGGGTAGAAAAAAAATGTCATCCCCACTTCACATATATGGAGAGCTACCCCTAGAATATAAAATTATTATTATTTTATGATGCCAAATCTGAGATCTAAACACAGTCTATGACTATACCAAATTTCATACATTTATATTTATAATTACCGACGCTAGAAGCGCGGACAGACAGACAGATAGACAGACAGACAGACGGACGGACAGAGCGAGACCATAAGGGTTCCTCAAGTATTCCAGAACCCTAAAAACGTCGTCATTCAATGATTTGCCGGTTTTTTGCGATACAAATTTGACATTTTTAACAAATAGTTATTAGTAGATAGGTTATTGAAACGGGCCGTTAGAGTATTCTTTATCAAGCGTGAGCCTTGATGTATGATGGTAAGGTAATAGATAATATTTGGTAGAAAAAAAATATTGTAGAGTTTTCAGTATTATTAGTCAATAGTGAGATTCGCGTTGGCCTACTGGCGGACGACATGCTCTTATGTGTTTCATATACATAATAAATATATGATTTATTTGTTTGTGTGTGTAAACATATTTAAATAATATTAGCATACGTAGGTAATTAGATAATCTAGGTAATAAACCGACCACCGCGGCTTGCACCGGGCATACATACACCGCACATGTCTTCGCCCGTATGCCTACAAAGTAATTACTTTTCCTTTGACCAAACGCTGCATTTCCATTTTGTCATTAGACTAGCCTATTAATTCCTAGGTTATGAGGTGTATAGGGGCTAGCATTTTCGTGTCAGCTGCCTATATCTGTGCAAAAACTTCTCTACGAGGAACGACACCTGCAAACCCGATTTATCCTCAGTCTAATCATGGCTGCGCTCATCCTTAGAAGGATGTGTGTATTACTTACACTAATGGCTACTTTTTACATGTCAAGATCATAAGGATATCTGTGATCATAATACAATTATAACAATTACAACAAAGTAATTATTGGAAACTATTCATGTTGCCCGCGAATAGGATTAGTAAGGATTAATAACCTAACCAAGAGCATGTCTGAGGAGGGCTATCAAATACTAGCCCATACTAGCCCACGATGGGGTAGAGGACCCCATCGTGTGGGGTATCGTGGAATAGATCTTTTTAAATAAGGGTCAATTCACACTGCGACGATACGCGACGCGAAGCGGTGCTGCATTTTAAGATATGGGCTAGTATTTGATAGCCCTCCTCAGACATGCTCTTAGTTAGGTTATTAATCCTTACTAATCCTATTCGCGGGCAACATGAATAGTTATATAAAAAATATTTTTCATCCCCACTACAAAAATAATTATCACAACCTTAAATTATAAATGTATTATTATAAATACTAAATCTGAACACAATCTATACCTAACTATACCCATCCAATAATATTCCTTATTAAAGAGTCAGAAGGGCAGACAGACAACAAGACAGAAGGATGAACAGAGCGAAACTATAAGGGTTCCTTGTAGTACTACCAGCAGTACCAGCCTCCAGCTTAAAAAGTATGTTTGTTTATCTAATAGCGCACCTAATAATAATAATTAATAACAACCGGATCTGCAGACTTAGATTAGAGGAGCTTTTAACACAAAGAAAGTATGTAGATTGTAGATACCTGCATCAGTTTTTAAAGGCATGAGATATGGTTTAAAAAAAATCGTCTTTTCTTTTTGTCCTAAAATATAAAAAATCAGCGCAAATCTTAATCTGGGAGCCGAAAAAAATTTCAATATTACAGTAAATACTTTTTGCACAAATCATATTTTTAAATAGCTATACTTAATATTATAAATGCGAAAGTATGTCTGTCTATCTGTTACCTCTTCACGCTGAACCAATTTTTATAAAATTTGATATAGACATACTTTGGGTCCCGGGAAAAGACATAGGATATTTTTTATCCCGAAAAAGTAGTGTTTCCGCGGGATAATGTATTTACGCGGTCGGAGCGGCACGCAAAAGCTAGTCATTTTATAATTGTCAATTTAGTCATAAGCCGTTCCAGTTCTGACTTTTGAAGTTTTGAGTTTGATTCACTCGTTTCGTGTTTTATAATGCGTTTCGAGTTCATTCCTAAATAGTTTTATTTTCAACGACCACTGCAGAATCCGGGTCACAAAACTTGAAAAAAATATTTTAATCTACGGCTGTTGTAGAACAAATGCAGCTATTCTTATGTACGCTTCTATTGTATAGTAAGCAGACGAACTGTTGGAGCCTGTTGAGTGCTCAATGCTAATTGTTAGTGTATCATAATATGTATGAAATGGTTTCAATCTCCTTTCGGAATTTTTGGTTTTCTCCAAGAAATATAATATTATGTCTTGAATAAATTCAAAGAAAGGAAAAAAGAAAAGTGTAGAGGCAAGTGCTAAGCATATTATGTAAAATGATTTATAAAACTTCGGGGGATAAAGTACCTAGTTGGGACATTGCACCTAGTTTAAAACGATTAAGCTTACTAATAATAAAATTGCTACCTAGGGGTTTGTTATTGATGTACGTTGAAACCATAAGTAGAGTGCATAGGACGTGTTAATGCCTCGTTAAAATATTCATGCCCATTATGCAATGGTCACTTAATAAAATCCTGGCAACTGGTTGATCTCGTTTTACTCGTCTCCTAGGGTTGACGGCTCACTGCTTACGACACACTTAATTGCTTTAAAGGTAAGCGTGTTTTTAATAAACAATTAATAAAAATAATCTTGCAATAACAATTTGAGTTGCGATTTCTCTTTTGTTCGAAGATGAAAATCGCGCTTATGTTGTTCGAAAAATGATTTCAGCACATCATCATTGACTACAATGTGTGAAGGATTAGGTTATAGAGACTTGACCATAATCCTGTTTACAGTTAATGTTGGTTTATGTTCTGAGCATAAATTACATTTATAGCACGGTGTGACCTAAACCGGCACTTTACGCACGCATCGTGCGTAAAGGGCGGGTTTTTGCCACACTTGCTATAAAATAATATACGATACTTGTGGCCTAAGTTGTCTATTACTGCACGGCGTGAAGTTAGCGCCCGAGCGAAGTGAGTGACCTAAGCGAGGCAACTTAGGTCACGCGTATCGTAATGTACTATTATTCTACATGTTAGTGCATGCTAGTGCATGTTGGTTCGTGTGGAATAAAATGGTTAAGGAAGAAGTTTTCCCGCAGCCCTAGATCCCCACGTGGGTATCACCTGTAACTCTAGCACAATCAGCTCTCGCACCTGCAGATTATTACGCAAGTCCATGCTAATACAGCCCCAGATGTGCAGTACCTGGCCATCGAACCTGTGTTGATTTTATAATTGCCGCTTTTTATAGACTATCATACTTACAGGAAAAATAAATATAAAATTGCAATAACCTCCACTTACGTATAAATAATCCTTAGGTATGGCGTAGAAAACAATAGTTAAGATGGTTATAAAAATATGTCATAGTATTTAGAGACTGGATTAACTTCAAGTTGGGTTCTTAAAAGCTTCCGAAGGAATAGGTTTAACGAAAGACGAAATCAGATCTATTTTTCATATTCTAGGCAAAAAAAGCTTGCCTTAAGTATTACCAAGCAAAAATCAAACAGCTGTGATATTAGAATAAATATCTCCTGGAGTCATACAGAAAACCTGATAATGACAGTAATATAGGCTGTCGATATTTTTATATTTATTTTAGTCAAGATAATAAATGACGAGTCCTACTTTTTCATAGAAAATTAAGTCGTGTTCTAACTATAACTATTACATTTTTACAGGGAAGATCATTATTGAAATTGTTGTCAATTACCTGTAAGTAATTCGCGCAATGAGTTAAATAACCTAACCAAGAGCATGTCAGGACATGTCTAAGGAGGGTTCCGTAACTATAAACGCGTAATATGCTTTTTTTTTAATTACTCCAAAAGTTACTGTCCGATTTGGTTCAAAATAATTTTCCTAAAGAGTTTTTAGCATGATCTATCAGCATAGAAAATTGCAAGTTTCTATCTCTTATAGTTTAAAAATGCTAGGGGGGGGACCAACTTACAAACCTCTTTGGAGGCCGATTACTCGAAAATGGTCAACTTTATAAAAAAGTAACGTATGAAACCCTAACTTTATTTTAAAAGACCTATTCTACGATACCCCACACGATGGGGTAGAGTGAAAAAAATTTTTTCATCCCCACTTCACATGTATGGAGAGCCACCCCTAAAATATAAAATTATTATTTTTTTATGATCTCGAAACCGTGATCTATACACAATCTATAACTGCACCAAATTTCATCAATTTATATTCATAATTACAGGAGCTAGAGGCGCGGACAGACAGACAGACAGACAGACAGACAGACAGACAGACAGACAGACAGACAGACAGACGGACAGAGCGAAACTATAAGGGTTCCTTAAGTATTACGGAACCCTAAAAAAGGCATTTTAATTGTAGGCTTTGAAATTTGACTTAAATAGTGTATCCACGCAGCTATGCATGAATGCTCTAGTATGAATTTAAATGTTTTTGGGTTTTCATCGATTAATAAAAGATAACCTTTTTTAGCGTTTGCAATGGAATCATGCGCAAGCGCAGCCATTGCGTGGGCAATTCCATACATTTATATATCTGATCGTCAATAGCAGTAATATGATTGGCGTGAAGATGCGTGCGTAATCCATAAATCGTTTAAGAACAGACATGGAAATATATTTGTATTCGCGTTGGGTTGCGCGGCGCGTGGCACCAATTGAGGGCCCGCATGCCTGATTGGCGCGAGACCAATATAACCGTTATACTTTCTAACACTCCAACGTAAACTAATAAAATGGTTTGTTTTTTCTGTATTTTTTCCCCTGAAGGAATAGGCCATGGTTTGTAGGGAAGTGTCGGTTGATTTTGGGTTGAACCCTGTAGTGCTCTATAGTTGGCATAATAAATCAGAGACAGAAAGAGCAAGCTACAATATTTTGTCAGATTTCTTTCTATAAAAAAATAATGGATAATTAGATACTTATTACTTTTCTAACGCTTCCTATCTTCGATGGGGTTCATTTTAACAAAGTAAACAAGAACTATCGATTCCTTAAAATCGTTAAATATCCGATGTTTATTGATAAGTGACATGTTAAACAAAAAAGACGTCACTTTGTCGCGGTCAATGATTTGAATTTTTTCTAATATCATTGCCCAGGTGGTCTGGGCTAACGATGCGACCAGGTGCGTACCATGTATGGAGCCAGTTCTCGTCACTGATTATTTTTGATTTGGTTCTGATATATTTGTTTTTATAATGCTCTTTTTACATCTACAAATGTTTATTTATAAAACTAGCCATTTAGTTTTTATCGCGGCTTCGATCCCTTACTTTGTTCAGCTATGTGCATCAAAAGTCTTTAATTTTTATGTTACCAATACTTGTTTCGATCGAAATAAATACCGCTACGGAGCGGTAACATTGTTATCTACGTAAGATTAAGTTCTCACTAATGTGTGCATTTAGTGCAGTATTCCCGCTGCCACTAAATACCAGTCAGTGCTTACGGTATCTGGAAAAGGCTTTCCCTAATTACTTGGGGTGTTTTGTTTGGTGCTATCGGCGTGTAACGAGCCGCAAATGGGTCTCCGGTGATCGCGCGATCATGCGGGTCCTCCCCCCGCCTCCCGCCCGCCCGTCGTCAAAGGCCTTTGTGCGAAACGCGACATGTAGACGTGGAGCTAAGTGTAGCGGATTCGTGTACATAACACATTGTGTGAATTAAAACATAATTATATTGTAAACAAGGTTTTTCATCTCAAGGAAGTAAACTTCTTACACACTTCGAACTCTATATAGAGTTTCTATACTCGTCGAAGTCTATAGAGAATAGTTTCATGAGAAAAGTGAAAACAAATAATTTTAAACGTTCTGACCAAATCTAATCGCAAAGTTTGACAACGCACACGTAATCGTATACCATTTGACGACCTCTGTGGCTCAGTGGTTAACGTGTTGGCGCTCAATCCGGAGGGCACGAGTTCGGATTCCGGAGAACAAAAAAAATTCTGTATTCCTGGGTCATGGATGTGTCTTAAATATATTATATAATAGAAATCTTAAATATAAGTAGGTATAGCATAAAAAAGTATTAAATATATTTCCCTTGTCTGGTACCCGAGAACTTACCACGGGACCAGAATATGGCCACGTCATGTATGTATCAACAGTGAATATTATGATTACGACCATTAGCCAAACAGTCTATTCGCTGGCCGATTTTATTCCATAACAGAAGGGAACAGAATAAAATATAAGCATAAAAGAAAAAGTCAAAAGCTATGCAATCGCTAATCGCTTCTCACAATAATGTGTCCTCTTCCTGCACAGATAAGCGGCGTACACACAGAGGACTCTATCCTCGCTAATTAGTTTATCTCATGCGAGTGCAATTGCTTCCCAACAATCTGGCACAAGGGTAATTCGGACGACCTTCTTGCGTCAATGGATTTTTCAGATTATTTTAAATAGGTGGAAATTGTAAAAACAAAATACATTTTAATCGTTGGCCTACTTTAATGTATTTTTAAAGCAGTATTGAAATATTTTTAATTGTATCAGAGGCTTAAAAATTAATTCATTTTCAGCTTGAACGTAAAGCTTCGCTGAGAGACTTTTATTATTTTAATGATAATAGTGTGCCAAAATTGTATTTAGCAAAGATATAGGTATACACGACAACACGAGATAAAGTGTAGTTTTTAAGGGTATCATTATTTTAATATGTAGGTAAGTCTGTGAGTTATTTATAATATCGGTCTATGCAGCCTGAAATAAACGATATTTAATTTAATTAACTACCAATCTGAATAAATAAAGTCATCCCTACCTTATCTCTACTTGTAAATGACTGGTGGTCGCCTAGTTATCGAAATTCGACCATATTTTTTTTTCTTTGGTTTTGGCACTGACACGTCTTGGGGTTAGCACAACGAACACAAAATATGGTGGTGTGTGTTATTACATATTACTCTGAGGTAGTGTGTGTAACGTTATTTTTATTATTTTAATGCGATTTATGAGCATTTTTTTAAACATAAGTACTGCACTTACTACTGCAGTAGAAACTCCATAT
Source organism: Glaucopsyche alexis (assembly GCA_905404095.1). Classification (NCBI taxonomy): domain Eukaryota; kingdom Metazoa; phylum Arthropoda; class Insecta; order Lepidoptera; family Lycaenidae; genus Glaucopsyche; species Glaucopsyche alexis. The sequence goes on along the minus strand of FR990043.1, from coordinate 8,034,415 downwards.
AAACTTTAACTTTTCCAAATTTCATCCTCCTCCGTTCGCGTAATTTTCGTAAAACGGAGTACAAAGTTTTTGCTTCACCTATAATTAATTTATGTAACTACTAATATGATAGCTTTTTAAGTATCAGCAATTTGAATATCAGCGACAACTTTATTATAATAATATTATAAAATAATAGAATATTAAATAATTAAATCGTTTATATTATCAGTTGCATCGGATGTCCCTCGGTGCATGCAATTATGGTAATGATAGAGAGCAATATGGTCCCCATAAGTTCACTTATCTATATCGGCACGCGATGCAATTTAAATGAACTTACTCTATGATTATTTTTACATGCTATTAAGATATATCTAAAAATATCATTTTTCATCCCATATCCCATAATAGGGTATTTTCTAAATTTTTGAAAACTATTTATATTTAAAAGAAAAATAAAAATAAATTAATTACATACTTAATCTCTTTTTTTTCACTATTAAACCAATTAAAGCCGAATTTAATTTTAATGGTTTTGAATTTCCGCCGAATCGCTCCGCCGAAAAAAACCAGAAATAAAGACATTAATAAATTTTTTTTTTGGTTAAATCGTTTATCCCAAACTTTAAATATAAGCAGTTTTCAAAGTTTGGAAAATACCTTATTGCATAGAATCTTCCTTATTTAAATTACAGCCTTTTAAAATTATTTATAATAAGTTCGGGAACTTACTTTTTAACTCCTTTTGAATTAAATCCAATTTATCCGACGCGCACGGACAGGATGAAATAAACAGGTTTTTTACTAGGTAATCATCAAATATTATAACCCAACCAAGGCATAGGTACAAATTCAATTTCAGAATCAAAGCTTTAAAATACCCTTCCTGAAACAATAACGATGAAAGAGGCTGATACGTTTTTTTCGATTTTCCCAAGTAGGTAACAACAGCTGAAAGAAGAGGCAATAATTCTTTATAATTATTTTGAAAATAAATTTCCGTTATATCTGTTGATTGATTTTTCATCCTATTAGTTTAAGTTTTTCAGTCGTCACATCTACGTAGGTATCACTTTCTTATTCACTGTTTCAATTTAGATTCCACGAAAGCTCCTACATGCTTTCTCTGTAAACTATTTATTTTTATCGCATTTTAATATGTATTGTTTGTACGTTTGTTTCGACGACCACAACGAGGCCTTGACAGTTCAAGAAGCCTCTCTCTAGCCGAAGAGGTCCTTGCTCCTGATTTACAGCCGCCCAAACCGCAGGGATTCAATGTGCCTTTGTTGTATGCTTTTATTGAATAATAAAAATTTCTCCACGAAATGAAACAACTTTATAGGCCCATTATTTCTTTTTCAGCGTTCAGCTTAGAGCAATAAATCTAAATTTAATTCCGCGGGTTAGCTCCGGAGTTAGCGAATGCTACCTGTGAGGTAACTGGTGAGATACTATTTTGCTATAAATAAGTGTTCTAGACTAAGAAACCACAAGGTTAGCCTAGGTTACACACTGCGAGCTGGCCTCGCCAGTTACTGTAGTGCAGCTACTCGCATTGTGCGACCGCATCATAAGAGTTACTGTCAAGTGCCAGTCGGTTAGTAGCTCGCATCTAAGTTACTACAACATTTTTTTGATTGTACTCGCCACTCGCCTTCCCTCACATCAACTCGCAAGCGACTCGTACATCGGCTCGCACATCTTTGCATACAGAAGTCGGAAGGCGAGTACACAGATGCAGTAGCTGTCTAATTTCACATTAGCATCTCGCACTTCTGTGATCGGGTGAGACTGAGACGAGCAGAGAGAGTCGAGCTACTGCCAAGCATAGGATTACAGTAGCCGTGTACTGTCACATCAGCAGCTCGCACTGTGTGATCTCGCCTTTAGAGTCGGTAACAACTTGAGCTTTCTTTTCCAGTGCAGATTTTATTTTTGTGGGTTGGTACAAAGTTGTATTGTTTTTCTAAGACCACATACCTAGGCTACATCAGCATCCGCTTACTAAGTATTTAAAAACTTTTTTACCCCTATGCGGTTTTTTTATCTTATTTACTACTCATTAATTGTAATTAACTAGTTACAATCGAACCACAAAATTTGCAAATTAAATTTGCAAAATGAGTAGGTATACGTATTTCTAATTAAATTATAATAAAAGCCACTCTATGATAACATAAACGTTTAATGGCGTGACGACAATAACACAGAGGTAAAACACATTCGTGGCGACGATAGCATCGGCCACGAACACGGAGATAATGAGTCGATGAATAGTAATGAGGTTTGTAAGTGTGAATCATCAAATATATTTAAATTGTTATCAATTAAAAGCAATATAATAGCGATTTAAGTCGTGCAGCCCCGGCCATATGGCGCGGTGGCGCACGGGTGCGGGTGGGGCTATAGAACAGGCGCGAGATGACGTTTTCCGCCTCCGCAAGTATTAAGTGTTCTGTGCTCTCCGTTCACGCTTAAGCTGTTTGTGGCTGAGATGTGAGGGTGTGAAAAAAGGACTTTATAGATAAACTAGCTTTTGTCCGCGACTTCGTCTGCGTGGACTTCGGGTTCCATACAAAATTTTAACCCTTTTTTCACCCCTTAGGCGGCGAATTTTCAAAAATCCTTTCTTAGCCTACGTTATTACAACTATCTGTATGCCAAATTTCAGCAAAATCCGTTCAGTAGTTTCGGCTGCTCGTTGATAGATGAGTCAGTCAGTTTTGCCTTTTATAAGTATATTTAAAGATATTGATTACATCATTACATTAGAATATTAAGGGTATTAGGGCAGTCTAAATAATATTATATTACCATTAGTATAATTATATTGTGTATCTCGAGAAAAACCGAAGTTTCCTCACTTTCTTCAACTTTTAAACCTGAAAATTTAAGAAAATATATAATCGGATTTTCTCAAAAATAACAAGAATAAGGAAAATAACATTAAGATGAATTCGTCATGAAAGTTGTATGATGATTCATACTGCATCCTCACTTTTCGTGGCCATACGGATTCATGTAAATTTGTCGGGCTCAATTGAAGTTAATAGGAGTGTTCGGAGGGTGAGGACGGCCAGCTGACGCGAGGTGTGAGGGAATGCGGCCCTCCCTCGCTCACAATTGATGGTCAAATAAAAAATTACCTATTGTTAATTTTATGTACGGATGCAACACGAAGTATTCTGTTCATAACTTGATGACTTATTTTCTCTTTCAACATCTCGATTGTAAATAATCTTAATAATAAAGTACCAATAGGTTATATTGTTTTAAGTCTCGATCTACCAGGGAAAGCTTTGGATGCATTTACCTAATTTATTATATAATTTGCGTTCTAATCATGGTCTAAAACATTTTTTAATATATTGGAATTCTCACAATACAATCAATAACACTGTAAACTATGCCGAATATTATACAATTTGTAAGGCGACTCCTGATCCTTAATGATTTGAAATGAATTCTACGCCGCGAGTAGAGTAAGTAATACATTTCAAATGATTAAGGATTTTACTTCCATAATACCCTTAATAAGAACGTTAGTATGTAAACATTCTAAATTCAAAAAGGGTTCATCGCATTACAAAAGGGAGAGGGTTCCTGATTACAAAACAAATAAATTGCTTCTCTCTAAAAAGAGTTTAATACATTTTAAAAACAGAGCTGATGGGTTCAATTTGTTCAAAAAAAATGTTAGGTTAGGTTATTGATTTTTATTTCAAATATGTTAGAAAACACACGAGAAAGCGACAAAATGTTGACTTTGTATTGCTGAATGCTTTCAGTTGCCTACGTTGCATTCATAGCCTATAGTAAATACGCGATAAATAGTTTTATTAATTCAATAGTTTATTCTATCTATATTCTATACCTATTCCTCAACAGATCTGTCCTTCCTTGTCACAAAGGTGTAATCAGTTCGCTGTGGTCTTATCAGTAATTTAGCCGGAATTGTCTATCGCGGCGTGCCAGTGACAGCTGCTGTTGATAACCATCTCGGACACGTGGACTGCGGAGAGGATGCAGCACGCGCTACCTATTACGGTTGATTATTCCACTGCAACCGTATATTTTGTCGTGTCCATTTGACACGGTTCAGGTATATGCCTTTTTTAAATGAAAACGTTTTTGACATAGCTTAGAATGTAGTCAATTATATTATATTGTGTCCCATTAAAATGATACCTACCCATAAAAATAAATTCTTTAAATAATTGTAAGTACCTATTAAAATTTGATTTTAGAATTGTTTATTCGATATGCTACTTGACACCTTTTTTAACCGACTACGGCGAAGCCAAAAGGAAGGGTAATGATTTTGGCAGTCTATCTATTAGTCCCTAATTGAATTATTGAATTGAATTATTCAACAAAATTTTAATGAATAACTAATAATAAGAGGGACTAACCCAAATTAGACTTGGTTTCTACGATATCTCAAAACTTTTTACATAAAAAAGATTATTTTATGAAGACCCTATTTTCATTTAATGGTTTTTGTGGGATGTACTACATAATTGTATGTATGTTTGTTCCATCGTGGCGCCTAAACTACCTACTGGTCCGGTTTTATTAAATGAGAAGTCAAAAGAGCAAAACATGACCGTAAGGGGAAAACTTGTCTTGTGGAAAAGTTTATACCTACTTACTCCATTTTGCGTGCGCTATAGTTCAAAATCGAAATGGTGGGCCGTTGGCGACAGAGACAATTTTATTTCTAGTGCGCGCATGCACTGAGGCTGTTTTCATCAGTTAAAAATCAAATTAAAAATTAAAAAAATAATTTGTAAATAATTATTTTTTAATACATCTTGTACTTTTTTATTTCATTATAAAATTTGCATTGTATATTACAGTTTCCTAAGCCAAGTACTGATTCGGAAGGAAATAGTAATTCGATGTATAAAAATAAGTATAAGTCGAGTAGCCCAATGTTCCGTCGTAAGTCGTAATTACAAGTTAGTCAGTTAACTTACTAGTTTAAATTAATTATTTTTATCCTTTTAATATACAAATATTCCTATACAAATATTTTTAGGGTGTACCTATTTCATTTTTAAATATCATTAGCCGCACCGTACATTAAAAAAAAATGCGAGCACGCATTCTAAATTTGAAATTCATAAGAAGAGCTTGTAAATAATTAAATTTTCCAAAATTATTTAAAAACATTGTAGATACCTATTACCTACATAATATTATTCAAAACAAAAATTTGTTTAATTTAAGTCATAATAAAAGTTCGAGTAAGAGAGGTAAAATATATTTATAGGTACGTTATTTAGGTAAATAGTTGATTAAGTAATAATATTAATTATTATTCATAGATGAACAATAATTGGTATCGCTGGGCGCTCGACCCCAGCGAGACCAATGATTAGTCTATATTCTTATTATATAAATAGACTTAAAACAGTAATTGGAATTTATAACTTTAGTTAATACGAGTAGAATCAGGCGTTACTTTGCGGAAATCCATAGCATACAATTTAACAAACGACTAACGAAATTTGTAACCTTAATGGATAATTTTCACTTTAATCGACAAAAATAAGATTTCCTTAGTAGATAATATTATAATTTATTGCTACAAAATGTTATACTTTTGTCTTCTTTTGGTAAGTATATAATATTTGCGCGGCTGAAAATTGCATATTTTGTTTTGTCCGGATAAAATGATATTTTTATTACTAAGTAATAAAAATATCATTTTGTCGACACTCTTGCTGCACTTTTTTGAAGTCCATAAAAATTAACAAAATTATAATTTATAAGATTGAAGGTGGGATAGGTTTTTGTTGATCCTATTTTGTATGTTACGCTTCGAATTGGCTGATGTTTGATGGTTTTACTTCTATTGCGTGTAAACTGCCACTGGTTTTTTATTTTTATTGCTTGGTAAATAGCGTTTAAGAATAATTATGTTTCACTTGCTAATGCCCGGTTTCTAAGGATTTTTGTTGGTAGCTTATCCATTCAATATCACTTTTGATTGGTTAACGCTTTTACGTCATCCATGACTGTGACCCTTAAGCCATAACTAAAATAATGTCCAATGTATTTTGCTACTTTCAAGTTTCAAGTTTTGACCCAAAAGTAAATGGAAATGAAAAAAAAAACGCGTAATCCAGGTTATATATTGATATACTGGTACGATTCAAAATAAATATTTATTTATATTTAAGATTAAGTATACATTTTTACATCCATTTATTTAAATTCTTAGCTGTCCAACGAGTGTCACTTTGCGGCATGAGTGCAATATAATTACCTGACTCTTGTATGTTTATCTACTATTAGAAACAAATCCTGCAGACTTGGAATAAAGCTGTACCAGGTGCAGCGGCGCCTGCGCACACACCTGCCGGGAAGCCCGCGACAATCTACGGTTGCTAATACGATTTACCACAATAGGTGACAAATCTTACATCATTATAAAGGTCCATTTGCCTAGATAATGTTACACAACTTACATATTAAAGACGATGATATGCTGTTGGGATTAATTTGGTTGCTGAGAGAGATTACTTTTAACCTCAAAAATTAACATAAAGTAATAATCTTTAAAGTATGTTCCATAACGTTTAATCTTTTGCTTGACAATGCAATGAAGGCTTAGAAGAGGCATCCAAATCAGATCAGCAGGATAATATTATTTGAAGAAAAAAAAATCCCATGATAATTTTAATGTACAGTATACAAATCAAACGCAAATCAAAGGGGTATTTTTTAATTACTGTTAGTAAAATTAATAATAATACCAAATGATCACTCTCATGAGAACGTTTTATTTTAATTACCCTTTAAACGATCAACGCTGTCTGCGCGACGACGATTGTGTTAAACAAAAGGGTAGAGTCTGGAGTGGCATTGTCTTTCGGCTATAAATCTAATGGAGTGTAATTATGACCTTTAATATATGACAGGCGCTTAGTAACATGTAAATTCGGGAGCATATTGCGGGGTGAAGTGAGGTGGGAATCCCGGGCGCGACAGGACGCCACTTCACTTAGGGTTAGCGTTATTAGTTTTGGCTCTGGTTGACCTTTATAAGGGTTGGGATTTTTTGTTTTACAATATTAAAATACTTTCATCTAAATAAAATTAAATTCTATACTAAGAAGCGAATGTAGAGTATAGTGGGTAAGCAAAATCTTATTATTTTTAAATAAAAAATAGAGCACTAGACTGAAGTAAAACTTGCAAACGAACTACTGAATTGAGATATAAATATATATTTCATGCACTGGCTATGCTATGAGAGAAAGAAAATGTGCGCGCGCACTTCTCTCTCTTGCTATACTATATAGTAATGTATGAAACGTAACTCTCTCTCTTTTCATATTCACTAACTTATATCTCCCTCTTAACTTCCATTTACCTCGCCCGATCACACTTTTCGTAACGCTCTCATCACGCATTCACCAGATTATGTATATCCAAGTTAAGCGTGCGTAAAGAAGTTTTACTTCAAAACCATATTTATTCAAAACCTACATCTTATGATCATAATCAGTCATCCGCAGAAATTGTATAATTTCAATGGAAATTTTATACGCTTCGAATGCTAACAGTAATTAAAATACATATCGTTTTCAAAAGACAAACGAAATGAGGAAACTGGGCGCCCCTAGCACTGCACCACTCCTTGAAGACTTGGCATTGTTGTTCACAAAGCCGAAAGTAGCCACTACACGTGAGAAACTGTTACACTTACGTGTGTGGGAATGTGGGTCTGTTCAGAATAATGAGATCCTTAAGTTTTCATTGTATATCGAATAATTGTTGCGTAATCTATACTATTATGCAAATGAAAAGATTTTTTAAGTAGTTATTGTTAGTTTGGGGACATATTATTTCCGTTTGTGGGATTTCGAATATTATATTTTTATCAATTTTAAAGTAAAATAGTAAAAGTAAGATACTTAGTAAAGAATAAGAACAGAAAACGTTTCAGTTTCAATTCTAAAAATGTTAACACATAAGTTGAGAAATGTTCCATTTAAAATCCTATGAAAATAACCTGATAAGTATATTATTAAGCACACGTGGAAGTAACCCATTAGAAAGTATGACTAAATAAGTAAACAATATGCTCCTGCAAATGATAAAAACTACGAGTAATAATAAAACATTTCACATTTTATAAGCTTTCGAAAAACGCAATTAAAGTAGGTACTAAAACTTTCTGGTAGCACCCTAATCTGAATTCAATAACAAAATATTAAAATAGCATTTGAGCAGTCAATTGGGCGGCAACGTATCGTCCATCGAGATAGCGCTATGGTGGTCCATTGTGGTCCGGCTCCCCGCGGCTCGCGGCCTCTCGCGCGCGCTCACACAATGTTGCCAAAGTTTTGCTCCTATTTATAATGGCCTGCTTCATTTCCGCTCCGATGACCGTTTCATTAAGGTTTTTGTGGGAAGTATGATATTTGAACACGCACAACAGACCTCGGCAAGTTGACATCGCTGCCAGCATATTTTTATGGTTTCCCCAAATTCCCTGTTGAGTAGAAATAAACTTGTAAGTTGTAAATCTTAATAAGAGGAACATAAAGCTATCAGATTGTAATCTGTAGATCGTGACAAAAAATAATGGCAAACAACCGGGAGCCGCCCCGCGGGGACCTCCCAGCGTCGCAGATATTGTCTTGCTCTCGAGTCAAAGAGTTCGGTCGTTGGCGATCGGCCGATAGATAAGGAAGTTCTCACCTTCCCGCGGCCGCGACTCGCGAAAGGGTTCGCGAATTGCAACAATCGATACACGGAGAAGCCATCGAACAATTTGTAGGGTATTTGTGCGGGCTGTCTCCCGCTGATGCTATCGACGCGCTTCGGGGAGTCGGAATCCTTTGTAGGGGTTTCTTTCTCACACTTTAAACGTTTGATTGTGTTATTAACATTTTATGTAATTAAAAGATAAGAGTTGAAGAGTTGAATCGATAACAATTGACTTATTACCTTTCAAGCAACTTGTGAAATATTAACAGTTCTTTAAACATATTATCAAGAAAAATAATAGGTTTCCATTTTTGTTTCAATAATAGGTTTCTAAAATTTGTATTTCTCGCCAAAAGATCAGGAGCATATTCAATCAAATCTCAATACCACAATCCTCGCATCATTTGTCTAAGATGTAGATAAGCCCATTAAATTAAAAAGCCCATAAATCATTTCGTGCCATACCGAGAATCCTAAACATAAACATAATTTAAAATTGCGTCCATAATAAGACATAAACATCGCCTCGTAGCAATATGTCAGGGACCACAAAACTGCGGTAACGGTGCATCATTTGTCTGCCGCGTATAACCCGGTTATTTATGGTCCTCGAAGAAGGAGCGTGAAAAAACTGGGTTGCTGTTAAATATTTGCCTGAGACAAGAGGGGGCGATAATTCGAGTCTATTATGACGTCACCTAGCGCCTTTGTGCGTGCGTCACGGCGTGTCATCTGCTGCGAGACGCCCCGCGCCCGGCTCGCTATCTTCCGATTACATCTATTGTGTGATTTTTTCAGCGCGCTCGAGTCGGATGCGCCACCGACGATGAATCTGCCCCGGCCGCGTCTTCGCCCGAGTTCGCCGTAAAAACGTTCAAGGAGCCACTCCATTGTCTCCCGGCCCTTTTATGAGCTCCGTTTTGTGTCGCTGTTATTGTTTGCGGTCGATAAACATCGCACCACTACGTAGGTAAGGATCATCGCCACTTTTACCGGCTCCTCATTTTAATACGCGTCTATTGGATCTGTTTGTCAATTATACCTGTTTTGAATAGTTGTTTGTGAGTTTGTTTTTTAGAATGGAGTTGATTAACAAAGAGCTTTTGATCAAGACGGATTTGCCACTCGATATCGGTGCATTTAAGCAGGATCTAAAACTAGTAGCGGCGATTGACAAATTATTTATACACTGCTTTAAATCTTCAAAAGAGAATACGATCTTGCCCGATCGTAAATTAAATTTTGCCGAAGTTCAAGATATCTTGAAGAAACCTACAGGTAACTTTAAGTATTATTACTTTAATTAAATATATTAAATCAAAAAGTGCTTTCTTTAAGTAAATACACATTGCGTTTTTGCCTGCAACCCGCAAATAAAAATTAATAATTTCACAACTTTTTAGAAGGAGCTTCTACCAGTTCGAAAGACGTAAATACCGACAGAAAAGCAATAATGAAGAAAATAGAGCAGATACTTGATGACATCAACAAATGCGCCGAAACTGGGAATAAGCCCACGTTGGTCATTAGAAACCAAAGGCTGTGGAGTAACTGTGTTTACGACATGGACAGGTCAGATCTTAATAAAATATAAAGTAGCAGAAACAAAATATAGTTAGTATAATCACAGTTGAAAGACTCATTTGTTAATTTATTGTACATAATTTTGTAATTGTGTAAATAATTTTAGATTTCATAAATCTCTTTGCATAGAAGTGTAAGTTTCAAGTCTGGTGTCTATTTACAATTCTTTTTAAATTCTTTGCCATTTTTCTACCTCTCTTTTTAGGGTTCCGTAGTAGCCACAAGTTCCTTATAGTTATTACGGAACCTTATAGTTTCGCTCTTTTCTCCCTATATAAGTTTAGTAACTATGAAACTACTAAATACCGGGTGTTTTTCCAGTCACTATTCAAACTTTCAGGAGTGAATATAATCTTGAAAAAAAATAATCAACTGTTTCATACAAAAGCACTTCGGCATAGATAGCATTTTGTATGAAACAGCTTATTTTTCTTTTTAAATTAGGAAAGTTGCCAAGTGTATATTCACTCCTGAAAGTTTGGATTGGAAATTTAGGACGGTGTTACCGTACTAAATTCTCGTATACCGTATAGATTTTTCTTTTGGTAGCATAAAATAATAAAAAATAACCTAACCATGAGTATGAATGACAGGACATGTCTGAGGGTTCCGTAACTATCAACGAGCAATAGGTATTCTTTAAAAACTTTAAAAGTATTGTCCGATTACGCTTTAAATAATTTTCCTTATGAGTTTTCAGTATGGGCTATCAGCATGGAAACTTACAAGTTTCTATCTCTCATAGTTTACAAATGTCAGGGGGAGGACCAACTTGTAAACCTCTTTGGAGGCTGATTTCTCGCAAATAGTTCACTTTATAAAATGGTTATGGTTTCATTTGGTCGATGTTTGGTCGCAAAATCGACCGAAAAAACAGCAAATTTATGTTACATTTTTTAACGCGTCCTTGTACGATCTACGTGAACAGGAAAAGAAGCGACTTCATTTTATACTATGTAAAGGTGTAAAGATTAAAGACATTTGATCAAATGTACAATTATTGTCTTGGCCGTGCCCCTAGATATCGATAGACTAATTTGATGTGTGCACTTTAGGGTTGCTCTGAAAAGTCTGGGCGATGCTAAGACAACGACTCTACAATACTGTAATGCTACGGACAAGTCGCGCTTCAACACCGTCATATTTGTGCTGACTAAAGTACATGAGCTTCTGCAGAAGAATTTATCTGTGACGAAAAGGTGACCTGTTTTATGATTAAGTGTGCGTTTATAAAATGTATTGTTTGAGAGCGGCCTAGTACGGACTAACATTTCTTTAGAAATCTTTTGTGTAATAAATCCAGACAGTGACCAAAATAAAATGAGCCTTAATGCCACGTATTAAGATTCTAATAGCAAAACAAGAGAAAATTAAGTTTATTTTTGTTGGATTATTTTTTAAGAGGAAAATTGTTTTGCTATACCTACCAAAACACATAATTTTAAATATATTTTGAAACCAATTTTAGATAAAGAAGTAGGTACTCTATTTGTGACAGTTGTTAGTTTTGTAGGATTTGGTTTTTTTGGCCGAAAAATGGATTTGAATTTATGTCAAATTTGTAAACGTGCCCTTAATAATTAGCTGCTGTACCCTGTAGACGTTAGTTTAATAAAGCTTTCAGGTGTAGTAGTTTCTATAAAAATAGCAAAAAGCTCTTTTTTTAATCTCTCTTATTAATGATCTGTAAACTTTTTACTATGACGTGGTAAATTTGTGTCTGAATACTTTCAGGGAACTCTTCTATCAGAATCTAGCTAGGTTCCGAAATCAGGGAAATGTAGACGTTGGAGTGAGGGACGTATGTTGTCTGCTGGAGTTACCACCGTGGTCTCTGGGAATCTTAGCCACTGCTAAGGGCCTCGTAGCTGGACCATTGAAAATATATCACCAAAACGGAAGTGTAACGGACTGTATGACTGCTGGTGGTATGTTTTTAATATAACTATAGGTAGCCAATAACTAATAATAAATTGTTTTAAACACTTACGGATTTTGTCGCGGTGCACTTTTCTTTTGCCCGACGTTTCGGCTACTTTCCAGCAGCCGTGGTCACGGGAGGACTGAGGTGTCAGTTGTCCTATTTGTTGAAGTTGTTCAAACTACCCGAAGATTCTTCAATTATTATTTGTGTTCCGATCCACGCAAAACATACGAACAGTTTCTTGAAGCCGCGGTGCTTTTGACCTGAATTTTATTTTATTTATCACTGGATCCCAACTAGATGACAGCACCCAGCCACACAGTGGTTCCAATTCCAAAATTCGTGGACATAGACCCCGAAGTCGGAATTTCGACTTGATTTTTTTTTCTGTGATAGAAAACAACATTTTAAACAACTTTTACTTTTGTACAATTCTTCGAAAAACTTATATTTTTCAAGATATAAAATAAATTAAAAAAAAAATGTATGGAGAAAAACACATTTAATTTTTTTTCTTCAACTGCCGTAGTTTGCGGGGTGTTTTGAGGCATAGGCGTATTAGATAAGGTGACAAGGAATATAAAAATAATTTTATTTGGTCTCGCAGAGTGCGGCCGCGCAAGAAAATTAAGTTTAACTTTTTTTTATGAAAACGCTTTTTTTACAAAGAATGAAATGTTTTTCGTGATGTTTTACTTCTTTTTTGTATTTTTACTTTTAATTATATCACCTAAGAGTGAAATATCCCATAAAATACTATAAAAAATTGTTTTTGTTGAACATTTTAATTTTATTTTAATTCATTTTTTTTACAAAGTTAAGACTTTTTTTTAGGAATGATTTGTTACTTAGAGGATTTGTTGGCGGGATTAAACGTCTTGGGGGTCCAAGCAGGGTCTTTGGGGGCTCAAATGGAGTTGAGGTTGGTCATTGGTCAATAATATAGCAGTCATTTGTTATTCTTTGGCTTACTCTAATGAAATTAAATTCCTTTTCTAGGTATATTATTAGAAGAAGCATCAGAAGCTCGCAATAAGGATTTCAGAAAAGTAAGAGAGGGACATACACGGAAAATAGGAAGGATCCAGACGAACGAAGATATTATTCACGGTCTTTTGATTAGCTCCGATCCACACATTTCCAATATTAGACTTAAATTCTTCAAATTAGCCCATCATAATTTACACCCTGAGGCAGTTCAATTACTTCACAACGATGATGTTTATGATGTTATAGAAGAAGAAGTAATGTTTATAGAGTCTGAAAACATTTCAGACCCTCTTGTTATGACATAGCATTTTCTTTAACTAAACAGACGTTTAATCATGCTAACAAGTCCTCCAAGTAAAAAATCATTCCTAAAAAAGGTCTTAACTTTGTAAAAATAATGAATAAAATTAAATTAAATTTTTCAACAAAAACCATTTTTTATAGTAATTTATAGGATATTTCACTCTTACATGATATAATTAAGAGTAAAAATACAAAAAAGAAGTAAAACATTACGAAAAACATTTCATTTTTTGTAAAAAAATTGTTTTCATAAAAAAAAACAATTTAAACTTAATTTTCTAGCGCGGCCGCACTCTGCGAGACCAAATAAAATTATTTTTATATTCCTTGTCACCTTATCTAATACGCCTATGCCTCAAAACACCCCGCAAACTACGGCAGTTGAAGAAAAAAAATAAAACGTGTTTTTCTCCATACAATTTTTTTTTATTTATTTTATATCTTGAAAAATATAAGTTTTTCGAAGAATTGTGCAAAAGTAAAAGTTGTTTGAAATGTTGTTTTCTATCACAGAAAAAAAAATCAAGTTGAAATTCCGACTTCGGGGTCTATGTCCACGAATTTTGGAATTGGAACCACTGTGAGCCATCTTCTCGGTTAAAATTAGGGTACTTTTTAATTTCTATAGCCTCGCGTATCATTCTAGGGCGATAACGTTGTTCCTTTGCCAGTACTTGTGGCTTATCAAATCTTATGTAATGGCGAGGTTGATCCAGTGTGTGTTCGCAAATTGCAGATTTGTTGTTGCGGCGGTGTTTAACATCTGCGATGTGTTCCTTAACGCGGGTTTTAATTGATCTTTTTGTTTGCCCTATATACTCTTAACTCTTTAGCCTTCTTGGATGTGTTGGTAATAAGGAATCCCAATGGTACCTTAGGTCATACTGTGTATCGCAAACCTACACATAGAGTAGTTTCGGGTATTATGGCCTAGTCGTCCAATATGGCCTACATTATTTTCTCCGAAACTAACGAACACTCGCGCCGCTCGTATCTGCCAAATTGTTGCGGCAGTTCCCCGGACCCCCTCAGTTGATTCCTGCGTTGCACCGAGTGCTCGCGCGTCCAGAGCGTGCGACGACCGAAAATTATTGAAATCGATGTTATTTTTTGGTAAGTTTTACTCATTCTACTTCGTCAAATAATCTTTGTTTTTGTATTATTAATGCACAGTGTAATAGGTTAACTATTAGTTTATAGTTTGGTGATATTTTAGAAGAACATTATTCACTACTTTATAGGTTACATATTTTTTTATTAAAAACGTAACTGCGGCCATTATGGCTCACTATGTAGGTGGCCAATATGAATTACTAGGCCATATTGGCCGCCCTTAACGTATTTTTTTTCTTTTAAGGCAATGGCTCCACGAAAACCAATGTCACAAAGACAACGACAAACTTGGTGCAAGGAGTCAATGAAAAAAGCCATCGAAGATGTGCGAAATATGAATAATGGGCTCACTAAAAGCGTCCAAACTGTACAAAGTACCCCGAACAACTTTAAGACTTTAAGCAGCTAAAAAAGATATTGTATCAGCTGAAGAAGCGACTTGTGCGAAACTTGGAAGAAAACCAACATTGCCACAAGAACTAGAGAAACAATTAGTGACAATGGAAGCTAAGTTATTCGTCAATATGACCGTAGGCCATATTGACCTACCGTGTTTGAATTTTAATGATTCCTTAAGTTTAATATAAACGTTTATTAAAGTTATGTTGCGATGTTATTATTCATTAATGTACAATTGTTGATTACTATTAAGTCCAAAGAACTGATTAAACCAATAAAGACTATTTGATCTCATAAATCTCGGAATTTATTTCCAAAATAGCTTAAGACGTGCCATATTACCCGAAGTTACTCTACCAATAGATATTTAAATGGTGAGTCCCACCACCATCCTTCACAGTTATCTACCGTTGGCAAAACTTTATTTCAAAGAGCACGAGGAATCTGTAACCAGCAGCATTTGGATACCGAGCTTCATAATGTCACACAAGTTCTACGTGACAATAAGCTTCGAGTCCCACGCCTGCATCACAATGACCGAGTGAAACCAGCCACTGTTGAACGAATACCTGCAGTTCTGCCATACATGAAAGGAGTCACTGATAAAGTTGGCTATATTCTAAAGAAAGCTTCTATAAAAACATATTTCAAGCCGCCCAAAAAGATAAGTCAATTTTTTACCACCAGTGAAATGCAACATTCCTCTTCAAGATGCAGGAGTCTACAAGCTCGACTGTGACTGTGGTCTATCTTATATAGGGCAAACAAAAAGATCAATTAAAACCCGCGTTAAGGAACACATCGCAGATGTTAAACACCGCCGCAACAACAAATCTGCAATTTGCGAACACACACTGGATTAACCTCGCCATTATATAAGATTTGATAAGCCACAAGTACTGGCAAAGGAACAACGTGGTCCTCCCGTGACCACGGCTGCTGGAAAGCAGCCGAAACGTCGGGCAAAAGAAAAGTGCACCGCGACAAAATCCGTAAGTGTTTAAAACAATGAACAATATTCGCGTAAACATAAGAAATCAATATAATAATAAATTGCCAACAGTATACTCGTATACTGTTAGCAATTTGATTTTAGTTAAGAATTTTTACTGCGAATATCTATACTTAGTCATGTCTCTACCATATAGACCATATCATATCCTACTTATCATAAATCTGAAAGTTTGTGAGGATGGATGGATGTTTGTTACTCTTTCACGCAAAAACTTTTAAACTAATTTTGATGAAATTTGGTATAGTAACAGTTTAGGCTCTGGATTAAAAACATAGGTTACTTTTTATCCCGAAAAAGTACAGATTTCCTTTAGGATACTGTAGGTATTTACGCGGGAGGAGCCGCGGGCAAATAGCTATAGTATTTAATATAGAATCGTAGTCGTGTTACTTACCCATTGTAAGTGGATATTTTGTTAGACATTTATTAGCGGATCCATTGATAAACAAAAATCTGATAACTTTCATTCTACGCGGAAGAAGTATAGAACAGAAGAAAGTTAACAAACATTTTTCACTGACAGGAACCCTTATTCCTCAAGATGTCAATGGGATAGCGGAGTTCCGATCCACAGCTAAGTATATCTTAGTTGTGGAGAAGGACGCCATTTTCCAGAAACTTCTGGATGAGGGCGCTCTGGTGAGATTGGGTCCCGTTATTATTTTAACGGTAAGCAAACTTATTTACTAAAAGAAATGTTACATATAGTTTGTTATTGAACGATTTCCCATTCCCCATTTATCTGTTTGACTAACCTAAATGAATTATTACTAACAGAAATCTGAAGTAGACATAGACACACTAGATGTTTATAGGACTTTCAGTTCTATCCGTTAATCGTACAACACAAGTATCGATAATCCCCATTCCGCAGGGTAAAGGCTACCCGGACATCGTGACGCGGCAGCTGCTATGCCGGCTGGTGGCGGCGCTGCGGCTGCCGGCGCTGGCGCTGGTGGACGCCGACCCGCACGGCCTTGAGATATTCCTCACCTACAAGTACGGCTCGCTGGTGAGTACTAGTAGGTTTAGCTACTATAGTCGACTCTCGTTTATTGAAACTCGGGGGACTCTTAAAATATTACGATTTATCGAGTGTTTGAAATATCAAATAATTTAAAAAAATTAAACGAAAAAATGGTTTGAAACTTAACTAAACAAACCAATGCGTGCGCAAGTGTGCGTCAAACTCATCATTACAAAAATTAAAAAGCGCTTGTTAGCGCTAAAGAAAAAAGCAGATTATCGGTCAGGACACGTTTCGTTTCGCTAACTTCAATAGTGCTTACATAATTCGCCATTTTGCTTACGTTTTTTTGCTAGAGCTATTTTCCGCGGAACACAGCCAAAGGCTCGTGCACGATTAAATGAGTTTGAACTAGTCTTAAAATATACTTATGTACCTCTGCAAGTTCTGTAATTTTTCTCTCTCCTTTTCTCTGCAACTTTGAATTTTTGAATATTTGACGCCGATGAGTTCGAATTAACGCATCGTTTTGTTACGTAGCGATTAGTTTGTCGTTCGAATTACCAAGTGCATAAAAATGTTTATTGAGTTCGATTTATAAAGAGATTATCTAGGGATCTAGTCGTTACTTTGAATTGTCGAGAGGTTTAAATTAACGAGAGTCGCCTGTACCTTAATATGACTGAATTAAATTTGGAATTATTTCGAACTTTAAACTCAAGGGCTGAATTTCGGCAAATGCTTATAATTGGATGCTTTTGCCGTTAAGTGGTTTGAGGTACCTGTCGATGTTGGTCTACAGACTCACTCCCACCTCTCCTCAAACTTGTCCTGCAACACGCTGCGTCTTCTGGGTGCGCGGCCGCGGGACGTCGCGGCGCTGGCGCCAGCTACTGCGCGCCTGCCGCTCACCGCGCGCGACCGCCGCAAGCTAACCGCCCTTATAGGCAGACCGTACCTCAATACATCCACGGGTAAGTGCCCTCAGTACCTCAACTACAATACTTAAGGTCAACTCACATCGGTGCTGAATTTTTAAGGTAGCAATTAAAAATTAAACTTTATTCAATACACAATAAGATACAAGTTTCATTACATGAGCCGCACTACGCAGCCCGGTGCAGCTCGAAATTCGAACTCTTACAATGAAACACATATCTTCTTGCGGGGTAGTTTGAATAGCGATCTTAAAAACTCAGCACGGAGTGGCTTCTCGTCTAAATATGAACTGACGCTTACTCTAACACGCTGTGTCTCCTAAAAACTTTAAACTTTTTGGCTTTAAAAAAAATGCTTTTGTTCACGACTAATGTTACTTTGTATGAAGCAAGGAATTTGTAGTATGCAGACATTAACTTGTATTGTTTTCATATTTATTCACAAACTTTGAATCCGTTTTATCTCCAAAAGGAAGACGGTGTAATTTTTAAATGTTTACAGCCTTGCTGTAATGTAGAGTAGCACGTATGAACTCTGGCTTATTTTGCATACACTGCACGTATTAGAAGCCTATGTAATATGCAAATAGGTTCAGTGCTGAAGGCAGACCTGACGGAGATGTTGTCCAGCGGCTACAAGGCGGAGCTCGAGGCGGTGGCGCCCACCAGCGCCGCGCTCTGCGACTTCTACCTGCCCTCCAAACTGATACACGGGGATTTTGTTGGGTAGTAACATACAAGTGGGCTAGCAGATTATCAACAAATAAATAAAAAATAAATAATCTTTATTAGCACAAAAATAAAATACAGTGTAACTTAAAATATATGAAGTACTTAACAGTGAGAAGTAACGATGTTTTTTATTACTTTAAGTTTCTTATTTTTATTTTACTATAATTTCTTGTACAAAGTAAAATATAAACTAAATACGTTATTAAATATTTTTTTTAATAGAACATAATTATTATGCTAATACGTGTAGCAAAAACTTCCAGTTCAGTTTACGACAGTTTTGCAACGGGAGCAGTATAAAATTTTGCCGGTAAATTAAAGTTTATGTGGAGGAAGGTGTGCTAATATTTTTAAATTAATATTTAGTAATACATACAATCAATAAAAATAGCGACAACACATACTATGATTATTAACACACACTGCCGCGCGTTTGATAGATATACAACATGGCAGTAGCGAAGGGTTCCTATAACTCCATTCCTATCGGCTTCCCTTGTCACTTACCTTTTGCAAACCTTCATAGAATTCCCTACCTATTATACAGGCTCCGGCTTCCCTATGAAGGAGAAGCAGCCTTCGCCACTGCAACATGGATACAACCTATGGAGGGTAGAGATAAAGTCAAAAATTTTAAATAACTAAACTCAACTTACTACACTCCATCTCTTATTCCTAACTTCATACCGTACCCTTCTTGTGCATCAGCGCATGTGGAAGATTTTTGAACTGTTATTTGTAGCATACAGCTGGACACTTTTTCAACCTTTGTCCCTTAAGAGATGGTTCTCCTTATCTCTACCCTCCATAATACAACCAAAGGATACTTTGGATACAACTTTGTTTCACGTTGACGTTTGTCAATCTATCATAACTAGAGATGGCCGTTATAACGTAAAGCGTTTAAAAAAGCGTGCTTTTATAAATAAGTTGTAAAGTCGTTTAAAAATTTAAGCGTTTATCACTTATACTTATCGTTCATATCGTTTATAGTCATAAAGCCATAAGTGTGGTATGAGCAAAGAAAAATAGTTCTTATGACAGCGCAATAAGAGTGAAAATTCTTTAATGTAGCTCATCACTTATTTAAACGGGTTATTTTTTGTACTTATAACTATTAAGCTTTTTCGTGTTTATTCACTTTTTGTTAGTTGCGCTTTGCGGGTTGACGAAAACACGTTATATTACGTTACGCAATAATTCGTATTTTAATCGTAATAGTGGTGCTTTGGTGGCTTACCGTGAAGTTTTAATGTAAATAATAAATATAATAATGGTCCATATGGACGTAATATAAACTTTTCGTGTAGTGTTTTAGTATTAAGTTTATTAAGTTTTTGTCGTAAGATGACGAATAAACGACGTGAATTGGAACAGTAATTTATGGAACTACTTTGAAAGAAATGAGGTGGAAAAAGTGGCGATGTTTGTTATCCTATAAATCAACTATTACTAATGATAAGCAACATTTAAGATTAATGCATATTATCAACATGTAAAAACATTTTTATGAGTTCATATTATTATATTAATAATTATTCAGATTTCAGACAGTCCTAAGCCTGCAAAGTACGAAGGAAAGTTAATTTAAATCAGTTTAAGCGATCGAAAAACGTAACATAAGCGCAAAAAATATTATAACTTATAAGTGGCAATAAGTAGATAATCAAATAAGCAACTAAGCAACTAAGCAGTTAAAAAAAGCTGCTATTGAATATTTAATAACGGATAAGTTAACTTTTAATTTTAAGCCGTTTATCACATCTCTAATCATAACATTATAGACTAATCATTGGTCTCGCTTGGCGAGCGCCCAGGGAGACCAATTACACCGGTCAACAGAATTTTTGCGCATGGGTTATACATACATTATTTTTATTGCTTTTGTACCTATAAATAAGAATAAGAACAAAAAATAGTTCTGAATTTGCTTTTAAGTGTAAAAAATGGAAAAGTTAAAATCAATGAAAATACATGAAAAATTTACATAGAAGTGATTTATAAAAAGATACTGAGCATCAATTTATGATTTATTCTTACAATATAAGTTTTAAAATAGAGTCAAAATGTTTAAAAATTAATAATTTTGCTTTTTCTGTCATGTTCAGTAGAAGTTTCTTTTATTAACTACCAGATATAGTCCATCAACTCTCAACATGCTCTCAGTAGATATAGTGGCCTTGGGAACGTCTCTCAAATTTCAACTATATCTTGATAGAACTGTTCCCCTTGTTCTTCCGAATAAGCTCCCATATTATTATCTTTAAATTTATCAAAATGAGAATGGAACATTTGCATCTTTAGAGACATATATCCGATTATGAAAAAAATCTAAATCATTCTTATTATTTTATTAATATATTTATTTCATAAGCCCATTTTTGGTCTTGATTTGTAACAGGTAGATGGAAGTAAGCTTGGTATGCTTCGCAAATCCTTAAATCTGTACTTAAATAACACTTTCTCTGTCTCACTTTAATAAATCCACCGCAAATATAGCAAAACGAGTCAGTGTCTCGTTTTCAACTACTCGAAGTAATTTGGTACAAGATAATACAGCGAATAAAAATATTTAAACACGTTATTTCGTTATAATATGCGAGCTCATACCGTCGTACACAAGGAACGATTCAAGAAAGACAACCCTCATACCATACCTCTCTTTCGCCAGCAATAGAGCGCAAAGACCGACTTTAACTGGGAGAAAAAATCATAAATGGTCAAATCGCTATAACTTCTTAAAAAGCAAATATTTTCGATTTGTAATCGCACTTTTTTATATATATTTGCTTATATAATCAGAATATATCAAGTAAAACTCATGCGCAAAAAAAAATATTTTTTTTGTTTTATTCATCTATTCATAACATTTACATTTTTTATACATTTTCTATCTAAGAGAACCCTTAAAAATTAAAACTTAAAAATATAATGATATGATTCCATTTATCCAGGGTGAATTTCAATCACAGGGCGATCTGTAGTTGTATTAAAATAAGAGAAGTTATTACTAGCGACCTCTGTGTTCTGACGATGCAAATATCGTTTCATAGTGCAACAGCGACATCTAGTAGCGGGGAGGTTTATGGCGGATCTATGTTTGTGAGCTTTCAAAAGCTTGTCCCTAGCCTTGTGCTTGTTTAGCACCCCATATATTAGTTTTGTAGATAATTCAAAGATGGCGTGTTTGTAAGTTTAACTTGACATCTATCATATTTTGTGAAACATTTGGAAAATTAGACATTTTTTTTTTGAAATACTATATACAGTACTATTTTTTGTAAAAAATGTTTATAAAAAATCAAAAATTTTAACATAAATATTTTTTTAGATCTGACGAATATTTACTCAAAAAAAAAAAAAATCTGTGTTAAAAAGACAATGGGTGATTTGAACGATAACGAAATTGAAAGTAAGACGAAACCATTTTTGACACGGAAGCCCAATTTTGTAGTGATGAAACGCAAATCACTAGGAACAGACAACGCTTCAAAGTCCTTAGACATATCAGCAGATCAGGTAAAAAATAGTAAACTGCTTAAGGATTACAAATCCAAATACGATACATATATCAGACCGAAGGAGCCGCGTACGAGTTTCGATAGGAGTCGTCAGAGTCTGCCCAACAAGGTCTTCGTGAACGAGAACAGTTCTCTTGTATCGACAGATTTCTCGCACTATGAGCTGGTTCGAAACCTGTCCGCCTCCAAATGCTACTCCTGCGTCAGCCATAGCGGTACGACCTGCAACTGCGTCGCCAGCGACAGCGAGACCATGTCCAAGAGAGAGCAGATAGAGAAATACTTCCAGAGCGCCGAGAAATGGAATAAGGACGTCAAATGCTACGATACGACGAATAATCATTTTTAAAATACCTGAACTATAATCTTCATTTTAATTCGAAGCCCAAATGAGACATCTAGCAATGTTTTTTCCATTTAAAACAGCGAGTATCTTTTCTTCAACAAACAAATATACATGTAAAATAAACAGGTACTTTAAATGTTCGAGTATGAATGTCGATGCTGTAAAATTGCATTATGTTGTACCTAAAATATAAAAGGTCTAATAATAAAAAGATCCACAAACGATTATGAAAATTTTATTTATTCAAAGAAAATTTACATTAATAACAGAATAATTTCAGAATTTACAAATGAAATATACCGATCTATACAACACTGTAACTCTTAAACGAGACAATAAGATTTATAACACTGATTAACAATAACATAGATATAATGATTCTATAGGGCCATCAATACGGCGCGCTACTGAATACAATAATTTGTAAAGTTCCTACGACGCCCTGTACTGATTACGTGTTAAGTCGAGACCTGCGGGAAGTATTGGCTACGGGTGAAGTGTATAGGAGTTGGTTGCAGACACTAGAGACATGTATTATTGTGTTCAACACCGCGCTAACTCCACATCTACGCTAATATTCCGCGACGCTATGGCGGACTATACTGCACGGCTGCTACACTCGAAAGGTAATCATTTTGTCAATGTATGGCTGGATGTAGACTCATATTTAAAGCCGCGTTGACACGGTCAAAGTACGCTTGGACAAAGTTCCCTTGGATATCTACTTGGACAATACTCGTATGTCAACGGGTCATTCGAGTGCACTTGGATAACGTCTGATCCAAATTGACTAGGATGGACGGTGTTCTATTCATCCAGGCTAGCTCATACGACACTTTGTCCAAAGTGTATTCTGATCTTAATTTGATCACGTCAACACGGCTTTACGAAAGTGGTTGATAAAGTACGGTTGGTTGATAATAACGATGAACGTACATAACTGTTACCTCATAGGTATTTACCTAGCCTGGATCACTTTATCGAGTGCAGTCTGCCGTATCGCAGAGTTGCTAAGAACACGGAACTGATTCACATCTATACCACATCCATAGATTCAAAGGAAACACACTAAATTAAGATCAATAAGGACACGAAGCAGAAGGTATAAGGTACGAGAAATAATTGACGTGGTCATCACATAGTTACTACCGCTGCTCCGAAGGATGGAGGAAGCTTTCGCTACGATGGAAGACTAAAGGGCTCTTCAAATTAACCCGAGAGAGAAGCCTTTTGAAAAAAAATGCTAGGAATTATCAACAATCCATCGTAAAACTACATAAGTACAATTATTATTTATTACGAATTGGTGTTCTTTGTTATAAATACATTGTTTTCAATGTTCATAATTTAATAAGATTTTGGTAAAAATATCGCACTTTTTATACGATTGTAATATTTTTGTATGTATCAATAATTTAATAATAATCGGAAAAACAACAAAATTTCCCTTGGTCTACTGAAGGCGAAACTTCTCCTTCGAAGTTAGAACAGTGTTCGCTTTCAGTAGGATTTGTGGCTGATCTAGTAGGTGGTTGTAAAATGAAGTAGGAACAGAACTTTGCTATTTCTATAGTGATACGCCGTCTTGTATGATTAAAAATTTTAATGTACGATTAGCATGATTGTATTACTTTAAAGCACCCGGAATCGAACTCTATCATTTCTATCTAATACCTATTATTATGTAGTATAATAGCCCGTATTATATTGTCTGGTGATTACAGTTTGGAGAACCAAGCGATATTTTTATATCATTAAAGAACTTCCGAATATCTTAATTAATTTACCACTTTAAAACTCCACTCCACTAGGCCCTACGTGTAGATGGAGATATATCAATATATTAAAATTATGCAATAGAAGAATCACAGCATCCTTAATACCATTACGGCAATCGAAATTAATGTTACTGACATATCGTAGTTAATTGTAAAATTTAGACCAAATTGGCAGTCTTCACAAACATGGAATGTACGATATGCGTTTATGCAGGTATCCGATAACACTAATTATCAAATATCGGCAGACGTTATATCTATACAACAACAACGAGTTAGACCTAATTACGTCGAAATACTCCAAATTAACAACAACTATGTCCGAGGACATCTAACTAGCGAGTTCCTGCAGAAACCATCCCATTCCATATTTCATCTCTTCCTGATTTTTTTTTATTATCTATGATATACATAATATAAGTATTATCTTCTCTTTAGGTCGGCTCTTGTAGATAGTCATATTATGTGTTTAGGATAGCATTAAGATTTTAATTCCATATTTTCTACTGCATCTACTCACAACTGTTGCTCAACCTTAAAAACATAAGTACTATCTAGTTTCTATTCTTGCAATTTAAATATGAAATGATGCGACTCGAGCTTAAACTACTTTTGTTCAGCATTATAAAAAGTAGCATAACTTAAAAAAGTTCTTTTTGTCGCAATAATTTTAAGAACAACTTATAGCGGTTCTGCAGGTCTAAAAGAGCCATATTTAGTTAATCGTTTTATACACAATATCTACTTTCAAAGAAGTTGTTCTTACACAAACTTTTAACAATCATATTTTGTCAATTTTCAATAGAAATGCGTAACATGGTAATAATAATAATTTCTTAATTGTTAAGTAAGAGAATTATTAGAAGTTACTGTAAGAGCAACTCCTTCAATTTATGTGGCCAATTTAGACCTGCTGCTGTATTTAAAAACAAATAGAAGTAATAGGGAATATGCACGTATTTTTTTAATTTATTTATATAGATCTATCTTGTTTGGTAAACCGTATGGTAAAATCAGTTTTTTGATATCATTAAAAATAACGAAGATATAAACGTTTAAAGTGGTCTATTAGACAGAGAGATCCGACGTGTATCGTGACGTCACATAACACGACTTTCATAGAAAGTTCATACTAAATTTCGTTTTGCTAGAAAGAGATAGATTACAAACTTTGACCGCTCATATCTTGCTCATTTATCAACAGATATTGAAAATTTTCTCGCCATTTTCTTTATTTTTCTGTCTAGTATCATATTATTATATTTTAAGCTATTTTTATATTTTATGCATATTCCCTATTGCAGTTTATAAACTTGAGTCGCATCATTTTCACATTATATTTGTACTGTCTAATTTTCAACAATTTGTTTTATAAAATGTTTATTTTAACTTGTTAAAGGCCGGATCATAGACAAACTGTTTTATATATTTTATGGTAAACTTATATTCAATAGAAGAGGCCTAAGCTCTGGTCTTCTTTGAATTAAATACAACCTTACACTAGTCACACGAAATAAAAGTGCCATGACTAACTGCTAGTGATATAACGAATACTTACAGTTACGTTTAGGAAGATAGCGGAGGGTGGCGATGACTTGATGGAGCAAAAGCAGCTAGGAGAGGTATGATCAAGGTCACTTTGTCCTAATATATTAGAGTAATGATCGCTATACACAACAAAGATAACTAACTGCACACTTCGGCCACAGTAGACGTACCTATTCAGTATTACTTCATACTAGACCGACATAGTATCGGCGCATGCACACATACTGAATAATATGTCCACTGTGACCGAACTGTTCAGTTTTATCGTTGTGGTCTATAGTGAACATTACACGTCAGTCTCCGGACCTAGTATAATACATTATTTCTAAAGCCAGTTGCTTATTATACAAATAGATGTACAGCGTGACTCTTTGCTTTGGAACGTTTGCAAGTAGCCAGTAATACTATTAATCACAATTAAGTTTGGAATCTTTATTTTCTTTCCTTTTTTTCAATACTTATTTATATTATTTATATCAACAATTTATTGATATTATTCCTTCAATCATCATGTCGTGCAAAGAAATGTTGAAAATGTAGAGTCACACGTCGTGGATAGTGTCGGTAAGATCAGGCGCGTTATGGAAAAAGTTAAAGTTATTGCAGGGGTTTATAGTGTACAGATTTAGGTAAATTGACTTAATAACTAATTTTATTTTTATAAATCAGATCTAAGTAACTTCCTGATGTACAAATTAAATGAGATATCAGTAGTATTTTATGAGGTATATTCAAACAGCGCTAGTTTTTTACAAAACATTTACGAAAACGGTAAAATTATATTTTTCAAACAAAATTAATAATTACTTCGTTAAAGCTTAGTTAGATTCCCTAAATCATAAGCTCTTTTATTTATTACTTTTACGTTTATTACTGCGATTTAAATTTGTGTAGGTATTAAGTAGTAAGTATAGGACAGACAGGACTTAAGTTATACGATTTATAAATAAGGTCTACGAAGGATTAGTACAGCCTAAAGGGTAAAGCTCGAGATGCCATGAAGTTCAACGTGATCGGTGATCACACAACAGAGTATGTAATATGTAAAGAGAAATAGTAACAAGATAGTTGTATATATAGATTATATTAAGACGTGAAATGTATTTAAATCTCTATCTAGCCTTATAAAGTAGTAAAAGACAGTAGAATAAGGCGAAGGGTTTCAAGCAGTGCTAGTGGACTCGTTTAGAAGGTTTGGAACGTAACTCCAGTCCAATTCGATTATTCTAGACATCTCTAGAAACGTCTTTAATTCTATTTGAACACACAATAGTCATAGCCCATTCTTTTAATACAATGATTTTCCTAGCGTTCGACAAAATAATTTACTAACCTAAAGAAGAACACACTTAAAGCACGATTCCATTTACATATTTACAGAGAATTTAACTATATAACCTAGCGAATATCGTTAAAGATATTATCGTAAGGCTGTCGGGGGGGGGTCTTATCTGTCGGGGGGCGGCAGTTTGGTGTCCTCGGGGTCGAGGGACAGGCACTCGCGGAGATAGTCCTCCATGCTGCGGTACACGTGCTCGATCACGCCCTTCAGGTCGTGACCCTCGTCGGCGTACGCCTGAAATGGAGTTATCGCATCGTTATAAATAGGTAGGATAAATGCCTAAATGAGAGAGCGTTCTGAATGGACATTCAGAACGCTCTCTCATTTAGGCATTTGAATTTTGAATCCTGACTGTCTGCAGAGATTGGCCTGTGCAGGGCCGGATTTAAGGGAGGGCAATCGGATCTACAGCCTCGGGCCTTCACAGTAGAGACTTTGGAAAAAACCGCTCGACTACGGGAAAGCACAAGACGCAAATCTATCACCGAAGCATCCGCCTTTATTCCAGTGGTCGACCAGTTATGTATAAGATTAAGATGTTTGTTGAATAAAATAATCTATACTTGGTTTCGCAATAAATTATTGGAAAACTCGACTGAAAGGACATTAACATTTTTTTGAAAAATAATTTGGAGGCCTTCACTCCTTTGTTGCCCGAGGCCTCCAGTCCAGACCTCTAAATCCGGCACTGGACCAGTGGCTACTCACGGCGATTGGCGGTGAGCGATCGGTAAGTGGATCCCCGTTGGGTTTTTTTTGATCAGGCGATTAGTCTTTACTCTATAGACACTTGTGATACAGACAGCAAGCGAAGCCTGGTCAGTGTACCTGGTAGCGGAACAGCACGCCGGCGTCAGTGAGCGCGCGCGCCAGCTGCAGGGCGTGCGGGTAGGGCGCGCTGAGGTCGGCCAGCCCGTGCACGAGGTACAGCGCGTGCGCGGGCACGTGGTGCGCGCGCTGCGACGCGTCCGCCTCCACGTAGCCCTTGTAGTTTACCGATGGCTGGCCCAGGATGCGCTCCGTGAACGCCGCGTCTGCAAACCGATAAAATATAACTAGTGGTCGAAATTTGACCATAATTCATGTCTTAATTTTTAAGTTTCAACTTTATTAGTATTCTTTTGCCTCTTATATACGCAGTGGCGGACTAACCGGGGGGCGGAAGGGGCGGTCCGCCCCGGGCCCCCGGTCTTGGGGGGCCCCCAAATGCCTCCGCGTTCCCCTGATGAAATCCTAAACAAGACTTAAAAAATATGCTTGATAGTTGATACCTACATAATTTCATCAAGATCAAAACACTACAGCTTTCTAGACTTTTTACGCGGTACTAATACTCATTTAACTTTACTGAACGCGACCAATACGCTGGGGGAATTCCCGTCTTTGTAGCGGGTACTTCCTCAGCAGAAGCGTAGCGTGCCTTGGCGGGGCCCCGTATAAAAATTTGTTTGGGGCCCCTTAGGAAGGGTAAAGTTTGTTCACAAAATAAAAATAAAAAAAATGCATAAAATTAAAAGAAATATTTATTCGTCATAATTATTAGCTATCTATCACTTTTTCCAAAATTTTTACAATTTAAATATACACTCACCTTGCCTTTTTTTCGGCAAACTGATTTATTAAATCATTTATAGTTGATGATGAAATGAAGATGAAATTTGGGAAGTTTTTATTAATTTTTACACGTTGGGGGCCCCCGTGCCCTGGGGGCCCCGTATAATTGATACGGCAGATACGGCGGTAGCTACGCCCCTGTTCCTCAGGAATCCCTGAATGAATGGAGTGCAAATAATTCCCTCTTTTACGCCTACATTTACATTCACTACATTATATTTACGTAGAAAAATAAACATTGGCCTCATTTAAAATAAAGGTATTAAATTTCTTTACGTTGATATTTAATAGTTTATTAGTGTGTTCCGATATTTTTGCGAACAGATAAGCTTTTTTTTTAATTGTAAAGTAATAAACGCGATCTTATCCGTTCAAAGTAATTTCATTAAAAACCGTAATAGTATTTTTGATTTTTGGTGCGGAATAAAAGTAAATGAGTTCAGAGTTGAGTAAGTGCATTTTCGAGTATTTGGAAAAGTAACTAATTCTTCGTATAATTTAGCCTAGAAATAATTTCTAGGCTAAATTATACGAAGAACTTTTATGATCCGTAGTTTCTAGTCAACATGCATCTACGAGTACATTGTTTCAGTTATTGCATTTTGCGAGTGATCCTTATATTATTTGTAGTGCACGTTTATTAGAGACGTAGGTATGTACTTGTTCTCATCGTAAGACTCAACATGGCAAAGTCTCTGTACATTTGTATATATATATCGTCAAATCAGTCATGAAGCTTATAGACTAGGGCTTTTACCATTGAAAATGGTCAAAAGAGAAAAAAAATATAGTATGAAACCCATTGAAAAGGATGAGAATATTAAAAAATAAAATGAAAAGTAATTTGATGACCTCCGTGGCTCAGTGGTGAGCGCAGTGGCGCTTTAGCCGGAGGTCGCGGGTTCGAATCCCGCCAGGGAACAAAAAAAGTTTTCTGTGTTCCTGGGTCCTGGATGTGTATTAAATATATGTATAATATAATAAAAATCTTAAATATATAAGTATAGTATAAAAAGTATTAAATATATTTCCGTTGTCTGGTACCCGTAACACAAGTTCTTCGGATACTTACCACGGGGCCAGACTGACGTGGTGTGAAGCGTCCATAGATATTATTATTATTATTATTATTATTATTTACGGGCGATTTGAGGTTGGGAAGTGTAAGGGGTGAGTTTTTAAGGGTAGAAGACGGTTTATCTCAATTTCCAGCAAAACTACAAGTAATATGGAAAATAGATGGCAATAGAAAGAAAAATTTCTAAAGAAATCGGTTTCACCTTTGATTAATAATATTATATATCTATGGTTTCACATTAGTTATTGAGGAGTTCAGTAAATTGAAGGCACGAAAACACATATAACACGCTACAAAAAAAAATCTTTTATTTTATTTATTTTATCTATCGATTTGTATTTTATTTTCCTCACCAATATCCATTCCATATTGTAGGTATGTATGTTTCACTAGCCAGATTTTAACGAAATAAACATAAAAAACTACATTTTTAGGGTTCCGTAGCCAAATGTCAAAAAACGGAACCCTTATGGATTCGTCATGTCAGTCTGTCTGTCTGTCTATCACAAAAAAAAAAAAAACAATAAATTTTATTTTGAGCGTTCCCCATACCTAGAACTGAAAGTCAAAAAAATTTTTTTTTCATTAAACCCATACGTATGGATAGGTAGGAAAATTTTATTGAGGTTTCTAATATCATTTTTTTTCTAAACTGAATAGTTTGCGTGAGAGACAATTCCAAAGTGGTAAAATGTGTGTCCTCTAAAATGATAAAACTAAAAAACATATATGATGTACAATACCATGCAAACTTCCACCAAAAATTGGTTTGAACGAGATCTAGTAAGTAGTTTTTTTTAATACGTCATAAATTGTAAACCGTAAAATCGTAAAAAAAGAATAAAAGTAGACACGGAGTTTGTTAACAATTTAAAATTTGCTAACGATATCATTATTTTTGCAAAAACATCAAAAGAACTACAAATAATGATAAGTGAGTTAGATTATGAGAGCAGAAAAATTGGTTTACGAATGAACACTTCAAAAACAAAAGTAGCGACAAATAGTGTAAAAAACGACATATACGTAAACAATGCACAAATGCAATATGTGAACAGCTATATATACCTTGGAAAACAAATATCCTTTGAGAAGATGCGCCACGAAGATGAATTAGAACGCCGTATTAATATGATTTGGAGAAAATACTGGAGTATCAAAGAAATTTTAAAAGCCAAATTCCCTATGAAACTCAAAAAGAAGGAAATGGACTCCTGCTTATTGCCATGCCTGTTATATGGAGCACAAACGTGGCTATTTCAAGAAAAAACAAAAAAGAAAATTCGGACATGTCAGCGCGCAAAAGAAAGAAGCATACTGGGTATCAAACTTATCGACAAACAAAATAGCAATGTTATTCGTAAAAAGACAAAACTCATAGATGCAGAACGACATGCACAACAACTTAAATGGAGATGGGCTGGCCACGTTGCCCGTATGACAGACAAAGAGAGTCACCAAGTGGAAATGCGCAGGTGGAAAGAGAAGCAAAGGAAGACCTAAAGATAGACGGGTCGACGAAATCATAAACATAACGGGCGAGGAATGGATAACAAAGACGACAGACCGAAAATAATGGGAAAAATTGGAGGAAGCCTTTATCCGAAGAGGAGCCATGCCAAAAAAAAAACTAATACATAAGAAACATTTTATAAGTAATTCAATATGTACCGACTAATTTTAAAATAAAATCTTCTTAGCTTGTAAAAATTTAAAAACTAAAAAAAACTATGTACTTAAAGCATGGAAATAAAGGGCTATATTATTAAATCGTTAACCGCAATTTACCTTTCATTCAATCAACTCAAATTTATTATAAAAAAACATTTAATTTCATAAAATATATAAACCTTATGCATAAACCGTGAACCATTATTTTTTATTACAAGTTTGTACGAAACCCTCGGTGCGCGAGTCCGACTCGCACTTGATCGGTTTTTTAAGCGGCCTCATTTGGCTTTGCCGCCCCGGGCCCCTGACGGGCTTAGTCCGCCACTGTATATACGCAATTAAAATGTGTAAATGTTGTCTATGGAATGTGTAAAAAGAGTGTCAAACGTAACACCTACTGTTATTATACAAACGCATAGTAGTGTGAGCTATCAATCTGATGTAGTGTGTGTAAATTTATTTTTATTAATTTCATGTATTTCTAAGTATTATTTAAAAATATTAGCTTTCTGCACATCTTGTGCAGATAAATTTTAACTGTGTCAAATTTCATACTCCTCCGTTGGCATCATTTTTTTTTAAAAAGGGGTAAAATATTTTTGATTAACGTTTTAATATAAGTAATAACAATAATAATAATAATGATGATGTAATTATAGGTTCCACTAACTTCGAATTGTTATTTATTAAGCCTCGGGGCGAGCAGTCGAGAGTGCGAGAGCTAAGTCTAGAATTTCATAGAAAGGTATTAAACAAATGATAAACGAAAACAAAGTTGAAGCAGTATAAATTCTTAGCGCTGTATATTTCCGAGCGTAGCCTTGGTCATATCATATATTATGACATATCGCTGCTCCCAACTGTCGTCCCCGGAGATCGCCGTCCACACTCGCCTCACACAATTATTTATTCACACTTTACACGCTCTCGTCGCGTGTCGGCTCTCGAGCTAACTCGAACGTAACAGGTCATAATCACATTCTGTTTTAAATATGAGTTTTCTGCATCGTTCCTAGGCCAAGTTTTGAAATAAAACGTAACATTTAAATATATTATAATAAAAAAGATAACTAGAAAATAAAAAAGTGTATGTGTGTGTGTGTGTGTCAGCTCCGACGCATGACTGGAGTTTCCTTCTTACGAACGATAATTATGATATAATAATATATAGAATAGAAAAAGAGGGTAAATGAACTCATCTTCTAAAATAATCAGAGAAACAAACATATATTATCTGTAATTATTCGGATTATTTATATTACTTCAATAAAAGCGTATTACATAAAGTATGTTACAAAATAATAATAATAGTAGGTAATAAAGCTGACGGTAATAACGAGCTGGTTTCAGGACTGTGAATGAACGAATTTGAACATATTTAAATTTAAAAATAGAAATGGATCGTAATATGCTGTGCTGTGTAATGTATTCCATCTCATTCTTTTGCACGTTCAATCCTATAGATATAATATATGATTGTCTCTTTCTACGTAACGCCTCGACTTTCCGTGTTACACTTCATTTTACTCCTCATAAAATTTCCGTACCGAGCCTTATAACTCAAATCGTTTCTTAAGGAGTAAACACCAAAAACAATTAGCAGTCACCAGTATAGGAGAGGTATGGATGAGAAACAAAATTATTTAGGCGTAGTATGGACGTAGCAACGCTATGCCACGCAGCTACGATATGGTACGAATTTATCAACAGTATTAGAAAATCGTTCTGTGAATTAATGTAAGTAAAAAGTGTACCCATTTTTTGGTGCTTATTTTTAATTTTTTTACTGCTATTAGATATGTCAAAAATCAGTATTTGTGGTTTTTCGTTAATAGTTTCTTAACTTATAATAAAGAATTTTCTTAAATATTAACTATCTTATTAAATTAAACTAATATCAAAAACTCAATTACAACATTTCGACATCTTTAACTGTCCTAAAAACTTGAAATTAAGCACCAAAACAAAGGTAAACTTTATAGTTTCTACCCATTTAACATAATTCAGGAGGTTTTACATAAATTCATTCACTGTAATGATTTTCCTAGGTTTTGACATTTCAGACGCTTCAGGAACTCCCCTTTAAGTCAGTGATCCTATATTGATTTGCTGTGTACATAATAATATTATGCTCTTAACTCTACTCACTGTAGTAGAGCCAGTCGGTGATGGGCGACACCGCTATGCCGCACTTGAGCGTGGCCTGCTGCGACCCCAGCAGCATCGACGTGACGTACCCGCCGTAGCCCCACCCCCACACCGCCACGCGCGTCACGTCCAGAAACTTGAACGTCTCCAATAAATATCTGAAAAGTAGTAGGCGCACGATTAGAAGAATAAGCTTGGAAACCTAAAACAAAGAAAATATCGCGAAATAGGCGGAGCTGTAGTTAATGACTTTAATACAGTTTTGCATATTTTTTTTAAAATGGAAGTGAATCTTAAATAGTTAATTTAATTCCGTATTTATTTATCGCACCAGTAATTAATTGTTCACCCAGTTTGAAAAATGTTTACAAATTGGAATCTTGTAGTTCAAACAATATTTAAATATATCAAATGATCTAAATTAATGAATAGCAAAAACAAACGTATAATGAAATATCGAGAAATACCTTAAAATAACAGCTTTAATTTTGATAGCGACACAATTATAACTGCCATCAATTTATGTCAGTTGTAATTCGTTGTGTAAGCTACGCGTTGGTCACGCACAATAATAAATTTCGTTTTTCGGGTCTATATAAATCATCTCATTATTGCTTTTTCAGGAAAACTTTTACGTTTAAAATTTGATTATTATCGCAACAAGGTACGACATTGTATGCTAACAAATATACTTTTGGGGTATAAATTATTTCAACGATAACCATCAAAGAAATAAGTCATCGAACATAATAATATAAGGGCTCGAGGCAATTTATTCAAATTTAACAAATATTACACAAATATATTGTATTAAATAATTCTGTTCGCACTTTTACGAAATATGTTTAAGGTACACCGTACAATTAGTTTTTCTCAGGTTCTTAGAACGTACGTTAACAGCCATGAGTTTTTCACCATTTAATGACCTGCTAGCAAGTGGCTCTTTTTCCTAAAGGCTCTTTTTTTTTATTAAAACATACATTATTATCTTCAGATAAAAAGAGTTACAATACATAAAATATTTATAAGAAACTATAATCCGACTACGTAAATTATATTATAGCTTAAGGCTGCGCTAGTCGATTTTTTCTCCATACAAATGCTGTTGGTGATTTACTCTAAAGTCAAACATTGTAGACCCAAACTTAAGCGTAATATCAATTTTTATGGTACTTATCTAGGTCGGTATGTGTTTATATTTCTGAAATTTAAATTAGTTTAGAAGATAATAGCCTTGAATGCTTTTCGGATCGGATTTTTAGCGCAACTTTGACCGTAAAAAAAATAAACGAAGAATGAAAATAAAAATAACTTTATTTCAGACAAAGATATTATATATTTTTTTCATAAAACCCCAACAGCTGAGTGATTTGTGTAATTTAAGGATGCCTTTACTAAAATACTTTACAAAGCTATATAAATGTGTACACTATATTTTCTTTTATAAGCATAGATTACTATTTTATGGGTAAGTATATCCTTTTTCCCCGATGTTAGGCGAAATAACAAGTATTTTCACCGCCCGCCGCACTGAGTTCCGTCGAGAGCCGTTGACTAGCGCACCCGTGCTGTTATAACGAATCTTTTGACACCACATTTCTTAAAATCTGACCAGTAGTTTAGGCACTACGGTGGAATATACATACATAAATAATACATACATCCATATAGGTACTGCTAACCCTTCCTTTTAGTACGGCAGTACGTAGTCGGTACTGCGAAGCCAAAAATATTCCACCATGGTTGGAGACCAACTTTAAAGTCGTCTTTAAGCATTTTTTTAATTTGCTGTGAATATACATACCTAATAACAGCGAGCTGGTCGGCGACCTCCACCCCGCCAAGTCGGCCGCGGAGTAGCGCACGCGGCAGCCCCCGCGCGCCGGCTACGTCCAGCTTGACGTACACCACGTCGTTGCGCGACGACATGTACGTGCCCCAGTCCACCGCGAATTCGTCCGTCACGTGCTGGCTGCCTGGACGACCGTCCCTGTAGATTGTAGAACAAAGCACGTTGTTACTGCAGAGCAGGGATTTATTCTGACATTTCTAAGTCTGATGCAGACATGCCCCATTTCTTGCGTCAGGCTTGGGCTCTGCTCGACAATGCGTAAAATCGATAATTTAATGAAGTTTTATTAAATACGGCTGAACTAAAAATACACGATAACAACGTTAGGAGACTTTGTATCTAACAAGACTTACAATCTCTCACAATCAATACTCATCATTGGTCGAACGAGTTATACGTACAACTGTCTACCCAATGTAAACATTGCCTGTGTTCCAATGTATATAAATAACCTTTTCTGTCACAAAGTATGCACTGTAAGGTTGCCTGAAGCCTCTGGTTCTGCGTCAATCATTCTCTTTGAACTTGAAACAAAGGCAGCTGTCGTGTCGAGACCGACGGGGCAAGTCTCCGTTACACAAGTGTCCAACTTTAATGGTCAACCGTTTCTAAAAGAGGCCTTTGAATTGGTACGGACAGAGCTACCTTCATAAATAAGTACATAATATTATGTTTTGCTGTCAATACCGCATGCGGAATTGTCAGCATAATATATGTGCGACAGGCAACGTGGCGTGGGGAAATAAGAAAATACTCTCTTTAGCAAAAAATTCGAGTAGGTTTGAAAACTTTATTGTTCCTGTCACTTTATACTATAGTTTTAGGTAATTTCATCATTTGAACTTTATAATTTAGTTAGTGTAAGGAATAGTTGTAGCCCATTTTATGATAATATTTTTGCTAATTTTATGAAAAAAATAATGGTAAAGTTCAAAAAGCCTTATATTTACTTCTCTAAGTAAAAATGGAAGACGTGTTTTTTTCGTTTATTTGATTTTAACGAAAACCAACAGAAGTTTAGGGTAGGGGGATACCCATTCTTGCTGTGATTAAAGCCTGCAATTTCGGCATTTTAGCGAATGTATTCTTAATTATTTTCTGGTAATTCTCACCGAATGTTTTGTCGCTTTATATTAACACCAAAAGTGAGTCTTCAAATATTCAAAATAATTTGATGGCGATGCCAAAAGACTGATACCGTTAAACAAGCCCTTGTTCTCAAGGACAACTGAACCACGGGATAATCATTTTGTTGGGAGTCAATCGTTACCAAAATCGCAACTATGCCCAATGAGCTTAAAATTAGCCTATGAAATATCAGGAGTAGGGTTATCATTAGGGTTGAGGTAGGCTTATAATCTTAGCTAAAGTGGGTATTGCTCTACCCTAAATATTTGTTTTAATTTAAAACTAAAAAAAGTTCCCTTTTTTCTTAGCATACAGCTAAAATCAAGCATTTCGAATATAACTATTATTTTTATTTATTTACATAAAGGTTATGCGGAAATTTAATGAAACTATATGTTGCTAATTAATTTACAATAACCAAAAAATAAAACTTACTTCAAATCACAATATAAAATGAGAGAACCATTATTATTACATTTTTTTTTCGGTGCCCGTTTTTTGGGAATAGAATACACTCGGTATTATTGCAACGAGCCGCGTCGTCTCACCGACACGAGTACGATTGATATTTAAATTGCTCCCCGTCAATATTCCCTGCACTCGGTAATATTTATTTAGGTAGAAAGATATATTACGTATTTAGGTACTAAAAATATGGAAAATGTTTATTGAGTATATAGTGTTGACAACTATATTATATTATTAGAATAGAATAAGACGTACCTACTTCCTTTTGAATTTGGAAATCTAATTACCTGTAGTGCTTTTTCAAGTGGTTAGGTGAGGAAAAACAGAAGTTAAGTAAGTCTTACACATGCACGAGGACGGGGAAGGCGGCGTCGCGCAGCTCCTCGCGCCAGGACGGCGGCAGCAGCAACTGTACGCGCGCCTTTGAGCCGCTGCCCAGCTTCACGTCGAACGACCGCCGCGTCGGCAGCGCCAGCTCGCGCAGTCGTACTGATCTGAACACGTACAAGAACTATTAGCATCGTGGTAATGTTATGCTGAAAATATATTAATATTATTAGCTGTAATTGCGCGAAAATAAGTAAAGTGCCGACGACATGCGCGACATAAATTTGTTTGGCGTGAGATAGATTCGCTCATTGCGCGCGACATATCTAGCGATGCGTTGGGCTACTAGATACTACGAGCAGTAATTGTTAGATGCCTAGATGGGCATGTTACAGCCTCCGTGGTCTAGTGGTTAGAGCTCGGCTCTCGACTTGGAGGTCGTGGGTTTGATTCCTGCTTTGGAACAACAAAAATTGTTGTTTCCAAGTTGTTTTAAGACAATGCAGACTGATCGTCTGACAAGAAAGATGATCCATGCGTCGGATGGGCATGTAAAAAGTCGGACCTGCGCCTGATCTCTCGCCAGTCGTGTCGGTAATACGTCCCACTGGGTTATGAGAGTAAAGGCAGAGGGAGGGCTCTTGTGTACTGCGCACACACTTGGGCACTATAAAAATACTCCTGCGTAACTAGACTGGTGTTAATGAAACCGGCCACCGTCACCGAAATCGGTGTGGGAAGTTACTGTCCTAGGACTATCTACTATCTATCTACTATCCTAAGGACCTCCGTGGTCTAGTGGTTCGAGCATTGGCTCTCGACTCGGAGGTCGTGGGTTCGATTCCCACAAGGGAACAACAAAAAATGTTGTTTCCAAGTTTGGTTAGGACAATGAAGGCTGATTACCTGATTGTCTGACAAGAAAGATGATCCATGCGTTGGATGGGCATGTAAAAAGTCGGTCCTGCGCCTGATCTCTCGCCAGTCGTGTCGGTCATCCGTCCCACTGGGTTACGACTTACGGGAGTAAAAGGAAGAGAGAGAGTGCTCTTGTGTACTGCGCACACACTTGGGCACTATAAAATCACTCCTGCGTAACTGGCCTGGTTTCAAAAAAGAAACCGGCCACCGTCACCGAGATCGGTGTGGGGAGTATTATTATTATAATAATTAATTACCTATAAGGCCTCGTGTCGTACAATATCCTCTCTAGCTTGTGCGTCCTGGCGTCATGCAGGCCGGCGAGTGGGGGCCCGGGCCCGCGGCACTCGAGCACGTAGTGCGTGATGCCGACGACGGGGCGCGCGGGCGCGAAGGCAGCGCTCCAGTACGTGCAGTTGGCGTAGTGCAGGCGCGCGGGCCACACGGCCAGCTCGCAGGTGAGGCAGCGCGGCTCCTCGCGCTCGGCGCGCGCGCGGACGCTGTTGCTGCCGCCGCCGTAGCCCGGGTCGCGCACCACGTACACCTGCCGCTGCCCCGGCCGGTCTGCGCTACCTGTGGTCGCAACACCGTGAGCTACACGTCCACGCGAGCTTATCGATGCATGTATTCTAGTGCATCCATACCGGCATTGAATACTTTATGTTGAGTCACAATCCCAAAGGCTATGATTCAAAATCCAGAAACACCAGAAAACCAGAAAAATCCAGATTCGACAGCAATTAAATGTTTGCCAATGGGTTCACCGTCACACGTCTGTCATTTCCATAGAAAACATGATATTATTAGTGCTCCTAACTTCTATAACTGGCCTTTCTTGATTGTCCGTTTGGTATCATATGATTTAAACTTTAATATTTTAAAGTGAACACTTTGGCAAACATTTCGTTGCTGTCGACTCTTGGTCAATTTTGGCCCAACACGCAAGTAACATTCGATATTAATTGGTACAACATTCTGTTAAGTGATGACACGGTTTACCTAATTAGCTATTAAACGAATATTAACAAATATTGAAAAATGTTACTGAATACGGTGTAGGTGTATCTTACAATTGGCTGAACAAAAGTATGGGTCAGTTCGTACCGCAGCGCTGCCAGCGCTGCATATTTATGATAGCTATTCAAAATTGAACATCATACACTACACAAAAATATACACGTCATTTAAATCATATTAAAACATTCGAACTCTTACAATGGCTATGTTCCGCGGAAAATAGCGCTAACAAAAAAACGTAAGCAAAATGGGGACCGCCGCGCCGGCGTTAAATAAGCAAAATGGCGGATTATGTTAGGACTTAGGATCGAAGTTTAAGCAAACGTGTCCTGTTCGATAATCTGTTTTTTATTATTTAGCGCTAACAAGCGCTTTTTCCACGGAACACATCCAATGAAAGGTATATTGTTTTGTGTAGTGAATAAAGTTCAATTTTGAATAGCTATCTTAAAATATAGCGCCGTGTCGCGTATGGTTTCGTTTCGGTGTGGATTGACCCCATAGCTCACAGAAAAGCTGCAAGTTGCATCTACTTCACACGTATTATTGAGACGCGAGGATGGAATTGTTAATCTAATTGCACGAGTGTTCAGTTCAAACTTTGAAATGGTCCCTCCTACAAATTAGTTTACAGGCAAGAATTCAAATACTCGAGGCTACGTATTTCGCTGTCTTATACCGTGTAGAGATTAATGTGAAGAAGGGAGTGTCGTGACGTTGAATTATATGTAATTAACCACGGACTCTAATGAAGATTCCTATATTACAGGGTTCTATATGTTCATACGTATGGAGACTAATGCAGCAAGGAAACACACAATATCAAGGGTTTTCTGTAAGTGAAAACAGATGAATCTATAATATCAGTGACCGCATTGACTAAGTATCTAGAGTAAAGATTCTAATGAGAACTCAACACAGAAACCCACGATTTAATACTTAAGTTCATAATCTGATGTCCTATTCTCCTTCGGTATATACGGATTAAATTTTTCGTAGCTTACACCTTCAACGAAAAAAAAAAAAATTATATCATAGAGCAGAAAACATAGAGAAAGCGAGATTACAATATTTTAATCTTACCTAAGTAATAAACTAAATGGTTCTCCTGGTCCCAGGCGAGGATCTTGGCGACCTCCACTTTACCGTGGGACAGCACGGCCATGCGCTGGCGCAGCACGTCCACGTGCTTTATGTGCGTGTAGTACTGCCCCCCGCCCTCTTGTACCGCGGCTAGAAGCAGGAACGCGCTGCCGTCCTCCGAATACACTGGCTCCTGATGAACCTCCAACCACGGCTCATCCGTTGCCTTCTCCGAGTGAGTCTGAATTAAAAAGTATAAAATTCGAATTCCAAACATAATTTGAATTCAAAATTAAGCGGTAAAGAAATCATCGCGATTCGAATGCATAAAACGGAACATTACAATATTTGAAAGTTTATATGGGGCATTAAAAGTCGATTTCCACGCATTGTGCTGCCATAAAAGACCGTTATCCCGCTTTATAAACGTTAGTGCATACCGAAATGTTACCCCGATATTGCCGTATCGGTGGTATTGGTGTTATCGAACCATGTGTGGCTATTGTTTTAGGGTCTATGTATTTACAGCTTAATAATAAGCCCCAATGGTTTTATTTCGTTTAAATAGCTTTATTTACTGTAAAATAAAATTCAATAGCAGTATCTGTGTGAAACACGGATAATTTTAAACTTTCGTAATAGTTTATACAAAAAGTTCTACTATAGTAAACAACGAAACTTACCTCCGTACACGTCCAATTAGGGGCGTAACAGCTGCTATATACAGTTAGGTTCTGAGCTCGATTCATCCACACTACACCTATATGAGAGTTTTCTTTGCCCACCCACTGGGCTGATATGAGATAATATTCCCTGCAAAACGGTCCAGCGTTAGCCTTTTGAAGAAGTAGGTACAGGGTAAGCCACTGAGCTTATTATGTGTGATCGTAAAATTGTAAAAACCGTTAGATTGTAAAATAACCAACGAGATTGTAAAAATATGTCGAAAGATTCAAAACTATATATTTTTAATCTTACGAAAAATATATGTTAAATTATAGGCAGCATATTCGCGTCCGAAGTCTATCAACAATTATTTACAATTTCAGTAGTTATATTATAATCTAACGGTTTTTACAATTTTACGGTAATATATATTATATTATGTTATGTTATATTTGGCCTATATACTAGTTCAAGCACAAACAATTAGCGAAAAAGTGTTTGTATCGTTGTCGAAAGAACATAAAGTAAAGGCATGATTGTCATACAATTTTCATTCGAAGAAGATACTAACACTGTTTGCAAATTGATCGTGCTTGAACTATAGGCCAAAACATAAACAAAGTAAAAAAATTAAACTCCCGAATTATCAAGCAGTGAGCGAGCTGACGATAATGAATTATTGCTAAGAACACTATCGGAAAACTTTAAACAGAAGAAAGTAGATCAATATCGGTTCAACTGTTCAAGTACTACGATGCCACGGACCAAAGAGAATATAATCACTACGTTTTACCACGGACATACACAGACAGACATATCAAACTAATAATGTCAATGTCAGACATGTCAAACCCCCGACACAAAAAGAGGGGTGCCTCCAAGGTGTCTCTTTTTGTGTCGGGGATTAAAAATAAATCGTAACAGCTTACATTCCATCTAACGTAGACGGCGGCCTGACCTCCCACCTCGGCAGCGTGGTGACGTTGAGCACGCCCACGATCCATAGCTTCACGCGCGGGATCGAGCTGCCGGGCTGGAACAATGGAGCAACAAGTGTTATGAGCCTCTATTGCATTGACGTGTAGTATCTAGGGACCTTTCATCCTCATAAAATTGGCAGAGAAAAGGAAAGCAGCGCGTTCATTATGTCTTCGTATTCCATACATCGACTGTCAATGCCATGGAAGTAGGATGACTTCCGAGAGACATTAAAAAGTAGTTGTTCTGTACACGGTGGATGACATAATTCAAAAGGTTCTGTTTAAAAGTTGTCAGATGGACAACTTTGTAACTACAAAGAATCGTCCTTTGCTGTTGGCCATTTATACCTATATCATGCGACATCCTTCAATTTGGTACTTCAGTGCTCTATAACTGTATCAAATTATACTCATACTAATATGAATATTCAAACCAGTAAAACGGTTCGGCTTTTAACAATCTTCTTATTCAATTTAATAAACGTAGGTACCTAACGTTTATTAAATTGAAATAGTTCAACGTTTTCAAGTTTTTCATTTATCTCATTTGTGTGCATTTAATTTCACTTTTGTGAGAGCAGCTTAAACAAGGGAACTATTTTAAATTGTATTTTTTGTACAACGCGGTTATTGTGGGGAAAATTACCATAAAAAGCGCTGCTATCGTCCACTATATTGTACTCTTTGTTTCTTTTCACTGCGAA
The DNA here is from genome assembly GCA_905404095.1 of Glaucopsyche alexis. Classification (NCBI taxonomy): domain Eukaryota; kingdom Metazoa; phylum Arthropoda; class Insecta; order Lepidoptera; family Lycaenidae; genus Glaucopsyche; species Glaucopsyche alexis. The sequence goes on along the minus strand of FR990043.1, from coordinate 7,991,546 downwards.
TTGAGTGCCGTTTATTAAATGATTTTTTTTACTCAGCATTTTCAACTTTTTGTTTTTACCCGTTACTAAGATTTTAAATAAAATATTATTATTGTAAGTTCTGTTTCACTCGAGTTTGTTTTGCTTGCATATGCTGCATAAATACCCGAGGGCAAACAGTAACAGAATACTTCGTGTTATTCTAAAGAGTGCGCTTCTTCAACTCGACCGGAGTATCTCTTAAAACCTTTTCTATGAAGTTCAAATAAAGCATTTATTTTTAAAAACTCTAGCCAAGGTTTTACATAATGTTACACTGGTATTGTTTTCTAAATTTTTGTATTATTTCCAAATAAATTCATGAGAAATGGCGTACCTACCTAACAAACGTACATAATATGTCGAGTCCTAGAATGTATTATACTTAGACGTTCTAGAACATACTCATCGCATTAACCGTGGAGTACTGCTATGTATTTTTCTACACCGAAGATTCTTAACCCTTCTAAAACATTGTCACTCACCGTGGGGTATTTTTTTCCACCGAAGATTCTTAACCCTTCTAGAACATTGTCACTCACTGCGGGCTATTTTTCTCCACCGAAGATTCTTAACCCTTCTAGAACATTGTCACTCACCGTGGGGTACCTGACGGTGACATGGTCGGGGAACACGGCTGGCGTGCTGTTGGCGGGCATCAGGAACCCGCTCCGCGCCGCGCCCGCGCCGCCGATGGCCTCGCTGATGCGCGGGAACACCAGCTCCGACACCTGGCTGTCGTTGTACTGCGCGTACAGCACAAACTTGCCGTCCAGCGAGCCCCACATGGCCGAGGACGTTTTCGTCACCTCTTCTGTATGTGGAAGATAAATTATGCACTGGCTTCTTTCTTACTTCTGTTTGAGGATTGTCATAAATAAACAACGTTACGCAAAGGTGTTTGTAACCATTCAAAGGCTGTTAGATAATAATCATTGATCTGCAATTGCTTTGATGAAGTAATTAAAAATGTATTTGTGTAAATCCATCAATTATCTCTAAATCCGTCTATTTTCCATTTTTTTAAACTGAAGTAGGCTTGTTTTTTTCATCAATTTCAAATAATACATAAAATGTTGATTGTTGATAAAATGTTGATCATTAAATGTTGACTTAATATACATAAAATGTTGAATAATGGTAAAAACAATAAGTTGTTGTTACCATTATTCAATATTTTATGTATATGAAATTCAAACATAGCAAATTGCTTATTTGCTATGATTGAATTTAATAGATTCTGCAGAACTAATTCGTTCGAGTGCAGTTGAAAACCGCTCGCATAAGTTGCCCCAATAATACCAACTTGCGGGATTAGTTTTGAAATATTATGTTATCAAATTATAAAGTTAATAATTTTGTTATAAGGATTCAGAAATAACATTAATAAAATAGAAATCTTATATTCACCATTTATTATATAAATCTTACTATATATTATTTTATAGGTAAGTAATATTGTAAAGATTAATAAAGACTAATTTATTCTTCAATTTATAAAATAATGCAACATACGGTCATTCAACAGTAGCTTAGTCAATTCAAAGTTTAATTTTTACTTACAATTTTAAATGATATTTTAAATTTTTTGATAAAATCCAGAGTCCAGACTAGTTAAGGCTGCACTGGCTCATGGCTGCAATGCCGCACTCACGTCCATACTCCTAGTACGTGAGTAGGATTCCCAAAGCCATTTTTCATCTCATTCAATAAATTATATATTCTAATATCTTTTGCATGTTCTAGGAACTTTAAACTTTGAAATTTTGGAGTGAAAAATAAACGTAACTTTTTAGTTCTACGAACATTTTTGTCTTAGGTGCACCGTATGGATATTATGGAAATTGCTGCTATTCGAGAGCTCTCAACTCAATAAGAACGAAAAGATGAATGGTGTGTCTGTTTAATTAATCTATAATATAAAAATGAATCGCTAAATGTGTTGCTAAGCGCAAATCTCGAGAACAGCTGGACCGATTTCGCTAATTCTTTTTTGAGAATATCCCTGAAGTACAAGGATGGTTCTTACGGAGAGAAAAATAAAAAAAAAATGCCTGAAAATGTAGTCTAGAAACATCACTTTCAGCTAGTGTATTATAATATTATTCCATATTATGTGCTAAAAGAATAAACTCCTTTTTAGCTCTTTTGATAACGTCTGCAGCATCATTTTTTTAGGTGCAAAAAAATGATGCTGCAGACGTTATCAAAATAATAATAAATAAGTAGATATAATATTGTATAATTTTTTATCCTACGTTTCGACAAATATTATGACCAATTACCCTGATATAGCCAGTCTGAGACGCCGTTGTAGACAGCACCGGGTTTGGCGTCGGTGGTGAGGCGGAGGAGGGGCGCGCGGCGGGCGGGCGGCGCGGGGCGGGCAAGCACCTCGTTGTCGGCCGCCAGCAGCAGCGCGCCCTGCCCGCCCAGCCACGCCGCGTGCTGCCACTCCCAACTGCGCTGACCCTCGCCGAACAGCGGGATGTGGTGGCTGAGGAAGGTCAGGCAATTTAAAACACGCTTCTAGTTGTGACCATATAGTCGATATAGCGGTATTTACAGCCTCCGTGGTACTAGACCACGCTAGTTAGAGCATTGGCTCACGACTCGGAGGTCGTGGGTTCGATTCCCGAACTGGAACAACAAAAAATATTTCCAAGTTTGGTTAGGACAATGCAGGCTGATCACCTGACTGTCTGACAAGGAATATGATCCATGCGTCGGATGGGCATGTAAAAAGTCGGACCTGCGCCTGATCTCTAGCCAGTCGTGTCGGTTATTCGTCCCACTGGATTATGAGAGTAAAGGAAGAGAGAGTTATCTTGTGTACTGCGCACACAATGGGCACTATAAAATTACTCCTGCGTAACTGGATTCAATGAAACCGGCCACCGTCACCGTAATCGGTGTGGGAGTTTTTTATGGCGGTAATCGTCGGTGTGAGGGCCATCTACGTCGCTGGTATTCCAGATGTCTAAAGCTTTCACATCAAAGGTCGAACGTTTGGTCGTTAGGACCAACGCTACGGAGTGAGCTATCAACAGACATAAAAAAAATTCTCAAATATGAAAACCCGTAATAAATAGAATTGGTACTCCAAATTCTAAGCACAAATATACTACGCTAAGTTTATTTCTAAAAATATTCCACTTTATTTCCGTCTATTCAGACAATCATCATTTGGAGAGAGAAAAACAGGCCGAATGCCCATAACTGTCACGACACAAGTCACCCGGGTCCTGCCCGAGCTGCCTCCCTCACGGGCCGCGGTCGACAGGGCGGAAATTAAATAGCCGTCTTGACCTTTACAGAATCCATTCACAATCAAATATTGTTGAACGAGCCTTCTACGGAAGGATGCAGCTTACGTAACTGACTACGGAGCTATTGCGAAATCGAATTACGAACTTCGTGCTAAATTAATGGCTAGAACTTGTTGCTGGCGAGAAGCAAGGACTAGTTTTGGATTTCCCAACAACCTTTGAGATGCCGCGTTTAAAATAATGAGGTTGTTCGTTGAATACCTAAATACACATTCATTTAAAATTTGGTATTTCAATGAGTTTCTGATATTTTTTCTAAGGTCAGGGGGTAGACCCAACTCACACAAAGCGTCATTTGGTGGCGGAAGAGGTATTGACAACTGAATTTTAGATTATTTTGATGTCACCACGCGGTGCGTCGTATTTTACGCCGGGTCTGTCCTGTCAAACAGCTGTCAAAAGTCATGAATATTATCCAAAAGATACGTTTAGGGAGTCTTTGGTTTAGGGGTTCATGCGAGTTATTAAAATTATACGGAGATCCCCAGCATGTGTAATTTATAATGTTTAGGTATTAAATAAAAAAAAAGTACAGTGTTCCCGCGGGATATTCGATAGTATAGTTACGCGGGCGGAACCGCGGGTAACAGCTAGTTAAATATTATATTATTACTAAATGTTTCACGCGACTTTGTACGCGCAAATGGTTATCCCGTTGTAACCGTACATTTTGCCGCGATAAAAAGTGGTGGAAATGCTTCCCCGTGGTAGATAATCTATAATAATCTCTGTTACAAATTTTATCACAATCGGTCCAGTAGTTTCGGAGCCTATTCATTGCAAACAAACAAACTTTTCCTCTTTATTATTAACCCCCGACGCAAAAAGAGGGGTGTTATAAGTTTGACGTGTCTGTCTGTCTGTCTGTGTGTCTGTCTGTCTGTGGGTGTGTCTGTCTGTCTGTCTGTGGCATCATAGCTCCCGAACGGATGCAGCGATTTCAATTTAGTTTCTTTTGTATTAAAGGTGACTTACATGCGAGTGTTCTTAGACATGTTTGATGAAAATCGGTTGAGCCGTTTAAAAGTTGTGGGGGGTGAAAGCGGGGAAGAAAAACCGAATGTGCAAATATACTCGAGTAAGGTCTTAAATGAAAGCGCACATAAAGAGAATATTGATGACTTATCCGAGAGTGTTCGTAGCTTCGTTTGATGAAAAAATTGGTGGTGGGAAGATCAGCCGTTTGAAGATGATCAGCTCTTTTCTAGTTAATGAGGGGATCTGACTAACTTTCCAATGTCCGATCGATTCAAAATTTGGTACTGTGTTACTTCAACGATATTCAAAGAACATGGTAAGGTAACCGTGACCTGATAAGCCATTTGAAGATCATCTTTTCTTTATTAGTTGATGAGGGGATCTGACTATCGTCCACATGTCCTATCGATTCGAAATTTGGTACCATGTTACTTCAATGATGTTGAAAGTATAAAGTAAGTATATATGGTAAGGTAACCATTATTTACACCTACTATATAAAGGATAAAATAAAAGTAAAATTAAAAATTATAAAAACACAAAAAATGAACTCTAAAAAATAATAAATAATATTTTAAACCTGTTATAATTATATTATCACATATAATATTATGTAAGTTAAAATAATTTTATTTTCCAATCGTCATCTCGTCGGGGGACCGCTATGTGAAAAAAACAGGTGTAGTCGCAGAACGAACAAAAGAATTTACTCCGAAAAAAATTTGCTCATACCTAAATGTAATTCGTAATAATTAATTAGCTGTTGTTATAATAAGAATAAGAATGGATTTATTTTTAGCATCACACAGAACATCATATATAAGTCAGTGGTACAGTTTGACTATAATATAAATACAATTTTAATTACTAAAATGCTGTGTGACGCCAAAAATTGGCCCCAGCTCAGCAAACGCAGCAAGCAAGCCCGCTGCACTGATATTCTGCAGAGGCCAATGAGTGGCTTCACAACGCTACTAAACTTAACACAAAATATACCGAGAAAAAACAAATAATAATAGTGACAAATAACTAAATACAAAATAATACATACAATAAATTTCAACTAGATGTATAGGTGTTGTTGTCTTTGACTTTGAAAATAGAAAAAAATAATAAAAAAAATACGAATTTAAGAAAAAAAAATAATAATAATACAATGGTGATTTAACGTATACTCTATGGTTTGACGTCTGCATTTTGTCTGCATTACTAAAACGTGGTTTTTTGACGTGGCATTTTATTTTACTTGACACTGGCAAAATGTTGCAAAAAGCGATGGTTGGCCATTAATAAAAGAAGGAGAAGAAGACGTGGCATTACTAGAAAAACTAAATAAATAAATATCAATATGTACATGAAATATTTAAATAAATTAAGTATAAATTTATATATGAAAGGTCTTGAGCAGTTCCAAGAGAAGTGGTAATAATATATACAGGACACCGAGAAAAAGCAACCGGCCAATAAGGGATATTGTTATGTGCCTAACGCCGTTCGACAACCTTCACTACAAGCCAGTGGTGCAAACACCTCAGGTATTTAGCACTGTCCGTTGAGTTGAAAGTAGGTGACATCTGTAATGTAAACTAAAGGTTTTTTTGGTTTTCAGCGCCCGGAGAGGAGGTGGGAGGTTGTTCCAACAGCGAGAGGCCGCATACTTAAAAGATCCTCGAAATGTGGCCGTCCTATGCTGTGGTGTCAAGATGCGGTACCTGGAGGCTCTTGTACGAGTGTTTATCTCACTTGCCCAGGATAATTTCTCATACAAATAGGAAGGAGTTTGGGTGCTTATGATGTCAAAAAGGAGTACGGCAAAATGGAGTTTTCTGCGTGCTTTCATCTTAAGGAGGTTTGCATTATTAATAAATGGTGTAACATGGGCACGAGGAGGAACAGTAAAGCAGAAACGCACACACGCGTTCTGGACTCTTTGGACAAGTTTCTCTGTTCTGGCTAACAGATTATTACCTATGACAGTGTCTGCATAGTTCAGCTTCGACAGTACTAATGTCTCGCATAACCTAATCCTGAGCTCCTCAGACAGATAAGGTCGGTACTTGTACAGCATTTTGAGTCGGTAAAAACAGCCCCTAGTAACCTCTAACATGTGTTGCTCAAATTTAAGATGCGAGTCAATCACCACTCCCAAATTGCGTGCTGTACTTACCTGCTCGATCTGTTGCCCAGAGACCATTATAGTTAGGCGCTGAGCCAAGATGTCAGCAACCTGTTTTTTTGAGCCCAGAACTATAAACTTTGATTTTAATGGATTTAAGACTAGCCCACTAGAGTTAGACCATTCTGCGACAAGTTGAAGGTCATCATTTAGTTTTTTTAAAGCTTCAAGCATGTCCTTTGGAAAAAAACTGATGTAGATTTGGGTGTCGTCTGCATACATGTGGTACCTACAGTGAGCTATGTTTTTGGATAAGTCGGCACTAAAAAGTATGAAAAGTAATGGGCCTAGGATCGATCCCTGTGGAACTCCTCTTGGAACATTACAACATTCTGAGTATACCTTGCTACCATTGCTGTCAGTTATTTCTACCTTTTGTAATCTATTAGTCAGGTAGCTGCGGAACCAATCGATCACTGAGGGCACTTATAAAAATACTTTACAAACTTAAGCGGTCCCCCAACGAGGCGACGATTGGAAAATAAAATTATTTTAACTTACATAATATTATATGTGATAATATAATTATAATAGGTTTAAAATATTATTTATTATTTTTTAGAGTTCATTTTTTGTGTCGGGGGGTTTTTAATATTAGTACAGATGTGTAATATTATTATCGTACTATCGGCCTCGACGCACGTTATTCTGTCTTGATTAATAAATAAATAAAAATTAGACCTAATAATTTGTTTACATATAACCTACCATTTTTCTAACGAAGAATTCGGGTGGAGCCGCGTCAAAAGCTAGTTTTAACTTACCTGAATTTATAACCAATAACTTAAGTAATAGACTAGAGCATAAGATATTTTTCCCGTCAAATCAGGCAAAAGTTTAGCAGCTGGCATCACAATTTTTCACGCACACTAGAATTTGTCACATGTAAGTCAATTGTCACTTTACACACTACAATAATTTGTGGCCGCATTGACAAGGTGTCATCTCAAGTCATTCTATGTGAGTGCTCTATCTAGTTGAGCGCCCAGCGAGACTAATCATTCATCTATGGTTACACGTTAAGACGCATTACACGTTTCTATACAATATAAACTCAAGCTTACCTAACAGATACCTGTTTGCCTGCACAACTGTGCATATATAAATATGTCACCGTAAAATTGTAAAAACTGTTAGATTGTAATATTACTAGAGATATTATAATATGCTGACAGATTGTCAAATACAATTGTACGCTTTATTTTGCGTTATAATTATTATCATGAAAAAGCAAACAAATATGGCGGCGCGGGGCAGTACATACCGTTTAACCAATCGGCACGGTAAATATTACAATATAACGAAAATAATGCGTACAATAATTGTATGAAGAAATTTGTATTTGACAATCTGTCAGCATATTACAATATCTCTAGTAATATTACAATCTAACGGTTTTTACAATTTTACGGTGACATAGGTATTTATACTTATACAACTGTGCAAGCAAACCTGTAAGGTAAACCCCTACGTGTATGTCTAGCTTTAATGTAGCTAATAAAGTGCATACAATAAACATTTCAGACCCATTCAGGTCTGTAGTAAATCCTGGTTATTTAGTGGCAAACACGAAGGCTGATAGGAGCATATTTCGCGATCACTTCGTGGTGGAGTTGCATGCCTCTCGGCAGTAAAGTCTGTGCGATTTCTGTTAATGTGTGATGTTATCGTCGCTGCTTCTATAGATCACAGCATAAAAACAGACAGACGGCAAGCTTACTTCTTGTACCTCAGTGGTAGCGTAGTCGATACCCTAAATAAATAATTAAAATAAAATTTAAACCATTCACTGTGTTTACATAATATTATTATTTATACGTATTTTATAAAATCTTCAACAATAAGCTTTCAGTACCTACCTATGTTGTTGTATGAAGCTTTGTCTTCTATGTCGATTTATTCTGTGTTTCTATGTATTGGTTATCGCTAGGTCTATCTGGTGCATATGCAATGAATATAAATTTAGCCCTCGAAGGCTATAGCGCGATATCATCAAAGTACCGCGCTGGTTCGGCCTTTCGGTTTCATGTCCGGTTGCGGTCGTTCTTGGTCATGCAAAAGATCTTTATCGGTATCTTTTCGAGAGGTTAAACTACGTTAAAATATTGTGCTATGTTATGTAACTTTGGTACCTAAGTCCGTCACAGACGTAGCTATAATATATATTAATATATCGAGATGTATATTATAGTATAGCAAGCTACCACACACGGGAGCTATACTATAAATATATATTTTGCCCTCATTCGGTCTGCGGTCGTCCATACCAAAATATATATTAATATGCCAAAATATACCGAGATATAGGTATCCATCGAAATATTTTGGTGACGTCATAGAAATATATATTATAGCTGCGTGTGCGGTCATCGAAAATTTGTATAGAAAATATGTCGTAATACATATGCTGATTTATATTAATATATATTATAGCTACGTCTGTGACGGGGTTGAATGTTGTTTGTTTGAAAACATACAGATATAAGAACAAAATATACTTATATTAAGTAATATAATTATATTTAATAACAAATCTGCAAAGGGATAAATGAAAATTTTACGCAGGTATACTCATTATTCAATTGCAATAAAAAAGCTGAAAGCATTTTGTCTTTGCACAAGTTAATTTGTTTTTAAAGTCTTTATGCAAAATTGTTCAGTGAAATGGAATTGTATTGAGTATCAAAAGTTAGATGCTAGAAACAAAGTTGTTTTAAAATCTGTAGCTGAGGAGTAAAGCTCTTCAAAGTACACTCGAATCGATAAATCTATGATAAAATATATATACCCTCTTGGGAAACTGCTTTATTGCTGTTGAAAAAGTTTAAACAAGTGTTTCAGGGTTCTGGGCCTCTAGTCAAGATGCATTCGATAATTTCGACGGCGAAGTTCGAAAACAAAATGTATGGGATTCAGTGGTGAAGGCTGGTTCTCCTTCATAGGGAAGCCGTCGCCTGTATAATAGGTTGGGATTTGGATGAGGGTCGTCAAAAGGTAAGCGGTAAGGGAAGCCGATAGGAATAGAGTTATAGGAACACCTCACCACTGATGGGATTTGACATAAGGCATCGCAAGCGACATGTCACATAACGATGGCGTATGTCAAATCGGTCAAATCCCATACATTTTTGTTTTCGAACTTAGCCATCGAAATTATCGAATGCATCTTGACTAGAGGCTCTGTTTATTTTATTACAATATGAGTTGTTACGTATTTTAATTAGATATGAGACAAAATCCGCATATCGTTTGGATAAACGATGAAAAGTTATGATAACTCACATAATTTTTTTTCACAATTATTTCAGACTGAAAAAGTTATGAATTTCAATAACATGTTTACAACTTACTCATTGGTGACGTCATAAACCGTATAATGCGCAGTGAACGTCCGTCGATAGACCTGCAACAACAATATCATTGTAGGTACCGAAAGTCCTTACATACACCTTTGTTTTAAAAATCATATAGTAAAAGGTTCGGCTTACTTTGATTCACCTACTACCTATTAGGTTTTCGTTATATCAAAGTAACTTTGATATACCTAATACCAGTAAGCCGAATCTTTTTCAAATAGAGAGATTCATTCAAATAGAAATCTCAGACCCGAACGCCAGCAGTGGAGTCGTTAATTATAGGCGCTAATGATAATTCAATTAGTTTATTACTTTTCGGGCCAGTTTACAATCTCCTAATAAGTGTCGGTTAGCTTAATCAGAATTTCTCTCGATATGACACGAATCGACACTTATCAGTAGATCGTGATACAGGCTCTTAATAATGAAAAACAGGACTTGCGCACCGAGGATTTCGTACAGAAAGACAAAAAAATCACGTTTCTTGTGAGCCACCCATATTTTTTCTGTTTTTAGTACCGCTGTTGATTAAGCGGAATGGCGGATACATCAGTGAAAATTTCAGCTGTCGAACTATCTTGATACAGCCTGGTTATAGACAGACGGATGGTCGGACAGATATACACACAGCGAAGTCTCGTTTTTATCCTTTAGATATGGAACCCTAAAACTTACCTCTTTGATATTGTGTTGAAACAAAACGAAGCGTAGGTTCGGGGAACACTGGTATCCCCGCACATTGAGCTGCCTCTGTTTACAAACATCAAGTTTCAGTAACAGTAAAACGGATTAACAATCAGAAATAAAATAAATATCGCATTTTAAAATAGGTTTCATTTTTCCGGCTCCAAAATTGTATCAACTTGTAAATTCGTCAGGAAGATTCAGGTCAACGGCCAAGAAGACAGGTGGGTCAACTAGATTCGAGTGGTTTGGGTCATGATTCATGGATGCAGCTGGCTTACGTATAAGTGTTCGGAGATACGATCGCCTGTGGGATTTACGGCGTTTCTTTCTATTGTTTCTCAGTTCCGGGATAGTTTATATAATGTATAGCACGTCCAATATGGTCTAGCTAAAGTATGCGGCTAAGCATACTTGAGGCGTGCAAGGCCGATCCTAGATTATCTCGTGGTGTGTCTTGTGCCATATATTTATCCGGAGCGTAGGTCAATAGGGCCAATAGGGGCAGTAGGGATAAAAGGGGAAGTAGGGGCAATAAGGGCAGTAGGAGCAGTAAGGTCAGTAGGAGCAGTAGGATAAGTAGGAGCAATAGGGGCAGTAGGGGCAGTAGGAGCAGTAGGGGCAGTAGGGTAGTAGGAGCAGTAGGATCAGTAGGGGCAATAGGGGCAGTAGGGTCAGTAGGGGCAGAAGGAGTAAGGGCGGTAAGGGCATAGTAATAGCCAGGTCAGCAGTTTAACGGGCTATTCGTGCGGGGAAATTGAATTTGCATTGTTCAAACTTCGTAACTTTGACCAGTCTTTCGTTTCGTGGAAAATTTAATGGGCAATTTCAACGCTTAGATTATAACTATGTAAATTTTAATATCGTTTTATTGTTGGTATGTTTTTATTAAATAGAAATTAATTGCGGTTGCAATATAACATCAAAGAGATTGTTACAGGCGCCGTATTTTCTTACACTGCGCTGCGGTGTACTATCATCTATCAAAATAATTCTAACGTCGCTTCCAGCAAAATGGATTGCATATTTTATATTAAAATTTATAAAAATGTAAGCTACATTGAGTTATTTATTATTTTAAAAGCTGCTACCGATACCTACGAATATACTATTATAATGTGGGGTAACCAAGTTTTGCTTGGTTTCTTTATAAATAAAAAAATCACTAAAATATTTATCTGGCCGAGATTCGAACCCATCACATTCCGAATTTTCGACCAAAGCAAAAGATGCAAACAAAAGACGAAAGAAATAACATATTATCCTTTTAACTTAAAAATGCGCCAGGGATAAAAACTAGCTAGATCAGTTTTTATCCCTCAAAACCCCCTGCATACTAGGTAAATTTCATGGTAATACTTAAAACTATTATTGAGATACAAATTATATAATACGTGGAGCCGCGCGCAAATTAGCATTTACAACAGTATTTGTAAACGCTCGTGCGCCTCGATTTATATAGTAGTTTTAAAAATTCATATAAAATTCGTCAAATTAATTTAGTTAAAAATTTAAATAGCATATTAAAGATAAAAGGTTCTTCTCATAGATTATGTAAGTAAGAAACAAAAGGAGCAAGTAAAATACATAAATATCATCATTTTAAATAACTATAATTCCTGATAATTTCGCATTCTTTAAATTTTATTTTTATGAGATAGAAACGTATATAAAAATAATCTGACAAATAGATAATCTAGAAGAGGATCTAACAAGTTTGTAAAGATTTTTTGTTTTTAAAAATGTAAGCGGTTTTAGCTATTATATGTTTTGAAATTGCCCCTGAACCTAAAGTTGTAAAAACTTCTGGTTAGTTTTGTCAGTTTTATTCAAAAGTTTGAAATTATTTTAAAATAAATGATGAGTGAAAAATTAGAATACAATATTTTCTAGTGTTTTTCTACATGTAAAAATCAGAATAACCAGTTTTTGTTAGATATAGACGCATTTGAAAAGTAGCATTTTTCGTGAAATCTGAGTCGCGCGCCGATCAATGCTCTTAATGCATGGCAAAGAAGCATCGAGCACATAGAAGTGACATTTAAAATGGCCGCATTATCTTGTTTTCTTCTATTGATCTTTTTCTTGACGTTCCGATGAAATTGGATCTTCAGATCGGAGTATAGGTAAATAATTCAAACCCTATAACCGTGATTTGTTTCTAGATGTAAGAAAAGTTATAAACGTCATTTTAATAGTATAGCGGTAATTTAATCATTGTGAGCACAACACTACTACTATATACTGCTACATACTTACGAGGGTGTGGTTGGTGACGAGCACCGTGAGGGTGTTGTTGAGGGTATCCAGCGCCAGCAGGCCGCCGTCGTCCGCCTGGTACACCAGCTGGTGGCCCACCCACGTGGTGGGCAGCCGCGTGCCCACCAGCTCGCCCCGGAGAAACTCCTCCAGCCGCATGCGCCGCCCCGACCAGTACAGCAGCTCGTCCACATAGCTGACGACAGATAGATGGTGGAGATATACCAGACTAATAGGGAACAGTATAAATAGTGAATAAAGTAGAAAATAGCGGTGAGATTACAGACCAATGGCCGATTGTTATAGTTTGTGATAACAACAATCAGCTGCAACACGATACGTCAGAGGATGTAACTAACCAGATTCCATATGGGGAGGAGATGCCACATAGCCGATAGGCTTCCAATAAGGACTATGGTTTTTTGTCTCACCAGGTGGTGCACTGTAGAGTGAGGTCCAAAAATACGGCCGTGAAAGTTTGTTTCTACGGACGCCAAAACAAATATTTACTTTAAGTCATATTTAATAAAAAATAACACGTATGGCCATAGTGTAAACATATAGCCACGCCCATAGATATATAATATTAAAAAGAGGTAGATATGTTATAAACGCGTAAAAATGAAGACTCGAATTTTTGGTTAGTGTGCTTCGCGAGTAATAGCGTGTTTTGTATTACTATGCGACGTTGACACATTGACACGCGTCCCATGTCAATGTGTGTCGTGGCACAGAAATATTGTCAGTTTTGTAAGGATATAACGTATTTATGTAATAATTAATCAAAGGCCACGCCACAGTGTTGCGCAGTTCCGTTCTGCTTGAAAAAAGGCAGATTTTTATCTTAGCTCCGCTTTTAACCCTTAACTGTAGTCGTGGGTCCAGTGGACCCATGTTAAATCTTTGAGCGCGTGTAAAAAACAAAGCGTGTGCCTCAGAGCCTCCGGCTCCTGGGTACCTTCCGACAGTACCTACGCCGGAGCGCGTTGAGAGGAACGGACGTGATTCGCTCGCTACTACAAAGGTGAGAATTGGTGTGCATGTGGGTCCCACGGACCCACCACTATAGTTGCGTAACTTTTTTTTAGTTTTGGTTCAGTATTAATTTTAGTTATTTTTTAGTTATTTGTGATGGTAAACCAAATAAATATTTCTGCAGATAGAGTTGATATAATAGAGCAATGGTTGAACGAATCAGACAGTGATGAAGATAAAATCGGTAGAAATTCACCCACATCTTGAAATAATGCTCTCACCACCCACTCAGAAAATGAGTTTTCTGAAAATGAAGAGTAGTTTATAATAACGAGTGATCATGATTCAAACTCTAAATTGTCTGAGAGAATATTTTTACGGGAAAACGGTATGCAATTCATGCTTATAACTTGATCATTAGCTTATGGTGTCAAAATTTTTTTGGAAGAAGTTTTTTAGTTTCTGTTTCAATTTTTTTTAAAAGTATTATTTTTTGTACATGAAACGAGTTGCAGTTATTTTTTTGTCGTGTTTTAAAATTTTATATTTAATTACTTTTCGAAAGCATGATTTTAGGTTAAGTAAATAAGACTGAATAATAAAAATGTTATTATGGATAAGAATAATAGTTTATATTGTTGATTTTGTTTAACATAACGATTGTTAATGTTAAATGTAAAGTTTAATAAAAATAAAAACTTAAAACGGAAATGCATTTTTATTTTATTTTAAATCAAAAATAGGCGGGTCCCATGGACCCACGACTATATAAGTGTGACTATTTTTCACCACTACAGTTAAGGGTAAAAGCAGTTACATTAATTTATCCGTAACTTTGCCACAATTAATATAACGTATTGCTAAATATTTGCATCATTAATATAAACACAACTAAACCCGCGTAGCCAAGCCGCAAACAGTGACATTTGACATTTCGGAGACCTCATGCTACACAAGCGCCCCTAGCGGCGAATCCATATGCAATAGCCCTCATTGTATAGTCAAGCATGCCAATTGCCAGCTAATATTGTTGCACGATAAAGTCGATTATAAGGATTTTTATTGTAAAAAACGTACCTACTTTTTACAATTATTTGTATCATGTAAACGTGAATGATAGTTCAGTTAAATTGTATTTTTGCTAGGAAAGTTTTGGGGTAGTTCTGATTTTTTCATTCCATATGTGTTTTGGGGTGCTAAATCCGAATCTGAGGTTTGCGGACAAAATTTCGTGACGCAACATTAAAAAAAACAGAAAAAACCGTTTTTTTTTTGCTTTTTTCCGGTTTTTTGCTTAAAACTCGAAAACTATTAACTTTTGGTAAATGGTCTGTTTACAGAAATTAAAGTACTTGAAATTCTCTACAAATAGCAGTATTTAATTTTTTTTTTCAGATGAATCGTTCGGTTTCTAGTGCGAGTTGAAAATTGTAAATTTTTAGCAGTTTATGCAAAACCCACTTTTTACATTTCATTATTTAATTTTTATGGATGCTGTCATTTGATAAATATCACCTGGTTTTCCACACAAGTAATTAAAAAGAAAAAAGGCAAAAATTATGCAAATTCAGTAGGTATCAAAAAAAGGTAGAACTCGTAACAAAATAAAACTTAAAATCTCGTTAGTTATGATCATATATTATTATGATTATAAATTATAATATGCAATATTTATATGAGCCGTTGTCTTTTGGAACGCCCTGGCTGAGGTTCTTAGATAACGATGAGTCCTGGTTCTGCTTGTTCTGGAAAATAAAAGTTTAAAGTTAAGTCATTTATCAAGAAGAGATGAAGATTGCAAAATAGATTGTGGGATTAAACATACCTTCCGCATCGTACTGAGGTTCTTCGATGGCATCGGGTCCTGGCTCAGGGTCTGACTGCTCCATCGTCAGCGTCGGGAGTCGTTCTCCTGGAAAATAAAAAGAGGTGAGACACATATCATATATCAAGGAGAGATGAATGACTACAAAATAACTTGTGAGATCCAACATACCTCTCTCTCTTTCTTCAGTTTCTTCTACGTCTATGTCAGAGCTGATTTTTACTGATTTAAACTTTTATTTTCCAGAACAAGCAACCAAGGAACCAGGACTCATCGTTATCGAAGAACCTCAGCCAGGGCCTTCCAAAAGACAACGGCTCATATAAATTTTGCATATTATAATTTATAATCATAATAATATATGATCATAAATAACGAGATTTTAAGTTTTATTTCGTTACGAGTTCTACCTTTTTTTGATACCTACTGAATTTGCATAATTTTTGCCTTTTTTCTTTTTAATTACTTGTGTGGAAAACCAGGTGACATTTATCAAATGACAGCATCCATAAAAATTAAATATTGAAATGTAAAAAGTGGGTTTTGTATAAACTGCTAAAAATTTACAATTTTCAACTCGCACTAGAAACCGAACGATTCGTATGAAAAAAAAAAACTAAATACTGTTATTTGTAGAGAATTTCAAGTACTTTAATTTCTGTAAACAGACCATTTACCAAAAGTTAATAGTTTTCGAGTTTTAAGCAAAAAACCGGAAAAAAGCAAAAAAAAACGGTTTTTTTCTGGTTTTTTTAATGTTGCGTCACGAAATTTTGTCCGCAAACCTCAGATTCGGATTTAGCACCCCAAAACACATATGGAATGAAAAAATCAGAACTACCCCAAAACTTTCCTACTAGGGTCACTTTACAGTACAAATTTACTGAATTATGAACTACGTATTGACACTTGAGTATATGTGCATGAGAACGATTCAACAGAGCTACTAAGCGATTTTCATCTTAAGCCTAGTCGAGCGGCAATTTGTTTGATAGTAACTAAGTACTTTAAACAAGTTACAAGTATGTATAAATATATTTTGCATTTCGTGCAAACGCGAAGAAAATCGCACTCAATAACAACTCAGTTTGTTATTGGTGTTGGTATGTTGTCGTAGTCACGAAGCCTTCTTACTTACAGTATTGATACATTCCTTTAAGTGCTGTCTTTTCCACGAAAACGTAAATAATATTAAAGTTATGGCTCACTTTTGGCTCCGTGGGGCGTTCCTACATGCAAGTTTGCATGCAATATCCACGGTTTGAAATATGAACTACCGAATAGGAAGCTTTTGATATTATAGATAAGCGACAGCGTGAAATTTAACACAGAATAACATCTTAAATAATTTTAATCATATTATTATTTCCATTTCCATTGTTTTAACGTACAGTAAGTTTATAGAAATTGACACTGGAAATTGACCTTTAATTTTTTTTTTGTTAACTATGCTAATAATTATTTGTTCAAAAATTATTAGCGTGTTATAGCAGGTTGTCAAAATGTGTTATTTTTTACTTCCCGCTAAGAAAATATAAGAATTTGAAAAATCGGGGAGTTACTGGTTTTACCCCGTATTGCAAAAATCGAATTCTCATCAGATATCGTCGTTCTGAGGTCACAGGAAGCTTCCCTGACCGCGAAGAGGGGGTACCTCGAGGATTTTAGTGCAGCTGGCGCCATTCGAACGGGCTTAGAAACTTAGACTTTGATTACAAATTTGGACCGATTTAGACATAAATTTTAAGAAATCTCAAAAAGACTGTGATTTTTTAATTTTTTTTATTCGGAATAACTTTTAAACAGCTTTATCGATCAACTTCAAAATCTAATCAGCTCTTTAACATTGAATAACCTAACCAAGAGCATGTCAGGACATGTCTAAGGAGGGTTCCGTAACTATAAACGCGTAATATGCTTTTTTTTTAATTACTCTAAAAGTTACTGTCCGATTTGGTTCACAATAATTTTCCTAAAGAGTTTTTAGCATGATCTATCAGCATGGAAATTTGCAAGTTTCTATCTCCTATAGTTTAAAAATGCTAGGGGGGGGGGGGGGGGCCCAACTTACAAACTACTTTGGAGGCCGATTATTTGAAAATGGTCAACTTTATAAAAAAGTAACGTATGAAACCTTGCCTTTATTTTAAAAGACCTATTCTACGATACCCCACACGAGTAGAGTGAAAAAATATTTTTCATCCCCACTTCACATGTATGGAGAGCCACCCCTAAAATATAAAATTATTACTTTTTTATGATCCCGAAACCGTGATCTATACACAATCTATAACTGCACCAAATTTCATCAATTTATATTCATAATTACAGGAGCTAGCGGCGCGGACAGACAGATAGACAGACGGACAGAGCTATTACGGAACCCTAAAAACCACGTCAATCGCTGCTTTTTTATTTCTCATCTAAAAAATGTTTGTTGTCGATTTTTTCAAAGGAAATGAAAAACTGCATCGATTGCCGCTAATGACATGAAAATCGGTTGATTCATTCCAAAGAAAATTATCAGTGAAAATTTAAAAAATGACGCATTAGATAAAATATAAGCACTTAGCGGGAAGTTGCACGGATGGCCCTTAGGTCAACTGTTTTCCTGTTTTTTTTTTTTATTATATTGACCTGCATGCTTATCATGACCACCAAAGAAAGAAAGAAAGAAATATTTTGTCTATTCTTCCGTAGAAAGAAACCATTTCTACTATGGTTAAGCTACACGTGCAGAAACGGCAAATACCTATAACTATAATACAACACATTTGCTCATTGTCAAGAGACTGATTATAGATAAAAAAATGGGTATTGAGTAATAAATTCGCTTATACTTACCCTAGTAAATAAATAGCTGTGACGATGCCTGCTATGACAAAACTGATCACCATCAACGAGAATATGATACTCCTCCAGTTGTGACCGTCGCCAGGGTAGAGATCCTAAAAAAATGTGATATTGTTAGAGTAAGTCTCAATAATACTAGTTCCTACATGAGCGTGGTTGGATTAAAATACAAAGATGGTACAAAATAAATTACTTAATTACTTGTTAGGTTCAATATTAAAAACATAAAACATGCTAGTTACATCTTAAAGTGTTATATGCTGCGTAAATGTATAATAAATAAAATGTATTTTATTTATTGTACAGTTATACATATTCGTCTACATACAAATGGAGGCTAACCTGCGTAAAGTACGGCAAGAAGGCTAATTGCAAGACTTTTAACAATGTCACGACATCAGCAGCAATGGCTGTGTTCCCGGAAAAAGCGCTTGTTAGCGCCTTCTAGCGCTAAAGAAAAAATATTGATTATTATCAGCCAGGACACGTTTTCTAACTTCAATACTCCTTACATTGTTTGTTAGCGCTATTTTCCTCGGAACACAGCCAATGAATGTCGGATATTAAAAAATTTGACACTATTAATTCTCTACCATCCGCAGCGTCGTCGCTGCGCTAAGAGTTGTATGTCATTCGCATTCTTGTCGCAGCGACGGCGGTAAACGCCGCTACCGTGACGGTAGCGGTGACTTCCATACAAAATACGGTACAAGTTACGGCGAGACAACTCGTAGAAGGTAAATATCAATTTGATTGATATTATTCGTAATAAATACCAATGTAATTTACTAAGAATATGCCTCCTCTCAATAAGTAGAAATCTGTGCTCTAACAGGGGTAACTTTAAAGGTTGACGATGCAGATGTTGGTACTTGGTAATAGGGGATCGGACTATATCTAAAATATTTAGTTTCATTAACATACTCAGAAATATTGAGGCATTACTACTTGGTCAATAAAAATAAAAAATAAACTAAGTATTTCATGAGTAGTTTATTAATTAAACATCTAAAAAGTACAGAATTTTTTTTTTTCGTTAAATTAGTAAACAAAATCTACATAATTAGTTTAGTTATTTAGTATTAGTTTACATCATGTACAAAAACATTAGTTATAGTAAATATGAACTTAAACGCACAAATATCGGAGATATAAATTACAAATATATTCCTGCGGCCGTATACTTCATACACATTAACCCACGTGTGACGTTACACGTGGGTACCACTTTAGTATGGAGCGTTTCTACGAGACTTGCGAAATTTTGTATACAAATCACTGTGCCTTTGAAACTATTAACTTTTGATATACTCTTTCTTCTGAGAAGTTACTCATATTTAAGAGTACTATTCATTTATTCAATTTAAAAAAATCAGCCCGATCCCCTATTACGATGATGCTGGTGACTTACGTCCTCCTTCGCAGACTTGGGGTCGGCGACCTGCAGCGTTTCGTCGGGCGGGAGGCGCCAGGAGCCGCCGCCGCCGCCGCCGCCCGAGCGGTCCGTGTGGCCGGTGGCGTGCATGCGCCGCCGCCGCCGCCGCGCGCGCGCCCGCCACCGCGCCGCACTACGCGCCCGCCCGCGCCGCGCCCGCGCCGCCCCCCGCGCGCCGCGTCGCGCACACACCACCCATCACTGTGAAAGACAATAATTGTTGAAAAAACATCTGAAAATGCTAGTCGTCAATTTGTAGGTAGATTAGACTACTTACATAAAGAAAGGACAGAAATAAATAAAGGAATAGTAAACAACAATATCAAACTCATTTGAGGTATCGTGTTTAAGATATTTGTTTTAAATCTTCTTGTAGTCAACTTAAAAACAGTGTAAATAAATTAAATAAGGTAAGCAAATTCAGAAATACTAATCATTCATGGCATATACATGTAAATGTATTATTGTCCCTTATTATATAGGTATTATAATATATAATAAGGGACAATAATACATTGACATGTATATGCCACATATAAATTATTATTTGAGGAATAAATTGACAGAATTTGTATGAAAAATCTATCAAAGTCACATATTTATTCATCAGGTAAGAGTCATCTGACGATTGAAAATTCAGCCCTAGGTGATATAAATTTAATTAAAATAAACTATCATCTATTACTTTAGATTAAGCTAAGGTTAGGTGTTGCTTGCACCTTCGTCGTCGGTAGAACAGAAATAGTCAAGTAAATTAATTATACAAGACGTATCTCATGCTTAAAAACATTTATCGTTCAAAGGCTTTAATCGAATAAAAATACTGGCGAGGATATCCGCTCGCTTTTCCGAGAAGGCGGAAATCCGTAATGTATTTTTCCACAAAGAAATATAACTCAGTGATCTGTACAGTTTGTTCATTTTAAATATAACATATTTCCTTTTATTATTTTTAAAATAAAATGATTCCGGTATCGGGGCAAGTAGAATGACGGATATTAAATCCAATACAGGTCCGAATAATATGAAAAACTATCTACATCATATCTATCTTCTATCTATATAAATAAAAGGTAAAGTACTGATGTATCAACGCACAGCCAACAACCCTTAAGGCTATAAATTTGAAATTAGCACACGCATTCCTCATATGACGTATAATCCACTGAAGGATTTTTCAAAATTCAACCCTCAAGTGGGTAAAATAGGAGATGGAAGTTTAAAATCTCATTTCACGCGGGCGAAGCCGCGGGCAAATAATGCTAGTCAGGATATGTTAGAAACATTTTCCTTGATCTTGTCGATAACCAATATCCGATAGCATATCGGCTATCGGCATCCGATGCCAATATCGATTTGGGTAGTGGCAAAACGCTCTTACTCTACTAATCTCCAGTATGACTTAAAATATAAATTGTAGTCTAACAATCCGCAAGAACGTAGTAATAGCACTAAAACACACTTGCCACACTCTAAACGCGCTACAAGTCCGTAAGTCCGCTCCTGGCTCCAGTAAACCGATGTTAATCGTTGAAGCCGCACTGGCCAGCTCATTCCGCCCGAAATAAAAGCTAAAACCCCGCCCGAGCTCGAAGCCACCGGATAAAATGGAAAAATTTAAGACTCGGGGGCGTTAAAGGAATCAATGTTGACCATTAATGGAAAGGAATTTCAATTTTGCGGCGAAAAAGCTCGGGCCGCAGTGCCCCGCTACGGCTCGCATATTTTATCTATGCGGTTTATTTACGAGGTCTGCTGTTTTAATTTTTTTTATACGCGTCCAGGCTACGACCGCGACCACATTCGTTTTATTGCCTGGATGGAGTTATGCTTTTGTATAGGCCTTGTACGTCAGCTGTCGATCGGGGTTCAAACAGTATGTCGTTTAAAAGATACGTAGGAAATGCTGACTTTGTATGCCGTAGCCATGAAACAAAGCTGAATTTCCATATTATACTGCTTATATTTTTCTAAAGTACCGAGAAAAATCACGTATTTGTAGAAATTTCAAAATGCAATACCGATAAAATGGAACAGATATCTAGAAATTCTTGTCTCTATTTATGAGTAGGAAAAGAGGCGATGCAAATGCATCAATGGCTTTGAATACAAAACAACTAACTTTGGATTTAAAGTATTATAATATAAGTTGTCAATTAGGTAATTTAAAGTTACTTAATACTCTTAAATACTTAGGTGCTTTATAGTTTATTCATAATATTATGTATAACATATTGGTGTAGTGTGTGTTAAAAGAAAAAAATATGAGAAAAACAATACCTTAACGAGATTTAAAAATTATATGTATGTATTTGTTCTACTTGTGTTTTAAAAATGTAAGTCTTATTTTACGGTATTTGGCTCGGGACAGCTGATATGGATTTGCTACTCAATGGCCCGGACCCTCGCGTCTGTCGCCTTTATTTTGTAGAAAAATATTCTAACTGAATTTTTATCGCTAAGCCTTCCATTGCCCGGTTATACGAAAAATGTACCAAAATAATCCACCAAATACTATTGCAACATCAGAAAACACTATTTGGATATCTCATATCGGCCCCGCAAAATATTTTATGTATCTAGGTAAGAAAAAGAGTTACAATTTTTGTATTATAAAAATACAAACATGAAAATAATAAGGCGAAACATTCGGAGTCAATAAGTCGGACGTTGGAGAGCAGCCAATGCCGCCGCTATTAACTTATTCATTCGGTGCGGTAACTTTACGATTCAGTAAACTCATCAAAGTGCTCCCTTGATGCGTTTCTTTGATTGATAACAGCTCTGCGGGGGAAATATTCAAATCGGTTCCTCTGGCCGTGGATAATGTAATGAGAGTGCGGTTTCTGATGTGTAGACCACAGACGCCTGGGCACTATGCCCGCGGGCGAAGGCCGACGACAGGAGCAGCTTGAACAGATTACTGCTGACACACATTCTGTGTTCGCCGCTCGGTGGGTGTTAATTGCAGAGTCGAAAGCGCGGGAGCCTTAAAGGGTTTATCTAGACCAAAAAAAGTTAGCACGGATGAAATAACTCACGTAGATTCTCATCTTAAGTACGTTTTAAGTAGCTAGCGAGTGTGGCATTTAAAGAGAGAGCACTCGGCGCGAATTGAAACTCCGGTACACACTAATTTTACTTCCAGATGTGGCAGCCATTTTGATTAAGTTTAATCTTAATAGTTCGAAACTTTGCGGCAAAGCTGGTTAAGTTTGTGTTAAGCATTATTTCTTTTATAAATAAAGTTTGACTTCATCTTTATTTGAATGTAAATGAACAAAGTTCATAGGTTCTTCATCTTTATAATTTATTTTCTATATTCTTCGTGTTTAATTCTGTATCTTACGTACTTACCTAAGAGTATCTCGTACTTATATAAAACTAGACGATGCCCGCGACTTCATGCGCGCTAAAGGAAATCTCGCGGGAACCGTACATTTTGTTGCAATAAAAATCATATGTCCTTCCCCGTGGTCTATTCTATATCTGAGCCAAATTTCTTCAAAATCGGAACAGTAGTTTAGGAGCCTATTCGATGCAAATAAACAAGCAAACCATTCCTCTTTATTAGTACAGACAAAAATATGTCACTTGTGAAATAAAACTAAACCGAGTATTCATATGCTCATCTGTGTTTTTTAACTTACGTTTGTAATTAAAAAAAAGAATATGCTGTGAAACTGTTAGAACATAGAGGCCTATTTGCTATTTTAAAATATTACAACTTACACTACATTTTTATAGCTAAATTGATACAGAATTGTTATTAGTCGATTCCGTTGGATAGTTTTTTACGTAGCACGTAATTGATTGTGTTGGCAGGCGGCCAGGGAGTTAATCAAATTCTGTGTACACTGTCGACGGCCGGCGCGCGGCGTTTAGCGCTTAACTACCTACTCTAACCGCGACTACGACAATTAAAAAAAAAAAAAAACAATATGGTATTTTCTAAGTTCTTGGAAAAATATGTCGAATTATTCTTTACAATAATAATAATATAAGAAAGCTTAACTAAGGCTGGGTTTTTAAAATCCTACATATTTATAGGGAATGCAAAGGATGTATCAGGCCAAACCCTTATGGCAAGAAATTTGAAATTTCTAAAGAAGGATTTTTCAAAATTCAACCCCCAAAGGGATAAAATAGATAATAAAAGTTTGTATGAAACTTTTTATACCTTGGACATTTAATAAATTGGCATAAGTATTTCGTATGAATTAAGTAAAAAAAAAAATATAAATCTTTTAAAAAGGCATGTGACGTATACCCTAGGAATAAGTCCTGATTTACACAAGGAGAGTTTATCGTACGATTTGGGCGAGAATATCGTATCATATTCTCGTATACGAGACTCGCCATACGACTCTCGCCTTCAAAGGTTGTTTACACTATGCAAGAATATTCTCGCCTGACATTGTCGCCTGCACCCGTTCGAGAAACTCTCATTGTGTAAATGAGGCTTAAGAGAAATCCTGACAGACTAGTGCTTGACGTCATCCCGAAAAATTCATTATTATCATTAGTATCTTTAAACAATATTATGCCATGTGTATAAAAGCATATAATTCTATTCCATGTCATATAAAAACACTACCGTATAATAAATTTAAAAAGGAACTAATTAAATGGCTAAAACTAAAAAACTTCTGCTCGGTAAAGGAATTATTTAACCTAAAAAATAACAATCCATAGCTATTTGTTTTAATATTATTAATTAAACTATTGACATGAAGTAATGATTTTATATGACATTTAGTACTTTATTATGTAATCTTTGCTGACTTTATAATTAATTTGACATTAAAGGCCACTATACAGGATTATTATTTTTATGGTGGTTTGTATGTTTTCTGTATTATTTTTTGTTTGATGCTCATTTATCATAAAAAATCCTGACATACTTTACTTTACATTATTGTTATTAATAAAACTTATTGAATTGACATTTGAGATGATGATAAAATGACTTTATTTTACATTTAATACTGGTTTAATCAATATTATCATCGATTATTTTTGCGATTGTGATTATTATTCTATATGTGTGATGTAAACTGTATGATTTTTTGTGTTTTTCTGTATTTATGTTTATTTTGTTTTTCTTACTTAACCTCTTATAAGTCTTGACATGTAATTATTAGTTTAAAGTAAAATGAGATAATTGGAATATAATATTTATATAATAACGTTAGTATTTTAGAAGTATTAAATTTAAATTAATCATAAAAATGTTTGCATGCTATCTATATGTAGCTAAAAGTGTCAGAACCTATAAATTTTGTACCATCTATTGTACATACCACTTTTACAGCAAATAAATGAATTGAATTGAATTGAATTGAATACGGAAAAAATGAATTACGTATTTCAGCGTTTTCTAAAATTCAGCTTCTAGGAGGGTGAAATAGGGGGATGAAAGCTTAAAAACCTAATTTCAAGCGAAGCCGCGGGCAGTAATGCTAGTTAGGTATACAAAGTGTGTTAGGCCCCATACCCCAATGACGTAAGTGTGAGTCAGCAAACTTACCTACTGATTGCTATCTCAAAGTATGTTTTAGGCATCATTAAATATCAGCGTCACCACCTTCTTAGATTTTATCGCAGTTCAAATGGTTGCTGTAAAAATATTGTTTTTAATTTTAATTACCCGCCTGAAATGTAATTTTCAGTAGAAAAATTAAGATATTCCATGATATTTTGAAACTGTTAATACTTTGGCAGGAGAAAACATGAAGTAATCTTTGCTAAATTAAATGTAACAAAGACTGTAGAATTGAAGGTATAAAAGAGTTCTTAATTCTTCAAAGTTACCCGATACTGAAGCAGAAATCTAATTGTGCGGACCGCACTTTTTCTCCGGTTTTAAGTTCGATAAAACGTTCTGACCACAAATTCAAAGATTTCTCTCGGTGGGCTTTGGCGCTAACTCGGAACATTTTACATTAAATTTATTACTACATTTTAAGATCTTTAAAGTGCAGTTTGCGGTATTCACCCTGCAAGAGGAATTACTAAGAAATCAAGTTACAGCTAATGATCCCATTGATATTTTTTGTTTTTGAACTACACAAATAAATAGTAAGCAGAAAAATCTTATTTGCATAATAAAGGTTGAAAGAAAACCCGTTTACTTTTTCGATATAATTTTACGAATTCGACTATTGCATAATGCGTATTCATTTCAGATTTCTCCACATGTTGGTTACGTTTGAAAATGTAGCAGAAATATATTTAAAATATAACGGATAGAACTACAAGCGCTGCCAAGTTTCCACCGCAAAAAATCCTCAAACGGAAGCGGGACGAACAATGGCGGTCAAATGCGGTCGTGACGTCATCAGCCAGTCGTTTAGCGGTGTCATGCATGCGGAGAGCGCCAGACTATCTCATATCTCCGAGAATTCAGATGCACGGATTACAATTCTTTGAGCTTGGACTTTTGACATGAAGCAAATGTAGGTATTTAAAGAATGTGGGACATACGAAAAAATATATCTTTGTTGAAAGCTAGTTGCTAGGTGTGTTTGAAACATTTTAAAGTTAAGGGCCTGTTTCACAATCTACTGAATAAGTGTCAGATAGTTTATTTGCATATTTTGTCTTTGTCGCTCAGTATAAGGTAAGCAGAGACAAAACTTACGAATAAACTATCTGAGACAATTAGGTCCTAAATCTAATAAGTTTTGATTAAGTATCGACACTTACTGATGTTGAAGGCTGACATATCTTTAATGCTGACATATCCAGCATTAAAGAATCTAACACTACAGTTGAATGAATACAATCCCACAACTACCGGCTAGAAAAAAGTGCCATAACCATGTTACTTGAATAGGGAACATGTTCCTATACAAGTAACATACTCATAATAGTGTAATATGAGGACTTAGGAAATCCGTTAGGTTCATTATCTGCTCGCAGTACCGGGCTAGCATGCGGATTGTGGAGTCTAGTCAGTGGAGCGCAAAGCCAGCCTCGCTTCATTACCCTAAGCCATTGACTGCTCAGCCCTCGGTCTAAGCCTAACAAGCTCGTTAGCTTCGGGGAGCTCACTAAAACCTTTCGGCGGAAGCCTCACAGAATATCGGTAGGTTTACAGATAAATTTACACTGCGACGAAATGATACGTGACGCTGAAGCTTTAAGATGAATAGCAATCTTAAAACTTAAACTTTAGGGTAGAGATATACGCACCGGAATCCGGAAGGCCGTAGAGAATTCTGATCATTGGAAATAGAAATCTATGCTAATACAATAGAGTTGAAAATCGAACTCAAGCGTGTCGAGTTAAACGTCAATGTCATATATGACAGCTCGACACCTGACACTTCAATTTTCAACTGTATTATATTAGCACAGAGTTCTATTTTCAGTGCTTATAATTCTCTACGTCCTACCGGATTCCGTTGCATATAGTCCCAGCCTTATTGATAAATACACGTTTAATTGTAGGTAAGAGTTCAAATGTCAAGTTATATGAAACGTGTATCTTTAAGTTTAGTGAATAAAGTTCAATTTTAAATAGCTTTCTTAAAAATGCAGCGGTATGTCGCGTATCGTTTCGTCGCCGTGTGAACTGACCTTCAGGATAGTCTATACTAGTCTTACTATAATCTATACTAATAATAAAGAGCAAAAGTTTGTTTGTTTGTTTGCATTGAAGAGGCTCCGAAACTACTGGACCGATTTTGATGAAATTTGGCACAGATGTAGAGTAGACCACGGGGAAGGACATAGGCATACTTTTTATTGCGGAAAAATTTACGTTTTCTGCGAAATTAACTTTTGCGCGCACGAAGTCGCGGGCACCATCTAGTTTTTAATAAGCGGAAAATATACCTTTTTTTAACTCATGAAAAATATTTATTTTCATCTTATAACATTCTATAGGTCTTTAATTTTTATTTTCCAATACTATATCTATAAGAAGTTTTGTTTGCTATTAATTAATATAACATTATCGATAAATTAATATCGGTTTGTTTGATAGGAAAGGTGTGTAGGTATCCGTGTAAAGCTTTTGAATTGGTATCTGTTTAATACAAGTCGTAATTGTCAAAACGTTTTACAACTAAAATAGCGAAAATCATAAGTTACTACTGTAAAGTGAAAATTTCCATTATAATAAATAACATCCGTGGTCAGGTTGAATGGACGTAAATTTCTTCGCCGCGCTGTAATAAGTGCGGCTACAAATTCCAATTTATATAGCTGGCGCACCTGAACTAGCGACTACCGCAGCTCTTGAAAACAGATACGGAACTTAAGATTCCAGCACTCCCTGGCTACTCTGTTGACTGCACTTTAATTAGCTTGTTTGTGCCGGAGGTAGCTGACAGTTGCTTTGGAATGGAAAAGGAAAGTGTATTTTCCTGAACAAAAGCTCTTTGATAGAGAATTATCAAGATAAGAAGTTGCGCTTGTAAAAAAGTTAAACCACCATTTAATCCTTTAAAAGCTGTTTCATAGTAATATCGAAGCTCGGCACCCACGTTCCTCTAGAGAACTTTATAGAGAACGGGAACTCTTCTTTTAAACGAAACTCGGAACAAACGATTCAGGTGAAGCGAGGGGAAGGTTAAAAAATACAAGCAGCAACAACGTATAACTTAAAAGCAACAACACGAACTTGTAACAATAGAAAAATCTAGAAGTTGATCAAACTTCAGCGATGTTTTCGCGTTTCCCGTTGCCTGACTGAACGGGAGCTTTAACTTTTCCTAACTCTTTGCACAATCCGTTAGTTTTAAATTTACCATTTTTACTGCACATTCCGTAAAGATAAGAAGCTCGGGCTTACTTTTAAAATTGATAATACACAACATTTCCACGGTAATATTTTCCATTAATCACTCACAATTTACTTAAAATATATTTTGTATACTAATTTTACCTGTAAACATTACATTAGGTACAATTGTTACCAATAAAGACTATTAATATTATTACGTTATTCAGTTGTAATGATTTTAATTTGGCGCTTTGGAATCGTTTATAATCAATAACTACCATTTTTATAAAAAAAAACTATAAACCGACTACGTTAATTAAATAGCATATGTTACCCGGGCTATTATTACGAACCTATTAATACTTCATTTAGGCGTTACGGTGGACAAAATAGTCTAAGAGCCGGTGGGAGGTCGACCTTCACCGATCTGATAACCAGATGAGACATATTTTTTATCAAATATAATTTATAAACAAATATGCCTATAATTACTTGCCTATCTAAAAGTGCTCATGACTATTTTTAATTAAATTAATTTTAATCGATTTTTTTGCATCACTTTCATTCTTTTGATAACCAAATGAATTTTATTTCACTGTTAGTTTTTAACACACAGAATATGCCTCAGTAGGCTTGCCTACTCATTTCTGTGTATAGCTACCTGGCAAGCCGATGTGAACAGGTAAGTCAATATAGGTGACTCCATCGTTCTGCTAACTTAACGAAAGTTATATCAAATTTTAGATTATTTTATTACAAAATCAGTCATATAGACTTGCCTGCAAAAAATCATACTTAAAGTACTGTTGTTGCCTAGCTAAAAACTTTTAGAGTTTTAGCCATCTGATAGGTGCGAGAGAGAAAGTAGAGCGTCCGAAGTCCATGTGGTAGAACAGGACACAACATAGCAGCTGCAAGCTACCTGACCGTTGAATGTATCCGAGTGCGCATGCTCGTGTACATGTGAGTGAAAGAGACAGCATTTATTTACACTTGTCATTAATTTTGAACTCCAATTTATTATACCTAATTTCGATCACAATTTTTATATTATTTCACACTATACGTACTTAGAGCTATGCAAAAATCAAAAATAAATAAGTTAAAATATTAATATAATATTATTATATTAATATATTGATAAATGAATAAAAAAAAAACTAATTCAACAAAACTTTTTATAATTTTAAAGCTAAATTGTAAAATTAAAAAATCTATATTTTTTATTTAGGATTAAATAGAGAATAATTTATTTATTATTTTAAATTAAATAAATGCCGTAAAGCGGGAAAGAATAAGTGTTACTTTTAAAATATTAGTATAAAAAATAAAAATAAATAATTTAGAAAAAAATAATTAATAGGTAGCTTGCAGCTGCTATGTTGTGTCCTGTTCTACCACACGGACTTCGGACGCTCTACTTTCTCTCTCGCACCTATCGGATGGCTAAAACTCTAAAAGTTTTTAGCTAGGCAACAGTACTTTAAGTATGATTTTTTGCAGGCAAGTCTATATGACTGATTTTGTAATAAAATAATCTAAAATTTGATATAACTTTCGTTAAGTTAGCAGAACGATGGAGTCACCTATATTGACTTACCTGTTCACATCGGCTTGCCAGGTAGCTATACACAGAAATGAGTAGGCAAGCCTACTGAGGCATATTCTGTGTGTTAAAAACTAACAGTGAAATAAAATTCATTTGGTTATCAAAAGAATGAAAGTGATGAAAAAAAATCGATTAAAATAAATTTTATTAAAAATAGCCATGAGCACTTTTAGATAGGCAAGTAATTATAGGCATAATTGTTTATAAATTATATTTGATAAAAAATATGTCTCATCTGGTTATCAGATCGGTGAAGGTCGACCTCCCACGGTCTCCTCTACTAAAAATACAGGCGTAATCGGGTAAAAATATTTGACCAACTTATTTGTGTCATGACATTTTTGATGGCCAACAAAGGCAAAACAAAAATGTTTATTCGAGCGATTTATTTCATTTTCCAGTGAAGCTCTATTTCGCGGTACACTGCACTTGCTACAAAACACAGATCAATCCATATGCTACGCTGTGTTTTTTACTCTGTTACAGCAGAGTGTAGATGTGAAACTTTTCGTTAGAGTTGAGCGCTATCCCGATTATGACAAAAACAGGTATACAACTTTATTTGTCAATATCGGCCCCGATATCCGATATCGAATCGGATGATGCGAAGGAGAAAGACAGTTGTATGTTTCAATATAAAATTGTCTTTCTTATTATTGGTTCGATATCGGATCGGATAATGTGTTTTCACTACGCTCTACGAATAAGTTTAATTTCAGTTCTGTCGCTCTCGTTTAAATCTTAATAAGGCAACTGAATTTTCTACCTATTTCCTATATAAAGGTCGGTAAAATCAATTCCGGATATTTTGGGCATATGATCTACAGCTTATGTATAGACGTTTACGCAGATAAATAATTGTCATATTCGAAAAAAATCTTCTTTTATATGGGCGGGTTTGGGTTGAGCGTAAATTCTCTTATAATATACATAAGATTATTTCTTTGCTTTGAGTAAATTTTTTTTTTGGCTAAACGTATTTATATTAAGCAGTGGATCATATGCCTAAAATATCCGCAATTGATTATACCAAACCTTATATTATATTCATTTGGATAGAACTTTTTAGTGGCCCGACAAATATTTTAGATTAACTTTTCTTATATATTTATGCTTAATTTCTATTATTATATTTACATTTTATATACATTTTTGAAAGCCCCCCTTTTTTAATATAATATATCAATTCTATGGCAAGCCCTATATATAATTCTATGAGTAAGATATATTCAACGAAAATTGCTTCCAAATCTTGTTACCGATTAGGCTCAAATAGAAACACATATCTAACACAAAGTAATATTAATATTCGGTAGTGAGTCCATACATCAGCTGGCGGTTTGCAGTTCCAATTAGTTTCTGCCTGGGAACTGCGAGTGTAAACACGTCATAATAATTTTAACACATCATAACAACTTAGTTTACAATATTTCCATTAAATTTTTGAACTCTAAAAACGCACTACATATTTTTACAACAAAATAATATTGGAAATAATATTTATTGTAATAACACGTCGTGTGATTTTTAAGTATTGAATTATCCTCGTACTTCACTTATGAAGTATGCTGCGACAGAGTTATAATTTTATTTTGTTTTTTTAGCGGTCGGTAAGAAACATATCAAATATTTGAACCTGAATGTAACATTAAAAAAATTGTAGCAATTGGAACTAAAAGTGCCTACATTTATCAGTTATTGCATTGCATTGTATAATTTCCTCATACAACATTTCTAAGCTTTATTACTTAAATAAATATAATTAAATACTTAACTCCATTCCTAAACCATTCCGGTTTACTAAATTTATATAACTAATTCCTGATGACGGGTTACCTACTGGAATATTTTGGTTGAACCAAAGCGCTAACAAATAAATAGAATTCGACTTGTGTAATTTACGCGTGTTTAGATTTCGACATTTGCATTGTTTGTTTAATTAGGTATGCAAAATTAGTGCAGCTCGTATGTTTTCAGTTTAGTTCAGTTTTGTGATTGTTTAGGACGTCATATTAGTCTAAGATCCCGCTGCTCGATTCTGCTGGTAACTGTTTTTTTGATAAATCAATTTTTTTAATGAATGTTAAGAAAGTATGCAATGGATTAAGGGTAGGTTACCAATAAAAATTTACCTGTAATCTGGGGGCACGGCAGTGCCCCCGCCAAGTCGAGCGCGAAGCAAACACTGCCGTACCATCCTTTACTGGAACCATTTCGCCGCATTTTCAGGCCCCTATTTGAGAACCTCTGGATAAGACCAGAACGCAGAAATTTTCGTCATCCAATAAGCTATAATCACGTACTTAAAATCCAAAATTTCAAGTCTGTAGGTCATTTAGTTCCGAAGTTAAGCGAAAGCAAAGTTTCGCATTTTCGACACTCACTCACTCACTCACTCACTCACTCACTCATAATCATCAAAATAGAACTAGTACTTCCCATAAACTTAGAGAGCTGAAATTTGGTACAGAGTTGGGGTTTAATGGCCACATAAAGGGACAACTATAAAAACTAGGATAATCGATCTGGGGGCACGGCAGTGCCCCTGCCAAGTCGAGCGCGAAGCAAACACTGCCGTACCATTCTTTACTGGAACCATTTCGCCGCATTTTCAGGCCCCTATTTGAGAACCTCTAGATAAGACCAGAACGTCGATCTGGGGGCACGGCAGTGCCCCCGCCAAGTCGAGCGCGAAGCAAACACTGCCGTACCATTCTTTACTGGAACCATTTCGCCGCATTTTCAGGCCCCTATTTGAGAACCTCTAGATAAGACCAGAACGTCGATCTGGGGGCACGGCAGTGCCCCCCCCAAGTCGAGTGCGAAGCAAACACTGCCGTACCATTCTTTACTAGAACCATTTTGCCGCATTTTCAGGCCCCTTTATTCTACTCGAACTTTATTCTACTCGAACATTACACAAATTAAATAAACAAATTACACTAACATCTAGGAAAATAAATCAATATGTCCACGTTTCTACAAAAAGAAGTGAAATCCCACCAAAAACATTCTGTAAAAAACTAGCCAAGTCTCGATGGAGCTGCTTGTTTATCTCTAAAAAGTTATGAAATCTAGACAAAATCGTGCCATGTCTAAGGTTCTTTACTGCGGTTTCTTTATTATTATAGTTAATGTTGTGTGACTGAGCCGTTGAAGGGCACACAAGGGTACAAAAGGGGCTCCATGACACCATTGCTCCAATACGTGTATTGTACAATCAACAACAGCCTAAAATGAGACACTAGCGTCCAATTACCAATACCAGTATGGGCTATTATCTCGCTTAACAAACATAGGTAGTTACAAATGTAAACAAAATTGACTTGTACCCACAAAAGTATAAAGAATGTTCAACGGCCAAGTCACTCAACATTAACTATAATAATAAAGAAATCGCAGTAAGGAACCTTAGACTTGGCACGATTTTGTCTAGATTTCATAACTTTTTAGAGATAAACAAGCAGCTCCATCGAGACTTGGCTAATTTTTTACAGAATGTTTTTGGTGGGATTAATTTTAGTACAATTATTTCGCTACTAGAAATATATATCTAACAAACGAATATAAACTGACAATTGAATTACCCACTTGAAAACATCTTTAATTAAATATATTAGTTTATCATAATACAATAAGTTTTGGTTCAAATGAAATCTACATAATATTACGAAACGATAATTTATGACTTATACTGTCATTATTTGAAGGAAAATATTAAATCATAAAACCGTAGCTAATTAAAAAACGATAATTTTACGCCGTTGTTTTCTAATTCACTACCTACCTCTTAAGATGCTCGATCAATGGATACGAATTAAGCAATAAGTCTCGTGTTCCAACGCGGTCGTTTGTAGAGATCGGTCGGGAGATCCGCCGATATTCACTCCGATCCGGTCTGTATTAATCCCGGTTCTCCTTTTGCACTGATTCTGATTTATTTCGCGCCCGTTTGAAGTTTTAGCGATTTATCAAATGCGAACGATATGATTTTTTTTTGACTTGTCATGTTTTTTGTACTTTTAATTTACTTCCTATTTTTATAATGAGGATACTAACTTCACGTTTTAAGGTAAATTGAAATTGAGAAAACACGACGATTGAAGATAATAATAACTCCCCGATCTCGGTGACGGTGGCTGGTTTCATTGAAACCAGGCCAGTTACGCAGGAGTATTTTTTATAGCGCCCAAGTGTGTGCGCACACAAGAGCACTCCCTCTTCCTTTACTCTCATAATCCAGTGGGACGGATAACCGACACGACTGACGAGAGATCAGGTGCAGGTCCGACTTTTTACATGTCCATCCGACGCATGGGTCGTCTTTCTTGTCAGACAATCAGGTGCTCAGCCAAACTTGGAAACAACAGTTTTTGTTGTTCCAATGCGGGAATCAAACCCACGACCTCCGAGTCGAGAGCCAACGCTCTAACCACTAGGCCACGGAGGCTGTTTGATGAGATTGAAGATGTTGTAGCTGTAGTCCACGTTTTAAATAGTTTGAAACTCGTAGAATTTTCGTAGACCATCTACGCCACGAATATAATCGACAATAATAATTATTATATAGTCATGGGATACTCATCCCAACTTACCTGTCCGGTAGTTGTGGTATAGTATACGGGTACGCGACCCCGGCTTCCCTAGCTATTACTGTCCTATCCCTTGCCCTCCTGGGCGGTAATATCCTACATTTCCTTTTTCCCACTCTGACTTACCAATCTTCCTTTCCACATCACCTATCCTTCCCTTTCCCTATTCCTACCCTCTCCACAAATCCGTGGAAACGCAACGGATAATCATAAAAATAATTTAATTATCCAAAATGGCGGCGATGTGGTTCACCACCCATCACGTCTCGTTTCTCGCGGAGGTGAAAAGCGGATCATGGAGAGCCGCTTTGCTACGTTGAATGTAAGAGGAGGAATGGATGGTAAGAATGAAAGTGAACGAAGCGAAACGAGTATGTAAGGATCGAGCAAGTGGCAAAAAGTGGTCTCTGCCTACCCCTTTACGGGAAAAAGGCGTGATTATATGTATGTATGTATGTATAATAATTATTGTTCTTTTAAATAATTTTGTTTTCTTTGATAACTTAGGCAAAATTTTGATGATTTTTATGTATACATGTTATGTAGATGAGTATCATTAGTCACGAAATATTTTTATGGTGACAGAGACAAAACATGCAAATAAGGTATCCGACAGTTATCAGTAGATTGTGAAACAGGCCCTTAGTAACAAACATTATTTTAAAAACAATGCTCAGTCATTGCAAGATGAGTTCCGCGATAGGGTGCGGTGAGTCCTCAATATCTTTTATGGTTTTTATTAAAATTTTGGTAAATATTTAATTGTTTAGATTATATTATAGTAGTTAAAACCTGAAATCAAGGCGACCTGAAATTGTATTTTATCGACTTTCAAATAAATATATTTTTCTATAGATGAAAGAGACGAAGCCAAAAGGAAAGGTAATGATTTTGGCCATCTATGTATGTATTGTATGTTCCACCGTAGCGCTTATACTACTGATCTATTTTTAATAAATTAGTTGCCAACAAATTCGTAATAATAGCCCGGGTAACATAAGCCAAAAATTTAAAAAGTCGGGCTACAGTTTTTACAAAAAATAAAGTTATGTTAGTTAATGTAGAATGAAAAGTTGGACTGAATCTGTTATCGGTGTTTCACATTGGTCGTATCGGAGTTTGACCTATCTTGAGAAAGTTTCAACTTTTGGTACAGTCAACATGATAATTATTGAAACATTTTATATTTAGGAAACATTGTTATCTTCTAAGTATTATAACAATTATCTAGTAAATTAGTTACTTGATATTTTTCGTTAAGGTATTGTAATAATTACAAGATATTATATCTTGAAAGTGAGCAAGTATTGCAATCATATCAAATAGCGATAATTGTTTTCAGTTCAGTAGTGCCGTCACGAAAAATCTAATAAGTCTGAAAACATGGTAAAACAATATAGCACGCCAACAATAATTTTCAAGTTTGGGAGCCGTTAGTTCGCAACTTCTGCCATCTTTCACTAACGAAGCAATTGTTCCATAATGAAAATTTATGTTTGCGCTGCAATACTTTGATGTAATAAGCAAAATGATATTACTTTGTCTGAAAACTGACGTCACATGCTAATGAACAAGCGCGCTAGATATTAACGCGTCGTTATTACCATAGTTTTATATTCTAGCAGGTAGTTGAATACTTTTTAATAAGTGTTTGAAATGTTTATTAAGTTTTCAATATTTTATTAGGTCGACTACTACAATAAA
Source organism: Glaucopsyche alexis (assembly GCA_905404095.1). Classification (NCBI taxonomy): domain Eukaryota; kingdom Metazoa; phylum Arthropoda; class Insecta; order Lepidoptera; family Lycaenidae; genus Glaucopsyche; species Glaucopsyche alexis. The sequence goes on along the minus strand of FR990043.1, from coordinate 7,955,019 downwards.
TGTCAAAGTTTGTGAGAATAGATGTTTGTAACTCTTTCACGCGAAAGCTACTGAACGGATTTTGATGAAATTTAGTAAAGTAGTAGTTTGAGCTTTGGATTAATATATAAGCTACTTTAATCCCAAAAAAGTAGGTACAGTGTTCCCGTGGGATACTGTATTTATGCGGGCGGAGTCGTAGGCAAAAGCTAGTCTATTAATAAATTTGTCTAATAAAAAAATCATTTAAAACACCTGTAGGTAGGTACTCGTAACGTAGAATGTGAGAAAATATGTGCTCTTTGTTTTTGAATTTTTGCTGCAGAGAGCTTACAATTTTTTCCAGCTTTTCGTTCTATTAGTCTAACGCAAACAAAGTTTCCAGTGCATCTGCATTGGCGGTTCTCTGGGGATGAAACAGAAATGAAACAGGGTAATCCTGCTACATCCAGTGGAAATAGGTGGCGTAAATTTGGTCATATTTTACGGCTACGCGCGACAGGTAACATCTGGCTTTCTTAATTTTTATGTCTGCAGAAGTTAAACTTTTTAACGTATTAAATGTGTGCGTAATGGATGCGCTTTTAAACACGAGCAGTGGAATTGCCTTTGTATTAAAATATATAACAGTATTGATAAGACTTGAAAACAAAAAAAATATTGTCCCTGGATTTTATTAATTAAATAAGCTGGCAACCAACCAAAAATGCATATTATGGCGAAAGTTATTAATACATTTCCATCGAAAAAAGAACGACGAATTCAAAATATTAAGCTCATGATTTAAATGCGCTACAGCAACAGATAGGTACTGCTACGGAATTTTTATGTTTTAATAACAAGATCCTGATTCCTGTACAGTACAACTACTTGTTAATGACCCTCGGTAATCGTTGACAGACAATGTACGAAAAACTAAGAATCCGGAAAGATAAGAAGAATGTAGTAAATTTATACTGTTCTATACCTACTACCTACAGATGAATAAGGAGCGATCACGATCATGAACAAGACGGTATATCAAAAGAAATAGTTGGAGTTGTGAGCTGGCAACACTGGAACGTGCAGCGAATAATCCAACGTCTTAAATGCCATTTTATGCACGTTTGCATGCATAATTTATGTTATTGTTACTGTACCTAATGTATTTAACTATCAATTTTAATTATTGTGTTGTGTAAGCTAGAATTATATTTGTTAGAGAAATTTTAGGTTGTAACTGTAACATTTACTCACATAATATAATATTTTTTACAATGTAGATACTTATGTAAAAGTTTAAATAATATAAATTACGTAATTATGTTAGTGAATATCAAACAATGTTGATTATTTTAATTTTGAAAACTAGCAACCATATAAACATACTCAAAGTGCGGTTATTATCATGAAAATAAAACTCAAAATGCTGGGAGTTATGCGTGCTATTTTGTGTCCTCTTCAAAACTCCCTAGGAATTTTCAGTAAAGCGTCTATAGGTGTACCAGAATCTCATGGCAAATAGGGAAATAAAATTTTGTAGTGTGCAATACTGGGGAAATTGGATTAAACGATCTTGATACTGGTTTTATTTTTAATTATGTTTTTAGTGTTATTGAACATGAATTATAATAAGACTATAAATAATGATCTTATACATCGAGTTAATAATATAGAAAATATGTCATGAAAAATAAATCAATCGTGAATTACTTTATACCTATATTATACTTATTTATTACAAATAACATACAATTAAATTGGCAACAGTTTATTTAATGTTGGAATTTCCTTCCGAACTGTATAGAACTCATTTACTTTATTCCATAGATATATAATATATAAAAGGGGTAGATATGTTATAAACGCGTAAAAATGAAGACTCGAATTGGCCCGAGTCGGGCCAATTTTGGTTAGTATGCGACCAGCTGGTCGACGCATAACACGTACTACGCGTCCCGTGCGCCTTGTACAAAATTCCATTGTGTGTCTATAAAAGCTGTAAAAACCATGACAAAAAAGTGAATAAAAGTCAAGGAATTTTATTCCCCATATAACTTTACAACATTTATTACTCAGTCAAGTATTTTGTTAAAAATATATTTTTCAACAATAAATAATTTCAAGAAAATACTTGACAGTTTATGTCATAAGAAAAATGGAAAGCAATGTCAATATATACTTTTTTGTGAATCTATTAAGGATGCATGCATTTCTAGCATAGAGTAAATAGTACAGAAGCGAATGTCGTACAGAATTACAGACCGTTCACTGACCGACCGTTTATATTTTACGAGTATCTAGCTTGAAGGATATTTTGATAAGATTGACGAAAATAATGTTATTATATTGTTAAATCAGTTAAATTAATTAATAATTAGTTAACTTTTTAAAATTGTAAAATACAAAAAAAAAAAATTGTTGTGAGATGTTAACGAAGTAACTTAGAACGATTTGAGGGCCTAATTGTAACAGTAAAGTAACTGCTGCTTTTATTTGATTTAAGTTCATCAATCTTGAATTTTAAGAGATTCAGATTAGTTTTTTTTTGCTTTTTATTGAGCGACAGGGACAGAACTGCGCTATTGGATGCGCTATTCGTCACTTAATAGGCGATTGTGAATAGTGAAACAGATCCTTAATATAAAAATTCTCATCACATTTCTGGCTTAGTGAAATGGTTTACAACAAAGATATATTTATTATACCTTCATTAGCTGTATGTACTTAACAGACGTTGTTTGATGGAAATATGAATTGAAATCATTATTCCTCCTACATAAAACTTAATTTTTTTACACTAACAACTACACCTACTGCCTATACCCTACAGTCTATATCTTAATAATTTACACTTCAATAATTTCGAACTTAGTATTCCATTGTTCATAATACTTACAGATTGAGTCGTAGTGCACTTTGTTTTTTTGACGTTTCGGTTACTTTTTACACATCGTACACACACGAAACAATCCTTAAGTGTTTAAAACAATGAACAATATTCGCGTAAAAATAAGAAATCAATATTAGTATTTTTTTTTAATATTATAATTGTTTAATTTTTTTTCCAGGAAGACATAATATATACAGCGGAAGACATTTACAATTAATACTCCTAAAGTAAAAAAAGGGATTAGATATAATAAAAAAAACGGTTTTTTTCTATTATTCGAATAGTGCCCATAAAAACACCGAATACCTATTCAAATGTCAAAATTGTCGATTAAATATTTGCAAGCTCTACTTCTTATTCTTTACCTTTTCCCAAGGCTGGGAATATAAGATCCGGAATCCGGAAGACCGTAGAAAATTCTGAGCATTGAAAATATAACTCTGCGCCAATACAATAGAGTTGAAAATTTCACATATGAGTGTCGAGTTTCAATATCTTAAATGACAGCTCGACGACCAAAACTTCCATTTTTAACTCTATTGTAGCAAGGTTAGGTATTAGCGCAGAGTTATATTTTCAACTTTCTAAATTTTCACCGGCGTTCCTGATTTCGAAACATATAGTTCCAGCTTAATGAGGAACAAATTATTGAAAATAAGCTAACAAACTGCTTTTTTGACATAAAGGTAAAGGAGTAAGTATTTTTATAAAAAATAAGCTTTTTCTTCATCTGTACCGTTCTTTGCAGAATTTATGCCCCAACATCACACTTTAAAGAGTGCAATAATACAAACATGTTTTTTTAAATATCAAGTTTCAATTCCTTTTTGACATTGATAAAAAAAAAACGAAATATGTTTTATGCAAATAATAGTAGGCGTTCATGCCAATATCATAGTTACTAATAAGAGGTAATTTTAATAAATTACCTCTTAATAGTACCTATGAACGATATAGAATTTATACGCATTTTGTACCTTCTGCGTCGTTAAATAATCTATGTCAGAGATTCCAAACTTTAAATGTGGAATCGTATGTAATTGGTAGTGACAAATACTAGTCATCTTTTTCTTTGCTATTGAATTAGGAATGCCATCCTTGTCACGAATTTTTGCTGTGAGTGAAATGTCACAATAATTAAAAGTGTCAATGTGTGACGCGGCACAAAAATTTTGTCAGTTTTGTAAGGGTATAACGTATCCTTAGTTATCACTGCTTTATTCCTAATCAACTGTAAATCGAAACTGTCTAAGTTGATTTTCTTCTTCCCTCCTCCCCTCCTTTTACCAGGCATGGAAAACAAACCATCATTCGATGTGCCATCGAATAATGGTTTCTTTTCCGTGTATATTAATACTGGAAACACATTTAAAGAAGTCACAATAAGTACCTAAGAAAATATATAAAAATAAAAGTATCAAAACAACTCACTCCATAGATATATAATATTAAAAACACTGACTCACTCTAACTTACCGGTCAACTCTACCACGAGCTTTAAATTATAAGATTGAGTTCGATTTACACCTTCTTCTTCCTGTATTTTACGATAGACATTGAAAACAATATTTCTCGCTTGAGATTGAATTGCCTTTTTCAACATTTTCACAAAAACAACAAATTCCAAGAACATAATCACAAAATTTTAGCAGCGGTTGACAGATCACGTAGGTACTTTGATTTGACGGGTCACACTTGATATTGCCATATGAAAATCAAATTTTTTTCATTTTTTTTAAATGCCATGAGATTCTGGTACACCTATACCACTTTACTAAATCGACTGACTTGACTTATTGACTGCATTGACGATTTATGTGGGATTTGATGGTAGTCCATGTCTAGTCAAAGTCCACATAAATCGACTAAAGAAAGAAAAAAAAAACAGTGTTGAAAAAGGTTTATACTCTAAGATTGAAAACTAACATAATATTTTATTATAAGAAAAATCTTTTCCCGGCTTTTTAAATTAACACTGACTCTATACATTATGTATATGACTAGAGGACTTGTATCCATGGTCATGAATAAATTAAAAAAAAAAACTCAAAGTGCGAGTATCAAATCAAGATCAAATCGAACGAAATCCAAGTGCAATATGAAGCAAGTTCAGTATACATTTCTGCAACGCTTTCGAATAAGTTCAGAATGTATTTTCAAGCTGAAATACTAATATGTATTCCGCTGTACTGGACCGACCTTAAGTAAGTGCTTACTTCAAGTTTCCCTGAGTGTTTCAGACTCAATGCATCAAATTGACCAGAAGGGATGCTTTATCGTGAAATAGTTAAAGAAAATATTTTCTAACGCGGAAACTATTGATAAAAGCAATATAATTTTCTGCCGATGTTAAATGGATGTTTATTTTAATTACTTTTATGTTATAAGGTTACGAACGGACAGTCTCTAAAGTGTATACACTTTAGAGACTGTCCGTTCGTAACCTTATAGAAACCTTATAGAAAAAAGTGCATATTGTATACATACGATATGCACTTTTTTCTATATATACGGTATACGGAAGAAACTTTCAAGACACATTTTAAAATATTATGATTATAATATAAAAAACGATGGTATTCATCTATTTTATTTAGTCACTAATAGCTCGGAAAGAAAGAAACTAATAGCTCGGATATGCACTAGAGTACATACATAATTTATCATGGGCCAGCCACGGTCGCTTCGACGGAGACAGACGTTTAAAATAACTACAACAAGATGTATTATTGTAGTCTTGTTGATATTCTATACCGTTATACCATAGATATATTATATTAAAGAGAGGCATTATAAACTAGAAAATATATATACTATCCTTTCTAATAAAGTTTTATAAATATATAATAAAACATAACATTTTGGCGCGCACATATTCTGTTAACTCATTCTGTTACCTTGATATTATTACGAGTATTTGGTACTTACAAAAATATTGATAGGAAAATCAATCTGTATGTGAGAGAGAAATAGAATCTGATTAATTCACACATCTAGTTAATAAAAATTAAATTATTATGATAATAATATTTTTATTTATTTTTATTTTTAAATATTATTAGAAAAGTGGAGCGTTGTTATGAGAGTTGCATTTTATTTTCGAAAATAATTTTTTTGAGCTAACTGGTTGTATTAATAGATTAAATGGTTATTTTATAGGTGTCATAAACTGGCTGCGGTTTCTCGGGGCAGTCGCAGAGTTTCAACAACGCAATAAACTATAGCACACAATTTCAGAATTCAGCAGTAAAACAACGCTAAGGAAAAACTACGGCTAAACTAAAATCTTTTACTTTGCCTAATTATTAGTATCGGACGTATTCCTGAAGATTTTTAAACAATTTTAATACTGTGCTAAATAAATTCAAAAGGTACAGTACATGCCTATTGTCTATTCCAAAAAATACATATACTTCACCTTACCTCTAAAGTTTCCCAGCCACTTTACATAATTTTGTGCTTAAAATATAAAAAAATCACATAGTCTAAAGTTCTAAGTGCATACATTAACATGCTCTGCATTTGCAATGATAAAAACAGAAAATCTCTCTCTATTAAAGAAATTTTAATCTGAGTATACGAGGCGGAAACTCTACCAGACACGAAGTTACGAACTGAATCATACAAAAGGTCTTTTACTTTTTGCCGCTGAAGTCGAAAATGTTACCAGCCTTAAAACAAAGGCTAAAATTATTTTATTTTTCTTCATCGACCTACAGCAGCTGGTCAATCTACAAATGATTGTTTTCTAAAATGTTCGTTGCAAATAAAATAAAAAAAAAATATTATAGAATGGGGTCTTTTGTTTGGTTTCTAGAATGTAGTATACTTTACAGTTTACACAATGCCAATAGAAAGGCACAGATGTAGTAACACAATTTGAAAATCAATGAGTAAAGTAACATTAACATACAAATTTGACGACCTCTGTATCCCAGTGGTTAGCGCATTGGCGCTCAAGTCGGAGGTCGCGGGTTTGAATCCCGCCGACGGAACAAAAAGCTTTCTGTGATTCTGGGTCATGGATATGTATTTAATATGTATATAATACGATAAAGTATTAAATATAGGTGTATGGTGTAAAATTATTATAGGGATCCTCTTCTTTCGCATAATTTTATTTCTCATAATTTCATTTGGCATACCTCACTTGGCATAATTTTATTACGCATAATATTACTTTGGCATAATGGTTTCTTGGCATACTACATCATTAGGCATAAATATCATTTAGACTAATATTGTTTGTCCTCATTTAATGAGGCTTAACTCGTAAGGCATAATTTTTCTTGCCATAATAATACTTTGGCATAATTGTTTTTTAGCATAAACTCGTTAGGCATATTTTTTGTCATAATAAATTCAAGACGTCATTCTGTCACAAGGCACAAATATGCATAAAATGAAACGACACAATGAAAACACGGTTAAGGTAATTAAACGCTTATTTATGAAAAATTAAAAGCAGGCATTACACTCATTATATCTAGTGTAACATGTGTAACAGTAGGTTAAGTCACGGCGGGGTGGCCCTTGGGCCACCCGTAAGCCGCTAACATGTTTAAAATAATAAATACGAAAGGTAATGCGAAAACAAAACTCACTTTATCCTTAAGTGCATTGGGCTCGTGGTTATGTCTCGGCATGTTCTTAGATAGCAGTTCGTGTTTTTTGTCCGAGTTTAATTTCGTAATCAGTCGAAAATGACAATTATAATTGCTATTTCGTCTTAACTCGCACACCCAGTAGAATTTATAATTCATTAGTATGTGAAAATAACCTAGCCAAGAGCATGTCAGGACATGTCTAAGGAGGGTTCCGTAACTATAAACGCGTAATATGCTTTTTTTTAATTACTCCAAAAGTTACTGTCTGATTTGGTTCAAAATAATTTTCCTAAAGAGTTTTTAGCATGATCTATCAGCATGAAAATTTGCAAGTTTCTATCTCCTATAGTTTAAAAATGCTAGGGGGGGGGGACCAACTTACAAACTACTTTGGAGGCCGATTACTCGAAAATGGTCAACTTTATGAAAAAGTAACGTATGAAACCTTGCCTTTATTTTAAAAGACCTATTCTACGATACCCCACACGATGGGGTAGGGTAAAAAAAAATTTTTCATCCCCACTTCACATGTATGGAGAGCCACCCCTAAAATATAAAATTATTATTTTTTTATGATCCCGAAACCGTGATCTATACACAATCTATAACTGCACCAAATTTCATCAATTTATATTTATAATTATAGGAGCTAGAGGCGCGGACAGACAGACAGACAGACAGACAGACAGACAGACAGACGGACAGAGCGAAACTATAAGGGTTCCTTAAGTATTACGGAAGCCTAAAAAATGCTACAAAGACGTATGCGTAAATATAATAGTATGCTTAAATATCATTATGCGTAAATATATTTATGCTTTTTTTTTTTTTTTTTTTTTTTTATGAAATAAGGGGGCAAACGAGCAAACGGGTCACCTGATGGAAATCAACTTCCGTCGCCCATGGACACTCGCAGCATCAGAAGAGCTGCAAGTGCGTTGCCGGCCTTTTAAGAGGGAATAGGGTAATAGGGGAGGGTAGGGAAGGGAATAGGGTAGGGGATTGGGCCTCCGGTAAACTCACTCACTCGGCGAAACACAGCGCAAACGCTGTTTCACGCCGGTTTTCTGTGAGCCCGTGGTATTTCTCCGGTCGAGCCGGCCCATTCGTGCCGAAGCATGGCTCTACCACGGCTTTTTAATATTATGCATAAAAATATTATTCTTAATTAATATTATGCGTAAAAAAATATATGCCTTACAATAAGTATGCCTACCAATTATTATGCTTTTAGTAATTATGCGAAAAAAAATTATGCTAAGAAAGTTATGACAGATGAATATTATGCGAAACTACTATTAGGTCAAATGAAATTATGCCAAGTAAAATTATGACATATGATTTTATGCGAAAAATAGGGAACCATTATTATATAAACTTCCCGTTGTCTGGTCCCCGTAACACAAGTTTTTCGGATACTTACTATGGGACCAGATTGACATGGTTTAAAGCATACATAGATATTATTATTAAATACAATTATAAGATCTGCGTTTTTGCGTCGTTTTAACAAACAGTACTAGACTAGAAATAGCCATTATACAATAACTTACCGGCTTTATCTTAAAACATGGCCCTCAGGGGGGTTATAGATCGTAGTCAGCTATTACTTCGTGACAGAAATACTAACACGCCCCAGACAGATCTAGGTCTAGACCCGACACTCGACAAAAGAAATAACGCACAAGTAAAATTGCCAAGTTAAGTTTCTAAAACTTTTCTTGGAGGCAAGAATGTTCTTCTGCAACACGACATTTTATATTAAATTCTTTTGTTTTTGGCTTCAAGCTTGCAATAAGCGATTCATTATTTAAGCTAGCAATAAGTTTAATACAAGTGTCACAACTTAGTTAATATGATTTATGAATGCTCTTCTCTTATTATTTTGTATGTTCCGCAACGAGAAGTTTAATGAAACTGTACACTTTGCTGAACGAAGTCACAAGTTTTGAATGAGTCGCAAGCTGGGAACGTATGTCGCCTCTACATAAACTTTATAAATAACCAACAAACAAAACATGTGTCTCCTATACCTACATAATATGATCTCTTATATAAATGCATATTCTTTATAATAGCATATTATTGCAACAAAAATCATATTACTCGTAATTGTTCAACGAGCAACATTTTCATAATTTAAATACACCCAATTACTATTAGGTACTTATGATAAAGTAATATAGCTTTTTAATTATTTTAATTAAAATATGGAAATATGGCCAAACCACAGAGAAAATATAAAAGAACGTACAGTGAATAAAAACGTCGTATGGAATGAATATTTGTAACACTGTAATATACACATACATACATGATAAAAAAGCGAAGGGTCGGGGGGTCGCGAAATATTTTTTCACACAAGGAATTCACGCATCATGGAAAAGGTTGAAAAACACTGGTGTAGTGGGTAATGATTTTGAAATAGTTATTCGAAGTCCCATCGACATGTCCAGCTACGACGTAGCAGTATTTCGACCGTGTGGTGAGCAATACTTTTGAAATAGTTATTCGAAGTCCCATCGACATGTCCAGCTACGGCGTAGCAGTATTTCGACCGTGTGCAATGATTTTGAAATAATTATTTGAAATCTCATCGAAGTGTTTAGCTTCCACATAGCAGTATTTTGATCGTGTAGTGGGTAATGATTTTGAAATAGTTATTTGAAGTACCATCGACATGTCCAGCTACGACGTAGCAGTATATAGACTGTGTAGTGAGCAATTGTTTTGAAATAGTTATTTGAAGTCTTATTGATATGTTCAGCTATGACGTAGCAGTATTTCGACCTTTGAGTATATAACCACTAGAGAGAGTTTTCGCCAGCAAACGCGTGTCCTTTTTCTGCTTGTGTGCATTGCATTAGTGTACGTGCAGGGATGTAACGTATATCGATATAATATCGATAAACTACTCGACTTTTTTGTGGTACCTATCGACGTTTGTAGATATTTTTATAATTCTGAATTTTTATTTTATAAACACATTTTAAGTTTTATGTCATCAGTTTATAATGTGTAAAACTCATTAAGTACCTTTTTAATTTAAGATATAGGTATTTGAAATTAACAAGATTTTATTAGATGTTTAAAAAAGATTGTGTTCTTATAAGGTTTGTTTGTTTGCATGGGCTCCGAAAGTACTTGACCGATTTTGATGAAATTTTGCACATATATAGAAAAGACCACATAGGCAACTTTTTTGCGGCACGGCATTTCTTTTAGCGCGCACGAAGGCGCGGGCAACATCTAGTTTTTATCATAAAAGCGTTTTCCCATTATCCGACACGATATCGGTAAATAATGCTGATAGCCGATACACAATAGCCAAAGGCGAGTAAAATGTATGAAATAATTAGTAGCATAATTCTTTCACACTATTCAGTCAATTGCGTATTTTAATTAAGTATAAAATAAGTATTATGAGAAAACGTTTTATTAATAACTATTTACATTAAATAAAATTACTCCCTATATCTACCAATTGAAAGTTTACAATTCCTAACAATTCTGCACTATTGTAATATAAATAGACCGTTCATAAATATTTTTAGCCGACTTTAAAAAAAGGAGGTTCTGTGTTCGGCTGTATATAATATTATGTCACCGTAAAATTGTAAAAACCGTTCGATTGTAATATTACTAGAGATATTATATTATGTCGACAGATTGTCAAATAAAAATTTCTCCTTACAATAATTGTACGCATTATTTTTAGTTTTAATTATTATTATGAAAAAAAAAATATGCCGGCGCGGGGCACTTGCCATTTAACCAATCGGCACGGTAAATATTACAATGTAACGAAAAATAACGTGTAAAATTGTAAGAAGTAATTTTTATTTGACAATCTGTCGACATTTTATAATATCTCTAGTAATATAACAATCTAACGGTTTTTAAAATTTTATGGTGACATATTATATTATACAGCCGAACACAGAACCTCCTCTTTATTAGTAAGTAAGCCTTAGTAATACCGACCCGATAATATATCCCGACGGACATACTATCAGGAATCTGGAAGGCCGGGGAAAATTTAGAGCATTGAAAATATAACTCTGGGAGTCTGGACTGATACAATAGAACTGAAAATCGAACACACGAGTCTCATGTCAAATCTGACAACATAAAAATTTTGCGTTCGATTTCCTCTCTTTGTATTGTATTTGCATTTTTGATTAGCATCTAAATAGTAAATACATTGAGAGATTAGCTGAGTCAGTCAGATTACTCACTTTCTTGGGGGCCTAGCAGGAACAATTGTCAATTGCGTAAGCGTTACGTTATCGAAAGAGATTTGTATAAAAATTATGACAGCGCTCATACAATTGACTTTTTTTTTATGAAATATGGGGGCAAACGAGCAAACGAGTCACCTGATGGAAAGCAACTTCCGTCGCCCATGGACACTCGCAGTATCAGAAGAGCTGCAAGTGCGTTGCCGGCCTTTTGAGAGGGAATAGGGTAATTGGGGAGGGTAGGGAAGGGAATAGGATAGGGGATTGGGCCTCCGGTAAACTCACTCACTCGGCGAAACACAGCGCAAACGCTGTTTCACGCCGGTTTTCTGTGAGCCCGTGGTATTTCTCCGGTCGAGCCGGCCCATTCGTGCCGAAGCATGGCTCTACCACGTAAAATTGCATTTACGCACCTGTCAATTGTTCCTGCTAGGCCCATATTTACAGGAATAAAAGTGCTTTTCTATCCGATATCAAACCGATAATGTGAAAGACCTATGTGTTTCATATATTTTACTGCCCTTGCATGGCTATTGAATATCGATTACTGTATCGGCATTCGATTCCGATATCGTATTCGATCTGGATCGGATAATGGAAAAATGCTCTTTGTGCATTTTAATTGGAAACTAAATAAAAAAAATATGTTTAAGAAAGTATAATTATATTATTGTAAGTCTTCTTAATTGTCCGGTAAAACAGAAATATCTTCCCCGTATCAATACCGTCACACCAAGCTGTCTCACTGGTGGAACACACTCTTCTAATTTTCGCATCTAACTGCTTCAATCTATTCGCCTCTTCTTCCGGAGCATTTCCGAGACCTAATAAAACCGTTTAGTAAAAGTTTATTATCTTTATCGATAAACTCTTGTGTCAGTATAACATCACTCAAAATACGCAGAAAAACAAAGCTTTTATTTTCATTTTCTGGCAACGACACTACCAGCCGCACTACCAGTAGTGTCGTTGCCAGATGAACGACACTACCGCACCTATTTGGGATCAAATTGTACAGTCAACAACGACATTATGTCTTTCGTTAGTACTGAGACCAAAGAGCTTAACTCAAAGATCTATCTTATGATCAACCTCTTGGCTGATAAAGTAGTGCTTTATTCCTAAATCACGCTATCGAAGCTTTGACAATTCACCGCCCGCTCGGTCGGAGATCTCCCTTTGTGGCCCTTCCATGTTTCCACATTGGTGACGCTTGATAGAATACGCCTCCTGCTGGACATTATCTCCCCGTCCGACCCTCCGTGCAACGCCAGCCAGCTTCAGCCTCATCGGGTATCTCGACCACCAGCCTCAACGCACCGCGGCCTGGTCGAACCATCATTGGCTTCATCGAGCACTTTCACTACAACGACCTATCAGCAAGCGAGCATCTCTGCTAGTCAGCACGTAGTATCGCCCCGCACGGCAGTACTACGACTCACTGGAGCTCATGCAGAAGCATCACAGTTCCACTCACTGTGTATTCACTGCAACAGTTCCGACTCACTGGAACTCGCGTCACTGGCACTGGTGATTCAAGCACAATACCTACTTATCAAATAGTCAACCTCCGATCTTCGGGGGGAGTGATATTACGGACCAATTAGCTCCACACTCCTGAAACGCGAACTAAAATTGACTTCATTTAAGTGGCCGGCCAGGCCACGGTGCGTTTAGGCTGGTGGTCGAGATACCCGATGAGGCTGAAGCTGGCTGGCGTTGCACGGAGGGTCGGACGGGAGAGATAATGTCCAGCAGGAGGCGTATTCTATCGAGCGTCACCAATGTGGAAACATGGAAGGGCCACAAAGGGAGATCTCCGACCGAGCGGGCGGTGAATTGTCAAAGCTTCGATAGCGTGATTTAGGAATAAAGCACTACTTTATCAGCCAAGAGGTTGATCACAAGATAGATCTTTGAGTTAAGCTCTTTGGTCTCAGTACTAACGAAAGACATAATGTCGTTGTTGACTGTACAATTTGATCCCAAATAGGTGCGGTAGTGTCGTTCATTTGGCAACGACACTACTGGTAGTGCGGCTGGTAGTGTCGTTGCCAGAAAATGTTTATTTTGCACAAATTATTACTCATTACGTGATATTCATCATTAAAGCGTGATATAGTACGAAAAAGGGTTCGTTAAATTTAATGATTATCTGTTTATATTATAAAAATACTCATTATTTAGATCACAAAACATTCTTAAAACATTACGTGTAAAATGATAATTCCAAGTATTTGACACGAAGGCCGAAACACGAAGCCGCTGCATATTGTGCCTCAAGAATGACGACAGAAGTGTCGTCATTCTTGAGGCACAATATGCAGCGGCGCAACACATATTAGATGTTTTAAAATTAATATCTCCTTTACATATTTATTTTCATTTATAAAACACAAAATATACACAGAGCTACTGCTCTGCAATGGCCTACTGAGCTGGCCATAACATGACACGAAACCCGTGTTTATACACCGATATAAGCTCTTTCATTCGCTCGTATTGATACATCGTTAGTAAGACAGAGCAACAGAAAACAATAGTACCAACTTTCAAAAACTATGACTCCGTCTTTAGAAGTCTTTGATTTCGACCGAATAGTGAACAATCATTTTGAAAAAATTATTCGAAATCCCATCGACATGTCCAGTTACGACGTAGCAGTATTTCGACCGTGTCGTGAACAATGATTTTGAAATAGTTATTTGAAGTCCCATCGACGTATCTAGCTTCCACGTAGAAGAATTTTGACTATGAAGTGAGCAATGATTTTGAAATAGTTATTCGAAGTCCCATCGACATGTCCAGCTACGACGCATCAGTATTTCGTTCGTGCAGTGAGCAATGATTTCTAAATAGTTATTCGAAGTCCCATTGACATATCCAGTAACGAAACAGTATTTCGACAGTACAGTGAGAAATGATATTAAAATAGTTATTTGAAGTTGCATCAACTTGTCCAGTCCGACGTAGCGGTATTGACTTACGATAGGTTTCCATTGAATACTTGACGCGAACACTATTCCGTTAACCTTCTAAATACGTCTACGTCTCGATTTAAGTGATTGCTACTCAATTGAAAGCTCCGTGCTTTAACAATGAGTCACGTTATACTGGCAGTATTTCTTTTCATTGTTAGTTTCTACGAAATCGACACTAGCATGCAACGGGTGAATGATAGTTTTAAGAAAATTGCATTACATTGTATTATAGTTTCAGACAATACAGACACAACTAGTACACACTATCTATCGTGTTGTAAATAATAATGCTTATTACAAAAGGGCTCTTTTAAAAGAAAGTTATCATGTAGTAAACTTTTTTTTTAGTTGGGTTCTTTATAGGTAGAGTTTCAAATCAATGTTTACTAAAAATAAGTAAAATATAGTTTGGCAAATCCAAAAAGTGCACGCCTCACACGCGTTTTATACTATAATCAGGAAACCGTACGATAAAATATTCTATCAAAAACTGTTGATTAATATCTTTTAAACCATTCAGAGTTTAATAACGCCAAGCAATAGGGTTCATCCTAAGAATAAATGGAAACGTTTAAAAATACATTCAACTCATATTATTGCTCATATTTCATCTTAATCGGTGGAACAGACGCACACTACGGACAGCGTTAATTTTTTTTATTATTTCATTTTCTATCACATAAATTAAATTGAATAAGTAAAAAAACAATCTACAGTCATGCTTGAAGTTCCTAGTTGTAAAAACATCTATTTTTCTATAAGTTTATTATTAATTTTGGGTATTTCAACAGATTTATGTTGTGAACTTGTCACAACGCGGCCTTTCAAGAGTAGAACACGCCCGAGGCGTGCAATATCGAAACAAGTGTTCAGCTCTTGCTGCATGCATAGACCGTCAAATAAAGATGAGTGGGAGTCCATTGATTTATACCGCCATCATATATCGACTACGAGACGTTACGTAAATCACGCCACGTCCACACTGCGTCATGAATCAGCAGCTTATGGATTAGGCTACGTTAACATGGGAATTAATGTTACAAATGTTATAATCGATATTAGCAGAAGCTAGGAAAATTAACATACTGAAATTGGTCACATTATTATCGTGCCTAATGTAGCAACTAGAAAATTAAATGTACCTATTGTAAAGTCCACTCTAAAATCGTTATTCCTATCCATTGATTAAAACTTCAATTATTTAATAGTCAGGATTTATTTTCCATAAATTAACATAACATGTGCCTCCATGGCCGTCTCTCGGTAATGATGTCAAACCCGGCGTCCATACAAAACAAACGACGATACTGATCTTACATTTTTATACAAATTGAACATAACACTTTGAACGTTATTTCTTATGCCTAAGAAATAACCTATAAAATCATTTCATCTCATAATTAAATAATAATAATTAAATCTTAACACACATTTAAACCATTCATTGTATGTTTACATATTATTAATTAGAAGTATTTTATGAAACTCTCAACTATAAGCTTACACTATAACAAATTATCAAAATTCTGCAGGCATCGTTTTTTAGTAAGTAGGCACATAATAAACTGAGAAATATTATCCTTGCAATGGCATATCTGCGAACCGTTGACCGAAATACGTCATCACAAAAGTGAGACCGTTGGAGAACATTAAAAACGACATAATATGCATGACAAATGACGTCATTGGTCACAACCACAGTTACAAATCATCATAATCAGCCTATCGCCGTCCACTGCTGAACGTAGGCCTCCCCCAATGAGCGCCAACCATCCCGATCTTGGGCAGCCCTCATCCATCCGCTGCCAGCCACCTTCTTTAAATCGTCGGTCCATCGTGCCGCAGGACGTCCTACACTACGTTTGCTTAAGCGTGGTCTCCACTCTAATACTTGTCTGCTCCATCGATTGTCTGTCCGTCTGCAGACATGGCCGGCCCACTTCCACTTCAGCGTGCTAATTCGTTGAGCAATGTCGGTGACTTTAGTTCTCTGGCGAATAACGTCGTTACGTATTTTATCCACCAGAGATACCCTTAACATTGCTCTTTCCATCGCAGTTACAAATAAATGGAGATTAATACAAAGTTGATTTTATTAACTTAATGCCCAATAGGGCTTATGTATATTGTACTCGTAGTATGATTATTGCAAGAAAAAAATTCATAAATGACATAAGTATTCCATTATTTAACGTTCGGTAATTTTTGTTTTTCAACTATAGATAGCAAAATAATCAGTTTTTATCCTTTTTAGTCCTGTAACTTTTTATATTAAGTAATTGATTAGGTAGGTATTTTACTTTTTCAAAATTCAAAAGTTTCATATGTTTTGCATTTTTAAGTTCATATTAATGTTTCCTTTCGGAAAATATATGAATTTTGCTGACTTAAAACATATGCATATTCCCATTAATAACGTTACTATTAGGTATATAGTAAATTTGTACCTTATATGACTAAATGATAAAAAATACTTTTGAAGACTACATTTTGAGCGACATAGGCAGAAATTATTTTTGTTTCCTCTACTTCATAAAAGCTTAATAAAGTCTCGCAACACTCATAAACTAAGCCACTTACAAACCGCAATTTTGAAATACATAGCCCTAAAATCCATACGCATAAATAAAGTTAATCCTTATCTAGCGGGAGCCGAATTTATAGCAGTAATGGAAATGCAAATTCTGTACCGAGCTGGTGCAACTTGGAGTTTATCATAACGGGTAAATTAGCGGCCATTAAGAGGATCTCTGCCCCGGAACGGTGCCTAAGGTCGTTCTTCATTTTATATTATTTATTTATTATGCTATGTTATATTTATTTATTTGTGTGAAATATTGCAATGTAAGAATTTGCAACTTTATTAGAAGAATAATTGAAGGAAAAGTAGAAGAAAACGTGGATGGCCGAGTAGAACTTTTATGGACCAGGTGAAGGAGAAAGTGATGGTCGTGTCATATCAGGAGGTCAAGAGAATGCAGAGGGCGGAGTGCAGAAAGGAATGGAGAAAGCTCCACCGACAAGAGCGAAGCTCTTAAATTAAAATGAAATGAAATTGCAATTTGCTAATGGGTATAAGTTGTGTTAACTGAGTCACACAATAGGAATGCATAGAACAGAAAATGTACTTTTAAAAATAATATAATACTAGACTGAAAAATAAAAGAAATGGCGATACGTCATACGAGTGATCAAAGTTTTTAATTTAGATATCTCTAACTGTAAAATGAAGTTTTATATATGAACTTTCAATGCAAGTCGTGTAATGTGACGAATTTATGCGCATGTTCCAATTTGCTCCAGAAGTACACTGTGTAAGCTTATTTGAAGGTGTTATAAAATACTTCTAATTAATAATATGTAAACATACAATGAATGGTTTAAAATATGTGTATTAACATTTAATTATTATTATTTGGTTATGAGATAAAATTATTTTATAGTTTATTTCTTAGGCATATGAAATAATGTTCAAAGTGTCATGTTCAATTTCTATAAAAAATGTAAATTCATTATCGTCATTTGTTTTGGATGGACGCTGGAATGGGCATTACTAGCGAGAGACGGCCATGGAGTCTATGTTATGTAAATTTATGGAGAATAAATTCTGTATATTAAATATTTAAAGATTTAATCACTGGATATGAATAACGATTGCAGAGAGGACTTTACAACTGATATCACTTGTACACTGTGTATAGCTTTGTCACTTCTCGACTTATGTCCTTATGCTCGGAAGGCTAGGAGCAATTCTCGTAACGGTTATATCTCGGCTATCCAGCTCGCGATTTTCCGGCTATCCGTTCGCGCGCGCGCGATATTATGTGTAAGCGAATAAGTCAGCATGTTGATTGAACTCTCATTATATCGAAAATAGGAGAATCTGCTACTAAAAGTTTGTAGGTGTGTTCCGTAGCCAGGTCAACTCCTATAAACCAGAAGCACGGCACTAGCCATACTTATATGCGCTTCTTATACAATATACTGTGTAGTAAGTTATCGCCACATAACGGCCGCCAGCATATAAATTAACTTCAACTTTGTAAAGCTAAAATTAAAGGGGCGTGTACTCGTAATACTAATGTTTAGATTATGACCTAGAAACCTTTAAGTTATTTCGGTCGCGTTTTATTTTTAGGTTTTACCCGGAGTGATGAATTAGTATGTAAATATATTTCATAGAGGGCCTTATTAAATAAAAAATATTCACGTAAACTTCTCTGATATTGTTGCTTTTTTAATATTTGAATGATTTTATAAATACAACCGTATACCTATTATATTTTCTCAAGAAATCAAGACACCAAGATTAAAAAAGTTGTTTGTTTTATTCTATTTTGACTTTAATGAAGAAAACTGTTATATTTGTCTTCTCACAATCAAAATGAAGAATGAATACATAAAGCAGTTATATTTCATTTACGAGGTCAGTTATCAGCTGTTGGGATTTATTGCTCCAACTAATTAGCTTGATTATCGTGTTAGAGTTTGTATGACATACAGATTTATGTTTAACGTCAACGTGTTTTTAACATCGTGGCTCGGTGAATTAATGTTTACGGTTTAATAAATAAGTAGTCTTAAGTAATAGCTTAGACTATCATAATATTTAAATTTAAAATATCTGATATAAAATAAACTTATCTAACCAAGAGCGTGTCAGGACACGGCCAGTAGAAGGGTTCCGTACATATTATTATTAACGCGCAATAAGTACTTTTTCAGATTGCTCCAAAAGTTACTGTACGATTTCGCTGAAAATAATTCACCTCAAGAGTATTCAAAATGAACATGAGCCATTTTATTTATTACTTAACATGAGCCATTAGTATGAAAAGTTTCAAGTTTCTAACTGTTATGGTTTGAAGATGCCAGGGCCCCCAAAAATGGTTTACTTTATAAAAAGTTGTGTATCAAACCTTAATAATGCCAAATTTTATACATTCATAATTACTCGTAGAAGTGCGGGTAGACAGACTTAAAGAGTAAAACTACGGTTCCTAGTAGTATTACGGAACCTTAAAAATATCAACATTTACAAGTTTTCCTTAAATTAAAAATGGCCTTCTGTTATCTATTTGAGTTAACTTGGCAGTAAGTTAACAGTGCGAATGTCAAAATTGATCAATGACTCTTAAGCCGTGTTCACATGAACCAATTAAAGTGAGCCATTTGACATTTGTACTGATGACTCACTGCAAACTAAGTGCGAATAGGCTATAGTTACAAAAATGAGATAAATTAGAAAATATCGCTCGAGTGTAAATAAATCAGCCTTGAGTCGGGTAATGGGTTTAATTTGTTAAAAGTTTAAGTAACAAGGTATTCGAACGCGGAAGCGAGCCATTTGTCCTGCGAGCTGCGAGCTGCAACTACAGGTAAGATAACGGGTCTGATTAGCATTGCTAAATGTGCCCTTTTACTATAGAATGTAGAGGTAAAGGTAAAAAATATTTTGTATAAAATAATACATTGGCTTCACAATAGTAATTAATACATATCTACTGTACCTATACTCTAAAAATTACTTAAGTTTGTCTAAATGTGACAAAATATGTTTAAGCTAATTATTGTAAACTTTTTCACTTACAATTTATAAAATCTATAAACATTGTGCACAAAACATCGAAAAATTACGTTCAACAGTATCTCATGCTAAAATCTCTCTAAACAAGCCTAAGTGTCGATCTCCGTCCATTACTCCGCCGGGTCATATAAAATGCTGAAGTTAAACGTGTAATAGCGAGCTCCCAAATTTTCTGACACAAGGAAAATCTTTTTTGACCGGATTTTTCCATAAAAGCACATAAAGTTTTTGGCCTGACCTAAAACCATTTACTTTTATGTTAAATCCGCCCTTTCCTACTATATTATCTTGTAGCTTTCGAGTCACTGTGTATCGCTTAAGATCGTCTTTTCTGATAGTCGGCATTTGGAACTTGTAAATTAGTGAGATAACTGTGAAACACTTCGCATTTGACAAACTAAATAAGTGTAGATAAGTAGTTTTATTTGTTGGAAATGAAGGATAAGAAATAAATTAAAATAAACTTTTTACAGTTTCTGAAAAACAAAAATATCTCCCCGAAACTTGCTCGGTAAAGTGGTATTTTTCATCATGCATGTCACAAACTTGAGATGCATCTTAAATTTTACTTCAAACAATAAAAAAATGAAGAACAATAATTCTGAAATTAATTTAAGGTATATAATGCTACAATTCTATAAAGAGGAAATATTTGCTTGTTTGTTTGTTTGTTTGCATTGCATAAGGGACCGATTCTTATTAAATTTGGCATAGATATAGTCGGGGAAGTACAAAGGCCACTTTTTATAGCGGGATAATGTATAGCTCTCACGGAATTTCTTTTTGCGTAAATATGCTGTAAATATATCGTTTAGAGTAGTAGGTTTAAAGATGGTGTTACTTAAGTAACAGTAGGTATACATTAAGGTAACATATCTCGCTTGCTACCTTATGTATTTTTAAACTGGCATTAAAAATTCTTTTAGTGCCACATAACTGGCACTTGCTTAGTACTGAATTGTTTTACATATTCTGAATCTCTGCAATATTTCATTCTTTTTCTATTTCAAAATAATTTAATGAAATAGTTGGAAGTAGTACTTCAGACTATTTCATTAAATTATTTTAGGTGGTAATAAAATTTCTATGACAGTCATGCGGGATTGCTGGCTATGGAATTGAGAATAGGTGGATGGAACGAAAAATGCAAGGGTAAAATGTATTTAGTTGGGAAAAATTAACAGGAGAATGGAGTCAAGGCCGTTAATAATAATTTATTTCTTCAACAGCTCATTAACGCTCACAATTAAACAAAGGCCCCTCCATTAGGGGGGCCGGGGAAGGGAGCCTGTCTGTGATTAAATGTGGGCCGGGCCCATTGTGTCTCGGTTAGCTTGTAACTTAAATTGGGTCAAGTTCTTATTTATGGAGAATGTTTTGTTGAAGTCTTGCCAGGAGAACTCGCGGTTATAACGACGCGGTTACGTTTTCACAGAGGTCGAAATGTAAGTTCAGACAAGGGCAGATGCTTTGTGATAGAGAACAAAAATAAAAAGCTTATGATAATTTAGGATTTTGAAATACGTAATTCACAATGGAAAATTATTGAATTTTTGGGTATTGAAATATTGATACATTTTATTTTCATTCATTTTAATACAATTTCATAAGAATCGTTTTATTAACCCATAGGTACCTAAATGACCACAAACGTTTTCTGGAAAACTTATTATATATATACCTCCTAATTCCTGTACCTTTAAAACTTGATGACTAATGAAAACCCTGTCACAACTAGCGTTCATATTGCAAAACGTGGCCCGCAATAATATAACTAGGGGCCAGAAAACGAATTGTATTGCGCTTTATATGATAGCGGATTTTATATTATAGCTCTATTAAATTATAATTAAAATATCGTTAAGCTCGTGTTCCCGGTACGGCCTTATTGAAGCGCTTTCGGATTATTTCGACCTGTTGAATAACTGAATCTTATTTATTACTTCGAAAACAGCAGTTTAATTGGGTTCTTTAAACCTATTCCATTTAAAACATTTTCATAGAGTTCCCTCCTGCAATCCTTTTTTTTTTGCTCAATATGTTGCCAAAAGCACGAACAACTGACAAAAGCATTCGTAACATTATGGAATGAAAATGCGCTGCATTGTTTTGATACATTTTTATACTATATTTATTGGATAACAATATTATTTATAAACAATTTACGAAAAATTATTCGTATAATTTTTCTTAAATTGTTAGTGCTCGGGCTACTGGTTGTTATTATTTCCATAAATGCGCGAAACATGAATCTACGCTTGTAAGAAATAATATATACACTCCTTGCTTCCTGGCCATATTAGCTGAATACAGGTCAAGCATCATAATATTATAGCTCAAATCAGTATTTTCAACATAGAAAATTATACTGACTTCCCTTTAAAAATTTCTCTTTTATTTTCAAAAATACACAAAAACGTATGATAAAACTAATTCTCTAAATAATTCCCCTTTTAAATTCGGCTAAAATTTTAACTATTTCTCTACTCAATAACCAGCCCAAACAATATCCTACAGTATTTTATAGAACTCACGTTCATATTTGCTGGTATCGACTTCAAAATTAAGAACTCAATCTTCTTATGAGTAGAGAAATATATAAAATTTTATCCGATTTTAAAAGAGGAATTATTTAGGGAATAATTTTTATTTAATGCTTTTTTGTGTACCTATTCTTACTTTAGAAGTTGTTTTTTTTTAATATTAATTTATTTGTTAAATTATTATTAATGCATCTTAAGAACGTTTAAAATAAACGATCGAATGTATAATTATTATTGAATACGCGCCAAGCTTCCATTAGGTATTGTAAATAAGATGATGATGTATTCATAAGTTTTCTGTAAGTTACATAGAGACATACGCGTATCTTTAATGACTAAGGAGTTCTACTCAGTGCTTTTGGATCCAGGGTATACCTTGGTGCTTAATCTTATTTTTGGTAGCTGCTTGTGTTACTTCAGAAAAAGGAAAAATCACTATATGTGTCCATATAAATTTCGAGGAGTTCCCTCGATTCCTCATGGATGCCATCATAAGGTCACCACTTCGATCTCAAAAGGACCAATTTGGGATGATACATAAAAAAAATTTCAACCGCTTCCTTTTTTTGGAAGTCGGTTAAGAACAATTTAAATTTTCCGCATAATTTCAGTAGGTAATTAATTTTACCTACACCAAAACGCACAATGTTTTCCTATAAAATGAAATTGCTTTATCGAGGTTTGCTGAAAACCCTGGAGTATAATTTAAATTAATCGTTATGTTCAATTCTTGCTGCTTTAAATCGAACCAAACCACCGATTGCTAATTATTTCTGTAATAAAATGTATTATAAATTAAAGTTCTCCGCCACGTCTGTCTGTCTGTATGTTCGCGAAAATCTACTAAACGGATTTTCATGCATTTTTTATTTATCGGCAGAATGGTTTCTTAGGTAGACTTAATTTGATAGGGTTTATTTTATAGTGAAAAATATATTAGCTTTGCAGCGATTTTTGTTATAACTTATCATAAATCAATCTTCTAATCTTCTTTTATCGCTTAAACCGCGTTTTTGTAAAGTGTGTAAATAGATTTTCCTAGCCCACCTCAGGCCCATAATAGAATAATTTGATTAGATTAATATCAGCGGCTATTCGTCATGCGACGCGACGTTTGCCGTGATAGATTACACGGCGGCCGCGATCTACGGTCTACCACTTTAAACTAAGTAGTAAATACCTTATGAAATCATGCCCATTATTATTTAATAGTTATATAATATTTGGAGAATTATTTGAGCTTGGATAATAAATTTTAACAGCTTCATTTTTAAATTGATTTTGGGAATTTTACATGGAAATATTGAAATTTTAACGTACGTATCCCAATTTTTTGTTATGTTATATGTCAACAAAATATCACTTATATAGATTTAATCAAATTAAACCTATCAAGTTGTCTTTACTGTAAATACCTTATGAAATCATGCCCATTATTATTTAATAGTTATATAATATTTGGAGAATTATTTGAGCTTGGATAATAAATTTTAACAGCTTCATTTTTAAATTGATTTTGGGAATTTTACATGGAAATATTGAAATTTTAACGTACGTATCCCAATTTTTTGTTATGTTATATGTCAACAAAATATCACTTATATAGATTTAATCAAATTAAACCTATCAAGTTGTCTTTACGCTTCGCTAATAATATCTATGGACGCTTCACATCACGTCAATCTGGTCCCGTGCTGAGTATACGAAGAACTTGTGTTACAGGTACCAGACATGGGACTTAATATTTGGAGAGATTTAATAATTTTATACTATTCATCCATCCATGACTCGGGTACAGAAAACTTTTTCTTCCCTTGGCTGGATTCGAACCCACGAGCTCCGGCTTGGGCGCCAACCCACTAATCACTAATCAACAAAGATAGTCAAAGTTAGTTATTATAATATTATTTTGTCCAACTGCATAATAATAAGTGATTCAAATCGCTAATAGCTACAAATATCCTCTCTAACGAAAGCCTATAATGTAGCGAACCTTTTATCCAAATTGGAGTGATATTACATATTATAATAATCTAATGCATTTTGGATGAAACCATGACGGAAAGATACAAATGTTTGCGTTTATTTCTATTACTTAAGTAATAATTCGGTTTCCTACTGGACAGGACGTGGTTATTCAAGGAAGCAAAAGACGAATCACATAAACTTTTACTAAATAATACACATGAAAGAACTTAATAAATTATACCAAATATAAGTCTCATGTATAACTCGCAGAATAAAAAAGCGTTACTGACATATTGGTCTTTTAAAATTTACACATAATACCGATTCCCGGTAACTTACACGGTTCACAAGTGGTACATCGGCTTGTCGGCGATGGTAGGTACATACCGATACCCTCACGCATACACTGCCCATTGTCCAATCATTTACCAGATCATAACACACTAAATTGCTAAAACATACCTACATCGTACAAAATGCAGTTACAATGCCGTACGTACGTAATAAATAAAGCTTTTTCCGATCGATTTTCATTTGGCTTGTAGCTAGTGCGGACGCCCAAAATGGAATTGCAATGTTTGAAATTCAGTTATTTAGTGCCGACAGCCGTATTGTGAAATCGGTTCGGACCTTTTGTGTACCGTACAAACCCATTCATCAGTCTTTTTATGCAATATTTTGCTCGTACGTCACCAAAGAAACGTTACTTTTAATAGGATTACTATGGATAAAATGACTAAATCTGAGCAACTTTTGTGTCGAATACCTCAATTAAGAATCAGTAATGACGAGTGCACTACACATACTACTTTAAAATGTAGAAAACGTAGAAAATATGTGAAATAAAAACTAGTTAAAATAATAGTTACTGTAGCACATTATGACAATGCTATTTAACTCTATGATTTGAAACATATTTTATCTGACTAATATCCTTATAATACTAAAGCTAGAGCATAAAATGTTTTTTGTGTGACCTATTTACTGGCTGTTACAAGTTATAATTTATTGAAATGGTTTCGTTCGCTTCTGATTTATACATAGTCTGCGGCTCCAGATTCAATTCGATTCGGGAACATTCGTCTAATACATTCGTGACTTGTTCCTTCGGTATTTTTCAATTTCTTATAAAATTGAAACACTATTCGATGTACTTTTGGTTTACTTGCGCCAAAAACTTTACGACAAAAAAACTAAACTTTACGACAGGAACCTTAGTATCGAACAAAAAAAAACTTTAAAGTGAGCTTACCAAACAGATTCTTTAATAATAGTATCACTGAATAATAGACATTATTTTGGTATATTTTTAATCAAATCAAAATCGGTTCATATTATTTATGGTAACATACTAAGCACAGCGCAGCAAAAAAGTCAGTTTTATGTATTACGAAAGTGTGTTTGGCGTGACATGTTTGATGTTTTCAAACTTATTTTTTCTCGCTCTCAGCTCGATGAGACGCAAACTTTGACCAAAAATGTATTTTTTGTGTGTTTTATTACTAGTAAGCTTTTGCACGCGGCTCCGCCGTTTCACATTATCCCGTGGGAACATTACTTTTTCGGGATTAAAAATGTCCTAGGTATGTCCTTTCATGGGACCCAAAGTGTGTCTATACAAAATTGATTCAGCGTTTAAAACGTGAAGAGGTAACAGACAGTGAGACAGACAGACTTTCGCATTTATTAATATTAGTATAGGTATAGATAGTATAGATTACAATAACAAAATACTTTAATACAAGCAAATTAAATAATACACAACATAAACATCCAGAAGTCACTTATTTCTTTAGAAGAATAAAAAGAATGGTTGCTAAAGCTCTGAATAGACTTGGTTCTAAAATGCACACACTAAAAACTTTACAATCACAGGCGTTAAGAGTTCCGTATATTCTTTCTAGAAAATTTATGTCGACCATACATTTAACTTTCAACAATGCACAAAACTATTTTAAAATCCAATTATTTACGTGTCGTGTTAATTACACGAGCTGCGGCGTGTCCCATTTCAGCTAAATGTTATTTATGTTGGTATGCTGTGGTTTATATTATGGAAAATATTAGTCGTAACACTAACAACGAAACTGGGGCTAAAAAGTTTATGTAGCGGAGATAGGCTATGATAAAACTATAATATAAACTCGTATTCGAAAACATAAACTACGTGTTCATATCTTTATTATAATATCTGTGACAGCTTTCACACCACGTCAATCTGGTTGCCCATGGTAGGTTCTCGAAGAACTTGTGTTACGGGTACCAGACAACGGAAATATATTTAATACTTTTATACTTTACATAATAGATTACTGTTTAAGATTTTTATTGTTTAATACACATCCATAACCCATATAATTAAAATAAATAAATAAAATAGCCTTTATTTCCACGTCTTTATTGAACATTTCAAATGCTATTGTTTGTTAGTATTGAGTTAATTACTTATTGTGTAATATTTTACTTAAACAGCCTCCGTGGTCTAGTGATTAGGGCATTGGCTCTTAGCTCGGAGGTCGTGGGTTCGATTCACACGTTGGAACAACAAAAAATGTTGTTTCCAAATCTGGTTAGGACAATGCAGGCTAATCATCTGATTGTCTGACAAGAAAGATGATCCACGCGTCGGATGGGCATGTAAAAGTCGGCCCTGCGCCTGATCTCTCGTCAGTCGTATCGGTTATCCGTCCCACTGAATTATGAGAGTAAAGGAAGAAAGAGTGCTCTTGTGTACCGCGCACACACTTGGGCACTATACAATTACTCCTGCGTAACTGGCCTGGTTTAAATGAAACCGGCCACCGTCACTGAAAATCGGCGGGGGAGTTATTTATTAATATTTTATTTATTGACTAAATTTTTGTAAAGTGTTAGGTAGTTTATATTGGATACGGACGCCTCCTCGGATGAAGGCCTCCTCCAGTCCTTTTCACTTATCTCTGTCCTTGCCAATTATTTGCCAGTCCTGTCATGTCTGTTATGTCGTCAGCCACAGGTCAGTAACAGGTGGACACTTAACACTACAGGGTGGAAAAAGCGTCAATTGCAACAAGAGAGGAGAAGGGCGACCAAAAAGGCGGTGGGCTGACCATGACCCATGGCAACATATAAATATTTTTGTTCCCTGGCGAGATTCAAACCCGTGCACCCCGGCTTGAGTGCCAAAGTGCCACTGAACCGGCTGAAAATAAAAAACCGTAAAAATATAAGTAAAAGTTCACCCATCACAACAATCGAGTCATAGTAGGGGTAGTAAGTTTAAAATTATTAAAATTATTTTTATTATATGATGCAACAAAAAATTTACGGTTTTCGCAATTTACAGACGCATTGGCAGACGTTGCTTCGTACCAAATTTCAAGATACTGAGTTCACGGAAAGTACCCTGTAGGTTTTGACCTTCGAGTGTCGAAAATTTGTGAAAATTTACATCATAAACGGCTTAGAAGTTTGATTTTTTCACAGCTCCAAGGGACAGTAGACCTGAGTATTTAGTATAAATTCCAGTTTCTGAGAAAAAGAGTCCTGACAGACAGACGGACGGACGGACAACAAAGTGATCCTCTAAGGGTTCCGTTTTTTCCTTTCGAGGAACGGAACCCTAAAAAGTTTCCTAATCAACTTACATATTATAAAAGTATTACGTATCGGTTGATAAACTTATAATTACTGAAACTTTTATTATTGTCTTCTAACGATTTAGCGAAGTTTCATTGTATAAACGAAGATACTCCCATAGCATTCGAGTTTGACGGTAGAATTTAATTAATTTGAGCGTTTCGGCTCGTCTCCCCTCCACCGGCGCGGAAACCATAAAACGTAATGGACTTTCGCTGTCTAGTGGTAATTCTGTATGCTCTCAGCCCTGAGCTGAACCCACGAATATATTCCGAGGACTCGATATAGCCTCAAATGGAAGGGACGGCTTTGACTTTAAAAGTTTAGATGACTGATTTATTTATTAGTTACTTTAATGATTCAATGGTTTACATTAATGTTATCTTTATGAGTTACTAGGATTATTTGTAAATTGTACAATTAAAACAAAGTGGTTCTACAAACTAAAAAAAATACCGGAAACTTTCCTAAAGGTAAATTCACACCGAAACGAAACGCGACATAGCGTTTTTTAAGATATCTATTCAAAACTAAACTTTATTCATTACACAATTCATTTCGAATTCGAATGTCCGCTGCACAGTGTATGACTGACGTCATATAAAACGTGTATCCCTTTGGGTAGTAAATGAAGTTTAATCTTGAATAGCTATGTTAAAAATGTAGCGCTGCGTAACACCTCTTGTCGTCGCGGTTTAAACTGACCCTAAGTCAGAAAAAAAACCTCCAATTACCTACCATTAAAAATGTGAACCTATTTTGTATTTGACGACCTCTGTGGCTCAGTGGTTCAGCGCGTTGGTGCTCAAGCCGATAAATAAATAATAGTTTTGCAAATTCTGCGAGTGAATTATTTCAATGCGTAAAATTGTTAACACCTAGAATAGTGTAAAATTAGTAAAATATTTTATTTTAAATCAACGTTAATAATATATTTTCACATCTACCCTACGGGGGTCGCGGGTTCGAATCCCGCCGAAGGAACAAAAAGTTTTTCCGTGTTCCTGGGTCATGAATGTATATTAATATGTATATAATATAATAAAAATCTTAAATATATGTATAGCATAAAAGTATTAAATATACTTCCCGTTTTCTGGTACCTGTAACACAAGTTCTTTGGATACTTAGCATGTAGCCAGATTGACATGGTGTGAAGCGTCCATAGATATTATTATTATTATATTATTATTGAATTAAATTTTAAAAAGTTGTTAAAGAACGTTTGTGTGCTAAAGCTTATTATAAAGTCAGTGATTTCATTAACGATTGCACACCTTGGGAATAAGGCTGCTTCCATGTAATTAAGTTATCTTGACTTTTGTTATGTAGATTAAGTTACTACATTGTAAAAATATTTTTTTGAAAATAACAATTTTTCCATCTTTTTGCTAAAAGGTGGCCCCGTGCGAGTTTCTTACGCCGCGCCGGTTCTTCTTGACGGGCTAGTTTCCGAAGAGTTTTCTTCTTGGCAGGCATCATGTAGGACAATTCTATAAGTGTTATGTTATAACTTATAACCTATATGGAAATAAAAATTTTGAGTTTTAGTTTGAAACAAAATAAATCCGCCCAATACCCATGTGAGATAAGACGATCATGTAACTAAATAAAGTTTAAGATTAAATAAACTTTTGCATCGCAACTCAAACTCATTTCGCAGGTGAAAGTAGCGAGGAACGACGAAATAAGAGATTCAAGGAAATATAGCGGCGAAATCGCGCCGATTGCGTAATTTCTATTCAAAGAAGTCTTTCTCTGAATTGGTACGAAAACGGAGCTGGGGTTTCACCGTTATGCGAAAATACTTAAGATAATAATATCAGGGAATCTGAAATTTAGACGTCTTTCGCCGTTCCACCGAACGACTAACTAGGCTAAAACTGTATTTGAAATAATAAAGCTTTATTCAAAAATCGTCTTACTACTAAAAATATTTGCAGTGGATAAACTATACAATGTTTTGTCCTTGTCCGATACGTTGGAAAATTCGCTTGACAGACAAGGAGGAAACATTGTATAACTTATCTACTGTGTTAATATTTTTATTAGTAAGAGGGTAAATGTATTATTGATGCATTACACAAATTTATCACAAAATTTACTAGGTTAATAGTTTGTATTAAAAATAAATTAAGTAGCCATTATGTTTCATCACACGCTCTTCTTAGTTGGGAAATTTAATAATTATTATGAGCGTAGTGTTTATCTTTGAAAGGTTTAAGTATTGCAAGTCAAAGTGATACTATTCCAGCGGATAAAACTTGAAAAACTTTTTGAGTGACCACAAACAACACTCAAAAAAGTTTTTCAAGTTTCAAGAGGAAATATTTGTTTGTTTGTTTGCATTGACTATTCAATATAGTCGAGTAGCTTTGGAGCCTATGCTCCAAAGCTACTCGACGAATTTTGATAAAATTTAGCACAGATATAAAGTAGATTACGAGGAAGAGCATATGCTATATTTATTTATCACAGAAAAAAGTACCTACGGCTCGTGCGCAAAGCCTTTTGCGCGCACCCGCGCACACCGCGTTGGCAATATCTAGTATTTGTATACGTATTCTATTGAAACAAATAGAAAAAATTATTAAATATATATCTAGTTGAAAATTCTAGAGAATAAATAAAAAAATCAAAGGCTCTACTTTGAATTATCTAGCAAAATATATTTTAGAATAATTAATTTCTGTACTTCACAGTTCACTGCGTTTGAGGTAAACGTGTTGAAGTAAGCGACGCGATCCAAAGATTTTCAAGAATTATTAATTAATTTTCTATTTTAAATTATTCAGTAAGTTTTATCATAAAATTATTTTGTTATAGTCGACTTTACCACCTACTTACTCACCCTTTGTAATAGAATGTTATGTTTACTAACACCAAACAATGTTGACAATTACTTTTTATTATTTTAGACCCTAAAATACAAAAGTAATTTTCAAGACATAATATATTTATGTTCATATTCGATATTTTACAAAACATAACTGTTGTAAAATTTTGTGTGTACTCTACCTTCTACCTCGTAAGTGACTGCATCGAAACGCCGTACCTGAAAGAGAATATTATGTATTATGTATTTATTACTATCATACCTAGTTTTATTGGTCCATGATCATACTAATAACAGAGAATAAAATAAATAATCAATAATTTAGTATTTATTTGCATTATTTAACTAAATGATGTCATGGGATACTCATCCCAACTTACCTGTCCGGTAGTTGTGGTATAGTATATGGGTACGCGACCCTAGCTATTACTGTCCTATCCCTTGCCCTCCTGGGCGGTAATATCCTACATTTCCTATTTCCCACTCTAACTTCACAATCTTCCTTCCCACACCACCCATCCTTCCCTTTTCCTATTCATATCCTCTCCGCAAATCCGTGGGAACGCAATGGATAATTATAAAAATAATTTAATTATCCAAAATGGCGGCGATGTGGTTCGCCACTCATCACGTCTCGTTCTTGCGGAGGCATAAAGTGACCCATGGAGAGCCGCTTCGCTACGTTGAATGTAAGAGGAGGAATGGATGGTAAGAATGAAAGTGGATGAAGCGAAACAAGTATGTAAGGATCGTAGCAAGTGGAAAGAAGTGGTCTCTGCCTACCCCTACGGGAAAGAGGCGTGATTATATGTATGTATGTATGTATTTAACTAAATGAAGATCATTTACAAACATTTGAAAATATTTAAAAACAGTGAAATAATTTAGAGATGTATTTTGCGTGTACTAGTGATGTGCTATTGCTATAAACAATAACGTTTTGATAACATTCTCTTGTTTAAGGCACGCGCCATAAATTTTCTCTCCTAGTAAACCCAGTCTTATGTAAAATATTCGCTAACATCCCGCCCGCTACTAGTCTCGCATGACTTTAGAAAAACGCTGCAACTAATAATAAGAAATATTAATATAAACATACAAAATTCGAACTCTTTTAATGAAAATGAATGTAGGTACATCGATCTTTAAAAAAAACAGATATTCGGTTAACTTCGGCTTTGTAGAGATAATGTATAAAACAGCTGACGCTAACCGAATATCTCCCGTGCATTTTTTAAGGTTAGGCATAGTTAAGAGGAATATATACTTTCCGGAATCGGTAAGGCCGGGAAAATTCGGAACACTGAAAGTAGAACTCTGCGCTAATACGATAGAGCTGAAAATTGAACACACGAGTGTCTAGACAAATGTAAATATCAAATCTGACAACACGATACTCATATTGTGTTTGGTAAACGTACAAGAGTCTATTTTTATTGCTCTGAATTTTCAACGGCCTTACAGATAATATATACTTACTTAGTCCCAGTCTTACCGGTCTCTACAAATTACAGCTCGAGAACCGGCGAATGTTAGTCATATTGACAAAACAAAAAAGATTTTTCTGATGCGGCACCGACCCTAGCGTTTTGTCCAAAGACTTCTAGACAAAACGCTAGGGTCGGTGCCAAAATAACAACTAAATACACAATCCTCACAACAATTTTAACGTCGCGTCAGAAATATCTTTGTTTCATATGAAATAATGTAATTTTTTTAAGCACAAAGTTGAATGACTATTCTTTACATTAGTACTAGATATATTAAGTCGGTAACATACTAAGCGTTCAGTTTCTTATTTTTAAATATCAGTAAAAAGTACAAAAAGTTGAACTGCTCATTTTAATTCTTATCCTAAATCTTACGTTATGCACTCGGGTAAAATTATAGTCCATTATATTTTATACGGTTCTCGTGAGTGAAGCTTATTTTCTCATTTATTAAAGTTATATAAAACTGTATGGTAAATAGAGTTTGCCTTGCAGGGCACACCCCTGTGTATCGCTCAAGGTATACTTATCGGTGACATTTATAGCCTTTAAACACTGACCTCGTGTAATGTAAATTACGCTTATGTATTACTAAATTGTGTCGAGGAATAATAAGCCTTCGATGCTCGTCGAAGGCGAAGATTTATGTTTGTTCCGAAATTAGTTTTGAAGATCTTCACACCTGCTTGATTAAAAAACTCCTTCAATGTTGCCGTACTTTGTTTTGCTGTTTTATTGCCGTAAGCGAAGTAAGAATTGTAGAGAATCTTGTAGGTACAAAAATATTTGGGGTAATTTTTCGGATAAATTTTATTATTAAAGTAAGTACCTATTATAGTATCAAAATTGTTATCGCTCGATGAAATCGGAGACTGTCGTAGCAAAGCGTAGATAGCCTACGACAACGTAGCTGCGTAGCTTAGCCAAAGCGATGAAAATGTTGTTTAGCCAAAGCGATGAAAATGTTGTTCTGTTTTCAATAGGCATGTATTTAAACTTGCGACAAAACAATTAAATTTTGGATGTGAAAATACCCAATATTGAATACTAAATTACTAAGTTGGCGAAAGAATGTAAGGAACAAAAATATTACAAATCTGGTGACTAAATAATACCATTGAATTTTCCAAACTGGCAGACAGATTATATTTAAGCGAACAAATAACCATCTTGGCGACAATTTGTGAGTACACATTTAATTTAAGAATAGGCACATATATTTTCCCTGATGTAGGTAACTCAAAAACCTTACAAGCAGCAAAACGAGAGCACACAAAAAAAAAACATAAAGGAGCGTACAAAATTTCCAATTTTTAATTTTTCTCGGTTTTAGGGGGGTGTAGATTAATGTGTAGATTAATTTTGAAATTTAAAAATGGCGGATATTTATTTTTCGTAAAATTGATATGAGTGTCGTTTACCAGGTTTTTGGGAGTGCTGGATACGAAAATGACATTCGTTTTGAAATTCCAATATGGCGGACATACTTAATTTTATAAAAATAATATGGGTGTCCTTTTATTGGTTTCTGGGGTTGATTACAAAAAAGTCATCCATTTCAAATTTCCTTAGTAACCCCGCAACCTCATATTTTCGTCATGATGGGAGAAAAAGAAATTTGAAAATCCTGAAGTTTCCAACATTTGTATAGCTTTATACATTCCTAGTATCTCAATGTAGAGCATTTACTTCTTTTTATATAAAATTGATTCTATCTCGGAAACGGTGCATCCTATTGAAAAAATTATGAAAATTTCGCCCCCCTTAGGAATCCTGCAACATCATATTTTCTTCATGATGGGAGAAAAAAAAATTCGAAAATCCTGAATTTTCCAACATTCCTATAAACATCCGTCGTATCTCAATGTACAGCATTTACTTCTTTTTTTTATAAAATTGATTCTAACTCGGAAACGGTGCATCCTATTGAAAAAATAATGAAAATTTCGTCCCCCTTAGGAATGTTGACTTCCTGTCATTTAAGTATTTAACTATACTTAATACTAATTTAGACGCTGCTGTGATAGTGCTTTTATTATTTTGGAAGCCGAATTGTTCTTGTTTAATTATATTATGCTTTTCTATGAACGTCTTTAGTCGCCTGCACATTACTTTTTCGAAAATCTTTGACAAAACAGGTATGAGTGTTATTGGACGATAATTTTGTAATAGTGACTTATCTCCTTTCTTATACAACAGTTTTACTACCGTTGTTTTAAAAATACTTGGAAATGTGCCGGTTTCGAAAGAAAGATTAATCAAATAAGTAATTATGGGTGTTATTTCATTTCTGCAGAATTTTACAACCTTAGTAGATACTCCGTCATATCCTTCCGATTTAGTATTCTTAAGTGATCCAATTACAGTATTTATTTCGGAGTAGGTACATGGATGCAGAAATATGGTGTTTTGAATAGAGATATTATTATTAGTATTAGATGGTAAAGTTACATTTTGTTTATTTGTCAGATTAATTAAATAATTATTAAATTCATTAGCAATGTCAGTAGGATTACACACTATGTCATTATTTTCATTTTTAATTTTATTAATAAGGTCAAAATTATCTAATTTATCATTAACTTTCTTCATGATTTATCATTAACTTTCTTCATGATGGGAGAAAAAAAATTTCGAAAATCCTGAATTTTCCAACATTCTATAGCTATAAACATCCGTCGTATCTCAATGTGCAGCATTTACTTCTTTTTTTTTTATAAAATTGATTCTATCTCGGACACGGTGCATCCTATTGAAAACATTATGAAAATTTCGTTCCCCTTAGGAATCCTGCAACATCATATTTTCTTCATGATGGGAGAAAAAAAATTCGAAAATCCTGAATTTTCCAACATTCCTATAAACATCCGTCGTATCTCAATGTACAGCATTTACTTCTTTTTTTTATAAAATTGATTCTAACTCGGAAACGGTGCATCCTATTGCAAAAATAATGAAAATTTCGTCCCCCTTAGGAATCCTGCAACATCATATTTTCTTCATGATGGGAGAAAAAAAAATTCGAAAATCCTGAATTTTCCAACATTCCTATAAACATCCGTCGTATCTCAATGTACAGCATTTACTTCTTTTTTTTATAAAATTGATTCTAACTCGGAAACGGTGCATCCTATTGAAAAAATAATGAAAATTTTATCCCCTTTAGGAAACCCGCAACATCATATTTTCTTCATGATGGGAGAAAAAAATTTCGAAAATCCTGAATTTTCCAACATTTCTATAGATTACAACCCTCGTATCTCAGTACAGCATTGCCATATTTTTTTTCTATAGTCGCTTCTATCTCAGAAACGGTGCATCCTACTGCAAAAATAATGAAAGTTTCATCCCCCTTATTAACCTAGAAATCGCATATTTTCTTCATGAATGGTATAAAAATTCATAAATCCTGAATTTTGAAAAATTTCTATATATAGCTGGTACCTTGAACTACATAACATACTGTAATAATAATCATCAATTCTAATTAGCATCCCCAAGATCTTTTAATTTAGTATTCATATTCATTTTACGAAGATTGAATATTCTCCATTTTGGAAAATGAAATTGGAAGACAATTTTGTAATCAGAACCCCCAGAAACCTGGAAAAGGACAACTTTATTAACATTAATGACAAAAATTTACGCCATTGTGGAATTTCAAAACAGATTTTATTGTCATACTAGCTAATGCCCGCAACTTCGTTTGCGCAGAACTAACGAAAGCAGAACCCTATTTTTTAAACGGAACCCTAAAATAAAATAAAAGTAGCCTATGTTAGACCTTATAACATAAGCTATCTGCTAGTGAAAGTCCCGTGAAAATCGTTCCAGTCGTTTCATAGATTAGCCGGAACAAACCGACAGACAGACCGATGGACAGACAGACACACGGACAGACAAAAATTAAAAAAATTGGTATTTTATTATAAGTACCGAATATACTTTCAGATTCATTTTGTGAAAAGCTGTTAATTTGAAGTTACAAACAGACACTTCAATTTTATTTATCTGTATAGATTATTCTGCACCCCCAGAAACCTAGAAAATGACACCCATGCCAAAGAAAAACTTACTCCAACAGTATCCGAAAATAGGATTTTCCGTAGTCAGCAAATTGACTTTTTAGCAGCCATTAATTTATCAACCAAATCTGGTTTTATAGCTGCTTATATGGTATAATGGTTACCAACTCGGAAATTAAGTCACCAACTTATAAATGTCAGTGCTAATTTGGATTAAATTTCGCCTCTTTTTATCTGCCGACTTTTGAATTTTTTGTCACCCGAGTGTTTTCGCCAGTTTAGTAATTTAGTCGCCAACATATTAATTCGCTGCCAAATTCAGTAATACAGTATGCTCACATGCAGCCGCCAACTTATTTTTTGTTCGCTCGATTAATTATATCCCTTGTCAATATAATATTTATAAATTAATAATATTTACTACCACTCCTCTACATATATAAATTATTTACCACCCTAAAACTAATCTTGATTATTAATACCAATGATTCAAAAAAATTCACACAATATCAAAGTAACACAACGAAACCATAACAATTCTATCCAGAAATTTAACTTGCAAAACTATTTAGATGCAATCAGCGGCGCTACTCCGAAGAATATTCTATTAACGAAGGCACGCCGGACCGTTTACACTATCCCCTCTCTGCGATTCACTTTGTACTTCACAAGTTTAGTACATGAAATTACTTAAATATTATTATCCTACTACAAATTGTAAATGTGAAAGTTTGTTAAGGATGGATAAATAGATGGATGGATGGTTGGATGTTTTCACGAAAAGTCTAACGTAAAAACAACTGAACGGATTTTAATCAAATTTGATGTGGCGATCGTTTGAGCTTTGGATTGACACTTAAGCTACTTTTTATTCCGAAAAACTACAGGGTTCACGTGGGATACTGCATTTACGCGGGCGTAGCCGCGGGATAAAAGCTAGTAATATTATAATTTATTTCAATTACATTCTTATAACAATTTGTCACATCATGCAGTGTCTGCTGAATGGAATGTAAAAGTTTTAAAACTTCTTAGGATTATTATTCAAAAGCTTCTTCCTCTAAAGTTACAATGGTATTCTCTATCACGTACGATACGTACTACAGGGTGATACGGGACAAAGTTTCCCAGCATTCAGTTATCATTTGTCCCATTTTGCCATTTTAGTAACACACATGCTGAAAATAAGTTTGCTTAGTTACTTTGAGTAGAAGAAAATGAATTCAGTTTATAATGTAAAGTAGGTACAGATTATTATAAGATATCTATGGACGCTTCACACCACGTCAGTCTGGCCCCGTGGTAAGTATCCGAAGAACTTGTGTTACGGGTACCAGACAACGGAAATATATTTAATACTTTTATACTATACTTATATTTAAGATTATTATAAGAAATAAGACACTTTGGAAGATATTATAAGAAAATAAGTACATAACTGTTTTTAATATAATACTATAAATGCGAAAGTTTGTCCATCTGTCTCTTCACGCTAAAACCGCTGAACTTTATATGAAATTTATACTTTGAGTCAAGTCAGAGTTCAAAGTTTATATGGAACTTCGCCATTTCAGCAATAAGAAGTTAAAAATATGTACCTCTGTATTAAGGCTGCTACCAATTTTTTTCGGGTTGTCCTACTGAGGAGGTTAAATGGGAGGTGAAAGATTTTATCGAACTTTGACATTTTAAAACTAAATAGTACATGACGTAATATAATACATCATGAAGAGACACTAGGAATTCGTCTTCCTACTTCTAATATAAAAGTGATTATTTTTCCGACCCAAATATCGACCAATAGAATTGCACCATTCGACGTCACGTGGTACAACCTACATGGTATTATACTGATAATTTTTTGAAAATTTTCTCTGGTAGTTGCTATAACTGTACATTTCGTCTCATGGTGCAATTCTATTGGCCGACATTTGGGACGGAAAAATAATCCCCCGAATACCACACGAGCTTCAAAATTATCTGGCATTTCCCTCAAGGTTCCCTGCAAACAAATAAAGTCGTCAAGTTTTTCAGGAAAAATCAAATCCTGAAATTCGTTCCGTTTCCGTTCGTTGCAAACAAATGAATCCTTCATTTGTTTGCAACGAACCTATCGGGAAATACCCGATAATTTTGAAGCTCTTGTGGTATTATAAGTGAAAATTTGTGAATACGAATGGATGGAGGGATGTTTGTGATTTTTGTATGGTAGTGGTAGGCTTCGGATTCATCCCGAAAAAAATCAGCGTTCCCGTGAAAGATCTAGTGTAGTTAAATCTGTATGTCTGACTGTTTTTTACACTCAAAGTCACAGTTACAGTTTACATTAGGTGATTAAATAGGATTTGTATTTAAATATATATGTCTGTTTTTCACACACAAGGCTCTGAACTGATTTAAACTTTACAGTAATATAGCTTAGACATCAGGATAATGAACAGGCGAAACTATTTTTTGTAACGAACACTATTTCATGCGGGTAGAGCCTCGGGCAAAGCGTAGTAGTCTACAAAGCGTATAAGAACAGTAGCGCCATTGCGGTGGCAGTGTATTTCAGTGGCGAAGGCTGGTTCTCCTTCATAGGGAAGCCGTAGCCTGTATAATAGGTAGGGATTTGGATGAGGGTCGTCAAAAGGTAAGCGGTAAGGGAAGCCGATAGGAGTGGAGTTATAGGAACCCCTCGCCACTGGTGTATTTGTATAATGTATAATGCTTTGCTGGCGTTGAGCTGAGAGTGTGCTAAATACAGAGTGCAGACTGCACGGCGTCGCTGAGCCAGCTGTCGCCAACTCACTAAAAATAACTCAGTGTTATTAACTGTTAACCGACTTATTAAACGAGGAGGTTATCAATTTGTTAATGTTTTTTTCATCGTTCAATTTATGTATGTAACCACTTCTTAATTCTACATAATAGAAAGAGATTGCGTTCCAAAAATATGTAATATACGTTTATCTATCTATCCTTATTGTATTCGTATTTCTGCAACTGTAGTTTTAATACCTTGTAATACCAATAAGGATTTTTATGTAAAACTGTTATAAAAATTAAATATTTTCATGTCAGGTGCAAAATAGCCTTCATCGCGAAACAAAACTCGCGATAGAAAATAGGTTTATTGTTTTTATTCGATTACGGCGAAAGGAAGAGTAATGTTTTTAGTAGTCTATGTATCGAACATGTGTGTTCCATCGTAGTGATGAAACTACTGACCCGATGTAAATGATCGAGATGTCAATAGATTCGTAATAATGGCCCGGGTAAAATAGGCTTTAGTTTGCGTAGTTGGGTTATAGTTTTTAACTTTTACTTTTATCCTATTAATATTATAAATGTGACAGTTTGTAAGGATGTATGGATGGATGGATGTTTGTAACTCTTTCACGCAAAAACTACTGAACGGAGTTCGATGAAATTTGGTATGATAGTAGTTTAGGCTCTGGATAAAAACATAAGCTCCTTTTTATCCCGATAAAGTACAACGTTAAATACACTATCGGGTATATTGTATTTACGCG
This sequence comes from Glaucopsyche alexis, assembly GCA_905404095.1. NCBI lineage: Eukaryota > Metazoa > Arthropoda > Insecta > Lepidoptera > Lycaenidae > Glaucopsyche > Glaucopsyche alexis. The sequence continues at coordinate 7,914,754 of FR990043.1, read as the reverse complement.
GGCGGAGCCGCGGGAAACAGCTAGTAATAAATATTTTAAGTTATATTCTGCTGTAATAAATCAAAGCACAATGAAGTTAGGTGATGTAGTACAAAGTTATATCGCCTGTGCATTTGGACTAGTTTATTGCGACAACATTACAACTCTGGCGTACGGTAATATTGACGCTTTTGGAATTATTGCGTCGATGTTAAATATCATCATCACCATTTAATAATAATAATAATATCTACAGACGCTTCACACCACGTCAATCTGGTCTCGAGATAAGTATCCGAAGAACTTGTGTTACAGACAATATTACAGACACCTTTTAATATGTAATATAAGTACCAGACAACAGGAAGTATATATAATCGATGTTATGATTTATTTTTATTATGTAAGTAATACTGAATTTTATTTATTATAAGATTATACAATTTTACAATAAAATAATAATAACTATCTACTTTAAATTATTTACAGACTAAAAGAAAGAAAGAAACAAAAAAACTAAAAAAGATAAAACTGAAGTAGGTACAAGATATGCTATAAAACAAAGAAAAGCTCTAGGTCGTCCCCATCAGGCAGAGTGCCTATCAGGCTCAAAAAATTCCTTCGCTGGATGGCTTTGCTAAATCTTTGAGCCAGATAGGTGCCGGCTCTGGGGTCTCGGGTGGCCTCTACGAGTTTTTTCGAAATTTCTCCGAATAGTTTGTGTGCCCCCGGACCCCATGTGCCTAGGGTTTCAACCCCAAACGGTTCAAATAAGAGATCCGTACTAAGGTTCTCATACTTGCGCCGCTTGAGGTTTTCTGCCTGATTTGCGGCCGCACCTGCAGTACTTGAGGTGCCCTGGACATGGGACTGAGCGAGTGTATCGACGCAAGTAGCGTCCCATACAAGAGCCCGTCCCATTGTATATATTGTAATACATTTATACTATACACACATTTAAGATTTTTATTACCTACACATAATATTAATTACACATGTATGACCCAGGAACACAGAAAACTTTTTGTGTTCTTGGCGGGATTCGAACCGTGACCTCCGGTTTGAGCGCCAACGCTAACAGCTAACCACTGAGCCACCTATGTTCTCACTGCTCGTATCCAATATAAAACTGCAATGTACAAGACCACGGCCGCTCATGCTCTGAGTTATTTACACTAATGACCGAATACTTAAACACTAATCAAAATTAAGAGCCCTCCTATTCACAAGCTGTCGCTTTCTCTGCTAGCTGAAACGACAAGGACAGCATGTGACTTGAGCGTCACTTAATTTAACTATCGTTCCAGTATGCACCGTATATTGTACTATATTCGGACATTATGTTTAATAATACCAAAGCTTACACTTTCCGCAACAGGTATGTTCCATAAATAACTTTTGTTTATAAAAGGAGCCTCAGTGATAGGTAATGTTATGCGTTTTATTTTATGCTTATTGCTTAGGTGCCTCATCTTCATTGGATGGGGTTTCTGATTCTGCCTGTGTTTCAAATAATTTGTATTAAATTTGTTTTAGTTTTGTTTTATGGCAAGTGGCGAATTTAAATTCGAATAGATTTTTTCTTCTTATATCTATCGTAATATAATAAAGAGGAAAAGTTTGTTTGTTTGTTTGAATCGAATAGACTCCGAAACGACTGGACCAATTATGGTGAAATTTGGCACAGATGTAGAGTAGACCACGGGAAAGGACATAGGCTACTTTTTATCTCGGAAAATGTACGGTTTCTGCGAAATTATTATTTGCGCGCACGAAGTCGCGGGCAACATCTAATCTTATATATAAAAATGAATTGCTGTTCGTTAGTCTCGCTAAAACTCTAGAACGGCTGGACCGATTTGGCTAATTTTGATCTTAAAAAAAATCGTATCACTTGAGGGAAGGTTTAAACGGTGGGTTTCAGTTCATAGCTGTTAAGGCAGAACAACGTTTGTCAGGACAGCTAGTTATATATAAAAATGGATTGCAATTACAATGTCTTGCTAAAATTCAAGAACGGCTGGACCGATTTGGCTAATTTTGATCTTGAAATAATTGTAGATGTTCAAGGAAGGCTTAAACGGTGCGAAATATCTAAAATGACAATTGCGATAGCTAGTTAAATAAGGAAATTGAAAAATACGTGAGTTGCAAAATGAAACGACTCCATTTACCATATTTAGTATTACAAGGATGCTTACCGAAAAGCCATTATACTGTAACTCAAAAAGTCAGCTGTTTTGTACCCACTACAACGTCAAGGACTCTCGACGAATATCGGGAACCGTTAATATTTTTTCGACGTTTTAGGGGTGCTGAAAGCCTTTTATAACGAACGTTTTTCGCGATCGAGGGTCATTATAAAGTGGATATTATAAAGAGTGATATAATTTATTAACTTCTAAAGATGCAACATTAAAAATTCAGCTAAGCAATTTTAATCTGCGTTAGTTTTTGTGTACTACTGGGAGTAGTAAAAACTTTTTGAGTGTTACAATAAAGACACTAGAAGAGCGAATTACTTTTATGCAGATCCGTTTCACGTTTTTGGAGGAACTCGCCTGCAATCCGTACAAATCCGATTTACGTTCAATTTCCTAGACTTCTTATACCAAGTTTACTCCTGCCGTGCGAAAATGTCCCTTACCGCGACGCTATAAACCCGTAAATCTTTTGTTTTTTAGTTTAGTTTAGTTTTTTAAGTTTCTAAAAATATTTTCTCATTCTTGAAAGTAAAGTTACGTACTTATTCTTGTACGTATTGCTGTGTATAAACATTTGAAATAATTATTAAATCCCTGCGTAAATACAGTATCCCACAGGAATACTGTACTTTTTCGGGATAAAATATGTTAATCCAGAACTTAAACTACTACCATACTAAATTTCATAAAAACCATTTAGTAGTTTTTGCGTTAAAGAGTAGCAAACATCCTCATCTACTCATCAACCTCATCCTACTAATGTTATAGATGTGAAAGTTTGTAAGGATGGATGGATGGATGGATGTTTGTTACTCTTTCACACAAAAACTACTAAACGAATTTCGCTAAAATTTGGTATGGTAGTAGTTTAGGCTCTGGATTAATACATCTTTTGTTCATCATATTTTTGTTTTTTTATCCTAAAATGTACAGTGTTGCCACGGGATATCCGATACATTTACGCGGGCGTAGTCGCGAGAAAGCTACATCCATGCATCCATCCATCCTCACAAACTTTCACATTTACTTATAATAGTAGTACGAAGTAATGTAGTTTAACATTCTAACGGCCTGTTTCAATAACCTATCTATATCTATTTGTTAGAAACGTCAATTTTTTTTATTGAATTACGATCTTTTTTAACCAATAGTTATAGACAGATAGGTTACGAGTATCAAAACGGGCCGTCTTTTCTGTCTTATCTGCGGTAAAATGCCAAGCGTCTTATTTTCTAAAATATAATATAACGCTCCAAATAGTTAAGGAAATGGAATATATATTAGAGCTGAACATCACACAGAGGAAAGCGTAGGTGGTGGTAACATATCGCTTATGAGCAAAGCGAAAAGCGAAATAGACACCAAGCAGACTTCCCCCGCGGCACATTTATAATTTTTATGGCGGGCATTTGTTACCGTCTTGTCACCTGGCCTAACTAATTTATACTTGAACATTTTAATTGAAAAATGTATTTATAAATACATTTAAAAATTATTAAAATAATAACAACACACATAACCTAAGAATAATTATAACTCACATTACCGTGCGTTTGATAAAATGTTGTAGCACGTTACTTTACGTTACGTTTACGTTAATAAACAAGGAATTTATGGCTGAATTCCGATTACTAGGCAATTCCTAGTGTCAACAAATAAAAACCGGCCAAGTGCGAGTCGAACTCGCGCACCGAGAGTTCCGTACAAACTTATAATAAAAAATAATGGTTCACGGTTTATGCATAAGGTTTATGTTTATTAATTATTTTTTTTTTAATATTTGAGTTGATTGAATGAAAGGTAAATTGCGGTTTACGATTTATTACGTATTAAAAAAAAACTACTTACTAGATCTCGTCAAAAATAATTTTCGGTGGAAGTTTTGTACATCATATTATATTGTTTTAGTTTTATCATTCTCAAAATTTAGAAGTTACAGGGCCACACATTTTATCACTTTGGAAGTGTCTCTCGCGCAAACTATTCAGTTTATAAAAAAAAAAGATATTAAAAACCTCAATATAATTTTTGAAGACCTATCTATAGATATCCCACACGTATGGGTTTGATGAAAAATTTTTTTTGAGTTTCAGTTCTACCTAAGTATGGGGAACCCCCAAAATTTATTGTTTTTTTTTATATTTTTGTGTTAAAATCTTAATGCGGTTCACAGAATACATATACTTACCAAGTTTCAACAGTATAATTCTTATAGTTTCGGAAAATAGTGGCTGTGACATACGGACGGACAGACAGACAGACATGACGAATCCATAAGGGTTCCGTTTTTTGCCATTTGGCATCGGAACACTAAAAACGATAACTTTATCATTAAATACATTGACCTAACATTATGTAAACCGGATTCCACATAATATATTAACAGGAACTTTTTACACCCGTAATTAATAACCGCTAAGAGCGATTTTCTCGACAGGTAATAAATTATACCGCAGCGTCACCTGGCGATTACGGAACGCAATTAATTTTACAAGGACGCAGGTGGCCCGGTGGGCCGGTGGGCCCGGTGGGCTTTTGACTCGTTTCGGGCTAGGTCTTTCGACCCAATGGTGAACTATTAGGCCTGAAGGCCTTAAGGTACTCTGGTCTGACAAGCTGTCAATTCATTGGTTGGTTCGGTCGATGGGCTATCAGGACTAATAGAATACAATAATATGCGGATCTGTAAGCTCCGTTGCATTTCTAATCATTGATATTAAAATCTTTGCACTTCGCAATTCACTTTCTACTTTGCAATTCATGTTTACACAGAAAATTAATATCGATACCTATATTAATAGCTCTTAACATTTTTTTTCAAATTAAATACTTAAAAATGAACGAATAACTCGTAAATCTAATATTATATGGCTGGACATATACCTTATAGATGTGTATGCTTAGTATGTAGGATAAGATTAAGAAAATGAATCAATTTACACAACTTTTGTTGTATAAGAATTAGTTAAAGTGTAGAAAATTGTATTCTCGCGTGTCAACCGACGATAGCAACACAATATGTGATTCTTTTCAATTCACTTAAATGTAAACCATCTACACGCTTAAATCACCGGTTATAAGAAATTGAATTCTTACGAAACCATTAGAGTTAGAACAAAGAAATAAGTAAAGTGGTTTCATTAACTGACTGTTCTTACATTAATTAATTTTGGTCAAATATATTTTTATATTTTTTGATTCCATTTTAAACCAGTAATTTAATACATCTATGATTTTAAACACATCGTTTTGTAAGACGTAAGTTATTTTTTAATATTGTATAATATAAGCCTTTGCCTTAAGGTAGCAATTCACTTACAAAGCAGCTATAACATTAAAAAAAACACCTAAAATGGCGACTTGGCCCGCATCCGAACAGCTGGCGGCTCCAAACGCCTAACAACTTATAAAATATAATAAGCTCCCTGAATCTTAGACATCACCGTACTTTGTTTACTTAAGACACTTATCTGCTCACCTCATATTCCTTTTTAAATTCGGTTACAATTATTCATCTATGAAATACCTTCGTAAACCTCATAATTGTATGGTTATATTTTAGTTTCCCTGCCCGGCCTCACCTTGATTCCTGTCACTGTGTGTCTGCTCTATGAATGCACCGGCTAATTAGCTGCCAAGCTCACCGTACTCCATTAGGAACGATTAGAGCCGCAGTGGAGGCCGTGCGTGCCAAGTGACATGGAATAAATGCGGTCAACTTAGCGCATGCTATTTCCCGCGGTGTGCAAAGCAAAAAATTAAAGTGATAAAATAACATATAAGTAGACGTAGTAGGATATAACTATAAAGTAAGTTTTACTTATTAAATGTGTAATTAGAACTGTCTCTTCTATTAAGTAAGTCGGCGAATAGTCGGCCACGCCGACAACGGTCTCGGGGATTTCTGTAACGCTTTGTTTAGTGCGAGCGTTCTCTTAAGATACAAGACAGTCTAAAGACTGATTTTTGCATTACAAAATATATGAAGATGCGCTCATTTGAAACAAAACGTCTCACAGGCGAGACTATCTTGTAAATAGCGACAAGAACTGCATGGTGACAAGTCTGACCAACGAGTGTCGTTTTCCCTTTTATACCCGACTGGGTTATTATTTTCGCGCGTATGTAACTAATAATATCTAATTGGCCTCTTTACAACTGTCTTACCGGCTACTCGGCCAATATCGTAATTGAGGTACTTCGAAAGTAATTAAAAACTGCTACCAAATTTATTAATTCAGTATCGCACGGGAACACTGTTTTGGATAAAATGTAGCCTCTGTTTTAATCCAAAGCCTAAACTTCTATCATACCAAATTTTATCAAAATTCCTTTTTTAGTTTTTTCGTGAAAAGGTAACAAACAAATCCATTCATACATCCTTCCTCACAAATTTTCATTTATAATATTAGTAGGATAGCAGTAGAAAGTAGGATTTTAATACACTGAAATTGGAGATTGTAGCCACTAAAAACGTGTAATAATCAGGCGAAAATGTTCGTAAAAGATGTTAGAATAATAATTATATTATGGAAGATGATAAAAATATTATAGTTGCTGACTTTGTCTGTCGAGTGACTTTCCGAACGTAAGAGACAATGATAGTAACATTGAATAGCTAATCAGTTTTCTAAACGTTTTTATTACTAGGGGCTTAGTATATTAGGTAGGTATTAACATAATATTTATAACAGCCTCCGTGGTCCAGTGGTTTAGAGCTTGGCTATCGACTCCGAGCTCGTGCGTTCGATTCCCGCGTTGGAATAACAAAAAAATATTGTTTCCAAGTTTGGTTAGGACAATGCAGGCTGATCACTTGATTGTCTGAAGAAAGATGATCCATGCCTCGGATGGGCATATAAAAGGTCGGTGCTGCGCCTGATCTCTCGCTAGTCGTGTCGGTCATCCGTCCCACAGGGTTACGAGAGTAAAGGAAGAGAGAGTGCTCTTCTGTACTGCGCACACACTTGGAGAGAAACCAGGCCTGCTACGCGGGAGTTACTTTAACTCCCGCGTAGCAGGCTTGGTTTCAGTGAAACCGGCCACCGTCACTGAAATCGGTATGGGGAGCTACTAATAGCTCCCCATACCGATTTCAGTGACAGTATTATTATTAACATATATATGTTAATCAAATTTTTATACAGTTAACATAATAAAGTTATGGAAGCGAAAGTTTATTGTAAATGTAAAAATCAAAAAGTCCGTACTTAAGGAAATTTACAAGAAAATGGCAGAGAAGCCTTCGGTAAAGTCCTTTTGATGAACAAACTTTTAATTGGGTAAACAATTTATTGTTAACGAAGTTACAGCCGATGGCCCGAACTCGCGGATATTTTTAGCTTTTAAGGTTTAAGATGAGAGGATCAAAAGTTAGTGACTAAAATATCTTATTATCTGTAAATTTGTGTTAAAACTGTCCATAATTTTATGTAAAAAGCTTTAATTTCTATAAAAGTTTCTGCTTCTGATATACGAATAGTAGGTACGTTAATCCAACTGGAGAAGTTAAATTTCATTTTATCACTAAGACCTGCTTATATTTTCCGTTCCGTACCCAAAGTGTAAGAAACGGAACTCTATTACTAAAACCTCGCTGTCTGTCCGTCTGTCACCAGGCTGTATCTCCTTAATGGTAATAGCTCGACAGTTAAAATTTTGCAGATGTTTTGTACGGAACCCTTCGTGCTCGAGTCCGACTCGCACTTAGCCAGTTTTACAAAAAATATGCAAAAAGACTCCTCCTTCTGCATATTTTTTGAAATTTAAAGTTTATTTTAGATTAATAACTCAAACTACCATCTGTTTGTAAAATAACAGTAGATGTTGGTTATTTATACACAATTGTCAATCTTTCAATTGCATTCCACATACAACATTTACATCTATTACGTATCTTAGTCCTAAGACGCAAAATAACCCTAAAAAAGTTGAAAATTAAAATATTAGTGTTATAAATCAGTGTAAGCTGTAAAGATAATTTAGACTGTAGCTACGACATTTTAAAAATTTATAATTTAACTGGGCAAGTGAAGTTTAGAGCTGCTATATGCAATTAACATAAAATATTTACACGATGCTTAAGCTAAACAATGTTTTGTTCACTACTGTCAAGCGACTTTTCCAACGTATCAGACAAGGACAAAACATGGTATAGCTTACCCATTGTATAAATATTTTTATTAGTAAGAGGTTAATGTTCATGATTTATTTATTCTCAATTTAATCACCTGTAATTATGGTGGTATGCGGGACGTGACACAGTGTGGTCATATTCATATACCGTACAGATGTAGATCACTTAGAGTAATGACTGCTCCAAGTGTAATTCATTACGGCCTTACCACCACTATTACTTATTGCGTAGCTTCTGTGTATTATTATGCATACAGGCTAAGTTCACATCGAGATTCGACATTCGATGTTTGTGGATGCTGTAAAAATATGCATAACAAGCCATTACCCGCGGCTCCGCCCGCGTACATTCAGAATCTCTCGGGAACACTGTATTTTTTCGGGATTAAAAGTAGCATGTGTTTTTAATCCAGAGCCTAAACTACTACCATACCAAATTTCATCGAAATCTGTTCAGTAGTTTTTGTGTGAAAGAGTAACAAACTTTCACATTTATAATATTAGTAGGATAGTAGGATATGCAGCACCGCGTAGCACGACGCCGCGTGCAATTTCGATTTCATATAAGATTTCGTCTTGGTATGAACTGACCCTCAAGTTTCTCATGTACTATCGAACAAGTTGTTGCTTGACCAGATGTAAGATGAAACTCGCATAACAGCGATACGATACAACGATCGTGCGCACGCACACATGCTCACCTGTAAATACGTAGTTCAACCAGATCTGCAGTCGTTGCGGTCACTTTCTTTGTATTTAAATATTTTGAGGCGTCCTGGTGTAAAGTAAAATGTTTAGAAACTGATTAAGCAGGAAATTTGTCAATATTGTACTTGACCCAAAAATCCAGAAGGCAATACGTCTGCTTTTTTCCTGGTTCATTACATAAATAAGACTAATCAAAGAAGGGTGCGTTATTTTTAGTGTATTTCACGCATCACAAAATCTCTATAATCTTGATTTCTGTACTTATATGGAAATTGCTGCTTTATGAGTTTTAATGATAAATCACAGAATAAATGGTAATATGATTTGCCCAGCTATGGCCTAGTAACCAAAAGATCTAGGCGTTTTAAGATATGACTATATATCTATAGTCTTATTATTTATATAAGGTATCCCTAATCGATTGATATGAATGCATGTAGTTTATAAAACAAACTAACAAGCGGTTGGAAAATGATTTCCACTATCCCTTGTTTGCATTTGCCATACCTATTAACACAATTAAACATGATATTTAATATCGTAGTCATTTGCTGGGTGTGGCAGAGAAGTTTTAAGTTCTATCGCTACATTTATCTCGTTATATTTTTATTGATAAAGCAATGAATTTTAACAAAACAGTAGTTTATAAATCGTAAAAATTGCCGGTAAAAATTGCACTCATTTGAAACCTGCCCAATTGGCACGCAAAAATATATCACATACGTAGTAAAAATGTAACTCTCCTTTTGGAAAATTAATCATAGAACTCAGTAAACTAAACCACTCTCATCATCATCTCAATTAAAAATATTTAACGACCTACGAAGTGGACGCGGGACAGCCAGTATTACAATAGATAAGTTAATGTTAATCAACTTATCTATTGTAATACTGGCTGTCTCGCGTCCACTTCGTAGGTCGTTAAATATTTTATGTAAATTTGTGAACATGAAAAAAAAAATGTGTATGCAATCGCATACACATTTTTTTTTCGTGTTCACAAATTTACAAAATTAAAAATAACCAACCAATTATACAATAAACCAATATTGTTTACATACATACATATTATAATCACGCCTCTTTCCCATAGGGGTAGGCAGAGAGCGCCTCTTTCCCATAGGGGTAGGCAGAGACCACTTCATTCCATTGCTACGATCCTTACACACTTGTTTCGTTTCATCCACTTTCATTCTTACCATCCTTTCCTCCTCTTACATTCAACGTAGCGAAGCGGCTCTCCATGGACCACTTTTCGCCTCCGCGAGAACGAGACGTGATGGGTGGCGAACCACATCGCCGCCATTCTGGATAATTAAATTATTTTTATGATTATCCATTGCGTTCCCACGGATTTGCGGAGAGGGTAGGAATAGGGAAAGGGAAGGATAGGTGGTATGGAAGGAACATTGGTAAGTTAGAATGGGAAATAGGAAATGTAGGATATTACCGTCCAGGAGGAGGAGGGATAGGACAGTAATAGCTAGGGAAGCCGGGGTCGCGTACCCGTATACTATACCACAACTACCGGACAGGTAAGTTGGGATGAGTATCCCATGACAATTGTATAATATCCACAAAGTTACTGCTCGAGTAATTTCTAAACATTTACCTTTGCACTATGTTCTCAAAATATTTAAAAACAAAGTAAGTGACGCAACAACTGCAGACGTGATTGAACTACGTATTTACAAGTGTGTACATTCAACGTAGCGAAGCGGCTCTCCATAGGCCACTTTTCGCCTCCGCGAGAACGAGACCTGATGGGTGGCGAACCACATCGCCGCCATTTTGGATAATTAAATTATTTTTATGATCAATTATTTTAAATTGCTATTCATAATTTAGTTTCTTCTTATATAATATGTATATTATAATATTTTCCCTGTAACCAGTAACACTGAAAATACCTATCACTGCATTTATTTTAAACCACAATAGTATTTTCTGGTACTCAGGCTAATAAGTATAAATATCACTAGCTGTTTCCCGCCGCTCCGCCCCCGTAAATATAGTATCGGGTATCCCGCGGGAATACTGTACTTTCCCGGAATAAAAAGTAGCCTATGATTTAATCCAGAGCCTAATTACTACTACCATACCAAATTTTATCGAAATCTGTTCGGTAGTTTTTGCGTGAAAGAGGAACAAACATCCATCCATACATCCTCACAAACTTTCACATTTATAATATTAGTAAGATAAGGCTTTTTAAAAATGAAGTCTAAAACTCATTATTCGTAGGCTTTATGAGTTTTATAATAATAATAATAATAATAATAATAAAGCGTTTTAAAACAATGAGGATCGAGGGCGCTACGACGTAGGCCGGAGCTACGCTGCCGTAGGCCATGCTACGCGGTTTTAATTATGCGAAGTCAGAAAATGAATAAAGTCATAATTATGATACTGTGTCTTTTGTTGTATGGCTTAATGTGAATGAGGCATTACTTTAATTCATCACTTTCGACGTCTTATCTTATGTTGGCATTAAAGTCTAAGCGTGGCTTTTGTTTTATTTTTTTTAACAACTAAAAATGAGTAGCAAGTAAAAGTTTAAATTAAGGTGCGATCAAATAGTTCATTTTTTTTATTACATCGTCTCTTTAAAATATAAAACGACAAGTATAAATTTAATACGAATACAAAACAGAAACTGCAGCACAAAGAACCTACATACGGACACTAAACGTTCAAAGCTAAAACATTTTCCGCCTAACATTTCAACTGACAACTCTTCAATTCCCGATTGTTTAGGATTTCAAAGCGAGGATTTCGAACGGATCATCTGACGCGCGGCGTACGATGACGTCACGACCCCTCCCCCCTCGCACGCCAGCTCCTCCCTCCCCGCCATCGCCCCCGGGGATGGGGGAGGCAGGACCGAGGACGTTAACGTTGGCCAAAAACAACATCGATTTAATGTTCAACCAATGAATAGATTTATTTCGCTACACAAATTGTGTCAGCCCTGACCCGAGACCCGAGAACCCCTTGACCGACGTTACAGTTACTCATAGGACTAGTAATAATATGACGGATGCTATAATCATAGATCATGTTATGGTTAGATTGTTTAAATCTAATTATTATTTTTAAACAAAAAATTAAACCGACTTCCAAAGTAAAAATACACGAAAAAGTATGAAATAAAACTTAATCTCTAAATAATTCCCCTTTCAAATTCGGCTAAAATTTTTACTATTTCTCTACTCAATCTTCTTAATTTTGAAATCGGCACCAGCCCAAACAATATTCTACAATATTTTATACAACTTACGTTCATATTTGCTGGTACCGACTTCAAAATTAATAAGATTGAGTAGAGAAATAGTAAAAATTTTAGCCGAATTTGAAAGGGGAATTATTTAGAGATTAAGTTTTATTTCATACTTTTTTGTGTATTTTTACTTTGGAAGTCGGTTTAATTTTTTGTTTAAAAATAATAATTTCACCCTTTTTAGTGATATATTTTGTTAAGTTATTATTAATACGTCTTAAGAACGTCTAAACTAAACGATCGAATGTATAATTAAATACTCGCCAAGCTTCCATTAGGTATTGCTATTAAGATGATGATGATGATTACTGTAAGTTATAAAGTGGCATATGCTTGCAGTTATTTAAACAATGCCGAAATTTCCAAACGCATATCTTTAAAGACTGAGGAGTTCTGTACAGTGCTTTTGGATCCAGGGTATACCTAGGTACAATATCTTATTTTTTTGGTAGTATATGCTTGTGTTACTTCAGTAAAAGTCAAAATCACTATATGTGTGGATATAAATTTTGAGGAGTTCCCTCGATTCCTCATGGCTCGCATCATCAGGTTTCCACTTTAGTGACTAAAGGACTAATTTCGAATTAAACCCTTTACAACAACAAAAGAATTTTGCAAATAGGTTCATAAACGGCAGAGTAATGTTCAATGATCTCCGTGTTAGTGTAAAATACTATGAGAAATACCTTTTATATCATCATAATCTGATGATGTATGGTGTGATAGTGGTGATGATGATGATGATTACTCTAACTGACAAGGTGGCATATGCTTGCAGTTCTTTAAACAACGCTGAAATCCCCAAACATGTATCTATAAGGAGTCAGGAGTTCTATTCTGTACTTTTGGATCCAGGGTATACCTTGGAGCAAAATCTTACATTTTGGTAGCATATGCTTGAACTACTTCAGAAAAAGTCAAAATCACCATATGTGTCCATAAAAATTTCGAGGAGTTCCCTCGATTCCTCATGGATCCCATCATCAGGTCACCACTTTGATATCAAAAGGACCAATTTGGGATTACACCCTATACATCACAGAAAAAATTTTGAAAATCGGTCCACAGGCGGCGGAGTAATCGTTGAACATACAAAAAAAATAAAAAAAATAAAAAAATATATACAGCCGAACGTATAACCGCCTCCTTTTTTGGGAAGTCGGTTAAAAACAGAATAAGAACGACGATAGATAAGATAGATAGGATATTAAAACGGACCGTCGTCGTCTTTATTATTATTTTTAATAATAAAATATATATTTTTTACTTATTATTAATAAAATAAAAAGTAATAATAATTTAAACAGGTTTTTGTTTATCTCGATAAAATTACAATGTCATCTTCAAAGTACAAAAATAGCCCAGCTGCGTGCAAGGCTGAGACTATCTGTGGCCGGTGGTCTAACGAGGAGGAGGTGGTCTAAGAAATATAAGTATAAATAGGTAATTGTTATTTGTCAAAAACCTCCCGCCTTCGTCGCACCTACTTACAATATTCACAAAAATCGAGTAAATCTTAATTACAATTAATAACTCCAATGCAATGTCATAAATAAATAAAAATAGAATAAACACAATTCACTTGTCTAACGAACATTATTACAATTATACATGTCTGCCAGGAGCGAGATTCAAAACAGATCTACGAATAACCAACACTTCTTATAAATATAGGTACTTCTGTAGTATATTTGCGCTTAGAAATAGTAAATGTCAATAAATCATGAGTATAATATTATAATTATAATGTTATGTCAAAATGGCTTCCTGTAATTGGTCAATGTGAACACGGCGTCATTGGGTCATTAGGCATTTTCGATATTTCACTATCTTTTTAACGCGAATAGATCATTTCTACAGAATCTGGTATGAGAAATTCTTAGTTATCTAGTAAGAACTAAGAAGCCAATACAGTCGTAAAAGATTTTACGATGTGTTTTCACTGACGCGGTAGAGTGCCAGAGCATATTTATGTGTTACGTAGAAAAATAGAATTAATTAAGTATAGGGAAACATTACGCTAATCTATATTTATGTGACGCCTTACTATAGCGAACTTATAGCATTCAGGAAATATTTTTATTATACCAAAGGCGATTGTGATTTTTTGCGTATTTGAAACTTTTGAATTGTTAGTATTTAGCCTAAATTGGGACGTAGGTTTTTTGCTATTTTCTAATAAAAATGTACAGTTTAATTGAAAAATATACCTAAGTTCTTCGCGAACGAAGTCGCGGAAAAAAGTTAGCACTATTTCACTCAATATACAAAGATACGTTCTTGGTGTCATGCGAAAGATATCTCAATAACTTTGAAGGGTCTTTTTTTGCTACGGTATCTCAAACATTTTTAGATTAGCTTTCATTATTGTTTTCTTTGTTCAAATTCTACAACGCCAACACATTTTATTTGTCGTTTGCCATTTGAATTAATAGCCATTTGAAGAATAAAAAAGAATTTTCCCGCAATATGTATTATAACGCCAAATCTAAAACCGAAAAGTGAATAAAATAAAACCCACGCTTTTATCGTTTTGGCAGCGGGTTCGAGTCCGGTCCGGTCTAAATGAGGCCGGGCAGAAAGGCTTTGTTATTTGCTCACGTTCGCACTGCACCGGGATGCGGGCATATTACCCCCCTCTCCCTGCGACTCCCCGCAGAGCGATGGTAAATATTGCATGTCCTGCGCCCACTTACATGCGGCATGTGTCTTAACGTTGCACCATATTCAAAGTGGATTTGTGTTCGATTCTTTTCCCTATTTAGGCCAAAAATCTTTACAATGCGACGCATGACGATATGTATAGTTGATAATTAATTGGTATGTACTTTGTTACTTTGGTAGGTTAGAAGAGGAATACGAATGGAGTACAGTCTTCCTTAGTCAGGACAGGACCAAAAATTATATAAAAGTAAAGATCTGACTTCTTATATTGATATTTGTAATTTAAAAGAGTTCTTTCTTAGTTAAATCTGACAATTTTTAGCAAGAAGCCTGTTTAAAAATGTGTTTTACATTTCACAAACGACTCGCGTAAGTGAATCGCTGCACGAGTAATATTCAAATGTTTTGTTTGGGACATAAGTAAGCACAATACAAAAGGCAAACAAACACTTGTTCAGCGAGCAGAGCGCTGATGCGTTCCGCTCGCAACATAAAGGTAAAACTGAGTTGACTTTATGATGCAAGTTGCTTACAATTTGATAAAATATTGTATATAAATGAGCAGAACGTATTTTTTTCGTTTTTTCATTTACGTGGAGCAATACGTGGAGAAAAAACTTTGAGTACAGTTTTACGAGAATTGTGCGAACGGAGGAGTATGAAATTTTGCAGTTACATTTTATTTGGAGGAAGGTATGCAGAAAGCTAATGTACTTAAATAATGCTTAAAAATGCATAAAGTTAATAAAAATAAAGTTACATACACCACCTCACTAACTTTACCATGCGTTTGTATATTAACAGTAAATTTTCAACATAGATATATTATTTTTAATATAATATAATATCTATGTGTATTATATTAATTTTCAATAAAAATATTGACTTGTTTCCATAGATATATGGAAATACTGCTTGCTTTACACAAGTTAACCTTTTTTTCACAGACAATATTTACTATTTATTTTTATGTTTATAAATTTTTTATTGCATAAGAAGCAAAATAACCTTCAAAAAGTTGAAACTTAAAAATTTATGTTATTATGAATTATGCTCGAATTTCGACCTCTAGTGATAACAATTAGGTACCCTTAGCTATTATAAAATTATTCAGATTAATTTTATTATATATTATATGCTTATAGCGGCAGAGGCTTATAGAGAGAGCTGGTTAGTTAAAGGCTCTGATAGTTTTTGATTACATATAAATTAAGGTTTCGAAAATTCCCTTCATTATTAACCACTAAAACAGATAACAAATCTACGAATTATTGAAACAAATCCAGTGGTAATTTGGCTTATCACGGCGCAGGCGGTATTGTATTGGCCATGTTCGGGTATTGGTTTTCCTGGGGCAATTAATTGGCGCCCGAATTGGCGTCCTTTGTTCATCACACGCTTATAACGTCGTGCTCGATGCTCAATGCTAATGCTCATAATATCGCCTGATGGAACATTTCGCACAAATTACACGTGAAATACGTCAAAACCATTTTTATGTCCATTTCACTCAGACTTGATTATAATTAATCTGACTTTTAAAATGAATACTTTATGGTTTTAAAATGTATGCAAGCATCAAGTTCCTGCTCGACTATTTCTAAGCATTTTTCTTTGCACTAGGACGCCTCAAAATCGGCGCTGTTAAGCGATTTTCATCCTATTCAACTTGTTCGATTGTGCATAATCCAAAACCATTATTATGTAACGACTGTACCTAGCATAATAATAATAATATGTATGGATGCTTCACACCACGTCAATCTGGCCCCGTGGTAAGTTCTCAAAGAACTTGTGTTACGGGTACCAGACAACGGAAATATATTTAACACTTTTATAATATACACATATTTAAGATTTTTATTATATTGTACATATATTTAGTACACATCCATGGCCCAGGAACACAGAAAAATGTTTTGTTCCTTCGGCGGGATTCAAACCCGCGACCCCGGCATGAGCACGTTCAACCATTGAGTCACAGAGGTCGTCAATAATATTATAATAGATTGTGATTATTACAGACAAAATTAAGAAAATAATATATAAATTGCGAAATTAAAAATATTTTGCAAGTTCGCAAAATAGCTTGAATAGTTAGCCTTTTTACATACAACATTCTGTGAAATATTTCGTAAAAACTCGTTTAAATTCCCAAAAACCTATTGAAAAGCTTGAACAAAATTAATCCGCGAAACTATTAAAGCCTGTACGGTTTATCTGCACGTAAAAATATTTACAATACTGAAATTATGTTCCTTTCAAACTGCTCTTTTAATGATTTTCCACCATTTTAATGGGAAAAAATATGTAAATTGCGGATACTCTTGATTGCTTTCAAATTAAAATGTTAAATTTAAATTGACGTTTTTGAAGTCCCGAATCCCAGTAGTACAGTTTTTACAGATATTTTGACTTCATTTTGCTAGGAAGTCCTTTTACCAAAGTTTTTTTTTCTAAAATAAGCGGGTATCTTTAACTTACATTATAATAATATACGTTATATACCCGTAACTGTACATAGAGCTAGGATTGCGTAGGAACACATGGGACATTAATTTAATTAAAAAATTTCATACACACAGGATAGTTTGAGTTTCCACGAAAGTATCTGGTAGATAATTAGTTACCTTAACTTACCTCCGGTAGTACCTTTGTTCCTGGCCTGTGTTTGAATTAAAAATGTATGGAGCTGAGTAATGAGTTCATTAATAAAAGTTTCACTTAAGATCGCTTAACATAAATTGAGGCATATCATATTATCAGCCCAGAGCTTCGTAGTAGCTCACTCACTTTAGTAAATTTGGATTATGAATAAAATTACAAAGATACTATTTTAGCGCAGTTTACATCTACAACAGTTCTGTTATCTGTAGAGATTACGTAGAAAGCTTACGACTTATACTTTGAGGAATACAGTGGAAAGAAAATATTATGTAAAGGACACATGGTGTCAAAAATTATAATATATGTTTATTTACGTAGGTAATCACCATCAAATATATTCATACGTGAAACAAAAACTTTCAGTACATTGGAAGAAAATGCGCAGAAAGCTTAATAAAGATTTATTAAAGATATTAATAAAAGTAAGCACTGGCAACAAAATTATCTCTGTCGCCTAATATTCAATAGAGTAATTTTTTTCGCAAAAAATTTTTGTTTTCGATCATGTTTTGCGGAAAACTGACTGATTTACTCTTTTTCGCGTGCGCTGAAATCTATAATCGGATACAAATGGTGAAGAAAGCTGAAAAATTTGTTGCTAGTGCGGGCATGTACTTATATATTTTGTCACAAAGTTTAAACTTAAAGACTATATTATGAATTATTATTATGGGTGAATTTCGACCACAGAGTGAACTCTAGTTTAATTAAATTTTACCTGTCTTGGAGATTACAAAAATTGACTAGTATTCAATCAATCAAATATGCTTTATTGTGCACCTAGCAAGTAACATTGATAAAATACATAAACAAAAACGTTATAAAATCAAACATGCACACAAAGGGGTATTCCTGAGTGTTTAGTATGTATTTAGGTACTGTTTCAGCAACATAACTTATTCTATGTCACGAGTGCAATTAACTGCAATTAGGTAACTTATGGCGTCGATGTTCGAGTTGCTGCTCCCTGTGCGGTGTTCACAGCACGTGACTACTAAGCGCATTTGATGTTCTAGAATATTGTAGCTTTGTAATGGGGGATCGGACTACATCTAAAATATTTAGTTTTATTAATATATTCAGAAATATTGAGGCATTACTACTTGGTAAATGTAAAAAAATATATTATTTTTTGTATAGTTTACTAATGCTGGTGCGGCATGTGAAGCGGCTGAAAAGGCTAAAACATGCAAATACAGGGGTCTAGGCTCCGAATATGATTTTGTCCCATTCGGTGTCGAGACCCTTGGTCCGTGGGGTTCTAGTGCTATAAGGCTTTTCAAGGAAATAGGAAAAAGGTTAGTCGACGTCACAGGAGACCGAAGAGCTGGCAGCTACCTCGGACAAAGAATTAGTCTAGCTATTCAAAGGGGGAACGCTGCCAGTATCTTCGGAACCTTGCCTAAAGGGACTCCTTTTAATAATATATTTTAGTAATTATAATATATTTTTTAAGGTTTTTAGTTTACTAATTAAATACATTTAAAAAGTACCAATTTTTTTTTTGTGAAATTGGTAAACAAAACCTACATCATTAGTTTACTTACATCATAATATACAAAAACATTCTTGATGGTAAGTATGAATTTAAACGCACAAATATCGGAGATATTTACAAATATATTCCTGCGGCCGTATATTATTTCATACATCTTAACCTACAAGTGACGTCATTTATAGGTTAAGTTTAGTATGGAGCGTTTTTATGAGACTCGCGAAATTTTGTATACAAATCGCTGTACCTTTGAAAATATTGACTTTTTATATACGGATTCTTCTGAGAAGTTACTCATATTTAATGGTACTATTCATTTATGCAATAAAAAAAATCAGTCCGCTTGCCTATTACCACTGGTCATATTATACCTATATATAATAAAGACGAGGCATATCGAGGCAAAAAGTTTCTATACCTAAACTTACTTTTGGGGTTGTTTGGGGCAGTCGAGGTTTGATATTTGGCATCTTGACATTTTGACATTTGCTTTTCGCAGTTTAATCTCCGCATTTGACAAAATCTTCTTGTTATCTTGATTTCTTGAATGACATAACTTTTTCTTCTATGAAAATTTTTTCCGTCAAATGTACGCCAATGGCGCTATTTGACAAAATATTGTACCTACTACGTTAGTACCTACTTAGACCGCAGTAGCCCAGAATCAGTAAAATAGTTTTAACCGCAAATAACAGTATGTTTCAATTTTAAAGTCAAGATAGTCAATCGTAGTCAATAAAGCAAGCAAGCTACATTGGATTAAAAATTTTACGAAATATTTTGTAGAGCACCGGGAAAGTTTAAAAAAGAATTATTTGGTAAATTATGCAGGTGTGAATTTCTAAAAATGGTTGTATTGCAAATACGGGTTTGTCTATTCTCTATAACCCTGCCAAATCCACAAGTAATGTGCTCACGTACGGCGCAAACGTGACGCGCGCACGTCCCACATAGCCCCATTTTTATTCGCATATGTACGAAACGTGGCCCGCGCCCCCGCCGCCCGCTGCCCCCGGAGAATTTACCACACTCGATATTAAAACATTTTACTGTCAAATATCTGGATTACCGTGTAACAATAGGGGATCGGACTACATCTGAAATATGTAGTTTCGTTAATATATTCAGAAATATTGAGGCATTACTAGCTGGTAAATGTAAGAAAATATATTATTTTATATGTAGTTTACTAATTAAATACATTTAAAAAGTACCAAAAAAAAAATTTTTTTTGCGAAATTGGTAAACAAAACCTACATCATTAGTTTACTCACATCATATACAAAAACATTCATTATGGTAAGTATGAACTTAAACGCACAAATATGGGAGATATTTACAAATATATTCCGGCGGCCATATACTTCATATACTACTTCATATACTATAACCTACAAGTGACGTCATTTGTAGGTCGACTTTAGTATGGAGCGTTTTTAGGAGGCTCGCGAAATTTTGTATACAAATCGCTGTACCTTTGAAAATATTGACTTTTGATATACGGTTTCTTCTGAGAAGTTACTCTCATATTTAAGAGTACTATTCATTTATGCAATAAATAAATAAAAAATAGTCCGATTGCCTATGCTTTAAAATTGGCATTCGGGTGTTTAAACAATCTACACTAATATTATAAAGAGGAAAGATTTGTATTTTTGTGTGTGAGTATGTTTGTAATGTATTAACTCAAAAACTACTGTGCCGATTTCAAAAATTCTTGCACCATTGGAAAGCTATATAGCTTTCCAATGGCTTTCCAAATGGCTTTTCTAGCAATAAATTATAGCCTATGTTACTCAGGGTGAATATTCACCCTGAGTAACATAGGCTATAATTTATTGCTAGAAAAGATTAGGGATCCTTACTAAAACTTTAGTAACGTAACGTGCCATAAAACATATTTCGTCGCATGCGCTGCGGAAACTACTCATGATAGAACAAAAGTGTGTTCTACAATATTAAATAACATTCGTACATCCATCCATCCTCACAAACTTTCACATTTATAATATTAGTAGGATGGATGGATGGATATTTGTTACTCGGATTACGTTACTACACGCCAAAAATTACTGAACGGATGAAATTTGGTACGGTAGTAGCTCGAGCTCTGGATTCAAAAGTAGGCTACTTTTTATCCCGAAAAAGTACAGTATTCCTGTGGAATACTGTACTTACGCGGGCGGAGCCGCGGGCAACAGCTAGTAAGTTATTAAATATGAATATGTGTTACGTATACGTGAAAGCACAATCTAGCTCTAGAGAGGCCAGCCTGTCTATTCTCTAAGAACATTTTCAAATCTCGACAGCTGAATCCGCGGTGAGTGTCAAATTCGTATATGATATTTGACACTTGCCGCGGATTCAGCTGTCGAGATATATGAAAATGTTCTTAGAGAATAACACTGCAGCTCACACCGCCATAATACGTGATGAGATGCAGCGCTGCATTTTAAAGATAGCTATTCAAAATTGAACTTTATTCACTACACAAAAAGATAGAAATTGTTTCATTTGACATCAGTCAAACACTGAACATGCGTTGTACACCGCGGAGCAACTTGACATTCAAACTCCTACAGTGAAACGTATCTCTTCTTGTGTAGCAAAAAAGTTCAAATTTTGAATAGCTATGTTTAAAATGCAGCGCCACATCGCGTATTTTTCCATTTCGGTGTGAATTGACCCTTATACTCAGTTGAGAGTCCAAAATTATTTTTGACTGTTCATCTATCACTAACTTTGCAGGCGCATTACTGTTACAATACCCTATTACATGCATATAAATACTCGTAACTAATTTGCCAAAGAACCAAAAAAAAATTTATCTAATCGTAATGAGTACACCTCACCAAACCTTTTATCATATTTTAGGGTTATTAAAATAAGTACCTTACCAGGGCCTCTAGTCAAGATGCATTCGATAATTACGACGGCGAACTTCGAAATTAAAAATGTATGGGATTTGACATAAGTCATCGTTATGTGACATGTCGCTTGCGATGCGTTATGTCAAATCCCATACATTTTGTTTTCGAACTTCGCCGTCGTAATTATCGAATGCATCTTGACTAGAGGCCCTGACTTATTTAAAATCAGTGAGTGAACTTGAAAGTATTATTGTGATAGAGCAACGTTTGTGTATTATGAAATCCCTAGTCTATTTGCGGGTTGTCATATGCACATGTGCATTTGGTCTGCGCCTGTCTGTGCTGTCACTAAATAATTTGAACGTGGCGACGAATGCCATACATGAGCAATTGATGTGCCGCGTGGAAAACACGTTGTAGTGGTTGAGGATACATCATTCAATTGTTCAACATCCTTCATACTTCAACATGCATTTGTTTTGAATGTGATGCTCCTCTTTATAATTTAATATATCTATGGTCCTACTTATAATCAATGTTAAGATTTGTGAGGATCGATTCCAAGCAGAAACTACTGCGGTTTTTGATGAAATTGTCTATGGTAGGAGTTTTGACTACTACCATACCCAATGGTAGTAGTCAAAACTACTAGCTCTGGATTAGACCATAATATGCTACATTTGTCCCGAAAGAGTACAGTGTTCTCATGGGACACAGTATTACTTTATATTATTACGCGAGCAAAAACTTACTAATTTAGGGTGAAATGGATGATTTGAGATGGAACGAAGAAAAAAAATCGACACTTATGCCAAAATGAATTCCGAATTCAAAGAAAACGTAAAATATGTAATTTTATACGCATATTATTGTTAAACCATTTATAATCTTATTACGATATTAAATTTATTTCTATTGTATTTTCGATTTTTGTAAACAAATAGCAATTTATAACTTATAATAAAATTGATGCTCACGCGCCGCGTGGTGCAGAGGGTTCAACGAAAAACATACAACGACGTAAATCATGTTTATTGCCATAAAAGGGATGTACGTGTCTATACTGTAATTGCAAATATTAATGTTTATTTATATTTATCCATATTATGAAAGTTCGTATAATGAATATAAAGTGATTAAAATAATTGACCTTCGGGAAGGCCGCGATGCGTCGCGACACTTGGCCAGGGGCCAGGACAGTAATAGGCACGTGGTACTTAATCTAATTCAAAAGATTTAACAGGAAGAGTTGTCGTATGTAAATACTGACTGTACCTTGGATTCTATATGTCCGTTGTCATTTATTTTAATTAACGTTTTTAAGCACATATACACTTTATCTACGTAAAACAGATTTGATGAATTTAAACTAATTCAAGTGCTATCGAATCCTATCCTGGGATCTTATCCGTAGTTCAAAATACGTGTGAGTTATATAATATATTAGTAGCATATTGTACGTACCCTTTACAGACATGATTGGTTAGACAAAGTATTGTTTTTACACGTAACTTTCAGTTCACAAAATGTTGACTAACCCTGCCTATTAATTTGCAAGAAAAAGGTAGATCAATATTCACATAAATTGACATCTTTGTTCTTTACCATACAATTTATCAAACGAGTATCGTAAGTAATAAGTACTGAGTGGATGATTTAAAATTATATCTTACCTTTAAAACATGACGAGGGAAGCACAGCACGTTTTTCAATCACAAACCACTTAAGTTTCAACAAAATATTCAAAATTTCTCAAGTGTTTACTAGCGTAAATTAAAACTGGAATAAAAATGTGAGGCACTTTGTACTACAGACCATCGACACTTGTTGCTCGACTGTTTATCTGCACCGCTCACTCGATACCTGAAACAAATTAAGCCTTTCATGTAACCAGCTTATATGCGTACTTATAAAGTATTATACTTTATAAGTAGGCATATGAGCTGGTGTATATGTCATATTATATGAGCCGTAACATATCATTAATACAAAACGCATCATGTTCTTTTACGCTTACATAATACTAAACTGAAGAAAGTTGTAAAATTATTACGGATTATACTGAAAACTAAAGAATATTTATTTATATACGTATGTAGAAATGATCTGACATTCCATATAATATATTAATTTAAATACTAGTGTAGTGTCTTAGTTATGAAATGAAATAAATAAATTTACAATAATTACAACCTACCCAACATGTACATCTTTAGTAGGTGTAATTATTGGTGTATCTACACTTACACATACATCCACACCTACAACTACACCTACATCTGCACCTACTCGAACCGGCCGGTTTTTTCAAATGAACCAAATAGAAGATTATTTTATTAGTCAAATTTCAAGCCATTCTCGAGTTTTAGCGAGACGAGAAGACATATTTACAACATGTTTATTAAAATTATTTTGTGGTTTCTAAAACTATTGTACTTTAAGTTTTAGAACTTACGAGTAAGTGCAGAACACAACGTTAAGTTAAACTACGTCACTCTACGGTTAAAGCTACGACGCTCGATGCATAATAATTCTATGCAAAAACAAGGTATCGCAAAGTATATGATGTATCTAACGTTACAGATGCGACGTATTTGAAAGGATTTTTTATTTATTTTACTCCAAATCTCACAGCATTTCGAGTGAATCCATTGGCGAAAGATGTCACCTTTTGTGTATGATGACAAGCGTTAACGTCTGGACTATATATTCTGCAATATTAAAAAGATATCTGGCACGCTGCCGGTAAATTTAAGCTCTGGCAGGTACACGAGCGCAGAAATCAATAACTATAAGCGGGAAATTATTTCAACAATTTTTCATACAATTTCGCTACTCGAGAAATTTGAAGCCGTAAAAGTTATTATATTTTTTAAAAAATTGTATTGAAATAGCCTAGGCCCAGTGCCAATAATAATAAGTTAGTTTTTAGGGTTCCTGATTCATGATTGTCTAATAAGAAAGATGATCCATGCGTCGGATGGGCATGTAAAAAGTCGGACTTGCGCCTGGTCTCTCGGCAGTCGTGTCGGTTATCCGACCCACTGGATTACGAGAGTAAAAGGAAGAGAGAGTGCTCTTGTGTACTGCGCACATACTTGGGCACTATAAAATTACTCCTGCGTAACTGGCCTGGTTTGAATGAAACCGGCCACCGTCACCGAGATCGGTGGGAAGTTATTATTATTAGTCTGTAACGAAACGGAACTTTTGTATGATCACTTCGTTGCCCATTTATCAAGACCCTCTTAGATCTTTTTAACCCCCGACGCAAAAAGAGGGGTGTTATAAGTTTGACGTGTCTGTCTGTCTGTCTGTCTGTCTGTGGGTGTGTCTGTCTGTCTGTCTGTGGCATCATAGCTCCCGAACGGATGAAGCGATTTCAATTTAGTTTCTTTTATATTAAAGGTGACTTACATGCGAGTGTTCTTAGACATGTTTGATGAAAATCGGTTGAGCCGTTTAAAAGTTGTGGGGGGTGAAAGCGGGGAAGAAAATCCGAATGTGCAAATATACTCGAGTAAGGTCTCAAATGAAAGCGCACTGAAAGAGAATATTGATGACTTAATCGACAGTGTTCGTAACTTCGTTTGATGAGAAAATTGGTGGTGGGAAGATCAGCCGTTTGAAGATGATCAGCTCTTTTCTAGTTGATGAGGGGATCTGACTAACTTTCCAATGTCCGATCGATTCAAAATTTGGTACTGTGTTACTTCAACGATATTCAAAGAACATGCTTATGTAACCATGACTTGATCAGCCGTTTGAAGATGATCAGCACTTTTCTAGTTGATGAGGGGATCTGACTAACTTTCTTATGTCCGATCGATTCGAAATTTGGTACCGTGTTACTTCAACGATATTTAAAGAACATGGTAAGGTAACCATGACCTGATTAGCCGTTTGAAGATCATCTTTTCTTTATTAGTTGATGAGGGGATCTGACTATCGTCCACATGTCCTATCGATTCGAAATTTGGTACCATGTTACTTCAATGACGTTGAAAGTATGTATATGGTAATGTAATCATTATTTTTACCTACTTTAAAAAGGATAAAATAAATAAAATTAAAAATTTTAAAAACCCCCGACACAAAAAATAAACTCTAAAAAATAATAAATAATATTTTAAACCTATTATAATTATATTATCACATATAATATTATGTAAGTTGAAATAATTTTATTTTCCAATCGTCGCCTCGTCGGGGGACCGCTATGTGAAAAAAACACGTGTAGTCGCAGAATGAACAAAAGAATTTACTCCGAAAAAAATTTGCTCATACCTACTTAAATGTAATTCGTAATAATTAATTAGCTGTTGTTGTAAAAATACTTTATAAACTTTAGCGGTCCCCCGACGAGGCGACGATTGGAAAATAAAATTATTTCAACTTACATAATATTATATGTGATAATATAATTATAATAGGTTTAAAATATTATTTATTATTTTTTAGAGTTTATTTTTCGTGTCGGGGGTTTTTAAAATTTTTAATCTCAGTAACGCGTAAATCAAGAATAAATTAATAGTCGGCAATCCCTAGTTAACCATTAAGTCTACTCTCACCCTTGGTTCTGTAATCTGAACGTAAATTAAGGTTACATCGTAACGCGTTCTATACGACACCTAAAACATATACCTAGGTATCAATATTAAGAGACTAAGTATAACTGTTTGTATCTCAAAATTTACCCCAATTAGTTTTTTAACCATGTTTGAAAACATTTGAAGGTAAAAACTGTTAAAATAAACTTAAAATAACATATAAACTAATGAAACAATTAATGTTACATGCAGCTACTAATTTTGATAAGCGTTATCTTTACCAGCACCAATTAATTGAAATTATAGTTTAGATACTTTTGGAGGCGTGGCGCTTATCCAAACATTTATAGTTTAATCTAGATACATTTTAGGCTATCAGCTCAATAAATAGCTCTACCATGTAAACATGCCAAACAAAATTAATTAATTCAAAATTAACTTTCATAATAAGAATTATGAGTTTTGAGCCTCTATTATATTTTAGAGGTATTTTAAAGATGACATAAACATTGCATAATTTTGAAATTTGACCTGTGAAAATCTGTGATAAAAATTACTACTAAATTCAACAGTATTCTTACTATATCAAGTTTTATTATACCTTTCTATTTATTTTATTTGACGTATAACTTATATTAAATTTTAACACATGCTATTAGTAGCGAGATAAGATTTAACAGATCCGCAACACATTTAATATGAATGACACACTACACAGTGAATTAAGCTGTGACATGCCTACGCACAGTGTGTAATATTGCCTAAGATGCGGCCATCCATGTTTTATGAATTCAATCGTTAGATATTACTATGATGTTAAACATTGGGGAAATAACTAGTAGTCGTTTTTGCTTAGTTTTGAAAAAAAATGGATTTTCTGATTTTATAAAAAAACAGTTTTTAAGGATATTTTCTAAAATACTCACTTATAGTAAATTTTTTGTAAATAGGTCAACCTAACACAATAACGTCTAGCTTAATGCAAAAATAAATGGTTATTGCTGCAGTAATTTAAGAATTATTTATTAATTTATGATTTTCAGAAATCATTAGTTTTCTCCATTGTGCTATCGTTTTGGCAGTAGTTCTTACTTTATATTAATGCATTATATAATTATCTTCAATATCTTAAAATATTACTTGCCTATCCCATGGGACTTCGGAGATATTTCATTTCTATGAGTTTTGAAAATTTCTATGGAAATAGGGTTGTCATCTCAATATAATATATCATAATGCAAATGACAACTGGTGACATTTGTCATCACAGTATAGACTAAAGAATAGCGTTACTTAAGTCGGATAAAAATCTGAGTTACTCCCCAGTCGCGCCTAAAGAAGTTTTACTTCAAAAATTAAAAAATATACTTTTACTTATATATCGAATTAATGTTATTGTGTGCATAATGCAGCGGTGCCATTTAACGAGAAAGAAAATGTTAAGTTGTTCGTCCGAACGCAAGAACTACAAATGACGGCAACACGGCACGCACTGCACTATCTGATTTGCACCGAAAAAAATTTGCAGATATCTTAGGCATAGAAAGATGACTTGTTGACGATCTACACACTTTATTGGTGGTGCTCTCAAGTTCTTTTGAAATCGATGTAGAAAAGTTTCATACTTTTTGCATAAATGTTGCCACAAAATATGTAGATAAGTACAGGTGGTGCTACATGTCCGTTACTTTGCACAGAATATTAATGCATGGGAGTCAAATTATAAAAGCTAGTCCTTTGCCAGTTGGTATGCTATCAGAACAAGCCAGTGAGTCCCAGAATAAATATTAGCGATACGACAGGGAACACCACACACGAAAATTTAATAGAAAAACTACAGTGTTAAACCTGTTTCACCGCTCTTTGGAGTCCTTTGATCCATACATTACTTTAAATAGTTGTAAAAAAATAAACAAGCGAATGGTTCTTCCCAAGACAGCCTTTCTTAGCCTTTTGAAACCCTCTATACAAAATTTAATCATCCATGCTGAACCCGCACAAAGCGCCACATAATAATATGATGCAGATACTACAAATACAACAGATCCAGACACATGTACTACTATCAGAACATAATATTTTCGCCGACTCAAACAGCGAAGATTAGCACAAATAATGCGAGCATGCGTGTTCTATGGGGTTTAGGTTAGGCGATTGAGTGGTCCAGCCTAAGACTGATACGTCGCGTCTAAGAAGTTTTACTTCAAAAATTAAATTTTAATTTTTGAAGTAAAACTTAGGCGCGACTAGGCAGTAACTCCATTTTTTTCCGACTTAAGTAAGGGCATCACATCAGACCTCTAGAGTCCATGCTAGCATTGTCCGTCAGCGGATTACTTTGTATGGACAGGCAATTTTTTTTTTTACAAATTTCGTAGGCAAAGTTGTTTGTTTCTTGAGTGTATCGATTATTATAATACCTTGTGTTAAAACTTATACGAAAACTAATTTTGATTTGCTGTGTTTACTATTTATATTATTGTCTATCATTAACATGTACGATTTTATTTTTTCGACAACGTTACAGAAAATACAAAAATTTTCAAGTGACAACCCTAGCCTGAAAATTTTGATTTCAATATCTCCGAAGTCCTGCATTATTTTTGCATGTAATTTTTAAAAGGAATAATTAATATATAAACAAGATTTTTGGACTTTAAAATGATTGCCAATAATCTACTCTTTTTAAGAAAAAATATATTTTCATAATAAGGTATAAAAGGCAACTACTGGTTTTTAATTTTATTTTTCTAATCTCATGGTCACTTTTAAGCACCAGGAAACTGACTATTACAAATTGATGTCTACAATCTTATCTAAAAAAAGGTTTTTAGGTATAATTTTGTGTTTTTATGGTAACTATGGAATTTTCTCGAGTTTTCTAATATCTCAAAAACCAAGCAACATAAACCTATGGTTACTTCTACATTGTTGTATTTCTCAATTAGAGCTATCCAATGAGCTCATAAAACATGGATGGCCGCATCTTAGGCAATATTACACACTGTGCTACGGCGCTCCACCCTGCGCTACACTGGGCTACTGAGAGCAGTAATGAACACAGAAGGCTCGAAAGCAATTAAGCGTTAAAGGAAATTGCTCCACTTGGAAATAACTCGCAAATTGCAGGAATTGTCAGCGGCACCTTCATTACAGTGACACTGTATTTCTATACTAATAACTTCTAATAATTATATTATAAAGATGAAATATTTGTTTAATTGTTTGCTAATTTTAATTGCTGATAGGCTCGAAAAGTACTGAACAGATTTTGATGAAATTTGGCACGAATATAGAGTAGACCACGGGAAAGGATAAGCTTTATTTACGCGGGTGGAGCCGTGCGCAATATCTAGAGCTAAAATGTGAACTAAGTTACATAA
This sequence comes from Glaucopsyche alexis, assembly GCA_905404095.1. Lineage (NCBI taxonomy): Eukaryota > Metazoa > Arthropoda > Insecta > Lepidoptera > Lycaenidae > Glaucopsyche > Glaucopsyche alexis. Next base: position 7,884,819 of record FR990043.1, on the reverse strand, counting down.
TACATAATATTAATTTTTATTTTATTTTTTATTTTTATAAAATCAACCAAGAAACGAGCAGACGGATTGCCCGATGGTAAGCGATTACCGCCGCCCATGGCACTCGCAACACCAGAGGAGTTACACTTGTAACTTCTCTGGTGTTGCGACTTGCGTTCCCAGTCCTTAAAATCCCGAACCCCTCTTGGGCCTACGGTTACTTCACTCACTCAGCGAAACATAACGCAAGGGTTATTTCACGCTGGTTTTCCGTGAAGCCTCAAACCATATTTTAGGATAAATAATCGTGTCTCGTACAGTTTATCGAACTAATATTTTATAAAAAGATACTATGAGATTTTTCTATTTAATTAAATTCTTGCATACAAATACCTTCATTCGCGCGCGGTGTATCGGAATCTGCAACTCACGTGGGTGTAAAATCCCACTGTCAAGTTATTTTCCGCAAAAAAAATACCCATAAAGTTTTGAAAATATTATAGACAATGCAGCAAATTTGAATAGCAAAGAAAGCAGTTTCAGATTAAAGATAACGTGGATAGCGGATATACACCGCGTGAAATATAACCCAACAGAACTCGTTTCAGAAACGCAAGCTCAATAAATTAATTTAAGCTCTACATCGCATTTGCGATAAGGAAGTTGAATTATTAACATGAAAGTAAATGGAAAAAGTTAAGCAGGTATAGGGGCGTAAGGTTTCGAGAAATTTCTTTGCCTCATCGCCGGCTATACAAAGTTTTTTTATTAACCATTAAAATATTAATTTTTTCAAAAGTAATAAATGCAAATTACCTGAGTTCTGAAAAAAGTTGAGTCTGTTATGCTTATTATATTTTTTATTAATGCACTTAGGTACAATAGTAAAAAAATATAATAAGCATAACGTAACTTTAACCTACATTGAATCAAGCTTCGTGTTCCTCAAATAATAATAATGATAATAAGGGCTGGTTTTTCAATCGTCAGATAACTATTAACTTGTATAAAAAACCTCATGTCAATGTCTCATATTTATTCCTCAGGTAAGAGTTATCTGACGATTGAAAAATCGGCCCTAAGTCACCTAAGGTATTAAACATGAATAGTTTTATATTGAATTTAACTTTAAATCTTAAATCATATTCGTAAGCTCAGGTTAAGATTACTGAATTTGTAATATCTTCAAAGTTTATTTATTTCGTTTGTATAATTTATACAAAAAATCTTTATGTAGATTACATTGTAAACATAAATAAATAATTGAATATAATACAACGATTAGCAATCAAATTAAAAAAACCATAATTTACTTCTAAATAATAGATGGACTGAAATGTATTTCTTGGCTGTCTCTTCAAAAGGATATCAACTTTTAAGTACTTGCACCCATTAGGTATAATAAAAGTTCTACGGCTATATTTAACTGAGGATGATGACTATATTATTTAAATATAGTCATCATCCTTATTATCATAAAAATTATAATTCTTCTTCTTCTTCAGTGTTCAAAATAGGACTAAGTTACTATCTTTTAATACTATCCACTTTGTCAAGTTATTGAAATACTTTAAAAAGCGGTGTGCTAAGCCACAAAGCACAGGATTTTAGTAAAATATCATAGTTAAAATTTAATAAATAAAATAAACTCAATGGCGTTATTAGTAAGCTATACACATTAAGCAGGTGGTTACGCTACACACAATCATAAGACGAAAACATTGAAACACACACCTAATTTGAAATTAAATTGATAAACTCTGCAAGAACATAGGATTACAGCCACAGATACACCGTACATCTGTAGTATCTATGAAATTGTCTTATCAGAGATGAAAGCCAACAACGTATCAACAATTCGCCGAAAATATCGATTTTTATTATTTTTATTGTAAGTCAAAGATTATTAACATTTAGTGTTTACTATTTCGTATTATGTGTCATAGTAAACATCGGTGAGTTGTTTTCTAATTTCTACTTTTCTAAAATATGTACTCCAAAAAGATGCGCGAGATCGGAATTTGGCGTCAAGCCAATCGCAGTCCCTACGTACAAGCTATTGCTCTCTTCCTTCTCCAGTAAATTTATATGAGAAAGTGTGACATACATTTGGGAATTTAAAATAAATAACATTACTTCAAACTCAATCTAATTTTAAGATTAACTACTCAATATATTGTGTTTTATTAAATTTAAGAAGCGATCCTTATTTAACTGTATGCCTATTTGTCGACTACATTACGATTGCTTAATGAAAATCATGTTTTAATTAAAAAACGTTAATTTAAAGTACTCTCAAATTAAAAAAGCTTAAGTGCAAAGAGCTTACCGTGGAGTGTATTTAATTAAGCACACCTAAAGGGGACCCGGATTACCTCCGCGAGGTGCGGCGGTTCCATTTAAATTTGCAGCGACGCTACGCGATAAACTCGGCTGGCATGAATTAAAAGTGTGAATATGTGAGTGGTAGGACTTGTTGGCGCTCTGGACCGGTGCAGAAGCGCGGCAATACCTGGTCGTATCGCGAGTGCACCGCGGCGAACGATCAGACGCGAACGATAGCGACCCACCGTGGGCGCGCGCTGCGAGCGACTGCCGCCCGGGCCGCACGCACCGCCTGCATCACACGCACCGCTCCGCAGCAGCGCTGCACACGGGCGTCGGGCACCCGGTCCGCCGGCTGCAGCTAGCGCGGCTATCGATGTTTTTTTGCCACAAGTAACGCGAGAGCACGGGGGAGCTAGGACACACGCACCGGGGCGGGGCGCCGGTCCTGCGCGCTGCGTCACGCATCTGTCTCGATGATTTCTTGCGTGCTCCCGCATCCATCCGCAGAGCGCGCGCCGACGCCCGAGCCGCGCCGCTCCCGTGTCACTAACTTCTGACATTAGCTCCGAGTGTCTCCGAGCACTCGTAATTCCAACGCAACACGCGTGTGTCAACGACCATGCTACTCCATATTTTATTGCGATCTCATTTAAGAAACTTGAGAAATAAATGATAAAAATACACTGAAACAGTTAAAACTTTTCTAAACAAACTCGTACAAGTTGATAAATTATTTTAAATGACTGTAGATTGTAGAGTGAATATTATGCAAAAATTCTTAATGTAGCTGATTTTCGTAGCAATTATGAGGCTCTACAATGTCGTAGCAGGAGCTACGAAATTATGATTACTAAGATTTCATTAAAATTACAGCTCATGAAGCAGAACAAAATAGGATTAGTTTTTTTTTAATGAAAAGTCTAATAATTTTCCTGCTAATTTAAACAGAATTTACTTCCTTACCTGTTGTTGCACGTAATAATATAACCAGCGTAACTACGTTTAAAGATGTTTCAACAATAATTAATTTATTGCTGTTAGCAGATTGACTTTCTAAAATATTTGAATCGAAAAAAGCATATTATAAGTACATAGGTAATTATTTTTTCAAAATCCGGCCAAGTGCGAGTCGGACTCGCGCACCTAGGGTTACGTACAAACCTGTATAAGTAAAAGTACACTCATCACGACAATCGAATCATAGTAGGGGTAGTAAGTTACAAGTTATTAAAAATATTTTTATTATATTATGATGTAACTACAAATAATGGTTTGTGCAATTTTTCCTTTACCTGTGCTATAAAACGTTGCTTTGTACCCAATTTCAAGATTCTGAGTTCGCGAGAAGAACCCTATAGGTTTTGATTCCCTTGCGAGTGTTGAAAATTTACGGAAATTTGCGGCATAAACGGCTGTATCTTTTGATTGCGTTGGCTTATAAGTTTGATTTTTTCACAGCTCCAAGGGATAGTAGACCTGAGTATTTGATATAAATTCCACCTTGATACCTCCATGCGTTCCTGAGAAAAAGGGTCTTGACAGACAGACTGAAAGGGATATCAAAGTGATCCTATAAGTGTTCCGTTTTTTTCCTTTTACGGAACCCTAAAAATTAAAAAAATCTTATAATAGATGTAAACTTTAGAGTTATACAATTAAAGAATTAACTTAACTAATTGTTAATTAAATTTTATTTATTATTAATAAGGTAATTAAATTATTAAGTAAGAAAAAATAGTTAAGTTATTGTACCTAAATAAGCGAATGTGGAGCGAATACATTTTCTGTAACGATTGCTACAGTAGCCATAGTTGGTAACTAATGATTCGTTGCAACAACAGATGAGATGAAAAATTTCTGCGGAGTCGGTGTTGTGTTGATTCATCCCTCCCCCTTCCCCACGATACCCACGATATCCACCCCCAACAATATTGCCAAAACGTTCTATTATTGGAAATTTCTAGTAAATTGTGATACTGAGTTCTATTTTTTACAGACATACCAATACTTTGGTATAGCCAAAAGCATAAGTAATTTTATCGCCCTACCTGAGAGTAATATTTATGTACCTAAATATGTACGTATTTGTATAACCAATAAATCTTATTACTCCTACCATATTTCTCCCCAATTAACAATGAACTGAAGCAAGTTAAATCTGATTATGCTGCTGTCATCTTCAAATCCCTATCCAATTGTACCTTCACCTAACTAAATACAGAAAGCTGCGCCATAGCTAGCTTGCCAGCATCTGTGTCTCAGTGGTTAGTGCGTCAGCACTCAATCTCGTGGCTTTGATTCCCGCCGAGGAAACAAAAAAAATATTCAATGTTCCAGGGTATATATTATAAATACCCTGGAACAGGGTTATGTAGATATATAATATAAGGATATGAATTAAATACCTACATGTATAATAATATAATAAAAATATATAATATTAGCTGATGCCCGCGGCTCCGCCCGCGTAAGTACAGTAACCCACGGGAACCGTATATGTTCCCGCGATAAAAAGTAGTCCATGTCCTTACTCGCGTTTACTTTATATCTGTGCCAAATTTCATGATGATTGGTTTAGTAGTTTTACGTGAAACTGTAAATAAAGTTTCCCACGGGAACAGTACATTTCCCCGCGATAAAAAGTAGCCTATGTCCTTTCTCAGGCTCTAGACAATGTGTACCAAATTTCATTTAAATCGGTTCAGTTGTTTTGGCGTGAAAGACGGACAAACAGACAGACAGACACACACACTTCCCATTTATAATATTAGTATGGATGTTAAGTATAAAAGTATTAAATATCATTCCTGTTGTCTGGTACCTTCCTGTAACACAAGTTCTTCGAATACTTACCACGGGGCCAGATTGACGAGGTGTGAAGCGTCCATTGATACTATTGTATTATATTATAGCCGGCATGAGTAAAATCTATAATAAAACATTTAAATTCAACACATTCAATAAGAATACAGCTTAGGGCTATATTATGTTGTAAAAGCCTCATGCCTCGCCAAATGTATGCCCTCATTTCCATATAACCCTTTCCAATGTTTTTGTAAGTTGTAACATGTGCATATAATAGTAATAAAATGTTTATCTGGCTGTGTAATCCTTCTTTAAATACTACTAGATAAAAATCATCTTTTAGTAAATTTGAAATGCACGTAATTTTAAAACTACACATATAATATTTTTACCTCATACTTAATTATTACTTCTGAATGTATTAAAAAACTACTTTTTACATGTAGGCAAGTAGGTACCGTAGATATTGAAATATGTAAGTATATTTGTATATGACTCGGGAGTCGGGTGCCGAGTGCGGGTGCGTTTCACGTGCGAAAATAAAAGAACACAAATAAAATATTTCCATACTATTATAATTTTAGCTTATTTCACAATAAATGGTAGGTAAATGCTTATTATATTTATGTATACATTTTTGCTACACAATACACATCTACAATGTTATAGGATACTAAAACCTATCAAGTGTTTATGTTTTAACTTCAAATGATCCCATACAATAGTTGTTCAGTAAATACGAGCAGGAAATGTACCTATAATATAAGCGGGTTAAAAGTTGTTCTTATCTAAGTCTCTTAAAAATCTATTCAACTTGTGTTTTAAAAACCATAACGGTTACAGTTTATACTCAAAATATCTAATCTACTTCAGTATATCCGTTAAAATAATAATAATTAATAATAATCCCTAACTGGTTGGATGATTCAAATCGTAGTTTCAGTAGATCATTAATCACAGAGAGGAAGCTGTTTAGAAGCTCGCTATTAAACATGTAGCACGAATAAAATTCGCACGTAGTCTCATAGTATATCAACTTTAAGTTATTTACGACTTTTTGTGCTTAAAAATATCTATGATTGTACGGAACATGTAATAAATTATGATCCGTGTGATCATGTGTCTTATCAGCCGACCTACATATCTCGTTTTGGAATTACAAACCTTGTTCTGTTTAAAATTTCATTAAGTAGGCCACTTCCAGTGACATCTTCAAAGCTTATTCGGGGAACTCATAAAATATTAACTTTATAATGTTTCATATTAGGTTGGGGAAAAAGTTTCTTCGCATTTTATATAAAAATTAAAAAGGTTTTTTTATAAAGTTTATTTACAAGTGACTAAAGTATATAGGTGCCATTTTGTTCGATAACTTTTTGCCATCTTGTTGGTAGGTACATGATCCCATTGCTATAAAATTTTTGGGGCTTCTGATGAAAAAACTGCGACAAGTGGTTTTGGCAGTCCTCTTGTGATGTCAACCTGACACTGCCTAAGGAATTCTGCAGCGACCGAAACAGGTGGAAATCTGAAGGTGCAAGGTCAGGACTATACGGCGGATGCATTAACACCTCCCAGCCAAACTCCCGTAATTTTTTCTGAGTGGCTAAAGATGTGTGAGGTCTAGCGTTATCATGGTGAAAAACCACACCCCTTCTGTTGATTAATTCCGGCCGCTTTCTCTCAACTTCTTGCTTTAATCTCATCAGTTGTTCGCAGTAAAGTTCAGAATTGATGGTCCTGCCTGGCGGTAACAGCTCATAATGAATAATGCCCTTCCAATCCCACCACACACACAGCATCACCTTCTTGCGAGTTAACCCGGGTTTCGCCACAGTCTGTGAAGCCTGACCGGCCTTTGACCACGATCTTTTTCGCACGTTCTTGTCGTACGTGATCCACTTTTCATCACCAGTTATCAGCTTCTTCAAAAATGGTTCGGTTTCATTACGTCGTAATAAAGAATCACAAATGAGTACACGGTTCATTAGGTTTCTTTCAGTGAGCTCATGAGGCACCCAAATATCGAGCTTTTTTGTGTACCCAGCTTTTTTCAAATGCGCCAAAACCGTTTTGTGGTCAATCCCCAGTTCTTCAGCTACATCGTAACTACTTAAGTATATGCCGATTTTGCTCCACTTTTTCAAAAATGGCAACAGTTTTGTCCGTAACAGGGCGACCAGAGCGACGTGCATCTTTGATATCAAAATTTCCGGATTGAAAACGCTTAAACCAAATTTGCGCTACTCTCACAGATACTGCATTAGGTCCATAAACATCACAATTTTTTTTCGCGGCTTGTGTTGCATTTTTACCTTTTTTGTAATAAAATTTTAAAATGTATCGAAATTCTTCATAAGAATCACTCATTTTAACAATAAGAAAAACAAATGAAAATCTCAAATTTACTTAATTTGAATTTGGAATTGTCTTCTGTAAAATTAAAACTTTTTAATGATACCAAAATCAGCCAGATACAATTGGTATAGCCCAAGATATTTTATGACAAGTTCATATATACTATAATGCGAAAAGACTTTTTCCCCAACCTATTATTTAAAACGGAGTAAGTCCAAGAAAAGTTGCTGTTATATACCCCGTCCAATTGATGTTTTGATTTTTTTTTACGTTATATAACGTCAAAGGAATACCAACTACCAAGTCATTTGCCGGTCTTTTATATTCTTACTCATGTCATAATATATATTCTTTGCTCATGTGGTGAAACTCTACGCAAGCTATACCTACTTTAGACCGTTTTATATTTGAGGTCGTGAGTATATCTCTCAAGTGCAGACAGCCCAGATTGTGTGCCATTGTTTGGCTCTCGTAACATAACAATTAAAAATTTTGGCTCAAAAGGATCAAAAAATATTTAAAGTTTCCAACAGTGTGACAGAAATCGGAGCCAAATCATGTGTTATGTCGGTTTCACTCCCGCCGCTGCGGCGCCGAACTTAACGCCATCCGCTCATTGCCAGCAGACACTTACACTAGTTTTGTTTTAAATTGCATTGTATTCTATAGACTTGGAATATGACTGGACTGGATTTTGTGTGATACAGTTAAAGACTCTATATAGATCTCGTTTTAGCATCACACAATTATAATAATTTTACATATTGGGGGTGGTCTTTTGAAGAAATTAAAAGAAAACCTATAGCGCATTGATATTTACGGAACCCTCTTTAGACATGTGACATTTTGTTTAATTTAATCTATGGACGTCTCACACCACGTCAATCTGGCCCCGTGCTAAGTATCGGAAGAACTTGTGTTACAGGTACCAGACAACGGGAAGTATATTTAATACTTTTATACTATCCATATATTTAAAATTTTTAGTATATTGTACACATGCATGACCCAGGAACACAGAAAAACTTTTTGTTCCTTCGGCAGGATTCGAACCTGCGACCTCCGGCTTGAGCACCAAAGCGCTGAACCACTGAGCCACAGAGATCGTCGCACTTGGTTTTTATCCTAGAGTCTTATACTCAGAGTTTTGATTGTGATTTTGAATGTTTTAAGTTTAAACCGTGTGTTTATTTTGTTAACCTTTTTCCAATTTACTTTTAAACTTATTTGGCAAAATTAAGATTAAACTAATTTACATGGCTTTTTTGCTCCAACTCTTTAAACGTTATACTAACAGTATATTATAATTTTAAGTTGCCTCAAACATGTTTTTTGGCATTAAAAAAAAACACTTTTCAAACATTTTTATTTTGACTAAGTTCCGCTTCTAACCAGCCAGACCTGCAGTCTCGTGTTGAGGTACAATAGGAGAAGTACAGGACAAGGTTTCAGCTTGTCTCAAACAACTGCTCTAAATTTCCTAGTAGCTCTTGGGATATAATATTGTGATTGAAACCACAAAATTTCAATTATTGAGTTATCGTTATATTTACGAGCGCTGCAGCGAGCCGTCATGCGGTCATATTGTTATACCGGACGACATACTCATTATATATCCTTAATGAGATTATAAATTCGGTTTCACCAAACCATTATCACTGCGGAAATATTACAAATGCTGTGGTCATTCGAATGTTATTTGGAGTTAATCTGCTAATAACTTCGCAACATCAAAGTGATTTGACGTTAACTAAATTTGGCTAGATTTGTTCGCATGAAAAATTGTAACAAAATGCCGACAAGCGACGAACCCTAACATACATACATAATGACATTTCTAGAAAACAGTTATCTTTTAAATAAATAAATATAGTTTAAAAAACTAAAAAAAAAACACGCTTTTAAAGAATATCGAACTAAAAAGTTGAAATAATTTTAAAATTTTTAAAATAAACTTAAAACAGTAGTATATAAAAAATACTAGTATAATTGAGGGAAAAGCGTGGGTCGCTCGATATACGAAAATTATGGCACAAACCGCCCTACGCTTTTCCCTCAATTATACTAGTATTTTTATAAACTACTGTTTTAGCGTGTTTTGAAGCTACCAGAGCCGAGGAAGGCAGCAGGCGCGCAAGAGAGAGTTACATACAAGCAAACAAACAAGCTTACATACAGGTGAAGTTAATATAAGCGTGTTAAAAACCATCTTGATCAATTTTTATGAAATTTTGCAGGCGTTTTTGCTAGGTATGAGAATAGTTTGTAAACTGCTTTTATATTTTATTTAATATGACCTACCCCATTTTTTTTAATTTTTTTATTTTTTCACCTTTACCTTCCCATTACCCTCTTCAACCTTCAGCTGTGGTCGATAATTCTAAAAAAGTGTGTAGGTAGGTACTAGGTAGATAATATTTCACAAATCGTATATAGATTGTAAGAAGTAAGAAGTAATATTATTGTACTTTGTTTTTTATCAATAAATAAATAAAAAAAAAACAAGTAGTTATAGATGAGGTTGTAGGTAGTAGGAGTACGAAGTAAGTGTAGGTGTAGTTGTTGGTGTAAAAAAACTGTAGGACGAATGTTTATGTAGGTAGTTATGTATTATCTTTTGTAGGTAGTTATTTAGTTCATAGTTAAGATAGAATAACGTCTATGGGTAAGCTAGTAATGACGTTCACACAGTTAGAAAAATGTAGAGCATTGTATAGCAATTGTAATAAGCTAGATATAATGGTCTGAGAACAATAAAAAATAAAGTTTAATTTATAAATTTTTCGTGTCCACCAGCGAATATAGTTTATTATTCGCGGGTGGACACGAAAACATCTTGTAGCATGTATATGCAATAAGGACTTAAAATACCAATCATATACAGACGCAGACAATCGCCAAATTCTTGTCCATATCAGATATATAACATACATCCATCAAAAGGCCGTATAGTTTTAATGGGCCAATAAAGTGGAGATACGGAGTTAATTCGCCATACTCCCTGTAATTTACTCTCCGCTGCTCCTCTTGTTTTATTGTTGGTTAAAAAGATCCGCCTGAGCCATTAATTAGCTTCTTCGACTTATCTTTTTATGTCTTCTAGCTATAATTGTATATTGACGATACCTGCTTTACTAAAGTAAGTAAATCTTTTAAGGGCCAATGTATACGCCTATACAATAGGATCCCAGAAAACGTTCAAAACCTTTCTATTAATAAATTTAAAAAGTAGTCAAAGAACGTTTGTGTGCTAAAGCTTATTATAAAGTAAATGATTTTGTTAACGATTGCACACCTTGGGAATAAGATGCAACCCTGCAAGGCTGTCTCTATGTACTTGTGTACTGACTTTTGTTATATTTAACATAGATTTAAATTTACAATGTAAAATATATATTTCTTTTAAAAGAACAATTTTCCATCTTTTTACTAAAAGATGGGCCCGTGCGAGTTTCTTACGCCGGTTCTTCTCGGCGGGTTAGGGTTGAACCGGTGGTAGCTTTTTTTGTTGACTTTCCGAAAATAGCTTTTTAAGTTTTATTTGGAAATAAAAATTTTCATTTTCATTTTCAATTGAAACCTCTAATAAGAATAAGTCAGTAAAGTTACCATTCACGTAAGAAATACGATATAAATATAACCTAAAACAAACTACGATAGTTTTAGGTTATATTTATTTAAGTTTTTCTCTTAAAATCATTAAATATGCAGCCTGACTTTACCGCTAAGGCCCACTTACACAGATTTGGGTTCAAGTTAACACTGGGTTCAATGCCTTCTCATTCATAAATACGAAGAACGAGAGTGGTAATAATATTTAACCCAGTTAGCCCGAGTAAAATATAAATACAACGACGTGTAGGTATAGTATTATTTGCTAATTAATTAATTAGTTCGTTGTTTCAACTTACAGATTATGTAACATACTTTATTTACAATCCTTGCGCTATCTTGCTGCTATTTTCAATATTATAAGCACATTATGACTAATATATACAAACGTACAACTAAGTTTCTTCTTTTACCTACTCTTATTGAATACTTTTTCTTTCTCATGCTAGGAACTATTAATTAAAGCAACTGTTCCAGAAGCGGTCTATAGTGTGGTAGAAATGTCGGCTGACACTTCGCAGTGAATGGTTTTCGTCTGTGTAACTCTGAAAAAATACAAAAAATATTATTAAAATACACAAACCATTATAAATAAATGCTCATTATACTTAGCACTTAGAGAATATCAATTAAGTTTTAATTATAACTTAAGTGTTCGACGTTATCAAGAATTTGACGTCATAATAATAATTACTGAGTGAATTGAAGCGTACTCGGAAAACCCAAGCCTTGTTATGTATCCTAATTGTAAAATTCCAATTCCAACTTAACGCTTAAAAGATTTTGGTTAAAATGTAAGGCCACCTACTTAGTTGTTTTTGTAATAGGAAAATAAAAGTTGGTAAGATTATCGTATCCATCTACATGATGAAACAAAAATTTGACAATAATATATTACTATAATATACATTATGGTTTTGTCAAATCAATTACGGATATTTCGGGCATATGATCTGCTGCTTATGTAAAGACATTTAAGATGAAAAATAATTGTCATACTCGAAAAAAAAATTTTGTCTTTATAAGGGCGAGTTTGCGTTTTGCGGAGAGTCGCCATACATAAGATGATTTTTTTAGTTTGAGTATGACAATTATTTTTCTTCTTAAATGTCTTTACTTAAGAGTGCGCTAGTCAACGGCTCGAACTCAGTGCTGCGCGCGGGGAAAATGTATGTTATTTCAGCTAATATTGGGGAAAAAAGGATATACCCATAAGATAGTAATCTATACTTATAAGAGAAGCTATACTACACACATTTATGCCGCTGTGTAAAGTATTTTAGAAAAGACGTCTTCAATAATCGCAAATCGACACTCAGCTGTTGGTGTTTTATGAAAAAACTATATAATATTTTTGTCTAAAGTAAAATTATCTCAATTGCTGAATAATTGAACCGTGTCGGTATTTGCTTGCTTTTTTATTATCATTCTTCATTTAATTTTTATTTACGTTCAAAGTTGCGCTAAAAATGCGATGTTTGTAGGCTATTATCTTCTACACTAATTTGAATTTCAGAAATATAAGCAAATACCGACCTAGATAAGTGTCATAAAAATCGATATTACGCTAGAACTTCGGTCTACAATGTTTGACTTTGGAGTAAATCACCAACAGCGTTTGTATGGAGAAAAAACCGACTGGCGCAGCCTTAAGCAGTAGATCACATGACTGAAGTATCCGTAATTGATTTTTGGAGACCTTATATATTATACAATATTAATGCAGGGATAATGTGTAGGTATATTATAATATAACAATATTATATTATAATATATACATCATACCTGGGAAATTGCGCATTTTTAATTATTATACTTTATAATATAATAAAGAGGAAAAGTTTGTTTGTTTGCATCGAATAGACTCCAAAACAACTGGACCGATTTTGATGAAATTTTGCACATATATAGAATAGACCACGGGGAAGGACATAGAGTATTTTTATTGCGACAAAATGTACGGTTCCACGAGATTTCCTTTTGTCGCGCACAAAATCACGCGCAAAATCTAGTTTATAAATATAATATTATACTTATTACCAATAAGCCATGTTTCTAATCTTACCATCTGTTCAAACTCAATATCGTTGAGCTGCAGCTGTTTGGCCAGCTGGAGCGAGTGCTGGAAGTGCACGTTGTCGTCGCCCGTGCCGTGCACGATGAGGTACCGGCGCCCGCGCAGCTTCTCCGCCAGCGGTATGATGTCGCCGCGCGCGTAGCCCTCCGCGTTGTTCTGCGGCGTGTCCATGTAGCGCTCCGTGTACATCGTGTCTGGAAGGTTATTGGACATCTTGCATAAGAATGTGGTAGTGGATTTTTGAAGACCTCTGTGAGTGTGGATCGGTGGTTGAGCGCGGTGGTGCCCCTTGCGGTCGCGTGTTTCAATCTCGCTGAAGGTACAAAAGTTTTTCTGTGTTCCTGGGTCATGGATGCGTATTAAATATGTGCATTTTAATATAAATCTTAAATATATGTATGGTATAAAAATATTAAATATACTTCCAGTTGTCTGGTCACATAAGGTCTTCGGATACTAAGCAGCGGGCCAGATTGACGTAGTGCAGTCGTACAGCGTTCATATAGGTGTTTTAATAATTAAGATGCATTACGATATGTCACGCTTCTATTCTAGCGTCCGCTTCTAACCGATTACTTATTTTGTTAGTACCTAAGACCACACTTAGGGCCGATTCACACGGAAATGGCAGCGGCACGACGCAGCCGGCAGGGCCATGGCAGGTTCGTGTCGCCGATAAAGTTTAAAATTATTTCACACTGAAAGCGCTCGTCGTACTGCTGACATTTCGGTGTGATCGGCCCTAAGCCCTAACACACCTAGGTACTCAAGTGATCATTTACATCTAAAAAAATTAAATCTAATCCAATGAAAATGTGATTGGTCCTTTACGAACTCTTGATTTGTGAAAATATTAATAAAGTTTAATTAAGAATGCCAATCGTTCTACCTTTTTAAATGTTAATTGCAAATAAGTAATTAGAATGCAAATATTATACCACGGAATAATTATGCTTAAATCTTAATTAACTTTTTATGGTTATGAACTGGTAGTTAAATAATTTTAGGATACTGTTCGTTTATTACTTGCCCCTGTGACATATTATTATTATATATCTCGGTATGTCAATTGGTGTAAATCTTATAATCCGTGCTTATATAGTGTGAGTAAAATCTAACTTTATTATTGTCGGCATACTCACCTATATTTTTTACCTTACCTAAATAAATAGGGATAACTTAGATTTAATATCTAAATTACTTTAAGTTTTATTTAAAAACTCCGTAAGTACTAAATTCATAAGTTTACAATAGCAAAGTTTAAGTTTTGCGTTAACTAATTACTTAGAGCTTAATGGCTTAAGTTGATGAAGCTAGTTTAAATTTTCCTTTGGGGCAGCTGATAGATGCAGTCATGCAGCTGCAAAGCTCTCTCTACATTTTTCTCTTCATTTCAACTTTTGTATCGAATAAGATACTCAAAGTTATGACCATCTTCATTTAGATAAAAAAAATGCATTGCTAAGACATTCTTACATTTAAGAAAATTTGAGGCAATAAAAAGGATGAAATATTTTTATATTTACTACGTACTTTTCTTTGCATACGTACATTATGTAATTTTTTGTCAGAAAAAAAGTTAATATGTGCTATTCTGACGACCTCTGTGGCTCAGTGGTTAAGCGTGTTGACAAATTATATTACTGTGTTGGTGCTCAAGCTGGGGATCGCGGGTTCGAATCCCGCCGAAGGAACAGAAAGTTTTTCTGTGTTTGTGGGTCATGGATGTGTATTAAATATGTGTATAATATAAAAGTATTAAATATATATTCCGTTGCCTGGTACCCGTAACACAAGTTCTTGGAGAACTTACCACGGGACCAGATTGACGTGGTGTGAGCGTCCATATTTTTTTATTATTATATTATCTGCTCAAGCTATTAATGCGTGAAAAAAAATATAAAGGTAATATTTTTTTATAATATCCTTGGACGACGGTTATCGCCTTCCGTGTCCGTCAGGAGATCCGTCTGTTCGTTTGCAAAAGGAGTAAACCCATCTTCCGAATCTTACCGTAGTAGAGCCAGGAAGTGACGGGCGCAACGGCTGCGCCGCAGGCGAGGGTCTTGTCCTCATCTCTGATAAGCATCATGGTGGTTGCGTAACCACCGTAACTCCAGCCCCAGACACCGATGCGCTTGGGGTCGATGAAGTCGTACTGGGAGACTAATTTCCTGAAAATAAAGATAATAGGCATGTTGCCGAAAATTTTTTTTTTCATCTATTCGATGTTAGACAACATGTTAATAAACAATCCAGAACCCATTTTTGTATATCTGAAAAAATAACGTAGATACAAACCATTGAAATTTACAATATGAAAGAGAGCGATATATCGGCTTGTGACGTCACAGCCTGCTACCGCCATACATTTGTCATTACAAAATGTATGGCAGTAGCAGGTTGTGACGTCGCGAATCGTTTTGCGAGAAAGAGATGGACAATATTTTTTATTTGCTTATATTTTTAATCCCGTACTCTAAATACCTATTTCTTTCACATTTATGTATCTTTAATCAACAATTTTAAAATTTAATTTATAAAACTGTGATATTCCACACTAGGCAACATCCCAATTCATAATTTATTGCCGACAAAATAATTCATAGGATTTGTATATAAAACTACACCGACAAAAATATCGCGTTACATCAAATCACTTCACTGCTTTCTCCGAATCGCTACGTTGCGAATTCGTGCGGCAAGGCATCTTGTAAGGGAAACTGGGGACACTTGATCCCCCGTTTGTTTTTAGCCCTCATTTCCTATATAGGTCCTATTTGACCTAAAACTAAAGACAAGAATTGCATCAAGTATTGCACAGTAACTATGCACATTAAAAAAAAAGTGGGATTAACCTTTATTTCTTGCTTATTAGAGCACTAACAGCTTAAATTACTTTTATTGTATTCGCAAGCGCTATTTTAGCATTATCACATATCACACGCCGTATCAGTCACGTGTGCCTGACACGATATAATATTTTTTTTCGTGGCAACTTAAGCGTTAATTTTACCATAATACGACCCTCTTTTATATCTTAATACTACCCTTTCTTATTAACCTGGAAATATTCAATGAAAAATCAATTTAAAATATTTTGAATGGCACTTGATTCAGGAGTTTCTCCAAATAACTGTACAAAATGTTCCCGAGAGTAGTCTTATGATTATAAACAAATAAATCTCAAAAGTCGATTAAAATTAATACTTTTTTAGGTTACCTAAACGAAAGTCATTAAGATAAGGCTTCGCTTTATATTCATACACATCTTAAATCAGATTAATCTTACAAAAAGTTAGTTGCAACAAAAATCATTTATCGTCCACCATTTCACAAAACGCCAAATCTGACGAATCTACTCACTTGGAAAAGTTTTCTGGTATGGTAACTAATAAACTTGATAATGCCCAAACTCTCTGTAAATGAGTGTACCTAGTGTCCCTTATGGATCATTTAAGTAACCGTGCATACTTTTTGATTATTATATATAAAATGTAATAAAGGTTTTTACAATTTTACGGTGGCATATACAACAAATACTATACTTGATGGCAGCCAGCGTGTCCGTAACCTCGACGGTACCGAGCGCGTTGTTGACAGCGTGCATGTTCTCCACGCCCATGGCTCCCGAGCCGCGCACGTCGATCGACGCTACGATCATACTCCGGTTGCTGGCCAGGTACGTGCTGTAGTATTCTGAAAGTATTGAATTAAATGATCCCTTTAAAATATATTTCATGGACTCTATATAATCCCCAACATTCAAAAATTACCTATCACAGTATACAGCAAATAGACCAAAGACTTTTAGACATTTTGCCTTAGCTAAATTGTAGCATTTATGTCGGGCCAAATTAAAAAACAACTTAATAAAAATTGTTTGAATAGAACTTACCCAAATCGTAATTATCTCTAACCCTCGTAGTGCCCGGCCCGGCGTACACCCTAACGATCATGGGGTACTTCTTGCCCGCCTCCATCTCTGGAGGTAGGAGTAGCTTGATGTGCGCTGGCACGCCGCCCGCCAACTTTATCCTGTTGAAGAGCACCATCGGCATACGATACTTCTTCAGTCTCTCTGCCAGTTCGACGTTATCCGACAAAAGTCTGAACTGGTTACTCTGAAAATTGTTCAAGCAAGCATCAGAAAGATTAATTATTTTTCACGCGTACTGTATAAATTAATTAAAATGCATTATTTCAAATTAAATATAATAAAAATTGCTTTAAAATATGTAATGTTTTAAATATAAATATATTAAAGTAATGTTTAAGTAATGTTTTCACAGCTCATCGTAATAAAAGAGTGGCTTATTTAAATAAAAGCAAACCATAAAGACTATTTGCAAGAGATTCGTACAATAACACAAGAAAAACAAAGTAAAGTGAGTTATCTACTCGCATCTTTTGGCTTCGCGCGGTCAGTTCATTAGCATACAAAGTACATACCCGGGCGTTGTACAAGTACGTCGTAGGGGGGAAGTTAATAGCGCTGCATGTGATAATCCCGTAACTTCCGCCAGTGGAGAAGTCTCCATCCACGTTATTACAGTGGGTATGCCTGCAGGACACGCATTTAGGGACACCCTTCTTCGTAACCCAAAGTTGCCTCTGCCACGGCTCAGTCCCAGGGGAGACGATGTAATAAACCGAGTCCGTTTCCTGGTCCCAGCCCAGGATTTTCATCACCGTCGCATTTCCGGGGCTCAAATCTTCTATGACTAAGGTGTTGAAGTCGAAACGGGCGACGTGCATGAAGCGATTCTTCTCGTAGTACAACGGTTGAATCTGTAGCATTTTGAGTCCGGACGTATCGAAAAGTGGATCGGAGATGTCTATCCATCCTTCTGGTTCGTTCTGCTGCTTCAGAATGCTGCATTTATTCTCACGTAGATTACAGTTTATGAGGGAGCTAATGTTCTGTCGCCTGTTGAGCCATAGAACCACGACATTCTCTTCTGTAGCCCACTTCACGTTCCCCAGTATGTAGTCTGCACCGACGACATCGATCGGCACTGGTATGGCGAAAGTCTTGCTGTCTTTGTCATCCAATTTGTATACTCTTAACCCTACCTTGGGGTTTGTGCGACCTGCCTGACAAATTAAATATTTTTAATCTATATTACGAGTCCATAATATTTTTGCTAGTTTTGTATAAAGATAAAACTCACCTTGGGATACTTAAATGATACTAATTCTGTGTATTGGTTGCTGACATTGGACGGTGTTCCGTAGTAGGAGTAAGTGGCGGACTCCACTAGTGTGTCGTTGAAGGAGGCCACAGCTAGGTAAGCTCCAGTCGGAGAAAACCACAGACCCTCAGCGGCGTCGAAAATTTCCTCTGTCCAATAAAAATACATAATATATAAATAGATGGCCTCTGTTGCTCAGTGGTTGAGCGTGTTGGTACTCAAGCCGGGGGTCGCGGGTTCGAATCCCGCCGAAGGAACAAAAAGTTTTTCCGTGTTCCTGGGTCGTGAATGTGTATTGAATATGTGTATAATATAAAATTGTTAAATATATTTCCGTTGTCTGGTACCCGTAACACAAGTTCTTCGAGAACTTACCACGGGACTAGATTGGCGTGGTATGGAGCGTCCATAGATATTTTTTAAAAATTTACACTGAATTTTAAAACTCATAAGGGTTTGAAAAAATTTGCACACCTAACGTTTAAATTGATTAAGATTCTTCGGCTTTTAAGTCTCAAAAAACTGCAACTTCATTATAAACAAAAATATAAACTCTGGATTAACACATTCGCTACTTTTAATCGCAGCAAAATGTACGGTTATTGTGGCATTACTTATTGCGCGCAAGGCGCGGGCAACATCTGGTAAGTCATTTCAAAAAAAGGTTACTACAGGCATAAGGCTCTAGTTATATGCGTCCGCGCAACCACGCGGCTTGGCCGCTACACCGCGAAATTACAAGCAATTACTGTATGCAACGATTTATTTTAATAGCGGACCATCGTTGCATACAAATGCTTGTAATTTCGCCGTGTAGCGGCCAAGCCGCTCGACACGCAGACGCATGACTAGAGCCTAATGCTATAAGTTATTATCGTATAATAAATATGAACCTTCATAAATCCAGTCGGTGGCGCCATAGTACACCTCCCCGGGGACGCCCTCGGTAGTGAGCGCGGTGACGGCGTCGGGTCGCGCCGCGTCGGACACGTAGTACACGTTGTTGTCCTGCACGTAGGCCAGCGAGTTCCCACTCCACACCACCACCTGGAGAGGCCCCTTGCCCAGCTTAGACATGCTCCTGGTAAACAAATGTCGCTGGTAAATAAGTATAGTGCGATTCAAATGAGAATAGGATCGAGTCGGCGCCATATTGTTTCGAATTTAGACTGTTATGATAGTTAAATTTATGTTTAGATAATTGATTACTATTTAATGTTTTTATTTAAATTGATGCAAGACTACTAGTTTTACCGTAATAGCTATTTTCTTCTCAAAACTATTAAAGGAATGCATCAAAAGCCCTTCAAACTGCGTGACTCGAATCCTACTTTGCAGGGTTGGTTGTAGTTTTACAAAGTAAATAGTTTCACTCTCTCCGTTCGTCTATCTGTCTGTCTGGTTGACTGTCTGTTTTGCGTTTTTGAAAAAAATGTTGAGCGTTGATAGTTACGAAACCCTCCTTATATATTATACCCTGACATGCTCTTGGTTATGTTATTTCTTAAAACTCCAATGAATGTAAAAATATTTTAGATACTACTAAGGACAGTTACTCACGCTGTGATTTTTATGTCTTTTTTTTTATAAATAGCAATCCACGTGGACTTTAAGCGTATCCGGGTTTATTTATAAAATATAGATCAATATCAATCATTTGTGGAACCCACGATTTCACGCAAGATGCCGTGCGTAATTTTATGTAGTAAAACCAGTTCGCTGCCCACGTAGTAAGGCAATTAACGTAAAAAATATCCGGAGCGAAGCCGTGGGCGGTTTTGGAGTCAATCGATCAATAAATCACATGGATCATTAGATAACATTTACCATATTTAAAAATTTAACAAGTCACTTGTGCAAGCAACTCTCTCGGAAATCGTCGGTTTTCATAGAATAGAATAGAATACGTTTATTTTATCATAGACTTTCTTTAACAACTTTAACTGTAACCCCTACAGCACAAGAACTCGTGTAGGGGTTGCGTACATAAATTTGTTAAATTGTACAATTCTTCTGTGTTTAACCCTAATTTATACATATTATTTAGTTAAGGAATAATAAACGTTTTTATTTATTTTATTTATTATTTATTTCAATTTTGTTGAAAAACGATTGCCGAGAGACAATTACAACGTTATAGTACATCTACATACTTTATTTTAGTTTTAGCATCTATCTTATATAAATAACAAATATTAATAGACATTTTCTTATTTTTAATCGATATATTAAACGTGTTCCTGATGGTATCTCATGGTAGAGCAACCGTTTTTCGCGCTAGCGTTACTTTCCAAAGTTACGGATGAAAAGACGCGAAATAAACTTTTTAAACGCTATTGTTTTAATACTTTTTATTTACAGATTATTGAACCGCAATAATTAAACGTTTTTACAAATCACTTTGTATTTTGTACAAAATAGGTACCTATACCTACTACGCTTAGAATTAAAAGTTAATAATTCTCTTACTCTATTCATATTTATGCAGAATTGCAATTGGTAAAACTACAGAAAATGTTCTACAAACTCCATTTTGATCTATGAAACGGCTGCATTCTTGTCCCTAGTAAACTATTTACTGTCTATATCTCGTGTGTGTATTTCCTTGAGTAGGTATGTGGGGCGCGCACGCTGTTGCAATGTTTCACTTTCATAATTGATATTAGATCCCTTAGCTCTATCTACTTTATTGCATTCCTGTTAACAAAACTTTTGAAATCGTAGCTACTAACTTTTTACTTTCATAAAATACCTACACTTTAGATTAGTGTAGGTATTTTATCAAATACAAGCTGTCCCGACACATGTTGTCTGTCTCTAATATGGACTGGAATGAATAAATAACTACTCATATAACATAGTTATAGGAGTAGGTACTAGATTTTCCAATATTTGTTACTGTTCAAACCTTCCCTGGGCTTCCACAATTATTTCAAGATTAAAATTAGCGAAATCGGTCCAGCCGTTCGAGAATTTTGAATCCCTCAAGAACGGGATAGAAAGTATCAGATGTCCTTCTCCCGGTTTTAAAATACTTTTTTTTTGGTTTTAAAACTTAGTCAATTTCCAGCTAAATCAGTTCAGCCATTCTTGACTTATAAATAGTGTAACTAACACGACTTTCTTTTATACTACTAGCTGACCCCGACAGACGTTGTTCTGTCTTGAATATGAACTGGAATGAATAAAATGACTACACCTACTCTTACACCTACTCCTACACCTACTCCTACACATACACCTACTCCTACGATTACACCTACTACTACAACCTACACCTTTTCCAATATTAAAAAAAGGTTAAAAGTGTACTAAATATTTTTTGATACAGCTATTCCAAAATAAATCAAACTATTTAAGTAGTTAGAAAAATCTATCAACAATTTTCAATGCATATTTCTAAAATCGAATTGAAAAACATCGTGATTGAAATAAAAGCCGTAACTGACAATCCGCTATGGTGAACACAGTCACGCTTTTTGGATTTGAATTTTAAATACCAAAAAACGAATCTTAGATATTCAGATTCAATGCTTTTTTAAGAGGTTAAAAAGGGCTTTTGAATAATAATAATAATGAATAGATAAGTATGAATGATAAAAATTCAATAAAAGTAGTACATAAATCAATAATAATTATTAAGGAGTATGGTATCTAAGGCTTCAAACGGGATATGCTATTGCTATGAAATATGTAGGTACTAATATTTACGAGTAGGTATCTAACTGTTACCTGTGCCACACAACTTAGTCAAAAAATATGTATATAATATATATTATTATCTTAGTCCGCGTAGAATTAAAAAAAATCCTATTTGTGGAATCACATTTCCTAACATTACTCATCTAGCTTTCAAGCAAATTCAAGGAATAATTTAAAAAATAGGTAGATACTTACTTGTCTTCTAGATTATAAATAAAATAATCTCCTACAGACGAGTATCGATAAATCTGAAAAAAAAAGATCTCGTAAATACACGTAAAATAACAAAATAAGATTTAATAATTAATAAAATAATTAAGTGACAGATTTATTAAAAATTTGAGGGCGCTTTTATGGAAACATATTTTGCGACCGACGCGGTTGTGATGGCGAAATCATCACAAGTGTGCTGTGCGCTTTTATTTACACGTTGTTCTGTCTTAAATATGAACCGGAATGAATAAATAACTACGCCTGCAATGTCCTAGTCCTATATCTACACCTACTCCTAAAACCTACACCTTTTCCAATATTTCTCACCGTTTAAACCTTCCCTGAATTTCCGCTTTATGTCACATCCATCGGGAACGGGATGATAACTAAGGTACTAAGCTACCTCTCCACCAATTTTCAGCCAAATCGGTTTAGCCGTTATTGAGTCATAAATAGTGTAACTAACACGACTTTCTTTTATATAAGTATATAGTTAGTTCTTTCATAGTTATTTTACCTCGGAGTTTATATGGGAGCTATCCTTAAATCGTTGGCTTATGCCAATGAAATTTGGTATTGAAGAATAGAAGAATAATATACATTATAATCCTGACTATCTTTAGAAAATAGGTATAAATTTTTATGTAATCGTAAAATTGTTATGTAAATAACTTCCGCGTTCTCACAAAAATTTTCTATAATAAAATTTATTATTGATTGAATTAATTAACCTTTTTATATACATTTTTCAATCAACTATGGAATTTGTTAGCTTAATAAAAATAAAATTTAATAGTAGCGCTATGAATCATTTATAATGATTTATTCTCTAAAATTATTTTATATTTCATAAAGGTTTTTTTACATACATAGCTTGTGCTGTTTAAATGTTACTCTCTATATTAGGTTAAAGTATAACCTGTGTTAAAGAATATAAAGTGAATCTTTGATAGCTTATTTTGCGCAAGTATAATATAATACTCGTTAAAAATTAAAATATGTGCTGTGTTACTACACAAATGATCTACTATGATCTACTGGTAGATATAACATTATATTAGGTACCTTAGATTTATTAAATAATCGTTAATCTTTTTTACCCTACTTAAATTGATTAATTTTGTCGCGATAAAAATGCGCCTATGTCCGTTTCCGCGGTGTAAACTATATCGGTACCAAATTTTGTAAAATTGATCCACATTATCTATCTATAAGTTTCGGAGCCATTGTACAGGCCACAAAGTAAAAGAAAGAAACAATGAATCGATTTTTACAATAGCAAAATTAAGAAACATACAAGCAAACAAACAATCAAATATTTCCTCGTTCTAATATTAGTATATATACCTAAGGATGTTTGCACAGCCTTAACACACATTATTATCTAGGTTTGTACTTCACAAAAAATCCCAATAATATTAATTTTAAATTCATTACAACTTTGTTTCTCACCTTCTGCAAATTATCTGCGAGCAGTAAATACTTCTGATCGCTGGAAAACTTTAACATCACGTACCGGCCTAATTTCACCTGAAACAAAGATTATTATTATCGATCAATAATTTCATTTACAGTTAAATGGTAGAACAGGTACACCTACCAAATATGGTAATCTAAGAAAAGTCGATCACCTCAGTGCTAAGTAATCTCAAAGCTCATAATGTATAGCCAAATAGGTTTTAACGACCTCGGTGGCTCAGTGGTTGAGCGCGTCGGTACGTTAGTAATATATATTCTTTGGCGTCGGTGCTCAGCCGGAGGTCGCTGGTTCGAATCACGCCAAAGGAGCAAAAAGTTTCCTGGGTCATGTGTATATTAAATATGTGTATAAAATAATAAAATTCTTAAATATGTATATAGTATAAAATTATTGCACATACATATTTCCGTTGTCTGGTACCCGTAGATAACACAAGTTCTTCGAGAACTTAGCACGGGACCAGATTGACGTGGTGTGGAAGCGTCCATAGATATTATTAGATATTGTTAATTTTATTAAGTAAGGAAGTAAAAGGCAAGTCAATTGCCCTATAGGCCTATACCAATTAATGTAGACTCTTACCAGATCTGCCTGGTCGAGCAGAGTGACGTAGTTATCGGTGAGGGCGTCGTACCGGTTCACCGCGGTCGGCTCTATCACGATGTACTCCGTGTCTAGAGAGCAGTTTAATGATCATTAATATCAGTAGCTAGACTTTGTTTTACTTTCGAAAGGGCCTGCGCTAGTGGCGAGAGGACGTTTTAGCTTCGTCGATCTATAAATGCCGATTGGCTCGGCGTTTTGGTAGTCCCCCCGATGGTTGCACGCCTTGTCGTGGCGGTGGGGCTTAGTAACCGTGGACTGGTCACCCACGGTGAAGCTAAGAGGCAACCGGGGCCGGCCTATTTGCCGCCGGCTGGCCCGAGGAGGGCGCTCCCAGCGGGCTGAACATGCCCGCAGAGGACGCGCGTGGAGGTGGGACCGCAGAAGAAGAGGAGTGCCGGTATTACGGTGCGCCGTTCTCCCTATCTTCTGCGGCCGTGGAGGGATCGCAGGGCGAGAGGTGTGATGGTATTACGGTACGCCACTCTCCCTACCCCCTGCGAGCTGGCGGAGCCGTTCCGTCGAAACAGCGTTGGTGGGGCCGCAGAGGAAGAGGCATGTCGGTATTGCGGTGCGCCGCTTGCCCTATCCTCTGCGACCGAGGTGTGGTCGGTGGCAGAACCACAGACCTGATCTGCCACCGGGTACCAGTTTATCTGGTACCCATGGCCTCCTAGTAGCAGACTCAGGGGGAGTCTGCTACAGTACTGGTGGAGGCCGAGGAGGGAGGCGCACCTTATACCATCTGGTGCGCCCATCGTGGAGGGCTTTCGGGCTTTCATGATGGAGCCGCTTGACGGCGGCTGCCGCCGGCGGGGTCGCGGATGTGTGTATCGTTCCCGTGGCCCCGTCAGAGGGCGGCGAGGAGGAAGATGGGGGGGTTTTTAGTGGGTATACCATGAGTCCCACATCACCACTTGGGTGCCCCCTGCGCCTGGGTGGTATGCGTAAAGCATTTCCCCCCCGGAAACAAAAAAAAGGCGTTTTGGTAGTGTTACAAACAATAATGTCTCAATATTGCCAAAAATTCGAGCTATCAACTTACATCGTAGTTGTGACATGTGACTCTTAAACCTATAAATTCAATTCGTAGAAATTTCATTAAGCGTTCAATATTATTTGTAAAACTATGCAGGTTTGACTAATACTATAGTTACCTACCTAATATATTCTTTACATACACGGTGACGTAAAATTGTAAAAACCGTTAGATTGTAATATTACTAGAGATATTATAATATGCTGATAGATTGTCAAATAAAATTTCTCCTTACAATTATTGTACGCATTGTTTTTCGTTATAATTATTATTATGAAAAAAAAAAAGTTGTATAATACCCAAACTAGTCGCTCACGAACATGCATGCCTACATATTTTAAACTCGCGGCCGTGTAACTGTAGCACTGTCGAAGTAGTTAGTACATATAAATACCTAGGGCTCGTGATAGACGACCGCTTTAAGTGGACCGAGCATATAAACTACGTATGTGATAGAATGCGTGCGTTGCTGGCAAAATTTACTATAGTTAAAAACAATATCCCCTACCCCACACGCCTCCTACTTTACACGACTCTAGTAGAATCGGTTATATCATACGGCCTGAGCAGCTACGGCAGAACGTGCAAAACACATCTAAATTCCATATACCAGCTTCAATTAAGAATACTTAAAACTATAATACCACTCAAAATAAAAAATGATTTAAAAATTAAAAATAATTATTGTGAAGTCTTCCCATTCTGTAAAACAATGCCCATACATGATATGATTAAATATACAATTCTAAAGGAAAACTTCTTTAATTTGGATGTTCAAATACCAACTACGCATCATATCACAACGCGCAGCGTGACAAGTGCAAAATGCACTGTCCCTCACTTCAACAACCTATACGGAAAACAGTCCCTTGAATATTTGGTGCCTGCACTATTGAATGCATTGCCCTTGGGGCTAAGGCGAAGCATAAATGATAGAAATTTTAAGGGCAAATTAAGAGCATATTTTTTGCAGGTCATTCAATAAATAATAATTATTTATAGAATGACTTGTGAAGGATGTGTTTTTGAAAGGATGTGTTTTTGATTTGCTTTATGGGTTTTTGTCGTTTATGTTTTATATTGGCTCTAGGCGGTGTGGGTGACGGGTATTCGCGGGACTGTTTCCCGTATTTACTTAATTAAGTAAAATCGAAAATTAATAAAGAAGAAGAAACAAATAAATAATAAAAATATTAATATGATAAAAATCATAAAACCTTCTATCCAATTTCTCCTGTGACTGTACTGTTGCGATACCCGTTCCGAACAAGTTGTTTGTTACCTACTACCTACTAGTGGTCGAGCGGCGCGCGGCGCACCCGCTGTGCCGTGTGCGAAGTGCATCGCTCGCGCATTAGATACCTACCATGAGTGCGATTGAAACTGTTATAATTCGTAGCACATACCTAACATAACTTATTAATGTTATTAAATAGAAATACTGTGTTTAAAGTTAATTATGTAAGTAGCTATTTAAATATTATGTTGAGCATTTGATGATAGATCCACCGGTGTACGGACAAACCCTTCAGGTTTTTGTGACACCGAGTTAATCTTGTACTTGTGTAAGATTTTGAGAAAATAAATAAATAAAAAAAAAAAATAAATAAATAAAACATAATATGGCGGCGCGGGGCACATACCGTTTAACCAATCGGCACGGTAAATATTACAATATAATGAAAATATTATTCTCCATACGTACAATTGTATGGAGAAATTTTTATTTAACAGTCTGTCGGCATATTATAATATCTCTAGTAATATTAAAATCTAACGGTTTTTACAATTTTACGGTGACACATACAAGAACATAAGATATCCTTTTAGTATTAATTAGACATTATTATTCAAATCTATGTTTACCTGACACCCATTCTGCGGACAGCCTGGCGGGAAAGAAGAAATGCTGCAGTGGTACCAGCTCTTCTAGAGTGAAGGTCTTCAGAAAGCTCTGGGGCTCTGGAGTCGCCTCTAT
Organism: Glaucopsyche alexis; assembly: GCA_905404095.1. Classification (NCBI taxonomy): domain Eukaryota; kingdom Metazoa; phylum Arthropoda; class Insecta; order Lepidoptera; family Lycaenidae; genus Glaucopsyche; species Glaucopsyche alexis. The sequence continues at coordinate 7,857,450 of FR990043.1, read as the reverse complement.
AACGCACCGCGCCAGAACACTGACCGCTAAAATATACAGCAACTACAAAAACAAATTGCAAAAATGTTAATTTAATATCTTATAATAACATAAGGCGGGTCATAATAAAACATTTCGTAAATTAACTTTCTAAAGTTGAATAACTGCATTAAATTAAACATGCAACATTTTTTGTTTACACACAGTATGTAAACGAGACTACGATGATCTAGATTTTGTAAATTTTTTGTGTCATAATATGAAATCGTTATATTTCTTATATTCTATGTAAGTGTCTAAAGTTTCTAAAGACTTGTGGAGGACAAATTACTATAAACAATACAATCAGATTCGTGACTAACTGTCCCCGCGGTAAAAGGTTAAAGGTTAATAATCTTAATTTGTAGGTCATGGGAAGAAGGCCCGTGCGCTAACCAGTGCATCGAAATTGGACGTGCAAGTTGCAATAGAAGTCTCATCCATAATCATCAGTATGGTCATTGTAATGTCAAATATTAGGTAACTATGATCATTGCTGGAGATAATTATCTCTAAAACGGAGAAAAGTTCATGCAATTAGGTAGGTGTCTATCACTCAAAATGGACAAAACTTCATAGTTTTGTCCGTTTTCGTTACCGAGACACGTTTTCGAATGAGATAGATTGGGAACGCATTCTGATGAATAAATAACTGTGACTACTACTCTCTACTACTCATAGCTACGTCAGAATAAGAGATCATCTCTTGTTCTGACGTAGTTACTAAACACTGGGACAAACATGGATATATATCTTATTATTTAAATACGTGAGTCACGTTTTGAACCTATATACTTATAGAAGCTTCAATAAATCACAGTAATTTATTCATCAGCATGCGTTCCCAATCTATCTCACTTGAAAACCTGTCTCGATTTTACACGAGTGCTATTATCTCTCATATCGGCTAATTTAAAAGGTCAACTTTTACGAGATGAAACAAATTGACCCCAAATATGACCCGTAACTTTAATAACATGATACGGTACACTTTTTTCTGATATATAAATTCAAGACTCTTATGATTACACTGATAATTTTGTCAGTAAATCAAAATATACAAAGAAAGTCGTCAAAATGTGGAGAATCTGAAACTACAATCAATACGAGTATATATATGTCACCGTAAAATTGTAAAAACCGTTAGATTGTAATATTACTAGAGATATTATAAAATGTTGACAGATTGTCAAATAAAAATTTCTTCTTACAATTTTACACGTTATTTTCGTTATATTGTAATACCTATTTACCGTGCCGATTGGTTAAACGGCAAGTGCCCCGCGCCGCCATATTTGTTTGCTTTTTCTTAATAATAATTATAATGAAAAATAATGCATACAATTTATAAGGAGAAATTTTTATTTGACAATCTGTCGACATATTATAATATCTCTAGTAATATTACAATCTAACAGTCAGGGATACTCATCCCAACTCACCTGTCCGGTAGTTGTGGTATAGTATACGGGTATGCGACCCCGGCTCCCTAGCTATTACCGTCCTATACCGTGCCCTCCTGGGCGGTAATATCCTACATTCCTATTTCCCACTCTAACTTACCAATCTTCCTTTCCACACCACCTATCCTTCCCTTTCCCTATTCCTACCCTTTCCACCAATCCGTGGGAACGCAATGGATAATCATAAAAATTATTTAATTATCCAAAATGGCGGCGATGCGGTTCGCCACCCATCACGTCTCGTTCTCGCGGAGGCGAAAAGTGGCCCATGGAGAGCCGCTTCGCTACGTTGAATGTAAGAGGAGGAATGGATGGTATGAATGAAAGTGGACGAAGCGAAACAAGTATGTAAAGATCGTAGCAAGTGGAAAGAAGTGGTCTCTGCCTACCCCGACGGGAAAGAGGCGGTCTCTGCCTACCCCTATGGGAAAGAGGCGTGATTATATGAATGAATGAATGTAATACCTATTTACCGTGCCGATTGGTTAAACGGCAAGTGCCCCGCGCCGCCATATTTGTTTGCTTTTTCTTAATAATAATTATAATGAAAAATAATGCATAAAATTTATAAGGAGAAATTTTTATTTGACAATCTGTCGACATATTATAATATCTCTAGTAATATTACAATCTAACGGTTTTTACAATTTTACGGTGAAAAATACACTTTGGTGTCCTTATAATCTTACTACTATTATAAATAAAAACTTTCAAGTTTGTGAGGATGAATATCTATTCCATCTGGAAGGATGGTTGAATGGATGTTTGTTATTATTTCACGCAAAACTGCTGAATAGATTTAGATGAAATTTGGTATAGTAGTGGGTTGAGCTCTGGATTAACACATATGCTACATTTTGTACCGAAAAAGTACCTACAGTCTTCCCGTAGAATACTGTATAAAGTTTAGGTCGAACAAAGCAGGAAAATAATGCTAATCATAATCATAATGTTAAAATATTTTTTTATTAAAATTTTCGTCGTCGAGTTTTCGTCATCAAGTATCATCAAGCCAATGAGAGCGAGCAGATAGTAAATTCGTGAGTGCAAAAAAATAATAATTTGGGATAGTTAAAAATGGACCATACTCAGCATAGATAGCATTCTTGTCAATTTACCTTTTTTTAGTGAATAAATAAAATTACAAAAACAATGCTATCCTAAAATAGATACACGTAGAGCAGTGATGTATGGTCATGTAGGGTAACTGTGCGCACCGGGTAAGTGTACGCAACCCATTTATTTAGGAATAAGGAGGGAGAAGTTAAAATCCAGGTGTTTCATTCGTTTACTTGTAAAAGAAAATATTCAGAAACCGGTGCTGTAAAAGTAAAATTTTCGGTCATGGCGAAAATAGTCACGAGTAAATGAATTTTATTTCTGTTAGAAATGTATTTAATGATGTATAAATGAATGCATTTTCTTTTGCATAACGTTTGAAGCTACGAGTATATTATGTACCAATAAAATGAGGTAAGTTTGTTAACAATCAGTCTGCTTAAAATAATGAAAAATCCACAAACCTCTCTTAATCCACGGAGCATCAAAATCCCATACAAACGTAGTTTCGCTTTAATTTTAAAACGGTAAAACTAAACTTTACCCAACTTTGTACACATAATTCAATTCATCATATCTAGTCTTATAATTAGGTTTAGTTAGAAAATATTAACCAAGAACGAAATAAGAGCGAATTTATTTTCTGGAGGCTTATTTCGTTAAATTAATAAATTCGCTCTTATTTCGTTCTTGGTTAATATTTTCTAACTAAACCTAATTATAAGACTAGATATGATGAATTGAATTATGTGTACAAAGTTGGGTGAAGTTTGGTTGTACCGTTTTAAAATTAAAGCGAAACTACGTTTGTATGGGATTTCGACGCTCCGTGGGGCCCTTAACTGCGCACACTTACCCCCATATGGGGTATGTGTGCGCACACTTGCCCCACATGGCTCTGTATGTGTATTCATTGAGCCTGGTAGCTGGTGTCGTTCGTAGATAAACTTTGTTGGATTCATTATTAGATATTGTAAAAAAAAATTCAATTCGTTAACCAATAACCTAGCTCACAGAATAAATAATTCACAGCAATTGTTATAATATTTCTTGACAATTATAGTTTGTTTTTATTGATATCAATAACCAGATCTAAGCAATTGACCTTTGAAAACAGGAGGCCCTTGATCTAGAACGTAATACAATAAGGCTTTGGCCTACATAAACCATTGTAACAATATGTTATATATTCGCTTATAGGTAATTACTAATTACCTATGTGACATCGTTATTAAATTTGTAACTAGATGTTTCCCGCAACTTCGTGCGCGCAAAAGTTAATTTCGCAGAAACAGTACATTTTTTCGCGATAAAAAGTAGCCCATGCCCTTCCCCGTGGTCTATTCTACATCTGTGCCAAATTTCATAAAAATAGTTTCGAAGCCAATTCATGCAAACAAATTTTTCCTCTGTATTATATTACGAGTAGTATAGAAGAACTAGAGGTTGCCTGCGACTTCATACGCGGTAAGAGTAGATTTCGCTGAGATAAAAAGTATGTGCCTATGATAAGCCTATGTGCTAAAACCAAAGTCTAAATTCTAAAGTACGACCATACTTAATTGCATTAAATCTAAATTGTGTGCCTGTTGAGTTTGACCCTTAGGAAACTCTACACACTCTGTACCTATCACCGACAACGTTATGTTATTGACAAATCTTAGGCCGTTTATCACGTTGAGATAAATAATTATGAGTTACAAAAAATAAGTACATACCAAGTAACTTCTAACAATAAGCTACTTAATTAATGTAATAAGGTTTTGTTACTTAAACTATGATATAGGACTATAATCCGTAATTGCAATAGCCAACTTCATCAAAATCTAGTCTATGGCAAGGTATTACGTCAGTTAATTAGTACAAATTACCCACACACAATACACTCGAGTAGCAAATTAGGGTACCGGCTAGCACGAACTCTACCGTCTCTACCGGCTTTAGTGACAGTCACTTTGCTTGGCCTTGCTTATTGTCGTGTAAACCTATGTGACTTGAGTATTTATTAAAAGTTATTCACCATTATATGCTAAAATCGGATTATATTACTGTGTTCAGAATTGTTAACAAAGTAAGCTTAGTTCAACTGAAATCGAACCTTAAATTAACTATAAAATATCTCGGAAACCCCCTTCGTATTTTCTTAATTGTCAACCTCTGTGGCTCAGTGATTGAGCGCGTTGGTGCTCAAGCCTGGGGTCGCAGGTTCGAATCCACTAATAGTTTTTCTGTATTCTTGGGTCATGGGATGTGTCTTAAATAATAAAAATCTTAAATATGTGTATAGTATAAAAGTATTAAATATACTTCCCGTTTTCTGGTCATCGTAACACAAATTCTTTGAGAACTAAGCAGGGGCCAGATTGACGTGGTGTTAAGCGTCCGTAGATACATATTATTATTATTATCATTAACATTTTTTTTTCCCACACAAAAGATAACCTATTACAAACATCACTAAAGCAAACTGTATGTTATAAAATATATTCTTTGACTAAAGTGACTACAGAACATACCCGTAACAGAGCTACAAATGACATTACCGTGGTATTGATAATTAAGATGAGTACCTACTGGTAATAGAATTTGCGACATTGAGCCATTGAGCCATATGGCATATTTTACAGGATGTTGGATGCCGTTTCATATTATTGTGTCTTGCTCATTGAAAATATCATAGAACTACATTACGAAAACAAATACTTGTACATTTAAATAATGTGCAATATTTTAATTTATTTTAATGAACCCCCTTTACTAAGTATAATTTTTCTTTTATATTGTGAGTTATCATATTTAGCAATCAAAACAAGATGTAGGGTATTACTGTGTTTCATCGAAAGTATAAACCTGCCAAAACAAAGAACGTTGTTTTTTATTTGCTAATGTTACAATTATAACTTCTATTGGTTACTAGATGTTGCCTGAGGCTTCGTGCGTGCAAAAGCTGATTTTGTAGAAACTGAACATTTTCCGCAATAAAAATTAGGCATATTATGTCCTTCCCGAAAGTCTACTCCATATCTCTGCCAAATTTTATCAAAATCGGTCCGGTAGTTTCGGAGCCTATTCAATGCAAACAAAAAAACAAATAAACATACAAATAAAATTTTCCTCTTTATAATATTAGTATATATAAATATAGATTTGTTTATTTATTTTATTTATCGTCACATAACATCGTAGGTAGCAATACTATTTTTCAGTGTTCTCGACAAAATCTTTCATTTTTATTATATTATCTTGTTTCTAATTATATTTCTGTTGCTAATGTTTTGCCATTTAAAGTTTATGATTGTTTTATTGTTTGATACTAAAAATAATAAATTCTAAAAAACTAGAATTCACTATAATCTATAAATTTCGAGAAGTTCCCTCGATTACAATGGGACTAACTTAGAAGTAAATCCTTTATCTATAGTAATATAATAAAGAGGAAAGGTTTGTTTGCTTGTTTCCATTAAATAGGCTCCGAAACTACTGGACCGATTTTGATGAAATTTGGCACAGATATAGAGTAGACCACGGGGAAGGACATAGGCTACTTTTTATTGCGGCGAAATGACGGTTCCCTTGAGCTTTTATTTTGCGCGCACGAAGTCGCGGGCAACGTCTAGTTATAAATAAAAAATAATTTTGAAAATCGGTCCATAAACGGTGGAGTAATCGCGTAACATACAAAACATACAGTCGATTGTAAACCTCCTCTATTTTGAAATTCGGTTATGTAATAAATCAAATAGACACATTTTTAGGGTTTCGTGGGCAAATGGCAAAAAAGGGAACCCTTATATGGATTCGTCATGTAATCTCATGTCTGTCTGTCTCTGACCGTCCGTATGTCACAGCCACTTTTTTCCGAAACTATAAGAACTATACTGTTAAAACTTGGTAAGTAGATGTATTATGTGAACCGCATTAATATTTTCACACAAGAATAGAAAAAAGAAAATTTTGGGGGTTTCCCATACTTAGAACTGGAACTCAAAATTTTTTTTTTCATTAAACCCATAGTGGGTGGTATCTATGGATAGGTCTTCAAAAATGGTATTGAGGTTTCTAATATAATTTTTTTCTAAACTGAATAGTTTGCGCGAGAGACACTTCCAAAGTGGTAAAATGTGTGCCCCCCCTTGTTACCCTTGTTACTTCTAAAATAAGAGTAAGTAGTTTTTTTTTTAATACGTAAACCGTAATTTACCTTTCATTCAATCAACTCAAATATAAAAATTAAAAAAATATTTAATTTCTTAAACATAAACCTTATGCATAAACAGTAAACCATATTTTTTTATTACAAGTTTGTACGGAACCCTCGGTGCGCGAGACCGACTCGCACTTGGCCGGTTTTTAATTATACGGAAAACGCAAAATTTCGCACTTTCAATATTTACTCATGTATCTTATACGTAGCAAATAGTCTATCTAAAGGTTAGGCTTCACAATACACTCGTTTAAACGAATGATTCCCCGTAGTTATCGAGTTAGCTAGTATCATAGAAATATAATATCTCAATAAGGCATATTATGTCCTGCGACATTTTTATTTACAGACTATTTTATTAACTACATTAATAAAGTATAGCGTTACTGTAACCGTAACGACGGAGAAAATTCTGAAAATAAGTCTAAAATTTCCGCGGATATCATGAAAAACCAACAAATATAATCACCATGATGGGTCAAATCACAGAGACCATAAAGAGGTCAGGCCCTCAATGAGTTAAGTGGTCCAATCAGCACATCACTCCGTCGGCCGCGAGTACCCGCCGCGGCGCATGAACGCAAACTGCGTGCGAGTCGCGCGGCTGCGTACACGGTGCGCGCGCGCCGCTCACTGGGTCGAGCTATGAACCTTTTAGGAACCGAACCTGTTCGGTGTCCTGGTGATTTTATCACCACAACCACATAACGGGAGTTCATTACGTCACCGTTGTTTGCAATATTTTAGCGAGACCATAGGAGGAAATTTACATCTATAGCTGTCTTCCGATTTAACGAATAAGTCGAAAACCTTTTAAGTAGGTAAATCTTTCATCGACGTGCATCTACGAAGGGCCTGCTAAATGTCATGGACTGGTTACTTCACGCTGAATCACGATAGTGGAAGTAAGTTACTTTACATACATTATGCATTGTCAAATTGCATTCTCTGCTACCTTTAAGGCTTAAAATCATAATTTTGTTAATAAATGCCTCCAGGTAAATAATATCTACATTCTACACATAGATCATAATAATAATTATATTCATCATAATTTATGCCCAGGGCCAGTCTGGCGCTACGTCTATGGCCACTTTCACTGTTTATGAGATATGAATATGAGTCTAACATAATCTCACTTTCTCTACTAAATGAACTTTTGCAAAAATTTATTCACAACCAATTTAGTAGCTTTTAAAACTTGTTTCGGCGCTGCTCTACATTTTAGATAAGAAAAGCAACGAATTTAAATTGTTAATTCCTCGTTCTTATTGAATAATATCTTATAATTATAGTAATTAATCATTGTTATTATTTTATTTATTATTCGATTTATTTGTTCAGTTGTGTAATACTCTAAGTAGTAAGTGCAGTGGGTCAGGCAATTTAATAGCTCTTACATCACTTAATAGACATAATATTGAGTGTCTATAAACAAGTACCTAGTATAAACAAACGTTTAGGACAGATAATTTATTTAAATAATAAAATAGTATGTAAATATAAACGACCTAACATTTTCTGGAAAATTGAGGGCCAGAAAAGTCAAATGGTTAGTAGTTAGAACTTGCCGACCTCGATATGTGAGCATCTCTACATTTCTATAAACTATTGTGAAATGAATATAGGAAAAGTAAAGAAGATTATCAAAAATTAAATGATAATGTTATAGTTATAATAAGCATTTTAATAGCTCTTACATCACTTAATAGACATATTGAGTGTCTATAAGCAAGTACCTGGGTATAAATGTTAGGTAGAGATTATTTATTTTAATAATAAAATAGTATATAAACATAAAAGGCCTAACATTCTCTGGAAAATTGAGGGCCAGAAAAGTCGAATGGTTAGTAGTTAGAACCTACCGACCTCGATATGTGAGCATCTCTACATTTCTATAAACTATTCTGAAATGAATATAGGAAAAGTAAAGAAGATTATCAAAAATTAAATTGTAATATTATAGTTATAATAAGCATGTTAATAGCTGTTACATCACGTAGATATATTGAGTGTCTATACACAAGTACCTGGGTATAAACGTTAGGTAGAGATTATTTATTTTAATAATAAAATAGTATGTTAACATAAACGACAGAACATTTTCTGGAAAATTGAGGGCTAGAAAATAGTGAGTAGTTGAAACCTAGGCCTCGATGTGAGAAAATCTCTACATTTCTATAAACTATTCTGAAACGAATATAGGAAAAGTAAAAAGGATGGATGTAAGTATGAAGTAAGAAGGATTATTAAAAATTAAATGGCAATGTTATAGTTATAATAAGCCTAACAATGCGATTGACTGCATAAATGTGTTAAGATATTACATTTAGCAACGTCTCGTGTTGTTCTGCTCTAGTTGGTTTAAATACAACAGAGAAACCAATGTCGTTGTCGGCTGTCTCGGCTACTGTATATCAACGACAAGGCGCGACAAGGTGAAAATAATCTTCTAAATATATAAAAGGCAAACCTGACCGACTCATCTATCAACGCACAGCCGAAACTACTGAACAGATTTTGTTGTTTGGCATACAGATAGTTGTAATGACGTATGCATCCGCTGAAAAAGGATTTTTGAAAATTCGCACTCTAAGGGGGTCAAATAGAGGTTAAAATTTTGTATGGAAACCGAGTTCTACGCGAACGAAGTCGCGGGCAAAGGCTAGTAATTTATAAGTAATCAGCGGATGTCCCGGCTGTCCATATTGTAGTAGGATTTCAAGACGGTCAGTCCCTTTATCATTAAAGACTTGCACTTCGAAACCAAACTATGACACTAACACGTCGACACCAATGATGGCTTGTAACTTGGTATGTTGGGGTGACTACGTCCCCATCTCAGTAATAGCTCCCCACACCGATTTCAGTGACGGTGGTCGGTGTCATTAAAACCAGGCCAGCTACGCAGGAGTTATTTTACAGTGCCCAAGTGTATGCGCAGTACACAAGATCACTCTCTCTTCCTTTACTCTCGAAACCCAGTGAGACGGATAGATCGACACGACTGGCGAGAGATCAGGCGCAGGTTCGACTTTTTACATGCCCATCCGGCGCATGGATCATGTTTCTTGTCAGACAATCAGGTGATCAGCCTACATTGTCCTAACCAAACTTGGAAACAACATTTTTGTTGTCCCAATGCGGAAATTGGACTCACGACCTCCGAACCAAGCTCTAATCCACTGGAACACGGAGGCTGTTAATCAGTTCTGTGTATACGGACACCTTTTGGCTTTCAAACTACTACGACACTGTTGATTCAATTTTAGTTGTGTTGCTTTGGCCTGTGGACTATGGAGTACAATGCCTCGTGACGTAAGAGTGAGTGCGCTACTGCTGTTATGTCAGCAGCTGCTAGCGACGGTTCCATGCATATTACACAATTAGAGTAACAATTTACTCGCTATAAGGGGACATAAACACACCTAACATACATTTTGTCAGCCTCTATGGCTCAATGATTAGCGCAGAGCGTCGCAGATTCGAACATTACCGAGGGAACAAAATGTTTTCAATGTTCCTGGGTCATGGATGTGTTAAATGTATTCATAATATAATAAAAATCTTAAATATTATATCTATGTACATTATGTACCTATACAAGTATTAAATATACTGTTGGCTGGTCCCCGTTACACAAGTTCTTTGGGTACCTACTTAACACGGGCCAGTCGTGGAGTGAAGCGTATATAGATATTAAAATTATTATATTAGGTAATTAGGTAGGTCTTTTTTTTAATATTCAAAATACCCACTTATTTAAATAGAAATGTTAAGATTACAATGTAACGGTTTACGTATGTACGGCGTAAATAGAACGGTACTAAAACTATAGTTAAGATGTAAAGATAAAGTAATCAATATCTAAAGCAGATACAGGAAATCATTAGGTATCTAGTAGGTATATCGCGGCCTCAGAACAGAGGACAACATGATAAATTATTATCTTTTGTTAATTTCATGTCTCTTCTACATAAATTTTAAAACAAAAGGTTCCCTTGTTACAAAGGACCTTACAAATAAGGCAATGATTGTTAGTGTCATAATTATGCCGATTGTATAATATTATAATCGTACAATAAAATACACAGCCTTAAACATAATGATGTGCCTAGGTTGAGAAACGAAAAAAAATGTGCGTAATATAAATGATTATTAAGTAGATATTATTTATCCTATGATAAATGTTAACTTAAATATATAAAGATAAAAGTTTTACTTTGTAAAATAAAACACTAACGGATTTTATCACGGTTCGCTTTCATTCTTATTTCAGTTCAGTTCGCTTTCAGTCTACAACAGCTTAACTAGACCTAATTTCCAGTATGCACGATTACGAGAGGACTAGGCCCTGGGGTAACAGGTGTCCTCCTTGTTAAAGTTAATTCAAACTTGTACAAATCTTTAAGCCGCAAAGTTTATGATTTAATTTTATTTTACTTATTACTGGAACCCAACTAGATGAACCCAGACGGGATAAATGATAATGATGAAAGGATAAATAAATGAAAGTGAAACGCGATAATAATGTACAATAATATTCGCGTACTTACTTACCTAAGCGTTGTAGGAAACATTTTTTTCTGTTCCAATTAGCCTTCGTTTCATAGGCTGTTTGTAACAAGTAAATCACCCACTTATTATGTCATTTAATATCCAATTACCCATTTACAATAAAAAGTTATTAATTAACTCGTTATTTTATGTATGTACCTAATGGTTTTTTACTATGCTTACTAATATTTATGGTCAAGGCCGAACTTACGAATTATAAATTATAATGATTAATGATATATACATAATTATGACGGTAATGTAGTTGGTAGATTTTATTGGGGGGGGTTGAATCACACAACACAAACAAAACGAAATGCTTACCCGGGACATCATATTATTTAAATAACAAGTTTGGCTTGTAAATATTATTATGTCGGTTATTGCCCCATGACCAAACATGACTGCAATAAATTCTTTGTTATAATCGCAGATGTTTGGGAAACGCAATTGGAACCGTTAGACTATGTCCAGAAACTGCGTATTCTTACGCACGTAAGGTCTACGCACGTAGTCGAGGTACTAGGGCCCCATACATTGCGTCCAGAAGCTACGTGCGTATTATTTTAGCTATGCGCGTATCGTACAAAATTTCGTAAAAAAGAAACGATAAGATAAGAATCTCTACGTGCGTAGGTTTACGCAGGCTTACGCACTTTCTGGACAGAGTCTTAGGAACCATCTTCCGGGTAACAGTTTATAAGATATAAAAAGTATTTACATAATTTTATTACACAGTTTGCTATGACTTTAAAATTTCCACGTTTACAATATAAATAAATATACCTAACTATCTACCAGCACGATTAGAATAACCACCGTAGAAATGGTTTCTCTCTACAGAAGAATAGACAAAATTCACAAACGGAAGCTGTCATATTTTGGTCCATGATGTCTGTCGCCTGTCGGTAGGTATAATATCTATTCTTGTGAGTTGAGTAGACAAACCGCATTTCTATAGTGATCATGCTAATCGAACAGTTGAGCGTCTATTACCTAAAGTGCGGTTGCGTGGCACGTTGAATTACGTCGTACATTGCCTTATCGTTACTTGTGTCGTTAACAATGTATCGAGCGTGATATCAATATTATATTTGAGCGCGAGTGAAAGAGACAAGTAGGTAGCGATTATGTACTAATCGCTACCTACTTGTCTCTTTACTATTAATAGGCAAGCGGACTGATTTTTTTTATTGCATATATGAATAGTACTCTTAAATATGAGTAACTTCTCAGAAGAAACCGTATACCTATCAAAAATCAATATTTTCAAAGGTACAGCGATTTGTATAAAAATTTCGCGAATCTCGTACTCGCTCGTAAACGCTCCATACTAAACTTAACCTACAAGTGACGTCACTTGTAGGTTAAGGTGTATGAAGTATACGGCCGCAGGAATATAATATTTATAAATATCTCCGATATTTGTGCGTTTAAGATGAACTTACTATAATGAATATTTTTATATATGATGTAAGTAAACTAATGATGTAGGTTTGTTTACCAATTTCGCAAAAAATAAAATTTTCAGTACTTTTTAAATGTATTTAATTAAGTAGTAGTTAAACTACACATAAAATGATATATTTTTGGACATTTACCAAGTAGTAATGCCTCAATATTTCTGAATATATTAATGAAACTAAATATTTCAGATGTAGTCCGATCCCTTATTGCATTTATTAACACGCTTTTATTAGGTCGACCTGTATGTAACTATGTAATGGAATCTAAGGTAACTAATTTAACCATCTTCCAAGGATCGTAGCGTCATGAAAATTGGCAGCTGTATGAAGTTCTGATGACATGACAATACAATAAAATGTACTGTCGAACTGATCCGACGATGGAGCCCGAAGATATGAACTAGAACTTCATGATGGATCATCGAATCATAGTTGTGTTTGGGCTTGTTAGAAAGGTCTTGTAATGAACTTTGGCCACAATTAAGTTTCAAGGCCTGATGATTGACATTGGCATGAACTGGCATTCCATGATGGAATATCGTATCATAGTCGTGTTTGCACTTATGTATAAATGTTAAAAATATTTCGTTATTAAAGACTAAAAAGTATAAAATAATATTTTTTTAAAAAACACTAGAAAATCACGCTTTTATAAATGCACTAGCTTTTGCCCGCGACTTCGTCCGCGTGGAACAATACTTTGGGATATCGCTGAAATTTACCCGCGACTTTATTTATGACTAACGAAAGCGGAATCCATTTTTTTTAAACGGAACCCTAAAATAAAAGTAGCCTATGTACCCTATAACATCAGCTATCTGCTAGTGAAAGTCCCGTGAAAATCGGTCCAGCCGTTTCAGAGATTAGTCGGAACAAACAGACAGACAGACCGACTGACAGACAGACAGACGGACAGACAAAAAAAAAATGTATTTTATTATAAGTACCGAATATACTTTCAGATTCATTATGTAAAAAGCTGTTAATTTGAAGTTACAAACAGACACTTAAATTGTATTTAACTGTATAGATGTATAGATATTATAATGTATTATATTTTAAGATATTATCAATTTGATGTTTATAAAATAACTTAAACTATTTAACTAAACTAAACATTAACCCGCACGCGCACCCCGCCTTGGTGACGCCCACTTCGCAACGGGCCGTGCAGCAGAAGTCGTAATATTTTAATTTCGCCATAACTTCAAAACCAAACGTCCAATTTTAATCATTGAAAGACCAAATATAATCTACATAAACTGTACTTAGTGATGAAATAATTTATTTTGATAAGGATTGATAACATGAGTAAAATAAACGCGTTTAAATGTAGTCCAAAAAAAATTCAAGATTTATAAATAAAAAATGGTTATTGATTTCTTAAGTTTACGCGAATATTGTTCATTGTTTTAAACACTTACGGATTTTGTCGCGGTGCACTTTTCTTTTGCCCGACGTTTCGGCTACTTTCCAGCAGCCGTGGTCACGGGAGGACTGAGGTGTCAGTTGTCCTATTTGTTGAAGTTGTTCAAACTACCCGAAGATTCTTCAATTATTATTTGTGTTCCGATCCACGCAAAACGTACTCACAGTATCTTGAAGCCGCGGTGTTTTTGACCTGAATTTTATTTTATTTATCACTGGATCCCAACTAGATGGCAGCACCCAGCCATCTTCTCGGTTAAAATTAGGGTACTTTTTAATTTCTATAGCCTCGCGTATCATTCTAGGGCGATAACGTTGTTCCTTTGCCAGTACTTGTGGCTTATCAAATCTTATGTAATGGCGAGGTTGATCCAGTGTGTGTTCACAAATTGCAGATTTGTTGTTGCGGCGGTGTTTAACATCTGCGATATGTTCCTTAACGCGGGTTTTAATTGATCTTTTTGTTTGCCCTATATAGGATAGACCACAGTCACAGTCGAGCTTGTAGACTCCTGCATCTTGAAGAGGAATATTGCATTTCACTGGTGGTAAAAATTGACTTATCTTTTTGGGCGGCTTGAAATATGTTTTTATAGAAGCTTTCCTTAGAATATAGCCAACTTTATCAGTGACTCCTTTCATGTATGGCAGAACTGCAGGTATTCGTTCAACAGTGGCTGGTTTCACTCGGTCATTGTGATGCAGGCGTGGGACTCGAAGCTTATTGTCACGTAGAACTTGTGTGACATGATGAAGCTCGGTATCCAAATGCTGCTGATCACAGATTCCTCGTGCTCTTTGAAATAAAGTTTTGCCAATGGTAGATAACTGTGAAGGATGGTGGTGGGACTCACCATTTAAATATCTATTAACTAATTTTAACCGAGAAGATGGCTGGGTGCTGCCATCTAGTTGGGATCCAGTGATAAATAAAATAAAATTCAGGTCAAAAACACCGCGGCTTCAAGATACTGTGAGTACGTTTTGCGTGGATCGGAACACAAATAATAATTGAAGAATCTTCGGGTAGTTTGAACAACTTCAACAAATAGGACAACTGACACCTCAGTCCTCCCGTGACCACGGCTGCTGGAAAGTAGCCGAAACGTCGGGCAAAAGAAAAGTGCACCGCGACAAAATCCGTAAGTGTTTAAAACAATAAAAAATGGTTGTTGTGCCTCACTCGACATAGATAGGTATAGTGTGTCGCGGACTTTTTTGTAGATATTTATAAGATCTACAATTAATTAGAACATTTTATGGTTCTATCTTTTATAGTTTAGGCAGCGTACGCAAAATAAGTAACTTTTCTGGTTGATTTTTTACACCTTGTGTCCGAAAAACCCAAATATCTTACGGAACCCTATTTTTTTCCAAAATAAAATTTAGCCTATGTTACTCGTGGATAATGTAGCTTTCGAATGGTGAAAGAATTTTTGAAATCGGTCCAGTACTTTTTGAGCCTATTCATTACAAACAAACAAACAAACAAACAAACATACAAACAAAGTTTTCCTCTTTATAATATTAGTGTAGATGTAAAAACCAAAAATAAATTAAGAATCGTTCAAGTTGTCTCTATTTCTGGGCTAAAGTGCTAAACTATGTGCTTTTAATTATTATAATATTTTATTGTAAAAGCGAGGTGTGCTGAAACAGGAAAGACTTATTGAAGCAGGTTACAGAGATCGGCGCTCTAACTGGAGTAGCAGCACGACTAGTAGATGGGTCTACATTAAACAGTCTGTTCAAAGTACCAGTTTGTCGAACTCAGACAAAACATGCGCCAGCAGCGAGAAGACACGACATTCACCGACATTTTGAACGCCTCTTCAACTTTCCGGCAATTAAGTACATAAGAGCCGGTCACACGGCGCGTTGCGTCAGCGTTGCGTCGACGCAGCGCTGTCTATCCGTCGTTTTACATACTAAAAACTGTACCGTCCACACGATGCACTGCGTCGACGCAACGCTGTGACGACGCACGAACAACGGACAGCATCCCCCGAGACGAAGCGGGAGGGGTAACCACGTTACGTTTACTTCGCAACAACGCTGCGTTAACGCAGCACCCGTGTGGCCGGCATTGCGTTAACATGTTTGCGCTGCGTCGACGCAACGCACCGTGTGGACCGGTCCACACTCTACGGGTAATGCGTCAACAGTTGCAAAATGTAGAGTTCTTGTTCGTAAACGCGATATCTTTGGTTCCCTTTGATAACCCTTTGGTGGCATAAACGTTATGCTCTTGTGCGACTTCATGCAGCTTCCGCCAGGAAGTCTTTCCTGTTTCAGCGCCCCACGCTTGTACAATCAAATATTATCATAGCTTACACTTCAGCCCAGAAATAGGACAACTTGAACGATCAATAATTTATCTTTGGTTTTTACGTGCATTTATAAAAGCGTGTTTTTCTAGTGTTTTCTAAACTATTAATTTATTTTAACCTTTGTCGTTGTAAAGTGGGTACCTACACGAGGTACAATATCGGCAAAGCTCCTGCTCGACCAGTTTCTAAACATACTTTGCACTCGGGAGCCTCAAAATATTAAAACACAGTGAAAGAGACCGCATCGACTGTAGACGTGGTTGAAGTCCGTATATTTTACGCGTGATTAATTAGTATGCGTGCGAACAATGCCCAATGGATCGGCGCTGTTGAGTGGCGACTTGTTCGATGGTAGTACCTACTTACGCATCTAGTACTAGTCTATATCTATACTCTATACCTACCAATATTATAAAGAGGAAACGTGTGTTTGTTTGCATTGAATGAATGACGACTTCTGTAGCTCAGTGGTTAACGCATTGGCGCTTTAGCCGGAGGTCGCAGGTTCGAATACCGCCAGGGAACAAAAAAATTGTCTGTGTTCCTGGATCATGGTTGTGTATTAAATGTGTACATAGGTATAATATAATAAAAATCTTAGTAAAAAAACATTAAATATGTTTCCGTTGTCTGGTAGGTACCCGTAAGATAAGTTCTTCGGGTACTTACCACGGGGCCAGACTGACGTGGTGTGAATCGTCCATAGATATTATTATTATTGAATAGGTTCCAAAAGTACCTACGTCCGATATTGCTGAAATTTGGCACAAATATAGAGTAGACCACGGGGAAGGACATAGGCTACTTTTTGTTGCAGCAAAATGTACAGTTCCAGCGAGATTTCCTTTTGCGCGTACGAAGTAGTGGGCAACATCTACCTACTAATTTTGTTTTTTATTATGACGCTCGCACCCAGTTGCAACTTGCAAGAATATTTAAGTAAGGTAGGATTAAGTCTACACAAGACTTGCCTGACTTAACACAACGATCGGTACCTATTGTATAATCCATGTCATCTCCCTTTCACTTTTGCCGGATACTGGTAACCAGCTCAGATCTCGGCACTAAGTAATTGAATACAAACAGAACATAGTGATACCTATACCTGCAGTCTATGATGTCATTAGCAACATAATTATACAAAACAATAACTCAAGAAAACTTTCTACACTTTTAATTCTTATTTGGAAAAGCTTTCGCCCGCGGCTCCGCCCGCGTACAAACAGTATCCCAATTCCCAAGTGAACACTGTACTTTTTCGGTATAAAGTGCAGCCTATATTTTAATCCACAGCTAAACTACTACCATACAAAATTTCATCAAAATCCGTTCAGTAGTAGGTATTTGCGTGAAAGAGTCACAAACTTCCGTCCATCCATCTATCCTTCCATCCATCCTCACAAACTTTCTCATTTATAATAGTATGTACCTAGTAGGATGAAATATAGTTCATCTACTAACTGTTGGATTGGATCGAAGATTCTTACGTAGTACTGGGCCTCTAGTCAAGATGCATTCGATAATTTCGACGGCGAACTTCGAAATCAAAAATGTATAGGATTTGACATAAGTCATCGTTAAGTGACATGTCGCTTGCGATGCAGTACGTCAAATTCCGTACATTTTGTTTTCGAAGTTTGCCTTCGAAATTATCGAATGCATCTTGACTATAGGCCCAGGTTTATTGTATATTAGATAACTAGCTGTTGCTCGACTCTGCCCGCGTAAATACAGTATTTCTCGGGAACACTGTACTAAATAAAAAGTAGCCTATGTTTTAATCCAGAGCCTAAACTACTACTATACCAAATTTAGACATCCGTTCAGTAGTTTTTACGTGACAGAGTAACAAACATCCATTCATCCATCCTCACAAACGTTCACATTTATAATATTATCAGGATTATTATTAATTAGTACTTAGGTAATCATTATTAATTAGTAGCATTAATAAAGTCACAACACCTTTTTAACGAATTATGAAATATAGAGGCTAGAAGTGAGCGTGATGCTCGGCTGACTCTGGATAGGTTTTTTTTTTTTATATTTATATATTTCTTTTATATATTCTTTTCATATCAATAAGTCCACTTAAATGGCCTATATTACCTTGAGCATGTGTTTTATGGGATCGTTTTAAATGTTAAATATTAACTACATCCTCTCGGATGCTGTATCGCTTTATAAAAGTGAATTTAATCTGTTTTATATTAAAATTGTAGTATTTATCTTATTTATGAACTTATAAGTAAAGCGTCGAGTCAAGGACGTTTCAGGTTTAACTCATGCGTTTTTAATTATCAATTTTTAGTGTAGATACTGACTAGTAATGTATTCTGGTTTTTCAACATGACTAGTCAAAAATGATACGAAATATGTAATTAGAACAATGTTAATATATTATTTAGGGTACAAATTGTATGTAAGTATAGATTAGATAGAGGATTAATAAAAACCAAATTTTAATATTATAAAAAAGTTTTATTTATCTTAAAATTTACATTATTAATATAATATCTAGTAACATAAGATATTTTACTGTTGCCGTTTGGTTAATTATTATGGCTTATGTATCGTCACATTACAGTTGTCTGTTTGGCGGAAAAAAGGGCCTAACAACGCTTGCTAGCGCTAAAAGAAAAAAAAAGCTATCGGCCAGAAGTCAGGACACGTTTACTAACTTCAATAGCGCTGTCACTTGGCTGACACAATCCGCCATTTTGCTTACGAGCGCATCCGAGCGCTTTTTTCCGCCAAATACAGCCAATATAGTTCGTATGTTTATTGTTTACAGATGTAGTTGTATTGATGTTATTTTATACTGAGCGTATCTCCTCCGGCATCCGGATGCACCTCTCGAAGTAGCGGTTCATGGCGTTGTACCGGTGCATGTTGACCCCCGACAAACTGTGCGCCTCGTCGGGGTACGACTGAAAACAAATTATATTCTGTCACCAAAATTGTTAAACACAACAAATAGTTTGAATTAGAAGGTAAATGTGACTTTATTTTTCATTTTTATGGCTCGTTAGTTTTGATCCAAATGTTTTAAGAATGGATCGAGGCTTATTAGTCTGATTCACAAGATCCCTGTCAGTGAATTTCTGTCCAAGGGCACCGAAAATTATGATCCAGGGCTCATTCGGAATGACCTCTAGAAACTATTTTGAAAAAAATCCTTAAAGAGGAGGAAAAAAAAGTCCCTACTCCCGGAACTCTATCACCAATATTTATAATTTTAATTTAGAGGTGAAAATAGCGCTAAAAGCGGGTGATACGCCGCGGCGCGCGGGTCCGTACTATCGGTTAGCGCGCACGGGACGTGCATCACAAGATTTTAGCGCTATTTTCACCTCTAAATTAAAATTATAAATATTGGTCATAGAGTTCCGTGAGTAGGGACTTTTTTTTGGGAAATTTCCTCCTCTTTAAGGATTTGTTTTTCAAAATTCGGATATCTTTAATAGATTTCAAAAAACCATACCCTCTTTTTTTTACTAAATTGTTTATAACTTTTGCATTCCGAATCGAATGAGCCCTGGATCATAATTTTCGGTGCACTTGGACAGAAATTCACTGAAATGGATCTTGTGAATCAGACTATATCATTTTATCATCAGTTCACACCGAGATGCGTCAGGCAGATACTTTTAAGATAGCGATTTATAATTGAACTTTAGTGCATAGAGCACTACACAAGTATATACCTACACGTTTTATTGCGAAAGTTCGAATTGCGGCTCCGCTATTTCAATGAAATGTGTAATCGTAGTAAATAAAGTTAAATTTTGAGTCGCTATATTAAAAAGTGCGCGCCACATCCGTCTCTATGTGAGATGACCCTTAACACAATATTATACATAATCGACCTCTGTTGCTTAGTGGTTGAGCGTGTTGGTGCTCATGCCGGGGGTCGCGGGTTCGAATTCCGCCGAAGGAACAAAAAGTTTTTCTGTGTTCCTGGGTCATATATGTATAGGATTTGTATTAAATATGTGTGAAGCATCCATAAATATTATTATTATTATAACGATAGGAGTTATATTAGATGAACTATTGTTATTTTTAATAGCAGGATTAGCCTAATGAAATTCTTAATCAGCCACACTTCATTTAGCATTAGGCATGCATACCAACGTAATGAATGTCCATTATTACCTAAGCTGCAAAATCAATTAGGTACTTAGGTACATTTGCTTATCTACTTAATTTAATATTCTTTTGAACGTCACACTAATCACCATTTAATTTGATCTCCTCTCTATTAATTAATGCATATGCACCAAATCATGTTTCAATAACCTATCTACCAATATATATTTGTTAAAAACGTCATCATTCAATCATTTTCCGGTTGTATGCCATACAAATTTAACGATTTTAACAAATAGTTATTGTTAGACAGGTTATTAAACGGGCCGTGAGTAGCAGGCAACATCTAGTAAAATATAATTTTGTTTCAAAGTAATCACCATCTGCTCGAAGGGTATATCGAGCTCCTGCAGCGCGCGGTAGAGCTTGGCCGCGTTCTGGTAGTGCACGTTGTCGTCGGCGTTGCCGTGCATCACGTAGAAGTCGTGCCCGCGGAGCTTCTCGGCCAGCAGCGTCACGTCGCCGGCCTGGTAGCCCGCCAGGTTGTCCTCCGGCGTGGGCAGGCCCATGTAGCGCTCGGTGTACATCGTATCTGAGTAGGAACCGATAATGTGATGCAATCTATACATACCCCCTTACTAATAAACGCTGTATAAGCTTTGAATAGCTATACAGTGTTTTGTTCACATCACACAAGTGACATGTTTAATTCGATAAAAGGAGACAAAACACTGTGTAACTATTCAAAGCTTATACAGCGTTTATTAGTAAGGGGGTATAATATTATAAAGAAGTAAAGTTTGTGAGGTTGTAAGGGAAGGTTGGATCTACTGAACCTATTTTGAAAATTATTATACCAATAGAAGGCTACGTTATTTGTGAGTGACATAGGCTATATGGATGGATGGATGGGTGTTTGTGACTCTGTCACGCAAAAACTACTGAACGGATTTTGATGAAATATGGTACATAATAATAGTTTTGGCTCTGTATTAAAACATAGGCAACTTTTTATCCTGGAAAAGTACAGTGATCCCGCGGGATACTCGATAGTATACTTACGCGGGCGGAGCCGCGGGAAACAGCTAGTATATTATAAGCAGGTAAAGTTTGTGAGGTTGTAGGGGCTAATCTCTGGATCTACTGAACCGATTTTGAAAATTCTTTAACCAAAAGAAGGCTACGTTATTTGTGAGTGACATAGGCTATATAGATGGATGGATGGATGGATGTTTGTTACTCTTTCACGCAAAACCTACCGAACGGATTTCGATGAAATTTGGTGTGGTAGTAGTTTAAGCTCTGGATTAAAACATAGGATATTTTTTATCCCGAAAAGGTACAGTATTCCCGTGGGATACTATATGTATGTGGAGCCACGGGCAACAGCCAGTATAGGATATTAGGTGAATGCTTTCGCATAGAGACGAAATAAACTTACCAAATGACGATATTCTTAATTTCATCATCACAAATTATGATAACAAATAATGTATGTATAAAAAGTGTTAATGTTTTAATAAAAGACATCGTTGACCTTTTAATGTATTATCTACTAATTGGTATTAAGTAATTATTATTATTTATGTTCAAATGTCATTCTCTTTTGTCAGCCTTTCACAATACCGGTTCAACTACTTTACTTCATTTTGGCGACTGAAAAAAAAGGTTCATCAGATTTCTTGTCACAACCGAAGGTCAACTAGCAATCATAAATTAAACAGAGTATTTTTGTTACAACGAACGATTTTAAATTGACCTCACCTTCACTTATCCCCACATCATTACAGTTCGTTCGCGTTAAGACAGTGAATCATCAGTGCAAATATCAAAATTGTCCAATCCGTATACTGATTGAACGGCTTACTTTAGGCGGTGAATGTAAACATCGTTTAGGAGCTGCTTACATCGTGACACGACGCGGCGCGAACTTTTTTACACAGCGATTCAAAATTGATCTTTATTCAATACAAAAGATACACGTATCATTGCAATTCGAAGGCGTGAAATTTATTTATTTTATTCAGGAAACAAACACTCGTTTACATCTTTCTATACTATACGAGTAGTTATTTATTTTTTAACAGATTGCATAACTTTGTTTTATAAACAGCCAAGCTGTTGCTATATAAATCTAAATCTTCAAATTCTTTATTGTAAGTTTTAACACTACGTGCGAGGAAGCGAGTACTAGTGTAAACTGATCTATATAGTGGTACAGAAAATATATTTTTTGATCGAGAAACAGGTAGGTTAAGGTAGGTACTGTTAAATCTATAAGTATTTTCTAAAATGTGAGGAGCGTCAACATAATTGTTAAATATTTTAAAAAGATAAACTTGGTCAAACATTTTCCTGCGATTAACAAGAGTGTTAGTGAATGTCGACCGAGTGAAATTTCATGTGAAATATATATTCGTGATTTTCAACAAACTCTAAGGATCTAATGAATTTCTTTTATATTTTCTTAATACGGACAATATGACAAGCGTAGTATGGGCACAGAATACAGAAATCATCCAGAAACCGTCAACGCGCTTGAAAGTGAAGCCGTCACGACTACTCCAAATTAGAGTGGCTATCCACAAATAATATGTTGCCACTTGCCACAGAATAACAAAATATTTTACCCAACTGTTTTTCGATTAATTTTTATTGAATACCTTAATTTGTCGTAACATAATAACGCGACTTGTTTTGTAAGTGTAAAGAGTAAATTAAAGAGCGGGCGGGGCGGTGTTTCGCCATGGTTTTGGTTACAGTGTTACTACTAGTGCGCTGCGTACAAATGTGATCGAACACTCATTCTGGATGTTCTGTATTCTGTGAGTATGGGCTCCAAATGAAACGCGTATCCTTTTGTGTAGTAAAATAAAGTTCAATTTTGAACTGCTTCACGACGCTAATATTTGCACCGATGACGCATGCATTACACGAACTAATTTAGTGACTAGTCATGGGTGGTGATGAGCAGCGCGATCGGGTATAAACTCACTGTAGTAGAGCCACGAGGTAACGGGCGCGCCGGAGACGCCGCACTGGAACAGGTGGTCGTCGTCGTGCAGCATGGTGAGCAGCGTCGCGTACCCGCCGTAGCTGTGGCCCCAGATGGCCACGCGCGACCGGTCGATGAACTGGAAGCGGTCCAGCACTTGCCTACAAACGACGGGCAATATAGTGACCACAGCGATTAGACATAGAAACCATACGATAGTCGAGACTGGACCTTTAGTCAAGATGCATTCGATAATTTTCAAGGCGAAGTTCGAAAACCAAATGTATAGGATTCGACATAAGGCATCGCAAGCGAAATGTCACTTAACGATGACGGAAGCCCAGGACGGAAGGTAGAATCTGACGCACTGACATGACATCCTTTCGAAATAACTAATGTTATTTTTGGAAAGGACAATAAATAATTATATAATATTAATGAAGCTTGCTAATGGTGACCCTTCGCGTTCAGCGTGCCGAGTGCTAGTTTTTGTCACTCAATTGTCACTTCTCGACGTGAGAAAGTATAACTACAATTTGTTTCGATGCCATCTTCGAATTAGTTAAAAATTCTTAGTGGCAAACATGACAAAATGTTGTTTCGATGCCATACAAATTGTAGTTAACTTTTCACGTCGAATAGTAAGAAAACTCTCAATCAGCACACAGCTCTCCATTAACCATACTCACTTAAAATGACTTTGAACATCACGCCGTGATACCATGGTGTCCCACATGTCGCAAATATTATTGCGTGACAGTCGAAGGGTACTGACGACCTCTGTGGCTTAGGGTTAGTGGTTAGCGCGTCGGCACTTAAGCCGGAGGTCGCGGGTTCGAATCCCACATTTTTTCTTTGTTATAATAAGACTTTCTTATATTGATTTCTTATGTTTACGCGAATATTGATCATTATTTTAAACACTTAAGGATTTTGTCGCGGTGCACTTTTCTTTTGCCCGACGTTTCGGCTACTTTCTAGCAGCCGTGGTCACGGGAGGACCACGAGGACAAAGACTTTCTTATATTAAGTTAGTTATAATAAGAAAGATTTTCTATGTTCCTGGATCTTGGATGTGTATTAAATATTAAATGTATGTATAGTATAAAAAGAAATCTTAAATATATTTATAGTTTATCAGTATTAAATATATTTCCGTTGTCTGGTACCTTTGATACAAGTTCTTCGGATACTTAGGACAGGACCAAATTGACGTGGTGTGGAAGCGTCCATAGATATTATATTATTTACAGACCTCAGTATGACGAAGTGGTCCTCCACCTCGACGGTGCCGAGCGCGTTGTTGAGCGAGTACAGGATGGCCTGGCCGTTGAGCCCCGAGCCGCGGCCGTCCGCTAGCATGTACACCGTGTTGCGGGACGTCGTCATGTACGAGTGGTAGCCTGGAGTGTGGGGGGGTGTGTTACTGTTGTGCAGCGCCGGCTTTAGCATTACCATCGCCCTGGGCGAGGTAACGGCGCCTCCCATACAATAGGGGATCGTACTTTTTTTAAATTGCATAAATGAATATTATCTACTCTTAAATATGAGTAAATTCTCAGAAGAATCCGTATATCAAAAGTCGACATTTTTAAAGGTACAGCGATTTGTATACAAAATTTTGCAAGTCTCGTAAAACGCTTCGATATTTGTGCGTTTAAGTTCATACTTACCATAATGAATGTTTTTGTATATTATGTAAGTAAACTAAATGATGTAGGTTTTGTTAACCAATTTCGCAAAAAAAGAACGTACTTTTTATATGCATTTAATTAGTAAACTACCCATACTCATTTTTTTTCACATTTAGCAAGTAGTAATGCCTCAATATTTCTGAGTATATTAATTAAACTAAATATTTAAGATGTAGTCTGATCCCCTATTGTACAATTTCACAGAGAACAGCGACATCCCATAACCAGAGAACGCGTACTAATAGTTTAAAAAAAAAATGCTAATCCCCCTCTAACGCCGCTACTGCTTTTGTGTGTCTCAACGTAAAATTTGTTAACATAAGGTTTACAAGAGGATTCGAAACAAGTAAAAATTCTTACATACGTCGTTCTTATGTTCTACTAGATGTTGCCCGCTACTTTGTGCGCGCAAAAAGGGATCCCGCGAAAACCGTACATTTCGCCGCAATAAAAAATAGCCTATTTCCTCTATATTTATGCAAAATTTCATCAAAATCGGTCCAGTAGTTTCGGAGCATATTCGATGCAAACAAAAACAAACAAACAAACCTCTTTATTATATTAGTATAGATAACGTTTACGAGTTACGATAAAATGAAAGCCCACATTTAGTTAAGACAAATCCCGCGGCAAACTTACCAATAGTAAACGTATCGTAGACGGTGTTGGTGTTAGGTCCGGAGTAGACGTAGTAGACCATGGCGTATTTGGTATCCGTGTCATTGAGGTCCAACCCAGGTGGCAGCCATAGCCTGACAGGCGCTGGGTATCCGTTAGCCAAGGGTACGGTGGTGATGAGGGAACTCGGGATATCCTTGCCCACGAGACGGTCGCGGACTATCTGGTTGTCCTCCCACGTGTAGAGGACTTGGTTGTTCTAAAGGAATATGATTTACTACGTTAGAAGTATGTATTAACATTATGAACAAAATAGTAAAATACAGATCGGACTATCCATACTAATATTATAAATGGGAAAGTGTATGTGTCTGTTTGTCCATCTTTCACGCCAAAACTACTGAACCGATTTAAATGAAATTTGGTACAGATAGTCTAGAGCCTGACAAAGGACATAGGCTACTTTTTATTGCGGGACATATACCGTTCCCATGGGTTACTGTACTTACGCGGGCGGAGCCGCGGGCATCAGCTAGTCGCTAATATAATTGATAAACCCTTGTAGGGCTTCTGGTAATGACTTCCATTATTCGGATTTGATATTTTGGTTAAATAAATAAGAACACACCAATCACACAAGTCACACGACTCTCACTCAATATCAAGGTCGGCAGCTTTGGCAGGCCAAAATGAATGCGTACTACGCTCATACTAGAGAATACCAACCAGAGGATCAATAATGTATGTAGCCGAGGGTTCAGCAGGCGAGGAACACGTCACCGACAGATATCTAGCGTTCCGCGACGCAGTAGAGGCGGCCCAGGCACACGGCCCGCCGCCGGGCAGGGTCAACCCGCAGCTGAGGCAGCCGGCGCGCGCGCCCGCCACGCGCAGCTCCGACCGCCACGGCGCGCCCTCTAGCGTGCGCGTGAAGTAGCTGCACAGATGTATTTATGTATTTTAAAAGAAACTAAGAAACTTAGGCCGTTTCATCCGGTATTGAATGACTTATACTATGGAGGGTAGAGCCAAGGAGTACCATCTCCATACATGAAAAGTGTCCGTAAAAAGCGTTCAATAGGGGGCGCTGAAGACTTAACGGGGTGTAAAGCGGCAAAGTTTAAACATATAACTAAATCTTAGCATCTTCTTCGGTTATGTTTATAAAAATATATTCGACTACGCGAGTAAGTAGAATATGGCATGTATTTAAACTTGCGACAAAACAATTAAATTTTGTATGTGAAAATACCCCATATTGAATACTAAATTACCAAGTTGGCGAAAGAATGTAAGGAACAAAAAAATTACTAATCTGGTGACTAAATAATACCACTGAATTTTCCAAACTGGCAGACAGATTATGTTTTAGCGACTAAATAACCATCTTGGCGACAATTTGTGAGTACACATTTAATTTAAGAATAGGCACATATATTTTCCCTGATTTAGGTAACTCAAAAAACATACAAGCAGCAAAACGAGCGCACACAAAAAAAACATAAAGGAGCGTACAAAATTCCCAATTTTTAATTTTTCTCGGTTTTTATTAGGGGGGTGTAGATTATTGTGTAGATTAATTTTGAAATTTAAAAATGGCGGATATTATTTTTCGTAAAATTTATATGGGTGTCGTTTACCAGGTTTTTGGGAGTGCTGGATACAAAAATGACATTCATTTTGAAATTCCAATATGGCGGACATACTTAATTTCATAAAAATAATATGGGTGTCCTTTTATTGGTTTCTGGGGGTGCTGATTACAAAAAAGTCATCCATTTTAAATTTCCTTAGTAACCCAACAACCTCATATTTTCTTCATGATGGGAGAAAAATAAATTTGAAAATCCTGAATTTTCCAACATTTCTATAGCTTTATACATTCCTAGTATCTCAATGTAGAGCATTTACTATGTTTTTATAAAGTTGATTCTTTCTCGGAAACGGTGCATCCTATTGAAAAAATAATGAAAATTTCGTCCCCCTTAGGAACCCCGCAACATCATATTTTCTTCATGATGGTAGAAAAAAAAATCGAAAATCCTTAATTTTCCAACATTTCTATACATTTATACATCCGTCGTATCTCAATGTACAGCATTACTTCTTTTTTTATAAAATTGATTCTATCTCGGAAACGGTGCATTCTATTGAAAAAATAAGGAAAATTTCGTCCCCCTTAGGAACCTCGCAACATCATATTTTCTTCATGATGGGAGAAAACAAAATTCGAAAATCCAGAATTTTCCAACATTTCTATAGATTTATACATCCGTCGTATCTCAATGTACAGAATTACTTCTTTTTTTTTATAAAATTGATTCTATCTCGGAAACGGTGCATCCTATTGAAAAAATAATGAAAATTCCGCCCCCCTTAGAAACTCCGCAACATCATATTTTCTTCATGATGGGAGAAAAAAAATTTCGAAAATCCTGAATTTTCCAACATTTTTATACATTTATACATCCGTCGTATCTCAATGTACAGCATTACTTCTTTTTTTATAAAATTGATTCTATCTCGGAAACGGTGCATCCTATTGAAAAAATAAGGAAAATTTCGTCCCCCTTAGGAATCCCGCAACATCATATTTTCTTCATGATGGGAGAAAACAAAATTCGAAAATTTTCCAACATTTCTATAGATTTATACATCCGTCGTATCTCAATGTACAGAATTACTTCTTTTTTTTTATAAAATTGATTCTATCTCGGAAACGGTGCATCCTATTGAAAAAATAATGAAAATTCCGCCCCCCTTAGGAACTCCGCAACATCATATTATTTTCTTCACGATGGGAGAAAAAAAGTTTTCAAAAATCCTGAATTTTCCAACATTTCTATAGATTTATACATCCGTTGTATCTCAATGTACAGTATTTACTTCTTTTTTTATAAAATTGATTCTATCTCGGAAACGGTGCATCCTATTGAAAAAATAATGAAAATTCTGCCCCCCTTATTAACCTAGAAAATGCATATTTTCTTCATGAATGGCAGAAAAATTCATGAATACTGAATTTTGAAAAATTTCTATACGTAGCTGATACCTTGATTACCTTGAACTACATAACATACTGTAATAATAATCATCAATCCTAATTACGATAGCATCCCCAAGATCTTTTAATTTAGTATTCATATTCATTTTCCGAAGATTGAATATTCTCCATTTTGGAAAATGAAATTGGAAGACAATTTTGTAATCAGAACCCCCAGAAACCGGGAAAAGGACAACCTTGTTAATTTTAATAACAAAAATTTACGCCATTGTGGAATTACGAAACAGATTTTATTTTCATATTATTCTGCACCCCCAGAAACCTAGAAAATGACACCCATGACAAAGAAAAACATACTCCAACAATATCCAAAAATAGGATTTTCCGTAGCCTGCAAATTGAATTTTTAGCAGCCATTAATTTATCAACCAAATCTGGTTTTATAGCTGCTTATATGGTATAATGGTCACCAACTCGGAAATTAAGTCACCAACTTATAAATGTCGGTGCTAATTTGGATTAAATTTCGCCTCTTTTTATCTGCCGACTTTAGAATTTTTTGTCACCCGAGTGTTTTCGCCAGTTTAGTAATTTAGTCGCCAACATATTAATTCGCTGCCAAATTCAGTAATACAGTATGCTCACGCGCAGCCGCCAACTTATTTTTTGTTCACTCGATTAATTATATCCCGTAGAATATTCATGATTTACTGTTATTTAAAATTTTTGACGACTTTAGTAGACTAAAAGTAGTTAATTAACCACTTTTAGTCTACTAAAGTCGTCAAAAATTTTAAATAACTAAACTCAACTCACTTCACTCCATCTCTTATTCCTAACTTCATACGATACCCTTATTGTGCATCAGCGCCATTGTGGAAGATTTTTGAACTGTTATTTATAGCATACAGCTGGACACTTTTTCAACTTTTCTCCCTTAAGAGATGGTTCTCCTTAGCTCTACCCTCCATAACTTATACACTATTCTCCCTTCTTTTCTTTTATTGCGCCCTCTAGCGTGCGCGTGAAGTAGCTGCACAGATGTATTTATAATTAAAAAAAAACTAAAAAAAAATTAAGGCCTTTTCAACCGTTATTAAATGATTTAAATACAGTATTCTCCGAGCGAAGTAACCACTCTTGAAATACTGTAGTGCCTGGGACAGTCGGTTTTAAACGTCGTATGGACTATGGTTGCCCAAGCACATACGGCATAAAAAAAACTTATGCCTTTCCATCTGTTATTGGATGATTTATAAAGTATTCACCGAGTGAAGTAACCATTCTTGAAATACTGTAATGCCTGGGACAGTCGGTTTTAAATGTCGTATGGTTGCCCAAGCACATACGGCATTCTCACAACATAGTCAGCCTAGTCCAGAGCAACGACTTGTCAATACGTTTGGGGCCAACCATGTGCTGGTTTTTCTCACGATGTTTACCTTTACCGTTAGAGCGTCCGTATAATGTACTTGAGATCTGAAAAAGTCAAGGTACACGCCACAACCTAGGAATCCTGCACTTTCTCGAGTGTGAATCAAATGATCTAACCCACTAGGCCACGAAGCTATCATTTTATTATTAATGTATCGGAAAACGAGCTAAACTAGGTCTATCAAAGTCTCATTTTGGTAGACAAATGAATGAGACATAACGAATTGACGTGGTGTGAAAACATCTATACATAATATTATTATTTTACGAGTTAAAAATATTTAAATGAAAAATAACGATCCAAACCGTACTGCGGCATTAAATTCAATATTAGTATATGCAATTGAAGTTGTTTTTTAAACGGAATAAATATTATTTGGTAACGTGTACATTGTTATTTAAAACAGTTGGTAGGGTTTAAATTCCAAACAAAAGTTAGAACTTACTAGGCCAAATTAGCTTCATCCATGCCGACAAAGTTGTTGACGGTAGCTCTGCCGGGCGTGATGGAGGACGACACGATCTCCCCACCCAGCCTCATGCTGACGTACAGGTGTTGCCAGATGCTGCCGTCCGCCTGCTGCATCGACCAGCGGGTGGACACGTAGAAGTCCCCGTTCGCGCTGAACCGGGGTAACGATAGTGGCACCCAACCGTTTGGCTGCTGACGGTGCTCCTCCTAAAACAAAAAAAAAGGTAAATATAAAAAGTAAAAAACCAAATTTTTGCATTGTATATTTTTTTATTTGGCCAAACTATTATGGTAAGCATGACACATGTGAATTCCGATATTAAATGGTACAAAAAATCAGTTGTGCAAACGCCAAATGTTTGTCTACCGTCAACAGGGTCAATTGTGCTAAATGCAATAACACAATAATTACAATCAAGTCCCGATACCCTAAAACTGCCTAACCGCTTTTCTCGTAAACCAGAGTGAAACCAACGTGAAACGTAAAATCAGTTTATGATAACAAGTCGCATCACTTAAAATACAATCAGAGTAAAATAAAAGTATACTTTAAATACGAGAATTGAGGTTCAGATTAAATGGTCCACATAAAAAAGAATGAGATAAATAATTCGGTCGATTTATGTTTCTTTATAGCAAAAATCAAACACAAGGGATTTGTCAGTTTTAATCCCATTACCCACCTCACAAACGTCAGTGATGACATTGCAAATCCTCAGCACAGTATAGTTCTGTCGCCTGTTAAGCCAGTGTACGGCGATCTCGTTAGCGGCGGTCCACGTCACTCCGCCCAGGATATGGTCCTCGGTGACGGCGGATGGCGCCTCCAGGGTCTTGAAGGTCATCTGGTTTTGGTTCACGAGGGCATTGAGATCGACTACTCGTAAGGTGACGGTGGGGTTTTTGCGTCCGACCTGAAACAAGGTAGGTATAATAAATATTATTAATATTGGAAACTCGCTAGAATAAAACGGAACGCAAAATAAAAATGAACACATGTAAGAAAGTAAGATTCCAATAATGCTTAGTTCTTAGTATCAAACACTGATGCGATTGAGTTTTAAAATAAATATATATATACTTTAGGATATTTAAGGTCGACCAGCTCGGGATACAGATCCTCAGGGTCGGACTTGTCCTCGAAGTAGTAGTAGGAGTAGCTCTCGACCTCCGTGTCGTCGAAGCTGGCGAAGGCGAGGAACGCGCCGTCGGGCGAGAACCACGTCGCCTGGCCCGTGTACAGCACGTCCTCTGGAATATTATATAAAGGGGTAAAAAACTAATTAGCTTAGTCGATATAATGGGTAGACACAAAAAATCACCAATGTATCAACAATGTTCGTGTAATAAATTGGTGATACCTGTCTGTCACAAGGATCATCCAAGGTACAAGTGGTACTTACTTAGGTATGAAACCTGTACAATTATATCAGCCGTTCCAGACGTTAATTAACATTCATCAACATCACTACTAAGTGCTTCTTCTACATTAAAAACAAGAATTGCGTCTCTCTTATTAAAACTTTGTCTAAAATTTCGGTGCGTGAACAATTCGATCTGTAGAAATTATACAAAACTAACTGTACCTTCATACACCCAATCCGCGTGGCCATTATACACGACACCGGGTACGCCATCGGTGGTCAGCTGAATGGCAGTGTTGCTGCTCTCAGGCAGGTAGTACAGGTTGTTGTCCAACACGTAGGCCAGGGAGTGGCCGCCGCCGTAGATACACAGTTGGAGCCGCTGGTGGTTCGCTATTTGGACCGTTTGACTGGGGAATGATAGTAGTTTAATTATTGTTAAAATTAAAAAAATTAAATACGTCGGAAAATCCAAAAAGTGCTAACACTAAATTAGTAAAAAAAACTTACGAGGTAGCAATGTTGTACAACGAAAAGCGAGCGGTAGTTGAATATCGGTATACCTGAAAAAAATACATCAATCGCAACTTAAACATTTCTCTTAAAACGGTCGGTTCTTCGAACAGGATACTAAACAAAATAGATATTTATGAAAATAAAGAAAAAGATAGAAGAGGAGGCGGTCATTTGTTTTATTAAAAGAGTGATTCTGCACAAAAATCATAATAATTAATAAGCAAAACGATTGAAATAATTTAATTCTATTAATTGATTGTAGTTGCTTACTTGGGCACTTATTATAATTTAGCTATTGGGAAAATTCTCGTAGCTTATCAATGGTTGGTATCGTGAGATAATGTTTAGTTACTACAATAAAAACTTATCAATAAAATACCTAAGTACCAATTGGTAAAAAACAAATAACGTATTTTTTTCTTAGTTAGTCCGCACCTACCAGGTAACTACATTATACATACTATTTTTAAAAATATCCAGACGGGGCCATCTACATATTACGTCACGCAAATATCGACTTTTGAATCCCCCCCCCCATGTCACGCTTTTTAGTATCCACCGGGATACTAATTTACCGTGTACCTGTATTTAACATGTACTGTCACATTTAGTATGACCATCTTTCTTCCCCTTCCCCCATGCCCTGTGACGTAATAATATGTGGATGGACCCTAACTTGTCTATAACTACTTATTGGATGTACCTAATGTACTGGTATGTAAGGTATAACACCTACCTTAGTATGTAGGCTTGCCTAAGTAAAAATTAAAAGTGATTTGCAAAATAAGTAGTGAGTTGTGATTGTTAATTTTTAATATCTTTTAAGGGGTTTAGATAGTTTTTGCTGTTTCACACTGCGAAACTTATGATGTCAACTGCATTAAGTAAATTAAGTAGGATACTATCTAAATAGGTATGTAGGTATAATCACTACTCAACACTCAACTCATAAAACCCAAGAACATATATGTACTTACTTAGTTACTTATTATTAAAATCTCAAATTAAAATACTCACGGATTCTACTTCACTCGGAGCCAAAATATATTGTCTATCGGCAGATAGAATAGGGTTATTTGTGTTCAGGTTATTCTGAAAATAAGAAAAATTTAAAATTAGGAACAAGAATATACTACCTAGTACCTATAATATACAGGGTTATTTTTTCACCAGTACAATAAATCAACATACGTAATAGTTGTCAAAAATAAAAAATACTAGCGATTTTTGTTACTACCCCTTTGGAACAAAAAAACAAAATTATCAATCCCCGAACTTATCCGCTAAACTAATACAAAATGTGGATACGTTACGCATCTATCGATGCTTTGTTGCCAACTCGTGCGCCGTCCGGCCGATCGCTTACCCCACCTCGCCGCCCCCTACCTCATACCGCACCCGTTGACGCCTTGTAGTTAGTGCGCACATGCGGTATTAGATTGGTTATAGGATAAAATAATTGAAATGAAAAAAAAAATATATTTTTTTTATTTGAGAAATGTACTCTATTATCGATACCAATGACGTGGTAAAATTTATTGTACCGATGAAAAAGTATTCCTGTATAAAACTTCCTTCGTCCTTTGAAAATGAAAATATACTTTATTGTGTACAATCCGCAGTTACACATACATATACAAAATATATAAACTATACACAGAACAAGACGAAAGTAGGTACACAAAGGTGGCCTTATTACTAAACAGCAATTTCTTCCAGGCAACCTTTGAAAGAAAGGATTAAATTGTAAAAGTAGGTATAATATCTAAAATTTATAAACATATAGTATACATTAAAATAAAATACATAAATAAAAATAAAATAATAGTAATACATACATACATAATATTATACATATTATATACTAGCTGACCCGGCAAACTTTGTTCTACCTTAGAGGCAATAAATGAGCAGAGGATTTCATTAAGTGCAATTTTTCATTAGGATAATAGATATAATTAAAAAGAAATCAATTATTTTAATGATCGTTAAAATGGGCCATGTATTTTGTTGCATGGGTTGCAATCTTCAGTAAAGCATCTTGTAATAGACGACATTTTTCGTTTTATTATCAGGCGCAAGAATAAATAACGCAGATGGTCTTCCGATCCGTGAATATGCCACATATAATTGATCAGGTGAAAAACATGTATTTGTAGATTCAGACCACAAACTTTCAAAGATTGACCTTGTGACTTATTAATGGTCATGGCGAATGCAAGACGGATCGGAAATTGAATTCGTTTGAACTCAAACCGGCATATCGGCATTCGGTAGGGATCATCAGGATCTTTGGAATGAGAACTTCCTCACCTTCGAATTTTCCTTTGAGTATCGTCGCGTAAATCACATTATTTGTAAATTCCTAAATCCCTTAATTACTAAATCCCCAAACATATTTTTTTGCGATAAATAGTAGCCTATGCTATTCCTCGTAGTCTACTCTATGTCTGTGCCAATTTTCATGATGATCGTTTAAGTAGTTTTACGTAAAAGCATAAATACAGTTGTCCACAGGAACCGTATAGTTTCTTGCAATAAAAAGTAGCCTATGTCCTTCCTCGTGGTCTACTTTGTATCTATAGCAACTTTCATGATGATCGGGTAAGTAGTTACGTAAAAGCGTAAATACAGTATTCCACGGGAACCGTACATTTTTATGCAATAAAGAGTAACCTATGTTCTTCCTCGTAGTCTACTTTATATCAGTGCCAAATTTCATGATGATCGGTTAAGTAGTTTTTACGTAAAAGCGTAAATACAGTATTCCACGGGAACCGTACATTTTCCCGCGATAAATAGTATCCTATGTCCTTTTCCTGATTCTAAGCTACCTCCCTACCAATTTTCAGCCAAATCGGTTCAGCCGTTCTTGAGTTATAAATGGTGTAACTAACACGACTTTCTTTTATATATATAGATTATAACAACTAATCAATATTTACCATATTAAATATACAAAATTATACTTGCATGATAAATATATACAATAACTACAAATATCATGGATACAAATATAAAATACTTATTAACTACTTTCGACACATACTGAGGTAGTAATCTTTAAGGGCAGATTTAAAAGTGTTTAATGATTTACACTGTCTGATTCGAGTAGGGAGAGAGTTCCATAGCAGGACAGATTGTGTGGAGTAGGAGTGGTAATACTTGGTATGGTGGATAGGTATATCGAGAAGGAGATTTGTGGAGGATCGTAGCTCTTGTCTATCTGGGAGATGGAAACTAAAGGTTTCTTTTAGGTATTGAGGGCTGTTGGGATCGAACAAAATGGAGTAAAGGAGCGAAAGTACACGAGCATTACGGCGAAAGCGAATTGATAACCACTTGAGCTTAAGCCAAAGATGAACCTGATAGAAAGATTTTGAAGGCGCTCAAGTTTGTTAAGTTGGTCTTCGGTCAAGTTAATGAAGCAAGCATCCGCATAGTCAAGAAGGGAGAGAAATAGCGATTCGGCTAAAGCCACCTTAGTAGGTACCGGGAGAACATACCGAAGTCGTTTTAAGGAGTGCCATGTTGAATACACCTTCCTGCTAATCTCTTTCAGCTGCTGTGACCAAGATAGATGCTCATCAAAATAAATGCCAAGATTCCTATCCACTTTGCTATATGGTATCGGCGTATCGTTAATGAGTACCGGAGGCAACGTATCCCAGTCAATTCTGGAGACGAGCCCCGGGCTGCCAAGTATTATTAGCTGAGACTTAAGGGGGTTAATGAGAAGTCCATGTTCCTTACTCCAGTTACATATGGCCGCTAAATCCTTGTTTATAATACTTACCGCCGCAGGCAACGTATCCAGAGTTGACTGAGTGTAAATTTGTAGATCGTCTGCATATAAATGAAAATGAGACGAAATGTATGAAGTGATAAAGTTAATGAAAAGGGCAAAGAGTAATGGTGATAAGACGCCACCTTGAGGAACGCCGGCAGTAGTGTTAGCCCAATCAGAAAAAGCCTCCGAAATTTTAACTCTCTGCCGTCGACCCACAAGGTAGCTTCGAATTAAACAAATCACTGAAGGTGAGAGGTTAAAAGAACTTAACAGACTGATAAGAATGTCATGGTCGATAGAATTGAAAGCGTTACTAAAATCAAGTAAAGTTAGGATTGTGAGCTTCTTATTATCCATGCCGGACCGAATATCATATGCTACTTTGACCAAGGCTGTAGTAGTACTATGACCCGTCCGGAAGCCAGATTGATATGTACTGAGGAGATTGATATGCATGACAAATCTTGTAAGTTGGTGATGTATAAGTCGCTCAAAAACTTTAGACAAGAAAGGAAGTATAGATATTGGACGGAAATCGGAAATAACTTTAGGACGGGAGGATTTTGGTAATGGGATTATGTGGGTGGATTTCCAGGTATCAGGAAAAGCACAAGTTGATAAGCAAAAATTAAAAATGTGTAAAAGAATAGGAGCTATTATGTCTAGGATTGGGATAATCATTTTGCGACTGATTCCATCATCACCAACGGAATTCGATGCTATTGTCATGACATATCTCTTAACCTCTCCCTCAGTAAATGGAACGAAAGAGAACGATTCGCAGTTTGAAGATCGCAGAAGAGAGATTTTGATTTTATAGCCGAGTCCAAGTTACTAGAAGTAATAAAATGTTTATTCAATACGTTAATGTCGATTTGGCAGTGGTTGTTATGATTTAAATTTTTACCAATAAAGGTACTATAGGTGTACCAGAATCTCATGGCAAATAGGGAAATAAAATTTTGTAGTGTGCAATACTGGGGAAATTGGATTAAACGATCTTGATACTGGCTTATATTTAATTATATCTTTACTCTTAGTATTATTGAACATGAATTATAATAAGACGGTATGAAGAATGTTCGGTGTATAATATAGAAAACTAGCTTTTGCCCGCGGCTTCGCCCGCGTGGAATAGTTTTCTTGGAGAAAAAACTACTCCGGCGAATAATTCTCTACCTACTTACAGCAATATACTACTGATACAATATTGAAAATGTTTTTAGGTTTGCCCAATGCAAATTGTTAAAAATGGGACCCTATCACCTCGACACGACATGCACGACCACTTGATAATATACTTACTATTATATTTATCGCACATGAATATAAATTTTACCATAATCTTATAATATCTTAAAGACTATTAAAAACTCGCATCAAAATCCGTTGCGTAGATTTAAAGATCTAAGCATACAATATACTATACCTATATGCATACTGCATAGGGGCAGACAGATAAAGCCACTTGTTTTATACTATGTAATAAGTAAAGTTATTTGACCAGCAAAACTGACAAACCACCTCTGGATATTCCATAAGAATTAAGAACTGCAGTTACTATTAAACGTATTCTGTGCTGCAGTTCAAAATATTCGTGAACCTCTTTATACTGTATACGTCCCGCGTTTTCGATAGCGCGATGTAGAAACGCGAGCGCCCGCGCCGCGCAGCAACACTATATCCCTGCATTTTAAATCTGTAATATCTTCGAAAATATTCATTTAAATTACATGCCGTAAAGGGCAGTATTGATCTATCTTAAATGCACAATGTATTTAAGGTACTTAATTGGATAAGGATTAATACTGTATTGCTTAAAATCGCTTTGTAAATATAAGCTATTAAATTAAAATCAAAGTAAATGATAAAAAAATGGTTATTGTTGGTTATCCCTAAGAGATAGACATATGCCATCGCGGACTTTTTTGTAGTCTTTTTTAAGATGAATAATAAAACTGTAGTAAGTACATAATTTTGATCTATGTCGTAGTGTTCAGCATTTTCAATATAAGCGCAAAATATGTGATTTTTTAGGACTTTAGAAACCTCTAAAATTATCTGTGTACCTCTAATATCTTATGCATGTTATATACCTAAAAACCTTCCCGTTAGATCACTTTAAATCTGTTAAAAAAAACGGCATCAAAATCCGTTGCGTAGTTTTAAAGATTTAAGCATACATAGGGACTGACAAAAAAGGGACTTTGTAATGATTTACTATACTATGTAATGATAATGATATTTTATGAAAAATAAATCAATCATGATATACTTTATATACTTATTTATTACGAATTACATACAATTAAATTGGCAACAGTTTATTTAATGTTGGAATTTCCTTCCGAACTGTATAGAACTCGTTTACTTTATTCCTATAAATCGAAATTGTCTTATGTTGATTTTCTTTTTTCCTCCTCTCCTCCTTTTACCAGGCATGGAAAACAAACCATCATTCAATGTGCCATCAGCTACGATTCACCGTATACTTAGTAATACTGGAAATACCTTTAAAAAAGTCACAATAATTACCTAAGAAAATATAAAAAAACTAAAAGTATCAAAACAACTCACTCTAACTTACCGGTCAACTCTACCACGAGCTTTAAATTATAAGATTGAGTTCGATTTACACCTTCTTCTTTCTGTATTTTACTATAGACATAGAAAACAATATTTCTCGCTTAAGATTGAATTGCCTTTTTGGATATTTTCACAAAAACAACAAATTCCAAGAACATAATCACAAAATTTTAGCAGCGGTTGACAGATCACGTACTTTGATTTGACGGGTCACACTTGACATTGCCATATGAAAATCACATTTTTTATTTTTTTTAAAATGCCATCAGATTCTGGTAGATCTTTATCTAATATTTTTTATTTTTTTGTAGTAGTAAACTTTTGGCGCGGGCCCGTTGCCATGGAAATGGAAATCTCTTACCAATACGCGATTATATTTTTAATTATACGCGCGCCTTTTCAAAGTATATTTTTAACTTTGCTCATTTTCTTGGTCTTACGTAAGAAGTTAAGAACTATCGAGACTCCCTTCCACCCCCTTGTAAGAAAAGATAAGACATCTCCCCTTAATCGTCTTACGTAATAAATTAATGGCGCCTTTGAAGGTTAAGGTAAGTTCCTACTCGTCCAGTTTCGAAATACATATTTCCTCAAAATATTTAAACAAAAGGAAGTGACCGCAACGACTGCAGTCGTGGTTGAATGACGTTTATGACGTACCTAAGTACCTATGTGTACGTGCGTACGATTCAACGGCTAAGTTAGGCGATTTTGATCTTATGTCTGGTCGAGCGGCAACTTGTTCGATAGTACCTTAACCTACCAAAGGGTAAGTAAGGTATCTATGTAAGCCGTCGATACATTGAACATTTGTTTGTTTCTTCGGTAGGTACTCATGAGCCATTTACACGGGACTGCTTTCGCCGTGCGGCGAGCCGTCTGAGAAATCGCCTCACCTCGCCGAATCGCAAGCCCGTTTACACGGGTGACTAAAGCAGCATGCGGCTTGGTTATTTCCTTCGAAAATGTTGAGCAGAATGGGTGTTCGTGCCGAAATTGAAACCAATCAATAAATCCATAAGCATGGATGCCTTTCATAGCATTCCAAAAACTCGATGGTGTTATTTTTATTCATGGTAGTTAAACAATATACTTCAATCACCATGTGAATTACGTACGAAAAATTTTCTTGTGTCATGTGAGATTGAGAATTGTGATGATGATGATTATGATGTGTACAACTTGCAACTGATTAATGTTGGTTGTCATGACGACAAATAACATATTTTTAATATTCAATCAAAATCAAACATTCTTTATTTTCTTTACAATATATTATATACAATATATTGCCTAGCGGCGGCATGGGCCCTGATCGGCTCCGTGATGCTTCACCTCCGCTCCTCCGGGTTGTATGTATAACCACGGGGTTTTAGCAATTGCCTAACTAGGGTGGACCCTTCCCGCGCTCCACACAACTTTTCATCGGAATTTATGAATTTTTATTTTCGTAAAATCTATGGTATATGAAACTTTGCTCTTAATAATAGGTCAGGGGCTAATTAAAAATAAAAGAATGCTTATTTCTCCCATTCCTAGTTTGATTGGCAATAGAAAAAAATCCTGAACAAAGAAACTATGACAAAGTATGGTTTACTTAGTATAAAAAACAATTGCGGAAACAATTTAGTATCGAAGAAAAAAAATAAAGTTTGAAAAGTGAAAAAAATTAATTATCTCTAAAAGGACTCAAGTGGAAGAAACGTAATAAAGTATAATAAATGCGCATCTAACTGGTGTATCGAACAAAGTATATAACAAGTTTACAACGCCTCGCAATTGACGTAATAAATTAATTTTATGAATCGATGACTTGAAAAAATGACCATCTTCCAAATTATTTATCTCAAAAACTAAGTAGAATTGGTACACGGGTGTTCTACTCTTAAGGCTGCGCTAGTCGGTTTTTTCTCCATACAAACGCTGTTGGTGATTTACTCCAAAGTCAAACATTGTAGACCCAAATTCTAGCGTAATATCGATTTTTATGACACTTATCTAGGTCGGTATTTGCTTATATTTCTGAAATTCAAATTAGTGTAGAAGATAATAGCCTTCAAACATCGCATTTTTAGCGCAACTTTGAACGT
Organism: Glaucopsyche alexis; assembly: GCA_905404095.1. Classification (NCBI taxonomy): domain Eukaryota; kingdom Metazoa; phylum Arthropoda; class Insecta; order Lepidoptera; family Lycaenidae; genus Glaucopsyche; species Glaucopsyche alexis. The sequence goes on along the minus strand of FR990043.1, from coordinate 7,816,270 downwards.
AAATAAAAATTAAACGAAGAATGATAATAAAAAAGCAAGCAAATACCGACACAGTTCGATTATTCAGCAATTGAGATAATTTTACTTCAGACAAAAATATTATATAGTTTTTTCATAAATCACCAACAGCTGAGTGTCGATTTGCGTAATTTGAAGACGCCTTTTCTAAAATACTTTACACAGCTGCATAAATGTGTGCAGTATAGCTTCTCTTATAAGTATAGATTACTATTTTATGGGTATATCATATTTTCCCCAATATTTGGTGAAATAACAAGCATTTTTCCCGCGCGCAGCACTGAGTTCGAGCCGTTGACTAGCGCACTCTTAAGTTTAGAATACAAGACGGCATCGACCTATGGGCTTAGTTTAGAAATGTCCGAATTCCGATTTTGAGGATTTCTAAAACACTGTGTATTGTTAGATTCTTTTAATACAATTTTAAGGTCAATAAATCCGCTGTTATTGGGTAAATTTAAACAAAAATAATAATAATATCTATCGACGCTCCACACCACGTCAAACTGGCCCCGTGCTAAGTATGCGAAGAACTTGTGCTACAGATACCAGACAACGGGAAGTATATTTAATAATTTTATACTTACATATATTTAAGATTTTTATTATATTATATACATATTTAATACACATCTATGACCCAGGAACACAGAAATACTTTTGTTCCTTCGGCAGGATTCGAACTTGCGACCTCCGGCTTAAGCACCAAAGCGCTGAACCACTGAGCCACAGAGTAAGCCACCAAATAAGGGACCGTCCATTAATCACGTGATGTTTTTAACAACTTTTTAGACCCCTCCCCTCCCCCTGGTGATACGTGGTGAGGCTTTATTCTTCCCCCCCCCCCTCCCCCATCTAAGATCACGTGTATTTTTTTTACATAGTAAGCAGGTCATGTTTGAAGAAAAATTTTAACTTAAAAAAACAATTTAATCGAATAATTTAAGCAATTAAAACTATACGAGTCCTTCATTTTGTAAGTATTTAAACAACACTACGAATCTACAACCAAAAATAGTTTCGGTATGCATAGACTAGATTCGATAATTAAAACACGTGATGTCTCCTTATACCCCCCCCCCCCTGGTGATACTTGGTGTTTTTTTTCGGACCCCCCTCCCCCTTTAGGCATCACGGGATTAATGGACGACCCCTAAGGTACAGAAGACCAGAAAAATTATTCTAAACATGACCTCTTTTTGTATCTGAGTATAATAAGTGCTTTATTAAGGCCGCGTAGACCCAATTTTACATGACTTTGAATCGATAATAAACAAACAAATAGTAACTTTAAAAAGCCAAAAAAAATACACATTGTTGTTTACTTAATGTTCTTTTACCATTTGTGGTTCGAAACATAATATTGAAAACTTCACTCGATCAAAAATAATTCCGAAGAGGAGGCTAAATTTGAATATTTTTCTTTTTTTCATGAAGTTCATGATAGTTTTACTTTCAAAAATCATATCTACGAAAAGCTAATAACTTAAAAAAGAATAATTTCTGGTTACATTTTGCATGTTGGTTTAATTATTTTAACAATAAATTAATATTGAAATGCAGCGTGCGTAAGCCGCTAGAGTCGCCCCACAGTCGCCCGCTAGGCGTTGACGAGGACAGACCTATGTCAGTTTTGCTAGCGCACGCCTTACCCGCGTATTTATCGAACAATTCTTTCGTTTCTAACGCAGTGTAGGAAAGTCAGTTTTGTTTTTTTTTTATTTTTGAACTAAATTATACATATCATACACAATAACATGTTATATTTTATCGTCGCCGCGTCATTGCTTTTGCCAGATGATACGACCTCTGTGGCTCAGTGATTGAGCGTGTTGGTGCTCAAGCCGGGGGTCGCGGGTTTGAATCCCGCCGAAGGAACAAAAAGTTTCCTGGGTTCCCGGGTCATGGATATGTATAATACAATAAAAATCTAAAGGAAAGTCAGTTTGTTTTGTATTTTTTTATGTTTCTTTTTATTTTTGAACTAATTCTATACAGATAAATAAAATTGAAGTGTCTGTTTGTAACTTCAAATTAACAGCTTTTCATATAAGGAATCTAAAAGTATACTCGGTACTTATAATAAAATACCAATTTTTAAAATTTTTGACTGTCCGTCTGTCTGTCTGTCTGTCTGTTTGTTCCGGCTAATCTCTGAAACGGCTGGACCGCTTTTCACGGGACTTTCACTAGCAGATAGCTGATATTATAAGGTCTAACATAGGCTACTTTTATTTTAGGGTTCCGTTTAAAAATATAGGGTTCCGCTTTCGTTAGATCTGCGCAAACGAAGTTGCGGGCATCAGCTAGTTATACATATTATAACCATACACAATAACATGTTACATTTTATCGTCGCCGCGTCGTTTCTTTTGCCAGATGAGACGACCTCTGTGGCTCAGTGATTGAGCGTGTTAGTGCTCAAGCCGGGGGTCGCCGGTTTGAATCCCGCCGAAGGAACAAAAAGTTTCCTGTGTTCCCGGGTCATGGACATAATATAATATACAATAAAAATCTATAGGAAAGTTTGTTTTGTATTTTTTTATGCTTCTTTTTATTTTTGAACTAAATCTATATACAGATAAATAAAAATGAAGTGTCTGTTTGTAACATCAAATTAACAGCTTTTCACATAATGCATCTGAAAGTATATTCAGTACTTACAATAAAATACAAATTTTTAAAAATGTCTGTCCGTCTGTCTGTCTGTCTGTCTGTCGGTCTGTCTGTCTGTTTGTTCCGGCTAATCTCTGAAACGGCTGGACCGATTTTCGCGGGGCTTTCACTGGCAGATAGCTGATGTCATAAGGTCTAATATAGGCTACTTTTATTTTAGGGTTCCGTTTAAAAAATAGGGTACTGCTTTCGTCAGTTAGGCGCAAACGAAGTTGCGGGCATCGGCTAGTTATAGGTACATATAACCATACACAATAACATTATCGTCGCCACGTCGTTGCTTTTGCTAGATGAGACGACCTCTGTGGCTCAGTGGTTGAGCGTGTTGGTGCTAAAGCCGGGGGTCGCGGGTTCGAATCCCGCTGAGGGAACAAAAAAAAATCTGTGTTCCTGGGTCATGAATGTGTATAATACAATAAAAATCTTAAATATGTGTATAATATAAAAATTATTAAATATATTTCTGTTGTCTGGTACCCGTAACACAAGTTCTTCGAGAACTTACCACGGGACCAGATAGACTTGGTGTGAAGCGTCCATAGATATATTATTGTGTATTATGAGAAAAAAGTAGCTGATGCGTGGAGTAGAGCCTTAGTACATTATTGAATAAGCCAGTAAACAGTTTTTATGAATTTGTAACATCTACCATCTTCTTTGCCGTACTTTTCGTTTCTTTTTATTTCGATTTCTGTTTTTACAATAATAATAATAAATAACTCCCCACGCCGATTTCGGTGACGGTGGCTGGTTTTATTGTAGCCTAGCCAGTTACACAGTAGTATTTTTATAGTGCCCAAGTGTGTGCGCAGTACACAAAGGCACTCTTTTTTTTACTCTCGTAATCCAGTGGGACGGATAACCGACACGACTGACGAGAGATGAGGCGCAGGTCCGACTTTTTACCTGCCCATCCGACGCATGGATCATCTTTCTTGTCAGACAATCAGGTGATCAGCCTGCATTGTCCTAACCAAACTTGGAAACAACATTTTTTGTTGTTCCAGTGCGGGAATCGAAACTAGAACCTACGACCTCCGAGTCGAGAGCCAAGCTCTAACCACTAGACCACGGAGGCTGTTCTATTTACAATAAAATATAAGGATACGTGCTCAACATCCGTCATGCTTGCCTTTGCAGAACACACCAAGTCACTCGCAAGTAGGGGTTGCAATCCGGATACTTCGAAATTCTAAAAATTCTAAAAATCCGGATTTTCATTTAAAAATCCGGATTTTCGATTTTTTCGAATCTTGGTTACTACTATGAATATTACATATTTTAATTATTGTAATTAGTATGTACTCTAGACGTACAATATTTGAATAAGGGATATAATTAATCGAGTGAACAAAAAATAAGTTGGTGACTGCACGTGAGCATACTGTATTGCTGAATTTGGCAGCGAATTAATATGTTGGCGACTAAATTACCAAACTGGTGAAATCACTCAAGTGACAAAAAATACAAAAATCGGCAGATAAAAAGTAGCGAAATTTAATCCAATTAGCAACGATGAGTTGGTGACCATTATACCATGTAAGTAGCTAATGAAGATTTGATTGATAAATTAATAGCTGCTAAAAATTCAATTTGCAAGCTACGGAAAATCCCAGTTTTGGATACTATTGGAGGTTTTTTTTCTTTGGTATGGGTATCGTTTTCAAGGTTTTTGGGGGTGCAGAATAATATGAAAATAAAATCTGTTTTAAAATTCCAAAATGGCGTATATTTTTTTTTTATTAAAAATGGATGTCTTTTTTCATGTTTCATATGCTGATTATAAAATTGTCTTCCAATGAAATTGGATTTTCCAAAATGGAGACTATCCAATCTTCGTAAAATTAACATGTAGTTTGTAGAGGTGCCAGCTATGTAAGGAATAGAAACTTTTCGAAATTCAGGATTTTCAAATTTCTTTTTTTGGCATTCATGAAAAAAAATATGCGATTTCCGGGTTAAGGGGGAGGAAATTTTTATTATTTTTCCAGTAATAGTATTATTTTTCCGCTTCTAAAATAGAAGCGATTATAGAAAAAAAATATGGCAATGTTCTACTTTGACACGAACAGTGTATACAGCTATAGAAATTTTGGAAAATTCATGATTTTCAAATTTATTTTTCTTCCATCGTGAAGAAAATATGGTGTTGCGGGGTTCTTAAGGGGAGGAAATTTTCATTATTTTTTCAATAGGATGCACCGTTTCCGAGATAGAATCAATTTTATAAAAAAAAATTAAATGCTCTACATTGAGATACGAGGGATGTATAAAGCTATAGAAATGTTGGAAAATTCAGGATTTTCGAATTTCTTTTTCTCTCATCTTGAAGAAAATATATGGTTACGGAGTTATTAAGGGGGTGGTAATTTTCATTATTTTTCAAGTAGGATGCACCGTTTCTGAGATAGAAGCCATTATAGAAAAAAAATACGATAATGCTCTACTTTGAGACACGAACGGTGTAAAACGCTATAGAAAATTTGGAAAATTTAGGATTTTCAGATTTTTTTCTTCCATCATGAAGTAAATATGATGTTGCGGGGTTTCTAAGGGTGAGGTAATTTTCATTATTTTTCAAGATGCACTGTTTCTGAGATAGAAGTGATTATAGAAAAAAAATATGGCAATTCTCTACTTTGAGATATTATGAGCGATGTATAAAGCTATGGAAATTTTGGAAAATTCAGGATTTTCAAATTTCTTTTTCTTTCATCATGAAGAAAATTTGAGGTTGCGGGGTTACTAAGGAAATTTAAAATGGATGACTTTTTTGTAATCAGCACCCCTAGAAACCAACAAAGGGACAACCATATTATTTTTATAAAATTAAGTATGTCCGCCATATTGGAATTTCAAAATGAATGTCATTTTCGTATCCAGCATCCCCAAAAACCTGGTAACGACACCTATGTTAATTTTGCAAAAAAATGAATTACCGTTATTTTTAAATTTCAAAATGAATCTACACAATATCTACACCCCCCCCTAAAGTCGAGGAAAATTAAAAATTGGGAATTTTGTACGCTCCTTTGTTTTTTTATGTGCGCTGGTTTTGCTGCTTGTATGTTTTTTGAGTTACCTACATTACGGAAAATATATGTACCTACTCTTAAATTAAATGTGTACTCACAAATTGTCGCCAAGATGGTTATTTGTTCACTAATATAATATCTGTCTGCCAGTTTGGAATATTCAGTGGTATTATTTAGTCACCAGATTTGTAATTTTTTATTCCTTACATTCTTTAGCCAACATGGTAATTTAGTATTCAATATTCGGTATTTTCACATCCAAAATTTACTTAATTGTTTTGTCGTGATTGTTTTCCGTAAGTGTTTCGTGTTGTGCGACAAAATCCGTAAGTGTTTAAAACAATGAACAATATTCGCGTAAACATAAGAAATCAATATGTTTTGTCGTGAGTTTAAATACATGCCTTTGGATAATTTGATATTATTTGTTGTCCTGTTGAAATTGTTGACACATTTTTCCATTTATTCAAGTTATTTGGTAGAACATAGTCAATCCATTAGATGGTGATGCGAGGGATGAAGATCTGCTAAAATATTATGGCCGCTATATATGTATATGTATGGACTGTTTCTAAGATACTTACCATTTTATATTTTTTCAGTAGTAGTACAGTTCAGTAATAGGTGATCCAATTTATAAAAACACTGAATATGGTTTTAGTTTCACTTGCACAAGTAGTAAGAAGTATAATAAGCAAATCCAAACCCAATTAAAGCTTTGTATTTTTATATTTATTGAATTCTTACTAACGAAAGTCGAAACATATTATTGCAATTTCAATTTCTGCAATCATAGAATGCCAAATTAATATGACAGCTTAAAAAGAAATGTAGTGGTTTAACTATATTTAATTATCTTCTAAATAATGAATATCTAAGTCCAAATACCTAAATCTTATCTCTATGATATCAGGAAGAAGTTTTGGAGTCGATAATACCTGACTGGTTGGTTTAAGATTAGAGAGAGTTTTGCCGAATGAATGAAGGTAATATTTTTTTTATTATTAAAATTAATTTGATTGAACTAAACTAACCTAAACTAACGAGTCAGTAGCAAAACTAAATGAAAATCAACGCTCCTGTTTTTGCGTAGAAATAATTATTTTTAGATAATATTTTAAAGATAAATATAGGTGTCAAAAATAGCACCAACGATTTGTGTAAACCACTGTTATTTTTTTTTAAGTAATGTAGTTTTCATCTTATAGCGGAAACTTCAAAGTGCAATGAAGAGTAAGATGTTACTGTTTATTTGTAAGTAAAATGTTAAAATAAAGATCTTACAACAGTTATAGATTTTAAATTGTGCTTAGAATTGCTTATTATACTTCTGTTTCCGAGGGAATTAAAAGCACCATTTACATGTTTAATTATTACCCAAACAGGTGGGTGGTTTTTAATTTCAATAACTCGAAAGTGGTCCAATTTCGTCCATACAAAATTATTTATCCAGCCCCATTTTTCAAATGATTTGTCTTCACTCCCCGGATCTCGATTTAAAGGATTTTCAGTTTCCTACGTTTTATTAAACTGTATTAATTTTCGTACGTTAGTACTTTCACATAGAAATGGAACTTTACGAAAACGGTAGTGGTGAACTGTGGCGTAGATATGTAAAAAAAGCGTTAAAAAGATCACAGGCTATTCCACTTTTTTATAATTCTTTCTGCTGGAACATTTAGTAAATAACAATATATACATACCTTATTTAAAATAATATACTAACTATAAAACTGAACATTGTAGGATTTGAAACGTAATCAAAAATATTTCTAAAAATGAAAAAATAAATATAATTAAGTATATAATTTTGATAAAATCTCAATATGTTTTTATTTATTCAGATTGTAATTCTAATACTTACAACTTAAAATAAGAATTTATTTAAATTAAATTATAAAAAAGTAACTCTTTTTTTTACTAATGAGTAAGTTTTGCTACAACATAGTAGTAAAATTAACATTAAAGTTTTATAAAATATGCAACAAATTTAAAAAAAATGAAAAAATCTGAATTATCCGGATAATCCGGATTTTTGGGAGAAAAATTCGGAAATCCGGATTTTCAAAAAGTCAAACGTTTGTGGAGGTTTGGATTTTGCGGCAAGTGGCAAACGTGCGGACTCGGCAGTAGGAATACATTTTTTGCAAGTGTCTGCCTAAGTAGTTACCATCAAATCGTTAGCACCTATGTACCTGATACAGTATTTTTATCTCACGAAACGACACGTACTTTAGTGACCACACGAGCTAACGATAGGTACTCGTCTCCATGCACACATCGAACACAGCGTGTTGCGTGCGCTATGTAAACGGCTCAAGTTACCCAAAAAATATGTATAAAATAATTATTCCTCTTTAAATGATGTAAAAAAATCTTTTAAGATTGACTCACTATAACCTTTTTTATGGTAATCAAATTTGGTCGAAATTAATGCATTATTGCGCCATCAGTTGACGCGGACGAAGTCGCGGGCAACAGCTAGTCCATATTAATATTATAAATGGGAAAGTGTGTGTTTGTCCGTCTCTCACGCCAAAACTACTGAACCGATCTAAATGAAATTTGGTACACAGATATTCTAGAGCCTGAGAAAAGACATAAGCTATTTTATTATCGCGGGGAAATGTACGGTTCCCATGGGATACTTTATTTACAGTTTCACGTAAAAACCACTAAACCGATTATTATGAAATTTGGCACAGTTGACTAGTAGACTACGGGGAAAGACAAAGGCTACTTTTTATCGCGGGGAAATGTGCGGTTCCCGTGGGATACTTTATTTACTGTTTCACGAAAAAACTACTAAACCGATCATCATGAAATTTGGCACAGACATAAAGTAGACCATAGGGAAGGGCATAGGCTACTTTTTATCGCGGGACATATACGATTCCCATGGGTTACTGTACATACGCGGGCGGAGCCGCGGGCATCAGCTAGTAATTGAATAAAATTTAAGCATTTTTTACTTAGGTACCTACCTATAATATCTATTCAAATTATGTGTGCTATGTGTTGCATTAAAACAGTTACATATGGATTTTATTATCTTTTTCAATACAAATAATAAAATAAGATGACCTACTGCCGACACGACTACACTGTAACACTTTGGGTTCATGTAAGTTCACGCCGGCGACGTAGGCGCGCGGCTCGCTTTGCGGCAATTGCGGGCAACTCTTGGAAGCGTTAAATGCCTATTTCGCTTGGTCTACCTGGTCTTAAACTATCGGCCCTAAAAATCATATACTTTTGTATGATTTAAAATTTGCAAATGGCAAGTGTATGAAAAAATAAAAGAAAACCCGACTGCGTAAAAACGAAAAGAAAAAATCAGTCCAGTAGTCGGGACTTTTGACCTAAATATAATTATATTGAATACCTAACAATGAAAAAGTTTCTAGTATAAAAAATATAAATATATAGAAAGTATACGGTAGTTAGTAAAGAAATGAGCCTACGCGTTTGGTCTAAATAGTGGCCAAAGGTACAATCCACATACATATTATGTAGGTATATACATTCGAAGGCTAATAAGCACATTACTACTCCTTTGCGTCGCGCAGTCGGGTAACATTAAAATAATATTTAAAATGTCTCATATAATATATAAACAATAATAGGCTTGCTTTATTATAATTATTACAGTTTAGTGAAAAGACCCCTTGAGTCACACACGTGCTGGTGCAGGTTCGATGCTGGGTTGTGGTGTGTATAAGACTTTCTCAATAACTGTACTAACGCTAGACTTTAATTTACCCTTTTCTTCTATGACATCCCTTACAAAATTTGTATCGATTTAGAAGTTTCTATGAAAGCTGTTCCTCTGTACGTATCCTGTACGTTCCTATACATATATTTTTTACTCTTTGCCCGCCGCGTTCCGCCGAGCTGAGCGCCGTGCTGCGAAAGTCGAATGATACCCAACTTTGGAGCTTGCGGCTTTAGTCACTCGCGGCTTCGCCGAATTGGAATTTTCACGGTCGATTTTCACCGTGCTGCGGAAATCGTGCGGCTAGTCACCCGTGTAAACGCTACAAAAGTTGGGGCTTGCTGCTTTAGTCACTTGCGGCCTCGCCGAATTGCCATTTACACGGTCGATTTTCGCCGTGCGGCTGAAATCGTGCGGCTTTAGTCACCCATGTAAATCCCCCATCACTTAGTAAGTATTGAGTTTACGAGTTACTTTGTTCTGTAATTCGGTTTGTAAACGGCAAATCACATACCATAAGCTCCCCGGAGACGAGCACACTCCTCGTCAGTGTGGGAACATCGAAGATATAAATCCCGGGCTCGCCCGCGATCGTGTATGTGAACTCCGTATCTAGAAACAAATAAAACTAATACTCGAACCATCTTTAACATAAATAAGGCAATCTGTAGATCGAAATTCACAACGCATGTCAAATTGTCAAGTCAGTAGGTAGATCAGATAAAGGTAATCACTAATCAAAGGATTCTGATTTGTACCTATCTATGTACGCTCGTAGCAATAAAAACAAGTCGGGCAAATCAGGCCAAAAATTAACTTGCCCTTTAACATGAACGTATAAAAAAGGCCCTTTAACTAATGACTACACACTACAGTTTGACTGGACTGGAAACCGAAACTTATTTTACTCGATATAGGTACCTACATAAGTAAGTAAGATATTGAATTTATAGTTTACCAGATATCCATGTGCCAGTGAACCCTCTCTGCCCGAAGTGTCCCCCAACGAACTCCTCTAGGGTGATGGGATTCTGCGCCACCGCCGCTCCCAGAAGCACCACAAAGGTACTCCAGCGAATCTTTCAAATAGAAAGACATGGTTAAAATTAAGTGACTACCTACCTACTTTGTTTGTTTTCCGGGTCTTCGCATGCACTTAGGACTTAAAGTTATTGAATGTATACGAGCAAGGTACCCAGTTGAATATCGTTAACTGCAGTTTGAGTAGCCATTTTTCGAATCCAGTAGGTATGACTGGTATACCTACATCTTAACTAGACGCTTTCTGTGGATTAATATATGTCGGGCCCATCCTCTTACTTTTTACATATTTTTCTATACCTACTGCTATAATCCCTTACCTATAGTAATTCTCCGATCTCCTACCCCCTCTACTATGATCAAGCAACGTAAAAAAACTTTAAGACCTATAGGTAAGTGTGAGGTAACTAAATATCGAATACTATTCAAATCCATATGGAATGCAGAAAGATATTATAAGGTGGTACCTATAGCTTTAGAGCTTAAGAGTTGGACGCAACTTAGTGAATTTTAAAAACTATTTCATTTTAGAAACGTTTTATCACTGCTGGCGTTAGAAAAATATTATATTCATAACTTACCATTTTAAAGATTCTGCCTGCATCAGTTGACGGACACAAGCCGCCAACAAGACTGTCTCAAAAGATTGGATATCAGAAAATTACTTTATCCTATGATAAACAAATTGATATTCATTGATAAGGAACACCTAATTGAACAAATTCTTAACACCATGTTAATAGGTCGGCATTGATAAGAGATAAATATTAAACAATGCCTTCCATTTACCTATTATAATAGTTAATTAAAATTAAACAAAAAAATAATAATATAGGTATTGCGAAATAATTTATATTGGAAATATCTGATTGATGCTATGAACTTTCACAAAATGCTATAGAAAATCAGCCTAAATTTTAATTTGAAGTCATGAATTAGGTTAATTACATCAAAATAAAATCAAGACATAAATGAGAAGATGTTTATTTTACATTAAACAATATTTTATATTACGACGATAATAATTCCGTATAAATCCAGTAAAATCCAATCTTGAAGATTCATTTAAGTCCGAAAATTTTCAGGTCTGTGGTATCTTCGAATTTCCTTATTTTGGGTAGGTACCATGATAAAATGTAGAAACAGTTTTGATTGATTTTGATAGTCCATATAGGTAGACTTTCTGTCTTTGAGTCTTTTGTACTGAATACCAGTGTTTTTTAGTTCTAGTTCTCATCTTACATATCCGAAATATTCTTTTTCATTGAACAACGTCAACTTATGTGTGACCTCCACAGTCGGAACATACGACTGAGGGCAAGCACAATGATGAAATCACCAATATCTTCCATCACAAATCAGCGACGCAATCAGTTTTACAATGCGGCTCCTTCGCGTGGAATCAAGTGACTCCATCACTCCAACGACGAATTAATCATAGGATTTCCTCCAAGCAGTGCCTTTCTATAACATTTCGCATAAATTTAATTATTCGCTCGCTCGATTCATTCACACAATGTCTTCTTAAAATCTTGAATATTTCTTAAACCTAATCATTTTACATCATTTCTAATTTCCTATAAACTCTAATAAAACAATAATTGTCACTAAAGCTACAGAAACAGAGAATCTGAAAAGAAAAGTCCAAATCGCCAGGAATAATTAAAATTAAAAATGTATATGAAATGAGTAATGGGAAAATTATGAGTGTGGTGAATATGTTATGAAAATGTATGTGTGGTTAGTATAGGGTGTATGAATTTTGTTGGCAGCGTGGGACGGACCATGCTAATGTCTGCGGTGAGTCCGTCGCATCTCCTGCATGCGGCGCTCGTGCTCGGCCATGTGCTGCCTGCGTTGCTCTTCCTTTACCGCAATCTGAAATTGAAATTGATTACAAACTGTAGCTCTCACATTTTTATGGTGGTTTGTCTTATAGCTAAAATACTAGAAGGAATGTATGAAACCTTATTTTGTTAAGTTGATTATATATTATGTAGATCATTTATTTTTAAAAATAATGTTTTTTTTTTATAATAAGAATTTCAAATTTACCGTTTCTGCAGACTAGATAATATTTTACATAAAAATAATTGTTTTTTTTTTAATAGTAAGAATTTCAAATTTACCGTTTCTGCAGACAGCGGAAGCCAGTATATGCAAGGAGTTGTTTTGGTCTTCCTGAATAAATCATCTAAAAGCTTAGCAGGAGCTTCCTCTTCTTTCTTCTTAAACTTCTTGGCTAAAATTATAATATAAAAATTTTAAATTAATATTCAAGCATTTACTTTGGTAACATAATTTGTACCTATTTATAAAGCATTTTTAGGGATCCGTAATAATTGAGGAACCATGGTTTTGCTGTCTGTCCCTCTGTCTGTCTATCCGCACTTCTAGCTTCTGTAATTATGGATATAAATTGATGAATTTTGGTATAGTTGAAGACTGTATATAAATCTCGGTTTTGCCATCATAAAATAATAATAATTTTACAATTTTAGGGGTGGCTCTCCATAATATATGTAAAGTGGGGATGAAAAATATTTTTTCATTCTACCCCATTGTGTGGGGTATCGTTGAATAGGTCTTTTAAAATACCTTACCTTTGTAAGGTTTCATACTTGACTTTTTTACAAAGACAACCATTTTTGAGTAATCAACCTCCGAAGTGGTTTGTAAATTGGTATTACAAACCCCCCTGGCATTTCTAAACTATAAGAGATAGAAATTTGTAAATTTCCATACTAATAGATCATGCTAAAAACTCTTTAGGAAAATTATTTTGACTTTCCTCAGACATGACATGACATGCTCTTGGTTGGGTTATTTTATTATTCTGATCTTTCAGAAAGTTAATAATTAAGAAAAAAATTAAATATTATTGTAAAACTCTATCAACTGTCTGTGACATCTCACCTGGCTCCGGACTTCTTTCATGTGATCTATGTCTTCTTTTATCATGTAGTCGTTCATCCTTTGGGAACTTTTCAAGGTGTCTGCCTGATTCCTTGTCTTTGTCGTTTTTACCCACATCCCACTCTCTTGTCACAGGCTTTCTTTCCCAAGGCTTTTCCTTTAAAAATATTAAGTAAAATATTAATAATAATGACTCCCCACCGATCTCGGTGACGGTCGCCGGTTCCATTGAAACCAGGCCAGTTACGCAGGAGTAATTTTATAGTGCCCAAGTGTGTGCGCAGTACACAAGAGCACTCTCTCTTCCTTTACTCTCGTAATCCAGTGGGACGGATAACCGACACGACTGACGAGAGATGAGGCGCAGGTCCGACTTTTTACATGCCCATCCGACGCATGGATCATCTTTCTTGTCAGACAATCAGGTGATCAGCCTGCATTGTCCTAACCAAACTTGGAAACAACATTTTTTGTTGTTCCAATGCGGGAATCGAACCCACGACCTCCGGAGTCGAGAGCCAATGCTCTAACCACTAGACCACGGAGGCTATTAATGTATTGTCATTAATTCAAAAATTAAAAATATAAATAGAGAAAAGATGTTGATAGCTTTATGTAAATTACATAATTATGAATTACAGTAATAATTTAATATAAGAAAATTAAAATTAAGTTTTATCAAGTTTAGTACCACTTTCACCAATGCCTGTTGGTGTTAATCATTTGTCTTAATATCATGCCTTCTCTATTAATATTAAGAACATGAGAGATAACATGATATTTCATATACAATTAACTTTAACAGGTGTTGGAGAAATTGGCACTTAAGATTGAAACACCAGTAGTAAAAGATTTAATAAAATGTAAGTAAATTCTGTTGCTTATAGTATAACAAAGAATATTACCATTTCTCCTCTTTCCCGTTTCATATCCTGTTCTCTTAACCAGTCTTCAACAGTGCCTGGAATTGTAGAAACTGGAGCCGTGTCCGATGTTTCACTAACTTTGGCTCGGTCAAAATCCTCTTGCGTAGCGAAATCTACATGTAATGTTTTTGGATTTGAAACTGGCCATGTCACACCATGTAAAGCATGCCTTGTTTCCACTGCTTGGCTGAAAAATAATGTCTTTATTAGCTACTGGAAGTATGCAATAAACTGCATTTATAACACTGAAGGACAGGAAAAGTACTAAAATACCCATATTTTTATATCAAAATAAGCTTCTTGCGTCTGCAATCTGCTTAAGATTTATAGGCAACAGATTTTAAAGAGATATCATGAAATGATCACAGTAATTTTAAAAAATATATTGTGATATTAAAATTTAAAAAAATATTACTCACTCCTCAAGTTCATATTTAACATAACATTTAGACTTGATCCTGTCAATCCAAAATCCATCTTCCACTATACGACCTGTTCTTTGTAACAGATTCTTAAGTTGCAGCAGAGTAAATGGTCTCACTAAATTTGTAATATACAATATATTTGACTGTTTGTGTCTGGGTGGACTCGGTGGTCTAGCAATAATGCTGTCCTCCTCCTTTACAATAGATATTTTTCTTGAAGCTGCCAAATGAACATCTTTATTTTTTACATTTTCTTTATCTTCCGAGCATGGCTCGTTCCTGGCACTATCAGTATTATCGATAACAATTTTGGGCAGTACAGGCCGGTCCACTTTATCGGGAACCTCAACTCTTTTGTGTTTCTTTTCTTCTACGACTTCATGAAATTCAACTGGTTTTACATCAGGTATGATTTCCTTTAGGATATCCGTAGATATAGTTATTGATTTTTGGGATGTTAATTTGCTGCTGCGGGATCCCCATCTTCTTTTACGATTGGACACTGGTGCTGTTTGTCCATTTTGAATATCTTTGGAAGAATCTGGAATATTGTCTTTTTTGTTACTACTTTCTTGATTATTTCTATTTTTTGCTTCTTCGTTTATCTCTTCTGGAACATTTACACCACTTTCAGGTTTTGAGCTTTGTGAACAGTCTACAACATCAGTCATATTAGTACTAACTTTATTTTCTTCATTAGATTCGGGTTGTTCTGAAATGTCAGTTTTACTCTCACTCATACTTACCTCACTGGAAACCAAATCTGTCCCTGAAGACTCTTGATTCTCGGGCTTCTCAATTTTATCCGTTTCACTTTCTTGACTTTCATTGAAATTTAAATCTGAAGATTCACATAATTTACTCTCTTCAGCCTGCAACTCTAGAACTTCTGATCGATCAGCAGATAGGCTTCTTTCTCGGCTCGGGCTGGGCTCTACAGGAGCTTCACAGGTATCTTTTTCTACACCTTCATTTTTAGGAGATGATACAGTGGTGTCCGCATCTGATGTCTTTTCTTCTGCCACAGTTTCAGCTGTCTTATCTTCATCTTTGGCCTCACTTTCCTTATTAGGTTGATCTTCAGGCTGGGTATCTTCAGTTTCCATAGCAGTTTCACTGTCGCCTTTCGTCTCTTGATTGGTTGTTGACACTTGGGGTTGCTCTATCACCGTGTCTGTCACTTCTGTTTCTTTACTATCTGCTGGCATCGTAGATTTCTTTGGATCATCAGCAGGTGTATCTGCTTCGGCCTCATCGGGACTTTCTTGATTTTTTTCTGATTCTTCCTTCGGTTCCATAGAACGCTTTGATCGATGTTTTGATTTCTTCTTTTCATCTCCCTCCGTACTGGGAGTATCACTAGAGCTAGTAGCACGTGAATGTTTTCTTTTGCTGCGTGGTGACCTCTCCACTCTCTCAGGCGTAGACGAGGGCCGGGTGAGACAAATTTTTATCTTTTGTATTTCGCCTCCATCTCCGGAACCAGCAGATTTCACTTGCCATACCTGATCCTCCGATTCTTCAGGGCTTTCTTGTTTGGTGGGCGTAACTGGAGGATCAGTTTTTACCTCGATAACCTCAGTTGGTTGAGCGGGAACAGTTTCTTCAGTGGATTCATTTTCAGAAGATGAAGATTGTTTACGGCGTCTTGTACTCTTTCTTTTTACTTTCTCTTTTTCTTTCTTCTCCGGTGAAGGTTTGGTTTTTTTAGTAGCGGTTCGTTCGCTTTTTCGACGCATTGTATGCGCGGTTATAGATGTGCGCTTGTGTTAGAAAAAGACCTGTAAGCTATTAACCTATATGGTTGAGGAAATACTACGTTAACTTTATTCACTAAACAGTAGTAAAATACAACAATATCTTAAAATTTCTTGCTTTATCAATAAGACGCCATGCAAAATAATTTATCACAAGGCGGCCATTTAATTTTTTTTTATTCGAGTTAGGGATGGCGATCTACTATCTAGTGATGATCGACTCGAGTAACTAACTCGAGTTGGGCTTTTAACTCGAACCAACTCGAGTTCAATAGGGGATCGGACTACATTTGAAATATTTAGTTTCATAAATATATTCAGAAATATTGAGACATTACTACTTGGTGAATGCAGATTACTAAATAAATACATTTAAAAAGTACAAAAAAAAATAAAAAAATTGTGGAATTGGTAAACAAAACCTACATTATTCGTTTACTTACATCATATACTAAAACATTCATTTTGGTAAGTATGAACTTAAACGCACAAATATCGGAATTGTGTATACGTCATACACCATAACCTACAAATGACGTCACTTGTTATGTAGGATAAGTTTAGCATGGAGCGTTTTTACGAGACTTGCGAAATTTTGTATACAAATCGCTGTACCTTTGAAAATAAGCCGTAGACAGCTATTCGTCTCACAAAACATCAAAGGCAAGAACCAATAAGAGTGAAAGAGAAAGTCATCTGTATGTATTGTCGTTTTTTTCTAAGGTTGGCTGGACTCCAGTCAGGCTGGAGACGTCAGAATTTCGACTTTATTTTCGGATATACGAGGGCGGCACTGAAAATTTCGGGAATCAAGGAAGTGACACAACATTACTATTTAAAAATGTATTTATTGCTTTTCGAAGTATTCTCCGCGAAAATTGACACATTTTTCCATGCGATGGAACCAATCACTGAAGCAACCATTCCATTCGGAAGTTGGGGTCTCCAAAATGGCCGTTTTGTAGGCGTGATGAAAATCTCTGACCACGCAATTTATTCCTTATTTTAGGGAAAGTATAGAAATCATTAGGGCCTAAGCCTAGGTCGGGGCTGTACGGCGGATGGTCTAATAATTCTATGATTTCTTGCTCTAAAAACTCTTTTGTTCTGTGCGCGGTATGAGAACTCGCATTGTCGTGATGGAGGATGATACGGCGGTTGCAGTTCTCTTTACGGAGTTCAGAAACGACCTGTGGCAAACAAATGTTAGCATACCATTCTGCATTAACCGTTCTTTGTCCCTCAAGAGGAATAGTCGCAACATGGCCGGTTTTGGAGACAAACGTGGCCACCATTTTTTTTGCAACACTCCGTGAACGAACAATTTTTGTTGGATCGCTTCTCCCTCTGGATCGTATCCAACGTAGGGCCACTCGAATTGTCGACTCATAGTGTTTCAAACAGGCTTGACTCCTTAGAGCTACGTAGAGATGTAGCATCGCTCTGCATCCTCTATCGGTTATATTACGGGGAGTGCTCCGAGGAATTGTTCGGACTTATACCTGCTGCAACTTTTCGCCACCGTTCTATGCGACAAAATATTTATCATCCTCATCACCTTGATGAGTGGCAGTCCTCCACCGTGCGCTTTACCCGAAGCTTTCTGCCGCGCACTGTAAAACTCTGGAATAAACTGTCGCCAGTAGTATTTCCGGACCACTACGACCTGCAAACCTTCAAGAAGGGAGCGTATTCCCTCCTAAAAGGCCGGCAACACACTTGCAACTTCTCTGATGTTGCGAGTGTCCATGGGCGACGGTAATCGCTTTCCATCAGGTGATTCGTTTGCTCGTTTGCCCCCTAGTTTTATAAAAAAAAGTAAAGTCGAAATTCCGGCGTCGCAAAACTGGACTTCAGCCTTAGGCTAAGGACTCACGAAGCGGTTTTCACCCGCGCCCGCCGCGGTGGCGGAGCTGCGGTTTTATTTCTAAACTCACGAGACCGGTGATCATCGTCCGCAAACTTGGCGGGCGATGATCGCAGGACGCGCGGTTGCAAAGAGGAAAATACACATTATTTACAATAGAATTCCTGAATTTCGCCCGCAAACCGAACGCAGAGCGCGCGGGCGCAAACCGCCGAGGCTGCGGGCGACCGCGGCCCACGCGATTCTACAAGTTGCCCGCCGGTGCAGCGGCACCCGCGAACGACCGCGCACACCGCGGGCGTAAAACGCGCCGTGAGTTGTGCTTTAATTTTTTACACACGTATCTGCATTCTACAGAAGTTGCGGGTCCGCAACCGCGGCGGACGCGGGTGAAAACCGCTCCGTGAGTTCTTAGCCTTACTGGAGTATAGCCAACAATAATTCGGTTTTAGTTAACCTTCTTGAGTGTGTTATATTTCTACGTTCTATACTTCGTGGCTTTGCATTAAAAAAAATTGACAGTGCAACTCGTTTGACAATTGATTTTTTTTGGCTGAATGCTGTCAATGGCTGTCAATTGTCATTACTTCTGAAAAATGTTTTTTGCAGCGCTTTCCACTATTTTTATGTTTTAATTTACATAGTGATGTGATTTTTAAATATAAAGGTACAACAAATGAAAATTAATCTTCTTTAATAACCAGTTTTAAGTCACATGATTAAAATAATAGAGTATTCATGTCTTTTGTTTTAGATACTATGGGCCTTTTATGTCACACTAGCGACTCGTCACTATATTTAAGTGTGTTTAAACGTGTGCATAAAGAATAATGATTAATTATTTATAACAATAATCGTTTCGTTAATAATGGGTAATCAAAACAGTTGCTGTTGTTACCGAAGTCCGTCCCCGATTCGGAAGGACATCGTGAAACTTGATTACCTCCCAGAAGGTGAAGTTAGTTCAAACAATCTACAACACATCAGTGAAAGAGAACCTGACGATGGAGACATCGATCCCTCCCAAGATCCGATTGCTGGCACCATTTTCATGGAGAGGTCGAAAGCTTCAATTGAAAATGGGATTACAAGAAAGCGTAGTCAGCATCAAATAGCTGATAACAAATTGAAAAAAAGCAGTTCCTGTTCGACTATTTACTTAGATGATAGCACAGTTTCGCAGCCAAATTTAAAGAATACTGTTAAATGTGTCGCTCTAGCTATTTACTATCACATAAAGAATAGAACTTCCGAACGAAGACTGGATATATTCGATGAGAAACTACACCCAATGAGTAAAGAGGGAGTCGGGGATGACTATGATAAGTATAACCCTGAACATAAGCAAATTTATAAGTTTGTGAGGACACTGTTCAATGCTGCCCAATTGACTGCTGAATGTGCTATCATAACATTAGTGTATTTGGAAAGGCTTCTTATATGTGCAGAGTTAGATATTGCTCCTTCCAACTGGAAAAGGATAGTTTTGGGAGCTATCCTGCTCGCTAGTAAAGTTTGGGACGATCAAGCCGTATGGAATGTTGACTACTGCCAGATACTAAAAGATATTACTGTTGAAGACATGAACGAGCTGGAGAGACAATTCCTTGAGATGCTGCAGTTTAACATCAATGTACCATCCAGTGTTTATGCTAAGTATTATTTTGATCTACGTACCTTAGCGGAAGCTAATGATCTCGCCTTTCCTAGTGAGCCCCTGAGCAAAGAGAGAGCACAAAAGTTGGAAGCGATGTCGAGAGTAATGGAGGATAAGATTGCAGCAGAAGTTGTCAAAAATGGCCTCAAAAAGTGGTCAAGTTTAGACAATGTCAATTCAGGTGCTGGAGTCAGACGCAGTGTGGCCATATTGTCCTAATCGATGTTTGGATTGTGTTAAAATTGCAACAAGAAAAAATGTTTGTGAACTTGTATTAAGTATGTAAGTTTGCACTTTGTAATTTGACTTTATTTGTAATTTTGGTATGGCATTTACAAAATGGGATATACACAAAATATCTAAAATGATTAAAGTTTATAATTAAACATGTGCAGTGTCAAGAAATTAATAACAAAATATTCCGTAAGTCTTACACTGCACCTCGCTTTAATGAAAGTGCACAAAGAGTAAGTATTGAATGGTTTTCTTTGAAGAGCTTCAATACTAATGTAATATTAAAGATAAGTTTAATCACAAAAGACTTACAAAATGAGGTCCAATATTTTTTAAAACACCCATAAATACATAAAACATAATTTGCCATCAATGTTTATAAATAAATTATAATTTATTGCCTTCCATGTAATATTTTATGTAAGCGATAGCACTAAATAGTAAGCTTCCAAATTTGCCGCTTAGATTAAAATTAGGCTATTTAGAATGTGCAAGTGCATTTTGACTGAAGTATTGATCTTGTGACTGCTGTGTAAATGTTTGAGTCAGCAATATTCTTTCTATAATTTTATTCAATTTTAAATAATAATAATAATAAATGCATTTAGCATTCACTAAATAATAGTGTATAAATAATTATGCCAAATTATTTTATAATCATTAGACAGTCAAAATAAATATTATTAATTGATAAAAGTATTGTATAATAGTCAGTGTAAAGAACACTACTTATAATATTAATATGGTTTTCTATACTGATGAAATAGGAATTGGTCAAATAAATAATCAAACAAATTTTTAAGTTATATAATTCTTACTTTATGTATTTAAAATGTAATGAAAATAAACATTTTATATGAGACTTTTTTGGAATATTTCATTTTTTTACCACAAAACTTTATGGACATTAATAATGATAATCATAGATTTGCAACAAATACTTAGTACAAGAAGGCATTCAGCAGTCAGAAATCCTTAGCTTTTGTGTTCTCCGATGTAATGTTTTGCATTCATTATGTTTCACGCTAAAGGCTTCAAATCTTTGAGATATGTGCTGTAGTTTTCAAGCATATCCACTACCTCACTTGTCTTGTTTATCTGCTTATCAAATTCATATCCAACAGACCAAAGTGTTTCTAAATCATATATTTTACGAGTTTTCTCAGAAAAAATGTGTAGCGCTATATTACCTAAAAGTAAAAGTTAATATCAAGACAACATAGATTTATATTATATGATGTAGTTTTAAAAATATTTTCACATTTACCTAAATCTAATGCCATCCACTCCTCAGAATCTTTGCCCTCTATTCTTGGTATAGGGTCAGTCTTGTAGCATTTGTTTTTATAAACTTTGCGAACAAATTCAGCTAAAGCTAACAAATGTCTTCTACTTCTTCCGCTGACAATACATATGTACTGAACAAAATTGATTTCTTTTGGGACAGTTGCTACAAATATATCCTTTGAGTTTTCTCTTTGTAGTAATTCCACGAGATCTTCAATTTCGAAAACACCATTCTTTCCTCCTGGAAATTTTAGTTTGAATTATTTTAAATAATAATAATATATAATGGTACAATATTCCTAAGTCTGTCAAAAGTTTAACATACTTTCCATATTTATTCCCTCAAATTCATCGCTAATCATGGGATACTGTTCCTCCGATACAACTTCGTCTACTGTATGTTCTATAATTTGTGCATTTGTTTCTGATATAATTTCATACTTGCTGGCTATAGCCGCTGATGTCTGTGTTTTTGGTGGGACCCTGGGCGTTTTTAAACAACTACCACAAGACAAAAATCTACGATCTACACTCTGTTTTTTATTTAGTAAAGACGCATGTTGTTTCAGAAACGATTGAGCTTGAAGGTTATTGATAGTTTTTATCACTCGTCTATACATAATTGGTTTGAAGGTTAGTTTGAGTTATATAAGACAAAAGATAACCTCTCACGGAAACAATACGGCCATAAATCAAATTAAAGGACAAGGAACATTAAACAAATTTTAAATTCAGTTTTCATTTAGCCACAAAACTAAAAATAAGACATTTGAATTTTGACGTTTGTGATTTGTCAAATGATGACAGCAGTCAAAGCAGTTGCCTTGACATTATTTTTTTTTATTTTTATTAAAGTGAGCCATTGAGGTATATACATGGAGGGGCCCTTACAGTTCTATACATACTAGCGCTTATACAAATATGATGGAAATATGAGACAGACGGTGAAATATCATTTGGTCTCTTTCTATCTAATGCAATAATTTTCATGTTAGAAGAATCAGCAGTATTTTTGTTTTTGCTCATTTTAGAAACATTAGACTTCAAAACTTTGACAATTAACGAAATGTGGAACCATGAAGCATAGATACCAGGAGTCCGAACGGTATAGGCTTTTTAATAATAATTATGTACACAATATTAGGACCAGATCTTAGTTCTCTTTTCTGCCGCTAGGCGTGCGAGACCGACGAGTACCGAGTGTTGCCAATACTATTATACCGAGTGTTGCCAATACTATTATTTATTACAATTATTTTTAAATTACCGTTAGGCAATTACCGTGTTCTACGGTATCTATTTTTCGAGAACAGTTTCTAAGAATTTCCTAAAACTTTTATATAATAAGATTTCAATCTTTCCAGAGCTGTCAATAGCAACTTTAAACTTCCCGCGTAATTTCAAACGAGTGCATGTCGGACCGTCGCGCGCTCTACCGGCAAAAATCTGTCCCCGTAATTGAGACCATTATTTTAACATTACGTTCGGACTCCTTGTTATCTATACTTCGTGTGTGGAACGATCCGCCATTTTCTGCTCATTAACTGTCAATTAACTGTGGTAGGTCGCCTGTCAAAAGGTTGTTTATGTTTTGTTTAATTATGAATTTCCAAGAGATTTTAAGGAATTATTCTTTAAAATTTTATTTGAATGTTGTAAAATTGATAATTAACATGCCTAAACGTTATATTGCAAGGTGCAATGCATTAAAGGGTATAAATCAACCTCAATTGTATTTACGCAGGTTAGTAGCCGGTTTTATGCAATACTATAAACATTTCATGAAATAATTGCGTTGCAATTTGATTTTTTCATTTATTATATTCATATCAACTTAAATTTCATTAGAACAGTCCTTTAAATTGCATTTTAAGTCATTAGATTTATTTACGTAATTGAAAAGTGTTGTACCTACTTACCGTTTGTATTAGTTATCGATAAAGGTACAAATAATAATTACATCGATAAAAACATAATAATTACATTTGTGTTATGTCTCAAAAAGTAATCTGAATGTATTCGATGTGGTTTTAAAAATATAAGTTTGATAGCTTTTAATAATATTGTTGTGATCAAAATTATTTGACAAATGATAAAACTAATAATACCTACTTGTTTTTTATAGGTTTCCGAAAAGTGATACAATAAGCAAATTATGGTTGAAAGCTGGAGAAGAAAATATTAATCCCCGGACCCAGTCAAGAGAATAGCATAGCCAGTTTTTGAACAAACTTAATTTTATTTAGAAATGGATAGACTTATTCATTTTAATATAAGTGGATATATTCCTTTGTCTTTTATTTCTATTCCACCTTAGATAGTTCAAAAAGTTTTTAGTTCCATCTGTCGATGCCACAAGGACTAATTATTTGCCAAGCTGTAAAAATGTAACACCTATTAATTGTAACCATATTTTCACCAAATAAAGCATCTTGTCTTTATGTATAAGATTAGGTTACGATGGGACTGACTTACGCTGTACATCAAAAGTCCCTAAATAAAGAATAAAAAAAGCACAATTTCGTTTCATATATCAATTTATACAGTTGGCTCAGCTCATATGAAAATAAATATTTAACCATATTATAACCTCTAAGGACCTAGGAGTTAAAGTATCCTTAAATAATAAAAGATAAACGTGTTGACTTCAATAAAGAAATGGCACTTCTTTCCCATGGTAAATAAAGTTAAGTCTTACTTGATTAATAAAGGTATTACAAATTTTTTTGAAAAAATGGTCCAGTTAGAACAAATAGAATAAAACTATCCTCAGCAATCAGCATAGAATACTCAGGATGTCGGTTAAAAGATATTATCGATTAATAAAAGTAGTTAAATGTACAATGTCATTAGTAAAATAAGTTTTTTTACTTACGTATGCATAAATTAAGAATAAAAAAGCATAATTTCATGTCATAAACCAATTTATACAGTTGGCTCAGCTCGTATACAATAAATATTTAAGGATATTTTAACTCCTAGGTCCTTAGAGGTTATAATATTATAACCTATAAGGACCTAGGAGTTAAAATATCCTTATATATTTACTAATTACCTATACTTATGCGTGTTGACTTTAATAAAGAAATGGCACTTCTGTCCCATGGTAAATAAAGGTAAGTCTTACATGATTAATAAACATATTACAAAAACTTTTTTGAAAGTGGTCCAGTTAGAACAAATAGAATGTATACCTAAATATATCGTCAGCATCGAATACTTTTTTGGATGTCCGTTAAAAGATATTATCAATTAATAAAAGTAGTTAAATGTACAATGTCATTAGTAAAATAAGTTTTTTATTTACGTATACATGTATGTTATTGTAAAACTTATGAAAATTTAAAATATCGATACTGTCGATATCCATAATTGCAACTCTAGTTCGGCAGCCATTTTTTGCTCATAATCAGCTGATAAATTGGACACGTTTTTGTTATAGGTAGGGCCTGTCCTTTTAATTCTTTAGTCATTGAAGTGAGCAAATAAATATTGAAAGAAGATAAAAATAACGCGTATGTAGGTATCGGAGTCGTTATTTAAATTTGACTTAAAAGTTGTAGAGTAGAACTCGTTCTATCTCTTTTCATAAACCCTATGCTTGCATGAGAATTATTCTCTTTGTAAGTAGGAATTTAATTAATATATTTTGATAATAGCTATTAATGAGCTTGTTGTTCGTTTACGGTATTTAATTATTTTATAATTATTGTTATCTAGCAAATCCATATACCTAGTCCTTTTCATAGATGTATTACTTATATTAAAAAGAGGGTCCTTAACGTGTAGAGGCGTGTCGATGCGTTTGTTTGTATGGCAATGTAACATCCTTCGAGTCCTACTAATATTATAAATGTGAGGATATATGGATGGATGGATGGATGTTTATTACTCTTTCACGACAAAACTACTGAACGGATTTTGATGAAATTTGGTATCTTAGTAAGTAGTTTAGGCTCTGCATTAAAACATAGGCTACTTTTTATCCTGAAAAGGTAGGTACAGTGATCCCGAGGAATACTGTATTTACGCGGGCGGAGCCGCGGGCAACTGCTAGTCAATAATAATAGTAACTAGTCGGACTAAGTATTCCCTTTCTAATAATTCTATGACGATTTTACAGCTAGGCAGATTGTGTTCTTGAAATAAAGAAAACTTTGTTCAGTTTATCATTTCAACTACGTAGTTATCTTATCCAGTTATCTCTTTATCAATAGGCGTGGGTTGCATTTAACTTGACTCATTTGTTCGCAAACATAGCTTGGATACATTGAAAACATTAGATAGTGGACTATGGTATTTAGGTGAACAATTAACGAAAACTAATAATGAGAGTCAAATTAAAATGAACTAGCTGCTAAGAATGGTGGTGTGTAAATATGATAAGGAAATATCCGGTGAAGTTCTGGGATGGAAGCTGCCGGCTTGGCAAGCGTTGCTCCTGCATAGAGTGTTGCCATCATGTGGGGGGCTTGTGGTATATTTATTAGTTATTTGTTTTGATTTCGCACTCATAATAGAAAACATTCATAAAGGAGAGAGAACGTAAGTAAATCTTCTATTATGCTTTACCAATTACCAAAAACTACGACGCTGATTTTCCAATAAGAAACTATGTACCTACTTACCAACAAACTTATTGCTCTCCTTTTGTTGGTATAATAATAGATAATGAAGGCCTTGAAAATGTAGACTAAATAAAACAAAATCCTTCCTAAATTGCTTAAAGAATAACTTTTTACTACTTTTACCATGGCCCCCCGCAAGGCTGCTTTAATATAGGTAACCTAAGTACCTACTTGTCTATTTTGCCTTTTATTAAATAGATCACGTAATAAATATTTGTAACATTGTAATAATTATTGTATTAAAAGAACAGTTTTCTCATGTTTTTGCTAAAAGGTGGCCCACGCCAGTTTCTTACGCTGCGCTGGTTTTCGTTGAGTTGAATCGGTGGTAGATTTATATTTTCTGACATTCTTTAATAATTATAATAACTCAGAGTTTCTTAATTAAAACTCTACAGAGTTTCTTTAATTATAACTCTGAGAGTTACAGAAAACTTTTTTCTGACATTCTTTAATTATAACTCTGTAGAGTTATAATTAAAGAATGTCAGAAAAAAGTTTTCTCTTTTACATAGAAATATTTATTTATTTATTATTAAGTAGATATTTATTAAATAGTATTTTAATTACACAATACCTACTATTTACCTTCTATTCTGTAAAAACTAAAATTACCAGGTGTAAGTACTTAGGTATAGCGAAATAATTAGGCTGTAGGTACCTACCGCGACCGTTGCATCTGTGTCTAAATTGCTTTGCCGAACATGTTAGAATGAGGTTTAAACAGTGTTATTATCTTAAGCCCTTCAAATATTAAATAGTACCTAATTAATCAGACAAATTACGACGATACTTAAGCTACTGTTTGTATTTTTCAGTATTGCCGTAATATGTTCAATACTCGTGGTGTTACCAGCTCTACTGTCCGCCATCTTTACTCTCGCCTCTCCTCCTCCGGGGCTGCAGACTGAGGATTCGGCATTTTCAGTTAACATACAAAAGAAGGAAATACTATGGGTCCTCACACAAATATCAAACATATTTTTCTTCCCTGTGGCTGCTGTTGGAAGGTAAACATAATAATGTCTAGTCATAGGTCGACTTCGTTTCCTTCCCAGAAACAAAGAAAGTTCCTTGGCCGAATTCGAACCTGCAGTCATTGACTTACCGCGGCGGTTGCGTTGTAACTTGTAAACACTGCAGTACCTAACAAGTAACAAAAATGTGTGATTCTCAAAAAAAAATATAAGTAGGTATACACTATGCGTTCACCGGCTTAGACAAATGAAGTCGATATTTTAATCATTAAGTAGGTAGGTAGGTACTTATTGACCTACAAGTTACAACTAAATTATTAAATAGGTAATAATATGCACTCGGATTTGACTATTTTCATAAATATACAAAACCAAGCTGCCTTCCAAAACTGTCTAGCAGCCATTGTGGTACAAAACCACTAAGGCAGCTAGATAGGTATCTATTTATACTTACCTACTAAGGATGACTGTTAAGCACAAACTTCTTACACCTACCTACTTATTCTATTTTAGGTACACCTACTTAATATTCTGGTGGACAGAAGCAGTGTATGCATCTAAAGAACAAAACGACGAAAGAACGAAGGATGCTATTTCTCGCGCCAGAAGACCGTCTCCCATGGAGCTCTACCTCTTCCTTCAAGCGTTCATACACTCCGCCCCGATTGCTGTTGTCAACTTTCTCGATATGATGTCAAGATATAACAATCCAGCTTTCGATAAAAGTACGTAGTCGTTAAAGTAGGTAAGTATGTTAGTTTCGGGCTAAAAAAAAAAAATTGAAAAAAGTCCGATGTCAAACGTAAAATTTTCCCTCACTTTGAAATGCGAATTATCATAGACTAATAACATTTTCAAAACGAATGCAGCTAGGTTACTATTATGTTACAGGACTAGCTTTTTCCCGCGGCTCCGTCCGCGTAAATACAGTATCCCATTCCCACAGCATACCAAGTTGCATCAAAATCCGTTCAGTAGTTTTTGGGCGAAAGAGTAACACAAATCCATCCATCCTGACAATCTTTCACATTTCCAATACTAGTAGGATAAACATACTTAGCCTTACTTAACCTTGTATGTACCTAATACTTAAGTAGCTACCTATAATAGGCAGAATAAGTACCTAACTATAACCTACCTAAACATTCCCCACGTGTCTAGTGTCTACTTACTATTAGCTCTGAAACAGTTTGATTTACTTAACAAATATCTTGCCAAAGGCATAACATTACATCATTGACCTATATCGTTCGTTATTTGCAGTTAATATACAAACTGTTAGCTTAGTTGCATCGTCACTGAGAATGGCGAGTACCGCAACTTTGTATAGAAGATTTGAAAGGGAAAAGTTATGCGGCCGAAGGTATCCGTGGAACATCACAGTAAGCTCGGACGAGACTGATAAAGCTGACGCACGGGAAAATACCAAGGGCAGTGAAGATAACAAAAGTGAACACATTTACGAGCCCATCGTACAACGGCGATCGACATCGTCCCGGGAATACGTGAGAGAGCAGGTAGTCAGCGACATGATACAGTTTTCGCCGAGGGCTTCCAAAGTAAAAAATAAAAAGTCTCTGTTTTTCGACGACAATGAATCCGACACGAGCTCCGATTATCTTCCGCCGGTATCACCGGAGTCAACGGAAGACCCTTTGGATAGTGACGACGAGTATGTGCGACCGATTTCCATAATAGACCGGGTGGCACCGTACAGACGTAGCACACAAACTCAGTACGTGATAGAGAAGGTGGACGTTCCGCCGCCGCCGCTGGTACCGGCGCCGCGCCCGGGCTCGCTGGCCGTTTGGGCGGAGAGGCTGGTGGAGAACGCCGAGGCCATACCCACGTGGCTGTCGGCACCGCCCAGGCGCAAACACCAGGAGATTATAGAGGACGAGCCGGACATTCCCCACAGAGCACCCAGATGGTACATGCGAGGCTTGGAGCCCCCGGACGCCACAGCGGCGCTGGTCCATTTCCTAGGGTGGTACTCTTTTTTCGTAGCCCGACTCCTCTCTATAGCTGCATTTATTAACTTTTTTCCAGTCCTAGCTATAATTATTTTGTTTTCGCACTACCAAGTGATGCTACTATTTTTAATAGTTCCCCAGGCTAGCTCGGTTCGGAGATCGTTTTACGTATTTCTCGCGTTTATTTACTTGTTTTGCCTCATGGAGTTCAAGATCCGTTTCCGCCACGTTCGCGTGTGGCATGCGTTTTGGTTCCTAGTGTGTACTGTGGAGATTATTATATTCATCCTATTATGGGCAACTATCGACAACAAGCTTCATAATTGGTGGAGAAATTACATAGTGTGTGTGACCTTGGGCGCGATGTTTCTAAGTTATATGTTGCTCCTTGTATATTTCTTGATCTTGCAACCTCGAGAGACGGTTGTCCAGATAAATAAGACTGACAAAGAGTATGAAACGGAACAATATGATCAAAATAAAAACACAACTGTGTGACCCAAATTTTCACACGTAGGTACAGTAGTAGGTACGGTGAGTTACCAACATACCTTAGGTAGAGTCAGGGTTGAAGGAAATCCGTAATGCACAGCTATTACATAGTCGCTGACGACTGTGATCTACTAAAGTTTAAATAGGTTTGGCGCACTTGATCTCCGGTCACCCAGCCAACTCACTCTGTTTGTCGCCGAGACCGAGTCGCCACTCGCCGGCGACCTGGGCCTCTAGTCAAGATTCATTCGATAATTTCGACGGCGAACTTCGAAATCAAAAATTTATGTGATTTGACATAAGACATAGATATGTGACATGTCGTTTGCGATGCCTTATGTCAAGTCACATACATTTTGTTTTCGAAGTTCGCCGTCGAAATTATCGAATGCATTTGACGAGAGGCGCAGTTGACAACGCGTAATAACTAAATTAATAAATAAATAAACATTTATTCGACATGTTTGACATCACACTACATAAGGAGAAAAACTAATAGGTAGTAGCCCTTAGGTAACGACATAGCAAGTTTTCAATAAACAAAATATCATTAAATATAGAGCGTACCATCCCTAGCTAGCAGAAATTAAACTATCACTTAGGTATATAGGTTCACATAATTCAAACAACTTTATTTTTCTTTGGTTTTTCAACTGAAATTCTAAATGCTGTGTGTCGCAACACTTACTTATAGCAATAAACCAAAATAAACACTACGCTTTGTTCCCACTTCAAAGAAAACTCCGACTTATAATGGCGATTGAAATCTTCCTTTTGGAACACATCTGTTGAGTTTTTATACATTTTTTGTTATTTTTAAGTAGGTAGTTATTGAATAGGTTATTTATTTGTATTAAACTATTAATTAATTATATAATCAGTATTTAATTACTATTATTTTCCCAACCCTTTATTAAGTATGTGCCAAAATAGAGTTCATAAGACGTATACAATACTTCTAAAATTCATTAAAAAATCTGGTGTCGATCAAACCGAACATAAGCCGGCCTTTTGTGGAGACTTAATTAGAATATCATGTTGATAGGTCGTCCTTCAGACTACGAGATCAAGAGCTTTGAACGAAACGCGAATACAATAATTCTTCATTCATTCCGAATTGAAGTGGCAGCACATTTCACCAAGTGTTCGTAGTTGTTGTCCATAACATATTAGGTAATATGTCTCTGCAAAATCAACAAAAAGTATTTTCAATTATCTTTATTAAAAATAGGGTTAAACTTAAGTGTTAAATTTTATTAAATAGAAACAGCTAAAGTTATTTTTTTCCCAACAAGTAAGTAGATCTAATTACTTTTGTAAATTGGAACAGTCTGACCTATGTCGGTAACAGGCACAGAAATTTTGAAGAGAAATAAATAAAATTTCATGTTAGGTATAAGTAATGAGAACGTATATAAGTATACTTATTAAGTACCTACGTTCAAATATCTACGATGCGTTTCAAATAAGAATAGGAATGTCAATAACCTTTTTCTGTCAAATATCACTTGAAAGTGCGGTTTGCAAAAAAACTTATTTGCATATCAATATTAATAATATTATTGTCTTGCATCAAATTTAAATAAAAACTTTAAATACCTAGTAGTAAATTATCTAAACATAAATTTAATTATCATAATAGTCATAATTCGAAAAAATAGACGCTCAGTCGATCCTATTCTCATTTGAATCGCATTGTACAGTTTAAAATCGTAAGACTGGAAATGCTTAACAGACCATAAAAGCCGTATTAAAACAAAAAAATAAAGACATTGGAAAATTCAAAATACGTGATTATAATGTTTCGTATGTTCAAACCTTTCATCGACATAATCGTATTTTAATAATGAACATAATCACATTATATTGCTTTATTCGAGATGAAATTGATATGTAATGGGCATGTACGAGTAGGTAGATTACATTGATAAAATATGAAAAGATGTAGATATGTTTATACTAGCGTGCAAAAAATGAAGACTCGATCAGTATCAAGCATGTATCAAGTCTTCACTTTTTGCGTTACCCATACAAAGAAGTGACCAAACGTATGTAATACTGTTCTAACTCCCAAATGGGTGCAGTTGATATTCTATTTGTATCTTAGTGCAAGCCTATTAAATCAATTTTCTAAAAGATTAATCTTTCAAAGGTTTGTTTGCTTCTTTGTACCTACATGCAATGCGACGGTTTGCAGCACGAAATTCTTTTTAAGGTTCCGTCGTACTCAAGGAACCCTTATAGTTTCACTCTGTCCGTCCGTCCGTATATCTCTGTCCGCTCTTCCTGCCTCTGTAATTATGAAAGTAAAGTGATGAAATTTGGTATAGTTAATGGTTGCCTATAGATTTCAGTTTGGCATCATAAAACAAAAATAATTTTATATTTTAAGGGGTGGCTCTTCATACATGTGAAGTGGGGATTAAAAATATTTTTTCTTTCTACCCCATTGTGTAAGGTATCGAATAGGTCTTTTAAAATAAAGGTATGGTTCAATACATGACTTTATACCAAGTCAACCATTCTTGAGTAATCGGCCTCCGAAGTG
The DNA here is from genome assembly GCA_905404095.1 of Glaucopsyche alexis. Lineage (NCBI taxonomy): Eukaryota > Metazoa > Arthropoda > Insecta > Lepidoptera > Lycaenidae > Glaucopsyche > Glaucopsyche alexis. The sequence continues at coordinate 7,784,098 of FR990043.1, read as the reverse complement.
GTTTGTTACTTGGTCCCTGGCATTTCTGAACCCTGAGACTTAGAAACTTGCAATTTTCTATAATTCATATAATTCCGCCGCGCTGCACATTTATATGGATTCTGTGCCGCAGCGCCAGCGGTGAAATACCGCAGCTCCTGTAAAATCCGGCGGCGCGGCGTAGAGAGGATGTTAGTGAACTTAGCAGATCATTGTCCAGCAGATCAAAAATAAATGTGAGTTCTTATCGCATGCAGCTGAGTTCTACAGTTCCTGATACTTTTTAGAAATAGTTCCGGCGTTTTTACCTTAAAAAAAAAATTGACAAAATGATCTGCCAACTTCCCGCAGCAGATCATTTTATAGCAGATCAGAAATAAACGTGAGTTCTTATCGCATGCGAATGAGTTCTATAGTTCCTGATACTTTTCAGGAATAGTTCTGTTCTCACGTCCGAATGCCAGCGGATCATGTCAGAACGTTTGACAAGTCGAATAATATAATTTTTATTGTTTCGAACGATTCTTATGAGCTAGAACTCTTGGGTTTTCCACATATCCGTATGAGAACTGCAACCATAGACGAGATTTGGGTCCTGAGCTCGTGTGTGAATGCCCGCAAATCACGTTAGAACGGCAGAAAAGTAAAAAAATACCATTTTCGCCATTTCAAATAATTGTGAGAGCCTGGAACTCGTTTGTTTTTTACAGATTCGTATAGGAAGTGTGACCTGGAATCAGAATCGAGTCCAGAACTCACGTTCGAGTGCCAGCAGATCATGCCAGAAAGACCAAAAAATTTAATATTATGAATTTCATCATTTCAAATGATTGTGGAGGGCTAGAACTCTTCCGTTTCTAACAGATCCGCATCGGAACTTTAATTTAAAACTCGACTCGAGACCAGAACTCACGCATAAATGCCAGCAGATCATGTTACAAATATCGAAAAGTAGGAAAATACCATTTTTATCGTTTGAAATCAATGTGCAAGGCTAGAACTCTTTCGTTTTTTACAGAACCGTATGAAAACTAATATCGAGAAATCCATACAAGTCCAGAACTCGTGTTGAAATGCCAGCAGATCACGTTACACCGGTCGAAAAGTAGGAAAATAGCATTTTTGTCGTTTCAAATTAATGTGCAAGGCTAGAACTCTTTCGTCTTTTACAGAACCGAATGAAAACTAATATCTAGGACTCGATACAGGTCCAGAACTCATGTTAAAATGCCAGCAGATCACGGTACAACAGCTCATAAGTAGGAAAACACTATTTTGGTCATTTTAAATGATTGTGAAAGGCTAGAACTCTTTCGGTTCTCACAGATCTGCATAAGAACTGCAATCTAAAACCCGATTTGAGACCAGAACTCACGTATAAATGTCAGCAGATCATGTTACAAATGTCGAAAAGTAGGAAAATACTATTTTTATCGTTTGAAATCAATGTGCAAGGCTAGAACTCTTTCGTTTTTACAGAACCGTATGAAAACTAATATCTAGGACTCGATACAGGTCCAGAACTCATGTTGAAATGCCAGCCGATCACGTTAAACCGGTCGAAAAGTAGGAAAATAGCAGTTTAGTCGTTTCAAATTAATGTGCAAGGCTAGAACTCTTTCGTCTTTTACAGAACCGTATGAAAACTAATATCTAGAATACGATACAAGTCCAGAACTCATGTTAAAATGCCAGCAGATCACGGTACAACAGCTCATAAGTAGGAAAACACTATCTTGGTCGTTTTAAATGATTGTGAAAGACTAGAACTCTTCCGGTTCTCACAGATCTGCATAAGAACTACAATCTAAAACCCGATTTGAGTCCAGAACTCACGTTTAAATGCCAGCAGATCACGCAACACCGGTCGAAAAGTAGTAAAATAGCAGTTTTGTCGTTTCAAATTAATGTGCAAGGCTAGAACTCTTTCGTCTTTTACAGAACCGTATGAAAACTAATATCTAGTTCTCGATACAGGCCCAGAACTCATGTTGAAATGCCAGCAGATCACGTTAAACCGGTCGAAAAGTAGTAAAATAGCAGTTTTGTCGTTTCAAATTAATGTGCAAGGCTAGAACTCTTTCGTCTTTTACAGAACCGTATGAAAACTAATATCTAGAATACGATACAAGTCCAGAACTCATGTTAAAATGCCAGCAGATCACGGTACAACAGCTCATAAGTAGGAAAACACTATCTTGGTCGTTTTAAATGATTGTGAAAGGCTAGAACTCTTCCGGTTCTCACAGATCTGCATAAGAACTACAATCTAAAACCCGATTTGAGTCCAGAACTCACGTTTAAATGCCAGCAGATCACGCAACACCGGTCGAAAAGTAGTAAAATAGCAGTTTTGTCGTTTCAAATTAATGTGCAAGGCTAGAACTCTTTCGTCTTTTACAGAACCGTATAAAAACTAATATCTAGGACACGATACAAGTCCAGAACTCATGTTAAAATGCCAGCAGATCACGTTACACCGGTCGAAAAGTAGTAAAATAGCAGTTTTGTCGTTTCAAATTAATGTGCAAGGCTAGAACTCTTTCGTCTTTTACAGAACCGTATGAAAACTAATATCTAGAATACGATACAAGTCCAGAACTCATGTTAAAATGCCAGCAGATCACGGTACAACAGCTCATAAGTAGGAAAACACTATCTTGGTCGTTTTAAATGATTGTGAAAGGCTAGAACTCTTCCAGTTCTCACAGATCTGCATAAGAACTACAATCTAAAACCCGATTTGAGTCCAGAACTCACGTTTAAATGCCAGCAGATTACGTTACACTGGTCGAAATATAGGAAAATAGCATATTTGTCGTTTTAAATTAATGTGCAAGGCTAGAACTCTTTCGTCTTTTACAGAACCGTATGAAAACTAATATCTAGAACACGATACAAGTTCAGAACTCATGTTAAAATGCCAGCAGATCAAGGTACAACAGCTCATAAGTAGGAAAACACTATTTTGGTCGTTTAAATTGATTGTGAAAGGCTAGAACTCTTCCGGTTCTCACAGATCTGCATAAGAACTGCAATCTAAAACCCGATTTGAGACCAGAACTCACGTTTAAATGCCAGCAGATCACGTTACACCGGTCGAAAAGTAGGAAAATACAATTTTTGTCGTTTCAAATTAATGTGCAAGGCTAGAACTCTTTCGTCTATTACACAACCGTATGAAAACTAATATCTAGAACCTGATATAAGTCCAGAACTCACGTTTAAATGCCAGCAGATCACGTTACACCGATCGAAAAGTAGGAAAATACCATTTTTGTCGTTTCAAATTAATGTGCAAGGTTAGAACTCTTTCGTCTTTTACAGAACCGTATGAAAACTAATATCTAGAACACGATACAAGCCCAGAAGTCACGTTTAAATGCCAGCAGATCACGTTACACCGGTCGAAAAGTAGGAAAATAGCATTTTTGTCGTTTCAAATTAATGTGCAAGGCTAGAACTCTTTCGTCTTTTACAGAACCGTATGAAAACTAATATCTAGGACTCGATACACGTCCTGAACTCATGTTGAAATGCCAGCAGATCACGGTACAATAGCTCATAAGTAGAAAAACACTATTTTGGTCGTTTTAAATGATTGTGAAAGGCTAGAACTCTTCCGGTTCTCACAGACCTGCATAAGAACTGTAATCTAAAACCCGATTTGAGTCCAGAACTCACGTTTAAATGCCAGCAGATCACATTACACCGGTCGAAAAGTAGGAAAATAGCATTTTTGCCGTTTCAAATTAATGTGCAAGGTTAGAACTCTTTCGTCTTTTACAGAACCGTATGAAAACTAATATCTAGAACACGATACAAGCCTAGAAGTCACGTTTAAATGCCAGCAGATCACGTTACACCGATCGAAAAGTAGGAAAATAGCATTTTTGTCGTTTCAAATTAATGTGCAAGGCTAGAACTCTTTCGTCTTTTACAGAACCGTATGAAAATTAATATCTAGGACTCGATACAAGTCCTAAACTCATGTTGAAATGCCAGCAGATCACGGTACAACAGCTCATAAGTAGAAAAACACTATTTTGGTCGTTTTAAATGATTGTGAAAGGCTAGAACTCTTCCGGTTCTCACAGATCTGCATAATAACTGCAATCTAAAACCCGATTTGAGTCCAGAACTCACGTTTAAATGCCAGCAGATCACATTACACCGGTCGAAAAGTAGGAAAATAGCATTTTTGCCGTTTCAAATTAATGTGCAAGGCTAGAACTCTTTCGTCTTTTACAGAACCGTATGAAAACTAATATCTAGAACACGATACAAGCCCAGAACTCACGTTTAAATGCCAGCAGATCACGTTACACTGGTCGAAAAGTAGGAAAATAGCATTTTTGTCGTTTCAAATTAATGTGCAAGGCTAGAACTCTTTCGTCTTTTACAGAACCGTATGAAAACTAATATCTAGAACACGATACAAGCCCAGAACTCACGTTTAAATGCCAGCAGATCACGTTACACTGGTCGAAAAGTAGGAAAATAGCATTTTTGTCGTTTCAAATTAATGTGCAAGGCTAGAACTCTTTCGTCTTTTACAGAACCGTATGAAAACTAATATCTAGGACTCGATACAAGTCCTGAACTCATGTTGAAATGCCAGCAGATCACGGTACAACAGCTCATAAGTAGAAAAACACTATTTTGGTCGTTTTAAATGATTGTGAAAGGCTAGAACTCTTCCGGTTCTCACAGATCTGCATAAGAACTGCAATCTAAAACCCGATTTGAGTCCAGAACTCACGTTTAAATGCCAGCAGATCACATTACACCGGTCGAAAAGTAGGAAAATAGCATTTTTGCCGTTTCAAATTAATGTGCAAGGCTAGAACTCTTTCGTCTTTTACAGAACCGTATGAAAACTAATATCTAGAACACGATACAAGCCCAGAACTCACGTTTAAATGCCAGCAGATCACGTTACACTGGTCGAAAAGTAGGAAAATAGCATTTTTGTCGTTTCAAATTAATGTGCAAGGCTAGAACTCTTTCGTCTTTTACAGAACCGTATGAAAACTAATATCTAGGACTCGATACAAGTCCTGAACTCATGTTGAAATGCCAGCAGATCACGGTACAACAGCTCATAAGTAGGAAAACACTATCTTGGTCGTTTTAAATGATTGTGAAAGGCTAGAACTCTTCCGGTTCTCACAGATATGCATAAGAACTACAATCTGAAACCCGATTTGAGTCCAGAACTAACGTTTAAATGCCAGCAGATCACGTTACACCGGTCGAAAAGTAGTAAAATAGCAGTTTTGTCGTTTCAAATTAATGTGCAAGGCTAGAACTCTTTCGTCTTCTACAGAACCGTATGAAAACTAACATCTAGGACACGATACAAGTCCAGAACTCATCTTAAAATGCCAGCAGATCACGTTACACCGGTCAAAAAGTAGTAAATTAGCAGTTTTGTTGTTTCAAATTAATGTGCAAGACCAGAACTCTTTCGTCTTTTACAGAACTGTATGAAAACTAATATCTAGAATACGATACAAGTCTAGAACTCATGTTAAAATGCCAGCAGATCACGGTACAACAGCTCATAAGTAGGAAAACACTATTTTGGTCGTTCTAAATGATTGTGAAAGGCTAGAACTCTTCCGGTTCTCACAGATCTGCATAAGAACTGCAATCTAAAACCCGATTTGAGTCCAGAACTCACGTTTAAATGCCAGCAGATCACATTACACCGGTCGAAAAGTAGGAAAATAGCATTTTTGCCGTTTCAAATTAATGTGCAAGGCTAGAACTCTTTCGTCTTTTACAGAACCGTATGAAAACTAATATCTAGAACACGATACAAGCCCAGAACTCACGTTTAAATGCCAGCAGATCACGTTACACTGGTCGAAAAGTAGGAAAATAGTATTTTTGTCGTTTCAAATTAATGTGCAAGGCTAGAACTCTTTTGTCTTTTAGAGAACCGTATGAAAACTAATATCTAGGACTCGATACAAGTCCTGAACTCATGTTGAAATGCCAGCAGATCATGGTACAACAGCTCATAAGTAGGAAAACACTATCTTGGTCGTTTTAAATGATTGTGAAAGGCTAGAACTCTTCCGGTTCTCACAGATATGCATAAGAACTACAATCTGAAACCCGATTTGAGTCCAGAACTAACGTTTAAATGCCAGCAGATCACGTTACACCGGTTGAAAAGTAGTAAAATAGCAGTTTTGTCGTTTCAAATTAATGTGCAAGGCTAGAACTCTTTCGTCTTCTACAGAACCGTATGAAAACTAATATCTAGGACACGATACAAGTCCAGAACTCATCTTAAAATGCCAGCAGATCACGTTACACCGGTCAAAAAGTAGTAAATTAGCAGTTTTGTTGTTTCAAATTAATGTGCAAGACTAGAACTCTTTCGTCTTTTACAGAACTGTATGAAAACTAATATCTAGAATACGATACAAGTCTAGAACTCATGTTAAAATGCCAGCAGATCACGGTACAACAGCTCATAAGTAGGAAAACACTATTTTGGTCGTTCTAAATGATTGTGAAAGGCTAGAACTCTTCCGGTTCTCACAGATCTGCATAAGAACTGCAATCTAAAACCCGATTTGAGTCCAGAACTCACGTTTAAATGCCAGCAGATCACATTACACCGGTCGAAAAGTAGGAAAATAGCATTTTTGCCGTTTCAAATTAATGTGCAAGGCTAGAACTCTTTCGTCTTTTACAGAACCGTATGAAAACTAATATCTAGAACACGATACAAGCCCAGAACTCACGTTTAAATGCCAGCAGATCACGTTACACTGGTCGAAAAGTAGGAAAATAGCATTTTTGTCGTTTCAAATTAATGTGCAAGGCTAGAACTCTATCGTCTTTTACAGAACCGTATGAAAACTAATATCTAGGACTCGATACAAGTCCTGAACTCATGTTGAAATGCCAGCAGATCACGGTACAACAGCTCATAAGTAGGAAAACACTATCTTGGTCGTTTTAAATGATTGTGAAAGGCTGGAACTCTTCCGGTTCTCACAGATATGCATAAGAACTACAATCTGAAACCCGATTTGAGTCCAGAACTAACGTTTAAATGCCAGCAGATCACGTTACACCGGTCGAAAAGTAGTAAAATAGCAGTTTTGTCGTTTCAAATTAATGTGCAAGGCTAGAACTCTTTCGTCTTCTACAGAACCGTATGAAAACTAATATCTAGGACACGATACAAGTCCAGAACTCATCTTAAAATGCCAGCAGATCACGTTACACCGGTCAAAAAGTAGTAAATTAGCAGTTTTGTTGTTTCAAATTAATGTGCAAGACCAGAACTCTTTCGTCTTTTACAGAACTGTATGAAAACTAATATCTAGAATACGATACAAGTCTAGAACTCATGTTAAAATGCCAGCAGATCACGGTACAACAGCTCATAAGTAGGAAAACACTATTTTGGTCGTTCTAAATGATTGTGAAAGGCTAGAACTCTTCCGGTTCTCACAGATCTGCATAAGAACTGCAATCTAAAACCCGATTTGAGTCCAGAACTCACGTTTAAATGCCAGCAGATCACATTACACCGGTCGAAAAGTAGGAAAATAGCATTTTTGCCGTTTCAAATTAATGTGCAAGGCTAGAACTCTTTCGTCTTTTACAGAACCGTATGAAAACTAATATCTAGAACACGATACAAGCCCAGAACTCACGTTTAAATGCCAGCAGATCACGTTACACTGGTCGAAAAGTAGGAAAATAGTATTTTTGTCGTTTCAAATTAATGTGCAAGGCTAGAACTCTTTCGTCTTTTAGAGAACCGTATGAAAACTAATATCTAGGACGCGATACAAGTCCTGAACTCATGTTGAAATGCCAGCAGATCATGGTACAACAGCTCATAAGTAGGAAAACACTATCTTGGTCGTTTTAAATGATTGTGAAAGGCTAGAACTCTTCCGGTTCTCACAGATATGCATAAGAACTACAATCTGAAACCCGATTTGAGTCCAGAACTAACGTTTAAATGCCAGCAGATCACGTTACACCGGTTGAAAAGTAGTAAAATAGCAGTTTTGTCGTTTCAAATTAATGTGCAAGGCTAGAACTCTTTCGTCTTCTACAGAACCGTATGAAAACTAATATCTAGGACACGATACAAGTCCAGAACTCATCTTAAAATGCCAGCAGATCACGTTACACCGGTCAAAAAGTAGTAAATTAGCAGTTTTGTTGTTTCAAATTAATGTGCAAGACTAGAACTCTTTCGTCTTTTACAGAACTGTATGAAAACTAATATCTAGAATACGATACAAGTCTAGAACTCATGTTAAAATGCCAGCAGATCACGGTACAACAGCTCATAAGTAGGAAAACACTATTTTGGTCGTTCTAAATGATTGTGAAAGGCTAGAACTCTTCCGGTTCTCACAGATCTGCATAAGAACTGCAATCTAAAACCCGATTTGAGTCCAAAACTCACGTTTAAATGCCAGCAGATCACATTACACCGGTCGAAAAGTAGGAAAATAGCATTTTTGCCGTTTCAAATTAATGTGCAAGGCTAGAACTCTTTCGTCTTTTACAGAACCGTATGAAAACTAATATCTAGAACACGATACAAGCCCAGAACTCACGTTTAAATGCCAGCAGATCACGTTACACTGGTCGAAAAGTAGGAAAATAGCATTTTTGTCGTTTCAAATTAATGTGCAAGGCTAGAACTCTTTCGTCTTTTACAGAACCGTATGAAAACTAATATCTAGGACTCGATACAAGTCCTGAACTCATGTTGAAATGCCAGCAGATCACGGTACAACAGCTCATAAGTAGAAAAACACTATTTTGGTCGTTTTAAATGATTGTGAAAGGCTAGAACTCTTCCGGTTCTCACAGATCTGCATAAGAACTGCAATCTAAAACCCGATTTGAGTCCAGAACTCACGTTTAAATGCCAGCAGATCACATTACACCGGTCGAAAAGTAGGAAAATAGCATTTTTGCCGTTTCAAATTAATGTGCAAGGCTAGAACTCTTTCGTCTTTTACAGAACCGTATGAAATCTAATATCTAGAACACGATACAAGCCCAGAACTCACGTTTAAATGCCAGCAGATCACGTTACACTGGTCGAAAAGTAGGAAAATAGCATTTTTGTCGTTTCAAATTAATGTGCAAGGCTAGAACTCTTTCGTCTTTTACAGAACCGTATGAAAACTAATATCTAGGACTCGATACAAGTCCTGAACTCATGTTGAAATGCCAGCAGATCACGGTACAACAGCTCATAAGTAGGAAAACACTATCTTGGTCGTTTTAAATGATTGTGAAAGGCTAGAACTCTTCCGGTTCTCACAGATCTGCATAAGAACTACAATCTAAAACCCGATTTGAGTCCAGAACTAACGTTTAAATGCCAGCAGATCACGTTACACCGGTCGAAAAGTAGTAAAATAGCAGTTTTGTCGTTTCAAATTAATGTGCAAGGCTAGAACTCTTTCGTCTTCTACAGAACCGTATGAAAACTAATATCTAGGACACGATACAAGTCCAGAACTCATCTTAAAATGCCAGCAGATCACGTTACACCGGTCAAAAATTAGTAAATTAGCAGTTTTGTTGTTTCAAATTAATGTGCAAGACTAGAACTCTTTCGTCTTTTACAGAACCGTATGAAAACTAATATCTAGGACTCGATACAAGTCCTGAACTCATGTTGAAATGCCAGCAGATCACGGTACAACAGCTCATAAGTAGAAAAACACTATTTTGGTCGTTTTAAATGATTGTGAAAGGCTAGAACTCTTCCGGTTCTCACAGATCTGCATAAGAACTGCAATCTAAAACCCGATTTGAGTCCAGAACTCACGTTTAAATGCCAGCAGATCACATTACACCGGTCGAAAAGTAGGAAAATAGCATTTTTGCCGTTTCAAATTAATGTGCAAGGCTAGAACTCTTTCGTCTTTTACAGAACCGTATGAAAACTAATATCTTGAACTCGATACAAGTCCTGAACTCATTTTGAAACGCCAGCAGATCACGGTACAACAGCTCATAAGTAGAAAAACACTATTTTGGTCGTTCTAAATGATTGTGAAAGGCTAGAACTCTTCCGGTTCTCACAGATCTGCATAAGAACTGCAATCTAAAACCCGATTTGAGTCCAAAACTCACGTTTAAATGCCAGCAGATCACATTACACCGGTCGAAAAGTAGGAAAATAGCATTTTTGCCGTTTCAAATTAATGTGCAAGGCTAGAACTCTTTCGTCTTTTACAGAACCGTATGAAAACTAATATCTAGAACACGATACAAGCCCAGAACTCACGTTTAAATGCCAGCAGATCACGTTACACTGGTCGAAAAGTAGGAAAATAGCATTTTTGTCGTTTCAAATTAATGTGCAAGGCTAGAACTCTTTCGTCTTTTACAGAACCGTATGAAAACTAATATCTAGAACACGATACAAGCCCAGAACTCACGTTTAAATGCCAGCAGATCACGTTACACCGGTCGAAAAGTAGGAAAATAGCATTTTTGTCGTTTCAAATTAATGTGCAAGGCTAGAACTCTTTCGTCTTTTACAGAACCGTATGAAAACTAATATCTAGGACTCGATACAAGTCCTGAACTCATGTTGAAATGCCAGCAGATCACGGTACAACAGCTCATAAGTAGGAAAACACTATCTTGGTCGTTCTAAATGATTGTGAAAGGCTAGAACTCTTCCGGTTCTCACAGATCTGCATAAGAACTGCAATCTAAAACCCGATTTGAGTCCAGAACTCACGTTTAAATGCCAGCAGATCACATTACACCGGTCGAAAAGTAGGAAAATAGCATTTTTGCCGTTTCAAATTAATGTGCAAGGCTAGAACTCTTTCGTCTTTTACAGAACCGTATGAAAACTAATATCTAGAACACGATACAAGCCCAGAACTCACGTTTAAATGCCAGCAGATCACGTTACACTGGTCGAAAAGTAGGAAAATAGCATTTTTGTCGTTTCAAATTAATGTGCAAGGCTAGAACTCTTTCGTCTTTTACAGAACCGTATGAAAACTAATATCTAGGACTCGATACAAGTCCTGAACTCATGTTGAAATGCCAGCAGATCACGGTACAACAGCTCATAAGTAGAAAAACACTATTTTGGTCGTTTTAAATGATTGTGAAAGGCTAGAACTCTTCCGGTTCTCACAGATCTGCATAAGAACTGCAATCTAAAACCCGATTTGAGTCCAGAACTCACGTTTAAATGCCAGCAGATCACATTACACCGGTCGAAAAGTAGGAAAATAGCATTTTTGCCGTTTCAAATTAATGTGCAAGGCTAGAACTCTTTCGTCTTTTACAGAACCGTATGAAAACTAATATCTTGAACTCGATACAAGTCCTGAACTCATTTTGAAACGCCAGCAGATCACGGTACAACAGCTCATAAGTAGAAAATCTCTATTTTGGTCGTTTTAAATGATTGTGAAACGAAACGTGACAGATCTGAAATGAAACTTCAATTTATAACTCGATTCGAGGTCAGAACTCACGTCACAGTTTTTCAAGTTTCTCACATGATCTGCTGGTAGCTGGTAGAAAAGTAGGAAAATAGCATTTTTGTCGTTTCAAATTAATGTGCAAGGCTAGAACTCTTTCGTCTTTTACAGAACCGTATGAAAACTAATATGTAGGACTCGATACCAGTCCTGAACTCATGTTGAAATGCCAGCAGATCACAGTAGAACAGCTCATAAGTAGAAAAACACTATTTTGGTCGTTTTAAATGATTGTGAAACGAAACGTGACAGATCTGAAATGAAACTTCAATTTAAAACTCGATTCGAGGTCAGAACTCACGTCACAGTACCAGCAGATCATGTGAGAAACTTGAAAAACTCGAAAATTATCATTTTCGTCTATTTAAAAAAACCTCAAAGGCTAGAACTCTTTCGCTTTTCACATATCCGTATGAGAACTACAATCTGGAGTGCGACTGGCGTCTGGAACTCACGTCAAGAACTATTCTGATTCCCACGAAATCCGAATACCGAAATTTGAGTCCTATGCAGTTTCGTTACATATTGGTGAATGACCAGCAGGCCTACTATCAACTTTTAAAAGACGACTCAAATTCAGAGCAGTTTAATTTGGGTTCCTAAACAAAATCGCTAACATTCGTACCATCACCTTATTAAAACCGCGCCTCAATTGAAACGTTACGGAGCCGAAAAGAACGAATGAAGTCGTAAAAAAAAACACATTTGTCTCTGAACCGCAATCCCAGGGTCGAAGTGGGAAAGAGACAACGCTATACGAATAATCTTTGAGTGACAAACTAATTGTGTGTTATACATACTATTTTAGTCTTACCTTTGTTTCTACAGATATATCTGTGGACCTCCTTGGCGCTTTCATCGCCGGTCTTATCTCGTCGCACAATCCGACTACCAATTCTTTGGAAAGACGATAACGTTTTATAAATTCATTAACATCCAAATCGAACGGGTCGAATTGTGCTCGAGCATTCAGTCTCCTTCTCCTCAAGGAATTTTCCTCATTATCGGCTTCTAAGAACTCAAAAAGCATAAATTCGTCGTCACACATCCTACAAATAAAACTGCACTTTAAACTTTTTGTAGAACTATCGAAATCAATGCTATTTGATACCAATTTATGTTTTTACCTCGCGACACTTAAATTCACTGCTTTTTTCTGACTTTAAACAAGTAAAAATACAAAACTAACAACAAAAGGATCAAAATCAGCATCAAATTTACTAACTTGTTTTGAATCGCAAGTTTTGACAGTTGAGCGATTTTGTTTAGGCTCGAACGTCAGTTATAGTAAGGTGATGGTACGAATTTACCTTTAAAAAGAATGAATGATATTGGAATGCGGTTTAGTTTAGGTGTCGACCTAAATTGGTTCGTAAAACGAAGTTGATGGTACGAAATATCAAATGCCATTCAGTTTAGGTCCTAAATTAAATCGTATTAAGCGTTGATAGTAAGCCCCCTGAAGGTTCCAGGCCCCACCGATCATGTCAGTTTCTAAGACATTCTTCGATTAATGAACCTTCTTGACCCGATCTGCTGGCACTGGAACGCGAGTTCCGGCCATGAATTGAATTCTACATTGAATTTTTGAAACGATTCTGTATGGAATGGAATGGCTACAGCCTTCCAGAATTGATTGGAATATAAGAAGACTCATTTTAAACTTTTCACACTTTGTGGCATGATCTACTCGGACTGGAAAATTAGTTCCAGGCACGAATCGAGCTCCATGTTGCAGTTCTATTGAAGATTCGTGGGAATCGGAATAGTTCTTGAAATGGCTCGAAACGTAAAAATAATATTTTTGCACATTCAAAACGTTCGATCGAGGTCGAGTTGGAGATTGCAGTTCTCATACGAATATGTGAAAAGCAGAAGAGTTCTAGCCCTCGAGAATTGTTTGAAACGATGAAAATAGATTATTTCGAGTTTTGAAAAATGTTCACATGATCTGCTGGTACTGGGATGTGAGTTCTGAACTCAAATAAATTTTAAAATTACAGTTCTGCTACAGTTTGGTGAAAAACGAAAGAGTTCTAGCCTTCAAGAAGTTTTTGAATAGATGGCAATTATATTTTTGTGTTTTTAAAGGTTCTCACATGATCTGCTGGTACTAGGACGTGAGTTCCAGACGCCAGTCGCGCTCCAGATTGTAGTTCTCATACGGATATGTGAAAAGCGAAAGAGTTCTAGCCTTTGAGGTTTTTTAAATACACGAAAATGATAATTTTCGAGTTTTTCAAATTTCTCACATGATCTGCTGGTACTGTGACGTGAGTTCTGACCTCGAATCGAGTTTTAAATTGAAGTTTCATTTCAGATCTGTCACGTTTCGTTTCACAATCATTTAAAACGACCAAAATAGTGTTTTTCTACTTATGAGCTGTTCTACTGTGATCTGCTGGCATTTCAACATGAGTTCAGGACTGGTATCGAGTCCTACATATTAGTTTTCATACGGTTCTGTAAAAGACGAAAGAGTTCTAGCCTTGCACATTAATTTGAAACGACAAAAATGCTATTTTCCTACTTTTCGACCGGTGTAACGTGATCTGCTGGCATTTAAACGTGAGTTCTGGACTCAAATCGGGTTTTAGATTATAGTTCTTATGCAGATCTGTGAGAACCGGAAGAGTTCTAGCCTTTCACAATCATTTAAAACGACCAAGATAGTGTTTTCCTACTTATGAGCTGTTGTACCGTGATCTGCTGCATTTAAACGTGAGTTCTGGGCTTGTATCGTGTTCTAGATATTAGTTTTCATACGGTTCTGTAAAAGACGAAAGAGTTCTAGCCTTGCACATTAATTTTAAACGACAAAACTGCTATTTTACTACTTTTCGACCGGTTTAACGTGATCTGCTGGCATTTAAACGTAAGTTCTGGGCTTGTATCGTGTTCCAGATATTAGTTTTCATACGGTTCTGTAAAAGACGAAAGAGTTCTAGCCTTGCACATTAATTTGAAACGACAGAAATGCTATTTTCCTACTTTTCGACCAGTGTAACGTGATCTGCTGGCATTTAAACGTGAGTTCTGGACTCAAATCGGGTTTTAGATTGTAGTTCTTATGCAGATCTGTGAGAACCGGAAGAGTTCTAGCCTTTCACAATCATTTAAAACGACCAAAATAGTGTTTTCTTACTTATGAGCTGTTGTACCGTGATCTGCTGGCATTTTAACATGAGTTCTAGACTTGTATCTTATTCTAGATATTAGTTTTCATACGGTTCTGTAAAAGACGAAAGAGTTCTAGTCTTGCACATTAATTTGAAACAACAAAACTGCTATTTTACTACTTTTTGACCGGTGTAACGTGATCTGCTGGCATTTTAAGATGATTTCTGGACTTGTATCGTGTCCTAGATATTAGTTTTCATACGGTTCTGTAGAAGACGAAAGAGTTCTAGCCTTACACATTAATTTGAAACGACAAAACTGCTATTTTACTACTTTTCGACCGGTTGTAACGTGATCTGCTGGCATTTAAACGTTAGTTCTGGACTCAAATCGGGTTTTAGATTGTAGTTCTTATGCAGATCTGTGAGAACCGGAAGAGTTCTAGCCTTTCACAATCATTTTAAAACGACCAAGATAGTGTTTTCCTACTTATGAGCTGTTGTACCGTGATCTGCTGGCATTTAAACGTGAGTTCTGGGCTTGTATCGTGTTCTAGATATTAGATTTCATACGGTTCTGTAAAAGACGAAAGAGTTCTAGCCTTGCACATTAATTTGAAACGACAAAAACTGCTATTTTACTACTTTTCGACCGGTTTTAACGTGATCTGCTGGCATTTCAACATGAGTTCTGGGCCTGTATCGAGTCCTAGATATTAGTTTTCATACGGTTCTGTAAAAGACGAAAGAGTTCTAGCCTTGCACATTAATTTGAAACGACAAAACTGCTATTTTACTACTTTTCGACCGGTTTAACGTGATCTGCTGGCATTTAAACGTAAGTTCTGGGCTTGTATCGTGTTCCAGATATTAGTTTTCATACGGTTCTGTAAAAGACGAAAGAGTTCTAGCCTTGCACATTAATTTGAAACGACAGAAATGCTATTTTCCTACTTTTCGACCAGTGTAACGTGATCTGCTGGCATTTAAACGTGAGTTCTGGACTCAAATCGGGTTTTAGATTGTAGTTCTTATGCAGATCTGTGAGAACCGGAAGAGTTCTAGCCTTTCACAATCATTTAAAACGACCAAGATAGTGTTTTCCTACTTATGAGCTGTTGTACCGTGATCTGCTGGCATTTAAACGTGAGTTCTGGGCTTGTATCGTGTTCTAGATATTAGTTTTCATACGGTTCTGTAAAAGACGAAAGAGTTCTAGCCTTGCACATTAATTTTAAACGACAAAACTGCTATTTTACTACTTTTCGACCGGTTTAACGTGATCTGCTGGCATTTAAACGTAAGTTCTGGGCTTGTATCGTGTTCCAGATATTAGTTTTCATACGGTTCTGTAAAAGACGAAAGAGTTCTAGCCTTGCACATTAATTTGAAACGACAGAAATGCTATTTTCCTACTTTTCGACCAGTGTAACGTGATCTGCTGGCATTTAAACGTGAGTTCTGGACTCAAATCGGGTTTTAGATTGTAGTTCTTATGCAGATCTGTGAGAACCGGAAGAGTTCTAGCCTTTCACAATCATTTAAAACGACCAAAATAGTGTTTTCTTACTTATGAGCTGTTGTACCGTGATCTGCTGGCATTTTAACATGAGTTCTAGACTTGTATCTTATTCTAGATATTAGTTTTCATACGGTTCTGTAAAAGACGAAAGAGTTCTAGTCTTGCACATTAATTTGAAACAACAAAACTGCTATTTTACTACTTTTTGACCGGTGTAACGTGATCTGCTGGCATTTTAAGATGATTTCTGGACTTGTATCGTGTCCTAGATATTAGTTTTCATACGGTTCTGTAGAAGACGAAAGAGTTCTAGCCTTGCACATTAATTTGAAACGACAAAACTGCTATTTTACTACTTTTCGACCGGTGTAACGTGATCTGCTGGCATTTAAACGTTAGTTCTGGACTCAAATCGGGTTTTAGATTGTAGTTCTTATGCAGATCTGTGAGAACCGGAAGAGTTCTAGCATTTCACAATCATTTAAAACGACCAAGATAGTGTTTTCCTACTTATGAGCTGTTGTACCGTGATCTGCTGGCATTTAAACGTGAGTTCTGGGCTTGTATCGTGTTCTAGATATTAGATTTCATACGGTTCTGTAAAAGACGAAAGAGTTCTAGCCTTGCACATTAATTTGAAACGACAAAACTGCTATTTTACTACTTTTCGACCGGTTTAACGTGATCTGCTGGCATTTCAACATGAGTTCTGGGCCTGTATCGAGTCCTAGATATTAGTTTTCATACGGTTCTGTAAAAGACGAAAGAGTTCTAGCCTTGCACATTAATTTTAAACGACAAAACTGCTATTTTACTACTTTTCGACCGGTTTAACGTGATCTGCTGGCATTTAAACGTAAGTTCTGGGCTTGTATCGTGTTCCAGATATTAGTTTTCATACGGTTCTGTAAAAGACGAAAGAGTTCTAGCCTTGCACATTAATTTGAAACGACAGAAATGCTATTTTCCTACTTTTCGACCAGTGTAACGTGATCTGCTGGCATTTAAACGTGAGTTCTGGACTCAAATCGGGTTTTAGATTGTAGTTCTTATGCAGATCTGTGAGAACCGGAAGAGTTCTAGCCTTTCACAATCATTTAAAACGACCAAAATAGTGTTTTCTTACTTATGAGCTGTTGTACCGTGATCTGCTGGCATTTTAACATGAGTTCTAGACTTGTATCTTATTCTAGATATTAGTTTTCATACGGTTCTGTAAAAGACGAAAGAGTTCTAGTCTTGCACATTAATTTGAAACAACAAAACTGCTATTTTACTACATTTTTACCGGTGTAACGTGATCTGCTGGCATTTTAAGATGATTTCTGGACTTGTATCGTGTCCTAGATATTAGTTTTCATACGGTTCTGTAGAAGACGAAAGAGTTCTAGCCTTGCACATTAATTTGAAACGACAAAACTGCTATTTTACTACTTTTCGACCGGTGTAACGTGATCTGCTGGCATTTAAACGTTAGTTCTGGACTCAAATCGGGTTTAAGATTGTAGTTCTTATGCAGATCTGTGAGAACCGGAAGAGTTCTAGCCTTTCACAATCATTTAAAACGACCAAGATAGTGTTTTCCTACTTATGAGCTGTTGTACCGTGATCTGCTGGCATTTAAACGTGAGTTCTGGGCTTGTATCGTGTTCTAGATATTAGATTTCATACGGTTCTGTAAAAGACGAAAGAGTTCTAGCCTTGCACATTAATTTGAAACGACAAAACTGCTATTTTACTACTTTTCGACCGGTTTAACGTGATCTGCTGGCATTTCAACATGAGTTCTGGGCCTGTATCGAGTCCTAGATATTAGTTTTCATACGGTTCTGTAAAAGACGAAAGAGTTCTAGCCTTGCACATTAATTTGAAACGACAAAAATGCTATTTTCCTACTTTTCGACCGGTGTAACGTGATCTGCTGGCATTTAAACGTGAGTTCTGGACTCAAATCGGGTTTTAGATTGTAGTTCTTATGCAGATCTGTGAGAACCGGAAGAGTTCTAGCCTTTCACAATCATTTAAAACGACCAAGATAGTGTTTTCCTAGTTATGAGCTGTTGTACCGTGATCTGCTGGCATTTAAACGTGAGTTCTGGGCTTGTATCGTGTTCTAGATATTAGTTTTTATAAGGTTCTGTAAAAGACGAAAGAGTTCTAGCCTTGCACATTAATTTGAAACGACAAAACTGCTATTTTACTACTTTTCGACCGGTTTAACGTGATCTGCTGGCATTTCAACATGAGTTCTGGGCCTGTATCGAGTCCTAGATATTAGTTTTCATACGGTTCTGTAAAAGACGAAAGAGTTCTAGCCTTGCACATTAATTTGAAACGACAAAAATGCTATTTTCCTACTTTTCGACCGGTGTAACGTGATCTGCTGGCATTTAAACGTGAGTTCTGGGCTTGTATCGTGTTCTAGATATTAGTTTTCATACGGTTCTGTAAAAGACGAAAGAGTTCTAGCCTTGCACATTAATTTGAAACGACAAAAATGCTATTTTCCTACTTTTCGACCGGTGTAACGTGATCTGCTGGCATTTAAACGTGAGTTCTGGACTCAAATCGGGTTTTAGATTGTAGTTCTTATGCAGATCTGCGAGAACTGGAAGAGTTCTAGCCTTTCACAATCATTTAAAACGGCCAAGATAGTGTTTTCCTACTTATGAGCTGTTGTACCGTGATATGCTGGCATTTAAACGTGAGTTCTGGGCTTGTATCGTGTTCTAGATATTAGTTTTCATACGGTTCTGTAAAAGACGAAAGAGTTCTAGCCTTGCACATTAATTTGAAACGACAAAACTGCTATTTTACTACTTTTCGACCGGTTTAACGTGATCTGCTGGCATTTCAACATGAGTTCTGGGCCTGTATCGAGAACTACATATTAGTTTTCATACGGTTCTGTAAAAGACGAAAGAGTTCTAGCCTTGCACATTAATTTGAAACGACAAAAATGCTATTTTCCTACTTTTCGACCGGTGTAACGTGATCTGCTGGCATTTAAACGTGAGTTCTGGACTCAAATCGGGTTTTAGATTGTAGTTCTTATGCAGATCTGTGAGAACCGGAACAGTTCTAGCCTTTCACAATCATTTAAAACGACCAAGATAGTGTTTTCCTACTTATGAGCTGTTGTATCGTGATCTGCTGGCATTTTAACATGAGTTCTGGACTTGTATCGTATTCTAGATATTAGTTTTCATACGGTTCTGTAAAAGACGAAAGAGTTCTAGCCTTTCACATTAATTTGAAACGACAAAACTGCTATTTTCCTACTTTTCGACCGGTTTAACGTGATCTGCTGGCATTTCAACATGAGTTCTGGACCTGTATTTAGTCCTAGATATTAGTTTTCATACGGTTCTGTAAAAAACGAAAGAGTTCTAGCCTTGCACATTGATTTCAAACGATAAAAATGGTATTTTCCTACTTTTCGACATTTGTAACATGATCTGCTGGCATTTATACGTGAGTTCTGGTCTCAAATCGGGTTTTAGATTGCAGTTCTTATGCAGATCTGTGAGAACCGAAAGAGTTCTAGCCTTTCACAATCATTTAAAACGACCAAAATAGTGTTTTCCTACTTATGAGCTGTTGTACCGTGATCTGCTGGCATTTTGACATGAGTTCTGGACTTGTATGGAGTTCTCGATATTAGTTTTCATACGGTTCTGTAAAAAACGAAAGAGTTCTAGCCTTGCACATTGATTTCAAACGATAAAAATGGTATTTTCCTACTTTTCGACATTTGTAACATGATCTGCTGGCATTTATGCGTGAGTTCTGGTCTCGAGTCGAGTTTTAAATTAAAGTTCCGATGCGGATCTGTTAGAAACGGAAGAGTTCTAGCCCTCCACAATCATTTGAAATGATGAAATTCATAATATTAAATTTTTTGGTCTTTCTGGCATGATCTGCTGGCACTCGAACGTGAGTTCTGGACTCGATTCAGATTCCAGGTCACACTTCCTATACGAATCTGTAAAAAACAAACGAGTTCCAGGCTCTCACAATTATTTGAAATGGCGAAAATGGTATTTTTTTACTTTTCTGCCGTTCTAACGTGATTTGCGGGCATTCACACACGAGCTCAGGACCCAAATCTCGTCTATGGTTGCAGTTCTCATACGGATCTGTGGAAAACCCAAGAGTTCTAGCTCTTAACAATCGTTCGAAACAATAAAAATTATATTATTCGACTTGTCAAACGTTCTGACATGATCCGCTGGCATTCGGACGTGAGAACAGAACTATTCCTGAAAAGTATCAGGAACTATAGATCTCATTCGTATGCGATAAGAACTCACGTTTATTTCTGATCTGCTATAAAATGATCTGCTGCGGGATGTTGGCAGATCATTTTGTCAATTTTTTTTTTAAGGTAAAAACGCCGGAACTATTTCTAAAAAGTATCAGGAACTGTAGAACTCAGCTGCATGCGATAAGAACTCACATTTATTTTTGATCTGCTGGACAATGATCTGCTAAGTTCACTAACATGTAGAGAGGAGGCTTCGTGTCGCGCTTTTCGTACTTTGGGTTTCTTCTCGGCCTACTTCGCGAGTAGTGTGGAGCTGGCTAGTAGCTTGACGTATCTGTATAATATTTTATTATTATCAATGGGTATGAGATGTGTGGCGAATGTCGGCGGCGTGCGTTTGATCGTTTTTCGCTAATTTACCGTGAGGCGCGGCGTGCCCTGTCGATGGAAGTCCGCGCTCGGTGCCGACTGCCGGTGGTAATTGCGACCAGACCGCCGAGTATTATCGAACGATTACATCTTTATATCAGACCGTTATTTTTATTGAATAAACCTCTTTCAATCATAAATTAAATTATAAAAACTGTTTTTTTGAAAGACAAAATATCGCCAAGTATTAAGTACCTACAATATTAGTATCAAGTACACTTTTTATATAATATAGGTACTTAGGTTCACCTATTCATTAACTATTGTATGCATAGTTACTCTGTCATGAAAAATAATACATGCATAACTATTTTAACCTACTCACATTATTATGCGTGAATGCCCCATACACTTAGCATAAAATTAATTTGTCGTGAAAGATAGATTACGTTAGTAGTTCATCCTCTATCATAGTTGATCAGTCAAAGTCAGTAATAAAGTGAAACCTGTGATAAGGGATCGAGCGAAGAACAAAAGTTTATTGAACTCACAATTGGAATTTTGTTTGCAGCAATTTCTAGAATAGTTCGAGCGTAGTCTTTATTAAACACGGCCGGCAAGGTTTACTGAAAATAAATTTCATTACTTTGTTTGCAAATTGATATGATCTCGTAGGGAGAGAAGGACAATAAATACGAGTTCGGCCGTGGCCTGTGGGCCGGCCGAAGCCTCGCCCGTCCGACGCTCGTAATCCGACACCTCTTGTACTCAATCTTCTCTACTAATTTGCAGACCCCGCCGGGTAGGGCTGTGTAAATTTAAAAACGATCGAAACTTTCCAATCGAACTCCCCCATATTTACAAACTTTCCTCATTTCGAGTCGCCCACTTTCAAATAAAAATGCACGAACACAAAACGAAAACACGTTACAATGTAACCCAGGCTGTCTGTGCACTGCGCAGTGTGTTGTAAGTTTTAATTGCTAAAGGGTAGGGTCCTGGCGACTAGCCCTATGAGTTCACCCCTCAGTCCGTTTGATTACATCCTTGATCCTGTAATTAAAAACCCTTTGCTCCCGTTGGGCCTAATTTTTTTAAATTAAGTACTAAATGTTCATGAATTAACTTTGCTCCTTTATTTAAATATTAAATTTCATTAACTCTGCACCATGAAGTCGATTCAACGTTTACGATAGTCGATACAATAGCTTATTGGATTGTAAAACCTTCTCCATTATTCGGATTTTGTAATAAGTAATTAATTATTTTGTCAGCCCTGATGTGTAAAGGCGACGAGTAAAGAGGCGGAACCGAACAACGGGCTGCGTTGTGGCCAGCGGTCGGGCCCAGCGATAAATCGCATTTCGCCGAGGACAGCGCTGGTGTCAGAGATGGACTTGCGATACCACATGTTTGAAGTGAACATTTCAAGACATGGAGTTATCTTCGAATCGTTATTGCTTATCCAGCGCGATTTTGTGCATCTAGGAAATTATTCATGACTTCTGCATCTAGGCGCGCAATTAAAACATTAGACCTTCTAGTTACATTTTTAAACCTAATAATAATATGGTAAATAGGTAACTATTTTAAGACTTCCATACTGCAACTAATCGTAAATTAATCGATTTTATTGTTGTACAATAAGTTACTGAATATTACAAATACTGCGAAATATATTTCAATTATTATATTTTATTGTACTTAGGCGGTAACACCGGAGATAGGCATCGGCCCACTTGGACATTTGTAACACTATAGTTACAAGACATTGCCTAAAGCGTACCACAAAGCCTGTTAAATGATCGTAATAAATTCATGGATAGTATAAAGTTAAGCTATCACAAACAAACGGGGATTATATCGGTAAGGTTTATAAGCACTTGACCACTTGGTTGTACAGATGTACACACAACGACATCGCTCATTAAACCAAGTTCGACTATCTTTTGCACGCGACTGTACTCTCACTTTTCAGAAAATTCTTGTCGAAAACGTATCATACGGCAGGATAAAGTCTTTATTTAAAACCTACCTGCACTTCTATTTGTTAAGGTTTTATATTCGTTTATATACTATTTAGACTGTATACGGTAACGATACATACATATTACATACATACATATAATCACGCCTCTGTCCCGTAGGGGTAGGCGGAGACCAGTTCTTTCCTCTTGCTACGATCCTTACATACTTGTTTCGCTTCGTCCACTTTCATTCTTACCATCCATTCCTTCTCTTACATTTAACGTAGCGAAGCGGTTCTCCATGGGCCTCTTTTCGCCTCCGCGAGAACGAGACGTGATGGGTGGCGAACCACATCGCCGCCATTTTGGATAATTACGGTAACGATAGTCTCCATAATTATCGATGATGATGATGAACATTTTTATTCAAGAGAGGGAAGAATCCCAAATACATAACAAAATTACCTTACAAACTAGCAACCAATGCGGCACGTAGCAAAGCTCTATGTAGAGAGTAGAGACCTAAATATAGATACTTAATATTGTGTTTAAAACATACTGAGGTGTCTGAACAATAATTCTGCATTCGCGAGTTGCGAGCCATGTAATGCCGTATTTCACCTGATTTTCCAGCGGTGATAATTACAATTTGCGAGGCATTTTATAGCGGAAAGCGTGTTTTGTAAATTGTGGGCTTTGAAAGACAATACCCAATAACTCTTTACAAGAACTGGGCTGTTACAGTATATTATGGAGTTTAAAAAGATTTGTTTTAAGAAGCTTTACTTGTGATTTAAAAAAACAAATACGCCGGTTATTATCTTTCTCTCTTATCTAAGTTAGTAATAAGTCTAAATTTAATCTATTTTATATCCACATCTATCTATTATAGAAAGTAACATGTCCTGACTGATTCATCAACGCCGCCGGGGCAAAAGTAGGTACTAAAGGCTTCCTTTTGCATTTTCCTTTAGGTCCACTTAGAAGGGATTTTGCGAAATTCACTCCCTAAAGGGGTATCAGCGTTTGTATGTAACTTTTTTTGTTTGTGGTCTTTTTTCTGTTTGAAATTTCGTGATGTTGCTCTTTGACATAAACTCTTAATATTTTATATCATTTATGGAGTAAAAAGGGGTACTAATCTTTGTACGGGAAAAATATTAAATGAGCATTTCGGTTTGAAACTTCGTTAATGTAGTCCTAAAAGAAAATAAGTATACACATGTTTCATGTTTTTTCGATATTCAACCCCTAAAGGGTTAAAAAGGGGTATCAACGATTGTATGCAACTTTTTTGTTTGTGGTCAGATCTGTTTGGGATTTCGTGATGTTGCTCTTTGACATGATTTACTAAAGCTCTAATTCAATATATCTTAAAATTCGATCTCTTTTCAATTTATACCCCATAAAGGGGTACTAAATATTTTATGGGGAAACAAATATTAAATAAGCATTTCGGCTTGGAACTTTGTAAATGTAGTCCTAAAAGAAAATTAGTAAACATGTGTTTCATGATTTTGCGATATTCAACCCCTAATTTCCAAAATCATTTAAATCCTTCGTTTTGGTTTCGCCGCAGTCGGATAAAAAGGGTTTCGTTTCCATTTACTATTTTCACGCAAACGATGTTGCGGGCACCAGCTAGTACCTACCTAATACATAATAAGACATATCAAACATGAACTTCTAAATAGACAATATGTAAGCTCTAGAATTATTTACCCTTTATTTTTAGGAAGCAATAGAGATACTGGGGATGTTTACATGCACAAAGTTCAAGAATGTTAATCAATAAACATCTATACGTAGCACAATGCAGTGATAAGTGGTATCGGCCCCGATAGAGAGTGCACGCATTTCTCCGTCCGTCCGTGATAACATAATGACTTTCTACATCGCCTCACGCTGCCAACTCATGCCTCAGACAAACAATTTAAGTTCTATGAACTGTGGCATACGATACTAAATTTATGTCAGCCTATCTCGAACGTTTTGTAATGGCACGCGTTTTCCGTTGCCAGATTCCCCACGCAGCCACCTGGTTTGGAAGTTTCAATGTTTCAGAAAAGTAGCAGCGCAAATTCTTAATATGTGGGTATTAAAATGTTTTAGGTCTTAGATACATTGATCGTTTTAAATAAAACTTGTAAGTTGGTCTCAAAAATTCTTAGGTACTTACGATTACTTACTTTTGAATTATATTCTGACATTTAATGGAAATAATATCGTAAAACTTTAGATAGTAAAACTAATCTTAGCTCATAAAAAGTTCCATTTTTATAGGAATAACAAAGCTCGGTCAGTAGTTACAACTTACAAATATTTTCCACAGTATTACCACAGTGTAATAAAGAGATAGGCTGTGATATTACTTTAAATGTAAAAAAGTTAAGTACCTACCTACTCTATTTTAATAGAGGTCTTCAAAGAAAATTATTACAAGCAATAAACCCATTATTGTCGCAATTGCAATGTTAAGAATGCATTAAATTACAAATCAATATTTATGTCAAAATACTTACAATATTATTGCTTGACGCAACAGAAATTATAATTTATTTCTAGGTATTTATGTGACAACAATAAAAATTCTATTGACGTTTAGAAAAAAAAGCGTACCTACGTATATAATAATATATCTTTAGGGAGTACTTACTGTGGGTACTACCTCACCTACAGTAAGTCCTGCTAATTACCTACTAGGTATTATAAAATATGTGAAAGTTTGTGCGTATGGGGATTGGAGATGTTTGTGACTCTTCCACGTTAACCTTACTGAACGAATTTGGTGAAATTTAGTATCGTATTAGTTTAGGTTCTGGATTGACACATATAATACGAGGGCGGAGCTGAGGGCAATTGTTTTTCTGGCTTGTGTTTACAATTCTTAATTTTTATTTGATTCAATCATGAATCATGATTCAACAATCGCTGCGTAGATGCTTATTCAATTTTTTAAACACGGTGTATAATAATAATAAGTACCTACCTACATATGGCGAATGTAGCAATAGGGTATTTTCCAAGTTTTTGGAAAGTATGTCAAATTGTTCCTAATACCAAAATACATTAGCAGTTTGAACCATTCTTTGTGAATTTCTTTCTTTTCCTTGCAAATTAGCCTAAAAGTTTAAATTAATACATATTATAGGCGCGAAAACGCTATAATAAGTTGTCATGACGTCACATTCTTGTAACATTGTAACTGTCAAATGTCAAGTGTCAAATTAATTACACTGAAAATGCCAAATCCCAGAATACCTACTATTTACGTTTTGAAATAAATGTTTTAAGCCTATTAAAAATGCCTTATAAATGGTGCGTAGTGCCAAAATGCACTAATACGTCTATTAAAACACCGGGGAAAATCTTTGTGACCATACCAAAGAACACTGAAATGCGGAAAAAGTGGCTATTACTCGCTGACGCATGACGTTAATGATTCGATACTGGCTATTCTTTATGGAAATCGGGAAGACATTAATAAAAGAAGAAGAAGTAAAAGAATATGACGTCACATTCCAATCTCGTGCGTTTTTAGTCACGTGGTCAAACGTGAAAAATTCATAATTTTATTTTTGATATTTTATAAAAATCATACATATTTTTGTGTAAAAAGTTGGTTAAATTGGTTTAAATTAATGTTTAGCGATAAAATATCAATAATCTGATGTATATTTTCATCATAGGATAATACACTATTAACTGGCTACATTTAACAGCTAAGACTTGTATATTATAAAATCTAAACATACTAATATTATGCGTTCTTACATTACAAAATCCTATGTTAAATATTAACAATATTCATGACATGTTAAGTGTGGCTTGTATCGCATTACCTCTAAACGTGGTAACTTACAAGAATATGTAATTCCTACTTGAGAATGCTGTGATCAACAAATAAACCAATTTGGAGGCCGATACTCAAAAATGGCTGACTTTGTAAAAATATATGAAACATTGCCCTTATTTAACCAATTCCACAATACTTACAAGTTACAAACCCACTATGCGGGAGAATTAAATAATATTTTTCATCCCCACTTCACATTTATGGAGAGCCACCCCTAAAATTTAAAAATACATTAATTTTATGATACCAAAATCGAAATCTATATGTATATACACAATCTATAAGTATACCAAATTTCGTCCATTTAAATTTATTATTACAGAAGCTAGAAGGGCGGGAAGACAGACAGACGGACAGACGGACAGACGGAGCGAAACTATAATGGTCCCTTGAGAACTAGCTACTACCAACTACTACGGAGCCCTAAAAACAATTCACATAAAAATTTTGTAGAGCAATAAGAAGTAAGAATATAATTTCCCTATAAGGGTTTACAGTTATCCGAATGCAACATTTAAACAAAGTAATTTATAAACGTAAACCTACATTATTTACTGCACAATCAAAATGGTGGTGTTAACGTCACATAAAAACGGGATTATATAAATAAATACGAACTCTTAAATATCTGCAGTGTTACTTGACACCGTTCATTGTAGGATTGTGCATTTAAATCAGTATGATTTCAATTTGTTTGAATGAGATCTTGATTTTAAGTGTTAGTATCATTTCGTAGGATAGATGGCCGTTTTTAGTTCTACGGGGAAAAAGGCTGCAATTTTTATAAAAACTCTCTATCAAATCGAGTGTCAAAAGGTGGCCAGAAGTAACCCATTACCCAACCGTTCTTCATTAATCTTCCACGCCAGCAACACCTCGGAAAAAAACTGTGAACCATAAATTAGGTTTACGAATCCTTTTCAGATCCAAACAACTGTTCATTTGCATAATAATGTGAGAATATGTCGCCGTACGTGTATTCTACATACAGTCACACAATATTACTAGTTACTGGCTTCCTCATAGACCCGACGTTTCCTAATTCGGTCGTTTCGGTTTCATTTCGAACGACCTTTGCATTGTGGCCGATTTTTTGGCACTATGACGCAGGAGTGACGCGGGAAATCAGCCGGCACATACAAGTTAAAGCGACTGTAAATCAATACGACCACACACGACGGTGCGATGTTAAACGCTGGTATCACATCATCTGACCATTTTGTCTGTAAGACGCGTGAAATGATTCGGAACATAAAACATTTTATGTCCGTTCGTATAACCTATGGAGCTGTCGATGGCTCAACTCAACGCATACGGCCTTTCTATTAGGTACTATTAAATTTTTATTGCAAACGTTTTACTTTCAACAAGGTGACGTAAATTGTCAATAATAGTAATCTGTACTAGTAAGGTCTACAAAGAGCTTGTGGATAGGGGTTGGCAATTTATTAAAGCCCAATCAATTAGTAAAAAACGACTGGGAACATATTTTTTTTTAATGAAATGAACCAGGAAATGAGCAGGCGCAACACTGTTACACATATAAGTCCTGTGGTGTTGCGTGCGACTTGCGTTTCAAGCCCTTCAAATCACCAACCCCCATTGGGCCTCCGATAACCTCACTCACTCGGGGAAATACAACGCAAGCGTTACGTCACGCCGGTTTCCTGTGAGGCAGTGGTATTTACCCGGTCGAGCCCATTCATGGTGAAGCGTGGCT
Organism: Glaucopsyche alexis; assembly: GCA_905404095.1. Lineage (NCBI taxonomy): Eukaryota > Metazoa > Arthropoda > Insecta > Lepidoptera > Lycaenidae > Glaucopsyche > Glaucopsyche alexis. Next base: position 7,755,768 of record FR990043.1, on the reverse strand, counting down.
CTCTCACGTGTATAAAAAATAGAAAATTTTAATTCGAAAAACAATAAGTATATTATATATGTAATAAATAAATGAAAGAAAATGATTGTCCCGACAGGTTAAAAAGAGGGTCCATAATGGGCCCATTAAAAAAACAAGGTGACATATTATATGCAAATCGTGTGTAGAAAAAAATTACCTGGAAGTTACTATGAAAGCGAGCTTATAAATACATAAGTATGACTTTGAGATAAAGCAGAACTTACAAGTAGGTATTCACTTTTCCAGGCATTTCACAGTTTTTACGAATAGGTAAAAGGAAAACTTAATATTAAAGTCAACTGCAGGGTTAATAGCTAAATACGGTAGTATTGAGAATATTCACAGAAAACTAAATAATTTATTCATTAGGACTATTCATATAAGTACTGCTGGCAACTTAGGCATGACAGCCTCATTTTAATATTTCAAGCACGCTCTTTACTTGTTCTACTGCAAGGCTATCTAATTATTTTACCTTTAGATATGTGGTAAAATAATGGGTACGTCTATCATATAAGTATAATATCTTTCACGTTTCAGATAGGTATTATGTTGTATCCAAAACCAAAAATCTTTACTACACCCTACGTGTCACGAAATGCACCAAAATTTCATGTATATTTTCTTTCACGTCACAACTATAATAACGTGGCTTTATCGTTTCCAAAATGAAGAATATAAAAATCTTACATGAAAATATGTTCTTGTCCAAGTACTTAATAGTAGGTTAGGGGTTCCTGATTGAACACAAAACAATTTACTATGGTAAATGGCCATGGTCACTAGTTTTCAAAATGGAAAGTAAAAAATAATTTAAAGTTTCCATTTTCGTGCAACCACCTGTTCACCAGTTCAGTGTTCACTCCACTCTTTTACTCAAATCTTAAATCTATTATATTATCTTAAACATTACGTAAAAGATTTTCCCTGGCTACGGTAAAAACCAATTTACGTTAGCAAGATCTATCATTAGCTGATTATAAGCGTCAATAAAAATCATAATCCAGTAACTAAATATATAAAAGTCTTATAAAAGTAATTAGGTAGTATTTTTTCTCGTGAGAATAAAAATCACATAAATTCAATATGATTTAAGAATTATTTTCTCACACATTATTTTATACATTGGATGAAGTTATGTAGTTTTATGTAGTCCAGGGTTGCCAACTCCAAATAAAAAAGAAAACCTAGGATTTGAAGTTGAGAAAAAACCAGGACAATTCAGTTTAAAAACAGGACGCAGTAATAGAGTTGCATTAGTTAAATTTATATTTTGTAGTGAAAATATATAATAAATAGGATAAATGAAATAGTACAAATTATTATGTAATACTTACTACGAATATTCATATTTTTTCCAAAAGTATTTGAAAAACTAAATCAAAATCGGTTCATCCAATCGGGAGCTACGATGCGATGCAGACACACGCACACACACATACACTTCAAACTTATTACACCCCGTCGTTTTTGCGTCGGGGGTTAATAAAATTAAATTAGAGAGAAAAATTGTAAAAGATGCGCGCGACCCTAACAGGGCGCTTCAAAAACCCTGGACAATTACTATCGAGTATACCCCAGGATACTGCAAAAACTAGGACATATCTTGGGAAAACAGGACGGTTGGCAACCCTAGATTAGTCCATTGTTTATTCACATCGGCATACGCTCTCCTATTTTGATGTATATTAAAAACCTGCAGGAAATTCAGAGGGTCAATCAATTACATAATATGTAACTTAAATAAAAACTGTTAATTATAATGGATTGTGCAGTTTAATGCACATTTTTACGTGCTGATAGGCTCTACATGCTGATAGGCTCTACGGATTGCAATTTGCAGGGCATCGTAAGGTTGTTTTCAATTGATCGTCAACTTTTGATGCCAGCAGGGCGTTAATATTTTGACACAGATTTAACCATAACAATAGCTCAGGCGGCATAATAACTAATGATCCTTTAGTAAAGCTAATCGATCGCTGATTTTCAAAATTTATCAAATAATATTGGTGATCATCATCTTACTAATATTATAAATGTGAAAGTTTGTGAGGATGGATCATGGATAGATGGTCGATGGATGGATGGATGGATGTTTGTTACTGTTTCATGCAAAAACTACTGAATGGATTTCGATGAGATTTAGTATGGTAGTAGTTTAGGCTCTGGACATAGGCTACTTTTTATCCCGAAAAAGTACAGTATTTCCATGCGATAGCTATAATTAACGCAGGCGGAGCCGCGGGAAAAAGCTAGTTAAGAATAAAGTTAGTTATACTAACTAGTACAGGTTACAACAACCAACGACTAATAGGTAGAGCTAGCTCTTAGTAGTTAGTAAGTACTAATAGAACTTTTTCAGCTTCCAAATTTTAATTTTGTTTCAATTTTAAATGAGCCTGCGCACTATCGATATAGAGTAGATATAAGATGCCTCTACTTATATCAAAACAACTGTACTAGAAAGTACAAGTCGGTGACGAAGCGGCGCCTTTAAGGCATTATTGCTAACACAAAGGCAGGAGACAATACAGAAGAAGGAGCGTGCGTGACGGGAGCGGCCTACATCGTCACCGTGAGTTACCGTGAGTGTGGTTAGTGGTTAGCTATTCACGCCGCGAATGGCATCTAATTAACATTGCCTATACTTTACGCTGGTATTTCCCGCATTTTACAATATCCACGAGAAACTATTGTAGCAACAGTGATGACATCTAAAGATTATTCTATGATTGTTTGTAGTTTACGAGTATAACTTTCTGCGGTTTTAGAAAATGCGGAAATCAGCTAGTAAAGGCACTAGCGGGTTTTTCACCACTGTATTGATGTAAATGATAATGTACTTATTTGAGCTTACGAGTAAATCTACAACTGTGGCCAATATTCGGTACTTTTTAATGTTAGAAGATAGACCTTCTGAGGTAGAGTTAAAACAATTAATTAAATTAAATTCTTACAAAATAACCAATTTAAAAGCTTATTATACATGACGCTTACGTTACGGCTATTTTGTAATATTAGAATTTAATTCATTGTTTTCGAACTCTATCTTAGAAGGTTTATTTCCTAATATTTAAAAATGTTTTACAAACAAGGCTTAACATTCAGTTTCACTTGGCGACTTGTCAGGCATATCACGACCAGTTTCAATCGTGCCACAATCAATTAGTTAATTTAATTAATTTGAAAACAGTCACGCAGGCACAATCCCGCCGGACTGGTGATTAGATTTACTGTAAACTGCAAGTTACTACTGCACCGAGGAAACAGCTTTGCAAGAACCCATTACTCCATACTTTAGATTAGGGGTTCTGAACCTTTTACCCTTTGCGCCTCGCTCTTAACTGCGGTTGTGGTTTCGATCCCCGCGTTGGAGCAACAAAATATGTTGTTTTCAAGTCTGGATGATCGCCTGATTGTCTCCGAAAAGTCGCCGTCGCCGCCGGAGGTGCCGAAAAGAAACATCACCCAATGTTTTGAAATCATTAAAAGTTGAAAACAATAATCCGACTACGTTAAGTTACCTCATTAATTAAAGTCGGATCAGTAGGCGCTAAGGTTGGAAAAACATACAATAGATATATACATACATAGATTGCCAAAATCGTTGATTCATTACTCTTTTTTTCATATCGTCGTAGTCGGATGAAAATACTACGACCACCTGACTAGAATAGACCACCCTCAAACCAGGGAGAAGACTTGATTCTCTCTGCATCCAGCACAAGTCGGTACTTCGCGAGAATTTGAAAATTTTAGTAAAATTTTACAGTTAATTTAATAAAAAGTAACGCCGTGTCCCCCTTGAATCATTTTAGGCCCCCCAACCGAGGCGCGCTCCATCGGTTGGGACTCCCTGCTTTAGTCAGTTTTTGTCTGGTCCATCAGAGCTGATTCTCCATCATGTCTGATGTGAGTTTCATGATTGCGAGATTTCCATGTTGCGTTTGGATTTTGGAAACTATTTGTATGGAAATTGGAACGCATTTTGGGATCACGCGCCAATTTCAAGTTAAATCACATAAGCACATCGATCTAGTTATAATCCTTAAATAACCAAACTTTACTATAAATAGATAGGTACGTAACAGAACTGCACTATAATTCCTAAAATAATCTTATTAGAATCCGAAAAGTTGTAAATATTTTTTCGCATGACAGCTATTATTTTATGCACAGGCACTTTACATTTTATTCGTTTATAGATGGAACATCTATTCACACATTTGAGACCGACGAAGCACTTCTGGTGTTGCGGCCGTTAATGGCTGGTAGATTAGGGTCTAGGGATAAAGATAAGCGATACTTTTGATTGTTAGCCTCTTAGACTAATAGAGAAGGATTGTGACTTATGAAGTTTCTGGATTTTCTTGCTGGGAACACGTAGGATTTAATAGATATACGTTTGAGTATCATTATAATTTCGTACACCGCAGTTTCGCGGCCGTCTTATTATTCACAGGCCATCGCGCACGAAATTTTGGTATTTTGATTTACAGCTCTAGCTCCTTAAAGCCATACACATAAATAAAGCTGCTGACATAGATTTCCGTAAGACTAGGTTCCTTTTGTGAATTTATAATAGGCAAGCGGACTGATTTTTTTTTATTACATAGATGAATAGTACTCTTAAATATGAGTAACTTCTCAGAAGAAACCGTATATCAAAAGTCAATATTTTCAAAGGTACAGCGATTTGTATACAAAATTTCTTCGAGTCTTTATACCAAAAAAAAATTTTTTTTTTTTGCGAAATTGGTAAACAAAACCTACATCATTAGTTTACTCACATCATATACAAAAACATTCATTATGGTAAGTATGAACTTAAACGCACAAATATCGGAGATATTTACAAATATATTCCTGCGGCCATATACTTCATATACTACTTCATACTACTTCATATTCAAGTGACGTCATGTGTATATCGATTTTAGTATGGAGCGTTTTTAGGAGGCTCGCGAAATTTTTTATACAAATCGCTGTACCTTTGAAAATATTGACTTTTGATATACGGTTTCTTCTGAGAAGTTACTCATATTTAAGAGTACTATTCATTTATGCAATAAAAAAAAATTTGTCCGATTGCCTATTACGCACTGTTTTACACTCCTTTTGGTAGACAATGTCAGAGCGAGATTGTTTGGAAGATAAAGTTATGTCATGTATCATTTTGACTCCATTTTGTAGTTGTAGTAGTTTATGTATGTAGATTTTCTTGGCTGGAGACTGTGACATCATTTTTCTTAATAATATAAATTCTAATTATAATATTAATAACAACTGAGTTACTGGCATTTAGCAATGAGGGTTAAATTGTTAAAAACATATTATACCTACATATGTAGAGCCGGTCGCATAGACCGGCTCTACATCATGTCTACATTACGTAGAGCTTATACGTACCAACATATTTTTTTCTTTACCTATTTGTTGTTGGATGCAAGGTGTTGCCCGTCGCACCCATCGAAGTTATAAAAATGTAATAAGCTATCAAATTAGCGAAATAAGGTAATTTACGTTTTGTTGAAGTTTCTGTTAAACCTCCTCGTAGGTACAGAATAATTAAACCGCAGCTCTCCAACGCCATAGAGGGAAGCATTAGCATTTAGCAGGCACGGCGCGTACGTTACTAGTAGCTATTAAGTCACAACATTACTAATTAGCCCCACGATAAACGACGTTGAATGACAATATCATTTAGAAGTAAACAGAGCTTACACGCTTCTATTGTTACCTACTTTACCCACCTTGTTTAAAATGTTGTGACAAAGGGCCGAGACTGTCAGGCCACGCGATCTAGAGGCTTGAGGGTGATTTGGCCAAATTCTGACATTATTCAGTGTTTAATATTACCGCGGGTTTTAAGTTGTACCTAGTAACGAAAATTTATTATGGTCATTAAACCCAGGAATACCTTATAAATAAATAAAAGATTACAACAAAATAGAAGATCAAGAAAAAAGTCCTTAAACTTAAAATACAACTCAAATGTATTTTCTTTTTAGGATTCCGTAATAATTGAGGAACCCTTATATTTTCGCTCTGTCCGTCCGTCCGTCTGTCTGTCTGTCAGCGCTTCTAGCTTCTGTAATCTATAATCTTACTAATATTATAAATGTGAAAGTTTGTGAGGATGTATGGATGGATGGATGTTTGTTCCTCTTTCACGCAAAAACTACCGAACAGATTTCGATTAAATTTGGTATGGTAGTAGTTTAGGCTCTGGATTAAAACATAGGCTACTTTTTATCCCGGAAAAGTACTGTATTTCTGCGGGATACCCGATACAATATTTACGCGGGCGGAGCCGCGGGAAACAGCTAGTTATGAATATACATGGATGAAATTTGGTAGTTATAGATTGTATATAGATCTAGGTTTTGGCTTCATAAAATAATAATAGTTTTATATTTTAGGGGTGGCTCTCCATACATGTGAAGTGGGGATGAAAAACATTTTTTGATTCTACTCTATCGTGTTGTATATCATTGAATAGCTCTTTTAAAATAAAGTCAAGGTTTCATAATATGACTATTTTAAAAGTGAACCATTTTTGAGTAATCGGCCTCCAAAGTGGTTTGTAAGTTGGTCCTGGTATTTCTAAACTATAAGAAATAGAAACTTGTAACTTTCCGTGCTGATAGATCATGCTTAAAACTCTTAGGAAAATTATTTCAAATCAGACAATAGCTTTTGAAGTAAATCAAAGACAACCTATTTCACATTAATAGTTACGGAACCCTCCTTAGACATGTCGTGACATGTCTAAGGTTAGGTTATTTTTCTTACTTCCCTCTGGAAATACCAAAACTATAGAGATGAATATAGCATTATTATTTTTATACAGTTAACAGCTCTCAACAAATAAAATAAATCTTTATGAAGTATTGGTCATAATCTTATGTCCATAATATAAGTAAGTGGGTAATGAGAGTCGTTCGTGTCATTCGAGCAAACAGTCTTTGTTGTTGATAGTAATGTGCCCTTAATGGGAAACGAAATCAGTTTGCTATCTTACGTCTTATATGGAAACTTTATGCTGGACCACTCATATAAATATAATATGTTCTTTATTTACAGGTAATATGTACACATATTGTTAGAGTAAATATTAGGTATGTATTAAAAATAAGCTTCCGCGTGATCTTTGAATAGCTAGTTCACCCGTTTATTTTAAATGTGAATGCAAAAATATATATTTTAAAAACTAGATTACTAAATAGGCTGATTACCTACTAGATAGATTATTATTTATCTGATTGATATTTTTTTTTCTTTCCGTTTTAAATAATGCATTTGCGCTCGGGAGTCCCAGAAGACTTCCTAAAAACTTATCAGTCTCACAAATAGGACTTTGAAATATTGTTAAGAAAAAGCCTTAATTAAATTTGTCGAGAGCCTGAGAACGAAATCGTATCCCGAGTAACAAGTGAAATCAATAATTGATGAGGCAACGTGAAATCAGAATTGCACATGAGTTCACATCTGCGACGGGCCCTGGTGGCACAATTTGTATGCAGTGACCTTCTTGGTGCAAGCAGAGGCCGAACTTGGCTATAAAGGTGAGTTTCAAAAAGAAATAACCTAACCAAGAGCATGTCAGGACATGTCTAAGGAGGGTTCCGTAACTATAAACGCGTAATATGCTTTTTTTTTTAATTACTCCAAAAGTTACTGTCCGATTTGGTTCAAAATAATTTTCCTAAAGAGTTTTTAGCATGATCTATCAGCATGGAAATTTGCAAGTTTCTATCTCCTATAGTTTAAAAAAGGTTGGGGGGGGACCAACTTACAAACTACTTTGGAGGCCGATTACTCGAAAATGGTCAACTTTATAAAAAAGTAACGTATGAAACCTTGCCTTTATTTTAAAAGACCTATTCTACGATACCCCACACGATGGGGTAGAGTGAAAAAATATTTTTCATCCCCACTTCACATGTATGGAGAGCCACCCCTAAAATATAAAATTATTATTTTTTTATGATCCCGAAACCGTGATCTATACACAATCTATAACTGTACCAAATTTCATCAATTTATATTCATAATTATAGGAGCTAGAGGCGTGGACAGACAGACAGACAGACAGACAGACAGACAGACAGACAGACAGACAGACAGACAGACAGACAGACAGACAGACAGACAGACAGACAGACAGACAGACAGACAGACAGACAGACAGACAGACAGACAGACAGACAGACAGACAGACAGACAGACAGACAGACAGACAGACAGACAGACAGACAGACAGACAGACAGACAGACAGACAGACAGACAGACAGACAGACAGACAGACAGACAGACAGACAGACAGACAGACAGACAGACAGACAGACAGACAGACAGACAGACAGACAGACAGACAGACAGACAGACAGACAGACAGACAGACAGACAGACAGACAGACAGACAGACAGACAGACAGACAGACAGACAGACAGACAGACAGACAGACAGACAGACAGACAGACAGACAGACAGACAGACAGACAGACAGACAGACAGACAGACAGACAGACAGACAGACAGACAGACAGACAGACAGACAGACAGACAGACAGACAGACAGACAGACAGACAGACAGACAGACAGACAGACAGACAGACAGACAGACAGACAGACAGACAGACAGACAGACAGACAGACAGACAGACAGACAGACAGACAGACAGACAGACAGACAGACAGACAGACAGACAGACAGACAGACAGACAGACAGACAGACAGACAGACAGACAGACAGACAGACAGACAGACAGACAGACAGACAGACAGACAGACAGACAGACAGACAGACAGACAGACAGACAGACAGACAGACAGACAGACAGACAGACAGACAGACAGACAGACAGACAGACAGACAGACAGACAGACAGACAGACAGACAGACAGACAGACAGACAGACAGACAGACAGACAGACAGACAGACAGACAGACAGACAGACAGACAGACAGACAGACAGACAGACAGACAGACAGACAGACAGACAGACAGACAGACAGACAGACAGACAGACAGACAGACAGACAGACAGACAGACAGACAGACAGACAGACAGACAGACAGACAGACAGACAGACAGACAGACAGACAGACAGACAGACAGACAGACAGACAGACAGACAGACAGACAGACAGACAGACAGACAGACAGACAGACAGACAGACAGACAGACAGACAGACAGACAGACAGACAGACAGACAGACAGACAGACAGACAGACAGACAGACAGACAGACAGACAGACAGACAGACAGACAGACAGACAGACAGACAGACAGACAGACAGACAGACAGACAGACAGACAGACAGACAGACAGACAGACAGACAGACAGACAGACAGACAGACAGACAGACAGACAGACAGACAGACAGACAGACAGACAGACAGACAGACAGACAGACAGACAGACAGACAGACAGACAGACAGACAGACAGACAGACAGACAGACAGACAGACAGACAGACAGACAGACAGACAGACAGACAGACAGACAGACAGACAGACAGACAGACAGACAGACAGACAGACAGACAGACAGACAGACAGACAGACAGACAGACAGACAGACAGACAGACAGACAGACAGACAGACAGACAGACAGACAGACAGACAGACAGACAGACAGACAGACAGACAGACAGACAGACAGACAGACAGACAGACAGACAGACAGACAGACAGACAGACAGACAGACAGACAGACAGACAGACAGACAGACAGACAGACAGACAGACAGACAGACAGACAGACAGACAGACAGACAGACAGACAGACAGACAGACAGACAGACAGACAGACAGACAGACAGACAGACAGACAGACAGACAGACAGACAGACAGACAGACAGACAGACAGACAGACAGACAGACAGACAGACAGACAGACAGACAGACAGACAGACAGACAGACAGACAGACAGACAGACAGACAGACAGACAGACAGACAGACAGACAGACAGACAGACAGACAGACAGACAGACAGACAGACAGACAGACAGACAGACAGACAGACAGACAGACAGACAGACAGACAGACAGACAGACAGACAGACAGACAGACAGACAGACAGACAGACAGACAGACAGACAGACAGACAGACAGACAGACAGACAGACAGACAGACAGACAGACAGACAGACAGACAGACAGACAGACAGACAGACAGACAGACAGACAGACAGACAGACAGACAGACAGACAGACAGACAGACAGACAGACAGACAGACAGACAGACAGACAGACAGACAGACAGACAGACAGACAGACAGACAGACAGACAGACAGACAGACAGACAGACAGACAGACAGACAGACAGACAGACAGACAGACAGACAGACAGACAGACAGACAGACAGACAGACAGACAGACAGACAGACAGACAGACAGACAGACAGACAGACAGACAGACAGACAGACAGACAGACAGACAGACAGACAGACAGACAGACAGACAGACAGACAGACAGACAGACAGACAGACAGACAGACAGACAGACAGACAGACAGACAGACAGACAGACAGACAGACAGACAGACAGACAGACAGACAGACAGACAGACAGACAGACAGACAGACAGACAGACAGACAGACAGACAGACAGACAGACAGACAGACAGACAGACAGACAGACAGACAGACAGACAGACAGACAGACAGACAGACAGACAGACAGACAGACAGACAGACAGACAGACAGACAGACAGACAGACAGACAGACAGACAGACAGACAGACAGACAGACAGACAGACAGACAGACAGACAGACAGACAGACAGACAGACAGACAGACAGACAGACAGACAGACAGACAGACAGACAGACAGACAGACAGACAGACAGACAGACAGACAGACAGACAGACAGACAGACAGACAGACAGACAGACAGACAGACAGACAGACAGACAGACAGACAGACAGACAGACAGACAGACAGACAGACAGACAGACAGACAGACAGACAGACAGACAGACAGACAGACAGACAGACAGACAGACAGACAGACAGACAGACAGACAGACAGACAGACAGACAGACAGACAGACAGACAGACAGACAGACAGACAGACAGACAGACAGACAGACAGACAGACAGACAGACAGACAGACAGACAGACAGACAGACAGACAGACAGACAGACAGACAGACAGACAGACAGACAGACAGACAGACAGACAGACAGACAGACAGACAGACAGACAGACAGACAGACAGACAGACAGACAGACAGACAGACAGACAGACAGACAGACAGACAGACAGACAGACAGACAGACAGACAGACAGACAGACAGACAGACAGACAGACAGACAGACAGACAGACAGACAGACAGACAGACAGACAGACAGACAGACAGACAGACAGACAGACAGACAGACAGACAGACAGACAGACAGACAGACAGACAGACAGACAGACAGACAGACAGACAGACAGACAGACAGACAGACAGACAGACAGACAGACAGACAGACAGACAGACAGACAGACAGACAGACAGACAGACAGACAGACAGACAGACAGACAGACAGACAGACAGACAGACAGACAGACAGACAGACAGACAGACAGACAGACAGACAGACAGACAGACAGACAGACAGACAGACAGACAGACAGACAGACAGACAGACAGACAGACAGACAGACAGACAGACAGACAGACAGACAGACAGACAGACAGACAGATAGACAGACAGACAGACAGACAGACAGACAGACAGACAGACAGACAGACAGACAGACAGACAGACAGACAGACAGACAGACAGACAGACAGACAGACAGACAGACAGACAGACAGACAGACAGACAGACAGACAGACAGACAGACAGACAGACAGACAGACAGACAGACAGACAGACAGACAGACAGACAGACAGACAGACAGACAGACAGACAGACAGACAGACAGACAGACAGACAGACAGACAGACAGACAGACAGACAGACAGACAGACAGACAGACAGACAGACAGACAGACAGACAGACAGACAGACAGACAGACAGACAGACAGACAGACAGACAGACAGACAGACAGACAGACAGACAGACAGACAGACAGACAGACAGACAGACAGACAGACAGACAGACAGACAGACAGACAGACAGACAGACAGACAGACAGACAGACAGACAGACAGACAGACAGACAGACAGACAGACAGACAGACAGACAGACAGACAGACAGACAGACAGACAGACAGACAGACAGACAGACAGACAGACAGACAGACAGACAGACAGACAGACAGACAGACAGACAGACAGACAGACAGACAGACAGACAGACAGACAGACAGACAGACAGACAGACAGACAGACAGACAGACAGACAGACAGACAGACAGACAGACAGACAGACAGACAGACAGACAGACAGACAGACAGACAGACAGACAGACAGACAGACAGACAGACAGACAGACAGACCGACAGACAGACAGACAGACAGACAGACAGACAGACAGACAGACAGACAGACAGACAGACAGACAGACAGACAGACAGACAGACAGACAGACAGACAGACAGACAGACAGACAGACAGACAGACAGACAGACAGACAGACAGACAGACAGACAGACAGACAGACAGACAGACAGACAGACAGACAGACAGACAGACAGACAGACAGACAGACAGACAGACAGACAGACAGACAGACAGACAGACAGACAGACAGACAGACAGACAGACAGACAGACAGACAGACAGACAGACAGACAGACAGACAGACAGACAGACAGACAGACAGACAGACAGACAGACAGACAGACAGACAGACAGACAGACAGACAGACAGACAGACAGACAGACAGACAGACAGACAGACAGACAGACAGACAGACAGACAGACAGACAGACAGACAGACAGACAGACAGACAGACAGACAGACAGACAGACAGACAGACAGACAGACAGACAGACAGACAGACAGACAGACAGACAGACAGACAGACAGACAGACAGACAGACAGACAGACAGACAGACAGACAGACAGACAGACAGACAGACAGACAGACAGACAGACAGACAGACAGACAGACAGACAGACAGACAGACAGACAGACAGACAGACAGACAGACAGACAGACAGACAGACAGACAGACAGACAGACAGACAGACAGACAGACAGACAGACAGACAGACAGACAGACAGACAGACAGACAGACAGACAGACAGACAGACAGACAGACAGACAGACAGACAGACAGACAGACAGACAGACAGACAGACAGACAGACAGACAGACAGACAGACAGACAGACAGACAGACAGACAGACAGACAGACAGACAGACAGACAGACAGACAGACAGACAGACAGACAGACAGACAGACAGACAGACAGACAGACAGACAGACAGACAGACAGACAGACAGACAGACAGACAGACAGACAGACAGACAGACAGACAGACAGACAGACAGACAGACAGACAGACAGACAGACAGACAGACAGACAGACAGACAGACAGACAGACAGACAGACAGACAGACAGACAGACAGACAGACAGACAGACAGACAGACAGACAGACAGACAGACAGACAGACAGACAGACAGACAGACAGACAGACAGACAGACAGACAGACAGACAGACAGACAGACAGACAGACAGACAGACAGACAGACAGACAGACAGACAGACAGACAGACAGACAGACAGACAGACAGACAGACAGACAGACAGACAGACAGACAGACAGACAGACAGACAGACAGACAGACAGACAGACAGACAGACAGACAGACAGACAGACAGACAGACAGACAGACAGACAGACAGACAGACAGACAGACAGACAGACAGACAGACAGACAGACAGACAGACAGACAGACAGACAGACAGACAGACAGACAGACAGACAGACAGACAGACAGACAGACAGACAGACAGACAGACAGACAGACAGACAGACAGACAGACAGACAGACAGACAGACAGACAGACAGACAGACAGACAGAAAGACAGACAGACAGACAGACAGACAGACAGACAGACAGACAGACAGACAGACAGACAGACAGACAGACAGACAGACAGACAGACAGACAGACAGACAGACAGACAGACAGACAGACAGACAGACAGACAGACAGACAGACAGACAGACAGACAGACAGACAGACAGACAGACAGACAGACCGACAGACAGACAGACAGACAGACAGACAGACAGACAGACAGACAGACAGACAGACAGACAGACAGACAGACAGACAGACAGACAGACAGACAGACAGACAGACAGACAGACAGACAGACAGACAGACAGACAGACAGACAGACAGACAGACAGACAGACAGACAGACAGACAGACAGACAGACAGACAGACAGACAGACAGACAGACAGACAGACAGACAGACAGACAGACAGACAGACAGACAGACAGACAGACAGACAGACAGACAGACAGACAGACAGACAGACAGACAGACAGACAGACAGACAGACAGACAGACAGACAGACAGACAGACAGACAGACAGACAGACAGACAGACAGACAGACAGACAGACAGACAGACAGACAGACAGACAGACAGACAGACAGACAGACAGACAGACAGACAGACAGACAGACAGACAGACAGACAGACAGACAGACAGACAGACAGACAGACAGACAGACAGACAGACAGACAGACAGACAGACAGACAGACAGACAGACAGACAGACAGACAGACAGACAGACAGACAGACAGACAGACAGACAGACAGACAGACAGACAGACAGACAGACAGACAGACAGACAGACAGACAGACAGACAGACAGACAGACAGACAGACAGACAGACAGACAGACAGACAGACAGACAGACAGACAGACAGACAGACAGACAGACAGACAGACAGACAGACAGACAGACAGACAGACAGACAGACAGACAGACAGACAGACAGACAGACAGACAGACAGACAGACAGACAGACAGACAGACAGACAGACAGACAGACAGACAGACAGACAGACAGACAGACAGACAGACAGACAGACAGACAGACAGACAGACAGACAGACAGACAGACAGACAGACAGACAGACAGACAGACAGACAGACAGACAGACAGACAGACAGACAGACAGACAGACAGACAGACAGACAGACAGACAGACAGACAGACAGACAGACAGACAGACAGACAGACAGACAGACAGACAGACAGACAGACAGACAGACAGACAGACAGACAGACAGACAGACAGACAGACAGACAGACAGACAGACAGACAGACAGACAGACAGACAGACAGACAGACAGACAGACAGACAGACAGACAGACAGACAGACAGACAGACAGACAGACAGACAGACAGACAGACAGACAGACAGACAGACAGACAGACAGACAGACAGACAGACAGACAGACAGACAGACAGACAGACAGACAGACAGACAGACAGACAGACAGACAGACAGACAGACAGACAGACAGACAGACAGACAGACAGACAGACAGACAGACAGACAGACAGACAGACAGACAGACAGACAGACAGACAGACAGACAGACAGACAGACAGACAGACAGACAGACAGACAGACAGACAGACAGACAGACAGACAGACAGACAGACAGACAGACAGACAGACAGACAGACAGACAGACAGACAGACAGACAGACAGACAGACAGACAGACAGACAGACAGACAGACAGACAGACAGACAGACAGACAGACAGACAGACAGACCGACAGACAGACAGACAGACAGACAGACAGACAGACAGACAGACAGACAGACAGACAGACAGACAGACAGACAGACAGACAGACAGACAGACAGACAGACAGACAGACAGACAGACAGACAGACAGACAGACAGACAGACAGACAGACAGACAGACAGACAGACAGACAGACAGACAGACAGACAGACAGACAGACAGACAGACAGACAGACAGACAGACAGACAGACAGACAGACAGACAGACAGACAGACAGACAGACAGACAGACAGACAGACAGACAGACAGACAGACAGACAGACAGACAGACAGACAGACAGACAGACAGACAGACAGACAGACAGACAGACAGACAGACAGACAGACAGACAGACAGACAGACAGACAGACAGACAGACAGACAGACAGACAGACAGACAGACAGACAGACAGACAGACAGACAGACAGACAGACAGACAGACAGACAGACAGACAGACAGACAGACAGACAGACAGACAGACAGACAGACAGACAGACAGACAGACAGACAGACAGACAGACAGACAGACAGACAGACAGACAGACAGACAGACAGACAGACAGACAGACAGACAGACAGACAGACAGACAGACAGACAGACAGACAGACAGACAGACAGACAGACAGACAGACAGACAGACAGACAGACAGACAGACAGACAGACAGACAGACAGACAGACAGACAGACAGACAGACAGACAGACAGACAGACAGACAGACAGACAGACAGACAGACAGACAGACAGACAGACAGACAGACAGACAGACAGACAGACAGACAGACAGACAGACAGACAGACAGACAGACAGACAGACAGACAGACAGACAGACAGACAGACAGACAGACAGACAGACAGACAGACAGACAGACAGACAGACAGACAGACAGACAGACAGACAGACAGACAGACAGACAGACAGACAGACAGACAGACAGACAGACAGACAGACAGACAGACAGACAGACAGACAGACAGACAGACAGACAGACAGACAGACAGACAGACAGACAGACAGACAGACAGACAGACAGACAGACAGACAGACAGACAGACAGACAGACAGACAGACAGACAGACAGACAGACAGACAGACAGACAGACAGACAGACAGACAGACAGACAGACAGACAGACAGACAGACAGACAGACAGACAGACAGACAGACAGACAGACAGACAGACAGACAGACAGACAGACAGACAGACAGACAGACAGACAGACAGACAGACAGACAGACAGACAGACAGACAGACAGACAGACAGACAGACAGACAGACAGACAGACAGACAGACAGACAGACAGACAGACAGACAGACAGACAGACAGACAGACAGACAGACAGACAGACAGACAGACAGACAGACAGACAGACAGACAGACAGACAGACAGACAGACAGACAGACAGACAGACAGACAGACAGACAGACAGACAGACAGACAGACAGACAGACAGACAGACAGACAGACAGACAGACAGACAGACAGACAGACAGACAGACAGACAGACAGACAGACAGACAGACAGACAGACAGACAGACAGACAGACAGACAGACAGACAGACAGACAGACAGACAGACAGACAGACAGACAGACAGACAGACAGACAGACAGACAGACAGACAGACAGACAGACAGACAGACAGACAGACAGACAGACAGACAGACAGACAGACAGACAGACAGACAGACAGACAGACAGACAGACAGACAGACAGACAGACAGACAGACAGACAGACAGACAGACAGACAGACAGACAGACAGACAGACAGACAGACAGACAGACAGACAGACAGACAGACAGACAGACAGACAGACAGACAGACAGACAGACAGACAGACAGACAGACAGACAGACAGACAGACAGACAGACAGACAGACAGACAGACAGACAGACAGACAGACAGACAGACAGACAGACAGACAGACAGACAGACAGACAGACAGACAGACAGACAGACAGACAGACAGACAGACAGACAGACAGACAGACAGACAGACAGACAGACAGACAGACAGACAGACAGACAGACAGACAGACAGACAGACAGACAGACAGACAGACAGACAGACAGACAGACAGACAGACAGACAGACAGACAGACAGACAGACAGACAGACAGACAGACAGACAGACAGACAGACAGACAGACAGACAGACAGACAGACAGACAGACAGACAGACAGACAGACAGACAGACAGACAGACAGACAGACAGACAGACAGACAGACAGACAGACAGACAGACAGACAGACAGACAGACAGACAGACAGACAGACAGACAGACAGACAGACAGACAGACAGACAGACAGACAGACAGACAGACAGACAGACAGACAGACAGACAGACAGACAGACAGACAGACAGACAGACAGACAGACAGACAGACAGACAGACAGACAGACAGACAGACAGACAGACAGACAGACAGACAGACAGACAGACAGACAGACAGACAGACAGACAGACAGACAGACAGACAGACAGACAGACAGACAGACAGACAGACAGACAGACAGACAGACAGACAGACAGACAGACAGACAGACAGACAGACAGACAGACAGACAGACAGACAGACAGACAGACAGACAGACAGACAGACAGACAGACAGACAGACAGACAGACAGACAGACAGACAGACAGACAGACAGACAGACAGACAGACAGACAGACAGACAGACAGACAGACAGACAGACAGACAGACAGACAGACAGACAGACAGACAGACAGACAGACAGACAGACAGACAGACAGACAGACAGACAGACAGACAGACAGACAGACAGACAGACAGACAGACAGACAGACAGACAGACAGACAGACAGACAGACAGACAGACAGACAGACAGACAGACAGACAGAAAGACAGACAGACAGACAGACAGACAGACAGACAGACAGACAGACAGACAGACAGACAGACAGACAGACAGACAGACAGACAGACAGACAGACAGACAGACAGACAGACAGACAGACAGACAGACAGACAGACAGACAGACAGACAGACAGACAGACAGACAGACAGACAGACAGACAGACAGACAGACAGACAGACAGACAGACAGACAGACAGAAGGGTTCCTTAAGTATTACGGAACCCTAAAAAAAAGTGGCAAGTACCACGTGCATTAGTCACAAAATCTTCAAAAATGTACTCGTTCTCTTTGTGTGTATAAAATAGGTATAGGCTGATATTTTTATATTTGTCAATCAAACTTAGACATTATACTTGTGGTGTAGGAAATAATGTAGTACAGTTGAAATATGCTGCGACCACATCGGCGACAATTAATCAAACTGTCCAGAAGATCGTAGGTCCGCTACAGACTGCATAACTCCTCTTGCAATAAATACCAAGTAACAAATCGTTACAGCCATCGACAGTCGGGTAATAGGCCCTGGCGTCCTTCTCCGCCATGGTGGTAACCATTAACCATATTTATAGCGAAAATATAGTCTGTTGTGGCCGCACTTTAGCCCACGGCTTACACAAGTCACAATGCAAATGATTTGGAGCCTACTCTGAGGCCTACTCTACTCTAATATTGCACCAATTAATCATGTTCTTATTAATTTATTTGTGACAGGAGTTGTCCAGAGGAGCTTGGCTACAGCAAACGTAGTTTTTTAAATCTTAAATACCCAACCTTTAACCTACTATTGTCTAGTTTCACATTGCTGCTTGCAGAAGGCAAGTAGTCGCGACTATAAACTTTGTAAGTATGGTTATAAAAATCCAGGCAACAATCTTATATTATGTGAACTATTTTATATAAGCATATTTTAGGCCATTACATATGAAATTGGCGATTTGTAAAGGAGGAACATAAAGTCGATTTTTTAAAATGTAATATGTATATTATAAATTATAATATCCCACCAAAAACATTCTGTAAAAAACTAGCCAAGTCTCTATGGAGCTGCTTGTTTATCTCTAAAAAGTAATGAAATCTAGACAAAGTCGTGCCAAGTCTAAGGTTCCTTACTGCGATTTCTTTATTATTATAGTTAATGTTGTGTGACTTGGCCGTTGAAAATTATGTATACGTTAGTGGGTACAAGTCATTTTTGTTTACATGTAATGTTATATCTGTTGTAACTACCTATGTTTGTTAAGCGAGATAATAGCCCGTACTGGTATAGGTTGGTATTGGACGCTAGTGTCTTATTTTAGGCTGTTGTTGATTGTAAAACACATGTATTGGAGCAATGGTGTCATGGAGCTCCTTTTGTACCCTTGTGTACCCTTCAACAGCCAAGTCACACAACATTAACTATAATAATAAAGAAATCGCAGTAAGGAACCTTAGACTTGGCACGACTTTGTCTAGATTTCATTACTTTTTAGAGATAAACAAGCAGCTCCATCGAGACTTGGCTAGTTTTTTACAGAATGTTTTTGGTGGGATTTCACTTCTTTTTGTAGAAACGTGGGCATATTGATTTATTTTACTAGATTTTAGTGTAATTTGTTTATTAAATTTGTGTAATGTTCGAGTAGAATAAAGTTAATCGTTCGACTATTTCTTCTTGTAAACTTGTAATTATAAGTATAAAAGCCAGTCTAGTCTTATCCAGAGTTTCCCTTTAAGCTTATTTATATGCGTTAGATATGAGCGCCGCGCCGGCGCGCCGCCGCCGCCGCCGATTTTGCCGCGCCGCCGCCGCCGCGAAAATACATCGGCGCGCCGAGTGAGCGAGAGGGATAGTCATAATGTGTAACTTTGGTCAGTCACTTTGAGCATTATACATGTTACCCAAGTCATATATAGCCATATAAGCCTTACTTCATTCATGCTTTAAACGACGAGACGAACGAGGATATCCACATAAGTGATACCTATCTTATCAAAAGAGTACTGCATAAAAGACAACGTGCTTACTAGAAAGGCACATCTACTGATTGATCGAGTAGATCTAGCAGATCGAGCTAGTAGATCGCATTGATAAAGCCATTGAAGATAAGAAGTTTACTGTCGCCGCTAGAGCGGTCCCTGGTATTGAATGGGCTGCTAAAAAAACTGAATAATAGAAGGTTATATGATGGTTATATGCTTAAGGATACGCTGATGAGTGATGACCTAATAATAATCAAAAAATCAAATCCAAAATTCTTTCTTTTCTTTACAATCGGTATATGTAGTATTACATAGTGTGGGAATCTCCTTTCAAGTTAAGTACTTATGTAAATATCTAAAAATAATAGCTCCCCATACCTATCAGTGTCAGTTATATATAATGGCTGGCCTGGTTTCAATGAAACCAGCTGGTTTCATTGAAACCCGGTCAGCCATTAATCTAATAGTACCCTAGTACGTGCTCAGTACGCAGGAGCACACCAGCACTCTCTCTTCCTTTACTCTCGTAATCCAGTGGGACGGATAACCATCACGACTGGCGAGAGATCAGGCGCTGGTCCGACTTTATACTTGCCCATCCGATGCATGGATCACATTTCCTGTCAGACAATCAGGTGATCAGCTTCACCAAAATGCAATGTCCTAACCAAACTTGAAAACAACCTTTTTTTGTTGTTCCAATGCGGGAATCAAACCCACGACCTCCAAGTCGAGAGCCAAGCTCTAATCTGACCTAGCGATACTAGTGGTGGCAAATGCGCATCAGTAGTCGCTGGGCTAATGCAATCAGGTGCAAAATTGGTGCAAAACGGTCAAGCTAATCGTCAACGCTAATAAGACAGTCTTGATACCTAACATTATTAAGAGGAAGTTGAAGGGACTAAAACCCCAATACTCTTCGATAAAACAAGCGAGGTCGAATATCTTGGAGTGATCCTAAATAATATGGGACTTACTTGGAATAAGCACACCGAAGACATTATGAAAAAGGCTAGATGTGCTCTGTGATCTTGCCCTTGAAGACTTGTTAGCTCTAAATGAGACCTTCGGTCGAAGGCAATGCTATGCTTGGTTATACACAGCTATAGTGAGACGATTGTCACATATGCGTAATGTGGTATGCAATAGTACTCAGAAAAAAAGTTGTACAGGTCAACTGCAACAAAACATTAAATAGTGTACAGAGGCTGGCCTGTGTAATAATCATGGGTGCGCATTCTTCTGCATCCACCTCTTCACTTGAAACCCTGAGTCACCTGACTCCACTTCCAGGAACAGATTCCTTGTTCATATTATTCATATTATTAACAGCCTCCGTGGTCTAGTGGTTAGAGCATTGGCTCTCGACTCGGAGGTCGTGGGTTCGATACCCGCATTGGAACAACAAAAAATTTTGTTTCCCAAGTTTGGTTAGGACAATGCAGGCTGATCACCTGATTGTCTGACAAGAAAGATGATCTATGCGTTAGATGGGCATGTAAAAAGTCGGACCTGCGCCTAATCTCTCGCTAGTCGTGTCGGTTATCCGTCCCACTGGATCATGAGAGTAAAGGAAGAGAGAGTGCTCTTGTGTACTGCGCACACAGTTGGGCACTATAACTCCTGCGTAACTGGCCTAGTTTAAATGAAACCGGCTACCGTCACCGATATCGGTGTGGGGGCAGTTATAAATATTATGGAGGCTAAGAAGGTTGTTCTCAGGGTCATGGCGGCAGGTAGGATAAAAAGATACTTGGACAACTGCAACAGTGCAATAGTCTCTTCTTAAGAGACCTGTCATGGCCATGTCATTGGACGCCATGATCAAGGTGCATAGCTATATCCAGTTTTCATAACTTCTAGGGAAGACTGGGTCCCAATTAATGTTCACCTTAAGGACATAATTTGGTTTACGGACAGATCTAGGAAAGACAACCGGGATGGCGCGGGGCGTGCCACCTACAGGCAGATATGTTTGTTTGGGAGATTTTGCACCGTGTTTCAGGCTGAGATCTCCGTTATTATTGGTTGATCACTAGAGAGCCTACGCAGACAGTTATATAAATGGCATTGACGTCAGTTCTTGAAAATGTGGACGTTTATAAAACAAAAATAGAAGAAGATTACAGTGATTACGCTCTTTGGAATCAAAGCACTGTTGACTACAAATCCAAAGTAGTTCATACTTTAAAATTGTATTATTTCGTTGTCTTTTTCATCACTACAAAAGTTTCATAAATTGTATTGCATTGTTATTGTATGTTACCCAATAAACAAAGTAAATTGCTCTTTTTTTTTTACTACCAAGTACACTATTTTACCAATAGTGAACATATAATCTACGCTGATGACACTAAAATATATAAAGCAATTGCAAGTGTAAATGATTGTCACAGCCTACAATCAGATTTAAATAACTTCTTTAATTATTGTACCAGAAATGAACTTTACTTAAATTTAAGTAAATGTTATGCCATCAGTTTTTCTCGTAAAAATAACCCTATCGTCTTCAATTATAACATGGCCGGCACAATAATAAGTCGTGTAGATTCAATAAGAGATCTAGGTGTTACCCTAGATACTAAGTTAACCTTTAATCTTCACATTGATAACATATGTAATCGTGCATACAAAATGCTAGGCATGATCCTACGTGTCGGGAAACCCTTCAAGCGCGCTTGCACTTATAAAATTCTTTATTACTCTTATGTTAGAAGCATTCTCGAATTTGGCAGTATTATATGGACTCCGCAATATCGATTTCACATTGATCGCATAGAACGTATTCAAAACATTTTCCTTAAATCCCTCTGCTATAGAACAAACACACACTTCGACAACTCATTAAACGCGGCTAAGCACTTCAATGTAGCAAAACTTGAGGACAGAAGATTATACTTAGATTGCATTTTCTTTTTCAAAATTATTAAAAATTTAATCAACTCACCGACTATGCTAGAAAAGATAAGATATAGTATACCACATCACTCCTTACGTTCTCATAATCTTTTCCATATTGACTATGCTAACTCCAACTATGCCAAGCACAGCTTTTTCAGACGAGTACCTAAATATTACAATAAAAAATTATCCGATCTTGACCCCTTTTGTCATTCAATAATTAAAATAAAAAACTCGCTAAAATCAAAAATGTTATAAGTAGTACTTAATCATTTATTTGTATACTTAATTTTGTAATTTTGTAAACAATACTTTCACACACATAATTGTTATGTTACACAACAAAATATCTTATTATTATTTTTTTTAAGTTTTAAAAGTTTTTGTAAAAACTATCTTACTACACAGGCACGCATAATATCACAAACATACACTTCACACTCATGTACACGAACCCTAGTGGAACTAGTTTCTGAACCCAAGACTTGTCGTAGGGCTAGGGTTCTAAACAGACACACACACTACACACCACTTAATACACACCTCACACATAGATCGCTATACACCAGCACCGCACATATTACATTAAAAAATTATCTAATCCTTTGCTTTATTATGAATGTAATAAGTATATAATTAGCATATATCTGTACCTTAAAATTTTTGTGATTTTGTAAAATTTCACACACATAATATTATTATGTATATTTAAGACACAAACTTGTATAAGTCAAAAATGTTATACATACTTAACTAATTAATTTTTGTATGCTTAATTTTGTGATTTGTAAACCTTACTTTCACATACGTTTATAATATTGTTATGTACAACAAAATAATATTATACTATGTTTACGATTAAAATGTATTGTAACAATTATCTTACAACACGGATACATACATCACAAACACTTACACACCTCATGTTCATTAACACGAACCCTAGTGGAACTAGTTTCTGAACCCAAGACTAACTGTCGTAGGGCTAGGGTTCTAAACAGACACACACAATATGCACCACATGCTACACACCACACACGAACACTATACACCACACACCAAACTGGGATTCGCGCTCATCCAACTACATAAATGTATTTTATAACTTAGGTATGAACCTTTAGGTCTGTTATTAACTAAATGTTTTTGTATATGTAATACTGATAAAGACTGTATGTGTTCTGAATAAATAAAAATAAAAAAAAAAAAAAAAAAAAAAAAAAAAAAAAAAAAACTTCAACCCTTTCAAGGTCACGCCGCCGACGCCGCCGCCGCCGACCCAAAATAGCCGGCGCGCCGCCGCCGACCTACCACCCATCGGCGCTCATATCTAATATGCGTATTAAAAGCAGAAGGGGAGGCATTCGCCCAGCAGTGGGACGCTGCGGGCTAGATTAAATTAGAAGAGGATTGGATTTTTGCAATGACAGTCGATTTTTTTATGTACCAATAGTAGAAGGGGGCATTACCATATCTCTAATCAGCTGAGACCAGCTGAGGGTTCTTCATCAGACACTTTAGACCTTCGATTTTTGACATCAAATGAAGTGGCCCACCAAGTTGAATATTTTTTGTAAAGGCGGTATGTCAATCTCTAATAGTTTGGTTGTTTCTTGTGTTTTCTAATCAGGGTCACCAGGTACTCCAGATTTGAGAACCACTAGATTACTAATCACTCTCGATTATCCTCGAACACTCGATTATCCTAGTTTTTATAGTTTTCCCTTTATGTGGCAATTAAACCCTAACTCTGTACCAAATTACAGCTCTCTGAGTTTATGGGAAGTACTAGTCTGAAGTATCAGAATAGTCTGATGATCATGAGTGAGTGAGTGAGTGTCATAAATGCGAAACTTTGCTTTCGCTTAACTTCGGAACTAAATGACTTGAAATTTTGGATTTTAAGTATGTGATTATAGCTTACTGGATGACGAAAATTTTTGCGTTCTGGTCTTATCCAGAGGTTCTCAAATGGGGGCCTGAAAATGCGGCGAAATGGTTCCAGTAAAGGATGGTACGGCAGTGTTTGCTTCGCGCTCGACTTGGCGGGGGCACTGCCGTGCCCGGTAGGTATATACTCGTATATACTCGTACTTTGATTATAGGTATATACTCGTACTTTGATTATATTTAATCAAAGTACGAGTATATACCTACCATCGCTATTCTATGCACTTTTGCCATCTCATAGGTAGTTCATTGATTCCTTTGTTTAAAAAAAAACATTCGGACGGGAATCAATAAAATATTTGAAGGCGCTTTGTACTGCCCCATTGGAGTTGAATTTTTTTCCTTGCAAGTTCCTTATCCAAATGTCGAAAAAAAAAATGTAATTTGTTGGAGCAAGGTCCGGGAAGTACGTTGAATGTCGGTTTGCTGCACTCAATTCATGAGTGCTCTCAGGCTTTTTCACCTTCCCAATTTACTTCAAGTGGATTAAAACAGTTTTATTACAAACGACGCAGTCTGCACCCAACTCGGACGTGATTTGCGACGGAGGAGCCTTCAATTCTTCGTTATAAACTTTGGTCTCCGGCCATCCACAGGGCTTGTTCTGCAGGTGGAAATTTCCAGAAAGAAAACGTTGGAACCAAAAACGCACTGTGTTTTCTTTTGCGACACCGTCATCATACTAAATGTGACAGTACCTACATGTTAAATACAGGTACAGGGATACTAAAAAGCGTGACATGTCTGGGGTTAAAAAAGTCGAAATTTTGCGTGACGTAATATGTGGATGGCCCCCAAGAAGAATAATACCTAGCATTCAATAAATCCTTTATGAAAATTTAAAGTTATAATGAAATTAAGTATATTATATATCTTTTTGTCGTTGTCTGGTACCCGTAACACAAGTTCTTCGAGAACTTGTATACTTGAATGTATAAGTACAAGTTCTCGAATGAATGAATGAATGAATGAGAAATGTCAAAAATAATAGTTTCTTTATGCCTACTTTCATCGCCCACTTTCAGGCTCGGCAAAAACTGCGAGACTCGATTACACCGATTGTGGTCACCCATCCTTTCTAAAAATATTTGTATACCCACCCCCCACCCATCCATTCTAAAAATATTTGTATAGGTTTAGCTATTTCGTTCATTAATTCAATTATATCGTTATTATTATATATTATTATCTTCCATGTACAGACAGTAACCAGTTACGATAAGTATTAATTGTTAAGTATATAGCATAATAAATAATAGTGCAGCAGCAAGGGATTGCTTCTCTTGTCCAGATTTCTGCTTCATAATTATTATTTATTTATAATCGCAGTCAATTTACACATGCAGCGGTCACTCAAACTAAACACTAGAGTAAGGTACAATCTTAAGAAATTTATATTTTATTACCCTAATAAAAATATATAGAATGTTATCCTAAGGCAAACCTGACTGACTCATCTATCAACGCACAGCCGAAACTACTGAACGGATTTTTCTGAAATTTGGCATACAGATAGTAGTAATGACCTAAGTATAAAAGGAGTTTTGAAAATTCGACCCCTAAGGGGGTGAAAAAGGAGTAAAAATTTTGTATGGAAACCTAACTCCACGCGGACGAAGTCGCGGGCAAAATCTATTTCCTACATATAACTAAAGTCTTGGAAACTAACAAATTCCCTTTAAATAAATCTCATTGCATTAAAATAATATTATTTTCAAGAATGCATACAAAAGTATTCACAATGTTCTCATATACTAACTTGACGTGTAATTAATTTTTAAACTGTAGGTATTCAAGAAATGCGAAAGCGAGCTTTTTTCTGAGAGATTGTATTATGTTTACTTTAAATCTCCTTTATGTTCAGAGATTGACCAAACCTAACAAGTATTGATATACGAAGGTCACGGGTTCAATCCCGCAGGAAGCTCGTCTCATTCCTCTCCGAGTATCCGGAGACCGCAGGATATAACAGTTGGACTCACTTGCCGCAGCGGGGATGTTTATGCCGTGTCAAAGTTCCTCAAATATTCGATTAAAGATTTAACAAATAAAGGAAGTACTTACTTATTTTTTCTTAGATTTTTTAGAGATGTTTGATTTTGGGCCAGGTCTATGTACAGTACATGAGGTATAAAATAGGAAAAAAAATATGAGAATTTCATAAAAATAATTTGAAGAGTTTTTTATTGGGAGAACTCTATTTTTAGGGCTGCCATGACTGGCATGTATGTTTTGATTTGACTTTTGACGTAGTCGACAGTTTTAGGAAGAGACGTCTGCTTGAATGTCAAATGTCTTTCTTTGTCATGTCATGCCATTGTCTAAATAACATTCTTTGGACAATTCTTATCCAAGGAATTTGTAAGTATTATATACAACAGGAAAGAGTACTTCAAACTTTTTTTTCTTTTAATTCAATCAAAAATGATCTTTACTACTCAGACTTAAAGCTTATCACGTGCGCAATAAAAAAACCGGTCCCGGTGAGATAGCTATAAGTTATCCCTGTGTCTCGTTCTAACATGGAACCTAGTGTAGCCAGTTTATATCTTTCCTTCAATTTCAGGTTTGGTAGATTTTATGTGCGATATGGTGTATAAGAAAGAAACTCTAATAAAATCGGTTAAATATTATGTTATTCATAATCTGAGAGAGAAATGTAAAATAAAAATCACTAGTTATTTAGAACCTACCTACTAACCGATAATTAGAAATTTGTTATTTATTTTTTTGATATTTGCATTTTGGTTGAGTAAAATGGAAGAAATGAAAATAGAATAGTTGCAACACAAAACGCCGTGTATTTCCCTTGGAACATTCTAGATGTTCGGGTGACAATATGATATAAAAGGGAATATAGGAAATTTATATTATTTTACCTACCTTCATGATATTGTGAAGAGGAAACCATTGTATGTTTGTATGTTATTGATAATTTCTGAAACCAGACAGATTTGAGAAATTCTTTCACTGGTAGAAAAATTCTTAATCCCTGATTGCTTTATGTGCGCATAGTTACGTGAGAACCTCGCGGGCGGGCGGGCGACATCAGACAGAGTTATAATATTAGTAGGTAGGTTTATCTGTATAGGATGACTTATAATATAATAATAATATTTATGGACACTTCACACCACATCAATCTTGTCCCGTGGTAAGTTCTCGAAGAACTTGTGTTTAATTTTATAAGCTTTTATTTAGTTTTACCTGTCCCGTTGTCGGTCTGTAATGGATTCTTGCAAGTTAAATTTGATCCACTTTCCGGTTTCCGATTGAGTTGAAATTTTGCACGAATATGTAAACCGCATGACAATGCAATATTATGATGACGTGGAGCTGATCTGATGATGGAGCTGGAAGGTGGCCACATGAATTCCGAAATAAAACCACATAGTCCCATCGAATTTGGGCTCGTTTAGTTCGTCTTGACAAGTACTTTGATACTATATGGTAACCAGGATC
This sequence comes from Glaucopsyche alexis, assembly GCA_905404095.1. Taxonomy (NCBI): domain Eukaryota; kingdom Metazoa; phylum Arthropoda; class Insecta; order Lepidoptera; family Lycaenidae; genus Glaucopsyche; species Glaucopsyche alexis. The sequence continues at coordinate 7,726,787 of FR990043.1, read as the reverse complement.
TGATGATGGAGCTGGAATGTAGCCATAGGAACTCCGTAATTAAACGACGCAACCCCATCGAGTTTCGGCTCGTTTAATTCGTCTTGACGAGTACTTTGATACTATATGGTAACCAGGGAGCTAGAATATGGCCATAGGAACTCTGTAATTAAACGACGATGGGGTTCCATCGAGTTTGGGCTCGTATGATGCGTCTTGACGAGTATCTTGGTTGGCGTGAATATGCAATCAAATGAAAGGGCTTGCTGTGAATAACTCGAAAATCCAACATGGCGGAACATCCAAGATGGCCGCCAAGTCATTTTTATGCACTCCTACAATATGGGTATCAAATGAAAGGGATTGCTGAGAAAAACTCGAAAATCCAACATGACGGAACGTCCAAGATGGCCGACAGTCAATTTGAATGCAATCCTACAATATGGGTATCAAATGAAAGGGCTTGCTGAGAATAACTCGAAAATCCAACATGGCGGAATACTCAAGATGGCCGGCAAGTTATTTTTAATGCACTCCTACAATATGGGTATCAAATGAAAGGGATTGCTGAGAAAAACTTGAAAATCCAACATGACGTAACGTCCAAGATGGCCGACAGTCAATTTTAATGTAATCCTACAATATGGGTATCAAATGAAAGGGCTTGCTGAGAATAATTCGAAAATCCAATATGATGGAACATCCAAGATGGCCGACAAGTTATTTTTAATGCACTCCTATAATATGGGTATCAAATGAAAGGGATTGCTGAGAAAAACCCAAAAATCCAACATGACGGAACATCCAAGATGGCCGACAGTCAATTTGAATGCAATCCTACAATATGGGTATCAAATGAAAGGGCTTGCTGAGAATAACTCGAAAATCCAACATGGCGGAACACCCAAGATGGCCGACAAGTTATTTTTAATGCACTCGTACAATATGGGTATCAAATGAAAGTATGGTGTGTTGGGGTTTTTTGAGGTCCTTACTGAGTAGAGTAAAATCTCTAGGAGGTCTCCTTATTGAAGATCTTGACTGTACTAAATTAACCGGCAAACAACCTAGCAACAATGATTCGTTAAATGAGATGAACAGACTGAGAAACCTATCTAGCGATAACTAAAAAGTAAAAAATAAATTAAAAGTAAAAAACAAGCTTTTATTTGTATGCGCTAAAAAGAATAAAATATTTTTTCCTTTAAAACTTTTACTTTAACGTAATTACACAATTAATATGATATAAAATCTTGTCGAGAATCAAACAAATCAAAGAAGTAAATCAAGTAACTTGATCTGATAGATTTATGAGACAATTTATTAAATTGTGTAATTACGTTATAAGTTGATAGCAAAATATGGCCGGATTCGAACCAGCGACCGGCTTGGTCACCAACATACTCAACCACTAAGCCAAAGAGGTCGTCAAACTTTTAATTAGTGCAAAATATACTTTACCACGTGGTAGTGCTCATGATTACAAACTTTCCCAAAGGAACTTTTTATTTAATCCACCTCAACTTAACATTAGGTAGCGAATTAAATAATAATAAAAAACAACGGGTTGCACTCCGGGAGCGCCGGTAGAAGTGAAAAATTTCAAAAGTGGGGCCATTTAACTAGACAATTTTCTCCTTAGTGTTTTCACTATACGTCAAAACACTAAGGAGTACGTGGTAGAGCCATGCTTCGGCACGAATGGGCCGGCTCGACCGGAGAAATACCACGGGCTCACAGAAAACCGGCGTGAAACAGCGTTTGCGCTGTGTTTCGCCGAGTGAGTGAGATTACCGGAGGCCCAATCCCCTACCCTATTCCCTTCCCTACCCTCCCCTATTACCCTATTCCCTCTTAGAAGGCCGGCAACGCACTTGCAGCTCTTCTGATGCTGCGAGTGTCCATGGGCGACGGAAGTTGCTTTCCATCAGGTGACCCGTTTGCTCGTTTGCCTCCATATTTTATTAAAAAAAAATTCAAAATGGCCCCAAAATTTTCAAAAGTGGGGCCATTTAACTGGAGACACTTTTTTCTTCATAGTGTTTTCACCATACGTCAAATTTCAAAATGGCCCCAAAAATCTCAAAAGTGGGGCCATTTAACTGGAGAATCTGGAGATCTGGAGAAGATTTTGTATGAAAAAATATTTCGCGACCCCCCGACGACCTTTCGCTTTTTTATCATGTATGTATGTGTATGTTACAGTGTTATAAATATTCATTCCATACGTTTTATACGTCTCCATAATTAGGACTCAGATATAAGTACATATTATAGTACGTCTAACTCTAACACATTATTTTACAATTACATACATCGATTTATGGGTAGGTATATCCTTTTGTTAAAATTCTCTTACTTAATAAATCAATCTTTTTAATCTTTATTGTTTTTTACTAAAGTTATCTCGACCTCCGGCGACCCCCCTACAGAAGCTTCGCGACCCCCCAGGGAGTCGCGACCCACAGGTTGAAAAACACTGCTTTACAACAACAAAATAATTTTTCAAATAGGTCCATAAACAGCAGAGTAATGTTCAAAGATCTCTGTGTTAGTGTAAAATACTATTAGAAGTACCTTTTACATCATCATAATGTGATTATGTATGGTGTGATAGTGGTAGTGATGATGATGTTTACTCTAATTGACAGGGTGGCATATGCTTGCAGCTTGCAGTTCTTTAAACAACGCCGAAATCCCCAAACATGTATCTATAATGAGTCAGGAGTTCTGTTCTATACTTTTGGATCCAGGGTATACCTTGGAGCAAAATATTATTTTTTGATAGCATGTGCTTGGACTTCTTTAGAAAAAGTTGGAATCACCATAATATTATGTTTCCAAACTTCAACTAATTTGTCCCCAAATGAAAAATATTGTTGTCACCCTTGTTAAAAAGACACGGAGCGGTTTGTATTGTATCTCCCTCTCGGCACAGATTTGATGCCGAGAGCTCTTTCCAGTTGTATATAATACTTACAAATTCCTTGTTCTTATCTGATCCGCCATGTTTTATTTTACGTTGTGTTGCTCTCCTTGACGAAGTTATTTTAAATGGACATTGAAACGAAGTGAAATTAAATAAAATAAAGGATAGGAAACAGTTACTATAATATTATGTAGCTATATTTAGATATAGTGTACATAGTGCTGGCCCACGCCTCATACATTTCTAGAGCATCTCTTTTCTTCCGTTAATGTTGTTAATAGTGATATTTTCAACAAGTTATGTATCGCTTTGACTTCAGTTAGTGTGATTGATGTTTAAAACATAAACATAACGGACAGTTACGATTTGCAAATCGCAAAATATACCTGTGGGTGGATGAGAAAACATGTGCCTTCGTACATTTTATTACATTTTAAAATAATCGTATGTAACATAAATTATAGTAAAGGAGATCAACGTTCTACATTCTGTCAGTAGCTGTAAAATATTTAGTTGCTACGCAAGCTATAAGTATTTTCAGTGTTACATCTTTTCTTTCTGCAGAAAGACTAGACAAATCCACTCGTTAGCTTATTTAATATTCCTACATTCAGATATAACACAATGTAGGCATAATTTAAATCCTTTGATGTCAAATGATAATTTTTCTACAAGTTGAAATGAGAAATGCAGTGACTTGACTTGACTTGACTATAAAGTGAGGAGTGTTTTCATAAAATTTCTGTGTTACTAGCTGTAATAAATAAATTTCTGTGTTACTAGCTGTATGTAATAAATAAATAACTAAACAGGTAAACTGAACGCACCTACGATTTTATTTGACAGTCAAGTAACAAATTGAACACAGTAAACAGTTCGTATGGGAAAATTCAATCGTCGCTTTCAGTATTTTCTCAACAGTTGTTCCAATATCTCTCACCGTATTATGTTGTATTGTAAATTATGAATATGATGCAGTTCTTTTTAAAGTTCAATAAAATATTCCAGTAAGGTACGGCAAAAGTGAGTGCGGGACACATTGATAAGAGAAGATATCTTTTTTATATATTTGAAGTATACAAAGTTCGGGAAACTATGATTAAATTCGGAATATTATGCAACCAAAATTCGCAGTATGAAAATACCCAAATTCAATAAACATCTCGACGATAAAAAATAATACTTCGGGTCAACATTTATTTGTATGAAACATTTTGAGTAGTAATATATTTGTCCGTACAGCTTAGAGATATCTCTCGAAACATAAAAAGATCATTGAAGTTTATTACCAATAAAATGTTACAAGTGTTTGTATATGTAGGTAAATGAATAGGGAATATGCATAAAATATAAAAATAGCTTAAAATATAATAATATGATACTAGACTGAAAAATAAAGGAAATGGCGAAAAAAATTTCAATATCTGTTGATAAATGAGCAAGATATGAGCGGTCAAAGTTTGTAATCTATCTCTTTCTAGCAAAACGAAATTTAGTATGAACTTTCTATGAAAGTCGTGTTATGTGACGTCACGATACACGTCGGATCTCTCTGTCTAATAGACCACTTTAAACGTTCATATCTTCGTTATTTTTAATGATATCAAAAAACTGATTTTACCATACGGTTTACCAAACAAGATAGATTTATTAAAAAAAATAAAAAAAATACGTGCATATTCCCTAAAAAACCTCTGGGCCATGTTCGACCGAATAAAAATAAATGTATGTGCCTATAAATATTATACTTTAAATTAAGAAGTTATATGTACAAATAATTGCAAATCTATCGATTAAAATTGTGCTGTGATCGTAAAACGAAAACCACAAATTAAAAATGATAAAAAAGAACAAAAACTCAATTCGTACCAATTTTGTTACTAGGTATGCGGAAGACTGAACTATCGGATATATAATATTATAGGTAACTAAGTTTATGTTGCAAAGAATACAGTATAATTATTTGCTGTACAATTTTAAGAACATTATACGATATAGCTATATATTTATAAATAATATTACCCCACCAAACACATTTTCATGTAATGTGAAGTCAAGACGATACCATAATATTATCTATCTATTTCGCTACATTCGCTCGGGAGTAATATGAAAAATTAATGGACTGTTTTTCTGTTATACGTAGGAACTGTACTGTCTACTGTCCTTCCTACTGTCTGTAGGAACGAAACGACCAATCACTAAGCCATATAACTTATCTTAGGTGTAGTGTTTGTGAAGTTTGGCTTATATAGTTAAGGCGTGTAGAATTAGAAGTTTGGTAGAGTTCTGACTCTGGCTTGGTTTTACATGAGATCTGAATTTGACACAGATATAGATTAGACCACGGGGAAGACATGGACAACTTTTTGTCGCGGCAAAATGTAGGGTTTTCGTGAGATTTCCCTTAGCGCACCGAAATCATCTCTTAGTCTCTCTAGTCAAGTATCTAGTGATATTATAATTGTGTAGCACGCAACCAAAATAACAAAAATCCGCGCAAATAGAGAACGCATCGATACGCGCCGTGAAGAAAAATGTAAGGAAACCTGTAGGTACTTTTGAAAAAAATTAAAACAAATTTCCGAAGGCGAGTGTAACGTATATAATTTAATATAAGTGATAATAAAAAGTCGATCCACCAGACATAAGGTAGCCGAAGTTACAGTAAAACATACAATGTTCGCAATATTTTGCCATTATAGCAATTATGACTGCGTAAACATTAATGTACAAACTAAATGCACGGGCAATTTGTATGCGGCGTCAAGTCGTGGGGACGTTATTGCAACTCGCTTGAATTCATTAGCTTTTAGGCTGCGTTCACACCAAACTGACTGTCAGCCGCCGAATGTGAGCAGGCTCACTGTGAGCCCCAGTGTAAACGTGAAAATAAACGGTATTACGTTCACACTATACTGACAAATCGGCCGCCGAATGTCTGCATCTACGCATAGCGTAATAACGTATTGTCGGTTAGGTGTGAACGAAAAGGTGAATATGTATGGAAATACCATAAACTGCGTAACGCTCGCTCATTTTCGGCGGCTGACTGTCAGTTTGGTGTGAACGCAGCCTTAGTGATCAGCCCAAGTCGCTTAAGTGAAAATCGTCATCGGTCCCTCCATTAGCCATTACAGCTCTGATTTTGATTGCGTTTATACGACATTATGTAAAACAACTTGATAAATAAAATGTTTCGCACACGTTCTAGGTGTAATTTTAGGGTTCCGTACATAACGTGAAAACGGGACCCCGTTAATGAGACTTCGCTGTCTGTCCGTCCGTTTTTCACCAAACTGTATCTCCTTAACCTTTATATATTTCAGTAAATACTAAAAACAGAATAAAATAAATATAAATAGACTCTATTACAACAAACGTGCCATTTTGCACTGAACCCTTCGTGTACGAGTCCGACTCGCACTTGGCCCGTTTCTGTTCTTCCGTGTACAAATTGTTTTGAATATACATAATATCCCAAATTGATTTATTGCCCAATGCATGGTAATTCGCAATCATACTCGTCTCCTCCCAAACTCTACATTAAAATGTAGAGTTTTCTAAATATTGATAAAAAAGCGCTGATGATCATATTGGAATGTAAAAAATTACTAATTAATTTTGATTTAATGTCTCAATATACCGGTTATACGTACCTATTACAAAAAACTTGAGGTAAAGCTCTTTCGTCTTACATCATTGATTTATTGCGCAGCTTAAAATGTTTGCAACAAAAAATTATATTAGAGTCAATGCGGATCTATAGTTATAAAGTTAGTTGAAATAAAGCAGGTTTTATTTGTAATACGTGGTTTATTATATTACTGATATTTATATTATATAAAGACTAGCTGTTTCCCGCGTCTCCGCCCGCGTAAATATACTATCGAGTATCCTGCAGGAACACTGCACTTTTTTGGGATAACAAGTAGCCTATATCCTTCCCCCTACTCACGCAAAACTACTGAACGGATTTTGATGAAATTTGTTGTGGTAGTAGTTTTAGCTCTAGATTAAAACAGGATACTTTTTATCCCGAAAAAGTACAATATTTCCGTGGGATACTATATGTACTCGGGCGGATAACTTAGTTTCGTTAACTGCACGAATTTTGCTCACTGCTCTGCCGTTATAATATTTTAAGATTGTCTACGGTGCAGCGTTTTTCCTACAAACGCCAACGATACACGTTCAAGTACTTAGTTTGATTCAATAATATGAAATATCTTTACATCATAAGATAAACGGTAATCTTATTGTTGGATTAAGCTAAAATACGAAATTTTGCATTGTTTCGTAGTTCATGTGATTCGACAACTAATAATGATAACACTTTAACTGATTTCTGATCAACGTGTGTAGGGAAATTGTAATTTGTATGCCAAGTTTTTGGTAAATCGGCGGATAAAATAGTGTTTCCACTACTAGATAATAAAGGAAGAGGTAACACTACTGCTCCTATGAGCAGTATGCTGAGAGTAAGCACATTACTAGCTGTCCCGACAATTGTTGTTCTGCCTTAACTATGAACTGAATTTTCTTATAGTTTAAACTTCCATGAACTTATACGATTATTTTAAGATCAAAATTAGCGACATCGGTCCAGCCGTTCTCGAGTTTATAATGGTGAGACTAACGAACAGCAATTAATTTTTATATATATATAAGAGAAGAAGAATATAAGAAGAATAAGAAAGAGACGAGAAGAAAAAGATTTATACGGTTCCGTAGTTCACGTCTCGGAACCCTCATACTTTCGTCATGTCCGTCCGTCCGTCTTCGTCTTACCGTCCAAACGGTTATTCTAGAAACATAAAACTTTGCATGGATATTATGTGTATTTACCGTCAATAAAGTGCTAAACAAAATCACGAAAATTTTTTGGGATACCTCCCCTACGCGTAAAGTGGGGCTGATTTTTTTTTCGCGTCTACCCCATAGTGTAGGGTATCATTAAATATGTATTTTAAATAAATCGAGAGATTGCTTAAACATTTTTTTTTATTTAGGTATCCGTTTGCGAGATATTCAACTATAAAGCGCATTTTTATATAGGATGTGTCTCGCCTCTAGAAGCTAAGCGGCTGGCTCAAAGAATCTGAAAAGATTCATGATGGTATTCCATGTGATGGACTTTGAAGAAAAATTATAACGGCTTAGATAACTGTTAGCTCAGGAGTTATAATTATCTAACTTGTAAAATGTGCTTACATGGAAAACTTCGTACATTATTTAAAAAAATAACTTGAGAGGTGTCAAGAGACACCCGGATGGAACGAAGTTCCTTTCCATTAATTAGTGAGGGAATTGTAATAAATTTTTATTTTATTAATTATGTATAATATTATTGATGATATATCATGATGTTATAATTATATATAACTATATTATAATACATAATATAAGATATATTATTGTAATATTATATATTATATGTAATAGTATATATAGTTGTAACTTGCTTTCTGCGAGAGAGAGAGAGAGAGACAGACAGAGAAACACGCGCATGCCGCTGTTGCCGCACGGCTTGCAACTATAGCAAAAAGTGTCGTTACAGCTTTTGCTCTTAATTTTTTCCGTCTAGCCCCCTTTCGCAACGATAAGGAACATTCCAAAAAAATTAAACCGACTTCCAAAGTAAAAGTACACAAAAAAGTATGAAATAAAACTTATTTTCTAAATAAGGCCCCTTCAAATTTGGCTACAATTTTAACTATGTCTCTAGTTCTCTACTCAATCTTCTTAATTTTGAAGTCGATACCAGCCCAAACAATATCCTATACTCACGTTCAAGTTTGCTGGTACCGACTTCAATATTAAGAAGATTGAGTGAAGCAAAATCTTACTTTTTGGTAGCATATGCTTGGACTACTTCAGAAAAAGTCGATATCACCTTATGTATCCATATAAATTTCGAGGAGTTCTCTCGATCCCTCATGGATCCCATCATCAGGTCACCATTTTTTTTAAAACGAGGCCAACTTGGGATTATACCCTTTACATAAAAAAAAATTGAAAATCGGTCCACAGACTAACAACAAAAAACTATGTGGTCTAACATACAAAAAAAAAATTACTGCCGAACGTATTACCGCCTCCTTTTTTGGAAGTCGGTTAAAAAATATCGAAGTAATAAATTCACTACCGAACCCTTTTATATATTGCTTGAAATGCACTTTGCCAGTTTTTTTTATTAAAGGATATTTATATGTGATTGTGTATTTGTGCTTGATTGAAACGTTAAAAATGTTCCATAAACAAAATGCATTCACGGAAATCGTTTACAAACGATTTGTAAATATTATTTGTTTAAACCATGTTTACTTTTTACAAATTACCATTCCATATTGTTTTAGCACGCAATTAACAATTTAGGGACTTTATTTGTTTTTTTCTTGCTTCTATTCTTAATTATCTCTTTTTTATAGCTTTTGATTGTGTGATAGGGAAAGAATGTTTGAACCCCATTTGACCTTTTTTAAATTACAACTCAGTTAAAGTAGTTATACAGAATTTAAAACAGCACTCTTTTTTATTTAAAAATATAATCAAAACTTTACGCAATTTAAAAGTTATTAATAATAAATTAATTAGAAAATCAAAAATAAACATTAAAGTTAAATTAATTTAAAAACGAGCTAGTTACTAATCGATCAAAGATTTGTCCAAATATTTGTATCCCCGTCATGGGAACAGTAAATAGTGTTTAGTAAATAGGGGTAAATAGTAATTAAATAATACGGCGGGTGCGCGGGAAGGCGCTCGCTGCGGATGGCGGACGGCGATGCCCAATTGCCCACTCCGACACAGAGTGATGCCGCGGAGAGACGCATCCCGCACGTCCCGCACATCCCGCACGTCCCGTACATCCCGCGCGCACAACATGACTCCACGTCGTACTAGAGTCTCTAGTGTCAGTGAAGTGCTCTTATTTTTGGAAGGATAAATTAGTGTTGTGATATAGACGTGATAATATGAAACGATGAATATCAGGAGGAACCAAGTCGAGAAACGGACTAATCGGAAACGAAAGGTTAGTTTTAAAAAAGTTAGTAAAACTAACTTTTAAGTATTATTATTGACTTGCTATAAATAATATGTTCGTACATTAAAAAAATTGTCGTAGTTTTACATTACTTGAGAACTTTGTTTAAGACAGTAGACCTGACACTTGTTGAATGATGTAATGCATATACCAGACCATAATATAAATCTTTATTTACTTCAAAAAGTTTAATGTCTTAATAATATATAGAATTATAATATAAAGACATTTGAATTTCAAAAGATAATCTTAAATATTGGATATGATGTACTTTACTTGTGAACTCATTTTAGATTTTCGAAAAAACTGCGGGTAGTTTTTAAAATTAAAAATCTAAAAAAATAGTAACAAAATAAACAATAGTCAAAAGTATAGTAAAATTATAATAGTATATTATACTCAAAGGCATGTCTGTAATATATTATGCAGTACTTAAATAAAACAGCGCTACTCTATTTTTCTTTAGCTTCCGTCGATACGATTTGTTACTAATATTACCGACTATGTTGTAAAATACATTAAAAATCTAATAACGTGATATTACACTAAGGATTATTATAGAGAAAACGGTGTTAAAAATAATAGGTAGGTATATCTTTGAGATCTATAAATATGTCTTTGAGAATACGGAAAATAAAGAAAATTCAAGACAATATTAAGTATTTTTCCCCTCTATTTTAAATAATACTTAACTTGTGAAATTAATGATGTAAAACTATTCATTTATGGAATCATAAATGAATTTCCCTATATTAATTTAATCGTGAAGAAAATCTGACAACTGCTACGAACATGTAGAGCTACGAGGGCGTCATGTGCATTTATCTTTCACAGCAATGTAAACAGTAGAAAATTGGTTAAAAATATGTATGTAACGTATTATTGTCGCCGTGTCGACGTTACATTCGAAAATCGCGTATATCGGTGCCCGCAAGCCATACGAAAACGCTAAGAATCTCGCGTGTAATTTTCGCGCCATGACGTCGGTCAAATTTTGGGTTCCGTCCCCCAGTAATAGAAACCTTTGTGCGTCATTTCCGTACGCTGATTCGCACGTCATGTTTCACGATCATAAATACATCATTATATAGACATTCTGTGGTCGGCTGGTAGTGGCTGATGCTCTGAGGGGCAATTCTGCTAAATAAAGCCAGCATTAATACAATTACAATCAAGTCCCGGTACGCTTATACTCCCAATAGGTGTTTTTATGAACGTTAAACCAACGTGAAACGCGCTCTGATTGGTCGAAACGTTATAAAATCCGTTCACGGTAACATGACGCTACACTTTCAATCCAAACAAAGTAATATTGACTGTTTAAATTGTTACTTTAAATACGAGAATTGAGGTTCTGATATCCTGTCACATAAAGGTATATTTGCACATACTTTGTTTTAGTTTTGTAACATAAATTTGCCATCAAACGATCTTACTAATATTATAAATGTGAAAGTTTGTGAGGATGGATGTTTGTTCCTCTTTCACGCAAAAACTACCGAACGGATTTCGATGAAATTTGGTATAGTAGTAGTTTAAGCTCTGGATTAAAACATAGGCTACTTTTTATCCCGGAAAAGTACAGTATTCCCGCGGGATAACCGATACTATATTAACGCGGGCGGAGCCGCGGGAAACAGCTAGTACTCCATAATATCATGTGCGTACTGCGTAGGTACGTACAGCACTACAGATATTACATTACATAAACGTCGCTCTACATTTTCACGAAATTTTACATAAACGACCTCTTTATGTCTATATTATATAGATCATAAATGTATTAGCAAATTGGTAACTAAAATAAACACTTACGAAAGAAATAACTATGATAGGGCAGTGAATGCTTTGCCGGGTAAAAAAATAAATACTTGTAACTTGGGCTCTTTCCATGATTAGGTATTTACAAGTCAAAAAAAACTCTCTATTGGTTTAAATATTTCTTGCAGGCTATTAGGTACATTGAATGTCCTGAACAATGTAGTAGGTATTACTAGATGCCAGCGACTTCATTCGTGCTAAAAGAAATCTCGTAGGAACCGTACATTTTGCTGCGATAAGAATCCCGAGCCTTATTATTGGTAACTACCTATTACCATACCAAATTTCTTTAAAATCCGCTCAGAAGTGTAAGTGTAGTGAAGTGCGTAAAAGAGTAACAAACATCCATACATACAAACTGTTGCACTTACAATATTAGTGTGGAAGAAATAAAGTACATAATAAAATTCTGGGTTTATAGAGCCAGACTTTCACTGTAAAGTTTATTGTTATTTTTGTATAGAAACCTTTTTTGGTTTACTTTTGTACAATAGATTTAAATTACATTTGTACCTATCAGTTACAACTATCCGCTACTGCAGGAAAATTAATATTATTTCTGTAACATTTTCCTACAGTTTGTACGGCTAATAGTAATTTTTTAATTAAAGTGCTCAATTACGAGTGGAGATGACACTTTTTGTCGACAAGAACCCTTAAAATTCACGCTGAAAACTTTGTCGATCGAGTTTAAATTAACTGCAGTCAAATTAAAAAGGGTTGTAACTTTGTAAAGTGAAGGAAAAGTGTAAGAAAATAAAATAACATATTTTACTACTAGCGGAAACCGGTTTCTGGGTTAATTTTAATTCTGTTGTTATTTACTGAGCTGTATTAATAAGCTGTTGGTTTCCCAAATTAAATAAATAGAATTTCATCATCAAATATTAATTTTATGAAATATCTGTGACTAATACAGATACATGACTAATTTCACATAGGTACACATAATACGACTCATTGATAAGCTAAAACAGACTATGGACTTGACAGATGACTTTTTAGGAATATGAAGAAAGGATGATCAACAAAGAGGATATCAATTCTAAGAATTGATTGATACGTGATATCTTCACATTTTTTTAATTTATTAATTTCTGGGTTTCTTATTGATTAAAAGCCTTCTAAGTTCTTACCAATTTCGGGGGCATTATTGTGTTGGTTATGTCCATATTGTAATAAATAAATTATTATTTTAATATTAAAAAAAAATGTAACTCCTGAATTAAACAGTGAGCGAACTAATTATGATGAATTATATATAGCTAAGAACACTTGATCATGTCAAATTTTAAACGAACAAAAAAACAAGATAAATGTCGGTTCATCTCTTTGGGAGCTACGATGTCGAAGGCACGGACATACACACACCTCTGTTTTCTTTGGGGGTTAATTACACTCTTTTACTTCCACTTTTGCTACGTCTGTAAATTGTAACTAAACTCGGTGTTAAGAATATACCTAATACATAATATTAATACTTTTGAAATAATTCAGGATTAACAAATCCCTACGTCATATTTCCCTTTCTTATTAGCTTTTCTTACTCGTCCATTTTCGTCTCATTGGAAGAAAACTATTATAAAAAGTTAAGATTTTTTTACTACGAGGAGCAAACTATATTTTCAGTACGTAGGGCTAAACTTTTTGATTATTGCGCCAGAAGTTATTAAATACTCGTAGACGGTGATTTAATTTAAGAAATCAAAATCTCATCGAGATTAAACGGCGAGATTAGTTTACAAATTCTCTTGGATACAAACAAGTAAATCTTAACTTACTAAAAATCTAACTGATTTAGTCTTGTATTTAACTTTATAAGGTTAATGACTTTTTAAATATATCTAATAAGTCTTATATTTACCCGACAAAAGGGTAATGATTTTGGTAGTCTATGTATGTATGTATGTATGTTTGTTCCATTGTACCGCCTAAACTACAGATTTGATTTCAATAAGTGTCAATAGACTCGTAATAATAACCCGTGTGACATATAGGCTGCATATTTTGCATAGGTAGTTGGGTTATCGTTTTTAACTTTTGTGATTATATTATTTGTCGATCGAAACGTAACCGTAACGTAACGTAAAAGTAATAGGCAGCATACAGATGCACGTTATTAAATAATACAAGTTCTAATTATTACAGGCATCGTTACCGTCGAATTTACAGTCGCAAAAAGTCGGTCAGCACTAGGCTAATTGGTGAAAGCCTGGAGCATATGTGATGGCTATTTACATACCACAGGAAAGTTCCACCACAAGACAGTTTACTGGTCCACATACACTGCACCAGCTGCGGTTTCACATCCGTAAATTGCGCTAATTTAAAACAGATCATAATATATTCTGCGCAGATATTAATGTAAATGCAACTTCTTGGGTTCTTCTAATCAAACCCGTTCACCATTGGGTTCGAGACGACGCGACGCTACTTTACAATGGGTTCGATTTTTTCTACGTTCTTGGGTTCAATTTTTAGGAAATAGGTCGATCCTATCCTATCAACATAATATTAAGCTTGAAATACTTTATTTGAAGTTGATTAGTTGTTAATTAAAGTCGTAAAATAGAAAAAAGTTGATTATATTTGCGGGTTAATTATTTAACGATTAAGGCCCACTTGCGCAGATCTGGATTGAAGTTAACCCTGGGTAAATTTCATATTCTCTCTCGTTCTTCATATTTATGAAAGAGAAGGCATGATGTTTTAAACCAGGGTTAACTTTAACCTAGACCTGCGCAAGTATTTTAAGTTACTGAACTTAATGAATATTATATTAAACCCTTTTAAAACTCATTATAATCTTATTAAAATAGTTTATATAGAGCTAGAAATACTTGACATAAACTTAATTAACTTTATTAAAGTCTTGACAATCAAATTGTCATTTAGGATTTTTTTATGATTTTAATAATTTTACGTTAACTTTAACAAACGAGGCTTTACTGGGAAATCCCTAGGCTAGTAATTCTTTCTTGCATTTTATTTTATTTTAGAGTTAGTTTGGCATGTGATTGGAATAGAAAGGTTTTGTACAGTGCTACTAACGTCATTAACCCTTAAAAATATATTACCTAGCTTTATTTCTTCACTTGCTTAGAGCAGTTTTTTTTTATTTATCTTATCGTGTACCAGCTTTTGCTCGCGATTTCGTTCGTGTGGACTCAAGAAGTCCTAACAGATGTCTACCTCATAATAACTATCTCATTGCCAAATTCCAGCACTATTCGTTTGGTGGTTAATATTTCACCCCTTTAATTTCACCCCGAATTTGAAAAAGGGTAAAGTAAATGTTCAATCATATGCATTTAGGTATTAGCCTGAATATTTAATTTCGTAGAATTTTTACCATATAAATTTTCAACCCTTACTTTACACATTCAGAAGGTAAATTACATTCTGAAATACGTATAAAACGAAATGTTTTAAAGGGCATGAATCTCAATTTTCTCTGAAAACGGTGCAGATTCAAAGATTTTCCATACAAACTTTCAACCTTTGACAATTTATTACGAAGAACAAACAGCTATTGATTGGCGGTTAACAAATACTGCAATCAGATTTTTAACGAATTCTATTTGTCAAACAATTAACACCCGGTTTTTTAAGCACATCATAATTCACACCTTTGTCTGATGCGCCCATGGGCGTATACAATGTTTTCCAATCAGTATCAATTGAAACCAAAATAAACGAAGAAACGGTAACAAAAATAAATGGAACCAATGACAATGAATATTTTCTGAAAGAAAAAATATATGTACTTCATAACAGGAATAATTATGCTATTATTTTCCTAATGAACAACAATCGGCTGAAAGTATTACCATGAAATTTAGTATGCAGAGTATTTTGGGAAAGAAAAATCGATCAAGCTAGGACTTATTCCTGGGAAACTGCGCAAGTTAAGTAAATTTATATAATATTATGTTTTATCTTTCGTAGTTCAACAATGTATCAATAATTTCGACTAGGTATAATATGTCAGTCCGATTGGCAGTTTGGGATGTGTAATTTTTGCATTGCGGAATGTGTAATTTTGTGTTTCTTTTTAACCGTCTTCCAAAAAAGGAGGCGGTTATACGTTCGGCTGTAAATAGGTATATTTTTTATTTTTTTTGTATGTTATTTATCTATCTGTGGACCGATTTTTAAAATTATTTTTTTGATGTAAAGGGTATAATCCCAAGTTGTTCCCGTTTTAATAAAAGTGGTGACCTGATGATGGGATCAATGAGGAATCGAGGGAACTCCTCGAAATTTATATGGATACATATGATGATTACAACTTTTTCTGAAGAAGTCGAAGCACATGCTACCAAAAAGTTATATTTTGCTCTAAGGTATACCCTGGACCCAAAAGTACAGAACAGAACAGACTATTAATTTTGAAGTCGGTACCAGCAAATTTGAACGTGAGTTCTATAAAATATTGTTTGGGTTGGTATCGACTTCAAAATTCAAAAGATTGAGTAGAGAAATGGTTAAAATTTTAGCCGAATTTAAAAGGGGACTTAGAAAATAAGTTTTATTTCATACTTTTTTGTGTATTTTTACTTTGGAAGTCGGTTTAATTTTTTATTTAAAAATAATAATTATTCTACCAGAGCTCCGAGCAATACTCTGTTACTGAAATTAGTACACAAAAGAAATGTTGAAACAGTTCCCTTTGTTTGTATCTTAGGCTCTCGATGTTTCTATTACTAAATAATGATAGGTTGAACTTTCCAATCGGTTATTATGGATTGATTAGGGTGGAGGCGTAGGTTGGAATTGCCGGCTAAGGTAACCATTACGGTTTTGTTACACTTAAACGGTGACGCGAGTGCTCCATTATCGTCCATCTGCGTGTAATCACTGTTATAAACCAGTGTTTGCAGTTTTAAACCGAGATAGATACCCGAGTATCCTATAATAGATTTAACTTGTTAATTTAATTGTTTGTAACTATTTTTGCCCGCGGCTCCGCCTGCGTAAATACAGTATCCCTCGGGAACACTAAATTCTGAGCCTAAACTACTACCATACCACCCAAGAGTAACAAACACCCTGTATAGATATTTGTTACTCCATCCTCACAAACTATATTTTGTAATAAGTTATTCAATAAGCGATATATACGAGTATATACATATCTTTATTACCTGTTCTAAATGTCTTTCCGTATGGATGTATGGATAGATGGATGTTACTCTTTCACGCAAAAACTACTGAACGGATTAAGATGATATTTGTATAGCAGTAACCATAGTTTAAGCTCTGGATTAAATCAGGCTACTTTTTATCCTAAAAAATATAGTATTCCTATATTTACGCGGGCGAAGCCGCGGAAAAAAGCTAGTAATTAATAAACCTTAACCTGAGAACTAAGAGTTTGTATAGTTAAAGACGATTAAGGCTTAAGATTACTTATAATATATTTTTAAACATTTTCTTCGATCCGAAAAATGTGATAATCAATTTTAAAACCCGGATGGTTGTAACTTAAAAATTGCCTAAACCAAACTGTATTTAAACCTTCTATGAAATTCTATTAAGAGCTCAACGCTTTAAGAAGTTCCTGAAGGACTAACAGAATCAAACAATCATAGACATTTGTTGAACTAACCTCGTTCCCCCAGTATATCTTATATAGGTAAATTTAGAGATTATACCTACCATCTATTTTTTTTAAATGTTTTAAAAAGAAAGGACCTAAGTTATTTGAATCTTAAGTAAATCTCTGTCATTAATCACATCATATGTAGATGTAGATATAAAACTAGATATTCGATATTTAGCGAAAAATGTATTACCCACTTAAGTATTATTATCTACCTAATTTCTTGCAGATATATATTACTACTAAAGTTTTTTATAGGATGAATAAGAGTTACATTTATAAGTGCGATGGCAGCTAAGTTATAAATATATTTATGTATAATATTGTAAATTACTACATCTAATGAATTGCATTTATATATTTTGACTTCGACGCTAATCATGTTATGTTATGAAGTTCTTATAAATCTGATACGCTGCGGTTGGTTAGTATAATATGGTACTTAATCGAGAATAAAGTAGTATTACCTACTGCGTATGCGGTATGCGAGTATGCGAGTCAGATGTAAGTGGATGTCCTGCCGTGAAAAATGCCTATGTCGAAACACTCACTTTACATAATATTTACGAAGTGTTAGATGATCGTAATCTTTATTATAATAAATGACCCTATTATATTTCTTGTCCTTATCTGATCTAATGTGGAATACGTACGCGCAATTCCATGTGGAGCTTGGGTCGTTGACATACAGTAGGTAAACCTAAGTATGTCACGCACTTTGGGAATATGCCAGGTTAGATTTTTTGATCTAGCTAGAGATATGTAGATTGTAGATGTAGGAATAATCATATTATTCTGCGTGAACATCGCATTTAGCATGCACCTTCTGTTAAAATGTTAACTTGGGTATTTATTTGACTGTTGTTATGTTTTCTTAGTTCTTCAGTGTATTCGTCAGGAAATGCCTTCTTGTTTTTATTTATATACTATCTGCTCCACTAACTGTTGCTGTTATGATGTACAATTTTCTTTTCTTCTCTATTAACATAAAATATTCATTTATATTTTATAGATATCAATATAAGGAATACATGAAAGGAAACACCTCGTCTAGGATCTACATTCAATAAACCAATATTTTTGCGCTTGTGTATAGGTATTTATATAGCAGTGCAGTGGTGCCTAAACTTTTAAGGTAACGAAACACCAAACAAATCTATTATTTTATGGAACCCCATATGGCGGGGAGGAAGGGTTCTGTGCCCTTGTCTGAGCTGAATTTTTGCTAATTAGGTAGGTAGGTAGGTACTTGCATATATACATATTATGTCGCGTCGTTTTCGCAATTTCAAATTATTGTTACCGCATGTTGTAACCGAGAGTGTAATTTTGGCGGAACTGATGACTATTCCACGAAACCTCTAGGTTCTGCGGAACGCACTTTAGGAATCCCTGGGCTATAGGTATTCTTGTGTATATTCGCTGCCAAACTCTAATCGAAATAAAACTACGAAGGCTTAGAACCCAAATAAACTGCTCAACAATGGCGTTTTACTCCTACTGTAAATAGCTACTAATTAATATTCATGTTAAAGGACGCATGTTAGAGTCTAACTCGGCCACCGCCAAACTTTTCCTGTAAAAACTATACCTAAGGTGAAAACATAGTGAAAATACAAGACCGCGTGGGGTAACGGATTTTTTCGACAATGTACTATCAGGGAATTATATCCATAGGCAAGTTGGCCAGTGTCTACTTTATTTGTCACTAGCCTTAATTGGGCTATGGTACGTTAGTAATATATATTCTTTGGCTATGGGCCCTATGTTACTCACGGGGCTGAAAATATACATAACTCATTATTTTTTCGTACTCAATTCATACGAAACTTCCTGCAAATATGTCCAAAGAATAAAAAACATATAAACTTTTATCCCCTATATTAGCCCTTTGGGGGTTCAATTTAAAAAAAATCCTTCGGATGCCTACGTCATATAAGAAATACGTGTGCAAAATTTCAAAAGGTTTGGCCTCTGCGTTGATACATCAGTCAATCAGCTTTGCCTTTTATATATGTCCCGTAAAATTGTAAAAACCGTTAGATTGTAATGTATACTAGAGAGATTATAATATGTCGACACATTGTCCAAATAAAAATTCTCGTATTCAAAGTAAACTTTCATTTTACTTTGATTGGTGAAGCGACATGTTATCATGAACAGATTTTATGAAGTTTCGACCAATCAGAGCGCGTTTCACGTTGGTTTATCGTTTACGAGGATACCATTTGACAGTTTCAGCGTATCGGAACTTGATTGTAATTGTATTAAGGCGAAAATATACGTAGATGACGTCACAGATTCGGGCGTGGCCTAACACTTCCCGCCGCGCCACCCGCATACACCCCGCAGCGCACGCGATCTCCGCGCCGCGGCCCGCGACTCAAATTATAAACTGAGGAACGGCCCTTTTATACGACTTTAGGATTGATTTAAATGCAACTTGAAAATATTAATTTATTTCTGGTCTGGGAGCAAAGAAAAAACGTAGAATGTATTAGCCGCTTTTCCTTCTTCTGTAGAAGCCGGTCGAGGTTATTCCCGAAATCTGGAAATTATTTGGTAGGCAATGCGGCATCCAACCAATCATATTTGACTTCATTTTCCACCTCTACGCCCACCAAAATGCAATACTTAGTGCTATTGACAGAATCACTAAAATATCCGCTAGGTGTTTTTTCGCTTTCCTAAAAAAGAAGTTTCATATCGACGCTTGAAAGGTAAAAATGCCTAAGCGACAAAAATACCGAAAATGAGTTTAAATATCAATGAGTTTGTATTTGTTTGCGTCGATTGGTCTAATCGTCGTCTTCCTACGACGATTTTTTTGTCGCTTAGATATTATAGTGAAATTTATACAAAATCATGAATGTTATGTTCACTAAGCGACAACAAAAAGCGATTTATAAAAAAAAATCACTTGGATATTTTGAAGAATTTTAAAAATCAACTTAGTCTATTTTTATGTTTTTACTTTTTTTGTTTGCACAAAAATATTTTTACTTGTTTAAAAAATTCTTTTCGTGGACACTTTGTACATTTTCTTCATACAAATTATTTGTGAATTGTCCTTACAGTGCATTTAATTTGATACCATTATTTTACGAAAGTGCAACTTGTAGAATTTTACCCACAGTGAAATAAAACAATATTGGCGTAAAGATAGTTTTACATATTTGACACAATAACTATTCGTGCTATGTAGATATTTTTATTTCAAACTTTTGTTTTTAAGTATGTCGGTTAGATATTTTTTTTGGTTCCCTATTTTTTCGCATAAAATCATATGTCATAATTTTACTTGGCATAATTTCATTTGACCTAATAGTAGTTTCGCATAGTATTCATTTGGCATAAATTTCTTAGCTTAATTTTTTTTCGCATAATTACTAATAGCATAATAATTGTTAGGTATACTTAATAAAAGGCATATTATATTTTTTACGCATTATATTAATTAAGAATAATTATATTTTATGCTTAATATTAAAAAGCATAAATATAAATATGCGTTTAATTACCTTATCCGTGTTTTATTATGTCCTTCCATTTTATGCATATTTGTACCTTGTGACAGAATTACTTAAATTTATTATGACAAAAAATATGCCTAACGAGTTTATGCCAAAAAGCAATTATACCAAAGTATTATTATGACAAGAAAAAATATGCCTTACGAGTTATGCCTCATTAAATTAGGACAAAAAATATTAGTCTAAATTATATTTATGCCTAATGATGTAGTATGCCAAGAAACCATTAAGTATGCCAAAGTTATAGTATGCGTAACAAAATTATGCCAAGAGAGGTATGCCAAATGAAATTATGACAATTAAAATTATGCGAAAAAAGGGGATACCTTTTTTTTCTTTGAAATGTTCAAGAATGACGAAAAAAAATGTAATTTTTTCCTGTACCCAAAATATTATCTTACGTCGCTAAGATACAATACGAAATCAAAAATGTCGCATGAGTATCAATAAATAGTGTGTGTGAACATAAATGAACGCAAAAATTGCTAAATATATTTCTATATTTATGCGCCTAATGTTTCGCTAGTTAGTCCTGTTGGTAGTAGTAAATATCAATATACTAGGTTAAGGGAGTAAACTTTGCGCACATACTTGGACATAATAAAATAGCTCCTAAAGCTGGTCTATTTTCAATTAAACTGGCAACAGTCACTGAAATCGGCGTGGTTTCATTATTATTCCTTTTTTAAGGTTCCGTAGTTCATGTCTCGGAATCCTTATAGTTTTGTCATGTCCTTCCGTTCGACCGACCGTCCGCCCATCCGTCTGTCCATCCAAACGGTGGTGCTTGAAATATAAAACTTTGAATGGGTAAGTTTATTTATCACGTCAACATAATGCTAAAATAAATGAAGATAATTTTTGGGTACACCTACACGAAAGGGGGAGATATAATTAGGTACATAGATATTTTAAGAACATTAAGAGGTTTCTGAGATTATATTTTGATGCGCGACCCATTTCCATTTGCCATTGTCCATTTGCGCGATATTCCACTGTTAAGCGCATTTCTTGTTAAAATACGGCGTCCCCCCTCTAAAAGCCAAACGGCTGGCTCTAAAAATGTGGAAAATTCATGATGGTAATCCATGTAATAAACTTTGAACGAAAACTACAACGGTCCAAAAAACTTCATAACTTCAGGAGTTATAGAGACTTAAATTGAATCAGTTTAGATGAAGATATCTGATACAGAGCCTACAGATTGTCCTTGTCCATAAAACATCCTAATCTTATAGAGAAGATTAGGATAATTTAGATGATATTTCTGCTACTGTCAATGCTTTCAGCGCAGTCTATCAAAACAATCACACTGCGCTGAAGGCACTGACAGCAGCAGAAAGAAGAAGGGGCATTTTTGTATGGATCCCGTTCCCACTACTGTAGCACTACAAGACATATATCAAATGAAAGGACTTAAAAAGCGTGTAATTTTTTTGTATGACGAAAAATCTCTAAACCATGGGAGAAAAATGTTTTAACCCAAAGGTGAAAAAAAGTTAAAAAATCATTCTGTATTATTACACCATTTCATAGTGTTGCTAATAAGGAACAATTTTTGGGAAGTAATGGTATACAGCAAGCTTCAGAAAAGTGTTATATTTTGATAAATTGCCTCTGTTTATAATATTTTGATAAATTTTGATAAATGATAATAAAATGATAAAAATAAGCTCTTTCCTCAATTTTGTCGCACATAATTACATTATGGAAATTGTTTCTTACTTGCGATACTATTGAAAGGATGTATTTTTTTCATAATTTATGAGTTCCAATCCTGTCTAGGAAAATTGAGTTATTAAAAATTTTCATGTTTCAAGAGTTTAAGTTTTCATCAAGTCGGACTCGATATTCCGTAGGGCTAAATTGCTATTGCTAATTTTTTTTGACTTCCTTTACAACGCCCAGAAGTATAATTTACCATGTACTATATCTTTTTTTTCTGTACCTAATCGTTTGAAAATTATTTTTGCTATTTAATTATATGTATTTCAATATTTTATCTGAATTATTTGATTTTACATAAACCACTTTTCCAGGCCAGGATTCAAACCCGCAAATTAGGAATAAAATACATTTTGTATTATTGCGCCATTCGATAGCGTTGCAAGTAAGAAACAATTTCCAGAAGTAATTATGTGCGAAAAAATTGAGGAAAGCTTATTTTTAGTATTTTATTATCATTCCATACATTTCATCAAAGTATGAGGCAGTTTATCAAAATATAACACTTTTCTAAAGTTTAGTGTATACCATTACTTTCCAAAAATTGTTCCATAGTAGCAACACTATGAAACGGTGCAATAATACAGAATGATTTTTTTAACTTTTTTAACCTTTAACCCTCATTAACTTTTTTCTCCCATGGTTTAAAGGATTTTCGTCATACAATAAAATTACACTTTTTTTAAGCCCTTTCATTTGATATATTATGTCTTATAGTGCTACAAGGATGGGGACTTTTTGCCCCTTCTTCTTTCATCTAAATAAGTTATGGCTTGTGTTCAAACGCTAAACATGCTAGGACGAGACAACAGCATCAGCCTGGTATGGGTTCTAGGCAACGGCAACATCTCCGGCAACAAAACCGCGGATGAGCTGGGTAGGCTTTGGGCCAATTGTGTCACGGTGTCATGCCCAGAATCGGTATTTGGAATATCTCCCAGCACTACTAAGAGAGAACTCAAGGAATGGGGCCGCAGCTTAAGTATAAAGCAATGGGCTGCAATCCTAGGCCTTGAGTTTTTATACTTCTATACTTTTTATTATTTCAAGATCAAAATTAGCTCGTTTTAGTAACTGCAATTAATTTTTATAAACAAGAAGAAGGAATATATTGTCAGTTAGGAGCAAAAATTTACAATGTCATTGAATAATAAATTTACTAAGATAACTTTAGCCGTAGAAAATTCTTAATGGATTCAACATTTATGTAACTTATCTTGTTTTATTTTATAAACTCTAAGGCCATTTAGATGAATACTCCTATATATTTTTTTTGTTTGGAATTAGTTATTTCTACCTGTTACTACAGAAAATTTACCTTATTAATTTAATTTATTTAATATTTATATAATAAGTTTACCAGAGGCCCAATCCCCTATCCTATTCCCTTACCTATCCTCCCCTATTACCCTATTCCCTCTTAAAGGGCGGGCAACGCACTTGCAGCTCTTCTGATGCTGCGAGTGTCCATGGGCGACGGAAGTTGCTTTCCATCAGGTGACCCGTTTGCTCGTTTGCCCCCATATTTCATAAAAAAAATGTATCTATAGCTTATCTATTTTTACAAGTTGCTGAAAACCTTTAAAATAAAATTTAGGCAATTTTACTTGCTATTACATAACTTTCGTTGATAGCTTAGATAATTTTACCTATTTTTCGAATTAGGACTTTTTTACCTAAGCGACATAAACTGCCTGTAATTCGAAAGCTATATGATTCGTTTTAATATCAAAAATTGCTATAAAAATAAGATACACGTTGTATTTTATTGATATATAGATGTATGTTAAAACCATCTAAATCCGACTATTTTGTGATTTTTAATGATTTTTTTTTTCTAAAAATTTTAACTTTAAATCACTCTTCTATAAAGTTTACTAAATTTATGCGTCATATGTGTCTTTTTTAATTATTATTTCTTTAATTATTATTTTTTATCAATTATTATTATTTAAACTGGAAATATCATAATATGTATTATATTATAAAATATGAATTTGCTTTCCTACGCTATCGAATTGGATTTTGTCTGTAATAGTAGTTGTATGTGTGTTAAATAAATAAATAAATAAATAAGTGTCGCTTAGGCATTTTTACCTCATATACTATATAGCTCAAAGCGTTGATATACTAAATATACAATTAAAAAAGAAATAATATAATATATCTATGGACGCGTCACACCACGTCAATCTGATCCCGTGGTAAGTTCTCGAATAACTTGTGTTACGGGTACCAGATAACGGAAGTATATTTAATACTTTTATACTATTGGTACACATAATTAAGATTTTTATTACATTATACACATATTTAATACACATCCATGACCCCTGGGTCACAGACACAGAAAACTTTTTTTTCCGTCGGCGGGATTTGAACCCGCGACCCCCGGCTTGAGCAACGACACGCTCAACCAACTGAGCCACAGAGGTCGTCATAGAAATAGAACTATACACTTTCTGTGAAATTTACAAGTTCATATACAATAAAATATTATACTATAATATACACTATATAATATTATATTAATATATTATTAAAATTTCAAGTAAGAAGTTGAAGGAACAAAAAAGTACATTCAACGATCGAACATTTTCATTCTATCGCAGGCAGAGTGCTCGTTAAGGTTTTCATAATTTATTTTTTACGGCATGTTGTTCCCTATTATTTCAAGAGTAAAATAAACGATTGCGAAATAGCGGCACCGCGGAGAGTGACACAACCTCCTCGTACGAAAGTCAGCGGCTCACTGTCCCGCGCGCCCGCGCACGCACCGCTTACGAATATTTTCACAAAATAATAGTTATTTACGTATATTTTGAAAACAAAACGGTATTTCGAAAAACCCAACGATGAAATGTTAGATAAATATATTCTTCACATTTTCGTAAAAGAACCATCTTTATAGCCGTAGTAGGTAGTAAGTAGATAGAAAAAGAAATCTGAAAACAGGGCTACTTAATTTTAATTTATTTAATATTAATCTTCGTCGTATTAAAAAAATTAACGATGATATTAAAGATGAAGGATTGAAGTGTGAAATGTATATTTTTTTGAATTTTTTTATTCCCATTTTTCGGAGTAGTTAGGACTCAAACTGAGCGATTTAGGGGCTATTTGCCCCTTAATGTAGGTTTTATTTAGCAGAATTGACCCTTAGGTTAAAACATTTTTATCTTAGTTCTTTAAATATGAAAAAAAAAAACAGAAAGCCACCCCTCCTCCTAAAAAAATTTAAGATTAGTCGTTTTTCTTTTTAAAAATGCGTGAGCCGTATCATAATTAATTTGAAATATAATAGGTAAATAATACAACTCATATATCTTCGTTCCTTTAAAATAAACAACCAAAAGCTCTGGAGTTTTACTGTGGGAGAGCCACGCTTCGGCATGAATGGGCCGGCTCGACCGGGTAAATACCACGACCTCACAGAAAACCGGCGTGAAATAACGCTTGCGTTGTGTTTCGCCGAGTGAGTGAGGTTACCGGAGGCCCATGGGGGGGATTGGGGATTTTAAGGATCAGGAACGCAAGTCGCAGCAACAGAGGAGTTACAAGTGTAACTCCTCTGTTGCTGCGAGTGTCCATGGACGGCGGTAATCGCTTACCATCAGGCGATCCGTCTGCTCGTTTCCTGGTTCATTACATAAAAAAAAACATTATTTACCTTATGCATTAAAGTTAGCAATATTATATCTCATACTTAAATTATTTCATAAATACTTGTTGTGCAATAAAAATATTATATTATGAAAATAAACTAAATTTTCGAATAGGACAGGTGAAGCAAAGTAATGCTACAGCCAGTCGACTATTTCTAGATAATACCTACCTTTAACCTTATACCAACAACATCTGTAATAAAAGGTAGACCTACACAACTAAAGTTCTAAAAACAACTTCTTCGATTGGAATATACCTATAATATATGAGTAAGTATATAATATAATGTACAAATAGTTACATCAAGACAAAGATTCACATAGAGGCTAATAAAAGTGGCAATGGGCAAATGTTCCTATGAACACGTGTAAAATATTCAATACACATTCGTTGACACGAAAAAATAATTATATATTACATACTACACGTAGAAATTACCTAAATTAACATAATAATAACGAAACAGATAATACGATACTTATATTTACACAAATGTTATCTGACAGAAACGAAATACTTTTATCGTCGCTCCTAAATAAAACGTTTTTATTATGTCGTTTCTTTATTTAAAATTATAATCCATCGACGTAAAGATTACTATCGGCCATTCATTAAAAAGGTTAAATTCTGTACCACCTAGTAAAATCACTAATAAAATAGACTAATAAAAACATGCAGTCTACTGCCATAAGCTCTTTTCAGACTACGCTATACTATTGTGTTATATAGTATAGCAAAGAAGGACCTAATGCTATAATAGCTATATAGATAGCATGGCGTACACATTACGCGATATTACCGCAAGCATTTATTGTATATTATAGCAAGCTTAGTATGGTCAAAGAATATATATTACTAACGTAATATATATTCTTTGGCCATAATGGTATGGTTGTGTCGCTCGTTTCGCTTGCGGGTCGGTCGGGGGCGAGAGAAGAGGAAGAGGGCGGCGCGCGATATAGCATAGCATGAACTCGGTGTATCGCATTATTTTATAGTGTATAGTAAGCCAATAATATAGGACATACTCAGTGTGAACGTGTCCTTAACAATATTTTATGGTGCGCGATACTGTTGTGCTATGAGCTATATACTATATTATATTATAGCGTAGTCTGAAAGCCGCCTAACTCTTTTGGTAATAAGGCTGACATTATGCTCGTGACAAAATTTAATAAAAATAAAACAGGCTTTTAATTTATAACATCGTAAAAGGTAACACGATCTGAGAACTTTGTTGCCCATCTTGAAATCCCCCAAAACGGTATTCTAAGTGAGACATTAAATTATATTATCTAGTCATTAAGTGGACAAATATAATTAATTAGCTTTTGCCCACGACTTCCTCCCGTAGAAGCTACATATAGCCAACTGCATTAGCTTAGCGATAGCTACCTTAACTGTGGTATTTTGGCAACATAAAAGCTTCAAATTTTAGTGCATAAATATTAGGTCCTTACATATGAAATAAGCATTTTGTCTTTTGGTATTTTCTTTTCGTTACTCTGTTTACAAAATGGAAAACTTGAAATATCGTATTATTTTAGAGTACGAATTCCACCGTGGCACCAGTGCTGTAGAAACTGCTCGATGGATTAATGATGTGTATGACTGCAGTGTCGCAAAAGAAATCGCAGTGCGTTTTTGGTTCCAACGTTTTCGTTCTGGAAATTTCGACCTGCAGAATAAGCTCCGTGGACGGCCGGAGACCAAAATTGATAATGAAGAATTAAGGCTATTCTGGAAGGGGATCTGTCGCAAACCACGTTCGAGTTAGCTGCAGGCTGCGGTGTTAGTGACAAAACTGTTTTAATCCACTTGAAACAAATTGGAAAGGTGAAAAAGCCTGAAAAGTGGGTACCTCATGAATTGAGTGCAGCAAACCGACGAACGCGCGTCGACTGCTGCGTTACATTACTCAACCGGCACAATAATAAAGGGATTTTAAATCGTATCATTACCTGTGATGAAAAGTGGATCCTGTACGATAATTGGAAATGCTCATCGCAATGGCTGAACCCTATCTAACCAGCCAAAGCGAAAATTGACTCAAAAAAAGTTACTTGTGAGCGTTTGGTGGACTAGTGCCGGGTGCCGGTGGACTAGGGCACTAATGTGGCCAGATTTACGAAAGCTGTAGTTAGTAGGTTTCGTAAATCTGGCCAAACGATTACGGCAGATGTCTATTGCCAGCAACTGCAAATCATTATGGAAAAGCTAGCTGCTAAACAACCGAGGTTGGCCATTCGCTCTAAGCCACTGCTGCTTCAGGACAAGACTAGACCACACACTGCACAACAGACGGCTACCAAATTAGAAGAGCTTCAATTGGAATGTATAAGACATCCACCGTACTCCCCGGACCTTGCTCCAACAGATTACCATTTTTTCGATATTTGGATAACTTCTTGCAAAGGAAAAAAATCAACTCCAATGGTCCAAAGCGCCTCTAAATATTTTATTGATTCCTGTCCGAATGGTTTTTACCGACTTCCAAAAAAGGAGGCGGTTATTTAGTAAAGGAATCAATGAACTTCCTATGAGATGGCAAAAGTGCATAGATATCATTGGTATTTACTTTGATTAAAAAAAAATGTTTAAAAAAATCGACTTTATGTTCCTCTTTTACAAAACGCCAATTTCATATGTAATGACTAATGACCTAATATTTTATATTATAGCTTGGTAAAGCATCCATATACAGTATACACCCTATTGCAATATACTTAATATTACAATTAATTAGTGGCATTATTCCAATATATTTTGTTTTGTATTGTAATTATTTAAGTATTATATGTGTACCATTTTAACGAGCTTTAGCTTATAATGAGCTTTATGTCGCAAAATAACGTAGTAACTTTTATCTGAACTTATTCCTTTCATGTAAAACCGTTTCTACACTCTGACCTCCGAGCGCTTATCAAAACAATTTTGGTAATTCCAAGAATCGTGTAGTAACAGTTCACTCGTAATCTATTAATGTTGCGTCAAAAACGCAAGCTTTCTTAAATAAGCTGCTTTTAAATAAGAAAATAAGAGAAAGAGGAGAATACGCAGACACAACAAAAGATTTTTAAATTACCTAGCTAGGTATATTAAAGTGTAATTCTAATTGACGTTTTAATTGAAATTCAGATTTTTATAAAGCAACATTATTAGTATAGAATTATGGATATTGGATAAGCACACTCAGTACCTACCTACTCACAAATTTTTATCTCGTCGTTGCAGAATACACTTTCGTCCAATGAGAACAAAGTGGCGGCTAGGAGAGTTTTTGATATTATAGGTTAATGACATACAAATTGAAAATCAGTAAAATCTGTACTCTGCGGTCTGCTGGCGAAGCCGGTAGCACGCCTGTTGACCGCACGCGGAGTCTTATAAAACGGCACAACGGAAGCCCTTATAAAAGATTCTCATTTATTTACCATCCGGTTTTATCGAACAATAAGACCTTTAAGTACAGGACATTTCAATACCTTGGAAATGTAGCCTTATAAAGCGACAAAAAATCCTTTATTCAATGCAGCTATTTAAAATGTATATGAGCTTGAGGTTTAAAACAACGATAAAGTGGACAGAACTACACTTAATAACTCATTCATAATATGCGTTTAAATACGTAGACTGATATAAAAAAATGGCAGTTATAGGTACTGCTGATAGAAGTAAAAACAATTAGGTATACCGCTTTTAACAATATTATACTATAGTACCTGGGAGACCAAGCATTGCTCGGAATTTTAGTAGTGCGAGAACAAAATATACTTAAATTATAAAAATATTTCGTTTTACCGAGATTCGAATCCGAGACCAATTGGTCAAAAATCCAAGTGCCTATGTAACCGTGTTACGCGTATCTGACATTAGTATTCGAAATTACTCATATCTTATTTGGCGCCGCCGTAACGCATTACGTAATGAAGCGGTTTACCCTCCCATAAGAAGTTATCACTTCAGAATCTACGTACGTTATTTTTTATTTAAATAAAATTAGAATTATCTATAAATTAAATGTTGTCCATATTATCTTTAACATAGAGTATTTCAGTAGAGAACATTGATTCAGTGTCGATAGTCGAGCGTGTCTGGAACTGATCAAACACTCAAACAAATCTTATACAATCTTGTATATCGATCAAGAGATCGTATCTAGGTGTTATGGTGTTAAATTTACCTACCCTGCTATACATTTTTATGTAATTATTAGTTAAATGACTTTAAAATAAGTACTTAACTCTCTTCGTGTGATACGTTAGTAAAAAAATTTAAAGAAATAAAAGACTATGACAAAACTAAGAGTAATAATTCATTAAGACTAGCATGTTATTAGGAATGTCAATTTTAATTAAAGCTTTATGAATAGGCAAGCGGACTGATTTTTTTTTATTACATAAATGAATAGTACTCTTAAATATGAGTAACTTCTCAGAAGAAACCGTATATCAAAAGTCAATATTTTCAAAGGTACAGCGATTTGTATACAAAATTTCTTCGAGTCTTTATACCAAAAAAAAATTTTTTTTTTTTGCGAAATTGGTAAACAAAACCTACATCATTAGTTTACTCACATCATATACAAAAACATTCATTATGGTAAGTATGAACTTAAACGCACAAATATCGGAGATATTTACAAATATATTCCTGCGGCCATATACTTCATATACTACTTCATACTACTTCATATTCAAGTGACGTCATGTGTATATCGATTTTAGTATGGAGCGTTTTTAGGAGGCTCGCGAAATTTTTTATACAAATCGCTGTACCTTTGAAAATATTGACTTTTGATATACGGTTTCTTCTGAGAAGTTACTCATATTTAAGAGTACTATTCATTTATGCAATAAAAAAAAATTTGTCCGATTGCCTATTATGAACATCGAGTATTCAATTATAAAAATCTTCACAAACAAAACAATTTATTATTAATCATAACTTATAATATTCACTCGTTCTCAAAAATGTTATCTGATCGCAGTGAAGGTGGTCTCGTAATAAATTAACAGACATATCGGCACTTCTAAATGAATGGTTTTAGTTCGGCAAGCGAGCGAGGAGAGCGAGGCGAGCGCGCCACAGTTGTTCGTTCACCGGGGCTGGGCGGGCGGAGCGATAGCGGGGTCACGTCCCGCAGATAAACGCAGATAACTTAGACGTCTTCACAGCGATTGTCTTGCCCTCGTGTATCGCGTGTGTATACTTCATGTATATTGACAATCAAAAAGGAACAGCATCAGTTCATAATGCCACTGTTTTCAGGTGAGGCACATCCAGCAAATTAAATATTTGATGGCAACGAAAGCCGCGCGTTGAATTGGTTTGATTGCAGGGAAAAGCCTCACTTGAATTATGGCAAAGTCACGGGTTCTATTCATTCAAAGTTTATTCACCTAGTATCTCAAGTTTCTTTTTTCTCTTTTATCTATTTTCTCAGTTATTTTTGACTGTGAATAATGGTGGATAAGCGTTAATTTGACAATATGAAAATAAATATAGATCAGGAACTACTCGTAAAATACGAAAAACTACTTATATAATATGTCAGCTTATTATCTCTATTTTGTGCCAAAAATCGCGTAGAGCACTAGATATATATTCATAATATCAGAAATTAAACCTAGTTGTTCTGTGTAGCTGCACGTTTTAAAAAGGCACCTGGCGCATACCAGTTGTCAAATACTTTAAAATATACTTTTCTATTTGCCTCCAATTAAAACCTACAGCCGTTACCTTATTTACATCAGAAATGTAATTTTCTGACTCTTTACTCTATACAACTTTTTTTAACAGAGACACATTTTGTAGAGCATCAGTTATTCGCTGCACTTCTTGAACGAAGCTGGCTTTGACAGTTGACAGCTGTTGACACCCGTTGCAGTAAATTATAGTCACAGAATTACAGAAAAAACCAGAAACCGTCAACGCGCTTGAAAGTGAAGCCGTCACGACCATTCCAAATTGGAATGGTTAGATATTTAGTCTGTCAGTCAATGGCCGACGCGCGCCTTGTAAACTTCGTTTGAAACTGACAGTTTTTAATTAATTATGCCGACTTGTGTCGTTCCCACATGTAAAAATGCTGCTGGGACTGTGAAGAAATCACATGGGATCACATTTCATCTGTAAGTAGTACATTTCCAATTCAGTTGAATAAATTATTGAATTTAAATCCATGTCGTAATTGTCATAGAAAATCATGGTTTCTTTTTGTAAGTGTTGCCACAGAAAAACAGGATATTTTACCCAACTTTTTTTCAATTAATTTTTATTGAATAAATAATTGTCGAAACATAATAACGCTATTGTTTTGTAAGTGTTGCCACAAAATAATGGAACATTTTACCCAAATTTTCGTAATTAGTTAATATTAGATTTTACAATAAAATACAATATACTTTATTGCGCATAAGCGAAATTTTAATAACACGGAGAATACTTTCTTCATGATTTTGATGGGAAATTCTTCTTTATAATTACATACTCACACAGCACATACTTAAAGTCGTTTTGTGGCAGTTAAATAACGACTATATGCGAATTATATATTAACCGACTTCCAAAAAAGAGGCGGTTAAGGTTTTGCATCCAAAAGTACTGAACAGTACTCCTCTGTCTTTAAAGATGCGCGTTTGGAAATTTCGGCAATGTTCAAAGAACTGCAACTATGTAACTTACAGTAATAAGTATATGGTTACCTTAACCATATACTTTCAATATCATTGAAGTAACACGGTACCAAATTTCGAATCGATAGAACATATGAAAGATAGTCAGATCCCCTCATCAGCTATTAAAGAACTGATAATCTTCAAACGGCTAATCAGGTCATGGTTACCTTACCATGTTCTTTAAATATCGTTGAAGTAACACGGTACCAAATTTCGAATCGATCGTTCATAGAAAATTAGTCAGATCCCCTCATCAACTAGAAAAGAGCTGATCATCTTCAAACGGCTGATCTTCCCACCACCAATTTTCTCATCAAACGAAGCTAAGAACACTCTCGATTAAGTCATCAATATTCTCTTACAGTGCGCTTTCATTTGAGACTCCACTCGAGTATATTTGCAGACATTCAGTTATTCTTCCCCACTTTCACCCCCCACAACTTTTAAACGGCTTAACCGATTTTCATCAAACATGTCTAAAGAACACTCGCAGATAAGTCACCTTTAATACAAAAAAAAAACTAAATTGAAATCGCTTCATCGGTTCGGGAGCTATGATGCCACAGACAGACAGACAGACCGACAGACACGTCAAACTTATAACAGACAGACACGTCAATTTTTTGCGTCGGGGGTTAAAAATAAATTCGACTCTAATAATTGGTTTATTGGAGAACAACCGACATTAATTTATTTATTTTTATTTTTCAATTAAATCGTTCCTCCCAAACCTTTAATAAGCAGTTTTAGAAAATTTGGAAAATTTGTTGGTTTTATAAACAATTGCTTTATTACATTCCACGCGAAATCTATGGCTTAAAATTTCTATTTCACTATTTGCAGTCATACATAAAATTTTAATTTACCCCATAAAGAGGTAATGTTGTGTTGCGCTGGTAACCCTACGCGGGGAGGTGAAGTACGGGCGGGGCGGTGTTTCGTCATGGTTTTGGACACAGTCCGCTGCGTACAAATGTGATCGAACACTCATTCTGGTTTTTTCTGTAATTCTGTGATTATAGTCCTCTACTAAGTTCAATTAGACCACGTTTCTAATGGCTCTCGGCTACTACAGTACTAGATTCTCTAATTATTTTAAGCATTTTTAGGGTTCCCTGCCCAAAGGGAACGGGATCCTTTTACTATATATTAAAGAAAAACGAACAGATAAACAGTTACATAGTTAGCTTTCGATTTGCTTGCACTACTAGAAGCATATATTTATGGTGAGTCTAAGGTTATGTGGAAAAATTGTGTGCCGGTGCAGGGGACGTTTTTTTTTTTTAATTTGTATCGATTTGGATCGTTCTATGAAAGCTGTTGTACGTAAGTGTATATTTTCAACTTTGTGCTATTACTAAGACTCCGCAGTCCGTCCATCCGTATGTTGCCAGGCTGTATCTAAGTGTTTACGCCGTTTGGTAGGGACCGTCTGTACGCGAGTGAGACTCGCACTTGACCGGTTTTTAGAAGTCCAGAACTGTTTGTAGTTATGTATTAGGTTGGGGAAAAAGTTTATTCGCATTTTATATAAAAATTCAAAAGGTTTTTTTATAAAGTTTATTTACAAGTGACTAAAGTATATAGGTGCCATTTTGTTCGATAACTTTTTGCCATCTTGTTGGTAGGTACATGATCCCATTGCTATAAAATTTTTGGGGCTTCTGATGAAAAAACTGCGACAAGTGGTTTTGGCAGTCCTCTTGTGATGTCAACCTGACACTGCCTAAGGAATTCTGCAGCGACCGAAACAGGTGGAAATCTGAAGGTGCAAGGTCAGGACTATACGGCGGATGCATTAACACCTCCCAGCCAAACTCCCGTAATTTTTTCTGAGTGGCTAAAGATGTGTGAGGTCTAGCGTTATCATGGTGAAAAACCACACCCCTTCTGTTGATTAATTCCGGCCGCTTTCTCTCAACTTCTTGCTTTAATCTCATCAGTTGTTCGCAGTACAGTTCAGAATTGATGGTCCTGCCTGGCGGTAACAGCTCATAATGAATAATGCCCTTCCAATCCCACCACACACACAGCATCACCTTGTTGCGAGTTAACCCGGCATTCGCCACAGTCTGTGAAGCCTGACCGGCCTTTGACCACGATCTTTTTCGCACGTTCTTGTCGTACGTGATCCACTTTTCATCACCAATTATCAGCTTCTTCAAAAATGGTTCGGTTTCATTACGTCGTAATAAAGAATCACAAATGAGTACACGGTTCATTAGGTTTCTTTCAGTGAGCTCATGAGGCACCCAAATATCGAGCTTTTTTGTGTACCCAGCTTTTTTCAAATGCGCCAAAACCGTTATGTGGTCAATCCCCAGTTCTTCAGCTAGGTACATCGTAACTACTAATATGCCGATCTTGCTCCACTTTTTCAAAAATGGCAACAGTTTTGTCCGTAACAGGGCGACCAGAGCGACGTGCATCTTTGATATCAAAATTTCCGGATTGAAAACGCTTAAACCAAATTTGCGCTACTCTCACAGATACTGGATTAGGTCCATAAACATCACAAATTTTTTTAGCGGCTTGTGTTGCATTTTTACCTTTTTTGTAATAAAATTTTAAAATGTATCGAAATTCTTCATAAGAATCAGTCATTTTAACAATAAGAAAAACAAATGAAAATCTCAAATTTACCTAATTTGAATTTGGAATTGTCTTCTGTAAAATTAAAACTTTTTAATGATACCAAAATCAGCCAGATACAATTGGTATAGCCCAAGATATTTTATGTAAGTTCATACATACTATAATGCGAAAAGACTTTTTCCCCAACCTATTATTTATCTCGTCTATCCTACTCTATATTATTGTTAAAATTAATGTCCATAGAGATATGTGTAAAACATAAATAACACTTGCATAAAATAGCTGAAGAAGATAAGTTGTCTCTATGTAATATAGAGTCCGTTAGGGCTATATATAAATACTCATAGTATTATGTTGCGTGAAAAAATCTTGCATCATTATAAAAACTGGTCAAGTGTGAGTCAAACTCGCGCACTAAGGGTTCCGTACAAAACATACATACATAATCACGCCTCTTTCCCGTAGAGGTAGGCAGAGCCCACTCCTTTCCACTTGCTACGATCCTTACATACAAGGATCCTTACACACAACAAACATACAAACCTTCCGTACAAATCAGTAAAAAAAATCACGTTAGTTGTATAGGAGCCCTCGTTAAATATTTATTTTATTTTGTTCTTAGTATTTGTTGTTACGTGCGGCAACAGAAATACTTAATTTGTGACAAATTTTAACTGTCTAGATATCGCGGTTCTTGAGATATAGCCTGGTGACAGACAGACGGACAGACAGCGAAGTCATTACCCTTTGGGTACGGAATCCTAAAAAGTAGGTTATTAACAGGATTTAAGTAACTATAGTCTTTGCTATATCTATAGCTCCATCTATTATTACCTACTTTTTATTAGTACATAACACTTTTGTATATATCTAGAATAACCTACTATGAAAATTATATTAGTATTACTTACTTAGAACTTTATTTAATTAAATTTTAAATAAAAAAAATACTTATTTAAAATTATATTAGTATAAAATAAATTGATTTAAAAAGATTAATAGCCATTTAAATACGGATCGCATTAGGCATTTACTTTAAATTGTGATAAAGTAAGCTTGATTTGTAAAATATGATGGCAATCAAATTGAAAAATTGTCGGATTGCATGCATTTGAAAGACTTATTTATACACAGCACTTAAAAACGACTATCGACCTTAAATTAATTTATTAAAATTAATGTTAACTTAAAAGCTGAATCATCAAGTTGACTGGTAGGTAATAAAGCAATATGGCATTAAGTCCGCTTATGTACCTGTTTTTGTGCATGTGTAAATAAATAAATAAATAATCTATGGTAAAGTTTTTTTTTTCAGGAAGAGGATACATATTTTGATGAGGTTGGCATACTTCTTTTCTATAAAGAGAAGCATATAGATTTTCTCCAAAACATCTTGGAGATACTCAAACGAGCATTCTTACACCTACTTTACTATATGCCCGAGTTCTACTTTTGTCTTATGAGTTATGACTGACACTGAAGGCCTCACTATGGAGTAGGAATCTGTAGCCACTAATTAAACAAAAAACTAAGCCTCTTCGACGGCGAAGTTCGAAAATAAAATGTATGGAATTTGACATAAGGCATCGCAAGCGACATGTCACTTATCGATGACTTATGTCAAATCCCATACATTTTTGTTTCCGAACTTCGCCGTCGAAATTATTGAATGCATTCTGACTAGAGGCCCTAAACCGACTTCCAAAGTAAAAATATACAAAAAAGTATGAAATAAAACTTATTTTCTAAATAATTCCCCCCTTTAATTCGGCTAAAATTTCAACCATTTCTTACTCAATCTTCTTAATTTAGAAGTCGGTAACCAGCCCAAACAATATCCTTCAATATTATTCTCAAACTGAGTAGAGAAATAGTTGAAATTTTAACCGAATTTAAGAGGGGAATTATTTAGAAAATAAGTTTTATTTCATACTTTTTTGTGTATTTTTAAACATGTCTGACATAATTTATTAATAATCTATAAATATTTATACTTGTAAAAATGTTTAAGTAGCTATTTTATCAAATAACGTAAACACCAAAACTATTTATAATATTTGACAGAGTTGAGAAGGTTATCTTCGAAATGATCTTTAAATTACTCTCTATGTTGAATATTATATGAAAGTCATATAATTTTTTTTTTCTTCAAATTTTTATATCTAGGCGTTGTTATATCGTATTGAACTCAAGCCTATACATTTGAGCTTATTTGAATAATTATTATTAATCTATATTTTGCATAAAGTTATGATAGTTAATTAATTATGCATGTTCACAGAGTCCTAAGCTAGAGGCCATCTTAAGTAGCACTATGAGGAATTCATAAAATCAATTAATATTGTTTTATAGTACAATGTCGTAGTAGGTAGGTACTGTGGTTTCAAGTTACAATAGAGTAAAAAAATAATCTCGCATTGACTTTGAATAATCGAGCTTTTATAATATAGATGAATAAGTTTTCGATTTAGCGATTTAGCGCTTTGTCGATTGTAGATTATTATTGGTAAGTCTAGGTACTTTAGTGTATTATATTATAATTTCATATTGTCCAATCTCCATTGGCAGATTCTATGGAACCATCGATAACGGTGTGTTTGTAGATTGGTCTAACGTTTCCTATTCAAATGTAAATGTCGGTACTCGGGCTTTATAATACGCCGCAATAAATATACATTGATTAGTTGAATGTCTGTATAAATCAATTTTATTGCTAGATAATTTTTATATGACGTACAAATTAGCTTAATAAAACATATTGTATTGGGCTATTGGCTGATAATACGAGTCCCAACTCCCAATATTGACTCTCCGTTCCGACTCAATTAAGTCTGAACGTAGACACGTAACACGATAGAAGCCTATGATACTAATTTAAATGTCACTTGTTAACCGTTCAATCTATACTAATATTATAGAGGAAAGTTTGTTTGTTTGCATTGAATAGGCTCCGAAACTACTAAACTGATTTTGATGAAATATAGGCAAAGATATAGAGCAGACCACGGGGAAGAGTATAGTTACTTTAATCACAGAAAAATGTGAGGTTTCCGCAAGATTAACTTTTGCGCGCACGAAGTCGTGGGCTACGTAGGTAAATAAATACGCATTAATTTGGTCGAAATGTTAATTTGGATTTTTATTTTTGGTTTATTTAAGTAAATCGGTTAATTTGGAAGATTAAATTGGATTGGAACAGAGTTTAACAGCCGAGGTGATCCATTACATCACATTATATTATCCACGGCCTGCTGCTTCCGCCGTGTCACATTTATTAACACGGCGATATTTTTGAAACATGTGAAATTTATTTAAAAGAAAATAATTATACACCCTAAAAGCCCGAAGGTCAAATCACAAATGACATGGTTTCATATATTTTGCTAGATCAACAAAATAT
Source organism: Glaucopsyche alexis (assembly GCA_905404095.1). NCBI lineage: Eukaryota > Metazoa > Arthropoda > Insecta > Lepidoptera > Lycaenidae > Glaucopsyche > Glaucopsyche alexis. Next base: position 7,687,806 of record FR990043.1, on the reverse strand, counting down.
GTATTTTATTAGGCTCTACGATAAAAGAATATTGGTGCTCTACCTAACTTATACTGAAGTTTATTTAAAAAGTTTTGCGTGATCCAGCTTATGAGAATCGCGGTAAGAATTTATTGGCTCGAATCGGTTGGACATAATGGAATTTATCCGCTCCCGCTGCGTACCACAACTACAGTGGGAACTGATGTAGGAGCTAATTAACGTCACTTGCGCACTGGGCCCTTCCATAAACCGCACTGGCGAAGCCCTACATGGCCAGCGCGCGAATTCCCGCGTTTTTCCCGCCAATACCAAAGACAGCCATCGCCGATCCTATAGATTATGGATTCTTCGGCGTCTACTATAATTGCAACGATAAATCGATAGTGTCTTCTAAATTTATCGGCTAATTATTAATTATAAGTTCCGAGCCCGTGTAATTGATGGTATTCCAAATATATTTATACATCTTGATCGCAGATATCTATTGCGAGATATTGAAATTTTCTATTAGGTATTTATATTCGAAATGTAATATAAATAATATAATATTAAGTTTCGCAGAATCTTTTGTTATTTCAAGACTTAAATATGTACTGCAAAACAAGTTGGATCACTTATTAAGCTATTTTCGAGAAACTCTTATTACTCCGGGCAACGTTATGACAACTAAAAGTTTTGTTTCGGCCTTCGCACGGATCATTTAGGCAATAATCCTTTAGTTATTTGATTACTTGATTTATTTATTAACTAGCTCTGACTCAGTAGCGTAGCGAGCCTTAAGGAGGCCCCATATCAAAAATAGTTTCCCCCCCCCCCCCCCCGCTCGCGTGATGAGTAAAAATTTCTCCATGTAATTAATACGGCTGATACAGCGGTAGCTACGCCCCTGCTCTAAATATTACGTATGTCGTCCATCAGTCTAACGTGTAATATAGTCCTCAATGAACTAGGTGAAAGCACGCGACTGTCAATTAAACGAGGTCCACGCTACGACCTTGTCGCTCCATTGAGCTCGAGCTGCCTTCAGTCTTCATCGTATCAAAGGAGTAGTTTCCTAGATGCCGCGCAAAAATAGCGAGCGCCCGCCGCCGGCTAAGTGTTAAACGACAGCCGAATAAACAGATCGGCCGCCGTATTACGTAAAAATAGCGATTAGCAAAAATCTTGCAGTCATCGATAGACGCGCAGTCGATTGCTGAACGTCAAATAAAATCGTATTACCTATGCGATCGATTGATAATCGCTCACTGTTGTGTTTGAATGAATTGCTAACTGATAGTTCTAATCGCTCGCTGATTGCTTTCGCTTTCCTGTAAAAGTCTTACGTAATACAAAAAATTAGACAGCAGTGAAGAGATCGAACGATTGATTGCAATTTATAGTACCTCGATTGTTTGGTAGAGGCAGTACTGTCGCTAGGTTGCTTCTGCTAGGTTTTTGCAGATACGTAATACGAATTTGCGTTTTTTGCGCAAAAATTGCGCAATTTTTGCTATTGCTTGGCTATTCCAAGATACGTAATAAGCCCGCCGGGCAACTCAAGGGCGATCGCGTTTTTGTATGGACGCTATGGATGTATGTGGATGTACGAATAACGAATACATGCGGCCCACGCCGCACTCCCCATTAAGCGTACATCTGACACTAGACAACCGACCCACGCGAACAATTTTTACCAACCATTTTACATAATGTAAATATTTTATCGAATCTATTGCTCTAATACAATATATCGATCGATACGAAAACATAGCGCAGTCTCGTATCGAATTTTCCATTATTTGTGTGATTTATAGATCGTGTGATTATTTATCAAGTTATTTCTGAATTTGTGAGGAATGGAACGTTCGTACGACACGAGTATCGGAGTACATTTTTTGTGTAGTTCGTTAGAGTGCTCAAAATAAAACGATAGTGAAATGTGATTTGATAATTGATAGCGAATGGTGACAGACAGATGAGTGTTATCGTAGGGCACCGAGACCGTGGATCTCGTCACCATCCACCTACATCATTCATTTATTTTATCACAATATATTTCAGGACAACTGATATTCTAATGTCCCTTGGCAATCTTCGTTAATTAATGGAAGTGACAGTCGATGTATGATAAACTTACTGTAGTATTTAGGGTTTCATGTTCTAGGATAAAAACGAGACTCTGTTACTGAGTGTTCGCTATCCGTCTGTCACCTGGCTGTATCTCATGAACCGTTATAGGTAGGAAGTTGAAAGATGATGTATTGCTGCTGTTGCTGCCTGTTGCTGCTTTAACAACATATACCTACTAAAAACATAATAAAATAACTATACTTTTTTATATAAACTACTTATATCCCAATTCCCAACTATGAAAAACATTACGAAGCCTATAGTTACCCAGGCTATTATTACGAATCTATTGACACCTCATTTATTGAAATCGGATGAGTAGTTTAACAAACGAACAAACATACATACATACATGGAAGGGCATTCTAACCCTTCCTTTTGGCTTCATCGTAGTTGGGTAATAAATATTGGGTTCCTATACAACAAACGTATTTTTGGCCGTTTTGTACAGCCTTCGGGCGCGTCCGAGCCCGATTTTTTTACTGTACATACTTTTGTAAGAACCATTATACAGCTAATTAATTATAAATGATTGGTTAAAGTCACCGCTGATATTAAATAAAGTTCAATAAAAAGATAAAATGTTATGATAGACAAGTTCTCAGAAGTATATTTTCCTTGAATTATTTTTACAGACTGTGTAAAAAGGGCTGGAAGTTTGGAGGTGGCAGTTCGTAGTTGATGTGGTTGGGGGTTATCCACGCACGCGGTCGATTTGGTTGATAAGTCGAAAGAAGAAGACCGTTTGTACTGGTTTATTATACGATAAGCACAACTACATTGATAGGATTTAATATAACAATTACAGCAGATTTTTTTTTAAATAGTATAATGGTTGGTTACGATCTGTCACGACAGCTTAATGGAACATTGGCGACAATTAACTTAGTCAATGCGAAAACGATATATTATATTATAGAGATGTAAAAATGCGGCGCTGTTCGATCGGAGGACCGAATAGTCTGTGTTCAAATCGTGTCACCCCCTGTTTGCACGTCACTCGATTCTCGAAACGACAATTTAATAATCGCAACATCAACGTCATGTATACAGATCGGCTCCACATTACCCACCTCACGTATTGTATTACCTCAAAGCAATCAATCATAGAAGGTTTCTGTCAGCTTTACCAAAATCTTTTAATTTAGGGAAAAACTCTGAAAAACTCAATTTTGTACGAAAAAATGTAATTTTTGTGAAGCCATCAGAAAAATATTCATAACTGATTTATAACCAGTCAAAAGTAACTAAAAGATATTTTAGTGAACTTACAAAAAGCTTTGTGAAATTAAAATACGACGATTCATTCGCATTAGGTAGGTATAAGGTTTTCAAAGCTATTATATTTATACAATGTATTTAAACAACAATAGAATTATGATACTTGTATGTTTTCAATTGATGTTTATATAGTCATTGACAAACTAATAGCTTTAATTGCAAACAATTATTTTGAAATGATAGAAATAAAATAACATAAGGTTCGCTAAGCATTCGTCTTTCGATTATAAGTAATATACATTTGTACATAACTCAGAATAATAAACTATTCATTTTACTGTTTTTCAAGTGATTCATTGTCCTCAGAAAATTGTTTATTGATTTACTTAATGATGTGACGGACAAACATAAAGAGATATGAGACTATATAGGCGGTTGTTTACAAGGTACAAACAATATTGTATTGTCAGATGAGGCAAGATAGCCAATGGGTGAAAAATAAGATGGCCATCTTTATTCTTTACTTACACCCGTGGCAACATTTACCTACACCCGTGGCATTGGCATACAAAAAGTAATGTTCCTCTTAACCCAGAAAATATAATAAATTAGCCGTGCTTGCCCCATCTAACCTTAAAGCTTACATTAGTGATTGATACCAAACTTTACACAATTAGATAAATCAACGATACGGAATCCGGATCGTGCTCACAAATCAAATTTCAAGTGTAAATACAAATGCACGTTGCGCAATGCATTCTGCTAGAGTCTAATTAAAGGTTCATGGTAATTGGTAAGTATGTGGGTCGGTTGGTCGAGCGTCATACGTCGTTACGGCAAATTTGTATTGACAGGTCTGAGGTCGACATTGTTTCCTAACTGGGAGACAAATAACAAGGAAAATCACTTAGCACGAGGTTCCTGCTGATTTCATAAATTATTATAAATGCGTTAAGTGCCCAAAAATCATGGTGATTAATTAATATTCTTGAAAATAAAATATTATAAGGATTATGTACTTAGTTTCTGACATTTGATGCCAAAGATGTATTATATTAAAAAGAGGTAGATATGGCATTGCGCGTAAAAAGTGAAGACCTAAATTGGTCCGACGTCGGGCCAATTTTGGTTAGTGTGCTCCGTGAGTTATAGCGTGTTCTGTGCGTTGACACATTGACACGCGTCCCATGTCAATGTGTGTCGTGGCACAGAAATATATTCAGTTTTGTAAGGATATAACGTATCTATGTAATAATTAATCAAAGTTTGATGCGATGTTACCTTCGGAAACTTTGTTTTATGAAATGGACCAGAGCCTCTAGTCAAGATGCATTTCTTGTCGCCAATCTTGCGATTACGCCGCCTTATCTCTGTCCTCACGCGATTCTCAAGAGCCAGGTGTAAGACCCTGACCATGGGATAAAAATAAATTGTCAAAAGGAAGCGTGGGTCAACAGCCCGATCTGGATATAGTCCTGCACCTAGCGAATTGCCATAATGCTCCGTGCTCCAAATGCGCATATCCGTATTAAGGCGCGATGACGCGCGTACGGTATCCAAATGCGACAAATACCTATAGCTAGGGAGGCTGGTGGCAATTTAGGTATATGATTTCATCGTCGCTGATATTAAGACGTAATTTAAAATACATTGTTTTATTGACTGCGACTCCGTGCGCGCAAAAGTTAATTTCAAAGAAACCGTACATTTTTCCGCGATAAAAAGTAGCCTATATCATTTCCCGTGGTGTACTCTACATTTCTGCTAAATTTCATAAAAATCGGTCGGAGCCTATTAAAATGGTAAACAAACAAACAAACTTTTCCTCTTTATTATATTAGTGAGTATAGAAGTACCTATACATTACAAAAGCCTAGATGTAAAATCTTGCTTTTACGACTTGAGTCAATAAGAAGTACGTACCTATTGCACATGTCTTAAGCAATAAGAAATTCTAATGTAAATGAAAAACATGAAAGCCATGCTAGTAACACAACTGACAAATTGCGGTGCTCAATGTAAAATTATCATGTTTCTCGCACTTGCTGTAGCTTTCTCTTTACCGTGTGAATTTACAGGACAGGCCATTGCGAAAAAATTACGTCTATTTGCATTGCGTATTTTTCACACTATCAGCAAAATAAATAAGTTAATAGACACTAGAAAAACGTAGAGTTTGAAATTCTAGTCTCTAAACAAGAACAGATCTATACAGATAAATATAATTGAAGTGTCTGATTGTAATGTCAAATTAACAGCTTATCACTTGATGCATATGAAAGTATATTCGATACTAACAATAAAATATCAATTTTTAAAATTTTTGTCTGTCCGTCTGTCTGTCTGTCTGTCTGTTTGTTCCGGCTAATCTCTGAAACGGCTGGACCGATTTTCACGGGACTTTCACTGGCAGATAGCTGATGTTATAAGGTCTAACATAGGCTACTTTTATTTTAGGGTTCCGTATAAAAAATAGGGATCCGTTTTCGTTAGTTGCGGGTAACGAAGTTATGCAAACGAAGTTGCGGGCATCAGCTAGTATTGCAATATAAATTAACAGAGCTTTAAGGACAAAGTTCTTTTTTGCCTTGATATTACAAAAATAGAAAAAATATTATGTTGATCGTTTATCTCTTTAGAAAAAGTAATATATTTTTTTTATTGATTTAAATATTTATAAAATAAATCATAATATGTATGTACCTATAATCTTCAATTCGTGATAACTGAAATTAAATAATCCGTTTTTTTTGCCACTACAAAAAAATGCCGAATTTTAAGCACCGAATATAATTAGCGATGAAAAGCCACTTTTGTCTTCTGAGAAGATTTATTCGAAAACAAACAAGCCCATATGGAATTGGGCGTTTTACGGGTTGATGGGATAATAAAAAGCGTTCGTTTTGACACCAATCTGGTGTTTATTATATGGGACAAATGTGACCCGGGGACGGTAACCGTACACCGCGCCGCCTGCGACCGCGCGACTCGTCTTGTTTGATCTACTGAGAGCTTTTTAAACTTTTTATGTCATAGTTTAGTGCCGTAGGCGCCTTTTATTGTTGTGTAAACACTCCGACATTATCGCTCTCGGCAGCCGCGGGATCTTAAAAAATGTTCGGAGTTGACAGATCTAGGGGGGCTATTCCGGTGCCTTGAAACAAACCGTGACTACAAATATTTGCATAATAACTCTTATCCAAAGATTCGTGTTTGTGTGTGCCCCTTGTGTGAGCTTCTTTGAGGAAAACATGTTAAAAGCAGTAAATATATTTGCTCTCCAAAATTATCATAATTTCCGTCAAATATGATAATTTTTAAAACCTTTTAATTTTATTTATAGGTGCAAGTACGTATTATTAACTTGACTTTATTTATAACTCTTATAGCAACTACCTAACTGCTGTCCTCAAACTAAAATGGTTAAATGACAAAAAGAGTTTTTGAGGTAAAGCTAAAAAACGCGGGATTATATTTTTGAAATTGATGCTAGTGATTTTGTAGTGTTGTTAGTACAATTGTTAGGTAATGTTGTCATGAATGTCTTATGATAATATATTAACATTTTTTATAGAAAATCACTAGCATCAATTTCAAAATAATACCGTGTGCTCTACCTCAAAAAATATTTTTGTAATTTAACCGCCATTTAGTTTGAGGACGGCAGCTAAGCAACCACCGGCGCCGCGATGAAGATTAAAACACCCAAACTAATTAAACTATCTATTAACGTTAGGAAAAATTTCAATCAACAATACTATAATATTTATTATAAACAAAAAACTATTTAAAAGAGATCATCTCTTAAAGCCACTTATTAATCGCCACCGTAATATTGGGTTATTTATATAAAACAATACATTAAGAGCCTATCTTTGTATATTTTAACCTTTAACGGATTGATATGTTGTTTATATTACAGAGAGACTTTTGTTTTGTTAAATAGCAAAGTCGGAGCGGATGGTGCCCCGCAGTAAGAAAATAGACAACGATAGTGTTGGATGTTGGATCCGACATGGGTTATGCAATGCTCACTATGTAGTCATTCTTTTAAATAAAATCTTTTGAGACTTCTAAAATAGTCGTAGTCATACGTCAGCTACTTTTCTACATAAACGATTAATTTTTACCCGACTGCACCATAATGTTTTATGAGTATATGTATGTACCTATCTTATATCTTTAAACGAGCAATTTTTGTATATATATAATCTGAATCTCGGAAACGGATCCAACGATTTTCATGAAATTTAGTATACCTAAATTTAGTATATAAGGGGTTTCGGGGGCGATAAATCGGTTTAGGTAGCTTTTATCCCTGGAAACTGCGCATTTTAAGTTAGGTATATATTCGAGCCCTGGTGAAATATTTTTATAATACTTTTTTTAATCTACAGCTCCGAGCAAAGCTCGGTTACCTAGGTACTGTATGTTTCTTTGGCACGTTCTAGAGTGTAGAACTGTAGAGCCTAAACGGATTGTTGCATTCGAGCTTGAGAGATACCTCTCAAGCTCAAATCAGCATCAGATTCGTCAGTCGTGAGAGTGATGCTGACTACATCAAAATGACACAGTCGGGTGTTCTTATTTTATATTGAGGTTATTGTATACAGTATAAATATCTAAACATAACTCTTAGATGCAGTTACTATGCAAAATCGAGTTGTAACGAAATTAACTTTACTGTGTAACTTTTTACTTTTCTTGGTTGTCAACACAAATCTAAAGTTAATCAACATTAACTTTAGATTTAACCAAAATACCCATACGATAAAAATATCTATCAGCTTCTTTCGTACCTATACAATAGATAATTTCCTTACGATAAATTTTAGTACCTATTTACCCAAAAGGTAAATATGAGACCATGTTATTGAGACTTCGCTATCCGTCCATGTGTCTGTCTGCCACCATAATTATTAATACTAAAAACTATTGCAACATAAGTCCCTAATACTAATTCTAAATAATAAAAAAAAAACGAAAACATATAATATGCATTGCTCTATCTCTAATACCGCGGGCGCGGCGCGGGCGCACGTTAAGCGGTCGGATTTTTAAATAAACATTTTTAATGATCGGCCCGCACTACCAGGTGTCCGCAGACGGCGCGCCCTGTACCTTCCCGAATTTATTCTTTTGTTCCCTTCCTAGAACGACCTGACCTGGAACAATAATCAATTATTCTAAGGAAATGAGCAATCGATATTTGTAGGCCATACATATTTATGAAATTTTGAATCTATTGGAAAGAAAACGATCTAGATGCAAACTGAAAATAATTATTTAAAATATTAGTACCGATTTTAATTTTTTAAAGTCTATCAATTATAAAATGTTAAACAAATTGCTATAATATAAGGTATTTTAAGGCAGTCTGAAGTCTGTACTTCTGAAGTCAGCATTGTCACTCTACGAGCAAAAGCGCTTACCCACACGATGAAAAAAGGGCTTTAGCTTGAAGGGCTAAATACGGTACCCTTAAAAATGGATGGCATAAATACCCTAAAAGTACATGATATAACAGACTAAACTCATGGTGAATGATATATAGATCTGCGTTGTGCAGTACCAGCTGAGTTTGGTGAAAAACTTTCTATAGCCAAATCTAAAATCAATCATAATAATTATTATTATGTTAAATGTTTAGTAAATAAATACATATTATATGATTTAAAAATAGATATAAAATTATAACAACAGCTAATAGGGAAAAAAGCTACTAAAAGCTTCATTACATTTGTACGTAAAAAAATGTAGAGTCTGTAGACCAAATAAGTGCCTTGAGTCTTGACACTCGCGAACGATACTCAGTTGGACCCTTTTTAATTGAATTAAATAAAATTGAGTGATACCCGCTTAGTGCTTACGAAGAAAATTTTGTTAAAAATATCAAATGGTACGTTGCTGAAAATAATAAACTGTACACCAATTATTAGTTCACCTACGTAGGCTACGTCCTAGTCAATCCATGGTATTTGATACCGCCTACGTGCATACACGTCATTTGCAATATTGGTGTCATTCTGGGTAGGTACCCAGTACCCACTCATGATGAAAGCGTTGTAATATCTTATCACTGACAGTGGCAGTAGAAGGTCAAGTCGGTAAAAAAATTATAACACATACTCGTATTACGAAACAATCAAGTGGGGCATTTAAGTCATATACATGATAAAACGACAGTCAGGATAATAAAGATCATAAAAAATATTTTATTATTTTACTTGCACTATAGGTATATTACACTGGAGTAGTTAAAATAGTATGTACTTAGCTAACAAAATATTCTTCAAATGTGATTGAATGTACATTTGTCAACTTGCCATTAAAGTTTGTTAGTTTGTGTTTGCTAAAGTTAGTCATTGTACCTTACCGCACTTAAAATTAAAATATTTACAAACAGAAAATACTACATTTTGTAGTATTTATAGCACACACCGTTTTTAACTTATTGATGGCTTAAGATAAAAAACTACTATAGCATGTTTTTTTTAGATTAAAAGTTGAAAACCTGTGTGGCTACGTGAAAACCTGTGTGGCTACGTAAAAAAAATAATTACCGTATTAATAGAATATAATTCTGTACCTACGTCTCAGTGAAATAATTTGTTATTTATTTATACACAAATTGTGCCCTAGGCAGATTAGAACTGTGTGTAGGCCAGAGGAGGCGTGATTCAACAGGTATAAATGATTTATACGAGCAATCACGGCAGCCATATATTTCGAAGTTGCATTTTAATCTCAACATTATTAATAGGGAAATATATCATTCTCACAGCTCGTTATGCTATTTGTCCCACGGAGACGTCGAATATGTCCCTCGGCTAACTTCTTACAATTATTTCTACTGAAAAATAATTGTAAGAAAAGAATTGTAAGAGTAAAGATTTGTTTGCATTAAATAGACTCCGAAACTATTTTGATGGAATTCGGCACGGATATAGATTAGACTACGGGGAAGGAAATATACGGTTCCTGCGGATTTTCCTTTTGCTCACAAAGTCGCGGGCGACATCTTATCTATACGAATATATTAATATTATACTAATATGCCGGATTTGCAAAGTAAGTCGGAGAAAAAACGGTCGAACGGAAACGTTTCTTATGTAGGTACGAACGGTGTCTTACCGATGGGAGATACTCGTATATGATTAAGTCCTAGAGAAAAGTAGTAGAGCTCAATAATGCCTACAAAAAAGTCAGCGACAGCATATGTATAACTTTTATATATGTGTAAAAAGTAGTTTTTTATATTAAAAAAATAATTTAAACCGTTAGGTCATGTTTATTGATCAATATTATCAATAATTATGAATTCTTATCAAAATAAGTGAATTTATAGTCTCAAGTGCTTAAAACAAAATATTTTTTCCTTTTACACCATATCATAATTTGCACGAATGGTATTCGTGTATGTAGGTATTTCACGTATTATTCCATATCTTTATATGGAATAAGACGACATAGGTACGTTAGTAATATATTATGTAATATAGTAGGTATACAGGTAGGTATATAGGTAGATAGAGAAGCATATGCCTACTTTAATTTTTTATACTTTTCGTTGAATATAAATAATATTTTACCTACTTATAGCTTGTTTATTCTTATATTTACATTGTAAAATTAGCAGTAACGAGATGATGCGTATAAAACTGTAAACTGCATCACACTTCGCGGTAAGTGGTAACACACGACAAACAAGTTGTCATCGATACTATCATTATGTAATAATATTATATTTTCTAACGCGTCAATTACCTTCGAAGAATAGTTTTTTACGAAGGCTGGCACGAATGGTCAGGCTTCACCGGAGAGATATCATGGCCTCATAGAAAAGAAGCTTAATAATGTTAAATGTTAGCACGCAGAGTTTCCCAAAGGTGGCGTGTACCACACGGTAGGTACGTGTAACTTCCGAGGAGGAAGCGCACCTAATACCATCTGGTGCGCCCATCGTGGAGGGCCTTCGGGCTTTCAAGATGGAGCCGCTTGTAGGCGGCTGCCGCCGGCGGGGTCGCGGATGTGTGTATCGTTCCCGTGGCCCCGTCAGAGGGCGGTGAGGAGGAAGATGGGCTCTGGGTTTTTAGTGGGTATACCATGAGTCCCACATCACCACTTGGGTGCCCCCTGCGCCTGGGTGGTATGCGTAAAGCATTTTCCCCCCCGGAAACAAAAAAAAAAAAAAAAGGGTACGTGTAACTTCTCTGGTGCTGCAGGTATCCATGGGCATCGGTAATCGCTTACAATCAGGCGATCCGTCAGCAAGTTTGCTGGTCAAATGCTATAAAGCGTTTCTACACGAGAAATAAACTTTAACAATTCCCAATCAAATAAAATGCGTGCAAATTAAAATAAACACTTGCATTTCCGATAGGCGTCTTGTGTGGTCATTGACATCGAGAACTATAATATTGAAATCGATACATAAATATTGTGCTTGATGACTGCACCGTTACGTGATACACCGACGAAAGTCTCGAATGATTTACAATATAATAACAATAAAGCGACAGCGTACGGCCGTAGAATCCGTTGAAATACAAATATTTAAGAGTTATGAAATCGGTAATCGATGAAGTAGGAATTATGATATTGGTGATTAAACCACAAATAAGGGTAATAAAATATCAATAACTAAAGTTTATTAATATGAATATCGATTTATTGCTGCGCCCGCGCCGACTTAAGCGGGCACAGATAAGGCATCCGAAATAACTGCAGCATCTCGGTCCAGATTGCGGTTCAATCGCGGCTCCTACATCACTTAAGAGTTAAGACAATAACAATGATGCTCTTTAACGTTTTGTTGTAGATGCTGGTGATCAGTCATAAGTATTAGTCACAGTAATCGCGGAAGAAAATGGATTGTAGGTACGATTGATTACATTGATCGATTCGAAGAATCGGTGATCAATTTAGTAACTATCTTACTACACTTCTATATCTGTACTATTATAAAGTGTGTCTGTCTGTCTGTTACCTCTTCACGCTTTAACCGCTGAACCGATTTTTATCAAATTTGGTATAGTTCTTTGGGTCCTGGGAAAGGATAAAGGATATTTTTTATCCCGAAAAAGGCGTGTTCCCGCGGGATACTATAATTACGCGGGCGGAGCCGCGGGTAACAGCTAGTTATAAATATATTACCGTACCTAATTGCAATTATAAGGAACATGTAGTCAACTGAAAAGCTTTTTAGGTTTAGGTAGGGGTTTTGAGTAGAATTTCTAGTTTCGTTATACATTTAAATACCAACATGTCATAGAGATTCAATATTTTGTTGCAGCCGTCCCGTGGCAAGTCGGAGAAATTAGCGAGAGTGGCTCGGGAGGAATCCAGGTCAAAGCAGTTGACGGAAAACTCTACGAGTAAGTTCTAACCTTGAGTTTTTTTATGTTCTCTTTAAAAAAGGGGAAATACGTTTTAAAAGATGGCACGTAAGCGATTACAGCCCGCAGAAGTTTTTCTTAAAGCTGATTTTTTCTTACTACTATATACACTTTAATAATAACTTGTAACTTTGGAACCCTTGACACTAATGAAGCGGATTGGTTTTGACATGAAACATCTAAATTGTAGGCGTTTAGATCGAGAGTGGGTGTGGTGATTTTATGAAGTGACGCGTCTCTACGCTTAGGTATATAACAATAGTCGATAGCATTATTGCGCACGGGTTATACGTATACATTATTTTTATTGCTTTTATACCTAGAAATAATAATAAGAACAAAAAAATAGATCTGTATTTGCTTTTAAGTGTAAAAAATTTAAAAAATCAAATCAATGAAAATACATGAAAAATTTACATAGAGGTGATTTATTAAAAGATACTGAGCATCAATTTTATGATATAATCTTACAAAATAAGTTTGAAAATAGTGTTAAAATGTCTAAAAATTAACAGTTTTGGTCTTTGTGTCATATTCAGTAGAAGTTATCTTATTCTTATAAAAAGAGCTCCGTAGCCTAGTGGGTAGACCGTTTGGTTCGCACTCGAGAGAGTGCAGGTTCGAATCCCAGGTTGTGGCGTGTACCAATGAGACTTTTTCAGATCTCAAGTTCATTATACGGACGCTCTAACGGTGAAGGAAAACATCGTGAGGAAACCCGCACATAGTTGGCCCCAGACGTATTGACTAGTTCATTCCTCTGGACTAGGCTGACTATGTTGTGAGAATGCCGTATGTGCTTGGGCAACCATACGACATTTAAAAACCACTGTCCCAGGCACCTACAGTATTTCAAGAGTGGTTACTTCGCTCGGAGAATACTGTATAAATCATCCATTAACGGATGCAAAGGCCTAAGTTTTTTTTTATCTTATTAACCACCAAATATAGTCCCTCAATCCTCAACATGCTTTCAGTATGTATACTGGCCTTGGGAACGTCTCTCAAATTCCAACTATATCTCGATGGAATCCTTCCCCTTGTTCTTCCGAATAAGCTCCCATATTATCTTTAAACTTATCAAAATGAGAATGGAACATTTGCCTCTTTAGAGACATCCTATAGCCGACGATGAAAAAAATCTTAATCATGTCGTTAGTTTATTCATAGATTTATTTCATAGGCCCATTTTTGGTCTTGATTTGTAACTGGTAGATGGAAGTAAGCTTGTTATGCCTCGCAAATCTTTAAATCTGTAGTTAAATAACACTTTTTCTCTATCACTTTAATAAATCCACCACAAATATAGCAAAACGAGTCACCATCTCCTTTTCAACTTTTCGAAGCTATTTTGTACAAGATAATACAGCGAAAAAAATATTAAACACGATATTTCTTTATAATATGCGAGGTCATACCGAGGGTACACAAGGAGGGATGTAAGAAAGACAACCCCCATACCATACCTCTCTTTCGCTAGCAATAGAACGCAAAGACCGACTTTAACTGGTAGCAAAAATCATAAATGGTCAAATCGCTATAACTTCTTATAAAGCAAATATTTTCGATTTGTAATCGCACATTTTTATAAATATTTGCTTATATATTCAGAATAAATCAAGTAAAACCCATGCGCAAAAAAAAATAATTTTTTTGTTGACCGGTTGAATGTGTATATTTACCGGACCGGTTAATATACATTATACACATTCACGTAGAGCAAATGATTTTATAGATGTTTTGCACTAACCTCCTGACTTATAAAAATATTCACACAGTGGCAAAGAGTGACAGTGGATAAGCTACAATGTTTTGTCCTTGTCTTATATGTTGGAAAAATCGCTTGACTGACAAGGACACACCATTATATAGCTTATAGACTGTATAAATATTTTTATTAGTAAGGGGGGTGGCCTGTAGGTACCAGGCGCGTGATCTTTTTTTCTGGTCTTTATTCAATGTATACTCTACATTTTCAGTAAACTACATAAACGGGGGTTGCGGCACGTCGTCATGCGGCGCGGAGGCAGCCTGCAAGCCCGTCAACACCACCGTACACTACTGCGTGTGCACATCCAACGGCGAGCCCGCCAAGGAGGGAGTCATATGCCCGAGGAGTACAGGTAGACAGTAGACACAACTGCTAAACGCTACTGCACCGCGCTCTACATTTCATTTCACTCATCCACAACGTGTTTTACTGTTCTTCCCATTACTATTATAATGAGGAAGATGTAAATCAAAATTTATACCCCTTTTTCAGCCCTAACAAAAAATTTAAGCAATAATAAGACTAACTGTGAAAAAATTGTGTTGATATCACGAAAATTGAGTTTTTTATAAGCAAATCAATATGGGAACGCGCGAAAACTGATTGCGCCCGTCGAGTATTGGCTGTGACGTCACATCGCCGTGCGTAGCTAGCTAACTATGCAATGTGCATACAGTATGTTTTTGACACGCGCTCTGTAAACTTACCTTCGTTCATTTCGATTAATTTTTATATATTATTAAAATAAATATGGCTTAATAGGGAAAATTGTTAAATTTAAACAAAAAATTAATACCAACTTTCAAAGTAAAAACGCACAAAAGAGTATGAAATAAATTTTATTTTCTAAAAATAATTCTCCTTTTAAATTCGGCTAAAATTTTAACTATTTCCCTACTCAATCTTCTTAATTTTGAAGTCTGTGCCAGCCCAAACAATATCCTGATAAAACAATATTTTATAGAACTCACATTTAAGTTGGCAACCAACTTCAAAATTATGAAAATCGAGTAGAGAAATCAAAAATTTCAAACTCAAAATGGGCTATGAAGTACATTATTTTGATAGAACAAAATATCTTTATCAAGTAAAAGTTACGCCATCTTGGTTTTCACAATACTTCAAATGTTAGCCATCTTGTTTTCACCATACTTCAAATGTCAAAATGGCCCCAAAAATCTCAAAAATGGGACCATTTAACTGGAGATAGAGACGTCTATGAGAGAAATAATTAAAATTTTTGCCGAATTTAAAAAGGGAATTATTTAGAAAATAAGATTTTTTTCATACTTTTTTGTGCGTTTTTACTTTCGAAGTCTGTTTTCATTTTTTGTTTCAAAATTATAATGTTTTCCATTTTTAGGGCTCCACTTAGGGCACACAAGGTACGCTTATAGTTTCGCTCGCTCCGTCCGTCCGTCTGTTATACTTCCGTAATTATGAATATTGATGGATGAAATTTGGTACAGTTATAGATTGTGTGTAGATCTTAGGTTTGGCGTAATAAAATAATAATAATTTTATATTTTAGGGGTAGCTCTGAAGGGGGGATGAAATATTTTTTCATTCTACCCCATTTGTGGGGTATCGTTGAATAGGTCTTTTAGAATTTAGGTAAGGTTTCTTTTAACATTACTTTTTTACAAAGTCGACTATTTTCGAGTAATTAGCCTCCAGTGGTTTGTAAGTTGGTCCCCCCTCCCTTAGAATTTCTAAATTATAAGAGATAGAAACTTGTAAGCTTCTATGCTAATAGATCATGCTAAAAACTCTTTAGGAAAATTATTTTAAGCGAAATCGGATAGTAACTTTTGAAGTAACTTGAAAAACCTATTACGCGATTTCCAAATGTGTGTCTTTAAAGACTGAGTTCTGTTCAATGCTTTTGGATCTAGGGTATACCCTTGGCACAAAATTTTACTTTTTGGTATGATATGCTTAATTTACTTCACATTGGCCAAATTCTTAAAGATGTACCTATACATTTTGAGGAGTTCCCTCGATTCCTCATGGATTCCATCATCAGGTTTCCACTTTAGTGACTAAAGTCTAAAAGGGCCAATTTCAAATTAGGGGCCATCCATAAATAACGTCACACGTTAGGGGGGAGGGAGGGGGTCGACGAAGTGTGACATTGTGTGACAAGGGGGTAGGAGGGGTCCTAATTTTCGTGACGTCACATTTCAAAATCTATTTTAATCTAAGTGTTAATATAGAAATCATAAGTAATAGCTATATGATATTAAGATAGCTATTGCCCCAGTGTCGAGACCCCCCAGCCCCAGTGATGTTTAAAAGATCATAATGTTGTTTTTTTATTACATAAGTTATTTTTTTTTCGCCGAGAAAATGCGTTTCAGCATCCCACTAGGGGATAGCGGTCCTACCCGTGAGTATGTGAGACTCTGCTGCACCCGAAAAGATGGTGAATGGGCGCAGCCCCTACTCAATAAAAACTCGGCGGTACTCCACTCCATACCACCCTTGGCGGGCCACGGGATCGCGTGAGCCTGGGCATAAGAGTCTGGCAAGAAAGACGATCCATGCGTCAGATGGGCATATAAAAGTTGGACCTGTGCCTAATCTCTCGACAGTCGTGTCGGTCATCCGTCCCACCAATTCAAATTAAACAAATTTCGGAACTGCTGTTTTAATTGAATAATTATTTCTAGATGTAAAATTGTAAAATGTGACGTCACGCTAGGGAGGGAGGGGGTCTCACAAATGTGACAAGGACGGGGGAGGGGATCAAAAATCATGAAATTCGTCTGACGTAATTTATGGATGGATAATTTATGACGTTCTCGAGTTTTAAGGGCCATCCATAAATTACGTCAGACGAATTTCATGATTTTTGATCCCCTCCCCCGTCCTTGTCACATTTGTGAGACCCCCTCCCTCCCTAGCGTGACGTCACATTTTACAATTTTACATCTAGAAATAATTATTCAATTAAAACAGCAGTTCCGAAATTTGTTTAATTTGAATTGGTGGTATATATATATATATATATATATATATATATATATATATATATATATATATATATATATATATATATATATATACACGTTAGGGCTATATACATATATAGCCCTAACGTATATCCGCCTCCTTTTTTTGGATGGCGGTTAAAAAATACTAAAATATAATAGTCAATCTATGACATTTTGTTCATAAAGTTTTTTGTCGACATCTCAAGTAGTAGTATCAAAGTAGGTAGGGAGTTTTTTGTATTGTCTTATTTCATCTTTTAAGTTTCATTCAATAGATTAAATATATTTTTTAAGTAGGTACCTAACATATCTGCGTGACTCGTGTTTTATTTCTCTATGTAAACCCATTGTTTAAAATACATTGTCACTAAAATACGGAATTCATTCTGAGCATATTCTATAAACTAAACATTTTGTAATGCAAAAAAAAATGTAGGTAGATGTTTCGTATTTATTTAGGTACCTACTCAGTACTCACATTAAAATATTCTTCGCAATAAATGTCTACTGATTTTTGTAGCTATAACACTTTTTTCAACACTTTACACAACTAATTTTCTCAGATTTTGTCGTTGGGCACATGAAAAAAGTATTTTTCTGGAGTGCTAACCGTTGTATTATACATAAAGGTGTTATACAATTATATCTATATGTTATTTTATCACCATAATTCCAAAAATTTCAATAAAACTTCAAAATTACTGCACGAGTTCGTTACATCCCGGCGGACGGAGTCGGCGAAGTGACGTCACGCGTTGAGCGGTCAAGCTCGCGCTGATTTTAAAAACATCCAACTTTAAAAAATAATAAAAAATTCAGTTTTTGAGATATCGAAAAAATTCTTTCACTAATATTTTTTAGATTTTATGTTTGATTTTTATACATTATAAAATAATTACACTCATCTAGCTCATTAACGATGAATGGATGGATGTTTGTTATGCTCTTTCCCGCAAAAAACTGAACGGATTTCGATGAAATTTGGTATGATAGTAGTTTAGGCTCTGGATTAAAACATAGGCTACATATTATCTCGAAAAAGTACAGTATCTGTATTCTCGTGAGATACTAATTTACGCGAGCGAGCGTATTTTTGTTGTTCCAACTTCCAATGTGGAGATCGAACCCACAACCTCCGGAGTCGAGAGCCAAG
This sequence comes from Glaucopsyche alexis, assembly GCA_905404095.1. Taxonomy (NCBI): domain Eukaryota; kingdom Metazoa; phylum Arthropoda; class Insecta; order Lepidoptera; family Lycaenidae; genus Glaucopsyche; species Glaucopsyche alexis. The sequence continues at coordinate 7,669,173 of FR990043.1, read as the reverse complement.
CTCTAAACCACTGGACCACGGAGGCGTCTAGGAACGTAGCACATACTTAATTGGCCACAGAATTCTGCGAAAGACCATTAGCAGAAAAATGCCTTTTCGCTCTAACCTTAATAATAAGCTTCTGTAACAGATATAATTAGACTGCAATTTATGTTTTATTTTTAGCCGCATGATGAACGATACACATTGATCGCTTAATCCCACACCGGAACTTATTACATTGCGGCATTCACAATGTCTAGGTTGTACACGACTTCGTCAAGTGATCAATGAACTCCGAAATTAAAACTACAGTTAAAATATGTAATTACACATTGGAGAGACTGATAAATGTATGGCGGTAACAGCCGTAGTCGTTTTAACCGATTTTAAAATGTCCAAATTGTAACGGTACAAATTGGACTACCCTCGGAATTTTGACGTACAAAAATAACCGGTACCTAGCTCGTTATAAAATATGATGTCGATCATAGATGAATAATTGGTCTCGCTTGTAGAGCGCCCAGCGAGACCAATGAAGTCTATGATGTCGATAATCGATTTAAAGGGTTTTGATTGTCATTCTCACTCTACTTAACTCTCACTACTTAAACTCTCACACTATTTAATAATAGCTATTTGCTATTATTTACGGCTTCAAAAGACTTTATGAGCAGTGAGCAATTCACGAGTCACACGCTCATACATTAATTTAGCTACTGTGATAAAAAATACAATTTTACTTGTCTACATAAAATACTTCAATTAAGTGCATTTATATCGTAGAGAATCATATTATGCCCGTCTAAGGTAATAGTGATTTATATAGTTCAGATACTTACCGCTTACGATCTTTAATTAAAGAGACCTAAGCTTTAGTAGTGAGTAATTATTGCGTTTTATTATTGTGCTTAAGAATCCAATTAATTGCAATAGTAACTCTAGCGAGTTATAACGTGTATCTTTTTGTAATAATGAATTAAGTTAAATTTGGAACAGCTATCTTAAAAATTCAGCGCCGCTTCGCGTATCGTTGCCGTGTGATATGACCCTTAAACGCAAAAGAACCCTTATAAAGCCTGTTAAGGACAGCGGCCTCGCCTGTGTTTTAAAGTGAATTTAAAAACAATGAACACTTATCAGTGCTTTAAAACGTTTCTAAAAACTGTGAGTAAATAGTACATAAACTCTTAAGAGTGAAAATAGTGAATATAAGTGTTGTACATAAGTGTTAAATTCATTAGAATAGTGGTAAATAATTGTTTTAAAGTCACGAGTTTATTTTCTTTATAATTTCTTAACCGTAGCTTATTTCGCTTGGAAAATTAGTGTTGTACATAGGAAAAATTAGTGGCTAAAGTAAATAACATTTAGGTAAATAGAAATGTAAATGGTTTTAGAGAAAATTAGATTATAATGGTGAAAAATATATGGTTTTCTTATACTTGTAACTTTAACTTATGTGTTATTAAGTATCTATGTAAACTGTGTGATTATGTATTGTTTTATGGTAAATAAAGAATTTCACGTTATGCGTTTCACTTATCCTGGCTCAGGGGAGATAAAGGGAAATTAGGGAAAATTATGGAAAAATAGCCGTATAGAGAAATAAGAGAGAGATAGCTTATATGGAAATTAGAAGAGTACATTTGTGCTCCCTATACGGCATTGCCCTGAGCCAGGTAAGCTAACGGCTTATCGTGTAAAATGTTCTCCTCAAATCAGTGTTATTTTTTATACGCCCCAGCTCTGCCCGAATCGGTGTAACCTTGCTATCTTCGAGTCTGATCAGAGCCGGCGGTGAAAACCTAGTGGAAAAATACAGTCCCATACAGTAGTGCGTGGTCCTTGCGATCCGGATTGCAAGTTAGTGAGTTAGTCGCGTGTGATCCGAGATACAAGATTGAAGAAATTTTCGAAGTCCAATACCAGTTGAAAACAATCAAGACGACACTTAGAAGAATTTATTGATGACGGAACATAGAAAAATTTACTGAACATCGGACATAGAAAAATTTTACTGAGCCAAGGAGATAGAAAAATTTATTGAAGACCGGACTTAGAAAAATTTACTGAACACTGGACATAGAATAATTTCATCGAGCCAAGGACATAGAAAATTTTTTGAAGAAAATTTATCAAGCCGAACATAGAATTTTGGAAGAAAGGAATTCAACACCGGGGATCAACGGACTCAGATTAGAAGATTGGACGCGAAGATACAAGACAACACCAAGGAAGAGGGAAGCAAGGATTCGCAGATTTTTCGCCTGAAAACCCTACCGAAGATTCTTGAAGAGTCGTGAAGACTCTGAAGATTTTTGGAGTTTGAAGACGAATATTTGAAGATTAATTTTTGATTTGAGGATTTAACTTAACGTAACATTTAACTTAAACTATGGTCATCACAAGGAGTCAGAGCGGGGCCGAGGAGAACCAACCACAACAACAACAACCGCGAAGATTTCCAGATCCGCCACGATCGCCGTCTGCTGCCGCCACGAGCCAGCCGCCGCCGACCGAGGGAAGGGCAGATCTGCTTCAAACAATTTTAAAACCGAGACCAGGTACTAGCAAGGCACCTGTAGCTCCGGAAGTGCAAACATTAGCCAGGAAGAAGGCTATTTCAATAAGGTCGCGTCGATCGACAGCGAGTGTCGTCGCACGCATACAATATGAGGCGGAAGAGAAGCTGGCCGCTCTCCGTAAAAAGGAACTGCAAATAGAAGCAGAACTTATCAAGAAGAAACTCGTCGCCGACGTCGCCGCTGCAGAGGATGGAAGCAGCCCCGATGACGACGAGCCGTCTGAACAGGTGGAGCAACGTGTACGAGCCTGGCTAAGCGAACAAGGACCCGACCATGAAGAGGCTAGACAAGAGCCGGTCGTGTTAGAGGAGAGAGAGACGCCGAAGCCAGAAGACATGCCACCAACTGGAGGAAGACGCGAAGGCCAGAAGACGAGATTTGAGTGGCCGGAACAACGCCGCCCACGCTCACCCACACCGCCCACGTCTAGGGCCAACGGGGTGGAACATCTCGCTGAAACGTTAGACAAGCTGCTGAATCAACGCCAGACGCGCCACACAACGGAGCTGCCTACATTCTCAGGGGCTCCCACCGAATGGTTATCCTTCAAGGCAGCAATGGAAGACACCACTGCATTCTACAAGCTGAAACCGATCGAGAATTTAGCTCGGCTGAGGAACTGCTTACGGGGAGAAGCCAGGGAAGCCGTGGCACCACTGCTGAGCGTCGCTACGCCGCCCGAACAAATCATGAAGACTCTAGAACAATGCTTCGGACGTCCAGAAGTTATGGTGGACCGCATGATGGAAGACCTGAAGAGGCTACCGAGGCTCGGAGGTTCGGCGGCAGAACTCAACCAATTCGCCGTAAAGATTCAGAACATGGTGGCTATCCTGAAGAGGCTGAGGCACGGGTACCTTTTCAACCCGTTGCTCGCGAGAGACATTCTAGAGAAACTCAGTCCCTACGAGAAAAGCAAGTGGTACGACTACGCAGAAGAGACGTCGCGCTTCAGGAACGAGCCCGATGTCGTCCTTCTCTCTGAATTCTTAATGAGAGAAGCGGACAGGGCGCTGCGCTACGGATTCAGCACGACATCGAAGAGAGAAACACCGCGTCAACCTCCGAACAAGAGTGAAACCAGAGCAAGAAGGCCAGTCTTCGCGGTGACAGAGGAGGGCAGGGGTTCGCCGAGCCACAGCCAACCCAAGAAGGTACGCGAGGAAGCAATGAAGTGCCCGGTATGTGCCAATGATCACGCTCTGCCTCGCTGCGCCACCTTCAAGAAAATGAGCGTACCAAAGAGATGGGACACAGTCAAGAAAGAGGGGCTGTGTTTCCTGTGCATATCGAGTCGACACAGAAGATTCATCTGTAAGGCGAAACGATGCGGCGCACAGGGTTGTAAGCGGCTGCACCACACGTTGCTGCACGAGGAGAGGTCCGGCGGCGCTCCACAGGCTGAGGACGCCGTTATTACCGCATCGGTCACGTCCGACCGTGCGGTAAAACTCAAGATGAGAAGGGTTCAAGTCGTAGGTCCACGGGGCGAAGCGGACATCTTCGCGCTGTTCGACGAGGGCTCGACAGTGACTCTGCTGGATGAAGACGTCGCGAAGGCTATCGGCGCAGACGGTCCGTCGAAAGTGCTGCGGATGCACGGGATCAATGCCGAGAGAAATGAGGAAAAAAGCCGACTCGTACAACTGGGCGTACGGGGTCACGACGGTACCAGGCACGACATCACTGCGAGAACGGTGGGCGGATTGAACTTGCTCACTCAATCCGTTCCGGAATCATTGCTGCAACTCGCTCACCTGCACGATCTCAGGGATGAAGAGATGTGTTATGAGAACGAGAAACCCCAACTTCTCATCGGTACGGACAACTGGCAGCTCATCGTGTCAAGAGAACTGAGAATCGGGAAAAGGAACCAGCCTGCGGCCTCAAAGACCAAACTCGGCTGGGTGATCCACGGCAGCATCCCGAGGCGCATCATAAGGCAGGATGATGAGAGTATCCTGCACATATGGACCGTCGACTACCCGGACGAACGAACGGGCGAGAGTCTAGACGGGACGAGACTCCAGTGGCGCAAAGAGGGCGCCACATTACCCCGGAGTAACAACGGGGGGAGTCAGACAAACTGCAGTATGGGACCGGGACTCCAGTGGCACGCGAGAGGTGTCATAACCCCAAGGATCGACGGGGGGAGTCGTGCGGGCTGCAGTTTGAAGCGAGAAGATGGGGATGTCCGAGCCGTGTTGGCCGCTGCCAAGGCCAAGGTGTCGCCGCTGAAGGCGCAATCAAGACCGAGATTGAAGCTGCAGGCTGCCCCGGTGAGATGGAGTCCGGGAAACAACGACGCAGCGATAAGTGGAAAGGCAGTAGAGAAGCTGCTAAAACTGAACGAGATGATTGAAAAGAGGGTCCCAATCATCCTGGACGGAAGACATCCGTTTACGAAGTTACTGGTGGCACGGGAGCACGCCAGGGCAGGACACGGGAGCCGTGAGAGGGTCGTGAACGACCTCAGGCAAAGGTTTTGGATCCTGAAGCTGCGGCCGACGGTGCGCAGCATAACAAGTAAGTGTGCGTTTTGTCGGCTACGACGGGCGCACCCGAGAACACCACAAACCGGAGACCTGCCGGCGGAGCGCCTGGGGGCGTTCCAGAGACCATTTTCGTACTGTGGTCTCGACTGTTTCGGCCCGATGACGATCACCATCGGCCGACGTCACGAGAAGAGATGGGGAGCGCTCTTCACCTGTCTGACGACGCGGGCCGTGCACCTGGAGCTGGTGGCCTCGCTGTCGACAGACTCAGCAATAATGGCCATGAGAAGAATGGCTGCGCGGCGAGGATGGCCGTCAGTTATGTACAGCGACAACGGGACGAACTTCAGAGGAGCGGACGTCGAGCTGCGGCAGGCGTACGCTGAGTGGGCACCGGCTATGGCTCAGCTGGGCCTCACGCACCGCATGCAATGGAAATTCACCCCGCCGGGGGCGCCGAGTCAAGGAGGTGCCTGGGAACGGATGGTGAGGTCGGTGAAAACCGCCTTACTCGCTACGCTGAACGAGAAGTCGCCGAAAGAAGAGGTACTCCAGACCCTAATGGCCGAGGCGGAGTATTCCGTGAACGCACGACCGCTAGTTCACGTTTCCGTGGACCCCAGCGACCCGGAGGCAATCACACCGAACCATTTCCTCCTCGGGTCGTCCACCGGGCTGCCGTACGTCGGACCGTGTGTGCCGGCGGACAAGAAGACTTGGAGAGTCGCGCAAGCCCTTGCCGACGAGTTCTGGAGGCGCTGGGTGAGGGAATACCTCCCCACGCTCACGCCACGCTACGGGGCGCCGCAGAGCAGCCGTGCCCTGGTTCCGGGCGACCTGGTCGTGGTCGTAGATCCGGCGCTGCCGCGTAATACGTGGCCGCGCGGGGTCGTGCACCGGGTCTACCCTGGCCCGGACGGACAGGTGCGTTGTGCGGACGTTCGCACGCGCAGTGGTGTGTTCCGCAGGCCCACATCAAAGCTGGCAGTGCTGGAGGAGGCGCCGCAGTCGCAACCGCGACCGCTGGCGGAGCAGACGGAGCCGGGGGCGTCGCCGGGCGCGGAACGAGCGCCGGGGCGAGCTACAGACAGCTCGCAGTCGCCTGAGCGGGCTACAGACAGCTCGCAGTCGCCTGAGCGAGCTACAGACAGCTCGCAGTCGCCGGGGCGAGCTACAGACAGCTCGCAGTCGCCTGAGCGAGCTACAGACAGCTCGCAGTCGCCGGGGCGAGCTACATACAGCTCGCAGTCGCCTGAGCGAGCTACAGACAGCTCGCAGTCGCCTGAGCGAGCCACATTCGGCTCGCAGTCACCATCACGAGCTGTAGCGAGCACAGACAGCTCGCGGTCGCAGCCAGTTGCAGCGGGCACGGTCAGCCCGCAGTCACCGGAGCAGTTTGCGGCGGACACAGACAGCTGGCAGTCAGCGGAGCAGTCCACGGCGGGTCCAGCGAGCCCGCGGTCACCAGAGGAGGCTGCGTAGAACCTGGCTACTGCGCCGGGGGGAGGATGTTAAGGACAGCGGCCTCGCCTGTGTTTTAAAGTGAATTTAAAAACAATGAACACTTATCAGTGCTTTAAAACGTTTCTAAAAACTGTGAGTAAATAGTACATAAACTCTTAAGAGTGAAAATAGTGAATATAAGTGTTGTACATAAGTGTTAAATTCATTAGAATAGTGGTAAATAATTGTTTTAAAGTCACGAGTTTATTTTCTTTATAATTTCTTAACCGTAGCTTATTTCGCTTGGAAAATTAGTGTTGTACATAGGAAAAATTAGTGGCTAAAGTAAATAACATTTAGGTAAATAGAAATGTAAATGGTTTTAGAGAAAATTAGATTATAATGGTGAAAAATATATGGTTTTCTTATACTTGTAACTTTAACTTATGTGTTATTAAGTATCTATGTAAACTGTGTGATTATGTATTGTTTTATGGTAAATAAAGAATTTCACGTTATGCGTTTCACTTATCCTGGCTCAGGGGAGATAAAGGGAAATTAGGGAAAATTATGGAAAAATAGCCGTATAGAGAAATAAGAGAGAGATAGCTTATATGGAAATTAGAAGAGTACATTTGTGCTCCCTATACGGCATTGCCCTGAGCCAGGTAAGCTAACGGCTTATCGTGTAAAATGTTCTCCTCAAATCAGTGTTATTTTTTATACGCCCCAGCTCTGCCCGAATCGGTGTAACCTTGCTATCTTCGAGTCTGATCAGAGCCGGCGGTGAAAACCTAGTGGAAAAATACAGTCCCATACAAAGCCTAAAGATAAATAAAAATGAATAAATTTATTTCCAAAGCTATATTCGGAAAGACAACAGAAAAAGCTACCACCGGTTCAACCCTAACCCGCCGAGAAGATATTGAATTGAGAATGAATTAAATAGTCGAAATTCGACCACTAGTATCAATGTATGTATGTTACAGTGCCCCTGAACCAGCGGCAGGCGATCCACAACGTGATCCCGCCGCGGCCGTCCAACGCCAACGAGCGCTTCCCGCCGCCCACCGCGCAAGTGAGATCAATCTTCATTACTCCTTATCTTGTATCACGCACTCCAAGGACATGTGTTATTATCATGATGTGTACTGATCGGTTTGTTGCAATGTTAATTAAAATTACATCGCATCGATCTATACAGCGAGAAAAACGCTGTCAGATTTTATCATAAAGGATCATAATATCATTTTATTATGACTTATACCTATTTAAGTGCATAACAGTCTTGACTTTCAGTCGTTAGCACTTGGATGTAGCTATAACACAATTATGTACCTAGTTTTCCTAGCAAATTGTTACAGTCAATTAAATGTTTGAAAACTTGAATTTTGGCGGGGATGTAGAAGAGTGACATTGATATTTTTGTATACATATTTTCTTCTATAAATTTGTAAATTAACATTTAAATATTTGATAACGTTCACAAGTGTGGGCGACATATTTTGACTTCAAAATACGTGCTATTCTGTGTTCTCTCCAAAACTCCCTAGGGAGTATCAGGAAAGCGTCTACCACTTTACTGAATCGACTGACTTGACTCATTGACTGCAGTGACGATTGATTTGGACTTTGACTAGACTTTGGACATGACGATTTAGAAAAACTTGTACTAAAATTATATTTTCCCGCTTTTATAACTTGACACGTTGGCAATGGTTTTAAACCATCGCCATAATTATAAATGTTCACTTCATTATAAATATTGAGTAGGTAACTTTTAAAGTAGGTATGCTACTCAGTAGTTCGTTTCAAACTCAATAGTTGAGCAAACTTTGTGTTTCCAAGCGGGACTTGAGTCATATAGAGCAATTTGATTGCTTCATTCGAAATTCACTATATTTTACTCATTATGAAGGGAGCTTAAATACTTAGTTCATACGTCTATTAAATTTGTTTCGTGGGAAACACCCTAAATTTAGGTAGAAAGTTTATCTAATCTATATTCTAAGTACTGTGTCTATAAATTAGACTATTGATTTATTACGCTGCCACTGCTAAGCGGTCGGGAGCCTAAATCAGTGTTTTTCCATCGCAACTGATAAATATTCATGATAACGTCCTGTCACTCACATTAAACGGTCGACCATCAAATTTTATTGCACTACATGAGGCTATTTTTTATTTCGTACACATAATTATTCAGCACCACTACCTACTTACTTTTATTTGATCATCGCAACACTTTTATGTCCTTATTGCTCTTGTTTCTCGTAACATCTAAGTATACATTTAGAGAACCATCAGTTTCTAGCACCAATTTTCAATGTTATGTTTTATTACCTACTCATATACAAAAAAGCTTTCGTTCTCTACCGTGCAAGCTGTCGCCTGTCGTCTAAAGCTTGTAGAGTAGATCTCGAAAGCACAACTACCTATTTATTGTATGAATAAGGGAAAAAACGTCTTTGTTCTAAAATAGTATTCTTGTTGTAGGTGCCCGGAATATACCCTAGTGAAATGATAACGGAGGAGTCCTCTGGGAGGGATGAATCCTTCATAAGCTCCGGTACTTATATGAGTTCGAGCGTCATTGCAATATCTGGCTGCACTGTGATTATATTAGTTCTATTTATGGTCGCTTTGTACATTAAAAGGCGAATGTGCAATGTGGATGGAAAAATAAAACCCGTAAGTTTTTTATTCAACCGTTATTCTTGGCCTTGCGCTAGCTAAAATTTTCATCTGCAATTTTTCAAGGAAATAAAACTTCATTAGCAAACGGATTAAGACCACATCTGAGTAAACAATATTTTTTCCAATGGAATAATCATTAATTTCATTGGGTCAAGTTTTATATTTTCTTGGATGAATGATTTCACTGTAGCCGAAAGTGACCTAAATAAATATGGAATATCTGTGTTACGGGCTGTCATTGGGAACAAAATCCCACCGAAAACTCAAGGAGCCTTGCCAAGATACGGGCCTCATTTTGAACGAGACGAGCACTTGATACTGGCTTACAAGCTTTGAGCCGGGTATTAAATTACGGTTTCGATTTTTTCCTTGAATATTCTGGGCTCATTTTGAATGACACAAATGCATGTAATTCGTAAAGTATTTTTAAGGGTTTTGTTCATTATCACGCTTTAGCTTTGGCGATGTGGCTTAGTATGCGTTATGTTGTAGCGCGTACGGCCGGGGGAACCGCTGCTCGCTGAACGGTATATAACGAACCCGCAGTATGGCGTGTGCGGCGCCGGCGTCGCGTCCGCCGCCCCCGCCACCCCCGCGCCGCTGCCCAACAAGACTGATGAAGCGGAGGTCACGCTGCTGGAGAGAAACGCGCTGACCTTCCTGGAGGAGGTCGGGGAAGGATGCTTCGGCAAAGTGTATAAAGGTTAGTTATCCTCACCTTAAATAAACTTGATTTTGCCCGTGGCTCCGCCCGCGTAAATACAGTATCCTACGGGAACGCTGTATTTTTTCGGTTTAAAATATGGAACCTATGTTTTAAGTTTTAACATAGGCTAAATTTTAATCCGATAAAATCCCACCCGAAAAAGTTTACCCCAAGACTCTATATTTTAAAATCCAGATAGATATTAAAACTTCTTAGTAACGGTACTTATTATGTACAATAGGTACCTACTTGGTATGGACCAATTTCATTAAATTCCGTTCAGCGGTTTTTGCGTAAAAGAGTCACAAAGATCCATCCATCCTCACAATTACGTTTAATGAACTAAAATCAACAATGTTAATCGTCGTATAACGTATTGCTGTGATTTATTGAGTATATTATGAAACCTACCAGGGCAAAACATTATTATTTACAGGAGTCCTTCGGAGTACCTCGAATGAGCAAGTTGTAGCAATAAAGGTTCTCAAAGATAGTGCGGGACGGACCGCAGAAGAAGACTTCGTCAGAGAAGTCTCGATAATGTCGACGTTCCGGCACGCTAACATTTTGTCACTGATCGGTGTTGTGTACAGAGGTAAGAAGATAAACATCACAATTTTGATTATTTTATAGGATTACATTGTCATGTTGTATATACTTAAATCAAATTTTATTTTATTTCAGATGACACAAACGTTAGCCCATGGATGGTTTTTGAATACATGGAGTGGGGTGACCTGGCGGGAGTGCTGCGTGGCTCGAGAGGAGGGGGTCGCAACGGCCTAACACTCGACGACTCCGCTCTGCTGCACGTGGCCCTCCAGGTCGCGTGCGGGATGCAGTACCTGGCCTCGCGGAGATTCGTCCACCGCGATCTTGCCGCTAGAAATTGTTTAGTCGGTGCTAATCTGGCAGTGAAAATTGCGGACTTTGGCATGTCACGGGACGTTTACACGTGCGACTACTACAAGATGGGCGGCGAGCGGCCCATGCCGGTGCGGTGGATGTCACCCGAGAGTATCGTGTACGGACGGTTCACCCACGAGTCGGACGTGTGGTCGTACGGTGTAGTGCTTTGGGAAATTTACAGTCGGGGCAAACAGCCTTTCTACGGCTGCAACAATGACGGTGCCACGAAAAAGATTCTTCAGGGTATTCTGCTCGTGCCGCCGGACGACTGTCCGAGGTTCGCTTGCGAGTTAATGCGGGCGTGCTGGTCGACCGATCCCCGGGACAGAATCGGGTTCGACGAGATCTGCACCAAGCTGGAGACGGCGTCGACGGCCGGCGGGACGGTGCAACAGATCAGACTGCCCAGACCGCCGCCCGCGCCGATGGACTCGGCCGGTTACCTGGTGCCCACGACCCCACCGAACGTAGATTACCTGAAGCCCTTGCCAGATTCGGATCCCGATTCGGACTTCAGCGAGGACGATGATGAGCAGGAGTTCACTTGACAGCCAGCCTCGGCGTCGGGCTCGCAGTACGTGCCCCGCTCCTCGCCTCTGGCCGTCGTCTACCCCAGCGTCACGACATTCCTGCTGCAGTCCAGTCTCGAACAATATGAGTGCTAATAAACCACTCGTTCGCAGTAATTTGGATGGTGTTCCGATATATTGTATAGGAATTAGGAACGTGTTGTATGCGTGAAGTTTTTGAAGGAAATACTCGATTCGATACGATACTCGACTTCTTAAAAACTGTTTAAGAACTAGAACCTCATACGTTTTCGTGTATGATGTGTGTGCCATAATAAGCATGTGAACCAAATAATGAGTAAATTATAATATATGCTAATAATGCGATATCTGTTAAGTAATAGATACCTAAATATTAAATTGTATCTACCTATCTAATTTTTAATTTCGTTGATTACCATAACAGTCGTGGCCATTCTTACCTACATGAAAGTAGTAACACTGATGTATGTTTCCCTACAATTATTTGCAAATAACGTCAACTGGGAAGATAATAATAATAATAATTAATAGCCCACCCCAATTTTTTGTATTTTTTTAAATTATATTTTTATGATTATCTTTCAAAAACATAACACCCTTAATTCCACCCCGTTGTTTAATACCGATATTAGTACCTACCTACTGTAATTATCTTCAACCCTCAGTGGTCGATACCTACTTAACGCTTCGCCCGTAGGTGGTAGGTTGGTGTGGGTATATTATGTATGTTGTAGATATAGGTCGTATGTGTAGAAAGTATAGGTGTATATAGGTATATTTATTTATTCCAGTTCATAGTTAAAGCAGAACAACGTCTGTAGAGATAGCTAGTAAGTATATGGTAGTTAACCTATCTAATAATCTAAATTATAAGTAAATAGTTTGTCAAAATCCTGTCTTACACTAAAATAAATCGGTAATTGCACCAAACACGTATCTTCTATATAACAGGATAATGTATGACGACGGAGGAACACCCGTATTGTTTTTAAAAAGTGTGACGTCAGCATTGCTGACGTCACTTTCACTATTTATATGACGAGCACTCATCTTGATATAAAGAAAAAGGGACTCACCAGGCAAAACTCAATAGAAATTCCAAATACTCTTTTATTCAGTGTAACAGCAGTATTTTGAGATCCGTACTGCTCAACAGCTCAAGTCAGAGTGAACCGATTGAGTTTTTTTTTTTTCGATAGGGTCTACGCTAGCGGTCGGGTTAAAATGAAATATTAAAGAAACAAATGTTGTAAATGTTAATTTTTACATTAAAAATCATAATTTGAATTTACAAATCAATAATCTTGATTATTTTAATTGTTGAAAGTGATTAGTTAATAGTTGCAAATTTGATGACTGCATTTACACCGGAAATATTATTAATATTAGTTTAATATTTAAATAATAAGAAATCTACACTTAAATAATCAAAACTTAATATTTAATTAAACAATACAAAATCATAATTTTGTAATTAATTTGTCATAGCTTCACTATTGAAGATTGTAGGTGCGCCGATATGTACAAACCGGGTAATAAATCGGTCTAAAAAATAAAAAATAATCTATCAATGTAAAAATATACTTAAGTAAATAGTTACCTAAATAAAATAGGTAAGTGCGTATCTACTAATAAGTTTAATAATAATAGTGGTAGGTACCAACCTTCGCGTGTTTGATTACATTATGTTAGGATATAATAGTTTTCATACTCAAAAGTCTGAACACAATATTGTTAATATAACAGTGTGTTATACAAATGCCTGCCTAACTATAACTGCCTGTCTTATTAGAAATTTATTTCTACCAGTAGAAATATAACATTCATTTTTCAATTCTTTGCATAGGCGTTGCGAGGTACGGGCAGGGCGGGCCAGGTAGTTGTACAATGTACCTAGGTACATAATTATTTAAAAGTATCTATTCTAAGTTTACTTTGCCAGCCGAAACAGAATCATGGTTAAGTACGCCCTTGATTCTAACGCGTATACCTATGGGTAATATTTTAATTTTTATTACTATTATAATGGTGTTAAACTTAAACTATTTATTGTGCACCTACCAAATACCTACCAATCTATTGTATTATAAAGTTTCTTAAGTCACGTGTAGTAGACCAGGTTTTACTTGTCTACTGAGATAAATTTGTACAATATTTTATGTAGGTAGGTACCTATTCTTGAAATCTACCCACTAATTTAAGTTAACTGTTAATATTTTTGTAAGAACTAAGAACACTGTCAGCTATTTAAGCTGTTAGTTGTTACCCATACTTACCTTTAACAAAAACTATAATAATATTATTATTATGGATTTACATAAATAAACTTGTGATGTGATGAATTTTATATAAATATACTTCATACAGTCTGTATAATAAATAATCACGAATTTTTATTTAACCTCCTTAGGACTCGTACCAAAGTAGATATCTAACTCCTACCTACCCTTCTAGTCTATGCGACAAGTTGAAAATGGTACAATAATGCTCTTAAAATTATGTGCAGTAGCTCATTGGATCCGGAATGACGTCTAGAAAAATGTGCCAAAAGCGTGTATTAGCACATAAAAATTTGCAAAAGTTATAAACAATTAAAGATGAAAAAAATATGGCATTTCGTTTTTTGCCAATATTTAATAAAAAGTAAAAAAATTGTTATAAACCAAGTATAAATATTTTTTTAACTTTTATGGCACGATCTTGTTAAGTATATATGTAAGAAAGGCTCTACGAACCGAAAATTTTTTACGACCGTTATTTAAACATTTTTTTTCACTTACAATTAAGACGATAGTTCGAGAAAATTTCGTTAGTTAACAATTGTTTAACTCGTTGAAAAATTAACTTTAAGTAAAATTTCCAACGGGAATAAATTATTTATAGTGTTCAGAACACACCATATTTTTTTCAAATTTTAAAAAAAATATTCAATACCTTAAATAAATTAATTAATGTGCCGTACTCGCTTTTGACGCCACGCGCGCATCCTAAAAATGTCACGCGCAGACCTATTTTCAGCGTTAAATTAAAATTATAAATAATGGAGTTCCAGGAGTTAGGAGTTTTTTATTGGAAATTTCCTCCTCTTTCAGAATTTTTTTTTGAAATTTCTTGTAGGATCCAATAATGGTATTTAATTAAAAGAATTACAATAATACAACAAACATAAAATTAACAATAAAACTAGAGGCAAATAAAAAAACTAAAATTTAGTACTAATAAAAAGAAGACTTACCTACAAATAATAATCTATCTCTAAAAAAAACTATAAATAGAAAATCTTCCCAGGTCGTCCCCATCTGGCAGAGTACCTAGCAAACTGATAGCATTGCCTCGCTGGATAGCAATGGTTATCCGTTGTGCCAGGTAGTTCCCGGCTCTAGGGCCTCGGGTGGCTTCAGTAAGCTTTTTAGAGATTTCTTTAAAAAGCTTATGTGCGCCCGGACCCCATGCGCCTAGGGTTTCCACCCCAAACGGTTCATATATGAGGTCTCCGCTAAGGTTCTCATACTTGCGCCGTTTGAGGTTCTCCGCTTGGTTTGCAGCCGCGCCCGCACAGTTCGAGGTGCCCTGGATATGGGACGGAGCAAGAGTATCGACACAAGTAGCGTCCCATACAAGAGCCCGTCCCACACTCCAAGGAACCAGGGTCATTCCATCAGGTCTCTTGCCATCGTCGCACGCCAGACCGGAGGGCTCCAGTATAGCTGGCACACTGGCGGTGACAAGAGCCCGACGAATGAGGTCATTCAGACTGTGATGCCGGGAAATGCGTCCAGCGCTTCGTGAGCAGCACAGCCCGTGATAACCGTGGCTGTCTACGTTCGCGCCGCAAACACACTGATGAGGGACGACATGGGGGGCACCAAGACGCAGGGCAGTGGCTAGCCGAAATGTAGGTATTGCGGCCCAGCAGTGTTCCAGTATTGGCTGAAAAAAATAAAAAAAGTTTAAAAAGTAAATTATTATTATTATTTATAAAGTAAATTTCTTATATATTATAGTTTATTAAATATTGGCAAAAAACGAAATGTCATTTTTTTTCATCTTTAATTGTTTATAACTTTTGCAATTTTTTATGTGCTAATACACGCTTTTGGCACATTTTTCTAGACGTCATTCCGGATCCAATGAGCTATCGCATATAATTTTAAGAGCATTATCTCTATTTTGTACCATTTTCAACTTGTCGCATAGACTATTCAGTCGCCGACAAACTTGGTGTATGAGTATGGCATTTCGACTTTAAAACAGTTAGAACTTAGATTAAAAAATGGTAGCAAAGCACTTAGAATATAGAAATATTATTATTATTTTAGAGAAGTGCAGATTCGGTCACTGGTAAGTAGTTTGGCATATATCAAAGTAGCAGCCCCGAATCTTCAATTTTTTTAGGCGGCGCAAAAACTGAACAATGCCGTCCCCGCCCATTTATATAGTATCTAGGATACATCAGTGGCGTAGATAGCCTTAGCCCAATATCAAATAATTTTTGGGGGCTCCCCACATTGATTTAAAGTTCGTACGTCGTTGGCCCCCAAGCCCAAGAGTAAAAATTCACAAAACGGAGAAAATAAAATTTTTAAACAATGGCGAGCGAACGAAGCGAGCGAGCCGAAATTTTTCGAATATTTTGTTTCTGGAAGGTTCCAAACTTTGAAATAGTTATGTAATATTATACTTATGTATACCTACCTACTTATTCGTGTCTACGAGTTTTCACACGTTGAAAATCATAAGCTGAAATTAATCTTTGTTTTAAAATCATTAGCTGAATCATACTATTATCTATTCTGTAGCTGAATGGAGTGGGCCTGATAGTATTAAAAATATAATACTGGTTCCAACTTATTAAAACATTATAATTTTATTAAGTAATCTGCAAAAGTTACAGTAAATAAATCTATACTAATATTATAAAGTTGAAGAGTTTGTTTGTTTCTTTGAACGCGCTAATCTCAGGAACTAATCTGCAAAAGTTACAGTAAATAAATCTATACTAATATTATAAAGTTGAAGAGTTTGTTTGTTTCTTTGAACGCGCTAATCTCAGGAACTACTGGTACGAATTGAAAAATTATTTTTGTGTTGGATGGTCCACTTATCTAGGAAGGCTTTAGGCTATATAACATCATGCTAAGCTCAATACGAGCGGAGAACCAATCAAGAATGTTACAAAATCGGGGGATTTTTTTCCTTTTGAGAGCTTTCGCTGCGTACGCTGCGGAAACGATTAAAGTTTCGCTAAAATGATGTATGACAGAATAGTTTCCCTTTAAAAGTTCTACAAAAAAGTTAAATACGTTATTCATTATAGAAGAAATTTGCCGTTTACATAATTTGATTCAATCAGTATTTTAGAAGATATCGCAGTAATAATAATCATGCGCGCTAATGTAAGGCGCGCGGCGCGGGCGGGCAGTCGTGAGCATGAACCTAGGATTGTCGTGAAGTGGAAGCACTGCTCCTTCTACGTAAATGAAGTCGCGGGTAAATTTTAGCGATATCCCAAAGTAACTGATCTACGCGGGCGAAGTCGCGGGAAAAGCTAGTAAATAAATAAATATAAAATATAGGTACTACAATGTAAGAAATAGGTACCCAATTTTTATTTTTTAATTCTGGAAACCTCGAAATTCGGAAAAAAATTACTGGTCATCAAATCAACAGCGCGGAGTAACGCGAGAGTAACACGTCTTGTAGCCCGGGGGCGTGCGCTACAGGACGTGTTACTCTACGCCTACGATACAGCGGTAGCTACGCCCCAGCTATACATGGAACTAATTACCTCCGTGGTCTAGTGGTTAGAGCATTGGCTCTCGACTCGGAGGTCGTGGGTTCGATTCCCGCATTGGAACAACAAAAAATGTTGTTTCCAAGTTTGGTTAGGACAATGCAGGCTGATCACCTGATTGTCTGACAAGAAAGATGATCCATGCGTCGGATGGGCATGTAAAAAGTCGGACCTGCGCCTCATCTCTCGTCAGTCGTGTCGGTTATCCGTCCCACTGGATAACGAGAGTAAAAGGAAGAGAGAGTGCTCTTGTGTACTGCGCACACACTTGGGCACTATAAAAATTACTCCTGCGTAACTGGCCTGGTTTCAATGAAACCGGCCACCATCACCGAGATCGGTGGGGAGTTATTATTATTATAATTAATACGTAAATAAAGCATTTAATGTATATATCTATACAATATATTATAACAACAGCCTCCGTGGTCTAGTGGTTCGAGCATTGGCTCTCGACTCGGAGGTCGTGGGTTCGATTCCCACAAGGGAACAACAAAAAATGTTGTTTCCAAGTTTGGTTAGGACAATGCAGGCTGATCACCTTATTGTCTGACAAGAAAGATGATCCATGCGTCGGATGGGCATGTAAAAAGTCGGTCCTGCGCCTGATCTCTCGCCAGTCGTGTCGGTCATCCGTCCCACTGGGTTACGAGAGTAAAAGGAAGAGAGAGTGCTTTTCTGTACTGCGCACACACTTGGGCACTATAAAAAATCACTACTGCGTAACTGGCCTGGTTTCAATGAAACCGGCACCGTCACCGAGATCGGTGTGGGAGTTATTATTATTATATTATAAAATCCTTTGTCCTGAATTACTGACGGATCAACGCACAGCCTAAACCGCTGATCGTAGAGACCTGAAACTTGCAGGGCTTGCTCTTTGTAATGCGTAGGCATCCAGGCAAAGGGGAAAAAAACGTTTGTATGGGGCAACGTGATTCCTTGGTCCAATCTACTTCATATTTTGCACAAACATTATATATGTCACCGTAAAATTGTAAAAACCGTTAGATTGTAAAATAACTAACGAAATTGTAAAAATGTGTCGAAATATTAAAAACTAAGTATATATTTATAATGTAACAAAAATAATGTCTTAAATTATGGGCAGCATATTCGCGTCGAAAGTCTATCAACATTTTACAATTTCACTAGTTTTATTACAATCTAACGGTTTTTACAATTTTACAGTGACATATATACCTAACAGAATCGATGAAATTCGTGTATCATAGTTTATTTAAATTCGTCCCCTAATGGGGTTAAAAAGGGAAAGAAAGTTGTTTGGGAGCGATTTGCTATAAAGTTGATAGAAATACTCCTTATTGCTTTTGATTTAAAGCTCCCACTAACAAGCGATCGATCAATTTAGTCTTTACAATTTAAACATTTACTGGATTCGTAAATCGGTTTAGATAAAAATGTGTCAAGATCTATTCCACTGTTAAAACGTTTACCGCCGCTCATGGACATACGCAACACCAGAATAGTCACAAGTGTGTTTGCAAGCTTTGCATGCTGGAAGGTACCGGTAACCCACTTCGGGACACTTCTTCATGTAGTAGACACAACGCAGGTGCTGTTTCCCATTCTAAAACTGCCTAGGAAGTTTCAGTCAAGAGTCTACCACTTTCCTGAATCGAATTATTTGACTCATTAGTCATTAACTACACCGACAATTTATTTGGACTTTGACTTTGGACTTGACGATTTAGAAATACGATGATGAAAATTTGAACGAATATATTATTTCCCGCCTTTTTTACAATGGCAAATGGTTTTAACTTATAAGCCGACGCCATATTTTAATATATTAAAAATAAAAAAATTAGGCTGTCAGATCATCAGATGTCAGATTTATTTGTTTGTCTTTGGTTTGTCAGTGTCAGTGGTTTGTCAGAGAGAGTTTTGCCGGGAACATGAAGCACACTCTGACATTGGCGAATCACTACGGAGCCAAATATAAAAAGAAGAAGAAAAAGAAGAACATGAAGCATAGATACCAGGAGTCCGAACGGTATAGGCTTTTTAATAATAATTATGTACACAAAAATAGGACCAGATCTTAGTTCTCTTTTCTGCCGCTAGGCGTGCGAGACCGACGAGTACCGCGTGTTGCCAATACTATTATACCAAGTGTTGCCAATAGGGTATTTTCCAAGTTTTTGAAAAGAATGTCAAATTGTTCCTAATACAAAAATACATTAGTAGTTTGAACCATTATTTGTGAATTTCTTTCTTTTCCTTGCAAATTAGCCTAAAAGTTTAAATTAATATTATAGGCGCGAAAACGCTATAATGAATTGTCATGACGTCACATTCTTGTAACATTGTAACTGTCAAGTGTCAAGTGTCAAATTACACTGAAAATGCCAAATCCCAGAATACCTACTATTTACGTTTTTAAATAAATGTTTTAAGCCTATTTAAAAGGCCTTATAAATGGTGCGTAGTGCCAAAATGCACTAATACGTCTATTAAAACACCGGGGAAAATCTTTGTGACCATACCAAAGAACACTGAAATGTGGAAAAAGTGGCTATTACTCGCTGACGCATGACGTTAATGATTCTGATGGTGGCTATTCTTTATGGAAATCGGGAGGCCATTAATAAAAGAAGAAGAAGTACAAGAATATGACGTCACATTCCAATCTCGTGCGTTTTTAGTCACGTGGTCAAACGTGAAAAATTCATAATTTTATTTTTGATATTTTATAAAAATCATACATATTTTTGTGTAAAAAGTTGGTTAAATTGGTTTAAATTAATGTTTAGCGATAAAATATCAACAATCTGATGTATATTTTCATCATAGGATAATACCCTATACTATTATTTATTACAATTATTTTTAAATTACCGTTAGACAATTACCGTGTTTTACGGTATCTGTTTTTCGAGAACAGTTTCTAAGAATTTCCTAAAACTTTTATTTAATAAGATTTCAATCTTTCCAGAGCTGTCAATAGCAACTTTAAACTTCCCGCGTAATTTCAAACGAGTGCATGTCGGACCGTCGCGCGCTCTACCGGCAAAAATCTGTCCCCGTAATTGAGACCATTATTTTAACATTACGTTCGGACTCCTTGTTATCTATACTTCGTGGCCGGGAACATGAAGCATAGATACCAGGAGTCCGAACGGTATAGGCTTTTTAATAATAATTATGTTCACAATAATAGGACCAGATCTTAGTTCTCTTTTCTGCCGCTAGGCGTGCGAGACCGACGAGTACCGAGTGTTGCCAATACTAATATACCGAGTGTTGCCAATACTATTATTTATTACAATTATTTTTAAATTACCGTTAGGCAATTACCGTGTTCTACGGTATCTATTTTTCGAGAACAGTTTCTAAGAATTTCCTAAAACTTTTATTTAATAAGATTTCAATCTTTCCAGAGCTGTCAATAGCAACTTTAAACTTCCCGCGTAATTTCAAACGAGTGCACGTCGGACCGTCGCGCGCTCTACCGGCAAAAATCTGTCCCCGTAATTGAGACCATTATTTTAACATTACGTTCGGACTCCTTGTTATCTATACTTCGTGGCCGGGAAAGTCAATCAGCAATGTTGTGTTTCTGTATTAATTTTCTAAATTCGTGTTAATTCGGTTCTTAATGTGTTATAGTGGTGGAATATTAACCATTAATTATTCGTTGAAGTGCATTAGTGTGGAAAAGTGATACATTCTACAAAATGCGTGCTAAATTGGGTTTCCCGCCAAAACTCCCTAGGAAGTTTCAGTAAAGCGTCTACCACTTTACTGAATCGACTGACTTGACTAATTGACTACCCTGACTACTTATTTCGACTTTGACTAGACTTTGGACTTGACGATTTAGAAATAAGACAAAGAAATACCTCAAACGACAGACGAGGCAGTATGGTCTAAGACCTTAGCCTGTATCATTTCGGGACGAATTAAACAAAAAAAAAAATGGTTTGTCAGACGACAACATGTCAATGTCAAACAATGTCAAATAGCGCCTGGAATTTGCAGAAGTGGTCTGTGAAATATCGGCTTTTCACTATCGTAATGATTCTTTCGTATTAAGTATTTAGATGTAAAAATGCTATAAAAAATAAACAAATTTGTTAAACGGGAGTATGTGGACAAAACAGTGATTTAGTTTTAAGGTTTTTAAAATGCCTCCCGTTAATTCTAAAAGCAAAAAGAATGGCGCTGAGTACGAGGTAAATATTAGAAAATAAGGCGGTGTTTATTTAAATATCACTTTACTTAATTTATACTACATAAGTGTTTTAGGCATCAGATTTAAATTTGTAAAAACCTATATAGCCTTTATAGCCAACTAGAAGAAATTGCTAACGTACTGATAGTAATATTAATTAATGTAGTAATTAAAAAACATTTTTATAAGTAGCAGAGCTTTCTTAACATATTTAAAAGTAGCATATTATAAAACAGATAAAGGTGTAATCTATAGGTCTGTATGTAATTTACTAACCCATTAATAGTTTAATTAAAAAGTATATTTTTATATTTTGTAGAATATCCTTGCTAATAAGTGTACGGTTCTGGATTTTGAAAAGTATATACAGGAAAACAAAACCTTGCTACTGAATGACCCACTTCGAGATATTCTTCTCTATCCATCTGATGATGTTTCGGTGAGTTTTTATTTGGACTACTCATACAACTATCTTTTAGTTGACCATTATTAATTATTATAATTCATTATCTAAGTAATTGTCAAACTTTTCCTACTCTTATCTACATTTTCCAGAGTGTTGTTCTACCTCGGAGATGGAGGACAGTAACCACAGCTGTGCCGGATGTAAGAACCGCTTCAACCTGTCCCCTGTTGACAAGGCAGGCTCTGCTCAGTTATGCGTCAAGCTGGAATCTAGTACATTTTAAATATAGCAGCTACTCGGGCACTTATCTGAACTTACCAAGGTAATGCACATTTTCCTGTTATGTTTATTTATTATACTAGCTGTTCACATTGCTCTGTTTTAAGTAAAAACTGAAATAAATAAATAACCAAAAAAAAAAAACACTAGGTGCATAAATACTTAACAGTCAAGTGACAAATTAAACAAGTGAACAGTAGTATTCGAAAAATTCATTGCCATATTTAGTATTTTCTCCACAATTGTTCCAATATCTATCACTGTTTAAGCATTCCTTAAACTACCACAATCATTGCAAGACTAATTTTTGCCAAATTGGTCCAGTGCTTCTCAAGTTTTAGCGAGACATTGAAATTGTAATCCATTTTTATGTAAAAGACAAGATTAAATTAAATTCTTAATAAAGTGAACCAGGAATAATATTAAGCTAATAATTTTTAATTCTGGTTCACTTTATTAAGAATTTAATTAAAAAAATTATAATACCTACTAAGTACAAAAAAGAAAAATAAAGACATGAGTAAAAAAGAATCCATATTTTTAACAATCCTATATCTGCAACTTTCACCTATGAATTATATGAATAAATTAATTGAAATAAGTGAATAAATTCTACAAAAGCATCTCATTAACATACTGTTTAGGCCCCCACAGACGAGAGGCCGATCGTTTCAGCTGGAACTGACGTCAGTTCGGCCTGAACGGATTCGAGCACACACACGGAAAAAATCGCATCCAATCCAATTTACGTCAGTTCGGCCTGATCTGATTCGTGCCCACACACGGAACAGTCGCATCAGTCCATTCTGGTTTGCCGCGCGCTACGGTCGTGTTTATCAATTTTGTATTTAAACACCGCGAAAACTCATACAACGCTTATACAAGATACACGCCCGCACGGCCGCGGCTCGGGCAAGAACTGAAGCGATTTGTCCACACACGGTCAGGACAGGCCGCGCGTTCAGGCCGATCGGTCAGGCCAGAATTAATGTTGCCAACTTAGTTATTTTACAAAATTTTACTAAATTGAGTATTTTATTCCCTCCTTGGTAGAAATTTAGTTATTAGTAGTGTTTAAGTAGGAAAGAGCCAGACAGTAATGATATGCAAAATAGCTACTAAATACGTAATATTTCCTAGTATATTTTAATTTAATGATAAAATTTATAATCAAATTCAATTAATGAAAAAAATTTAATATAATAAAACCTAAAATGCAGTGGTTTTTGGGGGGCTTCAGGAATTCCTAAGTTAAGTAGCCTCTTTAGTAGTTTTTTAGTAGTTTTAGTAGAAATCGATACGAGTTTAGTAGTTTCACAAAAAAAAGAGCTGGCAACACTGGAACGAATCACTTCAGTCCGTACGGCCGCCTGATGCGATCTCGAAATTGCACACACACGATACGATTTTGCATCCGTTCAGGCCGAACTGAAGGTAGACCGGACCATGTATGGGGCCCCTTTAACATACATTTCATGGTCAATTTTGTTTTCCCATTAGAAGGAATATAATGCATGCACTAAAATCTGAGTCATTTCCTGTAACACATGGTAATAGAAAAACTAAAGCTACAATCGCGTTTGTATGTGGATGAGCCATTAGATAAGGAGTATTAACCATGTTTGACCAACTCATACCCTACTTGTTTTGTAAGAGTGTGGCCTACTTTGAAAATCTTGTAAAATCAAACTTTAATTTGAAATAAGTTTAAAATACAAATATTTTGAATTATCTGTAGACTGTACCTAATGTAAGTAGCTTTTGTGTAATAGCACAAATTCAGTTAAAGAATGAATTATTATGTATTTGAATGAAAACACACTGGCCACCTAATTATAATAATTACAATGTTGGGTTTATACAATGAGCTTAGTGTTTATTTTCAAAGTTGAATTAGTATGAATGTTGTATCAACGATTCTTTTGTTGTAGTTTATGTATAAATTGTCTTATCTGTGTAGAACTGTTAGTGTCATTTTGATCCATCTTTAAATGTAAATTAATAAAACAATTTTAAAATTATATAATAGTAAACTAACTTTCTGAGGTATTTTGTTGTTAGTTTATATATTCAATAGTGCTTTTGATTGGATGACGCGAATGCGTTTAAACCAATCAAATGCCCTATTGAATAGATAAACTATCGATATAAATCTCAGAAACTGAGTATCAAATAACACTTTGTGATTTTAATTTATATTACTTACGTTTAGTAAGTCATTGTTTTAAACACTTACGGATTTTGTCGCGGTGCACTTTTCTTTTACCCGACGTTTCGGCTACTTTCCAGCAGCCGTGGTCACGGGAGGACTGAGGTGTCAGTTGTCCTATTTCGTTCCTTAACCCGCGTTCCTTAACGCGGGTTAAGGAACACATCGCAGATGTTAAACACCGCCGCAACAACAAATCTGCAATTTGCGAACACACACTGGATCAACCTCGCTATTACATAAGATTTGACAAGCCACAAGTACTGGCAAAGGAACAACGTTCTCGCCCTAGAATGATACGCGAGGCTATAGAAATTAAAAAGTACCCTAATTTTAACCGAGAAGATGGCTGGGTGCTGCCATCTAGTTGGGATCCAGTGATAAATAAAATAAAATTCAGGTCAAAAACACCGCGGCTTCAAGATACTGTTAGTATGTTTTGCGTGGATCGGAACACAAATAATAATTGAAGAATCTTCGGGTAGTTTGAACAACTTTAACAAATAGGACAACTGACACCTCAGTCCTCCCGTGACCACGGCTGCTGGAAAGTAGCCGAAACGTCGGGTAAAAGAAAAGTGCACCGCGACAAAATCCGTAAGTGTTTAAAACAATGAACAATATTCGCGTAAACATAAGAAATCAATTTAG
The DNA here is from genome assembly GCA_905404095.1 of Glaucopsyche alexis. Taxonomy (NCBI): domain Eukaryota; kingdom Metazoa; phylum Arthropoda; class Insecta; order Lepidoptera; family Lycaenidae; genus Glaucopsyche; species Glaucopsyche alexis. The sequence goes on along the minus strand of FR990043.1, from coordinate 7,644,268 downwards.
TAAGTCAGTACAAAATGTTATGTCTGATTGGATTACAATGGGAACTAATAAACTTTATAATAATATTATTATTTATAATAAAGCTTCAACAATTGTGTAATGTGTGTCATTATTTTACTCCATACAGGCCAATCGATAGCAAATTAATAGAGGAAGTTTACGACATAGATACTGAGACAGATACGGAACATGATGCTCAAACGAAAGTCGATGTTGGTACCAAAGAGGGCTACTTGCTCAAAGGACCTGAGATCGGTTCGGATAGGATATTCAGTCATCTGGCATCAAAGTCATTCAAGAAACGGTACTGCTCAATGGTGAAAGAGGCAGACGGTGCTTACATTTTGGAGGTGTACAAAGATGAGAAGAAAACAGACACGAAGCTGACTATCGTCATGGACTTTTGTTCTGATGTTGTTAAGGTACTTATATTTTATTGCTGTCCCTGTTTGCAGATTTCATGTGTTTCATACATACTTTATGTTCATAAAATAAAAATGAAATTATATGGCTGTGCTACATTTCATACACATAAATATTATAAGAAGTAACGGTTTACTTACGATTCGACAATTAGTCCAAAAAAAATTACGCATATTGAGTATTGTGGAAATATCGGATTTTTGTCTTGCACTTACTTAGAGAGCATTCAAGTATTACGTAACGCCAATTTTGAAGATTTTAGACCCCCTCCCCTCTGTGTAACGCACCGTAACATTTTCTGTATTCACCCTCCCTGTACTTTTAATTTAATATTTCTCGCTTACGTACACGTTACGATACCTTGACGACCTCCGTGGCTCAGTGGTGAGCGCAGTGGCGCTTAAGCCGGAGGTCGCGGGTTCGAATCCCGCCAGGGAACAAAAAAGTTTTCTCTGTTCCTGGGTCATGGATGTGTATTAAATATATGTATAATATAATAAAAATCTTAAATATAAGTATAGTATAAAAAGTATTAAATATATTTCCGTTGTCTGGTACCCGTAACACAAGTTCTTCGGATACTTACCACGGGGCCAGACTGACGTGGTGTGAAGCGTCCATAGATATTATTATATTATTATTATTATTATACCGCAAAATGTTCCTACTTGGAGTACTGTACTCCTTTGAAACGTTACCTAACACCCAACTGACAATTTTAGCTAAAAGTCATAATAATTTCAAGTCATAAATCGACCAAATGAGGGCTATACTGGTTTAATACATGAACGTAATACTTGAACGCTTCCTTGTCCAAAAAATATTTTCGTATTTTACAAATGGCTAAACGTTGATTTTGCGCACTATTATCGACGCATGTCGTTAATAATTGCGAGTTTATGTTTTCGTGACTATACCATAATCACCAAGAGAATACCGCGCGGTACGTAGAAAGCGTTTTGCAGGGCCCCGGCCGGTGCAGACGGTGCAGTAGGTCATTTGACGAGTGAGGACGCGTTTCTCGCGAGAGTTAACGTATCCGCTGCTCTCATCAAATGCATACTTGTTACATACTCGTCAATTTTCTAGCTTTCATTAAAATAAGGATGTCGAACATACGAAATTCTTAACAAAAGACTAATTACCTAATACTGATATCGAAATTAAAATTAACGTCAAAGTAACTTATGTAATTATTTTTCATATAAATAAATAATTATGCCTTTTATTGCTGTCTACATTTTACATTTTTTTTTTCATTACTTAAAGAGATAGTTGATCAACAGCTTGTCCTTGGAGGCCTTTATCGAATTATTTTTCATATAAGAATGTTTAAATTATTTTCAAAATAGATCAGTGATCAGTCAGTTCTAATTCAAACTTTTAGTTTCAATAGTTGTTTAATTCAATGCTTACACTTTACCCTGTGACAGTCCCAAAATCCTACTAGTGGGCCTAGCAGAAACATTTGACAGTGGCGTAAACGTATCGAATAAGAATTGTAGAATTGTATGAGAAGCTCTCAAAATAATGACAGGCAGCGCCCATACAAATTTTATTCTTTATCGTTATGGTTACGCCGCTGTCAAATTATCTAGCTAGGCCCCCTGAAAAGTCAGGGATACGGCATGACGCATAGGCGCGTACTTTATAGTTTTGATGATTATTTCATTACTAGTAATTATATAATATTACCCGCGATTTCGTACGTCCAAACAGAATTACCGCGGGAATCGTACTTTTTGTTGCGATAAAAAAGTGGCGTGTGTGTTAATTGTTAACCCAGAGTCCAAACTACTACCATACCAAATTTCATTAACATCCATTCAGTAGTTATAGCGTGAAAGACGAATTCCATACATCCACACATCCATACATTCCTACAAACTTACACGTTTATAATATTAGTAAGGATAAATACTTTGCTTCCTTGAACGTAGAATGCCAAGCGCGGCCGGTTCTGTTTCGAGTTGCGTATGGCCGGCAACAAGGGCTACACTTTCGCCGCCGAGAACGAAGAGGAGTTGAACGATTGGCTGAACGTGTTCAATGCCGCGCTGAAGAAGAACCAAGATCAGGACAATCATCAGAGTGACGAGATTATTGATAAAGGTAATTGATCCAACCTTTTAAACTTTCCAAATATTGAAGGAAGATTGGGTGAACGTGTATTGAGCGTTTTTTTTTAATCACACACGTTTTGTAATAAAATTGAAGCAAACAAAGTTGATCAGAACCCCAATTCTCGTATTTAAAGTAGATAATTTAAACAGTCAATTTTACTTTGTTTGGATTGAAAGTGTAGCGTCATGTTACGATGAACGGATTTTATGACGATTCGACCAATCAGAGCGCGTTTCACGTTGGTTTAACGTTCATAAAAACACCTATTGGGAGTATAATTGTATTAATGCAGGCTTTATTTAGCAGAATTGCCCCTGATGTGAATCTTCTAAGTTGGGCTCGTCCCTGATATGGACTTGTCTTATGATTTATCAGTCATTCGTTTAATTGCCTATTCGAATTAAAGAGAGTGACGTCACGAAAGTGTATTTTTGGTGTACGACAGGAAAACTTGGCTAAGTAAGAAACTATTTTTCTAAGGCCAATTCTATATAAACCGAATGGGAGTGCGCCTGTATGTGTTCTCAGAATCGTATCAACAACAATGTAGCTAACTTTACATGTAATTGAATTTTGATTGAGGCATAAAGCTGATAGGAAAATTGTGCATCATTAAACAATAAACAGTGTAAATAAATGGCAATATGTGAAATATTTCGTTTAATTTATATATTCAGAAATAATTAGGTATTCTACATGATGAACGTAAAAAATATAAAATTTTACTTGTTAAAAAAAATAAACAACATTCACGCGATTTTCTGCATAATTGACAGGCGTATTGAAATTGCACTGCATAAATGGTTTTTTAGATGTAATCTAATTTGTGTAATAAGGTCAACATATTTTTTAATATTAGATAGGTATTATCAAATCCAACCAACCTTCTCGTGAAAATGATTCGGAAGTACCTATTTACTTTTTTAATGACAATATCTTCATCAAGTGAACCATTAAGAATTGTCAATTTTACGGTCACTTGATTACCCAACCGCAAAACATTGACTTCGTGCCTTTGTGCTTTAAATTTCGTTTTATCACAAGTTTCTACAAATAAGTGAACGGGTGTGAAAACTTGTAAGTAAAAGTGAGAAACTAATCTGTATTTTGTATGCAGACGCGGACATATCGCTCACGGCGGAGCCCCCGCCCGCCACGTACGGCACTCTCAAGGGGCTCGAGCACAGCATGAACCCGCTCCTGCTGCGCTACTCCCGGGAGACCGATATGTCCATCGCCGCGGCGCGCGCGGAATGTCGAACCAACATATTCACCTTGCCGCTGAGGAGAGAGTCAACACCGGAACCACAGTTGGAACCGTTCAAGTATGTATGAGGGGTATACAGTCCTTTATTATGTGACAGCCTTGCTGTGAAGATAATATTATGTTATTATAATACTGATTATCATGTATGGACTATGGTAGACTTTGTACCGCTGCGCCGGATAAGGTTTCGGGCGCTTGAGCGATCCATGCGTACGCAGTGCATGTGCAGTGAAACAGTTGCGTTGCGTCATCGACCATCACCTGCTTGCAACTCCCAGGAATAAAAATATAATGGATATCTTTATTATCTGTAGAACTTGGAGTGTCCTATTTTTTAGCGTACTGTAGTGCCTACCTACTACAAGGAACCTTTATTAAATTCTAGTATTTCGTTAAAAGTACAATTACACTGTCCAATACTAAATACTCATGCTTGCTGAATTTATAAAATATAGTTTCGTTGATTTCTATTCCGAAGCTTAGAACTTTTAAACAACATTTAGTGAGTCGCATAGGTTTCATAAACATTTTAAATTTTATCGATTAAGCAAGCATCCATAAAATTCAAAATCAAAGGAGTTGGGAGGTTTTGTAACATTTATTACATCTCAATGCATTGATGCGCAAGTAAACTACATTCCTGTACAAAATAACTATTTGTCAGTGTGTTTCCATACACAAACAATTATCAAAATCAATTTTTGTTATCGCATACGTAATCGCTGCGCCCACGCCGCGGTTGAAAGCTAATTACCGACAATGTTATAAATGGGAACTCCCTCAATCTAAAGTTCATTAGTACATACTCTTATCAACTAGTTACGATGAATAAGTATAAAGTTATTTAATTTTTTAAATGATTTTTTAAACATGCTTTCTAGTTGTTTAAATTTACAAAGAAAATATGAATTGAATCCATATTATAATTTCAAATAATGTACTACTGCAGACAACTGAGTACTTACTTCAATACCCACAAAAAATATGATTTATGAGTTCTCATATTAGTTTGCTGTTTGATGATCTAGATTCTAGATTATCATGTTACATCATCTAATTTATAAACAGTGTGCCAGAAAACCATTGTTGACTATTGTAATGTAACGAGAAAGCCTTGTAGTTCACATACTGATATTGATAGTTATCTAAGCTAATTAATATGATACAACTAGAAAGAATATAATTAGAGTGAGATACAGTCAGTAGTTCGAAATTATTATTGAAAAAATGCTAATGTATATAACAGTAGTAAAGACTAGCTATATGAAATGAATTTCGCACTTCGTAGACTCTAACAGTTTATTAGAGTCGTCTTTTACGTCAGGTAAAACCTTTTGAACCCCTCCCGCTTTTTAGTATCCAGGGACACTAAAAAGCGTGAAATAGCGTAACCTAACCTAACCCCCCCCCCCCTTACTCCCTCCCCCTCCCCCTTGCGCTTTGACGTTATACGTGGATGGACCCTTTGCACCGACTTTACGTGTGTAAGTAAAACATATTTGCTAGAGATTATTTGACCAGAGTGGAATTGAGGTCGTCTGTTACATAATACAAATAATATCTGAGTGCACAAAATCAAGTTTTTGTCCATCTGACATTAAGGTTTGATCTCGCTGGTGCTTATTGAAAAAGACCTTGATTAGTATTCTGTACACGTTCGTTTATTACGCCACGCTTAAATTAATTTCTTTGGGCCGATGTAGCTAAGACATCAAAATAAAAAAAAACGTAACTATTGCGGTCACGACCTTCATTAAACATAGATTTTCGTATATCAATTTTTGTCTCAGTTTCTGTTTAATTAGATTTTACTTTATTAACAAAAGTTGAACAGAGCCTGCCATTTTTCATAATGAAAAAGCTGTTCAGAAATAAATGATCTAAATTCTAATTATACACCTGTAGCTTTATCCACAAAACTAGCTTTAAAAAACTTTTTCGTGACACTAGTTTTTTGTTCTACATATTTGGTAGGTTCTAATAACTAGGCACTATGCTTGCGATGACAAAATTGCGATGCGACGTCGACACTCAGTTTTGTGTACAAGCTTTATATGACAAGTGGTTTAGTAAAAAACGGAATATGAACAAAAAAGTAGCCAACATCGTGTAATAGTATAAGCATTGGTATATTTAGTAGGTATTAGAAATATCAAATCTACTTTAAGCGTATCGAAACAGATGTGTCGCTTGTCATGTTTGTTTCATTGCCCTCAATCCTGCATGTGTTTTACTGATATTTTGATACTGGTAATAATAAACTTTCACAAAAATATTTCACTATTTTTTTTTTAATCTTTTCCTTCTATTTCAGGGAACATTTTGGCCAAAGATACTTGCTCAAGTGTGATAGCATAAAGTTTAGATTACAAGCGCCCATAGACGGCGACAAGGAACTGTTGTGCCAAGTGGAGCCGTACTACACTCGGCTCGCGCTGTACGACGCGCGGCTGGGCAGGAAAATAACTGAGGACTTCCACTTCGACCTCAACCATCCAGCCGTGCGGGATCTAGTCAAGGAGGTCGAGTGCACCAAAACACTAGTCGAGAATTTCAGCTACGACGTTAAGGTGGATGTTAAACAGATACCCGAGGAGTGGTTTCGATCGAAGCGACAGGTAAATTGTTACTACACACTTTATACAAGCTACATAATACGGGCCCGCTTACTACGGTTTTCCCTCAATATAGGCAGCGCCTGCAGACTTCAATTTATTATAGTCCTGGCATAAATCAGGCATGATGTCTTTAAGGAATACAGTCAGAAGCTTCTGCTGGAAAATCTTTTGCTCTATGTTACTACTGCATAAGAATAAACGTACATACTCAAATTACCCACTAGATACAGATCTCAATCTAGATAACTTTTATATGGCGCTACACACTTTTTGTAAACAAACACGTTTTGTCTATTCTCAATGTCATGGGAAACACTATTTTAGACAGTAATACAAAGTATTACCTACATATTACGTAACCTATTTGCATACCTATGTTGTTTATATGAATGCCAGTTAGTTCAGCGAGATAAATAGAACATTTAGTTCCTGTCTACTGTTCAATGTTCGGATGTACTGCACGCTCTATAAACAAAACAAAGCGTCTGTAGTAAACGTAGTGTAGTATGTAGATTTCAAATGACCTTCATGTGTTTAAACATACTTGAAATGTAAAATGCTAGCAACTCTCACACCCGATGTAAATATGAAAATTTAACAAAAGATTCTACATTCAAAATACCATTTTTAGTAAATAGGCAAGCGGACTGATTTTTTTTAATTGCATAAATGAATAGTACTGTTAAATATGAGTAACTTCTCAGAAGAAACCGTATATCAAAAGTCAATATTTTCGATTTGTATACAAAATTTCGCAAGTCTCGTAAAAACGCTCCATACTAAAGTCGACCTACAAGTGACGTCACTCGTAGGTTAAGGTGTATGAAGTATATGGCCGCATGAAAATAATTGTAAATATCTCCGATGTTTGTGCGTTTAAGTTCATACTTACCATAATGAATGTTTTTGTATATGATGTAAGTAAACTAATGATGTAGGTTTTGTTTACCAATTTCGCAAAAGATATATTTTTTTCGTACTTTTTAAATGTATTTAATTAGTAAACTACACATAAAATATAATAATAATATATTTTTTTACATTTACCAAGAAGTAATGCCTCAATATTTCTGAATATATTAATGAAATTAAATATTTCAGATGTTGTCCAATCCCCTATTCTTAAACGTTCTATTTTTCTCTAAAAAATCATAGTATTTTTACACACCTCATGCAATTTTTTTAATGTATTTTTATAAATAACAAAATTTCCTGCTATGATTAATACTTTCAGGTGGTGTTGTCAGTGAACAATCCACACCCGGACTTATTTTTAGTAGTGAAAATAGATAAAATACTTCAAGGGCACGTGAGTCAAGTACTTGAACCCTATTTGAAAGCAACTAAGGACCCGCGCTTAGGACTTAAAGTACACAAAACTGTTCAAGCGTGTGCCAATCGAATTGGCAATTATAGGATGCCTTTTGCTTGGGCCGCGAAACCCTTATTTAGGTGAGTGAACAGCACAATATACGCTAATATTTTTAATGGAAGTACAAAAACAAAGAAACGAGATGACGAATCGTCTGATGGTAAGCGTTTACAGCCGACCATGGATGACCGCAACAATGACGGTCAGGTTCGGACTCTTGAGTCTAAGGTCTCTTACAAAACACATTGCCAGTTTTCTGTGAGGCCATGATAATTGTTATTACGAGTCGGCCTTCTCGAGCTAAAGCATGACTCTCCACTACAATTCTACATTATTTTACAGATTATATAGCAACGATCTGGATACAACGCCAGAATTTCCAGCTATCTACCGACAAGAACCGAACAAAATGTCTGATGATGATCTACTGAAAATATTATCGGACTTCAGAAAACCTGAGAAACTCGCCAAGCTGACCGCAATACCGGGATGGCTAAGCATACAGATTCAACAAAGCAATGAACAAATACAAAGTATGTATTTTGTTCCTATTTACTTTCTAAATTAAACGTTATTAGTTATACGCCATAAAATAGTTTACAACTATTTTATGGCGTAACGATGACAAATTTCGATTTTGAGTCGAAGTCGAATTGTTTTCTGTCTTTCTCCGCACGCAGTGAACACAGTGGGAGAGAGATAACGCTTAAAGTTTTTTGTAATGTACGGTTTTTGTGCGTAATTTGGCAAGTCTGTCGTCACAACGCACCATAAGGACATTCTATATAAAATATATAATTTTTACGTAATAATATACAATATTCTGTTGAAAAGTTTTCGTCATCTCTGAGCCCAAGTAGCCGTGAGCACGGCCCTCGAAAATTGTATAACTTACACGAAAATTTATAACTTTCATTGCAGACTGTATGACACCATCATACGCCGCGCTCAAACCTTTCCCGCTACCGCCAATGGCGCCACTGTCGCTGGAGCTCGCCAACCTATCCGCCGACACGGAGCAGCCGCACGCCGCGTACGTGCACCACCTGTACGTGCGCCCGCTGTCGCTCAACTTCGAGTCGCAGAAGATGTTCGCGAGAGCACGGAATATTGCGTGTACCGTGGAGTTGAAGGAGAATGATACGGGCGAAGGAAACTCGTTACAGGTATGTGATAAACTTGTTTTTCTCGCGACTTTCATTTAAATTGTCGCTGGACCTACGCATTCTATCCGCGGTTAAACTTACAAATAACGTTTGAATCATTGTCTTGTTGATATGGCGTATAACGTAGACATTGGCAGTCTTATTAATAAAAATTGCTTATTCTTCTCTTACTCTAAAGTTACACCGGGAGTAGTTAATTCTAGATTAGTCACAGAATAGCTATGTGTTAATAACAGTATTAATAAATACGAAGTAGGTTCGGAGTAACAATACAATTCTTACACTGAGATTAAGGTGTATGTTATGGCAACACACATGAAAAGAATGAACAAAATGAACTAAAATGAATGAAATGTCGATTAAAAAGACACTGACAGTTAGCTAAATTATGAAATTTGACACTATTAATTGACAATCATAACTATCACAAGCGAACCTAAATTCGTTTTAGAATTTGTGCTATTTTATATAAAATGTTATATTTATATAAAAAGGGTTATTGCGAGGTTTATACAATTTCACATGCCTTATTAATGGTAATATTTCTTCAATTCCATCTATCATTCTCAAATCTACACTAATATTATAAAGAGGAAAACTTTGTTTGTATGTTTGTTTGTTTGTAATGAATAGGCTCAAAAGGTACTGGACCGATTTCAAAAATTCTTTCACCATTCGAAAGCTACATTATCCACGAGTAACATAAGCTAAATTTTATTTTGGAAAAAAATAGGGTTCCGTAAGATATTTGGGTTTTTCGGACACAAGGTGTAAAAAAATCAACCAGAAAAGTTACTTATTTTGCGTACGCTGCCTAAACTATAAAAGATAGAACCGTAAAATGTTCTAATTAATTGTAGATCTTATAAATATCTACAAAAAAGTCTGCGACACACTATACCTATCTATGTCGAGTGAGGCACAACAACCTTTTTTTTATTTAGAAATCTTGAAATTTTTTGGACTACATTTAAACGCGTTTATTTTACTCATGCTATTAATCCTTATCAAAATAAATTATTTCATCACTAAGTACAGTTTATGTAGATAATATTTGGTCTTTGAATGATTAAAATTGGAGGTTTGGTTTTGAAGTTATGCCGAAATTAAAATATTACGATTTCTGCTGCACGGCCCGTTGCGAAGTGGGCGTCACCAAGGCGGGGGTGCGCGTGCGGGAGGGAGTTTAGATCTATGAGTAAGGTACCCGTAATAGTCATCAGTATTGTACCCATAGATTATACAGATATATACTACTGTACCCGTGCGAAGCCGGGGCGGGTCGCTAGTCGTCAATAAAATAATTTATATTCATTTTAATCCATAATAATTACAAAATCAGACACTAGTAAGTACTTGAACGAACACCAAGCAAATATGAAAATATATTTAGGTATGTTTAGTATATAATATATCTTAATAGAAGTTGGAAATACAATACAAATCTATGCTTACTCAAGCGTTAAACCATGTGGCTCCGCAGAGTAACTTTTACTCCGGGAGTAAATTTTGATTAGTTAACTCCATCCTTACTCCTAGTTTATTAATACCATAATTGCCTAATCTTTGCGTAAGTCTTGGAGTAAAGTTGTTCTGACGCTAATCATAGTTTATTAATAAGGGGGTGGCAGTGTTCGGCTAGGACACGTTTACTAACTTCAATACCGCTAACATAATCCGCCACTTTGCTTATTCAAGGCTTAGCGATTGCCATTGTAATTACTATAATATAATATCTATCATCGGCTAAATTAAATTCATTATAAAATTTTATTGATTTAAAATGTTTCTATGACAGGCGATATACGGTCGGTACGGTATGACTTCCCAATACCGTTGCTCAGTACTCCACCACAACGCCAGCCCCAGCTGGAGTGATGAGGTGAAGATCCGCCTGCCGACCACCATCACCGCCTCACATCACCTGCTGTTCACCTTCCACCACATATCCTGCGATATCGCCAAGAAGAACGAGAGTAGCGTCGAAACTTGTATTGGGTACGTCTTTTTGGGTCTAGGAATATAAACATTACTCGTAATAATAAAAAATTAAACAATTAAATTGAATATTCTGAACAAAACCGTTTTTAAAATAATGAAGTTAATCTTCAGTACCGCCAACAAACTGCTCCACAGTTTGGCGATTTATGTAATGGCTGTAAAAGATGTTTTTTGGGGTTAGTAAATAAATAAAAAAAAGTCTCAGTAAATTTACTTTTTTAAGTTGATTAAATTTATTTATTTTAGTTACGCGTGGGTACCATTGATCAAAAACGATAAGCTGATTGAAGAGTTCGTGAATTTGTCAATCGCCACACATTTGCCCTCTGGATATCTATCCATTCAACCGCTGGGGCTTGGTAAAGGGGTAAGATTTTTATTTATAGATATAGAAATAAAAAATAATAAACATTTTAGCTGAAAACAGTCAGTACTTAAATTTATTATACGTGTAAATTTTTCAACTGGGCACGGTAGGGGAAATCCGAAACAATAAAGAATAGAGAACCCGCTTGAAAAATTCATCCTGTATTTTCTCGTGTTACATTGTTTGTTACAGGGGATCTAAAAAGGCCACTTTAGGCTAACATTAGATGAATCATAATATGTAATTCATATTATGTGCGCCATTTTACGCATTTCTATTGAAAACGGACAAGAAACGGAAAGACGGAAAGGCTAGTAGCATTTATATTCATTCTTTTCAGAACACGGGACCAGAGGTAGTGTGGGTTGAGAGCGAAAAGCAATTGTTTCGGTGTCAACTTGTGCTAGAATCTACTGTAGTAACTAGAGACACGCCACTTCACAATTTATTCGCACAGGTACTATTTTCTATATTTCTTAAATCAAACTGTTCTTAAATGCTTTTATTTGACTTGCAATGTTTGTAAGTTTGTTCGGATGGAATCTTGCAGCTCAATTTTGAAGCAGATATTTTAAAAAATTTTGTATACACGTTCAGTTTAAATGACATGAATTGTCATTTAAACTGTTATAACATAGTTAAACATAGTAACTGTTTGACATCATTCTAAATTTAACATGGCGGCACATCTAAGATGGCCTATTAGTTTTTTTTTGCTCTGATTAGCTGAAATTTTGTTTGTCGCGAAATTAACTTGTAAACAAGAAAAATAAATTTACTAGTTTACTTACATGAACTTCATGTGATTTATTTTAACTATTAAGAATTTCAAAATAAGTAAAAACGTGTACTAAAAACTCGCGACAGGCTTTGATGGACAGGATGACGTCATAGTTAATTCTTCAAGATTTAAAGTTAAAGTTTATTTTTCTCTATTTGTTGTTTTTCAAATAGGGTTTTTTAGTTTTAATTTATTATAAATTCTAGTTATTAATACAAGTACTATTAGGAAATTTGATCCTTTAGCAGGTAGATCGTTTTCATAATTTACTAGTTCAGTTACTGCTCTTGTTGATTCTAACATAGACCAATGTGAAATCTAATTAATGAAGTTCATAATTTATTTGTAGGTTGAGCGTTTACTACGTGGTGGCGAGCCGGCGTCGTCGCCCGGGTCCGCAGCGGCGACGTGGCACGACGTGTGCGCCGCGCTCAAGGCCGCGCACGCCACCGCGCTCGCAGAACTAGTTGCGTTCCTGCCGACTGTACTAAACCAACTGTTTGATCTCATGGTGAGTTATATCCCCTAGCCTGAGCTACTATAGGACATTCAGAGCAGGTGTTTGAGGTAAGCTGAAACATGGTCCTATACTTCTCCTATAATACCCCAACACGAGACTGCAGAACTGACTGGTCAGAAGTAGAGCGAAGTTGATATACAGATTTTTGAACTAAAACTTCTTTACGCACGCTTGACTTGAACAGTAAGCTGGTGAATGCGTGACGAGAGCGTTACGAAAAGTGTGATCGGGCGAGCCGAACGGTATATAATATATCAATCAGTACGTTTGTAAATTTTACTTCAGTCGTGTGGTCCAAAGCTCGTTTTTAGGTGATTTAAAAAAATATATGTTTAGAGGCAATTGATATTATGTGTTAGTTTAATATTTATGGAGTTGAAAAAAAAAGCCATGCCATGTGTTTTGCCATTCAAGTGCAAAAATATATTGGAAAAGGCCTTATTGCAAGGCATTAAGATTCATGCATAATAGCAATACACGTTTTTATGCTTTTTCCAATAAAATTTTATCTTAAAAAATTAAAAAAAATATATACTTAAGTATATTATTTTTAATACAATAAAATTTAAAAATATTTTAATAAAATTTTAATTTTAATTATTATTGTCGGATTATTTTAAGCTAATTTTAAGGTGATATTACGTCTGCTATCTTTGGGAACTTTTTAGCTATATAAGAGAAGAAAAATGTTACTAAACATTATTTCTTTTCGTAAATTTTGTGTGAAGAGGTTCTGGAAAATTGTTTTGCTATACTAAAAATAATATTTTTGATTATTTAAACCAATTTAGATAAACAAGAACTCTATTTGTGATAATGTTAGTTTTGTAGGATTTCATTTCATTTAGTCAAATTTGTAAACGCGCCCTTAAAAAGGTCATAATGCTAAAACAACCCTTTATTTGCAGACAATAGAAAGAGGCTACTCTCACGACATGGGCTACCAAGTAGTGAAGTTAATAGTTCACTTCGTTCATATGCTTCATGATCATGGACGAAAAGATCTTCTTGATAGCTATGTGAAGGTATGTTTACATTTTATGAAGGTCATTTAGTTCCCTAATGTAACTTTGTTTTTATTGTTACTTGAACTAAAAATGCTTAGCTTTCATGATATCCAAAATGTGAAATGAATCATTGATCATTATTAGAATATTTTAAAATAGAACTTAATTTATTTTAGTATGTGTTCAACTGTGTGGAGTTCAAACTACATACGATGTTAACGGCACCTCTACACATGTTCGTGGATCCGAATCAGCAAGACTTTCTGCTAGGCAACAAGTTCATGCAATACTCAAGTTTCTTCTTCGATATCATCACAAAAAGTATGGCACAGTACCTTATCAATACAGGAAGAATTAAAGTAAGTCTTATTGCTATTAGGTTTTTATTATTACTAATATCGAAAATTTTCCCGAATTGTTGCAAATTTTTTCATGATTTCAGATGTCACGTCATGAGCGATTCCACACGGATTTGTTGGATAATATCGACAAGTTAGTGAGCACAGTCGAACCATCGTACATACTTCAGCAGCCGGTCCAAACTCATGTCTTTAATAAGAATCTCGCTCTGTTTTTGAAGGTAACGATTTTATGAATTGTTTATGTATTGTATTAATGATTGAAAACTCGGTTTTATATGTCGATATTATTATAGATAATGACACAAAGTAAAATGCAATTTTTTTACAGTCTTGTCTATCCTTCATGGACAGAGGTTTCATATTTCGCCAGATAAAAAAGTATTTGGAGAAGTTCAAAGCGTGCGATCCGAAAGCTTTGTTCGACTTCAAGTTTACGTTCTTACAAACGATATGCGCTCACGAACACTATGTGCCATTCAACTTGCCCCTGCAAGCTAATAAATTAGCCAAAGATTGTGATACAGGTATTTTGAAATCTATTTTTATTATTTTTTGATTGCTATCTTTTTTGTAAGATCCACTCACATTGACTGAATTTTTTAGATCCAGCCAAGTTAAAACTTACAGATGAATTCATTATGAGACACTTTCTTGCTGGGATACTATTAAAACATGTAAGTTTACCTAATAAAGATGAAATAAAAAGGAATGTTTTAAAATACTAAACAAAAGAATGTGTATAAGATGTAGAAATGCGACTTTTTTGCTGTGCAGCAATTTCGCAATGATATTTTTAAATTTCAACTTAATGATATTTTACGTTACACTTCGTTATAGACGGAGCAGTCGTTGCGCGAGGCGCCGCAAAAGCGCCGCGCAGCGTTAGGCGCGCTGCGGTCCCTACTTGCCAAGCACGAGCACGACGACCGCTACCGCTCGCGTCAAGCGCGTGCGCGACTTGCTCAGCTGTACGCGCCCTGGCTCACCGTCGTGCTGGGTGAGTGATTATGATGATTACTAACCGAGTCACGTAACTTTGGCTACATAGATTAACTATCATAGATAATAATATATCCGGTTCAGAAGTTGAACAGTCATAGATTGCTTATGTGAAACGTCTAAAGTGGCGAGTGAGTAACTCGTAGCCATATATATATACAAAATCATTTTAATGTTTTACATCGGTCAGGACCTAAGCTCGCCACAGTTCAGTTTTATTTCAATCTGGTACTCAGTTGGTTAATTTTACTTTTCCAGAAAATGCCCATCGTCTAGTTACCAAAAACTTAGCGAGTCCAATCTTAGAGAATGGCCATGACAAAATAGACGGAGATATAACAGCTATCTTACCGCTGAACAACGCGCAAAAAGAAGCTTTATCCGTAAACAGTACGCCACGCAGGAATAGACTGACGCTACATTTTGACCATACGCCTGTACGAAATTCTGCGCACTTCAAAGAACCACCGAACCTATCTAACCTGGCCAAAGGTACGTTTTAATCTTGATCACTCAGAAACTTGTGTGTTTTCGTTGGTTTTCTCCCTAAGTGTTTGTGATTTGTCCTATCACTTTGTTTGTAGATAATGCAAATAGTGTGTCGCAAAGCTCTCTAGAATCTGTGTCCACGATGTCTGGCGGAGACTCGCTACCACGAAATGCGAAGATAGACATGAGCGATATCGGAGACCAAGTAAATAGGTAGGTGTGATCTTTTCAAGCTACTATACAAAGTGTAGCTTAGTTTTTTGTACTACCACAAAAATCTGATTCCGTGGTTTGAATATTGTACAGAATGATTTTGTGTAATTTCAAGAATTTCTTTCAAAGCGTATTCCCTCCTAAAAGGCCGGCAACGCACTTGCAACTTCTCTGATGTTGCGGGTGTCCATGGGCGACGGTAATCGCTTTCCATCAGGTGATCCGTTTGCTCGTTTGCCCCCTAGATTTATATTAAAAAAATATCTTAAGTCTAATTAATATGGTTTGTCCATTCAAGGAACAATATCCTTTCCGTAGACTTTTTGTTTTTCGTAATATCTTATCTAAAATAAACACCCTGTACAATTTATAAAACAAGTACAAAGCCAGAAAGAGATAGCTGTATGTGTATTCAGGTTTGGAGTGATGTCCCCGGAGGAGGTGCGCGACGTGCTTCTGTGTTTCCTGTTCGTTTTAAAGTATTTGGATGAGGAGCGACTGGTGGAGTGGTGGAAGACTCACTCGCCGGCACAACAGCAGTCCTTCTTTAATGTTCTAGAGTAAGTCGATACTTTCTTTTTAATTACTTTTCGGCCTTTTTCTTTGTGTACCTATTTTAATTGTTGCTTGATGTGTTATTTTTAGTGTTTAATATAATTTCCATTGATAGAATAATTAGTTATATACCTACAAATAGCGGTACAAAACAAAGAATTTTGTTTCAGAATATGTGCGGAACAGTTTCAATATGTGGGTAGGAAAAAAATACTGTCCGATTTGAAAGTGACCACACCAGACTGTAATGGGAAATCTAAGCCGGTAAAAGCGAGAACTCTTCCCGCAAGAATGACTCCACCGGATTTCTCGAAGGAACCACCGATCATAGTAGAGAAAAACAATACTGTTAACAGAGAGAATCTAGTCAATACTCAAATTAATGAAGGTTTGTTTTAACGTGCTCTTACTTTCAAATTCAAACTACAATGTATTAAGATTTATACCCTTAACTAATTTGTTTTAAATAACATTTTCTATTTCAGAACAAGAAATCGCGGACCACTTGGTAATATCTGCCGGTTGCCTGGCAACTGAAGTGGGCCTCATTATAATCGACCGAGCGTGCTTGTTCATGAAACACCTAGGTCCCGCTGATGGCGTTGCCGCCAAACCCTACCTCAAGCTGCTGCAGTATCCACAAAGTGAAAGTCTATACAAGCACCTATTCGCAGCACTGCGAGCCTACATCAATCAGTTTTCGGAAACACTTTTCCAAGGTAGTAAAGGTTACAAGTATTATTAGAGTTAAATTAAAACGTAAAACGCACTAAATATTGCTGATAAAATGTGATGAAATGATATTAGTTCTTGAGACCGTAATTTCCCCATATTTAAATCCTACTAATATTATAAATGTGAAAGTTTGTGAGGATGTATGGATGGATGTTTGTTCCTCTTTCACGCAAAAACTTCTGAGCGGATTTTGATGAAATTTGGTATGGTAGTAGTTTAGGCTCTGGATTAAAACATAGGCTACTTTTTATTTCGGAAAAGTACAGTGTTCCCGCGGGATACTCGATAGTATATTTACGCTGAAGTTTATTAAAAACTTTTAAATTTGACAATATCTAATGTTTATTCCCAAAAAACACAACTTGATCGTCCATAAATGTTTCATTACTGACTTATATTAAAATGCAATAAAAATGTTCGTCGGTTGCAGGGAGCGGGTCGCTGTGTGGAGGCGTTGTGCGCGCCACCGTGCGTCTGATGGCGGCCCGCGCGGCCGGCGTGCGGCGCGAAGCAGCAGCTGCTCTTTACCTTCTAATGCGGGCGAATTTCTCACACGGCGCCGGCGGGTGTCTCACGCGTGTGCATTTACAGGTTAATTTGCTGATCTTTCATCTTTACTTCTATATATAATATATGTCACCGTAAAATTGTAAAAATCGTTAGATTGTAATAAAACTAGTGAAATTGTAAAATGTTGATAGACTTCCGACGCGAATATGCTTCCTATAATTTAATACGTTATTCTTCGTTAGATTATAAATATATAGTTTTTAATCTTTCGACATATTTTGACAATTTCGTTAGTTATTTTACAATCTAACGGTTTTTACATGTTTACGGTGACATTTATACTAATATTATGAATGCGTAAGTGTGTCTGTCTGTTACCTCTTCACGCTTTAACCGCTTAACCGATTTTTATGAAATTTAGTATAGATATACTTTGGGTCCCGGGAAAGGACATAGGCTATTTATTATTCCGAAAAAGTACAGTGTTCCCGTGGGATATTGTATTTACGCGGGTGGAGCCGCGGGCAAAAACTAGTTGAATATAAATACTTTTTAAAGATAGATAAAGTCGCTATAGATTCAGTTAAATATTTTCAATATTGCCGGTGCTAACACGACTTTTGTTTTAAAATATTTTGTATATTTTCCCATAGGTCATCATTGCAGTGTCGAAGCTTCTAGATAGCCCTAATTCACTAAACTGCAAACGTTTCCAAGAATCGTTGTCGTTTATCAACTGCTTTGCTACTGGCGACAAAGTTATGAAAGGAATGGGTAAGTTTTAAAACTTTACATATTTTGTTATGTTTAAGAAAAAAAAATGCAAGAAACATAATTCACTGTATCTCAAAACTATTCCTTATGTTTATGAAATATAACCAATTACGTTATAGGTCTTGCGGGCGAAGTGGCGGAGCTGGTGCGGCGCGTACGCACTGCAGTGGGCGCACGCGCCCGTCTTGCTGGCGCCTCGGCTGATGGTCAGTTCTAATTTCAATCTTTTTTGTTTTGGTTAATTTTTAATCTAAGTAGTAACAAGGACAACAATATTACATGTAATACTTAAGAGCATTGATCGGCGCGAGACTCAGATTGAAAAGTAGCGTTTTTCGTGAAATCTGAGTCGCGCGCCGATCAATGCTCTTAATTATTTTTAATACTTATATCTTCTTAACAAGGACAACAATATTACATGTAATACTTAATTATTTTTAATACTTATATCTTCTAAACCAAGTTAATAATGAATTGTATCTCTATGCAGGTGCGGGCAGCGTGCAGCTAGCCGAACTGCAGTACGCACTGGCGCGCTCGTGCCGCGGCTCCCCTCGTCTGCGGCACGCGTGGTTACATACGCTATCTGAGCACCACGTGAGGCATGCGGATCACGACGAGGTAACCTTTTTCCTCTAAAACTATACGCAAAAATTGTCAGTACCAGCAGCGCTGGAAATTTAATAGTTTTTTTTTTACTTTTAATTTCCCAATTTGCTAGCAATGCGGACTTTTGCAAACTTTCAAAAGAAAATGGAAAATGACTTTTGTGTCATTGTAATCGTTTTACAATTTTTATTTTTACTTTATAATAAACCAGATTAGCGCCTTAATTCTTTTTTTCTTTCTTTATCAGGCTATGTGCTGTCATCTCCACATCGCTGCCTTGATAGCTGAGTATCTGAAGCTTCGCGGCAACCAAAGTTGGGGCGCTGAGGTGTTTGCTGACATTTCCATGAACATTCCCAAAGACGAAATCGGCATAAAAATCGACGAAGGTAAGTGAAACAATGTTAATTATTTTAATTTATATTTGTCTCCTATAAAACATTTGTAATATTTAAATTAATCTTTAGTTTAGTTTATCACATATTTGATGTTATACATTATTTATTAATTTAAATAAGTTCCTTATCCTTTTATAATCACTCGTAATATAAAGCTTTTATTTAGCTCTTTAGCCTTGCGTCTAGTTCTTTGGTGCTAATTATGGTGACGTCACTAGATGTCCGTATCGAATGTGCAGTCTTTTTTATAGTCGTGTGTCACAATGTACTTGGTTATGTCTATGAATGTGTCCAATGGACAGAACGAGTCGCAACCGGGTACTTCCATTAAACGCGGCTCGGCGGAATCATCGTCCCAATAGTATATCTGTAAAAAATACATTTCACTCTTTCATCTACTAAAGAACTACTCAAAACTTATGTTAGGCACCTAAAGACTTCAAACGAGAAACGGAAGTGATAATATTTAAGTTCTCGGATAATTTATTATTACCTACTTATACCTCAGAGTGTTGGCTGGATTTGCTTAGTTTGAAATCGTGCCGTTATACCTTGCTTAAAATTATTGTGATTAGGTTACTAGTTACTCTTTCGATGGAGTCGGCCACATTTACCTTAAAACCGTATCGTCGTTCCGCGCTCAAATTGTTCTGGTCGTTTCCATTCTTGGCGGGCTGTCGCTCGTGCAGCTCGAACAGCAGGGCGACGCCGGGGTCGGGCAGGCGGGGCGGGGGGGCGACGCACGCAGACAGCAGCGCTGCGACCGTCACCGGCGTCCCTATACGCACGATCACAGACGGGCTGGACGCGTCCATAGTGTTTGATATCGCTTCCTTGATTATTTGCTGGAGGAGTGCGCCTGAAATAAATAAAAAAATGTATTAAGAAAAGTAAACGTGGTTTAAAAATTTTAAAAATAAACTAGGGTGAACGTACCAATTATCACCACTTTAAAAAAATGGTTCAATTATAACCTCGATTATTACAGAGGAAAATACTTTATAGTTTAAAGTATGGTGTCGCTGGCAGTAGATTCCAGAAACATTAAAGTTTTATTTTTATTAAGTGGAAACAAAAATTAATTACAGAGAAGCTTATAATTCTACTATTTGTTCGGGGTGCTGATAATTAGGTACAGTGCTAGCAATTGGGTGTGTTACCCTACTTTGTAATTTTTTTATAGACGGTTGTAATTGCGTGGCGACTTGTAATTTCCTAAGTCACAACGCGAACACTTGGTCTAAATTGTTGAATTAGATTTTTCTTATTTTGGTAGGAACTAATATGAATAGCTCATTCAAACAGCTATCCAAATAATATAATATTAGATATTAGAATATATATATATATATTGAATATTATGATGGACTATATTGAATATTGTGATGAATATTGTGATGGACGTTCAACATTGACAATGTCGATGAAATAATGAACATTCATAACAAGACATTAAACAAAAGAAGGCACCGGCACCTGCTGAATTGAAAAAACAGTAAGGATAAATATTTTCATAGTTTACTTTAATGATCTATTTTCTATTGAATAGTTTAATGAGACCACATTACGTTAGAAAAAACACTGTACTAATTCGTTTTATAATCATCGTAAGTTCTTCATTTATGTTAAGCGATTAGCAGAGCTGTTAAAAAATAATTAAGATCGTTATACTGGTAATAGGCTGTGACACGTGACCTACATGATAAAAAACCGGCCAAGTGCGAGTCAGACTCGCGCGAGTAGAGTTCCGTACAAAACGGCAAAAAAACTAGCCGTCCTTAAATATTTATTTTACGGACGAATACTAAATTGATAGTTCAATTAAGTGTCGCTTAAGTTGTGACAGCATGTATACTGTGTTTGTCATTTCGGCTATCATAGACAGCTACAGTTTGTGTATAGGAGGGTCCTTTATTTTGATTAGTGTTTCACTATTCGTTGTTCTGTTTTTATAGTATTTGTTGTTATAGCTACAGAAATACTTCATGTGAAATTTTAAACTGTCTGGGCCCCGTTTTTACCCTTTGGGTATGGAACGCTAAAAATTATCATATGCATGACTCGTGACTAGAAATAGCTGAGCATAAATTATAGGATTGGCAAAGAGACGCCTAGCGGGGATCCCCGATAGGATAACTCGCTATCGAACGCAAGCTTGTATGTTCGATTAGGCAATGTTGTTAATTAGTTAAGATAGTTTAGTCCGTACTAAATGCAGAATGCTGTTTCTAAATTCGCAAAGTAGTATTTATAAAGTTTTAGCAGCTTGACAGATTTTTATAATGATTGGAACGTAGATAGCTTATAGCCGATATTATGTGGTTAGCTTTTCATCTTTTGCAAATACGTAGTCATATTCGCGTGATCTTTTTTTTTTTTTTTTTTATTATTTTCTGATGTCGTCAAGGGCAAAAATTGATACCTACTTACCATACCTAATTAGTTATTGAGAAGGTTAGTTACAAAAGATTAACAATAAAACTGGTTATATAATAATATTATTAAACCGAAACATGCAGTAAGATTAGTGATAAATTGTTGAATCGTACAAATTTTGCCATTAGGTAAGTTACTTGTAAGGTCCACTCTTAAAAAAACGTGATGTAATCGTTCATGGAATAAAATACGTTCATGGAATTCTGGGGGTCTAAAAAGGCCTCTTTAGGTGTTTCATATTATGTTTAAAATATTTTGACAGTTAAAACATAAATTTTGACAGTTTTCAATAGAAATGCATAAAATGGCGCACATAATATGAATTGCATATGATTCATCTAATGTTCACCTAAAGTGGCCTTTTTAGACCCCCTGAACTGTTAAAATAATACCTACTTAGTAGGTACCTACCTATGTGCATGCATGCCTGCATGGGTTAATTTTATTTGTTATTTTTAATTAATCAAAAAGTAATTAGGACCAAGGAATTATCCCAAATGACTATCTTAATGTACCTGCTACCTGTAACGCCTGTATTTAATGCCTAGTAATCTAAAAATGTCAATATAATTTTGGAGCAATTTATCACTAAAACGAATATAAAGTATACATAGAAGTTATTATGCATACAATTTCGATCGCATATTATACGACAATATATATAATTTTATTTTAAAACAGAAAAGCAGAAATAGTAAATTTGGGCGTTATAGTTTACCTCCACTGAGTCTTCTCAGGAGATTGTTGTGGAACATCATAGAGTACTCCAATCGCGCCACCTCCAGTAGCCTTCTTTTGACATGCTTCGCCCATTTGGGATTCGCTACTTTTATGTCATCCTAAAAAGGAAAAAATCAAAGCGGTAAGATTGTTAAGAGACAACGAGTTAAACTAGAGGCGTATCGAAAGATTTGGCGCCCCGAGCTAGATATCTTTGCCTTTGGTAAAATAACGAACGAAAAAAAAAAAAATAACGATCTAAAAACACGGACGCCTCTCGAATTTTATATAGGATTATATAAACATAAATTTGCAGTCTTTAAAATAATTTATCTTTGTCATATCGTTTAATGTTTATCAAACAAAATCCATTAATACATTAGGAAAATCTATATTTGGATAGAGACAAATATTTTAGAATATTTTCAATTTAGTTGCGCAAAACAGGAATAAAATTATTTTGCATTATTAAGATAATATAATAATAATAATAGTCGCGGTCAAAAGAGTTTTCTGTTTAAAGTAATTATAACAGTTTTAACATACATAATACACATGCTTTTGCATTTCCAATAGGGGTTGTTAGGTATAGAGCGAGGCCATAGGCAGAGGCCACAGAGCAAATTGGTTGCCCACTTCTATGATTCAAGTTTGTATTAGTTATCAATAGTTAAACGACCATGATACTTATTATCATAGTTATACATACATCAATTAATCATACAATTAATCACGCCTCTTTCCCGTAGGGGTAGGCAGAGACCACTTCTTTCCACTTGCAACGATCCTTACATACTTATTTCGCTTCATCCACTTTCATTCTTACCATCCATTCCTCCTCTTACATTCAACGTAGCGAAGCGGCTCTCCATGGACCACTTTTCGCCTCCGCGAGAACGAGACGTGATGGGTGCCAAACCACATCGCCGCCGTTTTGGATAATTAAATTATTTTTATAATTATCCATTGCGTTCCCACGGATTTGCGGAGAATATAGGAATAGGAAAAGGGAAGGATAGGTAGTGTGGAAAGGAAGATTGGTAAGTGGGAAATAGAAAATGTAGGATATTACCGCCCGGGCAAGGGATAGGACAGTAATAGCTGGGGAAGCCGGGGTCGCGTACCCGTACACTATACCACAACTTACCGGATAGGTAAGTTGGGATGAGTATCCCATGACATAACATCATAGTTACCTGTATAATAAACAAGTTATTTAAGTTGTACGCGTCCTGCGGCGTGCTGAAGTTGGCTCCGGTCATCTGCGCTATCTTGTGGAAGAGGTCGCGATACGGAGCGAGCAGCCCCTCCTCAGTAAACGCTTCCAACAACCTCTCCTTTTCCTGTCTGTATCGGGGACAGTTCTCTTCATATAACAGCTAAAGTAACGTTTTCAATGTGTTAACCATCATATTTATGGAGCTAAAATGTATGGAAGATCAAAATAAACAATTAAAATCTGTCCCCGGACACCTGACAATAGGCAAGCGGACTGATTTTTTTTATTGCATAAATGAATAGTACTCTTAAATATGAGTAACTTCTCAGAAGAAACCGTATATCAAAAGTCAATATTTTCAAAGGCACAGCGATTTGTATGCAAAATTTCGCGAGTCTTTATACCAAAAATAATTCATTTTTTTTTGCGAAATTGGTAAACAAAACCTACATCATTAGTTTACTCACATCATATACAAAAAACATTCATTATGGTAAGTATGAACTTAAACGCACAAATATCGGAGATATTTACAAATATATTCCTGCGGCCATATACTTCATATACTACTTCATATACTATAACCTACAAGTGACGTCATTTGTAGGTCGACTTTTGTATGGAGCGTTTTCAGGAGGCTCGCGAAATTTTTTATACAAATCGCTGTACCTTTGAAAATATTGACTTTTGATATACGGTTTCTTCTGAGAAGTTACTCATATTTAAGAGTACTATTCATTTATGCAATAAAAAAAATAGTCCGATTGCCTATTAGGAAAAGAATAGGGAATATGCATGTATTTTTTTTATTTTTTTTAAACGTTTGTACTCGTTATAACATTACGAAAAATATATATAACACATCCAAAATATTATCCATTAAGCTGGAAAAAATGTTTAAAAATCACTATAATTTTTGCGCGGTTTAAACACGCCATTTTCGCGGGCTCGGGTTGTGTCGTCATCGTACACGAAAAAGACAGTTGACAGTTAAAATCATAGATGAGTCAGAGCATAGAATTCAATTTAACGTCAGTTATGTCATTGTCATGAAAGACAGCGTCGTGTAGTGTGACGTCACACGTGCGTCACCATTGGTCGCGACTCACGACCAATGGTGACGCGTTTCGCAATTTTAAATATCCCGGGCTGATTTTGCATTTTTTATATATATTTTTTTTTGTTTAAATTAGAACTAAATTTAAAAAATTCCTTTTAGTTATAATGTGACGACAATAAAGAACAGGGAAAAAATATTTCAGGCAAATTAAATGTTCATGCATATTCCCTATTGTACAAATCTTTTGTCATATGAACGTTGGCTTCGTTGTTACACCAATGGGCAATTAGTTTCGCTGCTTTAATACATGTTTAGCATAATAGACTAAGGGGATCACAGACGGGGAAGATACGTCATATTTTATGTTAAGATAATATCGCTCGCTATGCAGTTTGTATGAATTCACAGATACTATATATTTTCATATTACAGTACATTTATCAAATGATGCATTCATTTGATAGTCGCCCTTAAAGGCATTAATTTCGTATTCTAGTTATCTAGAGTACCTAATTTCTCTAGAGATAATGAAGGCTGGCAACGCACTTGACAGTGGTGTTGCAACTTGCCACCCTTCTCATTCGAGCTCGCCATAGACATAATATTATATACTCCTCATTGCGAATATCTATTGTCTGTGACGCACCTAATCGCTTTCCCTCTGCCGATCCGTCTGTCTTTGCCCTCTAAAATCTACATTGACTAAAAAAATATGAAAGAAAACTTACATAATCCTCACTTCTCGACGGGTAAGTGTAGGGGACAGGCTGCCAGTCCAGCGTGTCGTTCCACACCTGTTCAGGCGGCGGCGGCCACAGCCCGGCCGATATCAGTAGGGCTGTCATCTTACTGAGGTTCGTGTCTGACGCGATCACGATGCTCTTGTCTGGGGAAAAAGTAAAATACACGTCAATATTTGAAATAAATAAAAACAGTAGTGTTTTGTTTTTCGTTCCATATATGGGAATGTATTGATGTACGCTAGGAGTTTAATGCTATCGCAGAATCGAAGCGCAGCGCAGCGAAATTCTGGAATCGTAATAATGTAGCCAATTCACTCTTATGTACCATAATGTAACACACATATTCCTACTGAGATAAAAAAAACGTTGGTTGTATATAGACGAGCGAATTCTCGCGCCTTTTTTATCTCAGAAGGAATATTATGTTCATTACATTGTGGACGTGAATTTTACAGACATAATTTCGTTTCGCTGCGACTTTGCGCGACTTAGGAAAATGGACTTATATCAAGCCGTCCGAAAAGTGATTTTATGAGTCTCAATTCTCAATTGCAACGTTAATAATAATAAGCATCAGTGTTCACCTGCGAGAAAATACGGTCCGAGGAAATCGTTATATCTCTTCCTAAGAAGTGCACCCATCTCGAACGTCAGCATTTTACCCTCCTGTAATAAAAATAGCGTGGAAAGTGATGATATGACATAGTGCGTTGCAAACGATAAATCATTGTTACTGTCGTCTAATCTTCGCTCTCGACACCTCGTTCCTGCCGAGTGTCGAGCGCCGGCCTTCGCTCCCCCTGCGGGAAGTCGCCGCTTCGTTATCGAAGATATTAATATCTTATAAGAATATAGAAGAAGGATTTTAGAAGGAAAACCTGTTTATATCATACATAAACATTTTTGTTTTATGTATGCAAATTATAAACAATGTATCAAACGTGCGAATCGTTATAAAACGCAAAACTAGTTTTTTAAATGTATTTTTGGGTACTTACCTAATGGGTAATGGATATTATTAGTGTTTGCTCTTTGATTACGTTTCATTTGTGAGAAAACTTTTAATCGCTTTGCTATTAATCATTTCCTCATGTGACTACTAGCTTGTCTCTCACGTAGGGCTAATGAATAAGTTTATAAGTACCTACTCATTACTCGTAAGTAATATTTTGTCAGGATTAATATAGGTACACATACATTTGAAATCAGTAAGATTACATCTTTACTGCCTTATTCTAATATTGGATAACAATTAAACTGGATTTCCCACGATTCAATAGTGCATAATATCACAATATACATCTATTCACGATATATTGAATTTTTAAAATTCAATTTGTCATCTTGTATTGTAAATAATTTGTATGTGTGAATAGCCGCAATGGTATAATGATGCAAATGATGAATCGCGGAAACACGCTGTAATGCCCCTTTGTTAACTAGGTACTTGCCGATTTGATTTACTGATCACTTGATGGCTGAAAGTACGTTCAATGTCACGTGCAGAATTATTTCTAACATATCCACAACACTATTGAAAAGTCGAGCATTATAATTGAAAGATTTTGTTAGTGTGATTTTATTACATTTTAAAATTTAAAACTTTAAAATTCTAAGGCTTATCAGTCAAAGGTTCTTTAATTTTAAAACTTACTCACGTTGGTCAAAGCTCCAGCCCCGTAGGGCGTAAACACATGGTCCGGCGGCGGGGCTCCAAGCATTGCCAACTCCTCCTCGCTCGGCGTGCGCTCACCGTGCGACATTAGCTTTACAGAAATAATAATTATTTCATCAAATAACTTTTCTCGGAAACACCCACAAAAGTATTAGCCAAATTAAAACTTACCACATGCACCTGTCGTAGTATCGTCACTTCGACCGTGGTGTCTTTCATCATGAGCACAGCTGCTATGGCTGTAGCACAAGGATATTGTTTATTAATTTTGATTAACTGATTCTATAGGTATTTATTTAATTTTGTAGGTTTGCAATTTTAACGTGTCCTGCTTATGCAGTCAAATGCAGAAGTTATTTCACTTACACAAGGACCATTATTGCCTTAGTAAGGTGTTTTACTATTTTTTACGTACATAGCATGTTTAATTATTTTAGTAGTTTTATTTGTTACCAAACTAAAACGGTACGTTACCTCGTTGGATAATAGATTTTAGTTTTTAAACAACCTTGTGCTTCCGGTTCTTTTAAGTAAATGGCAACTGAAGGTATTTGTAGCTCTTCGTGTTTCGGGGGATTATCTCTGACCATCAGGCGATCGGTCTCATTTGCGGGTCGTAAATCATAGGGAAGGTAGTGGCCACGTACCGGAGATGAGCGAGATGCCCACCAACACCCCGAGGCAGCAGCACGCGTGCTCTATGCGCGTGCTGTGCGCCGCCGGCGCGGGCGGCGCGGGCGCGGCAGTCGGGTCATCCTCGCGGCCGCCCACTTTCCTACATAAATAAATAAAAACATAATATTTATAGTGGTTTAAACGTGTTATCCTTAAACGATGATGAGTTTTTAAGGTTCCGTACCTCGAAAGGAAAAAAACGGGACCCTTATAGGATCACTTTGTTGTCCGTCCGTCTGTCAAGACCCTTTTTCTCAGGAACGCGTGGAGGTATCAAGCTGGAATTTATATCAAATACTCATACTCTGCTGTCCCTTGGAGCTGTGAAAAAATTAAACTTCTAAGCCAACGAAATCAAAAGACACAGCCGTTTACGCCGCAAATTTCCTCAAAAACTTAAAACCTACAGGATACTTCCTGTGAACTCAGAATCTTGAAATTTGGCACGAAGGAACGTCATAAAGCACTGATTAAATTAAAATTGCGAAAACCGTAAATTTTTAGTTACATCATAATATTATAATAAAAATATTTTCAATAATTTTCAACTTACTACCCCTTTTCTCATGAACGCGTAGAGTATTTAATATGAATTGAAATTCATATTAAATACTCAAGTCGGTAATACATTTAAGCTATAACAGAATACTACAGGTTCTCTCGGTTCCGTACAAACCTGTAGTAATTCCGACCGACCTTGGCCGGTTTTTTTAAGAGAGCTAAGATTTTTCCTCACATGCATGCATACAAAATATGTTACACACACGCATACATAAACGGTGGTTAGAGGCATACGAGTAAAGTTTAAATTACGTGACATTATTCATAAAGCTGCTTTAATTTGATGTCCACGAGTTCAATTAGGTCTACAATATTATTTTTTAAACCAAAGTCATTTCAAAAGGTAAGAACATTTTTTTCATTTTCGTAGAGCCTCTACGAAAATTATAATTTGTGATCTAAACTACTTCTTGAGTATGCTCGACGGTAGAGAAAGCAACTTGAATTCACCTTCCTACCTATGTAAACACAAACAGTATAAAATATACTAGCTGACCCGACAGATGTTGTTCTGTCTTAACTATGAACTGGAAATAATAAATAACTACACCTACTTACACCTAAGTTCTTAACTACCTTCCTAACTACAACATACACCTACATTGTACAACCTACTGGGGCCGACCGATTTAATATGATGCACTTTCGATAGAAAACAAATTTACTGCAATAGATGTTTTGCATTGTAACAAAATTTGTGAACGTACTTACTTATCTGTCTCCTATATAATATACTAGCTGTCCCGACAAATGTTGTTCTGCCTTAAATATGAACTGAACTTTCTCACCGTTTAAACCTTCCCTGAACTGATACGATTATTTTAAGATCAAAATTAGACAAATCGGTGCCGTTCTCGAGTTTTAGCGAGACTAACGAATAAGAAGATATAAAAAATAATAATTTAAAAAATTTAAAAACCCGACTGCGTAAAAAGTGAAGCAAACTAAGTAGTATACAATGAAAAACTGAAAAGAAAAAAACAAGCACTTAGATGTCCGGTGGTCTAGAATTCTATAGTATATTATTGAATGAATACTATTGAAGAAAATAAAATATAATCTATTATTGGAACATAACAACTAAACAGTCAGGATCCATTGAAAAATTAGATTGGCTGTCGAATAATGGATCCCGACTGTTCAGTTGTTATGTTCCAATAATAGATTATATTTTATTTTCTTCAATAGTATTCATTCAATAATATACTGTTTTACGTGGTAGAGCCATGCTTCGGCACGAATGGGCCGGCTCGACCGGAGAAATACCACGGGCTCACAGAAAACCGGCGTGAAACAGCGTTTGCGCTGTGTTTCGCCGAGTGAGTGAGTTTACCGGAGGCCTAATCCCCTACCCTATTCCCTTCCCTACCCTCCCCTATTACCCTATTCCCTCTTAAAAGGCCGGCAACGCACTTGCAGCTCTTCTGATGCTGCGAGTGTCCATGGGCGACGGAAGTTGCTTTCCATCAGGTGACCCGTTTGCTCGTTTGCCCCCTTATTTCATAAAAAAAAAAAATACTATAGAATTCTAGACCACCGGACATCTAAGTGCTTGTTTTTTTCTTTTCAGTTTTTCATTGTGTACTACTTAGTTTGCTTCACTTTTTACGCAGTCGGGTTTTTAAATTTTTTAAATTATTATTTTTTATTTTATACTTTTTAGTTATGAGTACCTAGCTAGCTATTTACCAGGCTGGATTTCCTATCAGCATCAATACTATATCACAATTGCACTGGAATGTGAAAATGGTTGTTACGCAACTTTAAATCGATATAGGTCCTAAACGGTCAGTCAAATCGAAAAATGGTGAGAGAAAACTAAAAATGATTTTTAAATACCTATTCAACGATACCCCACTTGATATAGTTTGTTGACTTTCATTTTTTTCATTTTCACAATATGGCGTCCAGTAGTCGCCATATTGAATTTTCACTAACGTCATGTCTTTAGTGACACTCCCCGGACTAAGAGGAATCGATTGACGTGTGAATCATTAAAATCGGCTCAGGCGTTTGGTCTCTATAGTGCTTCAAAGGAACATACATACATACATACATACATAGGCTGATAAACACATTACCACTCCTTTGCGTTGCGCAGTCGGGTAAAAAGGCCAAGCTGATTGTCTGATGTATCAACGCACAGGCCAAACCTTTAAGGATAGAAATTTGAAATTTTGCACTCGTATTTTTCATATGACGTTTTGACGTTTATGTCGCATTCACTAATGAATAATTTTTCAAAATTCAACCCCTAAGGGGGTAAAATAGGTGATAAAAGTTTGTGTGAAACTTTTTATTCCTTGGACATATTTGCGTGATATTTCGTATGTATGGAGTAGGGAAAAAGTAATGAGTTATGTATTTCAGCGTTTTCTAAAATTCAGCCCCTAGGTGGGTAAAATGGGAGATGAAAGTTTAAAACCTAATTTCACGCAGGCGAAGCCGCGGGCTATTAAGGCTAGTTATAAATATTTGAAAGTCAAGTGACACTGTAGACCCGAATTTACGCTACCGACGCGACGGAATGAGCACCAAATGTTTGACAGGTAGGAACAGTTAGTATGGGGAAATTTAGTTTTCGTTTTAAAATTTCCTCGAAATTTTTCCAATATTTCTTACCGTTTAAACCTTCCCTGGATATTATTGTTAGTGTCATTTACTAAAGAACATTATGAATCTATAATTTATTTAAGGAAGCTATGGTAGTTAAATGCACCTACTTAATTAGCCCTTGCTGTGTAAAGAATCCGTGATTGTAGGGAAGTATTGTTAAGTTCGTGAAGATAACATCTAATGTAGTTATCATAGAGTCGCATTGTTATGTCGGCGCGGAGATCCGACCGTTTGTTGTCGCATAATAATTACATTCGGAACGTCACTTTGAACCTCAGCAAAACAACTCGTAGCGGGTACTTAACGGTTGTAATAGGTACGTCTAATTTATTAGTAACTATAACTATTTGTTACGACGGGCCTATTTTAAAATCTACGGATAGGTCTCAGATAGCTCATTGGCAAATTTGCTTTATATCGAGCGACAGGGATTTGTCCCTGTCGCTCGATATAAAGCAAACAGCGAAAAACTTCCGGATAAGCTACCCGACACTTTCTACTATAATAATAAATGTGAAAGTTTGTGAGGATGTATGGATGGATGTTTGTTCCTCTTTCACGCAAAAGCTACTAAACAGATTTCGATGAAATTTGGTATGGTAGTAGTTTAGGCTCTGGATTAAAATATAGGCTACTTTTTATCCCGAAAAAGTACAGTGTTCCCGAGGGATAATATATATACGCGGGCGGAGCTGCGGGCAACAGCTAGTATCCGTATATGGTGAAACAGGCCCTCGGTCTATTATCTACACGTGCGAATTGTTAAGCGTTTTACGTTCACTCACATTTTCCTCCGCCGGGTCAACAGCTCTACATCGTTTTTCAATTCGTCGACTGTTCCTTCACGCGCGGAGCATATCACGTTAGAAACTCATCGTATCCCAATGGCGGCGAATGTCGCAGGTCGATCGCTCGAATCGAGGGCGGAAGTGGTCGAGTCGCGGAGTCGAGTCCCACTGAGCGCGGGCGGCGGGACTCGGCAGATTCACGGTCGCCGCGACCTGCCACTCAGATGATTGACTTTGTCCAATATTCACAGGCGCGCGAGTTGACATTGTCGCTTGTGTACCTGCGGGCTACGCCTTGCACACGTCACAATGAAAAGAATCGGATCATATTGACATCACCGTATCGCATACTGCAATTGCGTTTATTTAATGCGCTACACTATAAATCGTATGCAAAAAATTTGAGAGGGAATAATCCGAATTGATCGTTCAATTCACAATAGTTTTCAAAATTCATAGCGCCCTTGCCGTTGTTTCTAAGTATTTAAATGCCTATTTACCCTAGTTTAGCTCTTCCAAATTAACTTCGTAAAGCAACTTAATGTGTCTTAGACAACATTAACGTATTGATTTGAATTGAGTTTTTACATTTGATTCGTTTAACTCCTCTAAGTCTGAACATTATATCGTAAACTTCTTGGTACAAAAGTGTACCAAACACATAAGACCGGCTACTGGTATTCAGGTGTTACATACAACATTAATCCTAGCACTCCAAATTGTCAAGTGCCACTCCGATGTGAGAAAATCCTGACCCTCGCGTGTTCTACGAGTTGATGACTGACTGTCCAATTTAGTACATTGGATAAATACAACATGTGAGTGCGAAAATACTAGGTATATAAAAAGCTTACAGAATTGCCATACAGCATATAACTATATCAACAAGATCCTAACCCCCTAGGGCCAAGCAACAGTTTTCTTGAAAGGCCTCCGACCTATCTACGGACCAACTTTAGTTGTTAAACTGTGGCATGTAAAGCAAATAAGGACTTACCACACATTATTCTTAATCAAGGGGTTACATTTTTTTTATTAAAATTATAGCTATTTGTTTGGGAACTTAACTAGAGGAACTATAGAATTTTCCTCGTTACGTGAAAATAAATCTCTACATCTTCTCTGACCACTGAATTCTTCAATTATTTTTTTTAATTCCTCTTATTAAAACCTATCTTGCAGGTTATGTTGCTTTGTTATCCTCTAGACCATGCGTCTAGGTTTTTTAATGTCACACGTGATATTTTTCTTGTCTGATCAAAATCATTAAAATCTACATATTGCTACTATAGTTGAATGTCAGACACATGTTTAAAAACAATAATAGAACATTTTATTAGCTT
The DNA here is from genome assembly GCA_905404095.1 of Glaucopsyche alexis. Classification (NCBI taxonomy): domain Eukaryota; kingdom Metazoa; phylum Arthropoda; class Insecta; order Lepidoptera; family Lycaenidae; genus Glaucopsyche; species Glaucopsyche alexis. Next base: position 7,611,142 of record FR990043.1, on the reverse strand, counting down.
GAATACATTGCTAAATTATTATTATCTTTTTTCAATCTGCATTGCATTTTTGTATAAAACGTGCTGGCAATGCGGGTCAGTACTTAGAAAAAATACAAATAAAACACTCACGCGATGCAAAGTATGCTCGTTAGGTGTACCATTACTAAAAATGACAAACAAAAATATGATTGAAATGCAGCCTGCTCCTACTGTATCTTCATATAAAATGCTCATCAAACAATGTTAATTCTTATCTAACACAATGAACATAATCCTAATGTATACATGTGCTGATGAGATATATTTTTTTTTACAAGTTTATAGTGGCAAGTGGCGACCTTACTATTGTGCTTACCTACCTTTCTCAGCCTTATGATATCAGAAAATATGTTTAACTATGACATAATCCGGGGAAACTCGAATTAAAATATTTCATCCCACATCAACATTACCTAAAAGAAAAAAGCCAAGTATTTCTTTTGCAAAAAGTTATGAAACCCATCCATCCATTCATCTATCCATCCTTCCTCACAAACTTTCACATTTATAATATTAGTAGGACTTTCTTCTGTATTTTTACTTTGGAAGTAGGTTTAATTTTTTGTTTAAAAATAATAATGATATACTGTTTCTTCTGAGAAGTTACCCATATTTAAGAGTAGGTACTATTCATTTTTGCAATTAAAAAAAAATTGTCATCTAGCCTTTTAGGAATAGGTTTAAGAAATTATCTATATTTTAGGACAGAATAAAAGTCCTCATGATAATCAACATATCGAATGCTGGAATAAAATCAACTCAAGACAAGTTATTACCTACCATTTTATCATTATTTATAAAACCTATGTTTTGTTATGGCGCTACATTACATTAATCTTAAAGCGCGGTAGCGGTATCGCCAAGTATAAAGCGTCAATAACTATCTTTTCTCGAAGCATTTCGCGGCTTTTTCGGGCCCCTATATTTTAATTAATTAATTAATTAAGCTAAGCTAGCTAGCTAGCTGGTCTGTCGCGGAAAAGTTCGTTGTGACACAAGCTAATGTTTTAAATTTCATAAAAATCGAGTGCATAGTTTAGGAGATATTCAGCGGCAAAAAACGCGACTTTGAAAGATATGGACAATATAATAATAATAATATCTATGGACGCTTCACACCACGTCAACCTGGCCCCGTGCTCAGTATCCGAAGAACTTGTGTTACAGGCACCAGACAACGGGAAGTATATTTAATACTTTTATACTATACATATATTTAAGATTTTTATTATATTATACACATATTTAATACACATCCATGACCCAGGAATACAGAAAAACTTTTTGTTCCTTCGGCAGGATTCGAACCTGCGACCCCCAACTTAAGCACCAAAGCGCTGAGCCACTGAGCCACAGAAGTCGTCATACGTCGATAGATGGAGATAGGGAGAATAAGCAAAATTAAAAGCATACTTCTAGCAGACTTAGAAATGTCAAATTTGCTGTCAGGCTAGGTTATTAGCTACATATAAAGAAAAAATATAGAAAAAGTAAATATTCTAAAAGAATAATCATTTTAGAATTTTTAATTTTACGAATTCACAGGAACAAAATGTATGAATACAAGTTCACTGATAACTTTGTAATCGTTATTTATGTAACAAATCTCATAATTGATTCGAGACCACACTCGTAGTTCCTCTGGTGTGGCTATATAATATATAATATAATAGTAATCATTTTATGGAATAAATCTAGAAACAAGCAAATGAATCGCCTGATAGTAAGCAATTACTCCCGCATTAATACATTCGCAACACCGGAGAAATTATAAGTGGGTACAAGTTTAAACCCCATATTCCTTGATCTTCGGGTAACCTACAAAAAGAAATGAAATCCCACAAAAACATGGCCTAAATAAAAAAAGCCAAGTATTTCCTTTGCAAAAAGTTATGAGTAGAGAGCAAGTGAAATTCAAGATAGTCCATTTAATTAGTTACATTTAATCTTGTAACCTTATATAAAATTTATAATTTTTACAATTTACTAGATGTTGCCCGCGACTTCGTGTTTCATCAAAATTGGTCCAGTAGTTTCGGAGCCTATTCAATGCAAACATACAAACATTTCCATTTTTATTATATTAGTATACTCATATACTGTATAGATATAGGTATAGATGTATGCAATAAAGCAATGAAAACACGATATAATCACAGCCACTTTATTATTCATTTTTAAACCTGTTTCTACTTAATATATTTTTAATTTGATTCGATTTATCGTTTGTCCCATTAATTATTACTAATTTGATAAAATTTCTTCTAATTATAATGTCTTCAAATCAAGCAAAATCTACAAATCAGAGTAAATAAAGTTAATATTAGGTCTGAAAATAATATCTTCCTAAGTAAAGCTAAATTATACATTATCCCCCTTACTAATAAACGCTGTATAAGCTTTGAATAGTTACACAGTGTTTTGTCTCGTTCTATCGAATTCAAAATGTCACTTGTGTGATGTGAACAAAACACTGTATAACTATTCAAAGCTTATACAGTGTTTATTAGTAAGGGGGTTAAAAACAAATCAGTTTTTAAAACAAAACTTTGTATACATGATTTTATATTGTTATCATATCATATATCGTAAAATATGTCAATAATACTGTGAATTATAGTGCACATATTATTATAGTGCACATCTCTTTTTGTACTCGCTCTTCGCCAAGATGTGGTCCTGGGATAGGTTTATGAACGTGTCGTAATCACAGAACAACTGCCCTCCGCAGCCGACGATCGGTAATATTTCTTCTGGCTTTTCAGGTGTTCTTGCATATACAGCCTGAAAAAAATTATGGTTCATATTTAATATTTTAGAATATATATAAATTCGTGCTACTGTCGCCTTGAGAACAGTTGATCTGGCTTTTTACAGACTGAAATAACCTAACATTTTCCAAAACAAATATATGGATTATGGACTTTTTCCTCTATTTTCCTCTACGCCTAATTCATTTCATTTTCATTTTTTTCATTTTAGAATACACAGTTACTAGTTACTTAATAGTACATTTTTACGAGAATCGTTCAACCGGTAATATATGAAATTTGACGATAAATTAAAGTCTACGTGAAATCTAATATTTTTAACCGACTTCCAAAAAATCCGACTTCAAAATTAAGAAAATAGAGCAGAGAAGTAGTTAAAATGTTAGCCAAATTTAAAAGGGGATTATTTAGAAAATAAGTTTTATTTCATACTTTTTTGTGTATTTTTTTAATTTTAAACAATGTTTTACTTCGTTAATTTTAAATAATGTTTAGAAATTCATCAAATTTATAAAAAAAAACAACAACACACACTACCTTAGATAATTATTAATGCACTACCGTGCATTTGTTAACCGACTTCCCAAAAAAGGAGGCGGTTATACGTTCGGCTGTATATATATTTTTATTTTTTATTTTTTTTGTATGTTCAACGATTACTCCGCCGCCTGTGGACCGATTTTCAAAATTTTTTCTGTGATGTATAGGGTGTAATCCCAAATTGGTCCTTTTGATATCAAAGTGGTGACCTGATGATGGGATCCATGAGGAATCGAGGGAACTCCTCGAAATTTATATGGACACATATGGTGATTTTGACTTTTTCTGAAGTAGTTCAAGCATATGCTACCAAAAAGTAAGATTTTGCTCCAAGGTATACCCTGGATCCAAAAGTACAGAATAGAACTCCTGACTCCTTATAGATACATGTTTGGGGATTTCGGCGTTGTTTAAAGAACTGCAAGCATATGCCACCTTGTCAGTTAGAGTAATCATCATCATCATCACCACTATCACACCATACATCATCAGATTATGATGATATAAAAGGTATTTCTCATAGTATTTTACACTAACACGGAGATCATTGAACATTACTCTGCCGTTTATGGACCTATTTGCAAAATTCTTTTGTTGTTGTAAAGGGTTTAATTCGAAATTAGTCCTTTAGTCACTAAAGTGGAAACCTGATGATGCGAGCCATGAGGAATCGAGGGAACTCCTCAAAATTTATATCCACACATATAGTGATTTTGAATTTTACTGAAGTAACACAAGCTTATACTACAAAAAAAAATAAGATATTGTACCTAGGTATACCCTGGATCCAAAAGCACTGTACAGAACTCCTCAGTCTTTAAAGATGTGCGTTTGGAAATTTCGGCATTGTTTAAAGAACTGCAAGCATATGCCACTTTATAACTTACAGTAATCATCATCATCATCTTAATAGCAATACCTAATGGAAGCTTGGCGAGTATTTAATTATACATTCGATCGTTTAGTTTAGACGTTCTTAAGACGTATTAATAACTTAACATAATATATCACTAAAAAGGGTGAAATTATTATTTTTAAACAAAAAATTAAACCGACTTCCAAAGTAAAAATACACAAAAAAGTATGAAATAAAACTTAATCTCTAAATAATTCCCCTTTCACATTCGGCTAAAATTTTTACTATTTCTCTACTCAATCTTATTAATTTTGAAGTCGGTACCAGCAAATATGAACGTAAGTTGTATAAAATATTGTAGAATATTGTTTGGGCTGGTGCCGATTTCAAAATTAATAAGATTGAGTAGAGAAATAGTAAAAATTTTAGCCGAATTTGAAAGGGGAATTATTTAGAGATTAAGTTTTATTTCATACTTTTTTGTGTATTTTTACTTTGGAAGTCGGTTTAATTTTTTGTTTAAAAATAATTTAAATACAATTTTGTTACACATCGACGTTTGTCAACTACATTTTTTTGTTTTTCTTTTTTATATCTCAGAGCCAAAAGAACCCTTATAAAATTCAAACTTAAAATAATAAAATTTCGACCATATACCTATATATTACGGTCGCCGGCGTCTAGTAGGTACAAGTTAATATCCTTACCGCAACACCGTATTGACCAGTCAAGCGTTTCTTCCGTAACTCTAATGATATCGTCGAGCCGTATGATGGCTGGTGCGGCTTGAATACACCAATGGCTGCCATGAAACCAGCTACGTTGTTCTCATGAGCAGAGTAAAGACGCAACTTGGGCTGCTCAGTATCACCCTTGATAGCCGCGTTAGTCGCATTCACCACTTCAGCCAAAAGTACACCTACAACAAAAACATTTCAATTTATTTTGTCATTGAACTTTACGTCGATTACCTACCATTATAAGGTTGACATTTTATTTTTTACCTGACGACAGGCGAATCAACTCGTCATTGTAATACTCCGTCGCATATTCAAGTTTAGTTAATTCCTTTATTTTGGGCATCACTTCGTCAGCCCATGCTGGTGGCTTTACGCCGACGTTTGACTGTGAGAAATATTGATTACTGTATTTACTGCAAAGGTATTAAGAAAATATTAATTATTATCGATCGTACTTACCAAAGTTTGGAATAAATTGTCCAAGAAAAATACGTCTTCGGGTGTATCAATATTTGTGCCAGTCCTTTCAGTCAGATACTCGAAAACCCTCTTATATTGTTCGAGTGTTTCCTTTATTTCCGCCAGTTCGTAGGTATCTTTATGCAATTTCGTGTAGCGTGGACAATTATAGTAGTACATGAGCTGTAAAGAATCAGATCCTTTTTATTTCGTTTAATTTTCATGCAAAATCGTCTTTTATTGAGGAATTTAAAATAATGTAAAACATGGGGACTAGTCATGGGATAACGCCATCTGCGAATTGCCAAAATCGATCAAAATATAACACTGAGGAATTATAATTAAATAAAAATTTGCATATGGATTAACTTGAAACAAGAAAAATCTGGGAAACAAAAAATATATCAAGATGCTCGTACGTCTGTAATTATCACGTTCTGTAAGCGTGATTGGCTTTACCTACTCTTATAGTTTCAGTTTACCTTATTACTCTACAAATATAATTCTATATAACTACAATATAATTATTAACGTGAAATAAACGTGACATTTTTGTTGCAGTTTTTTTTCTTCTATTTCTAACCAAAAAAAAATTAAAAATGATGATTATATCAGAAGGCTTGTCACAAATTAATTTGTTTTGCGTTTCAAAATAGGCATTATGCAAGTATTAAATATTTTTTGTATGTTTTTGGGTTAACCCAAGTATCAATGAATTAACTCACATCATCATCATCATACGCCTCCGTGCTGTAGGGCACGGGTTGCCAGTTCAAGAAGGGGTTCCACCGCTGCGCTGGTGGGGGTGGGAACAACGCAGCTAGGGCTGTCAACGCAGTCATCTTGGTGCGCGCGTAGTCGGTAGTTCTGATGACTACTTCGTCGGGCAAGTACAAGTTAGAAATGAGACCGCTGTATCTCTTCCTCAAGAACTCTCCCACTCTGAATCCGCGTTGCTTTCCAGCCTAGGAAAATGTTTTACGTAGATATTTAATGAGCAGCAATTGATTAATTTACATTAAAAATGTATTTCCTATTTAGCCTCTTAGAAAAATATCAATAATCACTCACGTTGGTCAAAGCTTTCTTCCCGAAAGGAAAGAATATCTCCTTGTATTGGTCCGGATCTGATGGAAATTTGGCCATTTCCTCTTCATCCGGAGTCCTGTCGCCATGTCTAAATACCTAAACATAAACCATTTTTCACTTTTATTGAATTAGCTGACGTATTTTTTTTAATTTCACTAAAAATGGTATATACAGATAGAGTCATGAAAAATATTTAAAAAGCCTTTCTGCCAAACTTACCGCGAATGCCATCAATAGATCGGTGTCCGCCAAGCCATTGTCGACCGAATCGACCTTGTTGTTGGTATCCCCTATTAGACCCACTGGATGCGCGTGATTCAAGTACTGGCTCTCCCCGAGCACGCTGAGAGCCACCGACAGGAGTGTAAAACAAATCGGTCCCATTTTTTATTCTATATTAAAACCGAGGTTTTCCTATTGACATTATCACGCGCGCTCGAGCCGATTTCGACTATCGTACTGCCTCTCCCGCGCTTATATATTAGTCAGTATAATAGATACACCGCTCTGTCTCTGTTATAGGAGCCGTGCCTCTTGAGTGCGAAATAATCGCTACCGAATCTAATACGGGTATCTCAATGGTGTAATGTTCCAACTCTATCTTAGCCCCGATCAAAGACTGTAGGATTCAATATGAACTTGGGTTGAACTTTACACGTAACGTGTCTATTTATTTCATAATCAAAAATATTTTAGAACTATAACAGTATAGTTACGGCTATATCTGATCATTCCATCGAAGATATTGTCAGATCTAGGAGACAGAATGCGAGACGTTTATGGACGTTCTCCGACTATCGGACCCGTCACATTATTATGTGTTTGATGGAATGCCCCAGGACAGGAATCTGCTGGATAGATCATTCGTATGTTACTTAATTATAACCATACTAACGCTACCTTATTAACGATCATGAATCCGAATATTTCGGAATACTTCTGAACTTGATTGCTTATGTTATGATTATTACTATGTTATTTTTAGCATAGTGTACTCAAAAAACACTAAAACTTTTAAACAATCATGCTTGTGAAGAAATTAGTTCCGCGGATCATAATAATGCCCCGTTGAAAAAAATTGAGATGTTTAAATTTACAATACTTAGGTACAGTATGTGTAATTAGTTACACATTTATTATTTACATAATGTCTTAACAACAAAATTACAAAAAAACGCCATGTAAAAACCGATTTTTTTTTGTTCGTTCGGCGGGAGTCAAACCCGCGACCCGCGGCATGAGCACCAACACGCTCAATCATTGAGGCACAGAGGTCGTCACATTATATAGCCAATAGCTTTTTATGAAACACCAGCGGGGTAAACATTAGGAAACAACAAAAAAAAAACAATTGAGTTTTGGTACATGCGTAATAACATTTTATTCCTTTTCAAATAAAATAAACATTAACATATTATGTTAATATATTATAGTAAAATATCTATGTAGAGCATAATTATCAATGTAGAGCATTTTTTCAAATATGTAAATAAAATACAAAACGGTTAAATATCTATTTATTTGTGGAAATTTATTGTGTAGGTACGTCATCGACTATGACCTACGTATTTTCTTAGAAGGTTCGGAGTATGGACTTGAAAACTGGGATAATACGTAAAATAACCTTAGTTCACAATAATCAAGAATAGAAATATTTTAATGATTCATACGCTGTGTCGTACGGAAAACGGTTATTATAATATTATGTTAATTATTACAGACAATTTTCACCCGGTTATCATAAGACAGTCTATTAATATATTTTAAATTTCTAACTTTGAGGAATTCGCCTTTTCGTCCCATCCTAACTTTGTGGGACGAACAAGCGAAAGACTAAAAAACTACATGAATTGTTTGTGACTTTGACTTTCTAACTTTGAGGAAGATTTTGTATTTCCTAAAGAAATTGCCTTGTTTAAGTATCAGTGTCTGGTATCAGCATTTCCTGTAATTTATTAGTAATATATTTTTTATATTATGTGTTCGTTGCTTCCTTGCATTCATTGAAATATTTTTCTCTCGAAAGAGCGTATTTCTGCGTAAGGTTCACGAAAATATTGAAGTCACAAATATCCGTTTCTCCACAGTTCGGTATACGAAGAATCTTTAAAGGTTCACCGGGTCCTGGTAAATAAGTGGCCTGCAAAAATAAGTTTGCATAAAATTTTCCACTGAAAGTTTCCTCCAGCTTTGCGTCGGGATTGAATGGCAGGTTTTATGATTCATACCGTTACTAGGTACAAGGAACATTATAAATCGACGTTTATGGTAAAAATCAGAGAAAGGGAAAAATAATTTTAGTACCCCTTGCCATGGTAATTAATCATATGAGTATACTCCATTTTACTCCTAAACACATTCACCGGAATCTTCAAAGATCATCCTTGATTGTTCATGACATTTTAAATATTATGTAGGTATAGTCTAAAAATTTTAATATAAAGATGTAAGGACGAACTGACGAATGAAAAAATCACAAAAAGTTAATTCGCCTTTTCGTCCCATTAGGACGAAACTTTGTGGGACGAACAAGCGAAAGACTCTAAAAAACTACATGAATTGTTTGTGACATAGGTATGCCAAAAATCAATGACTTTCGTCCACCCAAGACGTGAACTTCAGCTTGCAGACATAAATTGTAGTCTTTCGGTTTCCCGTTTTATTAAAGTCATACATACATAGGTACATAATGAAAACTTGTAGTAGATGTGCAGTTAATATGCAGTTCGTTTGTTTATATTCAAAATGGCTGTATTAAAGTATTTAGCTATCAAAAGTAGAAGTTTTACACGTACCATTACTCCAATCGCATTGGTAGTTTTGACTCTTCGCAGCTCGAGGGAAAATGTCGCTCCGTAGCCAGGCTGCTGGGGCTTCGTGAACACGGTAGAAGCTGCCATGAAACCCGCCACGGAGGACTCGTGGCCGGCCAGCAATTGCACTTTGATGCTCTCATTTCCTGACATTGCTGCCAGGCTGGCTTGTATAAAATTATAAACAAATACTCCTGAAAAAGTATGCAACCATTAATTTACCTGGTGTATTTAAAGATCGTTGTACGTTACTTATAAAACTGTAAACTCAACTGTATACATACTATCATTTTTAGGGTTCTATAGCAACTACATGCAACCCTTATAGTTTTGCTGTGTCCGTTCGTCTGTCCGTCCTTCGCCGTCCTTTGCTATCTTCGGTAGTTATGAATATAGATAGACCAAATTTTGTACAGTTATAGATTGCATTTAGACTTTATTTTTAGTATCTTTTTTTTGTATTTTAGGGGTGGTATTTTATGGGGTATCGTCAAATAGGTATTTTTAAATGAAGGCGTAGTTTCATACATAACTTTTGTAGAAATTAAACCATTTTCGAGTAATCAACCTCCAAAGTGGTTTACAAGTTATTATTAGCTACGGAACCCTCCTCAGACACAAAATGAGTAGTGATTAATGAGAATAATGTTTCTAATTCACAAGAAAACCAACGATCAAGATAAATTACACAATATACATAGCTATTTTATATACATTTATACATTAAAAATATTTTTGTATATAATAATGTACCTATTGAAATGTATAAAGCAAACAACAGCATAGGTCTGTAAACTACTTAACTGTATAATTGAATATTACTTTTATATTTAGGCCCTATTCCACAGTCGCCCAGTAAGTGTTGAATAGCTTATCCGCAAGTTTTGTTGCCGCTTACTTAATACTGAGCGACAGAGACAAAACTTGCCAAAAGATTATCTGACATTTATCAGTAGATTGTGAAACATTCCCATAATGATACATTTGTCATTTACATTGTGGAAAACCTAATATAGAAATATTTTTTCTTATAGGAAAATTGAATAGTGAAAAAGGTGTTATCGTCAATGTTAATGAGTACATTTACCTCCACCCAGTCTTTTTAATTGATCGGTATAAAATGTACATTCGTAGTCAAAGTCAGTTATTTCCTGCAGTGTTGGTTTTGTTTTGTTCACCCATTCTGGTAGTTTCATCTTCACATTTTCCTGAAAGTTTGGTTATAATATTTAATTTTAACGTAGCAACTGTGGGATCTTGTTCTTAAGAGCCATCACAGCCAAGACCTTCAAACATTCAAGTTGCTGGCGTTTTCAAAAGGAAAACAAAACTTAACTCCCCTGATGTTGCCACTTGCGGGTGTCCGTAGACGACTGTAATCTCTTTCCATCGAGCGCTTTCCATCTACTTGTTAAAAAATTAAACCGTTATGATGTGTGAGAACCAACCGCCAGCCAGCCGTACAGTCAGTATCAAAACCTTTAAAATAATGTTAATAGAAAAAAAACAAATACAATAAAGATTTTAAGAAAAAAGAATGAGAAATAATAAATCTATGACCTCACTTTTGCTAATCGTACATCATTAAAGGCTGATTTGGCGTTGGTTCGTGGTTTCTTAATCACTTGTTACTTGATATATCGTTCGTTCATAAATTGTTAAAACTCATTTCAATGTCCAATTCTTATTTTATGATGTATTGCAAGAGAATAATGACTACCTGCAGGCAGGTTTATATCTTACCTATCTATGTTAGATTCAAATGTAAAAAAAAAAACAATTTAAACTTTAAATACTTTACTTTTAAACGTAACTTACCAAACCGTGGATTAAATTGTTGAAACGAGCCACGTCTTTAGGCTTCTCAAAGTAATATCCAGTTTTACTGCTCAAATCTCGGAAGAATTTTTCATATTTCGTTACCTTCTCGCTGATTTCTGGTAACTTATAAACGTGTTTTTTAAGGTCTTTAAATATCGGACAGCTCTGGTGAGCATGTAACTGAAATATTCAAAATAAATTAGGAGCTATTGCTATTTCACTATTTATTAACCCTTAAGCTGCCACGTAAAAAATACTATGGCGGATCAGGCACACGTGACTTACACGGCGTTATACCTATGTGATGATTATGTTACGTTACCTCGTCGTGTTTTTTTGAATGACTTTTGTATGGAATAGGTTGCCAGTTAAGAAGTTTGTTCCATTTTTGTAAATCATTTGGTTGATACATAGCAGCCAGTGCGGTCAGGGTAGTCATTTTGGCCCTCGCAGAATGCGAAGACTGGATAGAAATTTCTTCTCGCAAATATAGTTCTGACAAGAGTCCCTTAAAACGTAGTCTTATATGTTCGCCGACCTTGTATCCACGCATTTTGCCCTCCTTAAAAAAACATAGCGTTAACTTTTTAGTGAAAATACAGGACTGTTCTTACTAGGCGCTGATTCTAGAATAAAAGCTAGGATCAGTTGCTGATATTATACTATTATTTTATTACTTGCTTCTTTACTTTTTCATACTCTTGAGTCTTATTAAAACTTTGAATGGTACAAGTTGGCTTAGGTTAGGTTTAGTTTAGTCCTTTAGCAGCAGCAAGACATAAGACACTAAATTGTAAATAGTTAAACGGCTAATTAAAATAACAATATTACAAGGTTGATCTTCTAAAAGAACACTTATTTGGATCAATTTGTACAATGGTAGAGTTGGCTACTTACATTTGTCAGAGCCTTTATTCCATATGGGAAAAATATGGAATTATTTATATTAGCTGATGGAAATGTCTTCAATTCATTTTCATTGGGTGTTCTGTCTCCATGTCTAAACATCTGAAAGGTAACAAAATAAAATCTGACGTGTCGTGTCGTATTCTTAGTTTGCTTTGAATGTAATAAATACTTACAACAAAAGCTAACATAAGTTCGGAATCTTCATCCTCTTGTTGTACTGGTCGGTCATTCAGGCCGTTTCTTTGTATGTTTACAGAGCTTATAGCTACTACAGATACAGCAATTAAACATATCAGTCGGATAAGCATTTTTACACAGTTATAAACTTTATAACTACGGCCTAGGGCTGATGTGTGTATTTATTGGAATTGTCTTGAATGCAAACTTCGTTAAGTGTCGGTTTTATTATCTAGAGCGTCGATTCCATGAATATTTTAATGGTCTTTACAGCATACCATCGTATTGTCCCTCACCCACTTTAAAAACCGTTGGTGTGGTAGGTACCTTGTTGCCAGTGTCTAATATACCTAAAATTAATAAATGCAAGCAATATTTAAGATATTTCTTGCTTGATAATAGTGTTTCATGTTGAGTTATTCTCCATTGAAAGACTTTTTCCATTGACAAGTTCAGCTTGAGTGTTTGTTAATTTTTTTAAATAATTGTGCATCTTAATAGTACCTACCTGAAACTCCGAGCACTTGGTCGTTCGGAGTTCTAGACTCTAGTACATAATACAGAAATAATATTCAGTTTTTTTTTATCGCCGAGGACCGTCGGATAGTCGGACTGACGGACATGTCACATGACGAATTTGTAAGGGTTCCGAGCTAGATCGATTATTCTATCCCAAAACCCCTTGCATACTTAATTTAATGGAAATACTTTAAGTATGTTTCCGAGATTCTGATTTTCTGATTACATTTTAAAATATATATTATACAATATACATATTAGGTTTATTATACTGTATTAAATAAGAATTGTTTAAAGTTTAAGGATATAGAATTCACAATAGAAACAAGTACTTCAGATGTGTCGTTTAATTAATTTTATATGCCTACTATAGTTTTACTTATTACACAGTGCGTCTGAAATTCACTTCGAGAGATCGTAATTCCTTGCGTGAGGTTAAGGAAGGTGTCAAAATCACATAGAGTATCTTCGCCGCAGTTAGGTATTGGGACCCGTACGCCTGGTCCGCCGGCTTGCGCGGCGTATACAGCCTGTAAATTAACACATTTACGTTTAATGTAAAATCTGTAGTAGTGATAGCGGTCACTGTCAAAAAATAAGGTCATAAAGAACAACCATAAGACCACATGTTCCTGTGCCACAATATTCTAAAGAGACAATGAAAAAATATCGCTAAACATCGCCATTTCTTTAAGATCGCTCGGAACGAGTAGTGGCAATATGAAGTAGTAAGTTTTAAATTCGGAAAGAGTACGAAATATTTTTTTTTTCACGTTTATGGCACTTGGCAGTCTATCTTCTAGTAAGTGCGCAGCCGTCAAACATATCAAATAAGTTTGCTTGTACCTTTTTTTGTTGGAAAGTATTTACATTTTGTTCAATTAAAAAACTGTCAAGTCGAGAACCAGCATGATTTTATATCAAAATTCTTTGTCCCTAGCGATCTACAACCAGTCCAATGCTTGTTTTTTAATGGCCTCATTTTTCGACGGTGACCGCTAGGTATAACCACTGCATCGCCCGTTGATCGCGCCGCAGTCTTAAAAGATGAAAAAAATAATTAAAGAGCTGAGTGAAAGAACAGCATATTTGACAAAAATGTTAATAATGCGGTTCTTTCACGCATGCTTCAATTGTCATAAATGAAACATCATTTGTAGCATTTCAGAAAGTTTGCTATTACTTGATCGAAGGGGAAAACGTAGGTACTCTTCTCTTTTCCAGTACTATTTTTGTCAGCATGCAACGGAGTAGATACGGAATCAGATTTAGATATTTGTCTTAGATAGAGCTAAGTTGAACTAAGGCTCAAGAAATGGTTATAGGAATGACAACCCCGATCGTAAATAATTTACTGTGAGAGCTACAAGTCACAACATGTGTATATGTCTATCCACAATTTTATATCTAGAAGACCCTACCATGACACCGTATTTGCTGGTGGTGATGTTGCGGCGCAGCTCGAGCGAGAAGGTGGCGCCGTAGCTGGGCTGGTGCGGCTTGGTGAAGACGCCGGCGGCCGCCATGAAGCCCGCCACGGAGTTCTCGTGCGCAGACAGCAGGTGCACCTTGGGCTGCGTGCTGTCGCCCGATATTATCGCGCGGCTCGCCTCCACGAACTCGCCCAGGACCACTCCTGCAATGAAAATATAGAGCAGCTTAGGAACATCTAATACCTATATAAAATTCTCGTGTCATAGTGTTCGGGGACACACTCCTCCGAAACGGCTCAACCGATTCTTATAATTTACCGATTCTTATATTTTTATACATATTCGGCAGGTCTGAGAATCGGTCGTAATCTATTTTTTCAATCCCTAAATGAAAAAAACATATTGCAAAACAGTGTTTGCCGGATCAGCTAGTTTCATTATAAACATTGAAGATGACAGCAAAAGGAATTAATAGGTAACGACGGACACGTTTGAGACGTGTTGTAAAACGATGCAGCGTAAAATTTTGAAGAAAAAACTAAAAAAGTCTTACAAGTACCCTTTACACTTTTCAGTAGACTTTGCTATTAGGTGAAAAGAGAAACATGGAAACATTATAGAATAGAAAATGTAAAGAAAATTTAGAATCGTATTAATAAGGGTATACATAGTAATATTATGATACTCTACCGCCTCCTAATCTTCTCAGTTCTGGAGTGTAGAATTGACATTCAAATTCTAAATTAGTCAGTTCTTTTACTTTTGGTCTGGCATCTTTCGCCCACTGTGGTATTTCTAGTCCAACGTTTTCCTGGAATTTAAAAATTTACCGAATATTTATTGAGTTGTTACATTTTTTCAGGTTTAGAAACTCAATATTGCTATCGGATTTGAATATTGCTGTAAATATTACGTTAGTAAAATTAATAGAAAGATCAAAATATCCTAAATAGTAAACAGATAATTTTAACTTCGTCTACTCAATACAATATTGTAGAGTACATAATGTACTAGATTAGTATGTACAGCAGTTTTATAATGGAAAGGACGTAGCACTCGGCAGACGGTCGCGACCGCCGCGTGGCAGGTGGAATCGGAATGCTACCTTTATATTTAAACACTAGCATTAGGGGCCCCATACATAGTCCGGTCTACCTTAAGTTCGGCCTGAACGGATGCAAAATCGTATCGTGTGTGTGCAATTTCGAGATCGCATCAGGCGGCCGTACGGACTGAAGCGATTCGTTCCAGTGTTGCCAGCTCTTTTTTTGTGAAACTACTAAACTCGTATCGATTTCTACTAAAACTACTAAAAAACTATTAAAGAGGCTACTTAACTTAGGAATTCCTGAAGCCCCCCAAAAACCACTGCATTTTAGGTTTTATTATATTACCTAAATTTTTTTCATTAATTGAATTTGATTATAAATTTTACCATTAAATTAAAATATACTAGGAAATATTACGTATTTAGTAGCTATTTTGCATATCATTACTGTCTGGCTCTTTCCTGCTTAAACACTACTAATAACTAAATTTCTACCAAGGAGGGAATAAAATACTCAATTTAGTAAAATTTTGTAAAATAACTAAGTTGGCAACATTAATTCTGGCCTGACCGATCGGCCTGAACGCGCGGCCTGTCCTGACCGTGTGTGGACAAATCGCTTCAGTTCTTGCCCGACCCGCTGCCGTGCGGGCGTGTATCTTGTACAAGCGTTGTATGAGTTTTCGCGGTGTTTAAATACAAAATTGATAAACACGACCGTAGCGCGCGGCAAACCAGAATGGACTGATGCGACTGTTCCGTGTGTGGGCACGAATCAGATCAGGCCGAACTGACGTAAATTGGATTGGATGCGATTTTTTCCGTGTGTGTGCTCGAATCCGTTCAGGCCGAACTGACGTCAGTTCCAGCTGAAACGATCAGCCTCTCGTCTGTGGGGGCCTTTAGGTTTTAAAATTTAGTCTACTATTTTATCCCCTTGAATTTTGAAAAATCCTTCCTTAGCGGATGCCTACGACATATGAGGAATTCGTAAACTTAACTCACCAGACACTGCACTAAATTACTGAAGAAGAACACATCGGATGGTGTCTTCATCTCGCGCCCCACATGCTTACTCAACGCATCCATGAACTCCCGATTTTCATCAATCCTGATTTTGACTTCGGGTATTTCGTAGACGCTGTTTTTCGTGGTTATATATTTTGGACAGCTTCTGTACACTTGCAGCTAAAATTTGCAAAAATAATAAAGATTTTCATAATCTTATCATACATCTTATATCATTCTAGGTTTAAGCTTTATTCAAGGAATTCGTTGGTAATGCCTTTTTTGTCATAAAAGTTAAATCTTACGTCGTCCTCTTTGAAGTTGCGGATGTCGTATGGAATGGGTTGCCAGTTAAGGAAAAAGTTCCACTTCTGCAGACGGTTCGGTGGGTAGAGTCCGGCCAGTGCTGCCAACACTGTCATCTTCGTTCGGGCGTAGTCGGTGGTGCGAATTATGATCTCCTCGGGCAAGTAAATCTCGGACAGGAGGCCGTTGTAACGTTTCCTCAAATACTCTCCAACATTATATGCATGTCTCTTTCCAAGCTGAAATTCAACAAAGAGCTTTTCTTTATTATTTGAATTTTATGTTTGCCATATCTTTTCTACGCTTCGAGTTTACAATATTATTGGGGCAAAAAACTTAAATATATTTTCGGTTAAAATTAAAAACCGTTATACCTACCTCGTCGGGGGAATCTCTCTGTTCACATATAGACTGAGATCCCAGGCCCGCCAGACTCCCAGATAAAATGTATATCATATTGTAGTATTAGTGTGTACTGTGTACAATGAATGTATGCATACCTGCTAATTAGTGCCGTGGGCCAATTTATAGGTATAGGGCGCCAAAGGTGAAAATAATAGTAATAACTTTTCTTATAGTAGAATAATGACCTTTAAGTTTGTTTATTATACTCGTAAAGGTTATGTTTTAAATTTTATTGCTTTTGTTGAAAAATAAAATCGCTGTATGATTAAAAAGAATGACTTTTAAACATCGAGTCTAACGTGTTTCATACAATGTACAACTTTTTTGGTTTCTTTGACAATGATATTGTATGTAATGATATTGCAAACCTTACAAACCACTTTGGAGGCCGAAAAGTCAACCATTTTCGAGTATGAAACCTTGTCTTTATTTTAAAATATCTATTAAACGATACCCCACACGATGGGGTAGAATGAAAAAAAAGTATATCCCCATATGTATGGAGAGAGAGAGCAAAATTATTATTATTTTATAACGCCAAAACCGAGATCTATATACAACTTTTAACTATATCAAATTTCATCCATTTATATTCATAATTACAGAAGTTAAAGGCGCGGAAAGACAGACGGACGGACAGAGTGAAACTAGAGTGTTCCTTGAGTATTACGGAACCCTAAAAACTGATTGCCATTACCATTGTTGACACGAAGAACGGTCTATTGTGAGCAAATTCAAAAACTCATAATTTCATGTTTATAGTTGGGTTTCATATGATTAAGCGAAATATAATATGTCATAATATTATGTATATTTTTAACCGGCTTAAAAAAAAAGGTTTTTCCTCAGTTTTCAATGTTACATTTGAACGATAGCGAAGCGAGGCGATGTTTGCAGGTCAGTAACACATACGTATATTTGCGTAGTGCAGTAAAATTTGTAAAACTAATGAGGTTCCCTCAGAATAGGTACGTATTGTAAGTGCTTATGTAGTATGTACACTTACTTCAGTTACTTCATCATACATAATGTTAGTATAGTGCGATTCAAATGAGAATAGGATCGAGTCGGCACATAAGTTTTTCTGCAAATCGCACTTTTCAAGTGATATTTGACAGAAAAAGATTATTGACGTTTCTTTTCTCATTTGAAACGCATTATAGAAGATTAATACAATTTCCATGATTACGAATAATTTACCGTCAAGCAGAATATAATATAAGGTATATTATTAAATTGTACTTACGTTAGTTAAGGCCATAAGACCGTATGGATAAAATACAGAGGAGTTGATGTGAGCGGCGGGAAATTTGTCCAACTCCTCAGGATCGGGTGTTCGGTCGCCATGTCTGAACATCTGAAAAGGCGGTTTTTCTTAATCAATGATACAAACTGAAAACACTTACGGGAGAAGGTATTTACGTACCGCAAACGCAAGCTTGGTCTCGGAATCGTCTGCATAGTTGTCTTGGCTGTTGGGTTGCCTAAATCGGGACGATCTGCGCCGCAGGTTGGCGTTGTACTGAGTGCCTCCTCCGACGGCCGCTGCAGCCAGCACACATATAAGTCGGACAAACATTTTTACACCGGCGCTAAGCGCGACCGTCGCGGTTCGAGCAGCACTATGAACAACGTGTTTACAGTGATAGTTTTATACACAGATAGGTATTTTTGATACTTTAAAATCAACGCGACTCTAAAACTGGTTTTATAAGTACTCTATATATTTAAATTTATGTATTTATTTGAAGTTGCACCTTGAACTCTATCGCAGCTTTAGGCCTTCATTTTTATTATATCGTGTTTATGTAGTAGTGGCGTATTTACCCTAGGGTCAATGGGGCCATGGCAAAAAATATATATTACTAACGTAGCCATGGCCCGGGGTGGCAGGCCGTGAGGGTCTCTCTCGTAAATTTTTTGGGTGCTATTAATATTATTAAGTTAACCTTAATTGGAAAATAATTTTAAAATAATTCATGAACGCTTCTAACTCTACTGATGGTATGCTTAAATATTTATAGTTCTTCTGTAGTGCATAGACTTTCTGTGGGCTTAGCAGAAACATTTGACAGCGCCGTAAACGGATTTTCAACGTATCGAATGAAAATTGTATGAAAATCTGTGAAAATCATGACAACGCCCATACAAATTTCATTCGATAACGTTACAATTGTCTCTACTAGGCCCCCAGATACAGTTTTTACATTATGTCGTGGTTAAAAGTTTGAACTCATTTTTTATTTTAACCTGTGAAATTGGAAAAAAATGTTGCTTGATCGCTTCGCTAACTCACGTTGATAAGTACAACATATATTATTTTATTGTATTTTTCCAAAATAAAATCTTTCAACTCCTTATTAATAAAAATATTTACACCATGGATAAGCAAATTCAAATCGCTCTCTTTGTCTATCAAGTGACTGTTCCAAACTATCTGACAGAGACAGCCATGTTGGATTAGCTAATCCGTGGTGTAAATAATTTTATTAATAAGGGAGTCAGAGCTTAACGTTTGAACATTATTTTATTATTTAGTAGGTACCCATAATATGTTACAGCCAAAGGTCGATATGGAGTCTATTCCTGGAATGACTACTTTATCCTAGGTTTTACCAAAGCCTTCAGGCAAACCCCGAAATAAATTACAATCTCGGCCTTTGACTTAAGTATTTTTAGTCAAGCCTAGAAGTCCCTATATCCTTTCAGCCAAAATTTGAAGATAAAATAAATCTATTTCGGGCTTTGCCTCGTCGATCTTAGAAGCAACTGGCGGACTCGAGTCAAAGGCCGAAAAACTTCAATTATTTGGGCTTTGACTAGGACGTCGCGTCATGTCAGACCTGAGCAATTCACTCGACTAACCTAGGAGCGCTGGAACTTCCAGGTTTGACTTTAACACCTACATTCGGCTTTAGGCTATTGTTTAATTGTATTTTTCGAAGTGCGCAGTCTCTCGGGTTTTATTTCTTTTAAAATCTGCTTAAAAATAATTTAACATGTAATAAGAAAAGGAAATTTGCTCGCTGGCTCAGCTCGTTAGCGTTTAACATAAAGAGCATGTTTATATATTTTAGGGCCTGTATTCTACTAATTAGTGGGGGTTCCAAATCTCCAAATACGCCCCTGTTATGTGCGAATAAATTCCAATCAGCAAACCTTTAATTATTATCTATCGGACAGCTGTTTTTAAATACAGTTTCTTCCTTAAATTAAGACTTTATAAATAGTCGATTTTGAGATTACCGATTATGTAGATGGTTAACCCAAACGTAATTATCATTATTATTGTTGTAGGCGTGTCTTTAAATTAAGCCATTCTGATACTTTTTTTATTTCTTCATTCTGGTCTGGGGTCTACCTGTATCAGCTTTGACAATATCAATATGCCCAACAACTGTATAAAATACATCTATATAAGGTCTCCGAAAATCAATTACGGATACTTCGGGCACATGATCCACTGCTTATGTAAAGACGTTTAGGCAAAAAGATAATTGTCATACTCAAAGTAAAAAATCATCTCTTGTATGGATGACTCTCCGCAAAACGCAAGCTCGCCCATATAAAGAAAAAATTTTTTTTTCGAGTATGACAATTATTTTTCTGCCTCAACGTCTTTACATAAGCAGCAGATCATATGCCCAAAATATCCGTAATTGATTTTACCGAACCTTATATATAAATGGCAGTGGCGAAGGCTGTTTCTCCTTCATAGAGAAGCCGGAGCCTGTATACCTATTATAATAGGTAGGGATTTCTATAAAGGTTTGCAAAAGATAAGCGACAAGGGAAGCCGATAGGAATGGAGTTATAGGAACCCATCGCCACTGATAAACGGTCATTACATAATATGAAATTGGCGTTTTGTAAAGGACGAACTTAAAGTCGATTTTTTTAAACAGAATATATTTATTTAATCAAAGTAAATACCATTGCTATCTATGCACTTTTGCTATCTCGTAGGTAGTTCCAATGAACTACCGATGAGATGGCCTATAAGTTGATTTTACTAAAAAAACCATTCGGACCGGAATCAATAAAATATTTAAAGGCGCTTTGGACTGCCCCATCGGATTTGAATTTTTTCCCTTGCAAAAGTTATCCAAATTTCGAAAAAAAAATGTAATGTGTTGAAGCAAGGTTCTGGGAGTACGATGGATGTCTAAGACATTCCAATTGAAGCTTCTCTAAGTTGGTAGCCGTCTGTTGTGCAGAGTGTGGTCTAGCGTTGTCCTGAAGCAGCAGTGGCCTAGAGCGAATGACGAGTCTCGGTTGTTTAGCAGCTAGCTTTTCCATCATGATTTGCAGTTGCTGCCAATAGACATCTGCCGTAATCGTCTGGCCAGATTTAAGAAAGCTAGCTCTACCTCAAAAACTCTTTCGTGTCATTTAGCCGCCTTTTAGTTCAAACTATACGGCAGACGGCAGATATAACGTAGGCATCTACTAAGAAAGGATTTTTTTAAAATTCAACCCCCAAGGGGGTAAAATAGCAGATTTAAGTTAGTATGAATCTTTTTATTCCTTGGACATATTTGCATGAAATTTCGTATGAATTGAGTACGGAAAAAATTGCGAGTAACATAATTCAGCGTTCTCTAAAATTCAGCCCCTAGGTGGATAAAATGGGGGATGAAAGTTTAAAACCTTATTTCACGCGGGCGAAGCTGCGGGCAAATAACGCTAGTATGTCATAAATAATATTTTTATTTGTAACGTTTTACGTTTTAATATAAATATAAAAACAGTACAATATTATACTAATGTGCACCACACTCCTTTTTGTGTTGGTCACGCGATACGTAAATGTCTTTACGGAGGTTTAGGTAAGTGTCGAAGTCACATAAAGTCTCCCCTCCACACTCTGGTATGGGCAATTGTACTCCGGGACCGCCGGCTTCAGCAGCGTACACGGCCTGAAAAAGTAGAGTAATTTACTTTTCATCTTAAGTATCAGTACCTGGGTAACCTTTGCTCAGAGTTCTGATAAATTAAAAATAATAATAAAAAGAATCATGAAAAATATTATCTGACCGGGATTCGAACCCACCACATTATTAATTTCCAATCAAAGTTAAAATTATCCATATCATACCAAACTTCCAAGCGGACTGACATAATAGTGTCAAAATTATTCATAATATAATATTGCACGACGAAAGAAAATAAATAGCTTAAAAATGCGCAGTTTCCCAGGGATAAGACCTAGCTAGATCGATTTCTCTCTCCCAAAATTCCCTGCATGACAAATTTCATGGTAACACTTGCACACGTTTTCAAGAAACCGATTATATATTATATACAAGATTGTCTGATTTAAACTACATACTCGTATAAAATTCTACGCCTGTTTTAAGAGATGCAGGCGCATATTGTGATATTGCTATTCGATACGCAATAGGCAACGGTATACTTGCGGTAGCGCTACTATATTACTTGCAGGAATAGTGGCAAGCCTTGGGGCTCCCTTTGGAGGGAGATCTCCGACCGAGCGAGGTGGTATGCTCGGTCAGGCCGAAGCGCGAACTTCAGAAACTTCGATAGCGCGATTCGGGACTGTGCGCTGATTCGTCCGCCACATATTCATTTAAACACACCTCCTCCATATAGTATGCGACTCATACCTGAATGAATACCGTGATATTCAACGACTTTGCAAGCCATTGTAATTGATAATAATAGTACGTTTTTGGAAAAAAAAAATACAAACCATAACTCCGTATTTACTGGTGGTGGTGTTGCGGCGCAGCTCGAGCGAGAAGGTGGCGCCGTAGCTGGGCTGGTGCGGCTTGGTGAAGACTCCGGCTGCCGCCATGAAGCCCGCCACGGAGTTCTCGTGCGCAGACAGCAGGTGTACCTTGGGCTGCGTGCTGTCGCCCGATATTATCGCGCGGCTCGCCTCCACGAACTCGCCCAGGGCTACTCCTGTAATGCATTAGTGCCCTTCATTAGTCGTTTCGATGTCC
This sequence comes from Glaucopsyche alexis, assembly GCA_905404095.1. Lineage (NCBI taxonomy): Eukaryota > Metazoa > Arthropoda > Insecta > Lepidoptera > Lycaenidae > Glaucopsyche > Glaucopsyche alexis. The sequence continues at coordinate 7,588,258 of FR990043.1, read as the reverse complement.
GGAATCTCCCAGACGCAAGTGGTCTCTTAAACACTCATCAATCTCCACCATAACAGCCTCCGTTGTCTAGTGGTTAGAGCATTGCCTCTCGACTTGGAGGTCGTGGGTTCGATTCCGGTATTTGAACGACAAAAAAATATTGTTTTCAAGTTTGGTTAGGACAATTTAGGCTGATCACCTGATTGTCTGAAAATAAAGATGATCCATTCGTCGGATGGGCATGTAAAAAGCGGTCCTGTGACTGAATCTCTCGTCAGTCGTGTCGGTTATACGTCCCACTGGATTATGAGAGTAAAGGAAGAGAGTGCTCTTGTGTACTGCGCACACACTTAAACATTATGAAATTACTCCTGTGTAACCGGCCTGGTTTCAATGAAACCGGCCACCGTCACCGAAAATCGGTGGGGGAGTTATCAATCTCCACCACATAGATTAGCGCCATTTACATGTTAAGACCGCGGGAAACAACACGCGTTTTTCACCCTCGCTCCGTATCGAAAGCGTGGGGCTGACAGTCTGATCTGCCACGTCCATGCGAGCGCATTTCCCACAGTTTTATCCGCACACTTAACCTTAATATGTATGACACCGGCAGTCCAATTTTTTGTCATAATTAGCACGATAGTTAGATCCGCAGTCCAAACTGCAAGGATCCATCCACGGTTTGGAATGCAGTTTGATGCGCGTCCGAACTTTACATGTGCAGGGCGCTAATTAGTCTCCATGGCTAATCAGCTCGGCAATACTAAGGACACTCTTCCTTAACTCCAAGAAAAGTTCTGATAGAAAATGTATACTCTGCTCCTACCTACCTCCTGCTAATCTTTTTAGTTCCGGAGTATAGAATTCACATTCGAATTCTAAACTTGTCAATTCAGTTATTTTTGGTTTTGCTTCCTCCACCCACTGTGGCAATTGCACTCCAACGTTTTCCTAAAAAATGGGCATTATTAATTTTCCACCGGATAACTTTGAAGCAAAAATTTTAGTACCTACAGTTTACTGTATAAGTCTACTGTATATCTGGGGGCACGGCAGTGCCCCCGCCAAGTCGAGCGCGAAGCAAACACTGCCGTACCATCCTTTACTGGAACCATTTCGCCGCATTTTCAGGCCCCTATTTGAGAACCTCTGGATAAGACCAGAACGCAGAAATTTTCGTCATCCAGTAAGCTATAATCACATACTTAAAATCCAAAATTTCAAGTCTGTAGGTCATTTAGTTCCGAAGTTAAGCGAAAGCAATGTTTCGCATTTATGACACTCACTCACTCACTCACTCATACACTCACTCATGATCATCAAAATAGAACTAGTACTTCCCATAAACTCAGAGAGCTGAAATTTGGTACAGAGTTAGGGTTTAATGGCCACATAAAGGGAAAACTATAAAAACTAGGATAATCGATCTGCGGGCACGGCAGTGCCCCCGCCAAGTCGAGCGCGAAGCAAACACTGCCGTACCATTCTTTACTGGAACCATTTCGCCGCATTTTCAGGCCCCTATTTGAGAACCTCTGGATAAGACCAGAACGTCGATCTGGGGGCACGGCAGTGCCCCCGCCAAGTCGAGCGCGAAGCAAACACTGCCGAACCATTCTTTACTGGAACCATTTCGCCGCATTTTTAGGCCCCTATTTGAGAACCTCTGGATAAGACCAAAACGTCGATCTGGGGGCACTGCAGTGCCCCCGCCAAGTCGAGCGCGAAGCAAACACTGTCGTACCATTCTTTACTGGAACCATTTCGCCGCATTTTCAGGCCCCTATTTGAGAACCTCTGGATAAGACCAGAACGTCGATCTGGGGGCACGGCAGTGCCCCCGCCAAGTCGAGCGCGAAGCAAACACTGCCGTACCATTATTTACAGGAACCATTTCGCCGCATTTTCAGGCCCCTATTTGAGAACCTCTGGATAAGACCAGAACGTCGATCTGGGGGCACGGCAGTGCCCCCGCCAAGTCAAGCGCGAAGCAAACACTGTCGTACCATTCTTTACTGGAACCATTTCGCCGCATTTTCAGGCCCCTATTTTGAGAACCTCTGGATAAGACCAGAACGTTGATCTGGGGGCACAGCAGTGCCCCCGCCAAGTCGAGCGCGAAGCAAACACTGCCGTACCATTATTTACTGGAACCATTTCGCCGCATTTTCAGGCCCCTATTTGAGAACCTCTGGATAAGACCAGAACGTCGATCTGGGGGCACTGCAGTGCCCCCGCCAAGTCGAGCGCGAAGCAAACACTGCCGTACCATTATTTACTGGAACCATTTCGCCGCATTTTCAGGCCCCTATTTGAGAACCTCTGGATAAGACCAGAACGTCGATCTGGGGGCACGGCAGTGCCCCCGCCAAGTCAAGCGCGAAGCAAACACTGTCGTACCATTCTTTACTGGAACCATTTCGCCGCATTTTCAGGCCCCTATTTGAGAACCTCTGGATAAGACCAGAACGTTGATCTGGGGGCACAGCAGTGCCCCCGCCAAGTCGAGCGCGAAGCAAACACTGCCGTACCATTATTTACCGGAACCATTTCGCCGCATTTCAGGCCCCTATTTGAGAACCTCTGGATAAGACCAGAACGTCGATCTGGGGGCACGGCAGTGCCCCCGTCAAGTCGAGCGCGAAGCAAACACTGACGTACCATTCTTTACTGGAACCATTTCGCCGCATTTTCAGGCCCCTATTTGAGGAGCTCTGGATAAGACCAGAACGCAGAAATTTTCGTCATCTAGTAAGCTATAATCACATACTTAAAATCCAAAATTTTAAGTCTGTAGGTCATTTAGTTCCGAAGTTAAGCGAAAGCAAAGTTTTGAATTTATGACACTCACTCAGTCACTCACTCATGATCATCAGAATAGAACTAGTACTTCTCATGAACTCAGAGAGCTGAAATTTGGTACAGAGTTAGGGTTTAATGGCCACATAAAGGGAAAACTATAAAAACTAGGATAATCGAACATCTGGAGTACCTGGTGACCCTGATTAGAAAACACAAGAGCCCAACCAAACTATTAGAGATCGACATACCGCCTTTACAAAAAATATTCAACATGGTGGTGGGCTGCTTCATTTGATGTCAAAAATCGAAGGTCTGAAGTATCTGATGAAGAATCCTCAGCTGGTTTCAGCTGATTAGAGATATGGTTTTACATTAACTATAATAATACACAACATTAACTATAATAATAAAGAAATCGCAGTAAGGAACCTTAGACTTGGCACGACTTTGTCTAGATTTCACTACTTTTTAGAGATAAACAAGCAGCTCTATCGAGACTTGGCTAGTTTTTTACAGAATGTTTTTGGTGGGATATCCTTTACACATACGAGTACTTCATACAGATAAATAAAATTGAAGTGTCTGTTTGTAATTTCAAATTAACAGCTTTCCACATAATGCATATGAAATGAAAGTATGTTCGGTACCTGCTTACAATAAAACATCAATTTTTAAATAATTTGTCTGTCCGTTTGTCTGTCTGTCTGTTTTTTCCGGCTAATCTCTGAAACGGATGGACCGATTTTTACGGGGCTTTCACTGGCAGATAGCTGTTCTTATAATAAAAGTTAAAAAAGTAGGAAGGAATTTTAATCAAAACAGCAAATAATGTATCAGTACAAAAATCTGGGAAATTACCTTTATCCGAAAGGCTTTACAAAATACGCTCCAACTTAGAAGGCAATTAATGATTATTATTTTACTTCTTAATCTACTAAAGTTAACAATAGGCAAGCGGACTGATTGTTTTTATTGCATAAATGAATAGTACTCTTAAATATGAGTAACTTCTCAAAAGAAACCGTATATCAAAAGTCAATATTTTCAAAGGTACAGCGATTTGTATACAAAATTTCGCGAGTCTTGTAAAAACGCTCCAGTACCAAAAAAAAATTTTATTTTTTGCGAATTTGGTAAACAAAACCTACATCATTAGTTTACTCACATCATATACAAAAACATTCATTATGGTAAGTATGAACTTAAACGCACAAATATCGGAGATATTTACAAATATATTCCTGCGGCCATATACTTCATATACAGTTCATATACTATAACCTACAAGTGACGTCATTTGTAGGTCGACTTTAGTATGGAGCGTTTTTAGGAGGCTCGCGAAAATTTTTATACAAATCGCTGTACCTTTGAAAATATTGACTTTTTATATACGGTTTCTTCTGAGAAGTTACTCAATTTAAGAGTACTATTCATTTATGCAATAAAAAAAATTAGTCCGATTGCCTATTTACTCCCACAAACATTACTTACCAAGCCGTGAATCAAGTTATTGAAGAAGTACATGTCTGAGGTTCCTTTGAATTCGTAGCCCGCGTTGATGCTCAATTTTTTCAAGAATTCCTGATTTTCCTCAATCCTCGCGTGAATTTCAGGTATATCGTAAACCTTAGTTTTTATGGCTGCATATTTAGGGCAGCTCTTGTATACTGACAGCTAAAACATGAAAATTTATCTATTATCTAATATTGTGTTTCAGACTGAAAAAACTCTGAAAAGTATAAAAGTTTGATAGAGCTCCTATATATTTTAAACGTATTCTGCATATTTGCTGCCTCTAAAGTGGTAAAGCATACAGCGGTCAAGCTAATGTTCCCGTTTACTTACATCGTCCTCGGTGACAGTCCTCGTGTCGTATGGAATGGGCTGCCAGTTGAGATAGGAGTTCCACCTCTGCAGACGGTTCGGTGGGTAGAGTCCAGCCAGTACGGCCAGCACTGTCATCTTTGTCCTTGCGAAGTCGGTAGTACGGACGGAAATCTCCTCCGGCAGGTACAGTTCCGACAGGAATCCGTTGTAACGCTTCCTCAGGTATTCTCCAACGTTATACGCATGCTTTTTACCTTCCTGTAAAATTGTGTAAATGTTGTCTTGAAAACCTCGTTCATTCAAATTGTCTTTTCATTGTGAAACAGCTAATCAAATAAACTTTAGTCTACTGACGATTTAGGAATTGCGAAATATGAATTTTAATAATTCGTCGAATAAATTACTCACGTTGGTTAATCCCTTCTCGCCGTAGGGGTAAAACACGGTATTATTTAAACGGGCTGCGGGGAATCTCTTCATCTCTTCGGGACCAGAGGTTCGGTCGCCATGTCTGAATATCTGTAATTATATACCAACTGTTACACTATCGTGCACTTTACTGGCCCTGGCTTAGCATGGGCGACTGGGGATACATACGACAAAAGCCAGCTTAATCTCGCCATCATCCGGAACATTCTGAGGAATGTTCCGCTGCCTCACGTTGACTCTGGTCGGTCTACGCCGTAAATTGGTAACATTGCGCTGGGCATCGATCCCTACTGCAACCAGTGCTAGTACACTCAGTAGCCGCATAAACATTCTCCCAAACTATCGCGCAACAGCTGTCGAGAATGCACCCGCACTTGCCCGCACTACGAACGTGCATAGCCGAACGTGGTATTTATAGAGAGGCATTATTCAAAAAAAAAAAATTGATGCAGCTATATTTAAAAACAGGATATAATACAAGATTGCATTAAAAGTATGCAAAATTCAATCTTAGATAATTATATTGATTATAAAGATTGACATTTGCTACTCCTTTTTTAAATTCTTTGTTTTAAATAGACAAGTTGATCAATGTTTATGAGGAACTAATCTTTGACTGAAATATAACATTATGTTATTATGAATATATTATGAAACGATGCATTAATTATTATCTCTAGACCTCATTTTTGCTATGCATGATTGCATATCTAATAAATGCATAAAGTTGTATATAATATATATACAGGATGTCATCATTTATAATGGTAACGAATATGAAATGTAGTGTAACGAATACCTAATAACTAATTACGAAAAATGTTACCCTCGTTGATCTTAACCACTAATCTTACTTACCCACTAAAATAATTTATATATTTACTAGCTTTTGCCTACGGCTCCGCCCGCGTAAGTACATTATCTCGCGGGAACACTATACTTTTTCGGGAGAAAAAATATCCTATGTCATTTCCCGGGACTCAAAGCATGTCTATACCAAATTTCATAAAAATCGGTTAAGCGGTTAAAGCGTGAAGAGGTAACAGACAGACACACTTTCGCATTTATAATATTAGTATAGATTAGTATAGGAAAAAAATATATTCGATACTGTGGCCTGCGCTGGTCAAAAGGTCATTATTTAATTATTAAGCTACAGTAGAAACACATTACTAAAGTGCTGTCTGTAAAAAGGTGTTTTTCTCTCTTTCCATACTGTATAAAAATTGCTGTAAAATAAAGAGATAAAAAGTTGCTGTATTTAAAGTAAAACGTGCCTTAAACGTAAACACGACAATAAGAGCAATAATAATAATCAAAGAGAGACAATGGGGTAAAGCATCGATTACATTCATCCTTTCTGCAGAGACTAAAAATTTCCACTCATACTCAAATTTTCTGTAGGTCTACAGAAATTAAAAAAAAAGAAGCAAGGACGGTTGAAGATACAAAATGGTTAACCCAATTACCTATATTTATATATTTAAAAATTATTTGCTTATATTGTAACCTTTACTTCGTATTCTGCATTCTGAATTTTCCTTTTATCAAATGTCATGTTTTAATATGGTGCCCACCTAACTTGTTTGAAGTTAAGTTCAAACGCTAGAAACTAAGTAGGTATAACTTAAATACTAGGTATCTAATCAAGTTTCTAAATTGGCATCTACTCCTTACAAAGTATAATTTATGATGTTTATCCGTGATCGTAATCAACTGGTATTTCTTTAAGCGTTCTAACATTACATTCAGTAAAGTAGCTAATTTCATGCGTTACCTAATTTTTTGCTTAATTTATGTAGAATCTAGACGCTAGTTTGACATTGTTGACTGTAATAACCAGAAAATAAGCCGCTTTTTTAATAATTTCGCAACATGGACCCCAAATGAAACCTAAATTAGTGATTTTAATAATTAGTAATTCAGTTCGATTAAATAACATCTATATTATTGATGTTATGGCTGCATCTAAGCCGACTTCACGACTTAAATACTATAATAACTATAATATGATCCGGAATTCGGAGGGTCCGAAAAAATTCAGAGTCGAAAAATCGAATACACTCGACGTTTAGATTTTCAACTCTATTGTATTAGCGCAGAGTTCTTTTTTCAATGCTCTGAATTTTCTGCGTCCTTACGGATTCCGGACAATGAAACAAGCTTTAAGCACCAAAAATGGAAAGCAAAATCTTTTCATCCTTATTGGACGATTTATAGAGTATTCTCCGAGCGAAGTAACCACACTTAAAATACTGTAGTGCCTGGGACAGTCGGTTTTTAATTGGCGTATGGTTGCCCAAGCACATACGGTCAATACGTCTGGGGCCAACTATGAGCAGGTTTCCTCACGATGTTTTCCTTCACCGTTAGAGCGTCCGTATGTGTAACGTACTTGAGATCTGAAAAAGTCTCATTGGTACACGCCACAACCTGGGATTCGAACCTGCTCTCTCTCGAGTGCGAATCAAAAGGTCTATCCACTAGGCCACGGAGCTCAGAAAAGCAATATCGAAAGGAAAGCGTACATGATCCTCGATAATAGGTACTTGTTGCTGGCAAAATTTAATGCAAACTTTTAAATATTATAGCAACTGTAGCAGCAAGAAATAACAGCCATTTCATATTTTGTTGCAGGTATGACCGACGTGCACTACAACGAGCAAGCGCTCCTGGATCAACTTGTTCTGTGCACCGAGTACATAGACAAGGCCGAGAGGTACGAACTGCTGGGGCCGCTCTATCGGCTGATCATCCCAATGTACGAGAAGAGAAAGGACTACCAGGCGCTACTCGGCTGCTACCAGCATCTGACGAAAGCATATGCGAAAGTCATAGAAGTCACCAATTCTGGAAAAAGGCTTCTTGGAAGGTTCTACCGAGTAGCATTCTTCGGGAAGACTTACTTCGGTGAAGATGAGGAAGGAGTGGAGTTTATTTACAAGGAACCTAAACTGACGTCGTTGAGCGAAATTTCGGAGAAACTGCAGAATTTCTATGAGCAGAAATTCGGATCCGGCAACGTGAAGATGATCATGGATTCAGCTCCGGTATTTAAATGTTTATATTTATTTTAGACACAGACTCTAGTAAATAAATAATTCTACGGTCTACCTACACACACAGACCTATAGTTTCAACGCATACTTCCTACATCTACAACCGACGCACACCAAACCTGATATACTTCCATAACATACTACCTACACCTATAACTCACGCCTACTACCTACACCTACTACCGACACCTACAACCTACTACCTACCCCTACAACGTACGGGCCATGTGTGAAAGACTTATCGACCACTGTGAGTTGTAGATTATTATTACAGTGCTAAGTAATATTGCTATTAGAAAATGGGGTTGATGTTAGAAGGGTAAAAATCAAGGGATATAATCATATAATATGTATTTTTATGCCTAATCAAAAAAAAATCTAAATTTGAGGTGAGCACTTAGGGGTATAAAAAAGCTTACAGCCTCTTCTCATAATACCGAATACATACATACATACATACATACATATAATCACGCCTTTTTCCCGTAAAGGGGTAGGCAGAGACCACTTATTGCCACTTGCTACGATCCTTACATACTCGTTTCGCTTCGTTCACTACATTCTTACCATCCATTCCTCCTCTTACATTCAACGTAGCGAAGCGGCTCTCCATGGTCCGCTTTTCACCTCCGCGAGAAACGAGACGTGATGGGTGGTGAACCACATAGCCGCCATTTTGGATAATTAAATTTGAAGGAGTTCTGTCACAAACACAACACTAGAATTTTATTTATAATATTTTGCATGTTTTGAATCAGAAGTGATGATATTTAAATATTGTATACATTATACAAATTAAGTGAAATATCTATCAGCTGCATTCATGTCGATTTTCAACTAAGAATTTTCTTACTAACGAAGATCATCAAAATTTGCTTTTAGCGTCTGGCACATGCCTCGAGCATGTTAATGTTAGGCACAAGGTTATAATAACTCGATTGAAGTTGATAAAGAATTAAAGAAAAATGTTGCGACCGTGTTGCTAATAGTTTAATTAATTTTTATTTGTTTATTTTCCAAACCTAAATCTATCTTTACAGGAACTTATCCTAATATAACAGAAGTAACTTATATAAAACAATAAACATAAAAATCATAATAACTTAAAAGTAAATTGCTTAACATCTAGTTAACAATTTCATCTACTGTGACTAATGGTTTACTTCAGACATCTTATGAATTAAAACATAATATACACTGCTATATGGAATATGCAGCCTTAGTAAAGTCGCTCAATGACCAATTAAGTTCTCGGCATTCATCGTTTTTGCATGAAAATGATGTACGAAAAACGACAATTCCCGAAATACATTATTAGATTATTATTTTTAAACAAAAAATTAAACCGACTTCCAAAGTAAAAAAAAAAAAACAAAAAAGTATGAAATAAAACTTAATCTCTAAATAATTCTCTTTTCAAATTCGGCTAAAATTATTACTATTTCTCTACTCAATCTCCTTAATTTTGAAATCGGTACCAGGCCAAACAATATTCTACAATATTTTATAGAACTTACGTTCATATTTGCTGGTACCGACTTCAAAATTAATAAGATTGAGTAGAGAAATAGTAAAAATTTTAGCCGAATTTGAAAAGAGAATTATTTAGAGATTAAGTTTTATTTCATACTTTTTTGTTTTTTTTTTTACTTTGGAAGTCGGTTTAATTTTTTGTTTAAAAATAATAATTTCACCCTTTTTAGTGATATATTTTGTGAAGTTATTATTAATACGTCTTAAGAACGTCTAAACTAAACGATCGAATTGAATACGCGCCAAGCTTCCATTAGGTATTGCTATTAAGATGATGATGATGATTACTGTAAGTTATAAAGTGGCATATGCTTGCAGTTCTTTAAACAATACCGAAATTTCCAAACTCATATCTTTAAAGACTGAGGAGTTCTGTAGAGTGCTTTTGGATCCAGGATATACCTTGGTACAATATCTTATTTTTTGGTAGCATATGCTTGTGTTACTTCAGTAAAAGTCAAAATCACTATATGTGTGGATATAAATTTCGAGGAGTTCCCTCGATTCCTCATGGATCGCATCATCAGGTTTCCACTTTAGTGACTAAAGGACCAATTTCGAATTAAACCCTTTACAACAACAAAAGAATTTTGCAAATAGGTCCATAAACGGCAGAGTAATATTCAAAGATCTCCGTGTTAGTGTAAAATACTATGAGAAATACCTTTTATATCATCATAATCTGATGATGTATGGTGTGATAGTGGTGATGATGATGATGATTACTCTAACTGACAGGGTGGCATATGCTTGCAGTTCTTTAAACAACGCCAAAATCCCCAAACATGTATCTATAAAGAGTCAGGAGTTCTGTTCTGTACTTTTGAATCCAGGGTATACCTTGGAGTAAAATCTTACTTTTTGGTAGCATATGCTTGAACTACTTCAGAAAAAGTCAAAATAACCATATGTGTCCATATAAATTTCGAGGAGTTCCCTCGATTCCTCATGGATCCCATCATCAGGTCACCACTTTGATATCAAAAGGACCAATTTGGGATTACACCCTATACATCACAGAAAAAATTTTGAAAATCGGTCCACAGGCGGCGGAGTAATCGTTGAACATACAAAAAAAAATATATATATATACAGCCGAACGTATAACCGCCTCCTTTTTTGGGAAGTCGGTTAAAAATTGGTTTTACTGTACTTATGTCTAACTGATACATCTATGTTAGCCCACACAAGCCTTTACATAGAGGATATTAGGTATATGAAATCAGCTATATTCGGCTGGGTGCTCATCCAATTCTGAAATCCATAAAATCATTACTCCAATAACAATAGATACGTCTACAAGCAACAATAGATTTTTGTGAATCACTTTTGCTCAAAGGGCCGCCTTTTGTTAGACTATAAATTCATAACTGGCTGGTAGCATGCTCCCTCGAAGTGGAAGCTGAATGCACTGCCCATTGCATTCTGTCCCCTCGCTCGTGATTCTTTGGACTGCCTACACCTGACTTGACATTTACCGCGCTGCTATCGCCATAGTGTTATGTCCAGCCATCAAGTATACACAACGACCTTTGAAAAGAGATCATCTCTGTTAATTATTGTCTATAAACTAAATGTGCTAGCCGAATATCTATTTCTAAACGTCCATCAGTATGTATCTGGCCGGGAAATTTACGGACTTATGTGGCTTAGTGTTTGAACGCGTCGGTGCTTGACCCGGTGGTCACGGGTTCGAAACCCACCAATGGAACAAAAAGTTTTATAAATAACAACATTCTTAAATAAATGTATACTATTTTAATACTATTCAATATATTTCCCGTTATCTAGTCCCTGTAACACAAATTCTTCGGGTTCTTAGCACGGAGCCAGACTGACGTGGTGTGAAGCGTCCATAGATAATATTATTATTATATTAAATGTACTTAGTAAAATGAAGCGAATCCTCGTATACCTAGGTAAATCGCGACGAGCTGGACAGCAAACTCGCGTACATCCAGGTGACATGGGTGCGCGCGGCGCCCGAGGGCATGTGCGCGGCGCTGGCCGGCAGCGAGAGCGCCTTCGACCGCGTGCACAACGTGCGCCGCTTCGTGTTCGAGACCCCCTTCACGCGGGACGGCGCCGCCCGGGGACCCGTGCATCATCAGTGGCTGCGGCTCACACACCTCACCGGTAACGAGATTATAACTCTGCATATTGGTGGTTCTAAGATGGAAACGACACATTTGGGAAACGTAATATACAACCCAGAGTCGTCATGCTTACATATATAATTTAAATAAATAAATAAAAGTTTATTTGCAACTAAGTACTTATACTGTTAGTATGTATGTACATCAAAAGTTAATTAGCAGCTGCAAATTGGCTCAAGCTCGGCAATGCTAGTACACCAAGGCATACTCAGCGCCAATCTTCCGCAAGAGCCATTTTGTAATGTTGTTTAAAAACTACAAAATATTTTGGATGTGAACTTTTGCCCATCACATGAATCTTATTGTGGCCCTGGTGCCTCCCTTCCATTTACACCTACTGAAAAGAAGTAACTCCTTACTTAAAAAAATATCTAATGGTTTTTCTTCAGCGGATAACTGGTTCCCGTACGTGAAACGGCGGGTGGCGGTGGTGGACACTCAGGTGGAGGAGAGGAGCCCCATCGAAGTGGCCGTGGCTGAGATGGAGTCCCAGGTCGCTGAGCTCACGGAGATTGTTAATGCTAAACCGCCTGATATCAAAAAACTGCAGCTGAGGTAGGTTTTAAAATAGACTTAAATAGGTTTTTTTTAAGTTATTTGTGTAACAAAAATAGGAGGTTGTTTATTTTCCTTTGTCGTTATAATAAACTGATTCCACTATTATTTTTAAATATTGATTATAATTCAATATTTCTATACGTATACATTATACAAAACATTTTAACATGGCTTTTCAGACTACAGGGCAGCGTGTGCGCGCAAGTGAACGCGGGCCCGCTGGCGTACGCGAACGCATTCCTGGACCCCGCGCTGTCGCAGATGTACCCCGACGACATGGTCGACAAACTCAAGAACATATTCAAGTGAGATTTGTTTAACTACTGTATAAACGAACACTGAAATGTCACTTAATACAGACGTGAGACAGCATATGACTTGAGAGCTTCAGTCATACGCTGTCCTTACCAGTCAGCCTGAGATGTAAGAGGCCCTTAAATAAAAGTAGCGTTTGGCATATTATGACTTGAGACAAGTCATAGGCTGTCCTTGTCAATCCCCTAAGTTTATGTAGCATTTAGTGTTTATGTCACCGTAAAATTGTAAAAACCGTTAGATTGTAATATTACTAGAGATATTATAAAATGTCGACAGATTGTCAAATAAAAATTTCTCCTTATATTTTTCGTTATAATTATTATTATGAAAAAGCAAACAAATATGGCGAAAGGAAAAGATTGTTTGTTTGTTTGCATCGAATAGGCTCCGAAACTACAGAACCGATTTTGATGAAATGTGGCACAGATATAGAATAGACCACGGGGAAGGACATAGGCTACTCTTTATCGCGGCGAAATGTACGGTTACCTCGAGACTTCCTTTTGTCGCGCACGAAGTCGCGCAACATCTAGTATAATTATAATAAATTAGTAAAATTTTGATGATAATGTAATTTTCTACATTTTGTTTAAATAGTTTTTTCCTTTTTTATGTGTAAAAAAAATTATTCCCTACCAACAACTAACCTGTTCACAGAGAGTTCCTGACGGTATGCCACAGCGCGCTGCAGCTGAACGCGCGGCTGATCAGCGCCGACCAGCTGACGTACCACATCTCTATACTCGAGCAGAACTACTACCGCCTCACGGACGCGCTGACCAACGTGCTGGGACCTCTGGCCGACATACTGGTCAATGGACACCTCAGCGCCACCGTCACTGGCGTGCAGCTCGACTCCAGCACCGCCTGAATGGTATACTAACAAACTGTTGACACTTACCGCCTGGGAAAACTCTAGCTGATTAAATCGTGATCTAGAGTAAATTACTCAAATGTTGACACACTTGTAACGCAACCGCTGGCGGATGTAGCGTTAAACCAAAGTAAATTACACTATTTTGAAACCTTGTCCACTGCCTGAGGTATGCCTTACAGGAATTTTTGACAATTTGCTATGAACTTATAACCAATAATTTAAGAGGTGTCTTTTGAAACTTAGCATTAAAACATCACAAAAATGATGATGTCATTTATAAGCGAGTTCCTTAGCAGCAATAAATATTCAAATAGATAATATTTCAATGTTTTCGATATTGGCAACAAAATCTAGTCGCCACAGTGTTGCCAAGTTAATTCCACTTTTGAAGACTTGTTAATGTATTTGGCTCAATGTACACGAGCTCTAGGAGATAGTTTTGACGTGGAATCTACAACGATTGCACTGCCCAGTCAGTGCCTATTCTTTTATAACGCCAATTTTACACATACAATAAATTTAATAAATACAAATCGCCTTAACACATAATATTTGCCTTACCTAAATATACATTACAGTACAGTATTCTGAATACTAATTACTAAGGACATTTTCAAGGTGGGCCAACTGGTCGTAGTTTTTTAGCGTCTTGTAATATCGCGTTCGGCGTTCCTAATCATATCTCTGCATCGTTACTTTCAATCGGTACGATGATTAACCAACTCGATAAAACTGTTGTTAGTACCTCTAATCATTACTTGTGTTAAGAATTTTCCTTTTTTATTTTTGGGTACACTTTTGAAAATTGATAAATTTTAGTTTTTTTTTTTTTTTTGATACCAGTGACTTATTTATGTAAGTTTCTTTCGATGTATCACAACTAAATCAATGTTGTAACTCTTAAATTAAGAATTTGATAATTAACTAGATTTTGTCAAAGACATTTAGGTAGTAAAATTTTTGTTTTTAATTTGGTTAATACATATATATGAAATACTAGAAAATCTTCAAATAAAAATCTCTGTCAGTGACATAATGTAACTAATATTATTTATAAATAATTTAACAAGTACCTAATTCCAATATGTATTTTGTATGATTGTAACTTTAAATCGATTTAAATGGATTATCAAAAACCGGTATGTAGTTAAATAAATTATTTTTAAAGAATAAACATAGTGCCGTCAATTACAAATAATATCCATCCACGACAAAAGATATTTTATAAAAAAGGACCTTTAAGGTGTAAAACTAAATAAAACGTCCCCCTTAACCTTTTTATTCTGTTTCTTAATACGGCTTAATAACGAGAAAAGCATAGCTTAGTGCTTGTATCAGTCTAAAGACTTAATACAGTTTTTATAACACTATGATCTATGACGTCATATACCTCATATTTATGTAACTGACATTTTGTGGAACTTCGATAGAATAATATTAATTAAAAATAGCATTTATTATACTTTACTCTCTTACATCATTATGATTATTATGATTGCGTATATCAGCCGTTTATTAGAAAAATATTTCTGGTAGTACTTAAGTACACCGGAAGGTTGGTTGAACAACCAAAGAGATGTAGGAACAAACTTTTTCCCACTTGTAAATGAGTTCAGTTACAGTTACCTATATAGTATATAATTTATAAAAATACGGTTTTCTTAAAAGCCTCGTCCATATTGTATTTGCAACTTTTGCATCTAAGAATGAAAAACTTAGGCTAAAATTAATATTGTAGTAAAGCGTATTGTAACCAAAAATATAAAAAACGTCGCCATGTTGCGGCACGAAACAGAATGGAGATGTCATGTCAAATCTTGGAGAATCGAGATTCATCCAATAAGATTCCAGCTTTACTTAGTGGTTCTAAAATAAAAAATTAAGCGTCCTCGCCCCCTCGTTGCAGTTTTATGGTTCCGCGCCCAAAGCGTAAAACGGAACCCTATTATTACGACTCCGCTGTCCGTCCGTCTGTGCGCCTGTCTGTCTGTCACTAGGCTGTATCTCATGAACCGTGATAGCTAGACCGTTGTAATTTTCACAGATGATGTATTTTGGTTGCTGTTATAACAGCAAATACTTAAAACAGAATAAATTGTTAGTATTTAAGTAGGCCTCCCATACAACAAACGTGATTTTCTTGTCGTTTTTTGGCAGGTTTTTATATTCCTGGTACACATGCAAAATGTTTGTTACGATTTATAATGATCCCTTGATTTTTAAGTTATTATTAAGTACTCAAGTTCAAAATGTATACTTAAAACAAGTTATACAATTATTGAGTTTTTGCCATATTTAATAAAAAAACTGTAAGTTAATGTGAGTTGTGACTTGTAAACGTCTTGGTTGCGCAACTGAAGTTTAATCTGCGAGACTATCGGTAGTCAATTAAAGTAAGAATTTAAGCGGTGTCAACGATACTAACGGCCACACTCAGAGATATTTAATGCTTACTAGTAGCTGCATGTTGTCTGGAAGATACATATCGCTTTATTGTGGATTCGTAACGTCTTGAATCTTGATACTATTTGGTTATTGACAATGTAACAATACAATATTAGTTTTTGGCCCTCGAAATGTGGCCCTATGGCAAACAACTGCTCGGGACCTGAGTTTTAATTCCATTGTTATTTATTTTTAAATCACAATGTTGTATTTCTTCATAGTAAATGAACAACAGTTTTACTTAGACATGATGTTGAATTGTTTGTTTAGAGTTTTACGTTTGTTTCTTTATTTATTGTTTGTTTCATTAAATCAGTTGTAAAAGAGGACGTAAGAATGTGCTTTTAAGTACGTCTAATGCATGGACGTAAAAAAAAGGCGGACGGAGGGTAAGCTAAGCATTGAGTGAAGCCCAATAATGGCGGCGACTTCCGTTTGTGTGAGATTTACGGATAATTGCCATTGGCGTACTGGCGGCCGATCGTCTTACTTTGCTGTGAATGTGTGGGTGCAACTTACTTTGATGGCTTCACTGTTCATATTACTGAAGCGGTGTCCGCCTTTTTTTACGTTCATGGTCTAATGCACAAGTAATCTGTTTATAGTTTCCATTTTAGCTCATTACCACAACTCTAGATTTTAAATAGGTATATGTATCTACAATATTTTAGCCAATATGCATGTAGCGCTTTCAAACTTAAGGTCAATTGACATCGAAACGATACGCGATTGGCGCTGCATTTTTAAGAAATATCTATTCGAAATTAAACTTTGTTCATAAGACAAGAATACAATATGTTTCATTGTAAGAGTTCTAATGTCAGGTTGCGACGCGATGCACATCTGCCGTCCTATACTAAAAGGCGGCTAAATGACAAAAAGAGTTTTTGAGGTAGAGCTAAAAAACGTGGGATTATTTTGAAATTGATGCTAGTTATTTTGTATAAACAACTGTTAATGTTTTCGTGAATGTCTTATGACAACATTAACAATTGTTTATAGAAAATAACTAGCATCAATTTCAAAATAATCCCACGTTTTTTAGCTCTACCTCAAAAACTCTTTTTGTCATTTAGCCGCCTTTTAGTATAGGACGGCAGACAGTGTGTGTGCAGTGTAGGTATGACTAATGTAATGTGAGAAGTGTATCTTATTGTGTAGTAAATAAAGTTCAATTTTGAATAGCTATCTGAAAATGCAGAGTCGCGGTGTGAACTGACCGTTACACTCGTTTTTATAACAAACTCATCCTTAAGAGTGCGCTACTCAACGACTCGAACCCAGTGCGGCGCGCGGCGAAAATGCAGTTATTTCACCTAACACTGGGGAAAAAATGATATACCCATGAAATTGTAATCTATGCTTATATAAAAGAAGCTATAGTGCTCATATTTATACTGTTTTATAAAGTATTTTAGAAAAGGCGTCCTCAAATTACGGAAATCGACACTCAGCTGTTGGTGTTTTATGAAAATAACTAAATTATATTTCTGTCTGAAGTAAAGTTAACTAATTTGCTGAATAATCAAACTCTGTCGGTATGTGCTTGCTTTTTTATTTTCATTCTCCGTTTGTTTTTTATTTACGGTCAAATTTGCGCTAAAAACCCGATGTTTGGAGGCTATTATCTTCTAAACTAATTAAAATTGTTGAAATATAAGCACATACCTACCTACATAAGTGTAATAAAAATCGATATTACGCTAAAATTTAGGTCTACGATGTTTGACTTTAAAGGAAATCACCAACAGCGGAGAGAAAACTGACTAGCGCAGCCTTAACCACGAAAAGCAATAGTAACTCACTTGTTTTATCTTTTACGTAAAGACTAGAATAAAACACACCGACCACCAAATTTATCGATAACGTCACGAAATTAACCGAATATTCCTACACCGCTTGAAAATGGCATGGTTCAATATTTACTCACATTGTCGCATAAAGCAATAATTTTAAAATAGACTATTGTAGGTAAACCTTAGGACTATCAGGGAATCTAATCAATAATTGGTTCGTAGTGTAATAATAGAACTGACATTGTGACTGCATGTCGTGAATTATAATACAAATAAAATAACACTACCTACAATTAGATTGCCTGATAGTAGAAAATACAATACACATAATGTTAAGGCAAAGGCTGAATTATTTAGACAGCAATATGAAATCCTATTGGAATATTATACTTTATACATTTCATTTTATACAAGGTTGACAACTTTTGCTACTTGTAATTTATTTTTATTCATTAATTCATACAAATTTAATAGGCAAGGAAGGTGGATTGCAGTGATGAAATAAGATAATGTTACAAAAATTGTATAGGAAAGCGGAGAATATTAATGTGGGGTAATAAAACTATTGTCGCAACAAATAATACTTATTTCTCTATTTACATGGATTACGCCAATGTGATAGTGGCAACACAGTTTGGTACTGCATATTTTATTATTATTATAATTAATTTCCCTCGTGATATTTCCTTTTGCCTATTTTTACCATGACAATATGGAATCTCGGTTTTTATTATGTATCTGTACTTTAAAAATGATTATAATATACCTTCTAAGCAATTTTACTGGATTTCATCCTAGGAGGTAAAAATGTACTGGTCAACATGTAGATAAATTTATTATACTGGTCATAAACATGTAGATAATATATAATATACGTGTAGTTATCTCTCTCTCTCTCTCTCTTATTTATACGTTTATGCACAAATTAGCATTCAATACTTTGTATCTTAATTGTAATCTGAATTTGCTGTTTTAATACATTTGTAAAAATATCTTTGTCTTTTATTTACTTGACTTCTCCACATAACATTATCTAATGTGCAATGAAATGGAATACAATACACTAACGTAACCAGCCAGCTTCATATGAGGGATTATAGAGGACAAGAGTACGGTCTACCTATGTACTATAATAATAGACGTGCTAAAACCAGAAAATAAAACGCCAAGCCACTAACTAGACCACATATTATTTTGTTTACTATGACTTAGTTTTATAGAACTTAAATAAATAAAGTAATCTATACTAATAATTAATATTATAATGAGGAAATATTTGTATTTTTAAATGTTTGTATGCTTGTTTCCGATTCAGGCAAAAACTACTAGACCGATTTCAAATAATTATATAACTATTTATTGACGATTTAGAAAAACGGTGTTGAAAACTTTAACGAAAATTCTATTTTCCCGCCTTTTCAACTTGACACTGGCAAATATCTTAGTTTTAAGCCGAACGCCATTTAAATTTAAAAAAAAAACCGTCATTGTCCATGAAAGCTGTCAGCTACGCCGACAGCTGTCATGGACATTTTGAAATTTGAACGCAAAGTTTTGAAAAATCTGTATTCTGTCCAAAGAAACCACAGAGCGCAATTAGCTTTATTATTTTGTAATATTTTGCGGACGTAATTTATTTGCTGTAGATAAATTCAACCAAGGACATGGAAGACGAATTGGAGGACAGAGTTTTGTATCAAACTTATCTATCGTTCGTAAAAATCGTTTCAAGATTTACAAGTGCTGTCGCATTTGACACTCCAGTGAGCTATTTATGGAAAATGGTACGCCTTTATTTACTGCGTTCAGAAGTGTTAGTGTTCACTCTAGCGATTATTATATTTTTTATGTATCTGCAAACCATTGGACTATGGAGCCGAACCCTTCTCAGCAGATTATCACAGGCCATGAGCCCTTTGAGTGCGGTGCAGCGAATGAAACTTATGGAAGGTTCAGAAGCTGACAAACAAAGCTGGGAGCTGAAAGGGTCTCTTAGTGCAGCTTATGCAATCAAAGGTAGAAGAATGCACATGGAAGATAAGTTTATAATAAACGAGAATATAAATAACACTGGTATATCTCTCTTTGCTATTTTCGATGGCCACGGAGGTGAATTCGCCGCTAATTACGCCAAAGATCATTTAATACAAAATTTATTCAATAAAGTAGTAGAATTAAGTGACTTTAAGGATGGCAAAGTTACACCTCAAAAGGAAACTCCAGAGGAACCAAAAAAGGAAGAGAATAGTGTCAGTGTTGAAAGGAAAACTAGTTTCAAAAAGTCCTCGAGCACTGCGGACGATACATTACGGAAGGAGATTACAGATCCCGAATTACTCGCGCAGCTCAATAAGGCGAGGCCCATAATAACAAGAGAAGTCAAACCAACAAAACCCGTAAAACATGTAACTGTACCATTATCAAGTTATATTGATAAAGGAAGAATCAATTTTGGCAAACTTTTAACAGATGAAGTACTTGCAGCAGACAGGCTGCTGGTGGAAGCCGCCAAAAGATCCATGAATGTAGCCGGAACTACTGCACTGTTAGCTATTTTAGAAGGAAACAACCTCATAGTGGCTAATGTTGGAGATTCCAGAGGTGTGATGTGTGACATTAAAGGCAATGCTATACCACTTTCTTTTGATCACAAACCACAGCAGGTGAGCTCTCTAATGTCTTAGGGGCCGTGCATTAATCACATTATGTTTTTAACAACTTTTTAGACCCCTCCCCTCCCCTGGCGATATGTGGTGAGGTTTTATACTACCCTACCCCACCTAAGATCACATATATTTTTTTACATAGTAAGCAGGTCATGTTTGAAGAAAAACTTTAACTTAAAAAACAATTTAATCTAATAATTTAAGCAATTAAAAACTATACGAGTCATTTGTCTTGTAAGTATTAAAAACAACACTACGAATCTACAACCGATAATAATTTCAGTATGTATAGACTAGATTCGAAAATTAATACATGTGATGTCTCCTTTTACCCCCTCCTCCTCTTGGTGATACTTGGTGATTTTTTTTTCGGACCCCCCCTCCCCCTTTAGGCATCACATGATTAATGGATGTACCCTTAAGTCTATACTATAATATTATAAAGAGGAAATGTTTGTTTGCAACACCTGCGAAACTACTAATTTGATAAAATTCTAATATAGAGTAGATTATGGGGGGACCAAAACGTATGTTCCTGTGGGATACCATTTGAGACACGAAGTTGCAGGTGTCATTGAGTAAATAATAAATTTGCATTTTAAACATAGGAAATAAAAGAAGACTAATATGGCATTGTATGTAAATTTGTTGTTTAAAATATACATGACACATTGTTAGGGAAATAAAAATTTAATTTCATCACAGAATTATGATTTTTTAGTTCATGAGATGTGTTACATTTTTATGCAAACTATTATTCTTTTCAAAGGTAAGAGAGCAAAGAAGAATCGAAGCTGCAGGTGGTTACATAGCTTTCAATGGAGTCTGGAGAGTAGCCGGTATATTAGCAACATCCAGGGCAATGGGAGACTACCCTCTCAAGGATAAGAATTTTGTTATTGCTGATCCGGACATATTGACATTTGATCTTGAAGATCATAAACCGATGTTCTTGGTTTTGGCATCTGATGGATTATGGGATACATTTTCAAATGAGGAAGCTGTCAAATTTATTAAAGAAAGATTAGATGAACCAGATTTTGGAGCAAAAAGTCTTACACTTCAAGCATATTACAGGGGATCTGTTGACAACATTACGGTTTTAGTGATTAACTTTGTCAATAATGTGATGTGGGCGACATCGACGGCTATCTAAATATTCTCTAGATGGAACAGAATTTGTCAACATTTAAAACAGTATTTTTCTATTGGTGTTTTTGATATTGCGCAGTTAACTGACAAAGTATGGGTCTTTTCATGGTACATCATCAGAGATCTTACCTACTATTTTTATAATGAAAAATATCTTAAGTTATTTTATGTACAGAAATAAGTTTGTAAATGATAATAATACTTGTCTGTTTTGTTAAAAACAATTGAAGTAAAATAATAGTTTTATATGATCTTTAGTAGTATAAAAAAATTATCAAAAAGTTTAATAGGTGTTTTTAATATTATATATAATATTTACTATTGTAAATAGTAATAAATATTCAACATTAATTTATATATGGTTGTGACTACTCAGTTTATTCAAATAAACTGTTCAATTTTAATCTCAAAAATTATTTAAATATCTTTTTGATAAAGGTACTTTTTTGGAAATTTAATATGTAAAACAGATAAGAAATTTGAAAGATAATACTAACAATTTTAGATGGCCTAACTTTACTTTCACATCTTTGAATTAAAAAGTTATGTATTTTTATGAAGGTTTGGATATTGTAGCCTCCACTTTTTGTTGATAATTAATTATATTAAGTTCCTCGTTGTGCTATGTTTTAGAATCCCTGTAAATGCTTTTATATTGTGTGTGTACTTAGCAAAATATTATTTTTGTGTGGACCATTATCTGTTATCTATTCCTTTTCCTTGCATTTTCGCCTAATTTACATTTTCAATTGTGCAATTTTTTTTATATTTTATTATAATATAGGAATAACATAGTTGTGTAGTAAGTGTCAAAGATTTTAATGTTTAACATCTACAATAAGTAGCATAGACATAATTGCCAATTTAATTCTACCATTCTTTTTAAATTAATATAAAATAAGATTTTGTCCAACATTGTACGAGTGCATGTATTTTATGTAAGTCTATATGAAGAAATGTTTCTTTACCTCGGTGCTAGTCATGTCCTAACTACTTATTAGTGTATTTAATACAATGTCATTTAAATCTATACAGAGTTAACTATCGTAATATTCATGTCAGGCAAGCAAGCAAGCAATTATCTTTATACCTTCTTTGTGAGAGGTATTTTTAACTTTTGTCTAAGACACCATAGATAATATTATATTTCTGAATATATTCCTAGCGAAAGTTACCTTAACTATCATAATATTTAAGTACAATGAATAATAAGTATTGAGATATTTGAGTAGCTTTATTCTGTTGTTTTGAACTTTTTATTGTTTATTCAACTATTTGATTGACCCGGGTCCAATCATTTTGTACACAGTTGCGGTACAGCTGCTACGCCAGAATGTCATGAATAACATATCTATACAAATAAATAAAATTGAAGTGTCTGTTTGTAACTTCAAATTAACAGCTTTTCACATAATGAATCTGTAAGTATATTCGGTACTTACAATAAAATACAATTTTTTAAAATTTTTGTCTGTCCGTCTGTCTGTCGGTCTGTCTGTCTGTTTGTTCCGGCTAATCTTTGTAACGGCTGGACCAATTTTCACGGGACTTTCACTGGCAGATAGCTAATGTTATAAGGTCTAACATGGGCTACTTTTATTTTAGGGTTCCGTTTAAAAAAATAGGGTTCCGCTTCCGTTAGTTCTTCGCAAACGAAGTTGCGGGCATCAGCTAGTTCCATATAAATAATCAAATTCCATATTACAAAATGGAACATTTAACCTTCTCCATTCTTGGAAGTCCATTAAAAATAAATACCTACGCTATTCTTAAATTGTATTTTTTTTAAATACAATTTAAGAATAGCGTAGGTATTTATTTTTAATGGACTTCCAAGAAAGGAGAAGGTTAAATGTTCCATTTTGTAATATGGAATTTGATTATTTATATGGAACTAGCTGATTCACATTACACAAATTTTGAGAGCCAAATTAAAGTAATGTTTATTTGTGTTATTTAAGGTTTGCAACAAATAAAAAAAAAACATTGGCATAATTTACCTATCCAATAGCTACTATTAATATACAAGTAAACATTAGATGGACTAAGATAAACCTACAACAGTCACCAGCACCCTAATATTGTTTATAAAATCCTGGTTTAGACAAACAACAAGGTAGCTAAAATATGGTCATTACAAACCAATAATATCTGAATTGTGTGAGAGAAGTATTATTTTTTCTCGTTGTCTTGTTGCGACGCGACGTGACGGTATGATAGTTCTTATTATTTACCTAAGATAAGTTTTGATTCTTTTCCTAAATATTGACGTAAAGTTGTTCTTTGCCATTGTATATCACTGATTCGCTTTATCGTCATTTTGAATGTTATTACTAAGAGTTTTACAAAATATTTTATTGTATGTGTAATTATATCTAAAAGAAATATTAAATATGTTTGTATGTTTTATTGATCCCCAGTAGATTTCTAATGAAATGATATACATAGAACTTAGAAGTAACGATGCATCCACGGAAGGATTTATTAACATGAAGGATGCATCATCTACGGCGCCATCTAGTGGTTCTTTTCCTATTATATGTATCGAAGGCAGGTCAAAATCGAGTCCTGACGTCACTGCAACCTTAGTGGATATATTGTGACTCCATTGTGTTATAGTACCTACCTGCCCCATGCCTATGCTGTTCATAAACTGAATGATAATATGGTTGGGGTTTGTGCTACGAATCTAGTGGTAGTTTATTATTAACAATTACTTTAGCAAGGAGTGCCATGGACTAAATGTTAAATAGATTGTGGATATCTACGATCTACATGAGGAGTAGCCCAATCAATGTCCAATCAATTTTGTTAATTTATCAAAAAATAAAAGATTGTTATACCAATTTAAAAATATATTTTACTTTTCCATAGAAATTGTAGCCTTGGCTGTAACAGTTCAAAATAAAAGTGCGAAAGAAGTGGAAGAATTAAAAATTACAATCATATGACTAGTGAATGGCAAAATAAAAGTACTTTTTCTTCGAATAAATTCGTGAGATGTGATGTTATTATTTTTCATGAAATAAAATTAAAATCAGGATAGTGAATTCAAAGGCACTTAACGTAAAAAATATGCACCTAATTTATATATCCGAAGTCTATTAAAACTATTTTTATTTACTATTATTATTCTACCCACATAACAGTAATAGCATTGGATACAAAAAATAAGTCTTTGGTGAGAATACATAAAAATTGTTCCTCTCCTTGTGAAGTATAGCTAACAACATAATATTCCTTTCACATTTTATTGCCTTTACATATACTTAGGATTATAATATGGTAAAACAGTGTAATCTTAAGTACAGTCTCTAGCATTGAAGCGCTTTATAATATATTTTGTAATTAATTTTTTATACAGAACATTGATACATATAATATTTTTTAATAAAATAAAAGTCTCACAAGATTTCGAACTCTTCATCAGAATCATCAAACTGCCTGTCAACATCTTCAAATTCTGAAAAAAAAACATTACACAAATATACATAAGAAAAGTAGATACGATACATTAATAAAAAAATATTGTTTACATAATAGTTCAACATAATAGTCCATAACATGTTTTTTTTAATAGTGATTGTTCGTGATTTTATAATATTCAGGTAAAACATTCCATAGGCATATAGCAGAAATAGAGAAATATGAGTCATAGTAAGCGGTTTTGTGAGAAGGAAAATCCGACCGAAACTGGCCTTACGACTGAAACCGAAACCGAATTTCGGCAACGGTCTCAGTTTCGGCCGAAACCGAAACTTCCTTACAAGGATCATGTTTTGAGGAAAAAATATAGAAAACGTTAGTATAATCGGCCAGTCTTTTTAGGTTTCCATAATATTTAAGGAACCCTTATAAACTATAGGTCTGTGCGTCCGTCTGTCTGTTTGTCCGTCTGTCCGCCCTTCTAGCTCTTGTAATTATGAACATAAATGGATAAAATATATATTATTATAATTTATATATTGTGTATAGATCTCGGTTTTGATAAGGCTAGCATTAGACGTCCAACGGCCCGTTTTATTAACCTATCTATCAATAACTATTTGTTAAACACTCAAATTTGTATAGCAAAAAACCAGCGAGGAAGTGCTCCGCGAAGTAACCCGCAGTATGAAAAGGCGAAGCGAAGTGCGTTCCCACATTGTCTTATTCGGCCAACCTTGCCCTACTTCGCGAGTAGTCTGGACGAGGTGTTAGACGTCTTACGCTAGTTTTATTGAGTTGTACAGATAAACCGGAGCGTGTACTCGTATGTTGCACAACTGTGCAGGTTTAAATACTACTCAGCTCTAGCTGTGCAGGCAAACCTGTCAGGCTAGCTCAAGGAAAACAGTGGCAGTCAGTTTTTGCCGAGTGTCTGGACTTTTGCGAAGTATTCAGTGAACATTTCAAGCATTTACCTGTTCTCGTTATTAATATTGGGCAAAATAATTTTTGTTGTATTTTTTTTTTGTTTTATTCTGTTCACGAGATACAGCCTCATGAAAGGCAGATAGACGGTCGGACAGCAGTCTCAGTTATAGTGTCCCGTTTTTAACCTTTGGGTACGGAGCCTTTAAAAAACTATCAAATCTATCTATACATATAATAAATCTGTAGAGGGGTCATGTCTGTACATTAAAGTTATCTAAGTGAAAATCAAAATGGGGGGTCTATAAAGGCCACAGAACCTAAAAATAACGTTTTTGAAAAAAATGTCTGTCTGTCTGTCTGTCTGTCTGTCTGTGTGTTTGTTATCACATCACGCCGAAACCACTGGATGGAATAAAATGAAATTTGGCAGGTAGGTAGCTTAGGACCTGAAGGGTAAAATAGGATACTCTTTATCCCGCAAAATTAAAGGGTTCCCATGGGATCTTCAAAAAACTGTACCTACCTGTTTGACGTTATTTCAGGCAATCTACTCGACGTATTTAAATAAAACTTGGCACAAAGGTAGATTGGAACATGAAATAACTAACAGTATTTTTTTTTTCTTGGAAACCAAAACGGTTCCCACGGGATCATGAAAAAACTGTATTTTTGAACTTGCTTCACAAACCGAAATAAATCATCATTTTTCGCATGTTTTCTCTTGAAATAAAACTATTAAATTAAAATTATAAAAATAAATCTATTTTTATCCTACTCAACACAAATAATAAATAGCGAAGGACAAAACCAATAGTACAAGATCTACTTAAACTAAGAATTTGCTTTGAGCGAGAGGTCAACTTATTTGGTGGTCTTTAATAAGTTACCTACTATTTTTTTAGCTGGTAAAATGTACCTTGATATTATTTCGTTCAGGCTCTTGAAATATTTGCGTTCGAAATTCAAAATTAAACCGCATGCATAGGCTGTGTTCCGCGGAAAATAAAACGTAGGCAAAATGGCAACCGCTGGTATTAAATAAGCAAAATGGCGGATTATGTTAGTAGCATTATTGAAGTTAGCAAAATATGTGCCCTGGCGGATAATCTGTTTTTTAACGCTAGCAAGCGCTAACAAGCTCTATTTTCGGCGGAACACAGCCATAGTCTTTTTACCGTATTGATATTGACTGAGCAGAATAGAAGAATAACTGTTTTATAATATCAAATACTATTCTATTCTGTGAAAAAATATTTTCAACTTTTATAACATTCGTCTTCTTTAATTTTAGTGAAATAAACTTTAAATTGATGTTATATCTTTGAGTATCCTACCATATTATAGGTACTAAGTAATTGTATATTAGGTTGAACTTGAAGCTTGGTAGGTATCTTATTACGAATAATGGTGTCTACAGACACACGAATTTGGTACGGAGCGTACAGCGGATCTGGTACGCTCCGTACCAAATCAGAGCGTGTGTAGGGCAGTCCGGTGAACATAAGAAGAAGGCGAAGAGTTCGCAGCTATCCGCATCGGATTTGGTCCGCTCCGTACCAAATCCGTGCGTGTGTAGAGCAGTCCGGCGGTTAGGCCGTACAACGGTGTCAGTGTTGCTAACTTAGGGATTTACCACCCAAAATTAGGGAAAATATATACGGGGGTTTACTAGGGGCCAGGACGTTTAGAGTTTACTCCTTATGAATCAATTCGTATGTAATAATAAAAAATATTTAAATGTGTGTATATAGTCAGGGATATGAAAATATAATATTGGGAGTGAAATCAGATTAAGACAAGTTAGTTATTCACGCGTAAGTCTTTATGTTAAACACATAACCTTTCTTTCTAGCTTATTATCTCTTAGACCTGTCAATGGTATCAGGGGTAAAGTTTGGGGAGAAATATTTTTGAGAGTTGATATCACTGCCTGTTATCAATGAATTTCGGGAATCATCGCGTCGTCGAAAAACAGCACTGTAAATAGAACACTTGCTAATGCAATAGAACTGAAAATCGAACACACGAGTGTCGAGCTTTTCGGTCCACTGCATCGTACCAAATCCGTGCGTGTGTAGCGACACCAGATTCGGTCTGCGGATATGGTCCGCTGTACGCTCCGTACCAAATTCGTGTGTCTGTAGATGCCTACTCTACAGCAAACCGCAAAAGTTTTTACAATACCTATACTAATATTATAAATGCGAAAGTGTGTCTGTCTATGTCTGTTACCTCTTCACGCTTTAACCGCTGAACTGATTTTGATGAAATTTGGTATAGACATACTTTGAGTCCTGGGAAAGGACACCGTAATTTTTCGGCATAAAAAGTACCCTATTACTTTTTATGCCGAAAAAGTACGGTGTTTCTGAGGGATAATGTATTATTCTGTGTATATTTGACTGTCTTTCACTGCTAAAAGGTTGATCCGATTTGAATGAAAGTTGGTATGGTATTCATAGCAAGCGTCCATAGATATTATTATTATTCTTATTATTATATTATTATTATTATTATGGTAGTGGTTTATGCTTTGGACAAACGCGCAGTCCACTTTTTTCCCAAAAAGATACAGTGTTCCCGAGGGATAATATATTATTTTGTGGATATTTGACTGTTTTTCACTGTTAAAACGTTGAACCGATTTGAATGAAAGTTGGTATGGTAGTGGTTAATTCTTTGGACAAACGCGTAGTCTACTTTTTATTTCAAATCTGTACTAATATACTACTATTAATATACTAATATATTATACTTCTATACTTAATATTATAAATGCGAAAGTGTGTCTGTCTGTCTGTCTGTCTGTCTGTTACCTCTTCACGCTTTAACCGCTGAACCGATTTTTATGAAATTTGGTATAGACATACTTTGGGTCCCGGGAAAGGACATAGGATTTTTTTATCCCGAAAAAGTAGTGTTCCCGCGGAATAATATATTTACGCGGGCGGAGCCGCGGGCAAAAGCTAGTCGATAATAAAATAATGAAGTTATAACAATTTCAATAGTCACCTGTGAATAATGAGGTATTTTGCAAATCTATGTCAGATGTGGCAGGCCCCCAGTGCGAGGGTCTCTTCTCACAGATTTCAAACAAAGGCTGAGCTTCCTTCATCAAATGTTCCTCAATATTTGTGCATAGTTCAACAAAGTCTTTTTTCGTCAGACACAGGAAACACTGTTGAAGAAAAATGAAAATTCATAAATATACCTACCTTTTTTAACCGACTTCCAAAAAAAGGGGCCGGTAATGCATTCGGCTGTGTATATATTAATTCCGCCGTCTGTGGACCGATTTTCAAATATTTTTTTTATGTAAAGGGTATAATCCCAAGTTGGTCCCGTTTTCAAAAATGATGATAGGATCCATGAGGAATCGAAGGAACTCCTCGAAATTTATATGGATACATGGTGATTTTGATTTTTTCTGAAGTAGTCTAAGCATATAATTATAGCAATATAATACAAAAAAAAGTAATATTTAACACCAATGTATACCCTGGATTCAAAAGTACAGAACAGAACTCCTTATGTATACATGTTTGGGGATTTCGGCGTTATGTAAAGAACTGCAAGCATATGCCACTATGTCAATCATCATCAACAACACCATCATCACACCATACATCATCATATATTATGATGATTTCTCATAGTATATTACACCGACACGGATATCTTTGAACATTACTCTGCCATTTATGGATCTACTTGCAAAATTATTTTGTTGTTGTAAAGGGTTATAATTCGAAATTGGTCCTTTAGTCACTAAAGTGGAAACCTGATGATGCGATCCATGAGAAATCGAGGGAAAGGACATATATAGTGATTTTGACTTTTTCTGAAATAACACAAGCATATGCTACCAAAAAAAAAAATTTTTGCATCAAGGTATACCCCGGATCCAAAAGCACTGAACAGAACTCAGTCTTTAAAGATAGGTACGCGTTTGGAAATTTTAACTATTTCTCTACTCAATGTTCTTCATTTTGAAGTCGGTACCAGCAAATTTGAAGGTAAGTTCTACTCGTATAAAATATTGTGGGGTATTGTTTGGGCTGGTAGTTAAAAATTACAAAGATTGAGTAGAAAAATAGTTAAAATTTTATTCAAATTTGAAAGGGGAATTATTTAGATGTACAACATTCTTGCAAATAAATTATTTATTTATTTATTTAGAAAAAAAGTTTTATTTCATACTTTTTTGTGTATTTTTACTTTGGAAGTCGCTTTTATTTAAATTATAATATAGCGAATTTGTTTATTATAATTTTTAAAGCTTCATAATGAATTAATCCTCAGATGTGTGTCCTGCATGGAGATGTTAGTCGCTTTCTAACAGGCGATCCTGATTCCGGACGAGGAATTAAAATGAAGGTAACTCACCACAGCCACAGAAGGGTCCATCGCCAGTATCGGAATCCGAGACGCAAACTTACAGTGAAATGTACAGTCCATTTCCTTCTGCTCATCAGTTATCTTATTCTAGATAGTAAAAAAAAAAACAAATTGAAATAGACTCTTAGGTGCATGGGCGTAGCCAGCGGGTGGTTTAGGGGGTTCAAACTCCCCCCGAAATGGGCCGGCTGGTATATATAATACAGAGATCTGACGTATTTAGAAATTTTGCGCCATATTTTGCCGCCCCATTAACCCTATCTGAAAGATGATTTTTGAAGTTATTTTAGAAAAATAATCAACAGCCTAAGAACTTTGATACTAATTTGTACTATAATATAGTTTTTTCGCGGTCGCGGATATGTGGCTGATGCAGAAAATAGATAAAAACAATCCTTAATGCGAATTATATATCATGCTAAAATTTCAGCTCAATCGGTGCAGAACTTTTTGAGTTTTTGATGCGTACACAAACCAACATAACATTTATATATATATAGATATGAGATTTATCGCACTACGCGGCAGCGGAACTACGCGTTGCGGCACTATTGCGGTATTATTAGTAGGGAAGTGTCGCGTTGCATGATGCATCGCTCCGCTGCTGCTTAGTGCAGTCTCACTTTTACAATTTAATGGGTCTTTTTGACAGATAAAGTGGAAAGATTTGATTGCTTGTTTGTTCGGATTGAATAGGCCGCGAACTACCTACTAGACCAATTTTATTGAATGACACAAAATAATGTAAAGTAGACAACGGAGAAGTATATAGGCTACTTACCGGTCCAGCAGTTTCAGAGCCTATTCAATGCAAACAAACAAACAAACTTTTCCTCTTTATTATATTAGTATAGAAGTATTTATAAACATGTAAAGCTCATAAATAGAAGAAAGATATAAAACAAAAATTAAATCATAAACATCTACCCCCTTATTAATAAAAATATTTAAACAGATAAGCTATAGACTTTATTATAAGTCCATGACTTATATTATGTTGAAGTCGCTTGGCAGACAAGGACAAAACATTGTATATCTTATACACTGTATATAAATATTTTTATTAGTAATGGGATAGTCTATAAATCTATACCCACGTCAACTAGCCCTGATCGTTGTGTCGTATGTGGATCTAAATATATGACCTCATCACCCACACAGCCGATGAGATAAAGCGCTTGGTTTGGTTTGCCGCCAATCACGCCTATGGACTGTGGAGACTCGAAACACATCTACAATAACAAAATCTTGTTTTAAAATCTTTAATAGAATTGAATAATCAATAATACTTAATGTAAAATTAGATTTAGACATTCTCTTCTTCTATAATTATTTTAACTCTCACTTTTTCTTATAGGTAATCCATGTTCGACAAAGGACAATAAAAATTAACATACATTTACAAAAACCTATATTAGGGTCCATCCATAAATAACGTCATACGTTAAGGGGGAGGTAGGGGGTCGACTCAAACTCAAACTCAAAATTTTTATTTCCATGTAGGTTATAATATAACACTTATAGAATTGTCCTACATGATGCCTACCACCGGTTCGGAAACTAGCCCGGCGAGAAGAACCGGCGTAAGAAACTCGCACGGGGCCACCTTTTAGCAAAAAGATGGGAAAATTGTTCTTTTCAAAAAATATTTTACAATGTTGTAACTTAATCTATATAACATTAGTCATAAGTACATAGAACATACTTAAGTACATAAAAGCAGCCTTGCATGGGGCCATCTTATTCCCAAGGTGTGCAATCGTTAGTGAAATCACTGACTTTATAATAAGCTTTAGCACACAAACGTTCTTTAACAGCTTTTTTAAATTTATTAATGGAAAGATTTTGAACGTTTTCTGGGATTCTATTGTAAAGGCGTATACATTGACCTTTAAAAGATTTACTTACTTTACTAAGTCTGATCACTGGTATTTCTAACTTGTTCCTATTTCTAGTATTCCTACAATGTGTGTCACTTTTCTTTTTAAAATTCGTTAAATTCTTTCTGACATACAACACATTGTCCAAAATGTATTGAGAAGCAACGGTCAGAATACCTATTTCTTTAAATTTTTCTCTCAGAGATTCAAAACATGACATCTTATAAATAGAACGTATAGCTCGCTTCTGTAGCACAAATATTGTATTAATGTCCGCAGCGTTTCCCCAAAGAAGAATGCCATATGACATTATACTATGAAAATAACTAAAATAAACTAGCCGCGCTGTATCCTCATCGGTAATTTCTCTAATTTTTTTGACTGCATATGCTGCAGAACTGAGCTTATCTGCCAGATTTGCAATATGGGGACCCCACTGTAATTTACAATCTAGTGTTATTCCTAGAAATACAGTGGTGTCTACTAAGTTCATTTTCTCATCATTTAATAGTATATTGGTTTGTGCCTGCCTAACATTTGGGAGGCTAAACTTTAAACATTTCGTTTTATTTGAATTTAAAAGTAAATTATTAACATTAAACCAATGTACCATTTTTGAGAGAGCACTATTTATCTCGTCATAATTTGACTGTTGTCGCTTCACATTAAAAATTAGTGAAGTGTCATCGGCAAAGAGTACTATCTCATGCTTATCTTTAACTAGATAAGGAAGGTCATTTATATAGATGAGAAAAAGAAACGGGCCTAAAATTGACCCTTGTGGCACACCTAATTCTATTTTGGTCCCAGTAGACCTTGTAGAATTAACATCTACTCTCTGCGTTCTATTTTTAAGATAAGAATCTAAAAGTTTAAGTGCCGTGTCCCTTATACCATAATGGTATAATTTTTTGACCAACGTAGCATGCTCGACACAGTCGAAAGCCTTGGATAGATCACAAAAGACACCAAGTGCATCATGCGATCCCTTCCATGCCCCAAATATGCTGCATAGAAGACTGATGCCTGCGTCTGTTGTGGACCGACCTTTAGTAAACCCGAATTGGTTACTATGTAATAAATTATTTATGTTAAAGTGGGCTAGCAATTGATTTAAGATTATTTTCTCGAAAATTTTACTGAAAGTCGGTAGTATAGATATTGGTCTATAATTTGCTGGGTCAGACTTATTCCCAGCCTTAAAAAGAGGCATCACCTTGCTATGCTTCATTAGGTCAGGGAACACACCATTATTTATACAATTATTGAAAACTAAGGCTAGATAGGGGGCAATGATGTCAATTATTGATTTTATAACTTTTATAGACATACCCCAGAGATCGGTAGTATTTTTAATATTGAGTAATTTGAAGGTGTTAATAATATCTCTGGAGTCAATTTCTTTAAAATTAAAATTGACATCACATTCCTTGACATTTTCTCTGAGTATTTTTTCAGCAACTGCAGGTGAAGAATTTAAATTTTTTGTAGTTGAGACCGGAATGTCAGCAAAAAATTTTTCGAAGATTGTCGCGACCTCTAGGTCAGAATTTACCTTTTTATTATTAATACAAAGTTCAAATTTAGAGTTACGACTGCCTTTACCTCTTCCAGTCTCATCTGCAATTATCTTCCAAGTGGTTTTCACTTTATTTTTAGCGTTCATTATTTTTTCTTTTATGTGAAGTGCCTTCGCTGCTTGACATACTTTTTTAAAAATTTTTGAATATTGCTTGACATACAGTTTAAAAGATTCACTCCTATTAAATGTATTTTCGTTATACAAATCATATAATCGCTGTTTACTTATTATAACTCCTGCAGTTGCCCAGGTTTTAAAATTACTTTTTCTATTATTTAAATTGACCGTTTTAGAAGTAAACACAGAGTTATACTGGGTTCTTATTATTTTAAATAGTTTATGAAACGCTTCATCTGAGCTATTAAACCCATCTAACTGTTGAATATTTGAAATTAATTTACCTCTAAATTTCTTAATACGTTTTGTATTCACAGGAATATAAACAAGCTTTTCTTGTGTAACATTGTGTGACAAGTGTGTGGGAGGGGTCCTAAATATTGTGACGTCACATTTCAAAATCTATTATATTATCTAAGTGTTAAAATACGAACTATAAACTATTACTTTACGAAAACCTCAAAAACATACATTAAACCAACTTGAATGTTCTAAAATGCCGCCAGCATGCGCGCGTCGCGTCGCCGCTGCTGTCACTGCCCGCGGTCGCCGCTCACCGCGAAATTAGGTAATGGCTGTGTTCCCCAGAAAATAGCGCTTGTTAACGCTTGCTTATGACTGTTATAAATAATTTAAAGGAGTGGGTTCAAAGTCCATGGATTGAAGATTATTAAGTTTGTATCTTTAATTAAAAGATAATTCTATTAATATTATTTGTTTTGTTAACTTGTTTAATTTATATAGTCAATCGTTTTTAGTTTTGTTAATTTCTATTTTAAAGGTTAATCATATTAATTAATTTCTATTAATTAATATGATTAACCTTTTTTTGTTTTGTTGTTTCATTTGATGTTAATTTTATTAAAAATAATTTAAATGGAAAGAAAACTGATTTCGGAACCTATATTTTTATTCAATAATTTCTAAATGTTTTGCAAAATATGTGACGTCACACTAGGGAGCCCACCCCCCCTCATAGGGGGGGTAAGGGTAAAAAATCGTGAAATTCGTGTGACGTTATTTATGGATGGCCCCTTAGATATAACATTACAAGTGTTATAAACAATTTTATATGAAGTGAGATTTTACCTTAAGCCCATCAATATAGACTGGGTTTATTTCACTGAGGCCCAACCTCAGTGGAACTATCAGCAGCAGCGGCATCCAGTCTGACATCACATTACTTGGAGTGCTTGAACTGTCCCCTCTGTCATTTTTCACTATACACTGCTGTACTGAAATTTAAAATACTAATGTGTTTTTTTACCGTAGTCTGAAATCAATATATCAATATGACAATATAACTTTTATATGTATATTATGTATATGTTACGGGAAACTTTGTTCTGCCATAGAAATTATTGATTATGACTACATGTTGTTATAAAAAATAATTTATGACTTATGCAGACATATTGAAGAAATACAAGAAAATTTATAAAAATCAGTCAAGCTGTTTTGGAGGAGTTTGGTTACAAGCAACAATTTTATATATTAGATAGATTAGATATTTCTTATAATAATCAAACTTTAATTTGGTAAGTACATAATAATAATATGATCAGTCTGTCTTATAAGTAATTCTACACGACAATATAAAAGTGTAAGACTTTACCCATTGAAATCTTGAATTGTAATACATTTCCGATTGTTACTCAGGAAATGTGTAAATTTTGTAGGAAATGTGTCTAATATACATTTCCATGTCATTTCACACATTTCTAGGCTAAGTTAGGAAATAGTTACATAACATTTCCTAGGAATTTTAAACAGTGACAAATTGCATACGCTCCTGTAACTTATATTTTATACAATTGGGTATGTTGTGTACATCTAAAATATTTAGTTTCAATAATGTACTCAGAAATTTTAAGGCATTACTACTTCGTAAATGTAAAAAATTATAATATTTTATTTATAGTTTAGTAATTAGATACATCTAAAAAGTACAAAAAAAATTTTTTTTTGCTAAATAACTAAACAAAACCTACATCATTAGTTTACTTACATCATATACTTACATCATATATTAGTTTACTTAAACGCACAAATATCGGAGATATTTACAAATATGTTCCTGCGGCCGTATACTTCATACACTTTAACATGGATGTGACGTCATAGCTACACACGACTTTATTATGGAGCGTTTTCACGGGACTTCCGAAATTTTGTAAACAAATCGCTGTACATTTAAAAATATTGACTTTTGATATACGGTTTCTTCTGAGAAGTTACTCTTATTTAAGAGTACTATTCATTTATGCAATAAAAAAATTCAGTCGTATAGCCTATTAATAATGTAAAAATTGCTGTATATGTATTCATATTATACATCAAATGTTTGGGAAAAATGTATACATAATAATATTAATAAAGAATTATGCAACATTTCCTTTAATTTCTCAGATCTTTAAATCATTTTTTAGTCATTCTTAGATAATTTTTTGTGCTTGTAACTGGAGGTTGGTATAACCAACTTGGTAAAAAATAATAATGCCTAAGTAATATAACTAGAAGGTACTTACTAATATCTTCTTTGACAACTGTATTATCTAATGCAACATGAATTACAAGTGAACTCCATTTGTCATACGCTATCAACTTTCTGCAAGAAATTAAAACAAATTAAAATATACAATTCCTTTTACAAAATGCCTAGCAATAAATAATTAGGTGATTAATAAGAGCAACGGATCTTTATCATAAGTCACTGAACTTAATGATATTAAATTAAATAATAATATTTCCTTATTATACTTGTATGTATTCTTACTTGAGAACTTGTGCAACTGTGTTTGGTCCAAACCATTGTCCTACAGCTTTGCCTTCACTTGCTCCCATCAAAGCCACTTGATGTATTGAATAAGGTGCCTGTTTCCTTTCTTCAAATCTTTGAACTATTTTTAAATATGTTGGATCTCTAAAACCACATCAAATATTATTACAACCATACCTACCTTTGTCAATACCATTTCTAAAGATAAAGCTTATCCATTTGCTAAAATTCTGGTTCTGATTTGGTTGTTTATTAGTTAATACCTTGTGTCAGGAGTCCAAACCCAATCAGAGGATAGGTGAACTCGAACTAATGCAACTCCGAGAACCATCTGCCCGCATCGCAACATACACCCCCATCCCTTATCAGAAGTCAACCCCTCGTCCCCGATAGGGACAAAGCCCTTTCTGTAAGTGCACCATATTATTGACGTGATGTCTCGTCTGATCCTATCTAAATCTGAACAAATAAAAATTCATTATTAATTCTATTTTTATCGTTTGAACAATAACACGTCGTCATATTAATAAATTAACCTTGCACTGCGCTATATTTCTTTCCTAAAATCCAAACACTGTCCTTTGTTTTGGGTATATCATCAGGTTCAATATTACAGCCGTCTGGTGAAAGGTAACAAATATCAAACACCGCATCCATATTTTAGCATAATTTAAAAGATACCAAATTAGTAAGATTTTTTCAACAATTATAAAAGTTTATCAAAATTTATATGTAGTGAATCCTTGAATACTTTCAATATTTTGTAAACATGTCACTTTTATTTTTTAATTATATTTTTGTCTATCAACGGTAGGTACTCATCGTTTCAGATTTCTTAAATTTTAAAATCCGAAAGCGTTGATAATTATTTATAAAAATTACATTTTAGTTATAATAATATTTGCTATTTTATTACATACATATTCCATTTACACATTACATTTTTTTATTTTCATCGTTATTTTACAGAAATGTTAGTCTGCATGTGCATGCATGACACTGGCAAATATGTCATGTACATTTCTTTCTATAGAAGAAGATAAATATTTTCACTTGTCAGCAACTTGTCAGTTTTTTGACGCAAAACAGATTTGATATTTTTATTGGAAGAAAATAAATGTATTAAAAATAATTAAAGTTAATAAATAAGTTATGATGGAATCCAGTTTTTTAGACTATGTAGCTCAAGCTTGTATGGATTTGACTGAAGCTTTAGGGTCTGGT
The DNA here is from genome assembly GCA_905404095.1 of Glaucopsyche alexis. NCBI lineage: Eukaryota > Metazoa > Arthropoda > Insecta > Lepidoptera > Lycaenidae > Glaucopsyche > Glaucopsyche alexis. Next base: position 7,550,322 of record FR990043.1, on the reverse strand, counting down.
AGTGATGCTGAACGTGAATCTTTAATAACAAATCATATAAAGAAAGTTTGGTCGGTAGTTCCAACTATAGAAGACTTTAAAAAAAGTAATATAAAGTTTTAAATTATAAAATGTCCATCATAATTTATTATGCATTTGTTTCAACTGACATCCTTTAATTTATGATTGTAGATTTAGAATGGATAAATGTGAGTGAACCTATATCTCTGGCTCAACACTGCACAGAAAAAATTGTGATATTGGACTTCTGGACTTACTGCTGCATCAACTGCTACCATGTGCTTCCAGATTTGGCACATATAGAAAAACTATATGGTACTGAAAGTGGTCTAGTTGTGGTAATAATAATCTATTGGTTTATATTATTTCGTTTATAAAGCCATTTATTCCTTAACAAAGGTTACATTATGATTTTAATAATAAAATAATGTAAAATGAGAAGCAAGGGTATTAAATACTTTACAATTTCTAGATCGGAGTACACTGCGCAAAGTTTAGTAATGAAAAAGTATCAGATAATGTACTGTCAGCTGTTCAACGATATCATATTCATCACCCAGTTGTCAATGATTCTGAGAGTGTCATGTGGGAGTACCTTGGAATCAAATGTTGGCCTACTCTTGTCATATTAGGTAAAATATAACTTTACTAGCTGAACAAGCAAATGTTGTTCTGCTGCAATCTAAATTATCATTTAATGGTATAACATTTTTTTTTTATAAAAATCAGTTGAACTGTTTCGGGGAGATTGGTAATTGGTTGTAATAACTGTAATACTCTTTACAACCGACTTCTTCCAAAGCTTGGTATTTTCTTTGTATATGGAACCAGCATTGATCCTTTGAGTACCTTCAGTTCTACAAAAATGAGATTTAAAAAAATAGCATTTAATTAGGTTATGGAAAATGTCATATAAAGCTCTTAATAGATTTGTAATAAAGAATCTTTCTTATTTCTATGAACATAGGTCCAGGGAACAAGCCACTATTTGTAATAACTGGAGAGAGTCATAGGCAAGAGCTGGAATGGTATGTTGGGGCTGCAATACGCCATTTTTCTACTCGTATTTCCAACTCTCCGTTGCCAGTTTCAATAAACAAGCACATTAAGTCCAAAGAAACAGATCTTTTATATTTCCCAAGTAAGGTTTGTATACATTATTTATATGTATTGCTAACATTGCTTTGCTTTCTCCTATGGTTTTATTAAAAAAAAAAAAAACAATTTTTAGCTTGCTCTGAATCCATTCTATCGTGGTAGAGCAGAGGAGCCATTTATGGCTATAGCTGATACTGGTCATCATCGAGTTTTGCTGACCGATTGTTCTGGAGTTGTGCTGAGAATTGTAGGAGGTCCAGATCCAGGGTTCAAAGATGGAAGTATGTGCATTCTTGTTAATACTTAAGTGATTGTTCATTATGCTTGTCTGGTGTCTTAAAACCCATGTCCATTGTCCAGGAAATGGAAATACTATTCAAAGACAAATTTCTCATATTAAAGCCAAAGTATTGTGCGTCATTCTTCTAAATACGCCATGCTCCTACTACCATAATGGTTTCATTATCATAATGTAGTGAGAACATAAGTTACTGTGTTTAAATTAAACTATACTGACGTAAGCAACTCCATTAATCTGTTCTGTGTTTTCTTGACACCAGCTGTCTGATATGAATATTAGGTAATTAATGGCATGTTCCTTGTGCCAATAGACAGAAATAGATAATTATATTTGCTTTCCTTTGTCTAATGTTATCTTTTGGCAAGTTATGAAACTGAATAAGAAAAATAGCATGTAAACAGTTTACTCGCGATAGAAGGGGAAACCTTCAAATATACCTTGTGATTTTCTCTTCACTTGTTATAGTGCGATTCAAATGAGAATAGGATCGAGTCAGCGCCATATTGTTTCAAATTTAGACTGTTATGATAGTTAAATTTATGTTTAGATAATAATTGATTACTATTTAACGTTTTTATTTAATTTCGATATAAGACTAATAATATTGATATGCACATAAGTTTTTCTGAAAATCGCACTTTTCAAGTGATATTTGACAGAAAAAGGTCATTGACGTTCGTATTCTCATTTTTTTTTTTTTTTTAAATCTAGTTTTTTACAGAGGCTTTTAACACTTAAGTGTTGATGCCAGCCTCATTGATTCAGTCATTGTTCCCTACACAAGGGACAGATCTATAAAGTTGTAAATTTTGCTTGCCGCTGGGGACAACGGCTCAGAAAGGATACAAGCCCATAAATCACCACATGAATTTATGTTAGGAAGCCATATTATGTACTTTATCTTGTAAGAATGACAGTTCAAAATTGCTAGCTTTATGTTTTAAACTATTAGCATTCCGTTGGAAAATATTGATACAACTGTGCAAATTATTATTACTGGCCATTATTGCTTCTTCCCATGAACTTAAGCAACGTCTTGAAATTCAAATATTCTTGTAAAAGATCTACTACTTCTGACCAAAAAACTTAATCAACATTTTAAACTTATCTTCTAAACTTCCTTCTGTTACAAAAGCTTCTCTTATTTTATCCAAAATTCTTTGTAATAAATGTTTCCGTTCTTTACGATTACTACTACTAGAGCTTTGCTCATCATGGGTTTCAGTACTAGTTGTGTCCAAAATAAGAAATACATCTTCATTATGTCTTTTGCTTACACTTTTTTTCTTTGATTTATTTTTTGATTTTCTCTGAACATCGGTGGTAGATAAAACGGGTTGGGTCTCAATACAAGTACCTTTAATTTGAATAAAATAATGATGCAGGGGGCTTCGTGAGTATTAAATTAGACCCCCCCAATGATTATTTTTTTTAGGAAATGCTTCTAAATTTAGATAATTACATTTGAAATAAAATACAGGTAGTAGTGAAATGGAACGTGGTAGCCTGAATTTATATAATTTGATGGTTGGGTTTTGTGGAAGGAATTGACCCCTTCATTTTGCTACCAATTTTAAGGCGAGGAAATAAGTGTTTTACTTTTTATACCCATTTTTGTGATTAAAATTTTAATATTTTTTTCCAGTTTTTCACAAAAGTTACTTACGTACCTAAACTGTTTTCACAGTCTGGCGCTTACGCCCGTCACGCTCGGATGCGTTCTTGTTACAGGGGCCCCATACATGGTCCGGTCTACCTTCAGTTCGGCCTGAACGGATGCAAAATCGTATCGTGTGTGTGCAATTTCGAGATCGCATCAGGCGGCCGTACGGACTGAAGCGATTCGTTCCAGTGTTGCCAGCTCTTTTTTTGGGAAACTACTAAACTCGTATCGATTTCTACTAAAACTACTAAAAAACTACTAAAGAGGCTACTTAACTTAGGAATTCCTGAAGCCCCCCAAAAACCACTGCATTTTAGGTTTTATTATATAAAATTTTTTTCATTAATTGAATTTGATTATAAATTTTATGATTAAATTAAAATATACTAGGAAATATTACGTATTTAGTAGCTATTTTGCATATCATTACTGTCTGGCTCTTTCCTACTTAAACACTACTAATAACTAAATTTCTACCAAGGAGGGAATAAAATACTCAATTTAGTAAAATTTTGTAAAATAACTAAGTTGGCAACATTAATTCTGGCCTGACCGATCGGCCTGAACGCGCGGCCTGTCCTGACCGTGTGTGGACAAATCGCTTCAGTTCTTGCCCGAGCCGCGGCCGTGTATCTTGTACAAGCGTTGTATGAGTTTTCGCGGTGTTTAAATACAAAATTGATAAACACGACCGTAGCGCGCGGCAAACCAGAATGGACTGATGCGACTGTTCCGTGTGTGGGCACGAATCAGATCAGGCCGAACTGACGTAAATTGGATTGGATGCGATTTTTTCCGTGTGTGTGCTCGAATCCGTTCAGGCCGAACTGACGTCAGTTCCAGCTGAAACGATCGGCCTCTCGTCTGTGGGGGCCTACAGTCTCTGTGACGACCATTTTCGTTTTGTAATTTTGTATTTTTATTGTTTGCGAATTAAAATTTTGCTAACTATGACTTTTTTGAGGATTCTTAATTCTTATTATCAACGTTTAAGTGAATAATAGTGAATAGTTTTCGTTCCTACATTCAATTTTTTTTCGAACTACCCACAAGTGTTGTGATTATGAGTGAATCTGAAGAAGAACCTGGGTTGGAGCCCGTTTGTAGTGAGGAGATGTCTTCGCAAGCCATTAATAGAATCGTGCTTGGATCTCCTGGAGAATTGGAAGGCGAGGTAGATCTAGAATGGGACGATGCAGGTATGTCCGTAGATCATAATAATCTCGATGACGACTTCGGGAGTGAGGCAATGTTGCAGCCATGCAACAAAAGGCGGCTAGAAAACGGTAGTTCTCCAGATCCTTTAACTGATGATGGCTTTACGCTAGTCACTAGAAATAAACGAAGGAACTTGCAAAACACTCCTCCATCTGCGTCTCCCAACCCGCCAGTAAATTTAAGCAACAATTTTGAAGTTTCTGTGACCTCTAAGACTACAGTACTACCGAAGCAGTTGGCGTTTGCAAAACTTTTGGCTAAATATGACGTTCAGGGCATAGAAACTGTTAAATATAAAAATCCCTTTAAACTTTTGATAAAGTTTAAATCTAACTTTGATTCAAACAATTTTTTGAACAATAAAATTACAAAGGATCATGATTGGACTTGTAGAAATACTAATGAAATATATTATTGTTATGGTGTTGTCAGAGATATCGACATTGAAATTGAAGATAAGGATTTGAAAGAGATTTTTGAATGTAATACAAAAATATTATCTATTAGAAGGTTGCTGCGAAAAGACTTGAATGGTAAATGGATTAAGTCTGAAACTGTTCGCATAGGGTTTGAAGGTTCAAGTCTTCCAGGATTTATTAAGGCTTATGGTTGTCGATTGGCTGTAGATTCATATATGTATCCAGTTACTCAATGCTCCAAATGTTGGCGATACGGTCATATCAGTCACGTTTGTCCGTCCAAGACACCTATTTGTCCTAAATGTGGAGAAAAGCATGAAAACTGCGAAACTAAAAATTATAGATGCATTAATTGCAAAGGCAACCATTTATCTTTAATGAAGTCTGTATGTCCTGCTTTTCAAAGAGAGAGAAATGTTCGCATTTATATGGGAAATAATAACTGTTCTTATAAATTTGCTTTGAATAAGATGAAGGAGGAGGCACTGAAAAGGAGTTCTAATAGAATAGAAACGGAGGAACCTATTGCTATTCCTAACACTTCTTATGCTAGGTCCGGTGGCGCTTCGTCTCCTACTTATAGAGATGTATGTGTGAGTGGTACTGCTACTCATGTAAGTTTGCAAGATAATGAAGATGATAATATGGAATTAGACGAATGTGTTTTATCTACCACCGATGTTCAGAGAAAATCAAAAAATAAATCAAAGAAAAAAAGTGTAAGCAAAAGACATAATGAAGATGTATTTCTTATTTTGGACACAACTAGTACTGAAACCCATGATGAGCAAAGCTCTAGTAGTAGTAATCGTAAAGAACGGAAACATTTATTACAAAGAATTTTGGATAAAATAAGAGAAGCTTTTGTAACAGAAGGAAGTTTAGAAGATAAGTTTAAAATGTTGATTAAGTTTTTTTGGTCAGAAGTAGTAGATCTTGTACAAGAATATTTGAATTTCGAGACATTGCTTAAGTTCATGGGAAGAAGCAATAATGGCCAGTAATAATAATTTGCACAGTTGTATCAATATTTTCCAACGGAATGCTAATCGTTTAAAACATAAAGCTAGCAATTTTGAACTGTCATTCTTACAAGATAAAGTACATAATATGGCTTCCTAACATAAATTCATGTGGTGACTTATGGGCTTGTATCCTTTCTGAGCCGTTGTCCCCAGCGGCAAGCAAAATTTAAAACTTTATAGATCTGTCCCTTGTGTAGGGAACAATGACTGAATCTATGAGGCTGGCATCAACACTTAAGTGTTAAAAGCCTCTGTAAAAAACTAGATTAAAAAAAAAAAAAAAAAAAAATAAACTGTTTTCATTACTAAAATGTGTATAATAGTGCTGGTTTCTTAGTACAAATATATATCAATTTCGTTTTATGTGTAAATATACAAAATACATTTATTGTAAAAAACATGTCAATCTTAAAAAACCCAGCGTAAAATAATGTTTGTGTAGTTTTGGGTTAGGTTTACTTTTCTATCACATTCAAAATGTCTTCGGAGTGGTAACACGGCCTCACAAAAACTCGGCGTGATATAACGTTTGTGTAGTTTTGGGTTAGGTTAGGTTAGAACTTTTTTATCACGTTAAAAACGTCTTCGGGCGGTAACACGGCCTCAAAAACCCGGCGTGAAATAACCTGTGTGTAGTCAATTCCGAATGCAATTATATTTTATATATAATATGATATAGGAAATGTATGAGAACAGTATATAATTCTTAGGTAATTAATAGCAATGTATTACTCCGAGTTGGCCCAATACGACTTCATTGGGTTAGGTTAGATGCGCTTCGCTGCGCTACGCTCTCGCCTTAGCCATCGTGGTTATTTTTTTGTAAACCACCCAGAAGTAGGAGCCCCGCGTAGCGGGGCTCCGTCGACTCATAATTGAAGCCAGTTGTTATTGAGGGCTTATTATAACGCGACTGTAAAAAAAAATCGGCCTCAAAATCGCTGGTGGCGCGATACGGAATATTTACCAAACGTTTTCGGGGCGGTAACACGGCCTCACAAAAACTCGGCCTGAAATAACCTGTGTAGTTTTGGGTTAGGATAGGTTAGAACTTTTTTAACACGTTAAAATCGTCTTCATTTAACCTCTTATTGAAGACAAAGGCGTGGTTACCTGCAGAATCTATCTAGGTCAGAGATAGGGTGGATCCTAGAATTCTTAAAATCGGGAGCCTCTGAGGCTCCCGATTTTAAGAATTCTACAGTCAAAATTTAAATGGATACACTAAAATAGTCCAAAAACTCTGAAATTTTACCTCTTAATGTGGCTAAGAGAGGGTTTCCTAAAGGTTTACCCCCTCCCCCCTCCCGCCTACCCCGGATTCACTCGATTTTATGCCTTTTACCGTCAAAATTATTAGAAAGACACTGACCATAGTCTAAAAACATTGACTCTTTGCTGTGGCTAAAGGGGGGGGGGGTTCCTAAAAAACCAACCTTGGGGAGAGGTCTACCCCTTTCGCCCTCTCGCCTTCCACGAAGCCTCTCGATTTTATGCCTTTTACCGTCAAAATTATTAGAAAAACACTGACCATAGTCCAAAAACTTTGACCCCTTACTGTGACTAAAGGGGGGGTTTCCTAAAAAAACCAACCTTCGGGGTGGGGTCTACCCCTCCCCCTCCCCCTCCTCCCCCCTCCCCACCTTCCCTAGGGGGGTACTTATTTTAAGATATTTACCGATAAAACACATTCGTCTAATTCCATATTATCATCTTCACTATCTTGCAAACTTACATGAGTAGCAGTACCACTCACACATACATCTCTATAAGTAGGAGACGAAGCGCCACCGGACCTAGCATAAGAAGTGTTAGGAATAGCAATAGGTTCCTCCGTTTCTATTCTATTAGAACTCCTTTTCAGTGCCTCCTCCTTCATCTTATTCAAAGCAAATATATAAGAACAGTTATTATTTCCCATATAAATGCGAACATTTCTTTCTCTTTGAAAAGCAGGACGTACAGACTTCATTAAAGATAAATGGTTGCCTTTGCAATTAATGCATCTATAATTTTTAGTTTCGCAGTTTTCATGCTTTTCTCCACATTTAGGACAAATAGGTGTCTTGGACGGACAAACGTGACTGATATGACCGTATCGCCAACATTTGGAGCATTGAGTAACTGGATACATATATGAATCTACAGCCAATCGACAACCATAAGCCTTAATAAATCCTGGAAGACTTGAACCTTCAAACCCTATGCGAACAGTTTCAGACTTAATCCATTTACGGTTTACCATTCAAGTCTTTTCGCAGCAACCTTCTAATAGATAATATTTTTGTATCACATTCAAAAATCTCTTTCAAATCCTTATCTTCAATTTCAATGTCGATATCTCTGACAACACCATAACAATAATATATTTCATTAGTATTTCTACAAGTCCAATCATGATCCTATGTAATTTTATTGTTCAAAAAATTGTTTGAATCAAAGTTAGATTTAAACTTTATCAAAAGTTTAAAGGGATTTTTATATTTAACAGTTTCTATGCCCTGAACGTCATATTTAGCCAAAAGTTTTGCAAACGCCAACTGCTTCGGTAGTACTGTAGTCTTAGAGGTCACAGAAACTTCAAAATTGTTGCTTAAATTTACTGGCGGGTTGGGAGACGCAGATGGAGGAGTGTTTTGCAAGTTCCTTCGTTTATTTCTAGTGACTAGCGTAAAGCCATCATCAGTTAAAGGATTTGGAGAACTACCGTTTTCTAGCCGCCTTTTGTTGCATGGCTGCAACATCGCCTCACTCCCGAAGTCGTCATCGAGATTATTATGATCTACGGACATACCCGCATCGTCCCATTCTAGATCTACCTCGCCTTCCAATTCTCCAGGAGATCCAAGCACGATTCTATTAATGGCTTGCGAAGACATCTCCTCACTACAAACGGGCTCCAACCCAGGTTCTTCTTCAGATTCACTCATAATCACAACACTTGTGGGTAGTTCGAAAAAAAATTGAATGTAGGAACGAAAACTATTCACTATTATTCACTTAAACGTTGATAATAAGAATTAAGAATCCTCGAAAAAGTCATAGTTAGCAAAATTTTAATTCGCAAACAATAAAAATACAAAATTACAAAACGAAAATGGTCGTCACAGAGACTGTAACAAGAACGCATCCGAGCGTGACGGGCGTAAGCGCCAGACGTCCTATTCTCATTTGAACAGCGTTATACCTCAGTTTACCATATTCCATATTCTTTAGATAGATGGCGTCGAGCGCTAGTTACATTAATAAAAATTAGGAAAACAGTTGACCTAAAGGCCATCTATGCACTTCCCTCTAAGCGCTAAAATTTTATCTAATGCGTGATTTTTGAGCTTATCGAGCTCAAAAATAGAAGTGCTTCTAAAAATTTTCACTGATAAAAGTCTGATGAAAGTTTAATAAAACACAATTTTTTGAAATTTCAAACTGTCATAGCTTTGGAATTAATCAACCGATTTTCACGCGATTGGCAGCAATCGATGCAGTTTTTCATACCCTTTGAAAGAATCGACAACAAAGACACTTTTCTTGGTTTTCTTTCCTTCACGATATCTCTCGAACGAATAAACCGATTTTGACCGGATTAGCGGCGATCGACGTGGTTTTTCAAGGTTAAGAGCTGATTAGTTTTTAGAGTTGATCGATAAAGCCGTGTAAAAGTTATTCCAAAATAACCACTTTAAAAAAATTATTATAGTTTTTTTTTGATTTCTTGAAATCTATCTGTTCGAATCGGTCCAAATTATATTCAAAATCTTAGTTTGGCCACAGTGTAATAAAGAGATACAGTGGTCCAACGCGTTTGAAGTCGCGCGAAATGCCGCTTTTGTGTAGGTATTCGTCATTGCTGCAGGGTTGTCACAATAATGTGTTTTATTATAATCTGTTCTACATTTTGTGTATTCGTAGTATGTGTATGTAGAGTACTAGGAATAAAACAAAAAAATATATATATAGAAGTATTAATGAAGAGTTTTATTATAAAAAATACAAATGCGTATACAAAAGCTCAGGGTTCGCATGATATATATCAATTGATATATATCGGATATATATCATGATATATTATATCAATTGATATTTATGCTTGATATAATTCAAAATTGATATTTATATTTAAAAATGTAAAATAATGTTTTAAATGTAAAAAATCTTACATCAAGTCATAGTCTAAATACACAGGTCTTATTTTCCGAGAGTTTCACAAGCCTAGGTCATCAAAAACTTGCTATTTTACACGACATTAACTAAGCCTAATGGCTTATGACACCCACGTGACCCCCTGTTTTTCGGAAGAAAATTCCTTGTTTGTTATTATACTTTTGTTATACCATTTAAGTATACCGTGTTTTAAATTAATTCGACTGATAAAATTAATACTTACACTTTTTTTTTTTCTTCTGGTTATAAACAAAAGTCATTTTATGGGTTTAAGACTTAAATTGATACTCAAAAGTATCTATCGTTGATTTTTAATTTATTTGAAAACTTTGAATATCAATAATAAATAAATGAGTTTAATTTTACTTCCCTATCTTCAAATTATCGGAGATACAAATTATTTCGATTCAACTATTACGAAAAAACATATCAGAGTATGAAATTTGTATGTAATTTTGAAAATATCAAAAATATCAAAAAATCAAAAATATTGGATATATATCAAAGATATCTGATATTTTGATATTTATTATAAACTAGCTGATGCCCGCAACTTCGTTTGCATAACTTACTTGCCCGTAACTAAACGGAAACGGAACCCTATTTTTTATACGGAACCTTAAAATAAAAGTAGCCTATGTTAGACCTTATAACATCAGCTATCTGCTAGTGAAAGTCCCGTGAAAATCGGTCCAGCTGTTTCAGAGATTAGCCGGAACAAACAGACAGACAGACAGACAGACCGACAGACAGACAAAAATTCTAAAAATTTGTATTTTATAATAAGTACTGAATATACTTTAAGATGCATTAAGTGAAAAGCTGTTAATTGGAAGTTACAAACAGACACTTCAATTTTATTTATTTGTATAGATGTATAGATATAGATATCGGATATTTACGAACCCTGCAAAAGCTACAAATGCGAAACTGAAAAGTATTTTCGACATTTGGATTTACTAGTTTTTAGATTGCGATTGTTGAATTTGACGATGTAGTTAGTAAATTCTCATACGTAGATACAATTTTATTAAAAATTCTGACGGGAAACAGGCGCATGGTTTTGTATTAAAATTTATCTTCTATAGCTGTTCATATAATTGACCATTGCAAATAAGTACCTACACACAACTCAAACGAAACACTGTCGCAAACCACTTAAAACAATCAAATTAAAAAGCGTCAACCCCGGCTGACGTGTCCCAAGCGAGTGTATGGCAGCTTGGGCTCGCTACCGCCCCTCTTTCACCCCGCACGCCCCGCACGATTGCTCTGTCTAGACGTGTCCGTTGGACGACTGTAGGTAAGTTCCATAGGCTGTGGTTTGGCCAAGCTCTTTCGAATGGCGCCAGCCGCAATAAAATCGGTCAAACCTTTCAAAAGTTATAAGAGGTTTACATACACACACACACACATATACAATACATACAGACATAGTGACATCCTCGCGGGGGTAGTCAGGGAAGCTTCCTGTGACTTTAGAACGTCGAGATCTGACGAGAATTCGATTTTTGCAATACGGGGTAAAACCAATAACTTAGATTTTCTTAGTGGGAAGTTAAAAATTTTACGGTAATTCTACCATATAATATGAAGAATTCTATACATTCCAGAACTTTCTGAGGCGCAGTTCAACTCACCGCAGGGCGTGTGCTGGCTGTCGAGTAACGTGCTGGTGGTGTGCGACACGGTTAACCACGCGGTGCGCGCCGTGCACCTCGATGATGGCACTGTCGAGGTGCTGGCCGGAACGGGGCAGCAGACTGAAGCGGGAGATCAAGGTATGTTAAAGAAACCTTTAGTGATGATATTTATAATATACTACTAGCTATTGCCGCGGCTCCTCCCGCCTAAATACAGTATCAGAAAGGAACACTGTACTTTTTCAGGACAAAATAGCCTATGTTTTAATCCAGAGTCTAAACTACTATCATACGAAATTTCATCGAAAGCCGTTCAGTAGGTTTGGGTGAAAGAGTAACATACATCCATTCATCTATCCATCTAATTTGCTATAGTTATAAAAGCTATAGCAGATTTGCATGTTTTAATTCGTTATTAGGTTTTCTTTTATTTCAGCAACACCATGAAAGCTGGGATGGGATTGGTTGAATCTAAAATTTTACATTAATGACATTTGAATTTAGTTTTGTAAAATTTTCCAAATATGGCGAGGTTTTCTATATTATATTCCTTATCTTCCTCCTTTATAATTAACTAAATATTTCCGATGCACTTTATTAGAATTTAGAAGACTTGCTGTTGCCTGCGGTTCCGCCCGCGTAATGTAGTATCCCACGGGAATACTGTACTTTTCGGGATAAAAAGTATCCTATGTTTTAATCCAGAGCTTAAGCTACTACCATACCAAATTTCATCGAAATCCGTTCGGTATTTTTTGTGTGAAAGAGTAACAAACTTCCATCCATCTATCTATCCACGTATTACCACAGAATAGATATTAGTTACAACAGAAGCACCACTCCGAAGATTTATTAGAAGAAATAGGGACTCTTACTACGATACCATTAAGTTCAATTCAGCTTGCGCAGCGCGTAATCGCCTACGATTATATTTACCTACAAGTTGCGTCTCTTTCTATCGCATAACTCTTATTCATATCGCATAATTGTGTCGAAATCGGGGTTGTCTCCGTTTAGAAAATAATTTATTTAATTACAACTTTTTTTCTAGTACCTACCTACTATACCTACTTTAGTGAACAAATTACTTTCCAAATAAACCTAAGGTATGTGTTAATAGTAGGTAAATATAAGTAGGTACTTATACCTAGGTCTAGGTAGGTACTTATTTGAAATGCGTTGGTTCGTCAAAAGACTTCAGCCTAAATACCTAAATTTGGAACGTGTTGTAGGTATGTAGATAGCTTAAACAAAGTCTTTCAATTTATAGGTGTTACCTAAAGAATTAATGAAATATTATTAGATATGTTTAACAACATAACTATAGCGTAGTTATCTACTGTTAGTACATATGGCATAGTATATATTTCTTTATCCATTATCGGTTTTATTCTAGCGAACAGAAAAACAAACAATGGGCAGGTAGGTTTTTAAAACGAAACACATCGAAATTCCTTTAATTTAGGTAGATATTTGTGAAAGATTAATAATTACACCAACTTAGTATACCTGCCTACATTCCTAATTATTTTGGTAACCCAAAGAATGATAATTTCACAATAATAATAACAATGTTAAAATTATAGATCTTACCTCTCAGCGTCCATAGGGAGCTTGAAAAAACTCAAATTTGGATCGCAATCCTTGTTTAAGCAGTTAAATACTGCACCGTATCTTTTTCCCGTTTTTTTACCCATTTTTAAAATAGTACGTTAAGTAATAATAATTACGAACGAATCTTGCGCGTACGTCACTCACAGCTCGCGCGTAAGTCCCTACTGATTTCCCCGCTAGAGCGGGATGCCGCACGTACTTGCATTTTCTATACCTACACGGGGAGTGAGACAGGCCTGGTATTACTCACAAATAACGTAGCCTTCTATTGGTAAAAGAATTTTTAAAGTCGGTTTAGTAGATCTAGAGATTATCCCCTACAACCTCACAAGCTTTACCTCTTTATAATATTAGTAGTTAGTACACAAGGATATAGTAACACTACTCCTACTACACACTCTAGACCATCGTTTCTCAATCGGTGGGTCGAGTTTGTTTAAAAGGGGGTCAGAACTCACAGTATATTTAAAAATAATAACTACATACCTTTTGTACCTAAAAGATTCGTTTTTGAACGAATCTTTTCTATCGAACGTCGAAAAAATCATGATGGATCGCAAGACTTTTTACTTAACTTTTTGGCTTTTTCGTGGGTCGCGACATAAAAAAAAGGTAAAAAAACGATGCTCTAGACTTTTTTAAAATATCTGTGCAGGCGGCAAGTGTCTCGGCCTGCAGGCACTGTCCTCTCCTTGGGACATTACTCTATACACCACCCCGGACATGGACATGTCGGTGCGCCCGGTGTTGCCCGCTCCGCACCCCCCCGGCGTTCCGCCCCCGCCGCCGGGTGAGAAGGAGAAGGGGGATGTAAAAGGTAAGTCTCGTCTCACTATCGGATAGTAAGTACCTACACTAGAAATATCATTATATTTCACTATCGGATAATGACTACATTAAAAATAACATTTTAAAATTATAAACTTCTATCAAAATAAAATAAACCTATAATTTATTTAGGTAGTAACTATTAGTTTTATTAGTCCAATAAAAGTTATTTTACCTTGTTGTTTCTATAAAAGTGATCCTTCTGTCGTTGGCATAAAGGTCATGTCAGAGTTAAAATAACACTAAATGGTCTGTAGCAATTTCACTTGGCCAGATTATTTGACTGTATTGTCGAAAACATACGATACACCGCGTCGTTCGACAATTTTTAAGAAAATTGAACGAAGTGACGAAACTGTTTTTAGGGTTCCGTTATGCGTATCTCAAAAGGAAATAATAACCTAACCAAGAGCGTGTTAGGACTCAGAGCATGGTTTATAGAAGGATGCTTAGCCGTAGCTTGAAATTGCTCCAAATCAAAGTTATTTCGTACAAAATAATTTTGCTTAAGAGCATTTAGCAACCTTTAGCATTTTAACCTATCAGCATCTTATAGTTTAGAAATACCAAAAATCAAATACCAATGTGTAAACTACTTTGGAGGCCTATTACTCGAAAATGTTTCAATGCTTTATTTTATTGACTTTATTTAATAATAATTAATGAGTTTTTTATCACCACTTCATATGTATATTGTATATTCTATGCTGCCCAAAGTAAAATCTATACGCAATCTATAACTGTATTTTTTTATCTATTTACTTCAGAAACTTTTCATAATTTCTGACATTATAAGACGGATGGACGGATGGGTAGATCGAAACTATAAAGTAGTTAGTACTACGGAATACTTATGAGTTTACATTGTTGTCTGTCCGTCCGTCCGTCCGTCCATCCGTCTGTCTGTCACGACCCTTTATTTCGGGAACGATTGGCTGTATCGAGTTGAAATTAAAACCGTGTGCTCAAGTCTACAAAAAATCAGATTCTAGTCAAAAAATCAAACTTCTAACTTGTGGCAAAAAAGATACAGCTGTTTTTGCCACAAAAAAATTTAACACTCAAGGGAAAGGCTCATAGAATACTTTCTCTTGTACTAGAATTATGGGCAAGTAACATCGTTATATACTATAAGTACAAGAAAATCTGAAACCTGCACACATTTGTAATTACATAAATCGTTAGCAAGTTAATTACCAATTAATAATTCATAAGCAAGTAGAGTGTTCTAACAATTTATTTGTATTATTATAATGACGGCATGCAGGCAATACCATATTGTCATGGATGTTTGCTACTAATGAAATATTATTTATTTTAGAAAAAGATAAAAAGGATGAAAAGCGGCGCGTTCTTTTGATCGCCTGCGCCGGCTCGCATCAGATTTGGGCGCTGTTTCTAGACAACACTATATGGTGGAAATACAAATCGTTTGCTGAAGGTAAGTAATATGGACACATATTGCATAATGATACCGACCTTATCTCCGTCCTGCTGTGAGCACCACGCTAGGCAACTATAATATTATGCGCCTATTTTCTTAGTAATATGGTACAGGTTCAATAAGCGTCTATGCCCATAATGTTAAATTTTCGATGCATTTTCTCTGTGGCTTGGTGGTTAGCGCGTCGGCGTTCAAGGCGGAGGTCGCACAGTGTTTTAGAAATCCTCAAAATCGGACATATTACTAAGCTAAGCCCACAGGTCGATGTGTATGAGCTGTCTGGTGTAAGTTTACAATGCCTCGCAATTGACGTAATAAATTAATTTTATGAATTGATGTATTGAAAAAATGCCCATCTTCTAAATTATGTATCTTAAAAACTAAGTAGAATTGGCACACGGGAGCTACTCTTAGGTTTGGAATACAAGACGCCATCGACCTATGGGCTTAGTTTAGTAATGTCCAATTTTGAGGATTTCTAAAGCAGTGGGTCGCGAATTCAAATTTCACCGAAGGAACAAAAAAGTTTCCAATATTCCTGGCCCATGGATGTGTTTTAAATAATAGTTTTTAATGTAATAAAAATCTTAAATATATGTATGTATACTGTATAGTATAGAAATATAATACATATTACCTATATACTTCATGTAGTCTGGTACCTGTTGGCTATTACACATGAATATGTTATTAAAAATCTTAGGATACTTAGTACCGGGCAGACATGGTGTAAAGCGTCCATAATATATTATTATTATAACCATTCAAATTACAGTATTGTGACGTCACATCTCTGTACACAGGTACGTGTGTGTGCGTGGCCGGGTCGGGCGTGGAGGCGGCCCGCAACAGCGCGTACCCGCACACTGCCGCCTTCGCGCAGCCCTCCGGCCTGGCACTGCGGACCGGTCAGTGATTTTTTTTTAAATGTAATGAACCAGGAAACGAGCAGACGGATCGCCTGATGGTAAGCGATTACCGCCGCCCATGGACACTCGCAACACCAGAGGAATTACACTTGTAACCCCCATGGGCCTCCTGTAACCTCACTCACTCGGCGAATCACAATGCAAGCGTTATTTTACGCCGGTTTTCTGTGAGGTCGAGGTATTTACCCGGTCGAGCCGGCCCATTCATGCCGAATCGTGGCTCTTCCACAGTTAAATTGATGCCTAACTTATTTATTATTAGATTCCTGATTTTTTACCTAGTTTTTTTTGCCGATTGTCTGAATTAATGTATGTGTAGATCGAGCGAATGCTCTACATTCAGCCTAAATGTTATATACAGCTTGATAGATTTCTTAGAGGTGTTAGGTACCTACATCTCAAAAATTTTAATTGATATAAAAATTCGTTACTTTTTAAATTTTAGGAACCCATTCGGAACTATTCATAGCGGATTCAGAGAGCTCCTCGATAAGGAAGCTGCAGCTCTCTACGGGACAAGTATCCACGTTGTGCGGCGGCGACCGCAACCCACTGGTAACAATACAACTAATCTGACTAATATGTACCTTGTTTCTGTACGATAGTCTATTCGCGGTTAGAAGCCAGTGAATAATGTGCACACATTAAAATGGCTTCATTTATTTGCCAAATGTAAACACGTCGTATGCGTCAATAGTAAATTTTGACATATTATGTACGCGTCATTCACTGTCTTCATAACGCGAATAGACTATAGAAAAACTTATAAAAGAGATGTTCAAGAAATTTATGAGGCCTGGGCCAGCCCTATGTACAGTATATGTATATATAGCTACATAATATAGTAACCGTTTCCTATTCTTTATTTTGTTTAATTTCACTTCGTTTCCATGTACATTTAAATTAACTTCGTCAAGGAGAGCAACACAAAGTAAAATAAAACATGGCGGATCAGATCAGAATTAACTAAAGAATGACATTTTGTCAATGAAATGACTTTTGACAAAGAAAGACGTATGACATTCAAGACGACGTCTCTTCGTAAAACTTCGTAATCAAAAGTCAAGTCAAAACAACTGTCATGGCCGCCCTAAAAATAGTGTTCTCGCAATAAAAAACTCTTCAAATAATCATTTTTGTACGCATGTACCCTTCTTGAAATTATTTTTTTCGTATTTTTATGATATTCCCTTATTTTTTTCCTATTTACCTATGTAGTGTACATAGAACTGGCCCAAAATCAAACATATCTTTTAAGTGTTGCGAAAATATCATAATTTACTATTACTAGGTAGGTTTTCCAGGCCTTTAAACATAAAGTAACATTATTTCTCTGCCTTTTTAGAATCTCTTCGCATTTGGTGATGTGGACGATATAGGCATGGAAGCGAAACTACAGCACCCTCTAGCGGTGGCGTACTCTGAAATTGGCAAGACATTGTTCGTCGCTGATTCCTACAACCACAAGATAAAGAAAGTCGACATCAGCACACAAAAAGTCAGCACCCTCAATCCTACAATGATAGAGACGACCGACCCGGCAAAGTTCAGCGAACCCTCCGGCCTGTCGGTCAGTCAGGACGGCCGGTACCTGTACATAGCAGACACGAACAACCACTCCATCAAAATACTCAACATAGCTAAAAACGTCTGCCAGGAATTCAAAGTGCGTCTACCCGACCCGAAGTTCGTTGAGCCCGCCAACCTCATTCTGTATAAAAACGATCTATTTGTGAATAAAAATTGCGGAAATCTCATCATTTACTTCAACGTCAGCCTCGTGACGCCGCCCTGTGGCGACGCGAAAAACGTGAAGTTCACAGCCGGCGCGCCGCAGCACTGGCAGGTCTGTATCCGCGACGACAACAACAAGGACGTCACCATAGACGACTTCGAGTTCATAGGCGGCATCCATAAGGGGACGAAGCTGCCCGGCCGAGTGGAAATGAAACTCAAAGCCCGAACGGATAAGACTCATTATCGATTGTACCTCAGCTTCCAGACGTCTCTATGCGAGGCGTCGATATGCTTCGCGCACGCGTTCACGATACGGTCCACCATTTTGGTGCGCGAGTCCGTCAAAATGGTGGAGTCTTATAAGATCACATGCAAAGTGAATCCTGTTAATCGGGCCGATTCCAAGGAATGATAAATGAGTGGGAAATATGTAGTTAAAATGTGCTTTAATCGTCCGATTTTATCCATGAAATGTCACCACCATAAGCTTTAAACTACTGGCTTCTGATAAGAAAAAAAGCGTAAATATATGTTGAGTGTAACTTACGCTAAATAAAATAAGATTAAGATGTACCTGTAAGATTAAAATATTTATGTCCAGTTGACTTTACCTGTTTAAGTTACAAAGGTGTAATATGAATTTTAGGACCTTCATATTTTTTTAAATAAATTTTTAAAAATTGTTTGTGATTTTCTTTCTGTCCTTGTATTCTGTTTAAGTAAAGTAGGTACTAGTTAATTATTATGAAATGCGTATCTAATGAGTATACCTGTACTTACGAGAACGTGTTTATGATATACAAGCGACTGGCCCCGGCTTCGCAATAGGGTATTTTCCAAGTTTTTGAAAAGTATGTCAAATTGTTCCTAATACCAAAATACATTAGCAGTTTGAACCATTCTTTGTGAATTTCTTTCTTTTCCTTGCAAATTAGCCTAAAAGTTTAAATTAATATTATAGGCGCGAAAACGCTATAATGAGTTGTCATGACGTCACATTCTTGTAACCATAGAGTATCTTGTAACATTGTAACTGTCAAGTGTCAAATTATACTGACCATGCCAAATCCCAGAATACCTACTATTTACGTTTTTAAATAAATGTTTTAAGCCTATTAAAAATGCCTTATAAATGGTGCGTAGTGCCAAAATGCACTAAAACGTCTATTAAAACACCGGGGAAAATCTTTGTGACCATACCGAAGAACACTGAAATGCGGAAAAAGTGGTTATTACTCACTGACGCATGACCATAATGATTCTGATGCTGGCTATTCTTTATGGAAATCGGGAGGCCATTAATAAAAGAAGAAGAAGTACAAGAATATGACGTCACATTCCAATCTCGTGCGTTTTTAGTCACGTGGTCAAACGTGAAAAATTCATAATTTTATTTTTGATGTTTTATAAAAATCATACATATTTTTGTGTAAAAAGTTGGTTAAATTGGTTTAAATTAATGTTTAGTGATAAAATATCAACAATCTGAAGTATATTTTCATCATAGGATAATACCCTATTGTGCAATGTAATACATCTTCTTTTAATATATAAAATTTCCATGTCACAATGTTAGTTACCGTACTCCTCCGAAACGGCTTTACCGATTTTTACCAAATTTTATATGCGTATTCAGTAGGTCTGAGAATCGACTATTATCTATTTTCCATAAACCTAAGTGGGTTGTTCACCCTTAAATTTTTTTTTTAAATTTTTGGACGAAATTTTTTGTTTTTATTTTTTTATAATGTGGCATTAAAAATACATACAACCCTAAATTTTTACTTTTTTATCACCGACCCCTATTTTTTTATAGCCATTTTAGTAATTTAATCATTTTTCATCCCGCTCAATAACTGATCAATTTTTTTTATTTTTTATTTAACTGTTTATTGCACACATAAATGATTCACAAAAATATATACAGAAAGAAAGACGACACAAAAGGTACTGCTTATCTCTAAAAGAAATTTCTTCCAGCAGCAGTCCTACGGAGAGAAATTAGATGAGAAATATCAGATAAATATCAGGTGCACAATAATATTATGGTTATAATATTATATACTATACATACTTATAGTATGGAGCTCCGTAGCCTAGTGGGTAGACCGTTTGGTTCGCACTCGAGAGAGTGCAGGTTCGAATCCCAGGTTGTGGCGTGTACCAATGAGACTTTTTCAGATCTCAAGTACATTATACGGACGCTCTAACGGTGAAGGAAAACATCGTGAGGAAACCCGCATATATAGATGGCCCCAGACGTATTGACTAGTTCATTCCTCTGGACTAGGCTGACTATGTTGTGAGAATGCCGTATGTGCTTGGGCAACCATACGACATTTCTACAGTATTTCAAGAGTGGTTACTTCACTCAGAGAATACTGTATAAATCATCCTTAATGGATGCAAAGACATACTTATACAACACAAAATAATTTATAATAATATGTCTAATTATCAAATTAAGATTTACAAAATATATAAATACTATATGTATATTTAATAATGCTATCAGGATTCAATTTGGAGGTAATGCTCTTTCAAGCGCCTTTTAAAGACAGTGATAATGGGACTGTCACGAACGGTGTGAGGTAGGGAATTCCACAATCTGACTGCATGAACAGTAAAGGAGTAGGAGAAGAAGTTGGAGCGATGGGAGGGGAGGGAAAGATTCGTCCTGACACTAGCCCTACAAGGCATGTCAGGGGGTCGCGAAAAGTTGAAACGATCTACGAGGTAAGAGGGAGACATGGGATTATAGAGGATATTGTACAGGAGCGAGAGAATTTGGGTATTTCGCCGAAGACGAATAGGGAGCCACTTCAATTTTGACCGAAAAGCTGATATATGGTCATACTTTTTAAGACCAAAAACAAAACGGATGCAGAGATTCTGCAAACGTTCTAGTTTCGTTAACAGCTCTTCGGTAATATCCAAGTAGCAGGAATCAGCATAATCAAGGATGGGAAAAATGAGAGTCTGAACTAAGAAGACTTTAGTGTACAAGGGCAAGAAGTTTTGAAGGCTCCTGAGCATGTGTAGTGAGTGGTATACCCTTCTGCTCACATCATTGATCTGAAGATTCCAGGACAGATTGCTGTCAACAATTATGCCAAGGTTTTTTGCTGAGTCAGTATACTCAATGGGAGTACCATTGTACATAACTCTGGGCACATTATGTAGTCGTTGGACCATATATTTATTACCGATAATAATAGCTTGTGATTTTTTAGGATTCACCAACAGACCAAAAGATTTAGCCCACTCTGATATGCGTTGCAGATCAGCGTTGATATCACTGACTGCGGAAATAATATCATCAATTTGTGATTGACGATAAATCTGCAGGTCGTCTGCATAAAGATGGAAGTTACATGATAATATTACTAAGGAGACTGTGTTAATAAAAATTGAGAAAAGAAGAGAAGAAAGAACACCACCCTGTGGAACGCCCGCTTCGAGATCACACCACTCTGAAGTAGCCTCATCAGAGCGGACCCGCTGCGAACGTCCCCGAAGATATGTGTTATTATAGTGTTTTTAACATAATTATAGTGTTTTAAACTTTTTAGTATAGTTTTTTTTTATAGTGTTTTTAACTTTTTATAAGGCAAAACAACGTTTGCTGGGTCAGCTAGTAATATTATAAAGCTTCCCCTTAAATCACTCGATCTATTGCTGAAAACTGCATTAAAATCCGTTGAGTAGATTAAACGAACAGACAGCGAAAGGGACTTCCCTTTTAATACTATGTAAAGATGATACTTCTTAGGGTTCCGTAATACTTGAGGAACCCTTATAGTTTCGCTCTGTCCGTCCGTCTGTCTGTCTGTCTGCGCTTATAGAAGCGCGGGCAGCCGCGCTTCTAGCGTCGGTAATTATGAATATAAATGAATGAAATTTGGTACAGTCATAGATTGTGTATAGATCTCGGATTTGGCATTATAAAATAATAATAATTTGATATTCTAGGGGTGGCTCCTCGTGTGAAGCGGGGATGAATTTTTTTTTCTCTCTTCCCCCATCGTGTGGGGTATCGTTGAATAGGTATTTTAAAAGAAGTATGAAAAGGCGAAACGAAGTTCGTGCCCACACTCTCTTATATACGGCCAACCTCGGCCACTTCGCGAGTAGTCTGGACGAGGTGTTAGACATCATAAAGGGTTAAGTATGTAAGCTACCTTGGAATAAGAATACAGTTATTAATCTGAAGGTTATACTCGAAGATTTGACAATAATAACATTTCAATTTCGTTTTGTGAATGTGCCGTAATGTTAAGTATGTGGCGAGTTTTTCTATGGTCAGACTAAAGATCAGGCTATACAAACTCGTACCTAATATAAATTATGCCGGTGAGTGAAAAATAACCATTCGGTACGAGGTACCTTCTATAATATTATGACCTCAGGAACTAATAAACCTAATAACGGAGCACGTTTTTCATGTCATATAATGAGCTTACTCTGTGTAGAGGTGGGCGCCGACCTAAAATTTGCCGGCGGCGGCGCGCCGGGGGAAATTGGTCGGCGTGGCGGCGCCGCGCCGCGGCGTAGCTGTTTTTGTAAAAAAAAAACGCAATTTTTCGCGCTGGTTCGCACCGCGGCGCTAAGTGCTAACTGGCTATCGTGCTATTGCTAGTTGCTAATGCTAAAATCCAATGCGAAATAATTTTGACTCGACGCGGGACGCGACCCGAGAGTTCACGATGCCGCGATGTTCCACGAATTAATAGGAGCGAGTGAGAAGAGAAAATACATTCAAATTCAGTCAAATTTCTGCAGTTTTTTTTTTCAAAATAAAGTTAATTGCATACGTTTAGGTTCCATTATTCAATAGTTGTTTTTCTACACTAATATTATAAAGAGAAAAACTTTGTATGTTTGTTTGTTTGTTTGTAATGAATAGGCTCAAAAAGTACTGGACCGATTTCAAAAATTATTTCACTATTCGAAAGCTACATCCATGAGTAACATAGACTAAAATTTATTTAGGAAAAAAATAGTGTTCCGTAAGATATTTAGGTTTTTCGAACACAAGGTGTAAAAAATCAACCAGAAAAGTTACTTATTTTGCGTACGCTGCCTAAACTATAAAAAATAGAACCATAAAATGTTCTTATCAATTGTAGATCTTATAAATATCTACAAAAAAGTCCGCGACACACTATACCTAACTATGTCGAGTGAGGCACAAAAAGAGGCCATTTTTTATTTAGAAGTCTTGAATTTTTTTTGGACTACATTTAAACGCGTTTATTTTACTCATGCTATTAGCCCTTATCAAAATAAAATATTTCATCACTAATTACAGTCTATGTAGATAATATTTGGTCTTTGAATGATAGTCTAAGAAAATTAGTTTCAGAATCGTCGATCTGACCGAATAATTCATGTAGTTTTGAAAGTTGCTACAGTTATTCCTAAAGGTGTCCAAATGAATATACTAAAAGCCCCCGAGGGAGGGACACGAGCCGGCGGTGGGGGAGGGGGTCTCTTTTCAAGGTTTTTACTTGTGACTCGAAAATATTTATAATATCTCTTTAGTGACTTCTACATTAATTATCTACATTAAATTTCCTATAAATTACGTCTTAAAATGTTTACTGTACGATCAATACTTTAGGAGATACAGAGTATTAAAGGTGATAAAAATAAGAAGCTAAATCGTTTTACAAATTTTAATTCTAAAAAATTAAACAAATTTTTTTGCACGAGTATGCCGACTTATCAATCAAATTATGTTTTATCTTCGTCATCTTTATCATTAACATCGATGGGGGCTCCATTAGTACAAGCTCCTAGGTAGCCGTTACAGATCATAAGACTACAAAGACTATACTTAATGCCCGCTTTTCGGCAACTGCATTTTCCAGAACAACCACTTTTACATCGGCAAAAAATTGAATCTAACAACGCGTCAGGAGCAGGAGGATCCAAGGTCGTGATTGGTTCTAAGTTTCCATCGACTCCTCGCTTCCAACCCCATATTTCAGGAGGCAGTTGGTTCCCAAGCCACTCTTGATGGAATACTCTATAAGCGTGATATTTCGCTGACCCTTTGGTAGGGAGGAGGGAAGAAAGATCCGGTTTGGGCTTGGTACAAGATTTCAGAAAAACTGTGAATCGATGTCTGTTAATCTCAGACTGAGTACAGGGCGCTCGGTATACTTCAAAAACATTTTTTCCCCGGCTTCTGATAAAACATCCGGAGTCGATGTTGGGCCATAAAATACAGTTGCTATTTCCTCTAGTAATGGCTTTTGATCAAAAATCTTGATAATTGATGTTTTGTCCTTCCTGTAAATAGGTTGTATCACACCCACTGAAACTATGCAGAAAGAGAATAGAACCACAAAATTTCTTGCTAAGACATGAAAATTAGCATGCTAATGAAATTAATGAAAAATAGCATTAATTTCCATTACTACACAGCACCCCGTGCCCTGCCCGCCCGCTCCCGGCGCCTAGCGCCCGGCACGGGCCTGTTTTTTTTGAGTCGACATCGATCGGCGCGAATTTTTGGATACTCGGCGGCGGCGGCGGCGCATGCATGGCGGCGCGGCGCCCACCTCTAACTCTGTGTTCATTAATAACGCGCTACAGAAATTCAAGATCATCCTTCAATACGCTTCACTCTTCAGTCACGATATTTTGTACGCGGTCGCTAATCGCTACTCAATATAGGATAAACTACGAGAGTACTTTACCTAAGTTGGATATGCTCACTCGTAGGTACATAATATTTAAATATTTTATACTTCACTAGATGTTGCGCGCGACTTCATACGCGCAAAAGGAAATCTCGAGGGAACAGTACATTTTTCCGCAATAAAAAGTGGCCTATGTCCTTCCCCGTGGCCTATTCTATATATATGCCAAATTTCGTCAAAATCGGTCCAGTAGTTTCGGAGCCTATTCGATGCAAACAAACAAACAAACTTTCCTCTTTATTATATTAGTAGGTATAGATAAGGCGGAGACTCGTTAATAGTGCGCTGCGTTGCAGTTTGTATCGTCGCACCGATTAATATCGTATACTACAGATAACTAACCACACCTGCGTCAAAGAATATATATTACTAACGTACCTGCGTTGCGTCGACGCAAGACATAACAATGCATAATAATGCAAGAGGGCGCAGCGCACCACACACCCTCCCTCTTCGTCTGACTCTGCTGTTCGTCGTTCCATTGAAACGTTGTGTTCGACCCAAAACATTAATGGGGCATGTCATCTATTAAAAAACGATGCAGAGACAAAGCAACGCATTAATGGAGCCTCGCACTATTTGGCTGAGGCCGTCACCATACAATGCAAACGGCATGCGTTAATCGCATTAATTAGGCCTCGTCCATAGGTATACCTACACTGTCTTGTGTCTATAATTCGCGTTAAGTATGAAGTGCTTGCATTTTTTAAGCGTCATTGGTCAATTTCGACATTTGCGCTAATGATTCACTTTAGACAGTAATCCTTGTAAGCCCTCTGATCTGGACCCCAAAAAAAAGAATAAGATCACTCTGCTTAATTATGTAGTTCGAAGACAATATTATTATTTACTAAAAATTTCAAATGTATGTTATTAGGAATGGAAAAAATTCTATCCGATATACATTATGCAAGATTTGTTACGAAATCAGAATAATCCGAATTATGTTAAGCTGAATTCCTGCATAGCTAATAGTTAAGTCAGTCATCAAAATGTCAACAAGGCAGATTGGTATGGTGTTTGGACTATTCAATCTGCCTTGTTTAGTAAAAATTGGATCAGATGATCCAATTTTTTATGGAATAAGATCGAATAACAACAGCTCCGGATCTACGATTTTTCGAACTGGGGCAAAAACTTGATAGTGGCGCCCCCTCCTTTCAGTGTTTGATAAAAATTGTTAAAATTGACAAATTACTAGTAGGTAGCATTTTTGTGACCATTGGTGAAAATAGTAATCCTCTAATTTTAAGCTTTTTATTATCTACTAGCTGTCCCGGCGAACTTCGTACCGCCGTAGGATTAAATTTGTTTACGTACTGACAGCAGCTCCACCTACCGAATCTAATTGCAAATCTAAACCATTTTCGAATCCACTTGAACACACACAAAAAATCATTAAAATCTGTCCCATATAATTTTCCCGGTTTTTGCCAAAAAATTTACTGATGTTTCGTTCCTATTGGTCGCAGTCAAATGTTATATATAGCTTAAAGCCTTCCTCGACAGATGGACTATCCAACACAAAAATAATTTTTCAATTCGATTTAGCAGTTCCTGAGATCAGCGCGTTTAAACAAACAACGGAAACCCTCAAATATGAAACATTTTCCCCGTTTTTTCCACATTTTCCACTGATTCTTCGCTCCTATTGGTCGTAGCGTTAACCTAAAGCCTTTCCTCGATAAATGGACTATCCAACATAAAAATAATTTTTTAATTCGAACCAGTAGTTTCTGAGATTAGCGCGTTCAAACAAAAATCATTAATATTACTGTAAAAAAAATTAGTATAAAAACGTATTTAAGAGAATCCGAAGGTTCTTCTAGGTCCGGTTTGGACCTGGCAGCCCTAGGCCGAAGCGGCAAAGAGGCGAAGGCCAGCTCAATCATTACAGCTTTAAAGATCCTAAAACAAAACAATTGCGCGGCGAACGCGTGCTGCTGCAATTAGACGGAGTCGTCAGTCGTGTAATACGACGAGGACTTTTAATGCATCTTAAAATGGAGCCGACGTGGATTGCTTTTGCAAAAATATATCTTAATGGTAGAAAATCCAAAATGCGTGCTTTATGTGCATAAAACGAAACTTTCTACTATCCGCTACCGGATTATGCATTTTAACGGTTAACGTTTTAGAAAATAATATCGTTTATTTGCGTTGTAAGTGTAACAGTAAAATAATAAGGCAGCAGTAGAAAAAGCTTACGTCGGAGTTGTGTTGACATTGAAATTAATTGATTTATTTATGGTTAGCTAAGGGAAGAAAATTATCAGATTCACGCATGTTTGTTTACGTTTCAAGTCTGCAGCTTTCCGCGTCGCGTCGCGCAATCGTGATCGCGCAAATCAAAGAAAATATTCAAACCTCATACAAAAAAAAAAAAAAACTATAATAGACTGTAATGAAGTGGTTGCCAATAACTTCACTTTGAAACATACTAATTTCATGACACCAAAAGCCTAACTTCACTTTGAATCATTGACTCTGGGTCAATTTTCTACCAACTCCTTTCAAACTGTTCATAATCTTCATTATTCATCTTTAAAGTACCTACGTCATCCGGGTGATATGGTTTGGGTGGGTTCTGTACATTTGAGGAGAATGGACACGACACGTCTCACGAGTCATATAAATGTAGAGAAAACATCTCATTAGTATATGGTTGGATACTCAAAGCGTTAGTAAAATTATTATACATCCACAGCCCGTCATCGAATAACGTAACCTACACCACCACTTATCGTTTATCGTGTCCACGATAAATAAGGGTAGGTAAATTCTAATTTCAAGTCTAATCTATTCTTACCTGACGGCGAATTCAAAAGGAAGGGTGATTTTAGCAGTCTATTGAATGTATGCATGTATGATTGTTCCACCGTGACGCCTAAACTACTGGTTCGATTTAAAAAATGAGGTGTCAATAGATTCGTCATAATGGCCCGGGTAACATGATATTATATAATTTACGTAGTCGGGTTTTAGTTTTTTATAAAATGATAGTTCAGAATGAATTTTGAGTGCATGTCTGATCATACTTGATTTCTGTGTCTTGTGCAACAGCAACACGTTACACGCTGTAGCTGCTGGCTGCCGTCCACTTCGATATTGGCCGGGTCAGTGTTCTGTGAAGGTGAGCGGTGACGCGTCGTATGACTATGCTAATTCACTAGTTGTATTCCACAAAGTCGGCAGTCGCAGGATACTAATTAGTTGATATTCAAGCACATGAATAATTAAAAAACTAAATACTAACGGTATCAGGTTTTTATCTTT
Source organism: Glaucopsyche alexis (assembly GCA_905404095.1). Taxonomy (NCBI): domain Eukaryota; kingdom Metazoa; phylum Arthropoda; class Insecta; order Lepidoptera; family Lycaenidae; genus Glaucopsyche; species Glaucopsyche alexis. The sequence goes on along the minus strand of FR990043.1, from coordinate 7,522,256 downwards.
TACCTTTAATAAAAAGATAAATGGTGTTAAATTATGCAAGGACAAGCGTAGTATATGGAACCTAGACCTGTTTAACCTCTTCGAAATAGGTACACATAATTTAAGAATACTAAATACTTAGTCAATAATCTATCAAGCCACTCAGCCAATTTAGAAAACGAGTGTCTAGGTATAAAAAGTAACTGTACCTAAGTAATTGACTGATGAAAATTTACTTCAGTTATGTACCCTAAAGTCATTACATTCAAAACATTTAAACGAGCATGTGGCAAATAAGGCATATTGGGTCATTTGATAATTTCTACTAGGTAGGTACTAGAACAATTGTAGTTTAACATACCAATTACCATCGAATACTTAACAAAAAACTGATATGAACAAAAAAAACTTGGCAGGTTTTGCAAGTTGGCAGGGCTACCCATCAAGCCCAATAGGGGCAGGCAGAAGTCGCTGAACGCCATCATTGTTTTAAATACATCAATATTTACGTGATAGCTGTACAAGTCTTTCTCGGAAATCTCGCGGAGTGACGACACACGTGAAATCCTGTCACATGGTTAATCTCGTTTTAAGTGGCCACAAGGTCGAAAAATCCAGGTTAAGTTTGGAATGCCCCCTATTGCCAAATAAATATAGATTGATTGCGCCTTACGTTCATATCAGAAGGGTTATGTATTTGGTCACTTTATGTACAACACAATAACTGTAGTCACGAGTACTAAAAGGGATATATATATATATATATATATATATATATATATATATATATATATATATATATATATATATATATATCACCGTAAAATTGTAAAAACCGTTAGATTCTAATATAACAAGTGAAATTGTAAAATGTTTATAGACTTCCGACGTGAATATTCTGCCTATAATTTGACACATTATTTTTAACCCCCCACGCAAAAAGAGGGGTGTTATAAGTTTGACGTGTCTGTCTGTCTGTCTGTCTGTCTGTCTGTCTGTCTGTCTGTGGCATCATAGCTCCCGAATTGATGAAGCGATTTCAATTTAGTTTCTTTTGTATTAAAGGTGACTTACATGCGAGTGTTCTTCGACATGTTTGATGAAAATCGGTTGAGCCGTTTAAAAGTTGTGGGGGGTGAAAGCGGGGAAGAATAACCGAATGTGCAAATATACTCGTGTAAGGTCTCAAATGAAAGCGCACTGAAAGAGAATATTGATGACTTAATCGAGAGTGTTCGTAACTTCGTTTGATGAGAAAATTGGTGGTCCCACCACCAGATCAGCCGTTTGAAGATGATCAGCTCTTTTTTAGTTGATGAGGGTATCTGACTAACTTTCCAATGTCCGATCGATTCAAAATTTGGTACTGTGTTACTTCAACGATATTCAAAGAACATGGTAAAGTAACCATGACCTGATCAGCTGTTTGAAGATGATCAGCTCTTTTCTATTTGATGAGGGGATCTGACTAACTTTCTTATGTCCGATCGATTCGAAATTTGGTACCGTGTTACTTCAACGAAATTTAAAGAACATGGTAAGGTAACCATGACCTGATTAGCCGTTTGAAGATCATCTTTTCTTTATTAGTTGATGAGGGGATCTGACTATCGTCCACATGTCCTATCGATTCGAAATTTGGTACCATGTTACTTCAATGATGTTGAAAGTATGTTTTCTATTTGATGAGGGGATCTGACTAACTTTCTTATGTCCGATCGATTCGAAATTTGGTACCGTGTTACTTCAACGAAATTTAAAGAACATGGTAAGGTAACCATTATTTATACCTACTTTAAAAAGGATAAAATAAAAGTAAAATTAAAAATGTTAAAAACCCCCCGACACAAAAAATAAACTCTAAAAAATAATAAATAATATTTTAAACCTATTATAATTATATTATCACATATAATATTATGTACCTAAGTTGAAATAATTTTATTTTCCAATCGTCGCCTCGTCGGGGGACCGCTAAAGTTTATAAAGTATTTTTACAACAACAGCTAATTAATTATTACGAATTACATTTAGGTATGGGCAAATTTTTTCGGAGTAAATTCTTTTGTTCAATCTGCGACTATACCTGTTTTTTTCACATAGCGGTCCCCCGACGAGACGACGATTGGAAAATAAAATTATTTCAACTTACATAATATTATATGTGATAATATAATTATAATAGGTTTAAAATATTATTAATTATTTTTTAGAGTTTATTTTTTGTGTCGGGGGGTTTTTAAAATTTTTAATTTTTTGTTAGATTATAAATATATAGTTTTGAATCTTTCGACATATTTTTACAATCTCGTTAGTTATTTTACAATCTAACGGTTTTTACAATTTTACGGTGACGTATACATAAAATGTATCACGTAAATTTTTGTGTAGGTATTTTTTACCCGACTGCGGCTAAACCAAAAGGAAGGGTAATTGATTTTGGCATTCCATGTATGTATGCAATATGCATAGGTATATGTATGTTTCTTCCGCCGTAGCGCCTAAACTACGGGTCAGATTTTAATAAATGAGGCGTCAAATATTCGTAACTAGCTGTCCCGACAAACGTTGTTTTTCCTTAACTATGAACCGAAATTTCTCACCGTTTAAACCTTCCCTGAACTCATACGATTATTTTAAGATCAAAGTTAGCCAAATCGGTCCAACCGTTCTCGAGTTTTAGCGAGACTAACGAACAGCAATTCACTTTTATATATACGAAGATTATTATATATCGGTTAACATAGGCGATAATTACGTAGTCGGCTTTAAAAAATTGTAGTATTTTCGGAAGGACTAAGGCAAAGAATATATATATTACTAACGTAACTAAGGTATATTTCAAGAGTTCTAATTTCTCTGAAAATATTTCGTCGGACTTGCAAACCTATCTACGGGTGAGAATCATTGTAGGTAATGTTGCAAAATGTCGTTTGAATATTATCTCTTAGTATTCATCGCTCCACGAGACCGTCCTCGATTCCTCCTTTAGGAAATAGAAGTGAGGACTCAAGAGGTATGAGGCAAGTCACGCGTTCGGCGTTCTCCACACGTCATCTAAGTGCACTATTATCTGAGAAATTCCCCTTTTGTTCATTATCCCTATTATCTTTGACATTTGGTGTAATTACTACGTTCCTATAAACTCATATGTTACTGCTATATATTCATACTAATGACATACCATTGAGAAATTAATAGCACTTGCAATACACGCGTTATCTAAGAGTCAGTTCATACCATGACGCGACGCGACGCGCTGCGTTTTAAGATACCTAGCGATTCAAAATTGAACTCTATTAATACATAAGAAGATAAACGTTTTGACTAGACCACGCAAGTGTATGTACTTCGCGTGTAACTTTGCGTGTAAAAGAGGAGTAAAAATTACTTTATTCAGCGCCATTTCCTCTCGAATATTCTAGGTGCCAAACGTCAAACGAAAAACTAAAAAACGCGTAAGGGTCCATCCACATATTACGTCACACCTGATGGGGGAGGGGGGGGGTCATGCAAAGTGTGACAGTACATGTTAAATACAGGTACAGGGATACTAAAAAGCGTGACATGGGGGGGTAGGGGTTCAAAAAGTCGAAATTTTGTGTGACGTAATATGTGGATGGCCCCTAAGGGTGGGGCGCGGCGAAGGCCTTTGAATCGTTTACTCGGGGACGGGGAGTTATCATCACTAAATCGCTCTTGTGACGTCACAGCAGGTAGAAAACTAATGGCACGCTCGGTTCGGTACAGACGATAAGACTTGCGTTATTTAGTCAATAGATGTCTGTGGTGCCGGAGCCGTGCTAGATAGCTCGGTGATGCTCGAAATGTAGCAACGCGTCTGTCGAGCTGACCCTTAATTACAATGAAAGTCTTGTAGTAGGGGATTCCAAATATGTATGTTTATTGAGTAGGGAGCAAACAAGCAATAAAAACCGGCCAAGTGCGACCCGAACGAAGGGTTCCGTACAGAACGGCGAAAAGTCACGGTTGGTGTGTAGGAGCCGCAGTTAAAATTTAAACATTTATTTATTGTTTTTAGTATTTTTTGTTATATAGATATTAGCGGCAACTGGAATATATAATCTGTGAAAATTTCAAATGTCTAGATGTCACGATTCATGAGATACAGCCTGGTGAGAGACAGACGGACGGGCAGCGGAACGGAACGTACGAGTACGGAACCCTAAAAGGGATATCTAGATAGAAAGCGCCGTATACACCCACAACAAGAGAGAAGTTACAACCCACTTTCCTTCCCGAAATTTCCTTTTTTAACCGAACCGAATGATTACTTAATGTGGGTTTTCCACTATAGATTTGCTTACCTAATAACAACCCAAAAAATATTATCTGACCAAAGTTTATACCTTATAACAGGTGTCATAAATCATAATATTCAGTGGGCGTTCATTTGAAATGGAGTTATAGGAAATTTCTATATTTTGCGAATATTTTGGGTCGATTTGTAATAAACTATAGTAAACCCAATTTCACAGTGATGAGTGCAGTCAGGGCCGTCTAGCGGCTATTTACCCTGTAATGTTGCATAATAGTTGAGCACAAGGTCTACATCCTTTAGCGGTGTATCCTCCTTCTGAAATTAACATACAATCCTTTTGTACCGTATCGCATTGTTATCGCTGGTCCTAGTGTTGTGATATTTGGTACCAAAATGTCGATATATTAGGTATCATTTAAAATTAAATACCGCTACTATCGAAAATATCTATTTTGAGTAAACATAAAATGAAAGTATTTTCAATTATTTACATATGATAGGATATTAAGTTGCCATGTAGGTACCCTTTTGAGCAGTTTTATAAAAAATATTTATCTCTAACCACAAAAAGACGAGAGACCTTCAGTGAATAAATCAAATTAACTATTAAATTATAAATTTTGTTTATTTAAATTTGTCTAACAAGATTTGTAGATGTCACCGTAAATTGTAAAAACCGTTAGATTGTAAAATAACTAACGAGATTGTATAAAAATATGTCGAAAGAATAATAACTATATATTTATATGTAACAAAAAAATATTATAGGCAGCATATTCGCGTCCGAAGTCTATCAACATTTTACAATTTCACTAGTTATTTTACAATCTAACAGTTTTACGGCGACATAGACGAAATTGAAACTAAGTCTGTATTTAACCTCACCATAAGGCTCACGTCACTATGTCTTAAATTAGGTATGCTGTATAGTAGCTGTACTGTCATCGGTGTGAATTTCTGTTAGCACATTGTCCTTACTTAATATTATTAAAATCTAGATTTTAGATAAGGCCCTATTGTTTTTTATTACTCTATTGAAAGAACTTGTGTTTATGCGAATCGCATGTGTTGCGAAATCCCATAGAATAAAGTAATTATTTTATACAAAAAATATAAATCGACTTCCGAAGCAGAAACAATAACATGCATAAAAATGCACTAAAAAGTATTAAATAATTAGTTTTCTAGAAGTAGTTTCTCCATTCAGCTAAAATTTAACTATTTCTCTAATCAATTTTATAAATTTGAAGTCGGTACCAACTACTAGCCAACTAGAAGTTAGAACGTGAGTCATCTAATACTATATATACCTACTATAATAATCTACACTAATCTACACTAATATTATAAAGAGGAAAACTTTGTTTGTATGTTTGTTTGTTTGTTCGTTTGTAATGAATAGGCTCAAAAAGTACTGGACCGATTTCAAAAATTCTTTCACCATTCGAAAGCTACATTATCCACGAGTAACATAGGCTATATTTTATTTTGGAAAAAAATAGGGTTCCGTAAAATATTTGGGTTTTTCGGACACAAGGTGTAAAAAATCAACCAGAAAAGTTACTTATTTTGCGTACGCTGCCTAAACTATAAAAGATAGAACCATAAAATGTTCTAATTAATTGTAGATCTTATAAATATCTACAAAAAAGTCCACGACACACTATACCTATCTATGTCCAGTGAGGCACAACAACCATTTTTTTATTTAGAAATCTTGATTTTTTTTTGGACTACATTTAAACGCGTTTATTTTACTCATGCTGTTAATCCTTATCAAAATAAATTATTTCCTCACTAAGTACAGTTTATGTAGATAATATTTGGTCTTTGAATAATTGAAATTGGACGTGTGGTTTTGAAGTTATGGCGAAATTAAAATATTACGATTTCTGCTGCACGGCCCGTTGCGAAGTGGGCGTCACCAATGCGGGGGTGCGCGTGCAGGGGGAGTTTAGATCTATGGTATTTCATACGATAAAAAACCCCGACACAAAAAAGAAACTCTAAAAAATAATAAATAATATTTTAAACCTATTGTAATTATATTATCACATATACCTAATATTATGTAAGTTGAACTATTTTTATTTTCCAATCGTCGCCTCGTCGGGGGACCGCTAAAGTTTATAAAGTATTTTTACAACAACAGCTAATTAATTATTACGAATTACATTTAGGTATGAGCAAATTTTTTTCGGAGTAAATTCTTTTGTTCATTCTGCGACTACACCTGTTTTTTTCACATAGCGGTCCCCCGACGAGACGACGATTGGAAAATAAAATTATTTCAACTTACATAATATTATATGTGATAATATAATTACAATAGGTTTAAAATATTATTTATTATTTTTTAGAGTTTCTTTTTTGTGTCGGGGTTTTTTAAAATTTTTAATTTTACTTTTATTTTATCCTTTTTAAAGTAGGTATAAATAATGGTTACCTTACCATATACATACTTTCAACATCGTTGAAGTAACATGGTACCAAATTTCGAATCGATAGGACATGTGGACGATAGTCAGATCCCCTCATCAACTAATAAAGAAAAGATGATCTTCAAACGGCTAATCAGATCATGGTTACCTTACCATGTTCTTTAAATTTCGTTGAAGTAACACGGTACCAAACTTCGAATCGATCGGACATAAGAAAGTTAGTCAGATCCCCTCATCAACTAGAAAAGAGCTGATCATCTTCAAACGGCTGATCAGGTCATGGTTACTTTACCATGTTCTTTGAATATCGTTGAAGTAACACAGTACCAAATTTTGAATCGATCGGACATTGGAAAGTTAGTCAGATCCCCTCATCAACTAGGAAAGAGCTGATCATCTTCAAACGGCTGATCTGATGGTGGGACCACCAATTTTCTCATCAAACGAAGCTACGAACACTCTCGATTAAGTCATCAATATTCTCTTTCAGTGCGCTTTCATTTGAGACCTTACACGAGTATATTTGCACATTCGGTTTTTCTTCCCCGCTTTCACCCCCCACAACTTTTAAACGGCTCAACCGATTTTCATCAAACATGTCTAAGAACACTCGCATGTAAGTCACCTTTAATACAAAAGAAACTAAATTGAAATCGCTTCATCCGTTCGGGAGCTATGATGCCACAGACAGACAGACAGACACACCCACAGACAGACAGACAGACAGACAGACAGACCGACAGACAGACAGACCGACAGACAGACAGACAGACACGTCAAACTTATAACACCCCTCTTTTTGCGTCGGGGGTTAAAAAGTATACCCACCTACTTATTTCATTGAGTTTTAGTAGGTACCTATATTAATTTGTTTCTGTTTGTTTTGACTAGATTTCGACGGTTTTGTTAGAGGTTCAAAGACATTCTTTAGTATTAGTATCAGTATTGTACCCGTGCGAAGCTGGGGCGGGTCGCTAGTATATAATAAAGTGGAAAGGTTTGTTTGTTTGCATCGAATAGGCTCCGAAACTACTGGACTGAATTTGATGAAATTTGGCACATATATAGAGTAGACCAAGGGGAACGACATAGGCTACTTTTTTATTGCGGCAAAACGCGAGACATTTTTAGCGCGCACGAAATCGCGGGCAACATTTGGTATAAAATATATTAATAATAATAATAATATCTATGGACGCTTCACACCACGTCAGTCTGGCCCCGTGGTAAGTATCCGAAGAACTTGTGTTACGGGTACAGACAACGGAAATATATTTAATAATTTTTATGCTATACTTATATTTAAGATTTTTATTATATTATACACATATTTAATACACATCCATGACCCAGGAACACAGAAAACTTTTTTGTTCCCTGGCGGGATTCGAACCCGCGACCTCCGGCTAAAGCGCCACTGCGTTCTCCACTGAGCCACGGGGGGTCGTCGTATTAATAATTGTTTGTGAGAGGATGTAGTGTGTTTAAATTAATATATTATTCTTAGTTCGAGGATTTCTGCTATTACTTAGAACTCCTTTTTGGAGGTTACAAATGCGCGGAACCCGTATGACATGCTGAACTTTGTGGCAGAAGCCCAATTTGTGCTTTTATATAATTATAAGCTTTTTAATTTCTACTTGCCCAATAGAAATAGATTGACGTGATGTATATTACATGTATATTCTATTGTATATTATAATATATATTGTTGATTAATTTTAATTTGAATAGGGAATCTTAATAGAAGGCGGGTCTGGGCCTTACTACATGTTCTTTTCCTTGCATTTTCTGAGCACATTTACTATGGTAATGTATATATTTTTTTTACATTATCAGAAAGAATAGATTTCAAAGAACAAAAAGCCCATCGACTTTTTAAAAAAAGCTGATATTTTTACGCGAGAATTTTTCGTTTATTTCGAAAATTAGGTTTAATTTTTCGATATTAAGTCTAAATAAGGTAAATAAATTTAAAAAATACAGTGTATTTGGGACATAAAAAGGTAAGTTTTCACCGAATTTCGTGAAAAAATATGTTTCTGTAAAATAAAAAAAATAAAAAATCAAAAACTTGTTTATTTGAATTTTTCACATATATTTTTTTTATGTAATTTTTTTTTTAAAGTTGTAGATCTTTTAAAGTTGTAGACCTACAACTTTCCCATTTGACTTTTTTCCTTGTAGTTTTACCGGAAATCGAGATAAACCGTTATCTGCCCTTAAAAACTCACCCCCTTCACTTCCCGAACTCAAATTGCCGGTACATTATTTTTCCTTTTATTTTTGTTACATTATCTTCCTTTTCCAATGGGTTTCATCCTACTTTTAATTTATTTTACAAAAGTAAAGTAGTAAAATAAATTAAAGACCATTTTCAAAGGTAAAAGCCCTAGTCTAATATGGAAATAAAACTTTTTGAATTTAAATTGGAATTTAAAAGCCGTTCCTACTGGTATTAACAAAAATCTATTTTCCACTGACATTATTGGCAACATATGGCTATTGTTCTTATTACATTAGTATGATTTTCAAGCACTTCTGACCTACTTAAATAAATTGGACGTACCAAAATATAATATATTGCTATTGCTTGTATCAGTTACTACCATAGATACCTAAGATATTTCGAGACCACGTGTACGATAACCTCAGTAAAACCGTTGAACACGATCAAGACTAGTCGCCCCATTAGCGTGTAAAGTATCAAGTCGGCATGACGAGCCGGAGATCCGCTAGCTACATCCGTCTGTTCCTAGTACAATCTATTGTTATACACGAATCATTATGGCTATAGTCATTAATGACATCAAAATGAGAATAAATGTCAAGGGTAGGGCGACACGCACTCTTATTAAAATTATAGCCTTAATTAGTTTTGGTATATTAGTGTATAATTTTTGGAAATGTTTTGTAAAAAATGTACTCACAGACGATTGCCGCCCAGAGACCAAAAATGAAATTCATAAAGACCTGGCAGAAATGACAAAAGGCTGGCACTTTCAAACTAGCCTTAATTCCTTGCCTACTACCCTGGTCTCCGTGATTACCGAGTTGGTAGACTTAGCTTTTCTAGCAAGAGGGGGGTTTGCTCTTCGCTAAACAATTATTGCTTTCAGTTCAAAACGAAGAAAAATAAATAAGAAAGCATATACAGCTAAAATTCAAGCAATTCGGTCTTTACCGTTATTTTTATTAATTTACTTAAAAGATTATGATAAAATCAAATTGAGACTTTTCCTTATTATTTAATTTTCAATATATAAAGTGAGAGAACTTATAAATATTTTTTTTTGCTAACTAGGATTGAGTTAAGGTAGTTGAGAACACGTGAATGTTAAAATATGACTCTCGATAATAATATGCATAAACTAAAATTATATTACCTTAAAAACTTTAATATATTGTATCAAAGAAATAAATATCAAGTGGTCACAATCTTAATACATTGACTTTAACATTAATTCTACTAATTAGTAAATAAGATGGTCGCTACGAAATTCGTAGCCGGCCTACGGCGTAGTAATTGACTACATTTTACTTTTTTCAATTAATATTATCAGCGGAACCATTTTCATAAAGTTTGTTGGTCTATCAAAGTAATGATTTTTATATTGTTGCAAAGATCATCTTTAACATAATTTTCATTACAGCTATAAAGAGAAGTGTTTCGCAAAGCCACGTATAGCCTAGACAATATGAGATCAGACATAATTATCAACCTGTCAATACTAGACATTAATTGTTTCATTACCAATGTGAAGTCGATACCCATGACTTGTTACGTTCACTTCCGAAGACACGACCGGAGCGTCCTCATACGATAAGTGCACCGCGACTTCCGACCCGCCTCACATTATACTTAAGGCTCAATTCACACCGAAACCAAACGATAGGCAACATGACGCTGCATTTTTAAGATAGCTACTCAAAATTGAATTTTATTCATAACATAAGAAGATACAATTCTCTTGTAAGAGTTAAAATGTCATGTTTTACCGCGCTGCACAGCTTATTTGCAGTGTATGTATTGTATGTCTTTAGTTTGTAGTGAATAAAGTTAAATTTTTATAGTTAATTTAATAGCTATCTTAAAAATTAAGCGTCGCATAGCATCGTATTGTGAACTGACCCTAACTTAAACTGCTTAATGATTAAAATGAGTAAAGATTTTTTATATTTAATCAGAGACTATACAAATAATCACTTTTGCTCTCTTAGGACAAAATACAATAAAAACTCCCCACACTGATTTCGGTGACAGTGGCCGGTTTCATTGAAACCAGGCCAGTAACGCAGGAGTTATATTATAATGCCCAAGTGTGTGCACAGTACACAAGAACACTCTCTCTTCCTTTACTGTCGTAACCCAGTGGGACGGATAACCGACACGACTGGCGAGAGATCAGGCGCAGGTCCGACTTTTTACATGCCCATCCGACGTATGGATCATCTTTCTTGTCAGACAATCAGGTGATCAAACTGCATTGTCCTTACCAAACTTGGAAACAACATTTTTTGTTGTTCCATTGCGGAAATCGAACCCACGACCTCCGAGTCGAGTTCGAAGCTCTAGAACACGGAATTTCAAATTAGGTATGGCAAAAACTTTATGACACACTTTATTGTTCTAATAAGATAATATTGAAAACAAATTAAAATAAAAAAAAAAAAAAACAAAAGAAAAAAAGCATTAAGATTCTTTTAATGTTCCATTAAACGTTTCAATTATTTTACACAGTCAAATTATTTGATTGTTTATATTTTTAATGTTTATCTCATAAGGCACTTAACTTTTTAATTTCGCATATTACGTGAAGGATTTACGCGAAACAATGAGGTGATATTTAAAACGCTTTAATAAACCTTGAGACTTAAGTTAGTACAACTTAGTACTATTGTCCGCCATGATATATCTTAATCCTTGGTAGTGTTTAGATGTAATAAACTCATTTTACAAATTACTACTATTCTACTGCATAATTTTAAATGTGAAAGTTTGTGAAGATGGATGGATCCATCCATCCGGATGTTTGTTACCCTTAACGACTTCCACGAAAAATACTAACGGTTTTTGATGAAATTTGATATTGTAGTGATTTAGGCTCAGGATTAAAATATAGGCTATATTTATCCCGAAAAAGTACAGTGGAGCCGGGGGCAAAAACTAGTAAACTATATAGTTTACGTCTATATAGACGACCTAAAAAATTTCGCAGGGATGAGGTTGCGCGAATGTCCGGTCGTGCTCGAAAACTACGGGAGTACTGGACAAAGGTCATCTGCAATCAGCAGCAATCGTAGTTTGCTGATCACCTGATTGTTTGACAAGGAAGATGATTCATGCGTCGGATGAGCATGTAAAACGTCGGACCTGCGCCTTATCTCTCGTCAGTCGTGTCGGTTATCCGTCCCACTGGATAAGAAGAGTAAAAGGAAGATAGAGTGCTCTTGGTACTGAGCACACACTTGGGCACTATAAAGTTACTCCCGCATAACTGGCCTGGTTTTCAATGAAACCGTCCACCGTCACCGAGATCGGTGGGGAGTTATTATTAGTCTTACTGCTGAAATTTTCTTCAACATCTGCATATTAGGTACAGAGCATTATATTTTATACGTTCTAAATACGCTAGAAACAATTAATCTACTTCTTAAATAATACTAATGATGATTACATTTTCCAATAGCCATTAAACGAGACTATACATGATACAAATGTTCTAGATATAGAGATGAGCAGTCGACCTCCGTTTGCCTCCGTGCTGATATTGACCAGTCATAATAAAACGTTATATTGATGCTTTGATTTAATTAAACTTTAATACGATTACTAGGTACTCACTCACTAGGTAGTACTGTTACCTATTAAAAGCTAGTACTTGGTATAAGGTATATGATTATATATTATAAATCAGACTCGTCTATCGCGCTATATCCGTTTACTTAAGAATATTTAGTCATAATGTGATTACTTATTAGAACTTACGAGGTAAATCGATGAATGTATTGAAGCGTTCTTACTTATTTTTATTACTTACTAGACATTGCCCGCGACTTCATGCACGCAAAAGTTAATTTCGCAGAAACCGTGTATTTTCTCGCGATAAAAAGTAGCATATGTCCTTCCCCGTGGTCTACTCTACATCTGTGCCAAATTTCATCAAAATCGGTCCGGTAGTTTCGGAGCCTATTCAAATTTCAATGCAAACAAACAAACAAACTTTGCCTCTTTATTATATTAGGGTAGATATATTATTAGTATAGAAAAGACTTAAGTACCCATACGAAATAGACTTAATCGGCTAAGTAACTTGTTTGTTGCAAAGCTAAGACAGCTAAAATGTAGAGTCCGGTACGATTTTATTTCTTTGATTATTTCTGTAACACAATTCTATAGTTATATGTTTTTTTTAACTCCTAATATTATATCCTGTCAGGTATCTCGAATTAAATTGTTCATCTCGTAGAATATTTACAATTTATTTTCTTTTGTTGCTGTTGTCGTTGCGGGCGCCTTTATCTTTCGGTTGAGCAGACGTGACCACAATTTTAATGTTCTTATTCTTTCTATGTTCGTCTTCTCTCGGCAAAAGTTCCAAGTTGGTAACTACTATTTTGCCACATTTCTTGGCGGTTAAAAATTAAATTCTTCTTCTAAAATCTTCACTAGCTTTTGCTAGCAGCTTCGCTCGCTTTAAAGTTTGTGTTATGATACCTTGAATTTTGAATCTTGGAATAGCTCGTCGGGTTTGATGAGCTGTTTAAAAATAGAGATTAGATATATTATACTGATATAGCTTAGTAGGTGCATTCTTAATTTAGTTATATAAAATAACAATAAAGATAATGCATAAGTAAATAAAATATTTTAATTAAAATCTTAAGCACAATATTTTTGTACTAAGCGATTAAGACAGAATATAATTAATGGAGTTATCATGTAAGTGCTAATAATTTAATTGTTTGTAAAGGTTAGTGTTTGTCATTACCTGTTAGCGTCTAGTATAGTAATTGAGAAAAGAATTTCGCATATTACCAAAGGTTGTAACTCGTACTTAAACCAATTAACACGTTCAGGTTTTGATGCTTAGACGCATGGACCATAATGATAGTGAATGTTTTGGTAGGAAATGTTTGTTTTCTATTCACTATATAGTATGTTTCGACTCAATTCTAAGAGATTTCTATAGCAGATAATAGATTTAATTTATTTTATCGACAAAACCTTTTTGGGGGTCGCATCTTGTTTTGGAAAAACTAATTAAATCCTATAGAAATGAATTGCTAATTTTCTATGTTATATAACCTCTACATAGAGTTCAAATTCGGCTGCTTAGACTTATTATTAACTAGATGTTTCCCGTGACTTCGTGCGCGCCAAAGTTAATTTCGCAGAAACCGAACTACGTCCTTCCGCGTGGTCTACTCTATATCTGTGCCAAATTTCATTAAAATCAGTTCAGTAGTTTCGGAGCCTATTCAATGCAAACAAACACACTTTTTCTCTTTATTGTATCAGGTATAGTATAGAATTATAGATAATTTACGTGAGCCCTATAAGTTCTGTACGTAGAGAGGTAGCAGGTACAATACTTATCTATATACTAATCATAATAAACGTTTAATAAAGTAAATAGCTTATCTAAGAGCTCCAGGCTATGCTAAACTAGACGTCTCAAGCAGACAGAGTGTCAGGTGGAGCGGTGGAGCAATCATCTGTCATTATCCAGAACCAAATTATGACGTAACGTATAGACAACGTTCAGAAGCTTATTAATGTTAATTCGTTGAAGCAAAACCGAAATTGTAGCTTTATGCTTTTTATATGAAAGGTTTTTACTCCCCGTAATGAATGTAGGTGGTTTGTTTCACGTTTGTTTGTTTGCAAAAGCTTACTTGATTCATGTTTTTCCGAGGCAGGTAGGTAAAGTTTGTATTATGTTATGTGACTAAAATCCATGAATGCTATCCATAGACTACAGTGAAAAATATTTTGAATTACTTTCAAAATATTGTAATTATTGTTATAATCTTATTTACGACCTAATACCAACCAACTATTATTTCATAGAATAAACTCTACGATAGTGGTTAGAGGCGAGATATTTTTGATATATACATAGATGAGCATACGGATATATCAAAAAGCTTTAATATATGAAGATTGATGATAATAATTATGTAAATTGGCAAGTAGAACCGGTGTATTTGGATGGTGCAGACGTTAAAGAGACTTAATAAAATTTTGCAAGTTATAATGAGCAATCGAAAACATTTTGAGATTAATTATTTATTTTGCAGGAATACAGCATTTTTCTGAGATAAAAAGTTTATCCTTGGATATAAGCTTTATTAGGCTTTCCGGGGTCCCTTAATGAATTCCTCCTTTAAAGATGTACGGCGATCCCACCTCTGTCATCCCCGCTACTGGCAGTATATAAGCCTGCGCCGAAACGAACCGCGCGCTATTACAACAGTGCCTCTGTGATTTTTTCCAGTGCTTAACTATATTACATAAGGTAAGTTATGTTACTATTTACAGGAACTGTAAGGTCAAGGGAACGATTACTTCCTTTTGTTATGTCATTAATTTGTAGATCACTTGAATCTGGATTTTTGTTTTAGTAAATTTTCGTTTTTTTTATAACTATTTAAAGCTTATTAATTTAATATGTGTGCAAAATGTTACTGGCCGTCAGTAATCCGAATGTGTGGATGTGTATGTATGTCAAGCCGCGGTTGCAACAGAAATTATTATCGCAAGCCCTTTGACATGTGCCGCTACTGTACAAAACCTTCTTAACCTACTCTAAAACATTTTATTTGTTCATTGTATTTTAAACGTTGCTGTTATTTGTGAGAAAATTAGCGATTACTCGAGAACTTGATTGTTCAACATAACAATTGCTTAGGCTTACTCTTAAACAATTGCTAAATGAGATAAAAGTTAGATAATAATTAGTTACAGTAATTAACATCATATGCGTATATTTCTGTGATTCTGCTCTACACTGATGAAAATAATTGCTTGTATCACACAATATTTTATTTTTATTTTTAAAAACTTTAATTAAAATTAAGAAACTAAATTATGTAGAAAATACAAAATTTAATTAAATATTCATATTTGACCTCATAGTAGTCAAGTGTCCTAGATACAATGTTTACTTCTTTTGCTGTTAAAATTGGGTTATCATAAGTTCGTAAATTCTCGTAGCGTTGTTCGTCATTACGCACCATTATATATTAAATGACAAGGATAAATGGAGAAAGCTCGGACAGTAGCTCGTAGCAATATTTACAATATCGGGAAAGTTGCAACACGTCGATAAGTTAGGTAGACCTTCATTTAAAGAAACAACATACGACGTAGATATAAATATCGTAAGTAGACTTGTTGATTATTGTTGACTTACTGCAGCTTGAAATATGTGACCTCTATGGCTCAGCGGTTGAGCGCGTCAGTGTAGTGCTAAAGGAACAAAAAGTTTCTAAAAATCTTAAATATATGTATAGGATAAAATTATTAAATATACTTCCGTTGTCTGGTACCCGTAACATAAGTCTTTGAGAACTTACCACGAGACCAGATTGATGTGGTGAGTAAGCGTACATAGATATTATTATTAAAAAAGTAAGTTGTAGATCTTTCACAAAATTACTTTTAAGTATATAACCTAATGATTTAGTAGCATTTGACTGTAGTTAGATAAATTAACAATGTGTGTCAAAATATTAGAACAGAAAAAATAGGTAGTCGCACGATACTGGACACCGGCACATTAAAATACCTATCTTACAAAAATCATCTAGTTTTCATACATTGGCGAGGTAACGCGTGACGACATTCACCACACTGATAGACCCGACTCAGTAATACTCCATCGTGCTTGAACTGTGTAATTTGATAAGTAATTTGAGTAAGCCTTATCTGCACATCAAAGTCAAGTTTCATAATGTATCAACTATCAAGGTCAACACTTGAACTTTCGAATATAAGTATTAAGTACCTAATTGTACTCCTCAGTAGAATAACATTACATTAGGTAATTTTAATTTTACTGTTTACTGAGATCTTGTTGCATATAATATTTCAAATGAAGGTAAATAATAAAAAACTTTATTATTTTGATTAAGTTTACTTTAAAATATACATAACACAGGTAAAATAAAGAATAGATAGCTAGGCAGTTGAAAATTTTACAGATTATGTATTTTTGCTGCTGCTGTAACTACAAAAACAAAATTCAAGTTTTTTATCATTTTGTACGAAACCCATAGTGCACGATTCCAACTCGCACTTGACCGGTTTTAATTATTATAACATTATAATTATAAGTTTTGTTCAAGACAACGCTCGAAGAAAATGTCAAGACAGCGGACAGACAGCTATAAATCATCGTCATTATTATTATTACGAAATCAATTATTCATTTATTAAAATTTATTATAATTTTATGATGACAGATGTTCATTATAATTACTAGTTTGGCTATAATTTTATAAATAAACATAACTAACATTAGTCAACCTTAGCCTCTCCACTCTTATTTTATTCAAATTAAATCTGATAGGCGGTCACGCTATCACCAAGTCTTTAGCGGTCGTACACTGTTTAATCTTCTCGAAGCATTTTGCGGCTTTTTCGTGCCCCCATATTTTCGTTTGTAATAAAGCTAGAGGTCTGAATTTATGTCGCGGAGTTTAATTTAATTATAATTATTACTCTATACTCAATTATTGAAATTAAAATTTATATCAAATCAAATCATTTATTCACGTGAATGTGGTTTTACAATGTTAGTTTGCAATAACTGATGAAATTACTTGCACATCCTAATCATATAAAATAATATTGTCAAAACCTAGATCATGCTCGACCTTTCAATTACTACCTTCGTAACAATGGTCTCACTCATTTAGTTTAAAATCAATAAACTTTGTAACCGAAAGTAAAATAAAATCTCCATCATGGTTTTCGCCTATCAGCTGCAACTTTTCTGTTTCCGAAAGACTTTTTCATGCGATATTTTTAGATATTAAATTTGCATAAAAATATAAAGTAACCTCAGTATATATATTTAAAATACACTGCCCTATATTTTATGTAAATTACATAAAAATTTCTTAACGCGAAGCTTAAATGTCGAAACCTGTTCTGTTCTTGTATACTAAACGTCCGCGGCGGCGCGGCGTCACGACACACGACGTGACGAGACAATAGGCTGGGGAATTGTTTATTACATCAATTACATTACACATAAAAGTTCAGAAATTGAGTGTGTAACATATACAGTGATAAAAATCTTCTATTAGACTTTAATCCCCTATTTTTACCCGACTAGGGCGAAGCCAAAAGGAAGGGTAATGATTTTGGCAGTATGCGTATGTACGTATGTTTTTTCCACCGTAGCGCATAAACTACTGGTCTGATTTTAGTAAATGAGGTGTCAATAGATTCGTAATAGTAGCTCGGATAACATAGACTATAAAAATTGTAGTTATTGTGATTTAAAAACAAATACGCAGATTTCAGATTTGTAATTTATAACGATGTTACTTGCCAAATTTCATAGATCTAGGTCAACGGTACCCTTAAATAATAAATGTATGTAAGGTAAATTTTAATTTCCCTTAAGAGTCGAAATATGCATTTTTGCGGCATAGATTTTTTTGCTGTGTATCTTTTAACGTTATGCGTCATGAAGGTATTTTAAAGACGTTTCATGTCAAAACTCTAAGCTACCTACAACTGTTGTCTAATCATCTCTACAACCATCATTATCCCTATCGTAAAGATAGTAGATAACATGTTACAATTTCATTCGCATTTATTGAAAATGTACTCGTATTGTTCCCATTTCTCTATCCATTCTCAAGAACTTTCGCAAATAATAGAACATAATTTGTAATAGAACAAAACAAAATCAGCTTCTATATTTGGCCATAATTTCATAAGCCAGTTTTGTTATGTTTTAAAAGCCATTAATCTATACGGCGCTGGATGTTTTGCGTGCAGTTGCGATACAATTGAGGCCATCGATCACAAGAACTTAGGCACGTTTCGTTGATCATTTCACACATGAGTTGCACGAAACCGGGCAAAAACGTCTCCCACGAGCGGGGCACAATGGCGGGGCAATGGGCACATAATGGGGGCCTCGCGGGGCCTCGTGACACGCGAAGGGCAATGCGTTATGTTTGCGGTTTGTATGTTTTTGTCAATTTACTACTCTATACTACTACATGCTAGCACTACTACATACTACTTATGTTTGTGTATAGGTGCATGTTTGTGTAGTTTTAGGCTAAAAATCTAAAGTATACGTCAGGTTTGGTCTCGGTTTACTGATAAACTGTCACCTCGATTAACCGCCATCCTCAGGCGGCAATAACCAGGTAGTTTTGTAGGTAACTAGGTAGGTAAATAATCTTTGAATATTTTTAGTAGGTAGTTTTTAACTTTATCACAGTAGAGTAGAGCAAAATACATGAAGATTTAACAAAATATTCATAATATTAATGAATCCTGGCGTCGTTAGATCTCTGTTGTAAGGCGTTTCGTAAGGCGGCCGCTGCGGCGCGGGGCGGCTGCGCTTGCGCAACGGTTCAAGGACGCCGCATTATTCCGTACCGCGGTTATACCCGAACTACTCATTTTGTTATTATCCAAAGGTCAATGGCGCTAATGTAATTACACCAACGTCACATGTCTAATCTGTTATTCTATGAGAAATTGAACAATATGTCTAGATTGACCCTATGTCATGTTTTTTAACGACTTGACTATTATTTTTGAAGGTAATACTAATCCAGCACTAATATTATATAAAATATAATGTAAATTCTTA
This sequence comes from Glaucopsyche alexis, assembly GCA_905404095.1. Taxonomy (NCBI): domain Eukaryota; kingdom Metazoa; phylum Arthropoda; class Insecta; order Lepidoptera; family Lycaenidae; genus Glaucopsyche; species Glaucopsyche alexis. The sequence continues at coordinate 7,502,700 of FR990043.1, read as the reverse complement.
AGTCACAAATTCAGTAAATGTTTTGATACTTGTATTAATTGTGCATGGAATATTCGAGTCAGCGCGTTGATGTCTTTTTCAGGCAAGCTCGAAGCTACGCTGGTATTTGGACACGCGTCAAACCTTTTTATGATTTCTTTATAATGCAGTACACATAATAGAAACTACCTATAAATGACTATTTATTTACCTACTTTCGGTATTTTTTCGTTGATTAAGAAAATGTGAGCTACAAAATAAAATACAAACTTTTATACCAAGTGACTCTGTGTGACAAAATTTACGAGTTTAAGATTAAGTATAACAATATAGTCGTAGTTAAACACGGTTTATGTCGATGAGTTTGTCACATCTCCGTCAAATGTCAGCAGGGACAATGTTAGCCTTTCGCAACAGACGCGTACCGTGTACTAGTAACTAACAAAATACTGATTCTCTCAAGCAAAAACTTAATTGCGAGGTTGCGAGTGTTAAGACTAATATTGAAAAGTTTTAGAATACTTATCTATACAAGAGGTAAGTACCTGTATTCAAGATTTTTTTGAAATTCCCTAAAAAAGTTAAATAGTAATTTAATTTTTAGATTCTTTCGAGTAACGATCTCGGTGGACAACAATAGCTGGGCGGAATTCCTAGCCTATTATATAAAAGAATTGTATTGTTCCTTCCGTTTGTGTGTCATATGTAGGTCGCGACATTCTTATGTTATACTTAGATTTTGCGAGGTTGAATAGAAATGTTATTCCAAAGAATCCTATCAATTTCCGTTACCTTTTGTGGATCCTTATGCAAATCCCTGCCTATTATACAGGCTAGGGCTTCGCTATGAAGGAGAGCCTTTGCCACTGCAGAATACTAATGTTAAATAATCAATAATCTTCAAATTTATCGACTCTACGATCGATAGTTGATCACAACAATCGTAACTCATAGTTTTGTGCGAAAGGTGCAGATCCTGCCCCGCCGATCCGCATATTGCAAAACACATTGATGGTATCTCCACCGAGCCAATCGTTACCCTAAAATGTTGTACAGTCAAGGCGTTATTAATGTATAGACACAAATACTAACATGACATAATATACTATATGGCAATAGTTTATAAGAAATTGTTTTGTTTGTTATATCACTGCAAACACTTATTTCATAAAATGCACAATAATTGTAAATTTGAAAGTTTGTGAGGATAGACGAACATTTGTGACTCCTTCAAGCTAAAACTACTGAACGGATTTTGTACCTTGTACTTACACATCCATAACTTTTTGGCACTTTCATTTGTTGTGATTTGTAAATGTTTGTTTATATATGTCACTGTAAAATTGTAAAAACCGTTAGATTGTAATAAAACTAGTAAAATTGTAAAATGTTGATAGACTTCCGACGCGAATATGCTGCCTATAATTTAACATATTATTTTTCGTTAGATTATAAATATATAGTTTTTAATCTTTTGCCATATTTTTACAACCTCGTTAGTTATTTTACAATCTAACGGTTTTTACAATTTTACGGTGACATATATACAGTTTACGTATGTTGATGTATATTGTTGAATAGCGTTGTTACTGTTCGTATAAACACTTTACAGCCTACAATAACTTTGTTAATAATAGCTCAGATATGCACGATAAACAAGCAAATTAAAATATTTTCGCTTCATAATTATTATAAATACACATATTACAACTATTTAATCGTATTAATTACTATTTATAAACATATAATTAATATACCTACATCATAACCATCGGTTAGATAATAATTATTAAATTTATTTATTAAAATTTGAACATTACTGATTGTTAAATACTTATAATTGATGTGCATAATTTACTTTTATATTAAAAGGACATGGGGAATTTAATGTGAAACCATGGCGACCAAAGATAAAATAAGGCTAGATGTAAGCGTAATAACACTTGGATTACAACGGCATACATAGCATAAGTGGGGTAGTACTGTGATATTTTAATTATTTTTAACAAATAGTCATATAAAATATGATTAAAAATTTATTGATTATCTCTACTTCTCCATGGACCTAATTAAAATAATTACGGGTACTGAAAATTGAATGAAAATTGTACAATCTAATAGTATATTGTATATAGTAGTGCCTATTCAATGAAAACAAACAAATCTTCATCTTTATGCTATTATTAGCTTTTGACCGCGGCTCCTTCCGCGTAAGTGTGTACATTATCACACGGAAACTGTTTATTTTTCTGCGATAAAAAATAGCCTATGTCCTTTCTCATAGTCTACTCTATATATGTGCCAAATTTTATAATGATCGGTTAAATAGTTTTTACGTGAAAGCAATTTATGCTTTCACGTAAAAACTCCCCCGTAGTCCTTCCCCGTAGTCTAATCTATATATGAGCTTAATTTCATCATGAACGGTTAAGTAGTTTTTACATGAAAGAGTAACAAAACAAACAAACTCACATTCACGTTTATAATATAAGTAAGGATATTATTAGTATAGATATATTATTATCTTAGAGCCTTAACAGTGCACGAAGCTGAGTTCGTGAGCATTGTAGACTCAGACTGACCTCGGCGCTTGCGAAACATCCGCTGTGGTTACTCTTCGCACTAATTTGCAATAGACAAACACCGAGCGCTATGGTTAGGAAACGTGAATCTAAGGCCTTTCTTATCGTTTTGATCCCTTAGGCAAGTTTTACAAGCCTATTTTAATACATGCTAGATATATGCAATTGGGATCAAGCGGGTCATGCATATACTTACTACGCCGTAGAACTGGATGCCGTAGAATCTACGGGATGCCACAATATTCCTACGATTAAAGCATACATGAAATTCTGCAAATTAATTAAAATGCAATTAGCACTTTGTCACAGTCATTCATGATTGCCGCTGCGTTGAAACAAAAAAAAAAGTAGTACTTATTTTATTCTGTTTTTTTAGCAAGTATTTTTGTTAAAGCAGTAACAGAAATACATCATCTGTGAATTTTTTAACTGTCTAGCTAACACGGAGATACAGCCTGGTAGCAGACGGACAGACAGACAGGGTCCCGTTTTTACCCTTTGGGAACCCTAAAAAGTACCGAATTTACATCTGTTTATGCCATTTTTGGCATACTGACGTATCATACGTGGCAATTAACGCCATTGATGGTTGCAATTTTATTTACAGTTGAAAACCGTCGCGATGTTACGTTTGACGTGAGTGTGCCCATATGTAACTAGGATACCATTTCGTATTCTAGCTTCATATACGGCACGTCTGGATAATGTTTTTACTACATAATTAAAACGAGTAGTTATGCTAATTCAGTCTTCCTACTGTCCCATTATGTTACATACTAGCGTATGATGTAATGTAATTAATGATTCGCGTAAACATCACTTGTAAACAGCGGCCCGCTCATTGACTTTAAAATGAACATTCCACATGAGACGACGATCAATATTCAGGGTCAGGATGATCTAGGTCGCGTAGTGACCATGGGCCGGAGCATTTGGTCGTGATAAGCTCCACATTATGTTAAGGTTATAAAAAGATAACAACCTTTCTAGGTTATCATTATAATTACTAGCCGTAGTTGCGGTCGCTGCCATTATCTCTTCAGTGTCGTAGCTTTTAAAGCTACAATTAACATTTGATTGTACGCATAAAATTGAGCTATTGAGCCCGACACTGATTGCCTAGCATGTGACTTTATAGGAATTATTTCGTACAAATCATCTGTTGCACAAAACCTGTCTTAACACTTTGGGAATTAGTTGTTCCATGTAAAAATATGTTTCATGGAGCTCAGGTTCTATTGAACTAAATTGTATTTCATTTAAAATATAAAGCATCAATCGCGGATCTGTGTACGATCTGAATAATTATGCCATACAATCGATACTCGACAGGTTGTTAAGGTGGGCGCGACCTACAACTGATACGGATTATGTAAGACGATTAGACGAGACCAAAACTAGTTTAAATAACAATACAGACCGGTCACAAATCACAATTCATATCGTAAATTTAAAATAATATAAAAATACATCCGCATACAGATTTAATAAACAAAATTAGATGCAATCAAGTTTTTAAGTAAAAAAATAATAATTTACATAGTAAACTAAAAACAACTTCAATGCGAATAACTCGGTTTTGACTTTTGACCCATAGTAAAGGAAAATCAAGAGGATTTAACCTTTTCCTTAATTGTTAACTAATATCAATATGAAAAACTTTTAGTGACGTCCACTCTGACCTAGCAAACGTAATAAGAACAGATAGGCCGTTAATTTCTATAATAATGTCGCATAGGTTTCAAGATACTTTAGGTACTACCAACAAAATTAAATATGTGTGCTAGTCCTGTGTAATTTGAAGAAATTTCATACCCAATTACACCGAAATGGCAGCGAAGCTGCCAGCAGCTTATCTGTGTGTAGTGGCCATCGGCGGCCATGAGCGGCGGCAGTTGTCTCAAGCGAAACTGTGTTTATAGTAATGAAGATAAAGTTTAAAATTATATGACAGCTATGCTGCTGGCCGCTTCGCTTCCATTTCGGTGTGAATCGGCCCTTAAGCTAACAATTATACGCTTAGGTAATTACATCACTTTTAAAGCGAAACGTGTCAAGGTACTACCAGGCGACTTCTTTACATTCCGCTTAACGACAGCCACCTGTTTCCGGGTGATGTGCACGGCAATTTCATCCGTATTCCTAGGCCGAGTAGACCATATTAGCGTACTGCGTACATCACGTGTGTACATATTCGCAATGTGTTTTTACTCATCGACTTTTATAGAAGTTCCAATCATTTAATTGTGTTGACGAGGTCCTCATTATGAATACATTATGACGTCATCGATATTAATCAAGCACGCACATACATCATCACACATACTTTTGTCATCTCCAATCGGACAACTTGTACCCTTAGGTACTATGTACTTGCTTAGCTTAATTCCTATCTGGTGTCCCACGACACCACACGGCCTTTTTCCCATTTCATTTTCTTGAATGATTTACTGAACACTGTCTTTTTGAACACGGTCCTTGTACCTGTATACGTACAGGTACCAGGACCGTGTTCATACGAGTATGTACTAGATGCAAAATTTTAAGAATAAGAATTTATTGTTAAACCTAAGAAATGGTAGCCTTTGATAAAAACATAAGAAGGTTTTGGGTAGTGTCGAAAGCATTGATCGAACAATGTAGGAAGTATTGGACTCACAAGTCACAAGACGTACCTATTAGGTAGCAGGCAAACCTCAGAATATGAGAGTGATCCTATGTCATTGGTTATTTAATTTTTTGATGTCCAACATAGTATTGAAACTTTTATATTTTTATGCCATCATTAAAATTTTGGATATCTTACACCTTTTTGATATACCTAGGCTAAAGTTATATATTATTGATCTATTATTTTGTAGTGAGTATTAAAGATGCTCGATGGAAACAATTACTTAATACTTAAATACTTAATACTTTTGTACAATCACTACGCACTGAGCCAATATTTATTTAATATTTTACGCATAACATTTGTACATGATTGTTACCGAACAATTTATTCACATAGTTTATCAATTGCAAAATCACTCTGATGACAAGTTGGGCAATCGCAATTTGTGTCATTAGTACTTCATCTTGCTTCGTCAAAGCTGTTTCAAATACATCGGTCATCCGTATTCGATAAGTCAAATGATCAGACAAACAGATTACGCTACATATCATTAAAAGTAACAAAATGTCAACCTGAACTTAAGGTCGCGTAGATATTGTAGGCAATATTATGTGCCTGAAATGCTGATATTAAAAGTAAAGTAGGTACTTATAATATCAGCATTTCAGCCTGCAGGTTGACATTTTAAGGCTTAGAAACAGCAGCAAAAGAAAATTTAGGTACATAGCTTTGAGTCGTCATACATAACGATAAATTCTTCACTTTAGACCACATAAGTTTTTATCAAGAATACTACTCGACCACAAACGACCTCTGTGGCTTAGTGGTTAGCGCATTGGCGCTCAAGCTGGAGTTCGCGGGTTCGAATCCCGCCAGGGAACAAAGTTTTCTGTGTTCCTGGATCATGGTTGTGTATTAAATATGTGTATAATACGATACAACTCTTAATAAAAGTATAGTAGTGTTTTTGTACCTAAATCTGACTATGAAGTTGTTAAGACTAAGGCTGGAACTATATGCTCCGAACATTTATATTATTCTATTTCACCTCTATTGCTGGTATTGCTTTTACTTCTGGAGTCTCAGCAACTGCAGGCTCGGGTGGAGCTACTTTGGTTAGCTTGGACGGCTCTTTTGGTGGAGCCCAGTCTGGTATAATCTTGTCATGGACCCTCCATGTGCCGTAGATATTGGACAGATGTTTTTTAAACCCTACATATTCTAGTACATCCTTGCCAAGGATCTCGCTGCCATGGGGAAGACGGCCGAAGCGATCATACAGTGCCAATTGCTGTCGAGTGTGAAAACGACCGGTCGCCTGTCCAAAAATATTCTCCTTGCTGATAACATCAGTACACCTCTCAGAACACCTCTCATGGACGACTCGTGGCGGCTCCAGTGAGTCCAAAAACTTCCAAGTCTTGGAGAAGGAGTTGTGTCTAAACTCTGGGTAGGCTTTTTCTGTAACATATGTTCTTAACGCGTGTTTATCATCATTCGCTAAAGAATGCTCTCAAGAACTCTGCGCTTTTATATGAGAGTTCGATACTCGAAACTTCTATTTTCAACTCTATTTTATTAGCGCAGAGTTCTATTTTCAATGCTCAGAAATCTGAATTTTGACCGGCGTTCCGGAATCCGGAGCATGTAATCCCAGCCTTATGTCTTGACCACTGGGCCGGTCTGTTACCGGTCACATTGTCACCGGTTGTGACACACACTTTACGCTTGTTAATAAATTGGGTCGTTGTTTCGTGCACCGCCCGCGGCGGCGTCTTCAGGGCTTACGCAACACCCGGCCGCCGGCTCCGCTTGACACATGTCCAGACGGCTTGCGGCTGACACCATGTAACCATATCGATTACCGTTAAACCGATATCGAGAGATAAATTGATCTCCATAGTCCATAATTAGCTTGTAGATTGTAAATGATGCACACATTGACGTAGGATAAGTATGAGGATTATAAACGAAATTATTTCAATATTACCAAAGAAATGGCCGTACAAAATATATCGTTCAACTAACCAGACAATCAGGCTATCCGTTATAGAGCTAGCGCCCACCGTCGAAAAAGGAGCTCATCGAGAACAAGCATTGGACCACTGTAGATCGCTAGGGGCCTTATAGCTTGATATAAAACCGCCAGTCTGGCGGTTCTAAAGCTGGCAGATTTTTTTTTATTCACCAAAATGTGTGAAGATTTTTTGAGTAAAAAAAGCTCATAAGGAACAAGAAAACTGTTGCTATACACGGCTGCGCGCCAACTAGAAACCGATAAAAATGCAAGTCTGGCAGTCCTACTCTTGACCAGTTTCCAGCCAGACCGCCCTGAACGTGTAAGATTTTTGAGTAAAAATAGCTCATAGAGAACAAGGTCAAGTTATATGTCAATCTGTTCGTCTCCTAATCCTCTTTTGAAAATCGTCGGTCTGGCATGTTCAAACCTGGCCAAAACTCAGCCAGACCGGGATGAAGCTACCTCCTGCGATGTTTACTAATAGGTAAATAATGAGTAATTTGCATTTAATGAAGCGTGATTTTAATAGATTTGTATGTATTCTTTCCGAATTTAAAATTTGCTACCCCATATTACCACTGGATCCGCCATCTTGAAAAAATGGCGATAACTTTCAATATTTTGGCTATATCTCTTTACAGACATACTTTACGATAAAATATGTTCCACGAATATGAACTATATACAATTTTCTACAATTTATTTTATGAGCATTTTTGTGTCAAATTGATAGTTTTAGCGCTGCAGAGACTAAGAGTGAAATTTTATTTGTGTTGGTGATATTTTTTCTGATTCAGTATATTTTACTTTTTATGCCCTTTTAGATGATACCCATATCGCGAAGTTTATAAATAATTATAAAGACCGCCAATTTAGGACGGCGGTTATTTCGAATTCACAATCATTTTAAATATACCAAATTTTAGTAGCAATGGCGCAAAGGGCGGTCTGGTTGGAAACTGGTCAAGAGTAGGACTGCCAGACTTACATTTTTATCGGTTTCTAGTTGGCGCGCAGCCGTGTATAACAACAGTTTTCTTGTTCCTTATGAGCTTTTTTTACTCAAAAAATCTTCACACATTTTGGTGAATAAAAAAAAATCTGCCAGGTTTAGGACCGCCAGACCGGTGGTTTTATATCAAGCTTTAAGGCCCCTAGCGATCTGCAGTGGTCCAATGCTTGTTCTCGATGAGCTCCTTTTTCGACGGTGGGCGCTAGCTCTATTAAAACAGAATGCCTGGTGCTGGCGTTGCTAAATACGTAGGTAGGTACGTCAGTATTTACCATACCAGCTATAATACTTGATCATTCCCCTACTTGTGTATAATGTCGTTTAGATGAGTCCAGCCAGACAGGTAATCAGACTCATTCATCAAAGCCAAATTGCAGATGTCTAGATGCGTTGATAAAACACACTTATCGATAAGTTACCTAGCCAAAACATAGGAACTTCACCGTTCTCCTACTTTTTAACGATGTGAACAAGGCATTTAGATAGGTGATTATAAGATGATGCACACAATATACACAAGGACTTAATTAGCAATTTCAACACCGAACGTGGGTTATAAAAGTCATTCGTGTCGGCGCCGTCCTCTTCGTCTGCAAATTCTAGTGTATTAAATATCTATTAACCCTTTGGCATTTACATGATCAGTATTTTTTAAAGAATATCTTATGGTGTTGCATCATAGTAGGAATCGTACACCGGTACAATAGGCAATCGGACTATTTTTTTTATTGCATAAATGAATAGTACTCTTAAATATGAGTAACTTCTCAGAAGAAACCGTATATCAAAAGGCAATATTTTCAAAGGTACAGCGATTTGTATGAAAAATTTCGCGAGCCTCCTAAAAACGCTCCATACTAAAGTCGACCTACAAATGACGTCACTTGTAGGTTATAGTATATGAAGTAGTACATGAAGTATATGGCCGCCGGAATATATTTGTAAATATCTCCCATATTTGTGCGTTTAAGTTCATACTTATCATAATGAATGTTTTTGTATATGATGTGAGTAAACTAATGATTTAGGTTTTGTTTACCAATTTCGCAAAAAAAAAAACTGGTACTTTTTAAATGTATTTAATTAGTAAACTACATATAAAATAATATATTTTTTTTACATTTACCAAGTAGTAATGCCTCAATATTTCTGAATATGTTAACGAAACTACATATTTCATATGTTGTCCGATCCCCTATTGTCAACATTTTTGTTCTATTACGCTAGGATAATATTATGCACAATCAACTTAACTATTCAATCAGTCTCTCGGAAAATCTTTTCAGTTTTATTAAACGTCAATTACTGTAGTTACTTAAGATTAATCACTACGCAGACTCAGACAAATAAAAAAAAAACTGTCCAAGTGCGGGTCGGAATCGCGCACCAAGGGTTCTGTACAATTCTGTAGTGATTTTGTTTCAGCTTAAAGGTATTATAGACCTGAGTATTTGATATGAATTCCAATTTAATATCTCTACTCTACGCGTTCATGAGGAAGGGGGTAGTAGGTAAGTTTAAAATTAATAAAAATATTTTTATTATATGATGTAACAAAAAATTTACGGTTTTCGCGATTTTTCCTTTATCTGTGCTATATGAAGTTGTTTCGTATCAAATCTCAAGATTCCGAGTTCACGGGAAGTACCCCGTAGTTTAGAGTTTTTGAGGAAATTTACCGCATAAACGGCTGTATCTTTTGATTGCGTTGGCTTAGAAGTTTCATTTTTTCACAGCTCCAAGGGACAGTAGACTTGAGTATTTGATATTAATTCCAGCTTGATACCTCCACGAGTTCCTGAGAAAAAGGGTCTTGATAGACAGACAGACAGACGGACGGGCCACAAAGTGATCCTATAAGGGTTCCGTTTTTTCCTTTCGAGGCACGGAACCCTAAAAATGAAGACAGAGCTTTGTCAAACAAAAACTGAGGCTGGTTTTTTATGTAGTGCGCATGTGGCTATGCACTATATTATACATAAAATACCGCTCACCGCGACAGCTCGCATACTAGGTAAGGCGTAGTTTCTTTACATGAGTGTGCGTGACACACAGCGAGGCATAGTTTAGACGGCCTCACTGTGTGGTTCGCAGAAGTCTGTCTTTACTTTTTTATTTGGTATGAGTGCGCCGAACTATTTCTGAAAAGCTTTCAGTAGGTCGGATAGGTTTACATTGATTTTCAGTAGGTAAAATTGTTATTATGTAAGTTACAAAGTAAATTTAACGACCTCTGTGGCTCAGTGGTTAGCGCGTTGGCGCACAAGCCGGAGGTCGCAGGTTCGAATCTAAATATGGAACCAGATTGACATGGTGTGAAAGCGTCCATAGATATTATTATGATTATTATAAATTAACTTGTATTGAGGGATCTTAATAATCTTCAGGTATCATGATTTTATGTGTCCCCAAAGCGACATAGTACCTAAATATCTACAACGAATCCTCTCATACGGCATACCTTATTAGGTACACAGTTACACACCAATAATTGGTGTGTAATAAAATTGCATAATTAGGAGATAATAATAATTTTTGTGCGTTAAATTATATAGTCGTATCAAGTTGAGTTTGCCCTTTGCTTGTTTACTGGCATTAACGAAATTAAGTAATTGTAAGTATTACGATACAATATAAGATATCACAAATGGCCGAGGTAATCAAACTCTGCTGTTTAGCTCTGATTTTATTTGAATTAATCTACAGTGGGATTTAAGCATGTATTTCAAATGTAGGCAAAAAAATAATATAAAATAATAATAAAAAACTCATGTCTTAAAACAACCAAACAAATTATTTAGTACATTGCTAGTAATAAATTGCGATATCTAATTAAAGCTTAAAAAGGAGTTTTCGCAATTCATCCCCCACGGAGGTGCATAGTACAGTAAACAAAAATATGAAAATAATTAAATGTAATATTTTATTAAATAAATGACATTCAAATTAGTAGCATCATATCGCCCTACATTTTGATCTGAACCATAATATCTGAACGGAGCATAGGTACACTACCGTGGCGGCGCGTCACTTTCTCGTTTCGTCATAAAATAATAATTACTTTGTTGTTGCAGATGCAGGCTTGTCTGTTGCTGGCAAGCGCAGCGGTGCTGGCGGCGCTGGCGACCGCGCAGAAGCCCGGCCGGTTCCTCTCCCTCCCGGTACCTTCCAAGTGCGCCAACAGTGAGTTTGTGAATAGTTTATTAACTTGATTAACTTTCAAAGCCCACCATGGGCTATAACAGATTTTATATTGGATGATATTGGAAAGAACGTAGCTACGCTAGTCGCTAACTCGTATACTACGGCCGCTGTATCTTGACGGGTCTGAACATAGGCTCTGCGAACTTTAGCGCATGTACAACTCGTGAAGAAAACTGTTATTGTATTATTTTTATATACCTATGTACTAATACAATTTCCCTAATACAGTTGACCAATTAGTACAAATAAAATAAATACGAAAACACTTAGAAACAGTTATTGCGCGACCTTCTGCGCGAAGTTCACACTCGCCAAGATACATCGGCCGTATTGTATCTGTAGCCCAAACAGGAACAATTCCTTGAGGGCTAGACAAGATGCAATAAATAATATCGACGGCGAACTTCGTGAATAAAAAATGTATGGGATTGACATAAGCGTGCGTTAAATGACATATTCAGTCGTATCGTTAAAAAAATTGGTAGCCAAGCAGCCACTTTGAACGAATACGCTAACGATGCACTCATATAACGAATTGCTCTAACGCGTTTCTCCATACAATGCCTAGACAAGCGGCCGTAAGTGACATTTAGCAGATCGTGATCTTTATCTTTATCGACCTAACGATAAAGACATCCAGGAAGCTACCTTTATCGCCTCAACGAACAATATGGCGGATTTTTATTGATCAGCTGTTATATGTAAATAATAATGATTTGCCTAAAGGGTCTATACAAAGCCTTCTGCTAGTAGTCTATATTGCATAATGTCAAAAGAAATCAATCTAAAGTATTCAATAAATCACAATTATTGTCAATACCTAATATTTAATTCATTGTATTCAAGTATAATTCTACACTTTGTTAAAATATAAATTTCTTAATTTGTAGCTTACTTGCAGTTTGTAGCCTTTACACGCTACTATACCAGCTGAAAGCAATCTTTAGGTGTACCTATAGTAGGTACCTACCTAAATTATAGTAGGTAACAAATGGAGTTCTTAAAAAACTTGCTTAGAAATAAAGATTTCTATTTAGTAGATAAAATTTATAAGTTTTTCAATGTAATCATATTTTATTGTATTGTATATATCGATGCTCAACACCTTCGCCTTATAAATGGTATGTAAGCACACAAACACCTCATAATAGTTTTGAAATATTTGCTATTATAAACAGTCAAGTAGTGTTAACCAATTAAATACATAATTTTAATCTCTATAGTATATTTGTGACTAAATAATTGAAATATTCTTTGCAATTTTAAAGAACTATAACTTTAAAGGAAGTGTTATTAGCTGGAGGTACTATTGCCAGAAAAAACCTAACAGTTACTACATATTGTATACAAAATATTACAAGCGGCCATAACACTTTGAATTTGTTATAGGCATTGTCTTGCTAGAATTATTCATTCATTCTAATTTAAGAGCTTCGCTCTTGTCGGTGGAGCTTTAGCCTGATACGACACAATTATTTTACTTTTTTAACTAAGTTTTAGTAAGAAAATAAACTTAAAATGTAAAAAATACTTTTATTTCTTGCAAAGGAATTACATAAGTCATGGCTATAGCCAATAATAACATTATACAATTTAAAAATCAACACAGTTAATAATTATTATTATTTACATGCACTAGTTTGAGCCTGTCACAGAATGAATACAAATTAACTTAGGTTGGTAGCGGTTAGTAGCGGTCTGAACATAGGCTCTGCGAACTGAAAAGAAAACTGTTATTGTATTATTTTTATATACCTATGTACTAATAAAATTCCCTAATACAGTTGACCAATTAGTACAAATAAAATAAATACGAAAACACTTAGAAACAGATATTGCGCAACCTTCTGCGCAAAGTTCAGACTCGCCAAGATACATCGGCCGTATTGTACATTATGAAGATTTTATATCACTATGGTTAAACTACTTAACGAACAACATTATTGTATACCTACAATTCCTACAAATTATAAAGATTTAAAACACATTTTACTTATGTTATATTATGTATAAGGTAATGGTAATGTTTTAGTAGTCAAAAATCCTACTAATATTATAAATATAAAAGTATGTGAGTATGGATGGTGGAATGGTTATTACTCTTTCACACTAAAAAGTTTAGGCTCTGGATTAAAATGCTACTTTTTAGACGACGTGAGGCACGCTTTGTTTCATTTCCTTGAAATCTTCGGTAGAACACGTCCGTCGGCTAGAACTCCTCCACCTCGAAGGTCGGTAGAAGATGCGTCGGTACTCTCACCGCAAAGAAACTGAAGTTGACGTTGTAGCGAGACTCCAGACGCTTGACCCTAAAAGTGAAAGACGTCTTCTTTAGGATGTACTTAGTCCACAACGTCCTCAACCTTCATGGACCAGTGCAGATGGAGGTGGACTAGGCTCTACTCGAGTTCGCTGGGCGCGGTGCTGCTTCGCGGCGAGCTTCCTCGTTTCACCTCTCCACCAATATGAAGACTTGAAGCCAACTTATTTAGGTTGTTTATTCTCATCTGTGTTTACCTCATAGACTTAGGGATAATAGTTAACGTAAATTGTTAATTTGTTATCAATAATCAAACATAAGTTATTGTACTTCATCTTCTTCTTTTTCTACCCAGTGTTACCAGGATCATTACCTACACTATTTATTTTTAAAAGGTCATCCAGCCTGCAAGCTCAAGGCCGCGGATTTGTACGCAAAAATTTTAAATGATTGACACTAATGAATGGATCTACTTGTTATTCCTAAATCCTATTTATTATTATTAGTACCGGTGCTGGATTTGCTAGATGCATCATGCACCGTGAGTATATTATAATAGCCATAGATATAGAATGTCAATGTGTGTCGTGGCACAGAAATATTGTCAGTTTTGTAAGGATATAACGTATCTATGTAATAATTATTCAAAGATAATAGCCCTTTATTAGTACCGGTGCTGGATTTGCTGGACGCGCCGTGAGTATGGCCCTTTAGTGTAACATGTTAATATCTGTATAATGTTAATATGTGTTTCCTATGACCATTTGGCAAGCAATCCGTATACAGTCTGACAAGGATCTTTTGGCACGTGAACAAAAACAGAACTAACATCGCCGTCTTGAAAAATGACACTTTTAGTATTATGTATTGTTTTGTAGTTGCGACACTTACCTTTTGGCACGTGGATAAAATCAGTACTATAATAACATCGCTGTCTTGTAAAATTTCACTTTTAGTAATAAATATTGTTCTTATTTACGACACTCACGCCGTCATCCAAGTGCCAAAAGATCATTGTCCGACTGTAAAATCTGTATTATCAATGAAAAATAGAAGATAATTAATTAAATAATGTATTTTAATAGAATATAATTCTAAATAGAACTCGGGAGTCAAACAATAGAGTTGAAAATCGTACACACGAGTGGTCAGTCACATGTCAATGTCAAATAATAAACAGTTGTCAAATTGTGTGTCTGATTTAGAATGCAATAATAATCGCCTGTGTTAATTATGTACCTACTTAATTCTTATTGTAAACACTCTAGGAACTTTCAGTAAAACTACTAGGTACCGTTTTACTGAATCGACTGACTTGCACTGACTATCTGTATTTTGGACTTTGACTAGACATTTCACATTAGACTTGAAAATAATACGGTGTTGAAATCATATACAGGCTACAATAAATCTATTTCTCTGCCTTTTAAACTTGACACTGGCAAATAGTTTTAAGCCGTAACGCCATCATTAAAAAAAAAAATTATGACATTTGACAACTTCACAACTGACGGAAAAATTCTTATAAATTGTAGACAACTAACGTTTGAGCAATTCGTTGTTGCGATTCGAACAACAGTGTGCGTTTGTCTAGGGACAAAATGTCGTGATCTCAAAAGAGAAGTCGATACGACAGATCTTTCCGAATTTTAACGAAGGTAATTTGTCTAGGCGCCCTTATTCGTAACGTTTATAATTTATTTATTCGTAATATTATCGAATATCAGTTGAATAGGCACTGTCATAAATTCATAATGTTCATACAATTCTCTTTCGATTACGTTAAGAAAACATAGTTGTCAATTGTTCCTGTTTAGCCCACTGGACATTACTTCTAGTGTTCTAATAGACAAAAAATAAGTCTCTTATCACTCACGAAATCATATTAAATTACACTTATTTATATATTATATTTATATAAGTATTTATAAGAAAAAAGCTTATAGGTACCAAGAAAACTGATGGCTGACTTGATGATTTAAATGAGAAAACCTCTAAAAGCGTCAAAATAAATTTGACAATGTAATAGGTAGTCAAATTATAATTTAATATTTAAATAACATGATTATTTTTGGAATTTTAGTCCATTTGCATATTAAACCGACTATAATTATGAAAATTAAGGCTAAATACATACATATTTACAGCGGCGTTTCGAAAGCTATATCTAATAGACATGTTACGAAGACTCGTATTGTGAATCTTAAGAGTGTTTAATTTAATTGAGTGTTATGAAATGCTTTAAATATTAAATTAAGGTTAATTAATGAATGGATGCTCTAAATAACAACCAACGGAACAGTTGTCTGTATAACCATAAATCAAGCATAATTTTTATATCCATTATCCTAAGTAGGTACAACCTATAACTTAATGTAAATTTTAAAGATATGTAGTTTTATGCTACGAAATAAATTACGACTGACTCAAAAACCTAATAAATAATATATTATGTAATAAACAAAAAAAAAGTAATATAGTGATAATAATTACTCATGACAAAATAATCTACTTTGCAAATAAATTACTTAATACTTTTGACAGCGTGACATGATGGCATAATAGATTGTGCAGTAGGCCTAATTCACATGGTTAACGTAAAAACCTAAACTAGGTAACTGTAACGTCTTACTAACTAGTTACTGAGTCTTAGAGAAACAATGTAATAAGCGGCGCCTGTGTTTGATGAATGATGAGCCATCAATGTGATAAGACCACGGAGTGAAAATGAATGGGTTATATAACGATAACCATTAACCGGTCGATGCGACTCGACAAGGTTGCATCCAGGTAAAAAAATTAAAATGTCGAGAAAATGAATCCTTTGCTTCTTTAAAACATCGGACTATATTTGTGTGTTGCTCTAAAATTTTATATTGTTTGTAATTTATCATTGTAATGATAAAGAAAATGCGAGATTAGAGAGCACTGAACTTACATTCTGGAGTTATTCTGTCTCTGACATGACTCTTATGCCGACGGTATAAGGATAACAATAAAACTCCGAGGGTTAATAACTCTAAACGTTAAGTTAGTGCACTACACTTGATTAGGTAAGTACGTAATTTTGTATTTATTTGAAGAACTGGTGATGTTTAAAAAAGCTGACGAGCATAAACCAGACTAGCAGAGGGGAAAAAAAATTATAAAATACTAGATGTTGCCCGCAACTTCGTGCGCGTAAAAGTTAATTTCACAGAAACCGTACATTTTTCCGCGATGAAAAGTAGCCTATGGCCTTCCCCGTGGTCTACTCTATATCTGTGCCAAATTTCGGAGTTGTGCCAATAGTTTCGGAGTCTATTCAATGCAAAAAAAAAAAAAACAAATAAAGAAACAAACTTTTCCTCTTTATTATATTACCTAGTATAGATAAAAGTTAAATGGATAACAACACATATTTTCACCAAGTCAGTAATCACAGAAAACGTGACAAACGTCACACGGCGTGAAATATAGCGCTTGTGTTTCGCCGAGTGATTGAGGTTACCACTTACCGGAGGCCGAAGAGGGGGTTGGGGATTTTAAGGACCACCAGGTAGTCCAGGTCTAAAATGGCTACATATCCTGAGAGTCGTATTATGAAACTATTCAATTTCAATAGATGATTTTTTTATAATGAGATTCACTGTAGGTGTAATTTCTCTGGTGTTGTGACTTGTAAGTGTCCGTGGGCGGCGGTAATCGCTTACCATCATGCGATTGTTCTACTCGTTTCCTGGACTATTTCGTTAAAAAAATAGTACAAACAATAATTTTTAAGCCTAACTCGCACTTGCCGTATTTATTAAACACATAAAATAATATCATTTTATTCTATGTAATAGAAGTTTCTAACCGCAACAATCACCATTTCCTTCACAATAGAAATCAGGAAATAGTGTGCATCGGAAATGAATCCACGAATCAATTATCATTTGTAACAAAATTATTTTTAACCCCCGATGAAAACTCAGACGGGTGTGTCTGCCCGTGGCATCTTATCTTCCAAACGGATGATTTTGATCTAGTTTGTTTTTTGGTTGAACCAAGCTGATATGATCGAGACTATTCTTAGATATTTAAATTTATCATCATTCGCTCATTGCTTGACAATTCGGACAAAAAAATTACATTTTTAATTTCGTTTATTATGCTCATGCATAATAATAGGTTGGGGAAAAAGTCTTTTCGCATTATAGTATGTATGAACTTGTCATAAAATATCTTGGGCTATACCAATTGCATCTGGCTGATTTTGGCATCATTAAAAAGTTTTAATTTTACAGAAGACAATTCCAAATTCAAATTAGGTAAATTTGAGATTTTCATTTGTTTTTGTTATTGTTAAAATGAGTGATTCTTATGAAGAATTTCGATACATTTTAAAATTTTATTACAAAAAAGGTAAAAATGCAACACAAGCCGCGAAAAAAATTTGTGATGTTTATGGACCTAATGCAGTATCTGTGAGAGTAGCGCAAATTTGGTTTAAGCGTTTTCAATCCGGAAATTTTGATATCAAAGATGCACGTCGCTCTGGTCGCCCTGTTACGGACAAAACTGTTGCCATTTTTGAAAAAGTGGAGCAAGATCGGCATATTAGTAGTTACGATGTAGCTGAAGAACTGGGGATTGACCACAAAATGGTTTTGGCGCATTTGAAAAAAGCTGGGTACACAAAAAAGCTCGATATTTGGGTGCCTCATGAGCTCACTGAAAGAAACCTAATGAACCGTGTACTCATTTGTGATTCTTTATTACGACGTAATGAAACCGAACCATTTTTGAAGAAGCTGATAACTGGTGATGAAAAGTGGATCACGTACGACAAGAACGTGCGAAAAAGATCGTGGTCAAAGGCCGGTCAGGCTTCACAGACTGTGGCGAAACCCGGGTTAACTCGCAACAAGGTGATGCTGTGTGTGTGGTGGGATTGGAAGGGCATTATTCATTATGAGCTGTTACCGCCAGGCAGGACCATCAATTCTGAACTGTACTGCGAACAACTGATGAGATTAAAGCAAGAAGTTGAGAGAAAGCGGCCGGAATTAATCAACAGAAGGGGTGTGGTTTTTCACCATGATAACGCTAGACCTCACACATCTTTAGCCACTCAGAAAAAATTACGGGAGTTTGGCTGGGAGGTGTTAATGCATCCGCCGTATAGTCCTGACCTTGCACCTTCAGATTTCCACCTGTTTCGGTCGCTGTAGAATTCCTTAGGCAGTGTCAGGTTGACATCACAAGAGGACTGCCAAAACCACTTGTCGCAGTTTTTTCATCAGAAGCCCCAAAAATTTTATAGCAATGGGATCATGTACCTACCAACAAGATGGCAAAAAGTTATCGAACAAAATGGCACCTATATACTTTAGTCACTTGTGAATAAACTTTATAAAAAAACCTTTTGAATTTTTATATAAAATGCGAAGAAACTTTTTCCCCAACCTAATATATAGTAGATAATAGATATAATATTCATATTATGGGAAGCCATTATTATTAGGTATATAAGGTTCGGTAGAATCGATTACGTATATTTTGGGCATAATATGAAAAGACATAGAGGCAGAAAAATAATTGTCATACTCGAAAAAAAATTTTGTCTTTATATGGGCGAGTTTGCGTTTTGCAGAGAGTCACCCATCATGAGATGATTTTTTACTTTGAGTATGACAATTAATTATTTTTTATAATCAGTGGATCATGTGCCCGAGAGACGTCATTATATTATAGTTTAGGTAAATTTAAAATTATTTTTAAATACATGTACAAATGTTATTATAAAAGTTTCTTCATCATGTTTTTAAGGTGTTGTTGCTCAAGTCAATTTGTAGTGTAATTAAGTAGGTATTGCTTTATGCATTAGGCATGTATGTATATAGGTATTTATCTGTTAGGAATGAGGTATGTACTTAACGTAGGTAATAACTTATTACCAAATAATTTTATATTGTTAGACGTCTGAAATTACATGTAAATGTCAACATATTAATTATTACCACTTAGGTACTATGTTTTGTCGCTTTCATTATACAGCCTTGACCGATACAGTAAAATTAAGATTCTCATAGTAACACGTTAAATGCCACAAAGGGCATCAAGTACGTTCAAATATCATAAAAACAAGACGAAACATTACACAATAATATTTGAACAGCAGTCGTGGAAACCATATTAATTATAGTCGTATAGTTCGCAAAGATGAATAGCCTCTTGATGGTTCTATTGCCAATATTTATAACAAACGAACAGTTAACCTCCTTTGTGTTCACATTTTAATAAACTACGGCCAGTTCCAGTGGCGAAGGCTGGTTCTCCTTCATAGGGAAGCCGTAGCCTGTATAATAGGTAGGGATTTGGATGAGGGTCTTCAAAAGGTAAGCGGTAAGGGAAGCCGATAGGAATGGAGTTATAGGAACCCCTCGCCACTGGCCAGTTCTAATATACACCTCAATTACTACTCTTATATAATTCTTTATCCTATTGTTAGTCGGAGGTCGTGGGTTCGATTCCCGCATTGGAACAACAAAAAATGTTGTTTCCAAGTTTGGTCAGGACAATGCAGACTGATCACCTGATTGTCTGACAAGAAAGATGATCCATGTGTCGGATCACGGATGGGCATGTAAAAAGTCGGACCTGCGAGCTGCGCCTCATCTCTCGTCAGTCATGTCGGTTATCCGTCCCACTGGATCACGAGAGTAAAGGAAGATAGCCTAACTGGCCTGGTTTCCATGAAACCGGCCACCGTCACCGGTGTGGGGAGTTATTATTATTATTACTCTTCAGAAACTAGGAACTAAGTGTAAGGGTTAATCACACCGAAACGAAATAATACGCGACACGGCGCTGCATTTTTAACCGACCTCCAATAAAGAAGAGGATTATACAATCGGCTGTTTTTGTTTTTGTATGTTCAACGAGGGCAAAGGGCAAACCCAACACAAAGCGTCACCTGGTGGCGTAAGTGGTATCAAAAACGGTCAATAAGAATTTTCGTTTTAGGCGGCGCTTGGTAGCCCGACGGTCATTATTATGTCAAAAAGCTGTCAGATGTCACGAATTTAAATACCCTCATTGGATAGCCACAATTACAGAGAATACAACCTCACAGTTTTTTTACTTCGAATCGTAGTGGTCACCTTAACCTCATTGTTGCAGAGTCCATTTAACTATTCCCATTATTATGTGCTAGCTGCGCTATTGTGGTGTGTTCTGTGTAGATAATAGCGTACGATCTGTCTGTCTGTCATCGCACAAGGCCTAACCTCGATTGTTTGTCGTGCGAAACTTAACACATTCGCCTGTCACATTTAAAATCGTGGCCTATAGCAAAACCTATAATAATTGTGTTTTGCCTTTTGGGACATCAGACTTACTGTACGGTAGTAGGTATACAGTTTATGTGGTATCCCAATTTCTTTATTTATATAGATTTATTTTACCAACAAATAGTTTTTAATTTATACTAATATAATAAAGAGTAAAAGTTTGTTTGTTAGTTTGCATTGAGTAGGCTCTGAAACTATTACACCGATTTTGATGAAATTTGGTACATATATAGATTAGACCGCGGGGAATGACATAGGCTACTTTTCACTGCAGCAAAATGTACAGCTACCGCGGGATTTCCTTTTGCGCGCACGGAGTCGCTGCAACATCTAGTAGTGTTTCACAATCGCCTCATAAATGTAGAATTACTTATTCAGAAGTTTGGTCGCTGCTTAGTGTTTACTATATAATACAGCGAAGTATATCGAGCGGCGAAAACAAAACATAAAGCTATCTGAGGCTTTAAATCAATAGATTGTGAAAACAACCCTAAAGGCTTCCACAGACGTGAGGCCGATCGTTTCAGTTAGAACTGACGACAGTTCGGCCTGAACGGATTCGAGCACACACACGGAAAAAATCGCATCCAATCAAACTAGGGTTGCCACCCGTACTTTATAATAAAGTATTGTACGTTATTTCAGGTAATTGTACTCTATACTTTTACCCCCTTACTAATAAACGCTGTATAAGCTTTTGGAAGTAACTAGTATCTAAGACACAGGCCCGGCCTAGTTTAGATACTAGTAAGATCATGTTTTAACGTACAGTAATTATTTTTATCTGTTATTAAATTTAGATCATATCAAAGATTAACATATTACCTATGTAAAAATTAAATTTAAATATCGTTCATTTAATACAATGTCCTAAGTCCATAGTTACGTAGGTTAAACCTCGTTATAGGTACTTTTAAACATGTTATTCTTAACTTTTCGCTTTACCCTCACATTTTTTACTTTTTATATTATTACTTTTTAAAATAATTATACTTTAGTACGTAATGAATAGTGAATGTAAGAAAGTTAAATTCAAGCGATAATCCAGTACTACTTGTAATTAGTAAATATTTGTTATTAGAACTAAGTATGTATAGCATAAGTTCTAAGATTGTAACTTACTGTATACAGTTTGGCATAATTAAATGAATAAATAAAGTTAAAAATAGAACTCTGCGCTAATACCTAACTACAATAGAGTTGAAAATGGAAGTTTTGATCGTCGAGCTGTCATTTAAGACATTGAAACTCGACACTCATATGTTGAAATTTTCAACTTTATTGTATTGGCGCAGAATTCTAGTTTCAATGCTCGGAATTTTCTACGGCCTTCCGGATTCCGGATCTTATATTCTCAGCCTTGGGAAAAGGTAAAGGATAAGAAGTAGAGCTTGCAAATATTTAATCGACAATTTTGACATTCGAATAGGTATTCGGTGTTTTTATGGGCACTTTTCGAATAATAGAAAAAAAACTATTTTTTTTATTATAATCCCTTTTTTTTAGTTTGGGAGTATTAAATGTAAATGTCTTCCGCTGTATATAAGGTTTGGTAAAATCAATTACGAATGCTTCGGCCACGTGATCTATTGCTTGTGTAAGGACGTTTAGGCAAAAAAAAATTAAACCCGTTTAAAAAAAAATACAAACTAAAATTATTGAATTAAAATATTGCAAGAAATTAAATATTTTGCATAAAGCATCCGCGCGCGACAAGGACAGCAGATGTAGCACGACAGAGACAGCGATACATATTGCATACACCGGGAAAGGTCATTCGAGTTCATATCTGAACAGCTGTTCGCGCGTGGTCAATATAATGCAATAAGATGTAATTTCCTGCAACATAATTTAATTTTGTATAAAAAAAATTCCACGAGTTTCAAATATTTTTGTTTTGCCTAAACGTCTTTACACAAGCAGTATATAACGTACCCAAAGTTTCCGTAATTGATTTTACCAAACCTTATAATATATTATGTCTTCCTAGAAAAAAATTAAACAATTTTATTATTATTTAAAAAAATACTAATATTGATTTCTTATTTTTACGCGAATATTGTTCATTGTTTTAAACACTTACAGATTGTTGTCAATCTGTAAGTATTATGAACAATAGAATACTAAGTTCGAAATTATTAAAGTGAAAATTATGAAGATATAGACTGTAGGGTATAGGCAATAGGTGTTAGTTGTTGGTGTAAAAAAAATAGTTTTATGTAGGAGGAATAATTATTTAAATTCATATTTCCATCAAACAACGTCTGTTAAGTACATACAGCTAATGTATAATAAATATATCAAAAGCTTTGAATAGTTATACCGTGTTTTGTTCACGTCACACAAGTGACATTTTTAATTCGATAGAAGGAGTCAAAACACTGTATAACTATTCAAAGCTTATACAGCGATTATTAGTAAGGGGGTATGAGAATAATAAAGTACACGAAAATACTTTTTTTTTTTATGAAATATGGGGGAAAACGAGCAAACGGGTCACCTGATGGAAAGCAACTTCCGTCGCCCATGGACACTCGCAGCATCAGAAGAGCTGCAAGTGCGTTGCCGGCCTTTTAAGAGGGAATAGGGTAATAGGGGAGGGTAGGGAAGGGAATAGGGTAGGGGATTGGGCCTCCGGTAAACTCACTCACTCGGCGAAACACAGCGCAAACGCTGTTTCACGCCGGTTTTCTGTGAGCCCGTGGTATTTCTCCGGTCGAGCCGGCCTATTCGTGCCGAAGCATGGCTCTACCACGTAAGCATGGCTCTACCACGTACTTACTATATACGTATAACTATATACTTACTATATACGTAAAATAACCAAATCGTGAAAGTATACTATATACGTATACTTTCACGATTTGGTTTTTTTAGGATTTTGAAAACTTTAGTCATAATAATATTATGATTTTTTTCGTACATATAGCGAAATACATCGATTGCTCAATCGATGGCGATTGCATGTTAAAATAATTAAAAATATAAATCTGCAAAAACTGAATGTAGATATGGATGATCTATATGGAAAAATTTCTTTACTAACTAACTAGCTAACTTTATTACAATATACTTTAGAACTATCAACTGCACAATAAAGGCAGCAAGTGTTTAATAAAAGCAATGATAATTTTTTAAACTTGTATAAAGTCATTTCATTTTTTTATATATTCCGAAACGAAAGATACAAAGTGTCTCTGAATTTGATTAAAAATGTATTACTTATTTAATTTAATTCAAATATGGACTGTACAGGTAGATATATACTAATTTGATACAAAGTGCAAAAAACAATAAAAAGTAGGTATGTATTAAAACATAATAATGATAATAAATAAATTGTAGGTACTTTATTTTAAATGCAATGTACTTTTTTCCTACCTATAATAATCATTGTACTTTATCTGCAAAAAAAAAAACATGTGGCAACCCTAGACCCAACTGACGTCAGATCGGCCTGAATGGATTCGAGCCCACACATGATACGATTTTGCATCCGTTCAGGCCGAACTGAAGGCAGACCGGACCGTGTGTGTGGCCCCTAAGAGCACTTATTCCACTAGACTAAATTTAGAAGTTCTAAATGTTTTAGTTACCTACTAAATTTAGTCAAGTGAAATAGCAACTTACTAACATCTAGCAACATACTAAATGCTATTTCACTTGACTAAATTTAGTAACTAAATCATTTAGAACTTCTAAATTTAATATAGTAGAATAGGTAAGTGCTTAAGTAGATATTCCTATAAATTGATAGGCATTAGATTAACGGCCGTTATTAACAACCTCTCAGCTCTCTCCATGTTGTAAGAATCTTACTACTATTATAAGTGTGAAAGTTTGTGAGGATGGATGGATGGATGTTACTCTTTCACGCAAAAACTACTGAACGGATTTTGATGAAATTTGGTAGATATGGTAGTCGAAGCTCTGGAATAAAACAGGCTACATTTTATTCCGAAAAAGTAGTGTTCCCGTGGGATACTGGACGCGTACGGATCTGCGGATAAAATCTAGTACCTATATTATAGTCCACTTAGCTCTAGTCCAATATTTTTTTACTAAGTAGGGAGCTACTATAAATTGACGAAACTGATTTGCTATTCAATGTTGCTGACTTTGTCTGTCAAGTGTCAAGTAACTTTCCAACGTATTAACTACTAGATGTTTCACGTAGGGGATCGAAGACCGGCCATATTTAAAAAAACCGGGTTTTTCGGTCCCAGCCATCTTCAAAACCGGGTACCCGGGTTTTTTCGGGTATTTCGGGTTTTTTGTTGATTTTGTAGAATTTTGTTAGGAATATCCTAAAATTTACCTTTATCAGCTGCTTTCTGTTGTTACAACGTAATACTGGTAAAATGTGATCCCAGCATAAACATTTTCATGTAAAGTAATTAATAACTTCACAACCTCTACACCTTAGTCAAAATACGTTGCCTGACGAAACGGCCAAGCCACATAATTTGACTAAAGTGTAGAGTTTGTAAAGTTAGGCTTGTAGAGTTAAGGCGTGTAGAAACAGAAGTGCCTTGCCGGCCTTTTAGGAGGAAATACGCTGCCTTCTTGAAGGTGTGCAGGTCCTAATGGTCCGGAAATACTGTTGGCGACAGTTCATTCCAGAGTTTTACAGTGCGCGGCAGAAAGCTTCGGGTAAAGTGCACGGTGGATGACTGCCACTCATCAAGGTGATGAGGATGATAAATATTTTGTCCCTTGAAACGGTGGCGAAAAGTTGCAGCAGGTAGAATTCCGAACAATTCCTCGGAGCACTCCCCGTAATATAACCGATATAGGATGCAGAGCGATGCTCATCTCTAGAAGTAAAGCCTGTTTGAAATACTATGGCAGTCGACAATTCGAGCGGCCCTTCGTTGGATACGATCCAAAAGGAAGAAGCTGGTACTTTGGCGCTCCTGCCCAGAGATGAGAACAATATTCCGTGTGAGGCCGAACCTGCGCCTTATAGAGTTGTAGGCGTGGGACCGGACTGAAATACTTCTTTGACCTGTTCAGAACACCAAGCTTCTTGGAGGCTAACTTGGCCTTGCCCTCCAGATGATATCGGAACTAGACCTCGCTCGATATGCTAACACCAAGTATTCCAATTTCCAATGTTGGAGGAGACCGTTATGGGTATGCTTTAAAAAACGAGGACATACGACCATCGGTAACTTATTAGCGATGAACGCGCAAACATATATCTTAGAGGTGCTGAATTGGACTAAGTTAAGTCTACCCCATTCAGAGATCTTCTCCAATGAAATCTTAATTTGAGAGACAAGTTCGTTTCGATTCGTGTTCGGGCGACCTGTGTATGGCATCACCCGTACTGTCGTCATCACATATTATCATTGATATGCAGTATGAATAGGGCAGGCGATAGCACACCAAAGCTGTCTACCAAGATGCCAGGACTGTGCCATAAGCAGGTGAGCCGAAAAAGATGCGTTAAGACCCGTGCCAACTCTGGAGCACACATTTTCAACACAATGGGACGGATTCCGTTAGGCCCACTCGACTTTTGGGTATCATGGGAACGGAGAGCAATTCGCGCTGAGCGCTGATGGAACCGAATATTATATTATACCAAGTTATTAAGGTGCAAAAAATCGACGAATCGCTTCGAGAAAAGGTAGTCTGCAGTGGCGAGGAGTTCCTATAACTCCATTCCTATCGGCTTCCCTTACCGCTTACCTTTTGAAGACCTTTATCCAAATCCCAACCTATTATGCATGCTATAACGGCTTACCTATGAAGTAGAACCAGCCTTTGCCACTGGTAGTCTGGTAGTGCCCTTGCTCTTCGCTCACTCGTCCTAGCGGGGCGGGGGCACTGCCGTGCCCCCAAATGTACTATATACAACATGGAAACATTATAACTATTATTCTAAAATTCTACATTGACAATCACAAGCCACTATAACGTTCGGTTTGTGTCTGACGACTGTAACTGTTATAAACTGTTGTAGAATTTCATAATGAAAAAAAGCTCGAAAAACCGAAAACCGGTTTTCAATATTTTGAAAACCGGGTTTTGTTGTAGGCCCGAAAACCCGGGAAAACCCGGGTTTTCGGTTTCGGGTAAAACCGGTCTCGATGCCCTAGTTGCACGCGAGTTCGTGCGCGCAAAAGGGAATCCCGCGGTAACCGTACATTTTGCCAGGATAAAAAGTAGCCTATGTCCTACCCCGTGGTATCTATATCTGTACCAAATTTCATCAAAATCCTTTTTTTTCCTCTTTATTATATTAGTAGGACATTAGACATCAGTAATTGTGTATATGTCACCGTAAAATTGTAAAAACCGTTAGATTGTAATAAACCTAGTGAAATTGTAAAATATTGATAGACTTCCGACGCGAATATGCTGCCTATAATTTAACACATTATTTTTCGTTAAATTATAGATTTTTAATTTTTCGATATATTTTTTCAATCTTGTTAGTTATTTTACAATCTAACGGTTTAAATTACAATTTTACGGTGACATAATATATATTTTAGCAGGGACTAGGGGTTAGTAGGTACCTATTCGAGGGTCTTCGAAGACTACCAATCGTCTCTGAAACGCAGCCCGCAGATTTCCTTGCGATATTCGCGTCCATACTATGTTCTTGAGAAATAAAAAGTCCGATTTAAGAATATTGATAAACAGCTTTGGGTAGTAAGTAGGTATGCAATTTACATGTTTTGACATTTGCGGTCACAAGTAGGCAGTTTTAAAATTTCTCTGCAGGTCAGCTTGGTGTCATCGACATTTTATATAAGAAGATAAGGAGCGGCTGCTGTTGTACCTTCTCCTTACAATTTTTCATGTTGGTCAGTTTTCATAAATGACATAACAGTAAAGGTCACAGACGCGTTATGTAATGGCCACGTTCCTTTTTTCCTTACAAATCACTGTTTACGTGCGCTCGTCTTTTAGAGTTCCTTACAGAAATATATGCATCTACACATGTAGGTAACTTGTTCACTTGAAAAAATCCAACAGTCGAACACTACCTCCTCCTTTGGAAGTCGTTTAATATTTGAATACATAAGTGCTTTAAAATGTTTCTGTGGGTGGTTACAGCATCCCGGATTTAGGTACTTATAAAAACGTAACACCATGAACTTAGGTACATAACAAATGTTTCATTACCTACATAAAACTATCTAAGAGTAAGGGGAACGGTAGGGTAACGTGTAGGTTTGCGTTTCACATATCTAACCTAGCCATCCTTCAGGATTTAGGTTCGTATAAGAGTTGCTTGCTATTTATTTGCCCAATCAAATCTTTATACATGTTTGTAACTAAGTAGCTAGGCAATTCATTGCGCTTGCTATGGAACCCAACATCGGATAATTAATAAAAGAGCCATCTTTAGCCGTTGCCTTCACAATGTCATGATCGTAGATGTGAGATGACTCGAGAGGCACGTGACCCGCCTCGAGGGTCACCTCCCATTAACGCGGCTCTAACAGACCTGTGTGAACTGTGAATTGTTATTCAATTATTAAATCGTGTCATTGCCTCTTTGTGACGTGAGGTCACACAAGCGTATCCTTGTCACATGTTACACGAAAACCCGTTGTTAGCGAGCGACCGTTAAATAAGACCAAAACAAAATAATAACAATATGAAAACTTATTTCGTATCTTAATTCTTATAACTATGAATACACATTAACATACGGCATTGCCATTTAGTACACTACGTATCAGATAATCATTATTATCCATCTGGACAAAGTACCTAGTAGGTACTTTTACAAGCTTCCTATATTGGAAATATTTTATCTGCGTAGGTACTTACTTAGTTTACACCCAAAATATGAATAAATTCCTACTTACTTTTTTTTTACAGGACCCAAAGAGTTCTTCTACCGGGGCCACAACTACTTCTACAGCGGGCACGTGCCCGAGCTGGCCAACAGGAAGGTGGACTGGCTGGACGGCCGCAACATCTGCCGCGAGTACTGCATGGACCTCGTCTCCATGGAGACGCAGGAGGAAAACAATCTGATCTTCAAGCTGATTCAGCAAAGTAAGAGCCAAGTGACATACTTCTAGTCAATAACGTTTACATACCTTTTATTACTGCTAGAGAAAATATATAAAGAATAAGTATTATGGGTAAGTAGTCTTGAACAACTTAACTAAAGCTGTGATTGTGAATCTTTCAGATGATGTTCCCTACATCTGGACATCGGGTCGTCTCTGTGACTTCAAGGGTTGCGAGTCTCGAAAAGATCTCGAACCTAAGAACATCCTTGGATGGTTCTGGTCTGCAAACAGGGAAAAGTTATCGCCTACCAACCAGGTAAATCATAATATATACTATCTATAATATTTTTAAATACATCAGATTAGTGTCCGACCGAAAGTTCGGTTTCGGTTTCGGTTTCGGCCGAGTTTCGGCCAAAAATCAAGTTTCGGCGGCAGTTTCGGTTTCGGCCAAAAGTGGCCGAAACTTTTGCCGAAACCGAAACTGATTTCGGAAGTTTTCGTGCACGCTCGCCTAACTTCGTTTCTTGCGGCAACGCTTTGACAACGCAACTGAATTTGAAAACATAATTAAAATATAGGGTGAACGTACCAATTATCAGATCTTTAAGAGATAGTTCAAATTTAAACCCGATTATTACAGAGGAAAACACTTTTTTACCCACAATGATGAGTTTTCTGGGTCCATTATTTAATAAATGACTGATTTTTACTTCATAATATAGTTTACCTTCATCGACATTTTATAAAAATAATCATAACTAAAAAATTACCCTGTCGCCAATTATTAGCACCCTCGTCACCAATTATCAGCACTGGGGTACCAAATTATTAGCCCTGTGATAGTGGTGATAAAATCCGGTAGTTAATTCTACTAATATTATAATGTGAGTGTTTGTGAGGATGGATGGATACATTTATGGATGGATGGATATTTGTTACTCTTTCACGCAAAAAATTCTGAACGGATTTCGATGAAATTTTGTATGGTAGTAGTTTTAATTCTGGATTAAAACAAAGGATAAAAAGCACAGTTTGTTCCCATAGGATACTGTATTTACGCGAGGGGAGCCGCGGGCAACATTATGGAATAAAATAATGATGAGAGAATAATCTCTTTTTATACCTCGCCTGATAATCAGTTTCATAAAAATGTGTCTTTAAAAATATCACATTAATTCTTATTAATTAGTAAAGTCTTTCTCATTAACCATATTATATAGTTATTCCAAGTTTAAGTGTAGTATTTTTAATTAAATTTTTATTTCACTATATTCTTAAGACTTAATGAAGCATCAAAATAAATTAGTAAATGACTATGGTAAAATTACTATTGAGTTATAGTTTATAGTACAGGAAACTGGAGAGACTTGACCCCCCCTTTTGTTTTTTCCCCTTATTTTCTACATAATATGGATCCTATTTAAAATAATTCAAAGCAGCTAAGTGCGAGTCGGACTCGCCCATGAAGGATTCCGTAGCAGCAAGTAACATGACATAAAAGTTCTTGTAGAGAGTTGATTGAATGAAAGGTAAATTGCAGTTTACGATTTATGACGTATTAAAAAAAGTTCTTACTAGATCTCGTTCAAACCAATTTTCGGTGGAAATTTGCGTACTGATGTACATCATATATTCTTTTTAGTATTATCATTCTCTTATTTTAGAAGTTACAGGGGGACACACACATTTTACCACTTTGGAAGTGTCTCTCGCGCAAACTATTCTCTCTCGCTTTAGAAAAAATGATATTAGAAACCTAAATTTTTGAAGACTGGATAGGTCTTCAAAAATTTAGGTAAATTATAAAACCCCACACGTGAAAAAAAAATTGAGTTTCAGTTCTAAGTATGGGGATCCCCCAATTTTTTTTTCTATTTTTGTGTGAAAATCTTAATGCGGTTCAACAATACTATAGTTCTTATAGTTACGGAAAAAAGTGGCTGTGACATACGGACGGACAGACAGACATGAATCCATAAGGGTTCTGTTTTTTGCCATTTGGCTACAGAACCCTAAAAAGTGGTACTGAAAGACGTGGAGTTTATCTACAGAATATCAGTCAAAATAAGTATTAATTTACCTGCTAAAACTCAAGACACGTATTTGTTTTTTTTACTTAGGGCTGCGCTAGTCGGTTCTTTCTCCATACAAACGCTGTTGATGATTTACTCTAAAGTCAAATATTGTAGACACAAATTTTTGTGTAATATCGATTTTTATTACACTTATCTAGGTTGGTATGTGCTTATATTTCTAAAATTTTAATAGCCTCCAAACGTCGGATTTTTAGCGCAACTTTGACCGTAAATAAAAAACAAACGAAGAATGAAAATAAAAAAGCAAGCACATACCGATACAGTTTTATTATTCAGAAATTGAGATAACTTTACTTCAGACATAAATATTATATACCTAGGTAGTTTGTTCATAAAACACCAACAGCTGAGTGTTGATTTACGTAATCTGAGGACACCTTTTCTAAAATACTTTACAAAGCAATATAAATGTGTGCACTATAGCTTCTCATATAAGTACTTATAGATAACTATTTTATGCCTATATCTTTTTTTCCCCGATATTATGTGAAATAACAAGCATTTTCCCCACGCCCCAACCGTGTTTCCATTTCATGTCCTAATTAATGCAGAATAATTGATAAAATGCACCAAATTTCAGTATTTGAAAGAATTTTCTACTTGACCACGTGAGTTTCGGTTTCGGTTTCGGTTTCGGCCGAAACTGAAGCCACGGCCGAACATTCGGTTTCGGTTTCGGTTTCGGCCGGAAAACCAGTTTCGGTCGGACTCTAAGTCATCAGTACCAGACCAGTAGCGCCATCTATATTGGACAAAAATAAACATCTAAATTCTAAGCTAAGCACAGTAGGTATAAAGTTAAAAGAAGTAGCTAAGTATCTCACGATGAGAGCAAGTATGATTTAAAATATATTTGTTTCTTTCACCACTTCTAAAATATATACACAATATTTAAGATCTTATGTAGTCTAATAAAGAGATCAGTTGAGTATCTAATAAAGAGATCAGTTGAGACTTATAAAATGAAAATAAAAACGAATCAGACTTCTACATCATCATTCAGGACCAAAAACTGCTGTAATTATTGCAGTATGGAATCAAATGGTCTGGGCAAATGTAATTGTCGTACTCATCGACATCCTTTAAAACTGTGCTACTTTAAAGAATGCCTTATGTTTGTAAATGGCAACTCACATTTGACAATATTTACATTAACTTTGTATTTTAACTTGTAACTAAATCAGTTTTATTTTTATTTATGTTAGCTTCATTTACTTTTAAAACATCGATTGCCAAATCAATCACATTATAAAGTTATAAAAATCTTGAAACAATTCCTTACAGATCCCTAACGGCTGGGGCTACAACCCTTGGTCGCAGACTGGCCACAAGAAGCAGCGTCAGCCCGACAACGCGGAGTTCGACATCAACGGCACTAGCGAGTCCTGCCTGAGCATCCTCAATAACGTGTACAATGATGGCATCGCATGGCACGACGTAGCCTGCTACCACGAGAAGCCCGTCGTCTGCGAAGACTCGGAGGAACTTCTCAACTACGTGGCTAGCACCAACCCCGGCATTCGTCTATGATTCCGTAGATTAAAGTCCCGTAATTTGAATAAAATAAATGGTATGGTATCGTACCTACCGACCCATTGACTAATAGCACAATATTTTACCGCACATTCTAATAGGTAATTGCCATGCTCATGGTGATCTCTTTCCCACACTGCCCCCTTTCTGACGTACAAATTGCGATGTACAGAAGGTAATAGTTTAAGTATTATTATCTAAGTTAATCTAAGAAAAGATTTATATTTGTATATAAAATAAAAGACATAAAAATTATTACTCTTTTATTTTCTTTGTCAATTCGTAACAGTACCAAAATCAAAAAACTTGGATAGTTAATATTTGAGATTGAATTACTTATAAGAAAAACATAGCTTATTAATACATGTGTATCAATAAACTTTGTGGTGAACACAATATTGTTACTTAACTAGCAACCAAAAATAAACAAAAACCACTATTAATGTGAGGTACACAGTATCAACTTGTATAAACTTTTTACATTAAACATAAAAGAAAACAACCTTTATTTAAAAAATCCTTATAAAATGTATAACAAATGTAACGCATCAAAATATATGATTATGCTCCTAAAAAGTCAAAATTGTAGTCCCTTATTATAATAACAACCTCTGCCGATTGACTTGCGGTCATGGTCTTTATATTGCTCGCACATTCTCAAATCCCTAGCCTTATTTATAAGAATATGCAACACATTATAATTTCTATCATTAATTGATATATATCTTTTAGAATATTTTTCTATATCTGTTGGTGTAATATTAAATGCACTAATGTCTTCCCACATAGTTGTTGAAACACTAATATCAGTTTCATCAGATGTGTCACTGTACCTTGTTCCTAGCAATTTACTTTTTATAGTCTTCACTATTTGAATGTACTCAATACTTGCGGTCTGTAAATTTAAGTGGGGTAAGTCAATATTTGGAAAGCTCGGTTTAAGAAGACAAGCTCGATGGTGTCGTCGACTGATGTAAAAGGATGATATACCTGTAAATAAAACCGTGTTTTAGAATAAAAAGCAGTATTTAATATAGAAAAAGAACTATGGAGTTTTATTAGCTTATAATAATATAGGTACTTTCAATGTAGGCTTCTTGATCTTGTTCTAAGAAAACTGGCCACTGTTCAAGTTCATCAATTAAATTGACCTTACCCTCTGCAAGATGTATTATAAGGTCCCCCAAAACCTAAAAAAACATTTTTATTTATTATATACAAAATTTTATTAATTTTTATAAATATAAGTAGGTACCTACCCACATTTTAATATTTTGTAAAATTGTAATAAGCGCCATCTGCTAGCAAATCCATACAACATTTTATTTGTAGTGTTTGAAACTTTGGAATTAATGTAGGTATGTACCTAATTAAAAATTAAAATATAGTTATATAATATTCCTTGAATATTATTAAACTATTCAATTATTTATTATTATATATAGAATATTCAACTTTTATTAAAGTATTCTATATATTGCACTGAAAAAACTTACAATATCATTGTATTTGGTTGTTAAAATGGCAATAGGATAGAACACAGTTTTAATTGCATGTTTTAATAGAAACTGAGCTCGTTCTACTGATCCTTGATTCCAGTGACTTGTTCTTTTGTTGGTTACTTCACAGTCTATGCCTAAGATCTGTAATAAAATAAAATAATTAATATTTATTTAATAAACTAGGGCTCTCTTTAAATTGTTGAAGTCATAATTACCTTATCTATAGGCACAACTCCATGAATACTAGCCTCAAATACTTTTGATGGGTACTTTTTATATTCTGAAGGAAGATCTATAAAAATGGTTTTATCATTTGGTCGTATGAATATTCCATAATCTATTAGCCAAATCAGAAACTGGGTCTGCATATCCACTACACCTCGACTCCATTTATTTTTCCACATCACTAAAACATACTAAGCAAAATCCTTGTTTATTCAAGGTATCGATCTAGAATGTCATTATTAAAAGAATCAATAGGTAACTTACTTGGCCGTGATTAATATCAGACATAAAACTTTTTACAGGAGCGCTGGATTTCGCTTCATCGGCATTTTCGAATCGTTCATACGTCTCATATAAAGAATTGTTATCGGAGACACAAAAGAATGAAAATGGATTGCTAAATGTTGTTACCTTTACATTCATATTGGTTTATTATTTCTCAAAAGTCTAAAAAAGAGTGTATTAAAACTTTAGAAGTTAACATCAGGCAGCTACTTTTCTTGCAAACTATGGAGGTATTTTTACATTTTACCAATTGCGGGTACCTAATTGTAAATAAAATTTACGTTCATAGGTACGCGAAATAAGTTATAACTTGGATTTAAGGAACATAGGAACTAGGAAGTGGAGAAGTTCAAATTTCAAAATCTAAATTCAGTTAAAAACAAAACAAATTCCTACCTCCAATCAAATTGCTTTGTTTGCAAAATTATGTCTAATGTCAAACGTCACATTTGACACATGATTATAAAGTAAGTTCTCGTTCCCACGAACGATTTTATCCGTCGGCGTTCGTAAAAACAGCACTGAAAATAAACTGTGTGCTAATTATATAATACAGTTGAAAATCGAACACACGGCACTCGGCAGCTATATGACGACTCGACGCTCGTTTGTTCGATTTTCAGTTCCATTTTATTAAAACAGAGTTATTTTTTAGGGTTCCGTTATCCGTAATACTTGAGGAATCCTTATAGTTTCGCTCTATCCGTCCGTCTGTCTGTCTGTCTGTCCGCGCTTCTAGCGTCGGTAATTAGGAATATAAATGAATGAAATTTGGTATAGTCATATATTGTATATAGATCTCGGATTTGGCAATAATAATTTTATATTCTAGGGGTAGCTCTCCATACATGTGAAGTGGGAATGAAGTTTTTTATCTTTCTACCCCATCGTGTGGGGTATCGTTGAATAGGTTTTTTAAAATAAAGGTTTCATACATAACGTTTGTATAAAGTCAAAAATTTTCGAGTAATCGGCCTCAGTTATTATAACATTTATTTCACTCTGAAGCTTTCAAGTCAGCCATTTTGAACACCCCCAGTGTTCAAAATGGCTGACTTGAAAGTGTCGACTGCTTCGTAATATTAGGAAATGTTAAGAAATCGTTAGGGATTAGGTCAGGACCACCCACCACCTTCTTTGAAGTGCTTCGAGAACGAACAACTTTAGTCGGCTTTGGCTCGTCTTAAAAGACCCAGATCCCAGAATCGTAGGCCTATAACCAAGATTCGTCACCACTGATGATGTCGTAGACATGATTTGACTCTCCTCGGTTGAACCTTTGCAGAGTTTTCTTTCACCATCTGACGCGGGCCGCCTTGTGATCGTCGGAAAGCAGATGCGGTATCAAACGGCAAACTAGCTTCCTCACACCAAGCGTTTCATGCAAGATCTTCTGAATGGTTGTCCCATCTTCTGAATGTTGAATGGATGCCTAATAGAGCCTCTATATCTCGATACGTCACATGACGATCTTCGAGAATTAGTTGTTTACAGCAATGATGTTATCTTCAGTGAAGTCGGATTTTGGGCGTCCTTCGCGAGATTTGTCACTAACGCTAGTATGTCCACGCTGGAATTCTAAATACCAGCGTTAGACAGTCCGCAGACATGGCGCTTCATCACACATATGTTAGTAGCTCTTCAAAACACTGAAGCCGTGTAAACCTCTTCTAAAGTTGTAGAAAATTATTGCACGAACGTTTTCCTTAATTATTATTTTTAAACAAAAAATTAAACCGACTTCCAAAGTAAAAATACACAAAAAAGTATGAAATAAAACTTAATCTCTAAACAATTCCCCTATCAAATTCGGCTAAAATTTTTACTATTTCTCTACTCAATCTTATTAATTTTGAAATCGGTACCAGCTCAAACAATATCCTACAATATTTCATAAAACTTACGTTCATATTTGCTGGTACCGACTTCAAAATTAATAAGATTGAGTAGAGAAATAGTAAAAATTTTAGCCGAATTTGATAGGGGAATTGTTTAGAGATTAAGTTTTATTTCATACTTTTTTGTGTATTTTTACTTTGGAAGTCGGTTTAATTTTTTGTTTAAAAATAATAATTTCACCCTTTTTAGTGATATATTTTGTTAAGTTATTATTCATACGACTTAAGAACGTCTAAACTAAACGATCGAATGTATAATTGAATACGCGCCAAGCTTCCATTAGGTATTGTTATTAAGACGATGATGATGATTACTGTAAGTCATAAAGTGGCATATGCTTGCAGTTCTTTAAACAATGCCGAAATTTCCAAATGCATATCTTTAAAGACTGAGGAGTTCTGTTCAGTGCTTTTGGACCCAGGGTATACCTTGGTACAATATCTTATTTTTTGGTGGCATATGTTTGTGTTACTTCAGTAAAAGTCAAAATCACTATATGTGTGAATATAAATTTCGAGGAGTTCCCTCGATTCCTCATGGATCGCATCATCAGGTTTCAACTGTAGTGACTAAAGGACCAATTTCGAATTAAACCCTTTACAACAACAAAAGAATTTTGCAAATAGGTCCATAAACGGCAGAGTAATGTTCAAAGATCTCCGTGTTAGTGTAAAATACTATGAGAAGTACCTTTTATATCATCATAATCTGATGATGTATGGTGTGATAGTGGTGATGATGATGATGATTACTCTAACTGACAGGGTGGCATATGCTTGCAGTTCTTTAAACAACGCCGTAATCCGCAAACATGTATCTATAAGGAGTCAGGAGTTCTGTTCTGTACTTTTGGATTCAGGGTATACCTTGGAGCAAAATCTTACTTTTCGGTAGCATATGCTTGAACTACTTCAGAAAAAGTCAAAATCACCATATGTGTCCATATAAATTTCGAGGAGTTCCCTCGATTCCTCATGGATCCCATCATCAGGTCACCACTTTGATATCAAAAGGACCAATTTGGGATTACACCCTATACATCACAGAAAAAATTTTGAAGATCGGTCCACAGGCGGCGGAATAATCGTTGAACATACAAAAAAAAAAAATATATATATATACAGCCGAACGTATAACCGCCTCCTTTTTTGGGAAGTCGGTTAAAAAGATTAATTGTTAGGTTACCAAACAATAATCATAATACTTTCAACCCTCTTTTTACTATAATTAATATTATAATATTATCTATGCTTTCATATGTTTTGAGATTCAAAATTTAAACACATTCGAATATAGAACAATTCCAAATTCAAAATTTCCGGGAAATATGGAAACGACAGAATCGCTAGGTGCGCGACGACAGCGCCAACTAGCATTTACAATTACGGCGGACTTGAACATGTCAAATGGCTGGGTTCATTACGAAAATTATGTAAAACACACAATTAATTTGTATGAAACTAGCTTTTTAAAATTTTCTGTGTTCCTGGGTCATGAATGTGTACTGTATTATATAATAAAAATCTTAAATATAATATGTATAGTATAAAAGTACCTATTGTAGCGCCAAGTAATTTTAAATTGCCGCGCCATACGGCGTCAGGAAGGCGAATCCGCCCGCCATACCGATATCGCGCCATATTTGTACCTACTCCCCGCTAGATGGTGCCGGGACTCACGGAACAGTCGAGAACGCGGGCGCAACCGGGAATGGCGGCTGGGTTGCGTCTCCAGTAAAATATTAACATTGTGGTGTAATTTGTATAATTAGTTGATAAATAAAGATATATCAGCTAAAAATTGGCTGCCCAACGTTTGGCCGGACTAACAACTAACAAGTATAAACCGGTTTTCTTCTTTTCAAAAGAAAAGTGAACGTAAATAGTTACAGTGCAAACCAGTAAACAATTTACTGTATTACCGTGATAAGAACTGTGTCTACGAGCTTTTTTCACGTGGAGTGGTTCTAGGAATTTTGTTTTCATCCTAGTTGTGAAGCGTACCTACTCTAATAGGTTACCTAGGCTTGCCGAAATCTCACTTCTAGCGACAAAATTCTAGAATACCTATTGTGTGCCCGCGTAGTGCTTTTAGACTTTGTCTTCGGTTCTTTTCTTGTGTTCGGTAATTTAGGACTGTACCTACTTAATTACACCACAAAAGACGTTTCGTTATATACCTACCTATCGCGTTTCGTACTCAGTTGAACTGTGCTATTTAGTGTACCTACTTTGTGTTAAAACTTGGGAACGTTACTATAAAAACTCACATAACTTTCTCACTCGTAAAACGAACTCGAAAACAAGTGCTTTTCAGTAATCAGTAGTGTTATTAGGGTAAATACGCCAAACGTCGGCCCCCCTCCAATCTTCGGCCGTCTGCACATTTTCAGCTTGCATTCATTCAAAAGGACTAACTTTTTGGTTTTAATCGAACATTCTCGGGAACACTTGAAGTGCCTTTAAACTCGTAAAAGTGAATTCGTGAGTGACTATAGTGAGAATAAGTGACAATAGTAACTCGCTTATGTTTTGACGATTGCAACGACGTAATAAGTTTACGTTGCGTCGAGTGTCGTCGGCGCCGTGTGATCGCCGAACGTTGTTTACTTTGCCGCCTCGCCGCCCGACGACGCCTAGGTTATTGGATACCTATGACCGTTGGTGGGCCGCTGCTTAGAGGGAAGTAAAACTTTTGTTTATATTTGCGTGCCATTCATAAAATATATGGTGCTGTGGACAATTTTTAAATATGGACTTATGGCCATTGTATTAGGGTATGGACACACTAGTGACTTATGTTGATATAATATAAATAGTTTTTGAACATTTTGTTGCGTAAGGAACATTATAGTGTTATGTTTTATTACTTACGTGAACTTTATTATGGTGGACTTTAAAGTTTAACGCACAGAGATTAAGTTAGCCTACCGTATTTTACCAAAATGGTGTTAACGAGAAGTTCTCGCGCGAGTAGTCTTGGACAGCTTTCCGCCGCGGCGTCTGCTGACGCCGAAGCTGCCCGTGGTGGTGATGCGACACCACCCGTGACTCAACATACTGTGTCCCCCCCGGTGCAAGGTGCACACACACAGATGTTAACGCCGCACTCGAGTACCTCGACTATGTTGCCGCCTGTGGGCGCGACTTCCACATATATTACTATGACGGATCAACATCTACAACAACTAATCTCTGCTCTGCGTAATACTGGCACGCCGCCGTCCACTGCTAGTGTGATGGGGAGCCAGAGTAACTTCGCGAGATGTTCTGCAAGGTTTGACGGAGCTCAAGGCACCGACGTCATCGCTTTCATAGACTCCATAGAGATCTATAAAGAATGTGTCACCATGGATGATAGCATCGCGCTTCGTGGTCTCCCTATGTTATTGACGGGGATGGCTGGCACATGGTGGCAAGGCGTAAAACATTCCGTGTCGACTTGGCCTGACGCCATTCAGCTCCTGCGGCAGACATTTGGTCCTCGCCTCCCACCGCATAAAATTTATCGCGAACTTTTTAGTAAAGAGCAAACCGATGAGAAGACAGACGTTTTCGTGTGTAGGGCAAGAGCCTTGATTGCACAGCTGCCACCAAACACATTACCCGAAAACCCTGTTCAGCTGGATATGATATACGGCTTACTCCATCGACGACTGCGTGAGAGAGTATCTCGCGCCAGTTTCTCTTCGTTCGCCGAGCTACTAGAGAAGGCTCGCTCCGTAGAAGAGCTCCTAGAGGAAAGTCGCACGCGAACACAAGTGCGTTCCCCTGCTTCCTCTGCTTCGGCTATCCCAGCTGTGGTAGTTCCGCAGCACGTCGCTCCGGTGCCTGCTGTGATTTCACCGCCTGTACCTAGTACCTCGAGTGGTAGTTTTACTCCCAAAGCCAGACCCCGTTGCGGATACTGTAAGAAGTTTGGCCATGAGAAGGATGTTTGTCATAAACTACAACCACGCAGAATAACGACGGGCCTAAGTGAATCGAGACCAGAGGCAAAGCCATCGCCTATAGTATGTTTCGGGTGTGGCACTCCAGGAGTGATTCGAGCAAACTGTACGAACTGCAAAAAGAAGGATGAGCTGCCTACGACATCGGCTCCTCTACAGTCGCTCTCCGTTTCTGCGGTCGGCACAGCGCCAATCGACGCGCGCGCTCGACCTAAAATAAAAATTAAGATTTTTGGTGTTAGTGGTTGTTTTCTCGTGGATACCGCCGCAAAAATCTCTATCGCGAGTGAATCTATGAAAGAATTACTAGTGAAAAACAATGTTAAGTGTAATGATGTCAATGTTGACATAAAACTAGCTGACGGCTCTATTTGTAACAAAAATGTTAAATCTGCTGTTATCAATGTAGAAGTATACAATGTTGTTATACCTACTGTCTTTGTGATCTTACCTGGTGCTACAGATTCTCTCCTGGGTATGAATTTTATACGCGACGCTGGTATGGTACTTGACTTTAAGTCACATCGGTTTACTTTGAATGCGGTAAATCAAGGTCGTACTTACTTTCCTTTAGATTTCGAGGGTGAAGTCACTTCTCTTGTTTGTTCTTCCGTGGTGCTCCGCGAGAATGAGGGAACGTTATTGACTGCTCCTGAAAGGGAAGTTCTTTCATCAGTGCTCGTAGGTAACGAAGACATCTTTTCGCCAGGGGGAGCGCCGACTCCAATGGCAGTACATCACATTGATACGGGTGATAGCCCCCCAGTAGCAGTTCCGCCGTACCGCTTGACTCCTGCGAAGAAGGAGATTGTGCGAGCTGAAATAGATAGGATGTTACAGGATGAGATTATCGAGGAAGCCGAATCGGAGTGGGCTTCCCCGGTCGTGTTGATTCCTAAGAAGAATGGACAAACACGCTTCTGCGTCGATTATCGCCTGTTGAATGCGGTGACCCGGACGGATAAATATCCGCTGCCGGCGATCGACGACATCTTATCCTCAACTAAAGCCGATTGTGTGATGTCCACTATTGATCTCAAGGTCGGCTATTGGCAAGTCGAAGTCGCGCCTGAAGACCGTCACAAAACTGCATTCACGACACCTTTCGGGACGTTCCAGTTCCGCCGGATGCCGTTCGGATTAAAGAACGCTCCAGCGACGTTCCAGCGCTTGATGGATCGATTTCGATCAGGGCTCAAAGATGTCTGTGTGGTTGCATATTTGGATGATATTTTAGTGGTGTCCGAGAACATGGAATCACACATGAAAGACTTACAGAAAGTATTTGATAGACTCCGATTGTTCGGATTGAAAGCAAATCGTGACAAATGTGCGTTCGCTCGTGAGCTTCGTTCTCCCATTCATGTGTTTAATGACATACGTGCTATTGTCGAGCAAGAAAATTTTGTACCCCAAATTACCCCTTACCTCAAGAACTTTGTAGATACCTTACAAGAGGTTCGTTGGAGGCATGAGCATCAGCAAGATCTTCGGAAAAATGTTGCCGATCGGAGCAGAAGAGAAGGACTCTCTTTTCAGGAGGAGGACCTTGTGTGGGTCACCAATCACGCCCTCAGCCAAGCAGCTAAAGGCGTTACTAAGAAATTCGCTCCGCGTCGCATAGGTCCCTTTAAGGTTAGCCGCGTCGTATCGCCTACCACGTACGAGGTCGTGGATAGTCAGAACGTGGTGAAGGGCAAGTACCATGTCAGCCAGCTTACTCCCTACGTCGGAGAATCCGAACCTATTGTCGCTAAGTCGAGGTGTAGACCCAAGTCACAACCGGGGCGGTCTAGTGACTTGGAGGGGGAGGATGTAGCGCCAAGTAATTTTAAATTGCCGCGCCATACGGCGTCAGGAAGGCGAATCCGCCCGCCATACCGATATCGCGCCATATTTGTACCTACTCCCCGCTAGATGGTGCCGGGACTCACGGAACAGTCGAGAACGCGGGCGCAACCGGGAATGGCGGCTGGGTTGCGTCTCCAGTAAAATATTAACATTGTGGTGTAATTTGTATAATTAGTTGATAAATAAAGATATATCAGCTAAACTATTAAATATATTTCCGTTGTCGGGTAACACAAGTTCTTCGAGAACTTACCACGGGACCAGATTGACGTGGTGTAAAAGCGTCCATAGATAGATATTATTATTAAATAATAATAATAATATCTATCGACGCTTTACATCACGTCAATCTGGTCCCGTGGTAATTTCTCGAAGAACTTGTGATACGGGTACCAGACAACGGAAATATATTTAATACTTTTATACTATACATATATTTAAGAATTTTATTATATAATACACACTTATTGCACATCCATGACCCAGGAACATAAAAAACTTTTTGTCTCCCGGTGGGATTCGAACCCGCGACCGGGCTTCTTGAGCGCCGACGCGCTAACCATTGAGCCACAGAGGTCGTTTCACTCCAAAGTTGTTTTTTTTTTCATAGAAGTGTATATCATATCATGTACTTTTTATGCTGGACGTCATAATATTATTATGTATGTAATATAAATTTTATTCATCTATCGACATTTTTGACGAGCGCTTCCAAGTATCTCGGTTGACTGACTATGAAAATGAAGTTGGCGAAACCGAACTGCAGTTCGCGACACTTTTTGTCAGTTGATCAAGTTTGACGCGCAGTTCGCTGCAGTGTAGTTCCGTTACCGCTTAGTGCGTGTTATCTCATATACTTAATTTCATATAAAGAATATTTTGACGCGACGTGTCGCTCAGTTCCGCCTAGTGCGTTCGTACCTTAAGTAACCCTTACAGAGGTGTAAAGGAGAAAATATTCTTAGAACGTAACTAGGACTGTCGTGTTCAACAGCTTTTTCGCCTCACTGTGAGCACTGCAATGATTTCAAAACTAAGCATGGGCTATATCACTGTTTTGCCATTTTTCTCATGCAGCAGGTATCGTGATGTGACACATTTTATTATAATATATTAGGTTTATTAGATCATAGTGGCGAATTTCTCTAGTAAAAAGTAACACTCGGTCCGCCGAAAGTTCCTTTTTTGGCCACGGCGCGCGCTGCGATCGATTCGAGGTTCCCCCACCACCTACTTCGCACCCAGCGATATATTTTATTATTAATCCTGGAAAAATACATTAATGCTAGTAGACTAGGCTTTTACCTTTGAAAATGGTCAAATTCAAAATAAATTTATAGTAGGATGAAACACATTGGAAAAGCAAGAGAATAAGTATAACTAAAAACTTCGAAAATAAAAGGAAAAATAATTTACGGACGATTTGAGGTCGGGAAGTTAAGAGGGTGAGTTTTTAAGGGTAGGTAACGGTTTATCTCGATTTCCGGCAAAACGATAATTCCTATGGGAAAAAGTCAAATGGCAAAATTGTAGGTAATAAAAAGAATTACTTTTTTCACATATCCTCAAAATGTATGTAAATACGTAATTCAAATAACCAAGTTTTTGGTTTTTTATTTTTATCTTTACAAAAGAGAAATTCACGAAGTTTGGTGAAGAGTTTTTATGTCCCAAATACCTATATTGTAATTTTTCATGAAGATTCTACCTACATGAAGATTTTGATAGGTCAAATGTACGTCCTCAGACCGAATAAAAGTACTTTTATTCGGTCTGAGAGTACGTCAGTCTATCTTGAGTTTTGACCTCTGTGGCCACTGGGCCAGTGCGTTGGCACTTCCGCCGGAGGTCGCGGGTTAGAATCCTGCCAGGGAACAAAAAGTTTTATGTATTCCTGGATCATGGATGTGTGTTAAAATAAATATTTGTATTGTATAATAAAAAACTATTTAACGAATAAAGGGCAGAGCTGATTGACTGATGTATCAACGCATAGGCCAAACCATTAAGGCTAGAAATTTGAAATTTTGCACACGTATTTCTCATAATATGACGTAGACATCTACTAAGGAAGGATTTTTGAAAATTCAACCTCCCTTGGGGTAAAATAATTGGTGAAAGTTTAAAACCTAATTTCACGCGGGCAAAGCCGTGGCAAATTAATTCTAGTCATAAATATAAGTATAGAAAAAAAAGTATTATATTATGTATTTATATTTTCGTTGTCTGGTATCCGTATAACACAAGTTACGTGGTGTGAAAGGGTCCATAGA
This sequence comes from Glaucopsyche alexis, assembly GCA_905404095.1. Classification (NCBI taxonomy): domain Eukaryota; kingdom Metazoa; phylum Arthropoda; class Insecta; order Lepidoptera; family Lycaenidae; genus Glaucopsyche; species Glaucopsyche alexis. The sequence continues at coordinate 7,458,109 of FR990043.1, read as the reverse complement.
TATTATATTATTATTATTAGTTTTTTACAGTTTATATACATCACTGCATAGTATAATGAGCTAGATGAGTGTAATTATTTTATAATGTATAAAAATCAAAAATAAAATCTAATAAATATTAGTGAAAGAATTTTTTCGATATCTCAAAAACTGAATTTTTTATTAATTTTTAAAGTTGGATGTTTTTAAAATCAGCGCGAGCTTGACCGCTTAACGCGTGACGTCATTTCGCCGGCTCTGACCGCCGCGGTAAGGAACTCGTGCAGTAATTTTGAAGTTTTATTGAAATTTTTGGAATTATGGTGATAAAATAACATATAGATATAATTGTATAACACCTTTATGTATAATACAACGGTTAGCACTCCAGAAAAATACTTTTTTCATGTGCCCAACGACAAAATCTGAGAAAATTAGTTGTGTAAAGTATTGAAAAAAGTGTTATAGCTACAAAAATCAGTAGACATTTATTGCGAAGAATATTTTAATGTGAGTACTGAGTAGGTACCTAAATAAATACGAAACATCTACCTACATTTTTTTTTGCATTACTAAATGTTTAGTTTATAGAATATGCTCAGAATGAATTCAGTATTTTAGTGACAATGTATTTTAAACAATGGGTTTTACATAGAGAAATAAAACACGAGTCACGCAGATATGTTAGGTACCCACTTAAAAAATATATTTAATCTATTGAATGAAACTTAAAAGATGAAATAAGACAATACAAAAAACTCCCTACCTACTTTTTCCCTCGCTTATAACTATGTTTATGGGTTTATGGTGTAGTCACTTGTTTGAGATCTCGACAAAAAACTTTATGAATATATATATATATATATATATATATATATATATATATATATATATATATATATATATATATATATATATATATATATATATATATATATAATTTCTCACCTGTTGAACTTTCCCTGAACTGATACAATTATTTTAAGATCAAAATCAGCCAAATCGGTCTAGCCGTTCTCGAGTTTTAGGGGCCATCCATAAATTACGTCAGACGAATTTCATAATTTTTGACCCCCTCCCCCGTCCTTGTCACATTTGTGAGACCCCCTCCCTCCCTAGCGTGACGTCACATTTTACAATTTTACATCTAGAAATAATTATTCATTTAAAACAGCAGTTCCGAAATTTGTTTAATTTCAATTGGTGGGACGGATGACCGACACGACTGTCGAGAGATTAGGCACAGGTCCAACTTTTATATGCCCATCTGACGCATGGATCGTCTTTCTTGCCAGACTCTTATGCCCAGGCTCACGCGATCCCGTGGCCCGCCAAGGGTGGTATGGAGTGGAGTACCGCCGAGTTTTTATTGAGTAGTACATTCACCATCTTTTCGGGTGCAGCAGAGTCTCACATACTCACGGGTAGGACCGCTATCCCCTAGTGGGATGCTGAAATGCATTTTCTCGGCGAAAAAAAAATAACTTACGTAATAAAAAACAACATTATGATCTCTTAAACATCACTGGGGCTGGGGGGTCTCGACACTGGGGCAATAGCTATCATAATATCATATAGCTATTTCTTATGATTACTATATTAACACTTAGATTAAAATAGATTTTGAAATGTGACGTCACGAAAATTAGGACCCCTCCTACCCCCTTGTCACACAATGTCACACTTCGTCGACCCCCTCCCTCCCCCCTAACGTGTGACGTTATTTATGGATGGCCCCTAATTTGAAATTGGCCCTTTTAGACTTTAGTCACTAAAGTGGAAACCTGATGATGGAATCCATGAGGAATCGAGGGAACTCCTCAAAATGTATAGGTTCATCTTTAAGAATTTGGCCAATGTGAAGTAAATTAAGCATAATTATCATACCAAAAAGTAAAATTTTGTGCCAAGGGTATACCCTAGATCCAAAAGCATTGAACAGAACTCAGTCTTTAAAGACACACGTGTGGAAATCGCGTAATAGGTTTTTCAAGTTACTTCAAAAGTTACTATCCGATTTCGCTTAAAATAATTTTCCTAAAGAGTTTTTAGCATGATCTATTAGCATAGAAGCTTACAAGTTTCTATCTTTTATAATTTAGAAATTCTAAGGGAGGGGGGACCAACTTACAAACCACTGGAGGCTGATTACTCGAAAATAGTCGACTTTGTAAAAAAGTAATGTTAAAAGAAACCTTACCTAAATTCTTAAAGACCTATTCAACGATACCCCCACAAATGGGGTAGAATGAAAAAATATTTCATCCCCTCTTCAGAGCTACCCCTAAAATATAAAATTATTATTATTTTATTATGCCAAACCTAAGATCTACACACAATCTATAACTGTACCAAATTTCATCCATCAATATTCATAATTACGGAAGTATAACAGACGGACGGACGGAGCGAGCGAAACTATAAGCGTTCCTTGTGTGCCCTAAGTGGAGCCCTAAAAATGGAAAACATTATAATTTTGAAACAAAAAATGAAAACAGACTTCCAAAGTAAAAACGCACAAAAAAGTATGAAAAAAATCTTATTTTCTAAATAATTCCCTTTTTAAATTCGGCAAAAATTTTAATTATTTCTCTCATAGACGTATACTATCTCCAGTTAAATGGTCCCATTTTTGAGATTTTTGGGGCCATTTTGACATTTGAAGTACGGTGAAAACAAGATGGCTAACATTTGAAGTATTGTGAAAACCAAGATGGCGTAACTTTTACTTGATAAAGATTTGTTCTATCAAAATAATGTACTTCATAGCCCATTTTGAGTTTGAAATTTTTGATTTCTCTACTCGATTTTCATAATTTTGAAGTTGGTTGCCAACTTAAATGTGAGTTCTATAAAATATTGTTTTATCAGGATATTGTTTGGGCTGGCACAGACTTCAAAATTAAGAAGATTGAGTAGGGAAATAGTAAAAATTTTAGCCGAATTTAAAAGGAGAATTATTTTTAGAAAATAAAATTTATTTCATACTCTTTTGTGCGTTTTTACTTTGAAAGTTGGTATTAATTTTTTGTTTAAATTTAACAATTTTCCCTATTAAGTCATATTTATTATAATAATATATAAAAATGAATCGAAATGAACGAAGGTAAGTTTACAGAGCGCGTGTCAAAAACATACTGTATGCACATTGCATAGTTAGCTAGCTACGCACGGCGATGTGACGTCACAGCCATTACTCGACGGGCGCAATCAGTTTTCGCGCGTTCCCATATTGATTTGCTTATAAAAAACTCAATTTTCGTGATATCAACACAATTTTTTCACAGTTAGTCTTATTATTGCTTAAATTTTTTGTTAGGGCTGAAAAAGGGGAATAAATTTTGATTTACATCTTCCTCATTATAACAAAGACATCGTTTCTTTTTTTGTCTTTCCCTATGTGTCTAGATAGATCTTTAAAACTACGCAAAAGATTTTGCGGGTTTTTTTAAACAGATAGAGTGGTTCAAAAGGAAAGTTTTTGTATATAACATGCATAATATAGCAGAGAAACACTGATAATTCAAGAGGTTTCTAATGTCGTAAATAAACACATTTTTTGCGCTTACATTGCAAACGCTGGCTGAACCATACGAGATAGATCAAAATAATGTAGGTACTACAGTATTGTACACCTTAAAAAGGTATATAAAAACGTCCGCGATGGCATATTATGTCTATCTCTTAGGGATAACCCAATAACCTTTTTTAGGGTTCCATAGCCAAATGGCAAAAAACAGAACCCTCATGGATTCGCCATATCTGTCTTTCTGTCTGTCTGTCCGTCCGTATGTCGTACGTCACAGCCACTTTTTTCGAAACTATAACTATAGTGTTGAAACTTGGTAAGTAGATGTATTCTGTGAACTGCACTAAGATTTTCATACAAAATTAGAAAAAATAAAACAATAAATTTTTGGGGGTTCCCCATACTTAAGTAGGTAGAACTGAAACTCAATTTTTTTTTCATCAAACCCGTACGTTGGGATATCTATGGATATGTCTTGAAAAATGATATTGAGGTTTCAAATATATTTTTTTTCTAAACTGAATAGTTTGCGCGAGAGACACTTCCAAAGTGGTAAAATGTGTGTCCCTCCCCGTAACTTCTAAAATTACAGAATGATAAAACTAAAAAAATAAATATATAATCAATCATTCATCAAAATATAATGTACATTACCATGCAAACTTCCGCCGAAAATTGGTTTGAACGAGATCTAGTAAGTATTTTTTTTTTAAATACGTCATAAATCGTAAACCGCAATTTACCTTTCATTCAATCAACTCAAATATAAAAATATAAAAAAAACATTTAATTTCATAAACATAATTTCATAAAAATAACCTTATGCATAAACCTTGAACCATTATTTTTTATTACAAGTTTGTACGGAACCCTCGGTCATCGGTGTGCGAGTCCGACTCGTACTTGGACGGTTTTTTATCCTTTACTTTTTACGAGAAATAATGGCTTATTTACGAAACGATTTTATGATATCCAATTAAGTACCTACACAAGTGCACGTCGCGTCGAGGTGATAGGGTCTCGTTTTTACCCATTGGCAACGAAACCAAAGAATATATATTACTAACGTAACGAAACCCGAAAATATTTTCAATATTGTATACAGTATGAATTGTTGTGAGTAGAGTTTTGCTGAAGAAGTTTTTTCTACAGCAGCGGTTCTCAAAGTTTTTTGGTGACGGAACTCTTTTGGAAGGCGAAATACTTGACGGAACCCTACAATGAAACAATTATTTTTATAAATGTGGCGGTATAGTAAAATTGTACCTACTGTTGTGATTGGCGACTAAGTTCGGCTGCGCCTCATGAATCATGGTACGACGCGTAAAAACGTTCGACCAGAGAGAGATGTTTTGTTGATTTTTTTTTCTAAATTCTCGTGGAACCCCTACAGGGGCTTCGGAACACACTTTGAGTATGGCTGTTCTACAGGAACACCATTTCTCTATGTAGTTAGAGTTTTCCCGACTGTGCATGGAACATGAAAAAGTGACATCTATTGGTACAATAGCTTGATCAGTGCAGGGTGCATGCGCATTGCGCATACCAAGCGTGTACAAAGTACAAACCTACAACTTACAAACATTACATTCAAGTATGGTCCTATCAACACTAGATGGCACTATATGGACGACACAAATCCGAAAGCATTTTGCATGGTGTTATTAAAATCAAAAATGTTGAATGATGTTCAATATTTTAAATTCTGTTAAAGAGAATACATTAGAATCCATCTCTCGCATAAAATCTAAAAAGTATCTGGCGAAATTAATTAATAAAAGTTTCAAAACTGTAATAGCTGCGTCAATAAAGCTTTTTGGGTCGAAAGTTCTCAGAAACAGCTCCGATTTGGTTTTTTTTATTTTTATTTTGTTTCTTTATACTACATATTTAAAATCAGAAATACTTCAGAGGAGGGAAATGATTATTTTTATTGTTTAAACAATATGTACATTATTTATATACGTTAACGACAATCTGTCATAATACGGTATTCTATACAATACCTAGGCAATGTATACTTACTTAAAACGTTAAGGTAATGTATAAAATATTTTTCATTTTATACTTTACCTAGGCATTTTATACAATACCGAATGCGCTGCCGGCAATATGTGTAAAAGATGATAGCAGGGAAAGGCATGGCAAGCCTAGACATTCCCAAAGTCATAGAAAACATGCTAACAATTTGGATGCAAGATAATGCCAGTGAACGTTAAAGTGATAGAGCATTTCATTCAGGCATTAAAATAACACCTTACGAAGCTCTTTTCGGATCTGAAATAAAAGTTGGTATATCATTGTCTCTCGGTGATACTCATAATCTAGAAAGTGAAGAGGATCTAGAAAATTTGATAAGGTCATCACTCATCACCAACTATTGCCATTGCTCCATAAATAGTAGATCCAGTTCAGACACAAAATCAACCTCTTGAGGCTCAACACCAACAAAGTCCCGTCGTCGAAAGTTCTGAGACCTGTAATGGAGCTTCAAATGCCCAAAGTGCGTCTGATGAACATGAGGATGAATACACGACTATACGAAGTGGCAAGATTCTTGATGAGCCTGAAAATGTTGAAGATCTTCCTTCTGAGGTACTATCAACAAAGTTGCCGCTCGACCAGATATGAGAAGTAAATCACTTAACATCGCCGCAATATTTTGAGGCGTCCTAGTGCAAGGGCAACGTTATGAAACTGGTCGAGCAGGAACTTTGTCGATGGTACATAGACAACCCTTAAATGACCTGAATTTCATATCAGGAACGTTAACAATTGTGTTTGTACCGAAGAGACTACGGGTGAGCACCCGTACTCCGTAGTCTCCTCGGTTCGTGTAGAATATGCAATAGAAACATCCATGCTATTTGTGCTGCTCCGGAGAAAGATATTGCAGAAGGCTATGGTTCTAAAGTTGCTTGCCCTTTATGTGTGAAAAACACAGTAGCTGTAGAGAACCATATCAGTTCTAAAGAAAATTTAACAGAGCAAGCTCAGAAAATGCTAAAAACTTCTGGGAAAAAAATCTCCTGTGCCAATAGGTTAAGTTTTTAACTGATTACTTATTAGTAAATTAGATTATATTAGTTAATCCAGAAGAATTTTAAGTTCAATGTTATTTGATTGTGATTTTACTATAAATTCCTACCTTTGAATAAACATTGATTTTAAATAAAGTTGATTTTAAGCAAATCTAATGTGTTATTTTTGCCTGTTATTTTATACCCTCCTACTTACTTACTCGTACTTACATAACATATTTTATAAAAACAGGCCCATGTAGGTAAAGTTATTTTACACATTGCCGGTGTACCAGTAGTTACTCTATACAATACCTAGGAATTGTAGGAACCTAGGTAAAGTATATCATGGAAAATAATATTCATCTATACTAATATTATAAAGCTGAAGAGTTTGTTTGTTTGTTTGTTTGTTTGAACGCGCTAATCTCAGGAACTACTGGTACGAATTGAAAAATTCTTTTTGTGTTGGATAGTCCACTTATCGAGGAAGGCTTTAGGCTATATAGCATCATGTTAAACTCAATACGAGCGGAGTACCAATCAAGAATGTTACAAAATCGGGGGTCTTTTTTCCTTTTGAGAGCTTTCGCTACGTACGCTGCGGAAACGGTTAAAGTTTCGCTAAAATGATGTATGGCAGAATTGTTCCCCTTTAAAAGTTCTAAAAAAAAGTCCGCGACAGTATATGTCTATCTTTTAAGGTTGGCTCACTATAACCTTTTTATACTTACCAAATTTGTTCTAAAAGTAAGCATTATTTGTGAAGGTGTTTTCATAAAGATTATATTAATCCTTATCCAAGTAAATACGTTATTCATTACAAGCATTTAATCTAGAAGAAATTTGCCGTTTACATCATTTGATTTCAATGAGTATTTTAGAAGATATCGCAGTAATAAAATAATCATGCGCGCTATAGTAAGGCGCGCGGAGCGGGCGGGCAGTCGTGAGGTGGAAGCGCTTCTTCTACGTAAATGAAGTCGCGGGTAAATTTTAGCGATATCCCAAAGTAACTATTCCACGCGGACGAAGTCGCGGGGAAAAGCTAGTAATCTATACTAATATTATAAATCTGAAGAGTTTGTTTGTTTGAACGCGCTAATCTCAGGAACTACTGGTTCGAATTAAAAAAATATTTTTGTGTTGGATAGTCCATTTATCAAGGAAGGCTTTAGGGCTATATAACATCATGCTAAGCTCAATACGAGCGGAGCACCAATCAAGAATATTTCAAAATCGGGGGCTTTTTTTCCTTTTGAGAGCTTTCGCTGCGTACGCTGCGGAAACGGTTAAAGTTTCGCTAAAATTTTGTATGACAGAATTGTTTCCCTTTAAAAGTTCTAAAAAAAGGCCGCGACTGTATATACCCATCTTTTAAAGTTGGCTCACAATAACCTTTTTATGCGAACCAAATTTGTTCTAAAATTAACACCCATATCATTAGTTGTTACCTCAAGATTTCCTCCACTTGACTTAACCTCAATCCACGAAAGTTGTATCATTAGTTCAACAAAATTCCCTCGACTTGAGGAATTTCCTTACGCGAGTCGAGAAATCAACTGTCAAACTTAAGGTACCTCAGGACGTACCTTGAGGCTCCATCGAGGCTCGAGCGTCTATTTCCGACATTTACCTATATCATTTTTTTTTCACAATCAGAGTGGAATTATTTGAAGCAATTACGTAATTACAGAGGGATACTTATTTAAAGATAAGTATGGAGATTTTTTTTGGATCTTTACTTTACGAAAATCCGCCACTGCCTTTACGAAATTCCGTATAATTATACAGCGCATAGATATTCATCATTCTGTAAAATTTGGATCGAGTTTGTTGATGTTAACATAAAAAAATATATTTTTCCATGATTATTTATGATGTCATACCTCCACTTAACCTTACTGGAGGAGCAAACAGCTGAGGTAGAAATTATGTTTAAGAATACCAAATTCAGGAACTTCTCAAGGATACCTCAGATGAGGTTGAGTCGAGGCGGATCTGAGGAAACAACTAAGTAATGATACGGGTGTAAGCAGGGTGTTTTGAGGGTGTTTTCATAAAGATGACACAAAATTATTAATATAAATTTTAATTTTAATTATTAATATGAATATAAAATTTGCCTCTTTACAAGTTTACACCCTTGCTTGCCCTTGCGAGTTGCGACTTGCGACAGTAGACTGTAGACTGTAGAGCAACCCATAGGGGGTTAAACGCAGTTTTTAAGGACACTTTACTCATTTATGAAGAAGGTGTACCTACTCTAGTATCCATGCTTTCTATCTTCTCTGTTAAAAATACATGAAAGATACTCGTGAAAGAATTATATCGATTTTCAATGCGTCAATTAGGTGCCATTCATTTATTACGTAAGACTATTTTCGCTAGTTTTTGACCCCCTCCTCCTCTTTGTAAGAAAAAATGAAAATAGGCCGACCCCTTCCCCCTGTTTAATTTCCTTTTTATTGCTTGCCAATTGCCATAAAAATATGTAAACGCCGCCGTTTAGTTAACTTTAGACCAAATATTATCGCTAAATATAAGTAACTTATTTTATTAACTTACCAATATTTTATTTTATGACTTTTATTTAAGTTATCTTTGCTGAGGCAAAGACTAACTGTCGACCGTATATATTTTTTTTAAATACCACATAGGTAATGTAATATTTCCTACTCCAAACACAAGTTACTTGTTTATATTGCTGTATGAATTTAATTAAAATACGATAAAGTAGTTAAATAAATATTTCATTCTCAATTACCGCAAATCATAATGACTAAAGTACTAATATTAGTTTATACTGCAAAGTATAAACGAATCATTTGTGGGAAAATAAAAATCAAAAGTAAAATGAAGTTTTATGTTTATATGTAGGTATATAAAAGATTAATTTGTAATTAAGAACAATCAATGGCACTTTTAGGAACACAATAGTTACAATCAGACAATCACGGAAAAAAGTAACAAAAAAAATATACTGTGTCAAAAAAGCTTTTTTGGATTTTGTAGGTCGCTCTCTTTTGCTTTTCACCAATAGCATACTATTAGATATTCTGTGCCAATAGGGATAATCCTGGCTTTAGGTGGTGGCTCCAAGCTTCTGACTCTACAAGCCTAACTTGAAACTTCACAAACTCTACAACTTAGTCAATTTATGTAGCCTGGCCATTGCGCTACATTCTCTTCGGCGTAAGGTATAAAATTTACTGACTTTTTTTATTACACTATTCTTGTTGGAACGAAGAATGTTCACTAATTTTGAATTTTAGCTTAATGTATTCTCTGTCAAAAATAAAAAATACATGTGAAAGAATTATTTTGATACGTCAATTAATTTCTAAGTTATAGAATTTAAAGTGAGCTCGCGACCGCTGGGCCACGCTCCTGCCGCGTGACGTCAAATTGTAACACTCACTTAGTCCCTTCGAGCTCTTCCGTACCGCTGCCTTACGTTTCCCTAAATATCATTGGATATGTCCAATCCTAATTCTCGGAAATCCTGTGTTGTGCCAAAATGTACAAGTACTACTATCAAGACGCCGGAAAAGTTGTTTTTCCTAGTTCCAACGGACTTAAAAATACGAAAATGGTTACCTAAATGCCATGAAAAGGTAAGATCCCATTAGTGAAAAAGAATGGTTTATTGTTGTGAAGATCATTTTTACGTAAGTATAGTATACTTTTATGTAGACATAAGTATATTATTCTAATCTTTTGTAATTTTCATTTACTTGTTGGTAAATATAGACAAACATAGAATTGGTCAAAGGTGCAAAACCTTTGGTATCAGAAACTTTATTTCGCTGTGTTTATACGTAGGTACTTACACTTAGTTTAACTACTTGTACTATTAGGTTGGGGAAAAAGTTTCTTCGCATTTTATATAAAAATTCAAAAGGTTTTTTTATAAAGTTTATTTACAAGTGACTAAAGTATATAGGTGCCATTTTGTTCGATAACTTTTTGCCATCTTGTTGGTAGGTACATGATCCCATTGCTATAAAATTTTTGGGGCTTCTGATGAAAAAACTGCGACAAGTGGTTTTGGCAGTCCTCTTGTGATGTCAACCTGACACTGCCTACGGAATTCTGCAGCGACCGAAACAGGTGGAAATCTGAAGGTGCAAGGTCAGGACTATACGGCGGATGCATTAACACCTCCCAGCCAAACTCCCGTAATTTTTTCTGAGTGGCTAAAGATGTGTGAGGTCTAGCGTTATCATGGTGAAAAACCACACCCCTTCTGTTGATTAATTCCGGCCGCTTTCTCTCAACTTCTTGCTTTAATCTCATCAGTTGTTCGCAGTACAGTTCAGAATTGATGGTCCTGCCTGGCGGTAACAGCTCATAATGAATAATGCCCTTCCAATCCCACCACACACACAGCATCACCTTGTTGCGAGTTAACCCGGGTTTCGCCACAGTCTGTGAAGCCTGACCGGCCTTTGACCACGATCTTTTTCGCACGTTCTTGTCGTACGTGATCCACTTTTCATCACCAGTTATCAGCTTCTTCAAAAATGGTTCGGTTTCATTACGTCGTAATAAAGAATCACAAATGAGTACACGGTTCATTAGGTTTCTTTCAGTGAGCTCATGAGGCACCCAAATATCGAGCTTTTTTGTGTACCCAGCTTTTTTCAAATGCGCCAAAACCGTTTTGTGGTCAATCCCCAGTTCTTCAGCTACATTGTAACTACTAATATGCCGATCTTGCTCCACTTTTTCAAAAATGGCAACAGTTTTGTCCTTAACAGGGCGACCAGAGCGACGTGCATCTTTGATATCAAAATTTCCGGATTGAAAACGCTTAAACCAAATTTGCGCTACTCTCACAGATACTGCATTAGGTCCATAAACATCACAAATTTTTTTCGCGGCTTGTGTTGCATTTTTACCTTTTTTGTAATAAAATTTTAAAATGTATCGAAATTCTTCATAAGAATCACTCATTTTAACAATAAGAAAAACAAATGAAAATCTCAAATTTACCTAATTTGAATTTGGAATTGTCTTCTGTAAAATTAAAACTTTTTAATAATACCAAAATCAGCCAGATACAATTGGTATAGCCCAAGATATTTTATGACAAGTTCATACATACTATAATGCGAAAAGACTTTTTCCCCAACCTATTAATATTTATTCTGTGGTTTAACTGACATTTGAAGAGGACATTATTATTAATAAATAATATTATCTTGGAATCGATAGAGCTATTTTGTATTACCGATTGATTTTTGGGTTCCGTACCCAATGGGTTAAAACCCTATAACTAACGTCAGTCAGTTAGCAACTTTGTTATAAATTTGATTAATATTTTTAACCGACTTCCAAAAAGGAGGCAAGGAGGTAATACGTTCGGCTGTATAATATATTATATTTTTTTGTATGTTCAACGATTAGTCCACCGTCTGTAGACCGATTTTCGATAATTTTTCTGTGATGTACAGGGTATAATCCGAAATTGGTCCTTTTGACATCAAAGTGATGACCTGATGATTCGAGGGAACTCGAAATTTATATGGACACTTTTAAATTCGGCAAAAATTTTAACTGTTTCTCTACTCAATCTTCTTAATTTTGAAGTCGGTACCAGCAAATATGAACGTGAGTTCTATAAAATATTGTAGGATATTGTTTGGGATATTGTTTACGTGAAGAAGTAATAGTAAACACTGCGCGGGACCTTATACACTGCTACAGCCGGACGGGGACGGCACGGAGCATTAAAAATGACGTCATCGGCTGTTCAGTGACTTCCAGCGCGCGGGGCAACAAATTTACGCGAACTTTGAATGATTGTAAAATTTAAACTACTAGGTATTTTTAAATAAAACAAAAACTAGTGTATTTGTGTATATAAAAGCTTTACTGCAACGAATTTTCAAGTGATTTTATAAACCTATGAACATACCTCACTGTTATATCCCACTCCTGTATGCTTATATGCTCACCCTAGCTTTCCTATCTGCTGATACTGCATTTCTCCTGTCATCCTATATCATAAGTGCCAGACCATCAGACACTCCGATAATCCATCTCCCAACTGCGGCAGTTGTTTCTATAATTACTATTTCGTTTTTCTATTTCACCTTTATCTAATAAATCTTTTTTAATAAAGGCTGTGGAGTGTTGTCTAACAGAACGAAACACAGAAGGCTTATAGGGTTAAAGCGTGTAGAGTCAGAAGCTTGGTTTTACATGAGATCTGATAACTTTTTGACAATGCGATCTTAGCATCACTTTGATGAAATGAAAATATTTTTGGTGCGACTTCATTTTTAGGGTTCCGTAATACTTAAGGAACCCTTATAGTTTCGCTCTGTCCGTCTGTCTGTCTGTCTGTCTGTCTGTCTGTCTGTCTGTCTGTCTGTCTGTCTGTCTGTCTGTCTGTCCGCGCCTCTAGCTCCTGTAATTATGAATATAAATTGATGAAATTTGGTGTCGTTATAGATTGTGTATAGATCACGGTTTCGGGATCATAAAAAAATAATAATTTTATATTTTAGGGGTGGCTCTCCATACATGTGAAGTGGGGATGAAAAATATTTTTTCACTCTACCCCATCGTGTGCGGTATCGTAGAATAGGTCTTTTAAAATAAAGGCAAGGTTTCATACGTTACTTTTTTATAAAATTGACCATTTTCGAGTAATCGGCCTCCAAAGTAGTTTGTAAGTTGGTCCCCCCCCCTAGCATTTTTAAACTATAGGAGATAGAAACTTGCAAATTTCCATGCTGATAGATCATGCTAAAAACTCTTTAGGAAAACTATTGTGAACCAAATCGGACAGTAACTTTTGGAGTAATTAAAAAAAAAGCATATTACGCGTTTATAGTTACGGAACCCTCCTTAGACATGTCCTGACATGCTCTTGGTTAGGTTTTTTTTTGTAAGTTGTTATGACACTAATTTTATTTTCTTTTTCTTTTTATTTAGAGTATATTTAACGATTACTCCGCCGTATATCTGTGGACCGATTTTCAAAATGTGTTTTTTGGTGTATAGAGTATAATCCCAAATTAGTCCTTTTGGCATCAAAGTGGTGATCTGATGATGGGATCCATGAGGAATCGATGGAACTCCTCGAAATTTATATGGACACATATGGTGATTTTAACTTTTTCTGAAGTAGTCCAAGCATATGCAACGAAAAAGTAAGATTTTGCTCTGAGGTGAACCCTGGATCCAAAAGTACTGAACGGAATTCCTGACTCCTTATAGATACATGTTTGGGGATTTCGGCGTTGTTTAAAGAACAGCAAGCATATGCACTATTTCAACTAGAGTAATCATATCATCACCACCATCATCACACGGCACACCATACATTATGATGATAATATAAAAGGTACTTTTCATAGTATTTTACAGTTTACACCAACACGGATATCTTTGAACATTACTCTGCCGTTTATGCACCTATTTGCAAAAGTCTTTTGTTGTTGTAAAGGGTATAATTCGAAATTGGTCCTTTAGCCACTAAAGTGGATACCTGATGATGGGATTCACGAGCAATCGAGGGAACTCCTCGGAATTTATTTGGACACATATGGTAATTTCGGCTTTTTCTGATACTTCAGAAAAAGCCGAAATCACTATATGTGTAAATTTCGAGGAGTCCAAGCATATGCTACCAAATAGTAAGTTTTTCTCCAAGGTATACCCTGAATCCAAAAGCACTGAACAGAACTCCTCAGTCTTTAAAGATATGCGTTTGGAGATTTCGGCATTGTTTATAGAACTGCAAGCACATGCCACATAATTACTTACAGTAATCATCATCATCATATTATTTACAAAACTAATGAAAGCTTGGCGCGTATTCAATTATACATTAGATCGTTTATTTTGAACGTTCTTAAAATGTATTATTAATAATTCAACAAATATCACTAAAAGTTAAAAATATATATTTTTAAACAAAAAATTAAACCGACTTCCAATGTAAAAATTCACAAAAAAAGTATGAAATAAAACTTATTTTCTAAATAACTCTCCTTTTAAATTTGGCTAAAATTTTAACTATTTCTCTATTCAATATACATAATTCAGAAAATAAGTTTTATTTCATTCTTTTTTGTGCATTTTTACTTTGGAAGTCGGTTTTTTTTAATAATAATTTTCTGTAAAGTATTCCATTAAATATCAGCGCCATTTATAAGTAAAAATGTCAATTAAAATTGGTCTGTAAAGTTAAACTTAGTTTACAGAATATCACTTTTTTGTTCAGAAACCCAACCAATGGGACTAATGAATAGATAAACTACCCCACATTCACCTCAGTTACTCCACTTACACCGGGCTTTAGACGTTGATAAGACCGATATAATATCTCATACTCATAATCATAACAGTTAAGTATCAAAAAGTTACGCAAAATATTATCTTGGCGTTGACGGTAAGCTAACCGATTGAATGATCAAAATAATATTTAATTAAATTTACTACATACTTACTACTTAGATTAATTATTATTATTATTAGCTTATTGTCTATATTAATATTATAAACAGGAAAGGTTTGTTTGTTTGTATGTTTGCATCGAATAGGCTCCGAAACTACTGGACCGATTTTGATGAAATTTGGCACAAATATAGATTATAGAGTAGACACGGGGAACGACCACGGTTCCCGTGGGATTTTCTTTTGCACGTACGAAGTCGCGGCAACATCTAGTAGGAGCATAAAATTTGAGACCTTTAAGACCACGTAGGACAAAACTGTCGCCCGACATTTTCTCGTCTAGTACATGGTCTTTGTCTTCGTGCAAGGGCTTTGTCGTTGAAATCCTGTAATCCTATCGGGTTCAGTGGCCAATCATGCGGAGAGCGTTCGCCAGCGACAAACATTGGCCGCCAGCCAGACCGACAGCGTCTGATGGTAGCAATGTAGAAAGAATTGCAGAGAATCATTTGAAGTAACTAATTTTTGTTTCTTGCGGAGCTGCAGCACGGCCGACGCCGGCTTTTGAGTTGGAAGCCAAGAGTTCACGAAATATTCTTGCAACTGCAGCGTATTGGCTCCGTGCCAAATGTTCTGTAGATGGTACGAGAGTCGAGACAGTAACTAAGCAGGTCTGCAGTAATGTTAGAATTTTACCGGAGAGTTACAGACATTTACACGGCTAACCGAATTCAAATCGGTTAGACGTAGACGTATGCGCAAAAAGAAAACCCGCGAGTACCGTACACTTTTCCGCGATAGAAAGTAGCCTTTATAGCATTAATCCAGAGCCTTAACTACTACCATATTAAATTTCATCAAAATCCGTTCAGTAGTTTCCGAGATTAGCGCACACAAACATACAGACAAACGGAGAAACATACAAAAAATCTCTATTTTTGGTTCTATTTTGCTCATAAGGCAGGAGGCCCCTTATTATAGTTTTTCTATTACATAATTCTGCCGTCCTCAAACTAAAAGGCGATTTATAGGAGTTTTTGAGGTAGAGCTAAACAGCGCGGCATTATTTTGAAAGTGATGCTAGTGATTTTGTTTAAAAAACAATCGTTAATGTTGTCATGAATGGATTATGACAATATTAACAATTGCTTAAAGAAAATCACTACCAGCACTTTCAAAATAATCCCGCGTTTTTTTAGCTTTCCTACCTACTATTAAGTATTCTGTGCCTCTACCTCAAAAATTCTTGTCATTTAACCGCCTTTAAGTTTGAGAACGGCAGAATTATACCTATCATGAATGACCTATAACAATATTAACACTTGTTTATAGAAAATCACTAGCATAGATTTCAAAATAATCCCGCGTTTTTAGCTCTACCTCAAAAAGTCTTTTTGTCATTTAGCCGCCTTTAAGTTTGAGGACGGCAGTATGTCTTCCATTTACAGACAGCGACCAGATACGATATTATGATATGTATTAGTTGGCTAGCTGCACACACGCAATATTATTGACACAATCAATCTGTCAATATGCAATAGTATTGTCAACTAAATAGGAGCGAAGAGTAGTCCAGTAACTTTTAGGGCCTTATCATACTAGCGGTTCGAAAGCGGCTACGGAGCGGAGCGGGCACGCAGCGAATGCGTTGCGGACGCGTAACGAATTCGCCGCGTACGCGCAGCGAATTCGTCGCGGACGCGCAACGTAACCGCTGCAAATAGCAACGTGGACGCCATTTTGTACAGTCTCGTTCAAACGTCAGTCCGGAACGAGACATGAAAGCGAGAGTACGTATGAATTAATCATCATGGCAACATTGGAAAATTCTGATATTGATACAGTCTACAGAGTTATTTACTAGTAAAATTACGCGATGAAAACGTTGCGAATCTGCCACGCGTCCGCAACGCATTCGCTACGCAGCCGCGGCGTGTTCGCAACGCATTCGCTGCGCGCCCGCTCCGCACCGCAACCGCTCCCAAACCGCTAGTATGATAAGGCCCTAAAATGAGCAAAATATGTAATTGTGTTTGCAAGTCTCAAGTTTTAGTTCTAGAAAAAAGAGTTAGATAAAATGTTAAATGTAGAGTTGTTACTGGTTATTAAGGCGCATGTTGCATTATTTGTGGAACGGTTTTGCTGTATTTTGAAATTAAGATAATCAAACATCTATACTCTGTTCAGATGCAAAATAATCTAAACGTAAACGAAAATATTAATTTCGACCAAATAATATTGTTTCATTTACTCATTACCGAGTAGGTATTGTAATTCTTTATTGCACGGAAAATAAGTTACATTGGTAGCAACAAACGTTCGCGCTTTCAGGTTAAACTTAATATCCGTAATCCGTATATAATATAATATGATATTATATAAATAATAAACAATAAAATGCAATGTTTTTGTCAAATTATATTTTTTTGTAGGAAGGGTCGACACAAAACGGGACGAGACGCCCTCGGCCTCGGCGCGGCGCTACGTGGGTATCGAACCCGGACCCCTCAAGCAATTCAATACTCGCGTCCAGTCAGCGACTCTACCTCGCCGAGCTGCCCTACATAATACTCGCTGACATTCTTAGTTATTACTATGTGATGTATTTTATAGTGTTAGTGTCTTTAGAATGATGCCTATTGACTATCGACGGTGTCAATGAGTTCTTTTAGAATGCTAATGTGATACATATTACTTCATGAACTATTATTTAATTGTTAGAACATTTGTTACAAGCAGTAGAATAGTTACGAGATAGAAATTCACAACTTCGTCGGACGTTTGTTCAAATCATTTTACCTGATTATTGCGAAATGTTACGACTTTTCATCATTATCGTTCGGTATCAAGCAAGTACCAACTTAAAACTGAAACATGTAGAGTATTATTATTTGTTTAAAAATATTGGATGAAAAAATTAAAGTAAGTTAAGTACCTACTTAGTACTACGTACGTAATTAAAATATATAAGTGGACAAAATTTTATAGCGACATCCACCGAATTTACGTCTAATGGGGGAATAGGTTGGCAGCCGCTTATATTGTGGTAACATACTGCGGGTTCAAATCCCTCTCAAGAATAGGAACATTGCCAACTATGTTTTCATCATCATAATGTTGTCTCTTGCAGATGCTCGGTCGGTCGCCATAGTTAATCTGCGTCACTCGGAATCTAAAAAAGATCAACAGTCCGGTAAAAATATTGGCCAGCGAGTTTATCCATTCGTCGACTTTGTACGAGCTGCAAAGTCAACTCGACTGGATCGTGAGGGTCAAACAGAGGTGAGCGGCGCGCGTGTGTGGTGTGCGTGAAAGATACGGGGAGGCGACAGGCGGCGGCCGGCGAGTGTGAGGCGCTGATGTGCTGATGTCAGTGCCGGCGGCCGGCGGCTGTCGCAGCGGCGGCGGGCGCACGCACGGCGGGGTGCGGGGCGCGGGCGGGGGCCGCTGCTGCCGCGGCGACTGCTGCCCGCCGGCTCAGTCCGCCGCGCGCCACCCGTCACGACTGTTGTTCGAGGAGCGCGCCGCCGCCGCACCACCTCCGCTTGCACGCAGGTATGTACCGCAATCGACCTTCAACTTATTTCACTCATCTTAACACCGTTCAGGCGATCGGTACGGGACTAGGTTTTAGAGCCCTATTCAGAAATAGCCGGTGACTACTGATGGCTGCTGCCCGGTGGGTGTACTCGCGAGACCACCTGGCCTCGATGGCAGTGACACGGCGAGAATCCCTAAATATTTGCCGGTCAATGCTTCTGCGGCTTTATCAGTGTTGTTACATATTTATTATTTGTCGGCACGGCGCGGTGAGGTCAGGCGCGCACACGGCGATATGGGCCTTATCGCGAGTGCCGTAAAGTCGACCGCGCCGGTGACGGCCGGCGCTGGCGCCCGACCCCAGGCCACTCGGTTTTGCACTCTTGCTCTGCTCCTGCGTCGACGTTTAGTTTTACGTGTTATTGCTGTATCATTTTATAAAGTATTTTCGTTACATTTTCAATTTTTTTTACAATACCTACATACATACTTTAATAATATTTCAATATTTCGATAATGCAAGTAAACCATAGACGTATTAAACCACGGAATAAGGATATTATATTCTAATATATTATAAAATAATCGTAGTGTTCGGGGACACACTCCTCCGAAACGGCTTGATCGATTCTAATGATTTTTTTTGCATATTCGATAGGTCTGAGAATCGGTCTTAATCTATTTATTATAATATAGCACAACAACATTTGCCGAGTCAGCTAGTTATACTATACTATATTAATAACATACTATAATAAGTAATAATTAATAGAGTATGAAGTAAACTAAAGATTTATCACATTTTACACTCTACTTTTAATAGACTTTTCACCTACCATCTACTTAGCTCCTTTCGTTTTCGCGATTATATTGATACCTACCTACTTATCACAAAATTGTCATCACTTCGGATGACAGAATATGATTAGACTAGTGGTAAGTGGAAACGTGACTTATGCATATAGCTGTTACCAGTCGAGTATCTCGACAGTTGTTTGTTAGCTGTGACAATGACGTAGATGTAGGTAAATATACCTCGACCAACCGCGTGACTCCGAAACCACCTTTTCCGTCGCAACTCGCAATTCGAAACTCGGAAAGCAACGTCGTCGTTGTAAGTTAATATTATAGTTGTAAAACCAGTGCGTGTAGACTGTAGTCTTGCCGAAGGATTCGAATTCATCCGGTGTTGTCTTCAGCGAAGCCACTCGGTGCGTGCCGAGCCGCTCCATGCGAACCTCGCCCTTATTCGGTCCTCGTCACGCCCTCAAATGCCATGATTACGCGCCCGCACTTAGTACACCCTCGGCACATCGGTCGAACGGCTCTCGGCCTCGTTATATTCAATTTACGGCAAACTCGCTCCAACTCCCTGCGTCATTAGGAAAGTATTCGCGTGCCCGGGCTCGGCGGTAAGAGTTTTTCGTCGTCGGAGCGTGTTCGAGATCCCCGACGCACGAGGCAGCGAAAGTCGGGGGTGAGTAAGAGGCAGGGTGGAAGCGCCCGCAGGAGTGGTCGACCCGGGACTAGCAACTAGCTGCTACGAAATCCGTTACTTTTTGCTGACGTTGTTGGAAATCTATTCCGACCGACCTAACCAGACTATGTATAAACGGCGTACCTATACCGCTTGCGTTGCGAAAAGATTTCACAGTGGTTGAAAGTCGTCTTCGTAGTTCGTACCTATTTCGTGTGCCAACTTTCGTGCTGACTTTATTAGTAGCCAAGGGCAAACATCTCTCATGAAGTCATGACTCATGGCGTATGTTAAGCTCTGCTCCGAGTGTGTCCAACTTTTTGGCGCAGTATGAACTGTGTGCGTGACGTGTCTACGGTCCGCTGTGGACTGTGGTCCGAGACCGCAGCTTCGATTCCGGAAATTAAACATGAATAATAAATTAATATAATTCACCATCCACCATTAATATAATAATACTCCGTATCCATCAGCATCCGTTTTAACGCATTTAGATAAGTAGGCACTAGGTAGTAGGTACTAAGTAGGTGTAGATAAATATTTACGTATTCTAGGTATAAGTATAACACTAAATTTAGATAAGAGTCTAATTTTCAAATTTACAGAAGTAACCGACACAATGGGTCATTATTATTGTACTACATCTTTCAAATAT
This sequence comes from Glaucopsyche alexis, assembly GCA_905404095.1. Taxonomy (NCBI): domain Eukaryota; kingdom Metazoa; phylum Arthropoda; class Insecta; order Lepidoptera; family Lycaenidae; genus Glaucopsyche; species Glaucopsyche alexis. The sequence continues at coordinate 7,437,494 of FR990043.1, read as the reverse complement.
TGTTTACATACCTATTAATGAGTTTTTTGCACACAATTCTTTCAGAGTAGGTCTGTACCTACTTACGTACGCGTAAAATGGTCGTGACTGTACATAACGTCATATTATTCCTGTCGCTTAGGGACCGGAGTCAGCGGAGGTGCCCGAGGGTGGCTTCCTTTCCCCAAATAAGAGCCTTATATCGATTCGGTCGTATCTTCTTTGGCAGCCTAAACTTAGTATGGGCTGTTAGTTTATAACTGTATAGTTATACTAGTGGTCGCACAGCGGCGGTCGATATGGTAGTTTTAAACATTTGCATGTTTCATGTCACTGACGATTACTTGTACACACTACACATGTTGTAAAGCATGATGTACATTGAAGTAAGTAATACTGAGTACATAAGTATACAATGTATTCCGTAGCTATCAGCTACCACGAGTCATGGACTCATGAGTTATGACCATTGACCATTCAATTCACATGTTTAAGTCAAATTACCCACCTTATTCGGCATAGACCCTATTTGATAATGATAGCTGCGGCAGTCTTGTAGAAGAAGCAGTAACTAAATCAAAATTATAATAATTATACTGCTGTGACAATTTCAGTGACAACTAATTACTCCAATTTATAAAGGATCCAGATACCTATGCATTTGAGAGGTATCTCAAATATTTTATGCGTAAGACAACTTCGAAGTTCTGGGCGGGCGATTTCAAAACGCTGAAACACGCTGAAACGCCCGAAAGCATCATGTATACGGAAAATGGATTTTCCCTAAGGCGTTTGTACAGTGCTAAGACTGCTAAGGAAATTAAAAGAACATCTGACTCATTTTTACATCGAAATTCGAATATAAAATTAATTTAGGTACAAATATTAGGAAAAATGAATATAGGTAACCTCTTTGTAAAGCTTATGAGTTACTATACTGTTACTAGCTGGTGACCGCGACTTCGTTTAGCGTAGAATTATCGGAAACGGAACCCTATTTTTTAATCGGATCCCTAAGATAAAGTGGCCTATGTTATACCTTATATCCTCAGCTGTCTGTCAGTGAAAGTCCCGTGAAAATCGGTTAAGACTAGTATCAGAGATTGGCCGAAACAAACAGACGGACAGACAGATTTTTTATTGTAAGTACCGTATATACTTTTATATGAATTAAGTGAAAAGCTGTTAATTTAAAACTATAAACATACACTCCAATTTTATTTATTTGTATAATAATAACTCCCCACACCGATTTCGCTGACGGTGGCGGGTGGCCAGTTACATTAAAACCAAGCCAGTTACGCAGGAGTAATTTTATAGTGTCCAACTATGTGCGCAGTTGTGTAGAGCACTCTCTCTTCCTTTACTCTCATAACCTAGTGGGACGGATAACCGACACGACTGACGGGAGATCGGGCGCAGGACTGACTTTTTACATGCCCATCTGACACATGGAACATCTTTCTTGTCAGACAATCAGGTAATCGGCCTGCATTGTCCTAATACTTGGAAACATTTTTTGTTGTTCCAATGCGGGAAACCCACGACCTCCGAGTCGAGAGCTCTAACCACTAAGCTATTCAAATATCTAAAATTGAAAGAAGTTTATTTGTAGATATAGATGAGTTACTGATACCTACTTAATACTCTGCTTTCAGCGGAATAACATCAAACTTCCGCTACCATGAGATAAATGCAAACTAATCGGGAAAATGAACTCTACATTTCATACGAAAGGCTCATTTTACTTTAAACCATGAGAATAAGAATTTTCACTAGGTCCTACAAGTATTGATGCTAGAAACTATAGTTTGTCCGACGTTCCGAATACCTACGCTTCATAGCTAAGTTTGTTCATATTTAACGTCATGAGCATATTTGAGCAAGCTATTTGAATCTATCACACTACAATTAGCAAAATGTAATAATGTATGTAATGTATTGGCAGGATCTTAACTTGACAATGTAAAGGTACAATGGCCAGCCAAACCACAGTAGGCCTAGGCAGTGGTGAGAAGACACTAAACTAATCATCACAAATACGTGTGTACTGGTACCAAATTAGAAATTAGCGGTTGGGTTGCTCGATGATGATAATGAAAGGTAATTAGGCGGTATGGTTAAGCTAAATCGTGACGTCAACGGTAATCTTGCGTTTTCCTCCTTCATCCCTAACTCGAAATAAAAGTGGTCGAGGGGGGCAGCGTCCTTGACTCTTGCGGGTGTGTGAGGGTACCGTCAGCCGAATCCTATCTAATGTTTGGAATTCAGAATTGCCGGATATTTTAATTTCCTGGGTTTAGAATTTAGATTTTGCAGAGAAAAGTATCTGTACAAGATGTAATTTTGTTGTTTGCCTTAGCTGTGCATTGTATTTTTGTTGTAATTGATTAAAAATTGCAGAAAAAATGGGACCCTATTACCAAAGAATATATTGTTAGGTACGTGTTGGGGTTCGAAAGATTTGGAGAGAAAAAAGCCTGCTGTCTCCTTTGAAGACTTTATTCACTAGCACTTAGTCCAACATTAAGCACTAGGTCCAAACACTAAACACTAAGTCCAAACACTAAGCACTAACAGTGTCCTTAATCGTAGCCAAGTCGTGGGTTTCACTCCTGGTATCATCACATCACTAGTATCACATCGTTATCGCCACATCACTGTTCAACTCGAACTTCCGATCACTAATTTTCGCTGGTATCGCCCGTATCGCTTCGGATGAAGCTCAAACTGAACTCGACTCGCTCGCATTCTTCCGACGTATTTATACCGGTCGATACGAGTCCCAGACGACTCCAGAAGGTTCCCGAGTCGCATGACCGTGTTAGATTTATTCTGGAACGTTTGCACAGTAGCGCCATCTAGTACTGAGTAGGGGACCCCACGCTGTCCCTGTTCACACCAAGTGGTGTCATTGGTTGACGCTAGATGGCGCTTTTGTGTGTTCGTAACAATATATTACTAACGTACTATTTGTGAGATTTTACTGCCCGTCCGTCTGTCCGTCTATCGGTCACCAGTACCCCAAGCAGGAACATTTTGCGGTATCGTTACGTTCACATACAATATTCCTCATATTTCTCGTTTACGTACACGTAACGATACCGCAAAATGTTCCTGCTTGGGGTACACCCTACAGTTGTATCCCGTGACCCGTAAAGGCTGAAATTTTCACAGATTATGTATGTATTTCTGTTGCTGCTATAACAACGAGTACTAAAACATATTAAAAGTTCGTTGCGGATCCCAAGACAGACTTAGCATGTCCCTCGGGCACCCCTGAGATCATATCAAAGGGTTTTTGCGGTTGGTTACCGCTGTCGATCCTGGCTACACAGGAGTTGCAATGGAGGGAATGTGTGGTGGTCCATTTGCCCGTTAAAAATTTACCGGAACCATTTTCTAAATACTAATAGTTATAGCACAGTGTAATAAAGAGATACAGTGGTCCAACGCGTTTAAAGTCGCGCGAAATGCCGCTTTTGTGTAGATATTCGTCATTGCTGCAGGGTTGTCACAATAATGTGTTTTATTATAATCTGTTCTACATTTTGTGTATTCGTAGTATGTGTATGTAGAGTACTAGGAATAAAATAAAAAATATATATTTATATATTATAGAAGTATTAATGAAGAGTTTTATTATAAAAAATACAAATGCGCATACAAAAGCTCAGGGTTCGCATGATATATATCAGTTGATATATATCGGATATATATCATGATATATTATATCAATTGTTATTTATGCTTGATATATATTAAAATTGATATTTATGTTTAAAAATGTAAAATAATGTTTTAAATGTAAAAAATGTTACATCAAGTCATAGTCTAAATACACAGGTCTTATTTTCCGAGAGTTTCACAAGCCTAGGTCATCAAAAACTTGCTATTTGACACGACATTAACTAATCATTAGGCTTATGATACCCACGTGACCCCCTGTTTTTCGGAAGAAAATTCCTTGTTTGTTATTATACTATTGTTATACCATTTATACCATGTGTCAAATTAATTCGACTGATAAAATTAATACACTTTTTTTTTCTTCTGGTTATAAACAAAAGTCATTTTATGGATGTAAGACTTAAATTGATACTCAAAAGTATCTATCGTTGATTTTTAATTTATTTGAAAACTTTGAATATCAATAATAAATAAATGAGTTAAATTTTACTTCCCTATCTTCAAATTATCAGAGATACAAATTATTTCGATACAACTATTACGAAAAAACATATCAGAGTATGAAATTTGTATGTAATTTTGAAAATATCAAGAATATCAAAAAATCAAAAATATCGGATATATATCAAAGATATCTGATATTTTGATATTTATTATAAATATCGGATATTTACGAACCCTGCAAAAGCTACAAATGCGAAACTGAAACTATTTTCGACATTTGGATTTACTAGTTTTTAGATTGCGATTGTTGAATTTGACGATGTACTTAGTTAGTAAATTCTCATACGTAGATACAATTTTATTAAAAATTCTGACGGGAAACAGGCGCATGGTTTTGTATTAAAATTAATCTTCTATAGCTGTTCATATAACTGACCATTGTAAATAAGTACCTACATACAACACGAACGAAACACTGTCGCAAACCACTTAAAACAATCAAATTAAAAAGCGTCAACCCCGGCTGACGTGTCCCAAGCGAGTGTATGGCAGCTTGGGCTCGCTACCGCCCCTCTCTCACCCCGCACGCCCCGCACGATTGCTCTGTCTAGACGTGTCCGTTGGACGACTGTAGGTAAGTTCTATAGGCTGTGGTTATAGTATATAGAAAATGGTACCTAACGGAACGGAACGTACCTACCCTTCATGCGCGAGTCAATCTCGGCCGGTTTTTTGAGTCAGGTCCGGGAGTTTTGGTTTCGGGTCAAGGTATCCTTATTTTAAGTTACTTTACTTAGAGCTTCGTGACTTTTGGTCTAAATAGTGATGTAATTATTCCAATTAACAACAAGCGCACGGTCATGGCCGTTTCGCTCAGACCGATCGCCGGACGATAGGAACACTGGGAGTAGGTATAATATTATGTATTGTATATTATGTTATATAATTATTGTTATTTGGTAGGTAATACCAGCTGATAGGTCTCTCTCAAAGTAAAAAAAAAATAATGGGAAACTCGAGCGAAAATTAGAAAGTGAGAAAAACCAACTTAAATAACTCTGCAAACTTTTAAACAGCATATATTAGGTAATTATATATGAAACTGGATTATTGTAAACTGGAAATTGTCGTTTTTTTTTAACATAATATATTTATTTAATCAAAGTAAATACCATTGCTATCTATGCACTTTTGCCATCTCATAAGTAGTTCATTGGTTCCTTTACTAAAAAACCATTCGGACAGGAATCAATAAAATCTTTGAAGGCGCTGTGGACTGCCCCATCGGAGTTGGATTTTTCCCTTGCAAGAAGTTATCTAAATTTCGAATAAAAAAATGGTAATCTGTTGGAGCAAGGTCCGGGGAGTACGGTCCGTCTGTTGTGCAGTGTGTGGTCTAGCCGCTAGCGTTGTCCTGTACTGAAGCAGCAGTGGCCTAGAGCGAATGACCAACCTCGGTTGTTTAGCAGCTAGCTTTTCCATCATGATTTGCAGTTGCTGACTGACAATAGACATCTGCCGTAATTTTTCTTTTGCGACATCGCCGCCATACACATCATAAATCCTTCGAGCCGTTTCTGCGGTACTGGTGCCACGGTGGAACTTGTACTCGAAAATAATATCTACGATATTTCAAGTTTCTTCATTTTGTAAACAGAGTGACGCGAAGAAAAAACCAAAAGAGGAAAAAACAAATGAATTACGGTTTTCGAAACACAAATGCATGTTTGCATTAGCATAACATGCATGCATGAAACACAAAGAAGATATATTTGAGACCAAAGTGCCAAAGCCACTAGATATGTATTATTATTAATACATATTGTACAGGCGTAAAATTGCCTTATCTATAGATATTAGAGTGAAAGGCTTTCCTTGTGTAAATGCTCCCAAATTGCGTACAAGGACCCCATAGAGATCATGTGAGTAGTTTATGGTGTAAGCTAACATATCATTTTTTCAAAGGTTTGTCAGACTAGATTCGCCTTCAAAAATGATTAGGTACTGACGAAACAACCTATAAATCGCTCATTAGTTATCGCTAATCAGTCAAGGATACACTCTTTAACTAAACTAGTTTTAGCTGTTATGTTGTTCCGACGACGTCTGCTCTACGGACTACCCGTGTTGTTTTTTCCTTATGCAAGGAGCGTGGGGACATTCTTTGTGATGTTACTTGTCACAGCTATCTATGAATTATAATTATTAATACTGAAGCGCCAAATTAAAATAAAATTATTCTAAAAATCTTTAGTTTGCAATACGCCATATTAATCAATTATATAATATCACATCAACTTTAAACACAGTGGCATTAGAAAGAAATTATCGTAAACAACCTTTACTGCTTGAAGCATGTAAGAGAAACACTTTGGAACAGATGAAATTTAGATAACAATATTTTTTATTTTGATAAGAATCTGACGGTAACGATAAGATACAGGCTTGAGTACTTAAAATTATGTTACCGTTAAAGTACTCAACTACTCGTACATATAGCCATCAAAATAGTAAGGTCTACTAGCTACAGGTCCTATTTAATTGGAATTCCTGAAAAATCGCGTGCTCGTATATGTCTTCGACGCTTAAAAGGTTAGGTATCCGTTTCGGACGAAAATAAAGCTTTTATGTACTTGTTTACTTGGCAGGTAGGTGTAGATACTAAATTGCGTTTGAATAAACACTTATTAGATTAAGTCTGTTTACTATAAGATTTGCTGGCTGAATTGTAAGAATGGGGCAAAGAATAAAACATTTCCGAAAGTTCAAACATATTCAAATACTTACGTAGCGTCCTCCGACCTCCCTCCCTTACAGACAGGGGAATAGAGACAAATGCTGTGCTGTCTGCACTCTGCTGACTGCTGACCTAAATAATTTTTTTCTTCTCCACAGTCGACAGTTCGACACTCGTTTTTTATATAATACTAGAGGTTCCCCGCGACTTCGTGCGCGCTAAAGATAATCTCGTAGATTAATCGTATGAGTATGAGAAGAACCGTACATTTTGCCGCAATAAAAAGTAGCCTATGTCCTTCCCCGTGGTCTACTCTATATCTGTGCCAAATTTCATGAAAATCGGTCCAGTACTTTCAGAGGCTATTCGATGCAAACAAACAAACCTTTCCTCTTTGTTATATTAGTATATATAGGGTTCGAAATCCGAATTCGGATTAAACCTCATCGAATTAAAATTTATTTCAGCAACCTTAGCCTTAAAAGATCGAATATTTTAGAAATTAATTATGGAACACTATACAGTGAAATTTTAAAATTGAAACTAGGTTACTATAGAATAGAGCCATATCGTGGGACTGCGGTTGAGGCGTGCGGATTCACATCCGGCTGAGCTCTACCCGACATCCTATAGCTACTCAGAACCAGCAGCGTTGATGGCACTTGTCTGTGTTGGTCTACAAGACCTCACAAATTGAGTATTAAAATATCTTAAACCGATTGAACAGGAAATGATGACATTTGCAGAATAACCTTTAGAACCACCGACGCGACGTGCGATTTGAAATGACGCCATCTTACTCTACTTTGCTCTATCAACATTTGGAAATAAGAATACGGCCTCTTGTAGAAATGTAATATAATATTTTATTTGATTGATATAGGTATATTAAATTGCGCAAAAAGAAATCTCGAATGAACTGTACATTTTGCTGCGATAAAAAGGAACATATCGCACCTTCGGTGCAACAAAGTCACAACTGCTTATTATTAAACTTTACAGGAGAGAACTTTTAAGATTTTTTTCACATTTATTTCATGATTTCTGGATCACTTTTTATAGTAGGCTTAAACCTTTATAGTAGGCTAAAAACTTAGCCTACTATAAAAAGGGATCCAGAAATCATGAAATAAATGTGAAAAAAATCTTAAAAGTTCTCTCCTGTAATATTTAATAATAAGCAGTTGTGACTTTGTTGCACCGAAGGTGCGATATGTGTAAATCCAGAACTTAACCGTACCGTACCGTACCATACCGAATTTCATCAAATCTCGATCAGTAGTACCTGTAGGTACTATTATTTATTCTGTGTCAGTAGTTACTGCGTGAAAGAGATCCATTCAAACAAATTTTGCGTTTATAATATTAATTAAGGATTTTCGTCGACGAAACTTTTGAATAAAACTGACAAAACTAACCAGAAGTTTTTACAACTTTAGGTTCAGGGGCAATTTCAAAACATATAATAGCTAAAACCGCTTACATTTTTTAAAAACAAAAAATCTTTACAAACTTGTTGGATCCTCTTCTAGATTATCTATTTGTCAGATTATTTTTAAATACGTTTCTATCTCATAAAAATAAAATTTAAAGAATGCGAAATTATCAGGAATTATAGTTATTTATATTACAAATACTGTTGTAAACGCTCGTGCGCCTCGATTTATATATTAGTTTTAAAAATTCATATAAAATTCGTCAAACTAATTTAGTTAAAAATTTAAATAGCATATTAAAGATAAAAGGTTCTTCTCATAGATTATGTAAGTAAGAAACAAAAGGAGCAAGTAAAATACATAAATATCATCATTTTAAATAACTATAATTCCTGATAATTTCGCATTCTTTAAATTTTATTTTTATGAGATAGAAACGTATATAAAAATAATCTGACAAATAGATAATCTAGAAGAGGATCCAACAAGTTTGTAAAGATTTTTTGTTTTTAAAAAATGTAAGCGGTGTTAGCTATTATATGTTTTGAAATTGCTCCTGAACCTAAAGTTGTAAAAACTTCTGGTTAGTTTTGTCAGTTTTATTCAAAAATTTGAAATTATTTTAAAATAAATGATAAGTGAAAAATTAGAATACAATATTTTCTAGTGTTTTTTTACATGTAAAAATCAGAATAACCAGTTTTTGTTAGATATAGACGCATTTGAAAAGTAGCGTTTTTCGTGAAATCTGAGTCTCGCGCCGATCAATGCTCTTAAAAATATAAGGGATTGGGTAACCACAATCTTTCAAAATTATCTTCCATATGCTTCCATGTACTTCCATGTATTCCAGTAAGGAATTACGATTTTATTATAATACCTATTGATGTATTTATTTTCCTTAGATTTAATTTTCCTTGATTCAAAGAAATAGGTAGGTATATATAATATATTCATATAGGTATATATTATATGAATATTGTCATGGTTGTGGTTTCATTTATACAGGGTTTCATTTATATACCAAAACCAAACAGTATCTCAGTTTTGTTGTTAATTAATTATTTTTTACGGCCAACTGATTTTGTTGGATTCTAAGAAAATATTATCTTTACTAATATTATAAAAAGGAAATAATTGTTTGTTGCTTTGCATTGAATAAGCTTTGAAACTACTGCAGTCTGCAACGAATTTGATGAAATTCGGCACAGATATAGAGTAGACCATGGGCCTTTCCCGACTACGACAATGCCAAAAGGAAGCTATGTCCTTACAGAGGCTACTCTTACCGCGGAAAAATGAACGGTTCCCGAGAGGGTTACTTTTTGCGAACAAAGTCGCAGACAACATCATACTAGATGTATATATAGATAGATATTATCGACTGAATGCATGTTTATAATGTTTATAATAGATGACTGGTGTTGAAATGTCTTGGTCAACGTCTTTGGTCGCTTCTGCATCGGTACAAATAAATTTTAAAAATAGATCAATGATTTGATTTCTGTCGCCTGCTTTCAACACTTTATATGAGGTTAACTAAGGTTATATCGAGGTTTACTGATAAATTTAGGAACAGTGACTCATATGAAGGCGCATACTACACAATATCCATCTAAATACGTACTTATTAAAATTATTTCCCTAGGGGCCTAGCACGACAAACTGTATAATAGTTATTCTTACCACAATAACCGTATTTTTTTTATAAAAACCCGAAACCCGACTAATACTATAGCCAATGTTACACGGGCTATTATAACGAAACTATTGATATCCCATTTATTAAAATTGGATCAATAGTTTAGGTGCTACGGTGGAAGAAACATACATACTGTATACATTATATTTTTTTTAAATCACCAAATGACCACAGACAATTTCATATGACCAAGTGTACCTGTATTAGATGGCTGATTTATTCGCGTGGTGTGGTGAGATTGGCGCACCTCAGAGCCGGCGCGGGCGTATCGGCAGCTGCAATGCAGCTGGCGCGTACTTCTTGCTCGTTTTGCTCCACAGCCGACAGAATCTTGCACACGCCATATCTGTCCGTACGTCGTACGTTACGTAGATGACGATGTCCTTATTCTAACTAGTCGGGCCATATCATCTGGTATTGTTACATGCCAGTCCCAACTCCCAACCAGTTGATTAGTTTTTAGTAGACGATTAAAGATTCTGTTTGTTCGTAAATTCACGAATAGTTATTTAAATATGAACTTTGTATTATGTGTCCCTGGAATATACTAAAGTAAACCATATTCTGTTGGTTAAAAGTTTGTGTGTATGCTGCAAGTATACTTCTGCTTCCAAATGAATTAATACAGCGTAAGCGATACGTTTGCCACCAGTCATCACAATTCACAAACTTCTTGTTATTCATTAGGCTATTATCATTCGTGGCCCAAGTAGTGGGCCTAGCAGGAACTATTGACAACGTAACATTAAAGAAAGAAAATCTGTCAACATCATGACACCGCCCATACCAATTCATTCGATAACGTCACGTTTACGCCCAGTTTACGCCGCTGTCAACTGTTCCTGCTAGGCGTACTAGATCAATTGACAAGTATGAAGAAAGTATTCGTAACATTATCAGCCTATACAATTTTTACCCCACTACGACAAACCAAAAAAGAAGGGTAATGATTCAATATGTATGTATGTTTGTTTCACCATAACGCCTAAACTACTGATCCGATAATAATAAATGAGGTGACAATCGATTCGTAATATTAGGCCGGGTATCATAGAATATGAACTTTACGTAGTCGGGTTTTAGTTATTATTAAACAGCCTCCGTGGTCTAGTGGTAATAGAGCATTGGCTCTCGACTCGTAGGTCGTGGGTTTGATTCCCGCATTGGAACAACAAAAAATGTTGTTTCCAAGTTTGGTTAGGACAATGCAGGCTGATCACCTGATTGTCTGACAAGAAAGATGATCCATGCGTCGGATGGGCATGTAAAAAGTCGGACCTGCGCCTGATCTCTCGTCAGTCGTGTCGGTTATCCGTCCCACTGAATTATGAGAGTAAAGGAAGAGAGAGTGCTCTTGTATACTGCGCACACACTTGGGCACTAGAAAATTACTCCTGCGTAACTGGCCTGGTTTCAATGAAACCGGCCACCGTCACCGAGATCGGTGTGGGGAGTTATTATTATTATTAGATAATTTTACGAATACGTTGTTGTCAATTGTACCTGCTTTGGGCCGCTGCTTACCTTCAAGTGTATTCGATTGGTCCTATCGGCATGAGACATGAGCTGCTGTTCATGTGGTTTAATTACACTATAATCAGTAAATGTATATTACCATGTACATATTATCATGTAATATGTATCATTTAGTCGGTAATTGTATTTATTTATGTTGGATAAGAATGATGAAACTATATGAAACAGAATAGACCGTAGAGTATAGTAATAGTATATTATATTCTATTAATAATAATAAGAGAAAAGATTCGTTTGTATGTTTGTTTGGCTTCGAAAGGACTGGATCGATTTTAATAAATTTTAGATATAGATTAGACCACGGGGAAGTACATTGGCTATTTTTCATCGCGAAAAAATGTACGGTTCTCGCGAGATTTCCTATAGCGTGCATAAGTCGAGGGCAACATACTAGAGTATAAAATCGTTTAACAGAGTAAACAACATGTTTACGCGCGGACAACGGAGTCGTAGATCGCGTAAATCCGATGACTATGATTCTTTCAAATGACGCGGACGTCGCTCGGTGCCAGTCAAGCCAGATAACGTTATCACCAGACACCAGCCTCGCTCTGAGGACTGCGGTTGACGACTGCTAGTCTTGACAGTTGTACGTCAAAATATACTGCCGTCCTCAAACTAAAAGGCGGTTAAATGCCAAAAAGAGTTTTTGAGGTAGAGCTAAATAACACGGGATTATTTTGAAATTGATGCTAGTTATTTTCAATATACAATTGTTAATGTTGTCATAAGACATTCACGAAAACATTAACAATTGTTTGAAATACAAAATCACTAGCATCAGTTTCAAAATAATGCCACGTTTTTTAGCTCCACCTCAAAAACTCTTTTTGTCATTTAGCCGCCTTTTAGTTTGAGGACAGCAGAATAGGAGCATTTTTCCTAAATTTTAATAATTTATACTATGACAGTGATACGATTTTAACTATTTTGTAGGTTTTATTAGTCACTTATACCCGACTCTACATCTTGCAAGGAGCTCATGTTCTGCTCTGTCAAAAGCTGTTAGTGTTACATTTATTTTCTAAACATGCTGCCTTCTTGGAACCACATAGATCTTCTTGGAACCACTTCGATCAATAATACAACTAGAGTTGTAGAGCTAAAAAATAAGCATAATTTTAAGTACAGTCAAATTAAAAGTTGTTGTGGTTTTATGAAATTGTTTATTGTTCAACAAATAACAATATCATTTGTTATGTTAATTATTATTAGCATTCGAATTAATATGTGAATTGGGTATCCTCATACTAGGTATTATAAACGTGAAAGTTTGTGAGGATGGATGGATGTTTGTTACACTTTCACACAAAAACTACTGAACGGATTTCGATGAATTTTGGCAGGGTAGTAGTGAAGGCTTCGGATTAAAACGTAGGCTACTTTCTATCCCGAGAAACAGTATTCCCGTGGGATACCCGATACTATATTAAAAAGCTAGTAAGTAACAAATATAAACAACAACTAATAGGTAATTCTGTAACACCCCATGTGACTGTTTTATAGGATTGGATGGGCAACAAAAATAAGAGCGATGTTTTAACGTAATTCCTTTCTCGTTTCTGTAACGATCGCGTCACCGAAACTAAAACAGGTCGGCTGCGCTCGCGCCAGCCATCGCCATGCGCCAACAATGAGTTGCCAGTGCTATATTCACATTTGTCTGTGTGCTGAGGCCGCGTGCTGAAGTCGGCTGTAGGCGGCACGAAATGTATGCGTGGTCTGGCGGTGTTGACGCTTGCCGGGCCGCGGGCGACGTACTCTCCTCAATGACCTCACTGCGAGCGCCGATCGTACCTAAATATGACCTAACCGTCCGAACCATTGTCTTTTTGCCTCATCGGTTTCTTAGTACTGTAGGTTTAATTAACGTTGCGCTACGGGCGTATTAGTGTGCGCCGATGAAAATCGCATGTTAGCGTTTCGCAAAGCGTCAAATAACATCAGCAAATACCTAGTCATACAGCGCTCTGCACACGGCGACAGTGTGCTATATTATGTACTATGTAGTCGGTATTAGAGCCTATGGCATTCTTGCGCAAAGACGAGGACATACGTGAAACACCACCTGACGCTACAGCTGGTAGCCGGCTGCTTGCATTTAGCCACAAAACTCGTTTTCTGCAAGACTGTACAACAAGTATGGCGGCTGGTGTCAGAAAAACTTAATCCGCCGCTCTCGTGCGAATAATATGTAGGTCTAAGAGTAATTTGTTCGTATTTCTGCTTTATTAACAGTGAAGAATTTTTTAGAAAAATAAAATTTTGCAAAGTCTAATTAATGAAAATAATAAAATTGTCCATCATCACAGTCCAATATCTCATCTCAATAGAATTAAAATTAAGTCTCAGTAGTCAGTCAGTAGTGTCAGTCAGTCAGTCAGTCATTTAACTAAGGCTCCGTACGCACAGAGAACATCTCTTATTTTAGTTTTTTTGGAGCTTCAGGTTTAAATATTATTAATACAATAAACGGTAAAGTATTAAATTCGTTTCCATGGCGTAGGTACCTATCTAGTATCTACGTTTATAATATATCGGCATGTAATGAAATTTTGTAGAGTTTTATTACAATCATGACACATTGTTTTTTACCTGACTACGGCTAATCCAAAAAGAAAGGGTTATGGTTTTGGCAGCTGTGTATTTATTAGTGTCCGACCGAAAGTTCGGTTTCGGTTTCTGTTTCGGCCGAGTTTCGGCCAAAAATCAAGTTTCGGCGGCAGTTTCGGTTTCGGCCAAAAATGGCCGAAACTTATGCCGAAACCGAAACTGATTTCGGAAGTTTTCGTGCACGCTCGCCTAACTTCGTTTCTTGCGGCAACGCTTTGACAACGCAACTGAATTTGAAAACATAATTAAAATATATATATTTTTAAATATTACATTAAATAAATGGGGTTGGATTTTATAACGAGTCGCCTGAATTTGAGAGTATTGGTGGTGTAGGGGGCTTAAGGGAGTTAGTCTTAAACCCCCCCAAAGAAATTTTGGCTGCCGGAGTTGCGTCTAAATATTTTTAAACAATTTTCAAAAATTCTTAAATATTATTGCAAAACGGAACGTAATCTTTATGCAGGGGGTGAGCCAAGATCTTTTCTCTATCGCTTCTTTAAAGAATCGCCGATCAAAATGTATGGAACTGAAATTTGGAAAAAGAAAATACAATCGAGGTAATTATATTTTATATAATATGTGATATAGGAAATGTATGAGAACAGTATATAATTCTTAGGTAATGAATAGCAATGTATATTCCGAGTTGGCCCAATACGCCTTAGCCATCGTGGTTATTTCTTTGTAAAAAACCCAGAAGTAGTAGTCGACTCGTAATTGAAGCCAGTTGTTATTGAGGGCCATTGGGTTCTAGGTATGATTGAGGATGGATCTGAAGATTTGAGGTTGGAAGTGTGTCCAGACAATATTCGCTCTGCTGAGGTTTTGGTGCCACTTATATTAAAGAATGTGGAAATTGGCACCAACATTCACACTGATTTTTGGAAAGCATATGATTGCTTGTCAGAACATGGCTACATACACAAAAAAGTCAACCACTCGGATCGTGACAACCTATTCATAGCTGAAGTGAGTCCCATGACTCATACTCAACGAATTGAGTCCCAGTGAAGGGCCGTTAAAAGATTTTTTTAAAAGGACAATTTTAATAACACAGAAAATTGTGCAGATGTTATTTTTGAATATTTGTGGCGGCGAAATAACATGAAATATTGAAAAGATCCATTCGTGGAATTAATAAAAGCTATAAAACATGTTTATAAAGTGGAATAAACAATGTTTGTACAAATTTCTGTTTATTATTTTTTCTAAGGAAATCAAGTACTTCCGACGAGTGAAAATGGTGAGGGGGTATCCAGACTACTCCCCCCCTCCCCCCCAACTACTCGCAACCCCTTAAAATGGCGACGTATTTGAAAATTTTTACCAATAAAATATGATTACAACAAAATTAATATACCGTGTTTCCATTTCATGTCCTAATTAATGCAGAATAATGGATAAAATGCACCAAATTTCAGTATTTTAAGGAATTTTCTACTTGACCACGTGAGTTTCGGTTTCGGTTTCGGTTTCGGCCGAAACTGAAGCCACGGCCGAATATTCGGTTTCAGTTTCGGTTTCGGCCGGAAAACCAGTTTCGGTCGGACTCAAGTATTTATGTTCCATCGTAGCGCCTAAACTACTGATCCGATTTTAATAATATAGGTGGTTAAAGTTTTTATAAAAAAATATTGTTATTTGCAATAAACGTCTAGGTCTAGAGTTTTCGTGAAAAGTAACATGACTCATAATTAAAACATTTTCTTCTACAGTTATATTGAGTATTTGATCTACCATCAAGGCGGATATTCCATACTCTCTTGCTATAACGTGTTTGAGGCGATGCGCCGCGCCGGTGTGTCGTTCTGTGGACTGTGGTACTATGTAACATAGATAGTGGTTATAAGTAGGTAGAGACGTGTAGGTAGAGGCGGACGTACCGCAAGCCGCGATAGCGCTCGACCCTGATAATTTGCTGCGCTTAAGTTACTTCAAAGGCTTCTTACGACACCAGGCCAGACCAGGTTTCGGGCTTCTCGCTGTGAATCGATGTTCTGTATATGGATGTACTATGTACATATCGTTGTATACATATTACATGCCGACCTGTACGAGTATCTATTTCGTTAATACCAATCAAGTAAACTCAAATTATATGCTCTACAATGTATTTTGTTGAAATACAAACATATAATATACACTGCAGAGTGCAGACTAGACAGTAGGTATTAGGCAGCCTTTTATATTGCGTTGTAGTCAGTAATGCTGCCTGCTGGTAGGTAACTACCTGAGTGCCTCGTAATCCTTTGTTATATTATACCGTGTAAGCCACTTACAAAACTTTTACGTAGATTTGTTACTCGTCTTCTTGCTCTACATAATACATATAACACAGAGCCAAGTGAGACATCAAAATTCTGATGAAATAGGATAGTGATCGTTATGTATTATGACTGTGACTGAAGTTTGTAGCTCGTTACCAAAATCTGAAATGAGTTATTTGATGTCGGTAATGTGCGTTGACTAAAATGTAGAGCTCAGGCGGATTTCATGTCAACATTGCTATAAAACGACTGTGAGGCGATTATTTTGCCAGCAACGTGTATTGACTCATTTTATTTATCGCATCGTCGCCAACAAACAAGTCAGCATGAGTAGATCGAGTGCGAGCCGCGGTCGGGGCGCACGTCCATGACACCCGGGGCCGTGCAGCACCTATATCTGGTGCTCGATAAGGCGCACTATCTGCGGCCGGCAGGCGCGGGGGGGAGGGAGCTATCGGCCGCTATGTTGCCAGCACGCTCGTCGCGCATCGCCTCGGAGAGCCGCCGTCGCTCGCACATGTTGCGGAACGTGAGGGCGGCGCGGGGGCGGGCGGGGTGCGCGGGACGGGACCAGGGACGGCGGGCGTCACACCGGCCCGCGGCACGCACACACGCGCGCCACCACCGCGCACCGACACGACGCCCGCGCCCGAGGAGCGTCACTGCGCCTTATCGCAGACATCTTTAAATGAGCACGCCGCATGCCACCCGCCAGCGGTACGAATTCCTTTCGAGAACGCGGTGGCCGTAATGGCTGCCGGCGACTGCACTCCTTTTATTGTCCTCCGCGCCGGCCATATGCGACCAGTCGTGTAGCGACAGCCTTCAAGGTTATTATAATTACCAGTCGGACCGGTGACAGGCGAAAACCAGACTCATCTAACGTCGTATCTATATTCACTCTACTAGAAGAATCTCATAGACGATGCAAGAGCGTTTGTATGTTGACTCGATATATTTTTAGTACCTACGTAATTGGTTATAGGTATACTAATTTAGGTAGAGTCTCAGAAGTCAGAATATGCAACTGACAACTCACAAGGGTAAAAAATCTAGTTCAATGGTGTGCGCTACATACATAACTATCAAAGTAGGTAAGAGTTCTTGTGGCAACCATCTGTTCGGTATCGATCTCGGGAGGGAGGTGTGGGTCGGCATCCCGTTGCCTTCGCTTCGACGACGGCGGCTTAAGCGTCGCTTTCATATATTCCGACGGCCGGGAGGATGATAAAGGAAACTGCCTACGTAGTCGGCCCCTCGCGGGCGATCGCTCGGAGTGAGGTTAGTGAGGCATGTTGTCGCGTGTCTATATATAGTTCGTGTTGGCGAAGCTGTGCGAGGGCCGCGCCCGCCGCCGCACCGCCGCACCGCTCCGGCGACACCGCCCGACGAAAGGTCAATTGGCGCGCAAATTATTTGCGTCGCAAAACCCGCAGCGTCGCTGCACCATCCTACAGCTATACCTAGCGCTATAGTGTCATGGTATTTATAACAGTTTCCTGTTGTGCCTCCGATAACGGCGCGGAAAACTGTCGGTGAAGACTAACAAGACACTAGAACCCACACGTAATAATGAGTTAATTAAACGAGCTAATTTATCTCCTCGAATAAGTTACAAGACGTAATTATGTTTTATCTGGGTTGTAACGTCGCTGTGTAAACTCGCTTGTAGCGGTGCCCATAATCCAAGCCAACACGGTGCAGTCGTATGAAATTTTTCCTTTTGTAATAATCTCGTACGACCTACGCTGTTATATTATACACTAGATGTTGCCCGCGACTTCGTGCGTGCAAAAGTTAATTTTGCAGAAACTGTACATTTTTCCACGGTAAAAAGTACCCCATGTCCTTCCCCGTAGTCTACTCTATATCTATGTTAAATTTCATCAAAATCGGTCCAGTAGTTTCGGAGCCTATTCAATGCAAACAAACAAACAAACTTTTCCTCTTTATTAAATTAGTATAGAAGATTTACGTCTTTGCTTCGATATTGCGAATTTACACATAGGTAGTTAAACAGCCCGGGATCGCTTATGTGGAGAATTTGTACATGCCAACTATAGCTGTTTCTCCACAAGAACTCGGCGCATAACGTTACAAATACCCAGCAACATACCGTATATCACGAACGGCTTACCACCAAGCATGAGTTGCGTCATACTGTGCCAGTAGGTACCAGAATAAACAATCGCCCTCGAGTCATCTACTTCATTTCAAAGACATTTTTGGTAACATTGTATTTGCAGTCTGTTGTCATCTTAATGAAGACTGTAGAGTATTATGCTTAGTCAATTTAGAATAAAGATACATTCAAAAAACAATAACACCAAGCAGATATGTTGGCGACGCGTTATTCTACGTCACGCGCACAGCCTGACGCACCACATTTAATGATTCACATCAAAAATATTTTTTCTTCGTACAGTCGCTAGCGCTACGGAAGCGAAGGGACCGCTGCGCTGTATGGCCCCATCGTGTACGAGGCAATTAGGGCATGTCTGCAGCTCTACAGCTTTACATAGTACATGTTGCCCAACACGTCTAATGACATCAGTTGACGGCTAATATAGAGCCGTACTTGTCGCCTGCGACTGGGAAATGTACTTATATCCAGTGGCGTAACTACAGCCTACAAGGCGGCTGGGCTGGCAAAATGACACGGGCCCCCAAACCGAGAGGGCCCCGGCCCAAGGGGATGCAAATTCAGAATTACATTAATATATAAAAAAAAAAAAAAATTTAAAGTAAATAAATCAATCAGATTTTCGGAACGCATTACTTACTAGCGGCTTGTTTCACTATCTACTAAGAAGTGTCAGAAAGCTTATTTGAAAATTGCGTGTTTTGTCTCTGTCGTTCGATATAAATTAAGCGGCGACAAAACTTCTGAATAAGCTATCCGACACTTACTAGAAGATTGTCAAACAGGCCCTTAATGTTTTTACCTCATAAAGTTTTTCCTTTTACTAGTAAATACTGAACAGTAAAATATTAGCTTTGTTGCAACATGTTTATGGTCGATAAATATTTATTCTCGATTATTGAATTTTAAAGGCCAATAATTTAATGAACCATTAAATTAAGAACTCTATCCTACTCTACCTTTACGATATAGACAAGGCCATTGACAGATTCGAATATGTATTGCCAACAATTTAACTTATAAGATATAACCTTTGAAAAATATTTAAACGTATGAAAAAGTAGCCCCAAAAATATTTTCAAAAAGAAGTACCTACATATATTGGCGCGAGAATACAGAGCAGGCTTTGTCGATTACTTCGCACAAGTCCATTAATTTGATGTAATATACTTAGCCCTAATTCGTGTTCGTGCCATAGTTCACTGTCCAGTGTCCACCGACATACAAACATCTCCACATTCATGTATTAAATGGGAATACCTAAGATGAATCTTCATTTTGCGGTATTCCCGAAGTTTATTTATAATACACCTTTGGAATATTTCAAGAAGTATCGACAGTTGCACCACAATCCAGACTCTTACGTCTTACGTTGTGTCCTTAGATTTGCAAGGTGACACTTTGATCTGAAACTGCCAATTTCGAACTATTCTGTGGATATACATATTGTATTATTCTTCCTTCAATTAATGTAAAATAGCGACAAAGTTACTGCTCCACCAATTTCTAAATAACTTCCTTTGCACTAGAACGCTTCAAAGGGTCCATCCACATATTACGTCACACTTGATGGGGAAGGGGGGGTCATACAAAGTGTAACAGTACATGTTAAATACAGGTACAGGGATACTAAAAAGCGTGACATTTTAGGGGTTCAAAAAGTCGAAATTTTGCGTGACGTAATATGTGGATGGCCCCAAAGAATGTTTTAAGTATGCGTTCGCGCGATTCAACGGCGCTGTTAAGCGATTTTTCATCTTATGCCTGGTCGAGCGGCGACTTGTTCGATAGTACACTTACAGTGCAGTTCGATAGTAAAATAACGCTGAGTACTATCGTACCTAGATACTTAGGAAATTGAGAGTCACAACGTACGGTAGAGTAGAAATGTAGCGCGTACATAGTACGTACACACGTAAAAAGTTGTTTATTTGTGATTTTTTTATTTTCTTATATTCGTATATTTACTTGTGTACTTAGTACGTGTTACGTAGATACTTAGTAAACTTAACACTTATCGTAAACATTTTATGAACGACTTGCAAGACAGCCTTAAAAGTCTGCACAGTCAACAATGAAATATTTAAAGGGATTCTTCGAGGGTTGCGTAAAAAGCGATTACCACCCGCAGTAAAACGTCGCAAGAAACAATAGTGATGTTTCTTGCAACGGTTGAAAAATGGTTGAAAAACTTGTTACCATTTTTTTTTCTAAGATAAATGTTATTGTTAACTAACAATAACATTTTCATACTACCTGATCGACAATGTTCGATTATATATCACGTAATCTCAACGTAAAGCATGTCATTGACTCCCAAGGGAGATAATGTTGTATGAAACTCCCAAGGGATTAAAGTGATTTGAATTTGGAACGTTAAAATTAGTATGAAAATTCCTAATAGATACGTACTTATATAACATAGAGTTTTTCAATAATAATATGGTATTGCTGAGAGTTTATTCGAAAATCGAACTGGCCACCTATAATTTTAATATTCTCACATGTCAAAATCGTCAGTCACAAGCAAGGAATTTGTAAGTATTGATTCCTTGGTCACAAGTTCCTGAATCTTTAAGTACTGCTCAAATAAACTCCACCACAACTTCCATAAATGTTCCTAATAAAAATATTACTCTGTCCCTCCATAACTGGACAAATGCGTCGAATATCAATATTAATTATGTTATATTTTTGTAGCCCTGGGTTTTTATTGCCTCGCAGTAGGTATGAAAAGTAGAGTATGCACCTCTGGGATAAAGCCTGTCTTCGTCTTGGGCAGCTTGAACCCCTCGCTTTACTCAGGACTCTACATAACTCCCTCGTTTCACTCGGGAGTTAAGTTTTAACTCCCTCGCTACGCTCGGGAGTTAACTCTAGAGTCCCTCGTTACGCTCAGGGTCCAATATGCTACCCGTGACGTAAGACACTGCTTTATCCCCTTGGTGCATGCATCTACTACTATCTTGGAACTAATCTTTTTTTTTGCACTTGTAATTTTAACACTTGATAGGTTGATAAAGGTTGACTGACTTTAGATTTTACTTACTAGTATATATACAATATTTGTCTTAATATTATTATTTAGGAACGCATAATTTTACTAGTAACATAATCATCACACAAGGCTTTTTTTAAATTTGGATACAAAATGGGCATAGGTAATCACTTGATTATAAGAACTTTCTTAGTAATGGTAGCAACAAAATTATAATATCGCGAAATTAAAACCCCAGTAGATTCTCAAAATTGTAATCAACATACCAGAATGACTACGCAAGACTGTTTCGCACATAAAACAAAGGTCATCTTCCTTCATCTGTCCAAACTTCGTAGCACGAAGTTCGACGTAGTTCTTACCAGATCCATGACCTTTGTGGTCGTAGCTCAGCGGTCGTTCCGGTCGAACTTAGTGAAAAAACTGTAACCTCAAGATAAATCATGCATAAAACTTAAGGACGTAAACAAACTTTACTATCCAAAATAACAAATATTATGTGAATGAATTAGATAAGAAATACAAAACCGGATAAAAATTGAAAGGAAAAGTATTTAGTTGATAGTGTAATGCCGACAACGTCGCAACTCGCGGCACGATAGTGAAAGGCAGTGAGCTTTTATTGTTATGTTCAATGTGTATTCTAATTGTTTGAACTTGAACGTGTTAAGTACAGTTAACTGCGGAACTTTGTAAAGTTTATTCAAGTTTCATTATTTAACTCTCAGTTTTATAAGATTAACAGTAGGTTTATTATATTATATATTCATACATAAACTGTTATGATTTTATTGTTTCTTGACTGTTATAATAAATTGTAATGTATACTTTATTTGTATGTTTATTTTTGCAATATTTTATACGGACTTTTGATGCAGTAAACTTCGGTTATGGAATAAAAGGTAAAGGTAAAGATTTTAAAAATTAAATATGTACAGTCAATCAGGGTAACTATGATACATCATCGACATATTTTTTAAACAAACTTTTACTATGTTAAGAATGAGTCAAAAGAGTTTAGTTAATCTGTGCTCTCAGGTTGGTTTTCATGCTATAAAGTTATAAAACGTCTTTAAAAATGACTGATTATATTAAAAACTGGCAATTTTGTCGTGTGTCAAAGTTACCACCCATAAATGGGTAACTTTGACACAAACTAACTTTTAATTAATTTACAGCTTCAGGGTGACAATAATTTATGTTTTTATCAAATATTGATGCAGTGGGGTCATAGACAAGTCAAAAAAACCATAAAGTTATTACATTTAAATATGTTTTTATATACCTTGATAGCAGCAAAGTTAACGAGATTTTTAAACAAAGTTTTGCACTGATTTTTACCCATTATGTTGCGCGCGGTTAAAAACAAAAGTTTTTCATATTATCTTCTTTTGACAGCTGCTTTTTTTTAGATTTCGTTTACGAAGTATGTTACATACACGAATTGTTATTAAATTTTATGCGCCAATTGCTTCCCACAAAAACAATGGAAAAGAATTTTGTGAACAAACTGTCAAAGTTACTCTCGTGATTCAAAGTTACCCTGAATGAGCGTACTAGTTTTGTTTTTAAAATTTACTTTTTTTTTGTTATTTAGAAAGTAGATAAAATTAGAAATTCTTTTTTTTTTTTATTAAAGAAATTTTAATAAAATATTTAATATGTCGAGAATTTGAAAAACGGCAAGTAAACCGCGATATTGTACACGTAAAAGATAAAGATTGGCTAGAATAGCTTATCGCAAAAAATACAAAAGAAATAATTAGTTCAATAATATTTTTCTGCCGACTGTACCAAACTGATTTACTATAAAATATTATAACAATAGCGATTACACGGATCGTGTTCTGTATTAATAACGTTAATTGTATATATTGATCTCGGAAGTCCGATATCAACGACGCAAGGCATCTTCATTTGTCGACAGTGATGCTTTTTTACAAATCGCAACTGTTTGATAGGTAAGTACATAAAAATTGTATAGTCAGGTACGAGCCCGTGGTATGCTCGACGGTCCCTACACGGTACACCCTGGGCAGCGCCGGCTGCGCCGCTCTATAAATACACAGCAGGTGTGGTGGGCCCGGGGTGCGGGGTGCGGGGCGGGGGCATCCGCCTCTGCAGCGCTCCAAACCGCTCGCAGCGGCCAACGGACCTTAGCGACGCCATATCGATTGCGAGGGCTCCCCCTGCGGCGCGGCGCCTCCATTGTGCCGTGGGATGCCTTCAGTTTCCTGCCTCTGCCTCGCCGGTTGTCTGTGGATGACCCGCCCCCCCCGCCCCGCGCCCCGCGACATCCCGATGTCGGCCAGATGCTCCCATGCTTTTAAAACGTTGAACGAACTCCTGGAACAGTTGGTTGTACTTTCACAGAATAAAAGATATTTTGCATGATTATAAAAGCATTTCGCCTAATCCACTTATTGGGTTATTCTTACTAAATACAAATAAAAAATATGAACCAACTTCATAGCAAAAGCAATAACATTTTTAAAAATGCCCTACAATTACTTTTGGCATGTATTTAAACTTGCGACAAAACAATTAAATTTTGGATGTGAAAATACCGAATATTAAATACTAAATAACCAAATTCAGTAATACAGTATGCTCACGTGCAGTCGCCAACTTATTTTTTGTTCGCTCGATTAATTATATCCCATTACTTTTTAGTTTATTTCAATTCTAGATACCCTTTTCAAACCCAATTCATCTAAAATTTCTCTAAAACTATTTCTCTACTCAGTCTTCTTTATTTTTGAAGTCGGTACCGGGTTACCGGAAAATTGAACATGAGTTCTATTTATTAACTTCCAAAAAAGGAGGCGGTTATACGTTCGGCTGTATATACCTAGGTATATTATATATTTTTATTTTATATCGGGATTCAGGATATAGTGTTTAAATTAATTATTATTTTAATAGGCAATCGGACAATTTTTTTTATTGCATAAATGAATAGTACTCTTAATTATGAGTAACTTCTCAGAAGAAACCGTATATCAAAATCAATATTTTCAAAGGTACAGCGATTTGTATAAAAAATTTCGCGAGCCTCCTAAAAACGTTCCATACTAAAGTCGACCTACAAATGACGTCACTTGTAGGTTATAGTATATGAAGTATATGGCCGCAGGAATATATTTGTAAATATCTCCGATATTTGTGCGTTTAAGTTCATACTACATAATGAATGTTTTTGTATATGATGTGAGTAAACTAATGATGTAAGTAGGTTTTGTTTACCAATTTCGCCAAAAAAAAAATTTTTACTTTTTAAATGTATTTTATTAGTAAACTACACATAAAATAATATATTTTTTTACATTTACCAAGTAGTAATGCCTAAATTTTTCTGAATATATTAATGAAACTAAATATTTCAAATGTAGTCCGATCCCCTATTGAAGGACTTCCTGCGATTGTTTTGGTTGTGAGTGTGACCTGTGTTTAAGCTTTTAGATCTTGGGTACAAAATTTCACATTTTGGTAGCATAATATAGATCGATTACTTAATAAAAGTCGAACTCACTACAGTTCCTATAAATTCGAGAAGTTCCCTCGATTCCTTGTGGATCCCATAACTAGGTCTGCAATTTGGTGACAAATCGGCTAAGTAAGAAGTAAACCCTTTAATTGTATTAGTAATAGTAAACCCTGTAATTGTAAAGCGATTACTCCGCCGTTATCGGCGTCATCGTGTAACATACAACATACGTATACATAAAACCGGTCAAGTGCGACTCGGACTCGCGCACGTAGGGCTCCGTACATTATAACAATATTTTACATGTTTACTTATTAGTTATTTTGTCCGATGTTTTCCAAGTAAGCGCATTTTACAAGTTATGTATCTATATCTCCTGAATTAACAAATTAAAAGCGGCCGTTATAGTTTTTCTTTAAAGTTCATCAAGAAATAATCTTTCATTTATTAAATGAAAGAAATTCAGATTTTCGAGCCAGCCGTTTAGCGTTTAGAGTGGGGATGCCTATAATATTTTATAAAAAAAAGCGCTTTAAAGTTGAATATTTAACAAACGAATAGGTACCTAAATCAAAAAATCGTATTAGCAATCTCTCAAATATTTTTAAAAGATCTATCGAATGATACCCTACGGCCTACACTATGGGGTAGACGCGAGAAAAAAACATATCCTCATTTTACGTGTAGGGGAGGTACCCTAACAAAAAATATTTTTCATGATTTAACGTTAGCACTTTCTCAATGTGGTAAATAGACATATCCATGGAAAGTTTTATCTTCTAACACTAACGTTTTGGATGGTAAGCCGAAGACGGACGGACGGACGTCGGACATTACGAAACCGAGGGTTTACTAAAGGGTTTACCCTAAAAACATACAGTCAAATTTTAAACCTTCTTATTTTGGAAATTGAAAAAAAATTGGAACACTTTTGCACTCGATGTTACATTGCTTTGATGATTATCATTATCGTATTAACTATTTAATTATCGTAATTAGTTGACGACTTAAATCATATTTATTTTTTAATAAATATTATAAGAATATAAACTCACATTATATTAATAGGGAATAGGTAATATAAATATATTTTTATAAATTAAAGTCTAGGAAAACTTTGAACTTCTAGGAAAGCTTCGCGTAGGAAGAAGACAGTAGACACCCTTCCTAGTTCCTACCAAGTCCACCGACTCCACGACTCCATTTTAGATATTGTAGTGAACATTTTATAACTTTCAGTATATTATCACTAGGGAATGTTATTATTCGACAAATTTTACTATTCGAATAATTCGAATAATGGCTAAACACTATTCGAATAAATTCGAATAATTCGAATAATACGAATATTGGTAATAAACTTTAATACAAGTAATATAATGCGTTTATATATACCTGCATATTTAGTAATATTAAAATGTCAAGTGTTTCACAAATTACTCTAAAAAAATCAATGTTTTTTTGATAAAAAAAAAAACTTTTTTTAAGTTTCTAACTTAAAATAATAAATTGCAATAACTTTTTAAAACTATTAACACATGAACGGTTTAGGTCTGGAGCAGACCATGGATTTGGTTGCCAACTAAGTGGTTTCTACCAAAATTTAAGGAAAAGATCCTCTAGGGGAGAGAATTTTTGGAGTTTGTTTTAGAGGTTCGTATTTTCTGGTTTTTAATTGAGTCAAGCTATTGATATATTCAACATAGACATCGATTTAAAAAGTCAGACCTACAGTCTGACTTTTAAAATTAACCTTTTGGTAGTATAATTTAATGTACCTATAAAGAACACTAATATTACAGAAAATATTTTTTTATTATTTATATATAATCAGTTTGTTTAAGATTGGAGAGAAATATATTTGCAGAGTTGGAACACTGCACAGAAATCGGAATGCACTGTAAATAGTGCTCTGTTTTAATATAATGCAGCTGAAAACTCTAAACACACGAATATCTTGTTGTCATAATGGTCTGCTCCAGACCTAATCGGTACATGTGTATATAAACCATAGTAAGAATAAATAAACAAGATAAACCGTCAAAATAAAAAGCATTCAAAAAAGATTTTAATGTTATTTAACATAAAAAACTTCATAGTTGGTAAAAAGTGGGCGGAAAATCTTTAAAACAAATATAACCTTTTTCCATTTTCAAGTTAGCCATATTTTTGATCTCTTTATGTTTTCATTTTTTTCTTAAACGATGAGTCTTATTACAAAAAGGAAGTTAGGTTAGGCAGAAGGCATCAGTGCAGAAGTAGGCATCAGGTGTATCATGTTACGAACCGTTCAAAAGATGAAGCGACGGTACAAAGAGACTGAAAAACATTTGACAAGGCCGTGCAAGACTTTAATGACAGACTCAGCGCTCGGCAAGACCGTTGAATTGTTTCCACTTGTTGAAAATCAACACTTACATGCAGTTAAGTTCAGAAACAGCTTCTTCAGGCCCGAAGGGACTATGTTACTGACAGCACAGTGAAGAAGACTTGTTTAAGTAAATCTGAAACCCTAAGGACCGAAGGGCGAGTGGTCTCACCTCGAGACCAAACTCGAGAGCCCTAGTATCGAGTAGCAACACTATGATACGTCCGTGAACTCATACAAAAGGATGAACGAGAATGGTCCAGAATTTTGGTCCTAAAAGAGTGGGTTTACTCACTTTAACTTCTAAAGGGAGGCTAAGTAAACGTGACCTGGTAGGGGATAACTTCAAGCCTACTTTTCATATAGAGTCCAGTAGGCTCATGCAGTTGGCGTAACATCACGAATCCGCACTGAGTATGTGGCCATGACAATTGGACCTCTACCTGGAGATAGATATGGTCAAGAGATTCTTAAAGATTATCTTTAATATCCTCACCTCAACCCGTAAAGTAAGTATACCCTGAGAAGAGCTTAGAAAGCTAGTCAGAAGCCGCAAATTGTCACCTACAGTTAGTACCCTCACAGCACTAAAACACGCCCTGATATAAGAATGGGGGAGAATATTGCATAATTCGGCTCCAAAACCTCGTTTTCAGTATGACAAACGCCCTCCAAGCTGTTGTCAGGCCTCGAGGAGTTATTCAAAACCGCAATTTTATATAACATGTAAATTAAATCTTTAAGAATGGATTAAAATGATTAATTTTTGTTTAAAACTTAAAAATAATATATTGATACATATAATTTATTACTTTTTAAGAAAACTGATAAATCTTGAAAAGTATGAAATTTTAAACGATTTGTACTTAGTTTTGCAGGCTAGTGTAATACTGTAATAATCAACTTAACTAGAAATCCTTTATCGTTTCACTCTGTTCGTCCGCCTGTCTTTCTTTTTATCTGCTACCGATATCTAGACGTATATACGTCTAGATATCGGTTTTGGTTCGATTAAAAAATATAATTTTATTATATAGTTAAGTACACTTCACATGTATGGAAAGCCACCCCTTTCCATATATGTGAAGTGTTTGTTGAATATTGTCTTTTAAAATAAAGGAAAAGTTTTATACATGACTTTACCAAAGTCAACCACTTCCAAGTAATCGGCCTCCAAATTGGTTTCACCCACCTCTGTCATTTCTGAACTATGAAGAATAGGATCTTATAATTTTCCATGCTGGTAGATCATGGTAAATTCTCTTTAGGAAAGTCATTTTAAATGAAATCGAACAGTAAGATTAAGGTATTACGCTTAGGTAATCGTGTTACGCTTTATAGTAACAGAACCCTCCTTAGACACTTCCTAACGCACTCTTGGTTAGGTTATTTTGACAAGCGTGTGAGTATGGATTTCTTTCGCTGAGGCCTGAAGGAATACTTTCACTTTAATTTTTTTTTATTTAAAAACAGTTTTGTATTCTTTCACAAACAGTGTAGTAAAATCTGTTTTAAGATATTATTGACGACAATATTAATAAATAATAAAAATAATGTATTAAATATCGCAACTTTTCCGCTTTATATACAAGTTTATTACTACTATTAACATATTTTTGAAAAATAAATAAAATATTTTTATTATTCGTTTTATTCGAAATATTCGAATATTGAACCCAGTCATATTCGAATAATAAAATCGTCGAATATTCGAATAAAACGAATATTCGAATATTCGAATAATATTCCCTAATTATCACATAGTACCATATCGTATATATGAGCTTAGCTGAGGACATTAAATTAAACCCAATAGAACTATGGATTTATAAGTTTGACCTCAGCCACGGCATTGGCAAGTGCTTCTTGCTATTTATGCAAATGTAAGCTTCGCCAAAAAAATCCTAGAATCTAGATTACTTTTAACAAAACATATAATAGGTATTGAAATAATTGTTGACGGCAAAAGATACAACGATATCATTAATATTTACTGTATTTCTTCAAATGCTAGCAAAAGCGATACTTTTCTTTACAAAATCTTGGCTACCTACTTAAGGCCCCCAACTTGGCTTGGCTACCTACTTAACACAGACGAGTAGTATCATTATAATATTAATCAGATTATTATTTATATTTTATAGTACATAAGTGTTATATCGACCTTCAAATACGGCGACTACAGAAACCTACATCTTGAGTTCCACTTTTTTTTGATAACATTTTTTCAGGTGTTTAAATTTAAGGCTGAAAAGATACTGAAATGTAGTAGTTGGACACTCTTATAATACCCATCAAATTACTTCAAAATGACTTTATAATTTATATACAGTATATTTTTAACCCGTATAACCCGGGTACTTTATGGTGTCTCACTAGTCACGGAGTATTGACTGGCAAGTCACCTGTAGCCAAGCTACTATCTACTAGCCTTCAGCGTATGGGGCGACTGTGTAGAATTCGTATCAACGTTATATTAGAAGCTTCACATTTATATTTTGGACTGATAAAGTAGTTGTACATTATACAATTTGCGGGATTCGGAGATTTGTTTCAGCGCGCGAAGTTCAGTCACCCGCACACGTGCACACTGCAAACTTCGCTCTTACACACAAACAGCGATGTGGTTTATTTGCAAAACAACTGAATTTTAAGGTTAACTTAAAATAGTATGTCGTGTAATGTCCAGTAACTATACAGCAATAAACTACGTCGCGACATAGATATCAATGGGACAACTAGGGCCATTATCTGTGTAAGTGCTGGTTATTTTCAAGAAAAATAGATACCTACGCTACGTCTAATCTTTACCCCTTTAAGAAAAATAACCTGTTGTAAATTCCGCTTAACTTTTATCATTTAATCCTATCCTATATTATATTATGTAGGTATTATTGTAACTTAGAATTAAAAGTATACCTAATCTATACTTTTGCCTCTGTAATTAATTGTTATCAGAAGTTTAATAAGTCCCTAGGCCGCCTAGGCGTCCCATAAATATGAAATAATTAATAATATACCTACTTTGTACTTACTGATGGTAATCTATACTAATATTATAAAGAGGTAAAGTAAATTTAGTGATGGGACTCGAATCGAAAATGAATATTCGAATAAATTCGAATAACCCGGCGAAAATTCGAATCATAATTCGAATAAACCCTTGATTCGAATTCATTTCATCAATGCGAATTTATACGTTGATTCGAATCAATAAAATCGTTTAATATATAAAAATATACTTAGATGCGTTTTCGAACACATCTAATTTTAGACATTAATCACACATTATAGACCTAATTGCTGTGCCCCGCGGTTTCACCAGCGTAAATCCCATTCCGATGGAAATACCGCAAAGTATCCTATGTGTTAATTTGTTAAATTGTTTACACCAAAATACAGTCCCATTTCGCTAACAAAAATGTAATTTTAAAAATATTTGTAAACGCTTTCTAAAGTTCAAATTACTTCGGAAAAACTAACTAACAAACCGGTATTAAACTAGTTTCTAAAAAAACTATGGACGGACTTCGAAAAATTATAATATACAATATAATTGTACCTAACATCAGTTTTTAGTTTTCACTACGGGTACTTTTGAAGAATAATTATTACTTATATATTTATATGAGAAAATCTTGGTAGAAATGCAAAAAAAGACGTGAACGAATTTTAACCGTCTTATCTATAAGGTAAGCTTACCGCGCAATATTCGAATCATCAATCTGATTCGAATTGTAAAGATGATTCGAATCAACTCGACAATTCGAATCAACGTTGAATCTTATTCGAATCATTGTGTGATTCGACTCCCATCACTATAAATTTTGTTTCTATGTAAGGTTGTAGGGGATAATCTCGGAGTCTAGTGAACGGATTTAAAAAATATTCTAACAATAGAAAGCCACATTTGACATTATTTGTGTTAAAGGCTATATAATAATATGTATATTAATTAATTATTAACCCGAAAAATAAAAAAGGTTATTTGTGGTACTAACATAGTTGGATTTGCAACAATAATTTCCAAAATAGTTTCTTACGAACGCTGTCTTAACGTTGAGATAAGATATCATAATATAATATTAGGTATTGTATAATTAATTGAGTTCTATAGAAAAGTTTCAGAGCTTCATAATGTCTACAAAAAACTTTTCATTCAATTTTCAGACTTTAATAAGTCGAAAACGAAGAAAGACGAAAGCAGTATTTTATGTTAAAAAATAACTAAAATTGTTAGGTGTTGTTTATTGGTCATAACTAGTGATGTGCCGGATATCCGTCCGTATCCGCGGATATCCGAGGCAGAAGAAAGATCCGTATCCGTGTCCGTATCCGTTACAATTTGGCGGATCTTTTACGGATCTATTTACCTTATTAATTTTAAAATTATAGATGAATTCTAATAGGCGATTACTGATTAAGGTAGCAACTAGCTATAAAATCTATTAAATTCAATACAGATAACATTCTTGAGAATGTTTTCTTTGTAAATTATTTTTTAAAGAAGTTGTGTCTTTACCCTTACGGGAATTCTTTCCATTACAAATTTTACACTTTGCACATTCATCATATTACTAACACAAAATAATTCCAAATTACACTACTAAACTTCTTTGTAGACATTTTTTCAAACTCATGTACCAATACCAAACAAACGTTATCTATGCTGTCCAGTTTCACACTAAACTATAAACAAAACAAAAGAAAGAACCGCCGTGCAATGCAAGTCTAAACATATTATTGTGTGAAGGTCGCGCGCACCGACACCGCTGCGCAAGAAAGTTAAGATCCGTATCCGTATCCGTATCCGCGGATCTTGACACCAAATATCCGTATTCAGATCCGTATCCGCGGATATACATTTTTAACGATCCGGCACATCACTAGTCATAACACTCGTATCTCATAAGTGACATAACTCATACCCTCTTATTAATATAATACCTAGGTACATCTATGGGTCATATTATTGTCAATAACTGTAAATTCTTATCACCTCAAGTGTTTAAAAACAAGACTTCGTTTTTTTTTACTGCATAATTATAATTTAGACAATTACTTAGTATTAGTTGTATTACCGCGCACACTGAGGCATGGTATGGACTATGGAGGTATATATATAGTTATATACCTACCTAAGCTACCTACGCACCATTTTGACTTCAAATTGACATGCAAATTCATACGCACACTTAGGACATGCAGTAAAAATAAAATCCCTTTCTATCACAACCTTTTCGCGTATTTGAAGTAGACTTTCAGTTTACTTTGATCGTATTATAAATGAAGCGACTTGTTATCATAAACTGATTTTGTGAAGTTTGGACCAATCAGCGCGTCTCGCGTTAGTTTAACGTTTACGAGAATACCGTTTGGCAGTTTTAGCGTGTCGGGACTTGATTATTATATTAATGCAGGTATTATTTAGGAGAATTGACCCTCAGGAAACAAACCATGTCGTATCAGTTATCACTTATCAGACATTTGGCAGACAGCATAGTACGTTTACCGAATCTCACTCATAATTTCGTCACAAATAAAAATGTTTAACGCCCAACGAAGTGGGCACGGGACAGCTAATTAGTTAATTGCGCTCATGAATAACACCTAGAGATAATTGTTTTATAGTAATTATAGACTTGCTAAGCATTATTTAAGTAAAAAAGTCGTGAAATTAATCTTATTCTGATTGAAAATAATTATTGATTAGTGTCGAGGGTTGAGGGTTTATCGTCGGTAGACTCTCGTTGTTTTGATATTAAGTACATAATATCATACGTAGCCGGTACGTCACTACGTACCTTTTATTTCTAAATTAAGTCTGTTATAGCCTATAGCCGCTATCCCCAACCCGCGGCCCGCGGGCCGCGTGCGGCCCGCCGGGCCTTTATCTGCGGGCTGCGGCCCGCGTGAAATCTGTAACCGTTAGATAAAGTTGTGAAAAAGCGTTCACAATTCCAAAAATCTCACTGAGTGAACATAATTATTATAATACATATTTGTTATTTTATTTTAGTTTGTGTCGTTAGCTCATCTTAAATGTTTAGTTTTACTCTTTTAACTACCTAGTGTTATTCTATTATTAAATCGTTAAAAGAGATGTTCTAGAAATGTATGAGGCGTGGGCCAGCCCTATGTACAATATATGTAAATGTAGCTACATAATATAGTAACTGTTTCCTATCCTTTATTTTATTTTATTTAACTTCTTTTCAATGCACATTTAAAATAAATTCGTCAGGGAGAGCGACACAACGTAAAATAAAACATGGCGGATTAGATCAGAATTAACCAAAGAATATCATTTTGACAATGACATGACTTTTCACAAAGAAAGACGTATGACACTCAAGAAGATGTCTCTTCCTAAAACTATCAACTACGTCAAAAGTCAAGTCAAAACAACTGTCATGGCCACCCTAAAATAGAGTTCTCGCATTAAAAAACTCTTCAAATAATCATTTTTGTACGCACGTACCCTTCTTCAAATTACTTTTTTTGTATTTTTATGAAATTCCCTTATATTTTTCCTATTTACCTATGTGGTGTACATAGAGCTGGCCCAAAATCAAACATCTCTTTTAAACAACATATTTTTTTGCCCCTAAAAAATTTTGGTTGCGGCCCGCGACACCAGGAGTACAACGGGTTTGTGGCCCGCGTAAAAAAAACGTTGGGGACCACTGGCCTATAGGTACAACAGTACATATAAGAATTTTGTTATAAACGTTACTTATTAAAACACCGGGAAGTCTGTGGATCTCTCGGAATATGTACTATGTTGCCCTCTCCGGTTGATAAATAAGTTAGATTAACCATCTGCTGCTTCCCTCGTTCGCTTGCGAGCGGTAAAACACTGTGCAGCGCGGCCGGCCGTCCCCCGCACCCCTCGGCCCCGCGGCCACTGGCGGCTGGTGCCGGTCGCGCTGCCCGCCGTCGAGCCGCCTGCCGCCTGCCTCGGCCCTCGCCTCATTCTGTCGGCGTCGCTCTTGCGCTCCACACACGCGGCGGCCATAGCGCGCTCCTCCCGTACCACGACCCGCCCCGCGCCGCGCCGCGCCTCACCCCGCGCGCGACCCTCGTCTCGTAACGTTTAACCGACACCGTGTTGTTTTGTTGCAGCGGAGTATGCTTCGACAGATGTCCTCGTCGCCTGGCGCGCAGTTCGGCGAGGTCGCGACTCGTGCGCGCCCCGCCGAAGGTCGCGTGTGCGGCGACGCGTCTTCGGACGCGTCCTCCGACACGCCGGAGGAGGTCGATCTGCCCGAGTGCAAAATAAAAAGGAACTACAACTGCACGAAATGCACGTTCTACACGCAAAATCCGCGGGCGTTTTTGGTGCACTCGCGGGACGTTCACTTCGAAAAGTTGAAAATCTACGACTGCCCGCACTGCGTCTACGCCTCCCGCCATCATCAGAAGCTCACGAGACACATCAAGATGGTACACGAAGCGACGTCCTCCAAAGAGCCGCAGACTCAGAATAATGCCTCGGAAGCTAGTCAGAGTCAGCCGCAGGAAAAAATCGAGGATCTGCTGGAGGAGGTCGAGGAGGACGAGGACGCGATGGACGTGGACGACTGCGCCGAGGAGTCCATGGAGAGAATCGCGGAGGGGGAGCCCTCCACCGCCGATGACGGGTCCAAGGGTCGGGGAGGCTACTACTCGTGCAGCAAGTGTAATTACGTGACGCACATCAGGTCGAGGTACACCAAACACGTGAAGTACCACTCGATGCCGATGATAAAGTGTACTATGTGTGAGTTTCGGACGCCTTACAAGTGGAACCTGGACCGGCACATGAAGAACCACGGCGGCTCGGGCAACTTCCACTGCTCGATGTGCAACTTCACCGCCGACATCAAGCAGAGCCTGACCGTGCACGAGATGAACCACCACACGCACCCGGTCGGGCACCCGGTGAGTCGGCGCCGGAACCGGGTGGGCGCGAGCGACATGTCGGCCGAGCCGGACGCCGCAGACGCCAGCGCGCTCATCATGAAGGAGGAGGACGGCAGTGGGGACTCATCGCAGAGCGCCTCGGTGAGTGCTCGCCAGTCGCCCCTATCACTGTCACACACGTATGAGTTATGACGTAGGACTCGTAGGCGATAGGTCGCAGCGCCGGTGACGTCATACACCCTTATCACTCACGTCCAGCCGCTTACAAACCCGTACACTACATTTCGACCTTATTGCTATAACATTAAGGTTTAAATGTGGTACCCTGCAGGTGTCAACGACTGTACCTATTCTCCAGTTTCCAGTCGACAGCGCGGTTCGCCCCCTGTGCAGTGCGCTCTCGTGAGGCGTGTATCACGTTTTATACATAATGATAAAATTATTAGATTTAGGTCATTTATTTTTAGGGTTCCGTACCTCGAAAGAAAAAAACGAAACCCTTATATTATAGGATCACCTTGTTGTCCGTCCGAATGACTGTCAAAAGTCAAGACCCGTTTTCTCAGGAATGTATGGAGCTGGAATTTATATCAAAAACTAAGGTCTACGGTCCCTTGGAGCTGTGATAAAATCAAACTTCTTAGCCAACCCAATCAAAAGATAAACATGCCGCAAATTTCCGCAAATTATCGAATATCGACACTCGCAAACTCAAAACCTACAGGGTACTTCCCATGAACTCAGAATCTTGAAATTTGGCACGAAGCAACGTCTTATAGCACATATAAAGGAATAAAAAATAATAATTTAAAAAATTTAAAAACCCGACTGCGTAAAAAGTGAACCAAACTAAGTAGGTACATAATTAAAACTGAAAAGAAAAAAACAAGCACTTAGATATCCGGTGGTCTAGAATTCTATAATATATTATTGAATTAATACTATTGGAACATAACAACTAAACAGTCAGGATCCATTGAAAAATTAGATTGGCTGTCGAATAATGGATCCCGACTGTTCAGTTGTTATGTTCCAATAGTATTAATTCAATAATATAATATAGAATTCTAGGTCTGTAGTCGCCATATTGAATTTTCACTAACATCATGTCTTTAGTGACACTCGCCGGACTAAGAGGAATCGATTGACGTGTGAATCATAATAATCGGCCCAGGCGTTTGGTCTGTATAGTGCTTCAAAGGAACATACATACATACATACATAGGCTGATAAACACATTACCACTCCTTTGCGTCGCGCAGTCGGGTAAAAATTACGAAAACCGTAAATTTTTAGTTACATCATATAATAAAAATATTTTTAACTAATATTATAAATATGAAAGTTTGTGAGGATGTATGGATGGATGTTTGTTACTCTTTCGCGCAAAAAACTACTGAACGGATTTCGATGAAATTTGGTATCTTTGTAGTTTAGGCTCTGGATTAAAACATAGGCTACTTTTTATCCCGAAAAAAATACAGTGTTCCCGAGGGATAAGTACTGTATTTACGCGGGCGGAGCCGCGAGAAACAGCTAGTTCTTTATAATGTTAAACTTACTACCCCCTTTCCTCATGAACGCATAGAGATATTAAATTGAAATTCATATCAAATACTCAGGTCTATAATATATTTAAGCTGTAACAAAATCACTACCAGTCTTATTAATAAAATTATTTACACCACGGATTAGCTAATCCAACATGGCTGTCTCTGTCAGATACTTTGGAACAGTCACTTGATAGACAAAGAGAGCGATTTGGATTTGCTTATCCATGGTGTAAATATTTTTATTAATAAGGGTGTACAGGTTTGTACGGAAGGTAAAGGTTTGTTGCGCGAGTCCGACTCGCACTTGGTAGGTTTTTCTTAACAATTGCACGCGAGCTCATGATGATTATAATAAAACTTATACCCCCTTACTAATAAACGCTGTATAAGCTTTGAATAGTTATACAGTGTTTTGTTCCCGTCACACAAGTGACATTTTTGATTCGATTGAAGAAGACAAAACTGAGGACAAAACACTGTATAACTATTCAAAGCTTATACAGCGTTTATTAGTAAGGGGGATAAGGGTTATCTTTTAAAGTTGCGATTAAAAAAATAATATATTAGTACCTACTTACTAAAAGTACAACTATTTTTACCTACACACAAAAATAAGGATTAATTACCCAATTGGGTTTACTATTTAGATTTTTGATAGGTTTTTTCATACTGCTAAAAATTTTACGTAATCCGTCCGTCCGTCCTCAGCTTACCGTCCAAACGGCTAACCGCGCTAAAAAAAAACATTTTTTACGTGGTGATTTTATTTTAGTACTTTGTAGGTGAGATAAATACATTATACCGTGGAATGTTTCATTTTTCTAGCATTCTAATGCTAGAAAGATGAAACATTGCACGGTATAAAGTATTTATCTCACCTACAAAGTAGGTACTAAAATAAAATCACCACGTAAAAAAATTTTTTTTTTTCGCGTTTTGACCCTAACGCACCCCGTGATCTGAGTTTGAGTTACGAGTTACGACTCCCGCAAGCTACAAGTCTACAGAGTACAGACATGTTAATAACAAAAAAAATCTTCACAGTTTCGATAGTACGACATTGTAGTAACTAGTAATATTATGTCTTCAGCGACTTTAGATTCCATAACAGAGGGTAGACTTCCGAGTTTCCGCTTTAGAAATTAGAAACGTGGAGAGAAGAGACGCCCTTTAGACACACTTACACTACACTCTCGAATCTGTCTCCTCTTCAACGACCTTGCAGCCTACAGGCCTTTGGGAGAGGGAGGAAGGGGTGGGGTGGGGCTTAGGCTGGCACTATATTGCCCGAAATCCGGAAGACCGAATTCAGAGTATTGAAAATATAACTCTGGGCTAATACAATAGAGCTGAAAATCGAACACACAAGTGTCGAGTCAAATGACAATGTCATTTAAGTAACATATGACAGCTCGACACTTCAATTTTCAACTCTATTGTTTAGGTTCTATTTTCAATGCTTTGGTTCCCGTTTGATCGGATTTGATCGTATCAGCCTTAGTCAATCGCGCCTTCTTTTGTTCTGATTCAGAGAATTTGGAAATCCCTCGATCTTTGACTAATTCTTAGCTATAACCATCAGACGATCCGTCTGCTCGTTTGCCACCATAAAAATATAGTATTCGTAAAGTAAATAATTGTTGTGTTCCGCGTTTTTGTTCCGCTACAAATTAAAAATAATTTAATCCGTCATAACATCCAGGCTTATTTATTAATTAATGTGAATTAGAAAATAAATTCTAATTCACTTCCATAGTTCAGGAGTTAAAATTACCTCTGAACAGGAAATAAAATTATCTAGGCACCTATAAAGAAATTACAATACCTATGTGAGACCGACGAGTACCTATATGTAGTTATGTTTAGTAACATTTTCGAAATAGGTATAAGTAACTTGTAATTTAATTAATTATTTATTTTGTCTCTATTCCAGGACATGGGTCATCAATATACTCAAAACGAAAGAGAAATGACTGGATGTCAGAGCGACTCAAATGAAGCTTCGATGTCTGAAAATATGATACTAAAAGAAGATAGCCAACAGTCGCTCGGATCCTTGACTAACGCTAATCTAGACGATAGCAGAAATCAGAAAGAAAATAAAAAGGCTCCTAGACCCATTCCACAATTAATACCTTTAACAGCTTCAACTCCAAATCAAAAATCCACCTCAGGTGAGCCACCTGCTAAAAAGTTTAAAGAAAACCCTACACCAGACACTACAGACCTGAACATCGCTAAAAAAATTGATAGTTTACCCAAAGAAGTAAATTGTACTCCTGTGAATAGCACACTCAAGGAAACTGTGAGTAGAAAGAAAAATGAATCATTTTTCGATCGGTTAAAAGAAAGATTGTTGACAGAAACTGGTAAAGATGGACTAATATGTAAGAATTGCGGTTTCGAAAGTAAGTGTTTATCAGAACAATCTGTTCATGAAAAAACTTGTTTACCGCAATCAAATAGGAGCCAGTTAAATACGTCAGGTTCAAATTTAGGATCAACAAGGTGTCAAAATTGCAGGCATCGATGTAAATCCAGCGCAGATCTAGTAATTCACATGCAAACATGTGGATCAAACCAAAAACCCGTTGCAGAAATAAAAACTGCGTCACAAGCTCCAGAGGTAAATGGAATTACAAACAGCAGCGTAGAAAAAGACGCCGAACCACATCCGATGGAAAACGTAGTTTTTGTTTGGAATAATATACATCAAACACAAAATAAATTTGAAACTCCATTAGATATCAGAATAAATGATGACTCTACGCTTCCAGACCACAAAAGTTTTGAGTCAGAAATTGTAGATGATAATGAATCTATGAACATGTCGCCAAGTCAAGCGACCGGACGAAAAGTGTTCAAATGTCCTCATTGCATGTTCTGGGCTTCCACGGCTTCGAGATTTCATGTGCATATAGTGGGTCATCTAAATAAAAAACCATTTGAATGTTCCTCCTGCAAATATAAATCCAACTGGAGATGGGATATCACTAAACATATTAA
Source organism: Glaucopsyche alexis (assembly GCA_905404095.1). NCBI lineage: Eukaryota > Metazoa > Arthropoda > Insecta > Lepidoptera > Lycaenidae > Glaucopsyche > Glaucopsyche alexis. The sequence continues at coordinate 7,397,627 of FR990043.1, read as the reverse complement.
ATTAAAAACGGTTAGGGATCCTGAACACGCCGAAGCAAAAGTGCTAATGACTGACGAAACTGGCCGACGAAACTATAGCAAGTATAACAGATTTATGGCCATTGCAATTTGCGAAAATGAACAGTACCAATTCCATTACCTAGACCAGAATGCTGCAACTAATACTGAAATTGATGATGAATCATTAAATGATGAAAACACGAACTCTCCATATGATATACAACCATTAAATCTACAAACATTCTCAATGGACACGAAGTTTGAAGCTGACAATAGGCTGGATGGAAAAAAACCTAAAAAGACCTTATGGAAATGCAAAAAGTGTAATTACAAGTAAGTTATCACTTTTGTTATTCAATTATATTTTATTCTGTTAGCAGAATTCATTCAGCCATTCAGAAACATATTCGATGCATGATAATATAATATTAAGTATAATGTAACTGTTACAGGGATACATCTCGAGAGGCACTTCTAGAACATGTCAAAGAGCATTCCAAGCCAGAAGAAACAGAAGATAAGAATAAAAAGCTCGAGAATGTCGTAGACCCAGCAGATTTGGCATACAGATGCGGACACTGTAACCAATTGTCAAATTGGAAACACGTTATTCAGGTGAGAATAAAACTAAAGTGATTAAAGACGTTGTTAATAAATTTGTAAGTACTAATTTGCTACTATGAAGAAAGTTTATTATAAAATATTTAAATAATTATATTTTGCTTTCTAAACCATTATATTTTTATTGGCATTAGCTTTGTCTGAACCTAATTTTCATTTTATGTTTGAAATGTAATTTTCAGAGACACTGTCGACTGAAGCACGACGGAATTGTCAAAGTGATCACAACAGTTAAAACAAAACCGGATCCAAACGCAGCGCCTAGTGAGCCCAATACAGAATCATGTATCAAATGTCCATTTAAATCGAGCGACAAAAATTTAATACTCATGCACCAGCGCCAGCACCAGCCTTCGCCACATTCCATGTTCAAATGCAGCCTGTGCCCCTTCTTCGTCAAGGACGAGATCGAACTCGCGCAGCATTTAACTTTACACGGCGTTACCGAACCCGACGAATTTCACATGTCTAAGGAATTTAACATGTTTAAGGTCCCCCCCAAGTCACCAGTGCCCGAACAAATGACCACCGTGAGTGTAACACCGGGGACGAAAAGACACAAGTGTAACGAATGTCCTTACGAGACGAACAGTAAGTCACAATACATGTATCACGAGCAGTTTCATCGTATATCCGCTGATACGCCATATAAGTGTCCGGAATGCAATTATAGCGTTTCTAAGAGACATTTATTGCACCAACATATGAGAGTCCACGGAATAGTTTGTAAAAAATTCGATACGGAGATGGAAGTGGGCTCCCCATATCCACCGACATATCGACCGGACATCGAGGACAACGACGAATCTTACGCTAATCTAGATGACATTCCTTACGTCTGGGTATCTGCAAAAAGCGAGTTCCATAAAATGTTTAAATGTCGTTACTGTTCCTACGTTAATTCTCAAAAAAGCAAAATTCCGAATCACGAGGATATTCATTGCATAAAACTAGCAAACAACGATGTAACTTTTTACAAATGTCTAGAGTGCAAATATACTTGCGACGGCAAGACCAAACTCACCGAGCATTCGAAGTCGCACGGTGAAATATACGGCCGTATTTACTGCCCGGTCGATCTCGATGTGCCCGACGAGGAACAGATTGCAAAGTTAAGAGAAGTAATCGAAAAGGACGGCGAAGTTGCAGATGTTGACGAAAATTATAAAGATGCTTACGGAAATGACAGAGTACTGTTCTTCTGCCAAAGATGTCCGGCCAGGTTTTTCGACAAACTGGAGTTACAGAGACACGATAAACTTCATAATTTCAATTTAAATTATGCCTACAAATGCAAGAGCTGTGAGTTTTCAGTTCCGAAAGAGAGTGCTTTAACTTATCATAATTTAGTGCACACAGATGAGTATAATACGAAGTCAAAGATGCTTAAATCTATTCACAAAACACACCCGATGTATCCGGATCCTCAGCTTCAGCTCGTTCACTGCCCACTCACATCCGGAATAATATGGGTCACTGCCAATCCAGATAAGAAAAACGAGAGTTATACAAAAAGAACTGAAGGAAAACATCCTCCTAAACAATATAATTGTAAGGAATGCCCGGCAAAATTTTTCAAAAATTCTGCCCTCAGCTACCACATGGGATTACATGGAGGAGATGGTGAATTCAAATGCAAATCCTGTTCTTATGCCGTAAAAAATATAGGAAACTTGGCAAAACACGAGTTGCTTCATGAAATCGCAAACAAGCCCCAACAAAATGCCGATGCTTATGATTCAGGAGATGATGTAGACTACAAAATTCCGCTCTCTGGCACGGACTTGTTTCAAAGGAAGACAGAAGCTCAAAAAAGGGTTTTGATTGATAAAGATAAATTAGTAAAGCCAAATGACCATTTTCCACCAGTCTTGCAAGCCGACCCGCAATTCGGATATCTTATGCACGGTAATCCTGAATTTATTTACCCAACATATTTGAAGAACGGTCGGCAAAAAGAAAAAAGGTACAAATGCCATAAATGCCCATCAGCCTTCGAGAAAAGGGAACAGTACAAAATCCACTTATCTCTACATGGATCCAAACAGAGGTATAAATGTGAGTTGTGCGATTACTCTGTTAAATATTATGCTAATTATGTGCAACATATGAGAAAACATCAAATGAACGATGAAGCTCAAGCAGAACGAAAGAAAATTAATAACGGATATTCTGAGGCAGAAGCCGAGAATCAAGAAACTAAACAAGAAGATGACAGTGACAATATTAAACTGGCAATAAAAACAATGCCAAAAAGGCCACCTAAAACTGATTTTCAACAGTTCTCAATAAGTGATCAACAGACGCTGCGTCTGTTACAGCGAAGGCGCTCAATAGAGAACTCAATGAAAGAACACACCGATACCTCTCCTGCAAAGGAGCGTAAATTGCACATGTGTTTGTTATGTCCCTATACTAATCAACGTCAAGATGCCCTATGTAACCACTCGAGACGACACGATGAACGTGATGTTATTAGGACCGTCGGTAATCAAAAATGTTGTTATTGTAATTTGGTAGTAGTTCAATCCCATTTTCTGCGGGAGCATCTCAAAACGCATTTTATGTACCAAAAACATTTAAATCCTGAATGCTTTATAGCTAATCAAAATGTTAGTTTCACTATAAAGAAGATTGTTAAGGAAGACGAAGAGTCTTCCCCTGATGTAGTCACTGATCTCAAATTAGATGTAAAGAATACCGAACAAGTCGCCAACGGAGATAAAATATTTGTGAAATTAGCAACGGGCGAATTGTGGGAACCTGAAGCATCATAAGTACTTTGATGCCAAATTAACGTGTTGAACGTTGGTATAGAGCGACACATAGCTATAAACAAACACATGGTGCTTCATATTTTCATAGACATTTAAAAAATCTCTTTAGATTATACACCAAAGTGTAATTTTGCCATATTAGATTTAAAATTATTTGGTAAGACATGTAAGTACATTAAATTACTCTGTATCTGGAATATAAAATCTAAGAATAAAGATAATTGAACAATTGAAATATTTGTAACAATATACATAAACTCTTATTAAGTATGCCTTTATGAATAAGCAGTTTAGAAGTCGACTACGATAGACGTAGTTAATAATGACGAAATGAGATTAATGTAGATATACGTACCTATAATTATTGTACACTGTACAAATTAAAATATTTATACTTAAGTATCTCAATAACTAAGTACTTACCTACTTATTTTAGAAAGTCATATAATATAAAACAAAATTGTATGTTTGTCGTTATCATATGACGTTTCAAACTGTTTAAAACCTTTTTAACAAGGGTGATATTTAGTTAATGTAAGTAGATTAACTTTAAATTAATAAATAAATATTATCACGTAAAATTTTCGCATATACTTAATTACCGTTTTCCACTACTTATATAGTTACCAACAAGATAAAATTATAAACATACTGTCAGGCGTTAACAATCACGAGTCCTACATTAAGTTTGTAGTAATTAATGAGTTGGTGGTAATTTATAGTCACGAGCTAGTCCTCGTGGTCCTATTATCCTGAACTCATTTAGAAGAAGAAGCAATTTGTATAGTGGCTAGTAGCTATACAATATTATGTTGGTACATAATATTGTGTAGCCACTAGCCACTAATCCCAATTCAGATTCCCAACTGCATTAACGGCACAAATGATCATTGACGTGTGTACATTTTTTCAAACAAATGTATCATGTGTGTTTTTCGAACAAAAACATTTTTTTTTTCAAGTGTGGCTGTTTGATATAACATAATATTATTATTCTATAATCTATTTGCCTAGAGTGCGACGTACTTAGTAGCAAATTATGACGTCACTAATCATTTTGTAAGAAAGAGATGGACATAATTTTTTATTGTGTCTAGTGTCTAGTCGTCCGATAACTGGATGAATAAGATTAATAAATCGTCCGGTTCTCGGATGAATGAAATATCTTAATCGTCCGGTTATTAGCAACAACCTTTAACAAATTGTCTAGTCATCTGATAACTGGATGAATAAGGTAGGTATATTAATCGTCCAGTTATCGGATGAATAAAATATCTTAACAGTTAACAGCCAATATTTCATCGCGACAATCTAAACTTTTTCTTTTAGATTTATGTATCTCTATTCAACAATTTTAAAATTTAATTTGAAACAATAATGATATTCAACACTAGACAACATCCCTATAACCTATTTATAGCCTGATCAGAATGTATTATCAAAAATTTATGTGATAACCATAATTCCAATAAGTTTCGAAAAACTCATTCCTGTTGTAATTAAAATATTTAATATGTACATAATAAATATATTTTATTGCAATAGATATGTTTTCTTCTTTGTTCACATAATATTATCTTACAAACAATAAATCCAATAATTTTAGAGTTAGAAAAATAGTTATTAAACATTTAACTATAAGAGTAAGAATAAGACAAACTTCTTAGGAATAATTACTACATGCAAATGTGTAAGAAAAAAATACATTTCACTTAAAGCAGTAATTTATTAGTTAATAAAATCCCTTTTTCTACATAGCATGATTTCAATTTTAAATATAATAGGGGTTCAATACATTAAAAAGGGAAAACATTATTATAGTAAAAGTGAAATTTATTACTCCATACATTAGTGTAAATGGATACTCCCAACTATAATCAATAAAAGCAGTCTTAACAGAACTTCCAACGGTTACCACATTCATTGCAAAGCACAAAAGTGGTCATGGGTTCATCGGAGCTTCTTGTTTGCAGTTGGTTGTAGGTGCAGTTCTTCTTTTTGCATTTGCCACACTTGAGCATCTCTGTTTTTGTACCTTGCACTGTGGCCAACTGAGCATCGTCAATGGCCTCTTTTATGAATTTTTCTCTTAGTTTCTTCATTTCATCACTAGCCATCTCGTCGGGAGTCATTTTAGCAAGTCGAGCTGCAGATATAACACCATTCAGGAAATTTGTTCTTAGGGTCGGATTCTTTGGATCTTTTAAGTTTGCCACACGTGACCGTACTCTGTTTTTGTACCTCATGTCAGTATTTTTGAACTCATTGAAAATACATTCTTCCAATTCTTCAGCAAGTTCTTCTGGGGTTCCACAAGAGTTAGGGTTTTCACTATCAGTTTTAAGGGCTTGGGTGAGTAATTCTCGACATTTCAATCTCACTGCATCGGTGGTATTTGATTGCGGTGGGAAAGAAACTGGTAACTTTTTATCTTTTTCTTTCTCATCCTTTTTGTCTTTACCTTTACTGGATTCTTTTTTTGACTTTGATGAGCTACCTGATGATTCTTTTGCTGGGGTATTGGACAAAAATTTCTTCCAATTTTTTATCAATGTCTTGCACAGGGATATAACCTCTTCATCCTTGCTGGATTTGCGTAATGCATTGACCGTCATGCCTATCCTAGTGTCTGTTAGAACATTTAAATTTATAGCCATTGTTTGTAAAGCTTTCAGGAGTTCCAAAGCTTCTTCTTGACCCTAAAACAAAAAGTAAGTTTAGTACCTACATACTAAATACTTTCATAAAACAAAATAAACATTTGACTATGTAGAAAAAAAAGGTATTGGTACATTATAGACTTGTGATTTTAATAGGACATTACATTTTGGAATAAGCAAAAGATAATATTAATGTAAACAACGCAATCTTTATCTGAAAATACATAAAAATAATTATTGTGAAGTAGCGTTTGCCCGACGCCCGGTTATTTGTAATAAATATAACACGTTCGTACCGAGCCATCATCTCTTGTCATCTCTGTTAGCTTTTTTTGTATTTTTAATACATCTTCAGTAACACTCATTGTTATTTTCGTAAGTTAAACACAACTTCCCGCCTAATTTACCAAACAATTCACACAAATATTGCCGTATCGACCACCATACTAGCAAAGCATAGACTTTTTTTTTGTTTAATTCGTCCCGAAATGGAACAGGCTAAGGTCTTAGACCATACTGCCTCGTCTGTCGTTTGAGGTATTTCTTTGTCTTATTTAATCGTCAAGTCCAAAGTCTAGTCAAAGTCGAAATAAGTAGTCAGGGTAGTCAATTAGTCAAGTCAGTCGATTCAGTAAAGTGGTAGACGCTTTACTGAAACTTCCTAGGGAGTTTTGGCGGGAAACCCAATTTAGCACGCATTTTGTAGAATGTATCACTTTTCCACACTAATGCACTTCAACGAATAATTAATGGTTAATATTCCACCACTATAACACATTAAAAACCGAATTAACACGAATTTAGAAAATTAATACAGAAACACAACATTGCTGATTGACTTTCCAGGCAAAACAATGGACCTAGTATATCAACAGGACCGAGAACTGTGAGCAAAAATACGAGCCGAGCGAGAGGTTGGAAGAGAGGCCGTGTGTCCCTTTCTAGTAGGGTGACAATAATATTTTCTGCTGTGGCAAACTGCAAAGCTATGTGAGACAAATTGTGAAACACTGAATGACATACAGCTGAGGCTTTAAAAGTCGACTAGATTGAATAGTGTAAAATTAAGAAGGTCTGAAGTGACGGCTACATTAATATGTAACAGATTTTTATGTAATTCTCTGCCTTACTTAAACACTATTGAGCCATACTTCATGTTTGGGAAATCTATAAAAACTGTATTATATTATCATTAAAGGCCTTACACGACTTCACACGTTTTTTTCTCAGTACTTACTACGATTCTAGGCGAGTCGCTACTGACTAGTTTATAACAAAACATAGTACAATAATTATAACTCTTAATAACGTCAGTTGCTTTAATATTAACACTTTTATACTAGAATAACTAGATTAACATTAACAATTAACTTACTAATGTTACTAATAAATGAAATATTGCAACCAGCATAAATTTCACTTCGACAAGAATATACACAACATTTTTTCACCATTTTGACTGTTAAATCATCAAATAAATAATAAAAACATAGTTACGGAGATACATGAAGTAAGAAATAAAAACTATTTTCAATTTTAATATTATCCGGTGTTCAGCATAAAATATGTGTAATGGCGTATCTATTGTCTTGTGAACGATACCATCTAATAAAAAAAGAAGGAAAAGGATTTAATGTAAACTGCATTTTTATTTAGTATTAAATGACTATTTCTAACTTTTTTAATTAGAATAAGATATAGTTATAAACATTTGTTAAAATAATAATAAAGTACACTCGTTTTATCTAAGATTTTCCATGTTACTTTTTATAAATATCAACATTTTTCTGGTTGGCAACATGCAAGAACGAGACACACAGCCTCGCTTCTGACTATCTCGCTCGGCTCGGATTTGCCTCTATGATACGTGCATTGTGAAATACACTCTATTACCAAGGTAATACAGTTCTTTTTAGCAATTACAAAATTCGGAGTTTTCTATCCATAGGTACTATATCCATGGGCAAAACTCCCAAAGCATAGACTAGGTGGACTAGATAGAGAATAATGGACCTAGTATAACAACAGGACAGACTACTGTGAGCAAAAAAACGAGCCGAGCGAGAGGTTGGAAGAGAGGCCGTGTGTCCCTTTCTAGTAGGGTGACAATAATATTTTCTGCTGTGGCAAACTGCAAAGGTGTGTGAGACAAATTGTGAAACACTGAATGACATACAGCTGAGGCTTTAAAAGTCGACTCGATTGAATAGTGTAAAATCAAGAAGGTATGAAGTGACGGCTGCATTAATATGTAACAGATTTTTATGTAATTCTCTGCCTTACTTAAACACGATTGAGCCATTTTTGTCGCATTTCTTCATTGTTGGAAAATCTATAAAAACTGTATTATATTATTATCATTAAAGGCATTACTCGACTTCACACGTTTTTTCTCAGTAACTAGGTACTTACAGCTTACTACGATTCTAGGCGAGTCGCTATCGCTACTGACTAGTTTATAACAAAACGTAGTATAATTATAACTCTTAATAACGTCAGTTGCTATAATGTTAACACTTTTATACTAGAATAACTAGATTAACATTAACAATTAACTTACTAATGTTACTAATAAACGAAATATTGCAACCAGCAGAACTTTCACTTCGACAAGAATATATACAACATTTTTTTCACCATTTTGACTGTTAAATCATCAAACAAATAATAAAAACATAGTTACGGAGATACATGAAGTAAGAAATAAAAACTATTTTCAAATTTAATATTATCCGGTGTTCAGCATAAAATATGTGTAATGGCGTATCTATTGTCTTGCGAATGATACCATCTAATAAAAAAAGAAGGAAAAGGATTTAATGTAAACTGCATTTTTATTTAGTATTATATGACTATTTCTAACTTTTTTAATTAGAATATGATATAGTTATAAACATTTGTTAAAATAATAATATAGTACACTCGTTTTATCTAAGATTTTTCAAGTTACTTTTTATAAATACCAACATTTTTCTGGTTGGCAACATGCAAGAACGAGACACACAGCCTCTCTCCTGGCTATCTCGCTCGGCTCGGATTTGCCTCTATGATACGTGCATTGTGAAATACACTCTATTACGAAGGTAATACAGTTCTTTTTAGCAATTACAAAATTCGGAGTCTTCTATCCATAGGTACTATATCCATGTAGAGAATATAGATTCGTTTTTTTTATTATTAAAAGGCGTCAGCTTTTAACTATTTGCCAGTGTCAAGTTAAAAGGCGGGAAATAGAATATTCTTTGTAATTTGCATCATCGTATTTCTTAATCGTCAAGTCCAAACTCCAAAGTCTTGTCAAAATCGAATAAATAGTCAGAGTAGTCAATGAGTCAAGTCAGGCGATTCAGTAAAGTGGTAGACGCTTTACTGAAACTACCTAGGTAGTTTTGGCGGGAAACTCAATTTAGCACGCATTTTGTAGTTGTATCACTTTTCCACACTAGTGCACGTTAACGAATAACTAATGGTAAATATTCCACCAATTAATATTAATTAATATTACACATTATAATACGATAATATAACACTAATATAGAAAATTATCATGAATTACACAATATTGCTGATTGACATTCCCGGCAAAACTCCCCTCTATCTCTTGGCCTGTGGCGTGTGTGGACGTTTTTAATTTGACATTCTTTAAGAACGGCAAATTCAGGTCGAAGGCAAAGTTTCCATACAAAACACGCATAGCCTCTTTGAGTTACATAGGTACCTACCTATAACATAGCCCACAGCCCCACACACGTGCTTAATCTTTCAGATTCTTAAATTTCAGTTCGAATTTTAAGAGCGGTTACGCACTACGTCCGATCCGAATCCGATCCGAATCCATTATGGTTTAGGTTTAAAGTATTTTTCCAACAATTTTTAGGAACGAAAGTGCATAGTCTGAAACTAACCTGTTTTTAACCGACTTCCAAAAAAAGGAGGCGGTTATTCGGTCAGCTATATTTTTTGTATGTTCAACGCTAATTCCGCCGTCTGTGGGCTGATTTTAAAAAAATCTTTTTTTGATGTAAAGGTTACGTTAGTAATAATATTCTTTGGTAAAGGGTATTATAATCCCAAGTTGGTCCCGTTTTCAAAAAAGTGGTGACCTGATGATGGGATCCATGAGGAATCGAGACAAGGGCGGATCCAGCTTTGGCTTTGGCAAACCCTGAAAGACTGTATTTCGGAAAAACACAAAATTGTATAATACGTTCTTTAAGACAAAAACGAGCGAGCGAAGCGAGCGAGCAAATTTTCCTATTTTACAGGTTCAAACGTTCAACTCTGTTCAAACGTTAAACTAAAATATAAACTTCGAAAAAATACTATAAAATCAACCGACTAAAAGAGAACATCGGTAATAAATAATGTAATAGCCTTTATGTTAATCGCGAGCGAGCGAAGCGAGCGAGCAAATTTTTTTCCTATTTAATAGGTTAAATCTGTTCAAACTTAAACCCTAAAATACTTTGGAAATAGGGATCATTTTATAATATACATTAGAATAATGGGCGCTCATTTTTTTTTTCGTTTTTACCTGTTTATGCTTTAAAGCACAGTCTTTCAGGGTTTCCCCTTAAACACTGAATAACGGTGAACTTCGGAAAAATATCATAAAATGAACCGGCTGAAATAGAAGATCGCTACTTAATAATATAATATGTTTTTTACGTTAAACGCGAGCGAGCGAAGCGAACGAGCAAAAATTTTTTCCTATTTAATAGGTTAAATCTGCTCAAATTTTAAACCCTCAAAGACTGTTACCCTGATAAACTCTGTAATTCGAAAAATACAAATATCAGAAGCCTAAAACTGATCGTCGGTACTAAATTTTATAGTAATATGTCTGTATAAGCCAAACACGAGTGAGCGAAGCGAGCGAGCATAATTTTTCCCCCATTGTATAGGTTAAAATCTATTCAATCGTTAAACTTAAACACTGAATAACGGTGAACTTCGGAAAAATATCATAAGATGAACCGGCTAAAACAGAACATCGCTACTAAATAATATAATATGTTCTTTATGTTAAACGCGAGCGAGCGAAGCGAGCAAGCAAATTTTTTTTCCTATTTAATAGGTTAAATTTGCTCAAATTTTACACCCTAAAAGACTGTGAAAATAAAATCATTTTGTAATTTAAATTAAAGTAAAATTAGTGTAATTTCTGATGTTGCAAAATAGATGACAAATAACTTATTATGCTTAGGTTTGTCATATATTACCTATTTCACACTTTTTTCGTAGTACATAATTACAAAATTGTGTGATCAGTGACGTGCCCAAAATATTGTGTCGCATGCTATACGTTCGAGGATTCGATGGCACGCGTGCCATAGGTTCGTGATCCCTGTTTTACGCTAGTGATTTTATTGTTTTTTTCTAAAGTACAATATTCTTTCAGGGCTAAGATTTAAACAGGTTAAAGCGTAAAAGCGCTTTCTCAGTTTGAATGCATTTAACACAAATACATATAGAACAAGTTAGTATTAAAGTTCTGTTTAATTTTTTTTTCTAAAATAACTTTAAAAAATCATCTTTCAGATAGGGATAATGGGGCGGCAAAATATATTCATTGGCCTGTGGCGCAAAATTTCTAAATACGCCTCTGTATCCACGATCCTATTCTCATTTGAATCGCACTATATGACACAAAACTCCGCAAAAGTCAATGGGTACGTTTTTATGAACGTGGAGAAATGACAGTCCGTTTAAGCCAGGTTTTCACAATACGAGTACGCTCGGACCGAGTGCGCTCGTACGAGCCCACTCGGAATTTGGTTTTCACAGTTTTGGTTTTTTGAATCAAAGTAGCATTTGATTTCTAAACACACAAGATGACGACGACTGATTTGTTGCTCCGAGATGTAGAAATTATAGCAGATATGTTATTGGCTGAAGTAGAAAATCACGGGAGGGAAATAAAAAAATATAAAATAACGATTTGGACTCGAAAATGGATTTTTAAACGTGACCAGCTGGGCGCTTCAAATAATTTTATTCGCGAAGTGCAAGAGAAAGATCAAGCCACGTTAAAAAAAAATTAGATTAAATACTGAGCAATTTGAGTATCTATTAGAAAAAGTAGCGCCAAGAATACAGAAAACAGATAGGTACCCATAATTACGAGGAAAGCAATACCAGCTATAGTTAAACTACAAATAGTAGTAATGAGATATTTAGCAGCTGGTGACTGCTTTCATTCTTTAGAAAGTCACTATCGAATGCCAAAACGTTTAGTTTCACGTTCTGTCCATTTTTTCTTTAGCTCCGTTTTAATTTTTTTAGTTGACGCCATTTTGTTTTTAAAATTTCATCCGAGTCAACTCGTAAAAGTAGAGCCGCGCCCGAGTCGACTCTGATCGGATGCCATCGTCCGAGTGTGCTCGGATCACCTGTTTACACATTACGAGTAGCGTCCGAGTAGCCATCCGAGCGCACTCGGTCCGAGCGTACTCGTATTGTGAAAACCCGGCTTTAGGCGATCTTCAACCATTGAAGATCTTAGGACTTAGACACGATTTAAATTTTAAATTTTCGATGCGTTCGTTCCTAAACGTTTGCCATCATACAAAGTTATTATATTATATTAAATTAATTAAATATTGAAGGTAGTTACATAAAACCTGTATGGTGACAAAATATATAAATAAAATCATTATGTTCAATTAGTGGTCCACCTAAGTCCTGGAACCAGCTCAGGGGGGGTGATGACCCCCATGATCCCCATCCTGGATCCGCCGTTGAATCGAGAGAACTCCTCGAAATTTATGGTGATTTTGACTTTTTCTGAAGTAGTCCAAGCATAGTATGCTTCCAAAAAATAAGATGTTGTACTAAGGTATACCCTGGTTACAAAAGATCCGACTTCCGTACAAACCTATAGAGATTTTGTTACAGCTTAAAGGTATTATAGGCCTGATTATTTGATATGAATTTCATTTTAATACCTCTACGCGTTTATGAGGAAAGGGGTAGTAAGTTTAAAATTATTAAAAATATTTTTATTATATGATGTAGGTAGCTAAAAGTTTATGGTTTCCGCAATTTTTCCTTTACCTGTGCTATATGACGTTGCTTGGTACCAAATTTCAAGATTTTGAGTTCACGGGAAGTGTAAGTAGGATAAATAAAACCTGTAAGTTGTGATTCTCTTGCGAGTGTCGAAAATTTGTGGAAGTTTGCGTTGGCCTAGAAGTTTGATTTTTTCTCAACTCCAAGGGACAGTAGACTGTAGACCTGAAGTAGACCTGAGTATTTGATATAAATTTCAAGTTAGATACCTCCACGCGTTCCTGAGAAAAAGGGTCTTGACGGACAGACGGACGGACAAGAAAGTGATCTTATAAGGGTTCCGTTTTCTCCTTTTGAGGTACGGAACCATAAAAATGAAAGGAAAAATAATTACCTACTGCGTCCATACCAAGTACGAACTTAGTATGGACGCAGTAGGTACTACACGTAGGTTGGTCATATTTTTCTGACGACTTTACTTTTTTAAGTAATTCTTTTTGGCCTTTTACATATTTATAAAACTCTGTGCAAGTCATATTAAAATTAACCTGACACTGTAAAATTGACTCCACAAGTGTAGGGCAGCAGCGATTTCTTTCATGCGCGACGTGTCGCAACCGCGCACCGAGTAATTTGGCGCGCGTATTTGAATTGCTTTGATAGCGCGATAAAACGGGACGTAATAGTGCTTTGTCGGGACGTCGGGACAGAAGGCCTAATAACGGTGACAGTCCCGATATTTCGGGACGAATGGCAACCCTAGTCATAGATTGTGTATAGATCTCAGATTTGGGCATTTGGCATCATAAAATAATAATAATTTTATATTCGGGTGGCTCTCCATACATGTGAAGTGGGGATAATTTTTTTTTCTTTCTACACCATTGTGTGGTGTTGATATTTTAAAATAAATGTAAGGTTTCATACAAAAACTTTTTATAAAGTCAACAATTTACGAGTAATCGGCCTGCAAAGTGATTTATAAGTTGGCATTTCTAAACTAGGTATGGTGATTATACAAAAGTTGGGTAACTTTTGAGGATATTTTGTTTACTATAGATATTAAATCAAATTATGACAAATTCGGGTATATATATGATGGCAAATCTAATGAATATATTGTTCCAAATCGGGCCAGTCACTTTTTTAAGTAGATTGTGAGATATTTAAATTTTTCTGAATTTGACTGCCAGGGGACTGACGAGGGTAACATAGTACTGATAAAATACACAATTTTGTGAGAATTATAATGAAATTTAATGTAAATTAGTACAAATCTCTTAGTTTTAATAATGACACATGTCTTTTTAGTATTAAAATCACTTATTAACAATTAAAAATTATTAATTATTAATATAAATGTAATATTGGAAGAAAATAGTATCCCAATTTTTAATTCAGCCTTTTGACATTTAACGTAACGTTATTCACTTAGCTTTTACTACTTTGACTTAGTTTTGCTTAAAATTCCTAAGTACTCAACAAACAATAGAAACAAAAATCTAACAGTATTTATATTAAAACCACTAATTATCATGAAATTAAGAACAATAACAATATAATACTATGAAAGTCAACTATCTCAGTCTTCATAACAGCCTTTTGACATTTTTATATTACTTAAATTTTATATAAAAAGGGCCTTCTTCACAAATTCTTTCTTTTTAGTCATTTTTTAGTTATATCTTCACTCATGTCTTTAATTCTTGACTTTGGCGTTTTTTCAACAGATTTTATTACTTTTTTTAGCTATTTTTTGACTCATTTATTTTTTGACGCAATACTCATATTTAGTTTAGTTTTAAGCTTTGAAACTATAACCTTCGTCTTTTTTATTTCCCTGTTTCTAGATTTTCTCTTTCTTTCACTTCTCCTTTTAGCTTATTTTGCTATTTGGTCTTCGTTAATAATAGGTCTGATTGCTTCATTAGCCATGGGTCGTATTTCGTCAGTTGGTGGAGGAGTATTCTGGCGTATAAAATTATTAGTGGTTTGTTTCAAACTAGTCATGGAATACTCATCCCAACTAACTTGTCCGGTACTTGTAGTATAGTATACGGGTATGCGCCCCGGCTTCTCTAGCTATGACTGTCCTATCCCTTGCCCTCCTGGTAAGTTAGAGTGGGAAATAGGAAATGTAATATCCTACATTTCCTATTTCCCACTCTAACTTACCAATCTTCCTTTCTACACCACCTATCCTTCCCTTTTCCTATTCCTACCCTCTCCGCCAATCCGTGGAAACGCAATGGATAATCATAAAAATAAAGTAATTATCCAAAATGGCGGCGATGTGGCTCGCCACCCATCACGGCTCGTTTCTCGCGAAGGCGAAAAGTGACCCATGGAAAGCCGCTTCGTTGAATGTAAGAGGAGGAATGGCTGGTAAGAATGAAAGTAGACGAAGCGAAACAAGTATGTAAGGATTGTAGCAAGTAGAAAGAAGTGGTCTCTGCCTACCCCTACGGGAAAGAGGCGTGATTATATGTATGTATTTGTTTCAAATAATAGCTGTTTTCTTTGCCTGTAGTTTAATTAATAATTTTCCATTTTTTTCTAGTTATTTTTGATTTTATTTGTATTCCGCTAATTTAATGGGGTCACGTTTAAACCAAGCGAGCCTTTTCGGCTTCTCTCTTTTTTTAATATTTCTTCCCTATGCTTTTAGCGTGCCGCATGAGGTTTATCTGAAATATAAAATAGAAATGCGTATATATACGGTAGCAATTAAGATAAAAGTGCTCTAAAACAAAAAAATCATCAGTACTATGGAAATACATCAGACCTCTGGCGCGATGCCTGACAAAGGACTGACGCCAATGGACTGACGAAAAAGGCATAATTTGAAGTTATAATCAGAACTAATGTTTTTTTTCGGTAATTTCGAATATCACCAAACTACATTTTAACAAATCATAGTTAACTATGTATTTAAATGGAAATAAACCTCAGATTAACAAGAAAATAACGACTCACCACAGGACTGAAACTTTGACTGACTCAGCGCGTGTATAGACGACAAACAAAACCCAAGAACACACATGGTACAGTTATGGCGGCCGTCAAATTGTGCGGTCCAAAACTAACTTCATTACCAACATTAAAACTCAGACAGGGATTTGACCAAGATTTGACCTTGAGTCGGTGATATTTGGCGAGAATTTCAAATTTAAAGAAGACACAACGGACTGACAAAAAGAAACAAACACAAAGTTTCTTATTTTTTTTTTAAATAAAGTGGAGAACATTGCATTATGAAAGTTGTAGTATATAATACTATGTACATCACAGATTGTAGTAAATTAGAAAGTTTTCTTAAATAAATGATAATATTTAATGGATATAGTCACTTGATTGTTAGTTTTCGGGATTGTGACATGCCAAAGGACTGACTTTTTAAGTAGGTATTAATTTTGATTTTTTATTAAGTTGTATTCAAAATGAAGAAGTGAAATTGGGTGACCAATTAAAGGATTTTTCATTGTTTTAAAATAAATTGTAATTTCAATAAAATATAATAAGACTTTATATAATATATTGGCTGATGACATTGAATTACCTGATTTTTGTATATCGACGACGGAAAACATAAGGCGTAACCCAAGCCAACTCAACTTTACACCAGAGCCAAAAAACTAAAAAAACTTTAAATTCTATGATATCTTTTTAACGGTAAATCGTGGTTACATAATTTTTATACCATTACTTTAAAATAAAAACCTGTATTAAGTGGAATAGAAGTCAATAACTTCCTATTGCTAAAAATAAAGTTACTAAAGTTACAGCTATTGTATACAAAAATAGCAGACCTCAAAAAAGGCGTATCTTAACACGAATTTAGTACTGAACCATAAAATTATAAGAATTCGCTGACCTCTAAACGGTCGTAACTAGTGTTCGTTTTAATTTGCTCTCAGGACCGGGGTGTAAGTACTTTCATAATGCATAAAATGGTTAGAAAATTTGTTGTAATTTAAACCTCTAGACACAAAATGACCTAAATAAAATATCGTAAGCTTTTCTGAACGTAAATTTATTGAACTTTTAAAAAATAATTCAATATTATGTTATTTTTTAAAGGACGATGTCCATCTCCAGCCATCGGACTCTTCTGAAGGAAAAGCTTTATTTAGTAGTAGAGTATCGCGATCTTCTTCATCTAAAACGAAATCTATATAAGATTCGTCAAAATATGATGGTTTTGTAGCGAGGTCTCGCTTAACCTTCATTTTGGGTTGCCGTTTGCGGGAGACGTCATAAGATTGTACGTTGCTGGTTCCAGGTCGAGAATATGGAGATCGGGGTGCGCTGGCAGCTCGGTAGGTAGAGGGTTCACCACTTGTTCCAGGTCGAGGAGATGGAGATCGGGGTACGCTGGCAGCTCGGTAGGAAGAGGGCTCACCACTTGTTCCAGGTAGAGGAGATGGAGACCGGGCTACACTGGCAGCTCGGTAAGTACCAGTCTTGATGCTGGTTCCAGATCGAGGAGATGGAGATCCGGGTACGGGTTTTTGGTGGGATTTATGTTACACTTTAACACTTACACAACAACATATTGTTTGTAATGGAGTATTGATAAGTAAGTAGGTACAATAGGCGCAACATATTATGTTTTGTAAATAACAAAATATATAATACATATTTTACTTTACATTAATTACTCAGCGAATCAAAATAACGCAACCCGAATCCCGATGCGATGCGTGCGACGCAAGCGCGGTGGCACGGGCGCGCGGGCGTTGGGATCGCGTAGCCCAAGAGCTACTAAGAAATTTTGAGTAGGTATTTGAGGCACGTTGAAACCTTGTCCTGTACTTCTCCTATTGTAACTCAACACGAGAATGCAGGCCTGGCTGGTCAGAAGCGGAACTTAGCCAAAATACAAATTTTTGAAAAGTAGATATTTTTATGCCCGAAAAACATGTTTGAGGCATTATGAAATTTTGATATACTGTTAGTATAATGTATAAGGAGTTGGGAAAAAAAAGCCCCGTAATTTAGTCGGAACTTTAACCTAGCCATGTCAGTTTAAAAGTAAATAGTTTATAGGTTAAAAATAGGTGTGTGAGGCACTTCGAAATTTGAGTAGGGTATTATTTATTATTTAAAAAAAATACTGTAAAAAATACAGATAATTTTATGGGAACTTTCCACCTGTCATGTGACTTAGAAAATCGAGAAAATCTGGCTTTTAATTCATGATTTTGTGACATCTATCGGTCATTTTATGAACTGCAATATACGTTTGAAAGGAGATGCGACATCTAGGAAGCTCTCAAAGAACTACGTGGTCAAAAAATAAAATTGCGTATTGTGCAATAAACTAACACACTTACTACGTCAAAATGTATTTATAAAACGAATAGGTATTAATTAAATAGAAATGGCATACGAACCAGCCTAATCTACTTACCATTTACATTAAGTACATAAACGTAAAAGCGACATCTAGGAAGGCATCATGAACTACGTGGTCTTGATAATTTTCGCAAAGTCGATATGAGTCGTTTTTAATTGATTTTCCTATAAAAATCGAAGACATCCATTCGTTGTTTATACAATATTGTGTGCAATAAAATTACATATTGTGCAATAGTCTAATTTACTCGACAAATTGATCACACTGATCGTTTTAATTGCAACTATAAAGATTTTAGCGCCTGCGCGTATGTATCTGTATAATCTATGGCATGCGTTATAAAATACCAATTATAAAACTTTATTTTTGCTTTAAATAATTAACCTTATTACCGTGCCATAGAGATGAAAACGGACTGTAACGAGAACATCGAAACTCATGTTTTTACCCTGATAGGCGGTGATTTCTTTGATGCCTTCCTAGATGTCGCTTTTACTTTGGTAGGTAATGTAGACCGTAGCCTGTTATTCGTATGCTATTTCTATTTATTTAATACCTATTCGTTTTACGAATACAATTTGTCGAGTAAATTAGACTCTATTGCACAATACGTATTTAATTTTATTGCACACAACATCGTATAAACAACGAATGGAAATTTTAAATTTTTATAAGAAAATCAATTAAACTACTCATAATATCGACTTTACCAAGATTATATTTTATCAAGACCACAAAGTTATTTGATGCCTCCGCACAGTGTTTTATTTGGCCCAAACATCGTACATCGCCGTTTTATCGGTTAATTCGAAAGAGTATTTAATAACAAATGCCCGAGTAAAACACCCATGAAGTTCACTTGCATAGTTTTTAAACTATCTCAAAAAGAAAATTCGAATCCCGCTTTGATAAAAAGGAGAAAAAATTATTATTTTTAAACAAAAAATTAAACCGACTTCCAAAGTAAAAATACACAAAAAAGTATGAAATAAAACTTATTTTATAAATAATTCCTCTTTTAAATTTGGCTATTTCTCTACTTAATCTTCTTAATTCTGAAGTCGCTACCAGCCCAAACGATATCCTGCAATATTTTATAGAACTCACGTTCATATTTGCTGGTACCGACTTCAAAATTAAGAAGATTAAGTAGAGAAATAGCCAAATTTAAAAGAGGGATTATTTATAAAATAAGTTTTATTTCATACTTTTTTGTGTATTTTTACTTTGGAAGTCGGTTTAATTTTTTGTTTAAAAATAATAATTTCACCCTTTTTAGTGATAATATTGTTAAGTTATTATTAATACGTCTTAAAACCGTCTAAAATAAACGATCGAATGTATAACTGAATACGTGCCAAGCTTCTATTAGATATTGTTATTTAGATGATGATGATGAATACTGTAAGTTATAAAGTGGCATATGCTTGCAGTTCTTTAAACAATACCGAAATTTCCGAACGCGTATCTTTAAAGACTGAGGAGTTCTGTTCAGTGTTTTTGGATCTGGGGTATACCTTGGTTTCAGCATCTTATTTTTTGGGAGCATATGCTTGTGTTACTTCAGTAAAAGTCAAAATCACTATATGTGTCGATATAAATTTCGAGGAGTTCTCTCAATTCCTCATGGATCGCATCATCAGGTTTCCACTTTAGTGACTAAAGGACCAATTTCGAATTAAACCCTTTACAACAAAAGAATTTTGCAAATAGGTCCATAAACGGCAGAGTAATGTTCAATGATCTCCGCGTTAGTGTAAAATACTATGAGAAGTACCTTCTTTATCATCATAATGTGATGATGTATGCTGTGATAGTGGTGGTGATGATGATGATTACTCCAATTGACAAAGTGGCATATGCTTGCAGTTCTTTAAACAACGCCAAAATCCCCAAACATGTATCTATAATGAGTCAGGAGTTCTGTTCTGTACTTTTGGTTCCAGGGTATACCTTGGAGCAAAATCTTACTTTTTGGTAGCATATGCTTGGACTACTTCAGAAAAAGTCGAAATCACCATATGTGTCCATATAAATTTTGAGGAGTTCCCTCGATTCCTCATGGATCCCATCATCAGGTCACCAATTTTCTAAAAATGGGACCAACTTCGGAATATACCTTTTACATCAAAAAAAGAATTTTGAAAATCGGCCAACAGACGGCGGAGTTATCCGCGAACATACAAAAAAAAAAAAAATATATATACAGCCGAACGTATAACCGCCTCCTTTTTTGGAAGTCGGTTAAAAATATGTTAGACATTATTTGAAGAACATACAAAAAGCTACATTATGAACCCTTTTGAAGTCGGCTACGACTTATGGGGGCCATAAAAACAAAGAAAATAGAATTTTAGTTTTTATTTTTTTATGATTAAGTTCCACTGTATGCGTAGCTGCAACTTACATTAAGAGAAAGCTAATGATTACCACTATCATTGATAAAATAATCAAAATCATAAACCGCGGAACTTCGTGAAAAAATAGTTTTGAAAATTTGCGGTATTCGCGGGATTCGTATTAAATTCGAAAACAATTTTATATACTTTTTTTGAAACAGTAACACTATTCAGGCTTATCAGGACTTGAATAAAAACAATAAAAATCGATAAAATAGTTAAAAAGTCACATTTGTGGCTAATAAAATAAAACTGGAATAAATAACAAACAAAATAGACTTTTGAACGCAACAAAAACAGATATTGTTAATATAGCTTTCGACCGTTGGGCGTCAACATTACTATAATAACTATCATCATTATCATCGTCACTGCTATCGTCGCGGCATGGAGGTACAAAGGTGATTAATAAATTCCACTGTGTTTCCATCATTAAATGATGGAAACACCGTGGAATTTATTAATCAAGTGGAATAATTTTGTCGTACCCGACTTTGGCCGAACGATGTCTCGACGAGCTAGATGTACCTGTGATCAGTCTTCGCAAAGTAACTAAAAAATCTATTAAGATCCCAGAAAACGTTAAAAATCTTTTTATTACTAAATTAAATTCAAGGAACGTTTATGTGCTAAAGCTTGCTATAGTAAAGAATGTTTGACATGTTTTTTGTTAGGGTAATTCAAGGTAGTATTACAAGTGACTGAAAATCTTCATTCAACTTTGAGAGAGATGGCTGCCGAACTTTCTATATCTCACGAGTCAATCCGTACCGTTTTAACTAATCATTGGGGTATGAAACATGTTACCGCTCGGTTAGTCCTAAAAGACCTGAATTTTCTCCAAAAACTCAATCGCATGAGAGTCGTTGAGGACATGCTGGAATTAGTCAATTCCGACCCAACATTCATGAAACGGTAACTGGTGACGAAACGTGGGTTTACGAGTTTGACATGCAAACTATTCAATAAGCTTCCGACAGAATCGAAACTGAAAAAAACACGCCAACATCGATCAAAAGTCAACGTCATGTTGACTGTGTTCTTTGACTATCGCGGTCACCAGATATGGATCCAGCCGACTTCTTTCTTTTTCGTAAAATCAAATTACCACTTCGTGGCACCCGTCTTCGTTTGGTACAAGACATAAAGGAGTATTCGCGACGTGAACTGAACTTATTTCCAGAAACAGCGTTTAAAAATGTTTTTATGATTGGATTATTCGTTGGTGTAAGTGTATCGTTTCTGAAGGAGCATACTTTGAAGGTGTTAAAATATTTGGATAAATAACAAACATTTATGTATTAATGATCTTTTCCCGGTACTTTCTTGACAGAGTAGCATTATTTTTCTTATTTAATGGAATTTTCAAGAATATTTTGACATGTTTATTGTTAGGATAATTCAAGATAATATCTTTTAAAAATTCCACGCGGGCGAATAATATAGAGTAAGAAGATAAAATAAAATGTCATCTTTTTGCGTATCCATTTCAATAATGGCTAACTATTTTATTATATTCCTTATTTTATGGATTTTTTCCAGTGAAGAGTAATATGTGATACGGGAAGGGGTCCACCCTCGTAAAGCGTATGCAAAAACCCTGTATTTATACATATTATTCAGAGGAAACGGGGGTGAGGCATCATGGAGCCGCTCATGACCCATGACGCCAATTTGCCTCGGCAGAGGCTGACCCAATCTGCCGGGGGATGTCCTTCTGGCAGGGATTTCTAAATCATCTAATGAGGCGAAAGTTGTCGAGGAACTTAAAAAGTTGATACAGGCTAAAATAAAAGACCAGATGGGCCTTTTAGTCGACATAGTTCGACCAAATTCTGGTACGACGAATGATAGAAACACCGCTGGACGCATTTTTGCTACAAGCGAAAGTCGTC
Organism: Glaucopsyche alexis; assembly: GCA_905404095.1. Classification (NCBI taxonomy): domain Eukaryota; kingdom Metazoa; phylum Arthropoda; class Insecta; order Lepidoptera; family Lycaenidae; genus Glaucopsyche; species Glaucopsyche alexis. Next base: position 7,374,905 of record FR990043.1, on the reverse strand, counting down.
ATATGTTTTCTCAAATTTTAGGGAAGTGGCTCGTTGACGACTTAAGTACTATTTTAGTCACAACCAATTAGTTCAGAAAATTTTGCTTTTTTTTGTACAAACTTAGCGTATAGATATGTTGCTGAATACGGATGGCACCCTATGACTGTTACTCTGCATAAACTGTCCACAGTCGAAATATAATATTAGAATCGGCTTTACCTGTAGGAGTTCTCTCAGAACAGGCTGGAGAATCAAGAAACAAATATTGGCGCTATGACCGGGAGCACCACACTCGTAAAAATAGCAGAATTTACACTATGACTGATTTGTTTCATCGAGCACTAGAGTCATCCGATCCAATAATTTCGCATTTAAATCTTAGTTCCAGACAAAAACATAAAAAAACGAGTACCATTTCCACCTGAAGTAATAAATTTATTATTACCATTTGAATCTCCATGCCACGAAGATAATGATAGCAGTGATGATGATGATGATAATTATAATAATGACGACCTCGAAAACTACATTTCCAATTATACCATCATTGTTTCAAATGAAAATGAGTTTGATTAGACATTTTTACCGTTATTTTTACATTTTTATTTTTTTACACATTGATTAAGCACTTCCTTAGACTTTTTGAGGTGTTATAGACTTTTTGAGGTGTAGAATACGGTAATACATTATTTTGATCTATCTCGTAGGAGTCAGGCAGCGTTTGCAATGTAAGCGCAAATGTTTATTTACGACATTAGAAACTTCAGTTATTAGTGTTTCTTTACCATAATGTGCATGTTATAATATACATATAAACCTTACTCTTGAATCACTCTACCTATTAAAAACTCGCATCAGAATCCGTTGCGTACGCAAGTTTTAAAGATGTAAGCATACATATGGACAATCAGTTAAGGCTACTTTGTTTTATACTATGTAGTCATTATTTTATTGTACTAGCTAAAAATGTGACTTTTTATATATATTATCTATTTCTATTGTTCTTATTCAAGTCTTGACCAACCTGAATAGTGTTACTGTTTCAAAAAAAGTATATAAAATTGTTTTCGTATTTAAGACGAATCCCGCAAATACCGCAAATTTTTAAAACTATTTTTCCACGAAGTTCCGCGGTTAATGATTTTGATTATTTTATCAGTGATAGTGGTGGCTATTAGCTTTCTATTAATGTAAGTCGCAGCTACGCATTCAGTGGAACTTAGTCAGAAAAAAATAAAAACTAAAATTCGATTTTCTATGTTTTTATGGCCCCCATAAGTCGTAGCCGACTTCAAAAGGGTTCATAATGTAGCTTTTTGTATGTTCTTCGAATAATGTCTAACATATTTTTGGCTATTCCTTAAGAATTTTTAAATATATATTTATTTTCCTTTTTATCAAAGCGGGATTCGAATTTTCTTTTTGAGATAGTTTAAAAACTATACAAGTGAACTTCATGGGTGTTTTACGCCCGAAATTAATAATCAATCTTAATCTTATTTTAGCTATCTGAGATCAAGATTTCAATACATTCCAACGATCCTCGGATTGACTTTACGTCAATTTTTGTTTGAGATTTTAAGATTGAAGTCAATCTAAGATTTAAGATACGTTATTAATTTCGGGCGTAACTCGGGCATTTGTTATTAAATACTCTTTTGAATTAACCGATAAAACTGCGATGTCCGATGTTTGGGCCAAAAAAAAAACAGTGTGCTCCGTGGTCTAGTGGTTCGAGATTTGGCTCTCGACTCGGAGGTCGTGGGTTCGATTCCCACAAGGGAACAACAAAAAATGTTGTTTCCAAGTTTGGTTAGGACAATGCAGGCTGATCACCTAATTGTCTGACAAGAAAGATGATCCATGCGTCGGATGGGCATGTAAAAAGTAGGTCCTGCGCCTGATCTCTCGCCAGTCGTGTCGGTCATCCGTCTCACTGGGTTACGAGAGTAAAAAGGAAGAGAGAGTGCTCTTATGTACCGCGCACACACTTGGGCACTATAAAATTACTCCTGCGTAACTAGCCTGGTTTCAATGAAACAGGCCACCGTCACCGAGATCGGTGTGGGAGTTATTATTATTGATGCCTCCCTAGATATCGCTTTTACGTAGATAGGTAATGTAAATCAGCGTAGGTCAAGCTGGTTCGTATGCCGTTAATAAATACCTATTTATTTTATAAATTTGTCGAGTAAATTAGACTATTGCACAATATGTAATTTTATTGCATACAATATTGTATAAACAACGAATGGATGTCTTCGATTTTTATAGGAAAATCAATTAAAAACGACTCATATCGACTTTGCGAAAATTATCAAGACCACGTAGTTCCTTGATGCCTTCCTAGATGTCGCTTTTACGTTTATGTACTTAATGTAAATGGTAGATTAGGCTGGTTCGTATGCCATTTCTATTTAAACGAATAGGTATTAACCTATTCGTTTTATAAATACATTTTGACGTAGTAAGTGAGTTAGTTTATTGCACAATACGCAATTTTATTTTTTGACCACGTAATTCTTTGAGAGCTTCCTAGATGTCGCATCTCCTTTCAAACGTATATTGCAGTTCATAAAATGACCGATAGATGTCACAAAATCATGAATTAAAAGCCAGATTTTCTCGATTTTCTAAGTCACATGGCAGGTGGAAAGTTCCCATAAAATTATCTGTATTTTTTACAGTATTTTTTTAAAATAATAAATAATACCCTACTCAAATTTCGAAGTGCCTCACACACCTATTTTTAACCTTTAAACTATTTACTTTGAAACTGACATGGCTAGGTTAAAGTTCCGACTAAATTACGGGGCTTTTTTTTTCCAACTCCTTATACATTATACTAACAGTATATCAAAATTTCATAATGCCTCAAACATGTTTTTCGGGCATAAAAAAATCTACTTTTCAAAAATTTGTATTTTGGCTAAGTTCCGCTTCTGACCAGCCAGGCCTGCATTCTCGTGTTGAGGTACAATAGGAGAAGTACAGGACAAGGTTTCAACGTGCCTCAAATACCTACTCAAAATTTCTCAGTAGCTCTCCAGCTAGCGGGGTTTTCCCGATTTTAACGTAGGAGAGAGTCAAAACAATTGAACAATCATATTTTATTCATTGTAAAATAACTAACGAGATTGTAAAAATATGTCGAAAGATTCATTACTAATTAATAAATAGATATTTATAATGTAACAAAAATAAAGTGTTAAATTATAGGTAGAATATTCGCGTCGGAAGTCTATAAACATTTTACAATTTCACTAGTTATATTACAATCTAACAGTTTTTCAGTTGAGGACTCAAATGGGGGTTCGAATCCCGCCTAAGGAACAAAAAGTTTTTCCGTGTTCCTGGGTCATGGATGATGAAAATCTTAAATATGTGTATAATATAAAAATAATAAATATATTAGGTGCCGTTGCCGTAACACAAGTTCTTCGAGAACTTACCACAGAACCAGATTGACTTGGTGTGAAGCGTCCATAGATATTAAAAAAAATTAGGAAAACAGTTGACCTAAAGGCCATCCGTGCAACTTCCCGCTAAGCGCTTAAATTTTATCTAATACGTCATTTTTGAGCTTATCGAGCTAAAAGGCCTTCTAAAAATTTTCAATGATAATTTGTTTTCATCAGACTTTTGAGATGTCTGACGAAAGTTTAATAAAACACAATTTTTTGAAATTTCAAACTGTCATAACTTTGGAATGAATCAACCGATTTTCACGAAATTTGTGCCAATCGGTGCAATCTTTTATGTACTTTGAAAAAATTGACAACAAACATTTCTTAGATGAAAAATTTCGGAGTTATTCCGAAAAAACACTTTTTTCGGTTTTCTATCCTTCACGATATCTCTCGAAAGAATCAACCAATTTTGACCGGATTAGCGGTTATCGACGTGGTTTTTCAAGGTTAAGAGCTGATTCGTTTTTGGAGTTAATCGATAAACCCGTTTAAAAGTTAATCAAAAAAAACTCTTTTAAAACAAAATTAGGAAAACAGTTGACCTAAAGGCCATCCGTGCAACTTCCCGCTAACCACTTAAATTTTATCTAATGCGTCATTTTAGGGAATTTATCGAGCTCAAAAAAAAGTGCATCTAAAAATTTTCGCTGATAATTTTCTTTCATCAGCCTTGGAAAGTTTAATAAAACGTCCAAAGTTATAACAGTTTGAAATTTCAAAAAAATGGTTTTTGAAATTTCAAACTGTCATAACTTTGGAATGAATCAACCGATTTTCACGTGATTGGTGGCAATCGATGTAGTTTTTTATGTCCTTTGAAAGAATCGACAACATTTTTTTTAAGATGAAAACTTTCGGAGTTATTCCGAAAAAACACTTTTTTCGGTTTTCTTTCCTGCACGATATCTCTTGAACAAATCGGCCTATTTTTACCGGATTAGCGGCGATCGACGTGGTTTTTCAAGGTTAAGAGCTGATTAGTTTTTGGAGTCGATCGATAAAGCCGTTTAAAAGTTATTCCAAAAAAAAACACTTAAAAAAATTGACAGATTTTTGAGATTTATTGAAATCTATCCGAATCGGTCCAAATTGTATTCAAAATCTAAGTTTGGCCAAGCCCTTTCGAATGGTGCCAGCCGCAATAAAATCGGTCAGACCGTTCAAAAGTTATAAAAGGTTTACTTACTTACACACACACATACATACATACAGACATAGTGACACCGTCGCGGGGGTAGTCAGTGAAGCCTCCTGTGACCTCAGAACGTCGAGATCTGATGAGAATTCGATTTTTGCAAAGAGGGGTAAAACCAATAACTTTCCCGATTTTTGAAAATCTTAGATATTCTTAACAGGAAGTTAAAAATAGATGAAGAGACAAGGCTGGGAATAAATCTGACCCAGCCAATTATATACCAATATCTATACTACCGACTTTCAGTAAAATTTTCGAGAAAATAATATTAAATCAATTGCTAGCTCATTTTAACATAAATAATCTATTACATAGCAATCAATTCGGGTTTACTAAAGGTCGGTCTACAACAGACGCAGGCATCAGTCTTCTATGCAGCATATTTGAGGCCTGGGAGGGATCGCATGATGCACTTGGTGTCTTTTGTGATCTATCCAAGGCTTTCGACTGTGTCGAGCATGCTACGTTGGTCAAAAAATTATACCATTACGGTATAAGGGATACGGCACTTAAGCTCTTAAGCTCTTATCTTAAAAATAGAACGCAGAGAGTAGAAGTAAATTCTACAAGGTCTAATGGGACCAAAATAGAATTAGGTGTGCCACAAGGGTCCATTTTAGGCCCATTTCTTTTTCTCTTCTATATAAATGACCTTCCTTATCTAGTTAAAGATAAGCACGAGATAGTACTTTTTGCTGATGACACTTCACTAATTTTTAATGTGAAGCGACGACAGTCAAATTACGACGAGGTAAATAGTGCTCTCTCGAAAATGGTACACTGGTTTAATGTTAATAATTTACTTTTAAATTCCAATAAAACAAAATGTTTAAAGTTTAGCCTGCCAAATGTTAGGCAGACACAAACCAATGTACTATTAAACGATGAGAAAATGAACCTAGTGGACACCACTGTATTTCTAGGAATAACACTAGATTGTAAATTACAGTGGGGTCCCCATATTGCAAATCTGGCTGATAGGCTTAGTTCTGCAGCATATGCAGTGAAAAAAATTAGAGAAATTTCCGATGAGGACACAGCGCGGCTAGTTTATTTTAGTTATTTTCATAGTATAATGTCATATGGCATTCTTCTATGGGGAAACGCTGCGGACATTAACACAATATTTGTGCTGCAGAAGCGAGCTATACGTTCTATTTATAAGATGTCATATGTTGAATCTCTAAGAGATAAGTTTAAAGAAATAGGTATTCTGACCGTCGCTTCTCAATACATTTTGGACAATGTGTTGTATGTCAGAAAGAATTTAAATAACTTCAAAAAGAAAAGCGACAACCATTGTAGGAATACTAGAAATAAGAACAAGTTAGAAATACCGGTGATCAGACTAAGCAAAGTAAGTAAATCGTTTAAAGGTTCATGTATACGCCTTTACAATAGAATCCCAGAAAACGTTCAAAATCTTACCATTAATAAATTTAAAAAAGCTGTTAAAGAACGTTTGTGTGCTAAAGCTTATTATAAAGTCAGTGATTTCATTAACGATTGCACACCTTGGGAATAAGATGGCCCCCTGCAAGGCTGCTTTTATTTACTTAAGTATGCTCTATGTACTTATGACTAATGTTATATAGATTAAGTTACAACATTGTAAAAATATTTTTTTTGCAAAGAACAATTTTCCCATCTTTTTGCTAAAAGGTGGCCCCGTGCGAGTTTCTTACGCCGGTTCTTCTCGCCGGGCTAGTTTCCGAACCGGTGGTAGGCATCATGTAGGACAATTCTATAAGTGTTATTTCATAACCTATATGGAAATAAAAAAAATTTGAGTTTGAGTTTGAGTTTGATAAAACAACATCAAAAATTAAGTATGTAACAATTTAATTCGTGCTTTATTTTTCGTAGTAATTGGCAAGCGGACATTTTACCTCTTTAAGATAATATATAAACTAAGTATATTAAACTGAAGAACATTTTTCTTTCAGTCAAATTAACAAAAAAAAGTACGTTAAAACATGAATATTCGTAATAAAATAAATAATTAAAAAAATAAAAACATACAGATACCCAAACAACGTACTAAAAAGACCGAAACAATATTGAGAAAATCGGGACCCATTTGCATTATAAATTGTACAAAAATATATGGGCTCCGCCTGCTAACAAATATAACGTTAATTATTTCACTTAGGCTTTCAGCTCATAGTGCAGTCAGTTTTCTCAATCTTGTTTCGGTCTTTTTAGTACGTTGCTTAGTTATCTGTCTTTTTTTGCAGTCGGTTTTTTTAATTATTTATTTTATTTTAGATTTTTTTAGTTTAACCAACATACGTTTGGTCGATTTAAAGCAAAAATAAGATGATACGAACATTAACATGCAGGTTAAACAGTAGACTGTCTAAAAACCTATATGTGAGAATGGTTGTTACGCAACTTTAAATCGATATAGATCCTAAACGGTGAGTGGAATCGAAAAATGTTGAGAAAAAACTAAAAAATATTTTTAAATACATAATCAACGATACCCCACTTGACATATTTTGTCGCCATATTGAATTTTCACTAACGTCATGTCTTTAGTGACACTCGCCGGACTATTAGAGGAATCGATTGACATGCGAATCATAAAAATCGGTCCAGGCGTTTGGTCTGTATAGTGCTTCAAAGGAACATACAAACATACATATATGTACATACCTACATACATAGGCTGATAAACACATTACCACTCCTTTGCGTCGTGCAGTCTGGTAAAAATAAGAGGCGCTTCATGGGTTTCGCACACAGGCGCGCCGGGGGTCGGCTCGGCCCTGGTCGTAACATTGGTGGCGCATTGAAACAGGAGCGGCGTAAATAATTTTTTAGTTAAAAACACAAACTTCTTCAAGTCGTATCTCCAAAAAGTTTAAATACGCAGTTTTGTAGGCAGTTACACCAAAAAAAAATCATCATATTTTACAAAATGTCGCCTTTTTTTTTTAATTTTATGTCGTCGTAGAGCAGCCAGACCCAGATCAATCGACGCAGAAAAAAAAGCTGATTATTAGTTATTACCATATACGTAGTCTACTTACGACCTTCTAACGGGATACGCCCTTACTGTTTTCCATCGTCGATATTCACCCGTATAAGACTTAAAAACATGCAATTTTCTATGCTGAAAAAATGGAAAATTATTTGAACCTAATCGGATAGTACCTTTTGAAGTAATTTGAAGAAAAAAAAATACGCGTTTATAGTTACGATACCCTCCTTAGACATGTCCTGACATGCTCTTGGTTAGTTTATTTGAATATCACAACTTCACAACTCTCTGAGATATAAGGGGATCGCACTATTTCGTAAAATCGGAGCCTACACTGGACCGAACAAAAGGACATTTCCAGCGTCGATACCTCCAGGGCAAAGGCCTGGGGTTGCTTTGGATGGCAGACTACTGTGTAAACCGTAATACCTAATATTGACTCTCTCGTAGAGAGGGGTCTGAAATTAATAAGCTGCTAAATTAACGCTGCTAATTTTTTTTAGTGTCAACACCTGTTAAATTAATTCTGAGATAGTTGTTATATATAGTAGTCACAAGTCACAACTCTTACGAACTTACGAAATAAAAAATATATAAAATTTTAAGAAAAGTTTATGAGAATATTGTTTCTATACAAAGATCTTAAGTAGTTTGTAACACAATCATACAAACTTTGTATATGTATAGATATTTAAAAAATTAGAAAAAAAATTTGATTGCAAAAAACAGCTATAAAAAAAAAACGATGTAAATAAATTGATTCTCATTTCAAATACGCCAACAGAAAAAGTTGACAGCCTGTGAAATGTACCTATGAAGGAAATGAGAATATAAAGTATTGTAGTATTGTATTTCTCTGAGGTAAACAAAACTGAATCCTTTGAAACGTTTTGTCCAAGCGTGAGGAAAATTTGCTACCTACTTTTAGCGATAATGCCAATTGCCATCCGTGAGGTAATAAACTATAATAATATCATATTGCTACATGCAGCGCGGGTCGGTTCGTAGGTACGTCGTGTTATCTACATACAAAATAAATTAAGCGTAAGTACTTAGATCTACAACCCGCATGATAGCCTAGTACCTAGGCATGCTGAATGGACGAAATTTCAGCTCGGATTGCTAAAATTTATATGTCATCGTAAAATTGTAAAAACCGTTATCTAACGGTTTTTACAATTTTACATATTTACAATCTTGTAACAAAACTAGTGAAATTGTAAAATGTTGATAAACTTCCGACGCGAATTCGCTGCCTATAATTTAACACATTATTCTTTGTTCGATTATAATTAATATATTATAGTTTTTAATCTTTCATCATACAACCTCGTTAGTTATTTTACAATCTAACGGTTTTTACAATTTTACTGTGACATATATAAGTACTAACTACAAGTTTGTTTAATTTTTAACTAGACGTTTGAAGAGTGACCGGTCAAAATAGGTTGATTCGTTTGAGAGATATTGTGAAGGAAAGAAAACCGAAAAAAGTGTTTTTACCTACTCCGAAATATTTCATCTAATAAATTTTTGTTGTCAATTCTTTCAAAGGATATGAAAACCTGCATTGATTGCCGCCAATCGCGTGAAAATCGGTTGATTCATTCCAAAGTTATGACAGTTTGAAATTTCAAAAATAATGTTTTATTAAACTTTCATCAAGTCTGATAAAAGAGGGAGAGCTTAGCGGGAAGATCGCCTTTAGGTCAACTGTTTTTCCTATATATATTTTGTCATATATATACATACAGCGTAGTCATGAGTGGTATTTACAAGTGATGTTTGTACACCACTCGTAACTATGACTTTTTCCCCTATCAAGGATTCACAAAACTCATGAGGCATAGCACTTTCAAATTTTCATGGCATTTTCAAAAACAGAAAACAAATCTCTAAAATAAGTTTCGTAAATATTCCAAAAGGATAGAACTCTATCAATTAACTTTTTTAACAATTGACTACAACTTCTTTTTAATATAATACATCTATGCTTTACAATAATTATTATTTTTGAACAAAAAATTAAACCGACTTCCAAAGTAAAAATACACAAAAAAATATGAAATAAAACTTATTTTCTAAATAATTCCCTTTTTAAATTTGGCTATTTCTCTACTTAATCTTCTTAATTTTGAAGTCGCTACCAGCCTAAACGATATCCTACAATATTTTATAGACCTCCCTTTAATATTTGCTGGTACCGATTTCACAATTTAGAAAAGAAATTTTATTTTATACTTTTTTGTGTATTTTTTGTTAAGTTATTATTAATTCGTCTTAAGAACGTCTAAAATAAATGATCGAATGTATAATTGAATACGCGCCAAGCTTCCATTAGGTATTGTTATTAAGATGATGATGATGATTACTGTAAGTTAAAAAGTGGCATATGCTTGCAGTTCTTTAAACAATGCCGAAATTTCCAAACGCATATCTTTAAAGACTGAGGAGTTCTGTTCAGTGCTTTTGGATCCAGGGTACACCTTATTTTTTGGTAGCATATGCTTGTGTTACTTCAGTAAAAGTCAAAATCACTATATGTGTCGATATAAATTTCGAGGAGTTCCCTCGATTCCTCATGGATGGCATCATCAGGTTTCGACTTTAGTGACTAAAGGACCAATTTCGAATTAAACCCTTCACAACAACAAAATAATTTTGCAAATAGGTCCATAAACGGCAGAGTAATGTTCAAAGATATCCGTGTGAGCGTAAAATACTATGTGAAGTAGGTACCTTTTATATCATCCTAATGAGATGATGTATGGTATGATAGTGGTGGTGATGATGATGATTACTCTAATTGATAGGGTGGCATATGCTTGCAGTTCTTTAAACAACGCCGAAATTCCCAAACATGTATCTATAAAGAGTCAGGAGTTCTGTTCTGTACGTTTGGATCCAGGGTATACCTTGGAGCAAAATCTTACTTTTTGGTAGCATATGCTTGGACTACTTCAGAAAAAGTCGAAATCATCATATGTGTCTATATAAATTTAGAGGAGTTCCCTCGATTCCTCATGGATGACATGGATCCCATCGTCAGGTCACCACTTTTTTGAAAACGGAACTAACTTGGGATTATACCCAAATTACAGATTACATCAAAAAAAGAATTTTGAAAATCGGTTCACAGACGGCGGAATTATCGTTGAACATACAAAAAAAAATAAAAAATTAAAATATAATAACATATACAGCCGAAATTCGGCTGTATAGGTTATACAGCCGAACGTATAACCGCCTCCTTTTTTTGGAAGTCGGTTAATAAATGTTTTAATAGCTTTGGTTGACTTTTCCCACTGTTTTATTGAGGTATGTACCTGCTTATGCAAAATTTGAAAATATTTGTATACATTTGACATCAACGCGTATGAAGTTCAAAACAAACAGTCTCGAGAGAGGTGTGTAATTTATATAATGATATTTATGTACCTATACCAACAGCTTGCACCTAAATTTAAATTGACAAAATTAAATTTAATATTATCTACAATTTGCCTACTAATTAGATGGTAATTGCAGTATAATTATATCTATTATCTACTTACCTACGTACCAACAGTGTAGAGATTAATTAATTGAACTCATTTTATTCACTTTTAATAAGAGCGTACTTTTTAGTTTTATTATATTTTACTTTTTTAGGGTTCTGTAATACTCAAGGTACCTTTACCCATACTCAAAAACTATAATTTTGTTTGTTTGTTTGGGTCTCACTGAAAACCAGTAAATACTTAATATTTAATAATAAGTAATTTATTATGCTGAGTTTTGTCATAAAATTATTGGAATAAAATTAAACTACAAAGAAAAATTGTAAAAGTGGTGCGCGAATTATACTATAATATTATAAAGCTGAAGAGTTTGTTTGTTTGTTTGTTTGAACGCGCTAATCTCAGGAACTACTGGTTCGAATTGAAATATTATTTTTGTGTTTGATAGTCCATTTATCGAAGAAGGCTAAAGGCTATATAACATCACGCTCCGACCAATAGGAGCGAAGAGTCAGGGGAAAATGTGGAAAAAACGGGGAAAGTTATTCATCTTTGAGGGCTTACGTTGTTTGTTTGAACGCGCTGATCTCAGGAACTGCTAGATCGATTTGAAAAATTATTTTTGTGTTAGATAGTCCAGTTGTCGAGGAAGGCTTTAACCTATATAACATTTCATTACGACCAATAGGAGCGAAGCATCGGTGAAAAATGTTGCAAAAACGGGGAAAATTATTCATATGAGACAGATTTTAAGGAAAATTTTTGTGTGTTCAAGTGGATTGAGAATAGTTTAAATTTACAATTGGACCCGGCAGGTGGCGCTGCTGTCAGTACGTCAACAAATTTAATTCTAAAGGTCCGGACGCACTAGGCGGAACTGAACTTCAGCGGAACTGAGCGACACGTTTTGGTAAGTCGCACTGCAACTGCAGCGGCGCTACAAAAATATATTTAGTAGCTAGGCAACCTCCGAGCAAGATGGACGAATGGACGATTGAAATTTAAAAGGTTTTTTTAAATAAATATGTACCTACCATGGACGAATAAAACTATAGACCTACAGACCTACAGAAGAAATTTAAAAAATGTCGTACGTTTTAATGTATGGGACATTAAAACGTACGACATTTTTTAATTTTCTTATTGACCGTTATAGCCCAAGAACTACTGAGAAATTTAGAAATTTAGGTATTTGAGGCACGATGAAACCTTGTCCTGTACTTCTCCTATTGTACCTCAACACGAGAATGCAGGCCTGGCTGGTCAGAAGCGGAACTTAGCCAAGTTACAAATTTTTGAAAAGTACATTTTTTAATGCCAAAAATACATGTTTGAGGCGCTTTGAAATATTGATATACAGTTAGTATAATGTATAAGGAGTTGGGGAAAAAAAGGCCATGTAATTTAGTTGGAACTTTAACCTAGCCATGTCAGTTTAAAAGTAAATAAACTGGCTTTCGATTCATGATTTTCTGACATCTATTGGTCATTTTATGAACTGCAATATACGTATGGGCGAAAATGCGACATCTATGAAGCCCTCAAAGAACTACGTGGTCAAAAAATAAAATTGCGTATTGTGCAATAAACTTACTCGTCAAAATGTATTTATAAAACAAATAGGTATTAATGAAATAGAAATGGCATACGAACCAGCATAACCTACCATCTATATGTTTTAGATAATAGTTCAGTTAACTATAAACGTAAAAGCGACATCTAGGAAAAATCAAAGAACTACGTGGTCTTGATAATTTTCGCAAAGTCGATATGAGTCGTTTTTAATTGATTTTCCTATAAAAATCGAAGATATCCATTCGTTGTTTATACAATATTGTGTGCAATAAAATTATATATTGTGCAATAGTCTAATTTACTCAACAAATTGTATATAAAAAACAAATCTAGACACGCGGTAGTGTGTCAAGCCAAGTTCAAGTAACAGAACTGGCGAGCGGCACCGTGTGTAATATTACACGAACCATTTGGAGCCCAAACGGTTATTTAGATATTAACGTCCAAAAATCGTCATTTTGATCACTGACTAACCTATAGATCAAAACTTTAACCCAGTTCCAGATGACCTAAAAATTCAATATTATGTTTGTTCGCAGATAACTTCGTCGTTTATGAACCGATTTTCAAGTTTTTTTTGTGATGTAAAGGGTATAATACCAAGTTAGTCCGGTTGTCAAAAAAGTGGTGACCTGATGTTGGAATCTATGAGGAATTGAGGGAACTCCTCGAAATTTATATGGACACATATGGTGATTTTGACTTTTTCTGAACAAGTCTAAGCATGTGCTACCAAAAAGTAAGATTTTGCTCCAATGTATACCCTGGACCCAAAGGTACAGAACAGAACTCCTGACTCCTTATAGATACATGTTTGGGGATTTCGGCGTTGTTTAAAGAACTGCAAGCATATGCCACCATGTCAATAGGCATGTTGCCGAAAAGAAATTTTTTTAGACAACATGTTAATAAACAATCCATAACCCATTTTTGTATATCTGAAAAAATAACTTAGATACAAACCATTGAAATTTACAATATGAAAGAGAGCGATATATTGGCCTGTACCGCCATACATTTCTCATAACAAAATTTATGGCGGTAGCAGGTTGTGACGTCACGAATCGTTTTGCGAGAAAGAGATGGACAATATTTTTTATTTGCTTATATTTTTAATCCCGTCACTCTAAATACCTATTTCTTTCAAATTTATGTATCTTTAATCAACAATTTTAAAATTTAATTTGTATAACTGTGAAATTCCACACTAGGCAACATCCCTATTAAAATAATTTAATACATCATCACATTATTATGATATAAAAGGCTCTTCTCATAGTATTTTACACTAACTCGGAGATCTTTGAACATAACTCTGCCGTTTATGGACCTATTTGCAAAATTATTTTGTTGTAAAGGGTTTAATTTGAAATTGGTCCTTTAGTCACTAAAGTGGAAACCTGATGATGCGATCCATGAGGAATCGAGGGAACTCCTCGAAATTTATATCGGTACATATAGAGATTTTGACTTTTACTCAAGTAACACAAGGCATATGCTACCAAAAAATAAGATGTTGCACCTTGGTGCTTTTGGGAACTCCTCTAAATTTATATCGACACACATAGTGATTTTGACTTTTACTGAAGTAACATCAGCATATGCTACCAAATAATAAGATGTTGCACCTTGGTGCTTTTGGATCTTTTGTATAACCTGGATCCAAAAGCAGTGAACAAAACTCCTCAGTCTTTAAAGATATGTGTGTTGGAAATTTCGGTATTGTTTAAAGAACTGCAAGCATATGCCAGTTTGTATCTTACAGTAATCATCATCATCTTATTAACAAATTAGTGAAAACTTAGCGCGTATTCAGTTATACATTCGATCGTTTATTTTAGGATGTATTAATAATAACTTAACAAAATATATCGCAAAAAAGTATGAAATTATTATTTTTAAACAAAAAATTAAACCGACTTCCAAAGTAAAAATACACAAAAAAAAAATGAAATAAAACTTACTTTCTAAATTATTTCCCTTTTAAATTGGGCTAAAACTTTAACTATTTCTCTACTCAATCTTATTAATTTTGAAGTCGGTACCAGCAAATATGAACGTAAGTTCTATAAAATATTGTAGAATATTGTTTGGGCTGGTACCGATTTCAAAATTAAGAAGATTGAGTAGACAAATAGTAAAAATTTTAGCCGAATTTGAAAGGGGAATTATTTAGAGATTAAGTTTTATTTCATACTTTTTGAGTATTTTTACTTTGGAAGTCGGTTTAATTTTTTGTTTAAAAATAATATGCTCCAGAATCCGAAACACCGGATTAAAATTCAGAGAATTAATTAATTAAAAATAGAAGTCTGTGCTAATACAATAGAGTTGAAAATCGAACACATGAGTGTCGAGTCAAATGTCAGTGTCATTAGGCATATAATATGACACACGAAATCCTTTTTCATCTCTTTTGTTACACAGACTACCAGCAGGCTTAGCATACACATTGGATGTGCATGCATGCTAAGCCTGCAAGAAATACCGAAGAATCGACAAAATGAGAGATTGAAGAAACGTTAATACCATTCGGAATTCAGAATACTTAGGTCTTATTGTAAGGCAGCACGGTTGATGCTTCGTCGTTATGAGAAAAAATATTTCTTTTCTTCCCGAGCATGAGGTCCAAAAATGTCCTCTTTTGACAGCTAAAGTAGAAACTTTTTCTTAATTTAACGTCAAATACTCTATACTAATATAATAAAGAGGAAAAGTTTGTTTGTTTGTTTGTATGTTTTTTTATTTGCATTGAATAGGCTTCGAAACTACTGGACCGATTTTGATGAAATTTGGTGCAAATATAGATGAGACCACGGGGAAGGACATAGGCTCCTTTTTATCGCGGCAAAATGTACGGTTACCGCGGTATTTCCTTTTGCGCGTACGAAGTCGCGTGCAACATCTAGTCTTACAATAATGTCAACTACTCCACATCATGGCGCTCCTAGACAATTAGTTTCAGTCTTTATATATAGAATATTTCTTCTTTAAATTTATTTCTTCGGCTCGCGTCGCCGCGTCATGCTAAGCCTGCTAGTACGAGGAAAAACTTTGGAAAAACTTAAAACACTCTTATGCCAAAGCATAGAGCGTGCGGACTATCTGTCCGGTGTATCATTTTCAACCTTATACCTTAGCAATAAGGTTCAAAATAAAGTTCACCTGATCTGTCCGCGACTGCAAAATGACTTGTCAATCGTAATTTCAAACATTTTTGATTTTCATTGTGGTTACTTATCGTTTAATTCAATATTCTAATTAAGTTACACTTTGATTTCGTGTAGTTTTCTATTTAAATAGGTAGGTATTTTAAGCAAAATACGATTTCTTGGTATTTTAAAGAGTTGTATTATTTTTTATGATAGGTAGGTAGGTACATATTTAGTTTTATTTTCATAATAATTAAGGTTGTCTTTTTATCCAACCGCGATAACCCATATTCACGCGAACGAAGTCGCGGACATCACCAAGCTACAATAATTATTATGATCAATATCTACATTATACAACATTGTATTGTACCTGTTTATATAAGTAGGTACCTACTTTTATTCGATGCTTTTGCGCGCCATCTCGTGATCACATGTGGTACCCTAATACTACGCCATCTACCATAATTGTCTAAAAACAAGCTACTGAGGTCATTTTTTGGATTTAGAGACAATTATCAAATATCCGCCTATGAACTTTAAAATCACACTGGAAAGAGACGGAAAAATATTTTTTCTTGTTTAAAAGAGAACTTAATTGATTTACTTCGCTAATTTGTGCAATTTATTGATTTTCGTGCTAGTAACTAACGCTATCTAGAGCTAAGCAGAATCCGGACCTTTATTTTGTGGATGTTTTAATGTATGGGATCTGTCAGTCTATACTTTTTTATTCGTCCATGGTACCTACATACCTACAATCTAAATAATTTACATACGACCTCCGTGGCTCAGTGGTGAGCGCAGTGGCGCTTTAACCGGAGGTCGCGGGTTCGAATACCGCCAGGGAACAAAAAGTTTTCTGTGTTCCTGGGTCATGGATGTGTATTAAATGTGTGTATAATAAAAATCTTATATTAAAGTAAAGTATAAAAAGTATTAAATATATTTCCGTTGTCTGGTACCCGTAACACAAGTTCTTCGGATACTTACCACGGGGCCAGACTGACGTGGTGTGAAGCGTCCATAGATATTATAATTATTATAATTTTCACTATGAAACCAATTAACATTGGAGAGGTCGTCGTTCAACCACAGGAAAAAGAAATAAAAAAATTAACTTACCATTTATTCCCATTTCTTGAACTATTTAATAATAATATCTATCTATGGACGCTTTTACACCACGTCAATCTGGTCCCGTGGTAAGTTCTCGAAGAACTTGTGATTCGGGTACCAGACAACGGAAATATATTTAATACTTTTATACTATACATATATTTAAGAGGCTTCTTGAGCGCCGACGCGCAAACCATTGAGCCACAGAGGTCGTTTCACTCCAAAGTTAGTTTTTTTTTCATAGAAGTGTTCATGTACCTACTTTTTATGCTGGACGTCATAATATTATTATGTCTCCGGATACTGGCCCACGAGTACAATAAATTTTATTCATCTATCGACATTTTTGACGAACGATTATCGCGCTCCCAAGTATCACGGTTGACTGACTATGAAAATGAAGTTGGCAAACCGAACTGCAGTTCGCGACACTTTTTGTCAGTTGATCAAGTTTGACGTGCAGTTCGCTGCAGTGTAGTTACGTTACCGCTTAGTGCGTGTTATCTCATACAATTTCATATAAAGAATATTTTGACGCGACGTGTCGCTCAGTTCCGCCGAAGTGCAGTTCCGCCTAGTGCGACCGGACCTTAAGGCGGTACGAAGTTCGCCGGGACAGCTAGTTGTAAAATATACGACTTTATCAGAGCGCGGCGCTATAAAATCCCAGGACGCTGCTTTGAAAATATCCAGATTCCAGGCGACAGTCGAACACCGTAAAAACCAGGACATGTCCTGGGAAATCAGGACGGTTGGCAACTCTTTGCTGAGTGAGCACCGATTTGGTAAAAAAGAAAGTAAGTCGTATTGTCGTTAATTTTATGAATGTTGTATTAATTTTTACCAAATTAATAATATTCCACTTATTATAATTTCTGTTAGGACTTTGGTAGTAGGTAGGTACTAACGCAGCCCGAAGGGAAAGCTTACAGAAAAGTCATCTCCGCTATCCTACTAATATTATAAATGTAAAAGTTTGTGAGAATGGATGGATGTTTGTTACTCTTTCATGCAAAAACTACTTAACAGATTTCGATGAGATTTGGTATGGTACTAGTAAAGGCCCTGGATTAAAACATAGGCTACTTTTTATCCCGAAAAAGTAGTGTTCCCGAGGGATAATATATTTACGCGGGCGGAGCCGCGGGAAACAGCTAGTAAACAATAAAAATGTGATTAATTGCCTAGGCAATTAGATCATCTTAGAAGTGTCATCAGAAAAACGCAGTACGGTAATTCCCTAAGCCTCATGTTTGCCCGTAGTCAGTAGATAATGTTTGGAATTCCGCCCTTCCATAGCAAACCGCGATATAATATATAGCTGGTCGACGCCGAGGTCGCACCATTCCAACCGCTCACCTCCACCGATTTGCCGCCAAAACCTAAGGTAAAAATTTAAAAAATAATCCAATATACAACTGCATTTTTTATGTTTATTACCTACTTGTAATCTAACACAAGGACAAAAAGTTCTTGCTTAATTTGATTTTGAGTGGATAAAACATGCAATTTTTATTTAATTAGGCAATTTATTTTTAGAACTTAAATTAAAAATTAAAATTAATTATAATAAAACTATTTATCGATAGGTATATCGTTTTATCTAATACAAATAAGAAAAATCAGAACTTGTGTAGCGGTTTAAATTTTCACATTTCAGGAATTTTATTGATGACTTTTCGTAATTTATAAATATGTATTAATTTATAAAAATTATTAATTCAGTAATATAATATAAAATGACTACGCATTTAATATATTAAACTAAATTATTTAAATCATAGTCGAAGATACTTAAAAAGTAAACATTGCTATAAGTGATTGAAAAAAAAACTTAACAGCACTCGAAAATATCTATTTTTTTGTTTTGGTCGGAAAATACAACTAACTTTTTATTGTAATCGTTATCCAACTGTAATACAGTTCTTTTAAAATAATGGAAGTTGTAAAGACAATTTTAGACAACATTTTTATTACAACACTGACTTCATAAAAATTTAAGAAGACAAAGTGTGTCAATATATAAATAAGCTCAAGTTTACTTGATTTTATTTGGTTTGTATTAAGTATTTGTGCAATCGTTGTTCAGTGTCTCAATAGAACCAGTCCTTTTGCAGCAAGATTTTGGGTTCTGAAGAGGTCCGACTGCCGACACTGACCTCGTTGGGCAACCTATCGAACTTCGCCACACAAATTATGAGCTCTTAATCGTTGGAACCGCAGAATACCATTATTTACGTGATTGTGTACTTGTTCAATGAACATTCAACGACGTTATCGTTGAATGTTCATTGAACAAGTACACTAAGATAAATATAATGTTTGATGGTTGTTTTCTACGTGCCTATGAACTGAAATGTGATAAATTTTTAATAGATACTTATCTATAAAGATGTTGCTGTCCCGCCTAGTACATAGCCGTGTATCAGGTACGTCTATGAAACTCGATTGGCTATTTTTAATGGTAGAATTGGCGCTGTCCGCTACTGTGTCTCAAACCTGCGATTATTTCCTTGCAAAATGTTTTGAAAATTTGCCTTTTTGAACATACCTTAAATATTTTTTTGAATATATACGGTTCGTTAAAATCAATTACGGATATTTTGGGCATAATATGATCTATTGCTTATGTAAAGACGTATAAGCAGAAAAATAATTGTCATACTAGAAAAAAATCTTTATATGGACGAGTTTGCGTTTTGCGGAGTGTCACCCATACATGAGATGATTTTTTACTTTGAGTATGACAATTATTTTTTTGCCTAAACGTTCTTTACATAAGCAGTGGATGTGGTTCATGTGCCCGAAGTATCCGTAATTGATTTTTTAAAAGGTGTTTAATAGGTACTACCTTTTTGCTAATAGATGGCCCCGTGCCAGTTTCTTATGCCGGTTCTTTTCGCGCGGGTTAGTTCCCGAACCGGTGGTAAGCATCACATTTTCGGGACGGGACAGTTCCGTTAGTGTTATTTAATAACCTAACTAGTTTTATGGAAATATTACATTTTCGATTTGATTACCCATTTAACCCCGAAATATACAGAATACATATCTATATTACTAAAAGTCAGTTCATTTCAGATCAACAATGAAGTTCGCGTGTGCGTTTATCGTGGTGGCTTTGGCCGTGTACGCGGAGGCCTACTCCGAAGGAGCCCCCGCCAGCGCCTGCAAGGACATGATCCCCAGACATCCTGTGGAACCAAAGAAGACCCCGGCTCCTTACATCGTCACCACTAACACTAAGGTAGCATATATTCATATTTCTCTTGTAATTTTTTAACTCCTTTTATTTATACCTATTAGATGCTGAGAAACTTGATAACTAAGTAATTATTACTTTTAATTTCCAGCTTATGTTTACGTAAACATGTAAATAAAGCATTACAAATTTAATAACAACTTGTTAATTTTACGTTTCATCTTTGGCTCGTTCCATCTATCACTGCATTACACGTGTGTATAATTAAAAGTGAAAACCATAAAATAATAAGAAATTTTGATAGCCTGTTAATCTCTGCAAACACTTTGCAAAGTAAAGTTAGCTAGGCTAATGTCTATAATTATCTTAATATTAATTATGAACTCCATAACATGGATGTGCTTTAGATTATTTTTCTAATTTAGGTCGTAAAAGCCGGCACGCCTTTGGAAGTGACCATCTCCGGGAAGACCCCCAAGGACACAATCAAAGGTCTGATGTTGCAAGCGCGAGTGGGAGAGAAGCCCGTAGGAACCTTCAAGCTGGCACCGAATGAGCAGCTCGTTCAGCTGATGAAGTGCAGCACTGCAGATGTAAGTAACCTTTATTCCCCATTTGCAGAAGAACCTAATGATTTGTTAAGTATAGGAGTTGTTTTTCAACAAACTTTAGAAAAATTGTAGCATGTAAGTAAGTATATTACCGGCGTTAAGTAAATGCGAGTTGCGACAAAATGTACCTACCCATAGGTATAATTACAAGTTTACAAAGTTCATACCGTATACTTGAGAGTATTTGTAGAGTAATTTATTCAGCTCTTGATTATCTAAAACCTATAGGTATCTAAGACTAACGATTAGTGAATTCGCCATGACCTTTGTGTAGGAAATAACTAACCGACAGGCACGAGCCGGCAGGTGAAAGGACAGATCAATATAATATTTAACTCCGATATAAACGCACAAAAAAGTTAATATTATTTTACTATCGAGCTTTGACCGTGATTACAGTCACACACACACACACACAATTTAAATACATCTATTTACATATTATATAGAGGCCTCCGTGGACCAGTGGTTTAGAGCTTGGGTCTCGACTCCGGTGGTTGTGGGTTCGAATTTCGAGCTCCGCGTTGGAACAATGTAATATGTATTGTTTTCTAGTCTGGTTAGAACAATGCAAGCTGATAACCTGATTGTCTGACATTAAGATGATCCATGCGTCGGTTGGGCATGTAAAATGTCGGTCCTGCGCCTGATCTCTTGCCAGTCGTGTCGGTCATCCATGATCCATCCCACTGACTTCGAGAGCAAGGGAAGAGAGTGCTCTTGTGAATTGTGCACAATTGCACACACTTAGGCACTGTAACTCATGCATAGCTAGTCTAGTTTCAATGAAACCGGCCCAGTTCACCGAAATCGGTGTGGGGAGCATTATTATAAGTACCTATACCTACATAGGTATACTTACCTAAACGTTGATCAACAGTTTATTCCCCTTCACCAAATATTGTACTGTAGTTAGGGGCCATCCATAAATAACGTCACACGTTAAGGGGGAGGGAGGGGGTCGACGAAGTGTGACATTGTGTGACAACTGACAAGGGGGTGGGAGGGGTCCTAAATATTGTGACGTCACATTTCAAAATCTATTATAATAACTAAGTGTTAAAATACGAACTATAAACTTACTTTACGAAAACCTCAAAAACATATAGGTATGTCAGTTATAAATAATTTAAAGGAGTGGGTTCAAAGTCCATGGATTGAAGATTATTAAGTTTGTATCTTTAATTTAAAGATACTTCTATTATTATTTATTACTATTTTTTGGTTTGTTAATTTATTTAATTAATATAGTCAATCGTTTTTTGTTTTGTTACTTTCTTTAGTTAACATAGTCAATCATTATTTTTTTGTTAATTGTTTCATTTGATGTTAATTTTATTAAAAATAATTTAAATGGAAATTTATCTGGTTTCGGAACCAATATTTTTATTCAATAATTTCTAAATGTAAATTTGCAAAATATGTGACGTCACATAGGGAGGGTCTCACAAATGTGACCAACTATGACAAGGATTTAAGGATTTAATATGAAGGTAGGGGTAAAAAATCGTGAAATTCGTGTGACGTTATTTATGGATGGCCCCTTATGCCTATTTTCTAGATTTCGGCGGTCGTTAGACTATTTTTGTATACTTAGTGAATACCTACATTTTTACTTAGGTAGGTACCTTTTGTACAAGATCTAGGCAGCTAGGGGTGATTAATACTGGTTGGTAGGTAATTAATTAAATTGCAAAAACTATAAATTATCCTTATGTTCCTAAGTGATTTACATCACTGTTATATGCCTACAAAAAAGAGATAATAATCGAGTCCATTGTTGCCAGAGACCTTCGCGTCCAAGTCATGTCACAGAACCAAGATAAAAAGCTGCGTAAAAACCGCAAACAAATGATACATAATATTTTTTTGTCTTGGCTAATGCTACAAGGAAGTACAGTGAAAACTGAAAACCGATTATAACGATGTTGAAGGTATCGGTAAATTATGGTCGTAATAGACGATAGTCATCAAAACGACGGTAAAATGTTCATATTTTAACACTTTCGTAATACCCAGTTGTCGTTATAAGTGATGTCGTTCTAAAGTCTAAACGGTATTCACTGTAGGCCTATGATCTATATAATAATTAAAGATAGTAAATGTGTTGTACCTAATTCTTTTTTTGCGTCGCGACGTTTCGGCTATGTACAACACCTTCTGCTAGTACCTACGCTGTGTAGCTTTTTAGGTGAGTATGTAGGCAAGTCACTCACATGAAATTAAACAGTCATTCGATTGATAAAATAAAGGCGTCAAACAAATAAGGTTGATGCTAACATTTTTAGTTTGAGCTCTGTAGTAATTTACAGTATTGCGGCACCGAAGGTCCTTCCATCAATCATATAATTTGAACCTCAACTCTCAAGGAAATTTTAACGTCTTATTACCGACGCAAGGCTTTTTGTGACATTACAGTTATTATGTGTAGAGTTAGGTTAAGGTAAATTGTATGTTTATAAAACATGAAGTCAAAAGAACTAAGAAAATTCTAAATATAAGAAGGGCCAAATTTGAAATTTTTAATTTTTAGTATGCGCGTTATGTAAAAAGTAGGACCTGCGCCTGATCTCTCGTCAGTCGTGTCGGTTATCCGTCCCACTGGATTAAGAGAGTAAAGGAAGAGAGAGTGCTTTTGTGTACTGCGCAAACTTTCGGGCACTATAAAATTACTCCTGCGCTTCTCCTGTGTAACTGGCCTGGTTTCAATGAAACTGGCCACCGTCACCGAAATCGGTGCGGGAGTTATTATTATAGCACATAAGTAAGAATTTGCTGTTGGGGTGATAAGTATTAATTTAAAATCTAGATATTTATTTATTTCTAACTCATACCTTAACTGACGGAAACCCCTTTTCAGTTTTTATCGCTCCCCGGCCTGTTCCATTTTCATTGTTTACAGTGTCATTTAACGTTTCTACGTATGACTAAAATTAGCTGACCAAGATAGATTAAACACGAAAATTATTATTTATCAAATTAGTTACATGATAATATGTCTCGTCGTAATAGATTAAAAAGAACGGGTGAACGGAACGGTGCGCGTCAAGTGCGCGATGCTATTCTATTCTATACCACGAAATTAGCTGCATCTGGGGGCACGGCAGTGCCCCCGCCAAGTCGAGCGCGAAGCAAATACTGCCGTACCATCCTTTACTGGAACCATTTCGCCGCATTTTCAGGCCCCTATTTGAGAACCTCTGGATAAGACCAGAACGCAGAAATTTTCGTCATCTAGTAAGCTATAATCACATACTTAAAATCCAAAATTTCAAGTCTGTAGGTCATTTAGTTCCGAAGTTAAGCCGAAAGCAAAGTTTCGCATTTATGACACTCACTCACTCACTCGCTCACTCACTCACTCACTCACTCATGATCATCAGAATAGAACTAGTACTTCCCATAAACTTAGAGAGCTGAAATTTGGTACAGAGTTGGGGTTTAATGGCCACATAAAGGGAAAACTATAAAAACTAGGATAATCGATCTGGGGGCACGGCAGTGCCCCTGCCAAGTCGAGCGCGAAGCAAACACTGCCGTACCATTCTTTACTGGAACCATTTCGCCGCATTTTCAGGCCCCTATTTGAGAACCTCTAGATAAGACCAGAACGTCGATCTGGGAGCACGGCAGTGCCCCCGCCAAGTCGAGAGCGAAGCAAACACTGCCGTACCATTCTTTACTGGAACCATTTCACTGCATTTTCAGGCCCCTATTTGAGAACCTCTAGATAAGACCAGAGCGTCGATCTGAGCGCCGTGCAGTGCCCCCGCCGAGTCGAGCGCGAGTTTTAGTTACCTTTACGTCCGCTAGAGGCGCTTTCATGGTTTTCATACAACATTTCTCGCTTACGTACACGTAACGATACCGCAAAATGTTCCTGCTTGGGGTACAGAACGCAGAAATTTTCGTCATCCAGTAAGCTACTTCATCACATACCTACTTAAAATCCAAAATTTTAAGTCTGTAGGTAATTTAGTTCCGAAGTTAAGCGAAAGCAAAGTTTCGCATTTATGACACTCATTCGCTCACTCAGTCACTCACTCATGATCATCAGAATAGAACTAGGTAGTACTTGCCATAAATTCAGAGAGCTGAAATTTGGTACAGAGTAGGGTTTAATGGCCACATAAAGGAAAAACTATAAAAACTAGGATAATCGAAGATCTGGAGTACCTGGTGACCCTGATTAGAAAACACAAGAGCCCAACCAAACTATTAGACATCGACATACCGCCTTTACAAAAAATATTCAACTTGGTGGGCCACTTCATTTGATGTCAAAAATCGAAGGTCCCCCTTCATCCCAGATGAAGAACCCTCAGCTGGTATCTGCTGATTAGAGATATGGTAATGCGGGGTCATTACCATATAGAATCAGCTGGTTCTACTATTGGTACATAAAAAAATCGATTGTTATTGCAAAAATCCAGCGAAGTTGGACACATCTTCTAATTTAAGCTAGCCCGTAGCATCCTGCTGCTGGGCGAATGCCTCCTCTTCTGCTTTTAATACGCATATAAATAAAATTAAAGGAAAACTCTGGATAAGACTAGACTGGCTTTTATACTGATTATACTTACAAGTTTACAAGAAGAAATAGTCGAACAATTAACCTTATTCTACTCGAACATTACACAAATTAAATAAACAAATTACACTAAAATCTAGTAAAATAAATCAATATGCCCACGTTTCTACAAAAAGAAGTGAAATCCCACCAAAAACATTCTGTAAAAAGCTAGCCAAGTCTCGATGGAGCTGCTTGTTTATCTCTATAAAGTAATGAAATCTAGACAAAATCGTATCAAGTCTAAGGTTCCTTACTGCGATTTCTTTATTATTATAGTTAATGTTGTGTGACTTGGCCGTTGAAGGGTAAACAAGGGTACAAAAGGGGCTCCATGACACCATTGCTCCAATACATGTGTTATACAATCAACAACAGCCTAAAATGAGACACTAGCGTCCAATTACCAATACCAGTATGGGCTATTATCTCGCTTAACAAACATAGGTAGTTACAAATGTAAACAAAATTGACTTGTACCCACTAACGTATAAAGAATGTTCAACGGCCAAGTCACTCAACATTAACTATAGTAATAAAGAAATCGCAGTAAGGAATACGATTTTGTCTAGATTTCATTACTTTTTAGAGATAAACAAGCAGCTCCATCGAGACTTGGCTAGTTTTTTACAGAATGTTTTTGGTGGGATCTTATTGAAAACTAATAGGACATAGACGTGGCTTGAATTTTTTTTATTTTTAATAAAGATAAACAAATACAAGGCATTTTAAGTACTTAATGTTAAGTAAAATTTGCAGCAAGGTTAGCGATGAAAATTTTTATTGTTTCGCAATTTCTGCCCTTGTGTTCTCAGCATAAAATTAACATTTTCTATATTATATTCAAATATTGTGCAATACCTACACATAAATATTTAATATTATGCATTCGAGTCGGCTATCAATTATTATTGTACATCAAATCAATCGTATTACCTAATGGCCCCAAGTAGCTGTCACTAGTCTAGTTTTCCCATGACTATGTTTATTGTTTTGATAATTTCGTAAAATTATTTTACTGACAACGCGAGTCGCGACGCAACATCAGAAAAGAGATTTAAGATTATTCTATTTTCCATTGCCATGCGTTATGTAGATACATACTATGGATCAAAGCCATTAATAGTATAAGTTTAATTATCTCGTTGAAGGATTTGCTTCGGAAGTAAATAACGATTTGCAAAGCACGCAAAGCTTCCGAACACCTGTTGTCCTCTGACCATATTATAGATTAATCATTGTCACAACAAACACATCTAACGCATCGCCTTGAAACTTGAATTGCAACACAAAGTATCTCGTAATGTGTTGATTTCAATATTAATTCATGTATGAGGAGTCTTTTCGACATCCACGTGTTAATTTATTACTATCTACCTACCTAAAACTTCATATTTTTGTAAACCATGGGTTTGTCAGTACGAAGTGGGAAGTCTTTTGTGAAATTAGACTTTTTACTTCTCCTTAAAATTTGTAAGTGTACTACTGTTGACAATTATTTTAGCAATAAAACAAGACTTATGTAAGCATAATTTTCCAGGACACGGTGACTCACAAGAAGCACGATGCCAGTCTGGACCGCCAGACCCTTACCCTCACGTGGATCCCGCCCGCAGACCTCAACGACGAAGTCAAGTTCAGGTAAAAAAATACCGTTGTGCTGGCTAGGGTTGCCAAATTTTTCAGCCTATAAGGGACAACTGTTTATATACGCAAAAAATACGGGATTTCAGTTTTTTACCCAGGACAAAAAAAATGTTGAGATTTTTCTGAGGGTCAGTTTTAGCGCGCTGGAGCTCATATTTATGTGTAATGTGTATGGAATATTGCAAGAATTGTGTGCATGAGTACTTTTTAACGCCAGATCGTTCGATTCACCGGGATAAGGCGGGACGTCATATATAATACCTAAAATTCGGGACGTCCCGGGGAATACGGGATGTATGGCATCCCTAGACGGCTGTCCCTGACTTGGCAGGATTACTATAGATACATAACATAATGTTCAGATTTAAGATACTTCACACTTTACATTTGCTCATGTTCTTGGGCGTACATACAACAATAGGTTACTTTAGCTATCTACAAAGTTACTGGCTACAACCACAGAATAAATAATAATAGGACAAGTCCTACAACTTCGTTCGCATAACTGTATGTAAATCAATCAATAATATTTTTCGTACCAAAGTTTTCGCGAAAATTATTGCTTAATGCTTTGATACTTTTTAAAGCTTAAGGGCCCAGTTAGACGAGGCCCCCGAAGGCCGATCACCTCTTTTCATTCATAGCAAATTGAGCTTTAACGACCCGCGGCGGCCTAGGTGGTATTGGTGATTCTTGACGTCATAATATAAGTGCACCCCTACCTCTTTGAAATTTTGATGTTTCTTATTCCAGGGCAACCATCGCATTGAACGGAGCCGTGTTCTGGGTCGGAGTTGAGTCTGCGCCAATCAAAGTCTCACTTTAAAGTCTAAAAGTTAAAAACAGTATTAAAATGTATAATTTAAATAAATAGTATGTTTATCTAAATTCTACAAGTATAATTAGTTACCTATACCTAAGTAAAAAATGTAAATCAATAGAGTCGTTTACCTGTTAACATGCTTAACATCTTGTCAGTCGATTCCTTTCCATTATACGAAAATCCTGAGATTTTAATGTGTTTCTTGTTGATTTGTAATTTTACATTCTAGATATAAATAAAAAACATATTTTAAGAAATTCATTTATTCTTATATTGCAGCACCTAAAATCTTCCTAGTCAAAAGAGTACCTATAGTGACAGATTAATATAGAAGTGGACAAGTATAAATTCCTTATCAAATCCATATTGGCAAGATTTTGTAAGACACTTATTTTAATAGTGTGACATAAAAAGGTTCAGAATTATTGAGCAACTTCCTCTTACACTACAGGATATAGTCACAGAAGAATAATATGACGAAATACAGCAAATATGAGTTATCCACAAATACAAATAGGACTAAGAGGTTTCTTACATACCTAATATGCGTTTCTTATATTATTTGTAATGCTTTTATATTGAAAATGATGTAACGTTTTCTGATAGATCTATAGCTTTTTAATTTCGCCATCACCAAAACAACTGATAAATTCCGATTGTTTCATGTTTTAAATTGTCGATAAAAACCTTGTGTACAGAAAACGTCTATTGTTATTTGCTACAATGAATAGGAGACACTACTTGGGAACACTCAATATGTTAAAATTTAATGATACTCCAGCATTGGCATAGCTAGGAATTTTGTCCAGGGGGGGGGGGGCAGCCGTCCGTGGAGTGGGGGGGGGTTTATTAGAATTCATTAACACTGTCTATGGTCTAGGGTGGGCAAAGAAGTTTCTAGGGTGGGCGTTGCCCTTGTCCCCCCCCTAGCTACGCCTATGTACTCCAGACACTCATAAATACATACAGTTTACTTCTAGTGCCAGTTAGGGTACATCCACATATTACGTCACAGCGCATGGGGGGGGGGGGGGGGGGTCATACTAAATGTGTCAGTACATGTTAAATACAAGTACAGGGATACTAAAAGGCGTGACATTTGAACCCCCACCCCCCCGGTGGGGGTTCAAAAAGTCGAAATTTTGCGTGACGTAATATGTGGAGGGCCCCTTATCAGTTACAATAGGGAATATGCACGTATTTTTTTTATTTTTTTATATAGATCTATCTTGTTTGGTAAACCGTATGGTAAAATCAGTTTTTTGATATCATTAAAAATAACGAAGATATGAACGTTTAAAGTAGTCTGTTAGACAGAGAGATCGGACGTGTATCGTGACGTCACATAACACGACCTTCATAGAAAGTTCATACTAAATTTCGTTTTGCTAGAAAGAGATAGATTACAAACTTTGACCGCTCATATCTTGCTCATTCATTAACAGATATTGAAATTTTTTTCGCCGTTTCCTTTATTTTTCAGTCTAGTATCATATTATTATATTTTAAGCTATTTTTATATTTTATGCATATTCCCTATTATTGTTGAACACCATAATTCAATATTATGAGATATTGAATAAAGAGATTTAGGCCAAAATGTTACAAGATCATCATAAAAAGGAACATAATATATTGTTTTATAGTATTTAAATGGCCGGAAAAAGTCCACTACCCACATGTAATGTGTTAAGTACCCTACATTACAACATACATTTGTAACAATATGATCATGTTTGTGAGATAAAAGAATAAGTAATTTAAGTATTAATTAATGTTGAATACTTATATTTCAAAAGAAAATCATAATTTCATACATCACAGATAAAAATGATAACATTTTCTCAAATTATTTAAAATACCTAGAAACTATTTGAATTTTATTCTCGTATTATGAATAAATAACTTAACATACAATATTTTATGATAAAGATACTTTAAATTTTAATTTACTTACTATAATATGTGCTTAGTGCTATTATTGGATTTAGCTAATAACTACAATGTTGTAAATTGGTATAAAAGTGGCAAAACCTCAATATTATCAAAACGCTATCAATATGGGAAGACAAATATAAATTGTCAAATGTTTACAAAATTGTAATTCTTTATGCCGAACTGAAAAGTCTTTGTTTTTGCTTACTATGAAAATGATAAGCATTAAATAAAATGTTAAAAGTATAAATAACAAAAAATTAAGTAAGTATAACTTTTCCAGAAAAAGTTTACCATATTTATGTCAAAAATTTTATGAACATTATTAATCTTCTGAAGTAATTTCTTTTGGTCTTGTTAAATGCAGATAAATCAAATAACATAATTGAGGACCATCACAGTTAATACTGAATAAATAATTACAAAAGTTTACAAATCATTGCTTTTGAATAAAATAGCTCTGCCTTTTAAGTTGCCTATACAGAGAAATATATTTTCCAGCTGCGGAAGTTCTCGGAACAACATATTGTTTACAAAAAAGTTTGGGATCATTAGCCTTTTCCGACAGTTCCCCACAGTCAAGGGCCCTTAGAAATGTGAGAACAAAACTGAAGCAGTTGTGTCTTTCTTCATTATATCTTTCAGGTTCCCAGAGAGAGCTTTGGCTGACCTGAAAATTATGTCACTTAATTTACACTAGCCAAAAATATTTTAAAATTAGAACCCTAAAATAGCTTGAATTGGGAGAGAAACTAATATTTTCTAAATTATCAGGTTACGGTGCTTTAGTTAAGCACAAAATCTGTCTAGTTCAAGTTCCAGAGGCCAATAGTAAAAAAAACATTTTATTCTTGTCTGCTTGTCTTAAAAATAGTATTAAATTTTTATAGTTACCTTTAAAAGAACACCATCCCATATTTCGTTCCAAAGTTCATCAAACTGCTCTAACAAAAGACATTGGTCCCAGTGTACGCTTGTGTCTCCTCCACTCCATTTATTTGTGGTGGGGTCTATGCCACTTATTCCCTGCTCACTGAACTCTATGACACATCCTTGGGAGTTTGTAACTCCTATGTGTAAATCCTTAGAATTGTAGTAGTCACTGAAAGTTCAGATAATACATGAGTAACCGATTTATGAATCACTAGAAATGAGTACCAAAGCCTTTATATATTGCCTAATACATTAGTCATTTCCCTATTTTTTAAGAATTGTAGTAGCATCACAATACTTACTTGAGAAAATCTCCGTGGGTAGGCTTCATTACTATTGCCCGAGGATGCTGCGAGGCCTTAACGAAAGGATATGGTACTCTGGAAGATAAAGAGGACACTTTAAAGTTAACACACTTTCGATTAGCACAAGTAAAAGCTTGCGACATTATAAGAAACTCACCTAAACGGCAAGAGATTGAAGTCATATCTATCAAGTTTCTGTTGGCAAACGGGACATTGTTCTGGGATAATTGTACAAAATACTTTGTGATCACAATGGTGGAAACAAAGAATACCCGGATCCATTGTTGCTTTTCAAAAATGCAGTTAAGTCTTAGCTACCTATTAACATTTACAAGTATTTACTAGCTAAAGGCCCGAACAATTTCTACTTTAGTACCTCTTTCACATTACACTACTTTAAACACTAATAATTAAAGAAATCTATGTTAGCTCATTTCCGATACCAATTTCCCATCAACTTTAGAAATTGGAAGATTTAAAATCTTTGACATTGTTGACATTTGTCTGGTTGTCAAATGTCATCTGTCAGCTTATTTTTTTTTAAAGGTCCTTAGCACGAAGTATAGATAACAAGGAGTCCAAACGTAATGTTAAAATAATGGTCTCAATTATATACGAGGACAGATTTTTGCCGGTAGAACGCGCGACGGTCCGACATGCACTCGTTTGAAATTACGCGGGAAGTTTAAAGTTGCTATTGACAGCTCTGGAAAGATTGAAATCTTATTATATAAAAGTTTTAGGAAATTCTTAGAAACTGTTCTCGAAAAATAGATACCGTAGAACACGGTAATTGCCTAACGGTAATTTAAAAATAATTGTAATAAATAATAGTATTGGCAACACTCGGTATAATAGTATTGGCAACACTCGGTACTCGTCGGTCTCGCACGCCTAGCGGCAGAAAAAAGAACTAAGATCTGGTCCTATTATTGTGTACATAATTATTATTAAAAAGCCTATACCGTTCGGACTCCTGGTACGTACGTTAGTAATATATATTCTTTGCTCCTGGTATCTATGCTTCATGGTCCTTAGCAAGAGCAAGCTCAGTAAGCTAAGCAGACAAGAATTAAACCTCATACTATTTAGATTATAAAATACACGATTCGATTAATATATATATATTTTTGACTATAGGTGTACCAGAATCTCATGGCAAATAGGGAAATAAAATTTTGTAGTGTGCAATACTGGGGAAATTGGATTAAAAGATCTTGATACTGGTTAATATTTAATTATATCTTTAGTATTATTGAACATGAATTATAATAAGACTGTATGAAGAATATTCGGTGTATAATATAGAAAACTAGCTTTTGCCCGCGGCTTCGCCCGCGTGGAATAGTGTTCTCGGAGAAAAAACTACTTCGGCGAATAATTCTCTACCCACTTACAGCAATATACTACTGATACAATATTGAAAATGTTTTTAGGTTTGCCCAATGCAAATTGTTAAAAATGGGACCCTATCACCTCGACACGACATGCGCGACCACTTGATAATATACTTACATAATATTATATTTATCGCACTTGAATATAAATTTTACCATAATCTTATAATATCTTATAGACTAAATACTTAAAGACTATAAAAAAATTCCCATCAAAATCCGTTGCGTAGATTTAAAGATCTAAGCATACAATATACTATACCTATATGCATAGGGACATACAGATAAAGCCACTTGTTTTATACTATGTACTATGTAATAAGTAAAGTTATTTGACCAACAAAACTGACAAACCACCTCTGGATATTCCATAAGAATTAAGAACTGCAGTTACTATTATACGTATTCTGTGCTGCAGTTCAAAATATTTGTGAACCTCTTTATACTGTATACATCCCGCGTTTTCAAAAGCGCGATGTAGAAACGCGAGCGCCCGCGCCGCGCAGCAACACTATATCCCTGCATTTTAAATCTGTAATATCTTCGAAAATATTCATTTGAATTACATGCCGTAAAGGGCAGTATTCTAAAGATATCTATCTTAAATGCACAATGTATTTAAGGTACCTACTTAATTGGATAAGGATTAATACTGTATTGCTTAAAATCGCTTTGTAAATAAGCTATTAAATTAAAATCAAAGTAAATGATAAAAAAATGGTTATTGTGGGTTATCCCTAAGAGATAGACATATGCCATCGCGGACTTTTTTGTAGGCTTTTTTAAGATGAATAATAAAACTAGTACATAATTTTGATCTATCTCGTAGTGTTCAGCCAGCATTTTCAGTATAAGCGCAAAATATGTGATTTTTTATAAAATTATCTGTGTACCTCTACTATGTTATGCATATTATATACCTAAAAACTTTCCCGTTAGATCACTTTATCTGTTAAAAAAAACGGCATCAAAATCCGTTGCGTAGTTTTAAAGATTTAAGCATACATAGGGACAGACAAAAAAGGGACTTTGTAATGATTTACTATACTATGTAATGATAATGATATTTCATGAAAAATAAATCAATCGTGAATTACTTTATATACTTATTTATTACGAATACCATACAATTAAATTGGCAACAGTTTATTTAATGTTGGAATTTCCTTCCGAACTGTATAGAACTCGTTTACTTTATTCCTAATCAACTATAAATCGAAATTGTCTAATATGTTGATTTTCTTTTTTCCTCCTCTCCTCCTTTTACCAGGCATGGAAAACAAACCATCATTCAATGTGCCATCAGCTACGATTCACCGTATAGTAATACTGGAAATACCTTTAAAAAAGTCACAATAATTACCTAAGAAAATATAAAAAAAACTAAAAGTATCAAAACAACTCACTCTAACTTACCGGTCAACTCTACCACGAGCTTTAAATTATAAGATTGAGTTCGATTTACACCTTCTTCTTTCTGTATTTTACTATAGACATAGAAAACAATATTTCTCGCTTGAGATCGAATTGCCTTTTTCGACATTTTCACAAAAACAACAATTTTCAAGAACAAATTCACAAAATTTTAGCAGCGGTTGACAGATCACGTACTTTGATTTGACGGGTCATACTTGACAAGGCCATATGAAAATCACATTTTTTATTTTTTTTAAAATGCCATCAGATTCTGGTAGACCTTTAACTATTAATTTAGTTAAGAAAAAACGGAACCCTTAAAGGATCACTTTGTTGTCAGTCCGTCTGTCTGTCAAGACCCTTTTTCTCTGGAACGCGTGGAGGTATCAAGCTGGAATTTATATTAAATAATCAGGTCTATTGTCCCTGGGAGCTGTGAAAAAAATCAAACTTATAAGCCAACGCAAATAAAAGATACAGCCGTTTATTCCGCAAACAATTTTCGACATTCGCAAGGGAATCAAAACCTACACTCTACAGGGTACTTCCCGTGAACTCAGAATCTTGAAATTTGGTACGAAGCAATGTTTTATAGCACAGATAAAGGAATATGCGAAAACCGTCGCACTTGGCGGTTTTTTTATATATATTTTTTATAATTAGGTCCACCTTAGAAACTATTGTTTGATAAGACTATTTAAAATATACCTATATATATTTATGATACTATAATAGTGTTTATGATAACCCAGTTAATACCTATAGCATTTCCTTGATATAATTTGAGAATGTTGATCATACCACCGCGCCGGCCGACCGCACTGTCCCAAGTACTAAACCCATCACCCATCATCATCATTATCAAGACCTTACCTACTAAACAATAGAATCGAACATGGCCGTACAGAAATAACCGCGCCCCGCGTAATATTTATAATAAATAATTATTTATTGTACATACTTAAGTAAATATTAATTATTATTATTATTATTATCTATGGTCTATTCTATACCTATTTTATTATTATCCTATGGTCTATTATATACTCAGTCTCAGAATTCGAAAGAAAATAACAACTCGGATGCTAAATAAACTTGAGAGGTGTCAAGGGACACCCGGATGGAACGAAGTTCCGGATGAAAATATCTGGCTTGCTTTCTATAAGAGAGAGAGAGACAGACAGAGAAACATGCGACGCCGCACAGCCACAGCCTATGGAACTTACCTACAGTCGTCCAATGGACACGTCTATACAGAGCAATCGTGCGGGGCGTGCGGGATGAGAGAGGAGCGGTAGCGAGCCCAAGCTGCCATACACTCGCTTGGGACACGTCAGCCGGGGTTGACGCTTTTTAATTTGATTGTTTTAAGTGGTTTGCGGCAGTGTTTCGTTTGAGTTGTATGTAGGTACTTATTTACAATGGTCAATTATATGAACAGCTAAAGAAGATTAATTTTAATACAAAACCATGCGCCTGTTTCCCGTCAGAATTTTTAATAAAATTGTATCTACGTATGAGAATTTACTAACTACATCGTCAAATTCAACAATCGCAATCTAAAAACTAGTAAATCCAAATGTCGAAAATACCTTTCAGTTTCGCATTTGTAGCTTTTGCAGGGTTCGTAAATATCCGATATTTATAATAAATGTTAAAATATCAGATATCTTTGATATATAGCCGATATTTTTGATTTTTTGATATTTTTGATATTTTCAAAATTACATACAAATTTCATACTCTGATATGTTTTTTCGTAATAGTTAAATCGAAATAATTTGTATGTCTGATAATTTGAAGATAGAAGAAGATAGGGAAGTAAAATTAAACTCATTTATTTATTATTGATATTCAAAGTTTTCAAATAAATTAAAAATCAACGATAGATACTTTTGAGTATCAATTTAAGTCTTAAATCCATAAAATGACTTTTGTTTATAACCAAAAGAAAAAAAAAGTGTATTAATTTTATCAGTCGAATTAATTTGACACATGGTATAAATAGTATAACAATAGTATAATAACAAACAAGGAATTTTCTTCCGAAAAACAGGAGGTCACGTGGGTGTCATAAGCCGTTACAAGCCGCGTCGACGGCTATGATTAGTTAATGTCGTGTCAAATAGCAAGTTTTTGAAGACCTAGGCTTGTGAAACTCTCGGAAAATAAGACCTGTGTTGATGTAAGATTTTTTACATTTAAAACATTATATTTTTACATTTTTAAATATAAATATCAATTTTGATATATATCAAGCATAAATATCAATTGATATATATCATGCTAACTCTGAGCTTTTGTATACGCATTTGTATTTTTTATAATATAACTCTTCATTAATACTTCTATATATATTTTTTTTGTTTTATTCCTAGTACTCTGCATACACATACTACGAATACACAAAATGTAGAACAGATTATAATAAAACACATTATTGTGACAACCCTGCAGCAATGACGAATACCTACACAAAAGCGGCATTTCGCGCGACTTCAAACGCGTTGGCCCACTGTATCTCTTTATTACGCAGTGGCACAGCTTAGAATAGCTTACTATAGTAAAAAAAAAAGACATACAGACAGACAATTGTGCATATATGTATATAAAATAAATAATAATACAATATCCGAACCGATATTACCCATACATACATACATACATACATACATACATACATACATACATACATACATACATACATACATACATACATACATACATACATACATACACACACATACACACACACATACACACACACACACACGCACACGCACACGCACACGCACACGCACACGCACACGCACACGCACACGCACACGCACACAAACACACACACACTCACACACACATACATACATACACACATACATACATACATACAGGCGCGCCGCCGCCGCCGCCGATTTTGCCGCGCCGCCGCTGCCGCGAAAATACATCGGCGCGCCGAGTGAGCGAGAGGGATATCATAATGTGTAATTTCAGTCAGTGACTATGAGCATTATACATTTAACTCAAGTCATTTAATATTACCATATAAGCCTTACTTCATTAATGCTTTAAACGAGGAGACGAACGAGGACATCCAAATAAGTGATACCTTTCTCATCGAAAGAGTTCTGCGTAAAAGACGTGCTTACTAGAAAGGCAGATTTACTGATTGATCGAGCCTACTGGCTCTCTACTAGATCGCATTGATAAAGTTATTGAGGATAAGAAGTTTGCGCTATGCGCCTTCCTAGATATTGAAGGCGCGTTCGGAAAAAACTCCACCTGATCTATTACCCTGATAGCCTGGCTTCAAGAATTACTATAGAGGATCAAAGCTACGCTGAACAGCAGAGTAGCGTCATCAACTCTCACGGGCTTGACGCTCAGGAGCAAGTTGACCCAAGGATGCCTGGGTTAGGTGGGGTACTGTTACCGCTGGAGCGGTCCCTGGTAGTGAATGGGCTACTAAAAGAACTGAACAATATTAGGTTCTATGTTTAAGGATACGCTGATGACCTAATAATAATAGCTACCCATACCGATTTCGGTGTCGGTGGCCGGTTTCATTGAAACCAGACCAGCAGTTATTCTAATGGTGCCCTAGTATGTGCGCAGTACACAAGAGCACTCTCTCTTCCTTTTCTCTCGTAATCCAGTGGGACGAATAACCGACACGACTGACGAGAGATCAGGCGCAGGTCCGACTTTTTACATGCCCATATGACCACTAGACCACGGAGGCGATAAAGTGTGTGTCAGACAATTAGGTGATCAGCATGCAATGTCCTAACCAAACTTAAAAACAACGTTTTTTTTTGTTGTTCCAATGTAGGAATCAAACCCATGACTTTCGAGTCGAGAGCCAAGCTCGAATCCGACCTAGCGATACTAGTGGTGGGCAAATGCGCATCAGTAGTTGCTGGGCTAATGCGATCAGGTGCAAAATTGGTGCAAAAGGGTCAAGCTAACCGTCAACGCTAATAAGACAGTCTTGATACCTAACACCAATAAGAAGAAGTTGAAGGGACTAAAACCCCCAACACTCTTCGGCAAAACAAGCGAGATCGAATATCTTGGAGAGATCCTAGATATTATGAGACTTACTTGGAATAAGCATATCGAGGACATTTTGAAATAGGCTACATGTGCTCTATGATTCTGCCCAAGATTTGTCAGCACTAAATGAGATCTTCCGTCGAAGGCAATGCTGTGTTTGGTTATATACAGCTATAGTAAGACGATTGTCACATGTGCGTAGTATGATATACCACCAGAGGCGGCTCGTGACCTTTTTTTTCGGGTGTTCACAAACAAAAAGGGTTGCTTACCATTTATTTGTATAAAAAATCCATTCGCCGGCGAATCTTGAGCGAAGACCTCTATCACTTTCTCGTGAAAATCGGATATGGAATTTATCTAGCGTTTTTCTATGCTTATCAATTTATCATACACAATGCATGCAAACAATTTATTGGTTTCTTCACAACCACACATCCAAGGTGTTTATAAATACTGTTCGTGTTTAAACACACGCGTAAAAGTTTTAGTTTTTTAGCACATTTTGGACCTTTTGCTTTTAGTTCGAGACGCTTTTCTATAGTCTTTTCACAGTATTTAATAAAATATACATTGTATTGTTGCATTTAACAAATAACGCACATAAACTATTTTTTTAATAGCGGAATATCACAAAACTGCCGTATTCGCGCGAGTACCTAGTGTAGTGACCGGTGACGATGAGACGCAATGTTTGTTTACATAAGATAGGCAACAGCGCATAATTAGCCACACCAATAATTGTCATCTCGCCGCGATCTGGCAACGTCGCGTCGTAGGAGCAGCGCTCTAATTTAGGCTAATTTCTCATACGAAATCTTTTGTATCACGTACCGGGCCGTGTCGATGTTTCTCTTTCGCACTCATTGATTTCAGCACTAGGCGTTGTACTGAATTTTTTCTCATAGTAGCGCAATCGCGAGCGCTCCCGTGAGTAACGACTTAGCAAATCTTGAAATATGCTTGAAAACATTTTAACTTCTTACGTAGTTAATTAATTCTAGTAATTAATAAAAACTATTATGTGTGCATGTGTATGGTTAAAAATATATAAGTGGGTAGAAGATTAAAAAATATATTTTTGCAACGTGGGAGCAGTGGGAGTGCAATGCACCAGCGCTCTTTAGGACGAGCCGCCTCTGTATGCCACACTACGCAGAAAAAAGCTGTACAGGTCAACTGCATCAAAACATTAAATAGTGTACAGAGCCTGGCCTGTCTGATAATCATGGGTGCGCTCTCTTCGGCACCCACCGCAAAACTGAATATAGCTTCTAGGAGCTATGCACCTTGATCATAGCGTCCAATGACATGGCCATGACAGGTCTCTCAAGAAGAGACTGTTGCAGTTGTGTAAGTAGGTTGAAGGCCCTATTTATCCTACCTGCCGTCATGGCCTTGAGAACTACCTTCTTAGCCTCCATAATATGAACAAGGAACAGAGGAAGTGGAGTCAGGTGAATCAGGGTTTCAAGTGAAGCGGTGGGTGAGAGCGCACCCATAATTATCAGACAGGCCAGCCTCTGTACACTATTTAATGTTTTGATGCAGTTGACCTGTACAGCTTTTTTTCTGCGTAGTGTGGCATACCACACTACGCATACGAGGGCGGTCCGATGAGTACTTAGCCTCACCGCCCGATGGCGTCATTATCGCAAGAGAAATTTACTATCGTATAGTACATTCTCGTAGATGGCTACTGTCGAAATTTTCGCCGAATCGGACTCTTCGTTTTATTTTGACCGCGTGTGGAAGCCAACGGGTCCGCAGATTTTAGAAAAATGGAAAAGAGAAATATCGGTCGGTGATTTAATTCTTGTTTATGGAAGGCAAATCACGCAGCGAAATAAAAGAGCGCTTGGATGCTGTGTACCTTGACGCTTCTCCTTCCATGGCAACCGTAAAAAATTGGTTTAACGAGCTTCAGCGTGGTCTCACGTCGGTTTTAGCGAGAGAGCGAGATAGCTGAGACAGTAGGCACCTCAAAAGACCGCGTGGGTTAAATTTTGCATAAAATTTTGGGTATCAGAAAGCTGTCGGCGTGATGGTTGCCACGTCTGCTCACTCCGGACAACAAGCACAACCGTGAGACCACTTCAGATCAATGTTTAACGCTGTTTAAGCGCTATCCGAAGAAGTTTCTGCATCGTTTCGTGACCGTCGACGAAACATGGATCCACTGGTATACGCCAGAAACCAAGGAACAGTCGAAACAGTGGACTTCACCCGGTGAACGTGCTCCGAAGAAGGCGAAGACTATTCTATCAGCCGGAAAGGTGATGGCAACCGTTTTCTGGGATTCACAAGGTATGATCTACATCGACTACTTGAGAAGGGTAAAACTATCACAGGGTTGTACTATGCCGAATTATTGGGCCGATTCGAAGCCGAATTGCAGAAAAAACGGCCTATTTGGCGAAGAAAAAAGTGCTCTTCCACCATGACAACGCACCAGCTCACACCTGCGCCCTCGCCAAGGCCAAATTGGTCGAATTGGGCTACGAACTGCTGCACCATCGACCGTATTCTTCAGATTTGGCCCCGTGCGACTTTTTTTTTATTTCTTAACTTGAAAAATTAACCCGCCTGGCAGAAATTTTTGTCGAATGATGTCAATGCTATCACGGAAGCCTACTTTACAGACCTCGATAAAACATAATTTTCAGATGGGTTGAAGAAGTTGGAACATATTAGTCTCATATTAGTTCGATAGCACTTGACCCGCCTAGGTCAAGTGATATCGAGCTAATATGAGACTATGTCGAGAAATAAATAGACACTTCTCCAAAATTTTCGTTGAGGAAGGTGCATAGCGCAAACTTCTTATCCTCAATGGCTTTATCAATGCGATCTACTAGCTCGATCTAATCGATCAATCAGTTGATCTGCCTTTCTAGTAAGCACGTTGTCTTTTATACAGAACTCTTTCGATGAGATAGATGTCACTTATGTGGATGTTCTCCTCGTTTAAAGCATGAATGAAGTAAGGCTTATATGGGTATACGACTTGGGTAATATGTATAATCACTGACTGAAATTACACATTATGACTATCCCTTTCGCTCACTCGGCGCGCCGATGTATTTTCGCGGCGGCGCGCCGGCGCGGCGCTCATATCTAATACATACATACATACATACATACATACATACATATATACACACACACACACGCACGCACGCACGCACGCACGCACGCACGCACGCACGCACGCACGCACGCACGCACGCACGCACGCGCGCACGCACGCGCGCACGCGCGCACACGCGCACACGCGCACACGCGCGCACACACACACGCACACACACACACACACACACACACACACACACACAACCAATAATAGCGGAGATCTTAGCCTGAAACACGGTGCAAAATCTCCCAAACAAGCATAATATCTTCCTGTAGGTGGCACCCCGTAGTCCAGCTCCATCCCGGTTGTTTTTCCTAGACCAAGACTAAAACCGTCCGTGAACTAAATTATGTTCTTAAGGTGAACATTAATTGGGACCCAGTCCTCGCTAGAAGTTATGAAAACTGGGTATAACTCTTAAAAGCTATGCATCTTGATCATGGCGTCAGATGGCATGGCCATGACAGGTTTCTCAAGATATCCGTTGCAGTTGTCCAAGTAGGGTGGAGGCCCGTTTCATCCTACCTGCCGTCATGGCCCTGAGAACAACCTTCTTAGCATCCATAATATGAACAGGCAGAGGAAGTGGAGTCAGGTGAATCAGGGCTTCAAGTGAGTCGTGGATGCCGAAGAGAGCG
This sequence comes from Glaucopsyche alexis, assembly GCA_905404095.1. NCBI lineage: Eukaryota > Metazoa > Arthropoda > Insecta > Lepidoptera > Lycaenidae > Glaucopsyche > Glaucopsyche alexis. The sequence continues at coordinate 7,333,263 of FR990043.1, read as the reverse complement.
CACCTATGATTATCAGACACGCCAGCGTCTGTACACTATTTAATGTTTTGATGCAGTTGACTTGTACAGCTTTTTTTTCTGCGTAGTGCGTACACACTATGCATATGTGACAATTGCCTCACTATAGCTGTGTATAATCAAGCAAAGCATTGCCTTCGACCGAAAGCCTCATTAAGAGCTCTGACAAGTCTTGGGCAGGACCACAGAGCACATCTAGCCTTTTTCATAATATCCTCGATGCGCTTATTCCAAGTAAGTCACATAAATATAATATCTTGGATCACTCCAAGATATTTGACCTCGCTTGCAAACGTGGTGGTTTTCCCGAAGAGTGTTGGGGGTTTAAGTCCTTTCAACTGCCTCTTAATAATAACTTCCTACACCGATATCGGTGACGGTGGCCCGTTTCATCGAAACCAAGCCACTACGCAGGAGTAATTTTATAGTGCCCAAGTGTGTGCGCAGTACACAAGAGCACTCTCTTCCTTTACTCTCATAATCCAGTGGGGCAAATAACCGACACGATTTTCGAGAGATCAGGCGCAGGTCCGACTTTTTACATGCCCATCTAACACATGGATCATCTTTCTTGTCAGAAAATCAGGTGATCAGCCTGCATTGTCCTAACCAAACTTGGAAACAACATTTTTTGTTGTTCCAATACGGGAATCGAACACACGACCTCCGAGTCGAGAGCCGATGCTCGTATGATATAATAGACCACGGAGGCACTTCCTCTTATTGGTGTTAGGTATCAAGACTGTCTTATTAGCATTGACTGTTAGCTTGACCCTTTTGCACCAATTTTGCACCGATGCGCATTTGCCCACCACTAGTATCGCTAGGTCGGATTCGAGCTTGCCCAGTACCCCGGTCTCTCCCTGTGAGCATCCTTGGGTCAACCTACTCCTGAGCGTCAAGCCCAAGATAGTTGATGTCGCTACCCTGTTGTTTAGCGTAGCTTTGATCCACTCTATGATGAATCTTGAAGCCAGGCTATCAGGGTAATAGATCAGGTTGAGTTTTTGCCGAACGCTCCTTCAATATCTAACAAGGCGCTTAGCGCAAACTTCTTATCCTCAATGGCTTTATCAATACGATATACTAGCTCGATCTACTAGCTCCATCAATTCAGTAGATCTGCCTTTCTAGTAAGCATGTTGTCTTTTATGCAGAAGTAAGGCTTATATGCTCATAGTCACTGACTGAAATTACACATTATGACTATCCCTCTCACTCACTCGGCGCGCCGGTCTATTTTCGCGGCGGCGGCGGCGCGGCAAAATCGACGGCGGCGGCGGCGCGCCGGCGCGGCGCTCATATCTAATACATACATACATACATACATACATACATACATACATACATACATACATACATACATACATATAATAAATGTATACGCGTAAATATTTATTTTAAAAAATAAAATTATCTTTTGTAATTAAAAAAGTGTCGTGACTTGGTCGTGACAACTTTTCGTAAGATTTTTTTCCGTCAGTAGCCCCCTTTCACAACGCGCGATAAGGAACTTCGTTCCAATAAAAGATAATAATATTAAAAGTATTTAAAACCGACTAGGTTTTACTTCAACCTACAAATCCAAATACTGACACACATACCTACCTACCCCTCTTATTAATATTATATATCTATGTACCTACCTACCTAAAGTAATACTTACTCCGTCAGTAAGTTGGTCAACACTATCAATCTATTATGGAAAGGCTATTGCACTTATGTAGAGTACCTAAGTAGCGTAAAATTTCATCAATAATTATTAAGAGTAGGTACAATAAAATTAAATGTGTATGTTGAACCGTTTCCATGGTGACGTTGATACACTACCTACCTAAACCACACCTTTACTAACCCAGTTCTGTTACTACTTTTCGATCCTTTATAACTGTTAAAGTAGAGTTTATTAAATACATAATATTATACTATTTAGTTTTAAATACGTTGAACTACTTATTATACAACTACAATAGTTATATCTTAGTGAATTACTAGAATAAAGTGCACCAAAGACTAGAATAATTATTATGCACCGTATAAGAATTCGTTAGAATTTTCGTCAGAATGTTAAATGAAAAGAACAAAAGCTGCTTTCTATTTTTAGTGGTCGTGATACCTGTCGCATCCGCTGGAATCGCTTGCTTGGCGAATCCATGTTTTCATGGAATTTGCATCGACGATATAAATACGTAAGTAATTTGTATAATAAGAAGCAAGTTAGGTAAGTTTTACAGTGGATATAAATAAGCAAATAATAGCACGAGATTAAACGAATGAAATTATGTATTTGTAGCTGGCACTGGCCAGTTTAAAAAAAAAAGTGAATTATTCGAATTTTAAATATATATTTTTTTTCATATAATTACCTATGTAGGTACCTACTTAGGTAGATTGGAAATTTAGAAATATTATTAATTAATTAACTTTTTATTTTAGCACCTACGCATGCTACTGCACGGATGGTTACACAGGGATACAATGCCAGACGAACTGGGACGAATGTTGGTCAAGTCCCTGCCAGAATGGAGGAACGTGTATCGACGGCGTGGCCTCCTACAACTGCTCGTGTCCTGATGGATTCATCGGTAAAATGCTCTACATCACGTCTATTTTGACTCCTACAAAGTTAAGCGACGGAAGAGACAAATTATTGTCTCAAGTCTCGAATCGAGACATTGCACACAATTCGAGAAGATGTCTCAAAAATATATTATCTTCTTGATTTGACACTAAACACCAATCCAAGGAATTAACAACTCCTCGACTCTCTTATTGTGGGAAATAAGGTGGTTGTTGAATTTTCTGTTGTTATTTTAGAGACTCTATTGTAGAGACGCAGCCTCCGTGGTCTAATGATTAGAGCTTTACTCTTGACTCGGAGATCGTGGGTTCGAATCCTGCACTGGAACAACAAAAATGTTGTTTCCATATTTGGTTAGGACAATGCAGGTTGATCACCTGATTGTCTGACCAGAAAGATGATCCATGCGTCGGATGGGCATGTACCTAATAATTCGGACCTGCGCCTGATCTCTCACCATTCGTGTCGATTATCCGTCCGTCACTGGTTTATGAGAGTAAAGAAAGAGAGAGAGTGCTCTTGTGTACAGCTGCGCACACACTTGGGCACTTCGAAATTATTTCTGCGTAACTGGCCTGGTTTCAATGAAACCGGCCACCGTCACCGAATTCGGTGTGGGTAGTTATTATATAATAGTAGAGACGCCAATCATTAGGTAAATTTTGCTTTCGAAAGCAGTTAGGTAAGTGCTAATAGATACTTTTATTACAGGAGATAATTGTGAAATTAATTACAACGAGTGCGAATCAAACCCTTGTCTCAATAACGGGACGTGTATTGATATGACGAACGAGTATGTCTGCCATTGCATGCCAGGGTTCTCTGGTGAGCATTGTGAAAACGATGTAGCGGTGTGCAATTCTACTGAAGAAATTAGATGTTATAATGGTGGAAAGTGTATAGAAGGTCCAGGATACAAATTCTATTGTAAATGTTTAGCAGGTAGAGACGATTTTATCAAGTTAAATGCTGGTTATTACTTATGAGATTATTTGGTTTTATAACCTGTGTTATGAATGGTTTAAGGTTGGACCGGACCAAAATGTGAAGATCAAATTGACGAATGTGAGTCGAATCCTTGTAAAAATGGCGGAGTTTGTATTGATGCTCATGCAGACTACATGTGTGCCTGTTCATATGGTAAATATTCATCTTACATTCTTAAGCAAATATTTCAAAACTAAGGATGGGCTTATGAGTATGACGTAGGTACATTTAATAGAACAAATATTCATACAAAACAAAGTTAGGCCATCTTGATTTCATCATACCCCAAATGTCAGCCATATTGATTTCACCATATCTCAAATATCAAAATGGCTCCAAAACCCAGAAAGGTGGGCCATTTAAGTGGGGATAGTTTTTGCCTCGCATGCCTCGTCTATAATATATTATACTTACGTATCTACGTTCGTAAGAAATAATAAGAAAAACATGTAAACTACTTACTTAGACAATAAAATATGTTATTTTTCTAGGATTCACTGGAAAGAGTTGTGAGGTACAAATTCAGTTCTGCGACGAAAACTCTTGTAGTAACGGAGCACTGTGCGTAGTGGAAGACGGTGAAAGGATCTGCTACTGTGTTCCGGATTACCACGGAGAGCGTTGCGAGTTACAATACGACGAGTGCTTACTGGGACCAAGGTAGGTAGGAAGAAGAAGGTAGTACCAATAAAAAATATTGACGCGAGTTCCAGGGTTTGTCAGCAACGCAGCAGCTTTTAACTACAATTATACATGAAGCTTACCTCTGTTCTGTAAAATGATATTTTGATATAATTTTAGGTGCTTAAACGGAGGTACATGTATCGATGGCGTAGACAATTTCACTTGCTCTTGTCCTCCGAACCTCACAGGACCATTATGCGAGTGTTTAATCCTAGATGACGGTACCTATGACTGTGAATACATTAGGACCACGTTTACGCCAGAATTTACCACATTTATGGAAACTACTACTCATATTTATGATATTATAACGACCGAAGTTGCGTACAAAAATTTAACTACCGAAAGCTTGCGAAGTACAACTTCATTTGGTACATCAGATATTTTTCTTACAACTTCAAGTCCTGGCTATAGTGATGCAACACAACCAGAAACTACAGTATCGTATCCTTCAAACGGTGAATCGATTCAACCAATAACAATTGAAACCGATGATCAAACCAAGTCCAATAAATCTGAACCAACCACTATGACAACGAGTATCACTAACGTAGAAGTTACATCAGAATCTTCAGCGGATACAATTACAACGGAAAGATTTAAAACAACCGAAACAAGGTCCAGTCCAACGTCATCGTCAGCTGAACTAACAACGTTGACACCATCGGATAAGCCGTCAACTCCGATTCAGATGACTACGGAAGCAGTACCAGTTACTTTGGAACCAGTACCTGAAGTCAATTCTAGTTCTGCATCTGAAGTAACCAATCTCGTGCCAATAGAACAAAGTAGTGAAGGGTCTGAGAGTACTACATCATTTGTTACGACGTCATCTATCCCAGCATTAGATACTACTACTGAAAAAATGTTTACTGACTCTCCCATAGATATAACTTCTATATCAACAGTGTCGTCTATCGAATCCCTTAATCCTGATACAACAAAGACAATGTTTGATTCTTCAACTGAATCGTACCAAACTGTACCCACAGAGTGTGATGATTCCATTTGCAACAACCATGGAACGTGTCACAGCGGTTTACACGGCATAAGAGTAAGCAATAAACATTTTCCCAATTGTTAATATTTGGCGTATTTTGTTATAAGGAGTTTCTACTTATCAGGTTTTTCTTTTCCAGTGCCAGTGTGATTTTAATTATGCAGGTAAACTTTGCGAAGAAAAAATAATTATTAAATCAGCAGCGTTCGATGGTAACTCTTATGTTGTGCATAGAATTAGGAACTCTACCTCTATCGATATAGAGTTCAGCGCAAAAACCTTGATCACCGACGGTCAAATTATGCGTGTGGATATAGCGAGAAGCGTTTACATGGAACTCTACATGAAATCTGGGCTACTGAAATTTCAGTTTTCTTGCGGGTATCAGACGATGTTGCTTAGCGAGCTGAAGACCTATGTTAATAAAGGGTATCCTATGAAAATCGAGACCAGGTAATTTATTAATCAATAAATCACGTCTTATTGGCCTTGTTCCTATGTTTTATGTTTACGCGAGTATCGCGAGTATTACTAATTGCATATAATACTTACATACTTAAATACTTTTTACTTTTAAGGATTTTATCGGATTATTTTAGTTTATACCGAAGCGACGTTTCGGCTATTTTACAGCAGTTGGGTGACATTAAGAGAGTCCTCCTGAGACCACGATTTGAAATTAGTTTCATTTGTAATAAATAATAATATTAAGATTATAACGCTATTTATTTGTTTAATCGAACATTCCAGACTGGATTTACACATGAAGGAGAAACTGTGCAATGCGACCATAAGACTTAACGATACCCTGGCCATGAGCGGTGGACAAATTTCCAACATTACTACACTCGACAACAACGCCACAGTTCATTTCGGCAACGGCTTCATTAGTAACCATTCGGAGAAAAAACAATTCGTCGGCTGCATAAAAGATTTAATCGTAAGTTTAGTTAATTAAAACCAGCCAAGTGCGAATCGGATTTGCGCTTGTAGGTTACCGTGCCATTATACCAATACTTTGCATGTTTAGGTACTTATTATTTGGTTATTTTTGTACGAAGCTTACTGCTTAGTAGGTAGGTAGGTACGAAGTTTTCCAACTTTTCCAAGTAAGCGCATTTTCCAAGTTAAGTCACTTGTAAAATGCGCTTACTTTCCTTCAAGCTTTATCACACGAACTACCATTATGAATTTTCAGTTTTTACGAGCCAGCCGTTTAGCTTTTATAGGAAACAAACAAACATCCATCCATCAATCCACAAACGTTCACATTGATTATTTTGTAGATAAATGGCGAAAGTCGGGAGGTTTTCGGTGACGCGGTGGCCGCAGTTGAGGTGACAGAATGCTCGTCTCTGTCCTGTCTGTCGTCGCCGTGTCTGAACGGTGGCTCGTGCAGTGATCATGGTGATTCCTACGTTTGTTCGTGTGCTAATGGGTAAGATTCTAGTTGTAAATAAATGAGTAGGTTACCTAGTTGTAGAAAAATAATAGGTGTAATGGCTTTCAGTCGATTTCAATAATCAATCGTCATTTCAAAAGAAAAAGCAATTAAGGTCACATGATTTCATTTCATTAGATATTCTTTAGAAGGCTAATGCTAATGGTTAAAAAATTAAGTATAGGTCGTAATGAAAATATAAACTGTTTCATAAATTGTCAAGGTTTACACTACTCTATTTGAATCTATATAAAGTCGAACTTTCTGGAATCTTCTAGTTGGATGGGAGCAAGCTGTAATCAATCAGTCTGCGACCACAACCCGTGCGGCGGCGGCGGCAGCTGCGTGCGCCACCCGGGTAGTGGGTTCCTCTGTCTCTGTCCGTACGGGAGACACGGCATCTTCTGCGAGTATAGTAAGTCATTTGTATGGTACATTAAAATATTGAATCTAAAAACTCGGATGGGCTAGCAGTAGCGCCCTTGCTGGCGTTATCTCACTTTGTACAGGACAATTAGTTTTCAAAAAAAGGCAAGGAGACCAGTAGCGGCGTTAGGGGGCGGGGCGCGGTTGGCGACCGCCGAGGCACTGGATAAAAATGGGCGCCGCAGGCGTACTTTTACATATTCGTAAATTCTCTAAATAGGCAAGCGGACTGATTTTTTTTATTGCATAAATAAATAGTACTCTTAAATATGAGTAACTTCTCACAAGAAACCGTATATCAAAAGTCAATATTTTCAAAGGTACAGCGATTTGTATACAAAATTTCGCGAGTCTTTTTGCGAAATTGGTAAACAAAACCTACATCATTAGTTTACTCACATCATATACAAAAACATTCATTATGGTAAGTTTGAACTTAAACGCACAAATATCGGAGATATTTACAAATATATTCCTGCGGCCATATACTTTATATATACTACTTCATACTACTTCATATACAAGTGACGTCATTTTTAGGTCGACTTTAGTATGGAGCGTTTTTAGGAGGCTCGCGAAATTTTTTATACAAATCGCTGTACCTTTGAAAATATTGACTTTTGAATTTTGATATACGGTTTCTTCTGAGAAGTTACTCATATTTAAGAGTACTATTCATTTATGCAATAAAAAAAAAATTGTCCGATTGCCTATTGAGTACTCAAACTAATTAACTATTAAAATTATCCACTTTCTTCACTTTAAATGTTTTATTTCCAGTATGAAATTATCATTCATTGTATAGGGGATGGGGGGGGGGGGGGGGGGGGGGTAATCGCTCTGGCCTCCGTTGACACGACTGAGTAAGGCTGGGACTATATTATGATTCGGAATCCGGCGGGCCCGGGAAAATTCAGAGCACTGAAAATATAACTCTGTGCAAATGACATTGAAATTATGTGTGTTCGATTTTCAGCTCTATTGTTTTAGAGCAGAGTTCTATTTTCAGTGCTCTGAATTTTCCCCGGCATTACGGATTCTGGACAAAATAGCCCCAGCCTAAGACATTTTTTTAATCTATGTAATACAACGATTAACAACAATTTCAGATGTGGAAATAACCCGACCGTCGTTAGCTCCAATCGCCTCAGGAAAGTCGTCATACGTGATCTACGGGCTCTCTCCTAACGCGCTGAATCCAGACCGATTCGATCTCCGACTCCGATTCCAAACGAACGACATGGACCAAATAGCCCTGCTGGCGTTTGTGGGTCAAAATGGCAGGCACGACTCCAAGAGTCAACACTTGGCATTAACGTTCGTGAAGGGCTACATCATGCTTACTTGGAATTTGGGAAGTGGTAAGTGACGACCTATTTCATCTCTTGGTTTATTTAGCCTCTACCACTTTCAGAGTAAATGTAATTAATATTAACTCCCCACGCTGATTTCGGTGACGGTAGCGGGTTTCATTGAAACCAGTCCAGTTACGCAGGAGTAATTTATATTGTACCCAAGTGTGTGCACAATGCACAAGATCACTCTCTCTTACTTTACTCTGTTGAGGGGCATCACTATCGCAAGCTCACATCCCTAGCAGCCCGGGTAGCGGGGTACGGGGGAAACCGGCGCCGGCGTCTACGCGCCAGTCATGGTTTGAACCGTCGCGAGTACGACGGCCGCCACTGGCGGCCGTAGGTTCTACCGTGGCTCATAACACCGCAGTACGCCAAGGAGGAAACATCAATACAAATTGCATCGACACCCTGGCCAGGGACTTCAAGACTCAACACAACAGTAAAATACAACAACATAATATAAGGTGATAGGCGTGTACCGCAGCCCGAGAGTAACTACAGTCCAAAGAAGAAGGGGCAAACCGTCCCCACCCTTGTAGCACTACAAGACACATATCAAATGAAAGGGCTTAAAAATTGTATAATTTTATTGTATAACGAAAAGTCTCTAAACCATGGGAGAAAAAACTTAATGAGGGTTAAAGGTTAAAAAAAATGTTGAAAAAATCATTCTGTATTATTGCATCATTTTATAGTGCTGCTAATAAGGAACAATTTTTGGAAAGTAATGGTGTACAGCAAACGTCATAAAAGTGGTATATTTTGATAAACTGCCTCATATTTTGAAGAAATGTATGGAACAATAATAAAATGCTAAAAATAACAATTTCCTTAATTTTTTCGCACATAATTACTTTCTAGAAATTGTTTCTTACTTACGACGCTATCGAATGGTGCAATAATACAGAATGTATTTTTTTCCTAATCTGCGGATTTGAATGGCCTGGAAAATTGGTTTATGTAAAATCTAATGATGCAGATAAAACAATTACATTAAAATACATATAAGTAAAGCAAAAATTATTTTAAAACAATTCTGCACTAAAAAAAAGTAAAAAGAAACATATTATATGGTGAACTTTTTCTGGGCGTTGTAAGAGAAGTCTAAAACCAATTAGGTATAGCAATTTAGCCCTATGGAGTGTCGAGTCCAACTCGATGAAAACTTAAACTGCATCATTCGATTTTTAATAACTCAATTTTCCTAGCCAGGATTCGAACCCATAGATTGTTAAAAAAATTCATTCTGTATATTACACCATTCGATAGTGTCGCAAGTAAGAAAAAATTTCCAGAAAGTAATTATGTGCGAAAAAAATTAAGGAAATAGCTTTTTTTTAGCATTTTATTATTAATCCATACATTTCTTCAAAATATGAGGCAGTTTATCAAAATATACCACTTTTATGACGTTTGCTGTATACCATTACTTTCCAAAAATTGTTCCTTAATAGCAACACTATAAAATGGTGCAATAATACAGGGTGTATTTTTCTACTTTTTTTTTAACATTTAACCATCATTAACTTTTTCTCTCATGATTTAGAGATTTTTCGTCATACAATAAAATTATACACTTTTTAAGCCCTTTCATTCGATATATGTCTTGTAGTGCTACAGTAGTGGGGACGGGCTCCATACAAAAATGCCCCTTCTTCTTTACCACACATTAACAACTCTCATAACTCAGTGGGACAGATAGCCGACACGACTGGTGAGAGATCTGGTCCGAATTTTTATTACGTATGGGCATCATCCGACCCATGGATCATCTTTCTAGTCACAATCAGGTGATCAGCCTGCATTGTCCTAACCAAACTTGGAAACAACATTTTTTGTTGTTCCAATGCGGGAGTCAAACCCATGATCTATGAGTCGAGAGCCAAGCTCTAACCACTAGACCACCGAGGTAGTTACAGAGTAAATGTAGGTAGGTACTAGCCGACGCGACGGCTAGACATACTTTTCTAGTCTACAGACAAGATTATATAAAGATCTCTGTAAACATACATGTTTACAGAGATCTTTATCAAGTGGGAATTTCGTAGGTCCTCGGCGCGTGTTCACCGCTCGTGCGGTAAAGCGCGGCGCACACACGGTGCGGGTGTGGCGGCGCGGACGTACAGCCGGCCTCACGGTGGACGCGCGACTCAACGTCACCGGCAACGCGCCCTCCACCCGCGCCAACATGACTCTCACGCCTTATGTTTATATCGGTAAAGTTGATTACGTAATTTTAAGCGTCAGAGCCTTTGATTAATTATTAAATTTGTATTTATTTAATTATTACCTCTTTTTAATAATACATCTATGGTCAGAGCAGAGTAAGTGATTACAGCCGCCCACCAACAATAAGGCCTCCCCCACTATAGGCGTGCGCGTTCCTCGGGTGTGTCAGCGATGCGGGCGCTGCTCGCACCACTTACACGCCCGGGGAACGCGCGCACTTAATGTGGGGTCAGTCTAAAATATCAAACGCAACATTACAGGAGTATCGTGGTATCGCTTTAGTCTTATCATTTCAATATTCCAAGGTGGTCATCCGTCCGAGGGTTTCCACGAGCTGCCCCACGACATTCCCCTGCACGGGGGCTGGAACGGGTGCGTATGGGACGTCGGCGGGCAGTCCGTCACGCGCGTGGTCGGCGGCCGCGGCGTCGGCCAATGCGGCGTGTCACAGTGTTCGCCGCGCTCCTGCAACGCGCCGCACGGGGTCTGCCTACACTCGCCCGCTACCTATGGGTGAGATACGACGATTTAATCGAAATAAATGACTACCTGATAGGACTTAGAGGTCTGCACTTTACCAGCTGCAGGACATACTCGTCACATACCTACTTAGCTGGCTAAATTTATCGCTTATAGTACCAGTAGAGTTTTAATGAACGAGGGCCTAATAGGCTGTCGGAGCCAGGTATATTTTTATTTAGCTTTTTGCTAATTTATAGTAGAAATGTCAGAAAAGAATTTTGTTTCGGTAGCAGAAACGAAAAGTCAGCGCCATAACTGCTTTTTATAAACGCTATCGTTTAAAATGGGCAATCAAACCACCACATATTTTTACCACTACAACTCCTGTGAACTAACAGTAACCACATTTTAGGTGCATCTGTAATGAAGGTTGGTTCGGGCCGACCTGCAACAGCCGCCGTGGACAGTGCGATCCCAAACATTCCAAATGTCGCGGCCGCTGCGTCATAACCCTCGATGAACCAGAATGCGACTGCCCCTACGGGAAGTCCGGAGAGAACTGTGAACTCGGTCGGTATCGCACTTTACGAGTAGCTAACATAACTTACTCCTTTGTTTAATGACAATTGACATATTATTATACTCGTGAAAATTGTTTAATGAAATATATTTTATAATGAATTTTAGATTTGTTCCCATTGGACATTCACTTTACCGGCAGACGGTCATATTTGACGCTTCACCCTCGATCACTATCCAGCGTCTCACTTTCTCTGGAAGCGGAGATCAAACCTATCAAAGAGCGCGGACTCATTATATTTGTAGAAACTTCGCATTTCTACACAGCGTTGTCGTTTCAAGGGGGATTATTGGAGTACCGATGGACAGGTAAATAACCAAATGCGTATTAAACTTGATAAGATGTTATTGACAAGTTCAACACTAGTATAAAAATGTGAGAAAATTTCTAACAGATCATTTTTTAATAGTAGGTACCTAATTGCTAATATCGTATTTAAAGTAACTTAAGTCAAATCTTTTTCCTTCACTTTTGCTCGTCTATCTCAATTTCAACAATATAATATTATAGTTAATCGTGAAAACTTCTAATTGGCCCTATATTTTTACTCTGACCACTGACGTTAATCTTGTACTTTTTAGCTGTAAGTTTTCCATGAAATTAAAATAAAATAAGAGGTCGAATCATTCGGAACTCTGAACTCAAAGAAAAGTAGCGTCATGTCCAATGTTGCGCGTTGTCTCGACTCTCGACCTAAAATGCTGCGTGTCTTATGCGCTCAGGGAGTGCTTATATTTGACAAACGACTGTGTGAATTGTGAAACCACACTTGATGCACGTCCTGTAAAACGTTATTGCAGTTTACATGTATTAGTTGTCATCAGGCATTATAAATAGGTGGAAGCAATAACGAAAATAAAAGCAAGGAAATTACAAGCAAGTAATTAAATACTTATCAATAAAAATCGTACAATGTACAGATCGGTTGTCTGGCGTGACGTCAGTAGTGCGTAGCGGCGCCGTGTCCGCGCTGCGGGCGTGGCACGGCGTGCGCGCGGGCCGCTACGGCGACCGCCTGTACGTGTGGGCGGACGGCGCGCTCGCCACGCAGCCGCTGCGCGCGCACGCCTACCCGCACACCGCCAGCGACGCCACCGTGGTACTGGGTGAGACTCCAATAATAATTAACCTCCAAGTTTCAACAAATCGTGTTTGTCGTATTCAGCTCTTGTTATTAGTGATTAGATCGTTATTTTCAGGGCACTAAACCAATACTAAAAATGGTAATCAAATAATATGATTTGTAAGTAATCAAATATGATTTGCATTCTACCTATAACTTACAGGTGGTGCTGCTGATTTGTCGGCTTTGCCGATAGACGTTATGTCGGGGCCTCCGGAATCTTATACTGGCTGCATACGAAATTTCCATATCAACAATGTCCCAATTCCACTGGAAGAACAAAATATAAAAGGTAACTTTCTTTAGACTTTTTGCAATGTAGGTACTTAAAATTGTCATAAACTGTCATTACAATTATATTTGTAGAAGCGCAGAACCTAGGCGCGTGCGATGGGTCGGTGTGCGGCGGTGCGGCGGGCGGTGCGGCGGGCGGTGCGGGGGGAGGAGCGCGGTGCCGGCGCGGCGCGTGTGCGGGCGCGCGCTGCGGCCCCGCCCCCTGCTACCGCGGCCGCTGTCTGTGCCCCGCCACCACCGCTGGCGACCGGTGCCAAGCACGTGAGTAATCAACATGACTTAATAGGCAAGCGGACTGATTTTTTTTTTATTGCATAAATGAATAGTACTCTTAAATATGAGTAACTTCTCAAAAGAAACCGTATATCAAAAGTCAGTATTTTCAAAGGTACAGCGATTTGTATACAAAATTTCGCTCCGTTCCAGTACCAAAAAAAAATTTTCTTTCTTGTGCGAAATTGTTTAACAAAACCTACATCATTAGTTTACTCACATCATATACAAAAACATTCATTATGGTTAGTATGAACTTAAACGCACAAATATCGGAGATATTTACAAATATATTCCTGCGGCCATATACTTCATATACTATAACCTACAAGTAACGTCATTTGTAGGTCGACTTTAGTATTGAGCGTTTTTAGGAGGCTCGCGAAATTTTTTATACAAATCGCTGTACCTTTGAAAATAATGACTTTTGATATACGGTTTCTTCTGAGAAGTTACTCATATTTAACACCTTCGCTGCGAAACCAAAGCTGTAGTTTTTTCATATGGTGTGTTATAAGGTCAATATGCCCGATACGTAAACTCTCTAGTTATGCGTTATAAGGCTCATAAACCCAGTGAGGTATTGATGAAATAATAACCTGTTATCTTCGTGAAAACGCCGAAATTGGTATACTTGCCTATAACTATGCATAGTAGAAGAGTTCAGTATCATAGTACTGGCCCCGCCCCGGATTCCGATAATATACTGCGAAGATATATGTAAAAATAAATTAGAGGTCTATTGACCTAGTACCGCACTGAAGCATTGGTTAAATCAGAGCCTTTGTAGTGATGGGAAACAAATTATCGATACACTGTATAAATTTACTTTTCTTTATATTTATTTTATATTGATATGGGCATCATAAAACATTTAAGACAATAACTTTTCTTACATTCTACGCCATTACTTGGTTCAGGTTGTTGAGTATCATAAAAGTTTTTTCGCTAGAATTTCCAGTTGAATCGTATTTTAGTAACGATAACTCCAACATTTTTCAAATAGTTAAGGCGAAAATATACGTAGATGACGTCACAGATTCGGGCGTGGCCTAACACTTCCCGCCGCGCCACCCGCATACACCCCGCAGCGCTCGCGGTCTCCGCGCGCGGCCGCGCCGCGACTCAAATTATAAACTGAGGAACGGCCCTTTTATACGACTTTAGGATTGATTTAAATGCAACTTGAAAATATTAATTTATTTCTGGTCTATGAGCAAAGAAAAAACGTAGAATGTATAAGCCGCTTCTCCTTCTTCTGTAGAAGCCGGTCGAGGTTATTCCCGAAATCTAGAAATTATTTGGTAGGCAATGCGGCTTCCAACCCATCACTTTTCATTTCATTTTCCACCTCTACGCCCACCAAAATGCAATACTTAGTGCTATTGACAGAATCACTAAAATATCCACTAGGTGTTTTTTCGCTTTCTTAAGCGACAAAAATACCGAAAATGAGTTATATCAATGAGTTTGTATTTTTTTTTCTGCGTCGATTGGTCTAATCATCGTCTTCCTACGACGATTTTTTTGTCGCTTAGATATAGTGAAATTTATACAAAATCATGAATGTTATGTTCACTAAGCGACAACAAAAAGCTATTTATAAAAAAAAATCATTTGGATATTTTGAAGAATTTTAAAAATCTACTTAGTCTATTTTTCATGTTTTTACTTTTCTTTTGTTTGCACAAAAATATTTTTACTTGTTTAAAAAATTCTTTTCGTGAACACTTTGTACATTTTCTCCATACAAATTATTTGTGAATTGTCCTTACAGTGTATTTAATTTGATACCATTATTTTACGAAAGTGCAACTTGTAGAATTTTACCCATAGTGAAATAAAACAATATTGGCGTAAAGATAGTTTTACATATTTGACACAATAACTATTCGTGCTATGTAGATATTTTTACTTGAAAACTTTTGTTTTTAAGTATGTCGGTTAGATATTTTTTTTTGTCGTCGGTTAGATAAAATGTAACTAAAAGTATTAAATTTACAGTGTGTGGGAACCTTAATGAACGCAAACATTGCTTAATATATTTCCATATTTATGCGCCTAATGTTTCGCTAGTTAGTCCTGTCGGTAGTAGAAAATATCAATATGCTAGGTTATGGGAGTAAACTTTGCGCACATACTTGGACATAATAAAATAGCTCATATAGCTGGTCTATTTTCAATTAAATTGGCAACAGTCACTGAAATCGGTGTGGTTTCATTATTATTCCTTTTTTAAGGTTCCGTAGTTCATGTCTCGGAATCCTTATAGTTCCGTCATGTCCTTCCGTTCGACCGACCGTCCGCCTGTCCGTCTGTCCATCCAAACGGTGGTGCTTGAAATATGAAACTTTGAATGGATAAGTTTATTTATCACGTCGACATAGTGCTAAAATAAATGAAGATAATTTTTGGTTACACATACACGAAAAGGGGAGATATAATTAGGTACATAGACATTATAAGAACATTGAGAGGTTTCTGAGATTATATTTTGATGTACGTACGTATCCGTTTACGTGATATTCCACTTTTAAGCGCATTTCTTGTTAAAATACGGCGTCCCCCCCTCTAAAAGCCATACGGCTGGCTCTAAAAACTTTTTTAACCCTCATTTACTTTTTTCTCCCATGGTTTAGAGGATTTTCGTCATACAAAACAATGACACTTTTTTAAGCCCTTTCATTTGATATATAATAATAATAATAATATCTATGGACGCTTCACACCACGTCAATCTGGCCCCGTGCTAAGTATCGGAAGAACTTGTGTTACAGGTACCAGACAACGGAAATATATTTAATTCTTTTATACTATACACATATTTAAGATTTTTATTATATTATACACATATTTAATACACATCCATGACCCAGGAACACAGAAAAACTTTTTGTTCCTTCGGCGGGATTCGAACCCGCGACCCCCGGCTTGAGCACCAACACGCTCAACCAACTGAGCCACAGAGGTCGTCAAAATGTCTTATAGTGCTACAAGGATGGGGACTTTTTGCCCCTTCTTCTTTCATCTAAATTAGTTATGGCTTGTGTTCAAACGCTAAACATGCTAGGACGAGATAACAGCATCAGTCTGGTATGGGTTCTAGGCAACGGCAATATTTCCGGCAACAAAACCGCGGATGAGCTGGGTAGGCTTTAGGCCAATTGTGTCACGGTGTCATGCTCAGAATCGGTATGTGGAATATCTCCCAGCACTACCAAGAGAGAACTCAAGGAATGGGGCCGCAGCTTAAGTATAAAGCAATGGGCTGAAATCCTAGGCCTTGAGTTTTTACTTCTATATTTTTTATTAAGATCAAAATTAGCTAACGTTTTAGCTCGTTTTAGTCAGACAAGGGAACTGCAATTAATTTTTATAAACAAGAAGAAGGAGAATATTGTCAGTTAGGAGCAAAAATTTACAATGTCATTGAATAATAAATTTACTAAGATAACTTTAGCCGTAGAAAATTCTTAATGTAAGCAACATTTATGTAACTTATCTTGTTTTATTTTATAAACTCTTAGGCCATTTAGATGAATACTCCTATATATTTTTTAAAGTGTTTGGAATTAGTTATTTTTACCTGTTATTACAGAAAATGTATCTATAGCTTATCTATTTTTACATGTTGCTGAAAACCTTTTAAATAAAATGTAGGCAATTTTACTTGCAATTTTTTTTTTTTATGAAATATGGGGGCAAACGAGCAAACGGGTCACCTGATGGAAAGCAACTTCCGTCGCCCATGGACACTCGCAGCATCAGAAGAGCTGCAAGTGCGTTGCCGGCCTTTTAAGAGGGAATAGGGTAATAGGGGAGGGTAGGGAAGGGAATAGGGTAGGGGATTGGGCCTCCGGTAAACTCACTCACTCGGCGAAACACAGCGCAAACGCTGTTTCACGCCGGTTTTCTGTGAGCCCGTGGTATTTCTCCGGTCGAGCCGGCCCATTCGTGCCGAAGCATGGCTCTACCACGTAAATTTACATACTTTTAATTACTTACATAACTTTCGTTGATAGCTTAGATAATTTTACCTATTTTTCGAATTAGGACTTTTTTACCTAAGCGACATAAACTGCCTGTAACTCGAAAGCTATATGACTCGTTTTAATATCAAAAATTGCTATAAAAATAAGATACACGTTGTATCTTATTGATATATAGATATATAGATGTATGTTAAAACCATCTAAATCCGACTATTTTGTGATTTTTAATGATTTTTTTTTCTAAAAATTTTAACGTTTAAATCACTCTTCTATAAAGTTTACTAAATTTATGCGTCATATGTGTCTTTCTTTAATTATTATATTTTCTTTAATTATTATTTTTTATCAATTATTATTATTTAAACTGGAAATATCATAATATGTATTATATAAAATATGAATTTGCTCTCCTACGCTATCGAATTGGATTTTGTCTGTAATGGTAGTTGTATGTGTGTTAAATAAATAAATCAATGTCGCTTAGGCATTTTTTACCTCATATACTATATACCTCAAAACGTTGATATACTAAATAGACAATTAAAACAGAAATAATATAATATATCTATGGACGCTTCACACCACGTCAATCTGATCCCGTGGTAAGTTCTCGAAGAACTTGTGTTACGGGTACCAGATACCAGATTCCGACTCAAACTGAGCGATTTTTAAGCTTTAGGGGCTATTTGCCCCTTAAGGGGCAAATAGCCCCTAAATAGCTCAGTTTGAGTCCTAACTACTCCGAAAAATGGGAATAAAAAAATTCAAAAAAATATACATTTCACACTTCAATCCTTCATCTTTAATATCATCGTTAATTTTTTTAATACGACGAAGATTAATATTAAATAAATTAAAATTAAGTAGCCCTGTTTTCAGATTTCTTTTTCTATCTACTTACTACCTACTACGGCTATAAAGATGGTTCTTTTACGAAAATGTGAAGAATATATTTATCTAACATTTCATCGTTGGGTTTTTCGAAATACCGTTTTGTTTTCAAAATATACGTAAATAACTATTATTTTGTGAAAATATTTGTAAGCGGTGCGTGCGCGGGCGCGCGGGACAGTGAGCCGCTGACTTTCGTACGAGGAGGTTGTGTCACTCTCCGCGGTGCCGCTATTTCGCAATCGTATATTTTACTCTTGAAATAATAGGGAACAACATGCCGTAAAAAATAAATTATGAAAACCTTAGCGAGCACTCTGCCTGCGATAGAATGAAAATGTTCGATCGTTGAATGTACTTTTTTGTTCCTTCAACTTCTTACTTGAAATTTTAATAATATATTAATATAATATTATATAGTGTATATTATAGTATAATATTTTATTGTATATGTACTTTATTATGTGTATTGAATATGTACTATATTATGTGTATAGTTCTATTTCTATGACGACCTCTGTGGCTCAGTTGGTTGAGCGTGTCGTTGCTCAAGCCGGGGGTCGCGGGTTCAAATCCCGCCGACGGAAAAAAAAGTTTTCTGTGTTCCTGGGTCATGGATGTGTATTAAATATGTGTATAATATAATAAAAATCTTAATTATGTGTACCAATAGTATAAAAGTATTAAATATACTTCCGTTATCTGGTACCCGTAACACAAGATCTTCGAGAACTTACCACGGGATCAGATTGACGTGGTGTGACGCGTCCATAGATATATTATATTATTTCTTTTTTAATTGTCTATTTAGTATATCAACGCTTTGAGCTATATAGTATATGAGGTAAAAAATGCCTAAGCGACACTTATTTATTTATTTATTTATTTAACACACATACAACTACTATTACAGACAAAATCCAATTCGATAGCGTAGGAAAGCAAATTCCTATTTTATAATATTATACATATTATGATATTTCCAGTTTAAATAATAATAATTGATAAAAAATAATAATTAAAGAAATAATAATTAAAAAAGACACATATGACGCATAAATTTAGTAAACTTTATAGAAGAGTGATTTAAAGTAAAAATTTTTAGAAAAAAAAATCATTAAAAATCACAAAATAGTCGGATTTAGATGGTTTTAACATACATCTATATATCAATAAAATACAACGTGTATCTTATTTTTATAGCAATTTTTGATATTAAAACGAATCATATAGCTTTCGAATTACAGGCAGTTTATGTCGCTTAGGTAAAAAAGTCC
Organism: Glaucopsyche alexis; assembly: GCA_905404095.1. Lineage (NCBI taxonomy): Eukaryota > Metazoa > Arthropoda > Insecta > Lepidoptera > Lycaenidae > Glaucopsyche > Glaucopsyche alexis. Next base: position 7,313,647 of record FR990043.1, on the reverse strand, counting down.
TAATTCGAAAAATAGGTAAAATTATCTAAGCTATCAACGAAAGTTATGTAATAGCAAGTAAAATTGCCTAAATTTTATTTTATATGTTTTCAGCAACTTGTAACTAAACCATGGGAGAAAAAAGTTAATGAGGATTAAAGGTTAAAAAAGTTAAAAAAATCATTTTGTATTATTGCACCGTTTCATAGTGTTGCTACTATGGAACAATTTTTGGAAAGTAATGGTATACACTAAACTTTAGAAAAGTGTTATATTTTGATAAACTGCCTCATACTTTAATGAAATGTATGGAATGATAATAAAATACTAAAAATAAGCTTTCCTCAATTTTTTCGCACATAATTACTTCTGGAAATTGTTTCTTACTTGCAACGCTATCGAATGGCGCAATAATACAAAATGTATTTTTTTCCTAATTTGCGGGTTTGAATCCTGGCCTGGAAAAGTGGTTTATGTAAAATCAAATAATTCAGATAAAATATTAAAATACATATAATTAAATAGCAAAAATAATTTTCAAACGATTAGGTACAGAAAAAAAAGATATAGTACATGGTAAATTATACTTCTGGGCGTTGTAAAGGAAGTCAAAAAAAATTAGCAATAGCAATTTAGCCCTACGGAATATCGAGTCCGACTTGATGAAAACTTAAACTCTTGAAACATGAAAATTTTTAATAACTCAATTTTCCTAGACAGGATTGGAACCCATAAATTATGAAAAAAATACATCCTTTCAATAGTATCGCAAGTAAGAAACAATTTCCATAATGTAATTATGTGCGACAAAATTGAGGAAAGAGCTTATTTTTATCATTTATTATCATTCCATACATTTATCAAAATTTATCAAAATATTATAAACAGAGGCAATTTATCAAAATATAACACTTTTCTGAAGCTTGCTGTATACCATTACTTCCCAAAAATTGTTCCTTATTAGCAACACTATGAAATGGTGTAATAATACAGAATGATTTTTTAACTTTTTTTCACCTTTGGGTTAAAACTTTTGTCTCCCATGGTTTAGAGATTTTTCGTCATACAAAAAAATTACACGCTTTTTAAGTCCTTTCATTTGATATATGTCTTGTAGTGCTACAGTAGTGGGGACACACAAAAATGCCCCTTCTTCTTTCTGCTGCTGTCAGTGCCTTCAGCGCAGTGTGATTGTTTTGATAGACTGCGCTGAAAGCATTGACAGTAGCAGAAATATCATCTAAATTATTCTAATCTTCTCTATAAGATTAGGATGTTTTATGGACAAGGACAATCTGTAGGCTCTGTATCAGATATCTTCATCTAAACTGATTCAATTTAAGTCTCTATCACTCCTGAACTTATGAAGTTTTTTGGACCGTTATAGTTTTCGTTCAAAGTTTATTACATGGATTACCATCATGAATTTTCCACATTTTTAGAGCCAGCCGTTTGGCTTTTAGAGGGGGGACGCCGTATTTTAACAAGAAATGCGCTTAAAAGTGGAATATCACGCAAACGGAATGTACGTACATCAAAATATAATCTCAGAAACCTCTTAATGTTCTTAAAATGTCTATGTACCTAATTATATCTCCCCTTTTCGTGTAGGTGTACCCAAAAATTATCTTCATTTATTTTAGCATTGTGTTGACGTGATAAATAAACTTACCCATTCAAAGTTTTATATTTCAAGCACCACCGTTTGGATGGACAGACGGACGGGCGGACGGTCGGTCGAACGGAATGACATGACGAAACTATAAGGATTCCGAGACATGAACTACGGAACCTTAAAAAAGGAATAATAATGAAACCACGCCAATTTCAGTGACTGTTGCCAGTTTAATTGAAAATAGACCAGCTATAGGAGCTATTTTATTATGTCCAAGTATGTGCGCAAAGTTTACTCCCATAACCTAGTATACTGATATTTACTACTACCGACAGGACTAACTTGCGAAACATTAGGCGCATAAATATATAAATATATTTAGCAATGTTTGCGTTCATTTATGTTCCCACACACTATTAATTTAATACTTTTAGTTACATTTTGTCAGTTTTATAAACACTCAGATCATTTAGCTATTTATTCCTGTCTATAAATTCATATGTATTGGAATTTATTGATACTTATGCGACATTTTTGATTTCGTATTGTACCTTAGCGACGTAAGATAATATTTTGGGTACAGGAAAAAATTACATTTTTTTTCGTCATTCTTGAACATTTCAAAGAAAAAAAAGGTATCCCCTTTTTCGCATAATTTTATTTGTCATAATTTCATTTCGCATATCTCTCTTGGCATAATTTTGTTACGCATACTATAACTTTGGCATACTTAATAGTTTCTTGGCATACTACATCATTAGGCATAAATATAATTTAGACTAATATTTTTTGTCCTAATTTAATGAGGCATAACTCGTAAGGCATAATTTTTCTTGTCATAATAATACTTTGGTATAATTTCTTTTTGGCATAAACTCGTTAGGCATATTTTTTTGTCATAATAAATTCAAGTAATTCTGTCATAAGGAACAAATATGCATAAAATGGAAGGACATAATAAAACACGGATCAGGTAATTAAACGCATATTTATATTTATGCTTTTTAATATTAAGCATAAAATATATTTATTCTTAATTAATATAATGCGTAAAAAATGTATGCCTTTTATTAAGTATGCCTAACAATTATTATGCTATTAGTAATTATGCGAAAAAAAATTAAGCTAAGAAAATTATGCCAAATGAATACTATGCGAAACTACTATTAGGTCAAATGAAACTATGCCAAGTAAAATTATGACATATGATTTTATGCGAAAAAATAGGGAACCCAAAAAAATATCTAACCGACATACTTAAAAACAAAAGTTTGAAATAAAAATATCTACATAGCACGAATAGTTATTGTGTCAAATATGTAAAACTATCTTTACGCCAATATTGTTTTATTTCACTATGGGTAAAATTCTACAAGTTGCACTTTCGTAAAATAATGGTATCAAATTAAATGCACTGTAAGGACAATTCACAAATAATTTGTATGAAGAAAATGTACAAAGTGTCCACGAAAAGAATTTTTTAAACAAGTAAAAATATTTTTGTGCAAACAAAAAAAGTAAAAACATAAAAATAGACTAAGTTGATTTTTAAAATTCTTCAAAATATCCAAGTGATTTTTTTTTATAAATTGCTTTTTGTTGTCGCTTAGTGAACATAACATTCATGATTTTGTATAAATTTCACTATATCTAAGCGACAAAAAAATCGTCGTAGGAAGACGACGATTAGACCAATCGACGCAAAAAAAAAATACAAACTCATTGATATTTAAACTCATTTTCGGTATTTTTGTCGCTTAGGCATTTTTACCTTTCAAGCGTCGATATGAAACTCCTTTTTTAGGAAAGCGAAAGAACACCTAGCGGATATTTTAGTGATTCTGTCAATAGCACTAAGTATTGCATTTTGGTGGGCGTAGAGGTGGAAATGAAATTAAATATGATGGGTTGGAAGCCGCATTGCCTACCAAATAATTTCTAGATTTCGGGAATAACCTCGACCGGCTTCTACAGAAGAAGGAGAAGCGGCTAATATATTCTACGTTTTTTCTTTGCTCCCAGACCAGAAATAAATTAATATTTTCAAGTTGTATTTTGATTTAAATACAACTTGAAAATATTAATTTATTTCTGTATCATCCTAAAGTCGTATAAAAGGGCCGTTCCTCAGTTTATAATTTGAGTCGCGGCGCGGCCGCGCGCGGAGATCGCGAGCGCAGCGGGGTGTATGCGGGTGGCGCGGCGGGAAGTGTTAGGCCACGCCCGAATCTGTGACGTCATCTACGTATATTTTCGCCTTAATAGAATCAGGCGTTACTTTGCGGAAATCCATACAATACGATATATAATAAAATAAAATATAATAAAAAATAATACAATTAATATTATGATTTAAAGCAATTTTCCGTCAAATAATACCCACAACCTGCAAGCAAATGTGTGAGTGAGTGGGAGGAGGGAGGTGCTTTACGCACGCTTATGCATGCACTCACACATTTGCTTGCAGGTTGTGGGTATGATTTGGCGGAAAATTGCTTTAAATCAATATAATATTAATTAATTGTATGCCAACATTTTTCGACATCGTCTATTTGCTTTAGGCAAAATTATTATTTTGACTGTAAATGTGGATAAGTACTATCTATGACATGTAATTATGAGCACTAAAAAACGTAAATGCACTATCGTAACGCACGTTTGTCGCCGCTAATTGACATCACAGCACTAGTCGAAAGTAAATAAAACAATAATTTAAATCAGTGCGAAAAGGGGTAGAATGACCTTGTCTCCTATGATAGGCTTTTAGACCCGATTCCCGCAAGGAATCGAAATTATAATCAATCAGTGCGATATCGGGCCGAAAGACCTCATACAATTTTTTCTGCCTGAATCAGTCTCCCATGATGACGTAAAATGAAACCTATATTTGTCTTTGTCATACAAATAGAAATACTCAAATTACAGCCTCCGCACCAGAGTGAGTGCAGCGTATTGCGACCCCGCACGGAGGGAGAGCACATGCATCGGGTGTATAAACCTTATATCGCAGCGAACGTGTTAAGAGTACTATTCATTTATGCAATAAAAAAAATTAGTCCGATTGCCTATTATTTACATGCTAAATAAAAGTTTGCAACGAACTCTATTTTGACGTTTAAATTAAAATAACAGTAAAAGCCAAAAACTTTATAGTGACCGAGTAGTGCAGACAACACCAGACACAATTTTAGTTGATCAACAAATATTTTGAAAATACCACAGAAGTCAACGTAACCACGCCGCAGTTCGACGGCGACGCCATGCTGTCGTTGACGCGCGCAGCACGCCGTAGCGGGCAGCTGTCCGCGGCGCCCGCGCGCGTTGCGTTCAACTTTACTACCGCTGAGCCCGACGGATTGATTCTTTGGATTAAGATGGTATGGTGCACTTACCTAAGACTAAGAACAAATTATTTTCTATCTTATATTATTTGATTCCTATGCAAAAACAACGAGCAGTCGTTGTACGGCTAGTAGTAGGTACATAATCAACGCCAATGTCATCAAAAGAGTTATTGCATTTGGTAGCAGTAACCCTATAAGAGAAAAAGACAGAATCAGTAGATAAGTCAGTTAGCACGATAAATGAACATGATAAATTAACAGAATAATTATTGGATACCTGCGTGTAGGTAATTATTTATATACTTACAAAATATATTATGTTACTTACCTATCATTTCAACTATTTTCTAGGGCAAGAATTATTTCGGCCTGGGGCTTAATAGTGGATATATCAAGGTGGTTTGGTCGATTGGTAACGGTACAATAATAAAGACTAAGAACGAAGAGACCGTTCACGACGATCAGATGAGCATGCTGGTGCAAGCGGGCTTCTTAGCGGACGGCGACTGGCACGACCTGGTGCTGGACCTTCAGCACAATCTGACGCTCACTGTAAACCAGCTACTGTACTTCGACGAGGAATTCCATTTTGATGCGAAATATAAGGACTTTGATATATTTCTAGGTAAGCGGCTGTTGTATGTATAGTCGTAATCCCAACAAAATATTATTGAATATTGATTAGGTACTGCTAAAATAACATACTTACCTACTAAGTACTAACAACAGATACAATGATTATGACTCGTTTTTAATTAATAATTACAGCTAGGTACGAAAAAAAAAGATGGAGCAAGTTTTGTCACTAGTGGTTTGTTACCTACATGTTAACCAGACATTTTGTAATAAGTATAAACTATAATTCGACTATATAAAGACAATGACTAGGACAATAACTACTTATTATGATCAGTGTACACATTTAGTCGCCATCGGTGTCAGTCTTGTCTTTATTTTAATACGAGTTACCTATGTAGGTATCTACCTATTACCTACGTCCTACTAACTCCATTTCTTTAATTATTATTTTTCAGGCGGACTTAATACAGATGACGTCATAGTTCGAAAGTTATTTCCACAGAACTTCAGGGGCTGCATCGATCGAATTTCTACGAAAGAAGACATCTACTTGACCGACTACAGCGCTGTCGTCAGTGAGAACATCCAGTCGTGCCAATTGTTTCCTACAACTTGAACACCTCCGGCCGTTACAGTTTACAATTAGGTACAAAACTCAAGGAATTGGTAAATTTTAATTTGTTCAGGATGTCCAATTAAAGTAGGTACAGGTCGCGCAACGGTTTATGAGCGCTCAGTGAAAGTGGAGGGGATCGTTCGCGCATGTGACTAATAGCTAAGTATATTACTAACGTACCAATAGCGTGTCGGCAGCCTCGTTCGGCATGCGTTCGGCGCATCCACAGTCCACACCTCCCCGCCTGAGCCCGCTACCGCCAAACACATCCAAAAACTGACTTCTGCGCATTCCCCATCTACTTTTGTCGAAAGATCTTAATTCGTTGCGCGACCTATAAACTTGAACTATGTGTCTATAACATTCAGTGCTCTTGACTGAATGTTATCAACTTCTTTATTTGCATAATAAGTAATATTAATATTATTAACATATTGTTGGTTGTATTTTGTGCTTGTAGATACTGTTGTCTTGTGTCCTTTCTCGTATATCTTTTAACTTTTTGATTAGGTATAATTTTTACTGTAGTGTATTTAGCTAATTTTGTTAGTAGTATTTATGTAAACCAATACTTATAGTACAAAACTTGTCTAGTCGTATTATGTCGTTTATAGATCGTTTTATAAGTAACGGGGAAAAAAGAAAATTAAACATTGTTCGTACACAAAATATAATTTTATTGATATATCCATGTTTAATAAATTGTATACATAACATCATCAAATATTATATTATATTATAAACATATACATTCCGTTATACGTCACTAATTCAAACACAAATACAATATGAGATGTTATCCCCATTAATATGAATTAATTTAAAACGTATGTCCCGATACTCGTTAAGTCCGTTGGCATACGCCGCGCGGTACAAGCTATACATCAGTAGTATATATACATTCCCATACAAAAGCAACATGTACATTAAGTGGTAGAGTTTAGGCCTATTTACAAATGGAATAACGATGGAATGCTTTGCCGTATTCACAAGACGGCTGCGAGTCGTGTATTGTACAAAGTGTAAAACTTATATTAGGAACATCGATTCCCTCAATTTTACAAGATAATATAAATCTTTTCATATATAAATTCTAAAAAAGTAAATATATTAAGCCCTTAATAAATAACTCGATAATTGCACATTAGAATTATAAAAAATCTTCGAAAATAACCAGCAAGTTGACCGCTCGTAGTCGGAGCCGGGCTCGTGATCGCGTCTAACGCGACAAGCTGCCGACCGTCAGCTGCGTAGTCCATAACATATAACATGGCGAGGAATGTGTATAACATCGATATCGAACAATATATATCATCACAGAAATATTACAATTAAAATTATGAAGCTACAAATTCGTGCACAAGCATAATTAACAAAATATAAACACAACATCGACGGCTCAACTACACATCGAATGCGATAAAGGCTATATTAGCTCATATAACATCAATAGGACACCGTGTCACGAAATGTAAACAACATTCAATACAATGATTAATGTCAGGGAGAACACCGACAAAACTTTAATATTAAATTCCCTATATATATAATTTAATTCGTAGTCTCTGTCCTTCCTACAAATGAAACATTAGATTAAAATATACGGAAGTCAGTAAATATTTCGCTAGTTATATTATGTCGATTAAAATAACACACACCGACTCAGAATTCTTATAAATGTATATTTTTTTTAAGGTTTTATTTTTGCAACAGTTACACATTAAAACTAAATTCGAATTTAAAAAATCCTTACATTTACTCCGGGTGGTAACGATCTCGATAAATTTAAAATCTCTTAATTTATAAACGATTTAATCTATACTATAGTATCGTTCGGTTAAGATCACAAATCTCAATCTACCAACATAACGAACGCTATCGAACATCGCGCCGGATACGTCGAGTACAAAGTGAAGTGTGACCCCGCCCGCCGGCCGTCCTACACTGTCATGGTCGTTCCACAAAATAAGTATTTTGAAATGATCTATAGAAGAAGAGCATTTATATTTTTAAAATCAGTCTCATTCGCATAAGGAAGTGATCACAGCACACACACTGGAAACTCGTTGCAGATCGAGGGACCACGTCCCTCAACTGAATATTAACATTAGAGCACCTCGGTCGCTAATTCGCTACACTAAAATATGAAAGTCGCGGGCGAGCGCCGGACGACCCCCGCCCGCATAAATATCGAATTGCACAAAAACATACGAAGCGCCGATCGTAGATATGGAAGTACACTTCGTATAATATAACGTAACAAACACGCTCGACGCGTCGCCGATACAGGAAATGACAAGACGTGACGAAGACTAGACGAAAAGATGAAAACTATAGATTTCAATGTAGAAAAAGTACAAGTAACACATCTTAAAATTATAACTACATCTCAATAATGGCAGCCCAAAAATAGATACATCCGATTGTTTCGCCCCACTCCCGCCGGATCCCTCGCGATAACGACGGACGGCGCCGGGCCGGGACCTCCGCGGCCGACCCTCCCCCGCCGTCAATAAAATTACGAAAATAAAGCTTTTATATTAAATTGAACAAGTCAAAATTCGATATCGCACAAACTCTACATAATAATACTAGTCGTTCTCGCGCTGCCGGCCGCGCCGGGCGTCGGCTAGGTCGCCGGTTTAAAATCTCTCGTGCACGGTTCACTCGGGACGCGGCGGTCACAGGCGCGCGAGGTCGCGGGGCGCGGCCTGCGCGAGCGCGCGTCACGGGCGCGGCTCCACCAGGCGCTGAACCAGCACCGCCACCAGCACGGCCAGCAGTAGGAAGCCACCCGCCATGAGCAGCGCGGCGTGGCGCGGCTGCAGCGCGCGGGAGGGGCGCGGCCGGCGCGCGCGCGGCGCTGCCGCTGCGGGCACCGCCAGCCGAGCCGGCGCCGACCACGCGCCCGCCAGGCCGCCGCGCACCGCGCACACGCGCGCCGCCACCTCTGTGCCCGCCTCTAGCTCCTCCAGCACGAACGACGTACCCGATCCGCTGTACGTCTGCAACGCGATCGGCGCATATTATTATTTATTATCAAAAATGTCATTTACTTTTATGCAAGAATTTGTTATATCCGAATGATACATTTGATCCAACATTTGGCCACAATATCACGTAAGTAATGAAAGTATGCATAATAAAAACCGGCCAAGTGCGAGTTGGAAATGGTTCCGTACCATTATACCAATATTTTACATGTTTACTTATTATTTCTTTATTGTTGCACGATGGTTTTCAAGTAGGCGCATTCTATAAGTTTGTTCTATAACTCCTGAACTAACAAACTTATATAAACCATTATAGATTTCCTTTGAAGTTCATCACATGGAGTATGGACGAATCGAGTGTGCGTTACGATTGCTCCGCCAAGTTATCTAAACAGAAAAAAACTTAGCCAAAAAAATTGTCGAAATTTGTCAAAATCGAAGGGAACAAACCAAAAATTTGTCAAGGTAGAAACAAAGAAGTTACAAGGATTTAAAGTTGGCCGCGCGAACGTTACGTGGAGGATTGCGCGGCCATGAAGATCTCAGGAATCATGTGGGTCAGAGAACTAATTCATTTTGTCATATGAAGACTGAATTTGTCAAAAATTGTCGAAAAAGGAATTATAAACTGTAATTCAATATTTTAAGAAATATTTACCTTAGAAGTTATGGCCGCGCAATCCTTCACTTGTCATTTTTAATGTTGATTATTTCGAAACGTTACTTTATACGCTGTTAACTCATTATCTGTAATTACTAGGATTTCGGTGTGGATACCCATTTATTCGACATATTAACCTGATTAGAATGACATATTGTTTTACCCTCAGAACAGTTTTCAACGCGTGTAATCTCGAAAAATATGTTCTCTCGTACAATGTTTGAGCAGGGTAACCATAATTTTGATTTAATTTGGGAATACCTCTAACTGGAGACTTGCAATTATATTGAACAACATCTAACTCAATTTGCAAAAGTATCAGTATTGTGGCGGACCAATCAGCGCACAGTCCTGAATCGCGCTATCGAAGCTTTCGCGAAATGGATAAGTACGCTATTCAATGTTTTGTCCTTGTCTGATATATAGAAAAAGTAGCTTGACAAAAAAACTATTTTTATTAATTATTAGTAAGGGAGTTGACGTATACCTTTTTATTATTACATTTCCTCCTTCACTGGTCTAGTTGAGTATTTCTAAAAATAATAAAGGCTCTTCAGGACGGAAGATATATTTGGAGTTTATTAATTACCAGGAGGCATAGATGTATTATATTCTGCCAGGAGGTCTCAAATAATAATATTTTTTAAATAGATAAAGTTTATTAATAAGGTACACAAAGTTTACAAAATGAATGTGTTTCAATGTGAGATAAATTAAAAGTTTAAAAATTTGACATTACTGTTCTAAATTTGAAAACATTTAAAAATAAAAATATAATGTGCTAATATGAAAATGATAAAATTTAAAACCAAAATCAATAAGGCAAAAACAGATAAAACAATAAAAAATAACGTGACGTCACACACGCGCGTCACCATTGGTCGCGACTCGCTACCAATAGTGACGCGTTTCGCAATTTATTTTTTTTATATATTTTTTTTCGGTTTAAATATTAACTAAATTTTAAAAAATCCTTTTAGTTATAATATGACGACAATAAAGAACAGGGAAAAATATTTCAGGCAAATTAAATTTTCATGCATATTCCTTATTGTTAACAAAGGCCAACCAACCAAACCACTATATGGAGCTGCCTGTCTTTATTACATAATATGGCAGTTAACGATACTGGCCACTTGATAATTAGCGAAAATCAACTCTCATTGACCTGGGTCTGCAATCTTGACAAAGATAGCGATCGCTAAGTTAATGTTTTTTTTTTAACTCATAACTTAACAAATTTAATTTTACGAGTAAATGGTCGAAATTCGACTATAGGAAATGTCTGTGACCAAATTGATATTATTGATGAAATATATACATTTTCGTCTAGTAGAGCAAAAGGTATTCCCAAATTAAATCAAAATTATGGTTACCCTGCTCGAACATTGTACGAGAGAACATATTTTTAGAGATTACACGTGTTGAAAATTGTTCTGAGGGTAAAACGATACGTCATTCTAATCAGGTTAATATGTCGAATAAATGGGTATTCACACTGAAATCCTAGTAATTACAGATAATGAGATATCAGCGTATAAAGTAACGTTTCGACCGCGCGGCCATGTATTTTTTGTTTCGGACTGATTTGTCTGTTTAACTAAGCTTTTGTAGTATTTATTGCTTTCACTAGTTTCGACAAATTAAGACCTTTCTTCCTGTAACAGTTTTTTGTACTAAGTCTTAAGTTTTAAAGAAATAATCAACATTAAAAAATGACAAGTGAAGGATTGCGCGGCCATAACTTCTAAGGTAAATATTTCATAAAATATTGAATTACAGTTTATAATTCGTTTTTCGACAATTTTTGACAAATTCAGTCTTCATATGACAAAATGAATTAGTTCTCTGACCCACGTGATTCCTGAGATCTTCATGGCCGCGCAATCCTCCACGTAACGTTCGCGCGGCCAACTTTAAATCCTTGTAACTTCTTTGTTTCTACCTTGACAAATTTTTGGTTTGTTCCCTTCGATTTTGACAAATTTCGACAATTTTTTTGGCGAATTTTTTTTCTGTTTAGATAACTTGGCGGAGCAATCGTAACGCACACACGAATCGATCGTTTAATCGATGGAAGATCACTTGTATGTAAGAGTATCGAATACTGATCACGCTCCTCGAATAAATAATTTTTATTGGGGAAGATTTTTTTTTACTAAAAATATTTATACCTCAGACTCTAGTATTTTAAATAGACATAATTATTATTTTTAAATAATTACAAAATATATGAGTAGTTGTATAGTTAGGGTCCATCCACATATTACGTCACACCTGATGGGGGAGGTCATACTAAGTGTGACAGTACATGTTAAATACAGGTACAGGCATACTAAAAATCGTGACATGGTTAGGTTAGGTTTCAAAAAGTCGAAATTTTGCGTGACGTAATATGTGCATGGCCCCTTACTAGTCACAGAAATTATTGCTCATTTAAAAACTTACATCTTTAAACGCGGCGTCCTTGCTACGCGTGCACTGCATCACATACTCGGCGTCGTCGACTGTCTCCCAGGCGACGAGCGCGGTGCGCGGCGCCGTGAGCGTGAGCGCGGGCGGACGCAGCGCGGGCGGTGGGGCCTGCGCCGTGGCCGCCTCCACGGGGACGCTCCACGCGCCGCGCCCTGCTCGCTCCTCGCTTGCGCGTATCCGGAACGTGTACGTCGTCGCCTCCCGCAGTTTCTTGACCTTGCACGAGCGCGCCGAACCCCGATACACGGGCCGGAACTCCCGGGCTTCCGGGGCGCGCATCTCTACGCAGTACACGGCGCCCTCCATGCACCCGTCCCACTCGAGTCGGATGTAGTTGTGCGACGTCTGAGCGCAGCGAAGAGCGGGCGGCGCAGGCGGCCGGGGCCGCGTGCTCGCACGAGCTTCCTCGGACCAGGCGCCGAGCCCCAGCTCGTTGAGAGCGGCGACGCGGACGCGGTACACCGTGTCGGGCGACAGGCCCTCCACCAGCCGCTCGGCAGTCGGCCCGTCCGTTTCGAATGCCATATCGTCCACTTCGACTCGATACTTCAGAATATCCGCGCCGTGCGACGCCGGCGACCGCCAGGAGAGATGTAGGGAGTCCGCGGTAGACTCGTGTCGCAGACCGGCCGGCGAAGCGGGCGCGGCGCGCGGCGTCAGCGCGTCCTTTATCGCGGACCACGCGCCGCGACCGGCCGAGTTGGTCGCGCAGACTCGAAAGAAGTACGGGGTAAACGGGACGAGTTTTCCGACGTGACAGCAGGTTTCCATTCCTCTGTACACTTCCGAATAGGAGTCGTCGACGTTCGTGGCACTCATTTCCACTCGGAAGTTGACGATCGGCGCACCGTTGTTGGCCGGGGCGGTCCACTCCACGAGCACCGATCTAGGGCTCTCTATCCGTACGCTCGGGGCCTCGGGCGCGTCGGGCGGGGCGGGCGCGGTGGTGAACCTCAGTGACGGTGACGGTGGGCCGGGGCCCACCCTGTTGCACGCAGTCACCCACGCTCGGTACTCGCGGCCGGGCAGAAGCTCTCGAACGGTGCACTCGGTTTCCAGCCCCGAGTGCGCGAGACGAACGCTGCCGTCGTCGTCGACCAGCTCGAGCCTGTACTCCGTCAGAGGGGATCCGCCGTTGCAGTCGGGCGCCCGCCACCGCACGGGCAGCAGCGTGGCACGCGCGGGACCGGCGGGCTCGGGCGCGACACAGGCTCCGGGACAGGTCGCCTCGGTGGCGACGGTCTCCGAGGCCGACCAATCGCTCTCCCCGGCCGCGTTCGCGCACCGCACGCGGGCGCGGTACGCGGTACCGGGCAGCAGTCTATCACAGTGCGCTTCGCGTTCGGGCCCTCGGTAGGCACAGTCGAAGCCCTCTCCGCCGTCGAGTTCTAGGGTATACGATTCTATTGACGCCCCGCCGTCTTCCGCGGGCGGATCCCACCTCAACCGAAACGCGCGAGAGTGAATCTTTCCCCGTGCAAAAGGTCGACTCGGCGGACCGGGTCGTTCGGGCGAAGTCCGATACGACACTTCTATTGACCAGGGTCCCTGACCGTCCAATGTTTCACACCTAAGTCGGAAGCGATAGTCGGTCGCGCGTCTCAATCCCACGCACACGTGGGTATTATCGGGACCGCTATATACGGGTAGAAAGCCATGACCTCGGGAAGTATCGTCCATCTGTAGAGTGAATTCTTCATCGGAGCGGCGCTGCCACGTGAGCGTGAGCGAGGTCGATTGCGCAGATAGTAGTTCGGGCGGGGACGGCGCCGGCGGGAGCGAGCCCGCCGTCCACACGACGGTCTCCTCGCTCCAGTCCCCTCGACCGCACTCGTTTATGGCCGCAACTCGGAAACGATATCGCGTCTGAGGTTGAAGATTGTTGACTGTATGTTGGCGAGTGCGTGGTCGGGTGATCTCAACGAATCCCTCCCCCGAGTCCATTTCTAGCACGTAGTGTGTCACTTTGGCACCATTGCCGACGGCGGACGGCCAGCGCAGCAGTATGAAATTGCGGGCCCTCTGCGTGACGTGCGCGGGCGCCATGCGGTCGGGGGGCGCGGCGGGAGCGCGGAAGGTGGCCGCTTCGCTCGCAGCGCCGGTTACTTCTCCAGCCCGGATTTGTAGACACACTGAATACTCGCATCCTGGTCGCAGGTCTCTTACACTGAAAATTTGTAACAGTACACAAATTACTTACATACAATAATAATCCTATGTAATTTTAATATGTACATAAAACTTCAGATTGGTGACTTATTCAGATGCTTTAGTTGAACCAGTAAACTCGAAAAACTGTGATAGATTTTGTAAACAATTATTATTAAAATAATTGTAGGATATTTATAAAATATGTCCTGAGCATAATAATTGTAATATGTGGTTTTAAAGAATATGAGCATTAAGGCGCTGTGAGTAGTCAACTATGAAGTATTCGAGGGGGTGAAGGAGATGAGTGGGGGACGTGCCGCCCCCGTTACTGCGGGGGACTTCATACGAAATACGTCAAAGTGATGTGTCTATAATGTATAAAAGCGTAATTTCGATAAAATCGTAATGTGCTTCATAGCCTAGCGGTATCTTGCCCGCCTAAAGCAAAGCGTAGCGTCTAGGTTCAAATCTCAGTACAATTTAATATATTTCAAAATGTCTATTTTCTGTCTAGGTCGATTAAAAAAAGTCTAATTCCTAATTTTGTGCCAAATTTAGCCATTGCGATTCGAGAAAGTTAAGTTTTTTAGTAAGTAGTTAAAGGGTAAAAAAAATCTAAAAAAAAAAGCTCAATTAAGTCACTGAACTCCTAAACGGCTGTACCGATATTAAGTAATGAAAAATTTTGTGTGTCTTCAGGTTGATTCGAGAATGGTTTAGATTTGCAATCGGACCTGGTAGGTGGCGCTGCTGTCAGTAGTCAGTACGTCAACAAATTTAATTCTAAGGCAGTACGAAGTTTGCCGGGATAGCTAGTATTATTATAATATGCAGTCAAAGTACTGCGGAGTGCGGAATACGCACACTACAACATGTAACACATTACACAATACACTTTATGACATCACACACATTGACGTTTCTTCCTAGGACGACATTTCAAAATTTTATATATTTCGCATTTTTCAGCGGTAACAAAATCTAAACTTGCTTTTGCCTGCAACTTCGTTCGCGTAGCACAAAGCTAAATTTTATCGACTGATTTTATACAATACATAAATACACAATAAAATTCAATATCAAATATTCCCATTCTACATATTATTACATGAAACTTCGGCTATCTGACAGCAAAAAAAATACAATTTCAAATAAGTACCTAGTTTCTGACATTTGTGGTTTAACCAAATAGTCTCTTCGGCTACATCATATTAATTGTAAATATTGTTTTATTTAATCTATTACTAATATACTTAATACAGATAGAAGGTTTATTTGTTTGTATGTTTGTTTGTTTGCATTGAATAGGCTCCGAAACTACTGGAATGATTTTGATGAAATTTAGGACAGATATAGAATAGACAACGGGGAAGCACATAGGCATACTTTTTATTGCCGAAAAATGTACGGTTCCATCGAGATTTCCTTTTGCGCTCATGAAGTCGCGGGCAACACCTAGTCTAAATATATAAAAGGCAAACCTGACTGACTCATCTATCAAAGCACAACCGAAACTACTGAACAGATGTTGCTAAAATTTGGCATACAGATAGTTGTAATGACGTAGGCATCCGCTAAGAAAGGATTTTTGAAAATTCGCCCCCTACGGGTGTAACAAAGGGGTTAAAATTTTGTATGGAAACCGAACTTTACGCGGATGAAGTCGCGGGCAAAAGCTAGTAAAAAATAAACGTAGATTACTGAATAAGTACATGTTCCTAATATCTGCTCATGGTGATTAGAATTAGAATTGATTATAATAATTGATATAATTATATGTATAAACTTTACAAACCAACAGAATAATATTTAGGTATATATATATTTACTTATTCTGTTGTCAATCAATGTTGTCAATTTTGAATCAAATATGTTTTTTCTTTCGTCGTGTAATAAATTATATCAATAATTTCGATTATTTTACGTCAGTCTGACTGGCAGCTCGGTTTGCGTACCGACGTTTGATTTTTGGTGGTGAGTTCAAATCCCGGTAAGATAAATATTATTTTTGTGATTCTTATAATGTCTTTGTTTTTCTTTGATATTTTTTTAATTTATTTTTTATTAATTTTTATTGTTGTACTAAAACTACGACCAAAGCTCGGTCTCCCTAGTACCTACTTATAAAGAGTTTTTGTACCTCCATCTTAAAACTTTGGACTAAAAATTTGGACATTCATCGAATACAATCTTTTCATATTTTATATAATATAATCTACACTAATATTAACAACAACTTAAAGTAACTAATAATAAAATAAGTACATAATTAACCATATACTTTTATTACTGCGAAAACAAGCATCGCTCGGAGTTTTATAGTGCGACAAAAAAAAAAGAAAAAAAAAATCGTCTGACCGGGATTCGAACCCGAGACCAATTGGTCGCAACAACGCAAAAAGCCAAAGGACTACCGAGCGCCTTACGTCAGATAGCGAAATTACGCATATCTTATTAGTATTAAACGATGAAAGAAAAACAAATATTTACCCCCAACTTGACCTTTATGCAGACGACATAAAGGTCAAGTCGGGGGTAAAATAAATTTGAACGGACTTTCAACATTAAATTCGAATGATTTTTGAGCAGAAAAAAGGGGAAAAATTTGACATACGTCTCATT
This sequence comes from Glaucopsyche alexis, assembly GCA_905404095.1. Lineage (NCBI taxonomy): Eukaryota > Metazoa > Arthropoda > Insecta > Lepidoptera > Lycaenidae > Glaucopsyche > Glaucopsyche alexis. The sequence goes on along the minus strand of FR990043.1, from coordinate 7,296,612 downwards.
AGCAAGAGGCCTAAGCCGGTACTGTCTTATTCCATAGATATGAAAGAGAAGGAATGACAGGTAGCCATTTCGCGATGTTTCATTCGACTCGTCCGAATTATTTATTATTGAAATAAATTAATACTAACAAGTATCTTATTCCTATCGAAAAATCAAAACAACAATTCCCTTCCTTTTATTATGTTTTACGAAACTGCAAATAATTTTCTCATTTCTGTTCACAAATAATACAGTTACAACTCCAAGAATTTCTATTTTAATGGTAACTTTATGATTTTTTTTTATCGAGAAATTTTTCAGATAACGTGTTTTGAAAATGAAGGTCCCCTAGCAAATATGATCAAAATTAACATATATTTTTTTGCTGCACTAAAATGTATCCATTCGTCTCAAAAAATTTTTGAAAGAAGCGCATTTCTAGGGTAAGAGCGCCTTAAGCATGTAGTTTGTTTTTATTAAATAACTAGCATTAATTGCCCGCGCCTTCGCTCGCGTGAAATTAGGTTTAAAGCTTTAATCACCTTTTGGGGGTAGCCCCCTTGTGGTTGAATTTTTAAGAATCCTTGCTTAGTGGATGCCTACGTCATACGAGAAATAGGTGTGCAAAATTTCAAATTTTTTGCCCTAAGGGCTTGTGCGTTGATACATCAGTCAATCAGCTTTGCCTCTTATATATGTCACCGTAAAATTGTAAAAACCGTTAGATTGTAATATTACTAGTGATATTATAATATGCCGACAGATTGTCAAATAAAAATTTCTCCTTACAATTGTACGCATTATTTTGTGTTATAATAATTATTATTATGAAAAAGCAAACAAATATGGCGGCGCGGGGCACATGCCGTTTAACCAATCGGCACGGTAAATATTACAATATAACGAAAAACAATGCGTACAATTGTAAGGAGAAATTTTTATTTGACAATCTGTCGGCATATTATAATATCACTAGTAATATTACAATCTAACGGTTTTTACAATTTTACGGTGACATATATAATTTCTCCGAAAATCAATTACGGATACTTCGGGCACATGATCCACTGCTTATGTAAAGACGTTTAGGCAAAAAAATAATTGTCATACTCAAAGTAAAAAATCATCTCATGTATGGGTGACTCTCCGCAAAACGCAAACTCGCCCATATAAAGATTATTTTTCTAGGATGACAATTATTTTTCTGCTTTTAAACGCCTTTACATAAGCAATAGATCATATGCCGTAATTGATTTTACCGAACCTTATATATTAAATAATAATAAAAATAAAAAACCTTACCGGCAAGACAGTGAAGGACCACTGTATATTGCTTTGTATCTACCTCGGTCACCCAATAGTAGATCATATGTCAGTTCAACATTAGGTAGTGTGACATCCTCAGGTAACGGTGAGTTCCACTGCACCAATGCACTTGTAGGTGTCATGTCACTAACCTGAAATTGTATAAAGCATGTGTTTGTACAAAACATGCGTGTGTGAAAAACAAACATACAGAATATTTAACTTAAAATCTATGATTCTGAAGCTATTGATGTTATTTAGACAAAGTCTTTGCTCCCTCTTAAATGTCCTCTTTCTGTGAGGTTAATGACCTCAGCACCATAGAGCAATATTATAATGTTATATTTAGTTCTAGCTTTCCCACGACTTTGTACGCGATAAACGAAAACTCGCGGGAACGATGAACGGAACTTTGCAGCGATGAAAAGTAGCCTTCTGTCCTTCCCTGTGGTCTATATCCCAATCTATATCTGTGTCAAATTGCATTGAAATCGGTCCAGTAGTTTCGGAGGCTATGTAAACAAACGAACCTTTCCCATTTATAATATTAGTATTATGTCGTATCGCCGTTATTTGAGGCCTTAAAACAAAATTGAGATGTTAGTCTTCCGTAATATTTATCGTTGCAGTTTCGTTTCCGTTCTTTTAGGCGGCAAGATGGCCGCTTTCGTTGTCCACCGGGTGTGGCGCGCGCGATTTTTCCCTCATTGGCGTCTTAAGTTCTGTTCCCTAAAGACGTGTAACGCTGTTAGTATAGTTTCTTTGCAGAATTATTTTAGATCGTTTGTGGTTTCGAAATATATTAAAATAACTTTTTTACAAAAGTTTTATCATCATGTCAGACTATAGTGGTGACGAAATTATTCGTCAGTGTTTTTCTTCTACATCATCTTCATCGGATGATCAGCCGCTCAATAAAAAAAAGCCGCTAAGGAAATTGAGAATCCAAAAAGGTCATGTCGCGGTCGGGATTATGAGGTATTGCAAAACCTTGTACCGCAAGCCAGTCAAATCCAAAATTTCTTAGCGTGTATCCGCCTTCGAAAACGTGCACTCAAGATGAAAATTTTACTGCTCACGTGATGGGTCATGGGTATGATTAACGAAAAATTTGAACATAAAGCTACATCTGATACTTCTCTAAATTTTGATTTTGATTTGTCAACGAATCTCAAAGAACCGACGATTCAAAATGCCAAATGCCAAAACGCATAATATAGACCAGTGCCGATAGGTTTTGAAACAAAATAAATTTATAGTAGAATGGGGGAGGGAGCTCCATCCAGGCATCCACACAGAAATGGATCAGATTATTCAAACGTTGTTAAAGAACAATATTTTAGAAACCGAAACCCCAGTTTTTTATCAAAAATGTTTTTAACGCCAAAAAGCGATCTTACTATGCGCCTTATTTTCAATTTAAAACGATTGAATGAATTTTTAAAGCTAAGCAAATTTCGACTGATCTACACATTGAATACCGGAATTTCTGCAGCCTACCGACTGGTTAGTAAAAATCGACCTCACAGAAGCTTACTACCACAAACCGGTATCTCTACTAGTGATGTAACGAATGTCTTTTTTTTAGCATTCGCGAATGCGAATATCTGCTACCGACATTCGCGAATGCGAATGCGAATATTCGTTACATCACTAATCTCTACACCATTGTTGCTTCCTGAAGTTAACGTACAGAGGCAAACTCTTACAAATTACCTGTTTGCCGTTTGATCTAGCCACTGCGTATTCGCGTCTCTGACAAATTGGACAGTAGAAATACTACGGGAGCAAGGAATACGTATTGTAGTTTTCTTAGACGATTTTTTAATTGCATGCCAGGACAAATCGAAAATAATAGAGCAGGAGCGTTTAACACTGGACACAATGCTCGAGTTAGGCTGGGTCGTAAATGAAATAAAATCTGTACTTCAGCCACAAAAAGCTCTGGAGTATGTAGGTCCTTTTTGGGACACATGGAACAGTCAAAAGTCCATTCCAGATACGAAAGTCCAAACTCTTCGACAAATATAATTCGCAAATTGTTAAATTCTAAAAAAAGCAACGCTTAAAGAAATTCAGAGCATTATTGGTCGTCTTGTCAGGTCGCAGAGTACACAACCCGACATTATTGAGTGTATTGAAGGGTTCTCTTGTAGATGAGAGTGAACTAAATCTCAATTTTGTTTGTAGGCCTCGAATAAGACTCCGGACATAATAAGAGTTTTTATGGTAGATGGTAACTCTACTATTTAGTATGATAGATGTATAGGTATAATTTTATCAACATTTTTTATTTTTTTCTGCCTTAATATCTTAACTTAAGGGTTGATATATGCCCAAAATATCCATCACTGATTTTGATCAATTTTATATACAAAAATATAATTCTACAAAATCATTAGAACTTACTGATTTATTTCAAAATTGGATAAAAAAATGTGAACATGTACCTGAGGTGTACGAGTAGCCGATATTAAATCTAACAATGCTTGGGTGTCATTATCATCGTCACCCTGTATAGATGCTCCAGCTGAGGATCCTTCACCCTCTGACCATGCACCTGATGACGCACCACCACTGCCTCCTCCAACACCATTCAGCTCTTTACGAGGTGACAGAGATGGTGTACTTGCACCAGAATTTATTTCTGAAAATTTTAAACATTAAAATCAACAAATTGAAATGTGGACAGTTAAATTGTAAATTTTAAATAAAATATATTTTGTAAGCCAGCTGATGTTACATTAACAGCTCGAAGTGATTAGTAAACTGTCAAGTACAAATTTTCTTAAATAGAAAAAATATATTACAACAATGGCTGTGTTCCATGGAAAAAAATGGCGTTTGCTAAGCAGTAAGCTCTGTCAATGCTAAATTCAATTTTCCTATATGACACGTTATCCTCTAAAATACACTACTGATATCAAAATAAATAAGCAAAATGGAGGATTATGTCAGCTCTATTGAAGTTAGTAAATGTGTCCGGGCCGACAATTGTAACTTTCATTTTAGCTGCTAAATATAGCAGGGGGCCAGATTGAAGGTGTGAAGTATCCATAGATATTGGATACTTCCAAAGTACTTGAATTACGGGTGCCAGAGAATGGGAAGTATATTAATACTTTTATACTATACATTTATTAGAGATCCACGACCCAGGGACACAAAAACCTTTTTGTTTCTTAGGCGGAATTCAAACCAACTACCTCCAGCTTGAGTGCCTACATGCTAACCATTAAGCTACAGACTATATATCAAATCATTCAAAAATAAAGGTTTAAATGTTACTCACCTATACCATTATTCTTATTATTGTGTTTACGCTCCAACTTTTGTTTAAGTTTTGAGTATTGACGCTGTGTTCTCTCATCTTTTTGATACACAGGTGGTGGAGGCGAATGTTGCATGTGAGGAGGAACATGGTGGAAATGAGTTGGGTAACTAGCACTATAATAATGTTGTGGACCCGCTGCGCCATTTGTTGGCCCCTGAAAACACAAATTTATAATGAAATGAAACTTTATCTTTAAAATTACCTATACAAAGAATATGATATAATATTAACCTTTGAATTCTCTTTTTCCGGCTCAGTCATAGCTTTCTATGCACATTTATAAGCAAACTAAAAAATCGTGTAATATTTTTCAAGAGCGCCGAATGCTTACGTCAAAAGGCCACGTATTACCAACGCGACTGATAACGTTGGCAAAACCAATACCGTGATATTATCCGACTACATTCCGATATATCGAATAAACAAATAACACTATACAACAAGCATAAAGTCAATACAGCTGCATTATTATTTATTTGGAGTCTGTTTTGTACGTGTTTCGTACACAATTCGTACACTACACAGTTAAACACTTCACTTAATATTAAATACCTACTTAGCAATTTTTAAAACGAGAGCGATTATGTATTTTTTTTTAAGAAACACACCCTCCCTAATTTGATTAATAAAATACGAGTTTTTAGTTATTTTCGAGTCAAAATTTGTATTTAAGACGAACAAAAATAAATCGAAATTCGTAATTTTTATCAACAAACAACATTGATGATTGAAGACTCTTTGAAGTTTGACATTTGACAATTGACAATGACAGAAACACAACAGACAACTACGTACATACTTCTTCTTCCTCTTACTTCGTTCTATAATTTAACATTTTGCCAATACGAAATGCGTTGTTTTTTCATGTTTTGGGAACCTAGCAGGATTATTTGACTGCAGCGTAAACGTATATTTTGACAGATTTTCATACAATTCTCATTCAATAACGTTACGTTTACGCCGTTGTCAAAATATGATCCTGCTAGGATCACTGTTACATGATACAGCGGTGAATGAACTTTATTTTCTCTTAAACCATTTTTTATATTGGCGTGCTAAGTAACCATAGATAGAGTAATCGATGATCTCGAATCCACAGGAATTTCATGCTCTTAATATCTTATTTTTTGAACGAATCATGTATTTACTTTACAAAATCATATTTAGGAGATATTTTAGGACTCATACGCACTGCAGTTAAGCACGGTTACGAGTTTTTATAGGTCTCAAACGCACTGTCTGTAAGTTTTCTCAAAATGGCCTCACACCTAACGTATTACCTAATGGACGCTTTTACCCTCAAGAGACAGTTAATGTAAGTAAGTAGTGCTCCTTATCTTTAGTCTCCATGCTACCAATATTACACATTATGAATCTGATCTAAGAAATAACACAAACCTAAGGAACTATTATTACGAATCTATTGACACCTCATTCATTAAAATCTGACCAGTAGTTTAGGCGCTACGGTGGAACAAATATACATAATGATATACACACATAGACTGCCAAAATCACTATCCTTCCTTTACCCTACTACGCCGAGTAGTCGGGTAAAAACAGCAACGCCACACTTTCACATCCCGCCAAGTATGTTCATTGAACATATTATATTAAGTATGTGAGTTTCAATAACAATAAAACAAAAGTCTTACATAGTGATGTGGTGGTTGGTGATGTGGCGGCGGTTGGTGATGGGGCGCGTGGTGCGGGTGGGGCTGCGCGTGGTGAGGATGGGGTTGAGGGTGCGGCACCAGGTAGTGCCGCATGCCCTCGTCCATCACCGGCTGCAAGAGCGGCTGCATCATCGTCGCAGAAGTCACCACTGGCATTCCACCTGAAGTGATTAGGTATTTTTTAACATTACTGAAATGTAGCCAAATCTAAGTCCTTGACAAAGAGGATATAAAAGTATACAGTTTAATGACCAATGATCAAAGAGAACTTACATTTAGAGAAACTGAGCTTGGAGAAGACACGATAGTGACCATGTTCCTTATCAGTAACTAATTCAGGTATATTCTTACAGAATTTTAAATAAAACAAAGCAAATTGGAGCCTAAACTTTGCGGTTAGAATAAAATGATCGCAACATTCTTGTGGGATGATCCGCTCAAAACCGCGGCGGAAACGTGCCGCATAGTTTTAGAAAGGCAACGCAATCCAACCGCAAGGCTCACCGATCGTTATGACATCAAAGTACAACCTTGGAGCTCATCTTTAAATGCATCTCATAAAATAATTCGCTTCAATCAAATTTAAATTTTGCAATATTTTCATATGTATAATCCAGTTCTTATGGTTTACTTTTATTTATTGGAGTTAGATTTCTGAGGTCAATTAATGAGGACAAATCCCACAAAAAACATTTTCATGTAGAGTTAGGACATGTCGAATCAGAAGCTTGGCTTGAGTCAGATCAATGCAATAAAACATATTTTTCGCAGTGCGACTTACAAGTAATTTGGTCTCGTCTTGGCATATTTTTATATTAAAACCAGATTAAAACTGTTTTTTTTTTGTGCGATTTAACTTCTTTTATATAATATTACAACCAGTGATCCTCTTTTTAATATTATATATTACAACAATATCAAAAGGCAAAAACCTAATCCAAAATGTCAGTAGGTAGGTACTTAAGGTACGGCCGCACTAGGCGGAACTGCACTTCGGCGGAACTGAGCGACACGTCGCGTCAAAATATTCTTTATATGAAATTATATGAGATAACACGCACTAAGCGGTAACGGAACTACACTGCAGCGAACTGCGCGCCAAAGTCATATCTCATGTATTTGCATATAAAGAATATTTTGACGCGGCGTGTCGCTCAGTTCCGCTGAAGTGCAGTTCCGCCTAGTGCGTTCGGACCTTAAGTAATAAAATTATATCTTAGCGAGCGAGCAAAAAAAATGAGGATTTTGTGGTTTAAAATCAGTTTAAATTTTAACCTCTATAAGAGTGTAGGTATTCATTATAAGAAAACATTTCGATTAAAAGGTTCGGATCAACCGCGTGAGTGGACCACGCGTTTGAACCGAACAAGCGAGAAAATGATTGTTTTTATACTAGCCATAGATATATTATTATATTCTGGGTAAATATTCCGTATCGCGCCACCAGCGATTTTGAGGCCGATTTTTTTTTTACAGTCGCGTTATAATAAGCCCTCAATAACAACTGGCTTCAATTATGAGTCGACGGAGCCCCTACTTCTGGGTGGTTTACAAAAAAATAACCACGATGGCTAAGGCGGTAGCTTCGCTGCGCTACGCCGCGCCCGCGCCCCCGCCTTAGCCATCTAACCTAACCCAATGAAGTCGTATTGGGCCAACTCGGAGTATTTTTTTTTTTTAATTTTAAATATTTTTTTTTGCAAAAAAGGTCATGCGCCATCATAACAATATTAGTTCTGATGTTTACAGATTATAACGCGACTGTAAAAAAAAAACAGCCTCAAAATCGCTGGTGGCGCGATACGGAATATTTACCATATTCTGATACTAGCTGTTTCAATTTGAGAAAATTTTATCTAAAAGTGTGTGCACTTGAAAAAAACTAGAAAACAATATTGCAGTGAATGCTTTATCTTAAATATTTCCAAGCGGAACTTCCAACTTGTCACATGATTTGTGTTATTGTTATTGTTTCTCTGTCTGCAAAAGCGGGACATAATTACTTATGTCCCGCTTTTGCAGGCACTTTACACTTTACAGACACTTTACGTTTACACACTCGCCTCGCGACTCACTTCGGGCCTCGCCTCGCCACTCGCGTGAGAGTGTAAATCTACTATTAGGATGGATGTATGGGTGGATGGATGTTGGTTACTCTCACGTAAAAACTACTACTGACACGACTGACGAGAGATCTCAGATCAGGCGCAGGTCCGACTTTTTACATGCCCATCCGACGCATGGATCATCTTTCTTGTCAGACAATCAGGTGATCAGCCTGCATTGTCCTAAACAAACTTGGAAACAGCATATTTTGTTGTTCCAATGCGGGAATCGAACCTACGACATCCGAGTCGAGAGCCAATGCTCTATCCATTAGACCATGGAGGCTGTTAGTAGCATAATAAGATGGTTCTTACCGTAGTCAGCGTGCACGGTGCACATGTGCGCGTGCTGCGGATGGTGCGGGTGCGGGCACATCTCGGGCGGCACGTAGTACTCCGGGGGGAAGTACTCGCCGTAGTAGCCCTCCGGCGCCGCGCCCCCGCCGCCCTCCGCCACTCCCACGCCCACCATGTTTAGCAGCTCATCGCAAGGCCGCGACGCATCCGTGGTGCGAGCGCCTTCCCCTTAGCACCTGGAACATAGGAAAGGGATCGTTAGTTTCACTGTGATCTACTTCTAGGTAGGAGCATAGCTACCTACTGATACGACTCGCAAATATATTATGGGTATTGGGTAGGTGGTGGTACCCTGCCGTCGCCCGGGGATTCTTAGCACCCCCCGCCGCGCCGTTACCGTTGCCGGTACCGTGGCCAGGAATAGCGCAGCAACCGGGAACTGGGGGCCGTAAATCTGGGTTGTGCTGCATAGGGGGGATTTGCCGTAGTCACCACGCTTGGCGAACGGGTTGGTGACCGCAGACTGGAATGCTTTTCACTAATAGCGCTGCTGCCCACTATCAGTTGTGGCATTTAGAGCATTCCAGAATATAGACATGGTTATACCGCAATGAAACGGTTACCGGAGCCCAAGCGGGCGAGGAAGATGTTTGTCCTCTTATCCGGCTGATATCCTTTAGTCGCCTTCTACGACACCCACAGGAAGGAGATGGGGTGGTCCTATTTTTTTTTTTTTTTTTTTTAGCCCGAGACCACACAGGCTGGCAGCGGATGGATGAGGGCTGCCCAAGATCGGGATGGTTGGCGCTCATTGGGGGAGGCCTACGTTCCCCCCCGATGGTTGCACGCCTTGTCGTGGCGGTGGGGCTTAGTAACCGTGGACTGGACACCCACGGTGAAGCGAAGAGGCAACCAGGGCCGGCTTGTTTGCCGACGGCTGGCCCGAGGAGGGCGCTCCCAGCGGGCTGGAGGAGTCCGCTGCGGACGCGCTTGGAGGTGGGACCGCAGAAGAAGAGGAGTGCCGGTATTACGGTGCGCCGTACTCCCTATCTTCTGCGGCCGTGGAGGGATCGCAGGGGGAGAGGCGTGGTGGTGATGTGCCACTCTCCCTACCTCCCTGCGAGCTGGCGGGGCCGTACCGTATGTTAACGGCATTGGTGGGGCCGCAGAGGAAGAGGCAAGTTGGTATTACGGTGCGCCGCTTGCCCTATCCTCTGCGGCCGATGTGTGGTCGGTGGCAGAACCATAGCTCAGATCTGCCACCGGGTACCGGTTGTGGAGGCTGGTATCCGTGGCCTCCTAGTAGCAGACTCGGGGGGAGTCTGCTACAGTACTGGTGGAGGCAGAGGAGGGAGGCGCACCTTACCATCTGGTGCGCCTGGGGCTTTCGGGCCTTGAATGGAGCCGCTTGTGAGCGGCTGCCGCCGGCGGGGTCGCGGATGTGTTTATCGTTCCCGTGGCCCCGTCACAGGACGGCGAGGAGGAAGGTGGGGGGTGGTTTTTAGTAGGTATACCGTGGGTCTCATTAGCCTATACGGGAGTCCCACATCACCACTCGGGTGCCCCCTGCGCCTGGGTGGTATGCGTAATGCATTTTCCCCTCCGGAAACAAAAAAAAAAAAAAAAAAGGCCTACGTTCAGCAGTGGACGGTGATAGGCTGATGATGATGATTGGGTAGGTTGGTAAGCTATATTTTTATATAGGCATTAGGTACCTTATATTAGTAAATAATATACTAGAACTTCTAAAGACCTAAGGTAAAATCTACTGTAGATGTACCTTCAATATTAAACTTAATGGATGATTAAAAATCATGTACCGGATCCAAAGGGGTAACAAAAAATTTAACCCTATTTGTGCACTACAAGTTTCTCCTACGCATGTATTTTCCGTTTCGGTTGGTTGTTATTTGACCGCTGACAAGTTGCTAACAACCGTTATGGTCTGATATATGCGATCCATTCGATCTGAGAAAATGCGTAATGTAATACGAACATGCTCCAGTGGCTAAGTGGAGTTTCCCCTACCGTAACACTACACCTTGGGTGGTGCAGAACCTGACATCTCTCTCCGCACGTGTAAGTGATATTCTCACTTGTGAACTTTCTTTAATTTTATCTTGCTCTGTTATTAAATCTAATATTAGGTATATTTAGGTAAGTAGGTATGTAGTTTAGGTTGAAAAGCAGACAGTAAAATACCTTAAATACTTTAAAACTCAAAGTTAAGTTTGCGATGTTACTCTAAAGGGGCCCATTGACGGTCCGGTTTTCCTTCAGTTCGGCCTGAACGGATGCAAAATCGTATCGTCTGTGAGCAATTTCGAGATCGTATCAGTCAGCCGTATGGACTGAAACGATTCGTTCGTGTTTCCAGCTCTGTTTTTGCGAAACTACTAAACTCGCGTCAATTTCTACTAAAAACTACTAAAAGAATACTGAAATCTGTCCCGATCCGCTGTCGTGCGGGCGTGTATCGTGTACAAGCGTAGTGAGTTTTCGCAGTATTCATAAATAAGAAATTTAAAAAAATGACGTTAATTATTGTGTCGGATGTTATTTTTTTCCGTGTAGGTATGTGCTCGAATCCGTTCAGGACGAACTGACGTCAGTTCGAACTGAAACGATCGGCCTCTCGTCTGTGGGAGGCGGGGGCCTTAATGTAGTAGGTAATGTAGTACGTGGTAGAGCCATGCTTCGGCACGAATGGGCCGGCTCGACCGGAGAAATACCACGGGCTCACAGAAAACCGGCGTGAAACAGCGTTTGCGCTGTGTTTCGCCGAGTGATTGAGTTTACCGGAGGCCCAATCCCCTACCCTATTCCCTTCCCTACCCTCCCCTATTCCCTCTTAAAAGGCCGGCAACACACTTGCAGCTCTTCTGATGCTGCGAGTGTCCATGGGCGACGGAAGTTGCTTTCCATCAGGTGACCCGTTTGCTCGCTTGCCCCCTTATTTCATAAAAAAAAAAAATGTAGTGCCAAGTCGATGAACCCTAAACTCGTCTATAATTCAGCGAATTTCCAGTCGGAATACTTTCACCTAACGATTGCCAATCAAGATCAGTAAGAGCTCTTCGAAGAAGTCAACAACTTGCGATTGAGGACAATGTAGATAACATGTTTGATGTTATTTAACTTAGCGTCTCGTCGGTAGATTACTTCGAGTTGATTTTATGATTTATCGATTGATAGCTGATAATAACTTATGAAACTACTGTTGTGGCGTTATCATTTAGCGATTACCACCGCCCAATACATTCGCAACACCAAAAAAGTCACAAGCGCGTTTCGTTTACAAAAATTGACTAGGTATTTAGAATATAATACTTTGAATCGAATCAAGTATTTAACAGTGCCATAAACAATAAGAAATATAGAGTTACTTTTTGGTGCGTCCAAAATGTTATTTTTTTTACATAAGTAATTATAATTTCTGTGTACTGTATATGTAGGAGACGATAACCCCATATCATGATACAGGTTATTCTAATCCTATTTAAATATAATGATGTTCTATGTTTAGACATCATCAGCGTTTGGTGTGCGGCGAGCTCTGTCCGAGGTCTAATTATAACTGGGCCGGTTTGTGGAGGAGTGAAGGCCGTTCGTTTACCCACGACGTCTCAATACTTTACTTTCATCAATATATTATAACTCGATAAGTAATTGCTATAAGTTCTTGCAATACTACATGGGTATAAGCTGGCGTATGAGTAATTACCCCGGTTAGCGTAACAAAAATTTAAATAACGTATGTATATAGAGACTAGAGACGAAGTGATATAAAATAAATAATCGAAGCTTAACGTTATGTGCCTACCGCATTGTTTATTATTTATATTTTAATTGTTATGTTATATAGATAATACGGGTTTTCCTTGAGCAGGTTTTTTTACATTATTGTATTGCAACGTGATAGAAGCCACGACTTCGGGCTAAACCATAACTTCGTGCCAGAATTCATTAAGCATATTGCACATAAGTAGATAAATCTAGCGCCATATTTGGCCATACTTCTGAATTATTGCTGTTCGTTTGAATCCCTGTCAATAATACACTACAATAATTCGTTCGCGGAAACCAATCTTCAAAATGGTTATGATCATGTATTTTATTGGCATTGCCGCGAATGGCGATATTGGCGCTGCTGACGTGCGTACGGCTGACGTCCTTAACACAAATCAAATACAGCTACGTCTTATGAAATATAAATCTAAAGGATAATGTTCCACTCAATTTAGTTTTTAATGTGTAAATTCTTGGAATTACACTGTAGAATCACACCTCTTTGTTTTCATTTTCTCTCAACCTCCCTCGTAGCTCGTAAGTCGTAGCCAGCTACGAGAAAAGCAAATTAATTGTTTACAAAAAAAATCGCAATGTTTTAACCTCTTCTACCTTACCTTCCCATTAATAAAGTTTTTGATTATTTTATGATGATTTAATAAAAGTTATTTACTATCACTTAAGACAACTGGCGTACCTATCTACGTTAGGTAGGTACCTATTGTAATTTCTAGGTGAATGGCCTTTTTATATTTTATATAATTTATTTTATAGTGTATTGTGTTTTTTATATTATTATATTCATTTTATTAGTGCAAATACCCTTTAGATTGAATGAATTATGTGAAAAGCAAGTACCTAACAACGCAATGAATAATGTCACGTACTAGTTACCACGAGTAATATTTTGCTTATATTGTGCCAACTGCTATATCAGATCCATGTGTAGGGTTGAAAGATTTTTTCAGCATTTATGGCACAAATACAAAATATATAAGTCAAAAATACGGATTAAAAAAAACACAAAATAATTAGTGATTAATATTTTTAAGGATCGAGCGAGTTTTAGCATAATATTGATTAGTTTTAGCGCGTCCGAGCTCATATTTATAAGTATGAGACATTGCGAGCATTGTGTGTGTGAGAACTGAGTACTTTTAAAACCTAGATCGCTCGATTAACGGAACACTACTCGTCCCGGCAGGACGTTTTAAATAATACCTAAATACAAGACGTCCCGGAAATACGGGACGTCTGGCATCCTTATCCATGTGTGAAACACAAAAATCTCAAACGCGAAAATACAAGAGGGGGTATTTCCAAATGTTAAGTCTCAAGAGCTACAAAAGGAAGTCATTTGGAGGTTCCGAGAATTAATTTACATATAGCACACAACAAATAGGTCTCGCCGACCGGTCCGACCGCCGCGCCCGCGCCACTGCGCCCGTGCTGGCCTCCGACGCCCGCGCGCCTGGTAGCGAAAACATTTGATTTAATGATTAGAAATTTTACGAAGAAAATTTTAATAACCTAACCAAGAGTTGCCAAGAGCATGTCAGGACCCAGACATGTTGTCTGAATAGTGTTCCGTTATTATCATCACGTAATAGGTTTTTTTTCTTTTTTAAAATTACTTCAAAACTTGTCCTATTTCGCTCAAAATAAGTTTCCATAACAGCATGACCTATAAGCACGGAGACTAAGTTTCTATCCCTTAAAGTTTAGAAATACCAGGGAGGGGACAATGTGAGGATGGGCCCAGATATGTGAAATGAAACACTTGACGACTCGTTAACGACTGGCTTTATTAAATGAAATGTACTTATTTATATGACAATAACTTACATACTACATTACATACTACACCTTCCCCGATGGAAAAAAAATAATTGATTGTACACAATTATTTTACCATTTACTTCCAAGACACTTAAGCAAAATTTAAACATAAAATTAATTTCTAGGTATAATGTTTTATAGTAACTAACACAATACAATGATAATAAAGATTTAAGACTTATATAACTTAGTCCTATTCTTATGAACTAGATCTATTTTTCCATTTTTTAATATTTTAACATTTGGCTCAATGTCTTCGATGACCTCATATGGTCCGTTATAAACACACTGCAATTTATTACCTGTCTCATTTTTAATTAGTATTAAGTCATTTTTCTTATAAGTTATAGGGTTACAATTTTTGTCATATTTTTCTTTTCTAATAATTTTACTTTTTAATAAATTTTTGTGTGCTTCTTTTTGTGAAGTTTGTAGCCTAAACTTTAATTCTGAAATGTAATCATCATTGTAAAGAGGATCGACAGAGTTTTGGGTGAAATTAGATGGTATTTTACATTTCTTACCAAAAACTAACTCAAACGGTGTAAAATTTGTAGAGGTATGAACGGAGGTATTGTAGGAAAAGCACCAAAATGGCAACCAAGGGCTCCATAACCGTGAATGATTTTTAGTTTGTATCCTTAAATAATTTCCTAAGCTTTTATGAGTATTTTCTAACGATCCTATACTTTGATGATGATAAGCAGTAGAATTTAATTGTTTTATCTGTAACAACTTACAAGTTTCTTGAAAAATTGATGACAAAAACTCACTACCCCTATCAGTAGCAATTATATCTGGTATCCCATACCGTAATATAAAGTTATTTACGAAATTCCTTGCTATCTCCTCTGAACTTTTAGTAGTCATAGGATACGCCTCTACGTATTTACTTAATTCGCATTGGATAGTTAAAATATATGAATAATTATAATCGTCCCTCTCTAAGGGTCCTACAACGTCAAGAAAAACTTTTTCCATAGCGGAATTAGCCGTAGTTGTAATTACCATTGGTTCCTTTACATAGTGTGTACTATGCTTTTGCTTTTGACATTTTTCACACTTACTAATAAATTTCTTAACAGCATTCTCTAGACCAGGCCAAAAGTAATATTTTTTGATATTTTTATACATTCGTCTTATTCCAGCGTGGCCACTAGTTGGAAGAAGATGAAAATCATTCAATATTACCTTTTGGTCATCTTTATCTTGAATTATTTCTACGTCATTTAAAATACATAATCGCGGACCGGTCCAATCTTTTTGTATCTTTATTTCGTTAGCTAACTTTTTTATAAACTCGTCGTATATTTTACTTTTACATCGTATAAAAATTAATTCATCCACGAATATTCTTTCACAAAAATTTCTCAGTTCCCTCACAAAAGCGGCTGGCGTCAGTTGTGATCGGGCAACTGGATTTATATATAAAGACATTCTTTTCGACGAGTAACAAAATACATTATTTTCAATATCTATCTCTTTTAACTTACGTAAGTCTCTTAATTTATAATAGTCAATAAATTTAAGTTCAACAGATATTCCCGGTCTACTATGAATTTCTACAACTCTTGGTTGCGCAGGCCAATCGTCAGTAGGAACCATAGCACACGGAGAACTCTGAGACTGTAGAGCTTTCCTATGCTGTGCTCGTGTCATAACCGAGATGATGCTCTCATGCATCGCTTTTAAGTCTTCCGACGTGATAGGTAATCGTGACATCGCATCAGCTGCAACATTTTCGGAACCTTTAACGTATTCTATCGTAAAATTATAATCTTCGAGTAACAGCCTAAATTTTAGAAGTCGACTCGATGGATCTCTCATCCCAAATAAATATATTAATGGCTTATGATCCGTTTGTATTACAAACGACCTACCGTACAAATAAGGACGAAAATGTTTAACAGCCCACACAATTGCCAAAAGTTCTTTCTCTATTGTGGGATAGTTAAGTTCAGATTTATTTAAATTTCTACTCGCAAATGCAATTGGCTTACTATTCGAATTACACAAAACAGCACCCAATGAATGTTGTGAGGCGTCAGTCTGTAACATAAATTTATGATCTAGTGCAAAATTTGGATATTCAAGTATGGGAGGTGATGAAATTAAAGATTTTAAAGTTAAGAAAGCTGACTGACATTTTTCATCCCAATTAAATTTAACATTTTTCTTAGTCAACTGCGTAAGAGGGTATGCAATCATTGCAAAGTTTTTTATAAACTTCCGGTAATAATTTGCAAACGCTACAAATCTTATTAACTCTTTTAAATTATTTGGAGTTGGCCAATTACTTAAAACTTTAATTTTTTCTGGGTCGGGCAAAATACCTTCACGGGATATAGTATGGCCTAAATATAAAATCTCTTTTCTTAAAAAGTTACATTTATGAGGGTTTAGTTTTAAATTTACTTTACGTAACCTAGTGAACACATCTATGAGATTTTTTGTATGACTCTCTAATGAATTACCAAATACGACCAAATCATCTAAATAGATTAAACATTTTTCGTACGTCAAACCTGACATTGCAATAGTCATCATTTTTGAAAAAGCTGCGGGACTAGTTTTTAGTCCCATGGGCATTCTTGTCATTTGATACTGTCCTGAAAGAGAAGCAGCATTGCCTTTGACTGAATCTATAACTCCAAATTGTCCAGTATTAAAAGCAGTGTATTTTCGGCTACTAGGCTCAAGGTCACATTGATAGTAACTATTTGAAAGATCTAGTGTAGAAAAATATACAGAACCTGAAAGAGAGTCTAAAATTTCTGTTATATTTGGAAGAGGAAATTTATCATCCTGTATATTATTATTTAACTTTCTGTAATCGATGACTAATCGCCATTTTTTACTTCCTGAATTATCCAATTTTTTAGGAATTAATATTAAAGGTGATGACCAATCTGACTGACACGGTTCTATTATACCATCGCGTAACATGTCACTAATCTGTTTGTTCAGCTCTGATTTTTGTGAGTATGGTATCCTATATGGTTTACTGAAAATTGGCTGAGCATTATTTTTTAAATAAATACGATGTTTGTAAATGTTTGTAGTCGTCAATTTGTCACCTGGTAGTAGAAATATATCCGAAAATTTGGCACAAATGTTTTCAATAATCGTTTGCTCTTCTATGTTTAAATGGTTTAAATGAAGTAAATTTAGTAATTTTTTAACACGATCGGATTTAAAATTTTTACATCGACTGAAATCACATAATTCGTAATCACTAATTTTGTCTATTTTTGGATCAATTTTCTCAAGGCGTATCTCCTTCTCGCTAGTATTTAAAATTAAAATAGGTATCATACCATTTAAAGGTCTAACAATAATACTCGCTATAAATACTTCGTTTTGTAATTCTGACGAAAAAACAAGACATTCTTCTGTATATGTAGTTGGTATATAATGTATAGATTCCGATCTAGGCGGTAAAATATAATAACTACTACTACTTTCAATCTGAGAACTAAGCGGCATTACGATATTATTGTTATTCAATTTATTGTTCAAAGTTAAAGTCGAACATTTAAGGTTCAAAATTGCATCAAACTTTGTAAGAAAATCTTGTCCTATAATAGCATTTGCTTTGCACGGCAAAGTATGAAAAACATAAAACTTATGTTGCAACACAGATTCCTGAGAATCATGCATGTTACTAAGCGTCAAATGAACATATCCGATAGCTTGAATCGCACCGCCTATTCCTTGTATAGTTATGCACTCGTTGTGAGTTGGTATATTTAATTTTTTAACATAATCATATTTTATGGCACAGATCGATGCTCCGGTATCTAATAAAAATGACAAAATATTATATTTACTTTGAAAATGACTATTTTCATTGACATGATACAAATGTACACAACACGTGCTATTAGAGGCGTAAATAAATTCATTATTCACGAAAAAACTGCCGGGGGATCGTGGGCGAATCGCTACCATCATCATTGCTATCAACTATCTGAACGGCCTCCTCGTTCATGACACGGATGTTTCCTCCTCTACGGATCCCGCGACCCCTAAAATTATTATAATAACTATTGTACTTACCTTTATGCGATGCTGTCTGACCTCGACCAAAAACACGACCATGACGTGGCGCATGGCCGGCCACAGCAGCGGGGCTGTTGGTGCTATGAAAATATTTGGGAGGTCCTCTCCACGATCGATTGTACCGATTATGAAATTTACCCCTGTTGTAAAAATTATTAGTACCACGTTTTCTATTATAAAAATTAAGTGATAAGTCATCAGCTGATGATGATGATGACTGAAACGGCATATCGGTCTCCTCGTCTACCGCGGCTTGTATGGCATCCTTCAAGGAATCAAAATTTCGTGCGGCTATTATTGTGCTGAGTCGTCTATTGCGTAAACCGTCAGCAAAACGTTTTATAGCTTGTTTTTCATTTAAGGGCTGTAAAATTTTAAGATTTTCAGTTTTGCCACCTGCTTGCGAAATGGTAAGGTCTATAAATATTTCCGTTAACTCCTTACCAAAGTCATTAATAGTTTTAAAATCTTGTCTCACTGATTGCAATTTATTTTGCAAAGCTACGGAACTCTTTTTAGGCAAAAGAATGGCAGACATATCCTGTAATAATTCTTTTATAGTTGCATAGCTAGATTTTAACTTTAACTTGGAAGCTTGCGAAAGTCTACTTTTCAAAACAAAGTTTATTAAATTTAATTTACAACTATCTTTAGTCAGAATAGATGCATAGTAATCTATTCCGTCAATTAACTATCTTATCGAAGACTCATCGGTCTCGACGGGCAATAAACTTAATGCAGTTTTTAAATCGAAATCCATCTTGGAAAATTTATTTTCGATAGACGTTGCGCCAAACTTAGTACAAAAGTCCTTAATTTCTAAATATAATTGCCTTAGAACAATAATTATCAATTAACGTATTCTAACATTATTTATTTAATTCAACCTTAATTTTATTTTATTTTCTAATATTAGGTACCTAACATATTAAATTTATAACATTATTAGATTACGTAGCGCTACATCCAAAAATCTTGAAATGAAATTTCTCAAACCATCAAATACATAATTAAAGTAATTATAAAATAAAAGAAATAATTGAACTAAGGTTCAATACATACATATTTTTCTGGGAGCTAATTTTCCACACACATTAATTATTGTCCACAACCATTTCTTAATTTTCATTCCTGGCTCCTGGGTTTGATTCTCTCTGCGCAGTCGGCACACCTGGCTCCTTCCAGACTCCTCGGAGTGTTGTCCCGGCGAGCAAAAGATCTTCTCAATGTTTGGCCAATAATTCGATTGTCAATCCAGTTGAGATGACAATTATGATACCACTTGAAGACGAAGTAAATTGCTAATAATACCAGCAGGGCCAGAATAATCATCATTATGATACTGATGCTCGACAAATGGTATTGTAGTTGTTCTGTAGTGGCACTAAGAGCTGATCCGATCCCATTTTGATTAATTATTACTTCTTCTTTCTTTGGATAATTTGAATTGCACATGGTAACTTAAGTCTTAGATATTATTTTATTTATTTGCACACTGTTTAGTACAACTGCACTGGATAGTCACGGAGACAGTCACGGCATTATTTTATTCACAGTTTATTGAAATGCAATTCACACGCGCGCCCGCAACTTGACGCCTGAACCTGAGACCCCATGGCAGGGTCGCCATGTGAGGATGGGCCCAGATATGTGAAATGAAACACTTGACGACTCGTTAACGACTGGCTTTATTAAATGAAATGTACTTATTTATATGACAATAACTTACATACTACATTACATACTACAACAACTTATTACCGATAAAAAAAATCATACCTCACTTCACATGTAGGTATGGAAATTGGAGAGCCACCACGTTTTGTTACACGTTAATGTTGTAAAGAACAATTTTCCTATCTTTTTACAAAAAGATGGACCCGCGCGAGTTTCTTACACCGCGCCGGTTCTTCTCACCAAGCTACTTTCCGAAAAGGTAGGGAGGCTAGGTACTTCGTCGTTTCGTCATTATTAGGTAACCTATCAAAAGTGTAAATAGAGACTAGTACATTTTTCCCTACAGACATTCAAATCAATGGCCGACTCGGGTTTTATTACTTAAGCTGGCATGAAAAGGTAGCGGGAAAATGGACGAAATACTACTTGTGAAATGAAAACTTCTCTAATTAATTTTGATCCCCTATTATAGCTACAGTGTAAAAACTACAAATATAACGTGGTTGAATAAAAGTTTTAAACTACACATAATATACATACATACATACATATAATCACGCCTCTTTCCCGTAGGGGTAGGCTGAGATCGCTTCTTTCCACTAGCTACGATCCTTACATACTTGTTTCACTTCGTCCACTTTCATTCTTACCATCCATTCCTCCTCTTACATTCAACGTAGCGAAGCGGCTCTCCATGGGCCTTATAATATAGGTAGGTATGTATTTTTAATAATACTTACTTAGTTTTAAATATTTAGCAAAAGGAATTAGGTTTTTTGGTAGTTTAAACTTGGCCCACTCAGCTCTGTTTATTTCTTTTTTTTTTCAAAATTCGCCGCATGTTGTGTCAGATCAGTCGTGTGGGATGGTCTCCATTGTGGTCGCCAGACCGTAACTTATTTAGCGAACGTATCTTGTACCGGTTGTAGCCAATTAACATTTACCTAATCTCAAGTTTAGTAATCGAACAGTTTTGTAATACCTACAACATTCCACTACATACATAGACCTTTTGTGAATGGTGAAACTGATTCCTTACTTTCGGATGTTGGTGAAAATAATTGACATAAAACTTTATCATATTTTGTTTATTCACAGACATGTAGACATATATTGTCCAATGTCTAATATAAAATTTACGTATGTCTACATTTTTCTATTCGTCTGTTCTTCGCCCACGCATGAATTTTCTTATGTTGGTAGTATAAATAGCTGTTTATCTTCCTTAGATCCATAAGGCACGTTAAGAGCGCGTTTACAAAATGTTTTGTGCAATAAATCCAGATAGTGACCAAATAAAATAAGCCGAATAATAATAACAAACAAAGTACAATGCGTTTCAAATAAGAATAGGAATGTCAATGACCTTTTTCTGTCAAATATCACTTGAAAAGTGCGATTTCTAGAAGAACTTATTTGCATAACAATTAACAATTCACTTAAGGCTGCGCTAGTCGGTTTTTTCTCCATACAAACGCTGTTGGTGATTTACTCCAAAGTCAAACATTGTAGACCCAAATTCTAGCGTAATATCGATTTTTATGACACTTATCTAGGTCGGTATTTGCTTATATTTCTGAAATTCAAATTAGTCTAGAAGATAATAGCCTCCAAACATCGCATTTTTAGCGCAACTTTGAACGTAAATAAAAATTAAACGAAGAATGACAATAAAAAAACAAGCACGTACCGACACAGTTCAATTATTCAGCAATTGAGATAATTTTACTTCAGACAAAAATATTATATAGTTTTTTCATAAAACACCAACAGCTGAGTGTCGATTTGCGTAATTTGAAGACGCCTTTTATAAAATACTTTACACAGCTGCATAAATGTGTGCAGTATAGCTTCTCTTATAAGTATAGATTACTATTTTATGGGTATATTCATTTTTCTCCAATATGAGGTGAAATAACAAGCATTTTCCCCGCGCGCAGCACTGAGTTCGAGCCGTTGACTAGCGCACTCTTAATCAACTTATTTTAGATAAAGAAGTACTTACTCCATTTGTGACGATTGTTGTTAGTTTTGTAGAATTCAGTTTCATTGGTCGTAAAATGGACCGAAGAACAGCCAATTTATGTAAAATTTTTCTTTAAACAATATTGCTGTGTGACGCAGGTGACAGGTCTACCGTGTACCTACACTTGCAGAAACACAATCTGCTGAGTAACCGTATCTTTTTTCTTCTATAATTACGTATTTGATGACGGTTTTTACGTGGGCGTCGATTAATAGAGTTGAGACTGCGGCCCACGGACACCTGGCTTGGGCTCGGGGGCGTCTCACCCCTCGCAATTCCCTCATTATGCCTTGTTATATTCCAAAATAGCATTTAAAATTGCTGAAATCCGACCTTAAAATATCATAAAGCATTAAAACAATAAAATACATTAAACGTGGGAGCAGAGCTCTATAACAAAATATTTTTGATGGCGTAAATAAAAGATCTGCACGTGTTTTTAGATTTTATGTAATTTTAAGTTCATTGTACTCTATGATGTAATTCCACTAGGTTTTTTGGCACAACGCGAACATACTTTTGTTTCGTAGTTTATTGTAGTTAGATAGATCTATATATTCTGGGATAATATTGTAATTTATGTGCCGATTCCATCGAATTAGAAATGTGTTTCTGATTCGTTGGCTGATTCTGATAGTTTTTATTATTCGTGTGCTCAATTTCAATATACCTACCTATATCGAATGCACTTCTCTCTCGACATTTATTTCGTTTAACGTCACATACTCTTCTATATTCGAGTGTGACGGGGCGCCATTCAGGCGTGAAACTACAGTACACTAGCCGGAAACATCGTACACTTGAACTATGGCCTATTCCTGGATCGGGGCCAGCGCGAGCCGGCGCGACTGCTCCTCTCGGACCATAAACATAAAAACATCGACCACATCAGGCTAGACAATATAATAGATGGCCTGCACTTAGCGGAGCTACAATGGAATCATGAAACCATATCAGTTCGTTTTAAAACGATACACGTATAAATAGTGTATGACTCTCCGCGTGCACGTTACAAGGCACGGTTTTTTTAAGTTAATTAAAGAATATGTAACAATCAACTTCGCATCTAGCTAATATGCGATATTAATTATTGTTATTTTATGTTAGTACCTGCCCCCTGGGTATAAATCATAAAGGTTACTTACATGTGCATGAGTACATTGTAATTCGTAGTAGGTATCCGTTAAAACGTCAATATAATTATGATACAAGTTGCTCTCGATAAAGTCAGCTGATAAATAATCCCGTTAATTATAAATAAAACAAAGATTTATCCTAATTAAATAATTTTGTTTGAATATTTCATCAAAGTATGTAATTGTCTGTGAAAGTTCATTATGTTTTAAAATTGTATTTTCATATTATATAAGTTAATATGTCGTATAACAATACGATTCAGTAATTTTATATCTACCTAATCTGCCTGTAAATGAGTGTTTTACAATATTTTTTTATGTAATGAACAATGATTTATTTGGTAGGAAACATCCTATCCAGGGCAAATGGCAAGGCCGGCTGATATTCATACTAATTAATATTATTATTATCATTAAGGATACTTTCGGCTTCCGTTGGCCATGTTATCACATAAATGGGAACTGCCAAATTTGTGCACTCAAAAATTTATATTATGTATTTTTATCCATTTGCGCAACGCAAAGGAGTGGTAATGTGTTTATCAGCTAATGTATGTACTTATCATACATAGTATGTATGTACCCAATACCCATCAAAAATCTGGCTTCCTTTAATGGGTCCCGAATCCCGATTATTGATATCGTTTCTTATAATATTATATTTAATTTTTAATGTATCGATCACGAAACTATTTCAATGGTAGATAATAGGTATAGTTATTCAATAATATTCTAGTAAGTAGTAATGAGTCTCGATTACTGGGCTTTCTTGTTTTTTTCCTTCCAGTTTTTACTTAGTCGGCTTTTTGTTTAATTTAATGTAGATTGTAGAGGCGCTACGAAAATGTTTCAGCACCAGGGGGTACAGTCGCCAAAATATACTTTTTTTTGTTTTAAATTTGTCTGCTATTTAAAAGTATTAATTTGAGGATTGTGAGTTCTATTCAACTTCTACGACTGTAAATTTACCAATCATTTTATAAGAACACTGTACAGGTAATGGCAAATAATTCCCGCGGCAATACAAGTGTGCTGTCGAACATAATAACACTGTTTTCATAACACGCCGTTTACCATGCAACGATTCTTTTAATAATAATAGTTTCAGATAACAGTTCAATCATGAATGAGCGACTTTGAAGTGCGGAAAATTGCATACCTACGGTAATTAATTTGATAGTAGGATCGTATATTATGCTATGTTCAATTCCTAAGCGCCTTCACACACACTCCGCATCTGCCGCGGCGGTGCTTAAGTCTTTTAACGCTCCACGCAATTTTACTTATAGAGCTCCGGGTCTTAGATTTAGCAACAATGTGTGTATTTTTTAATCAAATATAGAAGGCTAGCTGTTGCCCGCGGCTCCGCCCGCGTAACGTCAGTATCCCTCGGGAACACTGTATTTTTTCGGTAAAAAAAGTAGCCTATGTTTTAATCCAGAGCCTAAACTACTAAGATACCAAATTTCATCAAAATCCGTTCAGTAGTTTTTGCGTGAAAGAATAACAAACATCCATACATCCATCAATACATCCTCAAAAACTTTCACATTTATAATATTAGTAGGAAGATTAATTAGCTGCAAAATCTTAAGGCCCTCCCCCGAGCAAAAGACCTTGAGGTGGTCAGCCGCATAAATTTTTCACATAACTTAGTTCAAAATTGACCAAAAAAAAAATTTAAACGGCGAATATCTAGCTTATGAAATTGCCTATCTATTGGTGTGTGTCCCAAATAAAGTTTACTTGTAAATACTATGGAGATGCTGAAACTATAATTCAATGAACATTCAATTATAGTTTCAGCGTCTCCATAGTATTTACAAGTTAATTTTATTTGGGACACACACCAATAGATAAGCAATTTCATAAGCTAGATATTCGCCGTTTAAATTTTTTTTGGTCAATTTTGAACTAAGTTATGTGAAAAATTTTCAACTGAGTTATGCGGCTGACCGCCTCAAGGTCTTTTGCTCGGGGGAGGGCCTTAAATCTAAAAAAATAAATAGATAATCTTAAATCAAGTTATAACCAGGCTTATGTTTTCAGAGGTAACCACGCGAAAGTACACGAACTTTGTCTCGGTTGGCCATCTGTATTTCGACGTCTGATATCTGAACTAAATAACCATTGAGGCGAACAGTGAACACACACTCGATTCGATTCTCGATGCTTGAATATATAGTGTAGCTAAACAACAGGAATAAATTAAGCTTTAGCGTAAGACTAGCGTGAGCTTTAACATCCGATAAAATCATAATTCTACAGGTCGAATTTGTCAAAGTCGTAGGCGCAATCCGAAATTATACAGCAAATAATTGCTTTAAAACACATGATTCTGAAAAACCTAAAAACACTTTGATTTGTGGCAAACCAAAATCCCTAGCTAGGAATAGGAACGCTAAAAAATCTCAATCAAATAGACAGATTTTAGATAGAGACACGTTTACAGTTTTCGTTAGATTACCTATGTTATTCTTATTTTGGCTTTCCAATTTAAATGTATGAATGATCTAATAAAATATTAATAGGGAATTATTTTAAGATAATTATAAATAAACAAAATCATAAAACACGTTTCCAATAAGAACGTGAGTCATCGAAAGTTCCCAGACCTACCACTACCGATTAAGTTATTTAGACTACAAGATAAGAGGAAAATATTTATGCACTGATAACGTGTTTGCAATAAGAATTTCGACGAACACATGATATTATTAACTTCCCCACGACATATTTTGATATTGACGAAGGCTGGTTTCCCCCCTATGCAAAATCTGGGGATTTACCAACAGGATTCATACTGATATAATATGACTCTATTCATGTTATCATGTTATTGCCAATATGATAACGTAAATAGAGCAGAACTGCATAATACACATGACTGTGCCGTACCGAGTCGCGTACGGAATGCGCGCACGCAAGTCGTACCAATATGAAAAAAATTCCAGGGATACCGGGTTATCGCTCGTAAACTAGTTTCGAAATATTTTGTCTATGGAAATGATAAGCGATCGATAAATGGCCTATTATTTTTTTATGCTCCAAGTGTCAGTGCCCCAAGGATCTGATCAATTCTGTAAATAAAACCTGTAATAATACAATTACAATCAAGTCCCGATACACTAATACTGCCAAACGGTATTCTCGTAAACTCGTATCGGAACGCGATTCGCGTCGGTTTAACACCAACGTGAATCGCGGTTTGATTGGTCCTTCTTTAAAACTTCATAGAATCAATGATAACATGTCGCTTCACACAAAATGTATTAATGATCGAAGCATAAAATACAATCAAAGTAAAATTAAAGTCTACTTTAAATACGAGAATTGAGGTTCTGGTTCGGAACTGGTCTACGGGGACACACAGCCTTTACGGACCAGACGAGGTTGAAGTAATGCATTGGGAATCGGGTTACAACGGTAATAATTTAGTCAATTGATTCTTTGTTATTAGTCCAAGTTTCATATTCAAAGAGTTTGTGGTTCTCTGATTTGTAGGTGGTTTCTTAATCCTTAAGTTCCTTACAAACAATCTTCTACGCGAGATCCAAGGACATCATGATGTCCTTAGCTAAATATACACTCTTCGTAACTGTTTACCACTGAGTCAAATTATAAGTTACTTCTCCATTATTACTTGTATCTAGCATCTTTCATACGCATATCTGTGATCGACCCATCCGTTTTCATCTTTGGATCTTCTTCTCTTGTTATCTTCTATTCGCTTGCTTTTTTTCTCGCCACTTGAGTTTGTTGTACTTACATTCTTGTCTCTAAATATATTGTAGCCATTCGTATGTTCTTTACAAGTCGCAAAGTTTTAGCAAGGTTGATCGTATAAGTGCCTGTAGTAAGAGTGTACATAACTGTACAACACGGACGAAGCCAGTGCGTAGTCGGTACATGCGCAGGATACGACGCGGCGTCTCTTCCGCTGCCGTGGCGATAGCGCCGCCACCTACGCCCCTGTCTCACGCCGCTCCGTGCTGCACCGTGCCGCTCCGTGCCGCGCTCTACCTCGCGAGAGTCACCAAAGTAAATTAAAGCCAAGATAATTAAGTATTTTTATAAAAAATAGAGCTCTCATACTCATTTTACACCTTAGCCCCCTTATGCCCTCACTAATAAAAATATGTATCCAGTTGATAAGTAATACAATGTTTTGCCTTGTCTTATACTTCGGAAAAGTCGCTTGACAGACAAGGACAAAACATTGTTTTGCTTATCTACTGGATAAATATTTTTATTAGTAAGGGAGTGAGAGTTAAAGTAAGTTATAGGACATTATAGTAAGTAGTTAAGTATGATTTCATTTTATTATCTACCTACATTAAATCTACATTTTATAAACGTGGGATGTGCTAAGTAAATAAACTTCCAGTTTTCACGTGTAGTGTCAAGTGTGGAGCCAGAGCCACGTTCCACTGGCCGACGTTTTATTTATACAATTTCATATTATTTGCATATTATTTGCTTATTGAAATTGCAATATTTTTATACAACGAGTACAGAAATATCAAATCAACATGTTTTATATTATGTAACTGGCATGAACTGGCAAACATTCATTTAATTGTATGATATGTAGCAGACAATAATGGTTTAACACGCTATCATAACTAGGTAAAACACTGTATGGAATATGGATGTATGGATATATCATGTATGGGAACTCGCGTGCCCCTCGCTGTATGGCCGGCCAATTAGCGCCCTTAATGGGCCCCGTTCACGCGACATCGCGGCGTTATGAATGGACGTGTATGGGATTGAAAAAAATCCATTCAAATTATGCCTCCGGGCGTTATCGTACTAATGGTGGAAATTGGGTACGCAATATAAAGGTATAAAGGCATGCGAAGTTTTTTTTAGTATCATTGTTTTGTAACCATTTCCGCATAATATACGTAGAACAGATAAAATAGACAAAAATTATACCTTATGGTCAATACACACCGAAACGAAACGATACGCTACATGGCGGTGCATTTATAAGATAGCTATTCAAATCCAATTTTATTCATTACACGAGAAGTCAGAAGGAACACGAAGTACACGCGAAAAGATACACGTTTCATTGTAAGAGTTCGAATGTCATATTTATGTGCAACTAGATGTTGCGAGCGACTTCGTGCGCGCAAAAGTTAATTTCGCAGAAACCGTACATTTTTCCGCGATAAAATTATGCCTATATGATAAAATGTCCTTTCCCGTGGTCTACTCTATGTCTGTGCCAAATTTCATTAAAATCGGTCCAGTAGTTTCGGAGCCTATTCAATGCAAACAAACAAACAAACTTTCCTGATTATTATATTAGTATAGATATATTAGTATATAGATGTATGACTTATGTCACAATTATGAAACGTAAATATTTTTGTGTAATGAATAAAGTTCGAATTTGAATAGCTCTATCAAAAATTCAACGCCGCGTATCCTCGCGGTGTGAACTGACCCTAAGTAATTCGTTGCGTTGAGTGGGGTTTGCTTTTGAATTTCGTATTTATACTACTAAGATTTACATACTAATATCGATTAATTCATAACAATGTTGCTGGTGAAAGGTACCGAAACTTTAATTAATTGGAATTCTTTCACATCAGTCTTGAGTCTTGAGTCTTGACTCTCTCCGCTATTGTGCACATTGTACATGCGTAGATCACATCGCAGCATCGACAGCGGCGGTGACGACGAACCATTAAGCAGATCAGTCTTTGTTGTGGGCTTTCATCGTAATTAGATCTAATAGACGTAGGGTATTAGTCGCGATTTATTCTAGCTGGCTGCGGTTAAAGAAATGTTCCAACGATGTTTTACGCTATACGAAGATAAATACATATATTAATTACTAGCTTTTGCGCGCGGCTTCGCCCGCGTAAATAGATTATCCCGCGGGAATACTACTTTTTCGCGATAAAAAATATCCTATGTCCTTTCCCGGGACCCAAAAATATGTCTATACCAAATTTCATATAAATCGGTTCAGCGATTAAAGCGTGAAGAGGTAACAGACAGACAGACAGACAAAACACTTTCGCATTTAAATATTATAAGTACTAGCTTTTGCCCGCGGCTCCGCCCGCGAGAAATGAGGTTTTTTGGCCACTCCTGACTGTACTCTAAGTTAAATCTGTATCTTCCTTATCTTACGTTCTCTATTTAATTACTAATTGTTTGTCCGAAGCACTATCATACCATATTTCATTTAAACGGTTTAAACTCTTAAGCTATGAAAGACGTTAAAAAAATATACACAATAGTACATTATCCCTCGGGAACACTATTATATATCTTTTTGGGATAAAAAGTAGACTGCACGTTTGTCCAAAGCGTAAACAACTACCATACAAAATTTCATTCAAATCAATTCAACCTTTTAGCAGTAAAAGACAGTCAAAGTACACAAAATAATACATTATCCCTCGGGAAGACTCTATCTTTTTGGGATAAAAAGTACACTGCGCATTTGTCCAAAGCATAAACCACTACCATACCAAATTTCATTAAAATCAATTCAACCGTTTAGCAGTAAAAGACAGTCAAAGTACACACAATAATAAAGCGTGAAGAGGTAACAGACAGACAGACAGACAGACAGACACACTTTCGCATTTATAATATTAGTATGGATGGATATGGAAGTATGGATGTACACAAATTAAAACATTATCCCTCGGGCACACTGTATATTTTTGGGATAAAAAGTAGACTGGGCGTTTGTCCAAAGCATAAACCACTGCCATACCAAATTTCATTCAAATCAATTCAACCGTTTAGCAGTAAAATACAGTCAAAGTACACACAATAAAAATACATTATCCCTCGGGAACACCGCAAATTTTTGGGACAAAAAGTATCCTATGTCCTTTCCCAGGACTCAAAGTATCTCTGTACCAAATTTCATCAAAATCGGTTCAGCGGTTAAAGCGTGAAGAGGTAACAGACAGACAGACAGACAGACAGACAGACAGACAGACACACTTTCGCATTTATAATATTAGTATGGATATTATGATACCTTTTAAAGTTATGTTGCCTTCCATCATCGCTATATTTTTCTTCTTCTCGAGTTGGCTTTGTCTATATCTGTGAAGCTTCTGTCATTTTTCTCTATACTCTGTTAGAACTTTAAGATCTTAATACGCTCAAGGACGCGCGGCACGTCACTGTGATTTGTAATGTCATGTTTTGCCGCAGCGCCTGCGGTGAAACGCCGCAGCACCCACGGCGCGTGTGTAAACGCGTTTAGGACACTTACATTTACATTTACTAAATCTTAACTAATATACATATATAGGTTTTACTTCTTTAGTCTTCTTATAGGTCCGGTAAAATCAATTTCGGATATTTTGGGCATATGACCTACTGCTTATTTAGAGACGTTTAGGCAGAAAACTAAATGTCTTACTCGAAAAAAAAACTTCCTTTACATATAGGCAAGCTTTCGTTGAGCGGTGAGTCACCCATACATGAGATGATTTATTTACTTTGAGTATGACCATATTTTTTTGCCTAAACGTCTTTATAATAAGCAGTAGCTCATATACCCAAAATATCCGTTATTAATTTAACAAACCTTATATTATATATTCTGCTTGGAATCTATTTAAGCTTTTAGCAAATCTAATTGACTTTGGTCTCTCCGATTTCTGAAAACCGCTCACTATACCGTTTATTCCAGCACCAGCAGGCAGCAGCACGTCAAACCTCAGCGACCAGAACACGAGCTCGCACTTGGTCATTATCTAATTACGGGAGAGTATGCCCGGCCGCTGAAAATCAATAGCCTGCTCTGTACATAAATCCCTTGCTCAGCGCTCCAGACCCATCCTACTGCACATATTGAATATCAAGCTTCAATCTGCATCAAATTAAAATTAAAGATTCATTTTCAGATAGTAGGTAGTATATATCTACTATCTAGTAGATTCATACTACTAAAAAAACGGACTGAACACGCAGCACAAACCTGAAACCATTGCACGAATTGTGCTAAAACGATGATTATGACATTGGCAT
Organism: Glaucopsyche alexis; assembly: GCA_905404095.1. NCBI lineage: Eukaryota > Metazoa > Arthropoda > Insecta > Lepidoptera > Lycaenidae > Glaucopsyche > Glaucopsyche alexis. The sequence continues at coordinate 7,265,365 of FR990043.1, read as the reverse complement.
CTCACAAGAAAGTATTACTGCAAGATTTATTTTCTAAGAAGCCTAAAATTACTTTAGGCTAAATAACCTGGAATTATGATAAAAACTAAGTCGTGGGCGAAAGATATTTTCGAATAATAGAGTCACATAATACTTCTTATTTATTTTGTTGCCTACAAAAGGTTAAATGAGAAAAGTAAGCCCACGCTTACAGCTCAACCTGTTACCTAGAGTATTAATAAACTTATCGCCTTTTTGAAGTAAACTACTTTGCCCATAAAACTGCCTGTTTCCAAATAAGGACACCGATTATTAACAAAATGAAGGCGTAATATGTGGTGATAAATACAGTTTAGCGTCGAGCGTTGTACTTAAAAGAAAAAGTATGTTATATTATATTTTTATAAAACATTTTCTTTTATATTACTTTTAATTAGGTATTTTATCGTTCTACTAAAACTCCTAGAAGAGCTTGATCTCCCATGGTACTTATGCTTAAATTTAGTTAAATGAGACATTTTATGGAGTAAGCAAAAAATAGACTTAGTAAGCTTTTTAAACGCTTACCATTATGATATATTAAATAAATACTATATACCTATCACCTACAGGCTCACGTCGTCTGCGAGTATAAAACAAAAACAAACATGCACTGTATACCTAAAGTTTACACGAATATTTGCGGGTCCACCTTCACAAACAAATCTAAATAGCAATATGATGTGTCATTGGGAATTAGTACAGTTGTAGTACGAAATTACTACTGAGTAGCCGACAGGCGACACCCACGGGCAGAGGTGTCGCGGGCGTGACGTGCTCGTGGCGACGGCAATGACCTTCGCGACTCGCTACATCGACTGATTATACCGTGACATGCATGAAAAGTAGGTATTTTCTTTGCGACTGTATTATGGTAATTCCAGTCCGAGTTCTAGCATCACGCGACACTAGCGTCCAACTTCGAAAGTTCGAACCCAATTAAAACTTTGTATGCAGGTCGGATGCGTTATACAATATACATTCCACATTTGTTGTTTGTCTCGACTTAGTTGAATACATTTCTGCAAAGCCATTGTTTTATAACATAATATTTTGTATCAATAATAATTATTAGTGTCCTGTTAAGGCGAATACTAAGTCAAATTAAAGCGCACTAGCAGACGTTGAGAATTAAAGTATTTAATAAACCTTATTAATGCAGAATGGTTTTAAACTTTCAATGAAAACACAACACTTGTCGAATCGCAAAATTTCACTATTAAATAAACAAGAAAATCAATATCAAATAGGAAAAACATGCATGAACAATAATTGTAATCGGTGCACGTTGGCAGTGGGCATTAACAAGTTAGTACGTAGCTTTTCCGCGCCAGGCCACTGTGTCAATCTGAAGAGTTCCGAGACGCTCGAGACAAGAGCCTTCAATCAGCTTAAACACTGGCCTGAAGTACCGAAGCACTTTACGACAAGCTTTGTCTAATGCTCCCTCGAGATGTCGCTTGACATCTGTATCGGCGTTGACGCTAAATCCTACCGTTGCCCCACTTAGGGCCAGATATCAAGAGGGATAAGATCTGGTCTGTTTCTAAGTAATTAAGGAATGGGGGAAACAGAAACTTCTCGACGAGACGACGTAGCTAAGCATCTAGTTGCTATGAGCAATGAGCATCTAGAAAGTTTGTAGGTATATACTATATAGCCCATGGGTGTTTGTAGATATAGTACATAGTAGGTACATACAATAAACATGTTACCAAGGATTTCCCGTATGTAATAAATTAATCATAGTAAACCCAATACGTTATATGTACATGTTATTCTAATCAAGAATAAAGTTCAAGAACTTTAAGCTTAATAGTTTTCTAAGAAAATTATGAGCGAATGGATTTATTGAAATCTTGATTAAATTGATTTACGTAAATTCGCGTAGGTAGGTAAGTGTACGTACGTACGCATCGTCTCTACTTATTGAATATTAAATTTTAAACAACTCTAATATCGTTCTGTGCAAACGGATGTGGAAGACGTCATTTGGCAGACGATATAATATTTATTTTATGAATAATGTTTTACGTGGTACGACCAAAAAAATTCGTGGAAACCCATCCTCGCCCGATGAACCCAAGTCAAATGAGGTTATTATGTTACGAAAGTTAAAAATGCCTATTTTTTTTATAGCGCGATTTTTTTTTTGCATCTTTAAATAATATTTAATTACCTTTAATCGTTAATTGCTAAAGTCGATAAAAAGTAAGCTTAATGGATTTAAAAAAATGGTTAGGAACTTATTTGAAAGTGGTTAGGTTAGGTAAGCAAATGCAAAAGATAAAATTGGAAAGGCTTTGAAGAAAAAAAAATACTACGTATTCTAAATGTATAGTTTTTTTTATTTAATTCTAAGTTTTAGCCATTTTTATGACCTCGAATTAAAAAAATTGCACATAGTACAAATTGATTCAAACCTTATCAAACTCGTTGGTTTATTAGCGTTTTACGACATTAAAATAACAAGAAAATATATTGCTATCGCTTCCGAATTTCGATAGCGATAATAAACTGAACCAACGGTAAAATACACCGTCAATACACCATACGTAATACGCACTTGAAACATTTCACTATGACGTAGATAATATGTTTTGACGCACAAAAAACCCCAATAAGAAATAAATATTAATATAAGCATAATATTATATATTTTCGCATAAGTATACATGCCATTTCATAGTTTTTGCATAATATTATTTTATTTGATTAAAGGCTAAATGTGGTTTTAAAGCGAAACCTAATTTAACCTTTTATATCATATGCATATTATGTAAGCACATTCTCTGTAACTCAACAATTAAATACCATAACTTTATAGAGCATTACTTCTATAGGTATGTAGGTAACATATCTACCAAAAAATGCGTCTCTAATGTCGAAATACAAATATAATATTATGTTAATAGCCAGACGCTAGTCATCAGGCTTTATAAATATCGCTCCAACAATGGATGAGAGTGTATAATTATTATTATCGACGGGATTTATTTATGGGATCCGTCGTCGACGGCGGGCGGCGCGTTGGCGTCGCGACGTACTTGAGAGGTGAGGTCGCGTGGCAATCCCGCAGACGACAGGACTGTTTATACCACGTGATAGAGTGTATCACTCTAGAGCCATCATCATCAGCCTCAATCATTATACGCTTTTAGACATTTAAGTCAATGCCCATTTACTTCACTTACAAGAACACATAAAAAATCAACTAAGCCTAGACAATATTAGAGATTAGTAGCTTGCCAGAATATTTTATTAGAGGCTTTTAGAACAAGACAGTTTTGCTGTCGCTTTAGCTTTAACAATATTATGTTATGCTAGCTTTTGCGCGCGGCTCCACCCGCGTAAATACATTATCTCGCGGGAACACTACTTTTACGGGATAAAAAATATCCTATATCCCGGGACCCAAAGTATGTCTATACCAAATTTCATAAAAATCGGTTCAGCGGTTAAATCGTGAAGAGGTAACAGACAGACACACTTTCGCATTTATAATATTAGTATAGACAGTGTAGAAGTAAAGATAATATTTAAAGAAAGAAATTTGAAAGAAGAAAGTTTCGTATTCGTAGGACACGCGTAGGCCGTCTACGAATTACGATATGCCTACGTCACGGCTACGGTGATAAAATTTAAATGCAATTTTTTGATCGCCTTTTTTTCGGTATTTTGTAAATTACAAACCATGGTATTGAGAAAATTTAAAACTGTTATTTGTAACTGGTGCTTTTTCGGATTTTAAAAAAACTTATTTTTTTAACTTTAAAAAAATTAAGTCAAAAACTTTTCATTTGGAGAATCAAAATTTGCTATAAAGCTGATGTTATCTCACATTAGGCACATGCAATCATTTTGATGCCAAACCGAGAAATATCGAGATACAATCTGTATCAAATTGATTTCCTAAAACAGATATATTTTTATAGTTCGTATCGTATAGAATATAAAATATTTTCTCGTTTCAGAGTAATTGGCATGCCAAGCTATGTCCGTGACCTGTGGCATTACGGGTTCTATATTTACCTATCCGGGTTGTTGAGCAAATGTCATGCAATTTATACACTTTGCTTTATTTCATATTACACATAAGCTGGTTCCAAAAAATGTTGTACAATTATTCACAGGCTGTCGCTGTCTCTGCTAGGTGAAATGACAAGGACAGCATGTGACTTGAGCGTCACTTAATGTAACTATCGTTCCAGTATTTAACTGTGTGAGTCTAACCGAGTTTTGTATCAAGGAGAAGTACTGACGAAAGGTAGTTTGAGACTCCAAACAAACCAAGTTAACAAACAAATTGCGAAGATATCGTAAGTCCAATTTTTATCATAACTAGATGTTTCTCGCGGCTTCTTACACAAAATAAGACATCTTTCGAGAATCCTTAATCGGGGTTATTAGGAAATCGGGGTTAATTTTGCTGCGATAAAAAGTAGCCTATGTGCTGGTCCAGAACCTAAACTACTACTGTACCGTTTTTCATTAAATCCGTTCAGTAGTTTCTAGATAAGCGCAAACAAACTAACCGACAAACAGATATAAATTCTTAAATTCATTGTTTCTATTTTTCGTTACTTAAGCCCATAAATTCATAATGAAATAGTTTTTCTTATTTAAATCTTCCATGAACAGACAGACACCAGTTACGATTTTATTATACAACGTGTACCACATAAGGTATACCAATCCGAAACCCAGTGATAATACTCATGAAATTGAACAACTTTCCCCAAGGAATATAGGTCAAAATATGAAAAAAATATTTGGACTTCCCATACTAATTTGATTTGCTGGCCGTGCGTATTGTATGGGAGGTCAAATTTTTTTTTTCATATTTCGACCTGTGTTCCTGGAGAAAGTTATTCAATTTCATGAGTATTATCACTGGGTTTCGGATTGGTATACCTTATGTGTTACACATTGTATAATGACTCCCCACCGATCTCGGTGACGGTGGCCGGTTCCATTGAAACCAGGCCAGTTACGCAGGAGTAATTTTATAGTGCCCAAGTGTGTGCGCAGTACACAAGAGCACTCTCTCTTCCTTTACTCTCGTAATCCAGTGGGACGGATAACCGACACGACTGACGAGAGATGAGGCGCAGGTCCGACTTTTTACATGCCCATCCGACGCATGGATCATCTTTCTTGTCAGACAATCAGGTGATCAGCCTGCATTGTCCTAACCAAACTTGGAAACAACATTTTCTGCCGCTCCAATGCGGGAATCGAACCCACGACCTCCGAGTCGAGAGCCAATGCTCTAACCACTAGACCACGGAGGCTGTTACGATGTACGATTTTATTATATGTATCTATATTGATGATATTATTGGTATTGTACATACGTGCGAGAGCATTTTAAGGTCTTTATATTATTATACTAGATGTTGCCCGCGACTTCGTGCGCGTAAAAGTTAATTTCGCAGAAACCGTAAAGTTTTTCGTGATAAAAAGGAGCCTATGTCCTTCCCCGTAGTCTACTCTACATCTGTGCCAAATTTCATCAAAACCGGTCCAGTAGTTTCGGAGCCTATTCAATGCAAACAAACAAATAAACAATCAAACAAACAAACTTTCCTCTTTATTTTATTAGTATAGTAGATAAAAATTGTATTGTTACTCTCTTTAGACTTATAGGGCACTAAATAAATATAAATAGATAGAAAATACATAGACTGATAAAATCATTATCCTTCCTTTTGGCTTCGCCGTAGTCGGGTAAATAAAAAAATTCACTATATAAGGGAATAGTATAGTAAGTATACTATGAGAATAAAGCTAACTTAGATAATATCTTAATGAAAATCGTTTCTCATGAACCGTTGAAAGTGATAGTTAAAACATATTGTACGTAATTGTTACATCATCTAAGATACTCGTAAACTCGCAAGTGAATGTTGTTTGAAGTTCGTACATTCGAATCCGAAAAGTTCTCAGCTGCGATCGACATTAACTGTGTGATAACGATCGGTTTGAACTTTGTATTAACTATTATCGAGTTTTTAGAGTTCCGTAGGAATAAGGAACCCTTGTAGTTTCGCTCTGTCCGTCCGTCTGTCCGCAGTCCTCTGTCTGTTCGCTTCTGCTAACTTCTGTAGTAATATATTATAAATAATGGATAAAATTCGGTGTAGTTTTAGATTGCGTATAGATTTTACTTTTGGCATTAAAAAAATAACAATTTTATATTTAGGGATGGCTCTCCATAAGTCCATATATATGAAGAAGGGATGATTTTTTTTTCTTCTAAAAAGATTCATTTTTCAATACTTTGTATATTGACTTAGCCTCGCTTCAGCCAGACCTTCACTCCGTGTTGAGGTACAATAGGAGAAGTATAGGACACGGTTTCAGCTTGCCTCAAACACCTGCTCTAAATTTCCTAGTAGCTCTCCATCTAGTAGTTCTTCAGCTTTAAAATATAATAGCGCAAATAAGAAAAATAATTCATCATCCCAGTTTGTTTGTTGAGAAAAAATATTGCCATTAGGAAGTAGATACATTGCCAATTTGAGAAGTAGATTACTAAACATTCGATTTCCTGACTTTACCTGCCTATTCATCTTCAATACTGTCTAACAAATGGTCCGTCTGTTGAAACTGCTCACCGCGGATAGACCAACAACAGGAAAGCACGAGACAATGGCGTTGTGTAACGAAATTATCAAACACTTTACTTTCCATTTCGTTCGCGAGCTGATCTTAAAATAATTGGATTTGATTAGGTGGTTAGTGGTTACTCGTTAATACATATTACATAGGTACCAGCTTTTATCTGTCAGCTTTTCTTTCTAGGAAAACAATTTTTATGTTGTATTCTAAGCATTTGACGCTACAGTAAATTACGTCAGTCAGTATATTTTATTTTTATATTGATACATACAAAATTGTATAAGCCACCCTATTTCTTGATTTTCTTTATATTTCTCAATTATTTTTAATGTTTCATTAAAATATAATGTTATTTTAATTAATGAATCGTGCGAAGGATGTGCAATGAATGATCGGTCTATTCAATGGACAACAAAAACTACGGGATAAAGACTCATAAAGGAAAAGTAATACATACATGAAACAATATAAGCCCATTCATTGCACTGTGCACAATCGCGGATGACGCGGCGCAGCGGTATGTAGTGCCGAGTAAAACCTCGCATCCGCCTCGTAGAGTGACGAGATTGTGAGGAAAACCAGAAAGGAAAATGTTACGATGTTTCCAAGTGTTAATTATGGTTATGCATAAGATATAGAAAGCTTTAGAAAGGAACGCGACCCGCGGTGAGCGGAGGTTGCAACACGCGGCACGCAGAACCGGCCCAGCTCTGAGCCGATACTTATAGATTTTTTTTTTAATTTTTGACACAATTACGATGCTATCTTTGTTAATTGGAATGGTTGTCATTGTAACTTTTAATTATTTCATTTCCTGATACTTTTACAACAGACAGCTGAGGTTACTTGCGCCTTCGACGTGGACATCGAGAAACAAACAATTGAAAATAAATAAAAAGAATCAAATACTTAACAAAGGAAATCGGGTTGCTTGAACTACTCAAACTCTTTGAAGGCCTCAAGACTCTTGAGTCTAGACTCTTCAATACCTATGGACTGAGATCCTAGCCCCGACAGACTCCCCTTATATTGTTACTGATAAAATGTATTTCATATTATATTATATCGTAATTTTAGGTACAAGGCGCTCAAATTGCGAAAAAATTGTACTCACTTTACTTAGAATCTTATAAAGTATCAATCTTATTTTTTTGGATTCAGAAAAAGGTAAGGATCAAAACTTATTAAAGTCATTTTTTTCTTAACTTAGTCTAGTAGTTCCCCAAACAAAGATATAAAGGTTAGAAGTTTAATGATTTTTATTTCCACTTGGATAATTTTCCAGTTTTAATTTTTATTTAAACTACAAGATAAAAATAAGCAATCCATATTCCGTATAAATTTCACTTTATAACCTGTCAAGCGTCACTTGCTGCCTTGCAGCAAGTGACACCATGACTCTCACGCGTCGCTTGCTGCCTGGTGGCAAGGTGGGCACGCCCATAGAATAAATTTCTAATTTATAAGTGGTTTGTTTGTACCACATAATTTATACATTTATGTAATTAATATTAAGTTTTTTATGCATATACGAAGTATTTTCCATAAATCTACTACAAATTACTTCAGAAAATCGAATGAAAATTATACGTTTTTATTGCTATTTTATTTCATAGTGAGTTTATGATTTTCTTGTGAAATGCATTTTGAATTGAACATTTTAGTAGAAATTTTATTAGAACGGTATTTATTCTAGAGTCTACGAATAGAATATATGGATAAGAATAAGTAAATTTATTACTATGATTGTTTTTGTAAGACATTACCGTCAAAATAGGCCTAGTTTCGGAGGGTTCAATGAGGGAGTTCCCTTATTGTACATTGTAAAAAAATAATGAGTTACTGTAATATTTAACATCCTGAAATGTATAAAAATATAAAAATATGTATTTAATTATGTCCCAGTTACAGTTTATTGAGCAATCAAAATATGTACTATGTCAGATATTTTTCATAGTAATTGTAATTAGTTTTGCTCCAATCCTTGTTAGTACAACTGTTTTTGTATTAAATTTTTATGTATAATATATCCAATTACGTAAATAAAGCAACAATCACTGTATAGAAACATACATTTTATATTTATTTGAGTTTTAAAACAAAATATTAAAAAAGACGAAGTTTATGTGTTTGTATCAAGATTCCATTTATTAAATGAGTATTTTTCTAAATTCCATTTACGTCATCACTTAGGAAATCTATTCTACTTTTTAAATATATATCACATGCATAGGTAGTACATAAATTATAACAATATAATTTGGAGAAATAAAAATCGCGGGAATCGAAATTAGACTGACAATTTTATAGTAGGTAACTGTAACTTATTTTATATCGGTTTTTGAATTAAAATTTTATATATAATGTGTGCACCTACGTAAATTAAGCAAATTTTACTATATAGAAACATAAATTTGGCCTTAGTTTAGATTTGCAATAAAAATATAAGAAAAAGTCGTGTGTTGTGTTTGGATCAAGATTTCTTTTATTAAACTAGTATTTTTCTTAATTCCAATTATATTATCAATTAGGAAATTTAATCACCTTTCTAAATATATATAACATGCATATGTTTTATTCACATTAAAACATTATAATCTTGAAGAAAAACACGACGGGAAACGTCATATGATTTATAGAGGTCGGTACTCCGTGCGTCTGTCATGAGGGAATGAGGTCGTCCTCCTCCTTCCTCTCCGTAATGTGTGTGATGAGGTATCATTTGGCATGTTCCCACTTGAGTGTCAATAACGAAGTCAAAAGTAAACAATCAGTGCAAGTGTTTACGTTATTTGAAATGTTTACTTTCAAGTGGATAGGTACTTAATTATACTGAATCTAATAACTGTAATTTATAAATCTGTTTCTATATTACGTAATCACTTATGAAATTAATTATATTTTTAAATATATACATCATCCATAGGTTTTATTTACTTATTAACATTAAAATTGCGAAAAAAAATCGCGAAAAAAAATTGCGGGAGAATGTAAGGAAAATTAATTTTTGGTGGCAAAAAGGCCCGACGCTTGTCTGCATAACCTGTCAAAGAGTGTCAAGGCGCTTGACAGGATAATATTACTCAAATGTCATTATTCTATTATAATATACGTTAGAATCATTTCAAAGGCTGTAAGAAAAGTTAGTAATTTTTGTATCTTTAGCTCCCTGTACTTAAGATATGACCCACCGCACAATCTGGCGGGTATACGAACGTTCATTGTACAAAACTAATACTACAATATGATATACATTTTATCAGTAAGAATATAAGGGGAGTCTGGCGGGGCTGGGATCCCGGTCCACTACCTACTATATTCCGAAATTGACAGATACATATTTTCCCTTTGTGAAGAGGATTCCCGTCATCTGTTAATCTGGAAATAGGACGAGCAGTATCAATTTGATGCCGAATATTATGGAACGGATCGTTATTTCATCATCGATCGTGTCACATCAAGATTCGTCATAAAGTGGATTGGCTAAGAGTTAAGGTATTTCAGACTGAAAATTCGGGTCTAACACAGATCAATTAGACTTTTGTTCTTTATTTGGAACAAGCCATAGATTTTTAAGCTCTAAGCCAGTGTTTTTCAACCTGTGGGTCGCGACCCCTGGGGGGTCGCGAAGCTTCTGTAAGGGGGTCGCCGGAGGTCGAGAGACCATTAGTAAAAAAACAATGAAGATTTTTTATATATTATTATTTATTGATTTATTAAGTAAGAGAATTTTAACAAAAGGATATAACTACTCATAAATCGATCATCGATATCATCGATGTATGTAATTGTAAAATAATGTGTTTGACGTACTATATTATGTACCTAATTATATCCGAATAAAAGAATAGAATAGAATCTATTCTATTCTATTCTAAAAGATTTCTAATAGTTATGGAAACGCATAAAAACGTCGTATGGAATGAATATTTGTAACACTGTAACCTACACATACATACAAGATAAAAAAGCGAAGGGTCGGGGGGTCGCGAAATATTTTTTTCATAAAAGGTCGCATCATGAAAAAGGTTGAAAAACACTGCTCTAAGCCAGTATTATATAGCAGTGGCAAAGGGTCAAAACTCAAAGGACACAACACAAATCTCTATGGCTAGCCGCACACGTGCAATATTATTGACAGAATAAATTTGTCAATACTAGTCAACACATACAAAAAAACGGCAATATGGGCCCGCACACAAAGAATATTATTGTCAATATGAGCATTATTTCCAATATGGTATGTGTGTGGCCAGCCTTAGGCTTACGTCTGAATGATTGCATATTAAGTATACCGACCTAACAACTTGTGAAACGTCGACAGTAATATTTTAATATATAGTAGAAAACTGAAAATCTGTTTTAGAATTATAGCAACCACAGTAGCTAGTACATAAAATATTATTGAAAGTATATACAAGCTCGTAGTGATTTAGAAACTGACTACGAGTGATAAATGAATGTACAGTACAGAGTTGTCCCTATAACGATTTAATTTAAATTGATGTGGTGTCGAACGATTCGTTTCGATTGCCTGTATGCCCGAGGTCACAGGGTCATATATTAATAAATTGAACGAAAACACTTCGTAACTCATTCCCAATTTATTTATAAATAATTATCGCTACCAGGGCACATACCAACATAAAAATGAAAACATTAATAATGAAGTATCCGATGTTTGTATACTAAATAACTATAATATCAAGAAAACTTGCACCTACCATACGAGAAAGAAATTGGATACAATACAAACAAAACAAAATTACAGGAATAGGAATCTGCTTAGTTTTCCAGAAAATTATATGAAACACACTATCCTTTTTATCAAACCGACGATTATACAAGTAGGTTTCAGAAACGCCCTATTGATTTTTACAAGGATTATTATCGGTATATTAGGCGTGTGCATCAGTGAACGAGAAATAGATTAAGTGTATACTAAAATAGTCTGAAGTCTCACCGCCAAATACCCTTGACCGCGGTCAAAATAATCAGAACCATGTTTTGTGTCCATCGGGCGCCGAAACCCGGCCCTATTTACATGATAAACGTTTTACGGTGAGCCAAACACTAAAAATAGCGATACATATATTTTTTTATATTACTGCCAAAGTAGTGTAGCTTTAAACTTTGTTTATGAATTATGGGTATTTATTCTAGTAAAGAATATAATTTTTAAGGAATGTTAAACAGAAGTAGAATCCCGCTCTATTAAAATTAAACTGTCGAAAAACAGCATTTCTATAGAACTCTACAAGTAGAGAACAGACGATTTATACCTCGTCTAAGTATGTATATAAAAATAAAACCTGGAAAATTAATGTCTAAAATATGCAATAAACTAATAAATAAATATGAAGTTCATAGAATTACATCACAAAGAACAATATAACAGACGATGAACTCATAGTGACCGGGTCGGTATTCGGGAGGGCTGTAGCAACTTCTAACTAAACTAGCGCGCCGGCCCCCTGTACCGACAGTCAGCTGTTGCACTAGCTCAATTCATCTATTATTATCGGTTACTAATGCCATTGTATCTGGTTTACGATTTATGTCGTTGACAAAATTACTGCTCTACATTTCGTAGCATACAATCTTGCGTACAAGTTTATAAAAAATCACATTAATATTCCAAAACCATTTCCTTTACCTAAAGATGGAAGAAAACGTGGAAAATTTTACTTGATATAATACTTTAGCACTCACCTACCGACTCTACACACTTTAAGCACAGAGTAGAGATTTATACTTATGTATCTAAGAGAAAAAGCTTTCTTAGGAGGATCGAATTTTGAAAATTTTGACGTCCCCTTCGACGACTCAGAATTTTTCCACACAATCGTACACACACCTTATGCTTGTAGTAGTGCACGATTGTGTAGAAAAAATTTTGAGTCGTCGAAGGGGACCTCAAAATTTACGTATTGTAGTCTTTCTTTAATCTGTAGTTTAAGTGTATTGCAAGTGAGTATAGAACAAGTTTGTAATATTTATTGGAATAATTACACGCTTTGCCTTATAAAGGTTTAAATTAATAAGCATAACTATGGGCTTAATGTGCTTTAACAACAATGTAGTCATAATGTAACTGAATGGTTGTGTAAATAGCGCAATTACAACACGTGGCACATGTATGGATTGTAATCACATTTTTGTTTGTGATCAATTAATAGCAATGCAATAGTGTCAAAGTTCGTTGATAGCGCATGCAAGTGATATGAGTAAGTTAATTATAGATGTAATTACTACAATTATACATGCAATTCACTTAGTTATATTTTTTATGAAGCAATCGTCCATAAATCCCTCAAACTAAGTAATGGCAGTAGGTACGCGTTTTTTGTGTTTTTTTTTTTTTGGCAAATCGTTTTGTCCATTACTGCAATGGATTTAAAAATGTAATATTGAGCAACCTTTAAACATTCTTAGAGCTCCTACTGGATCAGAAATCAAATGGTATGAGCTCAAAGCTTTTTCCTAGGACGGGATAAGTCACGGTGGAGAAACTAGGTATATGATATAATATTTTTTTCCATAGAACGGAATCGCATTTCATAGAATGCTTAGCTAATAGAATCCCTCTGTGAGCCCATAAAACTTTTAAACAATATAAATGTCGATCGAAATCTTAATTAATTTAGTTATTTTCCAACCTCACTCTAATAAATCAATAAAATCATGTACCTATTTACCTAATAAATCGATGAGTTAAAGATTTTTTTAAATATCACTATCGAAAACAAAAAGAATATTTTTACATTATCATGTTATTTTGTGTACATAAAGATTAAAGAGATATAAATAAATAAACAATATACAATAATAATTATAAGAATATTATACTGGCCCGTACAGTCCTTTCAGTTAGTACATAACCCAGGCTGCAGGCACGATGGCTGGCCCATTTCATCTGCATATTTACCTGGAAAGTAATAAACACTAGATGAGTTGAAAATAGCACACACTTCAGCTCGGATAATAGTGAGAATTTCCGCGATATTAAAAATTAAACAAGAAGCGTATATCATACATTTGAGCATATTTAATAAGAGATTCTTAATTTTAATTACTATAAAACACTGAGACATTATTATTCGTATTAAGAAAAACTTAGTATATATTGTTGAGGTTATATTAAAATAATACCTGCGTAGTAATAATAATTATGCCGGGATAAAAAGTCGATAGGCATCATTATTATTATTAACCCTACAACCCCAATTCTCGTATTTAACATACGCTTTAATTTTATTATTAACTTTAATTATGAACAGAAAATATTATTATAAACTGTTTTTTGGAGTTTGGAGTAATTAAAACGCGTTGATCGTTGGTCTGACGTCTATGAGACCATTTTACTGTTATGGTGTCTACAGACACACGAATTTGGTACGGAGCGTACAGCGGATCTGGTACGCTCCGTACCAGATCCGAGCGTGTGTAGGGCAGTCCGGCGAACATATTATGAAGAAGGCGAAGAGTTCGCCGTTGTCCGCATCGGATCTGGTTCGCTCCATACCAAATTCGTGCGTGTGTAGAGCAGTCCGGCGGTTAGGCCATACAACGGTATCAGTGTTGCCAACTTAGGGATGTACCCCCCAAAATTAGGGAAAATATCTACGGGGGTTTACTAGGGGACAGGATGTTTAGAGTTTTCTCCTTATGAATCAATTTGTATGTAATAATAAAAAAATATTTTAATGTGTGTATATAGCCAGGGATATGAAAATGTATTGAGAATGAAATCAGATTAAGACAAGTTAGTTTTATGTTATTCACGCGTAAGTCTTTATGTTAAATACATAACCTTTCTTTCTAGCTTAGTATCTCTTAGACCTGTCAATGGTATTGTTACGAACACAGAGAATAGCGTCAACCAATGAAACCACTTGGTGTGAACAGGGACAGCGTGGGGCCCCCTACTCAGTACTAGATGGCGCTACTGTGCAAACGTTCCAGAATAAATCCAACACGGTCACGTGACTCGGGAACCTTCTGGAGTCGTCTGGGACTCGTATCGACCGGTATAAATACGTCGGAAGAATGCGAGCGAGAGAGTTCAGTTTGAGCTTCATCCGAAGCGATACGGACGATACCGTGAGGAAACCGACGACTTGGCTACGACTTAGGACACCGTTAGTGCTTAGTGTTTGGACTTAGTGTTTAATGTGTGGACCTAGTGCTTAATGTTGGACTAAGTGCTAGTGAATAAAATCTCCAAAGAGTCAGCAGGTTTTTATCTCCAAATCCTTCGAAACCAACACGTAACAGTATAATCAGGGGTAAAATTTGGGGAGAAATATTTTTAAAGTGTTGGTATCACTACCCGTTATCAATGAATTGCGGGAATCATCGTCGTCGTTTAAAAACCGCACTGTAAATAGAACTCTGTGCTAATGTAATAGAGCATAAATTCGAACACACTAGTGATGTAACGAATGTCTATTTTTTAGCATTCGCGAATGCGAATGCGAATGCGAATATCTGCTACCGACATTCGCGAATGCGAATGCGAATGCGAATATTCAGTTGTTGTTCATATTTGGCGCCAATTTGTCTATGGTTTGGCGGCAGTCGCGTTCGGACTAGGTTCGTTATGGGTTCGTTACGTTCGTATCTTCCGAGTATTGCCGAGTTCAAACGAACTCATCTATGATCTAAATAATCTCCGCTCACTCAAACTTAAACTAAAAATAAATAAATAAAAACTTAAAAAAATTTATTTCCATGTAGGTTATGATATAACGCTTATAGAATTATCCTACATGATGCCTACCACCGGTTCGGAAACTAGTAGTCTAAGATCCGGCTGCAGGATTAGTGCGTTCATCGGTTTTTTGCTGAAAACCGAATTTTTATGTGTATTTATAATTAGGAGAATATATATTTATCAGGTTGCCTATCAAAATTTGGCCGCCAGTATTTTTAATTAAATTATTTTTAATTGATTTTTGGGAAAAAATATCGTTCACTTGTTTTTTAAATAAAATAACGTCTACATCACGGCAATTTAAATGAAGATTCAGAAAAATCACGGTTGCCGTTGCGCACTTGGCCGCACCTCTTCGCAGCCAGGTGTAAACAGGTATGATTTCGATACATTTACACGTTCATAACGTTTATTTATTAATTATATATCAAATTAAAGCTAATTTTTTCTATTTATTATCATATATAGTTGCCTAATTAAATCTACCCGCGAATAAAGGTTGCTGGCTTTTAAAAAAATTATAAATATTTAAGGTAGAGTGAAAGAGAGTTAGCGCGTAACATCATTCGTCGGACGAGGATAGCGATTGCCGGCTGTGAAACGCTTTTAAGCTATTGCGCATGCGTCGAATGTTAGTGTTCTCAACTTAACAGCTGCGGTATTTTTATTCTTACATAAAAACCACGCTGTTTTGGAGTTCGTCATGCACAACGTTTTATATTTACATTGTTGTTCTATTTTTCCATCTAAAAATTATTAAATTAACTAACGTAAAATAAAATTGATAAAGATGAAGTCGTGTTTTCTGTATAACGAAAAAATCAACGTACTTGATTTTAATAATGCATCATTCAAAAAGTGCTCGCTAATGTAATTGTTTCGTCGTAAAAAAAAATATAAATATCATGACACTTTATTAACAATTGAATCTACTAATATAATGATTTTAGATATCATACAGAGTGTCTCAAAAAAATTACAGTTCTAAAGCAAAAAGATAAAGAAGAATTTGAAGAGTTTTGCAAAACACAAACCGTAAGTAAAATTTCAATTGAACTTAAGAATAATGTAGGTTATAGTTACAAAATAAATGACACAGTGCAAACTTTGAGGTTTTTTTGTTAAAAATATTTTTTTTATTATTATTATAAAAATGAAATACTGCATTTCTTAAAAAAATTAACAATTTAACGATTTTAATTAATACATTTTTTAAATAATTATTAATTTAAAAAAATAATTAATGCCCTTTTTTCAAAATACAATTAGTAAACCTTTTTTTTAAATTAATGATTTAAAAATATAATGTTTTTTTAATTAATTAATTAATACTAATAACTTAAAAAATAACCTAATGCATAATTTAAAAAAATTAATTGATTAATTTAAAAAAAATTATTAAATAAGAATAATAAATTTTAAAAAAAAGTAACGTAGCACAATCTACTAATTTCTATTATAATACGTTTCTTAGACAGGTAAAATTTATCAGGTATCGGACCTTTTTGAACCTTATTTCAAACAAACAATAAAATCATTCAGCAGTATAATGTGGAGAAATAAATACCGACTTTCTCTGTTGACTATGCGTTATAACTTTACACAAAAAATATGTCACTGTCTATATTAAAAAAATTAAAGAAAAAACGAAGATTATATATTTATATTCATTTAGATCAACTTAATATTTTCATTTAATTATATCAAATACAAGGAAATTGGGCTGTATTTTTGTATTTTTTTAATCAATATTAATTATATTAAATCAATATTAATTCAATATTAAATATATTAAATCATTTTTTTTTGTAATTTTTAAATTTGTCATTTTGAAAAGGAAGACATATTTTTTGGAGTATTTATTAAGTCGTCTCTATTATTCGACGCATGCGCAATGGCTTAAAAGCGTCGCACAGCCGGCAATCGCTATCCTCGTCTGACAAATGACGTTACGCGCTAACTCTCTTTCACTCTACCTTAAATATTTATAATTTTTAAAAGCCAGCAACCCTTATTCGCGAGTAGATTTAATTAGGCAACCATATATGATAATAAATAGAAAAAAAAATAGCTTTAATTTGATATATAATTAATAAATAAACGTTATGAACGTATAAATGTATCGAAATCATACCTGTTTACACCTGGCTGCGAAGAGGTGCGGCCAAGTGCGCAACGGCAACCGTGGTTTTTTTTAATCTTCATATAAATTGCCGTGATGTAGACGTTATTTTATTTAAAAAACAAGTGAACGATTTTTTTTCCCAAAAGTCAATTAAAAATAATTTAATTAAAAATACTGGCGGCCAAATTTTGATAGGCAACCTGATAAATATATATTCTCCTAATTATAAATACACATAAAAATTCGGTTTTCAGCAAAAAACCGATGAACGCACTAATCCTGCAGTCGGATCTCGTACTATAGCCCGGCGAGAAGAACCGGCGTAAGAAACTCGCACATTTGCTTTTGTTTTCTGATATACATATTCGCAAAACATTCGCAACAATTTTGCGAATGCGAATGCGAATGCGAATATACAAAAATGTGCGAATATTCGCGAATGCGAATGCGAATGCGAATATTCGTTACATCACTAGAACACACGAGTGTCGAGCGTTTCGCTTCACTGCACCGTACCAAATTCGTGCGTGTGTAGCGACACCGAATTTGGTCTCCGGATATGGTTCGCTGTACGCTCCGTACCAAATTCGTGTGTCTGTAGATAGCAAGGTATAACATAATTATACGAGTATATCGAGATTCGAGACTGCATCGAAACTGTTTAATTAGTAGATTTAATTAGTAGAATGACCCAAATGTATGTAATCTATGATTGTGTTGAAATAAATTAAAGTCCATTAGATTAACAAATATATGAAATGGAAACGGGCAGCTAGATCACTTGATGGTAAGCGATTACTGCCACCCATGGACACACTTGTAACTCCTCTGATATGCGCACTTGGCACTTGCGTTCCCAGTCCTCAAAATCCCAACCCCCTTGGGCCTCCGGTCCCCTCACTCAGTCGGCGGAACACAACGCACGAGTTATTTATCCGGTAGTGCTGGTCCATTCATGCCGAAGCATGGCTGCCTCACGCTCGAAAATAGTCTCTAATAGATTGCAACTATAACACGGCTTTGTTCTACATGATATTTAATTTATTCCCTTCTGGCTCGCCCCATATATCTATGATAATATGTTACTCAGTTGGCGGCCATCACAGTTCCCAGAATCGCTGCGCCAACAGATAGAGCGACGAACTATCGTTAAACGAATTGGCCCCGGTTCGTGTACTTATTGGCCTAATCAAAATTTTCAGACTCAACTAGATCCAATATTTACATAAGCATTGTATCAAGTATTAAGTGCTTGGTCAAAACTAGAATCAAGATCTTCATATTGTACGTAATATAATATGTATACTTATACAGTTTTGTTAGTTTGTGCACCTTCATAATCATCTTTAATCCCTATTGTCCATCTCATCAACAAAAGGTTGACTGGTAGAGATTGCATAGTAGCAAAAATTTCGCTTTTGTACATCATTTATTAGTATATTTTACTATTAGCAGTATATAATTATATATTTTTTGGTGTGCAATAAAGTTATTAAATGTTTACAATAGACATAATTACCTATCCGACTCGTACCTACTGTGCTTACAGAAGAAAAGTTTGCAATGTGTTACAAATTACAATTCGATGTCTGCAAGATGCTAGTTATGAAATTAATCTTAAATAATTGAATGTATAATTTTACATTCAATTATTTAAAAAAATAAAATCGAGAAGAATTGGGTGAATTAAAATAGTTCCGACTTCCGAGAAGCAACAAAAAATGTACAAGTTATTTCCTTTATTTCTATAAATTACGAATTCTATGGTCGAGAGTTTCATTCACGATCACAAATTAAGTTTGTAGCGTCCGCACGTGATTGCTTTCTGGAGAGCTGACCTCAAAACAAGCGCAAATTACTTTCATTCAGGAACGAACGACCGATGTAATTCGCATTTCGTTCTGACGGGGTATGTAAACCTATTGTGGCCATCTCGGAACTTTTCAGCGACCTACTTATGTGAATCGCGGTACTCGAATACTCGGTAATTACTCGCAGACCATTCACGTTCAGTATTTTATTGTTACATTGTAGAAATATGGAAATGTAAAGAATGTCTTCGAATAGAAATATTTATTTACTCGTAACTGGTAGACGATTGATTGTACAATGTGCATTGTACAGCATATTGTTAAGAGCGTCCGCAGTTGACAACAGGCATTTCTGTTTTAGATATTCATACGTAGTTTATTTATTAAAACGTGATATAGCATTTAATGAGCAATAAAAATAATCACCTTGTTATTTTCATTACTTATTATAAATTTTACCTACGTGTGTTCTTTATTAAAACGCCTGAAGTATATGAAAAAACTCATACTTTTTTCATTACCTTAATATAGGTTGCCTAGACGGTAGAGCAGGAATAAAAATAGATTAATGTAAAGCCAGACCGATATTAAATTACGGTAATACTACGCTCTATATTTTCATTTTTCATTTCGAACAGACAAGGAGAGGGTTGGCACAAAAATAATTTGAGGAAAACGTTTATCGGTGTAGTCACTTAAAAAAAAAAACAATAAGTATCGATTGATAATGGACGCTTATAGCCTTTAGGAGCGCTAAAAATAGTAAATATCAAATGATGTATAGGTACTTATATAACGTAACGTGACCGAAAACTGAAGCTTCTGATAAGAAATATAGTTTTGTAAACTTCATAACCATCTATATATATATAAAAGAAAGTCGTGTTAGTTACACCATTTATAACTCAAGAACGGCTGAACCGATTTGGCTGAAAATTGGTAGGGAGGTAGCTTAGAACCAGGAATAGGACATAGGATACTATTTATCGCGGGAAAATGTACGGTTCCCGTGGAATACTGTATTTACGCTTTTACGTAAAAACTACTTAACCGATCATCATGAAATTTGGCACAGATATAAAGTAGACTACGAGGAAGAACATAGGTTACTCTTTATTGCATAAAAATGTACGGTTCCCGTGGAATACTGTATTTACGCTTTTACGTAACTACTTACCCGATCATCATGAAAGTTGCTATAGATACAAGGTAGACCACGAGGAAGGACATAGGCTACTTTTTATTGCAGAAAATTTACGGTTCCCGCGGAATACTGTATTTACGCTTTTACGTAAAAACTACTTAACCGATCATCATGAAATTTGGCACAGATATAAAGTAGACTACGAGGAAGAACATAGGTTACTCTTTATTGCATAAAAATGTACGGTTCCCGTGGAATACTGTATTTACGCTTTTACGTAACTACTTACCCGATCATAATGAAAGTTGCTATAGATACAAGGTAGACCACGAGGAAGGACATAGGCTACTTTTTATTGCAGAAAATGTACGGTTCCCGCGGAATACTGTATTTACGCTTTTACGTAAAAACTACTTAACCGATCATCACGAAATTTGGCATAGATATAAAGTAGACCAATGGGAAGGACATAGGCTACTTTTTATTGCGGGAAATGTACGGTTACTGTGGACAACTGTATTTACGTTTTTACGTAAAACTACTTAACCGATCATCATGAAAATTGGCACAGACATAGAGTAGACTACGAGGAAGAGCATAGGCTACTATTTATCGCAGAAAAAGGGGATTTAGTAAATAGGGGATTTAGGGATTTACAAATAATGTGATTTACGCGACGTTACTCAAAGGAAAATTCGAAGGTGAGGAAGTTCTCATTCCGAAGATCCCGATGATCCCTACCGAATACCGATATGCCGTTTGAGTAAGATTGCAACCCATGCACCAAAATACATGGCCCATTTTAATAATTATTAAAATAATTGATTTCTTTTTAATTATATCTATTATCCTAATGAAAAATTGCACTTAATGAAATCCAAAATCTGCTCATTTATTGCCTCTAAGGTAGAACAAAGTTTGCCGGGTCATCTAGTATTATTATATTTTTATAATTGTGTGTATCAAATCAGTTAATCTCGACATGTGTTTTCAGATGAAACTCATCTTAAAAGAGGAAGAGATTGAAAAAGAACAGGGGCGTTGATACGGCAATGCCCCTGTAAACGTATATTGATACGTACGAACATAAAAGCGTTATTCTTTCAATACTAAATATCAAGCATTGTAAACCTGTCATATTGAAAGCGCCCAACCCTAGTAACAGCTTTCCGTGGGCGGCTGGGCGGGCGGGACGCCTACAGTTATACTCTATCGATCGAGCACCATCTATGCAACACTTGTTACATCCACTCCGTCTACTTCCAGCTGAAAGGCTCAGTCATCATCATCATGATCTTTCAGTTGGCAGTGATTTTCTTTAACTTTTCAACACCACGATCTTGTGGCGAGCAAAACTCGAATTAGGTTCGATTTTTTTATCATTAATATCTGTAAGTATTGATTTTTATCCTTAAATAAATTCACATTGTCGTTCAGAGAGCAAAAAAATATCCAGTTTATTAAATAATTTATTAATGTTGGTAAAACTTGTACGAGTAATTAGTTATTTTTCTCTCGATGGGAATAAATATTAAATGGAGGCAACCTGAGAGCATACCTTGAACTTGAGTTATTTGGTAATCCATCGCCAAATTGATAAGAGATATCGCGGATCCATTATCTCCTACACAAAGACGTCACTCGTTTAGTTTTGACGCAACTGTTTACGTGGGCTGGTAACTACAACTCATACATTTTAGCAACATATACGTACGTACAAACTGTTATTAAAATACTGGTAAAATTCGTACGGAAGCTAGTTCTAGCCAGTTCTAACCGAGTCGTTTTTATTATTTTCATTTGGATAATATATTAGGTAAAGTTAGTGACTTACCTAATTTCTTCTTATCTAGTTTAAAAAAATAAAAATAAAATCAACTACGGATATTTTGGGTATATGATCTACTGCTCATATAAAAACGTTAAGGCAAAAAAAATATTGGCAATTTTGTTAAAAAATCATCTCATAATGGGTGAATCTCAACGCAAACTCAAACTCAAAATATAAACAAATATTTTTCTTTTCGAGTAGGTATAACAATTATTTTACGAACCCTTATATATACAGCCGAATATATAACCGCCTCCTTATATGAAAGTCGGTTAAAAAGCATCCGTATTTTAGTTTATAGCTAATATTAGAACTAATAGCAATCTGTTTGTGAAACCGATAAGGAAAAATGTTGCGGAGTGGTGTAGGGCTGTAGGCGGTTATCGATTGCAACATGATAACGTTAGCTCAGTTACATTTACTTGTTAACGATTTATATTCGCAGACCACACTAGTTATTTGATGTAAAACAAGCATAATATTGAGAGTTTAAACAATTTGTTTACTGAAAAAAAAATTACAATATTGTTTTTACCGTGAAAGTCACAAATTAACAAGTAGCAGTGAATAAAAGTATCTTAGGTTTTGTATCGCGACTTACGAACGTAACTAAACATTAAACTTGGATTCCTTTTAAAGAAGTCATGGTAAACAAAAGAAAACACAGTTTGGACGTTGACTAACCCTACTGACTCACCAGACAAATCTAAACAATTGCCGCAACTCCAAGAATGGATTTCCCAAAGTGAATTGTTTAAAAACAACATGTATTTTACACTTTAAGTTGTAGAACAATAATATTTAAAGTTTGTTCGTTGGTTTTTTTGACTCATCACTCAAGGTATGTAAATTGTCTAAATTGCAATTCACATACCTACCTTCATATAGTATTTCTGCAAGTGTGATTAAAGACAAAACACATTATTATAGTTTTAGTAGATGCAGTTAATTTGCTAATATTTATTTATATACTAGCAAGTAGCATTTGCCAGCTGCTTTTCCCGCGTGAAATTGGTTTTTAAATAATATCTTTAAAATTATTTAAACCTTTCATCCCCTATATTACCCTCTTAGGTGTTGAATATTAAAAAACGCTTAAAATACGTAACTCATTATTTTTCAGTACCTACTCAACTTGATGAAATATCATGCAAATACTATGTCCAAGGAATAAAAAGTTTCATACAAACTTGGAAATTGAATTTTCAAAATTCTAATTTTTCTTTCTGTCATAATAGTTATGAGAAATACATGTGCAAAATTTCAAATTTTTAGCCTTAAGGGTTTGACCTGTGCGTTGATTCATCAGTCAATCAGCTTTACCTTTTATATATATATATATATATATATATATAGAAGACTAGAAGTTGCCCGCGACTTCGTGCGCGCAAAAGTCAATTTCGCAGAAACCGTACATTTTTCCACGATAAAAAGTAGCTTATGTCTTTCCCCGTAGTCTACACTACATCTGTGCAGTGTAGACTACGGGGTAGTTTCGAAGCCTATTCAATGTAAACAAACAAACAAACTTGTCCTCTTTATTATATTATAGTATAGATAGATAGAGCAACATTAAATAATGAAAAAATTCACTACTTTGTTCAATTGAACATGGTATGAATTTACATAGTTTTAAGTGAGATTTTCGCTCACAGACGTGCATACAGAGAAAGAAATTGCATACGGTGGTATCGTGCCGGGAGAGATCGCGCGCGTCATTCGCGTGATAGTGATAGTCATTAGCTGTATCAGCACGCCGCACCGACCGCAAGAGCACCTACCTCAGTAATTGAAACGATTATCGTCATTTCGTCGCGGAGTGCGTGCACTCAGACGCACACACGACACTTGCAAACTTATTTGGCACTTAGCGTAATTGAGATGTGGAACGCTCGAAGGCCGAGTGTGCAATAATGATTAATAGAACACACATTTGTGCCAATGTAAAGCGCGTCTAACGGAGTTATCTTTAGTTCATAAGTAGGAACGTGCTCGGTCGCGGCGGCTAAACGAGGAAAATCTTCCGACATCCTGTTCGAGCCACGTATGCGGTGAAACTCGGCGCACGTCTCGACTCGCGAGTAATGCTACAATGTAGGTACTAGTGTTGGAATAATTAGCATTAGCAATAATTATTAATTGCTAAATGCCCATTAGCAATCATTAAATTATTCGAAGTTGCTAAAAAAAACGAATGCTAATATTATCGTGCGCAGCAAATAATTATCTGCGTTCATGAATGAAAAAAATACGCGACCGCGCTGGTTCGCACCGCGGCGCTAAGTGCTAACTGGCAACGTGCTAACGCTACTTGCTAATGCTATGCGAAATCCGATGCGAAATAATTTTGACTCGACGCGCGACTCGACCCGAGAGTTCACGATGCTGCGAAATCGATTTTAGCAAATAGCATAGCAATAGCACGTAGCATGCTAAGACATGAAAATTAGCATGCTAATGAAATTAATGAAAAATAGCATTAATTTCCATTACTAGTAGGTACATCTACAACACCACGTAGAGCCGATGCAATTTAAAGAGTTTCATTTTTACAAACATACGCTTTTACACAGCTTTGAAAGAAGTGCTGCTAGAAACTTCATAATTCTATTGATTTTGCGAAAACCTAATATATCTTGCCAGTATAAAGGTATAGT
Source organism: Glaucopsyche alexis (assembly GCA_905404095.1). NCBI lineage: Eukaryota > Metazoa > Arthropoda > Insecta > Lepidoptera > Lycaenidae > Glaucopsyche > Glaucopsyche alexis. Next base: position 7,240,439 of record FR990043.1, on the reverse strand, counting down.
AGCATATCATTAGCGAAAATCAAGATGGTTAAAACCAAAATAGAGAGCTAGAGCTTCTGATCTTTAAGTAATTGTCACGTAATTTGCGTATCTTCGCTATTGTTGTAGAACTTAGTAATTGACAATAATTACAATAATTAGTTACGGTCTTTAAGTAAATTATTTTTTGTTGTGAATTTGTGATTTATGCGAAACATAATAAAAACGCAAACTTAATATGTTGAAATCAATATATTAAGTTTTTAAGGGTTCCGTACCTCAGGGTTCGGTTCTGTTCCGTCCTGGACGGAACTAGGACTCTCAGATCAAATAAAAAGTATAGATGGACTTCTACGAACAACATAGTGAAGCCGGTTTTTTATGCATTGTGTGCGTGAGCCGGTGTTGCCATACTAAATTTTCATTACCATATGTTGGCTAAACTTTCGAATAACATCCCACATTTGTACTGTTAATTGGTTTATGGTAATTTTACCGCTTAAAGTTCTTTTACTGTCGCAGTAATTTCGCAAATTTTCATAATTATAAGATCCGTAGTTTTCGAGATAACAATATAATAAATTTTCGAAAATTGTATAGGAATTCGGCCATGTTAACGTTTCTGTGATATTTATGTTTCGTTTTCCATACCTTTATGTCAAAAAACTTTGCAGAGCCCTATTTTACGTAAAAGTTGTAACACGGCCTCACAAAAACCTGGCGCGAAATAACGTTGTCACAACTCTCCCCAACTATGGAATTCTAAAAATGGGTTAGATTAGAATATTTTTATTGCGTTCAAAACGTCTTTAATAATAAAAAAAAAAACAGAAAGTGATAATTATGTTTATTATTTATTTATAGATAAATTTAGATAAAGGGTAGGTAAAGATGAAAAGTTTCGATTTAGGTGTACCAATACATAATATTATGGTAAGTAATAGGGTAGTTAATATACGGTCACCAGTCACAAGTCAGTGTACCACTTGCCTATTTTTTTGGTAGCATAATATGCTTGTGTTATTTCAGAAAAAATCTAAATCATTATATGTGTCCATATAAATTTCAAGGAGTTCCCTCGATTCCTCATGGATCCCCCAACATCAAGTTTCCACTTTAGTGACTAAAAGACCAATTTCGAATTTATACCCTTTACAGCAATAAAATAATTTTGTTAATAGGTCCATAAACGACAGAGTAATATTCAAAGATCTCCGTGTTGGTGTAAAATACTATAAGAAGTACCTTTTACATCATCAAAATGTGATGATGTATGGTGTGATTGTGGTGGTGATGATGATGATTACTTTAATTGACAAGGTGGCATATGCTTGCAGTTCTTTAAATAACGCCGAAATCCCCAAATATGTATCTATAAGGAGTCAGGAGTTCTGTTCTGCACTTTTGGATCCAGAGTATAACTTGGAGCAAAATCTTACTTTTTGGTAGCATATGCTTGGACTACTTCAGAAAAAGTCAAAATCACCATAAATTTCCATAAAAATTTCGAGGAGTTCCCTCGATTCCTCATGGATCCCATCATCAGGTCACCACTTTTTTGAAAACCGGACCAACTTGGGATTATACCCTTTATATCAAAAAAAGAATTTTGAAAATCGGTCCACAGACGGCGGAATTATCGTTCCCGATATTTTCCGTATACCGAATATAGGGGCATTTACCTTAAATTACTTCAAACTTCTAAACTTCCTAATTAAAAAATAAAAACACAGTCTGACTCTCTACTTCATAATTTTGTTAAGAATTTGCCTACAAATTACTTACCTTATTTTAGGCTATTGAGAATATGAAATCCTGGCAACACTCTCTCGATCCGCCATTATGAAATTGTCATTATTTGTTTCGAGTAACCTCTAAATTGTGATAAATTATCTTAAACAAACTACAGTTTTGTGTGTACTTACTTATGAAATGTTATTCCCTGACACTTTTTGTTCGCCTTCGTACAGTTTTTACACCACTTAATAGCGCAGGACGGCATTTTTGTGGCAAAATCACTGCACGACGACTCGTTCGATACTGACGAAAAGTAGCATACTTTTTTTGCATGAGTGTGCGTGACCGCGTGTGTTTACACAAAGTAGCGTAGTTTTTGAGGCTTCAGTTGAAACAAGCGCCATGCGCAATCTAGTTTTTTATTTGATCTGAGCTAGGACTCCATCCGTCTGTCTGTTTGTCAAAACCTTTTATTTAGGGAACACGTTTATCGAGTTGAAATTAAAACCCTATTCACGTCTGCGGTTCCTTGGAGCTGTGAAAAATTTTTACTTTTAAGTTAACGCTAAAAAAAGATGCATCCGTTTTTTGCCTCAAAATCGCATATTTCGATGCTTTTATGGGAATCAAAATTGATATTCATCTAAATCAATATTCGTACTAACTTAGAACTATGAAATACGGCAAGGAACATAACATCGTTACATATTAGAAGTACAATAAAAAATTTGAAAATGCAGTTTTCAGATTTTTCTTGTAACCATAAAAGAGGTTAGGTCTTAAGTCCCAGGGACTTGAAAAGTTCAGATAAGGAATTATTTTCAGGCTCGGCAAAAACTGCGAGACTCGATTCCTGGACTAGGTGTGATATTCCTTTGTACAGAACCCTCGGTGGACGAGTCCGACTCCTATCTCCTTAGCTCTTATCCGGTTTTTTTACAATATTACACACTGCACATGAACTGTGCTGAGCTGCAACATTACATTCTAACTCTTACAATGAAACGTTAATAGCTTCAGAGTTTAGATACAGGGCCTGAAAATGACGTTAGGTATACCAACATATTATGAATCACTAACATTTCCTTACATATTAATACCAAGAGAGCAGACAGACTACGTGCATCCACCGTATTTCGTAACGTTCACGTTAATTGGCTTCAAGTTGTGACGAGGTCGCGAGTGGCCACTAGCCAGTGGCGACACAGGGACAACATTCAGTGTCAGGACACGCTTCATATATCTCCAGATGATACACCAGATAAGCCAACTTTTAATTAGCCAAATTCTGTCAACTATGATTCCTCCTTAGAAAACAACAAACCATTTGTGTATAGTTCTAAACTAATCTATATATTAATACAATAAAGAGGAAAAGTTTGTTTGTTTGTTTGCATTGAATAGGCTCCGAAACTACTGGACCGATTTTGATGAAACTTGGCACAGATGTAGAGTATACAACGGGGAAGGACATAAGCTACTTTTTATGGCGGAAAAATGTACGGTTACTGCGAAATTAACTTTTGCGTGCACGAAGTCGCCGGCAACATCTAGTACTATAATATAATAAAGAGGAAGTTTGTTTGTTTGTTTGCATTGAATAGGCTCCGAAACTACTGGCCCGATTTTGATGAAATTTGGCACAGATGTAGAGTAGACCACGGGGAAGGACATATGCTAATTTCGCGGGCAACATCTAGTATATTATTATATATCCTTTCAATAGTGGTTAGGTTCGTCAAGTTTCAATGAGCCATCGCGATTCACGGGACACTATAGACAAGATATTACAATTATTTTGTAGAAACGTAGAGTAGCGATGCCGTAACATCGCCCCCATCTCCAACTATTGTAACAGACAAATGACGATCTCATCCGTCCATTATACCGACAACGCCAAAAGATGATCTCACTCGCATATGTTTTTGGGCGTGTAACATGAGCCGTTTCACCTGTTTGGCCGAAACAGGTCTACGGACGTGGCATCCAAACATTGTTATGGTGGTGCGGTCAACGCTCGCGTGCCCCGCGCAGCCCCACGCAGCCCCACGCACTGTTGCGAAAAGGCCCACTTACACGTCACAAGCGTTCACGATACTCGAATTATAGCACCCGTTAGCAGCCGTTAAATCGCCTATCGTAGCGTGATTTCTTGGAAACTTATTTTTCGTGTAGTCCCTTTGCCCCTGGGGCGTAGTAATACTTGGTCAAGTGGACAGTGGCCACTAAGAAAATGTTTACAGTTGAAACTCACACTATTAAACTCCGGTACTAACACTTCTTTTGTATTAGAATGACTTGTTGTATATTGGCAAAAGAATGTAAAAAATAAAAGCTAGAAACACGCCAATTGTTCTTCAATTATTCGGATTTCAACCCGCCTTTCGTCTGAAACAATGACAATTTAAGCCGGCGCCACCGAGCGGTTCGGAAAAAGGAAAACGGAAATATTTTCGCATGGCGAAGATCGTAATTATAATAAGACCGACCGACAGATTTAACAATATCTATTTACAACGAACAACTTTCAACAGTCAGATTCATGTCAAGTTATAAATTATAATGGGTACTTTAAACTTTTGTGCGTTACTTTTTTCTAGAACGATCCATCTTATAAAAGATTGAATATATATATACCATAAACATATGGTAATGTTTGTGACACAAAACTATTTTCACTATCAAGCCCGTATCCGCCTGATAAATTGTACATTTTTAACGTCATTTAAATTTTTGCAACCCGCATTAGATCGTGCGTAGCTTAGTAATAGGTAGAATCAATGTAAATAGGTAGAATCAACGTAATCATCAATTTTTTGCAGTAGGTACTTAGGTAGGTTACTACCTACCTAGTTACCTACTGGTAGAGCTCTACTTTCAACAAATTCTACATCAAGAAACGATGAATTTTCATTGTTTTTACTTCTTGTCTTTTCTGATTTCTTTAGAAATGCATTAAAAAATCACTACCTAGATCATTTTTCGATTAATTTCATATAACTTAAGAGTCATAAAATATAGGTTATCTGTCTTATTATTTACCCATTTTTAAAACAATATAGACTTAACTTATATTAAAAGGTCCCTAGGGCGTTATTTAGAGGTAAATCGCAATAGTAATATAATATGTCACACGTGTTGCAGCGGTGTCGCAACCCACTAGAACATACCAGGCCGAGGTGTGTCTGAGATTTTCGATCAAAATTCAATAATAGACATAGCTATCCATATTCCATATCAGACAAGTGCTCTATTTTTATCAAACTGCGCAGTTATTCGAAAACTTACTGAAAACAACAATAGAAATGCAATAAGTTATTAGTTAGATGGTTGGATGGGTCGTTGTTACTCGATTAAGTCCTACTGTCACTTATCATAAATACATGATAGTCTTATCTTTACACACATTGACTCATTAAAGTCACCCCAATTAAAATATACAAGGCCTGCCTAGAGTAAAGTAGAGTAAATCTCTTTAGATACAAACTTGTTTGTTTTGTAATTTGTTCAGATAAACTTTGCTCACTGACGAAGATGGTTCAAATAATTACATTCCAAATAATATTAAATACATCCAGTATCCACATTGCGAAAATGATTGTGTTAGTCTTTAGAGCGTATTCGCGTATATTTTTTTGTTAATTTACAGATGCTGCATCGGCATTTCACTAATAGGTATAAAAGATTGCGTCACTACTCACTACTCACTGAGCGTTCACTTTTCGGTGTCGAAACCGTGCATAACTTGCACATTGCATAAACATCCGCTTCGAAAGAATAACATAGCATGACATTTAGGAGCCCAGACGACCTGAATCGATAGAAAATATATAGAAAACATCATCCAAACTTTTACTATTAGCTAACATGGTAATGAGTGAATTGCGAAATGAAAAAAAATCCAGCTGATATTGACCGTATGTTGATAAATATGGTTGTAATAAACAGAGGAAGCTATGCCGACCGCATATTTTTCTGTGACATTTCCTTGTTTACATGCCCAGTCCCCAGACTATAGATTGGGAAACAAAAAGAGTTGCAGGCAGGTTGGTAGCCTGGTAGGTGGAGTATCGATTGTGAGCGTAGCACTGGCGGCGGCGGCGGCGGCGAGTGAGCGCCGCGCCGTGTCGCGACCTTGGGCCCGTGCCGGCGCCCGGTCCGCGGACGTTCGTTGAACGTTCCCTCCCCCGCCCTGCCCCTCACCACCTTACCCCGCACACTCCGCCACCTTCACTACTCGTTTGTGATTATGCGTAATTCTTGCAAATCAAAAGAATCTGGATGTTTCCCCAGAAATGAGACCCATTCGGAAACAATAATAATTATCTAATAGCAAGTAAATTGTTTCTCAGACATTTCTCATGTGTAAAGTTGCAGAAATAAATTAATACCTTAGCTCCATAAATGTGCAGAAAAATTAACTGTTCATAAGGATAATAATAGTAATTATGTTATAATTATTCCTTCTAATAAGAGATAATGCAAAATTAAATCAATTACATATTTATAATATTCGATTAACATTAAACTGTCTACAAGTTAATATAGCGTGATGAATTAAAATTTAACTAGTTAGTTAATTAATGATCATTATATCGAATACAATGTACGTGGTAGAGCCATGCTTCGGCACGAATTGGGCCGGCTCGACCGGAGAAATACCACGGGCTCACAGAAAACCGGCGTGAAACAGCGTTTGCGCTGTGTTTCGCCGAGTGAGTGAGTTTACCGGAGGCCCAATCCCCTACCCTATTCCCTTCCCTACCCTCCCCCATTACCCTATTCCCTCTTAAAAGGCCGGCAACGCACTTGCAGCTCTTCTGATGCTGCGAGTGTCCATGGGCGACAGAAGTTGCTTTCCATCAGGTGACCCGTTTGCTCGTTTGCCCCCTTATTTCATAAAAAAAAATACATGTGTTAATTGATTATGTAAATGATATGATATATAATAGTGTCTACTGTCTTTAAAATTGGTATCTTATAGTAGACGGGCACGGGCCGTACAAACTCGAGACAGTCCAGTGACAACTGCGACTGGCGACAGGCGATATCTCGAACAAAGTCTGTATGTAGCTCCCTATTATTCCTCAATCACCGTACTGGACACTGATAGCTCTATCTGTAGATCCGATTAACTTTTTACTGTTTTTGTTAAGAAAAGAAAGCTTTACAAAAGCTATTGGACAAAAAATGTCCTTAGTCCTTAACGACAATGAGTTACTTATAACTTTAACAAAATTGTTAATGAAAAACTATTTGCATTCGTAAATTATTAAACGTAAACTACAGCACAGATTACTAAATAGTTACTATAGTATCGAATTGTTCAAAAATAGAGCTTGAATAATATTATTCAACCTATACTATACCTACTTGATTATTTAGTAGCAGATATGTAACTAGTATCTCCTTAGCTATGTTATTATTATTATAGCTCTACTAAATATTATCTTGAGCGTAAATATAAACATGATGTAATTAAAGGGGCCGCTAAACCCGATAAGCCTGCTTATCTATATGCCTAATAAGTTTGCTTACTTAAGCTAGATACCACAATAAAAAAAATGACGAAAAATAGCAAAGGAAATATTGTGATCCGACAGCCGACCACTGTAATGTAAAGAATGTAAGTTATGTTCGTTTATATACTCGTAATAATCACAATATTTTATAACACGAGTACCAAAAATCGAAACATTTTGTAGAAAGTTATCACTGATCACATAAGTTTATTACTGAATTAATAAAAGAAGCGTACGCATTTCAAATTTACATTATAATTTAAACACGTTTAAAAGTATCAGGCTTCTAATAATGGTAGCAATAAAACTTTTGTCACCTATGACATACAAACGTCGATAGAATTAAGGCTTAATGGCGGTAAACAGATTACTCTTTATCAGATCAGATGGTTGATAGAGACGCACCTAGCGAACGCCCTAGGTATTAGAATCTAAAAGCTCAGGAATACCTAGAAAAAGCCAAATGGCCAAGGTACAACTGGCTCCGAGGTGTACTAAAACACATGTTGTAACATGTTCCCTTACAAAATATACAAATTTCAGTCAGAAAATCAAAGTGCATTACGGCTCATTCTTAAAATTTTAAATTGGTGTTGTAAAGCACAATAAAAGTTTTCTCAGCGTAAACGACCAAATTTAACCTTTGCACGTTTTAAACTTCACGAGTTGCCACTATGTGAAAGTTTTTACCTAATTTAGGGAATTTTAATGCCTTAAGTAACAAAGTTGCGTAATATTCAAATGACGAAAATTAGGTATGCATTTGAAAGCGAATGGTTTTGAAATCTTAGTTAACAGGAAACTAGCATCGTTTACCTAATTCAGTTTAAACCGATCTTTGTTTACAAGTTTTACCTACTTACTTGATTTTATAATATGCGGGTCATCGTAGCAAGGTGCTACGATTTTTTGTTAATGCATTTATAAATGTTTGTAATAAAAAAGTAATACAGACCTGAGGGCTTAGACAAAGCATCTCTATGTCACTTAGAGATGCTTTATATGCTAAACCCATACACTTGTCATTGCTCGTTGTTAGCTATGGCAACTTGGCTAAAGGTTCGAAATTGTACTTTTTTTTATTACCTATACTCTCTACAAAGGTGATAAATCTATAATATCGGCGAGGTTGAAGACTAGAGAAAGAACATGAAGGTTGTCAATTAATACGTCTTCATTATATTAAATTGGATTATGTAGGTACGTCAATCGTGCGGCGTTCAACTCTCCCCTTTGGTAATTTACTTCTTCGTCTAAGCAATAGCGACAGTGGAGAAATTCCTCGAGTACTCGGTTCAACGGCCGCGGAGATCTGTGTGCGTGTGTGTATCTGTGAGCTGCGCACACGCACACAGACCTCCTACCTCTGCAAACAAGAAACCGTTACTCGCCTCACTGTAGTTCGCAGGCAATCAGATCTAGACAAAACCTTCGCCGCTTAAAAATGTAATAGTAAATCGTTTAGCTAATTCGCAGCCATTAGAACGGAATATTTCGAGTCTGAGAGATTTATTACCTGAGGCTTTAGGTTATCTAATTAGGCGTCATTTTGCAGTTAGGCTATTATTATATTATTATTGAAGTGTTATAAATTGGGATGTAATGGTAGCATTTTAGAGTGTACCTGTCTGTAGAATGCTATTTGGAGTTACAACACTACTGCAGTTAACTACTGCAGGCAAACGTTTATGTGCATAAAAATGGTAAAGCTTTGATAACAAATAAAAGTGAATCTTGCAAAAAAAAGCTCAAATTTAAATGTTAAATGTTGGAGAAAGCATTGCTAGGTCAAGATTTACCAGACGTCTACACAATTTCCTCTTCCAGATTTCATTTTCCACGTTTTAGATTAGAATGCAAAATGTTCGAGGTACACTCTACGTAGATTGTAGAGATGTAGAGCTCTCAGCTACAATAACTACATCTATTTTTTTTTTCAAATAAATTAACATTAAAACAACAAAATATTTGTGTACTTACATATTTAATTTTTTTACTTATATAATTTTAATTGACAAACCAAAGATATTTAAATTTTAAGTAGAATAGAAGAGAATGTTCGTACTTTACTGAGATTCCATGTTTTGCATACCTATTACATATTTACTATTATATCCATAATACATAGTATTTCATTGTTAATATAAGTGACGATTCTAACAAACACTATGCAAAAGTCACATACAATACTAACATAAAACTGAAGGAAAACGAGAATATAATAGATATTATATTATCAGTACGAGATGTCGTTATCGAAAACAATGCGATATCGGCCATAGTTCTGGGAACTAACAAAAGAACTCGTTTAAGCTATCTGTCTATACATAGAGGTCGCCAGATTGCCCGACCCGCTCCCGGAGACTGATAAATTACGACAATATCATTATAGTTTATAAATAAAACATTTTTATACTACATTGTTGTAGTAGGTACTTTAGTGAAATGATACTCATCATTCATCAATTGTGTCGGTACCAAACTGGGACTACCGAGAAGCAACTTTTACTTTTATCGTAAACTGTACATAAATTTAATAATGGAAAAGAAAGTTAGTAAAATTAGAATTATTGTCATTTATAAATGAAACATGTTTGTAAAGTTTCAGTGCGCACATTTTGTGGTTACATATTTCGCAGAGTCATAAAACTAATTTGCAGGGTATGCAAAAATGTTTAAATTATGACTTAGTTGTAAATGTCTAATAAGAATGAATTTCTTTATCAACTTAAAACGAGCTAATCTTGTATGTAGGTATATTATATTGTTTAGATATATAATCGTAATATTGGAAACGGCTGCAAGTATTTTGATGAAATTTAGTATGTCAAGAATTTTGGGGGAAAAAATCGATTATCAGTCGGACCGGCTTCTGCCAGCGAAACTGCGCATTTTTAAGTTAGCTTTTGCCCGCGACTTCGTCAGCGTGGAACAGTTACTCTGGGATATCGCTAAAATTTACCCGCGACTTGATTTACGTAGAAGGAGAAGCGCCTCGACCTCACGACTGCCCGCCGCGCGCTGTACATTATTATTGCTCGCTTGATTATTTTATTACTGCGATATCTTCTAAAATACTCATTGAAATCAAATTTATTCTAGATTAAATGCTTGTAATGAATAACGTATTTACTTGGATAAAGATTAATATCATCTTTATGAAAACACCTTCACAAATTATGCTTAATTTTAGAACAAATCTGGTTAGCATAAAAAAGATAGGACCTTAAAATATAGACATATACAGTCGCGGACTTTTTTTTTGAACTTTTAAAGGTAAACAATTCTGTCATACATAATTTTAGCGAAACTTTAACCGTTTCTACAGCGTACGCAACGAAAGGTCTGAAAAGGAAAAAAAAACGATTTTGTAACATTCTTGATTGGTGCTCCGCTCGTATTGAGCTTAGCATGATGCTATATATCCTAAAGCCTTCCTCGATAAATGGACTATCCAACACAAAAATAATTTTTCAATTCGAACCAGTAGTTCCTGAGATTAGCGCGTTCAAACAAACAAACAAACTTCAGCTTTATAATATTAGTATAGTCACTATAGATGTGTTTTTTCTTTCGTCGTACAATATATCAATAATTTCGACTCTAATATTTTGGCAGTTTGGCATGCGTATGTGTAATTTTTGCGTTGTTCGGAAATTCGGAAAGAGATGGGTTCGAACCCCGGTAAAATATTTTTGTGATTCTTTTTATTTTTAACCGACTTCCAAAAAAAGGAGGCGGTTATACGTTCGGCTGTATATATATATATATATATATATATATATATATATATATATATATATATATATATATATATATATATATATATATATATTTGTATGTTAGACCACAATTTCGCCGTCTGTGGACCGATTTTCAAAATTATTTTTTTGATGTAAAAGGTATAATCTCAAGTTGGTCCCGTTTTGAAAAAAGTGGAGATGTGATGATGGGATCCATGAGGAATCGATGGAACTCCTCGAAATTTATATAGAAACATATGGTGATTTAAACTTTTTTTGAAGTAGTCCAAGCATATGCTACTAAAAAGTAAGATTTTGCTCCAAGATATACCCTGGATCCAAAAGAACAGAACAGAACTCCTGACTCCGTATAGTTTGGGGATTTCGACGTTGTTTAAAGAACTGCAAGCATATGCCACCATGTCAATTAGAGTAACCATCATCATCACCACCACCATCACACCATACATCATCACATATAAAAGGTACTTCTCATAGTATTTTACACATTACTGGAGATTTTTGAACATTACTATTTATAGACCCATTACTATTTAGAGATCTGATGATGGGATCCATGAGGAATTGAGGGAACTCCTCGAAACTTATATGGACACATATAGTGATTTAGACTTTTCCTAAAGTAACATAAGCATATGCTACCAAAAAAAAAAGATTTTGCACCAAAGTATACCCTGGATCCAAAAGCACTGAACAGAACTCCTTAGTCTTTAAAGATACGCGTTTGGAAGTTTCGGATTGTTCAAAGAACTACAAGCATATGCCACTAACTTACAGTAATCATCATCATCGTCTTATTTACAATACCTAATAGAATCTTAGCGCCTATACAATAATTATACATTCGATCGTTTATATTTCAAACGTTCTTATGATATATTAATAACAATTTAACAAAATATATCACTAAAAAGGGTGAAATTATTATTTTTAAATAAAAAATTAAACCGACTTCCAAAGTAAAAAAATCACAAAAAAGTATGAAATAAAACTTAAGTATTTTTTAAATAAGTCCCATTTTAAATTCGGCTAAAATTTAAACTATTTCTCTACTCAATCTTCTTAATTTTGAAGTCGGTACCAGCAAATTTGAAAGTGAGTTCTATAATATATTGTTTGGGCTGGTATCGAATTCAAAATTAAGAAGATTAAGTAGAGAAATAGTTAAAATTTTAGCCGAATTTAAAAGGGGACTTATTTAGAAAATAAGTTTTATTTCATACTTTTTTGTGATTTTTTTACTTTGGAAGACGGTTTAATTTTTTATTTAAAAATAATAATTAAATCTAAGTACTAGAGTTCCGAGTTATCTCGGCTACGCAGGTACTAAATAATTAAAACGAAATCTCTCTAATTTACTATCATTTCTACCTCTCCGAGATAGTAAGAAATTGCTAAAATACAAACTACCTACTTACGTTTACGTGGTAGAGCCATGCTTCGGCACGAATGGGCCGGCTCGACCGGAAAAATACCACGGGCTCACAGAAAACCGGCGTGAAACAGCGTTTGCGCTGTGTTTCGCCGAGTGAGTGAGTTTACCGGAGGCCCAATCCCCTACCCTATTCCCTTCCCTACCCTCCCCTATTACCCTATTCCCTCTTAAAAGGCCGGCAACGCACTTGCAGCTCTTCTGATGCTGCGAGTGTCCATGGGCGACGGAAGTTGCTTTCCATCAGGCGACCCGTTTGCTCGTTTGCCCCCATATTTCATAAAAAAAAAAAAAAAAAAACTTAGTTATCAATCATCTCTTACAAGTATTAAGATACTGTGTAAAATCATCATGTTGCAACGCGTTTCGGACGGTATCGGACGCCGATAGCCGATATAGAATAACCACGTACAAGTGAAATGTGTTGTATGATTTATGACACATATTGCCTGTCTTTCAAATTATCTGGTCCGATATCGGATAATCGGATCCGTCATGAAAACGGCCTCGGCTATCGGATATCGGCGTCCGGTACCGACATCGGATCGGATAACGGAAAAATGCTCCTACTTGGTAAAGCGAAGACAAAATTGACAGTTTCCCTGTCCGACCTCAATCATGTTTGACACTAAAACCTACTCGGTACTTTGTGAGGAAAATTGAGAGACGTTGAAGAGCGTTGAAGCCACTAGAAGCAGATTAGGGTTTACATCGACAGTATAATATTATCATGCCTTTTTTCTCGGATCTACATTTTCAATAATGCATTTCGAATTAAGTGAAATTTTAGCTGAAGACCGCCAAAAGAGTCTTTAGCCAAAAGACTGAACTTTATAAAAATTTCGTCAATTGCGAAAAGATGAACAATTTGATAAATAGGCCATTGTCTGAAAAACCGGCCAAGTGCGAATCGGATTCGCTTATGAAGTGTTTCGTACAAAAACGGGAAAAGACGTCTGCTGTATGGGAGAATAAATATTTATTTTATTCTTGTTTTTTTTTTTATTTGTTCCTATAGCGGTAACAGAAATACATAATCTATAAAAAATTTAACAGTCTAGCTATCACGGTTAAGGAGATACAGCCTAGTGACAGACAAACGGATGTACAAACAGACAGCGAAGTCTTAGTAATAGGCTCCAGTTTTTTAATTTTTAGGTCTACACCCGTTCTCTACCGTTACGGAAAACCTACCGTCTCTTTAAACTAATTAGTTACTACATGACTACACGTCAAATATAGGGAGTCAAATTGAATCAAGATTCTTCTGGGCGTTAAATAAACATGTAGCAGGGGCCACTTCACATAATGGTTGTAGGGCACAATGCGGAAGATGTGACGAAACGCTCTGAAATATAGCACGCATTATCTCCGCTCGTATCGCTCACACGAGATACTAACAGCGAGATGAACAGGGTGTTAGGGTCAAATCACACTGCGATGACAAGTTTTTAATAGAGCTATTCAAAATTGAACTTTATTCACTTATATAATGCGTTATGAGAATAGGAACGTCAATTACCTTTTTCTGTCAAATATCACTTGAAAAGTGCGATTTGCAGAAAAACTTATGTGCATTTAGATATTATAATAGTCTTGCATTTGCAATAGGCAAGCGGACTGTTTTTTTTTATTGCATAAATGAATAGTACTCTTAAATATGAGTAACTTCTCAGAAGAAACCGTATATCAAAAGTCAATATTTTCAAAGGTACAGCGATTTGTATACAGAATTTCGCTCCGCTCCAGTACCAAAAAAAATCTTTTTTTTTTGCGTAATTGGTAAACAAAACCTACATCATTAGTTTACTCACATCATATACAAAAACATTCATTATGGTAAGTATGAACTTAAACGCACAAATATCGGAGATATTTACAAATATATTCCTGCGGCCATATACTTCATATACTACTTCATACTACTTCATATACAAGTGACGTCATTTTTAGGTCGACTTTAGTATGGAGCGTTTTTAGGAGGCTCGCGAAATTTTTTATACAAATCGCTGTAGGTACCTTTGAAAATATTGACTTTTGATATACGCTTTCTTCTGAGAAGTTACTCATATTTAAGAGTACTATTCATTTATGCAATAAAAAAAAAAACAGTCCGCTTGCCTATTGAATCTAAATAAAAACGTTAATAATAATCAATTTTTTTTTTATTTATTTATAGCCTTTATTACAGAGCTTAACTAAATAGACTACTAAACAATGTGTAACTTAAATCTAACTTATTTTTACTTATCTAGTCTTTCTATTACTTAAAACTATTTATCTTCCTTCCTGTGCTCGCTCCGTGTGCCATTTGGCAAAGGCCTCCTCCAGCCTCCTCCATTCTATTCTATCTCTAGCTACTCTGCTCCATGTTATCCCTGCTATGTGTTTGAAGTCATCTGCCCATCTTTTGTTTTGTCTTCCTCTTTGTCTTTTGCCGTTCCTAGGATACCATTCTGTTACCCTTTTAGTCCATTTGTCTTTACCTCGGATCATATGTCCTGCCCATTTCCATTTAAGCCGTCTTATTTTCACCGTTATGTCCTGAACTTTAGTTATTTTTCTGATTTCTTCATTTCTTATTCGATCCATTTTCTTAATTCCAAGCATACTTCGTTCCATTGCACGTTGACAGGTAGCTAGTTTAGACAGATTTTGGTTGGTGAAAGACCAAGTTTGGCTTCCATACATTAAGATAGGCAGAATGCAAATGTCAAATATTTTGCTTTTAAATTTAATTTGTATATTTTCATTTTTCATCACTTCTTTTAAAGCCCAGTAATTTTTCCAAGCATTTGCAACTCTTCTCTCTAGTTCTTTATTAATTGTATCTTTGGGTGATATTACTTGACCTAAATATATATATTCCGCCACGTATTCTATCAAACGGTCTCCTACTGTAATACTGTATTTAGGACCATTAGTCATTACTTTTGTTTTTTCTGAATTTAATTCTAGGCCAACTGCTTTGCTTTTGTTAGCTAGTTCATTTATCATGGTATTGAGTTCTTCAGATGTTGTAGCAAACAGACAAATATCATCGGCGAACCTGAGATGTGTGAGCTTGGAGCCATTAATATTTAATCCAAAACTGTCCCAATTCATACCTCTAAATACTTTTTCCATTACCGCTGCAAAAAGTCTGGGTGATAATGGGTCTCCTTGACGTACTCCTTTCTGTATGTTAAAGGGCTCTCCCTTTCTTTCGAGCTGTATGCATGACGTACTGTGTTTATAGATGGTTCTAATTATTCTTATGTATTTGCTTTCTATGCCCTGTTGCTCAAGCGCCTCCCAGATTTTAATGTGAACCAAGGAGTCAAAGGCTTTACTGTAGTCAATAAATGCTATGTAGTACGTTAGGTTATATTCCTTGTACTTTTCAATGACTTGTCTCAATACATGTATGTGATCTAATACTGAGTATCCGCTACGGAAACCAGCTTGTTCCTCCGGTTGGTTCTCATCAAGTTGTTTTTCTATTCTAGCTAGTATAACTTTGGCAAAGACTTTGTATATATTTGACGACAGGCTTATTGGTCTATAGTTATCGATTTGGTCCTTATCACCTTTTTTATGTAATAGTTTAATCGTGGAAGATGTCCATTGTTTTGGGATATACTCTTTTATGATGATATTATTGAATAATTTTGTTAGTGGAGTGAGAATATGATTTAATGTCCCTTTAAGGATTTCATTAAATATCTTATCATCCCCCGTCGCTTTTTTATTTTTCTGACTTAGGATTGCTTTTTCTACTTCACAACTTAGGATCGGAGGGACTTCATCTTGGTATTGTTTATTTTTTTGACTATCATAATATGTATAGTCAGTATTGTCTTGATATAAAGTTTTAAAGAAGTCTGTTGCTATTTTAAGTATATTTGTTCTAACGGTTTCTGTTTTTCCTTTCTTTGTTTTAACTTTAGGAATCCATGATGTATGATCTTTTAGTTCTTTAAAAGCTCTTTTAATACCACCCGATTTTTGTATATAGTATTTTATTTTATTTGTTCTTTGGTCTTTCCTGTGTTTCCTAATAGTTTTATTAATTTCTTTACTAATTACGGCTATTTCCTTTTTGTTGTCTTTCCTGTTATCTATTAACTTTTTTCTTTGAGCTAGTAGCTCTCTTGCTCTTGGTCCTATCTTGTCTTTGTGTTTGGTTTGGTCAATTATCTCACTATTGGTGTTAAGCAGTGCTTTTTCTATGTTGTTATATTCTTTTTGTATGTCATTTTCATTGTATTCCTTTAGACTTGTTGTGTGCTTATATAATATGTTTTCCGGTATAGGTATTGGTATTACTTTGCTGTGCGATTTAAATTGTTTTCTCGACATTTTTATGTTTTTAAGGCTTAGTTCTGCTCGTAGTAGGCGATGATTCGTGTTAAAATTAAGATTGTTGATGGTATCAACATCCATAAATGCTCGTAATTTATTCGTAAGTATGAAATCTATTTCATTTGTGTATTTTGTATCTGGTGAAATCCACGTCCATTTTTTGTTATTTCGTTTCTTGAAGAAAGTATTTGTTATATATAAGTTGTATTGAAGGGCGAGGTCTATTAATCTTTGTCCATTGTTGTTACGTTTTCCAGTACTAAATTTTCCAATTACTGGTAACGAGATTCCATTGTGTTCGCCAATTTGAGCATTGAAGTCACCCATAATTATGAGATTCTTGTGTGTATTTTCTAAAACTGTACCTAGTAGGTTGTAAAAATCGTCTTTCTGGTTATTATCGGAAGCTTCAGTTGGTGCATATATTTGTACGATTGACCATGGTTCATTTAACATAATATTAACCACTGCTATTCGTTCCGATATACCTGTAAACTTTTCTATTTTGTCTTTTAGGTGTTGTTTTATAAGAAAACCTATCCCATATTGGCCTTGTGTTTCGCCTTTATAGTACATGACGTAGTCTTCAAAAGCCAGTATTTCTTCACCCAGTCTTCGTACCTCGGAGAGTCCAATAATATCCCATTTGATACTTGCCAGGGCTTGTTCCAGTTCGGAGAGGTGTTCGTCTGTTCTTAGAGTTCTGGTGTTGAGTGTTCCAATAAATACGTTTTGTTTGAATACGTTTTGCTTTGCAGAGATTGGAGGGTTTTGGTCGTAATCCCCACGGTGACCAACCGGATTGGGGACTGAAGTTTTAAAATATCTATTTATGTTTTTCTCTTTCTTTAATTTTGTTTTAGGAGTGTGAAGAGGGGCCTTTGCGTTTTCCTATTCTGTTTTTTCAGTAGTGGCTTTACGGCTCATATAGGAAGCTATTGTGTATGTTTTGTTCTTCTTCGATACTTGGCGAGTGTTTAAATCTATGTTTCTGTTAGAAATTTTATTTTGATCCTCTGGTGATTCTGAGTAAATTCGTTTGTTGCACTGAGACGTTGAAGAGTTTCCTTCTGACGGTTTCTTATTTATTACCTGTTGCTCAGATTTGTTTTTCAGGATAACTATCTTATCATATTTAATTATTGCACGTGTTCCTTCACTTCTGAGTTTTTTGAGTTCACTTTGAAGTTCTTTCCTCTTTTCAAGAATAGCTGGTGGAAAGTCTTCGTTTATGTAAAATCCGGTATTTTTTAACATTTTTTTAGCACGGAGTAGTTGTATTTTCATATTTACAGATGACAGCGCGACCATAATGGGACGTGTGTTGCCACTCTTTTTACCCAGACGCCTTACGTGATCAATATCTCTTTGCTCACAGGATATATTCATTATATTGTTTATAATATTTAGTATTTCGTGTTGTAAATCATCATAATTTTGCTCGTTTTCTTCAATACCAAAAAACAAAACATTTTTTCTCCTTTGTTGACGCTCTAAATATTCTATTTTTGTAGTTTGTTCTTTCACTTGTTGCTCTAGTTCTGCATATTTAGCTTCTAAACTGCCAAATTTTTCATTTATATTCTTGTTTATCATATTTGTTATATTAGTTTCCATTTCACTCATTTTTTGTTTTTGGTCGGCTATGTCTTCTTGAATGATTTTTAGAATTTTTGTTATATCTTCCATAATTTGTAACTTAGATTCGGTTTCACTCTTCAATAGTATATGGATAGCGGTTCAATAATTTGTAGAAATAAAATCGGAGCAACAAATTTTAGAGAAAATTTTTTTCCCCGTAGGATTTGATCCTAGGCCTTCAGAAAACAACTCGGGCCTCGTCGCGCTGCGCCAGCAAAGCGATGACGTAGGTTTCAAACTTGATGGTTATTAGGTGCTCAGTAGTAGATACTAGTCCAATATAAGACCGTTGGCTTTAAGGTCCAAAGTCCACTTTTCAAACACCCACAAATATATTTATTTTTTATTTGAACAAAATACTGTTTATTAGCACTTTTTTGGGCACTTATTACACTTTTATTGTTTATATGATACACTATTTTACGTTTACGTCCACTTTTGTCCACTGATTTGACTGATTTTTGATTATTTTCACTTTACTTTGTTTATGTTACACACTGTTAATACAATTTTGCATATTTTATTTTATCTTCTCTTTTCGCAGATCATACGCGTAAATAACATTTCTAGCGTCGAATCGGGCTATTATGCTTGTAATTATCAACTTTTGTACGCGGATTTTTTGAATTTGTATTTTTAAATAAAATAAATACGGGAGCCAGTGCTATAACATAGAAATCTATCTACCCTCTTCCCTCTTCCCTCTAATGTCGGTATTGGCTATGAAAAAACTAAAGTGTATTTACAAATATAATCAGTTCTCTCGGTTATGATAACAAAACTCCTATCCTAATCAATTACCTAAACATAAATTTAACCATCATAACGGTCTAAATTCGAAACAATATGGCACCGACTCGATCCTATTCTCATTTGAATCGCACTATACACGTTTTACATAACGTCCGTCATATGGAGTATGCACTTATTGCACTTATTTTATATTTATTTGCTGTGCAGCACGGTGCAACATGACATTCGAACTCTTACAATGAAACGTGTATCTTCCTGTTAAATAAATAAAGTTTAATTTTAAATAGCTATCTTATAAATGCAGCGCCGCGTCTTGTATTTATAAGATAGCTAATTGACCCATTTCACCAAAGATTTCAACTCAAGATAGGCTATCGCGTACATTTAGCCGAAAAAAAATTCGTACGAAAAAAAGTTACGCCATCTTGGTTTTCACCATAACTCAAATGTCAGCCATATTATTTTCATCATACTTCGAATTTCAAAATGGCCCCAAAACTTTTAAAATTTTACTGGAGACACTTTTTGCCTCAACATGCCTCATCTATAATATACGTCTATGCATTTCACACCGAAACGAAATGATACGAGACGCGGCTACCAAGGTACCGAAATGTTATTGATAGATATAAAATATAAATTAATGATGGATGTTTTAGGAGCGCGTAAAATGGCTGCTTTGTTTACTTAAATAATAATTTAGAATAATAATATACAAAATACATTGTTAATAATATCCGTCCTCTTTTGCTCTACGTGATGCTTATAAGTTATAACTCAAGATATGTAATGTAAAGTACTCGGCACTCCTCACAAAGTATTGAAGTACTGATAACCGAAACACTTTATTCTCTATTATTATAAACATATCGGAAGTTATAGACCAACTATACAAGTACCTATGTGAGTTATTTTTAAAGTTAACAAATGTACTTAAATATCTGCATAAAATTTGCATATTTTAATTTACCGGTGTAAATGTTACACGTGAATTAATTATAAAATCGCAGCAAGAGTTTTCAAATATAATTACAGAGATAATAAAATAAACTAAGAGATAATAAACGTTCATTAATTACAGTAATACATCGTTATTAATGTAATGTAGTTCTAATCTATAATTATAACTCCCACACCAATTTCGGTGACGGTGGCCGGTTTCATTGGAACCAGGCCTGCAGTTACGCAGGAGTAATTTTATAGTGCCCAAGTGTGTGCGCAGTGAGAGTAAAGGAAGAGAAAGTTCAAATGAAGAAAAATCAATATAAATAACCGACATGACTGCCGAGAGATCAGGCGCAGGTCCGACTTTTTACATGTCCATCCGACGCGACGCATGGATCATCTTTCTTGTTAGACAATCATCAGCTTGCATTGTCCTAAACCAAACTTTGGAATAACATTTTTTCAGAGTCGAGAGCCGAGCTCTAACCACGGAGGCTGATACTTACATATAAATACTAAGTAATAATATAGAGAGATTTTTTTTTATTGTTTGTATGTTTGTTTATTTGCGAAACTGCTTGACCAATTTTAATTAAATTTGGCACAGATATAATAGAGTAGATCACAGAGAAGGTACTTTTTATCACGGAAAAATGTACGGTTCCCTCAATATTTCCTTTTGCGAGCAAAATCAAGTTTATTATACTTTTATAAGTAAGGCTTATAAGTAACTTATATTAGTATAGGTAACTCTAAAATCCCCCCGATGGTTGCACGCCTTGACGTGGCGGTGGGGCTTAGTAACCGTGGACTGGACACCCACGGTGAAGCGAAGAGGCAACCAGGGCCGGCTTGTTTGCCGCCGGCTAGCCCGAGGTAGGCGCTCCCAGCGGGCTGGAGGAGTCCGCTGCGGACGCGCTAGGAGGTGGGACCGCAGAAGAAGAGGAGTGCCGGTATTACGGTGCGCCGTACTCCCTATCTTCTGCGGCCGTGGAGGGATCGCAGGGGGAGAGGCGTGGTGGTGTTGTGCTACTCTCCCTACCTCCCTGCGAGCTGGCGGGGCCGTTCCGTAAGGTTAACGGCATTGGTGGGTCCGCAGAGGAAGAGGCAAGTTGGTATTACGGTGCGCCGCTTGCCCTATCCTCTGCGTCCGAGGTGTGGTCGGTGGCAGAACCATAGCCCAGATCTGCCACCGGGTACCGGTTGTGGAGGCTGGTATCCGTGGCCTCCTAGTAGCAGACTCGGGGGGAGTCTGCTACAGTACTGGTGGAGGCCGAGGAGGGAGGCGCACCTTACCATCTGGTGCGCCTGGGGCCTTCGGGCCTTGGATGGAGCCGCTTGTGGGCGGCTGCCGCCAGCGGGGTCGCGGATGTGTGTACCGTTCCCGTGGCCCCGTCACAAGGCGGCGAGGAGGAAGGTGGGGGGTGGTTTTTAGTGGGTATACCGTGGGTCCCATTAGCCTATACGGGAGTCCCACATCACCACTCGGGTGCCCCCTGCGCCTGGGTGGTATGCGTAATGCATTTTGCCCTCCGGAAACAAAAAAAAAAAAAAAAAAAACAAAAAAAAAAAGGTAACTCTAAAATATGTGGAAGTTCTCAGAAGAAACGGTACATTAAAATCAATATTTTAAGAAATGAAAAGCAATTTTTTTGCAGAATTTCGTGTCTCGTGAATACGCTCTATACAAAAGTCACCGACAATATGACGTCACGTGTTGCTAAAGTTTAATGAAAGGGTAGCAGGAACATAAAATTAACAGATTTCGTTAAACGCTTTTTTAAATAGAGTTTAAAGAACTGCAAGCATATGCCATTTTGTAACTTACAGTAATCATCATCATCTTAATAATAATCCCTAATGGAAGCTTGGCGCGTATTTAATTATACATTCGATCGATTATTTTAGATATTGTTAAGACGTATTAATAATTACTGAACAATATATATCACTAAAAGGGGTGAACTTTCGACGACTTCAAAATTAAGAAGATTGAGTAGAGAAATGGCCAAATTTAAAAGGGGAATTATTTAGAAAATAAGTTTTATTTCATACTTTTTTGTGTATTTTTACTTTTTTTCAATTCAATCTTCACAATTCTCCGAGATATAAGAAGATTGCACTTTTTCGTGAAATCGAAGCCTACAATGGAGCGAACGAAAAGACATATCCAATGTCAATAATTGCTAATATCAACTTGTGCGTTTAATACTGATTACTACTCATAATGAATATTTTTGTATATGATGTAAGTAAACTAATGATTTAGGTTTTTTACTAATACCATGCTAATACCTATAGCAAAAAAATGTTGTAATTTTTAAATTATTACAAAATTGCTCATAAAATTTTATATTTTTTTACATTAATAGAGTAATTACACCTCAATATTCTGAATATAAAAATTAGACTAAATATTTTACATGTCAACATCCCAATTGTAAAATGTTTGCCCTAAAACGACTCTACAATTTGATTTTTGTTAGATAACTACATATGTGTGTACATCTTTCAACCATAGATTGTACTGAAAAATATGGCTATGTATTGATATCCATATTTTTATTACAATCAGAACTATTTAAGTATCAATTTTCAAAAAAAAGTTATAAAAATGTGAGTTTCTCTACATAATACGATTTTCACGAGCAAGAGAGACCTCACATTGCAAACAGTACTAATGTAATCTGGAACATTAAACATAGTTCAATGTTCCAGATTACATTAGTACTGTTTTATTGTGATATTCGTAGTATCGTGGTAGAGCAGGCTGCAGCAGCTAGCTCTACCAAAATAAAGCTCGCGAACATCTCGCGAATACAATAAAGTAGGTCAGTTCTGCGAGTATCTCAATTAATTGATGATAACCGGTGTTTGTATATATTGATAGCTACACAATGAAATTATAACGTGGGTGGTATGAGCAGACACACGAGCCTTGCGTCGTCACGTCAATCAACGCCCATCGCCAACTCTATCCAATACAAATATTCTCAATTGGAGATGCACATTCCCCGGCACATTGTGGCAAATGTGCAGCGGCCGGTGGAGGACGGCGACGGTGGCTCCTAGTCGCGCTGACATTGCGTGCAGTCCGGCATCCCATATGGAATGCGGTCGCTTGACCGGCCGCGCACGCCCCGCGCCCTGGCCCGCTCTCCTCTATTACCCGTGTCGTCAACCTACTCGTATTCCGCGCCCGCGGCCATATGGAACCGACACATATGATTGGAGGCCGATCGGATTCCTATAAGAATCCGACCGTCGCGGGTATTCCCCTCCCACAGATTGTTGCAATAATTTTTCACCGCCGTCCGGTACCGCATGACGTCATGGTAATATGAGCAAACATTCCGACGTGCGACATGTCCAGTAAATCCGATAGCATATTGATATGATTCATTCGATGTACCCATCTCGCTGTCTCAATGTTCCAGATCGTGCCAGACGTGAGGACTGCCACGTCGTCATGAGGATGAGCCGTCTCAACGGTACACTCGATACATTGCAGAAAAGGATAATTTCACTAAAAAGAAAATTTCACTCACCTTCAAGAAAAGCCGGCGACAAAAGTATCCACTAACTCGAGCGCACAGATAATCCGGTTATCGTCGGACGGCACAAATATTCACCACACCAAAACGACAACATAAATAAAGTCGAGAGGAGTCGACGACTCGGCCTCGGGTCGGACACCGCCGGCGAAATATTCGCAATGATCGAAATGCAACTCGAGAAAATGCACGGGGCGGGGTTTTCGAATGTCATAAGCGGTCGGAATTCAGAGGTCGGACACCGTCGGTGCCGGGCAGGGGCGCGCGACGTGGGTACCGGTGCTGTAAACAACGCCACGGAGCGTACTAAATCGTGAGCGAGCGGCGAGGCGCGAGCGGGCGCGGCGCGGGGCAGGGGGCCTCGGCTCCGCGCCGCCGCGGCCCGAGCCGCCTCCTCCACGGCGCACAGCCACGAGCGACGGCCTCAGCTCCAGGCTCCAGCCACCCAACCTACATCTACACTCTACATTTTTCCACTAACTACAATAACAAATCGAAGGTTTTAACAATTTACATTAGACTCTCAATTGTTCCGAAAGCTTACTAAGCTTTGGGAAATATCACGGAAAGTACTGATACTTCAAGTATCTTAGTATCGAAAAGTAACTCCAATTAATTTTCTAAGAGAAAAAATTATTTAAGAAGGAATCTAAGAGAAAAATTTATTTAAGAAGGAATCAGTTCCTTCTTAAATAAATTTTTCTCTTATTAATTGGAGTTACTTTTCGATACTAAAATCGATAAATAGCTTTAGTAAAGTAGAAATAAAAATCGTAGTGCGACATGAAAACAGATGAAAAACTAACTTGTCACGTCCGCGCCGACTCTACAATATACATACATTGCTAGCTGATCCACCCTGATAAGTATATCGAGAAACTAGTTTAAAAAAAATTATAATAGGTTGGGGAAAAAGTCTTTTCGCATTATAGTATGTATGAACTTGTCATAAAATATCTTGGGCTATACCAATTGTATCTGGCTGATTTTGGTATCATTAAAAAGTTTTAATTTTACAGAAGACAATTCCAAATTCAAATTAGGTAAATTTGAGATTTTCATTTGTTTTTCTTATTGTTAAAATGAGTGATTCTTATGAAGAATTTCGATACATTTTAAAATTTTATTACAAAAAAGGTAAAAATGCAACACAAGCCGCTAAAAAAATTTGTGATGTTTATGGACCTAATCCAGTATCTGTGAGAGTAGCGCAAATTTGGTTTAAGCGTTTTCAATCCGGAAATTTTGATATCAAAGATGCACGTCGCTCTGGTCGCCCTGTTACGGACAAAACTGTTGCCATTTTTGAAAAAGTGGAGCAAGATCGGCATATTAGTAGTTACGATGTAGCTGAAGAACTGGGGATTGACCACATAATGGTTTTGGCGCATTTGAAAAAAGCTGGGTACACAAAAAAGCTCGATATTTGGGTGCCTCATGAGCTCACTGAAAGAAACCTAATGAACCGTGTACTCATTTGTGATTCTTTATTACGACGTAATGAAACCGAACCATTTTTGAAGAAGCTGATAACTGGTGATGAAAAGTGGATCACGCACGACAAGAACGTGCGAAAAAGATCGTGGTCAAAGGCCGGTCAGGCTTCACAGACTGTGGCGAAACCCGGGTTAACTCGCAACAAGGTAATGCTGTGTGTGTGGTGGGATTGGAAGGGCATTATTCATTATGAGCTGTTACCGCCAGGCAGGACCATCAATTCTGAACTGTACTGCGAACAACTGATGAGATTAAAGAAAGAAGTTGAGAGAAAGCGGCCGGAATTAATCAACAGAAGGGGTGTGGTTTTTCACCATGATAACGCTAGACCTCACACATCTTTAGCCACTCAGAAAAAATTACGGGAGTTTGGCTGGGAGGTGTTAATGCATCCGCCGTATAGTCCTGACCTTGCACCTTCAGATATCCACCTGTTTCGGTCGCTGCAGAATTCCTTAGGCAGTGTCAGGTTGACATCACAAGATGACTGCCAAAACCACTTGTCGCAGTTTTTTCATCAGAAGCCCCAAAAATTTTATAGCAATGGGATTATGTACCTACCAACAAGATGGCAAAAAGTTATCGAACAAAATGGCACCTATATACTTTAGTCACTTGTAAATAAACTTTATAAAAAAACCTTTTGAATTTTTATATAAAATGCGAAGAAACTTTTTCCCCAACCTAATATATAACGCATACATACTTACTACAATGTTATGCAATAAAATATAATAACATTACTTTGTACTTGTCCTTTGTACCATGTCGCTGCTACGACATAATATAGTAGTCTCTACATTTTCAAAAATAACGGTAAATCGCTTTTTGTGAATTTTACGGTTTGTATTTAAATAATGGTATTTAATATGTAATTTGACATAATTATTAGCATATTATTTAATCATCACCATCGCCAGACCGTTATCACGGTCTTCGTGACAAAACTAATATTACCAAAGGTCAACGGACGCCAAAACAATTGGCACTTGACAGAGGCATAGCCGCATGCGGCATTTACATGAATATGATTTTCAATTAGCACAACTATGGTGCAAATGTCAATCTAAATATTCAGACGTGATTGTAAAAACTGATGACATTTAGAAGCTTTTGTAAGAGAAAACCTTATAATATACCACCGACCACTCCCGGTACTGTACATATCTAGATACAGAGGAAATAAAATAATTATATCTTGCTGCATCTCTACATAAAATGTAGAGTAGCAGCAAGTAGATAATACCAACATTTTTCTCTTAAACTTTGGTATACTTATGAGTAAAAAAATAAAACGATCAACTGAGGTATATTCAAAGATTTCAAAACTCAAGATAGGCTATGACGTACATCTGACAGAATAAATATTTATACAATAAAAAGTTATGCCATCTTGTTTTCACCATACTTCAAACGTCAAAATGGCCCCAAAATTCTCAAAATTGGGGCCATTTAACTGGAGAATTTTTTTGCGTCAATATGCCTCGTCTGTAATAATATATACTTATATAGGTATATTATAAAAACTGCTAACATTAGAGCGGCTCGGTAGGTCGGTACTCGGTGTTGCGTGTTCGACTCAATGGACATGTTCCTGCATTATCCTACAATTACGGAACTTTCTTTCCCATTGTTAGTTGTTGGCGCGATGAAATCGGTTTTACTATCTAGCGATCGGACGAGATACACAGGAGACGAATTAACCGCATTTCATTTCAACTACTTTCACCTGTAGATCTCTATTTACTGGACAGTTGTCCACAAAAACTATGTAATGTTGCACAAACCATGTATGTTGTGATACTGTAGTAATCAATATTCACAAATTATAATCATTCGTCATCATCATTATTATTGAAATCGATTACATCTATATAGTCTAATATAATAAAGAGGAAAAGTTTGTTTGTTTGTTTGCATTGAATAGGTTCCGAAACTACTAGACCGATTTTGATTAAATTTGGCTCATATGTAGAGTAGACCACGGGAAAGCATATAGGCTACTTTTTATCGCGAAAAAAGGTACGGTTTCTGCGAAATTCACTTTTGCGCGGTCGAAGTCAACAACTAGTGTATAATAAAATTGTAAAAAAAAATACTATCGTCCACATTATAACACGGTGGGAAGCTATGATTAATATTATATATCTATGGTGGGAAGATATTCTGTTCATGTCAAATAAATATTAATTTATATATTCAATATACCCTACACATTACTGTTAATGTAAAAGTAGATACAAACAAAATATCTATGAATAGTTGTTGCCCATGACTTCGTGCGCGCAAAAGTTAATTTCGTAGACCCGTAAATATTTCCGCGATTAAAAGTAGCCTATGTTCTTCCCCGTGGTCTACTCTACATCTGTGCCAAATTTCATCAAAATCTGTCCAGTAGTTTCGGAGCCTATTCAATGCAAACAAACAAACGTATAGATGAGTTCTGGACAAACCATAAACGATGATTTTCAAAAAATGTTGAGACTGCACATGCACAATACTGTCAAAGAAAGTGTTTAAACCTGGAAAAAATGTTTAATTTAATGATGAATTTGAGTAATTCCCGGTTTAATATATTTATAATAAATAATTGTTTCCTCAGATTTAATTAGAGAGGCAGGTAATTCTTCTTTACAAATATTTTGCACATAATGTAACATAAGTCATTGAAAATATGGATTAGAAAAGTATCGAATACGGGGCTCGAAGTCAATCTAGGCGTGTCGCGCTAGCTACGATAAGCATAAAGTAGAAGGGTGGCCTTCTATTACAAACTGCCCTAAATAGCATTCTCATATCTATACTGTATTTCGACATATGAGCTTGCCGTAGACCCTTTACTATTCTTGTAGTTGTATTTGCCTAGTAATTTTAAACAACTTTAAATCATCTCTTCTTTTACAGTTTATGTTAAAACAAAATAGATGTGGTGATTATTGTATTATGAATAATCGAACCAATATTTACCATACTTAGCTATGCCTAATAACTGTAAAAGGTATTGCCAGAAACTGGAAAGATAATTAGAATCTGACAAACGAAAGTTGAAGTGGGTTATATTTCCAAACTTGGCAACTCTATACGACCTTCAAAGTCAATTTGGAAACCAAAATGTAACAAAAAAAAATCAGTGGTTTTTGCTTGAACTATTAAAACACATTTATTTCACATTTTATTGATCATGCTAGTACTAATTAATTAAAATAAATATCAAGTAACTTGTTTCTTATTTGAATTTATTCAAAGATTTATTCATAGGAATTAGAATTTTACCACCCTTATATTTTTTTAATTTGCCGACATTCCTCTGGTTCAACTTTTAATTGCCAGACTCTATACTACTAATGAAGTATTAAAGGCCTTATTATTTACAAAATTACTTGAATGACCTTATTCGGTCAAGTTCGATGTCGGTCGCGTTGCTAAGGTCGGAAAATACGCGTTATGTCTCACTCGTTACTAATATGCACTTATAAGGATAACCTTTTGTAATAAAACTTTGTTTTTATATTATTCAAAACAGGTCCGTATAAAAATAACTGGCTGAGGCTGAATTTGACGCCTCACATGAAATGAGTGATAGTCGTTATTCAGAAGGAAGGATAGAATAGTAAATATTAATAAGAACTGGGCTCAGAATCAGTATGCTAGAAACGTTGTAATTAGAGGGAGGAAGTGTGTCCGTTTTGTAAAAAGTCGACCGAGTATAGGCAGGCGACTATGAGGCGGTAAAATACGCTATCAAAATATTAAACAACAGTTCTTTGACTATTAGAATTGTAACAAAAGTGTTGTTGTGTGTGTGTTGAAAATTAAATATAAGTTTTCGTTAAAGTAATATTATTATTAGATATCTATAAATTCGATAATATTATACGTGACCTATTCAGCTAGGGAGCTGGTAGCAATTGAGGTATATTATGATTTTATCGTCGTCGATACTAAGACTTAATTTTACTATCTATAAATAATGTATTTATCAAGATTTAATGTAGTTACAGACACAATAGTATAAGTTTTACATACATACATACATTATTAAATGAAAGGATAAGATTCTTAAACTTTGGTTATTTTTCTACTTTAAGAATGAACGTCCAATTTTAAGGGAAAATTCAGTAGATAGCATGCAATGGAATAAAAAGAAATACGTATTACACATAATATTTATTAGTGCCAGTGCGATACCGACGTTTCGTTTACCGTACATAATTACAAACTAAACGTATATCTAATATGCTTAAAACAAATAACATTCAGTCAATAGTCCATAGACTAAAAATATAAATAGTGCGAAAAAATCTGCCCAATATTACGGATTTCCGATACCGTGAGAATACGCAATATACAGGATGTAGCAAAAATAAGTGATAATACTTTAGGGTGTGTACGTGTTCCTTATAGAGAGTTCACTGTGAAAGTAGCAACGCTGAATGAGCAATTTTTTTCACTTTTGTATGGGGAAACTCGCGACGCTGGAGCGCTTTCCCATACAAATCGCAAAAAAAAAAATGTGCTCTGTCAGCGCTGCTACTTTCACAGTGAACTCTCTATAAGGAACACAAATACACCCTTGTATTATCACTTATTTTTGTTACACCTTGTATAACAGTGATTCGGTAGTATGTACGATACGACACGATAGAAATATGATGTCGATATTCGGGACCGGATCGTATTACTTTGCCGCAATATTATAAACAAATCATAACACAATTATAAATAAAATCTATGTTTGCGTCTATGGTTAACTCTTTTTTTCTCAGTTTCCAGTTTACAGCCAGGGATGCCAGGCGGGGTCCATGCGGCAGAGATTGTCATGACTATTGGCGGCTGTGACTAGGGTCGCCACTTTCGAGTCCGGTCCATCGAACTGCGCTAGAGAGTTGAGCCGATTCATGATGACAGTGACAGCCTTGTTCACCATGTTGATGATAGTCTCGTTGTCCATCTCCATCGGCTTGCTGTCGGTCGCCGTGGTAGCGTTCAGTCCTGACTTATCCTCTATCCGCTTTCTGTACCCCGTTACCATTTCGTCGCGCAGTATCGTGCGCAGAATAGATTGTATCTGTCGAAAGAAAGAAACAAAGTTATGTCATTTGCCATGGAAGCAATCTCTATTTAACTTGTTTTAGTACGACACATTCTGACCAGTGGGTTGTAGTAGGAAGTATTGTTCTTGAATACTTGAATAGAAAACATTTTTGGATTACGCGTTATATAGAGAGAGATATTTGGAACATCAATAAAGGAGTGTATAACAATATGCAGGTAAAGCAGATCGTGTCTCTCACGACGAGCACTTAATGGTACTACACTAAAAGACAGTTGGGTGGTATAGGTCTTTACTATACGACCGAGGTTACATTTTCGTGCGGGGTATCGTAAACAAAGTTTATGAACCTTTTCAATTTTGTCTATATGAATTTTGTAGAAACGTAAAGCCTCATGTTGTTAAACGCGCAGCAGTCCGAGTTGACATTTAGATAATTTTGCAACGCAGTGAATTGTTTACCTCTGAGACGATTTTTAATCGTCAATGTACAAAACTGCGGGACAGGACAGACGATCAATTAAGTCATTAATAAATATGACGAATAGCAGAGGACCTAGGCGAAACCTTTGGGGGACGCCGGTAGGAGCAAGAACGTAGACGGAAAAAGAAATGAAACCCTTCCAACAGTAAAGAGTTGGCTTGCAAAGATGATTATGAAGTTATCCATCTAAAAAAGTGGTAATCTTTTTTTAGATGGATATCTAACTATCTAGAGGACTTCATATGAATTAAATTTTGTAGACGAGAAGTGAGAGGTCAACCTTATCGAAGGCTTTACTTAAATCAAGGTAGATGGAATCGGCCAGACCACTCGAGGCAAACAATTGATAAAGATAATATTTATATTCCAATAAGTTGGTAAGAGTGGATCAGATTTTAACAAAGTCATGCTGTTAGGGTGAAATGTATTTATAAAAGTGACTATAAAAATATACATAGACCACTGATTCAAAGAGTTTCTCTATGACAATATATACTAATTGGCGATAGTTGGAACACTAAGACCTTGACCCTTTTTTATTTTTATCCTAAACGATTAACAATTGTTTCAATTGTTTGGGTAACCAAAGAAGAGAATATTATTTTAAAACCATAAAAACCCAGAAAACTTTAATTTAAAATAATACGCTTATACACATTAAACAGCCAAAAAAACGCCTCCTGTTAAGTCTGTTGATAGCTGATAATCTACTGATAAAAAATAAACAATTACTTGACAGCACAGTACACTATGCACGATTGACTACTATGGTAAAAAATAACTATACAGCGTGTCCCGACAGCTATATCGGAGCCTTTAGTGGTAAAAAATAGGGAATTTTTTATCGACAAATTGCCCCTCAAATTTTATTTTTCTCTCACGTTTGTAAAATGGCAGCCATTTTATTTTTTGGTAACCAAGACCCGGGCTCTCGTACTAATTCGACAACCACTACTCTTGTAAATGTCCTAGGAACATAAAAAAGGTCTCATTTGATAGCTAAATATGTGGACAATCATTCACAGTTAAAATGTTTTAATTAAAAAAAATATAGAAGAGGACGTTTGCTAAAATAAAATACAAACCCCTTTACTCTCAGTGCAATAGTTTAGAAGTTATAACAGTTTGAAAAAGACGATTGGCTGCCCCCTGCCTGAGATGACACCAACAAATTTTAAAAATCACCAAAAAAAACTATATATTTTTTAAAATTACCTTTTTTTGTTTTTCTGTTCAAAGAAAATTAAAAGATTTTAACTGTGAACTATTGTTCACATATTTAGCTATCAAATGAGACCTTTTTTATGTTCCTAGGACATTTACATGAGTAGTGGTGGTCGAATTAGTACGAGAGCCCGGGTCTTGGTTACCAAAAAATAAAATGGCTGCCATTTCACAAACGTGAGAGAAAAATAAAATTTGAGGAGCAATTTGTCGATAAAAAATTCCATATTTTTTTACCACTAAAGGTAAAGGCGTCCTATATTACACAATATAGGTGTCGGGACACACTGTATAAATAAACTTGGATGGATAAATAATTTATCAATCTTGTTCTTTTTATTTCTTGACTTCGCTATATTACGTTTTCCTAATATTTCTCCTAAGCTAAATATTAAAGGAAATACATACTCATTACGCGTAGGAAATTATGTATGAGTCAAGTAGCCTATTATTGCAATATTGCAAATAGTCACCGTAGCTTTGATAATACGTATTTTGTGGTTAATAATTTATGCGAATAAGGATATGTGTAGTATTCATTCAATATTAATTTTGAATGAGTAGGTACTACACATATTTGTGGTTGAAAGGTTTTCATGAAATTCAAAATGTATTAGTATAAATTGTAAATATTTAATACAATTACGGATTTTATCGCTATAAAATACGTAAAAGTATATTTGCTGTATGATGCGAAGGATTTTGGCCTATACCATGAGCCTTTCCTTCATGGAGAAAGGAGGCTAGTTACAAAATGTGTGTATAAAATGAAGTACGATTTACAATCCCAGTCAGAGACAGCCAGCTAACCAATGAGTATAAAATAAATATAGAGAAATGAAATGCATAGAGATGTCTTTTAGAGATTGTGGTGATGTTTCTAAAACATACCGTATGACTGACCAGTACGATTTGACGTCACGGCTGGTCGCCATATTGTACCGCCATGCGGCCATATCGTACTGGAGTGCCGCCACTGACTGTACTGCCTGAGAGTGTCACAACACGAGTTACTAAAAATCCAGTATGGCGCCGAATGCTACACTAGCCTGTATACATGGAGCGTTTTTAAACAGTATGATGGCTAATTGGCTACCAATGACGTCACACTGTGCTGCCCAGTGGGTCCTGCTCAAAGTTTAGGAGCACGCAATCTTTCTCACCTTGAAGTTGGGCGTGACGAGGCAGCGAGCGACGGCGATCATGGATGCGGTGAGCGGGCCGGTGACGCCCATGCTGGTCACCAGCTCCGCGATGTTGGGCGTCAGCCGGAACGGCACCGGCCGGTTGCCGTCCAGCTCACCTGGTCACACAAGATAGATGTTTTATAGAGGCATTCGAATTAAATAGTTTTCAAATAAAAATGGTGTAAAAATAAACTTTTTACTGCCGATAATTCATAGTATTGTTTTCGACAAACTTTTCATATACCTACTGACGTTACAAATGAGTTCACACAAAGAATCTCATAACACACTAAAATATGATATAAGATTCTTTGTGGGGTCCTTAGATAGCAGTTAGATGCGTCGTTAAAGAGCCATAAAACTGCCATATTTTAATCCGTATACTGAAGCAGTCGTTGAGGAAATAGGTTATAATAGGTAGCTATGAATTTGTTCGATTTTTTATCAATTTAGTAAGTGTTTGCTATATTTCCCTCCTACTACTATATTATTATAGGAATGATTTTGTAAGACTTAAATTAAATGTTTCAACAGAAATTAACTTTCAAGGCTTTATGATTAAAATGGCAAAAAGCTTTAAAATAGACGACACGAAAGTAAAGTATAATTATACTCCTACATCGAAACCTTATCTATTTATGATTAAGTATCGCAGATTTAGCGTAGGTGAATATCTCGTTTCAAAAATTGCTGGCTGTCGGCGAACGCCTCTCACTTTACTATTCCACACAACGTTGTCTCTATTATTCTTCCGACGAACAGACATAAGAACAAAAACAAACAAAACACACCAAACAGGTCCCATTAACGGTTATCTATTTTTCAAATGTCACATTCGCGATTTACACTTTTCTAAAAGTTTATGTATTTTCAAATTATGTCATGCGCCAGGAATTCATGCTACATTGTAATGTTACTGGTTAACCTTAAAGTCCATATAAAGGAACATATATGCATTTAAGTAGGTATATATTTCTTTTGATTGGTTTTATTTTGTGAAGGAAGCAAGAACCTGCTTTGGGCGGGTTAATAAAACAGGCTAATAAACGCGAAGCAGCATTTAAATATCATCATATCGCGCTTAATTGCTAAACTGGTACCCAACGTAATAATAAAATGGAATCAAGTATTTTATTTGAACTAAAAACCTACCCATAGATATTTATTTATGACATTATGTTTTAGATTTGATTACAATAGCGAATAAAAGCTGTACAAAATTACTTTTTTAAAGTGGGCCTTTTTTGCCTGCCGCAAGGATGGCGACAATTCTAAACTACGACTAAAATGTGCCACAATTGTGCTTATATTTTTAGTATTATTTAATTTTGTGCCAGCAAACGTACAAATTGTACGGAAATTTTATACAATCGTCTAAATAAAGATAATACTGAGACATGCGACGACTTCATATTTTCTGTTAAAGTTTAGGTAGACGTCATTTGTCTCGGCTCTTTAACGGCCGGTTTCAATAACTATTTGTTAAAAACGTAGTCATTCAATAATTTGCCGTTTTTTTGCGACACAAATTTGACGTTTTTTACAAATAGTTATTAGTAGATGGGTTATTGAAACGGGGAAGAGGAATTTATTTGTTTACACGAGCTATACCTGTGGTGTCGTCGACGTCGAACTTGAAGTAGGCGACGTTGAGCAGGCCGGAGTCGCGGTGCACGTAGAGCTGGTCGGGCGCGAGCCGCGTGAGGTGCAGCGCGTACTCCGCCGCGCCCGCCAGCGCCAGCTGCAGCGTGCACAGCTTGCGGAACGTCCAGTACTCCGCCGGCGACTCCAGCGCGCCCTGCGCCCAGGACTTCACCATGCCGGGACCCACCATGGTCGCTTGTACCTATTGGAAAAGGACAACTTATACAAGGTTTTTTCAAGTAGAAAAGTTGATCCCATAGTAAAAGTTGCTTATATTGAAGAGTATATTCACTCTTGAAAGTTTGGACACTGACTGAAAAAACACCCGGTATATATTAGCAGTAACCGCGGAATGTTCACCGTCCACGGGCGGCGGAACCGTTCCTCACGTCCATTTCAAGACATTGCGCGGCTATTGTGTCTAAACTAAGAAAGAAATAAAATAAAATTAGTGACTAAACAAGACACAATATAGTATAGAACATACCTCCCGCAGTATGTCCCTGAGCACCTGGTGCGAGGCCTGCGAGCCGCGCGCCTGCACCGCCGCCAGCCGCTCGTAGTACCGCGCTATCGGCGCGTCGTACTCCAAGCCCCTGATTCAACAATGTTACATTATATTTCACAAATAAAACCGGTAAATATAGTTACCGGTAAAATATCTGGTTAAAAAATCACAGAAAATACAACAAACAGCATAGAGTGCAATAGAAGGCTACAAAAAAACAAGTCATTTACAATCTACATGCAACTTGATTACGCACTAAAGCCAGAAGTAAATTATTTTTATACCTATTTGCACATTCAGTGCGATAAATATCTAATAGAGAGATAGAGCTTGGATTGTCTTCCACCAGGCGCATCTGCGGCGAAACTGACACGACGCGCGGCACGGTGAAGTGCAAAAACCTTCTGGATGTTTCCTTCTGTTTTCCGAGGTAGTGATTCAACATTCTTAGTAGTTGTAGGACTCTTTCTTCTCGTCTAGCGTCGCCTAGGCCCGAGTCGTTGACGACTAGATAGGGGTATATCTTTCCATTGTGACCCCGTATGTACAGACGGCGGGCTGACGTGTTGTGTTTCTGTACAATCTCGACTCGCGGCATGAAGCGCGCTATCCGCACATGGTAGTGCGTATGTTTGGGCAGCAGGAATTCGCCGGGCAACTCCACTTCTGCTGTCTTCAAACTAAAGTTCGACAGGAACCTACACTTCTCCTCTATTAGGAACGATCTGGAAATAGAGAATGTTGAAATAGAGAAATGAATCAATAGAAATATTGGGTAATATAGGTATGTGTATGTAAATGAAATTGCATATTTTATTAGCAAGCAGTGAAGTGAATCTATGGTGTTATCACTAATAAAGATGGACGTCACAACTCACAAAACTTTAAAAGTTACCTTGAGTCGCACTTTACGTTTTCTCTGTTCCTACTTACTTGGGTAGCACCTTGGTTTTGGCCTCGAGTATTTTGACCCACTTCCTCAGCTTCTGTATGAGGTTCTGCAGCTTCATGGCGTTGGGCTGCGTGAAGTCGAAGTCCGCGGTGAACTGGCTCTTCATCTTCTGGAAGACGGGGTCTTGCACCGTCGCCTGCGCGCGTCGCGCCAGACTCTCCGACGCGGCTGAAGAGAATGCAGAACTTGAAATACTTTCTGCAGACATACAAAGTGCGGGGGCTTATAGTATTTTTCTCGAAGTCTCAACAACTGGCCTACATTTTTAATTGTGCTAAAAACGAAAGCTATGCAACTTGAAAGTCATGAATTAGGTTTCTTTTTTTTCATATTCAAGTTTAAAAAGAAACAAAAAATACGAATTGTGTAAATACAATATAAAATAATATATAAAGTAAATGTTGTCTAATTTATGAAGCACTCGTAGGATTCGTCAGGATTGCATTGGCCTTTTCTAAATGTAATTATATAATATATTATGTACTATCCTTTACCATACATCAATCATAGTGCATGTACTTTTCTAGAATAAACATAAAATAAAAGTTAAACATAGGCACCATTGAGTTATTAGAGTAACTTTTAAATAACTTACTGCAATATGTATGCTAATATGGTAAAATGTATGGACTTGTCTTAAGCTATACCACCTGCATAATATTATGTACGTAGTAGATGATTGAGTTAATAAACGATTGATTTGAATTTAATATTATGGTATATTAAAATAATTATGCATACGATATACCGCAGAAACCGTAAATCTTGTCGGGATAAACGGTTCCTATGATAAAAGTATTTACGCTTATGAATATACCATACTATAAACTATCTCCCCCTTCGAATAAAAATATTTACACCACAATACAATGTTTTGTCCTTATCTGCCAAGAGACTTTTCCCACGTATCAGACAAGGACAAAACATTGATTTGTTTATCCACTGTAAATATTTTTATTAGTAAGGGGGTCTGTGTACTAAATTTAAATTACGTAACTATCAGTATAATGAAATATAAGATGTACCAGATAATTTCTAAAAATCAATACTCTAGGTTCTAACTTTTACAGCAATATATATACTCGCGCTTTGTTATCTGATATATTACTTTACATATTACAATTATTTTGTATGTATACAATTTAGACCCAGAACGAATTACATAATAGTCTAAACTCACTGATGCCGATCCCGATGCCGAAGGTGGACACAACCTTCTTGACGAAGTTGAGCGTGTGCGGCGTGACGGTGGCGGTGGCGGCGTTGGCGCGGTGGTGGAACGCCACCACGTAGCACTTGGCCAGACCCGCGCGCAGCTGACGCAGCACCTCCTCGTACCAGTTCTCGCGGAACCACACCATCTGGACGTCAAGAGAAATATAGTACCCAATCTACACTGCCTCTCCAAGGATGCCTTAATAATAATAAAAGGTCGACCTAAAGGTCGGAATACATATTCTATATTATAGTTCGAAATCGCGCGAGTTTGTCAAATGTATAGGCCATAGGGATCGCGAGGGTATTGCGCTGCAATGCAATGAAGACCGTTTTATCTGCTGAGAAATTGGTCTGCGTTATCCTGGAGTCAATTATGATGTCATAAAATGTCGCGCAATTTACATCAATGGCAAAAATTCTTCAATAAATACATTCTATAATTAACTCAATGAATTGCAAAAACTAGTTAGGTAACACGTGTTCAGAAGTACTACGTTTGCTAAAGCATTCGCTTTGCATAAGATATGGAAGGGGGACTCACTTGGTCCACGATGCCCTCGAGCGA
The DNA here is from genome assembly GCA_905404095.1 of Glaucopsyche alexis. Lineage (NCBI taxonomy): Eukaryota > Metazoa > Arthropoda > Insecta > Lepidoptera > Lycaenidae > Glaucopsyche > Glaucopsyche alexis. The sequence continues at coordinate 7,202,436 of FR990043.1, read as the reverse complement.
GGACAGCACGGTGGGGTGTATCTCGCGCTGCAGCTGCATGATCTTGGAGCAGCGCCACATGGGCAGCGTGGCCTTGATAGGCCCCGCCTCCGCCGCGCCCCCCGCACCTGACGTCGACGCACCCTCACCCGCCTTGGTGGCCGCCTAACACAAACACATTTGTATTAATATAATATAATATTTTTAGTTTTTAATAAAGACGGGAAACGAGCAAACATCTGAAGTTACCGATGCCGACGTAAACCGCCATTACACGGAATATTACAATTGTTACGAGTTACGTTATGAAGTGTTGCCGATTTTAAACATTATATAATCTACATTCAATATGTCTGATTTTATTTTTCAAAGATATAGTTTTTGACTTGAGAGAGAGAGAGAGAGAGAGAAATACATTCAGTATATTATTAAGTGAAAATTGCTTGTAAAGTTATTAAAAAGATAATATGCAATTAAAACAATAAACATCTTACGGCTGCGACGGCGGGCGCGTTCTCGGCAGTCTTATGTCGCTCGCGCTGCTCGATCTTGAGCGTGAGGTACAGCGTGCGGATGGGGAAGTACACCGCTTGCGGGTACAGCCGCCCGACCTGATACAAACATTTTTTGTTCCTTTCACGTCAAATCACTTCTTATACTTGACGAAATTATATAATATTGAGTTATGTGTCAGCAGTAATAGTCAGCTGGTACTTACATTTTCTACAGGCCTTTTTACAATTCTTAAAATGCGCGGTACGCGTTTTTTAAAGCGCTCAACATGTACCAGCTCGAGGATTTTTGTGTCAAGATTATGTGAATCATAAAAAATAAGTATTAAAATTTGCATTAATTTCCATTATTAGATGATTTATTCAGTATTCTTCGAGTGAAGTACCACTCGAAGAACTACTCTTTAAATACTGTAATCCTGACATGCGAATTTAAATGTCGTGTAGTTGCCCAACCGCCACATAGATAGCCTAGTCCAGAGGAATGACTGGTCGATACGTCTGGGGCCAACCATGTGCCGGTTTCCTCACGATGTTTTCTTTCACCGTTAGAGCGTGATTGTATTGGGAGTATAATGTTATTAAGAACATCTCATTGGTACACGGCTACACGCCACAGTCTGGGAATCAAAGTTGCGCCCTCTCGAGTGCGAATCAAACCACTAAACAACGAATTTCAAAACGGAGTTTTATCTATAATACCAACATTAATTAAATACACTCACATGACTGAGCAAGTTCAATATAACGTTGCCGTCGTACTGCACGAGGCAGGCCAGCAGCTGCGGGATCCACGGCAGCCACTGCACGGGCGGCACGCCCACCGAGTACTTGTCCAACGCCTCCGCTAGACTGTTCTTCTCGTCGTCGAAACTTAGCATCCAAAGAACCTGAAAAATTTCGCTTGCCGTATTGTCTGCTCTTGTGTGAGCTAACCTCTAAAAAAGATGTCAGTAAATAAAATTAGGAGAAATACTGCTATACTCGTACAATGTAAAATGTACATACATCTATACTAGTATTATAAAGAGGAAAAGTTTGTTTGTTTGCACTGAACAGGCTCCGAAACTAAGGGACCGACTTTAATGAAATTTGAGACAGATATAGAGTAGACGAGTAGACACAGGGAAGGACATAGGCTACTTTTTATTGCGGATAAATGTACGGTTCCCGCGTGATTTCCTTTTGCGCGCACAAAGTCGCGAGCAACATCTAGTCTAGTTACATATAAATAACACTTTTTTGTTTTCACATCATTTAAAATTGGCAAATGTTTCAATTGTTTTTTTTAGTAAGTAGGTATTATGATTATTATTAAAAAAAAATTAAGTATTCAAATCACCTTCGCACAATACTTCCTCGACTTGGACTCGTTCTGGTGTCGGCATGCGTGTAGGAAGCATGTCATGGCGGACACGCCCACTTGTATCTGTCGCGGGTCGCGGGTGAAGATCTGCTCCAAGTAATCGCCCCAGAGTGCCCACGCCTTTACTAGTGTATCGTGTAGTTGTACCGCCGCCGCAAACGCCTTATTGGCGTCTTCGGAACGACCCAATTGAGCTAATAAGAGTCCCTTGAATGCATAAAACTCTGCTGTCATTTCCTTGGTGAAGTATTTAAAGTTGGTTGACTCTATCATGTCCAATCCCTCCTGTAACTCATCCTTGCCTTCGGTCCACGACATCTGGATGTGACACTTGACCTGTTGTCGTATTTTCTGGAAACAGTCCACGATGGGCACGCTCGGTATCGTGTATATTCTATGCAGCGAGTCTAGACAGACGCCGGATAGATTGTGTTTTCTTGCTATTTTTGCAAAGTGGATGATAGCCTAGAAAAAAATTAAAAATTCTTAAAAATGGAGTTTTTAAATTTTAGAAGATTTAAATATATATTTAAAACTTTATGGTAATAGTAAAACAGCATAAATCTATATGACTCTCTCGATTATGATATGTACAATATAAGCATACCTGCGCGCTAGCATGCACGCCTAACATGCTGTGATTGGAGGCGTGGTCATTTTGAGAGTCGTAGTGCGACGCGATGAACTGGTAGTGGTGCTGGCGCCAAGTGAATATCGCGCCCCAGTGCGACAGCGGGTCCGCGACCACGGGCAGGCGGTTGCGCCACGTCTTCACTATCGCCTTCATGTCGTGCAGCGACGTCGGCCGGCTGTGCAGCAGGCCCTGTGTGTGCATTATTATATCATTAATGAACCGATATAATAAAACAATCGAAGCGGTCAAAGTTAAGAGCAAGTGCAATTATATTATGTGTAACAGCCGCCGGGAAACTTGCCTATTATGACCAAAACCTTTATAATACTGCAGCCATCACAACCCCGTTACCGACACGTCTCATGCTGTGCTGCTTAAAAAACCCGGACAGTTTGATGAAAATGTATAACCTGGTATATTGTGGGAAAGAGCGGAATTATCTGTATGTATATTAGGTGTAATAGTTTTGTTATACTAACAGTGTGTATCTGCGCCGCTTCACTCAGCTCCATCAACTGCTGCGCGGCCCGCAGCAGCGGCAAGTGCGCGTGCGACACGAGGCGCGGCAGGCGGCGCCACTCGCGCAGGCACTGCGCCGCCGCCGCCTCCGCGTGACGTTCCACGCCGCTCAGCTGCTGCTCGCCGCCCGCGCAGATGCATAGGTAGCCGCGATAGAGGTTCACCAGCCACGCTGGAAAAGAGATATTATATAGCCGGCTGCATATTGAGAGTGATTAGGAGAGAATTAATTACACAAACAACAGATACAATGGCAAATAAAAGCGCCCAAAACAAATAAAAGTAAACACAAGTGAAAGAACCACTTTAAAACATCATAATAATAGAGGAGCAAACTTGACGTGATTTACTGTAATCATGGTCAAAATTTAAATCGAAATAGTACATACCCATTTCCTTCGGACAATTGTACTCGACTTCTGCTAGAGCGTCCTTCATTGTCGGCCAGTTGGGGTTTCTCCAAGAGCTTTCTAGGATTAGGAATTGATCTTTAACGTTTCTGGTCAATCCTAGATCTAAAAGTGAGTCCCACTGATTTAATTCCTTTGCACATTTGACCCAATGGTTTGTCCAAAGCGTGCATTCTTTATGCATAGTGTAGGACGCTGGATTTGCGGCGTATTCTTGCTTCAATTTTCCCATCGCTACGTCGTATGCAGCCTAAAACATTAAAAAGAATTATAACACTGCCAAATTAAAAAATATATTTAATATTTATAACTGTAATATGTAAAAATATTATACCTGCGCTTGTTCAAAGAAACCTTGTTGCTCGTAAGCAATCGCAACATTTGTCTCTCTGTATCGAGCGTGTTTCTGCCACAATCCAGACCACATATCTTCTTCTTGAAGCAATTCATACATGTCGCTTAAAGAGTCTAAAATTTCCTACGAAACAAATAAAATATTGGTTTAGTATACTTACTCACCTATAAAAAGTTATAACAACAAGGTAACTTACAGTGGGTGTGGTAGTTTCTGCGTCGTAATCATAAATCTCTAAAGCATCACGATTTGTGCGATTGCTGGCTTGATCAATAGCCATCTGCTCCAAATTGAGAGTCATCCGATGCCAAAGGTTGTGGGTCTTTCCGAGATATTTCATCATGGGACTGTAAGAAATTCATCAAACAAGCATTGAAACCACTTAATAACGGACTCTTTAATAGGAAAAACGTATTTTTTAAAGTTGTAAGCTTACGGTTTAATTGCCACGGGTGGGTTGCACCTGGCCAGCGCTTCTATGAATGTATTAAGCGCGCTTAACGGCTGATCTCTCTGTATGACGTGCACTCCAGATATTATGAACGGAACTATTTCGTTCATTACCGTCTGAAATTGTATCAACAAGTTAAAAATGTTATTTGGACAAATAAATGACACATACATTTAATATAAATACAAATATATTTAAAGTGGTATTTATTAACATGAACAGAAAAATTGTAGCAAAAAAACATAATATTAGATAGAGCGAGATGATGATAATCCCAAGAAAATTCTAGAACACTCACTCCCAGCTGTCGTTCATCAAACGCCGACCACAGTCGCGGGAACAGCCGCAGCCAAGTATGATGCGCTAGCGCGTCGTCCATATGCGCGAGTTGCGCCGCCGCCACCACTAACTGTTCTGTGCGCACACGCCGCGCAAGCTCCAGGAACTCGGACTGCTTTGCCACTATCTGGTTTAGCGACTTTTGCCTGTGAACCAAAAATTTAATATTTATTTATATACTTAAACAGTTTTTGATACTCAGTTCTGTAGAGTAAGTGACTTTGAAATGTTTTCAACACGAATGACTAGAGATTACTTCAGTTTGCAAATATTTCTTAGATATCAATGAGTGAGCTGTAAAAGTGTAATTAGAACAATATTTCTAATTTAATAGAATAATAAAACGTAAGTTATTGCAAAAAAATATTATATTACACCTACCGATTTGGCACATTCTTTGTTAAATCATCTTTTTGGTTAGAGCTAGAATCAAGGTCCATGTCTAACACGTCTTCTTTCTCGTGATCAAGCGAGTCGTTAAATCCCTCAATCGCTTCCTCTTTGACGCTGCTAAATATCATAAAGGATTTTCTCTCCTCGCTATCCGCAAGGTTTATGACGGATGTTATATTAGGCAAAAGATATTTTGTGTTGGATAGCCGAATTTGGGTGCCTGTAAGAATCCAAATTACATTAAAAATCGAATGATTATTATGTTAATTATTTTATAAGTGATTTAAGCACTTTATACATTTCAGTAAAAGTACTTATTCTAATAACTTACTTGACACACAAGTCACAAGCAACAATTCTAAACACTGCTTGATCCAGAAGTGTTGACCAATATGTTCCCAGTTCTGAGAGCATATTATGTATAAGAGTCGGTCAAAAATACGTCTGCGCACGCTTTGGTCGTACACCTCGAAGAATTTTGCTCGTATTTGTGGCTGAGGACATCTCAAGCCAGCAAGGAAAGCTGGTTCTAGCTTCATTGATAGTTCCGTCATTTTTAAATGTTCATCCCTGGTAACAATTAAAATGAATTGATGTGTATTCAACATACAAAATATTTTAAATCGATTGTTATCATTAATAGACGGGTCGCGCTAGGCGTATTCGAGGTGGTAAGTGGAAAAAATTCTAAAGTCGCTGAATTTTTGTGTGTTGATAAAGTAGTCCCTGGGGAGCTTATCATTAAGTTTTGTGCCATTTCTGCCCACTGCGTTTTCAGCAATTCCATTATTTGTGGTTGATTTTTTTATATGGCGATAAAAGTGGCAATATTGATTTAAAGTTTAAAATATTAATGGTATCTTAACTGGGACAGCTTCCAGAGTATGGAGACTTAATTTGCGTCGTTTTCGTCCAGTAAAAAATGACTTAGGGTCATTTTTTGAAAACAGTACCGGCAAAAATTCTAAAGTGTGATAAACGACTATTTTCTGTTTAAGACCACTAAAATAGGCCTAATTCCAAATTTTGTGCCACATTAAGCGACTGCGATTCGAGAAATTAAGTTTTTTAGTTTCCCTAAGCTAAAAGCGCTCCAAAAACACATAATCGTTAAATAAAGTTCACGTATTCAATATTATTAAGTCATAAAGAATCTATATTCCAAGTTTGTGCCTTTTTCATGGAGGGTTTAAATAATAAAATGCAAAAATAATATTATTATAATATGCGGTCGAAGTATTGTGGAATATTCGCACTACAACATACACATTACACATATACGTAAATGTGTGTGATAAAATGTCATTCATTCGACTACATTTCAAAATTTTTATATTTCGCATTTTACAGCGATTACAAAATTTAAACTTGCTTTTGCCCGCAACTTTGTTTGCGTAGCACGAATGACGAAGCTGAATGTAATTGTCGCCTGATTTTATACAATACATAAATGCACAATAAAATTTGATATCCGATAGGCTTCCACATGAAACTTCGGTTATCTAACACCAAAAAAATTACAATTTCAAATACCTAATTTTAGTTCTTGAAATTAGTCGTTTAACCGAATAGTCTCTTCAGCTACATCATATTTATTGTATATATAGTATTATTTAATAAAAAATAAATAAATTATTTCCACGCTTGAATTTTATACGTAGGTTTCTGAATACATGCTTCTAATACTCGTGGTTAAGGACTTATTTATTAGGTTATTAATTGATTGTAATAATTTATATAATTAAATACATTTTACAAACCAACAAAATAATATTTGTATATATTGTTATTCATCCCGTTGACAATTTTATATCTAGGGGCACGGCAGGGCCCCGCCAAGTCGAGCCTAGTGATACATCAGAGCACTACGTACGAATGTGGACCGATCCTTGTACTGCTTTTCGATATATGTTTACTATGTTTAGCATTATTTTATAATAATGTTAGTCTTATAAAATAATTGATTTATAATACCTAACGTTAGTTTTAATTTAATTTGTAATTTTATTATAATTTTTAATTAGTATTATAAAAAGCATTAATTTGTGAAACTGGAAATAAAAGGTTTTTTATTTTTGAATTTTTATTTATTTATTATTGCTTGTTAGTTTAATGTTAAAACTAGCTGGTGCCCGCAGCTCCGCCCGCGTAGGTACAGTAAGTAGTATTAGAAGCTATGATTTTTTTATCTTTAAGTTATTTTGTTTTTTGTATAACTAACCTTTGAATTACATCAATTTTAAACTTTGCTTGCCTTTTTGGGAACACTCCATAACTTTATATTTTTTTAAAGTCTCACGTTACGCAGCCACGGAAAAATTAACTACAAATAATCGAATTGCTGAAAAGGCAATAGGCAGACATGGCACAAAACTTAATTATTAACTCCCTAGGGACTACTCTATCAACTACATATAGGTACAGAAAAAATTCAGCAACATTAGAATTTTTCTCTTCCCACTAAAAAACAGCTAGCGCGATCCGTGTAATGAGTCAATATGCATAGCTTGAGCGTTTCATTACTTCATGAGCTTTTGTATAAGGCACACCCCACACTAGCAATATTCGAGCGTCGTCGTTGTGCCAGAACATTGTGTTCTCTAACAGAAAAGCTATGAACAGTGACTAAAATATTTTTTATCTTAAGCCTATTTTCTACTTTACGAGTTTGTAAATTCAAGCTTTATAGAGTTAGAGAACGTAGAGTGGAGTCAGAAGGTTCTAGACGAGATCTGAAGACATTTTTTATTGGCGAGTCATAATATTATGCTCTCGTCTTGGCATCATGATTAAACATGAAATAAATTTAAAATTGAAATTATAAATTTCGCATTTAGAACATTATTACTTGTCAAGTTGTCACATAATTGTCATTTCATTTTGTCGTATTAATATGAAACTTGGGCCCCTCCCCGCGTGGCGAGAGGCCCGCACCCCGTATTCGCCATTGATACATGATAAAAGTTGGTTTTTTACATTCTAATAAAAAATCCCGCGGATAAACATGATTAAACTTATAGAAAGTGTTTTGTAACACCATAATCATCATATAGATATGAACTCTACTAACTAAAAGTTTCATTAGTAGTTTTTATAGCGAGTTTGAGGAAAAAAAATGGAATATCTTTATACGAAATTGCCGAATGTGGCACAACTTTCTTACAGACTCAGATATTAACACTCTGAACAGTTTTTTAAGATTTGTCAGACATTAGAATAGTTGTGGGCCTGGTGGGACCATGTTTTATATAGTAGCCGAATACCAGAAAAACCCTGGTTGGATACGACTCAAACTGCATATGTGCATCGGTTACTCTTTCCTTAATATCGGGAAAGTAAAATTTTTAGCTATAATTTACTTTTGGGCCAATATCCATGAAAGACACAAAAACCTAAATTGCTACAAACGCAGCCATCCAAAATGGCACAAAATCAAATTTTAGACTAAGAAGAAGGTCCGGAAACTATATGCAAAAAATAAAAGACTTTAGAATTTTTGCACCCTCAAAACTTATCCAGACCCGTCTATAAGCTAATATCATTAAACTTTTTTTTGTCTTTTATTAAAAAAGTATGCTCCTTCTAATTTCATTATTATTAAGTCTATTACAATACCTGTAAACATAGTTGATGAGGTCCAGGAAGTGCGCATTCAGCTCCAAGTCATCGGGGAATCGTTTCTCGACGTATTGCATGAGTTTCACCAGTAGTATGGACTTCTCACGCAGAGATGGCGCGGCCGCCGGCGCTGCGCCTTTGTACTTCACCCACTCCTCCACCATACGAGTTATCGCTTTCATCACCTTCAAATGTACATTTTTATTTTATTTATTGCTTATTTAGTACATATGAGATAAACATCAAGAATAATACAGAAAATGTGAACTACCTACTTATGTTTGAAATTACCTTAGCATCATTCGTCTTCTCTATAAGACCCACTAATATCGATCCAATAAACGTTTTCCTGGTCTCGCCGGGCATCACTGAAACTCTTGCTTTTAGGAGATCCAACGCTAGTATCTAAACAAGATTTTGATAATGTTTCTATATTTATCCCCTTACTACTAAAATATGTACATAACGAATAAGCTATACAATGTCGCTTTGTCTGATACATTAGAAAACCTACTTGACGGGACAAAAAAGCAACATTAAATAGCTTATTCAATGTGTAAATATATAAATATTTATATATAATACTAGTAAGAGGTATGATTAAACAATAAACAATACGCGTAATGACTGGTCACTTTAGCTTTAAGGAAATAGAAACTACTAATGTCACATGACAATGGAAATGTATAGGAAAGTTTTGTCTTACTAAATAGTACCGTTTGGTAAATACAAAAGTGTGTAAGTACAACTCCATACACGTCAGTACTCACCAGCAAGTCCGAGGTCGTAGCGTCCGGGTTAGGCGCGACATGGTCTCTCGCCATGCGCTGCAGCACGCGCATAAGCGGCAGCAGCAGGCGGTCCACGTACCCTGGGTTGGAGGCGCAGCAGGCTTTCAGCATCATGAGGGGGCCTAACAGACCCCCCGCGCCGCCGCCCGCCGCGCTCTTCTCGTATGTTGCCAACCCCTCAAAGGCGTATTTACTGACGCACGCGTACAGCGTTTCTAGTTCCTCGTACTAATAAGAAATTGTATGTATTTATAGTAATCGCAAAACAAGTGCATGTGATTCAAATAAAGTTAAGTTTAGACCAGTTATTCTTTTTAGGGTTCCGTAATACTTAAGGAACCCTTATAGTTTCGCTCTGTCCGTCTGTCTGTCTGTCTGTATGTCCGCGCCTCTAGCTCCTGTAATTATGAATATAAATTGATGAAATTTGGTGCAGTTATAGATTGTGTATAGATCACGGTTTCGGGATCATAAAAAAATAATAATTTTATATTTTAGGGGTGGCTCTCCATACATGTGAAGTGGGGATGAAAAATATTTTTTCACTCTACCCCATCGTGTGGGGTATCGTAGAATGGGTCTTATAAAATAAAGGCATAGGTTTCATACGTTACTTTTTTATAAAGTTGACCATTTTCGAGTAATCGGCCTCCAAAGTAGTTTGTAAATTCCCCCCCCCCCCCCCCTAGCATTTTAAACTATAGAAGATAGAAACTTGCAAATTTCCAAGCTGATAGATCATGCTAAAAACTCATTAGGAAAATTATTGTGAACCAAATCGGACAGTAACTTTTGGAGTAATAAAAAAAAGTATATTACGCGTTTATAGTTACGGAACCCTCCTTAGACATGTCCTGACATGCTCTTGGTTAGGTTATTTAAAGTATTTGTGAAAAAATATATTTTTATAACAATAATGTCTGCTACCGGTTACACCTTCAAGTTTTTCACATTTTTTTACTTTAATTTCTCTTTACACACTTGATATTTAAAAAAAAAACAATTAAAAAAGTGTATAATAGTTTTACCTTAGAAGATTGCGCTGCGCCACTCGGCTCCGTAGGGAAGAGCGCCGTCAACTTGGCAAGCAGGTTATGCGTAAGTCGCACGATCTTCGCATTAGTTGACGCGACGCACGCAGCTAACCCTCTCTGTAGTGGCTTGAGCGCAGCCAATATTTGGTCGCGCCGCAGCACGCCCAGTAGGAACACGACCAACTCGAGAGCCGTGCACGCGTTCGCGCACGCCGCCGCCGAACTGTCCGCACTTGAGAACACCTGGAAAATATACATTATACTTTAACGAAGCGTAGTACCTTCGAAGATAGAAATGTGAGATCCTCATCTTATTACTTATACAAACCGTGTCCAAAACACGTTTTTAGGTCCTTGTCTATGCCCTTTTCAATATATGTAGACTCTGGTTGTTTCTGATTGTCTGTTTCTGGTTGTTATACAGAACATAGATCTCTTTACAAAGAAAAGATCTGTTGTTGTTCCCACTGATGTCTCTGGATTAGTCTCCTCTTTTCACAGACGCCTTTTCGCGGACATTGGATTGTCAACTAGAATTTTTCCTGCGCCAAATCTAATACCATGAGTTCTTGCCTACCTCAACAGATCAAAGGGCACATTTCTATTAGCTGTCCCAGATTGTGAACAGCTGTTTTGGAGCTCAGATTTCCAAACACGAGCACTGAACAAGCCGATAAAAGCGAACCAGTTACAGAAAATATTAGTAGATCTAACGACAAGTCGCCCACCTCTACAGATAGAAAAGTTGACTTGGAAAGTTGGAAGTGGGGCGATAAGCTGAAATCTACAGCAGATTAATTATATACATATTATATTTGATAATATTATATGTCTAAGATTTCTGTATGATTAAATTATGGCGCGCTATACAAGTGTAATTGTTTATTGTCCAGCAGGCTTAGCATGCGCATAGAAGAAACACCGAAGATAAGAAAATATGACAGATTAAAGAAACATTAATGCCGTTTGGAGCAAAATAGGTCATATTATTATAAGGTAACAAGGTCGATGTATCGTCGTTATGAGAAATAACATTTCTTTTCTTCCCGAGCATGAGCTCACAAAATGGCCTATTTTGACAGCTAAAGTAGAAACGTTTTCTTAATTTAATGTCAAAAAGTCCCACAATAATGTCAACCACTCCACATCATGGCGGACCTAGACAAATAGTTTCTTTACGTTGAGTCATATACTTGAATATTTGTTCGTTTTTGACAGAAGATTTCCCGGCAACCATTTTAAAAATATGGCGGTTTAGAAATGTTAACTTCTATTGACGACCTTGTTATCATGGATTAAGAACTATTTTGCAACGAACTGTTTTGGATAGAATATTTCTTCATTAAATGTATTTCTATGGATCGCCATGCTAAGCCTGCTGGTTGAAGAATAAGAAGAAGACATAAAAGAAAACGCCAGCCATATTTAGATGATTGAAAGATTAGCAAAATAGTTTAATTAGGTAAAGATCAACAAATAAAAAAAAATGTTTTACATGTAATGTTTGTAACCCTACGATTATATAATAAGAGTTTTTTTTTCTTTTAATATGAAAGTGAAAATATAATTATATATTAACTCTTTATATATAAATCACCTTATCAAGCCAGGCTAGCTTGGGGTCGCAGAGATGCGGCCACACATCGGGCTTGAGCGCGGCCTTGAGCAGCAGCACGCAGCGGCGCGACAGCTGCTCGCCCGGCGATCCCGCGCCCGGCGCCGCGCCCGCCGCAGCCGTCGCCGCCGCCGCCGCCGCACCCACTGTGCCCTCGTTCACCTGTTTTACCGATATTCATGTTGAGTTTGCCGGCTTTCATAACTTAAATTACTACCCTTATTTTACAATCTTAGGGGGTAAATTCTATTTAATTTCTATCTAATAGTAACCCTGAATCAACCAGCTAATGAAATACATTTAAGAGTATGAATCTCAATTTTCAACATAATCGGCGTTGATTTAAAGAATTTCCACAAAAACTCTCAACAACCGTTATATTTCACCCTTTTAAGTGTGGAATTCTTCTTAGCACGCGTCTTTATAGTAAATTAAAACTACTGTCCAAACTCGTTTCTACCATTAGCGGTTACGACTGTACGAGCGTCTATACGACAGTCAGTGAGAACATCTCCTTTTATATATTATGTCATAGGATAATAATTGTTAAATTAGGATCTTTGTAAAAATCTTGGAATCATTGCTTTGCAATTTTTTTATTCCGGCCGAATTATTTTTTAATTTTGAGATAAAATTTCACCATCTTCTTAACAATTTTCACTATCCTCGCAAAAATCCCGCCTATCGAAAAATTTGACATCAAACAAATTCTCGCTTGTTACAGTGAAACCTGATTAATTGGGATCTCAAGGGACTAGGGATTTTGTACCATTTTGTACAAAGAGGTTTTTATTTATCCAGCTTACCAATTAGTCAGGTTTAAAATTATAGTTGTTTCATTTACAGCGGCCCCACTCATAGAGGTCGATATGTACCGTTATTCCAATTATAATTAGAGGTAAAAAATTTAATAAAAATCTATTATATTTTTGGGGTTTCAAATTAAGTGTTGTTTTAGTTTTCCTTTTCCATCAATACACTCAGACCAATTTTTTTTTTGGATGCTGATAAATGTCTGATTTACGTCTGGACATTTGTACACTTTTACTCACTTGTTTGTAAGTCAAAACCTGAGATAGGACTAAAAAACAAAACACGTGCGAAAGAAATTCAAATGTTTGCAAACAAACATGTCGAAACCTGGCCCAAATGTCTCATTTATACAAGGGATTGAGCTTCAGAGTCACAATTAGAGGTAAACAAATAAATAGAGTTAAACATCGAAAAATTTCTAAAAATCAAATCTCAACTAACCAGGTTTGAAAACTCCCATTCACAGAGGTACACTACGGCCGCTGTATCTTGACGGGTCTGAACATAGGCTCTGCGAACTTTAGAGCATGTACAACTCGTGAAGAAAACTGTTATTGTATTATTTTTATATACCTATGTACTAATAAAATTTCCCTAATACAGTTGACCAATTAGTACAACTAAAATAAATACGAAAACACTTCGAAACAGTTATTGCGCGACCTTCTGCGCGAAGTTCACACTCGCCAAGATACATCGGCCGTATTGTAATTCGATAGAAAAGTGCCGGGACCTCATTAGAATTCTCAATAATAGAGGCTTCCCACTAATCCAGATCCCACTTAACCAGGTTTCACTGTATATCAGTGGCGAGGGGTTCCTACAACTCCATTCCTATCGGCTTCCCTTACCGCTTACCTTTTGACGACCCTCATCCAAACCCCTACCTATTATACAGGCTACGGCTTCCCTATGAATGAGAACCAGCCTTCGGCTTCCCTATGAAGGAGAACCAGCCTTCGGCTTCCCTATGAAGGAGAACCAGCCTTCGCCACTGCTGTATATCATAATTTTACAGTATTTACAATTTTACGGTGACATATATGTATATTATATAGATTATATGGGCGAATGTCGACCACAGGGTGACCTCTAAGTACTACTAAATATGTATCAATGTATTATACAAAATTCTTAAATATTTATAGCATGAAAGTTGTTAATATCATATTTGGTGGGCGGTACCCGGATTAATTGACTTGATAGCATTCTATAAATATTATAAGGAACAGACCTGACAAGCGAGTCGCAGCAGCAGATTCACGACCACGTCCACATGCTGTCTCTCCAGCGGTTTAGCGGCGTCGGGCTCGAGGCGCGCGGTGCTGGCCTGCGGACTGGCCCAGCCCGTGTTCAGCGCCTTGCGGGACTCGCTGCCGCTCTCCTCCGATGATATACGCTTGATCGCACCACTCGGTGACGTTGACACCTACACAAAATATTATATATGTCACCGTAAAATTGTAAAAACCGTTAGATTACTAGAGATATTATAAAAAGTCGACAGATTGTCAAATAATCATTTCTCATTACAAGTGTACGCATTATTTTTCGTTATATTGTAATATTTACCGTACCGATTGGTTCAACGGCAAGTGCCCCGCGCCGCCATATTTGTTTGCTTTTTCATAATAATAATTGTAACGAAAAATAATGCGTACAATTGTAAGGAGAAATGTTTATTTGACAATATGTCGACTATTTATAATATCTCTAGTAATATTACAATCTAACGCTTTTACAATTTTACGGTGACATATAATAATAGACGTTATAAAAGCTTTCAAAAGTAAATCATAACGCTGTTTGAATCCTATATTTATTTGGAAAAATGCATGGGTAAATTAATAAAATATATAACAACAAAACAAACCCGACTCTGCTTACAACATATTACAAGTTTGTATCACAGTTGAATTAGTGCAACTCACAATAGAATCCTCGGGCGTGTGATCCCGTATCCTCTGCAGGTCCCACTTGAGCGCCACCTCGGCCAGGTCGACGGCCAGCCGGCGGTGCTCAAGCGAGGCGGTGCCAGAGAAGCCCAGCCGCTGCATCGCCGCCACCATGTGCCCCACCAGCGCGTGACGCACCGGGTAGTATACCTACGAATTAGAATAATATACAAATTGGCACCGATGTTATTGACAAAGAGATAAAGAATACACAAGTATTACACATTTGAATTGCTAAGTATTAGTTCCGTCATCCGATTTCTGAATGGAACCCAAAACAGATTAATAAATAGTTACGAAGTAGGTACCCAGAGACAATAAACGCAAAGACCGTAGTCAACGTACCTACGATCACGTCATCACATACGCCAATCAGCTGTTCGTTATATGGCATTACAATTCGCGCATGTGATGTCAAGGTCGCTGATTGGCTTATTGTTCCCAAATTCCTTTTATCCTAAATTTCAAATATATACGCTACTTAACTTTCACTGAGGCTAGATTATTTTATATCCACAAAAACCACCATCTTAGTAAGCCAGTAATATTTCAAATATTTCTCAGAAAGTTTCAAGTGATTTTACATACCTAGTAATAAATGTTTGTAAAATCACTAAAGTTTCTTGCAGTAAACTAGGTTTGTAAAATCACTAAAGTTTCTTGCAGTAAACTAGGTTTGTAAAATCACTAAAGTTTCTTGTAGTAAAGCTTTTATGTATACCTACAACCGATACGTCAGTTTTGGTTTTACATAAACAGGGTTATAGGTTAAGACGATGTTGATCCTTAAAGGGGTTCTAGTTCTCATAATTTCTAATAATGTCTTCAATGAAAACCAAAGGATATCAAAATCGACTTACCCCTTTAACCATTTACATATTAAAAATTCGCATTAATATTAAGTCTCGCCACCTAACTGCATGCATAGCATACGACTCATAATGAGTCATTACGCAAACCGCCGCCGCTTAGGTCGTAGTTGACATAACTCTTAAAAGAATTAAATATCTTTAAAATTAATTGATGTATCGAAATAATTATTTATTATTTTCAACACAGTATACAGAAACATATCAAATTAGTAAATATTTTCTAGTGGTAACACTAATTAAAAAGTACCTGTTTATATTATTATTGTACTAAAATCATATTTAAGAACTATAAAATTAATCACCTTGTAATGGCGCACAACTAGCTGCAGAATATGGAACAGCTGTTGTACAGAGTGACCATCCTCCACTATGATCTTCTTGGTCCAGTGTGTGAGCATGGTGTTGCCGTCCTCCATGCGCTGCGGCATGGCGGGCGTGAGTATCTCCAGCGCCGCGCGCACCACCGAGCGCGCTTCGACTGCGTGCGCCTTCAGCAGGCTGTGGAACACTGGAACACAATACAGTTTTACAACATATTGTATATTTTTAAGCCAATTTTGTTAACACTCGTACGGTTAACTAAATAATGTATTGATTTATGTTTACGCATATATTACCTATAACTTATTTTTTTAACCGACTTCCAAAAAAGGAGGCGGTTATACGTTCGGCTGTATATATATATATATATATATATTTTTTTTGTATGTAAAAGTAATGTAATTTGGCTATTTCTCTACTCAATCTTCTTAATTTTGAAGTCGGTACCAGGAGATATGAACGTGAGTTCTATAAAATATTGTAGGATATCGTTTGGGCTGGTAGCGACTTCAAAATTAAGAAGATTGAGTAGAGAAATAGCCAAATTTAAAAGGGGAATTATTTATAAAATAAGTTTTATTTCATACTTTTTTGTGTATTTTTACTTTGGAAGGTGGTTTAATTTTTTGTTTAAAAATAATATTTTAATACCGATGTTTAATATTTTGTTATTTGTATAAGTGGACTGAGTTATCCCATGACCACAATAGGGAATATGCACGTATTTTTTTTATCTACACTAATATTATAAAGAGGAAAACTTTGTTTGTATGTTTGTTTGTTTGTTTGTTTGTTTGTTTGTTTGTTTGTTTGTAATGAATAGGCTCAAAAAGTACTGGACCGATTTCAAAAATTCCTTCACCATTCGAAAGCTACATTATCCACGAGTAACATAGGCTATATTTTATTTTGAAAAAAAATTGGGTTCCGTAAAATATTTGGGTTTTTCGGACACAAGGTGTAAAAAATCAACCAGAAAAGTTACTTATTTTGCGTACGCTGCCTAAACTATAAAAGATAGAACCATAAAATGTTTTAATTAATTGTAGATCTTATAGATATCTACAAAAAAGTCCGCGACACACTATACCTATCTATGTCGAGTGAGGCACAACAACCATTTTTTTATTTAGAAATCTTGAATTTTTTTTGGACTACATTTAAACGCGTTTATTTTACTCATGCTATTAATCCTTATCAAAATAAATTATTTCATCACTAAGTACAGTTTATGTAGATAATATTTGGTCTTTGAATGATTGAAATTGGACGTGTGGTTTTGAAGTTATGGCGAAATTAAAATATTACGATTTCTGCTGCACGGCCCGTTGCGAAGTAGGCGTCACCAAGGCGCGTGCGGGGGGAGTTTAGATCTATGGTATTTCATACGATAAAAGTATACCCACCTACTTATTTCATTGAGTTTTAGTAGGTACCTATATTAATTTGTTTCTGTTTGTTTTGACTAGATTTCGCCCGTTTTGTTAGAGGTTTAAAGACATTCTGTAGTATAAGTATCAGTATTGTACCCGTGCGAAGCTGGGGCGGGTCGCTAGTTTTTTTATATAGATCTATCTTGTTTGGTAAATCGTATGGTAAAGTCAGTTTTTTGATATCATTAAAAATAACTAAGATATGAACGTTTAAAGTAGTCTGTTAGACAGAGAGATCCGACGTGTATCGTGACGTCACGTAACATGATTTTCATAGAAAGTTCATACTAAATTTCGTTTTGCTAGAAAGAGATAGAGTACAAACTTTGACCGCTCATATCTTGCTCATTTATAAACAGATATTGAATTTTTTTTCGCCATTTCCTTTATTTTTCAGTCTAGTATCATATTATTATGTTTTAAGCTATTTTTATATTTTATGCATATTCCCTATTGCAATTAATAAACTGGTTACAAATGAGGCATAGATTTTGAAACAGATATATTTCATACCTTGTAAAACGATCCGTTTGTGAATTGCGAATTTCGCTATAATGTGACTCAGCAGGAGATGACCATGGTACCTGAAAAATAATCACCAACATTTTAATGTTATTTAATCTGCATTTATACACAGTCGTTTAGTCTCCTTCAATCACGACAAGAGCACTACGGCTTGATTTCACCAAACTTATTCAAACGCGCTTAACGCTAACCCAGGATTCAATCTTTCTTTCTCTCTGTCTCATTTAATGTTAGAACGGGACAGACAGATCTAAAATATTGTGTTGCTCGGCCGTAGAACGTCGTTTTAATACGTTGGTGAAATTGGTTCTTAGGTTACCTGGTAGCAGGATCCACATAGTTCTTAGCGAGCAGGCAGGGCCAGGCGAAGGTCATAAGGCGGCGCAGCTTGTTGCCCTGCTTCTTGTTGTTGGCGTCGTGAATATGAGCCGACGCCTGCTCCAGCAACAGACACGCGAACTGCAGCAGGGCTATACGCACTGCATCCGAGCATGCGAAGGGATTCTCTGGATCTATTACCTGAGTTAAAAAAAAACATTCGCAAATGACAATCTACATATCCAAAATGGTTATTTACCAAGTCCTTTCTGGGATAAATACTTCAATATTTTGAGCTGTAAATACTAAATTGAAATAGACTTACGTTATTTATAAAGACTGAAACCACATTATCCGGATTGTCTTGATACGGAGCGGGGGGACCGCCCACGATCTTCTGACCTTTCTCGAAGCTCACGGCGAAGCACGGTATCAATATCATCTGCAGAACTTTAGCTTTGAGGTCCTGCGACATGGCGTCACTCTGGAAATGCTCCACAAAACGGAAGAAGGCTTGTCGCTTCCACTCTACCGTGTAGTTTTGGGCTACAGTATTTTCCAGAAAATCGCGAAGGAACTAAAAATTATATGAAAATTAATAAGTATAAAAAATATATTGTTTACAGTTCACACGCGATAAATGTAAAAGGTATTAAAATATGCCTTATATTGCATTCTCTCGCATTTTATATGTGTCTCTCTTTACAGTCGGTCTAAGTTTTATCTAGTTTAGAATCGCGACTTTATTAAAGAAAAATCCTTACCTGGAAATCCGGTATGAAACGATCACACAATGCTCGTAACAATTGGAACAGAAGGTCTATACTGTTTGGATGATGACAGAAATATTGTAGCAAAATCTTCACTATCAGCTTCGGCTCTTTCCAATGTGTGCAATCTACATTTTCTACTTTCTTATGCATTTCCTGAAATAAACACACACATAAGTCTTTGTAAAAAAAGTTTTTTGTAAAGAATAAAGCAAAACAAGCTGAAACGTCATCAAAAAAACTCATGAACAATCGGACAATTTTTTTTTTATTGCATAAATGAATAGTACTCTTAAATATGAGTAACTTCTCAGAAGAAACCGTATATCAAAAGTCAATATTTTCAAAGGTACAGCGATTTGTATAAAAAATTTCGCGAGCCTCCTAAAAACGCTTCATACTAAAGTCGACCTACAAATGACGTCACTTGTAGGTTATATTATATGAAGTAGTATATGAAGTATATGGCCGCCGGAATATATTTGTAAATATCTCCCATATTTGTGCGTTTAAGTTCATACTTACCATAATGAATGTTTTTGTATATGATGTGAGTAAACTAATGATGTAGGTTTTGTTTACCAATTTCGCAAAAAAATATTTTTTTTGGTACTTTATAAATGTATTTTATTAGTAAATTACATATAAAATAATATATTTTTTTACATTTACAAAGTAGTAATGCCTCAATATTTCTGAATATATTAATGAAACCAAATATTTCAGATGTAGTCCGATCCCCTATTCATGGTTAAGTTTTTTTTTTATTGAAATGAATACAACTTTGAACATAAGCCACTAAATTTTCAACAACAGCATCACTCACATGGTAGCGGTCGCTGCACCATATACGCTGCAGCAACTCGATCAGGTCATGTTGCGCCGACAGCCACTCGGGGTCAAATTTGACCAGAAGTGACACCAAACGCACCGCCTGGTATGTAAGTTCTGGACGATCAGCCGCTAGTAACTGTAGTAGGCGGGGTCGTTTGGGACCCCGTAGCGCGTCACGGAATGCGCCACCGCTGTCAGGGTGCTTGACCAAATAGACAAGGAAGCGACTCCATTGTGGGTCTTTCATGTTGTTGTCGTTCATCACCAGCTCTAGAGTCTCCTTAGGGTATCTGGCAAATAATAAGGATCGTATAGTAAGGTATAAATGAGTAGTTGCCTTTATGGCACATAGGTAATCATAATCAAATGCAACTCGTACGTTATAATGATCGTAAATAAATGCAGAAAGTGTGTTTGCATACTTCAATTTCTAATCTGTCTGTAAAAAAAAACGGGTTGCACCCGGAGTGCCGGCAAAAGTGAAAACGTGAACATTAAATTGGAAAAACCGCCATGTAGGTTAAAAGATACGAACTAAAATAGTTCCATACTATGCTCGCGTAAGGGAACTACATTTTAACATTTTTACACAACCTAGGAAAAGTGCACAACGCCGCTAAATATGTTTCACTTTAAAAAATTATGCACTTACCTTACTTACCTCTATTTGCCAGTTATCTACCAACTGGTAGAGACTAATGATTTTTGACTGTCATTTTACTGATTGTTGAGGTTATAAAGCATAGTGTAGTTAGGTTACGTTACCTCAGTAAAAATTTGACAAGCGGCTCCCTGAACGGCGAGCCAGCTTCGATCATCAGCGACTTTTCGGTGTGGAATATGAGCCGGCACAAAACGTCGATGAAACGCGGCGACGCGGCCGGTATTTGATGGAAGATGCCGATCAGTATTATTATCTTCTGCTCATTTTCCATATTCTTGGATACACTCTGAAGAAAATTGCCTCCTAAAAAAGAAAAAAAAAACAGCCACCAGTAATACAATATACATATTGTCTCGTTTTGACATGAATCAATTATTTTAAACGAATTAATTACTAACCTCTATTCGTTTGTATAGAATAATCTAGAAGTTTCTTCAACAACTGAAGTAGTTGCTCGCAAAGTTTTTCACTAAATGTAGACGGGAACAGTTGTGTGAGGTAGGACAGGCGTTTTGCGCCGTTCACACTCAAGTTGCGGTGGTCTCCCAGAGTTAGCAGGAGAGGTCGCATTACAGGATGGACCATCTCCATATCGATTTGGAATCCAGAAAGGAACTTTTGCATGCACTCAAATCCAGCCTAAGGCGACAAAAATATATTACAGTATACATTTTTAATAAAATAAAAACTGAATGGACAACAATATAATATTTTAGAACTTTACCTGTTGTAACTCTTGGTCATTTTTCTCCAGCGATTTATACAGGACTTGGAATATCTTTTCCCTGCAGTGCTTCTCCTGTATGTAATGGCAAGCGGCTAGGGCCTTTAAAGCTGACGCGCGTAGAGGTACCAAGTTGACTCCCTTATAGCATGGCAGTTTTCCCAGCATAGAATCTTCGGCTTCACATAATGAAAGTAGCTCACGGAAGAACACTTTATGCTCATTTACATTGAGATCTACAGTAAGAAAAAACATGCAGCTAGTTAAGTCACTACTCACTTGTTATTGTAAAATATAAGCCAAGTAAAGAAATAAAAGCTTTACCAATTGTGAATAGTCTTGGCTTCAAAGTAGTACAGAATGTAGTTCCATCCATAAGTCCCATTTGCGCATTGGCCGGCTGATGACGTAACAAATGTTTTTTAGGTGGAATAATGTCAGCCAAGACATCGCGGTGTGGATCCATAACATCCGTTATTGTCTTTCCTTGCAAATTTGCGATCAGTTCTAAGGATTTCATAGCCTATAAAAACGGAAAGAGGAGTAATTACTTAGACCACCACTAAAAATGTATATAGCATTATTTCACTAATGTAAAAATACATTTGTCTATCGTATTGTTATTTGTTACATGACAGTAATAAATAGAGAAATAAAACGAATAAGATATAGATTATTTTACTTAAGTCGTGAAAGTTGCAAACTAATATAAACAAAAAGTGTTTTACCTGTTGTCTAACAAGCAGATGCGGGCTTGTGACCTGAAGTACGAGTTCTTGAAGCACGTCGTGTAGGGCGCGCGCTTTGGCCACCGCCACCTCTCCCTCCGGCTCAACGTTTTGGCCACCCGGGCCCGTCACACACACCCGTACTAGTCGTTCCAAGTTAATAGTCGCCATATCAATCGCCCCCGAAGATACCTCGCCCGTCAAATCCATCATCACAAATAACACCGCCTTCAAAAACGTGAAAACATGCTTGTACACCCATTCCGGGGCCATCTTCTCGAACATAAACTTGACAGCGATGCATCCACCCAACTTCGCGTACCAGGCGCGCTCGTAGCACAACGCTGACATTCTCTCCGCCAAATATTCCATCAGCGGTAGACGGCACGCTCGCTCCTTGCTGTTTAATACTGTGGCGGCCGTCTCTATCATCAATACTAGCGCCAAATGTCCGGGTTTACATAGCTCCTTCTCTTCGTGGCCCATCACGACTGCAATAGCGTCGACTATTACCAACGCGTCGAGACCCTCTTTCGGTCCACCGGATCCGGCAAACGGTCCCGCTTGTTGAGCAATAGCGACCAAGGTGTAATGCCTTACGAGGGACACCATCGTCGGAAGTACATGGTGTCTCAATTCTTTGATAGCAGCAGCGACGAACATACCCGTCAGTGCGGTTTGATGCGTATTTCTAACGATGGCGTTACTGCATTTGTAGTATGGTCCATTCTGTGGAGGAATAGGACCGTCTACGAAACTCGGATGATTGAAAAGTTTTTGCAAAGTCGATTTGTCATCATCCAAGTTGAGGGATGCTGCTAAGTAGCAGCGAAGCACTTCCCAGCATTGACGCCTATAAAACGGATCCGTAGTACTCGATTTTAATGCCGTGAAAGCTGTGTCAATAACTTTGTCCACCTCAAAGTCGATCGGCTTCGGTTGGTCTTGGAAGTATGCTTGAATGGCCGGTGGTGGCGCGTCTGTTTCGCGATATTCCAAACGCTGCGGTTCAATCATCATTTTTCGATTGCCACCACCGAACTTTCCAAGAACTCTAAACGCAATCCTAGCAACTTCGTTATTTTGCAGTGTCCTCCACAGGGCTTGCATTAAATCTGCCCTGACAGGTTGAATATGTTCATATAAAAAATCAGGTTGTAAGTTGTCCACACAAAGCTCTAGTGTTCTAAGACCTTGTGATATCAAAGTATGCGAACCGTTTAGAGCCGACACTAAGGGGTCCATGAGCATGGGCAGATAAGGAAGGAGACTACTAAGCCTCACTGGAACAGTCAAGCACAGTTCCACAAAGAGATCTTTCATGTGCTGCTTATGTAATCCACTTTGAAGTCTATTCAGACCCTCCAGTAAATTAGGAAGAAGTGGCAAAAATTCTTGATAAAGTAGATCATGACTGCCTCCGCCGATCGAACGGAATAATGCCCTGAGTAACAGGAAATAATTGTAAGGCTCTTTAGCCGTCATGGCATAATCCATCGCCTTGTTGACAATACTGTGCAAATGAGGTCTCAACATCTGTTCATTGTCAGTTGGAAATAGACTAACGGAACCAAAAACTAGTTTAAAGAGTCGCAGGTAAAGGTTCGATCTCTCTATATTAGTACCCATCTCTTCCATTCTTTTGAGAAGATACTCAACCAACACCGTAGCGAATATAGGCGAAGTCGCGGGATTGGATAAAAACGTATTCGCAATTATTTGTAAAGTGGGATTCTTATTGATCCTTTCCACCATATGGGATATAGTCGCAGTGAAGATCTCTTGAAATGTTTGGGGATTCATCATAGAAAACTGAAAATATAGGAATTGGTAATTTCAAATTGAAATATGGGGATATAGGTTAAGTTGATGTTGATCCTTTAAGGGGTTGAAGTTTCCATCATTTTCAATATTTTCTTCAATGAAACCCATTTTCCAAAATTTATATTGTAAAAGATTTTGACTTGATTTGATTTTTTATTTTACAATCTTCTACTATGACTTAGTTTTCATAGTTAGCGGAATTAATAATACTAATAATAATAAAACAGCTCATTATATAGCTACATAAAAACAAATAATTGAAATTTTGAAAAAAGTGGAGCCGAGATTAAAAAATCGACAATTTCTCATAAAAGTGTTAAGTCAAAAATATCGTAAAATATTGAATAAAATATCGAAAATGATGTGAACTACAACACCTAACTAACCTATAACCCTGTAAATAAGAAAAGAACACATATATTTTTTGCTTTAAAATACGAATATGTTTTCAAGATTTATTTTAATTAAAAAAATCTTTATTAATAAAGTTTTTTTTTTATAATTAGGTTATTTGAAACTCACCACGCCGCTGAAATGTTCCAGAACCTCCTTCTCCTCCTTAGACCGTACGAGCGGTTGCGCGGGCGGGTGTGGCGCGTGTGGCGTGTGCGGCGCGGGGGGCGGAGCCGCGCGCGCGCCCGCCAGCGTGTATATGTCAAGGGACTGAAGGCCCCAGCGTACCAGTCGTATGAATACTAGCGTCTCGTGCGCGCTGAATTGTTTTTGGCCGGTAAGAGCAGGCGTGGTGGTACCTTCTGTAGTTGTCGTGGCTTGCTTAAGATAAAGAATACATAGTATGTAGTAGTTTAGTTTGATTTATAAAATTAAATAACACATTAATTTAGTTATATCATATCATACACGAAAAAGACTTACTTTGCATGACGCGCATCCCCATGTTATAGTTTTCACTCCACACACCAGAGTTTTGACAAGAGTTCTATAGTCGCCGACATTCAGGTTACCAACTTGAGACGTTGGGAAGCCGATCTTCGACTTTTCCTCGGGTTTATTGATTCCGTCCAGGAATTCTGTGCTGGGTTTCTCCTCCTCCAGTTTGATCTCAACAGTAGATGCAGTGGACGTGCAAGGCGCAGGTGTTGTTGGAGTGCTTGGATTGTTTGGGGTCCCATTCGCGCTATTTGGCGTTGGCGTATTTTGTTTACTGCTGAAAAAATTCACTTGCATTTATAGACTCTCATTTATTTTAAAAGACTTTAACTTATTTTATGTCTTCAGTTCAACTAAAATTAATTTTAATTTTCAATACATTTTACATAGTATTATATGTAAAATACCTTGGTGTTTCTTGTAAATATCTTTAACGCTTACCATTTAGCCATGAGCGCCGGCAGCTGCAGCTTGGAAATGGTCTTGAACTTGAGCACGAAGACCTCCAGTATGCGCATCAACAACTGCCTGCCCTGCGGCTGCGCGCCCGCCGCACCCTCGCTCTCCGACCGCTGACGGATACAGTCCACCAGGTTGAGGAGCAACTTGCAGGACATTGTCTGAATACTACACACGAAAAAAAATAAGGTAAAGTCACACCACCATCAGACAGACACATATTTTGATGTGTTTTGTAAAATTATTGCAAGTAGAATATTATGTGAAGTGACATAGCAAAATTTAACATAGTGTCATCCATTTTATAAGCAATGACCATATCTTATGCAAAGCAATAATGTAGAAAATATGTACTGTTATAAAATGTAACTGTGCTAAATTTATTTAACAATGTTTTAACATTGTTAAATAAATAACAAAAAGGAAGCAGTTATACATTCGGGTGTAATTTTTTTCTTGTATTTTCTAACGATCACTCTGCCATCTGTGAACCAATATTCAAAATGTTTTGATGTTTACATAAAATAAAAACATGATGATATCAAAGTGTTGACCTGATGATGGGATCCATGAGGAATCGAGGAAACTCCGCAAAATTTATATAGACATATAGTCATTTCCATGCAAATTATACCGATAGTATACATATTCCAGCCAACTTGAACATGAGTTCTATATAAAATATCATTTTATCAGGAAATTGTTCGGACTGGTTCATAATTTTGAAGACGTACAAAGATTGAATAGAGACATAGTTAAAAATTTGACCGAATTTGAAAGAGGAAATATTTAAAAAATAAGTTTTATTTTATACTTTTACTTTGGCAGTCGGTTTTCATTTTGTTTAAAATTATAATATTATGTAGAATCTCAATTGTACCTTGTCGGTAGTGACTCGTCATGGACATTTTTAGAGAATAGATGCGCAGCAATGGCGAGATCGCTGAGTGGTAGGTGTTGGCGGACATGGTGCACTAAGTCCGCTAGGGTTGAATAAGCCAAAGGCCGCAACGACTCATGGACCGTCCAGCCACCGCCCAAAAGTACATCCTCGTCAAATAGCCGTTCCATGTAGGGAACAAACTCTGCAATAACAGCAAAATAATTGTTTAATAATATTAGTATTTGAGTATAATTCATTTTATGTTATATATTATGATAAATCAATAGTACTCACTGAGTCTGAGATCTGTTGCCAATATATGGCGTGTTGCTATAACCAACTCCTTGCGCAAATGAGCAACTTCAGGTGGACATAGTGTTAACAGCCCAATAATACCCTTCACCATAAGACTTGCATGATTAGCAATGGTATCTTGGTAAATTCTAATAATGTATGCTAAAAATGCTAATGTCTTGATCTGCGCCCCCATAAAATCTACAAAAACTTCCTTATTGAATGATGCTAATTGCCTGAAAAGCAAAGACCAATTATAACAATGTGTTGTAATAAATTCAAATTATTGACCAATTATAATAATACAGTAGAACCCGCTTAATACAATCACGTTTAATACTTTTCTAGCATAATACGCCATTTTACGTCAGTCCCTGCAACTTGAGACATGTCTTCATACATTTCTTAACGCTTAATACGATTTACCCCGTTTAATACGCCTGCCAATATGCGCCACACGTGCTTTCTCTGTCTCTTGTCCCTTTGAGGCAGACTAACTGAGCCTCGAGAGTCGTCATTTGTTGACTTACATGTTGTCGCGCGCGCTCTGTTTATTTTGTAGCTACTAAGCATCATATTTTATTTATTACAAAATGAATAGATTGAAGCAAAAGGCATTGTCACTTCAAGAAAAAATTAAGGTATTAAGGTATTGAAAGTTTTGATGAAAAATCACAAACAAAAAATTAAACTCAGTTAGCTGCTGAGCTTCAGTTACCAGTTTCTACGAGTATGTTACGTACCATTTAAGAAAAAATACAAAATTAGATCATAATATAATGATAGTATGTTTTATTTTGCCTATTCCGCATAATATGCTTTCTCGCTTAAGATGCGTTTATGGTTGGGCCCCTTTGAACTTAAACGGGTTTTACTGTATATAATTCATTGTGTTGTAAAAAATTCAAATTATAAATTTAATGAATACCCTGTTTTGGTTGTTAGTAAAATTTGTGCACAAATAAAATATATGAAATTCAAATTACTACATTAAAATCATGTTGCTATTGGCATTTGGCAATCTTAGTTTTTAACAGACTTCCAAAAACGGAGGCGGATATATATTTTTTGTATGTTCAACAATTAATCCGCTGTCTATTATGGGCTGGTACCAACTTCAAAATTATGAAGATTTGAGTTGAGAAATAGATCAAACTTTTAGCCAAATTTAAAAAGGGTATTATTTAGAAAAAAAAAAAGGATTATTTCATACATTTTTGCACATGTTTACTTTGGAATTCGGTTATAAATTTTTGTTAAAAAATAATAATTCTATACAACTGACAGACGATGCATACACAGCCGTAAAAACTATGATTGCCGAAAGACACTGAGGTTGTGGTCACCTCTTACTGATTAGTCTTTTTTACTAATTAATCATAGTCACAAATATAATATCATACCTATGTGTAGCAGCAGGTTGTAAAGTTATAGTCTCCATGATTAAGGGTATAAAGTTACTGACTTCTTGATGAACATTCTGCTTGTAGAGCTGATACATCAGCACTACAATGATTGGTAGCTCTTGAATGACTTTCAATGATAATACTGATCTTGGAATTAGATTATACTGTAAAAATATTGTACAAATATTAGATAAAAATTCACATTCACAGTGTAGTTTTGTAGTTTTTAAATTTAACATACAGTACTAATTAATGAATTATTTTATCTATGATAAGAAAAAATTGTAAATACATTTTTTGTAACATTAACACTTAAATGAACTCTTACAACTTACAGTTACTACGCTGCCATCCAGCAATTTCTTCTCTGTGTGGATAGGAGTAGTGGTATATGTTTCTTGCAGCAATTGCTCAATATTGACTTCAGATAAGTCTTTCACCCGTATGGTGGGTTTGGGCTCAAAAATTTTTGGTAAATGGTTTGGTAGATCAGAGTAAATACCTTTGACCCATTGAAGGAATTTATGAATCTGAAATAAATTAAAATGTCGTCATTCTTGTATTAGGGATAGATAAAAATAACAATGTAACTTAATTACTTTAAAGCACTAGACTAATTTAACTTATTTACAGGATAGAAATACTTACATCTACTTCTGTGCTATATGCTGGTCTATATTGTTTGTGCAGTTCCATAAATATCTTCAAACACACTAGCACATTTTCTTCATTTTCAATCTCCATCAACTTTAGCATCAAAATAAGAATACTCTTAACATATGGCCTCAAAGTTTCACTTATGGGTAACCGATGTATCATTTCCAATATCAACTTTCGAACTTGTTGAATATTGTATTCTGCTATAAAATGAGGTTCACCTTCTTGCAATATTTTTAAGAATATTTTAAGTGAGTGATCCAAGAACTGGGGATATTGTAGAGAGCTCAATATTACCTGTGATTGGATGAAACAGAATTGATATAGCAGTGAAGAATAAGCATAATAAAGCAATAAGTTGAAATTATTAAGTTATTTATTTATATGGTATCTCAATTGATGTATGGTATGAACCATACCAGTATAAAATTAATATTTTATATTGTGTGTATTGTCAACTTTCTGTAACCTTAAAAGATACAAATTACATTAAAATAAAAATTCAATTATACTACAAAATTAATCTACTTCAAAACAAACCTCAAAATTTTCACTAAGTTCCTGGGCAGCTTTAAGTTTTATCTCATCCTTAGCGCCAGGATCTGCTAACATAGTAACATAGCTGCGGTATGTATTCATTTGGGTATGTGGATCACCAGGACCTCCTGATGCCATTGAAGACATCATTTTACAAATGCCTTAGGGCTTCTCCGACTAAGCAACTTATTCCAACATAATAACTAAATTTTATCAACTTAAACAAGTCTTATATCATAATTCATAAGTGAAACATGATGAAAATTTAATAACAATTTATATTTATCACACATTTAGCACTGAAAAACTTTTATTTTACCGCAAATCGCAATCCATGAGCTTCTTTAGGTTTTGCTGTCAAAAATTGAAACAACAAGTGTCACTGTCTTGTGTCAAATTTGTTTTTTTTTTTTTTCACCCATGGGGCAGGCTATAGTATTTCAACCATACCGCCTAGTCTTTCGTAGAAGTGTCAAATTTGTGTCAAATACACCGAGTGCTGTCCTTAAAGTCTATGGTCAGATCTAGAATAAAAATAAATAAAATCGATATTTTTTTCAGCTGATTAATGATCGGTTTCTGAAACTAAGCATAGGAGTTCATATTTAGACTTAGATCTTATACTACGGGATACGCCTTACATGAGCTTTCCCCTCTGCCGAGGTATAAGATTTTTGAATCTAATGCGTTCATAAAAACTATTTGCGTAATCGATTTTAATCATTATGTGCATCGGTATAGCATCGAAAGGACGTCCGAAATGCTCCGCTAAAAATGCCGATTTGTGCTCTTATGTCCTGTAAAAACAAGTCCAACACGTCGAATCTTAAAAAAGATGGAATAACCTTTCATTTACGAGTATTTTTTTATTTAATTATTGTATATTTCTATTTAAATGTAATTTCGTAAAAATCGACCATGTATCGAATAGCGGTGTACACGAGACAGATAATCGTAGAATATTCGATCGTACTCCCCACGAGACTATTGTTGTTAGATATAGAATTTTAGTCTTTATTTCCTATGCAATAGATTCGAATTTTACTATGGCACTTAATTCTCGAAACATGGCGGAACTTTTTTATTACTTTTTGAGTGACGTGACAATCACTAGAATAACGATGTCGATAAAAATTAATTTTTTTCTTGGTAAACTAATTTTATATTTTGTGATGTAAAAATATTGGATTGCTTTTACACTTTATACGACAGATCAAGCAATGCATGTATGTATGTGATGTTTATTATTTACCCTACCGCAACTTTGAAACTTGAAAGGCTGAACAGTTTATTTGGATGTTTGAAATATGGACTGACTATGGGGTATCGTTATAAAATCAAGATGTTCCCAGCCAGAGGGACACAAGTTTTCCTTGTTTGAAGCGCAGTTCATTTTTAGGGTTCCGTAATACTTGAGGAACGCTTATAGTTTCGCTCTGTCCATCCGTCTGTCTGTCTGTCCACGCTTCTACCGTTAGCCTAATTATGAATATAAATGGATGAAATTTGGTACAGTCATAGATCACAGATTAGTTTTATGTAGCTAGATCATAGATTGTGTATAGATCTCGGATTTGGCATCATAAAATAAAAATAATTTTAGTACCCGGGTGACTATTTATTATAATATGGTGGGTGGTGTTTAGGTGATAATCTACATAAACTTAAAAAGTAAAATGTGAACTGATAATTATTATTATTTACAATCGATTTCTGTGTAGATTAGGTGTTTAATCTCAAACATTAACTACATTTTTTTAAACTTGTCTAAAAACTATAAAAAATAAAAAAAATATAATTATATACTTGAACATATAAAAAAAACAAAAGTAAGGCACCGAGCAGGTTTCGAACCCGTAACACTCGTTTCTTGCCATTCGCGTCTTAACCCGCTGGACCAAACGGACAGTGGCCGGCAGGACGAAATTAGCGACCATATTCTGCGTGGAAAGAAAAACGCATTAAAACACGAACACGCATTTTCCCAAACATAAGACTAATCTAGATCGATTGTTTACCCCCGAAAACCCCCATATACCAAATTTCAGCGAAATCGTTAAGAGCCGTTTCCAAGATCATGGTCATATACATATACATAAATATACAAGAATTGCTCGTTTAAACGTATAAGATATTCTAGGTGTGGGGATGAACTTTTTTTTATTTCTATCCCATCGTGTGGGGTATCGTTTAATAGGTATTTTAAAATAAAGGCAAGGTTTCATACATAACTTTTTTATAAAGTCAACCATTTTCGAGCAATCGGCTTCCAAAGTGATTTATAAGTTGGTCCCCCCTAGCATTTCTAAACTATAAGACTTTAAAACTTACAATTTTCTATGCTGATAG
This sequence comes from Glaucopsyche alexis, assembly GCA_905404095.1. Lineage (NCBI taxonomy): Eukaryota > Metazoa > Arthropoda > Insecta > Lepidoptera > Lycaenidae > Glaucopsyche > Glaucopsyche alexis. Next base: position 7,171,163 of record FR990043.1, on the reverse strand, counting down.
ATTATGCTAATAACTCTCTAGGAAAAATATTTTGAACCAAATCAGACAGTAACTTTTGAAGTAATTTGACAAAATATTACTCGTTTATAGTTACGGAACCCTCCTTAGACGTGTCCTGATATATTCTTGATTAGGTTAGGTTATTTTTTCTTTGATGTTTGCAAAAAAGGAGAGTTGTATGTTTAGTGTTCATAATAATATCTACGTATGTGAGTATTAGCGTATGTATGTGCGTATATGCAGTCTATAGTATACGTAGAAGCTATGGCGGTTTTAAAAAGCTTCACATAGATAAGTGGTAAATACAGCCTATAGGTACGCGTTAAGTTTGCAGTGAGTCATCAGTGCAAATGTCTAGAAAGCAATGACGCTTAGCTCGTGTTCACTTTTGACAATAAAGGTAAGCCAGTTTAACATTTGTAATTTGTACTGACGACTCATTGCAAACTTAACGTGAATAGACTGTATTTACTACTTATGTATGTGAAGTTTTCTATTGCTGCCATAACTTTTACGTGTAATATAATATAATATGTATATCGGAATTATTCGGAATGGTTTTATTTCAACAAAATACATTATTTTCAAATAACGAAGATGTGACCAATACAAATTCATATCGACAATAATATATCGATATAATTTGTATTGGTAACATCACTTAACATGTCAGTGTATTAGTGCGTACGCTACACTGTTATATTAGCGCGAGTCTTATTTGTGTGAAATAAATAAGCTAGTGTTGCAGTTTTATAAATGTGTGAGTTTGTAACGATTACAATATTTTTGTGAATGTGTGATTTTGTTTTCATTGTGGGAGTTACCCTCCCCGCACCAAAATTGGCAGAAAGTTTTGTTTGAAAATTTCCTCGCGTGCCTTATCTTGTAGTATATAATCTAAGTATTTAGATAATATTTTTAACATAATTCAGTATGTTATCGACAAAGCATATTACGTCTATACTATTATTTGAATTTTTTTTATAATTAAATATAAACTTTGTGACATAATAATATTATGTCGCGTAGACCTACCTATATTGTATGTCTGTCTTCATGTGGTTATATCTTTGAGTATCTCAAAGGTCTTCATTAACTTTGTCGTGTCAAATTCCATCGGCCAATTAAAAAAAAAAATATATTGTTTATTCCGTGTCATTGGCATCAAAATGTATGCTTTGCTTTTCCAATATTTTTCTAAATAAAATGGGTTGAAAATGAACTAAAAAGAATACAGTGTATGTGAAAACGTATAAAACAACGAAGAAGAGAAAATCTAAAATGTGATAATGGCTACTAGTTGGACAGTATTAGTCATATTTTTTTGGCTTCGATGTACAATAGCGAAGGAACACGAATTTATATCACAGTATCCCATTAATCAGAATGAAACACTATATTTTAATCACCTTACTGTCGACAGAGTTAGCGGTCAGATATATGCAAGTTCAATAAATTGGCTACATCAGTTGAGCCCGGATCTGAAACCCCTTCATGTAATAAAAACCGGGCCCAAACTTGATAATCCGCTGTGCCATGCCACTGGCTGTTCTTCCGACGACATACAAACGTCGTGGACGGATAATGTGAATAAAATATTGGTTCTCGATCAAGAGTCTCGCGTTGTTATCGCTTGTGGTTCAGTAGCCCAAGGTTCCTGTTTTAAATATAGACTCGGCGATTTGTCTGCAGAACCGGAGTTCGTGTCGGAAGGTGTCGCAGCTAATGATGCAGATGCTTCTACTTATGCATTTATTGGCCCCGAAAGATACAATGCATGGGAAAGATCTAATGTCCTATATGTGGGTACAACCTTCACTAACAATGGTGAATACCGACATGACGTACCCGCAATATCCAGCCGCAATTTGATGACTTTGGAATTGGCGAAATTCACATTCTCCGAACAGAGTTTGATTCAAATAGATGTAAAATACAGAGATAACTTCCTCGTGCAATATGTGTATGGGTTCAATGCAAGTGATTATGCATACTTTCTTTTAATTCAGAAACATTCTCATTTAGCTGGTAATGAAGAACTCGGGTATGTAACAAGATTGGCCCGCACTTGTGTAAATGATGACAACTACAATAGTTACACTGAAGTCACGCTGGAATGTCATGTTCATGAAGATGTCGGTAATGGTAAGGTAGAAACTGTCAATTATAATTTAGTACAAGATGCAAAAATTGCTAGAGCCGGTGTTAACATAGCCACACAGCTCGGTATTGAGACTGGAGATTCTATTCTTGTGGCCTCCTTTAGCCCTTCGAAGGGCATAACTAATGAACCTGTAGCAAAGTCAGCAGTTTGTGTATTCTCATTGCAAGAGATAGAAATTAAGTTTAATGAAAATGTTCACATGTGCTTCAATGGTAGTACTAAGGCTCGTAACATGGGTTATATATCAGGCATGATATCAGATGGCAAATGTCCCAGTGTGGGATCAGTTGGTAACATTCTGAACTTCTGTGAAGTAGGTCTTAAGATAAGTGGACTGTATCCAATTAAAACAGTATCTGTGATATATTGGAATGACACCTTAGTAACTTCTGTGACCATGTCAGTGACTGGTTTACATACTGTAGCATTCTTAGGCACCAGTGAGGGAGTTTTGAAGAAAGTTCTGATAGATTCTGACAAAGCACTAGAATATTCTAATGAGGTCCTCTTAGCTAATCAAAAAATTCTTCCTGATACCACCGTATCACCACATGGCAAAACACTGTATGTTCTGGGTAAAAACACCATTATCCAAATTCCAACTGAAAGATGTGCAGAATATGGCAATTGTTCATCTTGTCTTGAATCAAATGACCCCCATTGTGGATGGTGTTCATTAGAAAAGAAATGTACTGTCCAAAGTATGTGTCAAAAAGGAACACAAAGTGCACCAAGGTGGTTATCACAATACACTGGTCAGCAGTGTATAGATTTTGAACAGATTATGCCTGATAGAATATCTATGACAGAAGTGACAACTGTACAGCTTATAATAAAAACTTTGCCAGAACTTCCATTTGGAGCTAAATACAAATGTGTTTTTGGCAACGGCCCTCCTATTGATGCAGCAGTCACGTCTACTGGACTGGCTTGTCCTACTCCTGACATAAAGCACAGGCCTAAAATATTACAGAATCAAGATCACGTATATGTTCCATTATCTGTTCATTCTTCAGAGACCAACAAAGATTTTGTGACTAGAAACTTTGCTTTCTATGATTGTTTAAAGCACACAACATGTCAATCTTGTATTTTAAGTGATTGGGCATGCAACTGGTGTATATATGATAACAAATGTACCCATGATACTTCAACATGCCAGAGAACTGTCATTAGTGGTGAAAATAATCCAACTAAATTACTCAACCACGGCATTGGTCATTGTCCTAGAATAAGACAATACAAGAAACCTATTTTATTGCCCAACAATGTACCTAAAGAGTTAGAGCTTGAAGTTGAGAACTTACCCCATTTACAACCAGGTCATACGGGATTCCAATGTATTGTCAGCATAGAATTAGCTAATATGATTTTACCAGCAAGAGTTGAATCAAATCATTTTATTGTATGTGATAAAACAATGTATTCATATGAAGGAGATCTTGGAGAATATAATGTAAGTGTCAAAGTCTTCTGGAATCATAAACATTATATTGATACAATTACAATTACTTTATATAAATGTGAAATTCTTGGATCTCATAGGGATCATGCTGACTGTTCCCTTTGTATAACGCGTAATTCTGTCTATCAATGTACTTGGTGTGGTAACTCATGTTCCTACACTGAAACTTGCCAAGATAACCCTGTAACAGAATGCCCTAAACCCAGAATTGACATGATTAAGCCCCTGAGTGGTCCTATAGAAGGTGGAACAGAAGTTACAATTGAGGGAAGTAATCTGGGTTTGAGAGTTGAAGAAGTGACTGGGAAAGTAAGGATTGGAGATGTACTATGTCAGATAATTGATTTTAGAGTATCAGTCAGTATTACCTGCAGAACTGGACCTTCCAATGGCTCTATAGTTGCACCTGTAATTGTGGAAAATGAAGCTGGGTACACTGAGTCCTCAGTATTGTTTAGTTATAAAAATATAAAATTACAAGGTGTTTACCCAACAGTAGGTCCAATGTCAGGTGGGACACAATTGGCTATCAATGGCCAACACTTAAATATTGGATCCTCTGTTTTTGCTTATCTGGAGGAATTGCCTTGTTATGTAGATAAGAATCAAACATCAAACAGTAGACTGATATGTATAACACCTAAAGCAAATGCTCCCCGCATAATTCAAACTTTGACTGTTTCTATTGATAATGCAAATAGAACTTTGAATGGCGAATTATTCAATTATACAGCAGATCCTACAATAATGGAAATCAAACCCTTAAAATGTTTTGTCTCTGGTGGGAGAATGATAACTGTGCATGGTACCAATTTACACACAATACAAAAACCACTGATGAAACTTTATTACGGCAGTGATCTTATCCCTGTTAATTCATCTACCTGTGTTGTGCTCAATTCAAACCAAATGGAATGCCCCAGTCCAGCTATCAACAGGAAATACTATGAAATATTGGAAACTCAAAAAACAACAACCCAAGTAGCTATGAAAGTTGGATTTGTCATGGATAATGTTGAAACTTTGCATGATCATGAAAAATATTTTAATCCTCCAAGGAGTCACATGTTATTTGTTGAGGATCCACATGTTTTCCAATTTCCTAACAGAATAAAATCGTACAAAGGCGATCCTTTAGTAATAGAAGGAGAAAATTTAATTAGAGCCAGTGATGAGTCTGATGTAATTGTAACAATTGGAACACAACCATGTAATGTAACTAGTCTAACTATGCAGCAGTTACTTTGCACCCCTCCAGATATACAACCTGCTAATACGGATGAAAATGGTATTCAAGCTACTGATATTAATCTTCCTTTAGTGGTTGTCAAAATTGGACAAAATTTACGCTTTCCTATTGGATATTTGCATTACGACTTACTGAGAAACTATAATTTTCCACCTGAAGCTATTGCCGGCATTGCTGCTGGAACATTTTTCTTAGTCCTAATATTCATGATAGTGTTAGTAATGTACAGAAGAAGAAGTACAAAGGCAGAAAGGGAGTACAAAAGAATACAAATACAGATGGACACTCTAGAGAGTAATGTGAGATTGGAATGTAAATTAGCTTTTGCAGAGCTACAAACCGATATGTCTGATTTGGCAGCAGATTTGGAACATTCAGGTATACCAACATTAGATCACGTTAATTACGTTATGAAAGTATTCTTCCCAGGCGTATCTGATCATCCTATTTTAAATATCCAGCGTCAGTTTATCAATACGCCTAGAACAAATTATGATGCGGCAATGATTCAGTTTGAACAACTCCTTAACAATAAATGTTTCCTACTGTCATTTATAGACACATTGGAAGCTCAAAAATCTTTTAATATTAGAGACAAAGTAAATGTCGCTTCCCTATTAATGGTTATTCTTATGGGTAAAATGGAATATGCCACAGACATCTTAAAGTCTCTTCTGTTGAGACTTATCGATAAATCTGTATGTGCTAAACACCCACAACTTATGTTAAGAAGGACAGATAGTGTGGTAGAAAAAATGCTTACAAATTGGATGGCACTTTGCATGTATTACTATTTGAAAGATTATGCAGGATCATCACTGTTTTTGTTGTTCAAAGCTATAAAACACCAGATAGAAAAGGGTGTTGTAGATGCTATTACACATGAGGCTAGATATTCTTTATCTGAAGAAAAACTTTTGAAGGAGCAGATTGATTATCAGATTGTTACATTGCATATAGTTCAAGATGATTTTGACGAAAAATTTCAATGTAAAGTTCTGGATTGTGATAGTATATCACAGGTTAAATCTAAGATTTTGGACGCACTTTTTAAGAATACCCCATTCAGTATGCGTCCCTCCGTCCATGATGTCGATTTAGAGTGGAGACATGGAAGGGGAGGTCATGTAACTCTCCAAGACGAAGACCTCACAACTAAAACAGTCAATGGTTGGCGAAAATTAAACACATTGGCACACTATGGAGTTAAGGAGTCGGCCGTCATGTCTTTGATATCTCGTCAAAATGATAGTTTTAATACTCCCTACAAAATACCTTGCAAAAATTGTACTGGGATATATTGTTCTAATTCCCATATTAGGGTATATAAGAGCGACATAACGGAACAAAACGTGCACTACTATCACTTGGTGAGGCCCATTGAATATCAGCATATTATAAATAAATCTTCTGAACACAGCCATAAGGCAATACCAGAAATATTTCTCACAAGACTGCTATCTACAAAGGGCACGGTTCATAAATTTGTTGACGATTTCTTCAGCACAATTTTGACAGTAAATGATGTTCTACCACCAGCCGTAAAATGGCTTTTTGATTTATTCGATGACGCCGCTCGAACTCATGGCATAATGAATCCAGAAGTGGTCCATGCTTGGAAATCCAACAGCTTACCACTACGCTTTTGGGTGAACCTCATTAAAAATCCTGATTTTATATTTGATATTAACAAAACTGCCACTGTAGATTCCTCCTTATCTGTGATTGCTCAAACATTTATGGATGCATGTTCTTTATCTGAACACAGACTTTGCAAGGATTCTCCATCGAACAAATTGTTATTTGCTAAAGATTTGCCAGGATATAGAGATATGGTTATACAGTTTTACCAGGCTGTGTCACAATTACCTCAAGTGACCGACCAAGAACTGAGTACCTCAATGCAGCAGCTCTCTGTGGAACAACTCAACGAGTTCGATACCCTGTCGGCTCTGAAAGAGTTATACATCTATGTCAGTAAATATAGAGAACAAATAACGTTAGGGTTAGAAAACAAAATGCACTTAGTTCATAAATTAGATAATGTAGCCTGCACAATGGAAGGAGATCCTGCATCTATATGCTGACTATATGATAACAAGAGTTTTGACTTGATTGCATTTACATAATTTATTATTATATATATTTGTAAAAAAGCTTTAATTTTTTTAATACTCAGATTATTTGTATAAAAAAGAATTATATCAGTTCCATGAGGATTATTCAGACGAAAAGATTGAAGATTATTTTCTCCATCAAATATTTCTAATAGACTAAAATATTACTACATATTAATTATATTCAGATAAATAGTTAATTACATCACTTTTTGATGGTTTTATGCACCTAATTAATTCCACTATATTTGTTAATTTTTAATAAGCATTTTTAATGAATCTCCCAGTGGCCATATTTTATTCTAAATGCCATTTTTAATATTATTTAGTGAACACTGTACACAATGTTAGTTCATAATTGCTCTCTAAAACGTACCTACATTTTTATAATTTTGCTAAAATGGTCCGGCACCAATATTTATTGTAAATTTACAGAGAAGTTGCAAAAAATACTTAATATTGATGTGTACTAATGTAAGATGTATGTGTAAAGAATAGTTTAAGAGAAATGTTGTGATATTTGTATTTGGAATATTTATAACGTTAAGGTTTATTTTTAAATTATTATAATTATAAAGGCCTCACGCATTTAATTGTAGATGTTACACTATAAGCTTTTGAATTGCTGATATTATAATATTATCATTCATTAATGTTGTGTCGCTTTGAATTATAAAATATTCTTCAGAATCTTCTATTAAGTAGAGTAAAGCATTTAAAGACGGTGAATGACATTGTAAATAAAAGATACAATATTGTAATCTCCAAGAAGATTAAAAAAAACTTTACAGTCCAAATACGAAGATACTTAGGTAGTTTTAAACAGAACAATCTAAAAAATTTGCTTTCGCAAATGTTTTTTTTAGTTTTTAATTAAATATGTATTATGTACTAATCCACCACTAAGGGGTCGTCCATTAATCACGTGATGCATAAAGGGGGAGGGGGGGTCCGAAAAAAAATCACCAAGTATCACCAAGGGGAGATATAAGGAGATATCACGTGTATTCATTTTAGAATCTAGTCTATGCATACCGAAATTATTATCGGTTGTAGATTCGCGGTGTTGATTAAATACTTACAAGACAAATAACTCGTATAGTATTTAATTGCTTAAATTATTCGATTAAATTGTTTTTTAAGTAAAAGTTTTTCTTCAAAATTACCTGCTTACTATGTAAAAAAAATACACGTGATGTTAGGTGGGGGAGGGGGGGTAGTATAAAACCTCACCACGTATCACCAGGGGGAGGGGAGGGGTCTAAAAAGTTGTTAAAAAAATCACGTGATTAATGGACGGCTCCTAACTAGCACTGACAGATTTCTGGTAAATACAAAATATTCTTTCTAGTTTTGATCTCTTTTCATTGCTCAAGTTCTTTTTTTTTTAAACATAAACTAGGATTATAATAACGTCAATAAAATATTCCATCTACAAAATAAGATTATTTGTATCTTTCTAGTATGTAAGGCAGCATTAATTCACCCGTCTCTTTAAATTTTATATATAATTGATGACTTAGAAATATACTTATTTATGAAAAGTTTTTGTATGATTAATTTAATTATAAATGGAACAAATGAAACATAGTTTTATTTTAATCACATTTATTAGGCACGTTAAAAATTTAACCCCACAGAAATAATTATGCCACTGATAGTTTACAAACGTAGTAAGTATTTGTGCGACTGCAGTCGCTAACTCGCCGCTATAAACAACAACTCCCAATTAACTATTTAATTGGTAAAACAGCAATCGTACACCATTTTTGATAAATAATCATATCATAGATATGTCACCATAAAATTGTAAAAACCGTTAGATTGTAATATTACTAGAGATATTATAATATGCTGACAGATCGTCAAATACAAATTTCTCCATACTGCATTATTTTTCGTTGTATTATGAAAAAGCAAACAAATATGGCGGCGCGGGGTACCTACATACCGTATAACCAATCGGCACGGTAAATATTACAATATAGCGAAAAATAATGCGTACAATTGTATGGAGAAAATTTGACAATCTGTCAGCATAATATTATAATATCTCTAGTAATATTACAATCTAACGGTTTTTACAATTTTACGGTGACAGATACATACATTCATACTGTGTGCTGAGTACTAGTTTTTGTCACTAATCGCCGTGAAGAAGGTAATTACAATAGGGTATTTTCCAAGTTTTTAAAAAGTATGTCAAATTGTTCCTAATACCAAAATACATTAGCAGTTTGAACCATTTTTTGTGAATTTCTTTCTTTTCCTTGCAAATTAGCCTAAAAGTTTAAATTAATATTATAGGCGCGAAAACGCTTTATTGTGTTGTCATGACGTCACACTCTTGTAACATTGTAACTGTCAAGTGTCAAGTGTCAAATTACACTGAAAATGCCAAATACCTACTGTTTACGTTTGTAAATAAATGTTTTAAGTCTATTAAAAATGCCTTATAAATGGTGCGCAGTGCCAAAATGTACTAATACGTCTATTAAAACACCGGGCAAAATCTCTGTAACCATACCAAAGAACACTGAAATGCGGAAAAAGTGGTTATAACTCGCTGACGCATGACGTTAATGATTCTGATGCTGGGTATTCTCTATGGAAATCGGGAGGCCATTAAAAAAGAAGAAGAAGTACAAGAATATGACGTCACATTCCAATCTCGTGCGTTTTTAGTCACGTGGTCAAACGTGAAAAATTCATAATTTTATTTTTGATATTTTATAAAAATCATACATATTTTTGTGTAAAAAGTTGGTTAAAGTGGTTTAAATTAATGTTTAGCGATAAAATATCAACAATCTGATGTATATTTTCATCATAGGATAATACCCTATTTGTATGGCATCGAAACAACGCCCCTAGTGGCAAACAATGGCAACTAATTCGATGCAATACAAATTGTAGTTAACTTCTTCACGGCGACTAGTAACAAAAATTCGCACTCGGTACACAGAATCCAAAAACAGATTCAAGTAGTTAGTATTAAAAATGAACCTATTTAATTAATAAACAAATGTATTATGCCATTACCAACATCTAATATTATTAAATCGCTTGGTCTACAAGAGGCAGAAGTTTAATGTCCTAAAGGACGCATTGGAACAATAAATATTAATTTCACTTACGAAATACATTTCAGATTTGACCGATTTTCAATGAACTAAGTAGTATTGCGTGAAAAAATCATTGTATTTTGGTCGAAAGCACCCTTAGGCGAACAAGGATTATTGTGAGATATAGTTTTATAAAGTCTAAAACATATTATTTTTAGTGCATACTTTATTATTAGGGAGTACTACAGAATACAATCTATGCTGCAACTGACGCATAGCCTTTTTCGTCAATAAACATTTTGTGCTAACGAATTAGTCACCTTTAACACACGACATTGGAGATCAATAGTATGGAGTGTAAGTACGTTTCGTCATATAAATGCGAACAGCAATTCCAGCGGTGAGATATTCTTATAAGTATATAAATAACGTTGAAACAACCATATTTTTTGGTGATGAACAAAAGTTTTTACAAGTACTGAACCCCGTCTCTTAAATGTTTAAAATTTTTATAAACTCTTAACTAACTCTCATCTCAAATTATTTGTAACGATATTCATATTTGTACTATTCGATCTGTAGACAATAATCCATATTAATGTTGTTTTAACTAAACCTGGATAGGTATAAGCGATTCAACAAAATAAACATACATCCTATTATGCTTGAAAATCATAAAATACCTTCTAACAGTTGTCCTCGTCAGAGTAACCAACATTAAGTCTACACTTTATAGTACAATTATTATATTATGTAAATAGTTAAAATAAATATCACAATCAATCTACTGCATACCAGACCACCGCAAAACAAGTATTTATGCAACATTTCATATTGCAGATTGCACAACTACAAGTGGGTAGTAACTAAGAAGGTACTAACGTTTACATTCAACGTGTATATAAAGCAATAATTTAATGTATCAGTTACGATATAATGTTTCATCTAGTAGATGGAACATCAAAAATATAACAAGTAATCGCAATCAATAAAAAATTTACTGCTACAAAAATGCATTGAGTTAGTAATAAATTGAAAAATTTGTGATCTTATTATCATTGACATTACCATGTCTTTTTGTTAGCTTATTGTAATATTCGGTCAAATTACAAAACGTCATCGACACTATTTCAAACAAATAAATAAGGTTGTTCAAAATCAATTACGGACATTTTGGGCATATTATGATCTACTGCTTATGTAAAGACGTTTAGGCTGAAATATAAATAAAAATTTCGAATTATACTAAATTGCATTAAGCTCTTTATGGCTCTGTCATTGAGGTTGAGGACCGCGAAATTACAAACAAATGTATGCAAAGATGCTCCGCTACTCAAATAAATCGTTGCATAGGCAGCCATTACAGTCAATCTAGATCGAGATCAATGATCTTGATCCAGATTGACTGTCTAATGTTGTAATTTTTACTCTTTAGACAGTCAATCTGGATCAAGATCATTGATCTCGATCTAAATAAGACTGTGTAATGGCTGCCATACAGTTGCTTGTAATTTTGCGGCGTAGCGGCCAAGCCGCTCGGTCGCGCGGGTGCATATAACTAGGCCCTAACACTGCTGTTGTATAGATGTTATTTAGGCAGTATTTACTTCCTCTTTAATTCGCGTGTTCTGTGAGGTTAATTACCTCAGCGCCTTAGAGAGCGCAATGTAACTGTATTTTTAATTCGTCTTTACTAAACAGTAGATCATGTCTAAAATATTCGCAATTGAACAACCTTATATTTATAACATTTGTATGCAACACAAAAAGAGAGTAACTCATATTGTAGAGAACTTTATTTAACAATAAATGCAAGAATAAAAGAAGCGTGTCTAAAAATTATGCTTCAAAAGATTTTAAAATTGGTACCAAGGTATATTCCTAGCTGATAAAGATAAGCTTTAAACAAGTCATTAGGTTGGAATAGCACGATATTAGGTAGTTAGTTATATGCTAAACAGGCGAAGCGATCCATATCACAATATAACATTTTAATTTTAAAAAACATTTACAATTGTTAAAAAATTACAAAAATATAAATACATACAAATAATACCTATATTTTCTACACACATACTTTATACAAGGCTTTATAATTTTTGTGTGTTAAGTTACAACTCTCTCGAGCACATTGTATAATATACAACATTTTATAATAACTAAGTTTTTATAGCAGTTAAAAGACGCTCACCTATGACTGCGTCACTCTTGTCTCTATAAAAATATTGAAGACTAGGTCTTAATGGTTTTTGAAGAAAAAAATCTTAGCATATTAAGTATTCTCTCTAATAAAATAAAATATAAATGGATTTTATCCACTTTCTGTGATAAATGAAGTGGCGACATTAGCAGCAGCATTCCTAATTTTATTTGTCAGATAATAAAACACGTACAATAGGTAGTAGTGATGTAACGAATGTCTTTTTTTTAATATTCGCGAATGCGAATGCGAATGCGAATGCGAATATCTGCTACCGACATTCGCGAATGCGAATGCGAATGCGAATATTCAGTTTTTGTTCATATTTGGCGCCAATTTACATATACAAGGTTCGTTATGGGTTCGTTACGTTCTTATCTTCCGAGTATTGCCGAGTTCATACGAACTCATCTATGATCTAAATAAAGCGTCATTCATTCCGCTCCGCTCACTCAAACTCAAACTCAAAATTTTTAATTCCATGTAGGTTAAGATATAACGCTTATAGAATTGTCCTACATGATGCCTACCACCGGTTCGGAAACTAGTCCAGCGAGAAGAACCGGCGTAAGAAACTCGCTCATTTGCTTTTGTTTTCTGATATTCATATTCGCAAAACATTCGCAAAAATTTTACGAATGCGAATGCGAATGCGAATATACAAAAATGTGCGAATATTCGCGAATGCGAATGCGAATGCGAATATTCGTTACATCACTAATAGGTAGGTACTAAATATTATTAAAGCTAAACAAAAATAAATTATTCAATCACAATTCTTGTTTTCATTTTCATTTATTCATTAAAAATCTGACTCATAATCTCAGAAACTAACACAATTAAATTAAAGAGAATATAATATTTTTTGAAATACCCATTTGTATCTAACACAATATGATAGGTGTACCGTATATAGCATATTATTCGAGTAGACACATTTCGACGAATATTCACTATAAACTCATACAGAAGTATGGTTAAAATTACTTTTATAGATACTTTAATTTAAACGACCATCGAAAATGTAAATATTTTAACCATTTTGTAAGAGTTAAAAATATTCGAAAGTAATATGCAAATTAATAAACCGCTCTATGTATGATAGAGCCCTAAACGAATTCGACGTTTTACATAATGTTCCTAATTTCGTAGTAGGTACTATAACTTCTATTATTTGTTAACTTCGCACTACAAAGTATAACTTGAAAATTTTGAACGCCAGTGTGCGAGAGCAACCTATAACTTAATTCAAATCTTTTTTGACCTATTCAGATCAAGTTAACAAATACTTGTGATTTAGGCCTATACACTGCTTTCATTTGGACAGCTTTCGACCGAACGAAAATAAACATGCGTTTCATAATAATTTAAATCAGACCGATATCGATATACTTACAGAAAATACCTTAATTTAAAAAAATATCACACGCATAAAATTCTCATTTTTTCAAAAGCGTCTTTAATCTCCAATTTCTTTAATCTCATAGCCCATCTAAGCTACCTTCTCGAGGGGATCCCGGTATATGATGGTCGACTTGAGGAGGTCGGGTTCGTCGTCGGAGAGGGACATTTCGCTCTGGGCGCTCTCCTTGGGGGCACATTTGTTGTGGGTCATGAGGAGGCCCCCGACCAGCCCGACGAGCGCGCGGTCCAGCCACGTGACCGGGTTTGCGAAGAACCTCCCGCCCTCGTAGAAACCAAGATGGCCGCCGTGCGTCAATTCCAGGTACATCGTTTGGTCGTGTCGGCCTGCAATGTAGGTAAGCAAATATTTTAACATGAAAATAAATTAAATGTATATTTACTAATTTATTGGGTAAAAATACTTTAGTACAGAATATGTACTACGGGTACCTAGGTTAAACCTACTAAAATAGCTAGGTGATGGGTAGAGTTAAAATGTAAGTAGGTATGTACTTTCTTTTTGTCAAATATTAATAGGTAGGGGGTAAAGTACACTGCCACTCGAATGTATTCAGTAACAAAAAATACATTAAATTGATTCACACCACGTCAATCTGGCAACGTGCTAAGTACCCGAAGAACTTATGTTACGGAGATCAGTACCCCAAGCAGGAACATTTTGCGTTATCGACGTGTACGTAAGCGAGAAATATTGTATGAAAACCATGAAAGCGCCTCTAGCGGACGTAAAAGTAACTAAATTTTGCATACAAAATTTCTCATATTTCACGTTTACGTACACGTAACGAAACCGCAAAATGTTTTATACACATATGTAACTTATATGTTCCTCCGGCGGGATTCAAATCGGCGACCCCGGATTGAGCGACGAGCACTCTGATGGATGAATATTTCCGAAGTGCACAAACTTTCTGGTGTTAAAAGGATAACCAAATCTTTTCGCTTGCGCTTAACATCATCATCATCATCATCGCCGTCCACTGCTGAACGTAGGCCTCCCCCAATGAGCGCCAACCATCCCGATTTTGGTCAGCCCTCATCCATCCGCTGCCAGCCACCTTCTTCAAATCGTCGGTCCATCGTGCCGCAGGACGTCCTACACTACGTTTGCCTAAGCGTGGTCTCCTCTCTAATACTTGTCTGCTCCATCGATTGTCTGTCCGTCTGCAGACATGGCCGGCCCACTTCCACTTCAGCGTGCTAATTCGTTGAGCAATGTCGGTGACTTTAGTTCTCTGGCGAATTACGTCGTTACGTATTTTATCCACCAGAGATACCCTTAACATTGCTCTTTCCATCGCACGCTGAGCAACCTTAAACTTATGACAAGCCTACGGTGAGTGTCCACGTTTCGGCTCCGTATGTCATTACCGGTAGAACGCATTGATCAAAGACCCTGGTCTTAAGGGATTGTGGGATCGACGATTCAAAGATGTCCCGGAGCTTCCCGAATGCAGCCCAGCTCAAGCGTATTCTTCTACTCGTCTCCTTCTCAAAGTTGTGCCGCCCGAGTTGAATGGTTTGGCCAAGATATACGTATTATTGCACAACTTCGAGACTAGCGCCATTTATGACGACAGATCTCGGGAGAACGTGTTCATATAACGTCCTCCAACGCGTTATTAAACAGTTTTGGAGAGATAACATCTCCCTGTCTTACTCCTCGACGCAGTTGGATTGGTTTTGTACTCTGTTCTTGTACTTGGACGGTCATTGTTGCGGCCTTGTACAGATATCTCAGCACCTCGACATATCGGCAGTCGACGAGACATCTCTGCATGGATTCCAGCACAGCCCAGGTCTCGACGGTATCGAAGGCTTTTTCATAGTCCACATACGCTAGGCAGAGAGGCTGATTATACTCCTCAGTCTTCTGTATAATTTGCCTTAGTGTGTGTATGTCCACAGTGCTGTAGCCTTTGCGAAACCCGGCCTGTTCCGGTGACTGAAAGTCGTCAAACTTCTGGGCAAGACGATTCGATATAACCCTCGAGAACAGCTTATACACGTGGCTCAGGAGTGAAATGGGGCGGTAGTTTTCTAGTCGCGTGTTATCGCCTTTTTTGAAAAACAAAACCACTATGCTCCTGCTCCATGCTTAACACAAAGAGCGTAATATTAAATTATTTAGTATCGGCGTAATGTTTAAGGCTGTTGGTTTTATTGTATTTTTCCAAACGGGCACTGTCTTTCATGATTTAAAGTTTAATCAGTTATTTATCCTTTAAAAAAATGTTTGCTCGCTCGCTCCGCTCGGTTGCGTATATGCGACCAGATCTTCTCCCCTCTCCCTTGACTAGAAAAGTGTGACGATCACTGCCAGAGGGTGAATTTTGCACAAAACAATGCCCGCGACCAGCGTCGCGCGACCGCTTGGCGTGGCCACCAAAGCACGTGCAGAGGTCGCGCCGGAGGCAGTGCCGCCACGCGACGGGGGACACACTGTAGATTAGCAGTCCAACGAC
The DNA here is from genome assembly GCA_905404095.1 of Glaucopsyche alexis. Taxonomy (NCBI): domain Eukaryota; kingdom Metazoa; phylum Arthropoda; class Insecta; order Lepidoptera; family Lycaenidae; genus Glaucopsyche; species Glaucopsyche alexis. Next base: position 7,155,013 of record FR990043.1, on the reverse strand, counting down.
TGCCACTTTACGGTAATTTCTCATAGTCAATTACCAGATTGTTTGCTTTAGGTATAATATAATTGACACAATAAACATTTATGTATAATTTCGATTCAATGTATCTACCTATAATACATATAATTTATTATGTATAATATTTTCTTGAATATATGCAAACAAATTATGAAAATGTATGAGAAGAATTTATGTTGTTGGTAATCAAAGTCAAATTCGCAATAAAGATATTTTAATTGCAATTAGGTATATTATTGTTACGCGCCTCGATGTATTATTTATAGAACATTTTAGTGTGTTACGGTGTTTTAATAGGCAAGCGGACTGATTTTTTTTATTGCATTAATGAATAGTACTCTTAAATATGAGTAACTTCTCAGAAGAAACCGTATATCAAAAGTCAATATTTTCAAAGGTACAGCGATTTGTATACAAAATTTCGCGAGTCTTTATACCAAAAAAAAATTTTTTTTTTGCGAAATTGGTAAACAAAACCTACATCATTAGTTTACTCAAATCATATACAAAAACAGTAGTTATGGTAAGTATGAACTTAAACGCACAAATATCGGAGATATTTACAAATATATTCCTGCGGCCATATACTTCATATACTACTTCATATACAAGTGACGTCATTTTTAGGTCGACTTTAGTATGGAGCGTTTTTAGGAGGCTCGCGAAATTTTTTATACAAATCGCTGTACCTTTGAAAATATTGACTTTTGATGTACGGTTTCTTCTGAGAAGTTACTCATATTTAAGAGTACTATTCATTTATGCAATAAAAAAATTTGTCCGATTGCCTATTGTGAATAGTGCGATTACTCTCTACGACTCTACTTACTCGCTACGAATTACGATTACGACTGCTTACGATTTGGACATACGCCGTATTAGAAGACCAAACCGAGAAAATTCTTAGCGAAAGGGAATATGCATAAAAATTTAATTTGCCTGAAATATTTTTTTCCCTGTTCTTTATTGTCGTCACATTATAACTAAAAGGAATTTTTTAAATTTAGTTTGTATTTAAGCCGAAAAAAATATATAAAAAATGCAAAATCATCTCGGGATATTTAAAATTGCGAAACGCGTCACCATTGGTCGCGAGTCGCGACCAATGGTGACGCGCGTGTGACGTCACGCTACACGACGCTGTCTTTCGTGACAATGACATGACTGACGTTAAATTGAATTTTATGCTCTGACTCGTCTATGATTTTATCTGTCAACTGTCTTTTTCGTGTACGCTGACGTCACAACCCAAGCCCGCGAAAATGGCCTGTTTAAACCGCGCAAAAATTATAGTGATTTTTAAACATTTTTTCCAGCTTAATGGATAATGTTTTTGATGTGTTATATATATTTTTGGTAATGTTATAACCAGTAGAAACGTTTAAAATAATTTAAAAAATACATGCATATTCCCTATTCCGTAACATTTGGTGTCAGAAGTGGGATTTGGAGATGTCGCTACTACCGAGGGATGAGACGAAGGGAGTTAAGACCAGGGCCCAACGAGCGATAGAGACCACTGCGACAGCAGCTACTCAGGATGCTGAAGAGGCTGCAACCAACCGACTACCGAGATGCTGCTTCAGTATCCGTTGCCCCAGGCTCGAGTTCGGGCTCTGATCAGGCTGCAGCACAAGTACCTATTGACTTCAGTAACCTAATGCAGATGTTGCAGTGCATACGTCAAGAGCTAAAAGATCTGCAAAGCAACATAAATCAAGAAATGCTTTCTTTACGTCAAGAGCGAAAGGAGGACGTGCTTTCTTTACGTCAGAAGCAACTTACTTTACGCCAAGAGCAATAGGAGGACCAGCAGATGGTTTTATAGGCAAAGTGAATAACGTGGTGTTCCAAATCAAAAAAACCTCAATTTGGTGGAAAACCGGGTGACGACATTGTAATCTAGTGTATCTGGTATAGAGAAGGATATGCTGCATCTGGAGACTCTGGGAGTAAAGGCGATGTCAGGTATACCTATTACAGCCATTCCCGGTCCCAAAGTAAAAGTTCCATCCTACGACGGCACGAGTCTACAAATAATTGAAGTGTCTGTTTGTAATTTCAAATTAACAGCTTGCACTAAATGCACAATATGATAGTATAACTGATACCTACATATACCGAAAAGCACTAGACAACGATCTATATATAGATACATTATCCTTATATAATAGTATTACGTTATGCTTAGTCATTACATGGTACAATTATTCTTAAGTAGTGACCTCAGAAGCTATGATGACGTCATTGCCTTATTGGGTTTGGGTGAGTCAATGAGATCCTGAAGTAAGCTATGATGTAGCTTAATATTAATGTTTGAAAGTCTTTTCACTTAGTAGTAGGTACAAAAATATTTATAATATGTTAAGTCTAATACAGTGGACCTAGCAGGAATATTTGACAGCGGCATAAACGTATCGTTAATGAATGATATTTTTTCCATAAGGTTTTGAGGAATTGCATTATATTTTATAGAATTGCTGTGTATTACTGAGCCCTCTGAGCAGAAATCACTGGCAAAATATAATGGTATAAAAAAATCAATGGTACTCACTAACAAACTCCCTGACAACGGGTAAGAGTGGCTCCGGCACTATGGGGTCGTCCTTCGCATTGATGAACACCATCGGCGTCTTGATGTTGTCCAGGTAGAACGCTGACGAGCTCCACTTGTATAGGTCGCCCACCGACTCGAAGCCGTAAACTTTTCTAAGAAAAAAAATAACCGCAGTATGAGCATTGACAAAATAATAAATACTTTTTAGTGCGATATGATGATTATGGTAGATCGCTTTAGCAACACGCAACAGCATTTATAAATAAGATTTCACTTATGTGTTATATGTATAATAATAAATATTATATACATCATAAGGACGCTCGTATGTGCATTAATTTAATATATATTTTAATTTAATTAGTAAGAAAATCATTAAACTTTTAAACGACCTAGCATAAAATAATTCAACATAACATTCAATGATCATTATATTTTAGGTATTTATGTTACATGCTTACGTAAGACAAAAATACATTTCATTATTATTATTTAAAGATACCTCAACATAATTTTCATTATATCCTTGAAGTGCATAAAATATGCATATAGACTCCTACTAGCTAGGGACTTAATTAGACGACCGCAGATATTTTTGGCCAAATTTTTGAGAACTCAAATCAAGACACTTATTAAAACGGAAGCCCACATTGTTATCGGAAGGCGATCATTCACACATAATGAAAAAAAGTACATATTACTGAAAAGTTAAATAAATATCGATTATTTCACGGATATGTCTCATTAGTCATTACTGATGCTATCGCAACGGCGGACAATAAGGTGTAATTGATACGACCTTGGGGCGTTGAGCAACAGTGCTGTCCATTGTTTTTGCTTAGGCATCGGACTCGAAAGACAACAAACAACCGCTGCTCAGGCATCGGTCATAACTTCCCGTCCGCAAAAAAACACCCAAAATCGGGTGGCTAATATTTTTGTGCAGACGGAAATTATTGCGGCTTATGAAGCATGCGCATTTTGATCCCACCAATAGCTAAGGAGGATGAGCCCAACTCCACATAAACACAGTAAACAACCTCATCAAAAACTTTAATCAGAACTATGATTCTCTGCATGATTTCAAGCTTTAAAAGATTTTCCGGCATGGCATCAACACGCGTTTGCAGCCTTCCCTTCCCAACTCCCGGTTAGTGAGTCACATCAATCAGATGCCTCAATTTACAGTGTCGGTGCGGCACAGGGTCAAGGCCGGTCTGAGGTCATATCTCCTCACGTGTAGAGTCGTGTGCCGGGAGTTCGTAGATTATTATTGCCAATCAAAGAAACAGTGGCTTGATTGTTGACGACTGTTTTTCTTTATTGATGATACGATTACTCTGTGAATCGCATTTCGGGACGTCCACGTCTTTGTATTTCTCTTCCTCTATGCTCATCGTCTATTCCTATGAGAACAGAGTTGCGTTTTGTTCCCTGCGCGTAGAGCGACTGCTAATCCCGCTTGCAATTCTAGGTCTATATGACCACAAGATTCACAACTAAATTGAGAATTATCGACTAGGCCACAACGTTCCCGCTGCTGTGATCGCTAAGGCGGGTCCGGCGGCCCAGCAACACGCAGAGGAGAAGGCACCTTGGTGTTTTAGGGCCTTGCGGGCGCACGACGCGGATGCCCGACGCGGGTCTCCGCGCCGTGCGCCCGCCTGCTCGTCGCGGTCCACGACGGACTCCCGTCTCTAAGAGCGCCGCCCAGTGGTGTCAACCTCGGGGGTTTCCCCCTAAATCTAGGGGGAAAAGTTTTAAAAAGGGGCAATTTTAGGGGCAGAAAACCTTCAGGGTTTTTTTTAGGGGTCTTCAATTCAAACTAAACCTGTATTAATTAAAACTAACAAAATCCTATGCCCTGTGCGTAGAACTGAACGCACGATACAAATTGAACGAAGTGGGGCTCTTTCTTATAACAAGCTCAGTTATGAAACTGTCGTCTGTCTTACTTGATCTGAGGTCTTAACAGATAACTGTGTTGAGGGATAGGACATCTCACTCATTCATACATCGTTGCGTTCCGTCCATTCGGTTCGTTTAAAATCTTAAAAGTTATTTAGCATCCTTTCGGGTTTGCAACTTTTCTTTTGTGTATTAAATATAACTGTGTTTGTGCTATTATAAGACAAGAGTGTGAATTTGAGAACAATGCCGAGAGAATATGATAATTATTATTTTTAAACAAAAAATTAAACCGATTCCAAAGTAAAAATACACAAAAAAGTATGAAATAAAACATATTTTCTAAATAATTCACCTTTTAAATTTAGCTATTTCTCTACTTAATCTTCTTAATTTTGAAGTCGATACCAGCCAAAACGATATTCGACTTTTATTTTTATTATATTTATTATATTATATATAATATTCGATATATTTTTACCGACTTCCAAAAAAAGGAGGCGGTTATACGTTCGGCTGTATATTTTTTTTTGTATGTAAATTCTTTTTTTTTGATGTAGAAGGTATAATCCGAAGTTGGTCCCATTTTCAGAAAATTGGTGACCTGATGATGGGATCCAAGAGGAAACGAGGGAACTCCTCAAAATTTATATGGATACATATGGTGATTTCGACTTTTTTTTAAGTAGTCCAAGCATATGCTACCAAAAAGTAAGATTTTGCTCCAAGGTATACCCTGGATCCAAAAGTACAGAACAGAACTCAGACTCCTTATAGATACATGTTTGGGATTTTTGGGTTGTTTAAAGAACTGCAAGCATATGCCACTTTGTCAATTAGAGTAATCATCATCATCACCACCACTATCACAGCATACATCATCACATTATGATGATAAAGAAGGTACTTCTCATAGTATTTTACACTAACACGGAGAATCTTTGAACATTACTCTGCCGTTTATGGACCTATTTACAAAATTCCTTTGTTGTTGTAAAGGGTTTAATTCGAAATTGGTCCTTTAGTCACTAAAGTGGAAACGTGATGATCCATGAGGAATCGAGAGAACTCTTCGAAATTTATATCGACACATAATATAGTGATTTTGACTTTTTCTGAAGTAACACAAGCATGTGCTACCAAAGAATAATACGTTGTACCGAGGTATACCCTGAATCCAAAAGCACTGAACAGAACTCCTCAGTCTTTAAAGATATGCGTTAGGAAATTTCGGAATCGTTTAAAGAACTGCAAGCATATGCCACTTTGTAACTAACAGTAATCATCATCATCATCTTAATAACAATACCTAATGGAAGCTTGGCGCGTATTCAGTTATACATTCGATCGTTTATTTTAGACGTTTTTAAGACGTATTAATAATTACTTAACAAGATATATCACTAAAAAGGGTGAAATTATTATTTTTAAATAAAAAATTAAACCGACTTCCAAAGTAGAAATACACAAAAAAGTATGAAATAAAACTTATTTTATAAATAATTCCCCTTTTAAATTTGGCTATTTCTCTACTTAATCTTCTTAATTTTGAAGTCGGTACCAGCAAATATGAACGTGAGTTCTATAAAATGTTGCAGGATATCGTTTGGGCTGGTAGCGACTTTATAATTAAGACTTCATAATTAATTAAGACTGATGAGTTCTGTTCAGTGTTTTAGGATCTGGGGTATACCTTGGTTTCAACATCTTATTTTTTGGGAGCATATGCTTGTGTTACTTCAGTAAAAGTCAAAATCACTATATGTGTCGATATAAATTTCGAAGAGTTCCCTCGATTCCTCATGGATCGCATCATCAGGTTTCCACCTTAGTGACTAAAGGACCAATTTCGAATTAAACCCTTTACAACAACAAAAGAATTTTGCAAATAGGTTCATAAACAGCAGAGTAATGTTCAAAGATCTTCGTGTTAGTGTAAAATACTATGAGAAGTACCATTTATATCATCATTATGTGATGATGTATGGTGTGATAGTAGTGGTGATGATGATGTTTACTCTAATTGACAGGGTGGCATATGCTTGAAATTCTTTAAACAACGCCGAAATCCCCAAACATGTATCTATAAGGAGTCAGGAGTTCTGTTCAGTACTTTTGGACCCAGGGTATAACCTTGAAGCAAAATCTTGCTTTTTGGTAGTATATGCTTGAACTACTTCAGAAAAAGTTAAAATCACCATAATATGTGTGCATATAAATTTCGAGGAGTTCCCTCGATTCCTCATGGATCCCATCATCAGATCTCCACTTTGATATCAAAAGGACCAATTTGGGATTACATCCTATACATCACAGAAAAAAAATTGAAAATCGGTCCACATGCGGTACAGTAATCGTCGAACATACAAAAAAAAAATATATACAGCGGAACGTATAACCGCCTCCTTTTTTGGAAGTCGGTAAAAAAATATCAGCAAAAGTATATCAAATCCTGGAAGACAGATCCCGTACTGAAGTTGTAAATGAGAGTGAAAGGGGCGACATGATATTATGATGAAGCAAATTCAATAAAAAAATATTTATTTATGAGTTGCGAATAACTTGGACAACAAGTAAAATATCACATAAAAATATGTTATTAAAGCCTATATTTAGGGGTTTTCAGGGGTATTTAAAATAAAACATGGGGGTAAAATTTGGAACAGGTTGGCAACACTGGCGCCGCCAGTTACCAGTATAATTTCGATCGCGTAGGTGAACAGTCGACAACTCCGACACCCATGGATTATTTATTGATATACTTAGCGCGACACGGATAACATAGCGCCGCTCACTGATTTTCTAGAAACAGCCCCGCTCGCGTACTCCGTCGCGCGTACACACGAATGTGCTCCGTCAACCGCGGGGCGAGCTCCGCTGCCCGCGCCGCGAGCAACGGCTGAACCGCCTCACTCATCACACAGCGTCGCTCTATGGGATGACATGAAACAAGCACGCCGAGCGGACGTACGCACCGTGCACCCGCTAAACGCAGCAAAGGCCCTTAGTGCGGTATCCCCGGGTTCGTTCCTCACCTCACTACATACCCCGGCCGACGTCCCCAGCCCAGCCCTTCCGGGATCCACAAAGGATTTCCCCAAGTAAAAAAAAAGGTCACAACGCTCACCCAACACAACAATCGACTATCGACCATCATTGTTATTAGTTTGTACGTTGTGGCCTATTTGGTAAAGCTATTCAGCTTTACCGAGTAGTGATGTAACGAATATTCGCATTCGCGAATATTCGCACATTTTTGTATATTCGCATTCGCAAAATTTTTGCGAATGTTTTGCGAATATGAATATCAGAAAACAAAAGCAAATGTGCGAGTTTCTTACGCCGGTTCTTCTCGCCGGGCTAGTTTTCGAACCGGTGGTAGGCATCATGTAGGACAATTCTATAAGCGTTATATCATAACCTACATGGAAATAAAAATTTTGATTTTAAGTTTGAGTGAGCGGAGCGGAATGAATGACGCTTTATTTAGATCATAGATGAGTTCGTATGAACTCGGCAATACTCTAAAGATACGAACGTAACGAACGCATAACGAATCCGAACGCGACTGCCGCCAAGCCATAGACAAATTGGCGCCAAATATGAACAAAAACTGATTATTCGCATTCGCATTCGCGAATGTCGGTAGTAGATATTCGCATTCGCGTTCGCGAATGCTAAAAAAAAGACATTCGTTACATCACTATTACCGAGTAGGCCACAGCGTACAATGCTATGTTATGAATGAAAACATATAGGTACTCGATCTTAGCGCGCCTCGTCTCACTGGGCCCTAAAGCTGAGCGTCGATTGGCCCGCACCGCGGCACCGGCCGCAACGGATGTACGGCACGAAACGGATTTATGTTTGGATGATTCCAGCTTTTTAACATCAATCTATTTAACACCACTAAACTTACCTAGAATAAGCCTCATCCAGATCCGGCAGAGTACCGGCAGATACGATCATCTTCTCGTCCAGCGAGTACCGGCTCTTCATCTCCGGACTGAGCAGCATACGCTTGTGCCGCGTGATAATGTTGCGGTAGTTGTCTGTCATAATGTACAGGTAGAACCGTCGGAAGTTCTGCCATTGCAGCAAATATAACATTGTACTGGAAAAAGAAACGATCGTTTGATAAGAAAAGGTAACTTCAAAATATCACTTAGGTATGGCTGAGAACTCGCAGAGCGATTTTAAGTCGGACCAGCCGGTGCAGCGACACCCGCAACAATCGTGCACGCCGCGGACGTAAATCGCGTCGTGAGTTTTGATCTAATTAGGGTTCCGTAATACTTAAGGAACCCTTATAGTTTCGCTCTGTCCGTCTGTCTCTCCGTCTGTGTCTGTCTGTCTGTCCACGCCTCTAGCTCCTGTAATTATGAATATAAATTGATGGAATTTGGTGCAGTTATAGATTGTGTATAGATCACGGTTTCGGGATCATAAAAAAAAAATATAATTTAAATAATTTAAAAACCCGACTGCGTAAAAAGTGAACCAAACTAAGTACATAATTAAAACTGAAAAGAAAAAAACAAACACTTAGGGGTCGTCCATTAATCACGTGATGCCTAAAGGGGGAGGGGGGGTCCGAAAAAAAATCACCAAGTATCACCAAGGGGAGGAGGGGGTGTAAGGAGACATCACGTGTATTAATTTTCGATCGAGTCTATGCATACCGAAATCATTATCGGTTGTAGATTCGTAGTGTTGTTTAATTACTTACAAGACAAATGACTCGTATAGTTTTAATTGCTTAAATTATTCGATTAAATTGTTTTTTAAGTTAAAGTTTTTCTTCAAACATGACCTGCTTACTATGTAAAAAAAATACACGTGATCTTAGGTGGGGGAGGGGGGGTAGTATAAAACCTCACCACGTATCACCAGGGGGAGGGGAGGGGTCTAAAAAGTTATAAAAAACATCACGTGATTAATGGACGGTCCCTTAGATATCCGGTGGTCTACAATTCTATAATATATTATTGAATTAATACTATTGGAACATAACAACTAAACAGTCGGGATCCATTGAAAAATTAGATTGGCTGTCGAATAATGGATCCCGACTGTTCAGTTGTTATGTTCCAATAGTATTAATTCAATAATATATTATAGAATTGTAGACCACCGGATATCTAAGTGCTTGTTTTTTTCTTTTCAGTTTTAATTATGTACTTAGTTTGGTTCACTTTTTACGCAGTCGGGTTTTTAAATTATTTAAATTATAATTTTTTATTTTATACTTTTTAGTTAAGAGTACCTAGCTAGCTATTTAACAGACTGGATTTCCTATCAGCATCAGTACTACATCACAATTGCACTGGAATGTGAGAATGGTTGTTACGCAACTTTAAATTGATATAGATCCTAAACGGTCAGTCGAATCGAAAAATGTTGAGAGAAAACTAACAATGATTTTTAAATACCTATTCAACGATACCCCACTTGATATAGTTTGTTGACTTTTATTTTTTTCATTTTCACAATATGGCGTCCAGTAGTCGCCATATTGAATTTTTACTAACGTCATGTCTTTAGTGACACTTGCCGGACTAAGAGGAATCGATTGACGTGTGAATCATAAAAATCGGCCCAGGCGTTTGGTCTGTATAGTGCTTCAAAGGAACATACATACATACATAGGCTGATAAACACATTACCACTCCTTTGCGTCGCGCAGTCAGGTAAAAATAATAATTTTATATTTTAGGGGTGGCTCTCCATACATGTGAAGTGGGGATGAAAAATATTTTTTCACTCTACCCCATCGTGTGGGGTATCGTAGAATAGGTCTTTTAAAATAAAGGCAAGGTTTCATACGTTACTTTTTTATAAAGTTGACCATTTTCGAGTAATCGGCCTCAAAAGTAGTTTGTAAGTTGGTCCTGTAGTGTATTATAATAATAATAATATCTATGGACGCTTCACACCACGTCAATCTGGCCCCGTGCTAAGTATCCGAAGAACTTGTGTTACAGGTACCAGACAACGGAAATATATTTAATACTTTTTATACTATACATATATTTAAGATTTTTATTATATTATACACATATTTAATACACATCCATGACCCAGGAACACAGAAAAACTTTTTGTTCCGTCGGCAGGATTCGAACCTGCGACCTCCGGCTTGAGCACCAAAGCGCTGAACCACTGAGCCACAGAGGTCGTCATATTTGACATATTGACATTTATAATAATAAATATAACCTGTCAAGCGCCTTGACACTCTTTGACAGATTATGCAGACAAGCGTCGGGCCTTTTTGCCACCAAAAATTAATTTTCCTTACATTCTCCCGCAATTTTTTTCGCGATTTTTTTTCGCAATTTTAATGTTAATAAGTAAATAAAACCTATGGATGATGTATATATTTAAAAATATAATTAATTTCCTAAGTGATTACGTAATATAGAAACAGATTTATACAAAATTAGTTATTAGATTCAGTATAATTAAGTACCTATCCTCTTGAAAGTAAACATTTCAAATAACGTAAACACTTGCACTGATTGTTTACTTTTGACTTCGTTATTGACACTCAAGTAGGAACATGCCAAATGATACCTCATCACACACATTACGGAGAGGAAGGAGGAGGACGACCTCATTCCCTCATGACAGATGCACGGAGTACCGACCTCTATAAATCATATGACGTTTCCGTCGTGTTTTTCTTCAAGATTATAATGTTTTAATGTGAATAAAATTGATGTTATATATATTTAGAAAGGTGATTAAATTTCCTAATTGATAATAAAATTGGAATTAAGAAAAATACTAGTTTAATAAAAGAAATCTTGATCCAAACACAACACACGACTTTTTCTTATATTTTTATTGCAAATCTAAACTAAGGCCAAATTTATGTTTCTATATAGTAAAATTTGCTTAATTTACGTAGGTGCACACATTATATATAAAATTTTAATTCAAAAACCGATATAAAATAAGTTACAGTTACCTACTATAAAATTGTCAGTCTAATTTCGATTCCCGCGATTTTTATTTCTCCAAATTATATTGTTATAATTTATGTATTACCTATGCATGTGATATATATTTAAAAAGTAGAATAGATTTCCTAAGTGATGACGTAAATGGAATTTAGAAAAATACTCATTTAATAAATGGAATCTTGATACAAACACATAAACTTCGTCTTTTTTAATATTTTGTTTTAAAACTCAAATAAATATAAAATGTATGTTTCTATACAGTGAATGTTGCTTTATTTACGTAATTGGATATATTATACATCAAAATTTAATACAAAAACAGTTGTACTAACAAGGATTGGAGCAAAACTAATTACAATTACTATGAAAAATATCTGACATAGTACATATTTTGATTGCTCAATAAACTGTAACTGGGACATAATTAAATACATATTTTTATATTTTTATACATTTCAGGATGTTAAATATTACAGTAACTCATTATTTTTTTACAATGTACAATAAGGGAACTCCCTCATTGAACCCTCCGAAACTAGGCCTATTTTGACGGTAATGTCTTACAAAAACAATCATAGTAATAAATTTACTTATTCTTATCCATATATTCTATTCGTAGACTCTAGAATAAATACCGTTCTAATAAAATTTCTACTAAAATGTTCAATTCAAAATGAATTTCACAAGAAAATCATAAACTCACTATGAAATAAAATAGCAATAAAAACGTATATTTTTCATTCGATTTTCTGAAGTAAATGTTGTAGATTTATGGAAAATACTTAGTATACGCATAAAAAACTTAATATTAATTACATAAATGTATAAATTATGTGGTACAAACAAACCACTTATAAATTAGAAATTTATTCTATGGGCGTGCCCAGCTTGCCACGAGGCAGCAAGCGACGCTTGAGAGCCATGCTGTCACTTGCTGCCGTGCAGCAACTGACGCTTGACAGGATAAAGCACGCACACTTATGGGGCGTGGTATCGGTGTTGGAGTGGTAGGGGCTGAGCGAGTGGTGGAAGTCTCCCACGCACCCGCTGGCACTATCATTCCTTTACCGACGACCAGAGCGGGTCTGCTTTACAGCAATATACAAGTGTTTCATTTACCAACTCCTATTTTACAGGTCCCCCCCCCCCAGCATTTTTAAACTATAGGAGATAGAAACTTGCAAATTTCCATGCTGATAGATCATGCTAAAAACTCTTTAGGAAAATTATTGTGAACCAAATCGGACAGTAACTTTTGGAGTAATTAAAAAAAAGCATATTACGCGTTTATAGTTACGGAACCCTCCTTTTACATGTCCTGACATGCAAGAGCATGTACACCAAGAGGTTAGGTTATTTTTTAATATATATTTGCATTCTACAGAAACTGCTGGCCCGCAATCGCGGCGGGCGCGAAGAATTCTGATTCCTTCCATAGTGAAAATCGCCCGTTTCGAAAATCTGGATAATCGATTTCAATTAAATTAATTGAAATCGATTATCCGTAGGTATTTACAATAATTATTATACGGAATACCTACTCCTGGTTTTATTTGATCCGCATAATCGGGATTATACTGTAGTAGATAACATCATAATCCATCATCAGACATTATGACTATTGACTATGATGACGTTGATGCTGACTATGACGATAAGAAAGATAATAGTTAGTGGTATGGTGGCATAATCTGATAGTTCTACAATGCCGTCGGAACTCTCAAACGTGTAAGATACTCGTACACATTTGAAAGACTATGAAATTTCCGTGCCATGCTTTTGGATTCAGGCTATACTTTACACAGAGTAACTCTTTAGTATATTGCTCGAATTTGTTACAAAAAGTCTGAAAAACTATATATAGTAGATATACTTAGGATACCTAGGAAATCATTTATTTTTATGTACATACTTATCTCGTGAACCCCACGTCCTGCAGAAGAAGTGAGATCTAAATGGGTGCCAAGTTAAATGGTCAATTCTAAAATTTATTTATAACAACATAAAATATAATTTTCTCTTATAACTTAGGATAATATAAAGTAGCCTAAGGTCTGACTTGGCTAGTTCTCATATACGAGTTATTATGTTCGATGGCTAGTTTCTACCAGCAAGCCAAATTTTCGGAATAATAAAATAAGAACCGACAAGCACTTAACAGGTTTAGAAATTGCGAAGGTTATAATATAATTCATATAATATGAAAACTAGCCAAGTTAGACCATAGGCTCCAATATATTATCCTAAGTTAAAAGAGGATATGATATTTTATGTTGTTATAAATAAATTTCAGGACTGACCAGTGACCATTGAACTTGGCACCCATTTAAATCTCACTTCTTTTGTCGTTGAAGTCAACAACCAAGGCATATATCATATTATAGTGTACTGGGCTCTCGTTTTACATTTATGTTTTTGATAGAATTACTATTAATAATCACTCTGGAGGCCGATTACTCGAAAATGGTTGACTTTATAAAAAAGTTATGTATGAAACCTTGCCTTTATTTTATAATACCTATTCAACGATACCTCAATGTTCATCCCCACTTCACATGTATGGAGAGCCACCCCTAGAATATAAAATTATTATTATTTATGATGCCAAATCCGAGATCTATACACAATCCATGACTATGCCAAATTTCATCCATTTATATTAATAACTACGGAAGATAGAAGCGCGGACAGACAGACCGTCGGACAGAGCAAAACTATAAAGGTTCCTTATGTATTACGGAACCCTAAAAAGTTTTGACTTTCCTTGCTGCATTTCACATTACACTTTCCAATACCGAATATACCAACATAAATATATAGAGGTAAATATTTTCCCGGCCTTGGGTTAGTCTGAGTGCGTGCCTTTCTTTTTTCCAGTCCCGACTGGTTCACGCTCACAAATGGATGTATAGCTAGTAAGTTAAATAATAGGCTACTTGACTCATATTTAATTTCATACATCCTTTAGTACTTGGCTAAGGAAAACGTATTCTAGCGTTATCATAAACTAAAAGCTTAAAGATTGATAAATAACTTAATTCAAAAATACAATACGTATTTTTGTTCTTCAATTTCTTCTGATAAAAACACTTCGAAGTAACTTCCGGCAAGGATGCAACGACATAAACACACTAAACACATAAGTAGTAGTGAAACGGAACGTGTTTCTCTAAACACTTACGGATTGTGTCGCGGTGTACTTTTCTTCCACGACACAATCCGTAAGTGTTAAAAACTATGAACAATATTCACGTAAATATAAGAAATCAATACCATAAAAGATAGTTATGGTCAAAACATCAAACGAAACGACACACTGCCATTTTGTCTGAGGGGACTATAGCACAGATTACAAATAGTACTAGTATGTCGTCACAACTCACAGCACAGATAATCTATCAACCAACATGGCGAATAGTGTTTTCGGCGGTTTTTAAAAAGTGTTTTTAAAAATATATTTTTTTGTAGGTTTTAGGTTTCAAAATAATGAAATATAATTTTTTGTGTCATAGAACAATTATAAGATTAGGAGATATACATAATATGGACCAGCTAAACCCGACATAACTTACGACATACGATTTGCCCATTTCGTAAACATTTGTATATTTTGTCTTTTAATGATGACTGTGACACAGATGTTTTAAGAAGCATTAAAAAAAATAACGCAATTTCCCGCACATAGAATTAATCATTTGATTGGGGGCAATCTCAGACCGAATAAAAGTATAGACATTCACATAACATTGTGCTCAAAAAGTGAGGCACGTAATATGAAGACGATTCGGCGATATGAAGACGGCCGCGCGGTAGTCTGCCGCGAGCGACCGAGAGCGCGAGACGTAGTTTTAGTGAAATAATAATTGCGAAATTATGCCGTCCTGCGTCATAAACTGCTGCAAAAACAATTCATGTTTTCAGAAAAAGTCATCTGGGATTACTTTTCACAAGTAAGTATCGATTTGGTATGTAAAATCGTAAAATGTTTGTCATCAATTCTCGGAACACGAATTCTAGACGCCATTGTGCCAGTGTTGCATGTTAAGAACATTATCTTTTCCCAAAAGTAAGGGAAGTTGTAAGAATACAGGGAGGAGGGCGCCACCGTTGCTACTGTTTACATCAGCTCCGCGTATAAAGTCGATAAATAATTGTTTTTAGTTACGAAAATCAGCCTCAGCTTATCTAAATCACTAGATGGTATCAAAAACCACCAGAAAAAAGTGCAGTTCGCGAGTGAAAGTGAAAGACCCAGTGCATAACAATAAAAGTTTTAAGTGAACTCTGAAACGGATTTTTTTTTTTTTTTTTTTTTTTTTTTTTCTACCCTCGTCAGTAAAAAATTGTGACTAAACAATTGCGTGGATATAGAAAGTGGATAATATATGTTTTTAAAGACACTACAACGTATATAAGTACAAAGTGTGGGACTAACCTAAGTGAAAAATAAAAAAGTACAAAAAAAAAACATACAGTTAACTAAATTCGTGAATTACTTAAGATTCAATAACGAGACTACTAGCGACATCTATTAGCCACCGATGAAAAACTACTTGTAACATGGAAGACATTATGAAGTTATTAAAATCAATACAGACGGAGCTAGTAAATCAAAAGAAAGAAATGAAGGACATGGAATTAAATATTACAAAAAGTATAAACAGGAATATAAGCGAGAATTTTAATAAAATTGAAGAGAAGTACAAACAATTAAACGAAAAAACTCAAAATCATGAAAAAATTTTAGACAATATGGAGCGTTTTATAAGAAAGAAAAATCTGGTATTTTTTGGTATAGAAGAGGGGGAAAAGTCATATGAGGAATTGGAAAATAAAATAATAAAAGTTGTAAATGAGATAAATGTTACCTGTGACCGACAGGAACTTGAATCAGTCCGAAGGCTGGGAAAAAAGTCAATAAAACCGAGGCCAGTTATAGTAACTTTCAATACCTTAGGAAAAAAAATAAAACTACTGCAAAATAAGAAACTCTTACAAAATAGCAATATATACTATAAAGAAGATTACCCCCAAAAAATATTACAGAAAAGGAACCAGCTACAGGAAGAAGTAAAAAAATATAGAGATGAAGGAATAAAAGCCATAATTAAGTACGATAAATTAATAATATTGAGTGACCAAAACTCTAACAGAAAACGGAATGAACAACAATATTCAAAGAAACGAAATTTACATATCTCTCCAGAAAATAGTAAGAAAAGCCAAGAATATCAAGCAACAAAGAAAAATAAAATTACTGACTTCATGAGACATACAAAATCCCCTGAAATTCTTACAGATAATGATATACCTACAACCAGTACCTAGCAATCAGCGGACCCCCCTCTACCACCCCAAAACCCAACCCGGCTGGTCACCGTGGGTGAGAAGAATACTAGTTATTCCTCTTTTGACTACAACCCTCCAAGCAAAAATAATCTAAAAATCACTAAAATTAAATGTCTTTCATCTACGAAGCTCTACATTTTAACATACAATGTCAGAACACTCTCAACATATGAACGCTTGATAGAGCTAAATGAGTCTCTATCAGATATTAAATATGATATAGTCGGATTAGCTGAGACACGACGGATGGGACACAAAATAGAAGAGTACGATAATTTTATACTTTGTCACACAGGACAGACGCCAGGTTTATATGGAGTAGGTTTTATAATAAAAAAATGCTATAAAGACAATGTAGAGAGTTATATTGGTCTCACAGATAGAGTCGCCGTCCTAAACATGAAATTTGAAGAAACCCGTCTATCAATCATACAAGTCTACGCCCCTACAGAAAAATCAAACACAGACGAAATAGACAGCTTCTATAGCACACTTAATAAAGCTATCGAAATATCCTATAAATACATGGTTTTGATTGGAGACTGGAACGCAAAAATTGGAATACCAAAAAAAGATGAATATCTTATAACAAAACCGAACGGTTACGGCGAGAGAAACGAGAGAGGACAAAGATTGATAGAATTTGCGTCAGAAAACAATTTATCAATTTTAAACACATTCTTTAAGAAAAAGCTAAATAAGAGATGGACATGGATATCTCCTGATAAAAAGTATAAAAATGAAATTGACTTGATTTTGTCAAATCGCCCGCATATGTTCCAAAATATAGAAGTACTAAATGTAAACTACCCTTCAGATCATAGACCTGTTAGAGCTACGATAGCCCTTACACATTCAAAGAAAAGTCGCATCAAATACAGTAACAATCAGAAGAAAACTATTACAAAGAAAGAAGACATCTCAAAATTTAATAAATACCTGACTGAAATGCTGGACACAGCACCAAATAAATCAGTTCAAACTTACTACGATAACATTATCAAATCAATCAACAGAAGTCTTCAATCAACCCAAAACGAAAATAAAACAAATATTTCTCATAAAATTCTGTCAGAACGCACACTACAACTAATGAAAAGACGAAGAGAACTGCAAAGTATAAAAAACAAATCTAGAGCGATAAAAAGCGAGATCTCCGCCCTTTACAAGCTAATAAGTAAATATATAAAAAAAGACTACTCAAATTACAGGTATAATACTATAGAAAAATATATTACACAAACAGCAAGTACAAAGAAATCTTACAAAGAGCTCAGAACGAGCAAATCGTGGATTGACGGACTAAAACAAGGCAAAAAAATTATTAACAACCGCAAGGACATCACAAACATCGCGACACACTTTTATAAGAACCTTTATAGTACGGAGGTAGAGAGTAGCGTACACATGGACCAACGCACAGACTACATTGACAGAAACTCATTAGTACCTCAGATAGAAATAAACGAAGTCACAAGGGCAATCAAAGATTTAAAGCCAGAAAAAAGTCCAGGTTCAGATGGAATTACAAACGAAATTTTAAAAATCGGACCACCTGAACTTATCGCCTGTCTATCTGAACTATTTAACCTCATCATAGAATCTGGAGAGACTCCCACCCAATGGTCCGAATCGGATATTATCCTTATATATAAAAAAGGAGACCCCAAGGATATAGAAAACTACAGACCGATAAGCTTGCTACCTACTATTTATAAACTGTTCTCCTCAATAATAAATAAAAGAATAAGCTCTACTCTTGAAAGACGCCAACCAATTGAACAAGCCGGATTTAGGAAAGGTTATTCTACGATCGACCACATTCATACCATAGAGCTGCTCATTGAAAAATATAGAGAGAAAAACAGGCCACTATATATTGCATATATCGACTACAAAAAAGCATTTGACTGTCTGTCACACATAAGTATATGGGAAACTTTAACAACACAAGGAGTCGAAAAACAATACATCAGTGTAATTAAGAGTATATACAATGATAGCAAGAGTAGGGTAAAACTTGAGAAAGCTGGGCCTTGGTTTCCGATCAAAAGAGGAGTGAGACAAGGTGACCCCCTCTCCCCTATGCTATTCATAGCTACACTCGAGTCGATTATTAATAAACTGAATTGGAGAGGTCTAGGTATTAGAATAAAAGAAGACTACCTAAGCCACTTGCGATTTGCAGATGACTTGATCCTCCTATCTGAATCAGGACCTGAAATTCAACACATGATAGAGTCACTCAATCGTGCCAGTAAAACAGTAGGCTTAGATATGAATCTATCCAAAACCATGTTAATGACAAACAGCATAAAGAAAAGAATATGTGTAGGATCCGAGCCTCTGCAATATACAGACAACTATATCTATCTGGGTAAACAAATTAGCTTTGACCAAAAAAGTAATGATCAAGAAGTAGAACGCAGGACACAACTAACGTGGAACAAATACTGGGCAATGAAGGAGATATTTAAGAGCAGCATGCCAACAAAAATTAAAACTAAGGTCCTTAATTCGTGCCTTATACCGTGCCTTACATATGCATCTCAAACCTGGAAATTCAACATTAAAACAATTAAAAAAATTATCTCTTGCCAGCGTGGAATAGAGCGTAGTATGTTAAATATTAAAAAAATTCAAAAAGTGAACCATTCAAAAATAAGAGGAATCACCAAAGCAAAGGACGCTCTGGTTCACGCGCGCTCTTTGAAATGGAAGTGGGCTGGACATGTGGTACGTCTACAGGACCAGAGATGGACAAAAAGAGTAACCACATGGGAAGGTCCGCAGGGCAAAAGAAGAACTGGCAGACCTGTAACTAGATGGGACGACGATCTGAAAAAAACAGCCGGCCATAAGTGGGTTTCAGTAGCGCAATCTAGAGACGACTGGCAATCCTTGGAGGAGGCCTTTACCCGTAGAGGGGTTCTTGCAGATAAAAACTAGTTTTTATAATATACAAACAATTTATTTCTTAGTATATTTGTAACTATTTTTTTTTCTTCTTCTTCTTTAAATAATGTTTGTAAACTGCAATGAAATAAAAGGCTTTTTATTTTATTTTATATTTATATATAAGGGAAGTTGTGATTTTTCGGAGACTTTACAATTAAGTGTTTTAGGGAATTTTACTATTGCATATTTAGTTTTGGAGTATATTAGGTTATATATGTCACCATAAAATTACGTGAATTTTAAAGTAAATTACTCTCATATGTAAGTTACTTAATTGTCTTTCATTTAAGTCAACCAATACAAATAAAACACAATACTACATTTTTTTATGTAATGAACCAGGAAACGAGCAGACGGATCGCCTGATGGTAAGTGATTACCGCCGCCCATGGACACTCGTGTTGCGACTTGCGTTCCTGGTCCATAAAATCCCCAATCACCCCCCATGGGCCTCCGGTAACCTTACTCACTCGACGAAACACAACGCAAGCGTTATTTTCCGCCGGTTTTCTGTGAGGTCGTGGTATTTACCAGGTCAAGCTGGCCCATTCATGTCGAAGTGTGGCTCTCCCACAGTTAAATAATAGAATATAACTTTTACCAAAGTATGTCGCTCGCACTTGGGAGTCGCACATTTTTCTCTAGCACACATGCGCAAATCTACGATATCTTACACCGAGTTACGCACACAAAGCCGAGACCTTGCCTCACTTATTTCGTCCCGATTGTTTACGACGGCTCAGTCTATACTTTTTATTTGGTCTGAGGGGGCAATATTTCCTTAGGGTAGAGATATACGCAACGGAATCCGGTAGGCCGTAGAGAATTCTGATCATTGGAAATAGAAACCTATGCTAATACAATAGAGTTGAAAATCGAACACATGAGCGTCGAGTTAAACGTCAATGTCATATACAACAGCTCGACACCTGACACTTCAATTTTCAACTGTATTGCATTAGCACAGAGTTCTATTTTCAGTGCTCATAATTCTCTACGGCCTACCGGATTCCGTTGCATATAGTCCCAGCCTTAGCCTAAACTCAGCAAATAAATACGCCGAGGCTGAACGAGTCAAGAATTATGATTTATGCTATGAAAATGAAAACCTCCACTCCCATGGACTATTTTATACTTTGAACGAGACAATCTTGTATAGTCTGGCCAACAAAATCTGTCCAAGAAAAAAAGGCGGGAATTTTAAAAATCAAGAGCTGTTAACCCTGTCTATACACTGCTGAAACGGAGATAATTCAGCAAGTAGAAATTAGAATCAACTCTATTTCTAGTATCTACTCCGTTTAAGCATAGGGTTATAGATAGGGTTAATAGCTCTTGATTTTTTTTTAATTCCCGCCTTTTTTCTTGGACAGCTTTCGTTGGCTAGACTCTATATTATAATATATTAGTTTTTTCCCGCGTGTAATAAGTGTTCTTGGAGAAAAAAACTACTTCGGCGGATAACTCTATACTTACATCAATATATTTCTAATACAATATTGAAAATGTTTTTAGGTTTACCCAATCAGTTAAAATGAGACCTTATCACCTCGACATGACATGCGCGACCGCTTGATATACATAATATTATTACTTTTATTTATCGCGCTTGAATATAAAATTTACGATATCTTATATCTTAAAGACTATTTAAAAAAACCTCGCATCTAAACCCGTTGCGTAGATAAAGCGACTTGTTTTATACTATGTAGTGATTTATCATCTAATTTGCCATTCCAATGTTGTTTGACATTCCAACAAAACTGACCGAATACTGAAAATATTTGTGAGCCTCTTATAAATACGTCTACACGTTTTCGATAGCGCGAGCTTGATGCAGGAGCGCGAGCACCGAGTCGCGAGTGCCGCCGAAAAGTGTCCCTGCATTTTAAATCTGTAATATCTTTGAAAATATTCATTTAAATTACATGCTGTAAAGGGTCATATTGATCTATATTAAATGCACAATGTATTGAAGATACTAAATTGGATAAGGATTAATGCTGTATTGCTAAATTTTGGTAAATAAGCTATTAAATTTAAATTACAGTAAAGGATAAAAATGGTTATGGTGGGTTATCCCTAAGAGATAGACATATGCCATCGCGGACGTTTTTGTAGGCTATTTTAAGATGAACAAAACCGTAGTACATTATTTTGATCTATCTCGTAAAGTTCAGTCAGCGTTTGCAATCAAAGCGCAAAAAATGTGTTTATTAAGGACATTATAATATAACCTCTAAAATTATATATGTACCTCTACTATGTTAAGCACGTTATATACCTAAAAACCTTCCCGTTGAATCAATCTGTTAAAAAAACCGCATCAAAATCCGTTGCGTAGTTTTAAAGATTTAAGCATACATAGGGACAGACAAGAAAGAGACTTTGTTTTATACTACGAGTATCTATGTAATGATAATGATAATGACTAGCTGACCCGTGGGCCGTGCCCACTTCGTTGGGCGGTAAACATTTTTGCTTGGGATGAAATTATGATTGTGGTTCGGTTACTACTGAGTGCTATGGTTTATTTCCTGACTGACAAAAGGAGAGTTAAGGCCCCCACAGACGAGAGGCCGATCGTTTCAGCTGGAACTGACGTCAGTTCGGCCTGAACGGATTCGAGCACACACACGGAAAAAATCGCATCCAATCCAATTTACGTCAGTTCGGCCTGATCTGATTCGTGCCCACACACGGAACAGTCGCATCAGTCCATTCTGGTTTGCCGCGCGCTACGGTCGTGTTTATCAATTTTGTATTTAAACACCGCGAAAACTCATACAACGCTTGTACAAGATACACGCCCGCACGGCAGCGGGTCGGGCAAGAACTGAAGCGATTTGTCCACTCACGGTCAGGACAGGCCGCGCGTTCAGGCCGATCGGTCAGGCCAGAATTAATGTTGCCAACTTAGTTATTTTACAAAATTTTACTAAATTGAGTATTTTATTCATTCCTTGGTAGAAATTTAGTTATTAGTAGTGTTTAAGTAGGAAAGAGCCAGACAGTAATGATATGCAAAATAGCTACTAAATACGTAATATTTCCTAGTATATTTTAATTTAATGGTAAAATTTATAATCAAATTCAATTAATGAAAAAAATTTAATATAATAAAACCTAAAATGCAGTGGTTTTTGGGGGGCTTCAGGAATTCCTAAGTTAAGTAGCCTCTTTAGTAGTTTTTTAGTAGTTTTAGTAGAAATCGATACGAGTTTAGTAGTTTCACAAAAAAAAGAGCTGGCAACACTGGAACGAATCGCTTCAGTCCGTACGGCCGCCTGATGCGATCTCGAAATTGCACACACACGATACGATTTTGCATCCGTTCAGGCCGAACTGAAGGTAGACCGGACCATGTATGGGGCCCCTTATATTTTAACTGCTTATTTAAGTGTGTATTTGCATGCCAATTTGGCTTTGACGGCTTTCAAATGAGTTAATAAAATAAAACGGAATAAATTATGTTTATTGTAATTGTTCAAAACGTCTCTGTATACTTTATAAGATGTAATGTTATTATTTGGTACCAAAATATATTGTCTTTCAAGTTTCAGGAGTTCCAAGCCGAGATAAGGAAAGTGGAAACATAATATTATAATAAAATAACCGTCTAATAGAAATATCTAAGGTCGCGGTTCCATTCCTATGTCGTATTATCTCTTTAACAATTCGTGCAAATTATATATCTACATTAAAAGGCAAAATTATTTTGTTTTAAACACTTGAGACTATAAATTCACTTATTTTGATAACAATTCGTAATTAATAATTATTGATAAACATGACCTAACGATTTAAATTATTTTTTAATATAATAAACTAATTTTTAGTCATATATAATATAAAAGTTATACACTTTTTTGTAGGCATTATCAAGCTCTACTACTTTTCTCTAGGACTTAATCATATAATATCTCCCATCGGTATAGCACCGTTCGTAGATAAGAAACGTTTTTGTTCGGCCGTTTTTTTCTCCGACTTACTTTGCTAATCCGGCTACCACAAAAGTCTTTTCATTTTTCAGGTAATATATAGCCTATGTCACTCACAAATAACGTAGGCTTTTATTGGTAAATGAATTTTCAAAATCGGTTCATCTGTTCAGTAGATCCAGAGATTACCTCCTACAACGTCACAAACTTTACCTTTTTATTTTATTAAATATAGATAGTATCTATACTAATATTATAAAGCTGAAGAGTTTGTTTGTTTGCTGTTTATTTCTTTGTTTGAACGCGCTAATATCAGGAACTACTGGTACGAATAATCACCGGTCAACAGCATTTTTGCGCACGGGTTATAATTACTTTATTTTCATAGCTTGTATACCAAGAAATAAGAATAAGTACAAAAAGTTGCTCTGAATTTGCTTTTCTGTTTAAAAAATGGAAAATAAAAAAAACGTAAAAAATTTGTATAGAGATAATTTATTCAAATATACCGCACATTGAATTATGATTAATTCTTACAATTATAGTTTTGAAAAAGAGTCATATTGTTGAAAAATGAATAATTTTACTTTTCCTTTCAAGCTCAGTAGAAGTTTCTCTTATTAAGCCCCAAATATAGTCCCCCATCATGCTTTCAGTATACTGGCCCTGGTAACGTCTCTCAAATTCCATTATATCTTGATGGAAGCGTTCCCCTTGTTCTTCTGAATAAGCTCCCATATTGTCTTTAAATTTATCCAAATGAGAATGTAACATGTGTATCTTTAGAGACATTCTACATCCGATGGTGGAAACATTTGTAATCATGTCAGTGATCAGCTCGTCATAATTTTCAGCTCTATGGTTTCCAAGAAAACCATGAACTACTGCCTTAAAACTGTCCCAGGCTTTTTTCTGTTCATTGGTAAGTAACTCTGGGAAAATATCACACTTCATAATTTTTTTAATTTGAGGGCCTACAAAAATTCCAGCTTTAACTTTCGGCTCTGAAAGCTTTAGAAAAAAATTCTTCAAATATTTGAAAGATTCGGCCTCATGATTAAGGGCTTTTACAAATTGTTTAATTAGACCCAATTTAATATGCAATGGCGGCATTAATATAGTTTTAGGGTCGACAATTGCTTCCCATTTAATATTGCATTTTCCCACTTCGTACTCAGTACGTACAGGCCAATGTTTTTGCCGGTAGTGAGCAGAATCATTCCTACTATCCCACAGGCAAATATAACAGGAGTATTTAGTATACCCACCTTGCATTCCAGTAAAAAAACATATCATCTTGAAGTCTCCGATAACTTCCCACTTGTATTCCATATATTTAATTGCAGTTAATAGCATTTTAATATTGTCATAATTTTCTTTGAGATGTACGGAATGTGCCAATGGAATAGATGGAAATATGTTCCCATTGTGTAGTAAAACAGCTTTTAGACTTTTTATTGAACTGTCAATAAAAAGGCGCCATTCAGATGTATGAAATTGAATACCAATTTCTTCAAATAAACCTTTGACGTCATGACAAAAACACAGTCCATTTTCCTTACTGAAAAAACCAGAAAATTCTTCATGACGTTTTCTTTGATAGGATATTCGAACATCAGAATTAAGTAAATTCCATTGTTTTAACCGCGATGCTAATAACTCTGCTTTAATTTTAGGTAGATTAAGGTCTCTTATTAAGTCATTAAGTTCTTCAGAGTTGATGAGGTGTGGTGTTTTTGGTTCAGATTTAAGAACGTAT
This sequence comes from Glaucopsyche alexis, assembly GCA_905404095.1. Classification (NCBI taxonomy): domain Eukaryota; kingdom Metazoa; phylum Arthropoda; class Insecta; order Lepidoptera; family Lycaenidae; genus Glaucopsyche; species Glaucopsyche alexis. The sequence goes on along the minus strand of FR990043.1, from coordinate 7,129,558 downwards.
TCGGAATGTACGGATACAATTGAACTCTGTGATTGATGGCTACTTTGAGAGAGTAGTTCATTTTCCAACAAAGGTGGAGCAGGTACAGGGTTATTTTCTGTATGTGGTATAGGAGCGGATGTCGATGGTAGATCAGGATAAAATGTTTTCATTGAATTTTTACCTTTGAGTGGATTTACAATGCAAAAATAACAGTCCGTGTGATGATCACTGGGTTCCCTCCAAATTTTCGGCTTGATTGAATGAATTGAATTGATTGAAGCTTGATATGCCTCACAAATCTTTAAATTTGTACTTAAAACGAACTTTTTTTCTCTTACTTTAATAAATTCACCGCAAATATAGCAAAACGAGTCAGCGTCTCTTTTGCAACTTCTCGAAGCCATTTTGTGTAGGTTGATACAGCGATAAAAATGTAAAACACGTTATTTCTCTGTAACATGCAAAAGCATACTGTCTTACACATCGAGTGACGCTCAAAACATAACCCCCCCGCCCTCTTACCTCACATTCGAAGACGATAGCGAGCAAATACCAACAATAATTGGGCGCGAAAATCAAAAATGATCAAATCGTGTAACTTCTGAAAAAGCAAATATTTTTGGTTTGTAATCGTACTTTTCTATATAAATTAACGTATGTAATCAGAATATATCAATTAAAACCCATGCGCAAAAAAAAAAATTGTCGACTATTGTAATTGAAAAATTATTTTAAATATTTTATATAGCGACCCGCCCCGGCTTCGCACGGGTATAATACTGATACTCATACTACAGAATATCTTCAAACCTCTAACAAAACGGGAGAAATTTAGTCAAAACAAACAGAAACAAATGAATATAGGTATGTACCTACTAAAACTTAATGAAATAAGTAGGTGGGTATACTTTGATCGTATGAAATACCTATACTCTTCAGGACTAACAATACAACAAACACTAAATAAATAGGTATTCAAGTATCTATCCATCGTTACAACGAACACAAAACAAAAAAATTACCCAATAATTCTTATGGATCGAACGCGCATAATCGCTTATCGCATTCGGCCTAACTCACTCGCTGCGCTTCGAAAACACGCGCTGTTATTTTGCGATAACTTCTAAGTTGTCCGTGGGAGAGCCATGCTTCGGCACGAATGGGCCGGCTCGACCGGAGAAATACCACGGCCTCACAGAAAACCGGCGTGAAACAGCACTTACGCTGTGTTTCGCCGAGTGAGTGAGTTTACCGGAGGCCCAATCCCCCTACCCCCCTATGATGCCGCAGTTGAAAACTAATTTGTTACCCCAGGAGGGTACCAACTGCGTTGGAGAATCCCTCTCTGGACGTCCACGCTCAGGCGCCCCTGGACCTGAGCGTGGACGTCTAGGCTGCCCCTCGTATTCTGGGGGGGGCAAAACTGCGCTCCAATCTGCACGGGGCAAGAGCAAACGTGCTAAGGCACCCCCTGAGATATTGAAAGTGGACTTCTGCAATATCAGGGGACTACATTCAAACCTCAATGCCGTCCATTACCATCTTGAGACAGCAAAGCCGGCGTTGCTCTTCTTAACCGAGACGCAGATATCGTCTCCGGCTGACACATCATACCTTTCCCACCCTGGGTATAATCTTGAGCACTCTTTTCTGCCTAAAGCTGGAGTGTGTGTGTACGTCAGAGATGATATCAGCTCTCGCCGCCTCAGCAATCTTGAAGTTAGGGACCTTTCAATCTTATGGCTCCGCATAGAGTGCGACGACCATCCCCGCGTCTATGCGTGCCTCTATAGGTCCCATAGCGGTGATCCCGAAATAGACCGACTCTTTGAGCATCTGCAAATGGCTACAGACTTCATGCAGCGGCAGATCCCATCCGCAGAGATCATACTACTTGGCGATTTTAATGCCCACCACGCCGACTGGCTCAATTCCAGTAAAACTGATCATGCGGGGAGATCTGCCTGCGACTTTGCCCTTGCATATGACCTTACACAACTGGTTACTGCGCCTACGCGAATTCCAGATGTGGATGGTCAGATTCCTTCCCTGTTGGACCTTCTGCTGACGTCACATCCGGACGGCTACCAAGTATCCGTGGCCGCACCACTTGGCTCATCGGATCATTGCCTTGTCCGCAGTTCTGTGCAACTCACGAGCGCGTTGCGACAGCGTGTTGCTAAATACCGTCGTGTGTGGCACTACAAGTTAGCAGATTGGGATGGGATGCGGTCATTTTTTGCTTCCTACCCCTGGAGGCAGGCGTGCTTCTCGCCGGATGATCCTGACGCCGCTGCCAACTCTGTTGCCAACGTGGTGCTACAAGGAATGGAACTTTTCATTCCGTCCTCTGTGGTCCCTACTGGCAGCAGATTCCGTCCCTGGTTTGCTTCATCTTCCAAAAAAGCTTCTCGCCGGAAGCAGGAAGCTTACCAAACCTGGGCTAATGCAGTGTCAGCACAGGATTTAAACACCAGCAAACTTAAAAAGGAGTACAACCTTGCCTCTAGGTCCTTCAAAAGAGAGATCGCTTGGGCGAAGAAACAGCACATCAGTAGAATTGGCGAGAGACTCGAGCGTCTCCCTTCGGGAACCCGTGCATTCTGGTCTCTCGCCAAAGCTATCGAAGGGAATTTCTGTAAGCCATCTCTTCCATCCCTACACGTAGGAAATGGCTCGTTGGCACATGACGCAAAAGAGAAAGCTGAACTTCTTGGCAAGCTCTTTGCGTCCAACTCGACCCTGGATGACGGGGGGCAGGAACCGCCGACTATACCGCGATGCAAGAGCATCATGTCGGATATTCGGTTCCATCAGCGCTCAGTGCGAGTTGCTCTCCGTTCCCTTGATACCCAAAAGTCGAGTGGGCCTGACGGAATCCCTCCTATAGTGTTGAAAGTGTGTGCTCCAGAGTTGGCACCGGTCTTAACGCGTCTTTTTCGGCTCTCCTACTCCTATGGCACAGTCCCAGCATCTTGGAAGACAGCTTTGGTGCACCCGATCCCTAAAAAAGGCGATCGCTCCAATCCTTCCAACTACAGACCAATCGCTATAACCTCTCTCTTCTCGAAGATAATGGAGTCCATTATTAATAGACAGCTCCTTCGATACTTAGACGGTCAGCAGTTACTAAGCGACAAACAGTACGGGTTCCGTAAAGGTCGCTCGGCTGGTGATCTGCTGACGTACCTAACTCATCGTTGGGCACAGGCGATCGAGTCTAAGGGAGAGGCATTGGCTGTAAGTTTGGACATAGCGAAAGCCTTTGATCGGGTTTGGCACAAAGCGCTTCTTTCGAAGCTTCCTTCCTATGGGCTCCCCGAGAAATTATGCAAGTGGGTCACGAGTTTCTTAGCAGACCGAAGCATAAGGGTCGTAGTCGACGGTGAATGCTCAGATACTCTGTCTGTTGATGCTGGTGTCCCACAAGGCTGTGTGCTATCACCTACCTTGTTCATACTGCATATCAATGATATGTTACAAACCAATGGCATTCATTGCTATGCAGATGACAGCACGGGTGATGCCTTATATACCGGCCACGCGAATATCTCTCGGCAAAATGTCATTGAGAGTCGAAACAAACTTGTCTCTCAAATTGAAAATTCATTAGAGAAGGTCTCTGAATGGGGTAGACTTAACTTAGTCCAATTCAACCCCTCTAAGACACAAGTTTGCGCGTTCACCGCTAAAAAGTTACCAATGGTCGTATGTCCTCGTTTTGAAAGCATACCCATAACTGTCTCCTCCAACATTGGAATACTTGGTGTTAACATATCGAGCGAGGTCCAGTTCCGATATCATCTGGAGGGCAAGGCCAAGTTAGCCTCCAAGAAGCTTGGTGTTCTGAACAGGTCAAAGCAGTATTTCAGTCCGATCCAACGCCTACAACTCTATAAGGCGCAGGTTCGGCCTCACATGGAATACTGTTCTCATCTCTGGGCAGGGGCGCCAAAGTACCAGCTTCTCCCTCTGGATCGTATTCAACGTAGGGCCGCTCGAATTGTCGACTGCCATAGTGTTTCAAACAGGCTTGACTCCTTAGAGCTACGTAGAGATGTAGCATCGCTCTGCATCCTCTATCGGTTATATTACGGGGAGTGCTCCGAGGAATTGTTCGGACTTATACCTGCTGCAACTTTTCGCCACCGTTCCATGCGACAAAATATTTATCATCCTCATCACCTTGATGAGTGGCAGTCCTCCACCGTGCGCTTTACCCGAAGCTTTCTGCCGCGTACTGTAAAACTCTGGAATGAACTGTCGCCAGCAGTATTTCCGGACCACTACGACCTGCAAACCTTCAAGAAGGGAGCGTATTCCCTCCTAAAAGGCCGGCAACGCACTTGCAACTTCTCTGATGTTGCGGGTGTCCATGGGCGACGGTAATCGCTTTCCATCAGGTGATCCGTTTGCTCGTTTGCCCCCTTGTTTTATAAAAAAAAAAAAAAAAAAAAGTTATTCATTAAAAGTATATAGTGTAGGGCAGTGTTTTTCAACCTTTTTCATGATGCGACCCCCCTTGTATGAAAAAAATATTTCGCGACCCCCCGACCCTTCGCTTTTTTATCATGTATGTATGTGTATGTTACAGTGTTACAAATATTCATTTCATACGACGTTTTCATGCGTCTCCATAATTAGGATTCGGATATAAGTACATAATATAGTACGTCAAACATATTACTTTACAATATCGATGATCGATTTATGAGTATCCTTTTCTTAAAATTCTCTTACTTAATAAATCAATATTTTTAATATTTATTGTTTGTTTACTAAAGTTCTCTCGACCTCCGGCGACCCCCCTACAGAAGCTTCGCGACCCCCCAGGGGGTCGCGACCCACAGGTTGAAAAACACTGGTGTAGGGGATAGATTATTTTATAATCTGCATGAAATTCTTAAGAATATTAACTAATTTAAAATGACCCGCGCGGGTACCTTACTCATAGATCTAAACACTCCCGCCTTGGTGACGCCCACTTCGCAACGGGCCGTGCAGCACAAATCGTAATATTTTAATTTCGCCATAACTTCAAAACCAAACGTCGAATTTTAATCATTCAAGGACCAAATATTATCTTCATAAACTGTACTTAGTGATGAAATAATTTATTTTGATAAGGATAAATAGCATGAGTAAAATAAACGCGTTTAAATGTAGTCCAAAAAAAATTCAAGATTTCTAAATAAAAAAATGGTTGTTGTGCCTCACTCGACATAGATAGGCATGGTGTGTCGCGGACTTTTTTGTAGATATTTATAAGATCTACAATTAATTAGAACATTTTATGGTTCTATCTTTTATAGTTTAGGCAGCGTACGCAAAATAAGTAACTTTTCTGGTTGATTTTTTACACCTTGTGTCCGAAAAACCCAAATATCTTACGGAACCCTATTTTTTTCCAAAATAAAATGTAGCCTATGTTACTCGTGGATAATGTAGCTTTCGAATGGTGAAAGAATTTTTGAAATCGGTCCAGTACTTTTTGAGCCTATTCATTACAAACAAACAAACATACAAACAAAGGTTTCCTCTTTATAATATTAGTGTAGATTGGCTTTAAAACATCATGCTAAGTTCAATACGAGGAGCACCAATCAAGAATGTTACAAAATCGGGTTTTTTTTCCTTTTGAGAGCTTTCGCTGGGTACGCTGCGGAAACGGTTAAAGTTTCGCTAAAATGATATATATATGACAGAATTGTTCCCCTTTGAAAGTTCTAAGAAAAAGTCCGCGACTGTATATGTCTATTTTTTAAGGTTGGCTCACTATAACCTTTTTATGCTAACCAGATTTGTTCTAAAATTAAGCATTATTTGTGAGGGTGTTTTCATAAAGAGGATATTAATCCTTATCCAAGTAAATATGTTATTCATTACGAGCATTTCATCTAGAAGAAATTTGCCGTTTACATTATTTGATTTCAATGAGTATTTTAGAAGATATCGCAGTTAAAGCGGTCCCATGAGCAAAAGACCTTGAGGAGGTCAGCCGCATTGCCGAGTTCGCACCGAAATATAAAAATTTTTCACATAACTTAGTTCAAAATTGACCAAAAAAAAAATTTAAACGGCGAATATCTAGCTTGTGAAATTGCCTTTCTATTGGTGTGTGTCCCAAATAAAATTAACTTGTAAATACTATGGAGACGCTGAAACTATAATCGAATGTTTCTTTGGTAAATTTTGAACTAAGTTACGTGAAAAATTTTGAACTGCGGCTGACCGCCTCAAGGTCTTTTGCTCGGGGGACGGCCTTAAATTAATATATATATTTTTTCTTTCGTCGTGCAAGTATATTTATACCTGTCGGCGCAATTACAAGAATATAATGTCTGTTTTACTTGAAATAATCTACAGACTTAACCGTAGCTATAGGCCTAAATACTTATCAATAATTTCGATTGTATCATTCTCATTGGCAGTTTGGTTTGTTCTGAAAATCGGAACGTGGTTAGTTCGAATCTCGGTATTTTTGTGATTCATAAGTGAGCTCCGATAAAAGCTCAGTTACCCAGCCAGGTATTTTTAAGGTAAGGTGAGATCACTGAAAGACTTTGGTCTGATCTTTGGCTTAAACTTTGTTCGAAAATCGAGACCTTGTCACTTTTCGTCGAACATTATGCAGCTCGGAGTAAGTAACAATTACGTATACATACGTAAAACGTAACTATGAATAATTGTGACCTTGATTTTTAATGACTACATGGAAGCATAAATCATCTCTTATTTTAAAGTTTGTTTTAATAATTTCAGTTAAACACATTTTTATATCATCCTTCATATCTACCGCAATGGCTCTCATCTCTGCACATAAGATTGAGTAAAGGTGGGTTTAGACCAAAAGAACATAGAGCAAGAACTACAGAAGAACATTCTTTTGTATTCGTTTAATTTAAACGATAATTCGTTAAGACATAGTTTACATCATTTACACTAAACATTCCGAACAAGAACAATAAGAACAAGAATTTTTGCTCTTTATATGATAATCATTTAGACCAAATGAGCGAATGCTCATTGCTCATTTGCCAACGATAAGTAGTAATGTTCACACTACACTACGCCTGACTGTGATAGCGACGATATTGTGATATCAAGTGCTGCATTTATTGTTATTACGCAATTAATGAAAAAGAAAAGAAGGAAGAGACATTGGTGGGTGACGATTGCTGTTGCAATTTGCCTCCACTCATCTTCCTTGTGCAGTTTATTAAATAATGTTCATAAGTTGCATCCCATAAACATCTTATAATAATATGGTACATTTCTATCATTTGTAAACATTTTTCGTTGCTCCAATCCATATTTACGAATAAACTGACCTAAAACTAGCCGCACAAATGTACAAAAATTCAAGAACACTAGAATCCCTTTGAAGAGACCGCCTCAAGTAGCGAGCACATCCGAATACGAAAGTACGCTCTAAGCAACTGTTTGTGCGCTCTTGCGTCGGTTATACCAAACGAGCGAGCGTTCTTAGTGCATTCTACCAAATTACCGGCGAACACGTGGCGAATACACTAGAACAACGAAAGAATGCCCGTTGTTTGTTTACATCAAAAGAGCTTTACTAGAATGAGCATTCGCTCGCTTGGTCTAAACCCACCTTAAGAACTAAGTTCATAACTCATACCTAATAAAACATTAATAAATAATAATACATTGAAAGGTTGCTAAGACGATTTTTTGATATTCAATTTTGAAGAGCCCTTTTTGTGCGGTTCAAAAACTGTTTTTAAATGAGGGATAAAGGGGTAAAATAAGGGATGAAATTTTAAAACCTAATTTAACGCGGGCGAAGCCGCGGGCAATTAATGCTAGTAAGATATTTCTGTTCTTGTTGCGCACGCGGTACCTTCCGCGATCTGTCTAGACTCTAGACTCTAGAGTCAAGACTCAAGACTAGCATTACGTCATCCTCATTTTAGTACGCCAGTACTAAGTGGAGACGTATCAAATAAACTGCTACTGTTAAAACAATGTTTGACTTTGACCGATAAAAATATCGTACGACTCACAAGGAATGTTCTAGAATCTAGATTAAAAGAATATAATCGAATCGATCAAATTAACGAGGAATTTTCACCGTGATACACTCTAAGTCTAAAGTAATCAATAATGTCTAATCCATTGTGCATTAGACATTATTAATTCCATTCTGTGAGAAAGTGGCCTTAATTAACATTAGTAGGTAGGCAGTAAAATTTTAATACTTTTGGTCAAAATTGTGTTTAATGCAAAAGCAACATTCTGCACTTACGCTGGATATAATAATAATAATAACAAAAAAATGCCTGCAACAAACGCCAAAGCCTAGCCGGTTTAAATTGGCCTTGATGATTTATTTTGTATTTTATTGTTATTGTGTTAATTAATTAAAACTTAAGAGTACAACAACGCTAAGTCAGGAAAGTTGTTTAAAAATACGTACGTATCCAGTTATCCACTATCACAAAAAGAAACTGGTATATTTTATCACGGTAAAAATCAAGGTAAAATTGATATTAATAATTAATTAAGATAAACTCGGAGGTGTGCAAATGTTTTAAGGACTTCAAAGTATAGGTACTTAAAACTTTGAGAACGATTAATTAGATAACATAATTTTTAAGACTCATCTTTTAGGTCAGAGGTGGAGAAGCAGGAATTTGATAAGATAGTTCTTTTATATTAATTTTAGTTTTTGCTAAAACATTTTAAGTACAGATTAAATAGGTACCATATAGGTACTTTATCGAAGTCTATCAAATAAAAATATGTAATGATGAAATAAACTTACTCCATGGCCTTATATCCTTGGCATACAGAAATTCCGCCGATAATATTCTTCGGTCTCTTCCTGTCTTCGCCCAAGTACTTAGTGATGAGGTTGCCGCCCAGGCTGAAGCCGACCAGGATCAGCTTGGTGTTGGAGTAGCGTTCCAGAAGGTTCTCTATCATATAGTTGAAGTCATCCGTGTGACCTGAAACATGGAGACGATATATTATTCTGATTATTTAATTAGGAACGTACTGATCGTCGATCGATTACCATCACTCTTGACCTACTTGGCAGACTGTTTTATGATTATAATAAAATAAATTCTCATAATAAAATATAATAATCTAAATTGTAAGAGTCATCTGAGAGGTCATTTCATTTGAAGTTGTTTGGGGTGACATTAAATTATTCCATGCCATTACTCGGAAAGAACCAATAAAAGAGTCCATCAAAAATCTGTACCTATATTTAAATTGAGCTGGTCAATGAATATAATATGATCTTTGAGATTTGTTATTTTTACATATTTATGAACTTGTAAGTCAGTCACTTATACGTAATAAATTCCTGGAGTATTCAGAATCCAAAATTCAATTTTTTAACTCGACTATTTTTTCAAGGCGTCAATTATGATTATGTATTTTTACAAACATAATAAACAATAACGCTTTGCTAATTAGTTCATTTGTTAGACAATGTCACTAACACAAGGTGGAGGAGCATCGGCCTTTGAATATAATAATTAGTCTGTTAACAATAATGACAGACCGAATAACACAGATTATGTAGAGTCGCACGATAGCAGGGTCAAATAAGTTATTTAACGAAAGCAAGATTTTTAACGGTACATAAACTTTGCAATAAACGTTATGTATCAGAAGTAGGGAATGTTATTATTCGACAAATTTTACTATTCGAATAATTCGAATAATGGCTAAACACTATTCGAATAAATTCGAATAATTCGAATAATACGAATATTGGTTATAAACTTTAAATACAAGTAATATAATGCGTTTATATATACCTGCATATTTAGTAATATTAAAATGTGAAGTGTTTCACAAATTACTCTAAAAAAATCAACATTTTTCAACAAAAAAAAAATCTTATTCGTTTCAAACTTAAAATACTAAATTGCAATAACTTTTTATAACTATTAACACATGAATGGCTTAGGTCTGGAGCAGACCATAGATTTGGTTGTCAACTAAGTGGTTTCTGCCAAAAATTAAGGAAAAGATCGTCTAGAGCAGATAATTTTTGGGGTTTGTTTAAGAGGTTCGTATTTTCTGGTTTTTAATTGAGTCAAGCAAAGTCAGACCTACAGTCTGACTTTTTAAATTAACCTTTGGGTAGTATAATTTAATGTATAAAGAACACCATATTACAGAACATATTTTTTATTATTTATATATTAGTTTGTTTAAGATTGGAGAGAAATATATTTGCAGAGTTGGAACACTGCACAGAAATCGGAATGCACTGTAAATAGTGCTCTGTTCTAATATAATGCAGCTGAAAACTCTAAACACACGAGTATCGTGCTGTCATAATGGTCTTCTCCAGACCTAATCGGTACGTGTGTATATAAACAGTAGTAAGAATAAGTAAACAAGATAAACCGTAAAAAAAAAGCACTCAAAAGAGATTTTATAACAAAAAAACTTCATAGTTGGTAAAAAATGGGTGGAAAATCTTTAAAACAAAAATAACCTTTTTCCATTTTCAAGTTAGCCATATTTTTGGTCTCTTTGTTTTCAATTTTTTCTTGAACGATGAGTCTTATTACAAAAAGGAAGTTAGGTTAGGCAGAAGGCATCAGTGCAGAAGTAGGCATCAGGCGTTGTACTGCAAGAATGGAGTGTGTCATGTTACGAACCGTTCAGAAGATGAAGCGACGGTACAAAGAGACTGAAAAACATTTGACAAGACCGTGCAAGACTTTAATGGCAGACTCAGCGCTCGGCAAGACCGTTAAATTGTTTCCACTTGTTGAAAATCAACACTTAGATGCATTTAAGTTCGGAAACAGCTTCTTCAGGCCCGAAGGGACTATGTTACTGACAGCACAGTGAAGAAAACATGCTTAAGTAAATGAAACCCTAAAGACCGAGGCAAGGGGCGAGTGGTCTCACCTCGAGACTAAACTCGAGAGCCCTAGTATCGAGTAGCAACGCTGTGATACGTCCGTGAACATATACAAAAGGATGAACGAGAATGGTCCAGAATTTTGGTCCCAGATGAGTGGATCCCAGAAGTTTACTTTAACTTCAGAAGTTAAAGTAAACTTCTGAAGGGAAGCTAAGTAAACGTGACCTGGTAGGGGATATCTTCAAGCCTACTTTTCATATAGAGTCCAGTATGCTCAGGCAGAGTACATATACAATGGGCTGGCATACCTTCAGGAATCCGCATTGAGTATGGCCATGACACTTGGACCTCTACCTGGAGAAAGATATGGTCAAAAGACTCTTAAATATTATCTTTAATGTCCTCACCTCAACCCGATAAGTATACGATAAGTATACCCTGCGAAGAGCTTAGAAAGCTAGTCAGAAGCTGCAAATTTCACCTACAGTTAGTACCCTCACAGCACTAAAACACGCCCTAATATGAGAATGGGAGAGAATATTGCATAATTCGGCTCGAAAAACTCGTTTTCAGTATGACAAACCTCCTCCAAGCTGTTGTCAGGCCTCGAGGAGTTATTCAAAACCTCAATTTTATATAATACTGATATATATAAGGTTTGGTAAAATCAATTACGGATATTTTGGGCATATGATCTGCTGCTTATGTAAAGACGCTTAAGCAGAAAAATAATTGTCATACTCGAAAAAAAAAACATTTTTCTATATATGGGCGAGTTTGCGTTTTGCGGGGAGTCACCCATACAAGAGATGATTTTTTACTTTGAGTATGACAATAATTTTTTTGCCTAAACGTCTTTACACAAGCAGTGGATAATGTACCCGAAGTATCCGTAGTTGATTTTCGGAGACCTTATATAATTTATTACTTTTTAAGAAAACTGATAAATCTTGTTATAATATTTTGAAAAGTATGAAATTTTAAACGATTTGTACTAAGTTGTGCAGGCCAGTGTAATACTGTAATAATAATAAAAGAAAAGTTTTATACATGACTATCACAATTTCAATCACTTCCAAGTTGGTCCAAATTGGTTTCACCCACCTCTGTCATTTCTGAACTATGAAGACTAAGAACTTACAATTTTCCATACTGGTAGATCATAGTAAATTCTCTTTAGGAAAGTCATTTTGAATGAAATCGAACAGTAAGATTAAGATACTAAAAATCGTAAAGCGTAAGCTTTATAGTAACAGAACCCTCCTTAGACACGTCCTAACATACTCTTGGTTAAGTTATTTTGACAAGCGTGTGAGTATGGATTTCTTTCGCTGAGGCCTATAGGAAGTATTCACTTTAAATATATTTTTATTTAAAAACTATTTTGTATTCTTTCACAAACAGTGTAGTAAAATCTGTTTTAGGATATTATTGACGACAATATTCATAAATAATAAAAATAATGTATTAAATAACGAAACTTTTCCGGTGTATATACATGTCTATAACTACTATTACATATTTTTGAAAAATAAATAAAATATTTTTATTATTCGTTTTATTCGAAATATTCGAATATTGAACCCAGTCATATTCGAATAATAAAATCGTCGAATATTCGAATAAAACGAATATTCGAATAATATTCCCTAATCAGAAGAGATCTTTCATACCTACGTTTGAAATATTAAGTTAAAACACACCCCAAAAAAATAAGAAAGCCACGAAATATCAGACTCGTGGTCTGTCTTAGATGCGACTATTTGTAAATATTTGAAAATTTAGGCTTGTTATTTTATGTGGGCAGTAGCCAGTAAGTAATCCTTGTAACGATTTAGGAAATTTAGCAGCCAAGCAGCAATTTATATCAACAGGAATATTTAAATTACTTGTTCCGGTTAAGAAAAGAAATTGAGTTGTAGTATGACCACCTACTAGAGGCATTCTTTCTCGATTTTTAGAGTAGCAACTAGCTAGCAACCATAACCCAACACATAAATATTTAAGGCATTACGAGTACGTATTTCGGAAGTGACACCTTCTGATGCTTTATAGGCCCTTCATCCATAATTAAGGACGTGTGGACCCAATTTTACATGACTTTGAATCGATAATAAACAAACAAATAGTAACTTTAAAAAGCCAAAAAAAATACACATTGTTGTTTACTTAATGTTCTTTTACAATTTGTGGTTCGAAACATAATATTGAAAACTTCACTCGATCAAAAATAATTCCGAAGAGGAGGCTAAATTTGAATATTTTTCTTTTTGTTCATGAAGTTCATGATAGTTTTACTTTCAAAAATCATATCTACGAAAAGCTAATAACTTAAAGAAGAATAATTTCTGGTTACATTTTGCATGTTGGTTTAATTATTTTAACATTAAATAATTATTGAAATGCAGCGTGCGTAAGCCGCTTGAGTCGCCCCACAGTCGCCCGCTAGGCGTTGACGAGGACAGACCTATGTCAGTTTTGCTAGGGCACGGCTTACCCGCGTATTTATCGAACAATTCTTTCGTTTCTAACGCAGTGTAGGAAAGTCAGTTTGTTGTGTTTTTTTTATTTTTGAACTAAATTATACATATCATACACAATAACATGTTATATTTTATCGTCGCCGCGTCATTGCTTTTGCCAGATGAGATGACCTCTATGGCTCAGTGATTGAGCGTGTTGGTGCTCAAGCCGGGGGTCGCGGGTTTGAATCCCGCCGAAGGAACAAAAAGTTTCCTGTGTTCCCGGGTCATGGATATGTATAATACAATAAAAATCTAAAGGAAAGTCAGTTTGTTTTGTATTTTTTTATGTTTCTTTTTATTTTTGAACTAAGTAATTCTATACAGATAAATAAAATTGAAGTGTCTATATGTAACTTCAAATTAACAGCTTTTCATATAAGGAATCTAAAGGTATATTCGGTACTTATAATAAAATACAAATTTTTTAAATTTTTGTCTGTCTGTCTGTCTGTCTGTTTGTTCCGGCTAATCTCTGAAACGGCTGGACCGATTTTCACGGGACTTTCACTAGCAGATAGCTGATATTATAAGGTCTAACATAGGCTACTTTTATTTTAGGGTTCCGCTTTCGTTAGATCTGCGCAAACGAAGTTGCGGGCATCAGCTAGTTATACATATTATAACCATACACAATAACATGTTACATTTTATCGTCGCCGCGTCGTTTCTTTTGCCAGATGAGACGACCTCTGTGGCTCAGTGATTGAGCGTGTTAGTGCTCAAGCCGGGGGTCGCGGGTTTGAATCCCGCTGAAGGAACAAAAAGTTTCCTGTGTTCCCGGGTCATGGACATATAATACAATAAAAATCTATAGGAAAGTTTGTTTTGTATTTTTTTATGCTTCTTTTTATTTTTGAACTAAATCTATATACAGATAAATAAAAATGAAGTGTCTGTTTGTAACTTCAAATTAACAGCTTTTCACATAATGCATCTGAAAGTATATTCGGTACTTACAATAAAATACCAATTTTTAAAAATGTCTGTCCGTCTGTCTGTCGGTCTGTCTGTCTGTTTGTTCCGGCTAATCTCTGAAACGGCTGGACCGATTTTCGCGGGACTTTCACTGGCAGATAGCTGATGTCATAAGGTCTAATATAGGCTACTTTTATTTTAGGGTTCCGTTTAAAAAATAGGGTTCCGATTCCGTCAGTTAGGCGCAAATGAAGTTGCGGGCATCGGCTAGTTATACATATAACCATACAACAATAACATTATCGTCGCCACGTCGTTGCTTTTGCCAGATGAGACGACCTCTGTGGCTCAGTGATTGAGCGTGTTGGTCTCAAGCCGGGGGTCGCGGGTTCGAATCCCGCTGAAGGAACAAAAAAATTCTGTGTTCCTGGGTCATGAATGTGTATTAAATATGTGTATAATACAATAAAAATCTTAAATATGTGTATAATATAAAAATTATTAAATATATTTCTGTTGTCTGGTACACGTAACACAAGTTCTTCGAGAACTTACCACGGGACCAGATTGACTTGGTGTGAAGCGTCCATAGATATATTATTGTGTTGTGTATTATGAGAAAAAAGTAGCTGATGTGTGGAGTAGCCTTAGTACATGTTTGAATAAGCCAGTAAACAGTTTTTATGAATTTGTAACATCTACCATCTTCTTTGCCGTACTTTTCGTTTCTTTTTATTTCGATTTCTGTTTTTACAATAATAATAATAAATAACTCCCCACGCCGATTTCGATGACGGTGGCTGGTTTTATTGTAGCCTAGCCAGTTACATAGGAGTATTTTTATAGTGCCCAAGTGTGTGCGCAGTACACAAAGGCACTCTTTTTTTTTACTCTCGTAATCCAGTGGGACGAATAACCGACACGACTGACGAGAGATGAGGCGCAGGTCCGACTTTTTACCTGCCCATCCGACGCATGGATCATCTTCTTGTCAGACAATCAGGTGATCAGCCTGCATTGTCCTTACCAAACTTGGAAACAACATTTTTTGTTGTTCCAGTGCGGGAATCGAAATTAGAACCTACGACCTCCGAGTCGAGAGCCAAGCTCTAGACCACGGAGGCTGTTCCATTTACAATAAAATATAAGGATACGTGCTCAACATCCGTCATGCTTGCCTTTGCAGAACACACCAAGTCACTCGCAAGTAGGGGTTGCAATCCGGATACTTCGAAATTCGAAAAATTCGTAAAATCCGGATTTTCATTTAAATATCCGGATTTTTCGATTTTTTCGAATCTTGGTTACTACTATGAAAATTACATATTTTAATTGTAATTATAATCGGCGCGGCGAATGATGATCCCTATGACAGTTCGTGTTAGTGATGGGTCGTGTCGATTTTTAATTTTTTTTATAGACAAAGGCGTGGTTTGCATTCAGCCACGTTGGTAAACATGTTTTGAAAAATATTATAATGTGCATTTTTAATGTCTGTTATGTTATTGTTGTAGTAATTTAAGATTTTTGGCATAGATTAAATAGGTAAGTAAAACGAAAGGTTCCAACCTTGTCATTTTCTAATAATTTTTAACCCGGTAAATACGTTTTTGCTATATAGTGTATATTTTATCATGAAAATGAATAGCCCCCCTTTAATTATTTTGTTTAAAAATAATAATAAAAAAAATTAAAAAATATGCACTCATTTCCATTATCGACATTTTTTTATCGATACTTGCCGCGCTCGTCGATAAATGTCACACGACGTAAGTTTTGCAGGACGTAAACGTAAATTCAGATTGAGATAATTTCTTGTAAATGTTAGGAATTGTTAAAAATTCCAACGGAATATCATTGTAATGGCATAAAGCTACGTAAAATATATAAAATGCATTTTTAGACGCCTCCAATAGGATCCTAATTTTATGGTGACGCCACTACAATCCACAGAAAATCAGGGACTGTGGTATTCCTCAGTCATTTACCTGAGTGGGCTCCTTTTCATTGGTTTGAGCATTACACCACCTACCTATCCTTAGCAACTTTTTAATTAATGCTCACTTTATTTTAATGTAATGTAGTTGTGTAGTGTAATGTCCAAATTGTTTTGAATAAATGTCTTATTATTATTATTATTATTACAATGTTATGTCGTGAGATTAACTGTCAGTGTCATAGGGATCAAGGTTCGCCGCGCCGAGTATAGTATGTAGTCTAGACGTACAATATTTGAATAAGGGATATAATTAATCGAGTGAACAAAAAATAAGTTGGTGACTGCACGTGAGCATACTATATTGCTGAATTTGGCAGCGAATTAATATGTTGGCGACTAAATTACCAAACTGGTGAAATCACTCAAGTGACAAAAAATACAAAAATCGGCAGATAAAAAGTAGCGAAATTTAATCCAATTAGCACCGATGAGTTGGTGACCATTATACCATGTAAGTAGCTAATAAAGATTTGATTGATAAATTAATAGCTGCTAAAAATTCAATTTGCAAGCTACGGAAAATCCCAGTTTTGGATACTATTGGAGGTTTTTTTTTCTTTGGTATGGGTATCGTTTTCAAGGTTTTTGGGGGTGCAGAATAATATGAAAATAAAATCCGTTTTAAAATTCCAAAATGGCGTATATTTTTTTTTTATTAAAAATGGATGTCTTTTTCCATGTTTCATATGCTGATTATAAAATTGTCTTCCAATTTCATTTTCCAAAATGGAGACTATCCAATCTTCGTAAAATTAACATGTAGTTTGTAGAGGTGCCAGCTATGTAAGGTATAGAAACTTTTCGAAATTCAGGATTTTCAAATTTCTTTTTTTGGCATTCATGAAAAAAATATGCGATTTCCGGGTTAAGGGGGAGGAAATTTTTATTATTTTTCCAGTAATAGTATTATTTTTCCGTTTCTAAAATAGAAGCGATTATAGAAAAAAAATATGTTCTACTTTGACACGAACAGTGTATAAAGCTATAGAAATTTTGGAAAATTCAGGATTTTCAAATTTCTTTTTCTTCGATCGTGAAGAAAATATGGTGTTGCGGGGTTCTTAAGGGGAGGAAATTTTCATTATTTTTTCAATAGGATGCACCGTTTTCGAGATAGAATCAATTTTATAAAAAATAAATTAAATGCTCTACATTGAAATACGAGGGATGTATAAAGCTATAGAAATGTTGGAAAATTCAGGATTTTCGAATTTCTTTTCTCTCATCTTGAAGAAAATATATGGTTACGGAGTTATTAAAGGGGAGGTAATTTTCATTATTTTTCAAGTAGGATGCACCGTTTCTGAGATAGAAGCCATTATAGAAAAAAAAATACGATAGTGCTCTACTTTGAGACACGAACGGTGTAAAACGCTATAGAAAT
The DNA here is from genome assembly GCA_905404095.1 of Glaucopsyche alexis. Classification (NCBI taxonomy): domain Eukaryota; kingdom Metazoa; phylum Arthropoda; class Insecta; order Lepidoptera; family Lycaenidae; genus Glaucopsyche; species Glaucopsyche alexis. Next base: position 7,111,889 of record FR990043.1, on the reverse strand, counting down.
TTTGGAAAATTTAGGATTTTCAGATTTTTTTCTTCCATCATGAAGAAAATATGATGTTGCGGGGTTTCTAAAGGGGAGGAAATTTTCATTATTTTTCATTAGGATGCACCGTTTCCGAGATAGAATCAATTTTATAAAAAAAATATAAATGCTCTACATTGAGATACCAGGGATGCATGAAGCTATAGAAATGTTGGAATATTCAGGATTTTCGAATTTCTTTTTCTCCCATCATGAAGAAAATATATGGTTGCGGTGTTTTTAAGGGTGAGGTAATTTTCATTATTTTTCAAGTAAGATGCACTGTTTCTGAGATAGAAGTGATTATAGAAAAAAATATGGCAATGCTCTACTTTGAGATATTATGAGCGATGTATACAGCTATGGAAATTTTGGAAAATTCAGGATTTTCAAATTTCTTTTTCTTTCATCATGAAGAAAATTTGAGGTTGCGGGGTTACTAAGGAAATTTAAAATGGATGACTTTTTTGTAATCAGCACCCCCAGAAACCAACAAAGGGACAACCATATTATTTTTATAAAATTAAGTATGTCCGCCATTTTGGAATTTCAAAATGAATGTCATTTTCGTATCCAGCACCCCTAAAAACCTGGTAACGACACCTATGTTAATTTTTCGAAAAATGAATTACCGTTATTTTTAAATTTCAAAATGAATCTACACAATATCTACACCCCCCCTAAAGTCGAGGACAATTAAAAATTGGGAAGTTTGTTTTTTTTATGTGCGCTGGTTTTGCTGCTCATATGTTTTTTGAGTTACCTACATTACGGAAAATATATGTACCTATTCTTAAATTAAATGTGTACTCACAAATTGTCGTCAAGATGGTTATTTGTTCGCTAATATAATATCTGTCTGTCAGTTTGGAATATTCAGTGGTATTATTTAGTCACCAGATTTGTAATTTTTTATTCCTTACATTCTTTAGCCAACATGGTAATTTAGTATTCAATATTCGGTATTTTCACATCCAAAATTTAATTGTTTTGTCGTGATTGTTTTCCGAAAGTGTTTCGTGTCGTGCGACAAAATCCGTAAGTGTTTAAAACAATGAACAATATTCGCGTAAACATAAGAAATCAATATTTTTTGTCGTGAGTTTAAATACATGCCTTTGGATAATTTGATATTATTTGTTGTCCTGTTGAAATTGTTGACACATTTTTCCATTTATTCAAGTTATTTGGTAGAACATAGTCAATCCATTAAATGGTGATGCGAGGGATGAAGATCTGCTAAAATATTATGGCCGCTATATATGTATATGTATGGACTGTTTCTAAGATACTTACCATTTTATATTTTTTCAGTAGTAGTACAGTTCAGTAATAGGTGATCCAATTTATAAAAACACTGAATATGGTTTCAGTTTCAATTGCACAAGTAGTAAGAAGTATAATAAGCAAATCCAAACCCAATTAAAGCTTTGTATTTTTATATTTATTGAATTCTTACTAACGAAAGTCGAAACATATTATTGCAATTTTAATTTCTGCAATCATAGAATGCCAAATTAATATGACAGCTTAAAAAGAAATGTAGTGGTTTAACTATATTTAATTATCTTCTAAATAATGAATATCTAAGTCCAAATACCTAAATCTTATCTCTATGATATCAGGAAGAAGTTTTGGAGTCGATAATACCTGACTGGTTGGTTTAAGATTAGAGAGAGTTTTGCCGAATGAATGAAGGTTATTGGTTATTTTTTTTTATTATTAAAATTAATTTGATTGAACTAAACTAACCTAAACTAACGAGTCAGTAGCAAAACTAAATGAAAATCAACGGTCCTGTTTTTGCGTAGAAATAATTATTTTTAGATAATATTTTAAAGATAAGATATAGGTGTCAAAAATAGCACCAACGATTTGTGTAAACCACTGTAAATTTTTTTAAGTAATGTAGTTTTCATCTTATAGCGGAAACTTCAAAGTGCAATGAAGAGTAAGATGTTACTGTTTATTTGTAAGTAAAATGTTAAAATAAAGATCTTACAACAGTTATAGATTTTAAATTGTGCTCAGAATTGCTTATTATACTTCTGTTAGTTACCGAGGGAATTAAAAGCACCATTTACGTGTTTAATTATTACCCAAACAGGTGGGTGGTTTTTAATTTCAATAACTCAAAAGTGGTCCAATTTCGTCCATACAAAATTATTTGTTCAGCCCCATGCTTCAAATGATTTGTCTTCACTCCCCGGATCTCGATTTAAAGGATTTTCAGTTTCCTACGTTTTATTAAACTGTATTAATTTTCCTACGTTAGTACTATCACATAGAAATGGAACTTTACGAAAACGGTAGTGGTGAACTGTGGCGTAGATATGTAAAAAAAGCGTTAAAAAGATCACAGGCTATTCCACTTTTTTATAATTCTTTCTGCTGGAACATTTAGTAAATAACAATATATACATACCTTATTTAAAATAATATACTAACTATAAAACTGAACATTGTAGGATTTGAAACGTAATCAAAAATATTTCTAAAAATGAAAAAATAAATATAATTAAGTATATAATTTTGATATAATCTCATTATGTTTTTATTTAAACAGATTGTAATTCTAATGCTTACAATTTAAAATAAGAATTTATTTAAATTAAATTATAAAAAAGTAACTCTTTTTTTTTACTAATGAGTGTAAGTTTTGCTACAACATAGTAGTAAAATTAACATTAAAGTTTTATAAAATATGCAACAAATTTCAAAAAAATTAAAAAATCTGAATTATCCGGATAATCCGGATTTTTGGGAGAAAAATTCGGAAATCCGGATTTTCAAAAAGTCAAACGTTTGTGGAGGTTTGGATTTTGCGGCAAGTGGCAAACGTGCGGACTGGGCAGTAGGAATACATTTTTGCAAGTGTCTGCCTAAGTAGTTACCATCAAATCGTCAGCACCTACCTGATACAGTATTTTTATCTCACGAAACGACACGTATTTTAGTGACCACACGAGCTAACGATAGGTACTCGTCTCCATGCACACATCGAACACAGCGTGTTGCGTGCGCTACGTAAACGGCTCAAGTTACCCAAAAAATATGTATAAAATAATTATTCCTCTTTAAATGATGTAAAAAAAATCTTTTAAGATTGACTCACTATAACCTTTTTTATGGTAATCAAATTTGGTCGAAATTAATGCATTATTGCGCCATCAGTTGACGCGGACGAAGTCGCGGGCAACAGCTAGTCCATACTAATATTATAAATGGGAAAGTGTATGTTTGTCCGTCTCTCACGCCAAAACTACTGAACCGATCTAAATGAAATTTGGTACACAGATACACAGATATATTCTAGAGCCTGAGAAAAGACATAAGCTACCTTTTTATCGCGGGGAAATGTACGGTTCCCATGGGATATTTTATTTACAGTTTCATGTAAAAACCACTAAACCAATTATTATGAAATTTGGCACAGTTGAAAAGTAGACTACGGGGAAAGACAAAGGCTACTTTTTATCGCGGGGAAATGTGCGGTTCCCGTGGGATACTTTATTTACTGTTTCACGAAAAAACTACTAAACCGATCATCATGAAATTTGGCACAGACATAAAGTAGACCATAGGGAAGGGCATAGGCTACTTCTTATCGCGGGACATATACGATTCCCATGGGTTACTGTACATACGCGGGCGGAGCCGCGGGCATCAGCTAGTAATTGAATAAAATTTAAGCATTTTTTACTTAGGTACCTACCTATAATATCTATTCAAATTATGTGTGCTATGTGTTGCATTAAAACAGTTATGTATGGATTTTATTATCTTTTTCAATACAAATAATAAAATAAGATGACCTACTGCCGACACGACTACACTGTAACTCTTTGGGTTCATGTAAGTTCACGCCGGCGACGTAGGCGCGCGGCTCGCTTTGCGGCAATTGCGGGCAACTCTTGGAAGCGGTAAATGCCTATTTCGCTTGGTCTACCCGGCCTTAATCAATGATCAAATGAATGCAACATGAATAGCAAATGGATCAACGCCAAATAAATCATCAGTATTTTTATGTTTGCCTGATTCAACTTGAATCGTAATAAAAAACTTAGGCCTTTTCATCCGTTAATGGTTGACTTATACATTATTCTCCAAGCGAAGTAACCACTCTTGAAATACAGTAGTGTCTGGGACAGTCAGTTTTTAAATGTCGTATGGTTTCCCAAGCACATACGGCATTCTCACAAGTCACAACATAGTCAGCCTAGTCCAGAGGAATGACTGGTCAATACGTCTGGGGCCAACCATGTGCGGGTTTCCTCATGATGTTTTCCTTCACCGTTAGAGCATCCGTATGTAAATGTACTTGAGATCTGAAAAAGTCTCATTGCTACACGCCACAACCTGGGATTCGAACCTGCACTCTCGAGTGCGAACCAAACGGTCTACCCACTAGGCTACGGAGCTGAGTTGATCGTAATAAGTGACGTAACTATGAGCTCATATCTTGTACCTGTACCGGTTTTTAAATGAACAAAGACCCAAATCTTATCTACTAGTAAGCGGCAACCATAGTTCAATGTAATTTAGGAATTTATTTTTCCGAATAGAATTAATACATTTTACATGAACTGGTACTTGTTTTAACCATCGATTTATTGCTAGTAAGGAAGACTTATACGAAAACTATACCACTTTCACTGAATCAATGTTGCATAAAGGTTAGTTGATACGTACCTATCTGTAATTTTGTAGTCTGTACATAAAATCCCACCAAAAACATACTGTAAAAAACTAGCCAAGTCTCGATGGAGCTGCTTGTTTATCTCTAAAAAGTAATGAAATCTAGACAAAATCGTGCCAAGTCTAAGGTTCCTTACTGCGATTTCTTTATTATTATAGTTAATGTTGAGTGACTTGGCCGTTGAATATTCTTTTAAATACTTTAATGGGTACAAGTCAATTTTGTTTACATTTGTAACTACCTATGTTTGTTAAGCGAGATAATAGCCCATACTGGTGTTGGTAATTGGACGCTAGTGTCTCATTTTAGACTGTTGTTGATTGTACAACACACGTATTGGAGCAATGGTGTCATGGAGCCCCTTTTGTACCCTTGTGTGCCCTTCAACGGCCAAGTCACACAACATTAACTATAATAATAAAGAAACCGCAGTAAGGAACCTTAGACTTGGCACGATTTTGTCTAGATTTCATTACTTTTTAGAGATAAACAAGCAGCTCCATCGAGACTTGGCTAGTTTTTTACAGAATGTTTTTGGTGGGATTTCACTTCTTTTTGTAGAAACGTGGGCATATTGATTTATTTTCCTAGATTTTTGTGTAATTTGTGTAATGTTCGAGTAGAATAAAGTTCGAGTAGAATAAAGGGGCCTGAAAATGCGGCAAAATGGTTCTAGTAAAGAATGGTACGGCAGTGTTTGCTTCGCGCTCGACTTGGCGGGGGCACTGCCGTGCCCCCAGATCGACGTTCTGGTCTTGTCTAGAGGTTCTCAAATAGGGGCCTGAAAATGCGGCGAAATGGTTCCAGTAAAGAATGGTACGGCAGTGTTTGCTTCGCGCTCGACTTGGCAGGGGCACTGCCGTGCCCCCAGATCGATTATCCTAGTTTTTATAGTTTTCCCTTTATGTGGCCATTAAACCCCAACTCTGTACCAAATTTCAGCTCTCTAAGTTTATGGGAAGTACTAGTTCTATTTTGATGATCATGAGTGAGTGAGTGAGTGAGTGAGTGAGTGAGTGAGTGAGTGAGTGAGTGAGTGTCGAAAATGCGAAACTTTGCTTTCGCTTAACTTCGGAACTAAATGACCTACAGACTTGAAATTTTGGATTTTAAGTACGTGATTATAGCTTATTGGATGACGAAAATTTCTGCGTTCTGGTCTTATCCAGAGGTTCTCAAATAGGGGCCTGAAAATGCGGCGAAATGGTTCCAGTAAAGGATGGTACGGCAGTGTTTGCTTCGCGCTCGACTTGGCAGGGGCACTGCCGTGCCCCCAGATATAATAGTAGGTACTTGACTACATATGCACTATGTGGCACTATGCTCAACCATTGCTCAACTTAAATTAAGCGTTTGGTAGTAAAAAATGCCATGGCAGAAAATGGAAATGACAATTTTAGAGATGCAGAAAATATTACCAGAAAATAATTTCTGCAAGGTTGAAGGCAAATAGGCCTGGCAAAGTATTTTGATAAATATTTTTATCTACTCAGGAGTTATTTTTATAGTGCCCAAGTGTGTGCCGATCACAAGAGCACTCTCTTCTTCTACTCTCGATAGCCAGTGGGACGGGCGGACCGACACGACTGGCGAGAGATCAGGCGTAGGACCGATTTTTTAACCTGCCCAATGGCCATCCGACGCATGGATCATCTTTCTTATCAGACAATCAAGTGATCAGCCTGCATTGTCCTAACCAAACTATGAAACGACATTTTTTGCTGTTCCAATGTGGGAATCGAACCCACGACCTCTGAGTCGAGAGCCAAGCTCTAAACCACTGGACCACAGTCAGCCACAGTGTTTACAGTACCTATGTCTGATTATTCAATATTTGCTAATATAGATGCCTGATGCCGGGCGTTGAGTCATTCGCCAGCATTTATAATTATATTGTTGACATCATGTAACACATGCAGCCTACGCCCTACTTCCACAGCTTTTTTTTCACTCGTCCGTATGTTTTAGAAAATGACATAAATCGATTTCAATTTCTTATTTATTAAATTTACGCCTACGATTCCAATAATAATGTCTAACTGGAATCAAAGGCAATCAACCAATTGATGTGGCTATAGTTATTTTTACCGCGTCGACGATTTTCACTTTATTCCTTGAAATTGAATTAAGACCATTCTATCACACTCGCATACCTAAGCATTTTATACCTAACTAATATTATGTGCGTCAGAATTTTCTAGATAAAACTGTTTCTATAGACCAAATATAATAATATGAATAATAAAATTATCAGCAATACATTTAAAACGAATATTGATTGATGATAATTATCACTTTGTTTCAATTATTTATTAGATAAGAGATAAAGTCCGGAAACAGGTAATAAGGGATAAACTGAATTTTAAAATTTTCACCGAATGGCTGGTAAGTATAGATGGAGAGCTACTAGGGAATTTAGAGCAGGTGTTTAGCGTACCAAATTTCATCCATTTTTATTCATAACTAGCTGTCCCGAACTGTACACACGTTCTGTCTTAAATATGAATGAATAAATAACTACACTTACAATGCAACCTATATCCTAGTCCTACACCCTACTCGTACCTTTTTCAATATTTTAACCTTCCCTGCTGGCCGATTCTGTATCGTACATTTTGTGAGTTAATCACTGAGTTAGTAACGAAACGGAGGAGTGAGTAACGAAAAGTCTCACTTTTGTATTCACTATAATACACAAAATGTACGATACAGAATCGACCAGCTGAACTTCCTCAATTATTTCAAGGCCAAAATTAACCAAATCAGTCCAGCCACGTTTTATTTCCAGTCCCTCGGGAACGGGATAAAAAGTATCATATGTATCCTGGTTCTTATGCTACCTCTCTAGTCCCTACCAATTTTCAGCCAAGTCAGTTCAGCTGTTCTCGAGTTATAAAAAGTGTACTTTCTTTTGTACTGTTTAGGGGGCGTTCACAAATTACGTGAGGTGTTTTTTAAATTTTCTGTCCCTCCCTCCCCCCCTGGTGAGATGTTGTGAGATTTTATTCAACCCCCCCCCCCCCCCAATCCCCCAATCTCACATTAGATTTTTCAAAATGTGGGTTTCTTACGTAAACGCGTTGGATTGTTATTGTAAAAAGAAAAAAAAATTGCTTCGTGCTTTTATTTACGACTAGATAAGACTAGTAATCAATATTGCTGAGAAGTTTAATTATAAGTGTAATAAAAATTTAACAATAGAATACTTAAATCGTAACTACTATGATTAAAAAAAGAATATTAACTCTAATTCAGTCCATGAAGAATCATGCGCGGTCTCAAGAGAGACTATTGGAACCAACATGTCCATATGATTTTCAGTAAAATCATCTGCTCCTTCAATTTCGTTCTGATCTAGCCACTCTACCGTAAATTCAGATTATATTGAGCTATTTGGTATAAAACAAATATTATGGTGGTTTGACAGTCAGTAGATGTATAACGTCGAAGTATGAATGAAATTATTTTCTTTCTAACGAATTAGTAAATGATCTTAATCGTATTACGATAACGCTTAAGATTAAATCTTAAGCATGTACAATCTGGATTAAATGGACCAAAATAGTATTTTTTTTTTGTTCCAATCAGAAAAAAAATTGCGTGATATTTGCCGAGACCCCCCCTCTATCCAACGTAAGATTAGATGAGATTTGACTCGACCCCCTCCCCCCTTTAAACACCTCACGTAATTTGTGAACGCCCCCTTATCTACTGGATAAATATTTTTAATAGTAAGGGGTAGGATTATTACAGAAGCTAGAAGACAGCGCAGAGAAGCGGACAGACAGACAGACAGACAGTTGATACAGTTAAAGACTGTAGTTTTGGAATAATAATTTTACATTTTAGGGGTGGCTCTCCATACATGTGAAATGGGAATGAAAAATATTTTTTTATTCTACCACATCGTGTGAGATTTCGTTGAATACGTCTTTTAAAATAAAGGCAAATACAATATGACTATTTACAAAATACAAAGTTAACCATTTTCGAGTAACCGGCCACCAAAGTGGTTTGTAAGTTGGTCCCCCCTGGTATTTCTAAACTATTGCAGATAGAAGATTGTAAGTTTCCATGCTGATAGATCATGCTAAAAACTCTTTAGGAAAATTATTTTGAGCGAAATCGGACAATAACTTTTGAAGTATCTAATTCAAAGAAAACCTATCGCGCGATAGCATAGTTATGCTATCTACAGACACACGAATTTGGTACGGAGCGTACAGCGGACCATATCCGGAGACCAAATCCGGTGTCGCTACACACGCACGGATTTGGTACGGTGCAGTGGACCGTAAAGCTAGATACTCGTGTGTTCGATTTTATGCTCTATTACATTAGCACATAGTTCTATTTACAGTGCTGTTTTTAAACGACGACCATGATTCCCGCAATTCATTGATAACGGGTAGTGATACCAACACTTTAAAAATATTTCTCCCCAAATTTACCCCTGATTACTTATACCATTGACAGATCTAAGAGATAATAAGCTAGAAAGAAAGGTTATGTGTTTAACATAAAGACTTACGCGTGAATAACATAAAACTAACTTGTCTTAATCTAATTTCAATCCCAATACATTTTCATATCCCTGGCTATATACACACATTAAAATAATTTTTACTATGTAATCGCTCGAGTATAGACGGCGCCACTAGCGCCACTCCCGCCGTTATAGTTATGGCGCCAGTATAGATGGCGCCACTAGCGCACTCCCGCCTATTAGTTGGCGCGAACGAGTCTTTTATAAAGCCTAAAAACACACTGGCACGCTCTCTTGTTTTACCTCTCTTTTTGTTGGTGTACCAGAATCTCATGGCATTTAAAAAAAAAAATGTGATTTTCATATGGCAATATCACGTGTGACCCTGTAGTGTATTGGATAAATAAATGAAGACACGCCCACACTGGTGGCGAGTGGGGATTGCTCGCCTTTATAATACGCCGTACGTGCGGCGTGGTGGTCATTCCTTTACGAACTGCCACACAGAGTGGAAGTGTCTTGTGACAACATTAATGTGTTTCATTTAACCCCTACAAGTGTTTGGATTTTACAAGTGGCGACCCTGCCAGTGGTTTTTGCAAAGGTATGAGGAAAATAATTTAAATATTTTACTTTTAGAGGTAAATCGACAGAACTAGCCAAGGCTGAGCGATATTGTTTAAATTCAATATCTTATTCCTATTTAAATATATTTTTGGGGTTTAATATTTCAAATAAATAGTTTGAAACTGTTGATCTAAAATTTTTATAAAAAAAAAAAAAAGAAATAGTACTTAAATTGTTTAATAGTATTAAACTGGCTAGTTTCGTCGGTTGGTACCTACAATAATTTTTGCTTTTTACCACATTAAATAAATTCAATAAATAAACCGAATGCGGAAACTATAGTGTATTAAAAAATAATTAAAAATAATAAAATAAGACAATTGCAGTTCACAATCAATTACAGTTTATTATGTAGAATTCAAATGAATTAAATCTGTTCAACTTTCTAAAATAGCTTTTATGATATTATGAATAAAATATGTTATGCATAATACTTTTACCTTGCCCTATTATGGTAACTAATACTTAATTTTTTTAATTAAATGTCTCACTATAGTGGAAAAACTCAAAGTGCGTATAAATTATTATTGTGTGGTAAAAAAGTAAAAAGAAAAAAAGAAAAGCTTTTTCAAAGATATTAAGATAAAGCTTAGAGGTCGTTTGAACAAACAAACGGAACCTGCTAAATTATAAAAGGCAGTTTGGTTGAAAAATCAAACGGTGCCTACTAATTATTGAAAAGATAGTTTGGTTATAATTTTTCCAATTTAATATTGTAATGAGTATAAAAGATTTAAGAAATTATATTACCCAATAGCTTTTGTTCTGAGTATCAAGATTGGACGCTCGTTCAAAAAATATGACAAAGGACTCCTACAAAATAATGTATTAAAGTCGATTAATTTTAGAACAGCGGTCGAGACGTGACCTTCTAAGATGGTAAGGCGTACTTCAGTGCGATTAATGTGTCCGTGCATTGTGTGTGTGTGCTGTCACAAGACAATAATTATGTTATTTTTCTGTAAATAAAAGAAAGTTAGCTATGCATTCTGCCATATCTTACGTAATGTTTTAGGAAAATATTATTCGGATGAAAATACCCACTGTATTATTTTGGAGTTAACTAACGCTTGCTTCTTCCGATGTTTTATAGTGATAAGTGTGTGAAAAAGGCGTTTGTTTGATTTAACTATATTTCTTACTTTCACAAGATGGACAAGTCGTAGTTGTCTGTTATCAAAATATATGAATTTCACACATAGTCCAAGTTAAAGCAAAACGATAGTTTGAGTAACCAAACAGTGCCTAGTCGATTTTTAAGTTGATTGTAACAGTATGAATTCTGTTGTCAAACTGATATTTTAATAACGTCAAACCAATATTAAACGCGGTTTGATTGGTCCAAAGTACAAAAATCTGTTTATAATATTATCAAGACGATTCATTTAGAATTCATTGGAAGTTAATTGAAAGTTTAAGGGCTTTCATCAATAGGGTTGGACGCGGCCAGTTTGCGAGAAACTCTTTTACGCGTTTACGCAAGTTTAAAAATCTAAATTGCATTTCATCAAAATCAAATAAACGTTTTTAATAATTAAGTTCAGTTACATCCTAAAAAAAATTATCGGCTTGACTCTGTTGAACGCGTTCAAGGGCATCACATTTTCGTTGTCACTGCTAGTTTAAATATAATGAAATCAGTTTGATGTAAAACGATGTTGATAATTATCGTCGAATTAATGCGCTTAGTGAGAACTAAGTTTTATTATTGTGAATGGTGAAATCGCACCTAAGTTAAATACGGGAATTGGGGTTCTGATAAAAGTCCAAATTATCATATTATCCAAAGAGTTAGTTTCATTAAAATCCGATTGGTATCTGGTTTACCAAAAAGGTAGTTGGATAATATCCAACGTACCTATAATTATACAGGTAGTTAGTAACTAACGGTACCTATACGATATCAAAGTACAGATAGTTTGGCTAACGTCCGAACGGAAGTTATAGAATAGGATTATGGATTACAATCTTACAAGTGAAAAAAAAACATACCTGTTGGTGTAGGTTTTATTTACAACACGCACCAGAACATGTGCCTACAATTACTTTTAATTAACTTTATATTATGTTGAACAGCAAGTTCAAAGTATAGTTGACTTAAAATTGTCATAAAGTTACCTAATTATGAAATTAATTTGAACTTAAATTCATTCGCCCTAATTACAATTTTCTAACACAATTAGTACGGTTCATGTTGGCACATTGGTAATATATTAGTAATTGTGATGTCAGCAACCCGGACATCACCACTGTAGTTATCAAATCATTTATTGCAAGAATGTGGTATACACAAAGTCTTACAAAATTACAATATTTAAATAGATCTTACATTCTGCCATCAATACATGCTAGGTGAGTTATCATACAGTTAATCTTGTTAAGTCACACATTCAAAATTAAAATATGTAGAAATACATACAGTCAATATGTACAGTTAGAGTGCAACAGGAAAGGGTAGTTGACGCTATAACGTATTTGCTAGCAGTAGGCAGCAAATAATTGAGTGCTTGGGTAGCAATAACCCGAGCTGCATCGGGATACACAGGCTTCTCAGTTTGAGTAAGCTGTGGGTTCAGTATCTGCTATTCCTAAGAATAGCAGGTAAAAAAAAATACAAATAAAGTAACACAGCATGTACTTCAAAATAAAATATTGCAATAAAAACTGACGCAAATTGTGAATCTGTTCTGGCTTATCAATTAGGTATAGTAGATAACGTTGTCGGTTATACCTACCATTTAACGTTAAAGTTACTATAAATCAGCCAGGTTGCTGTACTAATGTCTGAAGTCGTAGATTATGAACTACGAACTTTATTGATGTAACAAATGTGTAGTATCATAATATTATGTATTAGCAAATAGCTAATTTTTTAAGCATAATAGTTGGTTCTCCAGGGTTAAGACGTCACAATACAGTATACACTTAGTGACTACTTAATAACCCATAGCTATACCCAGTTCAATCTGGAACAGGTTAGAATTATTTCAGTATGAGACTCTAATTATAACTCTTAATAATCTAAATAACAGCAAAATAATGTCTTGTAAGTCTTATTATACTGGATGCAATTGCAATAAAAAGAGTTATTCAAATTAGAATTTATGACCAATGTCTCAGCCATCTCATCAATTTATTAGTCTATCAGCAATGGAAAGTACATGTATTTACTTATTATTATGTGATGAGCAGTGCCGTAAATAGGGCGGTGCCACCGGTGCCCAGGTACAGGGCGTAGACTTTGGGGGGCGCAAGAATGGCCAGACCAGGCAGGACCAGTCCCGGATCTAGGGCGCAGTTATAGAAGCTCGCACAGGGCACAGAAAAGGCTATTTACGGCACTGGTGATGAGAGACTGGCTTCTGTGCTAGGATTGACCTGTGTTAAGGTCACAGATAACCATTCACCTGTCCTCCCGGGCTATATTATTGTAATTTATTGTAAATGGGTTACATGTTAATGATACTACAAAGAGAGTAAAATTGTTTTTACATAATTAAATTATGTTTGACGTTACAAGTTAATTTTATATAGGGTAACACACCCAATTGCTAGCACTGTGCCTAATTATCAGCACCCCGAACAAATAGTAGAATTATAAGCTTCTCACTAATTAATTTTTGTTTCCACTTAATAAAAACAAAACTTTAATGGTTCTGGAATCTACTGCCAGCGACACCATACTTTAAACTATAAAGTATTTTCCTCTGTAATAATCGAGGTTATAATTGGACTACTTTTTTAAAGTGCTGATAATTGGTACTCTCACCCTACTATGATTGTGTTTTGAAGGAATTGTGTTGTTGATATTACTTGGTGATAATATTGTTTATTAATAAATATACTTTATCGTGGTTGGAGACAAAGATATTAGAAAGCCCGAATACAAAATTGTCTCACGATATTAAATGACGTTAGTGAAAATTAACCTTACTGCTTACTATTAGTACAGCCTTGTTTCGAAAAATAGCAAATTAAATAGCTAATGATCTTTTATGACTTACTATGATTGAATTGTCAATCTAGATTTTAATTCTTACTCTGTAAGGTTCAATATTTGAACCTAAAAATACTGATGTATAAGTCCGCCTATTCGCATTTTAGGCACTCTTGGATGAGACAATTTTCGAGCGTTCGTCATAAATATACAGGTTTCTAATATCTTTGTTGGAAACGCATTATAAATACTACTAGGTTCTTGACTAGAACTTACGATTTACCGTCATTGTAAAGTTACATTCTGGTGACTTAAGATTAATGGTTTAATTAATTATAGATTTCAAAACTAAGGATGAGTTATGACGTAGGTTTGGCAGAAAAGTCTTTGGTAAGATTTTTGCCAATGAAATGTGGACTGATTATACTGCAGAAAGCGGGTGCCAAAGTGTTTAGATGACAAATGTCAAATCTAAAGTGGGTCCCCTCACCACATCAAATCTAAACAAAGATTTATATTATCTTCAAAACCATTATGTGTACACTTTACATACATTTTGTATTCTTAGACTAAGTCGATATTTAAAGTCTGTATTAAAGCTGCAAATAAATAGATAACATACAGCTGGCAATATTATAGTGTATTTTAAGATACTTAATTAAGGTTGTTGTTATCTAAATTAACCCTTTAATTGCCAGGCCAAGCAAGGCAAAATACTATGGTTTGTCAGGCACATGTGACTGACACGGCATTCAATGTGTTAAGTATGTGTGAGACGGGTCATGAATTTCAACCAATGATTATAAGAACCACTCAATTAAAAAGATTTTAGTGACGGGTTATTGTCTATAAAAAGCACAAGAGAGGATAGTATTATGTGTAATAATTCAAATGATATATTTTGATATGTTATAATTGTTAAATTGCTAATATATTTTGTCAACAATATGCAACCTTGCAAGGTTGTTTCTTTGTACTTGTGACTTGTTAATAACAGTATGTTCACATTGTAATTTTTCCATCTTTTTGGGAAAAGGTGGCGCCCGACCGAGTTTGTTTCGCCGGTTCTTCTCGGCGGGTTAGGGTTGAACCGGTGGTAGATTGTTCTTTGACAAATGATATAATTATATTGGTAAAAATATATTATGTTCTTGATTTTTAATTTTGTAAAAGGTAGATGTAGTGTATTGGATAAATAAATGAAGACACGCCCACACTGGTGGCGAGTGGGGATTGCTCGCCTTTATAATACGCCGTACGTGCGGCGTGGTGGTCATTCCTTTACGAACTGCCACACAGAGTGGAAGTGTCTTGTGACAACATTAATGTGTTTCATTTAACCCCTACAAGTGTTTGGATTTTACAGACCCGTCAAATCAAAGTACGTGATCTGTCAACCGCTGCTAAAATTTTGTGAATATGTTCTTGGAATTTGTTGTTTTTGTGAAAATATCGAAAAAGCCAATTCGATCTCAAGCGAGAAATAATGTTTTCACATTCTATCGTAAAATAAACAAAGAAGAAGATGTAAATCGAACTCAATATTAAAATTTAAAGTTTGTGGTAGAGTTGACCGGTATGTTAGAGTGAGTTGTTTTGATACTTTTAGTTTTTTTATATTTTTCTTAGATACTTATTGTGACTTCTTTATAGGTGTTTCCAGTACTAATACACGGTGAATCGTAGCTGATGGCACATCGAATGATGGTTTGTTTTCCATGCTTTGTAAAAGGAGGAGAAGAGGGAAGAAGAAAATCAACTGAGACAGTTTCGATTTACAGTTATTTAGGAATAAAGAAAACGAGTTCTATACAGTTTGAAAGGAAATTCCAACAGTAAATAAACTGTTGCAAATTTAATTGTATGTTATTTGTAATAAATAAGTATTTAAGTAATTTACGATTGATTTATTTTTCATGACATGACGTCTTAAATCTATATATATAAAAGAATCTACACTAATATTATAAAGAGGAAAACTTTGTTTGTATGTTTGTTTGTTTGTTTGTTTGTAATGAATAGGCTCAAAAAGTACTGGACCGATTTCAAAAATTCTTTCACCATTCGAAAGCTACATTATCCACGAGTAACATAGGCTAAATTTTATTTTGGAAAAAAATAGGGTTCCGTAAGATATTTGGGTTTTTCGGACACAAGGTGTAAAAAATCAACCAGAAAAGTTACTTATTTTGCGTACGCTGCCTAAACTATAAAAGATAGAACCATAAAATGTTCTAATTAATTGTAGATCTTATAAATATCTACAAAAAAGTCCGCGACACACTATACCTATCTATGTCGAGTGAGGCACAACAACCATTTTTTTATTTAGAAATCTTGAATTTTTTTTGGACTACATTTAAACGCGTTTATTTTACTCATGTTATTAATCCTTATCAAAAAAAAATTATTTCATCACTAAGTACAGTTTATGTAGATAATATTTGGTCTTTGAATGATTAAAATTGGACGTTTGGTTTTGAAGTTATGGCGAAATTAAAATATTACGACTTCTGCTGCACGGCCCGTTGCGAAGTGGGCGTCACCAAGGCGGGGTGCGCGTGCGGGTTAATGTTTAGTTTAGTTTAGTTAAATAGTTTAGTTATTTTATAAACATCAAATTGATAATATCTTAAAATATAATACATTATAATATCTATACATCTATACAGTTAAATACAATTTAAGTGTCTGTTTGTAACTTCAAATTAACAGCTTTTTACATAATGAATCTGAAAGTATATTCGGTACTTACAATAAAATACATTTTTTTTTTAATTTTTGTCTGTCCGTCTGTCTGTCTGTAAGTCGGTCTGTCTGTCTGTTTGTTCCGACTAGTCTCTGAAACGGCTGGACCGATTTTCACGGGACTTTCACTAGCAGATAGCTGATGTTATAGGGTACATAGGCTACTTTTATTTTAGGGTTCCGTTTAAAAAAATAGGATTCCGCTTTCGTTAGTCATAAATAAAGTCGCGGGTAAATTTCAGCGATATCCCAAAGTATTGTTCCACGCGGACGAAGTCGCGGGCAAAAGCTAGTCTATATATATAAGAAACATTATATTTCTTGGACATATTTGGATGATATTTCAGCGTTTTCTTATATTCAGCCTCGTGGGTAAGATAGGGAATAAAAATTTAAAAACAAAGCCAAGGGTAATTAATGATAGTTTTTAACACGCTTATATTAACATAACCTGTATGTAAGCTTGTTTGTTTGCTTGTATGTAACTCTCTCTTGCGCGCCTGCTGCCTTCCTCGGCTCTGGTAGCTTTAAAACACGCTTTTAAAGAATATCGAACTAAAAAGTTGAAAATAAATATTGTTTAAAAAAACTAAAAAAACACGCTTTTAAAGAATATCGAACTAAAAAGTTGAAAATATATATATTTTTTTTTATATAAACTTAAAACAGTAGTATATAAAAATACTAGTATAATTGAGGGAAAAGCGTGGGGCGCTTTGTGCGATAATTTTCGTATATCGAGCGACCCACGCTTTTCCCTCAATTATACTAGTATTTTTTATATACTAATACTGTTTTAAGTTTATTTGTAAAAAAAAATTAAATTATGTTCATCTTTTTAGTTCGATATTCTTTAAAAGCGTATTTTTTTAGTTTTTTTAATATATGTTATTATTAACCCGATGTGTAAGAATATTCTTCATACAGTCTTATTATATTTCATGTTCAATAATACTAAAGACATTATGAAAAAATTACCAGTATCAAGATCGTTTAATCCTGTTTCCCCAGTATTGCTTACTACAAAATTTTATTTCCCTATTTGCCATGAGATTCTGGTACACCTATAGTGACAAACTGTGGTGAAGTGAACATTAAATAGTCTCGTGTGTGGTGGTGTATCTAATTATATTATTAACTAGCTGATGCCCGCAACTTCGTTTGCATAGAACTAACTGAAACGGAACTCTATTTTTTAAACGGAACCCTAAAATAAAAGTAGCCTATGTTAGACCTTATAACATTAGCTATCTGCCAGTGAAAGTCTCGCGAAAATCGGTCCAGCCGTTTCGGAGATTAGCCGGAACAAACAGACAGACAAACCGACAGACAGACAGACGGACAGACAAAAATTTTAAAAATTGATATTTCATTGTAAGCACCCAATATACTTTCATATGCATTAAGTAAAAAGCTGTTAATTGAAATTACAAACAGACACTTCAATTTTATTTATCTGTATGTATGTATGTATATGTATGTGGATTAGTAGCAGTGTTAAGTGATAAGTGTTAATTGGTGGTAAAGTATTAATAACTTATTATTAAATGTGTTCAATGATTATAAGTATTATTTATTAAACTCAAATATCCTATCAGTGATTGCCTGTGGAAGTTTTGGTTACTGAATATATTGTATTTACTATATTAACTGTGTTATTTTCTTTATAATTATTACATACAAATTGATTCATAAGGAGTAAACTCTAAACATCCTGTCTCCTAGTAAACCCCCGTATATATTTTCCCTAATTTTGGGGGGTACATCCCTAAGTTGGCAACACTGATACCGTTGTACGGCCCAACCACCGGACTGCTCTACACACGCACGAATTTGGTACGGACTACGGAGCATACATCCACTGTACGCTCCGTACCAAATTCGTGTGTCTGTAGACACCATTACTGTACTCTCGACATGTCGATGTCGTGGCATGGTGTTGATTTGGGTTTTATTCTAGAGTCTTATATCCTGAGTTTATTGATTAAGTTTTAAAAGTTTATATCGTGTTTTTATTTTGTTAACCTTTTTACAATTAACTTTTACACTGGTCTGGCAAGGTTAATTTCCTGGCCCCCAAGGCCCGCCGAATCAGAAGTACCTTCAACGTTTACATTGTCAACCAATTTGCAAATCAAAAAGTCAGACTAGTGTGCCTTTAATAAAATAATGTAATACAAATCTTGTTGTAATCGTCATTAGTACAAAAGTTTGTGATGTTTTAGTTTACATACTTTTACCTTACATAATATGAAATTGGCGTTTTGTCGTACTGGCCACTTTGATTTCAAATATATTATCTTCTATGGTTAGGAAAATGAAAATGAAATTTTTTATTTCCAAATAAAACTTAACAAGCTATTTTCGGAAAGTCAACAAAAAGCTACCACCGGTTCAACCTTAACCCGCCGAGAAGAAACGGCGTAAGAAACTCGCACGGGCCCATCTTTTAGCAAAAAGATGGAAAATTGTTCTTTTAAAATAAATATTTTACATTGTAAAATTAAGTCTATGTTAAATACATATAACAAAAGTCAGTACACAAGTACATAGAGACAGCTTTGTAGGGGTGCATCTTATTCCCAAGGTGTGCAATCGTTAAGAAAATCATTAAGAAAATCATTATATCAAGGAAACAGTAATTCCAATTTCAAACATACCCGTATTCTCTACTTCTCATTCATTGGTGTTTCGAAAACCGTAATTCATTTGTTTTTTCCCTCTTCTGGTTTTTTCTTTACGTCACTCTGTCCACATAATGGAAAACTTGAAATATCGTATTATTTTCGAGTACGAGTTCCACCGTGGCACCAGTGCTATAGAAACGGCTCAAAGGATTAATGATGTTTATGGCGGCGGTACAGCAAAAGAAAACACAGTGCGTTTTTGGTTCCAACGTTTTCATTCTGGAAATTTCGACCTGCAGAACAAGCCCCGTGGACGGCCGGAGACCAAAGATGATAATGAAGAATTGAAGGCTATTGTGGAAGCGGATCCATCGCAAACCACGTCCGAGTTAGCTGCAGGCTGCGGTGTTAGTGATAAAACTGTTTTAATCCACTTGAAGTAAATTGGGAAGGTGAAAAAGCTTGAAAGGTGGGAACCTAATGGACTGAGCGCAGCAAACCGACAAACGCGCGTCGACTGCTGCGTTACATTACTCAACCGGCGCAATAATGAAGGGTTTTTAAAACGAATCATTACCTGTGATGAAAAGTGGATCCTGTAAGATAATTGGAAATGCTCATCGCAATTGCTGAACGCTGGCGAACCAGCTAAAACCTGCCCCAAGCGAAAATTTACTCAAAAAAAGTTATTTGTGAGCGTTTGGTGGACTACAGCTTCACTACAGCTTCCTTAAGTCTGGCTAGACGATTACGGCAGATGTCTATTGCCAGCAACTGCAAATCATGATGGAAAAGCTAGCTGCTAAACAACCGAGGAAATTTGGACAACTTCTTGCAAGGGAAAAATTGAACTCCGATGGGGCAGTCCAAAGCGCCTTCAAAGATTTTATTGATTCCTGTCCGAATGATTCTTCTAGTAAAGGAATCAATGAACTACCTATGAGATGGAAAGTGCATAAATAGCGATGTTATATTAAATTATATTTATTATATAATTTAATTATTTATAATATGTTTAGAAAAATATTGCGAAACCATTTTTATGGGACGAATAGCTTCTGAATAAAAAAATAACATCATTGTACTACTTGTAGTTTAACAAAATTTTAGTTAAATAAAAACAAACATTTAGCGTGCGCCTATAAAAAAGCTATCTAATAACGAAAACAAGTAATTTACTAGCACCTATCAAATAATCTCCTCTGACTCTGCGAGCTGATTTCTCCAACACATACTATATTTTATGTATACGCGCAATAGGCTATTTGACTGTTTTTTTTATTTATTGCTTCAATTAATAAGTAGTACAGAGTACTCGAAGGTAGTAGGTAGGTAAAATATGAGTTATAGAACCAGGGGCGTAGCCTACCACTGTATCAATCTAGCATTAATTGGCCGCGGCTTCGCCCGCGTGAAATTAGATTTTAAACTTTCATCCCCTATTTTACCCCCTTGGAAGTTGAATTTTGAAAAATCTTTCCGTATTGGATTGGATGCCTACGTCATATGAGGAATACGTGTGCAAAATTTCAAATTAAAGGTTTGGCCTGTGCGTTGATACATCTGCAGTCTATTGACTGCAGATGTATCAACGCACAGGCTATTGCTTTGCCTATTATATCATGTCACCGAAAAATTGTAAAAACCGTTAGATTGTAATATAAGTTGTGAAATTTTAAAATGTTATACGGACACGGTTAAGCTGCGGCTGCCTATAATTTAATACATTATTTTTCGTTAGATTATAAATATACAGTGATGAATCTTTCGACATATTTTTACAATCTCGTTAGTTATTTTACAATCTAACGGTTTTACAATTTTACGGTGACATATTATATTATATATATAGGCCCCCGGCAAATTTTTACTCTTCGCTCTCACTAAAAATTTTTGATAAGGCCATTTTATATTTTACATTTATCAAGTACCTAATAATATGTACTTTCATATTTCAGAATTAAATTAAACTAAACTCAATATTTTATACTAGTTGCCCCGACACACGTTGTTTTTTCTTAACTCCTCCAAAATTCCCTTATAACCTCCTTCCTCATACTGGATTATTTCAACACTAAAATTAGCCAAATCGGTCCAACCGTTCTCGAGTAGCGAGACACAGGTTTTGCAATTCATTTTTATATATTGTTACGGGATTATGGTCCGCTATTCTGAGTAAAACGCCAGATTCCTCTGAGGGAGTTTATTCGCTATGAATTTCTACACCAACACAGGTCTAGTCTACCAACACGTCGAAATGTCCAAATCGCAAACAGTCGTAATCGCAATTCGTAGCCGGAGTCGCAGAGAGTAATCGCAATTCGCACTATTCACTTTTTCTTAACTGTGCTTTAAGTATCGCTCGAAATTAAATCGAAGAACGGCCTGTTTATATACCGACGTCACAGCCTCACGGGTACTTTCCATAGTGGAAGCTTCGAGAACATTCTATTTGTTTTTGTTTATTACAAATTGTAATTATAAACAACTACAGTTGTTTACAAACACTGTAACATACTAGAATCACAGCCTATAGAACTATTACCTCTTTATTACACTGTGCTAGAATGTTCTATACGTCGAATCGTCTTAACAATATTTTATATGCTGTCAACACCACTATTGTGCTAGGGGTGCTACAGCTTAGAGCCGACTTTCCGCCTAGGTATACCTATAGTCATTAAACCCATATGGGAAACAGAAGTATTCTTACCGTATGAGAATATTCTGGTGCCGGTAACTGGAACACTGTTCAGGGCGCCGATGTGGTTGAGCACGGCGCATCGGTAGCCGTGCCGCTGGGAGTAGTGCACGTAGGTGCGGATGTACACGCTCTCCGACGTGTTGCCGATACCGGGACAGATCGCCACTGTGACGTCATCTGCATAAATAAAACCAATAATCTATAGCCAAAAATATCACGAGTGAATTTAGAAAATCACTTGTCTCTATTAACTATTATTATTGATTAGAGCTACACTCATTACAACAAACTACATGTTATTTAGGTTTATTTCAGTAGATAAAGGTATTTTTTTCACATTCCATGATTAGGTATCACCAGTTTTAATTATTTAAGTGTATGAAATGGTTTTAACAGGTTCTAGAACATTTTAAGTAAGTAGAGGTGATATCTTGTGGAGTCAGTCATTTAAGCAATAGAGAATGAGAAATAGAGTACAATAAATATCAACTCTAGGTACTTATAAAAATCTTTTATATTTATTACTTATATCTCATTACCTAAATTATGTTGGAGGGGTAAATTATTTGAATCCTTTTTCAATTCCGTTTTAACCATAGTGGATTTTAAAAAATATATTTTTGCTTTTTATAGATACTACATATTATATTATAGTAATAGGTACAAGATAAAATAAAATTCTGATTGCTCATTGGGCTCGCTTTCCTTTTGGACACATAGAAGACATAGAATTGTAACAAACTGTGTTTTGTTACATTTAAAATAATATGAAGAGATAAGTAAATAAAATTTTCATAGTAAAAACCTATAATAAAATAAAATTTTCATAGTTCATATTTAGTTTTCAAATTTAAGAGATGGCAACCCTAATTATGGTAAATACTATAGGACTGAATAACAATGAAGTATAATTCACTGTTAAAGTTTAATTAACTTATTGTGTAATGTTGTCTAAGAGGCAGCTTCGTCTTGTTAAAATAAATTATGCTAAAGGTTTTCATACAATCTCCTGATAAGTGTTTAATAGCTTATCCAGCTTCATCGTCTTTACTTTATATTGTCCGACAGAAACAAAACATGCAGTTATGTTATCTTGCAAATAAAAAGCTAATATAATATATTTTTATATAATTCTAATAAAGTACAGTTTTTCTCACATAAAGCAAAAATTTTGATGATTATTCCTATGATTAAATAATTAACACATACACTAAGGCCAAGGTAGGCTCACCTTCATGTTCTGCTCCTAGTGGTTCATACAAATCGTATGTTAGAGTTGACTTGTCTGGTAGTACCAAAGATATTCTACCACCAATAGGCCAAGGACACCTCACTCGACCTATCAGGCTGTGTAAAATTGTTTGGACATGACCGCTGAACCCCCATAGTCTTGTTGGAATATAACTGAAAATGAAATATGTGTGTAAGATACACTTATACAGATAAGTAAAACTTACTATAAAAAATAATATTATAATGTTCAACAATTATTTTTTTACATTTTACTGAGAACATGCCCAGAACTTAAGACTGTTTTTCAATGAATTCAAAAACAATCTACAAAAGTTCTATTAGGTACAATATTTTGGATAAGGAAAATGGTTTTAGATATAAGTATAAGAGGTTCAGACATGTAGATTGTAGATACTTACGGTTCGTATAGGAACGGTGCAATGAACAATATGTTTTCTATAAAATTTTTATCTCTACCATAAATGAGAGGCTTATGTGGTTGACTGTTCACATTAAGAATTCGGAAAAGTACACAAAGTATAACAGCAATTACAGCTAAAAGTACTGTCGACATAGTGGAAAGGTTTCACAGAGCACAATTCACGGTTTAGTACAATGATCTACATTACAGCGAGGTAACGAATTTTATGGAATATTAAAGTACCGGCAACCCGCCATTAACGCAACACCAAGGATTGACGAAAGAAAACTGATGAAAAATTCTATGATTTTCGATTCGAATTTCGATGTTGTTCTTGTTGACAAATTAATGTCAATTGTCAAATTGGAAAATTGACAAGTGTTTTTTTTTATGAAAGCCAAGATGGTAGCATAGCATAAAACCATTGTTGGAGTCAAGATAAGAAGGCGGGAAAATAGAATTTTCATGTAGGTATATATAGATCTACCAGAATCTGATCGCATTTTAAAAAAAATTAAAAATTTGATTTTCATATGGCAATGTCAAGTATGACCCGTCAGATCAAAGTACGTGATCTGTCAACCGCTGTTAAAATTTTGTGATTATGTTCTTGGAATTTGTTGTTTTTGTGAAAATATCCAAAAAGGCAATTTGATCTCAAGCGAGAAATATTCTTTTCTATGTCTATAGTAAAATACAGAAAGAAGAAGGTGTAAATCGAACTCAATCTTATAATTTAAAGCTTGTGGTAGAGTTGACCGGTAAGTTAGAGTGAGTTGTTTTGATACTTTTAGTTTTTTTATATTTTCTTTGGTAATTATTGTGACTTCTTTAAATGTGTTTCCAGTACTATAAGGTGAATCGTAGCTGATGGCACATCGAATGATGGTTTGTTTTCCATGCCTGGTAAAAGGATGAGAGGAGGAAAAAAGAAAATCAACATAAGACAGTTTCGATTTATATAAGTTGATTAGGAATAAAGTAAACGAGTTCTATACAGTTCGGAAGGAAATTCCAACATTAAATAAACTGTTGCCAATTTAATTGTACCTTATTCGTAATAAATAAGTATATAAAGTAATTCACGATTGATTTATTTTTCATAAAATATCATTATCATTACATAGTATAAAACAAAGTCCCTTTCTTGTCTGTCCCCTATGTATGCAATCTTTAAAACTACGCAACGGTTTTTGATGCCGTTTTTTTAACAGATAGAGTGATTTAACGGGAAGGTTTTTAGGTATATAACATGCATAACATAGTAGAGGTACACAAATGATTTTAGAGGTTTCTAAAGTCCTAAAAAATCACATCTTTTGAGCTTACATTGAAAATGCTGGCTGAACACTACGAGATAGATCAAAATTATGTACTACAGTTGTATTCATTTTTAAAAAGCCTACAAAAAAGTCCGCGATGGCATATGTCTATCTCTTAGGGATAACCCACAATAACCATTTTTTTATCCTTTACTTTGATTTTTTAAAGCAATACAGTATTAATCCTTATCCAATTAAGTACCTTAAATACATTGTGCATTTAAGATAATATATCAATACTTCCCTTTACGGCATGTAATTTAAATGAATATTTTCGAAGATATTACAGATTTAAAATGCAGGGATATAGTGTTGCTGCGCGGCGCGGGCGCTCGCGTTTCTACATCGCGCTATCGAAAACGCGGGACGTATACAGTATAAAGAGGTTCACGAATATTTTGAACTGCAGCACAGAATACGTATAATAGTAACTGCAGTTCTTAATTCTTATGGAATATCCAGAGGTGGTTTGTCAGTTTTGTTGGTCAAATAACTTTACTTATTACATATTACATAGTATAAAACAATTAGTGGCTTTATCTGTCTGTCCCTATGCATGTAGGTATAGTATATTGTATGCTTAGATCTTTAAATCTACGCAACAGATTTTGATGCGAGTTTTTAAAATAATAGTCTTTAAGTATATTTTAGTCTTTAAGATATTATAAGATTATGGTAAAATTTATATTCAAGTGCGATAAATATAATATTATGTAAGTATATTATCAAGTGGTCGCGCATGTCGTGTCGAGGTGATAGGGTCCCATTTTTAATAATTTGCATTGGGCAAACCTAAAAGCATTTTTAATATTGTATCAGTAGTATAATATTGCTGTAAGTAGGTAGAGAATTATTCGCCGAAATAGTTTTTTCTCCAAGAACACTATTCCACGCGGGCGAAGCCGCGGGCAAAAGCTAGTTTTCTATATTATACAGTATACACCTTACATACTTCATACAGTCCTATATAATTCATGTTCAATAATACTAAAGACATAATTAAATATTAACCAGTATCAAGATCGTTTAATCCAATTTCCCCAGTATTGCACACTACAAAATTTTATTTCCCTATTTGCCATGAGATTCTGGTACACCTTATAGTGCTTTTCACATTTAGTTGGGTTCTCTAAGTTTTCACAAAAAAGTTCCGCGGCAATTAGTGGAACAATTTCTTAAATTATTGTTATATTACAATGCCTGTGGTAGTTAATATACATCTATGGCCTGAGGTTGTAAAGACTAGAAAAAATTATAATTTTTTTGCCACGATGGCTCGTTTGTGCATCGATTGTGAACGCTTG
Source organism: Glaucopsyche alexis (assembly GCA_905404095.1). Taxonomy (NCBI): domain Eukaryota; kingdom Metazoa; phylum Arthropoda; class Insecta; order Lepidoptera; family Lycaenidae; genus Glaucopsyche; species Glaucopsyche alexis. Next base: position 7,085,760 of record FR990043.1, on the reverse strand, counting down.
ATTGATTGATTTTTTTAACACAAGTGATGATTTTTGGTGACTAAAAGTAGGACCTTGGTAGGACCGCACTAGGCGGAACTGCACTGCAGTGGAACTGAGCGACACGTCGCATATTTTTGTTGGTAAGCCGCACTTGAACTGCAGCGGCGCTTCAAAAATATATTCAGTAGCTAGGCCATATTTCTAATATCTGTAGGTATATAATCTATGAGCTATGCAACCTCCGAGCAAGATGGACGACGAAATTGAAAAGGTTTTTTTTAATAAATAAGTACCTACATACTTATAAGCTAAATAATTTTCACTATGAAACCAATTAACATTGGAGAGGTCGTCATTCATCCACAGCAAAAAGAAATAAAAAAAATAACTTACCATTTACTCCCATTTCTTGAGCTTTTTTAATAATAATATCTATCTATGGACGCTTTTACACCACGTCAATCTGGTCCCGTGGTAAGTTCTCGAAGAACTTGTGATACGGGTACCAGACAACGGAAATATATTTAATACTTTTATACTATACATATATTTAAGAATTTTATTATATAATACACATTTATTGCACATCCATGACCCAGGAACATAAAAAACTTTTTGTCTCCCGGTGGGATTCGAACCCGCGACCGGGCTTCTTGAGCGCCGACGCGCTAACCATTGAGCCACAGAGGTCGTTTCACTCTAAAGTTGGTTATTTTTTTCATAGAAGTGTTCATGTACTTTTTATGCTGGACGTCATAATATTATTATGTCTCCGGATACTGGCCCACGAGTACAATAAATTTTATTCATCTATCGACATTTTTGACGAACGATTATCGCGCTCCCAAGTATCTCGGTTGACTGACTATGAAAATGAAGTTGGCCAAACCGAACTGCAGTTCGCGACACTTTTGGTCAGTTGATCAAGTTTGACGCGCAGTTCGCTGCAGTGTAGTTCCGTTACCGCTTAGTGCGTGTTATCTCATATAATTTCATCTTAGATTTCATATAAAGAATATTTTGACGCGACTTGTCGCTCAGTTCCGCCGAAGTGCAGTTCCGCCTAGTGCGTTCGGACTTTTATTTTCAATCGAAAATTCTCGCGTCAAAATATCAGTTTTTTTTTAAAAGTCGGTGGGCTTCGTGTTCGTTGAAATCTATTCTTTCTGATAATGTAAAAAATATATATATATATATATATATATATATATATTACCATAGTAAATGTCCTCAGAAAATGCAAAGAAAAGAATAGGTAGTAATAGAACCGTTTTCCCCCCGAAGGGTAGAAAACGTATATTTAGGTTTCAGCCGTAGCTTGAACCACTTGAGATTACGCTTTATGAATTTGATGCAATCGTTTTGTACTTCTCTGTCCTCCCTCTATAGCTATCTCTTTCTCGCAGTGCAGCGCCGAGGTGTCCGGGGCGCACAGAACACTATTACTCGCGGAGAAGAAGGTCGACTTCATACAAAAAAATTGGGACCAAATTAGCACCTCTAGTGAGCTGCCCCCTCAAACTTTTAACCGCCTACCAACAAAGGAGGACTATATATTTGATTATATGAATATGGCGGGAAATTGAAGATACGTAATTAAAGTTTAAGTTAGCGTTAAATTTCTCTTTAGAGTTAAATTTTACATTTCAACAAAACCGAGCAACCACCTCCACGACCAAATAGTCACTACGTTACAAGCCGTTCGTGAGCCCTTATATATACATACGTCTAGTGTTTTCGCTAGCGCGATCTAGAAGCGGCATAGTGTCTGTTACGCGCCATCTGTTGTGGTTTTTAAGTAACTTTTATGTAATATTAACCATGTAAGACAGAGAGCGATATATTGAAATATAACCATTCTTGTCGCACCGAACTGCCCCCTTTTTGGTCCAAGGTCATTCATACAGAGTCGACCACCCCTGCCGGGGCGCTAGCGCCCCGCTCCTCAGTACGGTTGAGGGCGCCGGCAAGGAGCCTGATGCCCAGGGGTGGTCGACTCTGTATGAATGACCTTGGACCAAAAAGGGGGCAGTTCGGTGCGACAAGAATGGTTATATTTCAATATATCGCTCTCTGTCTTACATGGTTAATATTACATAAAAGTAACTTAAAAACCACAACAGATGGCGCGTAACAGACAATATGCCGCTTCTAGATCGCGCTAGCGAAAACACTAGACGTATGTATATATAAGGGCTCACGAACGGTTTGTAACGTAATGACTATTTGGTCGTGGAGGTGGCTGCTCGGTTTTGTTGAAATGTAAAATTTAACTCTAAAGAGAAATTTAACGCTAACTTAAACTTTAATTACGTATCTTCAATTTCCCGCCATATTCATATAATCAAATATATAGTCCTCCTTTGTTGGTAGGCGGTTAAAAGTTTGAGGGGGCAGCTCACTAGAGGCGCTAATTTGGTCCCAATTTTTTTGTATGAAGTCGACCTTCTTCTCCGCGAGTAATAGTGTTCTGTGCTGATGCCGCGTCCGCACGTTTGCCATTTGCCGCAAACTCCAAACCTCCACAAACGCTTGACTTGAAAAAAGGAATCAAACGTCGCCATCCGCACGCTTGCGAGTGAGTTAGTGTGTTCTGAACAGGCAAGCATGACGGACGTTGAGCTCGTAGGTATCGGCTATAACATTTGCTTTGAGTTATATTTTTATTGTAAAAACAAAAGCCTCCGTGGTCTTGTGCTTAGAGCTTGGCTCTCGACTCGGAGGTCGAAGGTTCGAATCCCTCACTGGGATTATGAGAGTAAAAGAGAGTGTGCTTTTTTGTACTGCGCACACACTTGGGCATTATAAAAATACTCCTGCGTAACTGGCCTGGTTTCAATAAAACCAGCCACCGTCACTGAAATCGGTGTGAGGAGTTATAATTATTATTATTGTAAAAAAATACCTACATAAATAAAAACAAACAAAAAAAACGGCAAAGAAGATGGTGGATTAAGTTACAAATTCATAAAAACCGTATGGTGGCTTATTCAATAATGTACTTAGCCACGCATCGGCTACTTTTTTCTCATAATAATAATAATTATATCTATGGACGTTTCACACCACGTCAATCTGGTCCCGTGGTAAGTTCTCGAAGAACTTGTGTTACGGGTACCAGACAACTGAAATATATTTACTTAATACTTTTATATTATACAATATGTCACCGTAAAATTGTAAAAACCGTTAGATTGTAAAATAACTAACGACATTGTAAAAATATGTCGAAATATTTATAACTATATATTTATAATCTTACGAAAAATAATGTGTTAAATTATAGGCAGAATATTCGCGTCCAAAGTCCATCGGCATTTTACAATTTCACTAGTTTTATTACAATCTAACGGTTTTTACAATTTTATGGTGACATATACATATTTAAGATTTTTATTGTATCTAAGTGTATTATACACTTAGATACAATATCTATGCTTGTTTTTCGGGTCCCAAATGCATGGTTCAGCCTGATAACATTCGAGAAAAAACAAGATGTCTTATTTGACCAATCACCACTCATTTTGTGCGAGCGTAGGCACGTCTGCCCGTCTCCAGTACACAAACCAGACTGAGCGCGCGCAAACGTGTGGATGCATCGCAAGCGCTTCAACAAATTCCCTTTGATTTGTGTCAAAAAACCGACACTCGATCAGAACGGCTGCAAACTCTTGCAAACCTACACAAACCAAGGCAAACGCTCTATCCGCACGTTTGAATTTGTGAGAGCTTGTCGAGGTTTGGCAAACGTGCGGACGCGGCATGAAACTGTGGTTCAAGCTACGGCTGAAACCTAAATATACGTTTTCTCTCCTTCGGGGGGAAAACGGTTCTATTTAGGTGTTCGAGCCTACGCTTGAACCACTTGAGAAGTGTTTGTATTCTGCCGGCGCTGCAGATGCGTACTGTGACTAGGTATTATTGAGTGTATGATAAGAGAAATAATCAGTTACTTAGACAAAACATTTATTAATATCGAGGTGATCACAGCGTGATTAGGGCATCGAGACCAGTTTTACCCGAAACCGAAAAACCGGGTTTTCCCGGGTTTTCGGGCCTACAACAAAACCCGGTTTTCAAAATATTGAGAACCGGTTTTCGGTTTTTTCGAGCTTTTTTTCATTATGAAATTCTACAACAGTTTATAACAGTTACAGTCACAAACCGAACGTTATAGTGGCTTGTGATTGTCAATGTAGAATTTTAGAACAATAGTTATAATGTTTTTATGTTGTATGTAGTACAATTGGGGGCACGGTAGTACAAAAATCGAGTGGGCCTAACGGAATCCGTCCCATTGTGTTAAAAATGTGTGCTCCAGAGTTGGCACCGGTCTTAACGCATCTCGGCTCACCTGCTCTTATGGCACAGTCCTGGCATCTTGGTAGACAGCTTTGGTGTGCTATCGCCTGCCCTGTTCATACTGCATAATGCATATCAATGATTATTATGTGATGACGACAGTACGGGTGATGCCTTATATACAGGTCGCCCGAACATCTCTCGGCAAAACGTCATTGAGAGTCGAAACGAACTTGTCTCTCAAATTAAGAATTCATTGGAGAAGATCTCTGAATGGGGTAGACTTAACTTAGTCCAATTCAACACCTCTAAGACACAAGTTTGCGCGTTCATCGCTAATAAGTTACCGATGGTCGTATGTCCTCGTTTTGAAAGCATACCCATAACTGTCTCCTCCAACATCGGAATACTTGGTGTTAGCATATCGAGCGAGGTCTAGTTCCGATATCATCTGGAGGGCAAGGCCAAGTTAGCCTCCAAGAAGGTTGGTGTTCTGAACAGATCAAAGCAGTATTTCAGTCCGGTCCAACGCCTACAACTCTATAAGGCGCAGGTTCGGCCTCACATAGAATATTGTTCTCATCTCTGGGCAGGAGCGCCAAAGTACCAGCTTCTCCCTCTGGATCGTATCCAACGAAGGGCCGCTCGAATTGTCGACTGCCATAGTATTTCAAACAGGCTTTACTCCTTAGAGCTACGTAGAGATGAGCATCGCTCTGCATCATATGTTATATTACGGGGAGTGCTCCGAGGAATTGTTCGGACTTATACTTTTCGCTATCGTTCGAAGGGACAAAATATTTATCATCCTCATCACCAACTGTCGCCAACAGTATTTCCGGACCATTACGACCTGCACACCTTCAAGAAGGCAGCGTATTCCCTCCTAAAAGGCCGGCAAGGCACTTCTGTTTCTACACGCCTTAACTCTACAAGCCTAACTTTACAAACTCTACACTTTAGTCAAATTATGTGGCTTGGCCATTTCGTCAGGCAACGTATTTTGACTAAGGTGTAAAGTTTGTGAAATTATTAATTACTTTACATGAAAATGTTTATGGTGGGATCACATTTTACCAGTATTACGTTGTTACAACAGAAAGCAGCTGATAAAAGTTAATTTTAGGACATTCCTAACAAAATTCTACAAAATCAACAAAAAACCCGAAATACCCGAAAAAACCCGGGTACCCGGTTTTGAAGATGGCTGGGACCGAAAAACCCGGTTTTTTAAAATATGTCCGGTCTTCGATCCCCTAAGCGTGATTGAATCAATCTTTAAAAAAATAACAACATAAATCCTCTAATAATATTAATAAAAACATAATACTATGTCCTCTGTATAGGTATACCTAAAATAAACATAATTAAACTTCTTTTATTAATAAAAGAAGGCACTCAATAGGCACCACCGATTCGGTGGTGCCTATTGAGTGTAATAACGTGCGAGTATGCGCGATCAAAATAACTGTGAGTAGTAGATCTATAGTAATTTTTAGTGCCTACATGCCTACGAACTCGAATGACAATCTTCCTGAGTTTACGTCATGTCTTAGTGATATACGCTCGATAATAGAAATAGAGGAAAATAATGGAATTGAGGCTTTTTACATTATAGGAGATTTTAATGCTCATCCAAAAGAATTATTCTATAATGAAATGATAAATTTTTGTTTAGATCAAAGTTGGTTTTGTATCGATTTAAATATGTGTGATAGTAATACCTACACTTTCACTAGTGAATCACACGGCTGTAATAGGTGGCTGGACCATTGCATTGTCACTGAATCGGCTCGTTTGTCCATAGTAAGCGTAAACGTACTGTATGACTTGTACTGGTCTGATCATTATCCGCTTGTTGTTGAGTGTGATTTACGTAAAATAAAAACTAAAATTAAATGTAATGGAATTAATAATGTATTATAGTAACAAATAGTGTTGTATGGGGTGAGAGGTCGGCGCAGCAGATTAGTGATTACCATGACCTTTGTAACTCTGCTTTGAGATTGATAGACATTCCTCAAGAGCTGAGTGAGTGCTGTGACCGGTTTTGTAACTGCATGGAACATCACCTGGCCCTTGATGGAATGTATCTTGACATCATTACCATACTGTCACGAGCGGCTACACTCACGTATAAAAATAAATGTAAGCGAAGAGGTGGCTATGTTACAGGGTGGAACAAATATGTTGCAGACATACACCGTGAGGCTCGACATAAGTTTCAATCATGGGTAATGGCCGGCCGGCCGGCTAGTGGTAGTGTTTACTGTGAGATGGCAGAGGCCAGGAGACGCTTTAAGGCCAAACTAAAATGGTGTCAAAACAGACAGGAACAGATTAAAATGAGTCTCCTTGCATCTAACCATCATAGTAAGAATTTTAAAAATTTTTGGAAAACAACTAATAAAATGAATGTTAGGCCGAGTCTCCCGGTATGTGTTGGTGGTGCTAGTCCGTGCTACAGAGCACAAGCAGATAGCGGATGCCTTTAGGAGTCAATTTTCACTGCGCTCGCCTTTGACTTCGTCTCGGGAAGTGAACGATGCTGAGACTATAGTGAGTAATCATAATGCTAAAATACCTGCAAAAATGATAGCTAGAATTATTTTTAAAATGCAACGAGGAAAATCACCGGGTCACGATAGTCTCAGTATCGAACATTTCAAACATGCGGGGGTCCATCTACCGCGAGTGTTGTCATTGTTTTTCACCCTGTGCCTGGGTCACTCCTATTTACCAGAACCACTTATGCGTACTCTGGTGGTGCCAATAGTGAAAAACAAAACGGGGGACACGTCCGATATGAGTAACTACCGGCCCATCTCTCTCGCTACTACTGCGGCAAAAGTGCTTGACAGTGTGTTAAATGGCTTCCTTTTGGAGCATGTTAAGATACACGATGCTCAGTTTGGATTCAAGACAGGGGTATCGACCGACAGTGCTATTCTTTGCCTTAAACATACTGTCAAGTACTACACCGCGAGGAGGACGCCAGTGTACGCGTGCTTCCTTGACCTGTCGAAGGCCTTCGATCTGGTGGCTTACGACGTATTGTGGAAAAAACTGAGGGACACGGGTACACCTGCCGAGTACACCGCCCTCCTCAAATACTGGTATGCTCACCAGACGAACCGAGTGAGATGGGTAGGTACACTGTCGGATGAGTACAGGATGGAATGTGGTGTGAGGCAGGGGGGCTTGAGCTCGCCCTTACTATTTAATTTGTACGTTAATCAGCTTATCGAGGAACTAAGCAGCACGCATGTCGGCTGCCACATTGACGGCGTGTGTGTAAACAACATAAGTTATGCGGACGACATGGTTGTGCTTAGTCCGTCGATAAGCGGTCTGAGAGAGCTGCTGTCCATTTGCGAGAGATACGCGGAGGCGCATGGCCTTAAATATAACTCAAATAAGAGTGAAATACTCGTGTTCAAGGCACCGAAACAACAGCCCCGGCATGTGCCTCCAGTATATCTCAATGGGGTAGCGCTTAAATTAGTCGACAGTTTTAGGTATCTGGGTCATGTCGTGACCAGTGACCTACGAGATGACTGCGACATAGAGCGCGAGCGCAGAGCGTTGGCGGTGAGGGGCAACATGCTCGCCCGCAGGTTCGCTCGTTCCAATGCAGACGTCAAAATTACGTTATTTAAGGCGTTCTGCCAGTCTTTTTACACGAGCGGCCTGTGAGTGTCATATACGAACCGAACCTATAACGTTCTGCGCGTTCAGTACAACAATGTTTTCAGGCTGCTGTTGCGACTGCCGTGGCGCTGCAGTGCGTCGGGCATGTTTGCCGCGGCTCGAACGGATGGCTTTCACGCCATCATGCGTAAAAAAGCCGCCTCTTTACTGCAGCGTCTACGCAACACTCGGAACAGGGCGCCTAGACAAATTACCTTCGTTAAAATTCGGAAAGATCTGTCGTATCGACTTCTCTTTTGAGATCACGACATTTTGTGCCTAGCCAAACGCACACTGTTGTTCGAATCGCAACAACGAATTGCTCAAACGTTAGTTGTTTATGATTTCAAGAATTTAGCCATGAAGCATAGATACCAGGAGTCCGAACGGTATAGGCTTTTTAATAATAATTATGTACACAATAATAGGACCAGATCTTAGTTCTCTTTTCTGCCGCTAGGCGTGCGAGACCGACGAGTACCGAGTGTTGCCAATACTATTATACCGAGTGTTGCCAATACTATTATTTATTACAATTATTTTTAAATTACCTTTAGGCAATTACCGTGTTCTACGGTATCTATTTTTCGAGAACAGTTTCTAAGAATTTCCTAAAACTTTTATTTAATAAGATTTCAATCTTTCCAGAGCTGTCAATAGCAAATTTAAACTTCCCGCGTAATTTCAAACGAGTGCATGTCGGACCGTCGCGCGCTCTACCGGCAAAAATCTGTCCCCGTAATTGAGACCATTATTTTAACATTACGTTCGGACTCCTTGTTATCTATACTTCGTGGTATCAACAAACAACATTGATGATTGAAGACTCCATGAAGCATAGATACCAGGAGTCCGAACGGTATAGGCTTTTTAATAATAATTATGTACACAATAATAGGACCAGATCTTAGTTCTCTTTTCTGCCGCTAGGCGTGCGAGACCGACGAGTACCGCGTGTTGCCAATATTATTATACCGAGTGTTGCCAATACTATTATTTATTACAATTATTTTTAAATTACCGTTAGGCAATTACCGTGTTCTACGGTATCTATTTTTCGAGAACAGTTTCTAAGAATTTCCTAAAACTTTTATTTATTAACCTGTCAAGCGCCTTGACACTCTTTGACAGGTTATGCAGACAAGCGTCGGGCCTTTTTGCCACCAAAAATTAATTTTCCTTACATTCTCCCGCAATTTTTTTCGCGATTTTTTTTCGCAATTTTAATGTTAATAAGTAAATAAAACCTATGGATGATGTATATATTTAAAAATATAATTAATTTCCTAAGTGATTACGTAATATAGAAACAGATTTATAAATTACAGTTATTAGATTCAGTATAATTAAGTACCTATCCACTTGAAAGTAAACATTTCAAATAACGTAAACACTTGCACTGATTGTTTACTTTTGACTTCGTTATTGACACTCAAGTGGGAACATGCCAAATGATACCTCATCACACACATTACGGAGAGGAAGGAGGAGGACGACCTCATTCCCTCATGACAGATGCACGGAGTACCGACCTCTATAAATCATATGACGTTTCCCGTCGTGTTTTTCTTCAAGATTATAATGTTTTAATGTGAATAAAACATATGCATGTTATATATATTTAGAAAGGTGATTAAATTTCCTAATTGATAATATAATTGGAATTAAGAAAAATACTAGTTTAATAAAAGAAATCTTGATCCAAACACAACACACGACTTTTTCTTATATTTTTATTGCAAATCTAAACTAAGGCCAAATTTATGTTTCTATATAGTAAAATTTGCTTAATTTACGTAGGTGCACACATTATATATAAAATTTTAATTCAAAAACCGATATAAAATAAGTTACAGTTACCTACTATAAAATTGTCAGTCTAATTTCGATTCCCGCGATTTTTATTTCTCCAAATTATATTGTTATAATTTATGTACTACCTATGCATGTGATATATATTTAAAAAGTAGAATAGATTTCCTAAGTGATGACGTAAATGGAATTTAGAAAAATACTCATTTAATAAATGGAATCTTGATACAAACACATAAACTTCGTATTTTTTAATATTTTGTTTTAAAACTCAAATAAATATAAAATGTATGTTTCTATACAGTGAATGTTGCTTTATTTACGTAATTGGATATATTATACATAAAAATTTAATACAAAAACAGTTGTACTAACAAGGATTGGAGCAAAACTAATTACAATTACTATGAAAAATATCTGACATAGTACATATTTTGATTGCTCAATAAACTGTAACTGGGACATAATTAAATACATATTTTTATATTTTTATACATTTCAGGATGTTAAATATTACAGTAACTCATTATTTTTTTACAATGTACAATAATGGAACTCCCTCATTGAACCCTCCGAAACTAGGCCTATTTTGACGGTAATGTCTTACAAAAACAATCATAGTAATAAATTTACTTATTCTTATCCATATATTCTATTCGCAGACTCTAGAATAAATACCGTTCTAATAAAATTTCTACTAAAATGTTCAATTCAAAATGCATTTCACAAGAAAATCATAAACTCACTATGAAATAAAATAGCAATAAAAACGTATATTTTTCATTCGATTTTCTGAAGTAATTTGTAGTAGATTTATGGAAAATACTTCGTATATGCATAAAAAACTTAATATTAATTACATAAATGTATAAATTATGTGGTACAAACAAACCACTTATAAATTAGAAATTTATTCTATGGGCGTGCCCACCTTGCCACCAGGCAGCAAGCGACGCGTGAGAGTCATGCTGTCACTTGCTGCAAGGCAGCAAGTGACGCTTGACAGGTTAAGATTTCAATCTTTCCAGAGCTGTCAATAGCAACTTTAAACTTCCCGCGTAATTTCAAACGAGTGCATGTCGGACCGTCGCGCGCTCTACCGGCAAAAATCTGTCCCCGTAATTGAGACCATTATTTTAACATTACGTTCGGACTCCTTGGCGCCTAGACAAATTACCTTCGTTAAAATTCGGAAAGATCTGTCGTATCGACTTCTCTTTTGAGATCACGACATTTTGTCCCTAGACAAACGCACACTGTTGTTCGAATCGCAACAACGAATTGCTCAAACGTTAGTTGTTTATGATTTCAAGAATTTAGCCGTCAGTTGTGAAGTTGTCAAATGTCATATATTTTTTTTTTAATTATTGATGGCGTTACGGCATAAAACTATTTGTCAGTGTCAAGTTAAAAAGGCAGACAACTAGATTTAATGTAGGTACCTATATGATTTCAACACCGTATTATTTTCAAGTCTAATGTCTAGTCAAAGTTCAAAATACAAATAGTCAGTGCAAGTCAGTCGATTCAGTAAAACGGTACCTAGAAGTTTTATTGAAAGTTCCTAGAGTGTTTTGTATAAAATGGAATCAAATTTCAAGTGTAGATATTTACAATAAGAATAAAGTAGGTACTTATTTAACAAGGCCGATTATTACGGTTGTAAGGCTGGAACATGAAGCATAGATACCAGGAGTCCGAACGGTATAGGCTTTTTAATAATAATTATGTACACAATAATAGGACCAGATCTTAGTTCTCTTTTCTGCCGCTAGGCGTGCGAGACCGACGAGTACCAAGTGTTGCCAATACTATTATACCGAGTGTTGCCAATACTATTATTTATTACAATTATTTTTAAATTACCGTTAGGCAATTACCGTGTTCTACGGTATCTATTTTTCGAGAACAGTTTCTAATAATTTCCTAAAACTTTTATATAATAAGATTTCAATCTTTCCAGAGCTGTCAATAGCAATTTTAAACTTCCCGCGTAATTTCAAACGAGTGCATGTCGAACCGTCGCGCGCTCTACCGGCAAAAATCTGTCCCAGTAATTGAGACCATTATTTTAACATTACGTTCGGACTCCTTGTTAACTATACTTCGTGGGCTGGAACTTCAATATGCACCGAAATCCGAAACACCGGGAAAAATTCAGAGGATTATAAATTAGACACACAATTGGATAACTGTTTATCTATTGTATGACTCCAGAGTTCTATTTTGAATAATTATATGATATAATACATTATTTAATTAATTATCTTCTAGTTTTCATTGATAATACAGATTTTATACAGATTTCTTGCCAAATGGTCATAGGACACACATTATAAACAGATTTTAAGAGATTACACTAAAGGCCATACTCACGGTGCGTCCAGCAAATCCAGCACTGGTACTATTATGAATTTTAATATTATCCGGTGTTCAGCATAAAATATGTGTACAGTCTGACAAGGATCTTTTGGCACGTGGACAAAATCAGAACTAACATCGCCGTCTTGTAAAATGTCACTTTTAGTATTAAATTGTATTGTTTTGTAGTTGCGACACATACCTTTTGGCACGTGGATAAAATCAGTAATAACATCGCCGTCTTGTAAAATTTCACTTTTAGTAATAAGTATTGTTCTTATTTGCGACACTCACGCCCCCATCCAAGTGCCAAAAGATCCTTGTCCGACTGTAGTGGCGTATCTATTGTCTTGCGAATGATACCATCTAATAAAAAAGAAGGAAAAGGTTTTAATGTAAACTGCATTTTTATTTAGTATTAAATGACTATTTCTAACTTTTTTAATTAGAATATGATATAGTTATAAACATTTGTTAAAATAATAATAAAGTACACTCGTTTTATCTAAGATTTTTCAAGTTACTTTTTAAAAATACCAACATTTTTCTGGTTGGCAACATGCAAGAACGAGACACACGGCCTCCCTTATGGCTATCTCGCTCGGCTCGGATTTGCCTCTATGATACGTGCATTGTGAAATACACTCTATTACCAAGGCAATACAGTTCTTTTTAGCAATTACAAAATACGGAGTCTTCTATCCTTAGGACTATATCCATGTCCTGGTAAAAAAAAAACTGGCCAGAAGAAGAAGAAGATGAAGTACAATTATTTTTGTTTGTTATCAAAATAACAATTTACCTAACTTAGGCCTTTACATCCGATGATGGATGATTTATACAGTATTCTCCGAGCGAAGTAACCACTCTTGAAATACTGTAGTGCCTGGGACAGTTGTTTTTTAAATATCGTATGATTTCCCAAGCGCATACGGCATTCTCACAACATAGCCACCCTAGTCCAGAGGAATGACTAGTCAATACGTCTGGGGCCAACTATGTGCGGGTTTCCTCACGATGTTTTCCTTCACCGGTAGAGTTGTCACATACCTTTTGCAAACCTTCATAGAAATCCCTACCTATGATACAGGTTCCGGCTTCCCTTTGAAGAAGCAGCCTTCGCCACTGATAGTGAGAAGTGATATAAATCATAATGTAATTATTAATGTATCAAAACCGCTACGAACCTAAGTTAATTTGTATTCATTCTGTGACAGGCTCTAACTAGTGCGTGTAAATAATAATAATTATTAGCTGTGTTGATTTTTAAATTGTATAATGTTATTATTGGTTATGTGACTTGAGATAAAACTAATTATTTAAAGAAATATCTGCATTATGTAATTCCTTTGCAAGAAATAAAAGTATTTTTACATTTTAAGTTTATTTTCTTACTAAAACCATGTAAAACTTACTTTAAAAAGTAAAATAAAATGTAGATACTCTTGTATTGTTATTATTTAATCAATCCTAATACGGACACTTGATACGGCACGAATTATTTAGTCACAAATATACTATAGAGATTAAATATTAAGTATTTAATTGGTTAACACTACTTGACTGTTTATAATAGGTGTATAATAGCATAGATATATAATATTAAATTTGTAATAATTAATCAAAGTATAATAGCAAATATTTCAAAACTTTTATGAGGTGTTTGTGTCCTTCTAACCCATTTATAAGGCGAAGGTGTTGAGCATCGATGACAATAAAATATCATTACATTGAAAAACTTATAAATTTTAATTACTAAATACAAATCTTTATTTCTAAGGAAGTTTCAGAGAAACTTGCTTAATTATGAACTCCATTTGGTACCTAAATTATAGTAGTAATTTAGGTACCTACTATACACCTAAAGATTGCTTTCAGCTGATATAGTAGCGTGTAAAGATTACAAACTGCAAGTAAGCTACAAATTAAGAAATTTATATTTTAACAAAGTGTTGAATTATACTTGAATACAATGAATTACATATTAGGTATTGACAATAATTGTGATTTATTGAATACTTTAGATTGAATTCTTTTGACTTTTTGCAATATAGACTACTAGCAGAAGGTGTTTTATAGACCGTTTAGGCAACTTTAGGCAAATCATTATTATTTACAAATAACAGCTGATCAATAAAAATCCGCCATATTGTTCGTTGAGGCGATAAAGGTAGCTATCTGGGTATCTTTATCGTTAGGTCGATAAAGATAAAGATCACGATCTGCTAAATGTCACTTACGGCCGCTTGTCTAGGCATTGTATGGAGAAACGCGTTAGAGCAATTCGTTATATGGGTGCATCGTTAGCGTATTCGTTCAAAGTGGCTGTTTGGCTACCAATTTTTTTAACGATACGACTGAATATGTCATTTAACGCACGCTTATGTCAATCCCATACATTTTTTATTCACGAAGTTCGCCGTCGATATTATTTAATGCATCTTGTCTAGCCCTCCTTGTTATCTATACTTCGTGAATTTAGCCGTCAGTTGTGAAGTTGTCAAATGTCATATATATTTTTTTTAAATTATTGATGGCGTTACGGCATAAAACTATTTGTCAGTGTCAAGTTAAAAAGGCAGACAACTAGATTTAATGTAGGTACCTATATGATTTCAACACCGTATTATTTTCAAGTCTAATGTCTAGTCAAAGTTCAAAATACAAATAGTCAGTGCAAGTCAGTCGATTCAGTAAAACGGTACCTAGAAGTTTTATTGAAAATTCCTGGAGTGTTTTGTATAAAATGGAATCAAATTTCAAGTGTAGAAATTTACAAAAAGAATAAAGTAGGTACTTATTTAACAAGGCCGATTATTACGGTTGTAAGGCTGGAACATGAAGCATAGATACCAGGAGTCCGAACGGTATAGGCTTTTTAATAATAATTATGTACACAATAATAGGACCAGATCTTAGTTCTCTTTTCTGCCGCTAGGCGTGCGAGACCGAGACCGACGAGTACCAAGTGTTGCCAATCCTATTATACCGAGTGTTGCCAATACTATTATTTATTACAATTATTTTTAAATTACCGTTAGGCAATTACCGTGTTCTACGGTATCTTTTTTTCGAGAACAGTTTCTAAGAATTTCCTAAAACTTTTATATAATAAGATTTCAATCTTTCCAGAGCTGTCAATAGCAACTTTAAACTTCCCGCGTAATTTCAAACGAGTGCATGTCGAACCGTCGCGCGCTCTACCGGCAAAAATCTGTCCCCGTAATTGAGACCATTATTTTAACATTACGTTCGGACTCCTTGTTATCTATACTTCGTGGGCTGGAACTTCAATATGCACCGAAATCCGAAACACCGGGAAAAATTCAGAGGATTATAAATTAGACACACAATTGGATAACTGTTTATCTATTGTATGACTCCAGAGTTCTATTTTGAATAATTATATTATATAATACATTATTTAATTAATTATCTTCTAGTTTTCATTGATAATACAGATTTTATACAGATTTCTTGCCAAATGGTCATAGGACACACATTATAAACAGATTTTAAGAGATTACACTAAAGGCCATACTCACGGTGCGTCCAGCAAATCCAGCACCGGTACTATTATGAATTTTAATATTATCCGGTGTTCAGCATAAAATATGTGTACAGTCTGACAAGGATCTTTTGGCACGTGGACAAAATCAGAACTAACATCGCCGTCTTGTAAAATGTCACTTTTAGTATTATATTGTATTGTTTTGTAGTTGCGACACTTACCTTTTGGCACGTGGATAAAATCAGTAATAACATCGCCGTCTTGTAAAATTTCACTTTTAGTAATAAGTATTGTTCTTATTTGCGACACTCACGCCCCCATCCAAGTGCCAAAAGATCCTTGTCCGACTGTAATGGCGTACTATTCTATTGTCTTGCGAATGATACCATCTAATAAAAAAGAAAGAAAAGGTTTTAATGTAAACTGCATTTTTATTTAGTATTAAATGACTATTACTAACTGTTTTAATTAGAATATGATATAGTTATAAACATTTGTTAAAATAATAATAAAGTACACTCGTTTTATCTAAGATTTTTCAAGTTACTTTTTAAAAATACCAACATTTTTCTGGTTGGCAACATGCAAGAACGAGACACACGGCCTCCCTTATGGCTATCTCGCTCGGCTCGGATTTGCCTCTATGATACGTGCATTGTGAAATACACTCTATTACCAAAGCAATACAGTTCTTTTTAGCAATTACAAAATACGGAGTCTTCTATCCTTAGGACTATATCCATGTCCTGGTAAAAAAAAAACTGGCCAGAAGAAGAAGAAGATGAAGTACAATTATTTTTGTTTGTTATCAAAATAACAATTTACCTAACTTAGGCCTTTACATCCGATGATGGATGATTTATACAGTATTCTCCGAGCGAAGTAACCACTCTTGAAATACTGTAGTGCCTGGGACAGTTGGTTTTTAAATATCGTATGATTGCCCAAGCGCATACGGCATTCTCACAACATAGCCACCCTAGTCCAGAGGAATGACTAGTCAATACGTCTGGGGCAAACTATGTGCGGGTTTCCTCACGATGTTTTCCTTCACCGGTAGAGCGTCCGTATAATGTACTTGAGATCTGCTGGCCGATTCTGTATCTGTGCAGTGGCATAGGGTTCCTATAACTCCATTCCTATCGGCTTCCCTTGTCACATACCTTTTGCAAACCTTCATAGAAATCCCTACCTATGATACAGGTTCCGGCTTCCCTTTGAAGGAGAAGCAGCCTTCGCCACTGATAGTGAGAAGTGATATAAATCATAATGTAATTATTAATGTATCAAAACCGCTAAGCCTAACCTAAGTTAATTTGTATTCATTCTGTGACAGGCTCTAACTAGTTTGTATAAATAATAATTATTATTAGCTGTGTTGATTTTTAAATTGTATAATGTTATTATTGGTTATGTGACTTCAAGATTATTTAAAGAAATCTGCATTATGTAATTCCTTTGCAAGAAATAAAAATATTTTTACATTTTAAGTTTATTTTCTTACTAAAACCATGTAAAACTTACTTAAAAAAGTAAAATAAAATGTAGATACTCTTGTATTGTTATTATTTAATCAATCCTAATACGGACACTTGATACGGCACAACAACTTTATTAGAGGAATAATTGAAGGGATGGTAGTAGAAAACATGGAAGGCCGAGAAGAACTTTTATGGACAGGTGTAGGCGAATGTGATGGTCGTGTCGTATCAGGAGGTCAAGAGAAGGGCGGAGTGTAGAGAGGAATGGAGAAAGCATCACTGACAAGAGCAAAGCTCTTAAATTAGAATGAATGAATAATTCTAGCAAGACAATGCTTATAACAAATTCAAAGTGCTATGGCCGCATTGTAATATTTTGTCTACAATATGTGGTAAGTGTTAGGTTTACTTATTTATTGCAATAGTACCCTGTATAGTCAAGGTACTTTAATAACACTTCCTTTAACGTTATAGTTCTGTAAAATTGTAAAGACTTTCAATTATTTAGTCACAAATATACTATAGAGATTAAATATTAAGTATTTAATTGGTTAACACTACTTGACTGTTTATAATAGGTGTAGGTATAATAGCATAGATATATAATATTAAATTTGTAATAATTAATCAAAGTATAATAGCAAATATTTCAAAACTTTTATGAGGTGTTTGTGTCCTTCTTACCCATTTATAAGACGAAGGTGTTGAGCATCGATGACAATAAAATATCATTACATTGAAAAACTTATAAATTTTAACTACTAAATACAAATCTTTATTTCTAAGGAAGTTTCAGAGAAACTTGCTTAATTATGAACTCCATTTGTTACCTACTATAATTTAGGTACCTACTATACACCTAAAGATTGCTTTCAGCTGATATAGTAGCGTGTAAAGATTAAAAACTGCAAGTAAGCTACAAATTAAGAAATTTATATTTTAACAAAGTGTTGAATTATACTTGAATACAATGAATTACATATTAGGTATTGACAATAATTGTGATTTATTGAATACTTTAGATTGAATTCTTTTGACTTTATGCAATATAGACTACTAGCAGAAGGTGTTGTATAGACCCTTTAGGCAACTTTAGGCAAATCATTATTATTTACAAATAACAGCTGATCAATAAAAATCCGCCATATTGTTCGTTGAGGCGATAAAGGTAGCCCCCTGGGTATCTTTATCGTTAGGTCGATAAAGATAAAGATCACGATCTACTAAATGTCACTTACGGCCGCTTGTCTAGGCATTGTAAGGAGAAACACGTTAGAGCAATTCGTTATATGAGTGCATCGTTAGCGTATTCGTTCAAAGTGGCTGCTTGGCTACCAATTTTTTTAACGATACGACTGAATATGTCATTTAACGCACGCTTATGTCAATCCCATACATTTTTTATTCACGAAGTTCGCCGTCGATATTATTTAATGCATCTTGTCTAGCCCTCCAGCATCCTGAAAATGATTGCTTGTAGGCCAGACTGCCCTATTCAAAGGCATTGGATAGAACTAGGGATGGGCGTTGAATGAACGAACTGTTTTATTAAACTGTTTATTTGTCATGAACGGGTAAACTAGTTTAGCGTCTACCCACGAAGTATAGATAACAAGGAGTCCGAACGTAATGTTAAAATAATGGTCTCAATTACGGGGACAGATTTTTGCCGGTAGAGCGCGCGACGGTCCGACATGCACTCGTTTGAAATTACGCGGGAAGTTTAAAGTTGCTATTGACAGCTCTGGAAAGATTGAAATCTTATTATATAAAAGTTTTAGGAAATTCTTAGAAACTGTTCTCGAAAAATAGATACCGTAGAACACGGTAATTGCCTAACGGTAATTTAAAAATAATTGTAATAAATAATAGTATTGGCAACACTCGGTATAATAGTATTGGCAACACGCGGTACTCGTCGGTCTCGCACGCCTAGCGGCAGAAAAGAGAACTAAGATCTGGTCCTATTATTGTGTACATAATTATTATTAAAAAGCCTATACCGTTCGGACTCCTGGTATCTATGCTTCATGCGTCTACCGATAAACTAGTCTATGCGTGAACGGTTGCCATATGCCGGAACGGTGCGTGCGACAGAGACCGTTTCTTCGCGACGCGACGACACGATCGACGGACGGGCGCGGGGCACGACGACTCGGCACGAGCAATACGTCTATCTCTGTTCTTTACAACCGACGACGTGCTCTAATCTATGTAATAATTACATTCATTGAGTGGGCGGTGTTTTAATATAAAAACCCCCCGACACAAAAAATAAACTCTACAAAATTATAAATAATATTTTAAAACTATTATAATTATATTATCACATAATATTATGTAAGTTGAAATAATTTTAGCTTATATACATACTTCCAACATCATTGAAGTAACATGATACCAAATTTCGAATCGATAGGACATGTGGACGATAGTCAGATCCCCTCATCAAATAATAAAGAAAAGATGATTTTCAAACGGCTAATCATCAACTAATAAGGAAAAAATTATTTTCAAACGGCTAATCAGGTCAAGGTTACCTTACCATGTTCTTTAAATAACGTTGAAGTAACACGGTACCAAATTTCGAATCGATTGGACATAAGAAAGTTAGTAAGATCCCCTCATCAAGTAGAAAAGAGCTGATCATCTTCAAACGGCTGATCAGGTCATGGTTACCTTACCATGTTCTTTGAATATCGTTGATGTAACACGGTACCAAATTTTGAATAGATCGGACATTGGAAAGTTAGTCAGATCCCCTCATCAACTAGAAAAGAGCTGATCATCTTCAAACGGCTATCTTCCCACCACCAGTTTTCTCATCGAATGAAGCTACGAACACTCTCGATTAAGTCATTAATATTCTCTTTCAGTGCGCTTTCATTTGAGACCCCACTCGAGTATATTTGCACATTCGGTTATTCTTCCCCGCTTTCACCCCCAACAACTTTTAAACGGCTCAACCGATTTTCATCAATCATGTCTAAGAATACTCGCATGTAAGTCACCTTTAATACAAAAAAAAACTAAATCGAAATCGCGTCATCCGTTCGGGAGCTATGATGCCACAGACAGACAGACAGATACACGCACAGACAGACAGACAGACACGTCAAACTTATAACACCCCTCTTTTTGCGTCGGGGGTTAAAAATGAACTTTAAAGTAAGCTAACAATTTCCACCGCTCACAGATTAAACCGTCTCGTCGTTCGTCGTCATCACTAGTCGCGTCGATCAACAAGTTTGTCAAAACAGTTAATGCAAAAAGTCGTTCATTCAACAAAACTACTTTGTTTGTCATAGTTTATTGCTCAGTTCAGTATTCGTCGAACACGTAAACTAGTCGAAAAAAAAAAACTGTTTTTTCAACTAGTTTACGATGAACGATAAACGGTCTCGTTTCGTTGATCGAAAAAGCGTCGACGACCCACCACTAGATAGAACTAGCTCTAGGTATAAGATGACTTGGATACGTATAATTTATATATTATGATAGATTGTGTATCCGAATCATATTATAATTATATTAAAAAAAAAATGTCTTTATTAACCATACTAACATAGAATAAGTTTATTCTGTTACTATCACATTTACTAATATCTATATGGACTATTTTTGGTCTGAAATAAACGTATTTTATTTTTTTATTTTTTATTTATTTATTTTTATAATAATACTGTGATTCATTCTTATAACGTAGAGAAGGCATCGTTTAGGACTCTTGTGATGGAAGTGCTATTAATACTACCTCCATTCGGGGGCATCTCTCGAAAATAGTGATTAAAGAATGTGTATTTGGATCTCCAATTTCCTCTTTTTAGAATTTCGTCAATGTCGTATCTATTGTTCACCCAGTTTTCTGATGCGACTATGGCTCTAAAGCTGCCTGCTGAAGCAGAAATAGTCAGCTTCACGAAAAAGTGTGCGAATCCATCCAGCAATAACGCTACGTGGTGCTTCTTTCGCACCACCCCTAGTAGTTATAAACAGACTGTTCAGGTCTTTGTTATGTCGTCTTTCCTGAGAGGCTGAAATACATTTTCTAATCCATGATACTAGATTAAGACGGTCTTCGACAGAACCCATTCGGATTGCCTGTAGGTGCTGGAGTCGGTTTTAGAACCGAATTTCGGCCAAAGAATAATTTCGTCTTGATTATCAATGAACGAGCCTTCTTCCAAGCTCAGTAATGTGAGGTCGTGTACTCTTCTTCCTGAAGCTAATAGGAGAAGGACACAGGTGTGTCTGTAAATTTGGAATAGGCTTTTTTCGTTCACGGAATAGGATTGAAGGAACTCCAGTAGATCATTAATCTTCCATGGTATAGGTTTCTTTACCGGGGGGCTTTTTGAGAAAACTGCCTTCAGTGCGTGTTTTACTATATGGCTTGAGGTAAGATAATCTGTACGTTGCGGGTTAGCTAGAGTAGTAACTATGGATTTATGTAACGCTATTGTGCGCGGCGCAAGTTTTGCGTCGTTGTAAAGATGACAGATGTATTTTGCTAAATCTACTGGACTAGGATCGTTGACAGATATATTATTGCGGCGAGACCACCTTTGCCAGCGGGACCAAGCAGGTTTATATGTTTTTATTGTAGATTTTCTCCACAACGTCTCAAGAAGTTTTAAGTCTGTTTCTGACCAGTTTTTCAGGTGCTTGGCCTAGCCGGTACTTTCCAAACCCATAAATTCAGGTTTTCTGCCTGTGGCGGTGGCTGATTTGTTTAGAGATCTATTAAGTTCGATCGTAGGTTTGGTATTGGAAGCGGTGGGCAAAGGGCTCTCCTCTGTAGCTTGGCTTCCCAGGACGTTTTGTTCCAACTCGGCGCCACTATTAGGAAGAGACCTCTCGAGGTGTTCTGATGACGTAGGACTCGCGGTATTAACGAAGGTGGAGGGAATATCCAGCCCAGTTTGAATACCCACGTCCTGCTGAAGGCGTCCGTCAATAGGCTGTGCGTGTCTTTCGCATCCTCGCTGACGTACACTGGTACCACCGCGGATCTCTTCAAAGCAAATAAGTCGTTACGGGGGTGCCTAGCTTCTGGAATATCCATGTCGTTATTTTGGTGCTGAGGTGCCATTCTGGGAGTTCCTTTTCCCTTGTGAGACTGTCTGCCAGCCCGTTGTAAATTCCTGGTATGTATCGGGCAGTTAGGTGACAGCGTTGGCTGTGACAGAGTTCCAGGATCTTCGTCGAGGTGTTCGTTAACCTTAGGGATCGGGTTCCACCTTGCTTCATGATGTAGGCTACAGTAGTCCTGTTGTCTGTCTGCAGCATTATGGTCTTGTTTTTTATGTTTGGAAGGATCTGTAAGATAACTTCGTATAACGTGTAGAGTTCCTTTTGGTTGCTGTACCAGCTCTTCTGGGTTATCGTCCAGGTGCCCCAGAACTTCTTGCCATTTACTACTGCACCCTAACCTTTGTCGGAAGCATGTCGTTATAAATATTGTGGGCTCTGGTATGAATATAGGCGAGTTTTTCTGGACATTCATCTTCCACCAAAGTAGTTCTTGTAGGACACGTGATGACATCGAAAATCGCAGGTGTGGTTTTGTGACTGGCAATCGGCTCGATTCCCGCTGCAAAGCTCGACTGTGAAGACGACCTAGAGGTACCACGAATGACGCGAAGTTTAGTTTCCCCAATATTACTTTCGCATCGTGCCAGCTCCAATGTTGCTTTCTTGTTAGTTGTTCTAGGTGACCTAAGAGATGAACAACCTTGTCTTCCGATAGTGATTTTCGGTTGAGTTTTGTGTCCCACGTGATTCCGAGATATTCTAACTTTGTTGATGGGATCTGTGATGATTTTCCTTGATTTACTTGCCATCCTAATTTTTGTAAGTAAGTGATGACGTATTTGGCTTGATTTTGAAGGATATCCGGGTCTTTGTGGATAAGAAGAAAGTCGTCCAAATATACGAGAACTGTTATGCCCCGCCCCCTCAGCGTGTGGGCGATCCAATTTGTGACTTTGGCGAAGGCTGCCGTAGCGCTTGCTAACCCAAATGGGAGACAAGTCATTTGATAAACCTTTCCTTGAAAGCTTAACGACAGAAACCGGCGGTGACTGGGAGCAACAGGCAGATGAAAATAGGCTTGAGATATATCTAGTTTCATCATGTAGCTGTTTTCGTCCAGGAAAGTTGGAATTTTCATATGGTTTAGTAGGTGAAATTTTGGGCGCTAGTACATACCTGTTTAAACCTTTCAGATTGAATATGGGACGAAAAGAACCGTCTGTTTTCTTTCGAAGAAACATTTCGGAGAGGTAACCACTTTGATAATGGCTTTCTTGAAGCGCGTTCGAATGCAACAGTTCCTGAATTTGTTCTTCCATCGCGGGCGAGAACCTGGTTCGAAAGCGAAAGAGATTTTTTCGCGAGAATGCCTGGATTGGCGGCTTTGATACAAATGGGATTCTGTAACCCGTTACAAAACTTTGGATTAATTTCGGTGCTTCTTTCCAGTGTTTTGCAAAGTCCCGTAAGCGCCCCGCCTTGAAACAGTCATTTTCTTTTAACGTCTTCCCAGCGTTTTTGTATCTGTTGCGGACGTTGTGGTTGAGACTGTCTATGTGATTGAACTCTATGTTGAGGTTGTTTGGTCCTAGTGCGAAGTGCTCCGCTACCGCTTCTCGGGTGGGTGTAATGGCGATTGTTACCCTTTGGTGGCTGTTGCGTGCGTGTACTTTTTGTCTATCTCCTGTCTGAAATCTAGCAGACTTCTTTCTGTCGTAGTATGGAAAAAACTTTCGTATATCACTATTAGAGCAGTCTCTTACGGCTTTGGACAGAGCTTCATCAGCAAATAGGTGCGTTTCAGAGGGGGGTATCCCATGAAGAATTTCATTTAGAACCCTGTTTTGTACCTTAAAGGCTGCTCGTCTCTGCTCTATAACTTCCGCTCTCCGACCGCAAACATATTGCAAGAGAGCGTCAGATTTCTTTCTGAACTTCGAGTCTGTAGTTAAAAAGTCGGTGCCGATCTTAGTTTTCATTTCCTGGGGCAGCTGATCTAACAATTCTTGAAAATTTTTCCTTTGCTGCAGCAGTCCATGTGTAATGGCGCCTAGTGTCGAGTCGAGTTTCTCTAGCATAGAAGCCGATTCCCATGTTGGTGATACGCTAGCTAACATGTTATTTACTTTAACATGTTAGTTAGCGGCGCAAAAGGCAGGTGAAGTTTGGAACTGTTTTTGTGTTTCTGCGTATCTGACGTTTCGCCATTCCTCTTGCCCAAATCTTTGGCATTGAATTCCTTGTTGTAGGAAATCTGGATCCGTTGTGGCCATCTTGGATTCCGCCAAAGTAGTATTTGGGCTGAAGTCAAAAAAATCATTATTAGGTGATTGCAAAGTGGCAAGTTCTCTTTGAGCATTCGCTATTTTTGTCCTTAATTCTAACTCTTTTGTTGAAACGTTGTCGGTAAGTCCAGATGAAGCATTGTAAGTATGTTGTGACAATTCCAAGTCTTCTGCGACGGAATGTGTATTATCAGGCAAGGATTCAAATGATGCATCTAAATCAGGAGGATTTGTATTATTATTATTATTGTTTCGTGCCATGTTGCATAAGATCTTTTCTATATTGTCATTTTGTTTGTTCTGGGTTTGTATGAGGCGGTTGAACATCTCCATTTGTTGGTTTAGCACCGCTACCAGCAGGTGGTCGCTGCTACCTTGGCCTCGAGAACTGTTGCGTTATCTAAGGTGGAATATCTTCAACCTCCATGTCTTGCTCATGGTGTCGGTCCTTCCCGCTTGAGTAATTGAGGTTGCACGGTTTAGAAGTAGATGGTGCAGGTGATGGACTTTCTGATGTCCGTTGATCTTGTTGAAGTTCGGACGAGGCCCTACTACGATTTGTGAGTTTACTCCTGATAGTCCGAACGGCTTCGACGAAGGCATAGTAATATTGACCTGAGCCGTGAATTTTCACCATAATATTATGTGGTGAATGCACTAAAGCACGTCCAAGGGGCCAGCGTAGAATTTTTGTCCTGATGCTCCTGTATTTCCTCTCGGAGAGCGAAGATGATTCAGGCGTGAAAGCTCGGCCTAGGTCTACAGTTGGGATAGCAAATCTCAGCTTACTTTCGATTTTGGGTGACACTTCGTCTCCGAAACGGTCGTGATATGAGAGGTCGCAGACCTCCCATGATCGCCAGTCGTCCGGAAAATTTTCGTCGACTATATTTACTACATTCTTGAATGCCTCCTCGTCGCCGATTGGGCAAGGTCTTGTGGCTAGTTCGCCCATTGTTGTTATACTAGCCATGATCTGAAATTAATTTAGCAATACTAAATTAAAGCAGTCCTAGATATAGAACGTACGTCGTCGTACGTGTCGCTCTAGGCATACGGCGTAGTGTCGCATGAACAAAAACATACGACATAGTGTCGCGTCGCGTTAGGCATGCGACGTATTGTTGCGTCGCGTTAGGCATGCGACGTAGTATCGCGTCGCTCGAAACATACGACATAGAGTCGGGCCATATGAGGCATGCGACGTAGTGTCGCGTCGTTTAAAACATACGACATTATGTCGGCCATGTTAGGCATACGACGTAGTGTCGCGTCGCCCGAGACACGCGACAAAATTTCGTGTGACGCGTCGTGTTAGGCATACGACGTAGTGTCGTCTTAAGTGCGGCGTCATCTCATTGATACGACGTGCCGCTCTAACACGGCAGAGAGGTCCTCAACATTCAGGTTCAGGGTATGAACCAGTCGTCGCTGGGCCATGGGCGCCGAGCGGTAAGTAGTTTTAGATTTGCCAGGTATGATAAATTATAAGGTGCTTACGGTGAATTTTCTTTTACGAGCGTTAAACACGTGCGTCCGATGAGAGATTCATAAGCGTACTGAGGAGCGGGGGCCGGGGCGCTAGCGCCCCGGACACCTCGGCGCTGCACTGCGAGAAAGAGATAGCTATAGAGGGAGGACAGAGAAGTACAAAACGATTGCATCGAGTGAGTACCAAATTCATAAAGCGTAATCTCAAGTGGTTCAAGCGTAGGCTCGAACACCTAAACAGACCATTTTAGTTCGGTGCCTTCGGCTTGACCTTTCGGAGATTAACCTTCGTTACCTTACCTCAATGCAGTGTTCTCAAATTCCATACTTACGTCTAATAGTGTGTAGAGACTAGAGAGGCGACGCAGAGCGCGGGGCGGCATGTTCCCCGCACCCCGCGCCTCGCGAGTGAGCGGCGCGCGCGACGAAGCGAGCTTTGACAGTACGCTTTTGTTACACAACCGATGTGTAGTGTTTTTAGTGTTCGTGTTAAACGTTGTTGTAACGTTCGGAATTCGGATTGTTGTTGGAATAAATGGTAAGTTTACCACTTATTTTTAACTAATGTCTTTTAGTGTGTGGAGTGTGGCGATAGTAAAAGATTATACAGTGGAATAAAATGCAATGTGGGTATGTCGGCCATTCAGCCACATCCACGGCTTATCGCAAGCTTTTTCATGCTATGTGCCCGCACAAGCGGCTTGATAGCTGGGCCGCGCGGCTCGAAAATCGAGCCGCGCGGCTCGATTGTTGAGCCGCGCGGCTCGAGCTGGTCGGGCCGCGCGGCTCGATTGGTGAGCCGTGCGGCTCGATTAGCGCAGCCTGGAACCCCTGAGCCGTGAGCTATGGCTGATTAGGCTTTTTTGCATTGCTACAGATGGCGAATGGTGGTGGTTTTGTTACCCTGGGGGCCTTGCTGGAGGAGCCGGCTGACTCGCAAAAGGACGAGGAGATCTTAGGGAGACTGAAGGTTAAATTAATTAATATTATGTTTATAGCAGTTTTTCCGCTAAATAATACCCACAACCTGCAAGCAAATGTGTGAGTGCACGCATAAGCATGCGTAACGCACCTCCCTCCTCCCACACTGCTTATGCGTGCACTCAGATGCAAGATCGTGCAAACACCACCACCACACAAGCAACAATGTCGGCAAGATCGTGCAAAGCCCCACACCACCATGCAGGTTGCAAAACTCGACGCGCGTTTCGCCCCGAACCCGGAGCATCCTCAGGAAGTGGACCTGCGAACAAAGTTCGTTAGTGACTAACGTAGACTAACGAACTTTGTTCGCAGGTCCACTTCCTGAGGATGCTCCGGGTTCGGGGCGAAACGCGCGTCGAGTTTTGCAACCTGCATGGTGGTGTGGGGCTTTGCACGATCTTGCCGACATTGTTGCTTGTGTGGTGGTGGTGTTTGCACGATCTTGCATCTGAGTGCACGCATAAGCAGTGTGGGAGGAGGGAGGTGCGTTACGCATGCTTATGCGTGCACTCACACATTTGCTTGCAGGTTGTGGGTATTATTTAGCGGAAAAACTGCTATAAACATAATATTAATTAATTTAATGCTATGGATTTCCGCAAAGTAACGCCTGATTCTATTAACTGAGACTGAAGGTGTTGGCACAGGAAATCCTGCCGGAGGGGTGGACAAGGTGGGAAGTGCGGAGTTCCTCCAGGGATGAAATTTTCGGGGAGAGTGTGGAGGTTGCCACACTCAACAAACTAGTTTTCGCGATTCCCACGCTTGGTCTTGTTAAGGCATTCGACCCGGATGCTGACCACCTGTCGGAGAAAGCCTACCGGGACATTCGGCTGAAACTTTTGGACTGGGCATTTACGCGGGCGCTAATAGTGGGACCTCCTGCAGTCGCCAATCGAATACGGGGGTCCGCAGCTAGGACCGAGCTATTCAAAGAGGAGATCGCCCCTCTGAAGCCGTTGATATTATCTAGAAAGGAGGCGGACCAGATCCTGTCGGGCACTCAAGGAGAAGATTACGCCAGGAAAAGAAGAAGTAAGTACCTCAATTGCTTCAGACCTGTCTGGCCCATCAAAGAGGTCCAAGGTGGATATGCTAGAGGAAAAGGTGGACAGGATGTTCGAGCTCATGGTCGAGAAGATTGAGTCTCTCCGTGGTATTCAGCAGCCGCCTCAGCAGTCGGACGAGTCGGACAACGATTCTGTTTTTGAGCGTGAGCTCGATCATCAACGGGAGTCGTCACCCGAATCAGAGTGGCACGCTCCAGTCTTGAACACTAATGGAGTGGATTTGGCATTCTTTGATGATTTAGATTTTCGCCCAGAAGTAAAAGAGGCAGATCCCGTTGTTCCAGAACCCTCCCCAGAACTGAGAGAAGAGGGCATTGGATGCCAAAGACTTGGGAGCGCAGGCTGGGCTCGGATCCGCTACAAGGACGTGGAGAAAAAGTTGCCCGCATCCCCAGTGTTCAGCGCGCTAAAGGTTAACACCGAACTGGGCGGTGTATCTCGCGATTTTAGCTGGCTCGGCAAGCAAGACAGCTTGCTGGGAACTATATGCCATGGATTGCTTCTTCAAAGAAGAGCCATTGCAGACGAGCTCAGAGCGTTGGCCAAGGAGTATCCGGGTTCAGGGGGAGAAGTTAAGAGGATTTTGAAAGAGTCCAATTTCAAATCATTGTCAGACGACCTGCTGCAATATGTCTGTGCCCACAGGGCCGAAACAATTGAAAATCGGCGAAAGATCTTTAAGGCCAAGAATGAGACTCTTACCTTAGCGCTTCGACAGATTCCTCCTTCCCCAACTCATTTGTTCGAGGAGAAAGCCCTCTCTACATTCATAAAGGATAATGGTGGGGTAGGACAAGTATTCCCCTCAAAACAAGGAGCATTTCCGGAAAAGAGGGTGTCTACTTTTCGAAAGCAGTCAGCTACCGGATTCTCTCGGTCGAAAACATCTTCAGGTCGCGGTCGCCAGAGAAGTTCCTTTCAGTCCTCACCTCGACCTTCAACATCCAGAGTGTCTGCTTCGAAGAGTCAACGTGACAGCTCAAGAAACAAGCCGGGAAAGCAGCGCCCCAAGAATAAGAAATATTGACTGTTTTCGCGGGGGTCAACTCAAAAGCCGCTTGTCTCTATGGCAAAAATTGGGGGCCCCAAAGCATGTCCTGAAAACGATTACGGGTTACTCTATTCCTTTTTACAAAAAACCCCCAACAATACGTTTTCAGGCAGGTCTGCTGGAAAGGTTTGCGACACAAAACTCAGCCTTAATGTCGAAAGAAATTCAAGAACTGCAACGAATAGGGGTCATAGAACCATCTATGGTAAAAGCGGGTTTTCTGTCGCGAATGTTTCTCATTCCCAAACAGAACGGAAAGGTTCGGCAGATATTCGATTTAAGACGTTTAAATGCTTACTTAAATCCTCGGAAGTTTCGTCTGATAAATCAGAATCATATCCCCAAATTTCTCCTTCACTCCGATTACTTAGCGAAAATAGATTTGTCTCAGGCGTACTTTCACGTTCCGATAAAAGAAAGCCACAAGAGATACCTATGCTTCTCGTACGCAGGAAAGCTATTCCAGCTGACAAGTCTTCCCTTCGGTCTATCAAGTGCGCCTCTGGCCTTCTCACGTCTCACAAACTGGGTTGCGAGTGTCTTAAGATCAAGGGGCTTCCGAGTACTAGTATACCTGGACGACTTCCTGTTCGCTCATCAGGACCCTTTAGTGCTCGAGAATCAGGTGCAAATTGCAATATGCGTTGAGTTTCCTGCAAAGTCTCGGATGGGCGGTGAATCTGGAAAAATCTGTAATAAAGCCGACCAACTGCATAGAGTTTCTAGGCATCATGTGGGATACAGTAGCGAACCGAAAGTTTTTACCAAAGGCAAAGATGGTACGGCTGTCGTCAGATCTCCAGAACATCTTAAAGGATCCCAGGTGGGATTGGAAGTCGGCAACTTCGTTGATAGGAAAGCTAGGGTTCGCGTCATGGGTAACTCCTTTGGGGCGGCTTTACACTCGAAACCTCCAAAAGGCAGCCAGGGTTTTGAAAGAAGAAACGCCGTTCAAAAAGTTGGTCATGCCAGCGCCGGCCAGGGCCGATTGTATTTGGTGGATTCAACACCTTCGAAATCCGGGAAAGATTTTTCTGCCCGATCCTACAATCTTTGTCTCGACGGACGCGTCAGATTCCGGCTGGGGCATACAACTGGGTCAACATCAGCTGGCTGGAATTTGGACAAGGGAACAAAGGAGTTGGCATATAAACAAAAAAGAACTATTTGCAGTATTCACCGCCCTGTCCAAATTTCAGACAGCGGTGCAAGGCCAATCGCTGATGCTTCAGTCGGACAACAAAACGGTTGTGGCGTATATTCGAAACCAAGGGGGTACTCGTTCAGCGATCCTTCTAGAAGTAACTCGGAAACTGTTGCTGTTAGCGAATCGATTGGAGGTCACAATTCAAGCCTTCTATATACCAGGCAGGTACAACACGGTAGCAGATCGACTATCCAGGTCTATGGATCTTCCAGATTGGCATCTGAGCCAGTCGATAACAGCTCTTATTTTCAAGAAGTGGGGAATACCTCAAATCGACCTCTTCGCTACTCACCAGTCCAAAGTGGTTCCCTGCTATGTGACGATGGATGCAAGGGACACAGGGGCGAGATTCATAAATGCGTTCAGTCAGGAGTGGCATTTCAATCTGGCCTGGGTCTTTCCACCCCCTCCGTTAATTCCCAAGGTCCTTCAGCATCTCAACAGGGCATCAGGGGTTTTTCTAGTGGTTGTACCCCGATGGGAGAAAGCATTTTGGAGAGGATCTCTGAAACGCAGAGCCTTAGAGGCACCCTTCGAGATTCGAGACCTGAATCAGCACTTAGTCGACCTGTCATCCAATCGCTGCCCGGAGAAGGTAGAGGATCTGCATTTAGAGGTTTGGAAGGTACGGGGTGGGGTGAGTTAGTGTCCAGTTTGAAGCCTGATTATGTAGATCTGTTGCAGTCAGCTTGGCGGGATTCTACATGGAAGACCTATGGGTCAGCCTGGAAACAGTGGGTCTCGTGGGGAAGAAAGAATGGGGTAAATCCTAGTCGGCCTCGCCCACTGGACCTATCGTCTTACTTAGGATACCTGGCTAAAGAAAAGAACTTGGCTTATGCTAATCTTGGTGCATAAATCAGTGATAGTATCTTTGGCTGATCCATTTCAAGAGAGTCGTCTTTCTTCCCATCCCCTGGTAACGGCAATGCTGAAGGGGATAGGTCTATCCAAACGTTCTTCTTCATCATCTGCTCCCACAATATGGAACGTGCATGATCTTATAGAATGGTTAAAAAATAATCCCCCGTCATCGAATAGTATATTTCAGGTGTCACGTCATGTAGCTTTTCTTTTGTTATTGGCATCAGGACGAAGAATTCTTGATTTAACTCTTCTTAGAATAGATGAAAAACACTGCCGGATTTTAAAGGAATCAATCCAATTTTGGCCGGCTTTTGGATCAAAGACGGATGGTATCAAAACTCGGCAGTCAGGTTGGGAGTTGATATCTTCGAAACATTCTTCTTTGGATCTGGTCAGATGGATAAAACGCTTGATCGAATGCTCTTCGGAGAGGAGGAAGGCTCGAGAAGGCCTTTATAATTTGTTTATTACTACTAGGGGAGAAGTAAAGGCTGCATCTAGAACGGTAATTGCAGGTTGGCTTAAAACTACCTTTCAAGACTTGGGCATTGATTGTAGTCCGGGGTCCATACGGTCAGCTGTGGCATCGAGTGATTTTGAAAATGATGTCCCTTTAGATAGGATTCTGTCGAGAGGTAACTGGCGGGGTTCCAGAAATTTCTTTAAGCATTATTGTAGAACGGTAGATCGTCCCCGCTCTTCTAGTACAAATGCTTTAAACAGTTCGTTTAATGTTATTTAAATTGATATTAATAATCTTAGTTATTAAGTAAAGTTACCTGATCTCGCTACCAGTGGCTGTGATTTATAAATATAATAGTTAATATTAAAATTAGAGTCCTAGAAGTACCAACGGCTGTGGTATTATAATTAATTATTATAACATTAAAATGCCTCGAAATATAGTTATATATAAAATATAGTTATATATACCTAAATAATAATTTGTTACTTTGGTCCTTTACCGGACTGTATTACTTATGAATAAGAATAGTAATATGTAATCAAGCATAAATTGAGTACATAATAATAATATATTCTCTGTCGTTTCCTTGAAACACCTTACCTTGCTAGAATAGTCACAGTACGCTTGAGGCGCCGGCAGATGGTAGAGCACGTCTCCGAAAGGTCAAGCCGAAGGCACCGAACTAAAATAGAACCGTTTTCCACCCCGAAGGGAAGAAAACGATTATTTTAGGTCGTGCCGAGGCTTGACCTGGAGTAAGGGCCTTGCCGGCTTTTCGAAGACTAGTACTGTCAAAGCTCGCTTCGTCGCGCGCGCCGCTCACTCGCGAGGCGCGGGGTGCGGGGAACATGCCGCCCCGCGCTCTGCGTCGCCTCTCTAGTCTCTACACACTATTAGACGTAAGTATGGAACTTGAGAACACTGCATTGAGGTAAGGTAACGAAGGTTAATCTCCGAAAGGTCAAGCCTCGGCACGACCTAAAATAATCGTTTTCTTCCCTTCGGGGTGGAAAACGGTTCTATTTTCAGAGGTAAACCGTAAAAGCTCTAGTCTATATCTCGGTTGACCGATTATGAAAATGAAGTTGGCCAAACCGCACTCCGCGCAAGCGGAACTGCAGCTAACTGCACGTCGTGTCAGTTTGCGACACTTTTGGTCAGTTGATCAACTTCCGCGCAGTTCCCTGCAGTGTAGTTCCGTTAACCGTTATCTCATATAATTTCATTTATAGAATACTAGCTGACCCGGCAAACTTTGTTCTACCTTAGAGGCAATAAATGAGCAGATTTTGGATTTCATTAAGTGCAAGTTTTCATTAGGATAATAGATATAATTAAAAAGAAATCAATTATTTTAATTATCGTTAAAATGGGCCATGTATTTTGTTGCATGGGTTGCAATCTTCAGTAAAGCATCTTGTAATAGACGACATTTTTCGATTTATTATCAGGCGCAAGAATAAATAACGCAGATGGTCTTCCGATCCGTGAATATGCCACATATAATTGACCAGGTGAAAAACATAGATTTTGTTGTGGATTCAGACCACAAACTTTCAAGGATTGACCTTGTGACTTATTAATGGTCATGGCGAATGCAAGACGGATCGGAAATGGAAGTCGTTTGAACTCAAACGGCATATCGGTATTCGGTAGGGATCATCGGGATCTTCGGAATGAGAACTTCCTCACCTTCGAATTTTCCTTTGAGTATCGTCGTGTAAATCATATTATTTGTAAATCCCTAAATCCCCTATTTACTAAATCCCCAAACATATTTTTCTGCTATAAATAGTAGCCTATGCTATTCCTCGTAGTCTACTCTATGTCTGTGCCAATTTTCATGATGATCGTTTAAGTTGTTTCACGTAAAAGTGTAAACACAGTTGTCCACAGGCACCGTACATTTCCTGCGATAAAAAGTAGCCTATGTCCTTCCCAGTGGTCTACTTTATATCTGTGCCAAATTTCATGATGATCGGTTAAGTAGTTTTTACGTAAAAGCGTAAATACAGTATTCCACGGGAACCGTACATTTTCTGCAATAAAAAGTAGCCTATGTCCTTTCCCGTGCTCTACTTTATATCTGTGCAAAATTTCATGATGATCGGTTAAGTAGTTTTTACGTAAAAGCTTAAATACAATATTCCACAGGAACCGTACATTTTCTACAATAAAAAGTAGCCTATGTCCTTTCCCGTGCTCTACTTTATATCTGTGCAAAATTTCAAGATGATCGGGTAAGTAGTTACGTAAAAGCGTAAATACAGTATTCCACAGGAACCGTACATTTTTATGCAATAAAGAGTAACCTATGCTCTTCCTCGTAGTCTACTCTATGTCTGTGCCAAATTTCATGATGATCGGTTAAGTAGTTTTTACGTAAAAGCGTAAATACAGTATTCCACGGGAACCGTACATTTTCTGCAATAAAAAGTAGCCTATGTCCTTTCCCGTGCTCTACTTTATATCTGTGCCAAATTTCATGATGAACGGTTAAGTAGTTTTTACGTAAAAGCGTAAATACAGTATTCCACGGGAACCGTACATTTTTATGCAATAAAGAGTAATTTATGTTCTTCCTCGTAGTCTACTTTATATCTGTGCCAAATTTCATGATGATCGGTTAAGTAGTTTTTACGTAAAAGCGTAAATACAGTATTCCACGGGAACCGTACATTTTACCGCGATAAATAGTATCCTATGTCCTATTCCTGGTTCTAAGCTACCTCCCTACCAATTTTCAGCCAAATCGGTTCAGCCGTTCTTGAGTTATAAATGGTGTAACTAACACGACTTTCTTTTATATACAGGGTTATTTTTTCACCGGTACAATAAATCAACATACGTAATAGTTGTCAAAAATAAAAAATACTAGCGAGTTTTGTTACTACCCCTTTGGAACAAAAAAACAAAATTATCAATCCCCGAACTTATCCGCTAAACTAATACAAAATGTGGATACGTTACGCATCTATCGATGCTTTGTTGCCAACTCGTGCGCCGCCCCCGGCCGATCGCTTACCACACCCCGCCGCCCCCTACCTCATACCGCACCCGTTGACGCCTTTTAGTTAGTGCGCACATGCGGTATTAGATTGGTTATAGGATAAAATAATTGAAATGAAAAAAAAAATATTTTTTTTTATTTGAGAAATGTACTCTATTATCGATACCAATGACGTGGTAAAATTTATTGTACCGATGAAAAAGTATTCCTGTATATAGATTTTGACGCGTAGTGTCGCTGCAGTGCATTTCCGCCTAGTGCGGTCCTACTTTAATAGGGAATATGCATAAAACATAAAAAATACTTACTATGTTTTCTATATTATGTTGTATATGTCATCGTAAAATTGTAAAAACCGTTGTCAACAGTCCGTAGGTTGTCCCTACTCCCTGATTGGTCGGTCTTACAGTAGCAGTAGGTAGGTTGTTTTATGTCCATAAAGTTAAGAACGGAAGGGACACAGCAGGTCAACTTGAAACTATAATGGTTCCTTCTAGTTACAACGGAATTCTAAAAATGGGTTAGGTTAAGTTAGAATATTTTTATTACATTCAAAACGTCTTTAATTTTTATTATATTAAAATGTAGGCTATGTTCGGTGACTAACACTAATTTATCGTTCAAAGTGTAATTTTTAATTCTCCAAAACACTGTTCGCTTACATTCCTTAACAAATGAATAGGTAAATATGGCGGCGCGGGGCATATGCCGTTCACGGTTCAACCAATCAGCGCGCGAGTGCGTTCCGTTTTACAATTAAACGAATTCAAATTCGTTATATTATAATATAACGAAAAATAATGCGTAAAATTGTAAGGAGAATTTTTATTTGACAATCTATATAATATATTTTAATTTAATTTTTTTACAATTACATTTAATTATAATCTCTCTAGTTAAATTATAATCTAACGGTTTTTACAATTTTACGGTGACATATATAATATACAACGAAAGAAAGTAGGTACATCTATTCCTATATAAAGAGGATAAGTTTGTTTGTTTGTTTGCATTGAATAGGCTCCGAAACTACTGGACCTTTTTTGATAAAATTTGGTACAGATATAGATTAGACCACGGGGAAGGACATAGGCTAATTTTTATCGCGGCAAAATATACGGTACCGGCGGGATTTCCTTTTGCACGCACGAAGTCGCGTGCATCATCTAGTATTTTATATTGTGAGCAAAAATAAGACGTTTTAAACTTCCACGGTAACCATATATTTTGCTGCACTTTTTACCGTATATTATTTTATAATTTGCGCAATAAAACCAACAAATAACCTTAGAAAATTAAAATAAAATAACCATATTCAAAAGGCGGATAAACTATATTTATATTAATCTTACAAATAATCAAATCTTTTAAGTTTTATGACTATAGCTAGCATGTGACATTAATTAATTTATGTTTATTTTAGCAACTTAAGAAAACTTACTACAATAATATTATACATGTACATACTTAGTATGATTGCATGTTTAAACAATTAATATTACAATTCATGAGATAAATACAAAATATAATTTAATGTAGTATAATAATAATTCAAAATAATTATAGTCAAATATACAATAAAGTTTAAAAAATCTGTCAAAATATGGTGTATGACAATAATATTATTATGTTTGCTTGTTCAAGATCAACATGGAAATAAATATCTGCACATTGCCTCATGCATAGGCGTAGCCAGGGGGTGGTTTAGGGGGTTCAAAAATGGGCCGGCTGGTATATATAATACAGAGATCTGACCAATATACAGAGGCGTATTTAGAAATTTTGCGCCCGAGGCCAATTAACAAATTTTGCCGCCCCGTTAACCCTATCTGAAAGATGATTTTTGAAGTTATTTTAGAAACATAATCAACAGCCTAAATCAGAACTTTGATACTACCAAATCCCCCCACCCCCGTAGTCGTTTTATTTTCTTGACCCCCCCCCCCCCCTCCCGGAACTAAAACCTGGCTACGCTCGTGGCCTCATGTAATAAATAATAATAAGGATAACCTACCACGCAATTTGTAGGACAATGTGGTTGTTAAATTATATAAATATTTTATAATAAATATAAAAAAGAACTGGTTAGTAATAATTTTGGATTACCCCGTTATCAATACATGTTGGAACTGGGGCGGACTCTTCATCTTACAATTATTATAAATGCGAAAGTTTGTGAGGATGGATGTATGGATGGATGTTTGTTCTTCTTTCACGCAAATATTACTGAAAGGATTTTGATGAAATTTGGTATGGTAGTAGCTTGAGCTATGGATTAAAACATAGGCTACTTTTTATCCCAAAACAGTACAGTGTTCCTGTGGGATACTGTATTTATGCGGGCGGAGCCGCGGGCAATAGCTAATTAAACCATATATTTTGTAGTACTAATATAATTTTTAATAGTTTAGTTAAGTGTGTTAAAAACAACCAATTTGTAATAAATTTTCGAGAGTCGTTAAATCGACATATATTTTATCCTTGCTACCCCTGGTAGCTACCACCATCCAAAGTTGTTGTAAGAGGAAGTTGGGCGCGCATCAATATGAAGTCACACACGAAAAATCAGCTTGATAGTAATCAATTTAAAAAATGTTCCCCATACTCCGGACTATTAAAGCGATTTTGGATTTTTTTAGTATGCACTATTACTCTAGTCGACAAGTTGAAAATGGTCTAAAATAGAGATACTGCTCTTAAAAGTATGTGTGATAGCTCATTGGATCCGGAATAACGCCTAGAAAAATGTGCTAATAGCACAAAAAATATTGCAAAAGTTATAAACGATTAAAGATGAAAAAAATTATAAACGAGGTATGAATATTTTTCAAATAAAAATAATAATATTTAATACCTTAAAAAACCGCAAACTAAAAGTGTCGCGCGGAGACCCATTTTCAGCGTTAAATTAAAATTATAAATAATGGAGATAGAGTTTCGGGAGCTGGGAGTTTTTTATTGCAAATTTCCTCCTCTTTAAGCATCTTTTTTTGAAATTTATTAATATTTTGTGGAATATTGAATAAAAATAAAATGCCATTTTTTTCATCTTTAATTGTTTTGCAATATTTATTGCTAATACACGCTTTTAGCACATTTTTCTAGGCGTTATTTCGGATCCAATCAGCTATCATAACACATAATTTTAAGAGCAGTATCTCTATTTTAGACCATTTTCAACTTGTCGACTAGACTATATGGCATTACATACAGGAATAAATAAATGTAATATCACTTTTAAATCCTTACGAATATTATTAAACAATAATTATATTAACCAAATATTCTAGTTTGTAGCTTGCTTAAAAGTAATCAATACAAAAAAACCAATTATGAAATAACATAAATTAAGTAATCCCTATCTATTCCCTATGCCACTATACTCTAACGGCCAGTTTCAATAACCTACCTATGTATAACAATTTGTTGGAAATGTCGTCATTGAATCATTTGCCGGTTTTTCGCGATACAAATTTGACGTTTCTAACCAATAGTTCTAAGATAGATAGTTATTGAAATGGGCCGTAAGAGGTCGTCCATTAATCACGTGATGCCTAAAGGGGGAGGGGGGTCCGAAAAAAATTCACCAAGTATCACCAATGGGACGAGGGGGTATAAGGAGACATCACGTGTATTAATTTTCGAATTTAGTCTATGTATGCCGAAATTATTATCGGTTGTAGAAACGTAGTGTTTTTTTAAATACTTACATGACAAATGACTCGTATAGCTTTTAATTGCTTAAATTATTCGATTAAATTGTTTTTTAAGTTAAAGTTTTTCTTCAAACATGACCTGCTTACTATGTAAAAAAATACACGTGATCTTAGGAGGGGGAGGGGGGGTATTATAAAACCTCACCACGTATCACTAGGGGGAGGGGAGGGGTCTAAAAAGTTGTTAAAAACATCACGTGATTATTAGACGGCCCCTAATTGAACTGAATGAAGAATTCAATCCGTAATAGCTTATTCAATATGAGCATGTTATAAGTTAAATAATTGTGCATATAATATCTTTAACTATACAACATTAATTTTGCATATGCATCAAAATATTAACAGTAATTGTATTGCTAGAGATACATATCCCAATGTTATACATTTTTCCTGTATAAATATATATGTAAGTATATTAAATTTACGTTATGTGCATATCCGTAACTACAATATGCTTATAAATAATCAGTTCATACATCCGTTCATTCAAAGTGGAGTTTTATATACATTATAAGTTATACGAAGCACTTCCGTCTCAAAGACAAGAACGGTTTGCAAAATAGTGTACTACCCTATGATCAATCCGTCATAGGGTTCATACACGACACACTATAGCACCACCATTCCCACATTGCAATCCATCTGTATCACCCTCACTTAAACACGCGCTAATTAATGTGTCCAAGTGTTCGATTCCGTAAATGTCTCATAAATATCAACTGTGTAATGACTATTGTCAAATAGTCTATCTCATTTTTGTGATGTCAGCGCTGCGTTCATTGGCAAATATTGTAAATTATTTTGTTTTTACTCACTTCTCTTTTGCATTTCCTTTACCAATTTTTATTTTTGATTCCAGTTCAGCACGACTATCATGTATCGGTGGTGTCAACGTATAATACACGTTAGACACAGTTCGGCAGAGCCAATGCAGTCGTCATGGCAAAAGGCACCGCATTTCTTGCAGGGTATCATGGCGCGCAGGTTGCAAACGCACGACTCCTCTGCGCCAACGCTGCGACACCGCGTCGCGTTCTGTAAAATACGCAAATTTCTCTTTAATAACATAGCATTCTTTAATGAGCAATAATTTTTTTTACAAATAATTCGTTTGCGATATGAATGTTACAAAAATTGAACTTACCACATTTGTATTTTGATTTGACGGCGGTGCGCTCGAAGCTCTAGGGGCGACATTTGGAGTTCTCTGAACCAGAATATACTGCCCCATATTATTTGATCTGTTCTCGTTGACCTGAAATATTAGTTGATTGAAAAAATATAGCACAGCTAAGCAAATAAAATATGTTCATGCAATGGTTTAAAATATTTCACCGAAAGCAAAGACCCTAAGCAAAAACAAAATATGTATGAATTTGTATGCTAGTCTAGGCTACATCAGTTGATTTTCGTGTCAAATAGAGATACTACTAGTCCTACAAGTGCCTACAACTATGTGTGATCCTCGTTGGATTCGGAATCACGTCTAGAATATTGTGCTAAACTGGGATATTAGCACATAGATAATTGCAAAAGTTATAAACAATTGAAGATGCCAAAAAGAGTGTTTTTAGTTTTTTTTTATGAATAGTTTTTAAGTTATTAATATTTAAGAAACTCGAAAAATATACTGTATAAGAGCAGGATATTTCCAATAAAATACTCGTAACTACCGGAACTCTATCTTTTCATTGATTTAACAATAACAATTCTCGTATTTAAAGTAAAATTTCATTTTACTTTGATTGTATTATAAGTGACTTGTTATCAAAAACTGCTTTTATTACGTTTGGACCAATTAGGACGCGTTTCACGCTGTTTTAACGTTAACGAGAATACGGGTTTGACAATTTTAGCTTATCGGGACACGATTGTAATTGTATTAGTACAAGTTTTATTTAGCAGAATTGACCCTCAGGTCTCCGCGCATCATTTTTACGTTAGGTTAGAATTATATAATTATAGGTTGTGGGTTATCCTTAAGAGATAGACATATGTCACATAATATGCCATTGCGGACGTTTTTGTAGACTTTTTTAAGATGAACAAAACTGTAGTACATTATTTTGATCTATCTCGTAGGGTTCAGCCAGCGTTTGCGATCTAAGCGCAAAAAATGAGAAAACCTTCCCGTTGAATCACTCTATCTATTTAAAAAAAAAACCGAATCAAAATCCGTTGCGTATATTTAAAGATTTAAGCATACATAGGGACAGACAAAAAAGGGACTTTGTTTTATACTATGTAATCATCATCATCATCATCAGCCTATCACCGTCCACTGCTGAACGTAGGACTCCCCCAATGAGCGCCAACCATCCCGATCTTGGGCAGCCCTCATCCATCCGCTGCCAGCCACCTTCTTCAAATCGTCGGTCCACCGTGCCGCAGGACGTCCTACACTACGTTTGCCTAAACGTGGTCTCCGCTCTAATACTTGTCTGCTCCATCGATTGTCTGTCCGTCTGCAGACATGGCCGGCCCACTTCCACTTTTGCGTGCTAATTCGTTGAGCAATGTCGGTGACTTTAGTTCTCTGGCGAATAACGTCGTTACTTTATTTAGTTTTTATTTATTTTATTTACGTATTTTAT
The DNA here is from genome assembly GCA_905404095.1 of Glaucopsyche alexis. Lineage (NCBI taxonomy): Eukaryota > Metazoa > Arthropoda > Insecta > Lepidoptera > Lycaenidae > Glaucopsyche > Glaucopsyche alexis. The sequence goes on along the minus strand of FR990043.1, from coordinate 7,044,843 downwards.
CCACCAGAGATACCCTTAACATTACTCTTTCCATCGCACGCTAAGCAACCTTAAACTTATGAACCAAGCCTACGGTGAGTGTCCACGTTTCGGCTCCGTATGTCATTACCGGTAGAACGCATTGATCAAAGACCCTGGTCTTAAGGGATTGTGGGATCGACGATTCAAAGATGTCCCGGAGCTTCCCGAATGCAGCCCAGCCCAAGCGTATTCTTCTACTCACCTCCTTCTCAAAGTTGTGCCGCCCGAGTTGAATGGTTTGGCCAAGATATACGTATTCTAGCACAACTTCGAGACTAGCGCCATTTACGACGACAGGTCTCGGGAGAACGTGTTCATTATAAATGATTTTAGTTTTGTTCAGGTTCATAGCGAGACCCACCCGTCTTGAAGAATCGCTTAGGCTGTTCAGCATCTCTTCCAGGTCCTGCAGAGTCTGACATAATGACTATGTCATCTGCGAATCTCAGGTGTGAGATGTACTAGCCGTTTATGTTCAGTCCCCGTCCGTTCCAATCGAGCGTCTTGAAAACGTCCTCCAACGCGTTATTAAACAGTTTTGAAGAGATAACATTTCCCTGTCTTACTCCTCGACGCAGTTGGATTGGTTTTGTACTCTGTTCTTGTACTTGGACTGATTATACTATTATAATTTGCCTTAGTGTGTGTATGTGGTCCACAGTGCTGTAGCCTTTGCGAAACCCGGCCTGTTCCGGTGACTGAAAGTCGTCAAACTTCTGGGCAAGACGATTCGATATAACCCTCGAGAACAGCTTATACACGTGGCTCAGGAGTGAAATGGGGCGGTAGTTTTTCTAGTCGCGTGTTATCGCCTTTTTTGAAAAACAAAACCGCTATGCTCCTGCTCCATGCTTCCGGGGTAGTGCCAGTGTGGATGACGGAATTGAAGAGCTTAACAAGCTCAGTCAAGACGGGTGTTTCACCTGCCTTGAGCAGCTCTGTGGTTATTCCGTCATCTCCCGGTGCTTTGTTATTATTAAGCTGACTAAGAGCTATTCTAATCTCACCCATGTCGACATCAGGAAGCTCATCTGTAAGGTGGCGCGTGAGTCTGGCCCGTGGGTCATCTGCATGATAGGTTTGGGGTGGGCTTGTTTTTTGGGTGTATAATTCCCCATAGAACCTTTAGACTTCAGGGGTGATGGAAGTGCCTTGTGTTACGTTACGTTGTTGTAATATGTTTCACAAAAATATCGACGTCGACATGGGGCCTTTCATTTAAAACACTAAAAATAATTTATACAGCGACGTACCTCGGCAGCATATGCTATGGCGCACCGGCTTGGGCAGATAGGGCTACAATAGGAGCAGCCCGTCGTAAACTTTTGCAAAGCCAACGTCTCGCCTTAATATTTTTATGTAAGGCATACCGTACCGTAAGCACTGAAGCACTTCCAGTCTTAGCGGGAGTCCTACCAGTAGATTTAGAGATACAGCGTCGTGCAGCACTATATTATAAAAAAAAAAATGACTAACCCTGAGTTTTTAAGCGCGAAAGAGAGTAATAAGATAACTAGATTATTCGAGCCATTAGATATTTCTATACAGAACCTAATTTCTGAGTGGCAGGAACGGTGGGACAACACTATCAAAGGGCCTCACCTATATAATTTCTTCCCTTCGGTACGCGATCGACTCTCTAAGCAATGGTTAGAAATAGATCACTACGTCGCACAATTTTTGACAGGTCACGGAAACTTTAAAGCGAAACTTTTTGGATTTAAATTAGTCCCGTCTCCGCTATGCGAGTGTTCGACCGAAGGCGGCCCTTATGAACAAACTGCTCATCACATACTCTGGGAGTGTGATCTCTGGTATGACGAAAGCATCGAAATGTTGAACAGCGTCCATTGTGTTTCTAGGGTAGTTTATTATGAAGATCTCGTGGGCTGCGCGAAGAACTTTCGGACTTTCAAACGTTTTTGTCATAAGTACTATTGGAAACAATGCAAAACTATTTTGTCATCATAAATCCATTGTAATAATTGTCATATATTATAAATTAAAACATATAATTACATTATCTTGTAGTCATAAAAAAAAACATGTTATTCCCGTGGTGCTTCCCCTTTGACTTTTTTGTCATAACAATTTTTGCTGTCTCACGCTTTGCTTGGGGAGGGAAACTGGAATACTTCCTACTCCTCCTACAGTCATCTGATTAGTTTCGTTGCGGGTTCCAAGACAGATTTAGCATGTCCCCCGGGCACCCCTGAGATTATATCAAAGGGTTTTTGCGGTTGGTTACCAGTTACCACTGTCGATCCTGGCTACACAGGAGTTGCAGTGGTGGGAAAGTGTGGTGGGCCAAATGCCCGTTTTAAAAAAAAAGTGCCTTGTGGAGTATTGAGTTTCGTCAAGTGACAACGGAAGTTATTGGGCTTAGCGAATACCTTCGAGCCCTTATTTCGCACTATGGCTTGCTCGATGGTTTATGGGTATTCGCCCGGCGGGTGTCGCGTCTAATTTGCTTTTTAATCTCCCGATTGAGAACTTGACGCTCAAATTTTGTGGCATTTATTTGTTCTCGTCTCTTCCTCATCAACTCCAGAGTTTCGCTGGAGAGCATAGACTTGCGTCCATGGCTCTTTGGACGAAAGTACTTACGACCCACCTCGCAGATGACACGAACTAGACTGTTGGCGGTGTGGTCTATGTCCTTCGTGGTTTCCAACATGGCGAATCGATTTTGGAGTTCTAGCTGAAAGCTTTCGCAGCCTGCTTCAACCTGGGGCCGTGTAGGCCTGAGAGTTGACCTTACTAAATGCGCTCGCTCTACACTGACATTTATACTCAGGCTGCCTCTTACCAATCAGTGATCACTTCCGGTATTAAACCTGTTAATCACGGAGACATCTCTGAATACATGGCGCTTGTCAGAAATAACAAAGTCAATCTCATTCCTCGTCACGTTATCGGGGCTTCGCCAGGTCCACTTTCTATGGGGCTTTTTCTGAAAGAAGGTATTCATCAGAAAAAGTCCTTTGGATTCGAGGAAGTTTACTAGCATTTGCCCCCTGTGATTTCTGTGCCCATAGCCAAAGGGACCTACTTTCGACTCGCCACTCTCTTGTACTCCCACTTTAGCGTTGAAATCGCCCATGACAACAGTGTAGAATGTATTAGTACCAGACGTGGCTTTCGCTATGTCTTCGTACATGGCCTCGACCTCGTCGTCAGGATGTGCGGATGTTGGGGCATACACTTGGATTACCTTTAGGTAGTTTTTTTTTTTTTTTGTAATCTTCAATACAAGGTATGCCACTCTTGCCGACACACTGCCTATTTCTACAATGTTGCCTTTAAGCGATTTGTGGACTATAAAACCGACGCCACCTTGGGATGGTTGATGTCCTTCTCGGAAGTAGAGCAAGTGACCGGAATCGAGAGTTATTGTCTCCTCACCCTGTCTTCGGACCTCCGATAACCCCACAATGTGCCATTAATACGACTTAACTCTACTTCCAGCTCAGCAACGTGTTCGTTCAGCCATAGAGAGCGTCCGTTATACGTAGCCAAGTCTAATTTTCGGAGGTGGTACCCTGCCGTCGCCCGGGGATTCTTAGCACCCCCCGCCGCGCCGTTACCGTGGCCAGGAATAGCGCAGCAACCGGGAACTGGGGGCCGTAAATCTGGGTTGTGCTACATAGGGGGGATTTGCCGTAGTCACCACGCTTGGCAAACGGGTTGGTGACCGCAGACTGGAATGCTTTTCACTAATAGCGTTGCTGCCCACTATCAGTTGTGGCATTTAGAGCATTCCAGAATATAGACATGGTTATACCGCCATGAAACGGTTACCGGAGCCCAAGCGGGCGAGGAAGATGTTTGTCCTCTTATCCGGCTGATATCCTTTAGTCGCCTTCTACGACACCCACAGGAAGGAGATGGGGTGGTCCTATTCTTTAGCCCGAGACCACACAGGCAACTATTACTATGTAATGAAGTATAGATAAACTATTAACAAAAAACCAAAAACACTTTTTTTGGCCTTTTTGTAGATAGCTTTTGCAATGATTTATGTGCTAATATGCACTTCTAGTACAATTTTCTAGACGTGATTCCGAATCCAACGAGGCATCACACATAGTAGGACCAGTATGTCTATTTGACATGAAAATAAGTTTGTCACTTAGACGTACCTTAAAATCATTTAGATACTTATGTACTCATAATATTTTTTATTATTACATCAAAAAGCTTAAAAATATTTCTTTGCTTATAATGATGGTGGACATTACCACAGTGCAGGCAGGAAAGCAGTATTAAAGTTATAACCCTCAAGTTGTATGTTACAATTTGTGGATTTTGTGCTAAATGGAAACCTGCATTACAAGGGCATATGAGCGTCAGTAGGTGGTGTAATACTTTTGGACCTTGTTAATCAGAATGTGGTGGGTCTATCGGGGAGCATACCTCGTGCGTCATAACGGCGGTAGGCAGGTGCGGCACGTGTCGCAGTAGCACGGGTGGCGGCGCGCGCGGGGCGCGGGGGGCACGCGTCAGCAGCGCGGGCGGCGGCCGCAGCTGGCCGCGAAGCGCGTCGCGGTTCGGGCTGTTCTGTATCACCGCCTGGCAGATCTGGTAGCTGCGCTCGAGGTTCACTGCGCCCGGTGGCACCTTGTTAGAACTGCGGCTCCTAGAATTTTACAGTATTGTTCATGTCATTTACACATCTGAATTTTTAATGTGCAAAAAAATATATAAAAACATTTGTCCATGTGTTTTTGTAGTAAATTATACTTCTTTTGCGGCGCTGTGCACTTTTCTTGGGATGGGTAAAAACTACTAAACTCGCGACAGGTCACGATCGAAAATGCGTAAGATGCAACTTGCAATTATTTGCTGTCTTGGTTTACGCGAGTATGAAACTATTTTAGATCGTATTGACCTTTGACCCCAACCATCCCCATCACATTGACCTTTACCTCCAATCGTCCCCTCCAAGCAAAAATCTCCTCGAGCTATAATTAAAGCCTTCCTGACCCCTAGACCCCTCGATTGAGGTATTATTGGAATCGGGAAAACAAGTCCTACATTTTGGCTCCAACAGATTACAAATTCCTGATATACCCCAAAAATCTGAAGTGTTAAAATTTTAATTTAATATAAATTGTCATGTTTGTGTAGGATAGCGCAATAAATGAATGTTGTATTTTACCAAATAAATGATAGTTACTATACTGGTAATTAAAGCAATTTGTGCAAAATTATTCCTTAACCATTCCAAAATATCAAAAATGCACAACATTAACATTAAAATTTTTACTTCTGCCGGCACTAGAAGTGCAATACGTCATTTTTTTTAAATTTCTTAATGGACTTCACCACTGAAGACAGCATTAAGTAATTGCTGTCACAAATTTATAATGCACAATTTTTTAAGGCAACATTTAATTTCATTTGGATACAATACACTAAAAATAAATAAAACAGTATACATCCATTACCTTCCTGACTCTTTTCCAGACTTGGACTTTTTTGTGGTATTCCTTATGCTCTGTGCTACAGTACCAGTATTAATAGACGTAGATAACATATTATTGGATATTAAACTTGCAGTTAAATCAGTTTCCTGCTTAACAAGAACATCCTTCATGGATTGACAACTTTCTGATGAATTAGACGTTTCCATGTTGAAATTCTCATCATTCACAGAGGCATCATCTATACTCGTCTTTGAATCTTCACTTACATACTTAGTGCTTTCTGTATTCATGTTACCAAAGTTTTGTAAAGCCAGAATATTTTCACCCTGCACCCAAGCATTTTCGTTTTTCCATAAAACTGCAGAGTTTTTAGGTTTTGCCGGATCTTCTGTATTATCATCGGGATAAGATACCATCTACAATGCATAAGAGATTATGAGAAATGGTAATATATTGTATTTGCTGTTAAAAAATTAAACACAATTTACCGATGTGTTAGTAACTTCCATGATTGGTATAGATGAGTTTTGTGTCATTGGCATTGTTACTACAGCTGTTACATCTGGAAATAAAGAGAAAAAATATAAGAAAGAGGAAAAGTTTGTTTGTTTGCATTGAATAGGCTCCGAAACTACTGGATCGATTTTGACGAAATTTGGCACAGATGAAGAGTAGACCACGGGGAAGGACATAGGCATTGGCATACTTTTTATTGCGGTAAAATGTACAGTTTCTGCGAAATTAACTTTTGCGCGCACGAATTATTATTTCCATACTAGACATCTAGTATGGAAATAAAGAGAAAAAAATTAACACCCATAACTACAACTAAAGTGTAAATTATTTTGAAATAAATTACTTACTGGCTTCACTCATATAAGATGTAAGCTCCATTATATTTGGTTGTGAATATTTTATATCCTCATTATCTGAAAGAAAAGACAAAACAAGTTAAACTTACCTACATAGTTTGTCTAGTTTTAATATGTACCAACAAATAAAGAACTATTATGGAACTTTTAAAAAAGTGACATTAAAATGATTAATTATATTTAATTATTAGATTCACTTAAAAATACTAATTGATGATATTTTATATATGAATCTTACTAGACTAGAGAATTAAAAAATTACTCACGTGTTTGTATTATTGGCATAGCAGCTGTTTCTAATATGAAAGACTCAGCATCTTTGAAATGTTCATCATAGTAATTAGGAACAATATTCTCCGACTCCTTAGGTTTTTGCTCATCAGGTACACATTTGTCTTCTCCATCATTCTTATCATTATTTGTGATTTCCTCTTTATTAAGGTAACTCATGTCTTCTATTATTTCCATGTTTTCATATGAAATTTCATTTGCAATATTTGTGACTTTACTACAAGGCTCTTGGTCTACGTTTGTTTCATATGCATTATACCCATTACTATCAATATCCTCCACATTTTCGCCTTTATTTTCGTCCATACATGCCTTCATGTCACTACTGCTAGACATGATATTGTTCATGTCGGAAACAGAGTTCTCATACTCATTTTCTAAATTATCAGATTGTTCATTGTCTAAAGAAACATTGTTTAAATGATTCTCTATTTTTAAACTAGACACAGATGATACACTGTGCTCATCATACTCATAAACAGAGGCAGTAGCTTTGCTATCTTCACTGTTAGTATCAACATGATCTTGTGCAGAAAAAGCTCCTTCATGCTGCATTTCACTCATGTAATTGGCATCTAAATCTGATCCGTTATTGACGTTTGGATCATTTGCATGTGTAAGGAAAGTGGAATTTTCAACACCGTAATCATAATCATATCTTACTCTTTTTGAAAATCTATAATCTTCATCTGTGCTTAATCTTTTGTTTGGTTCTAGTGATGTACTATCAGATTCTAAAACTTTTTCATCATCACAATCTTTAGATGTACTTGATTCTTCTTTCACTACAGTCATATCTAATTCTTGTTTAAGTTCATTTCCTGAATCTGTATCAGGTAGAAGTAATGGATCAATGGGAGTAGTGGGAACAGATTCCTCTAGTTTATTTGTAGAAGAATCTGAAAAACTAAAGTCCATCTGACATTCAACATAGCCTTGGCTATTTTTGCTATGCTTTAATGGGAGCAAGCCTGGTACTGGCGCAGAAGATTTACTGCTCACTGAAACAGCATCATTATCAACTTCCTCGGCTTTTGCAGAAGATCTTGTTACAGCACCGACCGATCTTAATCTTTTACTAGTACTAGATGATTTGCTTTTCTTTATTTTAGGAACAGTACTACTACTTGTTATTGAAGCCGTAGGCCTTAACTTAATAGTAGTCTTCAATGATGGTCTTTCAGAATTTAAGCTCATGGACGATTTTTCTCTTTTCGTTTTCTCACCCCAAAATGGTTCAAAATGTTTCAGCTTCCAAGGATCAATCTTACTCTTTTCTTTTTCTGCTTCAGTCTTCATTTTTTGTTGATTTTCAGGGGTAAATTCTCCTCCAGAGAGACATTCCTGCCATTCTAAACAAGCCCGAGCAAAAAATTCATTATTGAGACTAGAAGAACTTAGCCGACCTGATGAACTGGGTCTGTCTACACTAGGCAGAAGTTGTCCCAATTTATACTGATATAGCGGGGGAAGCAACGAGAATGTATGTTTATTTAACAGTGACCTAATATTTGTGTTGACTAAAATAGAGTCAGGAGTTTCTAGGTCTATACAGCCCTCTCTTGTTTGCTGTAACTGTGCAGCAGTAGAAAGTTTTTTACCACTTCTTTTTCTAGGTTTTATACAAAATCCTGGTATACTGGCCAATACTTCTCTCATTGTTGATGGTCTGTTGGATGTAGCTGTACATGAGGTTGCTGCTGTCCATTCTCTATTTTCTGGAGGAGGTGGAGGCGGTAAAGGTTTAACAATTATCCTGGGTAAAGGTCTAGTATGGCTAGAACTCTTTTTTCTTCGTTTTGACTGTTTCTTAGACGAGTGTTTACTATTTTTTTCTTCGTTTGAAGATATTCGTATGACTGTATACTGATCATTATTATTGCACTGCAAATATTTACTTTCGGAGGAGTCATCAGAACAATCTATGTTATTGTCAACAGCTCCTAGTGGTGTTACGTCTAACTCCATTGTATTGGTAGCAGATCAGCCGTTTGGATTCAGAGAATTATATAGATGTGCCTGTAAAATTTTCGCCGCAGACAATCACTCTTTCAACCCATTATGAAATAATTCACATAAAAGATTCCTCCCTCGTAAAATTTAACAACTGATTAAATGAAATCATCACTTAATATAAAAACATTTCTGTACGTAAAAAATAATAACCATTTTTTAAAACAGAATACCAAATTCCAAAACCAAAATGTCACAACAACGCAGAAAATGGATTCCGCATACTTTAGTGTTGCCAATTTTAACAAACATTTTTTAAAAAGGCCCTTTACTCTCAGTCCAGACTGCAAGTCCAATGCCGCGGCCTCGAAGCGGACAGTTTACAAGCATGGACCTAGGAATGATTTAAACTGGACCGAGTACTGTGAGCCAAAAAACGAGCCGAGTGAGAGGTTGGAGGAGAGGCCTTTCTAGTAGGGTGACAACAATATTTTCTGCTGTGTGAACAAACTGCAAAGCCAATATTGTGAAACACTGAATGACATATATTTGAGGCTTTTAAAAGTCGACGAGATTGAATAGTGTAAAATCATGAAGGTTTGAAGTGACGGCTTCATTAATATGTAACAGATTTTTATGTAATTCTCTGCCTTACTTAAAAACTATTAAGCCATTTTTGTCGCATTTCTTCATTCAGTTGGGAAATCTATAAAAACTGTATATTATTAACATTAAAGGCCTAACTCGACTTCACACGTTTTTTTCTCAGTACTTACTACGATTCTAGGCGAGTCGCTACTGACTAGTTTATAACAAAACGTAGTACAATAGGGAATATGCATGTATTTTTTTTATTTTTTTAAACGTTTCTACCGGTTATAACATTACCAAAAATATATATAACACATCAAAAACATTATCCATTAAGCTGGAAAAAATGTTTAAAAATCACTATAATTTTTGCGCGGTTTAAACACGCCATTTTCGCGGGCTTGGGTTGTGACGTCATCGTACACGAAAAAGACAGTTGACAGATAAAATCATAGACGAGTCAGAGCATAAAATTCAATTTAACGTCAGTCATGTCATTGTCACGAAAGACAGCGTCGTGTAGCGTGACGTCACACTGCGCGTCACCATTGGTCGCGACTCGCGACCAATGGCGACGCGTTTCGCAATTTTAAATATCCCGGGCTGATTTTGCATTTTTTATATATTTTTTTTCGGCTTAAATAGGAACTAAATTTTAAAAAATCCTTTTAGTTATAATGTGACGACAATAAAGAACAGGGAAAAAAATATTTCAGGTAAATTAAATTTTTATGCATATTCCCTACATTTTTTCACCAATTTGACTGTTAAATCATCAAATAAATAATAAAAACATAGTTGTAATTAGTAACATATGAAGTAAGAAATAAAAACTATTTGCAATTTTAATATTATCCGGTGTTCAGCATAAAATATGTGTAATGGCGTATCTATTGTCTTGCGAATGATACCATCTAATAAAAAAAGAAGGAAAAGGATTTAATGTAAACTGCATTTTTATTTAGTATTATATGACTATTTCTAACTTTTTTAATTAGAATATGATATAGTTATAAACATTTGTTAAAATAATAATAAAGTACACTCGTTTTATCTAAGATTTTTCAAGTTACTTTTTATAAATACCAACATTTTTCTGGTTGGCAGTAGGGTTGTAACGGAGCTCCGCCTCCGCCTCCGTTACTGCGGAGCCTCCGCAAAAAATTTCACCTCCGCCTCCGCATCCGCCTCCGCAAAATTGATGCGGAGTTTTAACGGAGGTTTATTTACGATTACATACAACGCGCAAGGAGCGATACTGGGCGAAGCGGCCGCTCTGTGCCTCTAGTTAAAATGCGTTCGATAATTTCGATGGCAAACATCGATATCAAAAATTTATGGGATTTGACATAAGTCAGCGTTATGTGACATGTCATTTGCGATGCCATAAGTCAAATCCCATATATTTTGTTTTCGAACTTCGCCGTCGGAATTATCGAATGCATCTTGATTCTTGAGGCCCGGGTGCGTGTTTGCGCGTGAAATGGTTAAGATTTTGCTTGTGCCGCCGGAACACGGGCGAGCGGTGGTGGGTGCGTGAAAGCACGAAGTATAGATACCAGGAGTCCGAACGTAATGTTAAAATAATGGTCTCAATTTGTGGGACAGATTTTTTGCCGGTAGAGCGCGCCATATTTCAAGAAGTACCAAGCGCGATTCAGGACTGTGCGCTGATTGGTCCGCAAAATAGCATCGGTACGTCCAAAATTCCAGCGCAGCCAGTGGCAGAAAAGAGAACTAATATCTGGGTTTATTATTGTGTCATGAATATTATGGAAAAGCCTATACCGTTCGGACTCATGGTATCTATACTTCGTGCATGAAGCATAGATACCAGGAGTCCGAACGGTATAGGCTTTTTAATAATAATTATGTACACAATAATAGGACCAGATCTTAGTTCTCTTTTCTGCCGCTAGGCGTGCGAGACCGACGAGTACCGCGTGTTGCCAATACTATTATACCGAGTGTTGCCAATACTATTATTTATTACAATTATTTTTAAATTACCGTTAGGCAATTACCGTGTTCTACGGTATCTATTTTTCGAGAACAGTTTCTAAGAATTTTCTAAAACTTTTATATAATAAGATTTCAATCTTTCCAGAGCTGTCAATAGCAACTTTAAACTTCCCGCGTAATTTCAAACGAGTGCATGTCGGACCGTCGCGCGCTCTACCGGCAAAAATCTGTCCCCGTAATTGAGACCATTATTTTAACATTACGTTCGGACTCCTTGTTATCTATACTTCGTGACTTCGTGCGTTAACGAATGACAATTGACAGTGTGACCAGCTTCAAAATCTGTTATCCTGCCCCACTGAGTTTAAAAAACTGACGAAACCTGCCATACTCTTAAAAAAATGCCAAAATAATGCCGAAATTTAAAATACAGATTTTTTGGTACTTTTGTTTAATGCAGAAGCCAAAATAATGCGTAAATTTCAAATACAGATTTTTGGTAGTTTCGTTTAAACTTAAATACAGTGTAGTTAAAAGTTTAAAAATTAAATTACCATTACACATCTACACTAATATTATAAAGAGGAAAACTTTGTTTGTATGTTTGTTTGTTTGATTGTTTGTAATGAATAGGCTCAAAAAGTACTGGACCGATTTCAAAAATTCCTTCACCATTCGAAAGCTACATTATCCACGAGTAACATAGGCTATATTTTATTTTGAAAAAAAATAGGGTTCCGTAAAATATTTGGGTTTTTCGGACACAAGGTGTAAAAAATCAACCAGAAAAGTTACTTATTTTGCGTACGCTGCCTAAACTATAAAAGATAGAACCATAAAATGTTCTAATTAATTGTAGATCTTATAAATATCTACAAAAAAGTCCGCGACACACTATACCTATCTATGTCGAGTGAGGCACAACAACCATTTTTTTATTTAGAAATCTTGAATTTTTTTTGGACTACATTTAAACGCGTTTATTTTACTCATGCTATTAATCCTTATCAAAATAAATTATTTCACCACTAAGTACAGTTTATGTAGATAATATTTGGTCTTTGAATGATTGAAATTGGACGTGTGGTTTTGAAGTTATGGCGAAATTAAAATATTACGATTTCTGCTGCACGGCCCGTTGCGAAGTAGGCGTCACCAAGGCGTGTGCGGGGGGAGTTTAGATCTATGGTATTTCATACGATAAAAGTATACCCACCTACTTATTTCATTGAGTTTTAGTAGGTACCTATATTAATTTATTTCTGTTTGTTTTGACTAGATTTCGCCCGTTTTGTTAGAGGTTTAAAGACATTCTGTAGTATTAGTATCAGTATTGTACCCGTGCGAAGCTGGGGCGGGTCGCTAGTTACTTGTATTTGCATCATTAATTTCTTCATCGACTTCTTTAAACATCGCTTTTGTATTTTACTGCATCATTTATTTTGTTGGTTGGAATGAAATGCAATCAATAAATTCACTGATGCCTTGTTTTACATGTAAAACCTAAGTAGCTACATGTAAGTACCAACTTCAAAATGAAGATTAGTAGAGAAACAGTTAAAATTTTAGCCGAATTTGAAAGAAAATAATTCCCATTACTTATTTAAAAAATTAGTTTTATTTCATACTTTTTTGTGCATTTCTACTTTGGAAGTCGGTTTTCGTTTTTTGTTTATTATGTTGTTGATTTGCGAGAATCAACATCATAATAAAAAAAACTCGCAAGTTGAGTTCGAGATTGACAAGATATTTTACGGGGAATCCTATACAGTCTACCCCAAAGAAAGTTGCCATAATTACCTACTGATATTTAAATTAGCACATTTTTTATCGATACTACTTCAATACTACAAATAAACTTCTGAATCTTTGAATCATTTTACTGCCAAATCTGCCAGCTAATATTGCAATAGTGCCACAACCTGCCAAATTACTTAAACGTCAACAAATACTGCCAGAGGCTAAAATTATGACCAAAATGGCAGGATCCTGCCACATATGGTCACACTGAACAGGAACCAACTTGTCGGATCGTTCGGTACCGCGAAGCTGTAATTGAGTTGTGATTGTTTTAAGTGATTAAGTGCTTATTTAATAGTCGTTTTTATTTAAATCGCGTAAAATGTTTCTGACTTTAATAAATCATGAATTTATTTAATTTATTCCACTTCAAATTTCACCTCCGCCTCCGCCTCCGCTAACCTCCGCATCCGCGGAGGTGAACCTCTTCTCCTCCGCATCCGCATCCGCCTCCGCTAAAATGGCCTCCGTTACAACCCTAGTTGGCAGCATGCAAGAACGAGACACACAGCCTCCCTTCTGGCTATCTCGCTCGGCTCGAATTTGCCTCTATGATACGTGCATTATGAAATACACTCTATTACCAAGGTAATACAGTTCTTTTTAGCAATTACAAAATTCGGAGTCTTCTATCCAATTAAAATAGGTACCTACTATATCCATGAAAAACTCAAAATGACCATGGACGTAGGAATAATAAGTGGACTAAGTATTGTGAGCCAAAAACGAGCCGAGCGAGAGGTTTGACGAGAGGCCGTGTGTACTTTTATATTAGGGTGACAATCTCGTGACAATTACATTTTCTTCTTTGAGAGACAAATTGTGCAACATTGAGTGACATATAACTGAGGCTTTGAAAAGTCGATGAGATTGAACCTTTGGATTGAACAGTGTAAAATGATGCAGAGTCGACGTGACGGCTGCATACAACAGATTTTTATGTAGGTAATTCTCTGAAGAACTTCAACAGTATGAAGGCAGAGCTGGACGAGATGCGAGGTAGGTTGGATGCATCGGAATCTACCATCCGTGACTTACGTAGTGAATTACTACAATTAAAATGTAATAATTCAGTAAGTAGGTCACCCGATCATTCAACCGCCTTTGTCAACACACGTCGTGGCGGCGCGCGCGCTGACACATCGTTTTGCGTGTCAGCGGATTCCGACGAGTCGGCGATCGCCGCCGCCCCCGCCCGCCTTCCCCTCCGGGTCGTGCAGACGCCGAGTCAACCAACTCAGCAGAAAACTTTTGCGACTGTCGCCGGTCGCCCCGCACCACCCCCGCGGGCGAAGACAAAGGGGGTGAAGGAGAGCCGTAAGGCTGTGGAGAGCCGCAAGGCTGAGCCTCTTCGACCTGGCAAGGACGAGAGCAGGAGGTGCGATGAGGAGGGCTTCATACTGGTGGAGAGAAGAAAGAAGAAGAAGCCCGCCGCCCGCAACCACCGCGGCACCGCACCTTACGTACCTGAACTGCGCCTGCGGAGCGAAGTACCCGCGACGCCGTTGTACGTATCCCGCCTGCACTGGTCTATGCAGGTCGAGGACGTCGTGGACTACATCCGCCAGAAGACTTCCATCGCCTTAAGGGTCGAACGTCTGGAGTCTCGCCACAAGGTCAATTTCAGTTCCTTTGTGGTGAGAGTGCCGACGCATCTTTTGTCGACCTTCGAGGTGGAGGAGTTCTGGCCGACGGGTGTGGTCTACCGGAGGTTCCGGGGGAGACTCCGAAACGAAGCGCGGATCACGTCGCCGACAACACGTGACAAAGTGTAGTTTTTAAGTATATAATATGTATGTTAGTCTGTAAGGTATTTATAATATGGGCCTATGCCGCCCGAAATAAATGAAATTTTAAATTTAAATTTAAATAAACACTATTGCGCCATTTTTGTCGCATTTCTTCATTGTTGGGAAATCTATAAAAACAGTATGGTCAGGCCGAAGCCCCTTTGTATGCATTTCAGATGTTTAAATAGTTCCGAAATCCGAACTTCAGAATTCAGAAACTTCGATAGCGCGATGTCTAGACCAGACTAGACTGTGCGCCTTAGATCTTATACTACGGGATACGCCTTACATGAGCTTTCCCCTCTGACGAGGTATAAGATTTTTGAATCTAATGCGTTCATAAAAACTATTTGCGTAATCGATTTTAATCATTATGTGCATCGGTATAGCATCGAAAGGACGTCCGAAATGCTCCGCTATAAATGCCGATTTGTGCTCTTATGTCCTGTAAAAACAAGTCCAACACGTCGAATCTTAAAAAAGATGGAATAACCTTTCATTTATGAGTATTTTTTTATTTAATTATTGTATATTTCTATTTAAATGTAATTTCGTAAAAATCGACGATGTATCGAATAGCAGTGTACACGAGACAGATAATCGTAGAATATTCGATTGTGGCGTACACCCCACGAGGCACGCACTCGTTGTTGTTAGATATAGAATTTTAGTCTTTATTTCCTATGTAATAGATTCGAATTTTACTATGGCACTTAATTCTCGAAACATGGCGGAACTTTTTTATTACTTTTTGAGTGACGTGACAATCACTAGAATAACAATGTCGATAAAAATATTTTTTTTTCTTGGTATACTAATTTTATATTTTGTGATGTAAAAATATTGGATTGCTTTTACACTTT
This sequence comes from Glaucopsyche alexis, assembly GCA_905404095.1. Taxonomy (NCBI): domain Eukaryota; kingdom Metazoa; phylum Arthropoda; class Insecta; order Lepidoptera; family Lycaenidae; genus Glaucopsyche; species Glaucopsyche alexis. The sequence continues at coordinate 7,029,271 of FR990043.1, read as the reverse complement.
ATACGACAGATCAAGCAAGGAGTATAAAGTGTGCATGTATGTACGTGATGTTTATTATTTACCCCACCGCAACTTGAAAGGCTGAACAGGTTATTTGGATGTTTGAAATATGGACTAGGGTATCGTTATAAAATCAAGATGTTCCCAGCCAGAGGGACACAAGTATTCCTTGTTTGAAGCGCAGTTCATTTTTAGGGTTCCGTAATACTTGAGGAACGCTTATAGTTTCACTCTGTCCGTCCGTCTGTCTGTCTGTCCGCGCTTCTACCGTTAGCCTAAGTATGAATATAAATGGATGAAATTTGGTACATTCATAAATCACAGATTAGTAATAGGTAGCTAGACCATAGATTGTGTATAGATCTCGGATTTATAATTTTAGTACCTGGGTGACTGTTTATTGTAATATGGTGGTGTTGAGGTGATAATCTACATAAACTTAAAAAGTAAAATGTGAACTGACAATTATTATTATTTACAATCGATTTCTGTGTAAATCAGGTGTTTGATCTCAAACATTAACTACATTTTTTTAAACTTGTCTAAAAACAAGAAAAAATAAAAAATTACTTATAAATATATAAACTTGAACATATAAAAAAAAGAAAAGTAAGGCACCGAGCAGGTTTCGAACCCGTAACACTCGTTTCTTGCTTTTGGCGTCTTAACCCGCTGGACCAAACGAACAGCGGCCGGCAGGACGAAATTAGCGACCATATTCTGCGTGGAAAGAAAAACGCATTAAAACACGAACACGCATTTTCCCAAACATAAGATTAATCTAGATCGATTGTGTACCCCCGAAAACCCCCCCATATACCAAATTTCAGCGTAATCGTTAGAACCGTTTCCAAGATCACGGTTATATACATATAAATAAATATACAAGAATTGCTCGTTTAAACGTATAAGATATTCTAGGTGTGGCTCTCCATGCATGTGAAGTGGGGATGAACTTATTTTTTCTTTCTATCCCATCGTGTGGGGTATCGTTTAATAGGTATTTTAAAATAAAGGCAAGGTTTCATACATAACTTTTTTATAAAGTCAACCATTTTCGAGTAATCGGCCCTCCTAGCATTTCTAAACTATAAGACTTAAAAACTTACAATTTTCTATGCTGATAGATTATGCTAATAACTCTTTAGGAAAAATATTTTGAACCAAATCAGACAGTAACTTTTGAAGTAATTTGAAAAAATATTACGCGTTTATAGTTACGGAACCCTCCTTAGACGTGTCCTGATATATTCTTGATTAGGTTAGGTTATTTTTTGCTTTGATGTTTGCAAAAAAGGAGAGTTGTATGTTTAGTGTTCATAATAATTTAATAATATCTACGTATGTGAGTATTAGCGTATGTATGTGCGTATGTGCAGTCTATAGTATACGTAGAAGCTATGGCGGTTTTAAAAAGCTTCACATAGATAAGTGGTAAATACAGCCTATAGGTACGCGTTAAGTTTGCAGTGAGTCATCAGTGCAAATGTCTAGAAAGCAATGACGCTTAGCTCGTGTTCACGTTTGACAATAAAGGTAAGCCAGTTTAACATTTGTAAATTGTACTGACGACTCACTGCAAACTTAACGTGAATAGACTGTATTTACTACTTATGTATGTGAAGTTTTCTATTGCTGCCATAACTTTTACGTGTAATATAATATAATATGTATATCGGAATTATTCGGAATGGTTTTATTTCAACAAAATACATTATTTTCAAATAACGAAGATGTGACCAATACAAATTCATATCGACAATATATCGATATAATTTGTATTGGTAACATCACTTAGGATGCCAGTGTATTAGTGCGTACGCTACACTGTTATATTAGCGCGAGTCTTATTTGTGTGAAATAAATAAGCTAGTGTTGCAGTTTTATAAATGTGTGACTTTGTAACGATTACAATATTTTTGTGAATGTGTGATTTTGTTTTCATTGTGGGAGTTACCCTCCCCGCACCAAAATTGGCAGAAAGTTTTGTTTGAAAATTTCCCCGCGTGCCTTATCCTGTAGTATATAATCTAAGCTGTGCGCTGATTAGTCCGCCACATCACTCGATGAAAATCGATTATAAATATCGTTTATAAGAATCGTTTATCATTCGATTTAAATAGAAACCGATTATTTTCTAACATCCCTAGCGCATTGCGGATGAATGCGATTTGCGGCGCACAGCGGGCTTCTTGTTCCGCCATTTTGTTTTCAAAAGCTGCTTCTCATGAGGAGTTATTTTATTCGGTTTATTACTACAGTAGAATTTAGGATATAATAATAATTTAATTGAAAAAAAGTGATTAGTAACACGTTGTGTTATTTGTGATAAGGTTGTCGCAAAAATGGGACGTGGAAGGTAAGAAAAGAATGTGCCATTATTGCATGTATATAGGTACATTACAGGTACAAGACCAACATTTGTATGAATTTTCAATTTATTCTTTGTTTCAAAGGGATCGTAGTCGTGATAGACGCAGGAGCAGAAGCAAAAGCCGCAGTAGAAGTAGAAGTCGTAGTCGCAGTCCTAGATATGGCTTGGGCGGAGGCGGAGGCGGTGGCGGAGGAGGATACGGAGGTGGAGGCCGAAGAAGTAACCCCGGAGCTAATCTGCGTAAACCGAAATGGGATATGAGCAGGTTGAAACCATTCAAGAAAGATTTTTATGTGCCGCACCAAGATGTGGAAAGCAGACCCGATTCCGAGGTCGAAGCCTGGAGAAGTCAAAATGAGATAACATTAAAAGGACGTAACATTCCAAAGCCCACGCTAACTTTTGAAGAAGCTGGATTCCCAGACTATGTAATGAATGAAATAGATAAAATGGGTTTTGCGAAACCTACTCCTATACAAGCACAGGGTTGGCCGATTGCTTTGAGCGGCTATGATATGGTCGGTATAGCATCTACTGGATCTGGTAAAACTCTTTCTTACATATTACCAGCCATTGTTCATATAAACAATCAACCCAAAGTTAGTAGAGGGGATGGGCCCATTGCCCTGGTATTGGCACCTACAAGAGAATTGGCTCAGCAGATTCAAGAAGTTTGTGATAAATTTGCAAAGACTTCACGGATTCATAATACATGTCTCTTTGGAGGGGCTCCTAAAGGACCTCAAGCTAGAGATTTGGATGCAGGTGTAGAAATAATTATTGCTACGCCTGGCCGTCTTTTAGATTTCTTAGAGAGTGGAAGAACTAATCTTAAGAGATGTACATATTTAGTTCTGGATGAAGCCGATAGAATGTTGGACATGGGATTTGAACCACAAATCAAAAAGATTATTGAACAAATTCGACCTGACAGACAGACACTTATGTGGTCGGCAACGTGGCCTAGAGAAGTACAAAGTTTAGCATCTGAATTTCTAAAAGATTACCTGCAAATTAATGTTGGGTCTTTGCAATTGGCAGCTAACCACAACATCTTGCAGATTATTGATGTGTGTATGGAATATGAAAAAGAGACTAAACTCAGCACACTTTTGAAAGAAATTATGGCAGAGAAAGAAAACAAAACTATAATATTTATTGAAACAAAACGTAGGGTTGATGATATTACTCGAAAAATGAAGAGAGATGGGTGAGTTCTATTGGTGGCAATTTTTGTGTTTGTGTCGTCTGGTTTGAAATATGGAATTAAATTACAAATTTTTTAGATTACATAATATTATACATCTCTAGTAATAAAATCTAGGGTCATATTACAAGACAAGGTCCAAAAAAAAATTAGGCCACATCAACAACAAAAATGTATATATTATGTAATAATTAATAAGTATTTATATTTGTCTTAGATGGCCGACTGTATGTATCCATGGAGATAAATCTCAAAATGAGCGAGATTGGGTTCTACAAGGTAAGAATATTTTTCTTATTAAATAATGGATTTGATTTAGTAGAATTTTTATTTAAATTTTACTATTTTAGTAATTTAATATTTATATATAAAGATTTTTTTATAAAATTATAAACTGCTGCTGAATAAGAGGTAAAGGAGGGTCTGCAATCGAGAAGCGGTGTCGGACGAGTACCTAACAGTATAAATTATGACAAATTTGTCCGCGTGTGCAGGCTGCGGCGAGCACCGGGCGGGCGGCTCGGGCGGCGGTGCGCGCCGGTCGGTGCCGCCACGAGCGTGGCACCCGCACCGTTCCCGCCCTTGTCGTTGGGGCTAAGCCCTAAGCACTCTGACTCGCCGCGGCTAGTCTGAGCCGCTTCTCGCACGTTCGGCGCGGCGAGGCTCGCACCCTCGCCTGCGGCGGACCGTAGCGCGGGCGGTGACACCGCTGCGCTGCGCCCACCCTGGCGCTCGAGCGGGCTGCTTCGCCGCTACGCCCGTATAGCTAATTGAGCTCGCGGGCGCCCTTACTTTGCTCTATATAACTGTTTCCTTGTTCATCATCATTCTATACTAATTTGATGGATCCCTAACACTTAGTAAGTTGTTAGAGCATACTGAATTTGATTAAATCTCATCTGAATTGAATAGGGATTGTTCTCATATGCTGATGCTGTATTGCATTATTGTAATGGTTTTAAATATCATTCGTGTTTATTTATTAATTTATTCTTATAACTATTATTTGTATTTTAATTTATCCTCATCTTTAGAAGCAAAGTAGTTTTATAGAGTAGCAAACAAGATGTTGGTGCAGTCGCTGAGCAGAACTATTTTTATCTTTTTCTTTTGGGCTTTCATTATTTGTCTGACTGAATTTCATTATTTTGCATAATATTATGTAATTGGTAAGTCATACATAATTTTTGTGTTCATAGTCTATGAACTGCATAGATCTAGAGTTCAGTTTTATTGTAGCATATAATTCTTCTCTTACCTAAGTAACTTTGTTTCAAACAAATATTTCTAAATTACTCTCTGACTTAATCATTATACAGCAAAGTAAAGACAGACAAAGAGTCAATTAGTAATTAACATTTTAATAATAATAAATTAATATGCGATTCTCAGGCACTATTTTGTAAGCCTAAGCAACTGTACCATATTCTCTGATTGATTTCTAAAGTTATGATCCAAGTTTATTTTTAATAAACCATGACTCAAGAAAATTATAGTATGTTATAACATTCATACATAAAATATATGTATTTATTGATGGTTAAAAATATATTCATTAATATTAATTCATATGAATCTACAATTTAGTATTGTTTTCAGAATAATTAGCGTGTAATTGTAAATACTAACATAATGCACTTTTGCAGATTTTCGAAGTGGCAAAGCTCCAATACTTGTTGCTACAGATGTAGCTGCAAGAGGTTTAGGTATGTCTCTACAATATAATTTATTAGTAAAAATTTAGTAAAGTAAAAAACATTTTGCAAACAGGTTTAAATGTTGTGGAGTAATTTATTTACTAGCTATGCCGATAGATGTTGTTCTCTTAAGTCTTAACCATAAACTGTAAGAAATAAATATATACCTACTGTGTATATTTTACAAACTTTTGTAAAATATACACATGTTATTAACATCAATGTTATATATTTCAGATGTTGATGATGTCAAGTTTGTCATCAATTTTGACTACCCTAATAACTCTGAAGATTATGTTCACCGTATTGGTAGAACGGGAAGAACAAACAAGACGGGAACTGCTTATACATTTTTCACACCTTCAAACGCCGCCAAAGCCGGAGATCTCGTATCGGTTTTGAAAGAAGCCAAACAAGTTGTGAACCCTAAGTTACAAGAGTTGGCTGAACGTGGCGGGGGTGGAGGTCGAAGTAAGTATTTTTAAATATAAGAAGTTTTTTTAATGTTTCATTGTTAATTTCTTTTTAAACCAGATTATTATAAAAACGCATCATTTCTTTTTTTATCAATTTTCTAATGATTTAATGATTACAGGACATAGGGGCAGAGGAGGCAGATACAGAAGAGGGCGTCGGTCTCGGTCGCGCTCGAGGTCCCGGTCGCGGGACCGCCGGCGCCGTAGCCGCACTCGCTCGCGCTCCCGAGACCGCCGCCGGCGCCGACGCAGCTCGTCTAGATCTTCACGAAGCAAATCATCGCGGTCTTCCAAGAGCCACACACGATCACGCTCGCGTTCGCGCTCCCGTTCACGAAGCAGATCACGATCAGGCAAGTGCAGCCCGCAGAAGAATGCATCTAACAATGGGCCTCAGGCTGCCCCCCAAGGTCTCTTGCCGACGCCCAAGCCGCTATTGCCCACACCCATCGGCCCCCAGTTACCTCCAAACTTTAACGGAAAGAACTCCCCATCCTCCCGAAACGATCAACATCGCCAAGGAAACGAACACAGTAATCAAAACACAGTTCATCAACAGCAGGCTCAACAACCCGATGTGATTCCACCTTTGATGGCCATGAATCCTCAAATGAACATGTGCTTACCTCCTCCCATGGGTGGGCCCTCTCAAGGCTATGTCATGCCTCCATTTTTTCCCGCCGATCAATACGGAATGGTGGTGCCCAACTATGGTCCAAACTCGATGTTAAACCAAATGGGCTGGGGAGCTCCCCCACCACCTCCACCCCCTCCTCCTCCCTCGGAAATGGCTAGTGGCATGGGGGCGATAAACAATTATGGGCAAATCGGCATGAGACAAAGCAGCCTGGAGTCAGATTCCAGAAAGCGAGGTGGTCGATCTGGCGGCCTCGGAGGTTCGGGCTCGTACGACATGAGCTCCGGCGGCGGCGGTCTGGCCTCTGACAGAGGTCTTGGCGCCGGTGGCGGGGGCCTCGGTGCCGGCGGCACCAGCTCCGGCGCGGGCTTCGGCGCTAGCGGGGGCCTCGGCTCCGGCGGGGGCCTCGGCTCTGAGGAGAGCCACTCCGGTCCGCGATCGCGGGGCGGTCGCGATAGACGTCGCCGTGGAAGAGGACGCGACCACGACGACCACAACTCTGATTACTCGAGTGGTGGTCTCGGGACACACGATTCTGGCGGCCAAGGCCCGGGTCTCGGTTCTGGCGGTCCCGGTGTACCCCATGGGAGCCTCATGCCGCGCCTGCTTCCTCAAAACATTGGTGAATTCAATTCGACAACACAAAATGCCAATTTTACAGCGTTTGGCAGTTATGGCTCAAAAGATAAAAGTTTGTCTTACGATTATGGAAGTGGAAATAGTAATGATTACTACACTCACCAAAATATGGGCCCTGGAAGACCGTATGGAGCTGGTATGGATCAAGTCGGTTCTAACAATGCATTCCAATCAAATGGCTCCATGGGGTACCAAAATGACCGCCAGGGCAACCGGCGACGATGAGGAATTGGAGGTTTGTTATATTCAGACCAATTCAAGCTCACACTGTACTTCTATACATATTACACATACTAAATTGATTGTTAACATACCTATCCTCATGTTGTTTTTACACTTTGATTAAGGACAAAATATTATTTGATATATAATTCGATAAATATTTTCTTTAATTACAGAAAACGGTCACAACGGGGACTCGCGCCGGCGCAGGAGACGGTAGAGAACTAATGAAGTAGTGGATACTATTGATGATACTAATTAATTTCATTCCATTACCACAAGTAGCAGCATTTGTAAATTCATTCACCGTTCAATTAACATACATATTTCGATATTTAAGTATGACTGTATGTATCAATATTAATCCTTGTATGCTGCACCAAAATTTTAAATTAGAGTAAGCTTTGAACAGTTTTGTTGTTTCTTAGTGTAAAAGTCTAAATGGAATTTTTTCATATGAGATTACAATTTTCTAAAGATATTTTAGCCATACTTTATGATAATTATACATAGTCTTAACTCATATGGCTAATTATTACTCAATAATCTTTCAATGTTATTTTGTATTCAAGTTATAATCGTGTAACGTATTACAAGGTAATTTGTACCTGTAATTCAATTCGCATTTTTTTGGAAATAGTTGCGCAGAAAGTATTTATGTTCTTGAAGTTAAAAAATATATGTATACATTCTCTTTTTTTTGTTATTAAGTTTAACATTAGGTATGTAAGTACCTACTTATATTTTTCAGTTTGAAAAGATGAACAATTTGACAACTTGAATCTATTTTTAGATTAAATAGCAGTTTATAGTATAGGTATGTAGCATAAGAAAATAAATTTTTCACATAAATTTACCTTGTTTTATTGGCTTTAAGCAGCTTTGAGTCATAATTATAATCAGTATGGGCTTCTAATTATAAAAAAACCGAAGGTACAATGGTCATAAATAGATCAAATGGTCCAATAATAATAATAATTTTCCTTAGGGACCGTCCATTAATCACGTGATGTTTTTAACAACTTTTTAGACCCCTCCCCTCCCCCCTGGTGATACGTGGTGAGGTTTTATACTACAAACTAGTAGCCTACTACTCAGAACAATAACTACTTCGAGGTCTATTACGTAGTAGGCTAAAAATACAACCAACAATTAATTAGGAAACATTGGCAACATTATACATATTATTTTTTATGAGTCATCACCATGGTAACTTTACATCAGTGATTGTGATTAAAATTTGTCATTCAAAGATTTTAAACTTATGGCAAAAGATTATTAAATTATGAGTTTTTTTGTAGATCTCGTATCTGAAGATTCCTTTTATGAAAACATAACTTTAGGTGTTACAAAAATATTAGGTAAGAACTTAGTCTGTAGGTCCAAATAAATAATGTAGGGCTAGCAATGGACAGTGGTTTAGTTAATGGGGCATTCTACTCAGTCTGCAAGGATTAATTATTAAAACAGAGTTAAAACATATTAATAATTTTAATATTTTATTGATATGAATTAGCTTTATGCTTAGGCAGAAACAGAAATCCTTCTGGAACTGGGCCTAAAATCATTTCACTTATTTTTATCCAATCTTCACAGTTGCCTGAAGCCATTAGAGTTTCTAAATCATTTCTGCCAAAATATGTTGGAGGTCTTTCATTAATTTTCTGTGGAGGTCTGTCTAATAATCCAACAGGAACATACCTATATAGGAAAGAGAGCCACTCTAGCAAAAACCGTCGAGTATTTTCAACTCCTTGTGTATCTGATCCCCAATGTTCGAGACCATAATTGCAAAATTTCTTAATAATATCAAATCTTTCATTGCTACTGATATCCCAGAGCTTTTCTTCTTTGATTTCAGTAAACAGCCATGGTTTCACTAAGGCTCCTCTCCCTATCATAACACCCTGTACAGTAGGGGCCAATTGCCTTCTCTGGATATAGTCTTCATAACTGAGAATGTCCCCATTTCCAAAAACCGGACACGGTGCAGCAGCCTGAGCACACTGTTCAATATATTCCCAGTCTGCCTGTTTGGTATACCTGGCCTCTTTGGACCTACCATGTAGTGTTATTAAGGAGGCACCCCATTCAGCCAATTTGGGAGCTATACTATGAGCAATTTTTTTATCCTGATATATTCCTGTCCTTATTTTTGCTGTAAATGGTATGGTCAATAAACTACATGCACTTCTCACAGATGTCTCTAAGGCAGCTAGTCTATGCATCATTCCACTACCACCACCTTTTTTATAAATTAAATCGATAGGACAGCCTAAGTTAAGATCTATGAAGTCTAAGTGTGCATTTTCTTGCAGTAGCTGGGCTACTTTTGAGATGATGTATGCATTGTTTCCACAAATTTGAGCACCAAATAAATCTTCAGATTCGTGTCTTTTTACTAAAGCCCATTCCTGCTTAGCTCCCTTCAACATTGCCTCACATAAGGCCATTTCACCACATGTAACATCTGCACCAAATTCCTTGCAGATTCTTCTGAATGGCAAATTACCTACAGTTGTGAGGGGACTAAGATACAATTTATCTTTCCAGTCAATTGTTTTCTTTTCCCTTGGTAATAACTTAATTAAGTCTTCATCACTTGCGGTACCAATATTTTTAGTTGTACCTTCTCCATTGTTTTCAATATTTGATTCATTTTTGTTTCCTTTACCACTTTTGTTGTACAAAGATTTTACCAACTTTTCAGCATATGTAAAGTCATAAGTTTTCTTCTGCAATTTAGTTTGTAATGTAGGTTGAATTGTATTTTGTGTGTCCTCATGCCACATTTTGTACTTTTGTTCATCAATCAAGTTTAAGCCTTCTGATGTTATGTGTGACGATCCATATCGACACGCTATGCCTCTGGCACAAAAACCTCGAAGATTAAATACATGACACTGTTCACCTATATCTTTTTGCTTCGATTTTAAATACTCTAAGGGGTCATGAATATACTTGCAATTAGTATATTCACATGTTTTTTGGTCTTTGGCTGTAATATTTACAATACTTGGACATGGCTTACATTCCTTGATGTCTCTAAAAGTCTTGGGCCTTGCTTTGTTTTGGCCTCTCTTTTTATTCTTCTTACTACCTGAACCAACATGTTCCTCCTGCTTAGGTTTTTTTGCATCAGGCTCATTATTGTCACTATTTAGTTTTCGTTTAGATTGAGAGTCTTCACTTCCATTAACATCATTTGATGTTTTATTCTGTAGTGGCTTTTGTATAACGAATTCCTGTTTAATTAAACATACTCCTGCAGTTGTAGACATAGTAATGATGGACTCAAATAATTTAGGTTATCAATTAAATGCTTATCAGTTTTGAGGTTATTTCATTTTAAAGGCTAAATATAATCGATTTACTATGAATAAATATTCGCACGGAATATAATATAACCATGTAACAAAAGTAAAAACGATTATGAATTAGGCTGCAAAAATTTAATAAATTTATCAAAACATGTTTTGAAAATGGTGAAAAATGAAAATGCATTCTTTAGTCATTGTGAAAATGTGACCAGTGACAGCAATGTGACAGCCCATTTGATTGACAGCCACTGTATTTTTTAAAAATTATAGTCGGCTTATCTATTTGCCAGTGTCAAGCTAAAAAGGAGGGAAAGAGAGGTGAATTTATTTCAAATTAAAAACAATAGGTAGGCAAATTAACGCACGCAACGAAAAGAGTAAAACCACCTCTTAAAAATGTATGCGTAAGGCACTTGTGATTTGAGAAGCACTGTCGGTTGGTTGAATCTAATTAATATAAGGATTGGAGCAGTTTATTTTTTAAATTTAAGAACTGAAATAAAGCTAACGGATCGTCTAATAGTAAAAGGTAAGTGGATTCCGCCACCTTTGGACACTACATCAGAGGAGTTACAAGCAGCTGTGGGTACTTTGACGATCCCAAACATCTCAACAAACATAATGACGTGCTACAGCCAGCTTCAGCCGTATAATAATTCACTCTAAGATAATGCCTCAGATTAATTACCTAACTATTGTTCCAGGATAACTTAACAGTTTATTTTTATTTCAGAATCTGATCCTCGCATTGTCAACGTAAAGATAGACCGACGAACCCCATGCGATAGAGTGGTTTTATCAAATTGGGAACAAAAACATTCAGTTTCGTTACCCGATGACCTTAGAAATTTTTACGCGTCTACAGATGGATTTCAATTGAATTGGGACTACAAATATACAGGTTAGGTATAGAAAATTAATTCCTGCATTAAAATAGCTCATCTTCTCGATAATGACTTATCGGAGTACTCATTCTGTAATTTTATGTAGGTACGGTCGCCGACAGATCCTATATACCTACTTTAATTTAAGAGATACAGCCCTCAGAGCGTGGTACCTCAGTTCACAAACCGCTATTTTCCAGATCTCGAAAATTATGTGGAAAATTATGGTTTTTTCACTATAGAATTTTTCTTAATCACCAGTGTGTGAACTGAGGGACTCAACTTATGGTTAATATCTTCAAAATGCGCTGATAGATTTTTCTGAAACTTTGTCTACTTCAAACTAGTTTTTAAATTACTTTTCTTAATAAAAAAAATACACTATTAATAAAACATCGATCAAAGTTACAACGAACTAGTTAGGTACAATAACTTTTATATTAAGTTACTTGCTGCTACGGAACCTTTCATGGGCGAGTCCGACTCGCCCTTGGCCGCTTTTTATTTTTGGTCATTTTAAAATTAAATTTATAGCACAGTTTATTTTATATTCTTGAAGAATTACAAATTATTTTCAAAATCATTTAAAATCGTACGTTTAACCGTACTTTTATCTGCTATTACGTTAGTTCTGCGACTTTCTGCAAGGGAATATGCTTACCGGCTCACCGCCGTTATAATTTTTTTCACAGCTGAGGAGATCCTTCCAGTAGGATCAATACAAGTAAATACTATAAACGAGCTTTGTATGTCTTCTGGATTGAAGGACCTTGTTGATTTCGCACTTACCCGTCAGAATTCTGGTTCCCGCCCTTTTTTAAATACAAAGAGCAAGATTTTTGAGTTAGATGACTGCAGAAATATTGGCAAGGTGGGTTAGGCCATATGAAACAAAAGCTCTAAATTTTGAAGTTTAATACAAAATTAAATAATTCACTTTTAATGCTTTACTTTAGATATGTTTGATTTATTCAAACGGATCGTGGTCAATTTGGCTGGTGACGAGAGACGGCGCGTGGGGCTGGCTCGCCGACTCGTTCACTCACTACTTCAGAATGGCGCTGGTTCATCTTGGCTTGCCGGGATGGCAAGCTGCGTTTGCAAACTTACCACTTATCCCTTGGGCAGAGGTACATTTGCAGTTATATATCTGTGGTCTTCATGGGCGTACTCAGGGGGGATAGGGGGGACAATGTTGACGTCCCTACTAACTATCTACTTTTGTTGATAAAAATTAAGAAAACGAATTTTACCCATTTGTTTGCAATACAATATTTTTACAACTAAGCGGCGCGTCCGGATACCTACAGCGCGCTAGCAGCGCAAGCGCTACATAGTACAGACTGCAAGGTGAGAGAGTGCACACAGCACAACGAGTTTTGGTTAAAATTTAAATTATGCTTATTCCACTGCTACTATTAAAAGGTAATTCAGCACACTTAGACGAAAAACGTGGCTAAGGCCTAAGATTGACTTTGACCGATCACCGAAGACATTAAATGGGCTTTGTATGCTCAGAAAATTTGTTAACGGTATGGGCGATTCTTTCACTTAAGTACCTAGTCATAAATCGTTTTGCTGAAGACCCTCAAAAGTTACTTTTAAAATAGCCATTAAATACTTAATTAAATAATGTATACAGGAATACTTTTTCATCGGTACAATAAATTTTACCACGTCATTGGTATGGATAATAGAGTAGTTACATTTCACAAAAAAAATAAAATTCATTTCAATTAATTTATCCTTTATCCAATGTAATACCGCATGGGCGCACTAACTACAAGGCGTAATCGGGTGCGGTATGAGGTAGGGGGCGGCGGGGTGGGGTAAGCGATCGTCCGCGTCCGGGCGCGGAGACGCGCGCGGCGCACGAGTTGGCAACAAAGCATCGATAGATGTGTAATGCATCCACATTTTATATTAGTTTAGCGGATAAATTCGGGGATTGATAATTTTGTTTTTTTGTTACAAAGGGGTAGTAACAAAAATCGCTAGTATTTTTTTATTTTTGATAACTATTACGTATGTTGATTTATTGTACCGGTGAAAATATAATTCTGTATAAAAATACTTATTTTAATTTAAGTTTCTTATTCTTTAAAAGAACCTAGCTTATAAAAAATCTGATCTGGCCCAGAACCTGGGTACGCCCATGGTTGTCTAATGTCTTGTATACTTACATTTCGGCTTACTACTTCTTGCGATATTGGCTATGTAACGTGAGACTTTTGTGCTGAAATCAACTATAGGACTTTCTTAAGTTCTACAGTTTATTTTAGTTCAGTGGTTTATATACCACAGTCTATAACAACACCCGCTATAATCAAGCTGGGTCCAATAATAATATGTTCTTTTGTCCGTACTGTACGGCGTATCTACCTTCGACTCGTAAGTACAGATTACTAAATAGTTACTCGTAAGTGCCGTCACGTTTCAAGAACTCTGCAGTCCTAAAATGCCCACATTAAGTGAATTGTAATTATGAGACATTGTCTATTGAAATTGAATAGATGATGTTTCTTATATCATAATTCGATTCAGTTTATGTGGCCATTTTAGGACATATTCCTATAACTAGGGTTCGATGATCGCGACGGTGACACGTCACACGACTCGGAGGTACGATACGGACAGAACGTGTCTGGACCCAGCTTAAGCCTGTTTTTCAGCAATTATTTCTGCTGCTGGCGCCGTATCTTCTGGAGAAAACCGAGCCTGAGAATGCAATTAGCGCTGTGAGCGAAACCGGCTTTAATCATATCGATCCGAACATCTTCAAAACCACCTCACGTCAGCACAAGAATACTAAAAGCGCCAATCATTAGGGAAGCTTATAATTAACATTTGATAATAAATAAAACATAAAAAAATACCTTTATTAGTTGCTTTATTAATATCAAATAATGATTTATAAACTAAAATAATAGCTAAGAAAATAATATGGACGGAATGTAAATCCTTAATCTAAACGTAAGCTATGTGTCATCTGTAATATACATACTTAAAAATGTAAATAACCGGTCAATATTTTAAGATTTAAAAGGTAAATATGCAAATGGCGTAAATAAAAGAAACTTTACAAATATCGTCAAAAGTATGTTCATACTGACGGTACATAAGATTCATAATATTTTTTAGCCTTGTGCCTACTTCTTGCGATTTTATAGCCTGAGTAAAAATATTCGATGTCCATGTAATTATTGAGTTGTGAATTGTGATGTAGTTTTATAAGCCATTAAATAGTAAGCTTTATAAACAGTTTTTCCAACAGGTTAGCTTATATGGCATGTAATATGTATGTTTTATAATGAAATTAGATTTTGCTCGCGGCTGCGTCCGCGTGGAATAGAGTTCTTGGAGAAAAACTTCTTCAGCAATAACTTGGGAGGTCGGTAGCGCCGCGCATTGTCCTATGTCCCTGCATTTTAAATCTGTAATATCTTCGAAAATATTCATTTAAATTACATGTTTATCTATATTAAATGCACAATGTATTTAATATAAATATTTATTATTAAAATTGCTTCGTAAATAAGCCATTATTTCTCATAAAAAGTAAAGGATAAAAAAATGGTTATTGAGGGTTATCATTAAGATATATACATATACCATCGCAGACTTTTTTGTAGACCTTTTCGAGGTGAACAATACTGTAGTACATTATTTTGATCTATATCGTAGGGTTCAGCCAGCGTTTGTAATGTAAGCGCAAAAAAGTGTTTTTTACGACATTAGAAACCTCTAAAATTATCATGTTATATACATATAAACCATCCACTTGAATCACTCTGTCTATTAAAAAAACCCGCATCAAAATCCGTTGCGTAGTTTTAAAGACCTAATCATACAATAGAACAGACAGAAAAAGCGTCTTTGTTTTATATTATGTAGATCACTACAAGTACATGATAGATCACTATCATATTATATCATATCATTTTGCGGGAGTGTGCATAAAATATGATTATGGGAAAACTGTGAATACTTTGTCAGTTGTCACAATTTTTTTTTTAATAAGATTATCTTCTAATAGTTTTTATTTAAATTGACCAATAGCTACGCGAAAATTTGGTGGGATAATTTTTCACTTACATATTCAATAATTTAGGCCGATGGTAATGGCTACAAAATAGCGTTTTTAATTTACGCGTTTGTGCACAATACATTTTTATGCTGTCTATTATACTGCGTGCAAATTAGCACATGCGCTATCCGGTAAGGATTTTAGTTCTGGTAGCGTTTTTGTAAATACAATGCTTTTTAGCGTGTAAATCTATTGTAGAACTACAACATAATATTATGGACGTAAATTACAATATATCATTACATAAAATGTCTATGAATAATAAAAATATAAAATTTCTTAAAACATAATATTTGTCGCGGTAACGGTTCGTTATTAAGAACAAAACATAACATTGGAATGAATTCTTTAACTTGTCCAGTATATGTAATTACTCGTAAATTATCATACATTTCTTAATCTACTTTAACATGAAGGTATCTATTAACTACGTGTGATGACATTTGAGCGCTGAACGGTAAAGTAGCGGTCTTTGAGTCAAGATGTTGGCAGTAAGCCTGTCTAGAGTCCTCTTTTATATGATCTGCATAACAAACCAAATTTTATCAGTTGTGATTGTGAGATTAATTAAAATCGACTTCCTAAAACCTAACAGTGCATTACAATCCAACCTTGTAAGAGATCTTTCAGTTGAAATATAAAGGTAACCTACAATTATTTACTTGAAAATTGGTGTCTAGAAGCCATACATTCAAAAAATATCTATTCAACAATGATAGTCTTTTTAATTAATACAAGATATTATCGATGTTTAAATACATGAAATAAATATAGTTTATACCATGTTTTAATTCGTTTTTGTATGAAGTGTGATGATCAAAAACATAATTATGTAAATTGTGATGTAAAACGTAAAATATAAATACATTATCGTAATAAATAATAACAATAATAATAAATGTCACATGTCAGTAAAAAGTTATACAAAAAGTAATATTAAAAATGCCCCACAGGGCTACAATACAATACTCTTTTAGTATAGAAACATAATAAACTAGATTCATAGTTGCCATGGAACCCAAAATAAATGCATCTTAAATATTTATTTCATTGGCTCATTCGAATACTTGTTTAATAATACATCAACAAACGAAATTACTTATTATTAAGGATTGTTTCCAAATATAAAGAATAAATTATGTGTAAAATTGAATAATTAAGAAAAAACGGCTTACGATTTGATGCAACAGTGAACAATTTGTACAATAATAAGCTTGTACAATAATAACGGACATCTGTTTTAAATAATATGGCGGCTGGATTTTAACTATGGTTCAGATTTTAGCTATCAATTCCTAGTTGAACCGTCATTAATTTTTTGGCCCGTTTCAATAACCTATCTACCAATAACTTTTTGTTAAAATGACACATTTGGTATCGCAAATGATACCAAATGTGACGTTTTTAATAGATAGTTATTGAAACCGGCCGTTAGTCGTGACACAACTATCGCTGTGCTAGACGCTAGTAGATCCAACTGACAGGCACCCACTGATGGTCAGTCGACAGGGAATGTAGCGCGTCCATGATCTTGGAGTACGTGGTGTCTACGTTGTTGTTGGTAATCACCAGGTCTATGTATTTCTCGTTCTGACGCTGAATGCGAGAGCTCTCCTCCAACGTTTGTTTTATGTCTTCCTCCTGTAATTTATAAAGTGATTATTGAACTTTACACATTAAAATATATATTTTAAAGTTTGCATAGTTACTTTGAGAAAATAAATATCAGATGTGTCCACAGTATAATTTTTTTAAAATAAAATAACATAAACAAAAAACTTCTAACAATAGAGTATGACGAAAAGGTTGATGATCATTTACTCTCAATTAAGTATGTAATGAGTAGGATATAGGCAAATTTCATAAAACTTTGTCGCAACCAAATGATGCCGAGACAAAGGTTTTGTTCAAATTCATGGCACAGTTATTAAATAGGAGTTTTCCTGCATATTTTTTGTTATTAGGTTACGATGGGATTGATTTACGCTGTGCGTCAAAGTCCCTAAATAAATAAAGAATAAAAAAATGAGTAGGAAACATACAACATTCCTTGCACACAACACGTAAAAAAAAAGTTTGGCATTGACACTTACCTCGTACAGCGACGCCAGGGATTCCAGCGTGCGGGCGCGCCGCGAGCTGTAGCGGATGGAACTCTGCCGGTCGAACTACGCATGCGGACACGTCAACAACATATACTAGGGGCCCATTCAATTAACCGAGAATAAATTTTATCCATTATTTGTTCCGTCTTCGATATCCGGAATCCATCTTGAGTCAAGCACCCGTCTTTCTGTCGATTTCCGGCTACTTACCTCCTTCCACGTACGGCAGATGGCGCTAGTGTCGCGGATTTGAGACGGTTGCGCGCCTAACTGACTTTCTTCATTATGGCGTCGTTTTTCATGTCGTGAATATCGGCAAAAAATTTTTGTTACGTAAATTTTGCTAATTGCTACAATTTAATATCATTTAATTTGAAAGTAATGTTAAATAATAAAAAGTGAAATCATGTTTAGTATTTAACAATAAATTTTCGCGATTAAAGATTTTCTTTGCCGAACACGTGTTCGTAATTTTACTTCGCGATAAATGTAGCATCTCCTTCCACTGGAAGACGAAATCATGAGCGAGTCAAAGGATTCCACTCCGCGTAAGAGGAAGTCTTCCCGTTCGAGAGAATCTACGGACAATTCATCGTCATCGTCGTCTTTGGAGCATGGGGTCGATTCGGACCCACGCGGAAACAAACGTTTCCGCACCGTAAGTAAACGTTCCCGCCATGTGAGTAATGAACAATTTGAACATTTATCGCAACAAGTTTCGTATTTGACTAACTTAATCGCGTGTAGTTATAGTGATACGCGAGTGCATGCGTCGGACATAAACGTTACGGGCGGTAGTTCGATAAATATTCCCGCCGCGGTTTCGAACAATACTCTCGAGTTGCAGCCGCCGCAAAAGCCTGCGCAAGTGTTAAATTTGTCTGATCTATCCACTACAGTGAAAGATCCTTTGTTTCCAAAATCGAATGACGAACATTATAAGAGAATTTTTGATTTACAAAAATTTAAGAGTAGCGACTGGAATTGTATTCGTTTTTCGGACGCTCAAAAGAAATATGCTACTGTTCCGGGCTTTATCGAGATGAACGTTAACGACGAACTTAGGCGTTTCGCCCCATCGGCTACGGACGAAAGGTCATTGCGCCTCTATTTAACCGAACGTAGTTTTGCTTCGATTTCAAATGCTATTTTAAAGCAAAAGGACGAGTTACGTAGTAATTTACAGTCGTTGATAAATTGGGCTACGGATAATGATAAAAATTTAACTCCTACATCTTTGTTTGATAAAATTGAACAATTGTTTAATAAGAAATCCGGTTATACAAAAGTTTCGGACGATATTTTACAAATTGTATGCGGCCGACGGGCCGATTATATTAACGCGCGTAGAGAAGCAGTGTTGAGACAATACCTGAAGAATATCACAGCAGTGCGTTACAAAAAATTCCTCCAGATGGAGAATTTTTATTCGATAAAGACATTTTATCGTCGTACCTCCAAAAAATTGGGGGGGCCGATAAGCTCGCTCCCATGGCAGGTCCGTCCACACAAAACCGTTACACGGGACGCGCTGCACCTGCCCATTATTCTGCTACTAGCTCTGCTAATCATAAGCAGTCCGACACGTTTTTTCGATCGTACAACAAATCAAAACCAAATAATCGAAAATCGGAACGACCATCTAATAAACGAGCTGCATGTATATGCATCAAACTATAAAAACAAGCGCGATAGCAGAAATAAACCGCGAACAAAAGCAAGTTCACCAAGTAACCGATATCACTAATGACTGGCCGAACTTTCGAGGAGGCTGTCTCGTGAAATATCAGCGTGTTTGGAAAAGGTTAGGAGCACCGGATCACATTTGTCAACTTTTGAAAAGGGTTTTAATACCGTTCATTCGAAAACCACCTTTAATTTATCCGGGAGAGACGGTTTTGAAAGCATACGAGACCAAAAAGAGCTTCGATATGTCACAACAAATTCAGAGCATGCTGAAACAAGGAATCTTAGAGAGGGCCGAGGTCACTCCCAGCTATATCTCGACCTTCTTTCTAGTGCCTAAACCAGACAACAGCTTTCGGCCGATTTTCAATCTGAAGACGCTCAACCAATTTCTGGAAATAAAGCCCTTTCAACTTTTCAACCACTTTAGAGTACCGAGTTTCTTGCAGAAAGGAGACTGGATGGCGAAGCTAGACCTAAGCCAAGCGTACTTTCATCTGAGCATTTCCGAGAAGCACCGTCGGTTCCTGAGGATGAGCTACGAAGGCGAACTGCTCCAAATGACCTGCCTACCCTTTGGTCTGGCGTCAGCACCACGAACGTTTGCTACCTTAACCAATTGGGTCGCCGAATACCTCAGGTCTCACGGCATCAGGTGTGTGGTCTATCTGGACGACTTCCTCCTAGCCCATCAGTCCGTCGACCATTTGACCGAGCAAGTAGCTTTTACCATCGCCACGATGAAGCTACTCGGTTGGATGGTGAACTGGGAGAAAAGTGTGCTGGCTCCGACGCAACGCCTAGAATTTCTGGGCGTCACCTGGGACACCACTCACAACACGAGGTCCTTGTCGGAGCCTAAGTGCCTAACGCTACGCAGGGCACTTCAGCACCAAATTTCGGTTGGCAGTTGGTCTCTCAGACAGGCCCAGTCCCTAATGGGAAGACTCAACTTCGCCACATTCGTCGTTCGCCGAGGTCGTCTACACTGTCGAACACTGCAGTACTACAGTCGACATCTGTCCACCAAACATCCATACCGAAAATCTTCTATACCTGACCCTGCGCTACAGGAGATGGTTTGGTGGATAAAGGAAGCAGACGGGACATTACCGATACACCCGAACCCGATAACTCACTTCCTAACGACCGACGCGTCCAACATCGGTTGGGGTGCGCAGCTTGGAGAAAAGAAGATGGCAGGAAGGTGGAAGCAGGAACAAAAAGATTGGCACGTAAACCTGAAAGAGCTGTACGCCGTTCACGCAGCGGTCGCCCAGGAGAGCTATCAACTACAGAATGCACAGGTATTATTACAGACGGACAATAGGGTATTTTCCAAGTTTTTAAAAGGTATGTCAAATCGTTCCTAATACTAAAATACATTGGCAGTTTTAACCATTCTTCGTGAATTTCTTTCTTTTCCTTGCAAATTAGCCTAAAAGTTTAAATTAATATTATAGGCGCGAAAACGCTTTATTACTGTGTCATGACGTCACATTCTTGTAACATTGTAACTGTCAAGTGTCAAGTGTCAAATTACACTGAAAATGCCAAATACTTTGTGAATAAATGTTTTAAGCCCTTTTAAAAATGCCTTATAAATGGTGCGCAGTGCCAAAGTGCACTAATACGTCTATTAAAACACCGGGGAAAATCTCTGTAACCATACCAAAGAACACTGAAATGGGAAAAAGTGGCTATTACTCGCTGACGCATGACGTTAATGATTCTGATGCTGGCCATTCTATATGGAAATCGGGAGGCCATTAAGAAAAAAAAAAAAAAAAAAGAAGAAGAAGTACAAGAATATGACGTCACATTCCAATCTCGTGCGTTTTTAGTCACGTGGTCAAACGTGAAAAATTCATAATTTTATTTTTGATATTTTATAAAAATCATACATATTTTTATGTAAAAAGTTGGTTAAAGTGGTTTAAATTAATGTTTAGCGATAAAATATCAACAATCTGATGTATATTTTCATCATAGGATAATACCCTATTGCACTGTAGTTGCCTACATTAACAAGGAAGGTGGTACGAAATCCAAAAAGTTACTGCAACTGACACAACAACTTCTTTCGCTACTGGACGAGTTTAATGTATCTTTGACAGCACAGTACTTCCCGGGAAGATTTAACGGAGACGTAGACGCGGTGTCTCGAGGGAAGAAATGCCCAGAATGGCATTTGACAGAAGCAGCGACTTCGATGCTCTTTCATATGTGGGGGATGCCACAAATCGATCTCTTTGCGTCCGCGACAGCCCACGTAGTTCCGAGCTATGCGACACTAAATCTACGGGACCCCCGAGCACAGTTCTACAATGCCTTGAGTCGCCAGTGGAGGTTCGATCTAGCGTGGCTGTTTCCACCACCAAACCTAATTCCGCAAGTATTAGCTCATTTGAACACGCAAATTGGTCGATACATTCTCATAGTACCCAAGTGGAACAAAGTGTTTTGGCGAGGCGACTTACAACGTCGAGCGTTACAGATACCACACTCAATCCCGAATCTACGCAATGTACTGATCGACACGGTCACAGGCAAGCGCCCTCCTGCAGTAGAATCAATCAACCTGGAGGCCTGGCTGATCTCGGGTGGATTGATGTAATCCAATATTGATCATTGTGAGAAAGGCTTTTTCTTTCTTATTTTTAATTATTTTGGACCTAAGTAAAAATTTTGAATTGATGTAATTAAGTCTAATTAATATTAAATGATGTATTCAAATAACACATTATGGCATCATTTTCAAATTCTTTAAATTTGCAGTATGTATACCAGGAGATAACAAACACATCACTCAAGATGGATTCCGGATATCGAAGACGGAACAAATAATAGTTTATAATCTCGGATTATAAAAATTAGAGAGTTTTACCTTACAATAAAACTTACCTATTATTTTTCCTGAGATATCCGGAATCCAGGTAATCCCTACCTGGTACATCTCGAGCTTCATAATGAAGAAAGTCAGTTAGGCGCGCAACCGTCTCAAATCCGCGACACTAGCGCCATCTGCCGTACGTGGAAGGAGGTAAGTAGCCGGAAATCGACAGAAAGACGGGTGCTTGACTCAAGATGGATTCCGGATATCTCAGGAAAAATAATAGGTAAGTTTTATTGTAAGGTAAAACTCTCTAATTTTTATAATCCGAGACGAAATTTTCTCCAAGACGTTATTGAGAGATCATATTTTCGGAAAGTTGGATAGAATTAATCCTCATGCTAATGACAAGCTAAAATAGGTCACAAAGGCCAAAAGGATAATAAATCTAGTATAGCTCTACCAGAATCTGATGGCATTTAAAAAAAAATAAAAAATGTGATTTTCATATGGCAATGTCAAGTATGACCCGTCAAATCAAAGTACGTGATCTGTCAACCGCTGCTAAAATTTTGTGATTATGTTCTTGGAATTTGTTGTTTTTGTGAAAATATCCAAAAAGGCAATTCGATCTCAAGCGAGAAATATTGTTTTCTATGTCTATAGTAAAATACAGAAAGAAGAAGGTGTAAATCGAACTCAATCTTATAATTTAAAGTTCGTGGTAGAGTTGACCGGTAAGTTAGAGTGAGTTGTTTTGATACTTTTAGTTTTTTTATATTTTCTTAGGTAATTATTGTGACTTCTTTAAATGTGTTTCCAGTACTACTATAAGGTGAATCGTAGCTGATGGCACATCGAATGATGGTTTGTTTTCCATGCCTGGTAAAAGGAGGAGAGGAGGAAAAAAGAAAATCAACATAAGACAGTTTCGATTTATAGTTGATTATGATTAGGAATAAAGTAAACGAGTTCTATACAGTTCGGAAGGAAATTCCAACATTAAATAAACTGTTGCCAATTTAATTGTATGTTATTCGTAATAAATAAGTATATAAAGTAATTCACGATTGATTTATTTTTCATGAAATATCATTATATTACATAGTATAAAACAAAGTCCCTTTTTTGTCTGTCCCTATGTATGCTTAAATCTTTAAAACTACGCAACGGATTTTGATGCGAGTTTTTAAAATAATAGTCTTTAAGTATTTAATAGTCTTTAAGATATTATAAGATTATGGTAAAATTTATATTCAAGTACTTATTATGTAAGTATATTATCAAGTGGTCGCGCATGTCGTATCGAGGTGATAGGGTCCCATTTTTAACAATTTGCATTGGGCAAACCTAAAAACATGTTCAATATTGTATCAGTAGTATTTTGCTGTAAGTAGGTAGAGAATTATTCGCCGAAGTAGTTTTTTCTCCAAGAACACTATTCCACGCGGGCGAAGCCGCGGGCAAAAGCTAGTTTTCTATATTATACACCGAACATTCTTCATACAGTCTTATTATAATTCATGTTCAATAATACTAAAGACATAATTAAATATTAACCAGTATCAAGATCGTTTAATCCAATTTCCCCAGTATTGCACACTACAAATTTTTTTTCCCCTATTTGCCATGAGATTCTGGTACACCTATACACGAGATTATGATATAGTAAAAGCTATGAGCTAAGGTATCTGCAATCTAATAAAAACCTGGAATTTGTCAAATTAAATTATTTTGTAAATCAAAAATTAATCTGGACGAAAAATTATGAATATGAAATATAGTCAAGCATTAAGGTAAACAATTTAAAACTAGTCTCATTCTAACTATACAATAGATATAATTATAATAATCAATAACTTAAAAACGTAGAGGAACGTATTTTGAACACAAAGCGCTTAAATAAAATATGTATGAAGGTTAAATGATAAAAATATTTTTTTACCATATTTTGTGAAATGTTCCTTTCTGAGCACTATAAAATGTTTGCTTAATTTTATTGTTATATTGAACATAAATCCACAAATCATGCATTTCATACCCTTTAAAAACTAATAATGCGAGAGCAACTAACAAAATTAGAGCATGTATTTGAGGCAAGTCTAAAACTCAAGTGTTTACTTAAAATTGGTAGTAGCTCTCGGGCTATAAATGCAATCATGCCAATCATTAATTCATTACAGATAATACTCGTAATAATGTTGACGTCTAATGGAGTAATTTTACCTACACTTTAAAATATACCATGCTATTTAAAATATTCAATGAGCATACCGTCAAGTTTCTATTGGATGCGTAGGTGAGGTTCCTCAGTTGTTCGATCCCTGGTGCGGCGATCATGACCACATAAGGCAGGAATTCGCTGCTGTTATGTAGGAGCTTTAGGGATTGCGGAGCGCAGTCCAAAATGCACATTTTTCCTGAAACATTATTACGAATTTGTAAATTATGTGATTGTAATATAAAGTGTAGTGTGTGTGTATTGTCTTTCAAATATTTGCAATTGCAACATA
The DNA here is from genome assembly GCA_905404095.1 of Glaucopsyche alexis. Taxonomy (NCBI): domain Eukaryota; kingdom Metazoa; phylum Arthropoda; class Insecta; order Lepidoptera; family Lycaenidae; genus Glaucopsyche; species Glaucopsyche alexis. The sequence continues at coordinate 7,004,591 of FR990043.1, read as the reverse complement.
ATCCACCGGCTTTCATATGGCGCCCGTGGATTGGCTTGAGTTCCGACCCTCGTAAATCGTAGAAATGTTTAGTGATGTAATTAATTTTATACGATAAAAAATCCAAGTGAACGAAAAATTTTAACAATATGTCTGAAAGTCATTCCCGCTGCTCGAAAGAATAGGGATTATGACTACACATAAAAATTTGTTCCATTAATACACCCAGAAATATTGAGGCATTACTACTTAGTGAATGTAAAAAAAAGATAATATTTTGTGTGTAGTTCAGTAATTACATACATCTAAAAAGTACAAAAAATTTTAAAAAATTTGCTACTTACTTACATTATATACAAAAACATTTATTATGGTAAGTATGAACTTAAACGCACAAATATCGTAGATATTTACAATAGGGTATTATCCTATGATGAAAATATACATCAGATTGTTGATATTTTATCGCTAAACATTAATTTAAACCACTTTAATCAACTTTTTACATAAAAATATGTATGATTTTTATTAAATATCAAAAATAAAATTATGAATTTTTCACGTTTGACCACGTGACTAAAAACGCACGAGATTGGAATGTGACGTCATATTCTTGTACTACTTCTTCTTTTTTTAATGGCCTCCCGATTTCCATAGAGAATAGCCAGCATCAGAATAATTAACGTCATGCGTCAGCGAGTAAAAGCCACTTTTTCCGCATTTCAGTATTCTTTGGTATGGTTACAGAGATTTTCCCCGGTGTTTTAATAGACGTATTAGTGCATTTTGGCACTGCACACGATTTATAAGGCATTTTTAATAGGCTTAAAACATTAATTTACAAACGTAAACAGTAGGTATTTGGCATTTTCAGTGTAATTTGACACTTGACACTTGACAGTTACTATGTTACAAGAATGTGACGTCATGACAACACAATAAAGCGTTTTCGCGCCTATAATATTAATTTAAACTTTTAGGCAAATTTGCAAGGAAAAGAAAGAAATTCACAAAGAATGGTTCAAACTGCTAATGTATTTTGGTATTAGGAACAATTTGACATACTTTTCAAAATCTTGGAAAATACCCTATTAGGTATGCGCCCCACGTCGCAGACAATACGTGTTTAGTGTTAGTGTTAGTTTAGGTATATATTATAGTAATATGTATGTTAGTCTTTAAGGTATTTATAATATGGGATAGGCCCAGATAGCAGCCTGAAATAAATGTATTTATTATTTATTATTATTATTATTATATATTCCTGCGGCCATATACTTCATACACTTTAACCTAGGCGTGACGTCGCAGCTAGGTACGACTTTAGTATGGAGCGTTGCTGTTGAACGTTGTGTACAAATCGCTGTGTACCTTTGAAAATATTGACTTTTGATATATTTTTGTTCTGAGAAGTTACTCATATTTAAGAGTACTATTCGCTTATGCAATAAAAAAATTTAGTCATCCAGCCTATTGCAGAAATGATGCTCAGCTGGTATCGTCATATCGTGCCTTACCTTCCTTGATGACAGCGCGTATGGAGTCGAGGTGCGTGCCGTACAGATGGCCATTGTGCTCGCCGTACTCGAGGAATCGGCCCGCGTGCGCGTCGCGCTCCATCTCCTCGCGCGACACGAACCAGTACGACAGCCCGTTCTCTTCCAGAGGTCGCGGCGGCCGAGACGTGTCTGTGAAGAGTGAAAACTATTAGCTATCTCTAATCTCTTGTCGGTATTTTTGCCATAAGATGATCCATCCCTATGGCAGAAGTCACCATTCATTGTCATGATGAAATTATTATAAACATGATCACATTATTGAATCATAATGTGATAATCACAGCAGGACCAAATTGGAGACGGTTTGCAAAGGACAGGAAACAGTGGAAATCGTTGGAGGAGGCCTATGCCGAAAGGCACACTGTGTTATGAGATATGATTTAAATTAATGTTATATATTCAAAAATTGTAAATTCACGGAATAAAGGGTTTTTTTAAATTTATTATGATAATGATTATAAAAAAAAAAATTTGGCCTTTTCATCCATTATTGGATGATTTATACAGTATTCTCCGAGCAAAGTAACCATTATTGAAATATATAATATGTCACTACATTGTACCATCATAAATGCTTCACATGCAAAATAGCTTAGCAAGACGGATACGATCTTGTAAAGAGAATTTACGACGAATAGGACGTGCTAATGTGGGTATCTCTTTAACTATGTACTATCAAATACCTAATTTAATTCAAAATTTACTATCATTAGCAACTCACGCGGCACAACAGCTCCAAACCGGTCGGGATGTTCCTGTATGAGCTTGTTTTTGATCGTGCGTCGGCCGACAGAGCGTGTGCCCACCAGCGCGAGCACGCGCCGCAAGAACGGCGGCGTGCGCGCCACCTCCTCGTACAACGTCAACTCTGCGCCCTCCAACTGCACCGATGACCGGGATTCATACACGAACTTCTTCTTCTTCTTTGATATCTGAAGAGTTGAGCGTTTTTAGCAAATAAGGAGATGTTTTAGAAAAATATATAATAGTATGAAGCGCGGGCCAGCACTATGTACACTATAATATAGTGTCTTCTTAAATGTCATACATATTTCTTTGCCAAAAATCATGTCATTGTCAAATGTAATGTAATTGGTAAAAGATGGCCCCGCGCGAGTTTCTTACGTCGGTTCTTCTCGCCGGGTTAGTTCCCGAACCGGTGGTAGGCATTACGTTCAATAAGTGTATAAAAATACCAACATTGAATAAAAAAAATTGACTTTCGACTTGACTTTGAATGACAATCTTTGGTTAATTCTGATCTGATCTGCCATGTTTTATTTTACGTTGTGTTGCTCTCCATGGCGAAGTTTTAAATCAGCGCGCAGCTCGTGCAGGCGCATCTCGGGCTGCGGCTCGGCGCAGTTTAAATGTACATTGAAACTAAGTGAAATTAAATAAAATAAAGAATAGGAAACGGTTACTATATTATGTAGCTACATTTACATAGTAGGTCAAAAGTCATGTCAGAGCAACTGCCATGGCCGACCTAAATAGTATAATAATAGGGTTATCGCAATAAAAAAAACTTTTCAAAATTCATTTTTGTACGCATTATATTCTTCAAATAATTTTTTTATATTTTTATGAAATTCCCATATTTATTTTCCTATTTAATTTGACAAGACTCATCAAACTTATAACAGTCCTCTATTTTCGTTGGGGGTTAAAAATAGGACAAAATTGCATTGTTACTTTAAAACATTGTGTCATGTAAAAAGGCAAGCAAATGTGAAAAATGACAGCAGATTCCAGCTTTACTTTTAAAAAATTGATTAGAAACGAAAAATTAAACAGCACTACAACTTACTCTAGCTCCGCATATGCTTATTTTATGTACAAAGTCGGCCTCGGGTGGAACATATGCCTTTCTTCTCTCCTCTAGCTCAGGTGAAGGAATAAGTCCAACTACTTCGGGCTTATCAACATGACTTGCTTGCCACCAGTTAGGGTCTTTTCTGTCTGACACCTAAAATATTAAATAGCATTAAACTTTTGTAGTCGGCTGTAAAAGTTACTCACTTTATTTTTAGTAGCTTGGCATTAAATAAGCATCATTAATTGACCTTATCCTGACATCTGACCTCTTATTAAAGCATTTAACTGTGCAAAGACTTTTTATAGCACTGCCAATTTTTTTTTTTTTCAAATTATGGTCGACCTATTCCTGCTGACCGATTCTGTATTGTACATTTTGTGAGTTAATCACTGAGTTAGTAACGAAACGGAGGAGTGAATAACGGAAAGTCTCACTTTTGTATTATAGTGAATACAAAAGTGGGATTTTCCATTACTCACTCCTAGGTTTTGTTACTAACTCAGTAATTAACTCACAAAATGTATGATACAGAATCGGCCAGCTGGCCAAATAAAACTGAAATAAATTGGTATTTGGTAACCACTTAACCTAATAAGTACATAGTTTTATAATTACTTATTAGAAAATGATTCAATACTTACTTGTAAAATGTCACCCTTTTTAAATTCAAGTCCGATTTCCTTGCAAGGCAATAATGTGTCTTCAGTTGGGTTATAATCAAATAATGCTCTCATGTAACACTGAAAAGTTTGGGTTTTGGTAACATAGATATTTTATCAAACTAACATTACAAAATTATAAACATTACTGTTTCAATGATAAATCTTAAACTTTAAAGCAATTCCTTTGTTACTTAACTCTATTACAACATGCTGTATGTTGCATGTTGTACATACTATGTTTTATTAACAACTTGAATATATTTTAAGATGAATTAAGTACACATTGCTCTTTTTCAGGTGTGTACAAAGCAATGAAAAACTTTACACTTTTATAGTTAACAAATAAGTAAAATGAACTTACAGTTAGTTTATTGGCCAATTGTGAGCTTTTCTCCTTTAGGTTTGGCCCCACTTTTAAAGTGACTCTATCATTGGGTTTGGAGACAGCTTCTTTGAGCTGGTCTTCTGTGTCTATCTGCACCCCATCAACTTCCAACAGTACGTCCCCTACTGAGAGCAGTGCCTGTTTAGCAGCTGCGCTCCCCGCCATTATCCTAGCCACAATCAGCTGCCCATGCTCATCAGTTGTTACCTACAATTTAGTGATAATTACTACTTATCTAATTATTTTGGAGATTAGAAGTGTAAGTTTTTTGTTAATTGTACATTTAAAGTGTAGTAAAATATTGTTTGTAATTTACAGATTGCATAAGGATAAAAGGAGGAAAGCATAATATAGGATAATCAAATTTAATACAACATTAATTATGAATAGTTATTAATGTACATACCGTTAGTCCCAGCGGTTGGCCTGGCACCTTTCTAAGGCCAACCACTTTCACAGTTTCTATAGGCATATCTCCGTTTTGCTCTGGGCTAATGTCTGTACTTGTAACTTCGGCGGTAATTGGTTTCTCATCAACACCGGACCCTCTATCTAGCCAAATTTTACCTATTTGATCATGAGCATTAATAAGTGCCTTAAAAAAGAAATAGAAACCATTTGTAAGTTTTTACAAGGATTTTGTAGTAAAAAAGCGCATGTTTTACTTGAAATATAATGGAGAATACCTTAAAATGTACTCGAGACAATAGTATTGCTAACTCCGCTTGTTCTATGGTCCGTATATTGTTTCCTCTGTATTCGCTCAGCGACCGTATTATGTTTACATTATCCAAGGAAACAGGCTTAACGATTAAATCTTCTTCCGACTCGACTGGCTGAAATGTAAAAATATTTTATAACATAATATTAGGAGTTAGGACGAAACAACGGACGCTCAATTCTCTAATGTTGTTGTTGTTTAGGCGTGGCACTTTGGGAGAAATTATTTGAATGAAAAGTATTTGATAATAAACTGTACCCAAGTAGATATTATTTAAGTCAAAATTACACGTTAAATTCCAATTGATAAATGCAATACTTTAATTTTATTTGAGTAAATCAATAAGAAAACATTAAAATAGATTTTCTTACTCAACAACAGCAAATGACATTTGAATTTGACAATTGACAATCTATGACTTTTTTATATTTATTTAAATATGGCATCGGCTTATAATCATTTGCCAGTGTCATGTATAAAAGGCGGGAAATAGAATATCCAATTCGTTCAAATGTTCGTCACCGTATTTCTAAATCGTCAAGTCCAAAGTCTAGTCAAAGTCCAAATAAATAGTCAGAGTAGTCAATCAGTCAAGTCAGTCGATTCAGTAAATTGGTAGACGCTTTACTGAAACTTCCTAGGGAGTTTTGGCGGGAAACCCAATTTACCACGCATTTTGTAGTTGCTATAACACTCCTCCACACTAGTGCACGTCAACGAATAACTAATGGGTAATATTCCACCAATATTACACATTAAAAACCGCAATAACACGAATTTAGAAAAATAACACCGAAATACAACATTGCTGATCAATTGCTGATTGACATTCCCGGCAAAATTCCATCCGTGACTCCATCTATGACTTTTCCTCCTGTCATTTACATAAGGCTTCGTTCAGAAATTGAAAAATTATTTATTATCCTACTTTACATAAAACCTTCTAAAACGCATAAAACAAGGGGGGTTTAACCTTTTAGAACAGTGTTTTTCAACCTTTTTCATGAGTCGTTTTTCTTTTCATGGGTCGCCCCTTAGTATGAAAAAAATATTTCGCGACTCCCCGATCCGATTTTTTATTATGTATGTATGTGTATGTTCCATTGTTACAAATATTCATTCCATACGACGTTTTTATGCGTCTCCATAATTATTATTCGGATATAAGTACATAATATAGTAGGTACTTACGTCAAACACATTATTTTACAATTACAGTAACATATCGATGACCGATTTATGAGTAAGTATATCCTTTTGTTAAAATTCACTTACTTAATAAATCAATAAAATATAATAATCTTCTATCTTCTTCTATATTATAATAAATCTGTAGAGAGGTCAATTCTGTACATGAAATATTAAAAAAAAATAACTATCAGGGGGTGATTAGGGATCGCTACTGATGTCAAAAATGCAATCAGTAAAATTTTTGTCTGTCTGTCTGTCTGTCTGTCTGTATGTTCGTTATAGAAACAAAAACTACTCGACGGATTTTAATGAAATTTGGCACAATTATTCTTCATACTCCTGGACAGGTTATAGTATACTTTTCATTACGCTACGATCAATAGGCGCAGAGCAGTGAAGGGATATATTGGGAAGACGGGAGAAGTTACTCCATTTTTTAAGCTTCCACCGCGTGTGCAGCCTTAATGGTTAGAGCTGCATAGAAATCACGTATGACGGAAATATTTTCCTTAATATTATATAAAAATATTTCTTGACAGCATAATGTCTATCTTTTATGGTTGACTCACAATAGCACGTGAAACTTCCGGTAGCTTAGCAATTCGGAGCTTTCTGATTATATTGGTCTAATCTTACGTTTACAACACTCTCACTCATCCCTAATTAAAAAAAGTTAACATTAATACTTATTCAATAAAAAAAGAATCATGTAAATCGGTGTAGAAACACCAAAGTTATACTTACATGAAATACACTAATAAGTCATCGCGCGTGAATACAGAATCATGCAATAAGGATTATTTTTGTGTTGATACTGCAACTGATGTTGCCGCGCTCGACGCGCTTCGCGGCGGGAGGTATAAAAAGGCGGGGGCTTCGCGTGCGAACTTCATACAATATTACATTAACTTATTCTCAGCTATCTATACTTTTCTGCCCGAAGTCACTATTTCACGCGGACGAAGTCGCGGGCAAAAGCTAGTAAATAAATAAATCTTTATTGTTTTTTTACTAAAGTTCTCTCGACCTCCAGCGACCCCCCTACAGAAGCTTCCCACAGGTTGAAAAACACTGTTTTAGAACATTACGAAGCGACCCACATGTTGAAAAACACTACAAAGCGACCCACAGGTTGAAAAACACTGTTTTAGAACATTACGTAGGTATTTTATAGATTTTTTTAAAAATTAAGCTTACCTGACTTTTTCTAGTAAAATCGGGACTTTCAACGATAAATTTTAAAAATATTGCTTCATGATTCGATAAATCTTCTGGTTCCGGTTTCTCTTCCTTCTCTGTGGAAGGATACAAATTTTATTAGAAGGGTACTACATTAACGAACATTGGATTTCTCTGTTATCCGTGATTTGATGAACGAACATGCCATGCCATAGGTATAGGTGAGAAATCACTTATACCTATGGCATGTACAGTTGCAGACCCCCGGGTGAACCACTTTTGTACTTGTCATCGGCGCGCCGGCGCCCCTTGGGGGGCGTGATCGCCCAGGGCTTCGGTCTGACCGGGCATACCATCTCGCTTGGTCGGAGCGCCCCTTTGTACCCTCGCGCCCCTAGGCACATGTCTAGTTTGCCTTTAGGATAATCCGCTACAGAGTTAAGCTATAAGACAGAATATTTTGTAATAATTACTTAAGTAAGTATTTATTATTTGTATAAGCTATACATACGCACCCACCCACACATGTAATGCTTTGTAAAATTATATTGTATTAGTAGGTAGGTATATGGTTACTCGGGAATCGTCGTTTTTTAACCCCGACGCAAAAAGAGGGGTGTTATAAGTTTGACGTGTCTGTCTGTCTGTCGGTCTGTCTGTCTGTCTGTCTGTCTGTCTGTGGCATCATAGCGCCTGAACGGATGAAGCGATTTCAATCTAGTTTTTTTTTGTATTAAAGGTGATTTATCTGCGAGTGTTCTTAGACATTAATCTTTATGAGATAATAAGGGATTTTAATCAATAAAGATTATACCATCCCCATAGTTTTGTATAAAAAATTACAAACAAATAATAACTACATACTTAACTAATTATTGTTTAAACATTAAATCAGAACCCTATTGCTTAGCTTTATCGCTGATTCTACTAGTGTGTATTAGTGATGTAACGAATGTCTCTTTTTTAGCATTCGCGAATGCGAATGCGAATATCTGCTACCGACATTCGCGAATGCGAATGCGAATGCGAATATTCAGTTTTTGTTCATATTTGGCGCCAATTTGTCGCGCAGTCGCGTTCGGACAAGGTTCGTTATGGGTTCGTTACTTTCGTATCTTCCGAGTATTGCCGAGTTCATACGAACTCATCTATGATCTAAATAAAGCGTCATTCATTCCGCTCCGCTCACTCAAACTTAAACTCAAAATTTTTATTTTCATGTAGGTTATGATATAACGCTTAAAGAATTGTCCTAAATGATGCCTACCACCGGTTCGGAAACAAGCCCGGCAAGAAGAACCGGCGTAAGAAACTCGCACATTTGCTTTTGTTTTCTGATATTCATATTCGCAAAACATTCGCAAAAATTTTGCGAATGCGAATGCGAATATACAAAAATGTGCGAATATTCGCGAATGCGAATGCGAATATTCGTTACATCACTAGTGTGTATAGCATCTTGGCTTCGTCCGATGTGGGACAAGCCAAAATGCTATTACCTACATACACCGATTTCTGTAGATTAATACCGTAAACAGTGCAAAAGGTACCTACTCCTGTCCGATTCGTTCCGAACACATTCCACTATCACGTGATAGACATCTTCAACTTTGTCACAATCAATACAATTTCTGGTATTTACTTTGTTCATCATAAACGCGAAGCTATTTAGTGGGATGTGTCCGGAACGAAGTCTCATAGCAGTTTAAATCAGTTACTATTGTATTTCTAGAAAAGTTAGCAGACGATCGTAACTTAGGTCGTATGGTCTTATACCATATTCCTTTGGCTTGCGAGCGTTCATCGAAATATTCATTCCTTATACAGTTTAGTTTGACTAAGTACAATGTGTCAGTGTAATATGGCATACAATATATCGTCGTACCATCGGATATAGCTTCTCTGGCGAGACGGTCTACTGTTTCGTTACCCGTCAGCCCGACATGCGATGGTATCCACTGTAATACTATCCGATATACACAATATGAGAGTGTAAGTATGGCGTCAATCTCTTTGTAGGCTATCGGTGCTCCTCGACCGTTCGAGGTACACCGAGCCACATGCTGAAGCGCACTTTTAGAATCGGTGAGCACTACATAGTCGCCCGGCTTAAACGAAGAAATGTACAAGATGGCTTCTAATATGGCAATTAATTCTAAAGACATAATTGAAAAAATATGGAAAAATTTGTATTAACGCGAAATTTCATTGATTCATGATATCTAATTGTGGATCATACATAGCTAGTCCGCACTCGTTAATTTGGAGCCATCTGAGTGTTCTTAGACATGTTTGATGAAAATCGGTTGAGCTGTTTAAAAGTTGTGGGGGGTGAAAGTGGGGAAGAATAACTGAATGTCTGCAAATATACTCGAGTGGGGTCTCAAATGAAAGCGCACTGAAAGAGAATATGTGTTCTTAGCTGCGTTTGATGAGAAAATTAGTAGTGGGAAGATCAGCCGTTTGAAGATCATCAGCTCTTTTCTTGTTGATGAGGGGATCTGACTGACTTTCTTATATCCGATTGATTCGATTTTGGTACCGTGTTACTTCAACGATATTTAAAGAACATGGTAAGGTAACCATGACCTGATCAGCCGTTTGAAGATTATCAGTTCTTTAATAGTTGATGAGAGGATCTGACTATCTTCTATATGTCCTATCGATTCGAAATTTGGTACCATGTTACTTCAATGATATTGAAGTATTTAATGGCAAGGTTATCATTATTTATACCTACTTTAAAAAGGACAAAATAAAAGTAAAATTAAAAATTTTAAAAACCCCCCGACACAAAAAATAAACTATAAAAACTAATAAATAATATTTTAAACAAATTATAATTATTATCGTCACATATAATATTATGTTACATGTTGAAATATTTTTATTTTCCAATCGTCGTCTCGTCGGGGGACCGCTTTTTGAGAAAAACAGGTGTAGTCGCAGATTGCAACATATGAATTTACTCCAAAAAAATTTACGCTCGTACCTAAATATAATTTGTAGTAAATAATTAGCTGTTGTTGGAAAAATACTTTATAAACGCGATATAGCGGTCCCCAGACGAGGCGACGATTGTAAAATAAAAATATTTCAATTTACATAATATTATATGTGACGATAATAATTATAATATGTTTAAAATATGATTTATTACTTTTTAGAGTTTATTTATTGTGTCGGGGGGTTTTTCATACCAACATACATGGACATAGGAAAAAGAATATTGTCGAGAGACATTAACAAGGTGGTCGTACTGTGCATAAAAGTATAAAATATAGTAGACCTTGGAAGAGGAGTTGTAGGTAGACTTCCGTCTTTTTATAAACTGTATTCCTACCATAAAACAACAAAATAATGCTTTTCAAAGGGCGTCGTTTTAAATAGTTTTGAATACCTCAGCTGTTGCCTGTAGGCAGTACTTGTGCTGATTGTAGAGAGCAGAATAATGAGACTCGCGCGACTCCGCGTTATCTAATGGCTCGTAGTTAATGAATAATGATACCTATAATTACCGGTTTCTTTGTAACGTATTACGCACCTAATGCACTTTTATATGACATGAAAAAGGTAAACGCGCTGGTGAATCGCCTGATGGCAAGCGATAACCGTCAGCTCGCCGCCGCCGACCGCCGTTGTTCTCTGAGGCAGTGGCAGACGTCTTGTGCCTCGCAATGTATCATTGGCTTAGATTATATACTACAAGATAAGGCACGCGAGGAAATTTTCAAACAAAACTTTCTGCCAATTTTGGTGCGGGGAGGGTAACTCCCACAATGAAAACAAAATCACACATTCACAAAAATATTGTAATCGTTACAAACTCACACATTTATAAAACTGCAACACTAGCTTATTTATTTCACACAAATAAGACTCGCGCTAATATAACAGTGTAGCGTACGCACTAATACACTGACATGTTAAGTGATGTTACCAATACAAATTATATCGATATATTGTCGATATGAATTTGTATTGGTCACATCTTCGTTATTTGAAAATAATGTATTTTGTTGAAATAAAACCATTCCGAATAATTCCGATATACATATTATATTATATTACACGTAAAAGTTATGGCAGCAATAGAAAACTTCACATACATAAGTAGTAAATACAGTCTATTCACGTTAAGTTTGCAATGAGTCGTCAGTACAAATTACAAATGTTAAACTGGCTTACCTTTATTGTCAAAAGTGAACACGAGCTAAGCGTCATTGCTTTCTAGACATTTGCACTGATGACTCACTGCAAACTTAACGCGTACCTATAGGCTGTATTTATCACTTATCTATGTGAAGCTTTTTAAAACCGCCATAGCTTCTACGTATACTATAGACTGCATATACGCACATACATACGCTAATACTCACATACGTAGATATTATTATGAACATTAAACATACAACTCTCCTTTTTTGCAAACATCAAAGAAAAAATAACCTAACCTAATCAATAATATATCAGGACATGTCTAAGGAGGGTTCCGTAACTATAAACGAGTAATATTTTGTCAAATTACTTCAAAAGTTACTGTCTGATTTGGTTCAAAATATTTTTCCTAGAGAGTTATTAGCATAATCTATCAGCATAAAAAATTGTAAGTTTTTAAGTCTTATAGTTTAGAAATGCTAGGGGGGACCAACTTATAAATCACTTTGGAGGCCGATTACTCGAATTTGGTTGACTTTATAAAAAAGTTATGTATGAAACCTTGCCTTTATTTTAAAATACCTATTAAACGATACCCCACACGATGGGATAGAAATAAAAAAAAGTTCATCCCCACACCTAGAATATCTTATACGTTTAAACGAGCAATTCTTGTATATTTATGTATATTATGTATATAACCATGATCTTGGAAACGGCTCTTAACGATTTCGCTGAAATTTGGTATATGGGGGTTTTCGGGGGTAAACAATCGATCTAGATTAGTCTTATGTTTGGGAAAATGCGTGTTCGTGTTTTAATGCGTTTTTCTTTCCACGCAGAATATGGTCGCTAATTTCGTCCTGCCGGCCACTGTCCGTTTGGTCCAGCGGGTTAAGACGCGAATGGCAAGAAACGAGTGTTACGGGTTCGAAACCTGCTCGGTGCCTTACTTTTGTTTTTTTTATATGTTCAAGTATATAATTATATTTTTTTTATTTTTTATAGTTTTTAGACAAGTTTAAAAAATGTAGTTAATGTTTGAGATTAAACACCTAATCTACACAGAAATCGATTGTAAATAATAATAATTATCAGTTCACATTTTACTTTTTAAGTTTATGTAGATTATCACCTAAACACCACCCACCATATTACAATAAATAGTCACCCAGGTACTAAAATTATTATTATTTTATGATGCCAAATCCGAGATCTATACACAATCTATGATCTAGCTACATAATACTAATCTGTGATCTATGACTGTACCAAATTTCATCCATTTATATTCATAATTAGGCTAACGGTAGAAGCGCGGACAGACAGACAGACGGATGGACAGAGCGAAACTATAAGCGTTCCTCAAGTATTACGGAACCCTAAAAATGAACTGCGCTTCAAACAAGGAAAACTTGTGTCCCTCTGGCTGGGAACATCTTGATTTTATAACGATACCCCATAGTCCATATTTCAAACATCCAAATAAACTGTTCAGCCTTTCAAGTTTCAAAGTTGCGGTAGGGTAAATAATAAACATCACATACATACATGCACACTTTATACTCCTTGCTTGATCTGTCGTATAAAGTGTAAAAGCAATCCAATATTTTTACATCACAAAATATAAAATTAGTTTACCAAGAAAAAAATTAATTTTTATCGACATCGTTATTTTAGTGATTGTCACGTCACTCAAAAAGTAATAAAAAAGTTCCGCCATGTTTCGAGAATTAAGTGCCATAGTAAAATTCGAATCTATTGCATAGGAAATAAAGACTAAAATTCTATATCTAACAACAATAGTCTCGTGGGGTGTACGATCGAATATTCTACGATTATCTGTCTCGTGTACACCGCTATTCGATACATCGTCGATTTTTACGAAATTACATTTAAATAGAAATATACAATAATTAAATAAAAAAATACTCATAAATGAAAGGTTATTCCATCTTTTTTAAGATTCGACGTGTTGGACTTGTTTTTACAGGACATAAGAGCACGAATCGGCATTTTTAGCGGAGCATTTCGGACGTCCTTTCGATGCTATACCGATGCACATAATGATTAAAATCGATTACGCAAATAGTTTTTATGAACGCATTAGATTCAAAAATCTTATACCTCGGCAGAGGGGAAAGCTCATGTAAGGCGTATCCCGTAGTATAAGATCTAAGATCATTGGGCATTGGCAAAGAATATATATTACTAACGTATCATTGGTGTATTACAGTTCGAAGGATATAATATCTGCCCTAACCGGATAGTTACGGGTGACAACCAAAATTCAAAAACACTCATAACATTTCAGTTCTATCCTCAGATCAAATAAAAAACCTAGATTGCGCATGGCGCTTGTTTCAACTGAAGCCTCAAAAACTATGCTACTTTGTGTAAACACACGCGGTCACGCACACTCATGCAAAAAAAGTACGCTACTTTTCGTCAGTATCGAACGAGTCGTCGTGCAGTGATTTTGCCACAAAAATGCCGTCCTGCGCTATTAGTGGTGTAAAAACTGTACGAAGGCGAACAAAAAGTGTCAGAGAATAACATTTCATAAGTAAGTACACACAAAAGTGTAGTGTGTTTAAGATAATTTATCACAATTTTGAGGTTACTCGAAACAAATAATGACAATTTCATAATGGCGGATCGAGAGAGTGTTGTCAGGATTTCATATTCTCAATAGCCTAAAATAAGGTAAGTAATTTGTAGGCAAATTCTTAACAAAATTATGAAGTAGAGAGTCAGACTGTGTTTTTATTTTTTAATTATGAAGTTTTGAAGTTTGAAGCAATTTAAGGTAAATGCCCCTATATTCGGTATACGGAAAATATCGGGAACGATAATTCCGCGGTCTGTGGACCGATTTTTTTTTTCTATAAAGGGTATAATCCCAAGTTGGTCCGGTGATGATGGGATCCATGAGGAATCGAGAGAACTCCTCGAAATTTTTATTGAAATATATGGTGATTTTAACTTTTTCTGAAGTAGTCCAAGCATATGCTACCAAAAAGTAAGCTTTTGCTCCAAGTTATACTCTGGATCCAAAAGGGCAGAACAGAACTCCTGACTCCTTATAGATACATGTTTGGAGATTTCGGCGTTATTTAAAGAACTGCAAGCATATGCCACCATGTCAATTAAAGTAATCATCATCACCACAATCACACCATACATCATCACATTTTGATGATATAAAAGGTACTTCTTATAGTATTTGACACCAACACGGAGATCTTTGAATATTACTCTGTCGTTTATGGACCTATTAGCAAAATTATTTTATTGCTGTAAAGGGTATAAATTCGAAATTGGTCTTTTAGTCACTAAAGTGGAAACTTGATGATGGGGGATCCATGAGGAATCGAAAGAACTCCTTGAAAATTATATGGATACATATAATGTCTTAGATTTTTCCTAAAATAACACAAGCATATTATGCTACCAAAAAAAAAATAGGCAAGTGGTACATTGACTTGTCGGTGACCGTATATTAACTACCCTATTACTTACCATAATATTATGTATTGGTACACCTAAATCGAAACTTTTGATCTTTACCTATCCTTTATCTAAATTTATCTATAAATAAATAATAAACAGAATTATCACTTTCTGTTTTTTTTTGCATATTTAAAGACGTTTTGAACGCAATAAAAATGTTCTAATCTAACCCATTTTTAGAATTCCATAGTTAGGGAGAGTTGTGACAACGTTATTTCGCGCCAGGTTTTTGTGAGGCCGTGTTACAACTTTTACGTAAAATAGAGCTCTGCAAAGTTTTTTGACATAAAGCTATGGAAAACGAAACATAAATGTCACAGAAACGTTAACATGGCCGAATTCCTATACAATTTTCGAAAATTTATTATATTGTTATCTCGAAAACTACGGATCATATAATTTTGAAAATTTGCGAAATTACTGCGACAGTAAAAGAACTTTAAGCGGTAAAATTACCATAAACCAATTAATAGCACAAATGTGGGATATTATTCGAAAGTTTAGCCAAGATATCTAGGGTAATAAAAAATTTAGTATGGCAACACCGGCTCACGCACACAATGCATAAAAAACCGACTTCACTATGTTGTTCGTAGAAGTCCATCTATACTTTTTATTTGATCTGAGGTTCTATCATATATATAGTTACTTATTGCTTTTTTTCTTACCTTATAGGTACATGCCTTAAGTATACTTTAAACAAGCAATTATTGTATATATAATTAGAATGTCAGAAATAACTTAAAGTATTTCCATTAAATTAAGTAGATATGCAGTAGGGCTTGGAAACCTCTCCATGTCCTCCTCAAGTCGACAAGAAACCCACTAATGGGACTTCGTGATATCTGCGTTGGTGAATGAAACATTTCAAAACAAAAGTTCCACTGTTATTTCAAGAATCCCCTTGTCTGTTTAGAATTCAACCGGCTTCTACAATGTCGTAAGTCTATTAGCGTAATGTCTGTCCGGCGTCTAGACGACTATAATTATTGTTGTAAGCAAAGTCTTCATTTTCGTTTCCAGACTGAGCATAAATCGATAAAAATTTGGACTTATAGGTACCCTTGGTATGTAGTTATTTATTTAGTGAATTTAAAAAAGGCTTACAGACTAATAACAATATACTAACAAATACACATGTGGTAAACGCTAATTACAAGCCTCCACATATAAGACAAGTCTCTGCATATTATAATGTACTATTTTTGTTTTTAAACGATTTAGATAAAATGTGTCGATTTATTGTAAGTGCGCCGGCGTAAGGTCGTACGTATTCGTGTAAGTATGTACACCGTATAGTGACCGAGGTGCTGTAAGATTGACGTGAAATATCTGGTTTGTATAACGATCATACATTATGAGGTCTACATGCGTCAGCGCACTTCTTATATAAGATTTACACTCTCGCCTCGCAACTCACTTCGCCCTTCGCCTCGTTTCTCATAAGTGGTTTACACTCTCGCGCGAGTGGCGAGGCGAGGCCCTCAGTGAGTCGCGAGGCGAATGTGTAAACGGGCATTCGTTCATCGCCTCGCCATTCACCTCGCCACTCACGACGCTCGCGTCCGGAGCGGTTTTTTGCGCACGAGTCAAAGGACCTCGCGACGAATACGAGCGGGTGTTCACATTCTCGCGTTCGCTTCAGTCTGTTGCTAGTTCTCATGCGCGACAGTTGTTTCTTTCGCTCGCGAAATAATGCGTTTCTTAGAACTTTTTCAAAAAGAAAAATAATAATATATATAGGCTACTTGACTCAAATATTTAATTTCATACATTAAGGGAGTATTTCATTAAGTAGGTTCTTGGCTTAGGAAAACGTATTCTAACGATATCATAAATTAAAAACTTAAGATTGATAAATAAAGTTGATATTATATAAAATAAGTATTTTTGTTTTTTAATTTCTATGATAAAAACACCGAAGTTACTTCCGGAAAGGATGTCACGATACAAACACACTAAGCAAATATTATACCTTTAAACGAGCAATTCTTGTATGTATAGTCTTATGTTTGGGAAAATGCGTATTTTCGAGTTTTCATGCGTTTTTCTTTCCACGCAGAATATGTTCGCTAATTTCGTCCTGCCGGCCACTGTCCGTTTGGTTCAGCGGGTTAAGAGGCGGATGGCAAGAAACGAGTGTTACGGGTTCGAACCCCGCTCGGTGATTTACTTTTATATAAATTTACTTTTTTAATTTTCATTGTTTTTAGACAAGTTTAAAAAAAATTGTTAATGCTTGAGATCAAATACCTGATCTACACAGAAATCGATTGTAAATAATAATAATCTATCAACCAATATGTCGAATTGTGTTTTCGGCTGTTTTTAAAAAGTGTACTTATTTTAAAAAAAATTGTAGGTTTTGACGACCTCTGTGTATCAGTGGTTCAACATGTTGGTGCTATAGTCGGGATCGCGGGTTCGAATCCCGCCGAAGGAACAAAAAGTTTTTCCGTGTTCCTGGGTCATGGATGTGAATTAATATTAATTCATATTATGTGTATAATATAATAAAAATCTTAAATATGTGTATAATAAAGTACCCGTAGCACAAGTTCTTCGAGAACTTACCACGGGACCAGATTGACGTGGTCTAAAGCGTCTAAGATAATATATTATTATTATTATTTTAGGTTTCAAAATAATGTAATATATTTTTTTGTGTAATAAAACAATTATGAAACGTTTAGGACTTAAATAAAAACAAGGTCAAGTCGCATAATATATGGAACCCAAAGCATAATTATATTAACCATAAAACTCAACAAAGTTAGACTTGTTGCCGCTAAAACTTCGACGTCCTCCATTGTCAATGGCATACAGACAACTGAACGCACCACGAGAGTGTAAGCACCCACTCGTAGGCGCGTCGCGCGAGGTGAGAAACGAGGCGAAGGGCGAAGTGAGTTGCGAGGCGAGAGTGTAAATCTTAAATCACCTCGCGCGACGCACCTACGAGTGGGTGCTTACACTCTCGTGGTGCGTTCAGTTGTCTGTATGCCATTGACAATGGAGGACGTCGAAGTTTTAGCGGCAACAAGCCTAACTTTGTTGAGTTTTATGGTTAATATAATTATGCTTTGGGTTCCATATATTATGCGACTTGACCTTGTTTTTATTTAAGTCCTAAACGTTTCATAATTGTTTTATTACACAAAAAAAATATATTACATTATTTTGAAACCTAAAATAATAATAATATATTATCTTAGACGCTTTAGACCACGTCAATCTGGTGCCGTGGTAAGTTCTCGAAGAACTTGTGCTACGGGTACTTTATTATACACATATTTAAGATTTTTATTATATTATACACATAATATGAATTAATATTAATTCACATCCATGACCCAGGAACAGGGAAAAACTTTTTGTTCCTTCGGCGGGATTCGAACCCGCGATCCCGACTATAGCACCAACATGTTGAACCACTGATACACAGAGGTCGTCAAAACCTACATTTTTTTAAAAAATAAGTACACTTTTTAAAAACAGCCGAAAACACAATTCGACATATTGGTTGATAGATTATTATTATTTACAATCGATTTCTGTGTAGATCAGGTATTTGATCTCAAGCATTAACAATTTTTTTTAAACTTGTCTAAAAACAATGAAAATTAAAAAATTATATAAAGTAAATTTATATAAAAGTAAGTCACCGAGCGGGGTTCGAACCCGTAACACTCGTTTCTTGCCATCCGCCTCTAAACCCGCTGAACCAAACGGACAGTGGCCGGCAGGACGAAATTAGCGAACATATTCTGCGTGGAAAGAAAAACGCATGAAAACTCGAAAATACGCATTTTCCCAAACATAAGACTATACATACAAGAATGCTCGTTTAAAGGTATAATATTTGCTTAGTGTGTTTGTATCGTGACATCCTTTCCGGAAGTAACTTCGGTGTTTTTATCATAGAAATTAAAAAACAAAAATACTTATTTTATATAATATCAACTTTATTTATCAATCTTAAGTTTTTAATTTATGATATCGTTAGAATACGTTTTCCTAAGCCAAGTACCTACTTAATGAAATACTCCCTTAATGTATGAAATTAAATATTTGAGTCAAGTAGCCTATATATATTATTCTTTTTCTTTTTGAAAAAGTTCTAAGAAACGCATTATTTCGCGTGCGAGAGAAACAACTGTCGCGCATGAGAACTAGCAACAGACTGAAGCGAACGCGAGAATGTGAACACCCGCTCGTATTCGTCGCGAGGTCCTTTGACTCGTGCGCAAAAAACCGCTCCGGACGCGAGCGTCGTGAGTGGCGAGGTGAATGGCGAGGCGAGGAACGAATGCCCGTTTACACATTCGCCTCGCGACTCACTGAGGGCCTCGCCTCGCCACTCGCGCGAGAGTGTAAACCACTTATAAGAAGTGTGTAACGCTTTATTATTATAAGTGTACACATATAATAAAGCGTATTAACTATTATATACATTGTTCAGTGATGTGTGTGAAAATTAGGTAGGTAGTTTATTCAGTAGGTATTATGTAGTAGAGGCGAAGGCTGGTTCTCATTCATAGGGAAGTCCTAGCCTGTATATTAGATGGGGATTTGGATGAGGGTCTTTAAAAGGTAAGTGAAGCCGATAGAAATGGAGTTATAGGAACCCCACACCACTGTTATGTAGGTATAGATACGACAAGTAACGCGGAAAATCTTAATTTACATAGTTAAGAGGAACTTGTAACTTGTAAGTTTATGAGATAGGCGTAAAGTTAAAAATGTAATTTGGCACTTCACATTAGTATAGTCATTTTCATAGATAATATTACAGTCATCAGTCAAATAGGCTGCCAAAATCAATCAACAAAATGTAGAGTATATACAATCTATAATTTATCAGAACGTTATCTAGAATTTATGTTAATGCTTAATTAGTCTGGCCATAAATAGGGTAAATACGCCAAACGTCGGCCCCCCTCCAATCCTCGGCCGTCTGCACATTTTCAGCTTGCATTCATTCAAAAGGTAATTAAGTGGTCATTTTGCCACTGAAATTGCAAGCTTAGTTCATACTCTTTAAGTGCAAACCGTTACTATCCGATTACGTCACTTGCTCTTTGCACACAGAGCGTCAGTAGCGATAGCGTCGTTGAAGCATTGAAGTTCGTAGTTAAAGCAGCTTACTTGCTGTGAATGGCCACGATTCGGGGATTGATATTACAACGGTAAGACATTTCTTTTTTTTGGTTTTTAGCTTTGCTGTCACTAAAAAGGTATTTTTACTACATTTTGAGATAGTTTTTTCAACGTTTTGCGTATTGGTTTTAGGGAAAAATAGGGGGCCGTCATTAGAATACCAGTTTCGACTGAAAATCGGAATCTCGGCCGGGGCCGACTTAAGATAAATGCAGTATTTTACGTGGTAGAGCCATGCTTCGGCACGAATGGGCCAGTTCGACCGGAGAAATACCACGAGCTCACAGAAAACCGGCGTGAAACAGCGTTTGCGCTGTGTTTCGCCGAGTGAGTGAGTTTATCGGAGGCCCAATCCCCTACCCTATTCCCTTCCCTACCCTCCCCTACTACCCTATTCCCTCTTAAAAGGCCGGCAACGCACTTGCAGCTCTTCTGATGCTGCAAGTGTCCATGGGCGACGGAAGTTGCTTTCCATCAGGTGACCCGTTTGCTCGTTTGCCCCCATATTTCATAAAAAAAAAAAAAAAGTATGTTTTATAAAGTCCAATACTACGAATTCCATTGTCTTAATAGTAAAATTTGTAACGCTTTTATGTTAATAAATATATTTTACGTTCAATCGCTAAATATCGGCCGGGGTGGTATTAGCTGAATCTCGAGAAATAAGCTATACGAAACAGGGGCCGACTTTGAAAATATTAAAGATTGTAATGTCGGCCAGCCTAAGAATAGAATGCTACTGTACAGGCTGTTCATTTTTGTACTTTTCATTGTTTGTGTAGGTACTGGGTAGTCATTTTTTAATTTATTTATCAAACTTGCTGTCTCAAAATTGAATTATGTATTATTATAATTTAATAATATTATAAGAGGTTACACGCTATGCCCGGCCGACATTTGGGAAAAACGCGACCGACCATTGGGCCGTGAACGGCCGACTTTAAGGTTTTTTCGTTTTCGACGCATTTAAACCTTAATACTTTTTCCGTTTAGTAGATAAGTCAACCATATGCCTATAAATATAAAATATATTTATCAACCTATCTAAAACCGTATAACAAGCTATGCTTTCGTTGCAAACTGATGGATCCGGAGCGATCTAAAGTTAGAAAATCCGTAAGTGGCCGACATTTAGCGTATTTACCCTACTGATACAATTAAAAATAAACAAAATATTACATTTGAATTTGGAATCTGTCATTTTGATATGATTGTTCATTTTCTCATTTTGGCGCCAATACATTGTAGAATATTTTGCGCTATTAAAATGAAGTGGGGTGATAAAGAGAACCGAATTGCTGTGATTGCATTACACAAAGTAGGTATGGAGTTAATGCAATTTTTTAAACTCTCCATAAGCTTGGTATTATTAGTAAAATTTTTGTGTACCTACCGGGCTACTAATAGGTACAATGAAACCTCCTTTGTTTGTGACAGAAAAAGATCTGGCCGTCCACGTAGTGTTCGTATGAAAAAGGTGGTCAAAGCAGTAAGGGAAAGAAATCGAAGAAATCCTGTCCGAACGAATGCAAAAGATTTTATATCGGGAGATGAAGATAGCACCTAGAACCACTTGCAGCCTATAAGAGACATACTGGTCATTTCATAAGTGATAATTTAAAAAAGAATACGGTGGTAAAATCGAAACAACTAATGTAGCGGTACGCAAAGGGAGGTCCAAGATAAATTTTGTTTACGGATGAGAATTTTTTTACAATTGAGCAAGATTTTAACAAACAAAACGATCGTAATTATGCTCAAAGCTCTAAGGAAGCTTTCCAATTAGTCGACATAGTGCAACGTGAGTGCTATCCGACTTCAGTGATGGTTTGGTGGGGTATTAGCTATGAAGGAGTGACTGAGCCATACTTTTGTGAAAAAGGTATCAAAACATCGACACAAGTGTATCAAGATACCATTCTTGAGAAGGCAGTGAATTGAAGTGAAGTGAAGCTAACAACACCATGTTCAATATCCAAGAATGGTATTTCCAGTAAGACTCGGCGTCGGGTCATAAAGCTCGGTCTACGCAATCTTGGTTGGAAACGATCGTTTCGGACTTCATCAGAGCTAAAGACTGGCCGTGGTCTAGTCCCGACTCCCGATCTTAATCCGCTGGATTATGATTTATGGTCAGTTTTAGAGAGTATGGCTTGCTCTAAACGCCATGATAATTTGGAGTCCCTAAAACAATCCGTACGATTGGCAGTGAAGAATTTTCCCATGGAAAGAGTGCGTGCTTCTATTGATAACTGGACACAACGTTTAAAGGACTGTATTGCAGCTAATGGAGACCACTTCGAATAAGCTTTTTATATTTTAAATGGTTTTATATTTATGTATTAAACTAACACACTGTAAAAGTAATAAATGTTACTTGCAATAGAATATTTTTTCTTTGTTTCAGTATTTATGGCAAGACTAGGTAGTTTATCTTGAGTGTATGTATGGTTTTACTAGAGTTTAGAGGTGGGATATAACAGGTTAAATACGATACCTGTTATACATGTTACTGTTATACGTAACTACCTGTTTCGGATACCTGTTAAAAAATAAGTCATGTTAGTAGGTACCTTTGTAGTATACGTACTCAGTTCGATTACTAGGTTGGAAGGCCGTTCAAGTATACTTGAACGGCCTTCCACAACGTTTACATAAATTCCTCATATTGTAAATGTATTTGTTCATAATATTTAGTGTAATGTTAGAATTTACAGTGTTACTGTAGTCTGTACATTTAATTATAATTTTTAATTAAATATAAGTATAATTTTATCGTAATATCAATTCCATTTTATTTTTGTTTTATTTAAACCCCTGTTCTTCCCTCATAGGACAGGTTGCGCCTAGTTTGGGGGATAGAACATATAGTCAATATTTGTAAACTACTTTGCATTAAACGATTTATTTATATATATTAAGTTAATTTTTTTTTGTTTACTGAATTTACAAAAAAATTTAAGTAACAGTACTCACCATTTGCTAGTTTCAAGTTAAAAAGGCGGGAAATAGAATATTCGTTCAAATTTTTATCACCGTATTTCTAAATCGTCAAGTCCAAAGTCTAGTCAAAGTCCAAATAAACAGTCAGGGTAGTCAATGAGTCGTCAGTCGATTCAGTAAAGTGGTAGACGCTTTACTGAAACTTCCTGTGGAGTTTTGGCGGAAAACCCCAAAATAGCACGCATTTTGTAGTTGAATCACTTGCCCACATTTGTACACGACAACGAATATCTAATGGTAAATATTCTACCAATATTAGGCATTAACAACCAAAATAACAATAATTTTGAAAGAAACACAAATACACAATTATTTTTGATTGACTTTAGAATTTTTAAATTGATTTAATTGATAGTTCAAAGAGAATAAATAATCAATACTCCCTAGCAACTTTCAGTAAAGCTTTTATCACTTTACTTAATCGACTGACTTGACTTTAAGTGCACTGACTATTTATTTGAACTTTGAACTTGACTACGGTGTTGAAAATTTAAAATAAAATTCAATTTCCCGCCCTTTCAACTTGACACTGGCAAATGGTTTGAAGCCGCAACGCGTATAAAAAAAAAGACAGAACTCGTGACAAATGACGTCTGTCTATAACCCGACCATATGTAATGGCACGTAGTGTATATGGGATTTGTTCTTGATTGACTACAACTTGAATTTTTAACTAAAAAAATACTAATTATTTCTCATTCTAGCAAATAGTAGATGCATATAAGTGTAAAAGAGACATACAGAGTATTTAAATACTAAGTGCCTTTCGTTTTTGCATAATATGGTGTCGTTGTATGTGTAACAGAGAGACAAGATCGGACTATAGTATATCGGTAACACGTACGCTGTACTCGGGTAGTTATTTTTTACTTGTTACGCTGCTAGTAACTGACGTACTCTGTTATGTTATATAATAACTGTTAATTTAGTAACTGGATATCGACTGTTATGTGTTATTTCCAATTACCTGTTCCTTTTTACCTGTTACGTTAAATACGTCCCACCTCTACTAGAGTTTATCTAACGTTTACATAATATTAATATAGTTAATCTTTATGTACAGTTTATGTAACGTTTAGGTATCTAGAATTTTAGTGTAGTAAATCTAGAGTTTATGCAAAGTTTGTTTATTTAGAATGTATGTAGACTTTATCTAGATTTAAAGTATTATTTATCGAAATTCTAAAGGAAGGTAATGTATAATTTATTTAGAGTTTAATTTCATGCCAGCGAAGCCGCAAGCAACAGCTAGTTATATATAAAAGTACCAGGGTGACCGAGCATTGCTCGGAGTTCTGATAAATTTAATTTATCTGACCGGGATTCGAACATTTCAAATTTTCGAACAAAGCAAAAATTATACCTAAGTATACTATTTTGCCCATCGGACTGTCTTTATAGAGTCAAAATTATTGATATATTACGCACGGCGAAAGAATAAACATAACTTACCTTTAAAAATGCCCAGTTTCCCATTGATAAGACCTAGCTAGATCGGTTTTGCTACCCCAAAATATACTAAATTTCATGGTAATGCTTACAGTCGTTATCGAGATTACGATTATATGTATATGTCACCGTAAAATTGTAAAAACCGTTAGATTGTAATAAAACTAGTGAAATTGTAAAATGTTGATTGACTTCCGATGCTGCCTATAATTTCACACATTATTTTTCATTAGATTATAAATAGGTATATAGTTTTTAATCTTTCAACATATTTTTACGATCTCGTTATTTATTTTGTAATCTAACGGTTTTTACAATTTTACGGTGACATATACAAGATTATCTCGTTTAAAGTATAAGATAAACCCAATATATTGTCAAATAAATTGTCCAGTGTCCACACACGGTAATTAATATTTGCCAAATATACCAAATACACAAATACAAATATCCATGTAAAGTGCCGGCTAAAGTACATTTTATGAGTATGATATTTGATAATATTGAAGTACCTGTGAGAGTACGGAACGGTACGGAAAAAAATAACAGATGACGATATAGGTATTAAAGAAATAATCACAAAAATATTAGTCAAGTCAAAAGTCCAATACAATACCTACCTATGTAGCTGAGCCACGCGCTTGGTGAAATAGAGAACGATATACCTAACTGTTATATTATTACGCAACGAAAAAAAAATATATATGTCACCGTAAAATTGTAAAAACCGTTAGATTGTAAAATAACTAACGAGATTGTAAAAATATGTCAAAAGATTAAAAACTATATATTTATAATCTAACGAAAAATAATGTGTGAAATTATAGGCAGCAAATTCGCGTCGGAAGTATGTCTACATTTTACAATTTCACTAGTTTTATTACAATCTAACGGTTTTTACAATTTTACGGTGACATCTATAATATTAATAACCTAGCCTAACCAAGAGCATGTCAGGACATGTCTAAGGAGGGTTCCGTAACTATCAACGCGCAATTGGTTTTCTTTAATTTACTTCAAAAGTTATTGTCCGATTTCGCTTAAAATGATTTTCGTCAAGAGTTTTTAGTATAATCTATTAGTATAAAAACTTGGTTTTCTTTAATTTACTTCTAAAGTTATTGTCCGATTTCGCTCAAAATGATTCCTCAAGAGTTTTTACCATGATCTATTAGTATAGAAACTTATAAGTTTCTATCTCCTATAGTTTAGAAATGCCATTGGGGGGGGGGGGTCAACTTACAAACCACTTCGGAGGCCAATTACTCGAAAATAGTTGACTTGACTTCGTAAATAGTGGTGTATGAAACCTTACCTTTATTTTAAAACACCTATTCAGCGATACCTCACTCAATAGGGTAGAACGAAAAAATATTTTTCATCCCCACTTCACATGTATGGAGAGCCACCCCTAAAATGTTAAATTATTATTATTTTATTATGGCAAAACCGAGATCTACATAGTCTTTAACTATACCAAAATTCTATTAAAACGACACGCTGCTTGTAATCGACTGCTTTTTTTTTTTTTTTACAAAACCATAGATACAATAGCATCATAGACAATTTTGTTACATTATAATTCCAATACCCCCACTTAACAAAATAAATGTAAGCTTTTAAGCAAATTACATATTCTTTTATTTATTACCCTTAATTCCCAGCATGCGCAAAAATTTGTAATGCTTAGTTGAGATAAGACCTTTGGTTAATATGTCAGCGGGCATATCCTGGGTTGAAACATATTCAATATTAATTAATTTATTTTTAACTGCATCTCTTACATAATGAAAACGAACATCAATATGCTTTGATCTAGCGTGTGCCTGATGACTTGTTGCTAACTTTAATGCACTTTGATTATCACATTTCAAATTAATTACACATTTTTTACCAGTAAGCTCATACATAAGATTTCTTAAGTAAACAGCTTCTCTAGAAGCCTCAGAAAGTGCAACATATTCTGCTTCGGTGCTGGATAAGGAGACAGTCTTTTGTTTTTTACTTTGCCATGAAATTACTGAACCACTCATAGTAAAACAAAACCCAGTATAAGACTTACGATCTAAACTATCGCTGGCCCAGTCGGCATCAACAAAACCATTTAATTCCAAACTATCCCTATGATATGTCAAACTGTAATCTTTAGTTTTTTTTAAGTATTTTAATTTGCGTTTTGCATAACTAAAATGAGTTTCATCATAACAGTTATTGAACTGGCTGAGGTAACTAAGTGCATAAGATAAGTCAGGCCTTGTTAAAACCGCAATATACATAATACTTCCTATCAGTTTTTGATAAGGTATGCCTGCTACACAATTTTTAGCCCTTTCTATATTTAACTTACATTCGATAGGTGTATCCACTGTTTTACAATCCAGCATATTAAACTTTAAGAGTAATTGTTCTATATATTCCTGCTGATCTACAGTTATAGTTTTACATTCTTTATTAACATTAATTCTCATGCCTAAGTAACGTCTAACAGTACCTAAATCTTTCAATTTAAATTCAGAGCTTAATACCTTTTTTAAGTTTTCAGTTTCTGAAGTACTATTTGAAAAAATTAAAAAATCATCAACATAGACAGCTACTATAATCTTAACATTATCATCAAAAAGTGTAAACAAGCATGGTTCAAATTCACTAATTTTAAAACCAAAATTAAGTAAACAATCTTTAACTTTTTCATACCAAACAAAAGAGGATTGTTTTAATCCATAAATAGCTCTTTTAAGTTTCAATACCTTACCTTCCTGCTTATTTACAAAACCTTCTGGAAATGACATGTAAATATTTTCCTTCAAATGTCCATTTAAAAAAGCTGTTATCACATCTAGATGTGTAATGTCCATGTCCCACTGCACACTAAGAGCAAACAACATTCTCAATGTAGAATGTTTCACTACAGGTGAAAAAGTGTTCTCATAGTCAATACACGGGGTACGCTGTGTAAAACCTTTAGCCACAAGTCGGGCACGATACCGCACTTTATCACTCACATCTAGTTTTTTACTTAATACCCACTTATTTTTCACAATTGAACCACCACTTGGTACATCAACAATTTCCCAAGCATCGTTATCCTCAAATGACTGAAGCTCATCTTGCATGGCCTGTCTCCATTGTTCAGCCTCTGGTCCATTCAATGCTTCTGAGAAATCTATCTGTTCAACTTCTGGATGAGAATTGACTTTACTATACCAACCATAACGTTCCGGAGGTTTTCGTATTCTCTTATCTTCTAATTCCGGAATTGGTTGAACCTCACTTCTTGTGATGTCTATTTCTGTGATTCCTGTGTCATCATCATAATCACTAGATGGATCAGCATATACAGTTGAATCCGAGTCATGTAGAGATTCATTAACTGAAGACTCCCCCACTGAATCTCTGCGATCTTCATTTGTAGTCGGAGACTCTAGTACGTTAACTTCAACGTCATCCTGTATCCATTCTACTGTGGCTTCTTCATTCATTTTTGATGATACTATTTTATCTTCCATCACCATTACATCTCTCCTTATAGTTATAATATTTTTTACAGGATCATATACCCGATATCCCTTCACTGTTTCTGAAAATCCTACAAGAATGTTTAATTGGGCTTTCTTGTCCCATTTTAATCTTCTTTGTTTAGGTATATGAACCATCACAGGACTACCAAACAGACGTATATGACTTAAATCTGGCTTCTTTTGAAACCACACTTCATAAGGTGTCTTATTTCCCAACCTTGAAGTTACAGATCTATTTTTTAAGTATACAGCTGTATTGGCCGCTTCAGCCCAGAATTTCTTTTCTAATTTGGCATCAAAAAGTAAGCATCGCGCTTTCTCTACAATGGTTCTGTTAGCTCGTTCACAAACACCATTCTGCTCAGGTGTATATGCATTTGTTTTCTGGTGGACAATTCCTTCATTTTGTAGATAATTCTCCATCTCACAACTGCAAAATTCACCACCGTTGTCTGTGCGCAATATCTTAATTTTTTTATTTTGCTGATTTTCTGCCATTGCTTTGAAATTCTTGAATATTTTAAAAACTTCATTTTTATGCTTGTGGAAGTAAATGAATGTCATACGACTGTGATCATCAATGATCAGGACAAAATATCGAGCACCACCTATGGACTTCGTCTCCATAGGACCACATACATCTGCATGTATTATCTGTAGGTTTTCTGTACTTATTTGTCCCACATGACCAAATGGTAATCTCATTTGCTTACCTTCACAGCATGTCACACATTTAGTCATTGTTATATCACTAGTATCCGGGTAAGACAATCCGTCCACAATACCATTCTTCATTCTATTTAAATCATTACTGTTGATGTGTGCTAATCTTCTGTGCCAAAGCTCTGCACTAGCTACATTAGGTGTGGACTTTGCTGTGGCCACCAATTTCTGTGTTTGTACTTTTAATTTGTACACTCCGTCAACTAAATCAGCTTCTGCCACTAATTTGTTTAAATTATTTTTTATAAGACACTTATTCTGCTCAAATACGACGTTGTTCCCGTTGTTAATTAACTCACTCACTGACAAAAGATTAGTCGTGAGACTTGGTACACACAACGCATTGTGTACAGTTATGTCGTAATTGTAGCTTGTCGTTATTTCTATGTCACCTGAACATAAAACAGAAACTTTTGTCTTATTGGCGACAATAATTTCAGGTAAACTTGTTGATTTATTACGATTTTTCAACCAAGATTCATTCGGCGTCATATGCATGCTTGCGCCCGAGTCGATGTAAAAGTCACTTTTACTGAATCCGCCACTGAGAAAAACAACATTGAAAGCGTTACTTTGTTTCTTAGTTTCTGTTTTCTCCTTCAAAAGTGGACACTGAGTACGATAATGACCTATTTCCTTGCAGCGATAACAAGTTATTGTTTTTGTGTTGTTTGATTTTGACGAAGTCGGCATCAGTTCGCCATATTGCTTACCAGTGCTGCCACCTTTACTTTTCTTATAATTATTCTTATGCCATTTAGCCGCCAATGCTGAATTATTATTTGATTCACTCGAATAATCTGTTATTTCCATATCAAGTAGTTTTGATTTTATAGAATCTCCGGTAATTTTGATCCCGGAGTGCTCTATAGCCATAATCATAGGCATAAATCGCTCCGGTAACCCGGCAAGCAACAATGACCCAACCCATTCATCGTTAATATCGAAACCTGTCCCACTTAAACGTTGAGACGTTTCTACAATTTGCGTCACATAATTCGTCATGCTGTCGCAATTTTCCAACCTTATTGATATAAGATGACGAAGCAACGTGATTCTCCGCGAAAAACCTGAATCATCGAACATAGAACGTAGTTTTGTCCATAATCCTTTCGCGGTCGTTGTATCCTTGATGTGAACAAATAGAGATGAATCAATCGTCAAAATCATTTTTGCGCGAGCCTTTGCATCTGCCGCAATCGCATTTTCATCTGTTCCTTCTTGCTTTAAGTACTTGGCTGCTCCCTCCAAAATTAGCAGGTTCTCAACAGCAAACGCCCAATCGTCGAAATTTTCTCTCCCCTTTAACTTTGGAACATTAGCAAGATAACTGGAACTCATTTTTAGCTAACACAACACGAAAAATATTACAAATATACTTGTTTTTCAATATAAAGGGCCGCATAACCTATTAAAACGACACGCTGCTTGTAATCGACTGCTTTTTTTTTTTTTTACAAAACCATAGATACAATAGCATCATAGACAATTTTGTTACATTATAATTCCAATAAATTCATCCATTTATATTCATAACTAGCTGTTTCCCGCGGCTCCGCCCGCGTAAATATGCTATCGAGTAACCCCGCGGGAACACTGTGTCTACTTTTCCGGGATAAAAAGTAGCTTATGTTTTAATCCAAAGCCTAAACTACTACTATACCAAATTTCATCAACGTCCGTTCAGTAGTTTTTGCGTCAAAGAGGAACAAACATCCATCCATACATCCTCACAGGCTTTCACATGTATAATATGAGTAGGATTGTCTTTTAATTGATTGTGTGAAACTAATTTAAAGCACTTATTATAAAACAATTTAATGTTTGTGTTTTCAGGCGACACGACGAGGTGTTGGCTGTGAACGGCCAAGCGTGTCACGAGCTCGCCCATATCGAGGCCTTAGCTCTCTTCAAGTCAGTCCGCAACGGATCCATTGAGTTAAGAATCTGTCGTAGAGTGAAAAATCTTTGGAAAAATCAGTAAGTTGAAAATCTTATGCTAAACTAGCTTTTGCCCGCAGCTTCGCTCGCGTCAGAGGGAAAGCTTGTTCGGGAAAATACCAATACCAAAATTGAATACATAATGGTGTACGCACTGCACTTCGTAGGTACACTCAAGAAATCTACCGAGAACTGTACCATAAAAAATAAAATTTAATAAGCTGAAAAAGTATTATGTATTAATTCTGCTTAATCTACTACCATACCTGATTGCATTAAAATTCTTTACGTGTTTTTTTTTAAACTTTACTTTATTGCATGAAAAACTAAACATATTATTATATATGTACATACAAACTTTCGCGTTTAGGTATAATATTAAGCAAGGATTTCTTTGTAGCCGATAATTAGTATTTTAACGATTTCGAAAATCTTTTGAATGGGAAGACGTTGTGGACTTTGAACTTAAAAAATAATTTGGATTGTGATCGCCCATTCTAGTTGGGACCACGACAGAGTTTGAGAGAGAGATGAGTTAGCAGTACGACCACGAAGCCATCTAGCTTCTCACTTATTCCTCATATAATAATCATACACATTAATGATAAGGTTTTTTTTATATAGCTTTTTATACTACGTTATTTTTTCGATTGATAAAACTTTTTTTAGGTATGAACCGATTGAATTGAAATACCTACACAAAATTATAAGCAGAGCTATCCTAATTCCTATTCGCGTGGAACCCGTAGGTAAGGTACCCAACAATTTTCCGCGATAAAAAGCGAGGCCTATGTAAATGCCCAAGGGCTGAACTACTACAGTAACAAATTTTATAAAAATCCGTTCCGTAGTTTCTGAGATTAGCGCGCACAAACGTACAGATCAAAAATCTTTTAAGAAAATCTTAAGAGTCATTGTTGTGGGTTAAAAACTAAAAACCCTTTGTAAAAACCTATGTATTAAACACTGATAAATCATGCACAAATAAATTAAATATTACATATAACAACAAAAGAAAAAGAAATTTAATTAGGTATACCTACACTCAAAATATTCTACTGAAATATAGTATGTAATATAATAAGTATTATGAATATAATTAATGCAGCAATCGCAAATATTTAGGTGCCTAGTTTTTCAAAGACATTTTTATCAGATTTAACTTTCGCATTCTTGTCAGATATTTATTTTTCAACATGATGACAATATATGTCAAAATAAAAATAAAGCTCCCCACTCACGGGCTATCGATTGCTTCGATCAAATTGGAAATTAATTCGTATTTGAAAGTAAATTGCTAACGATAAACTATTACACAAAATGATTAGTGTAAGACCTACCAGCTAGTTTTTGCGGTGGGGGTCAAAAGTTGAAACAAAATTTACGCGTATATATACGACTTTCATATAAAAAGTATAGTAATATGGTCCTAGGATCTCAGACTATATTCAATTTTAATCTAAACCGATTTACTTGCAACTACGAATCCAGTAAATGTTTAAATTATAAAAACTAAATCGATCGATCGCTTGTGAGTGGGAGCTTTAAATCAAAAGCACTAAGGAGTATTTATATCAACTTTAAAGCAAATCGCTCCCAAATAACTTTCTTTCCCTTTTTATTCCCGTTAGGGGACGAATTTCAATAAACTATGATACACGAATTCCATCAATTCTGTTACATAATGTTTGTGCAAAATATGAAGTAGATTGGACCAAGGAATCACGTTGCCCCATACAAACTGTTTTCCCCCTTTTCACCTCCTTAGGAGTCGAATTTCGAAAAATCCCTTCTTATCGGATCCCTACGCATTACAAAGAGCAAGCCCTGTAAGTTTTTCAGGTCTCTACGATCAGCGGTTTAGGCTGTGCGTTGATCCGTCAGTCATTCAGGACAAAGGATTTTATATGTATAGATTACAGGAGCTAGAAGCGCGGACTTTTAAGTTTGTAAATAGGCCTATTACACTATACGGTATTCAGGGCCCAGTAGTCAGGGAGGACGTGGCCCATTGCAAGGGCGTCGATTATTACACTGCTAACTGCACTGAACATCGGCCCCCTTTCTTTTTTTTACTAAGAGACAAGTACTCATGTATATGCGAATACTCAGTGCTCTGGAACCAGTCGATTTTAAAAATTATTTAAGAATGGGAGAGGAGGAATTTGAATACTTATTAAATTTAGAAGCTCCGTATATAAAAATAAGACACAATTTTAAGACAGAGTGTAAGTACTAGACAAAGACTGGCTGTCACATTAAGATTTCT
The DNA here is from genome assembly GCA_905404095.1 of Glaucopsyche alexis. Lineage (NCBI taxonomy): Eukaryota > Metazoa > Arthropoda > Insecta > Lepidoptera > Lycaenidae > Glaucopsyche > Glaucopsyche alexis. The sequence goes on along the minus strand of FR990043.1, from coordinate 6,971,362 downwards.
AGCTACAGAAAGCTCCCTAAGTGTTAAATTATTACACTACTCGATCGTAAGGGCGATTAGGTTATTTAGGATTAGGCTTGCCGGGACCGTCCGGTCGCCCTAATAAACTTACTCCTTACTCCTGGAATTCTATTACATTGCCCTAAATAAAGGTAAGAGTCCCTGAATACCGTATAATAATTAATATGCCAACTGGCGTAGGTGCAATAATTCGCTTTGTATTGAAAACGCTTCGTTGGTAAAATGCAGTACCTACAGACGGTAATGTACTTCCGGTTCAATAACATAAGAATATTGCATGCAGGAATGCAATAAATAAGTACTCTTGAATTTTTAAAGAAAAACTTAACAGGAAACAGCGTTGCTATTTTAAATTCTATATCAAAAAATATATTTTTCCTTTCTCGTGTATTGTACTCGTACGTAGATACCACATTATTCTGCAAAAACCTTAGCTCTAAGTAATGTCTTTTGGAAAGATTAACTGATGACCAAACAAAAGGAATAATTTAAGCGAAAGCTTCGAATCACAAAACTATTTGCACGAAAAAGCTTACACTTTACCAACATTACAGAACACAAATCTTTCGTAAGGAAACGAATAAGATTAATTAATCGATATATTATAATTCGCACGCAAGAATGCGCAGAATTTCTAAGAAGACTTTGGAATATAGGTTAGTTTCTGACATTATATTTGCCGTTTGTGCATAACTGAGATTTGCTAAGTACAAAATCTTCTACGAATTGTAGTGTATTTTAGAGAGCTCACATTTACATAAATTGCTAGTACATAACGCTATATTTTGAGGTTAACTTTATGAATGAGTTAAACTTACCTTCGTCGGGTGGCTTGTTTCCCATGAAGTCCCGGAACCCGCGCCAGTTGATAGAGTACCGGCCGCTCCGTCGCACCATCATAGTAGCGCAGCGTGAAGGAGTCACAAGAGTCACAGCGTGAAGCAGTCACGGCATCGAGCCCGCGACGTGTTCGCGTGATAACGTCACGCCGTCAGCTGAGCTCGTCGACACGTCACGCCGCCGCCCGCCCTCGCGCCTGCGCACGCCGCGTTACCGAAATACTTAGGGATGCTCTACATATCGATGTTTTCATTTCGTACAAATTAGCGAGCAAATTGTAGATAATATACTTGGCATTTGTGGTCATTTTCGTAGATAAGTTAACATAATTTTATTAACAGACGCTAAAATGCAGCACTCAGCTTTAGGATTTGTTACATGTTATTACGGATATGGCGTTGATTCTGTTATCTAGTTAACTCTAGTTAATTTCAGAGTATCAAGCCAAACCCTATATGCCCAGTATTATTACATTGTAGAGTAGTAAAAAGGAGTGTAAAATTATGTACTGCAAAATGCTACCTTCAAAATATCCTCATTGGTGACTCTACTCTAAAGCAGATATTTATAATACCTAAGTTCTGTAGTCATAAAATCAGTAAATGATCAAACATTTCTTTCGGAAACACGTCGATAAAAAGCGAACTCAAAAAGCAAATCGTAAAACGGTTATAGCAACATAAACTTCTTATTTTGATGTAGTCATTGCCAATATTGAAACGTATGATATGAAAAAAAAAAAACACATAAATCATTAAGCTAGTTATTCTCGAAAGAATTTCACATAAACATTATTTTATGGGTTCTCGATAATGTATCGTAGGAAAACACCGGCTTCACTATAAAGTCCGCCGCCCGTCGCCCTCCTTATATCTAGCGTTTCGCAACTTCACTACGCTTATGTTTTACAACCTCACCAAACTAATATCGGAATACCGCGTTTTATAGAGAACATCATAACCAAACAAACAAACTATAATTTTTATATGCATATATTATTTCGACAAACAGACAGTCGAGTTTTCGTTCTAAAATTTTTTTTTATTATGAACTCCATAGTAGGTTTGTACATGTTTTGTAAATGAAATGTTAATGTTTATCTTTTCAGCATTACAGTAATCGCCTACAGGGGCACTACGCGACGTATGACGTAACGTTCGCGCAGTGACGTAGCCGGTAGCCGGTACTCGGTAGAGACAAATACTTGTACTCTCAGATCAAATAAAAAACCAAGATAGCGCGTGGCGTTTGTTTGAAGTGAAGCCTAAAAAACTACGCTACTCCAATTTTACACACGCGCTCACGCACACACAAGCAAAAAAGTACGCTACTTTTCGACAGTATCGAATGAGTCGTCGCGACGACTAATCTATAGAGACAAAAAATAGCGTACTTTTTTGCTTGTGTGTGCGTGAGCGCGTGTGTAAAATTGAAGTAGCGTAGTTTTTTAGGCTTCACTTAAAACAAACGCCATGCGCTATCTTGGTTTTTTATTTGATCTGAGCTTGTACTATTATTTATTCTGTGATATTAGTATGCTGAATACAAAGACTATAATATACTCTAATACTGAATGCAAAGATTTCAAAACCCTAAATAGGCTATAACGTACATTAGACAGGACAAAACTTCATATAATAAAAAGTTACGCCATTTTGGTTTTCACCGTACTTCAAATGTCAGCCAGTTTTCACCATACATCAAATGTCAAAATTGCCCCAAAAATCTCAAAAGTGGGGCTAAATGGAGAAGTGGAGACACATTTCGCCTCAACATGCTTCGACTATAATATATACGCCTCTTTTTAATATTAAACATAGGTATACCTATACGCAGTGATATTATAAATATAATTATGTATATACTCGTACGTTTATGGCTGAATGTAATTATGTTGTATGAGTTTTTCACGCTCCTATTATGATCACAATTCACAATGAATATTATCGAAGCGGGACCCAAAATTATAATTATTATAAAATAAGCTTAGATTAAAATAAGTATCTACTTATTTTAATCTATTATGTTGCTAACTATAATATTTTCAAATATACAATAATTGTATAATGTAACGAACACAATGCACACTAAGAAATCTATAAATAAACTGTTATTGCACAATTTTAGGCTATCGTAGTGACCTTTGCAATTCGGGGGAGTTTGGGTCACCCGTGTCGTGAATTCGCGATAGTATATCCACAAAATAGAAGTCCCTACTTATACTTATATCTAACTAAAAATAATTTAATCGTCAATAATTATTGTTTATATATGTTTTATTATCAATGTTACTGTTGCAAGTGTTTAGCGAATTTCGTGAGATGTTTTCTGAGCAGAATGCAAAGACACCGACATTGAATTATCGAAGTTGTTTGTATAAATTTAAGTATTAAGTTGAAAAAATTATAATTGACCAGTACATTCATTAACTGCACTAAAGAAGATATTATTATGACCAAATTTTAAACCAGTATATAGCGTATGTAGAGTGCATTTCAGTGATGCTCTATTTTATTACCAGTTATTACTCTATTTAGTTTTTTTCTACCAGACAAACCGCTTCCTGAATTTTTTTCCTGGTATTTTTTTACTGTGCCATCCCTAATCGCTATTTGATCCGTTGATTTATTACGCATCATATTTTAATACCTAAGGTCGCAAATATAAAAGATGAAAGTCGTAAAATATTATATTACGCATACAAAAAATTGCTAGGCACTCTGAAAAGACGTTAAATGTTACATTTTTATTTATATTTAGCGTACATGATAAACGGTTATGAGCCAAATATAGATGAACTTAAAAAAAACAAGAGCTAAAGATAGATTAACAGACAAAATTGATGTTACAGAAAATGTTTCCATGTCGATAACGGAACCCAAAAAAGATAATATTATATTTTAAATTAAAGATCCGTCAGATTCATCATTATTGCGATAACCTTCGACACGCAAAAATGTGGGTAGATTACCTACAAATTGGCGTCACTGATTCACGTGTTTTCTCAGTAAACATTATCTTATTTTACTTGATGCCACAGTTGGAAGAGAGGATATTGTTATCATTCATGTAAACTAGTGATGTGCCGGATATCCGTATCCGTATCCGCGGATATCCGAGGGAGAAGAAAGATCCGTATCCGTGTCCGTATCCGTTACTATTTGGCGGATCTTTTACGGATCTATTTACCTCATTAATTTTAAAATTGTAGATGAATTCTTTAAATAGGTGATTACCTAGCAATAAAAAACTATTAAATTCAATACAGATAATATTCTTGAGGATGTTTTCTTTGTAAATGATTTTTTAAAGAAGTTGTGCCTTTACCCAAATGTCAATACTTCCCATCACAAATTTTACACTTTGCAAATTCATCATTTACTAACAAAATAATTCCAAATAACACTACTAAACTTCTTTGTAGGTGTTTTTTCAAACTCATGTACCAATACCAAACAAACGTTATCTTTGCTGTCTACTGTCGTGTGACACTATAAACAAAACAAAAGAAAGAACCGTCGTGCAATGCAAGTCAAAACATGTGTGAAGGTCGCGCGCACCGACACCGACTGCGTAAGAAAGTTAAGATCCGTATCCGTATCCGTATCCGCGGATCTTGATAGCAAATATCCGTTTTCAGATCCGTATCCGCGGATATACATTTTTACGATCCGGCACATCACTAATGTAAACGATCAACACCGTTTCTAGGAGGAGTTTATGTACAAGTAAACTATTACTATATAGCGAAGTAACCACTCTTGAAATACTGTAGTGCCTGGGACAGTTGGTTTTTAAATGTCGTATTGTTGCTCAAGCACATACGGCATTCGCACAACATAGTCAGCCTAGTTCAGAGGAATGACTTGTCAATACGTCTGGGGCCAACCATGTGAGGAAACCCCCTCACGATGTTTTCCTTCACCGTTAGAGTGTCGGTATAATTTACTTGAGATCTGAAAAAGTGTCATTGGTACACGCCATAACCTGGGATTCGAACCTGCACTCTCTCGAGTGTGAATCAAACGGTCTACCCACTAGGCCACGGAGCCTACACCAGACCTAAACCAGTGAACAAACCCCACGCACGGATGTTTTGTCTAATGAAAAAAATATTGCTAAAACTCTCTTATTACAATATCTACAACTGTCCATGGATAGGTCAATATAAAAAATTCCTATTTCACTTCGTTTTGAAAGCTTACTTCTTTACACATTGTACTTCTAATTAACTTTCCCATATCACTTATTTTAGTATGATGCTGAAAGGACTATAGACGTTCTGAATTCATTTCTGCTTAAATATCCTTAAAATATAAAGGTAATAATTCTAACACCTACAGTTAAAGTTGTCTGGCAGCGGATTATAGTAAATAATTAAAATAATAAGGATGCTGCCTTAGAAATTGGACGTCGATTGTTTAGATTATTATTATTTATTGGTTAGTCCCGATAAGTGAATTATAAGCGATAGTGTCCATTTTGCGTACTAGGCGCGTGCTCGTCAGCGATAGCAGAGGTCGCGGGTCACCGATATAAATGAGCTTTCGTTATGAATTAATGCCAGTCTCCTCAGTTTAATGTGCCGAAGGCGTTTCTTACACACACTCAAAATAAAGTAAATCCAATCACCTAAAATGCCGTGGACCAGTACTAACAGGTAAATTTTATTTTATTCAGTTTATATTTTTCACGTGTATGGCTGAAAAATTGAGTAGTGTAACATCATATTTAGATTTATATAAAATATTCCAAGAGGAAGGGATTAAGCTCCGACGAAGCTGAACTAAAAAAAATATTTCAGAATTTATGCGAAACCCTCGAATACCAGTTCAGGCGAAGCAGTGAACACATCAAGCAGAGTCAAGCCGGTGACCACCGCCGCCGCCGACACGGGCGGGAGATTCGAGCTCAGCGACCACGGATATGGAAAGAGTTCCGTCAAACTCTTACACGTGCACCGAGACGACGAGTACCATTCCATCAGGGAATACGAAGTTTCCACGGAGCTGAAGCTATCGTCGGAGTCTCCGTACGTGGTGGGCGACAACAAGGATGTCGTTGCGACAGATTCACAGAAGAACACCGTGTATCTGCTGGCAAAGAAGCATGGAGTGAAAACACCAGAGGAATTTGGAGCAGTAGTTGTAAACCATTTCTTGTACACGTACAAACAAGTGACGGAAGCGAAATGCCGGGTGATCGAGTACCCCTGGGAGAGATTACAAGCTGGCACACCGCACAACCACGCGTTCGTGTTCTCCCCAACGGCGACGAGGTGGTGTGAAGTTTCACAAATCAGGCATGGTGAGAATCAGAAAACAATTAAGTCGATCGTAATAATAATAATAAGGCCTAATTAGAAAATATTTATGATCGTAATTCATTTGCAGATGCTGTAGTAGTGAAATCTGGACTGAGTGACCTACGCGTTTTGAAAACAACACAATCCGCGTTCGTAGATTTTGTACAAGACGAATACACTACATTGGGCGATGCTCCTGAAAGAATATTTAGGTGTGTGTTTGTAATAGCAAAAATTAAAACAGAATTTTTTTATATTGAATCTGATAATAAATTGAATTTTATTTTTAACAGTACGGTAGTGGAGGCAGAATGGACTTACGACAACATGAGGACAGCGGATTTCGACAACGCGTGGCTGACAGTGAAGGAGGCTATACTACAGAAGTTCGCTGGGCCCCCAGACACAGGAGTCTATTCACCGTCCGTACAACACACGTTATATCAAGCAGAGAAGACAGTTTTAGAAAATGTACCTGAAGTAAGTTTCAATTTTTTTTGTAAAATGAAAATAGTGAAAATATGGTAGATAATTATATTATAGTTACTAAAATAATAGATATATTATATTATAGTTACTATAATAAATCAACAAAAGTTTAGGTTGTAGTCCCAAAAAAGTTTCTGATTTTAATGATTTGGTATCTAAAGACACATTCCGACTATTTGATCGTAAATTAAAGAAAAAAAAAACAATATAAAAATGTAAAAGTAATGCTAAATAAACACAATAATTTCTTGAGTACCTTATCTTAAGCGTTCACTTATTTCTTATCAGTTGTTTTCGTTTTGGTGTCTGCTCTACTACCGAACAATTAATATACTTAATGTGATGATCATGATGGATCGAATAGTCATGTGCTTTCATTATGCTATAAACTTTCTTTCTCTATTCTTGGACCACTTATAAACTTTTTATGTCGGTCGTCATTTGTGGCTTCTGTGGTCCAGTGGTTTAGAACTTGGCTCTCAACTCCGGAGGTCTTGAGTACGATCCCGGATGGGCATGTTATAAGTCGGTCCTGCACCTGATCTCTCGCCAGTCGTGTCGGTCATCCGTCCGAGTGGTATACGAGAGTAAAGGAAGAGAGAGTGCTCTTGTGTATTGACTGCGTTTCAGCTGGCAGGGTACACCGGCCACCGGCACCGAAATCGGTTTGGGAAGCTATTATGTCCTTCGTTTAACAAACTACATGTTGCCCGCGACTTCGGGTGTGCAAAAGAAAATCCCATGGTCACCTCTATATCTGTGCCGAATTTCATCAAAATCGGTCCTGTAGTTTAGATGCTATGCTTTATGTAATAGGCTCCGAAACTAATGGACCAATTTTGATAAAATTTGGCATAGGCACAGACATAAAATAGACCACGGGGAAGGACATATGCTACTTGTACTTAATATAAAGGCGAGGTTTAATACATTTTTTATATAAAGTGAATGATTTTCGAGTAATTTCGAGCGATCCAAAGTGCAGGTATATAAGTTGGTAAACAAAGCTCTGTAAACAAAAGTCTTTCAATTATTGAGATTGAGATTATATATTATTGAATACTAGCTGATGCCCGCAACTTCGTTTGCGCAGAACTAACGGAAGCGGAACCCTATTTTTTTAAATGGAACCCTAAAATAAAAGTAGCCTATATTAGGCCTTATAATATCAGCTATCTGCTAGTGAAAATCACGTGAAAATCGGTGTAGTCGTTTCAGAGATTAGCCGGAACAAACAGACAGACAGACCGACAGACAGACAGACGGACAGACAAAAATTAAAAAAAATGGTATTTTATTATAAGTACCGAATATACTTTCAGATTCATTATGTGAAAAGCTGTTACTTTGAAGTTACAAACAGACACTTCAATTTTATTTATCTGTATAGATGTATAGATGTATAGATTATTGAGAGACTTTTGTTTACCCTCATTTGCACTGAACTGGAACGGACTTAATTTGATGGATAAGTTCGTTTCTAAGTTTGTTTTGGTGCCGGTACCGATATCGTCGTTTATTGTGTCTATAACGAGCCGGCCCGGGTTATCTCGTGCTTCTGGACATAAATCAAGTTGGCTTCCATATTCAGCGCGTGCTGCGATAAATCCCGGTCCAGCCAATAATTGCTTATTGATAAGGGTCCAACGAAACTATTGGGCCTCGCTACCAGAATCTGGTTTGCTCTGGTTCCATATCCGGCCGTAGCTGGTAACTAATGTTTAAATTAAACCAAGCCACCTCCCTAGATCGACAAACCCTAGCGAATATATTTGATTCTAAGCTTTTTGTATGTGGATATTTCACATTCACTTCGACATGAGTTTCAACATTGAAACAAATTGACCCCGTTCATTTTTACTCACAGTTAGGGTTACCAGATGAAAAAATCAAAAGTCCGGAGAAAAGGCCTGATTTCCATGGAAAAGTCCTGAGATTTTCTACAGCTTGAGAATTTTCTCTCAAAAACGTATTATTATCTTGCGCACGCGTTTAACGCGACTTTTTTGATTTTAACTGCAATTGTTACCAAAAGAAGATTATTTTTAGTTTGTTTCACTTTGATAAATAAGTATTGATTTTAACTGCAATTGTTACTAAAAGAAAATTATTTTTAGTAGTATAATAAGAGAGATCTTTAAAATGTAACCTGTGTTTTATTGAAAATCCTGAGCTATCACTAGATTTGCTAAATCCGGCCGGAATCCTGAGAATAGTCGAAAAATCCTGAGATATGGTAACCCTACTCACAGTCGCATCTGTTCGCAGATAACATGGATCAGGATGACGATGCCCAACAAACATTACCTGAACATCGACGTGTCGAAGTTCCCCGCGAACGTGACAAAAGGCGACCCCCGTCACTACATCTACCAGCCCATAGACAAGCCCGCCGGCCTCATCTACGCGCAACTCCGTCGAAAACCGAAGAGCCACTTGTAACATTGGCTTAAACCTGTAGTTTTAGGTCATAGAGTAGTTACACAACAGTGGGGTTAAAAAATTTAAAATATTTTGCATATAAGTAGGCACCAAAAATTTTAAAACTTTGAATACTGTTTTGATTCATTTTCATTTCAAATACTGTATGATTTTTTGATTTATATTCCACTGTTTTCGCAAAAAGTAAGGTGTAAGATAATTTATATTCCTCTCAAACTATAATAGTTGTAAGTGAATACTTAAATATTCCCAAATGCTACCACATAATTACAAGTAGGTAAAGTATTATAGTAGTCAGCCTGGCATGTTCAAATAATATTCTCATTAAAAAAACCCTCTGTTTATTGTTATATTGGTTTTTTATTAATATATTTGGACTGTAATTAGGTTGCTGTAAAATACCTTTTTGTAATTTCCGTACGAATTAAAATGTATAAAATTGTAAGTGATGATTAAAATATAATATATTTTTTACGTTATAGTTTTATTGTAATACTTTATATATTGATAGAAGATTTTAAACAATTATTATTATACTAGCTGATGTCCGCGGCTCCGCCCGCATAAGTACAGTACCCCACGGGCACCGTATATATCCCGCGATAAAAAGTAGCCTATATCCTTTCCCGTGGTCTACTTTATATCTGGGCCAAATTTCATGATAATCGTTTTAGTAGTTTTTACGTGAAACTGTAAATACTGTACATTTCCCCGCGATAAAAAGTAGCCTTTGTCCTTTCTTAGGCTCTAGACTATCTGTGTACCAAATTTCATTTAAATCGGTTCAGTAGTTTTGGCGTGAAAGACGGACAAACATACACACTCCCATTTATAATATTAGTATGGATTACTTGACCTTGAATTGCCTCTCTTAACCTGTAAAAGTATTTAGTAACAGCTAATAGTTTTTATATCCCTATAAAACTAAGCATTATGTGTAATATTAACACGTTTTTTTTTTCAAAGAATCAACATCATCGAGACGTACCCTATTGCCTATTATATTAACATGAGTAACCCTTGTTTTAAGGACGCTTGAAATCGGCAATTAGGGTTAACTCGTTATTTATTAACCGACTTCCCAAAAAAGGAGGCGGTTATACGTTCGGCTGTATATATTTTTCTTTTTTTTTTATTTTTTTTGTATGTTCAACGATTACTCCGCCGCCTGTGGACCGATTTTCAAATTTTTTTCTGTGATGTATAGGGTGTAATCCCAAATTGGTCCTTTTGATATCAAAGTGGTGACCTGATGATGGGATCCATGAGGAATCGAGGGAACTCCTCGAAATTTATATGGACACATATGGTGATTTTGACTTTTTCTGAAGTAGTTCAAGTATATGCTACCAAAAAGTAAGATTTTGCTCCAAGGTATACCCTGGATCCAAAAGTACAGAACAGAACTCCTGGCTCCTTATAGATACATGTTTGGGGATTTCGGCGTTGTTTAAAGAACTGCAAGCATATGCCACCCTGTCAGTTAGAGTAATCATCATCATCATCACCACTATCACACCATACATCATCAGATTATGATGATATAAAAGGTATTTCTCATAGTATTTTACACTAACACGGAGATGTTTGAACATTACTCTGTCGTTTATGGGCCTATTTGCAAAATTCTTTTGTTGTTGTAAAGGGTTTAGTTTGAAATTGGTCCTTTAGTCACTAAAGTGGGAACCTGATGATGCGATCCATGAGGAATCGAGGGAACTCCTCGAAATTTATATCCACACATATAGTGATTTTGACTTTTACTGAAGTAACAGAAGCATATGCTACCAAAAAATAAGATATTGTACCAAGGTATACCCTGGATCCAAAAGCACTGTACAGAACTCCTCAGTCTTTAAAGATATGCGTTTGGAAATTCGGCATTGTTTAATGAACTGCAAGCATATGCCAATTTATAACTTACAGTAATCATCATCATCATCTTAATAGCAATACCTTATGGAAGCTTGGCGCGTATTCAATTATACATTCGATCGTTTAGTTTAGACGTTCTTAAGACGTATTAATAATAACTTAAGAAAATATATCTCTAAAAAGGGTGAAATTATTATTTTTAAACAAAAAATTAAACCGACTTCCAAAGTAAAAATTCACAAAAAAGTATGAAATAAAACTTAATCTCTAAATAATTCCCCTTTCAAATTCGGCTAAAATTTTTACTATTTCTCTACTCAATCTTATTAATTTTGAAGTCGGTACCAGCAAATATGAATGTAAGTTCTATAAAATATTGTAGAATATTGTTTGGGCTGGTACCGATTTCAAAATTAAGATGATTGAGTAGAGAAATAGTAAAAATTTTAGCCGAATTTGAAAGGGGAATTATTTAGAGATTAAGTTTTATTTCATACTTTTTTGTGAATTTTTACTTTGGAAGTCGGTTTAATTTTTTGTTTATCAGAATTAAGGTGCTTTTACCTGAATTCAGATAAAGTACTTTTATGCAATATTTTTGCATAACAATAAAAACTTAGGCCTTTTCATCCGTTAATGGATGATCTATATAGTATTCACCGAGTAAAGTAACCCCTTTTGAAATACTGAAGTGCTTAGGACAGTTGGTTTTTAAATGTCGTATGGTCGCCCAAGCACATACGGCATTCTCACAACACAGTCAGCCTAGTCCAGAGGAATGACTGGTCGATACGTCTGGGGCCAACCATGTGCGAGTTTCCTCACGATGTTTTCATTCACCGTTAGAGCGTCCGTATAATGTACAATTGAGATCTGAAAAATTCTCATTGGTACACGCCACAACCTGGGATTCGAACCTTCACTCTCTCGAGTGCGAACCAAACAGTCTACCCACTAGGCCACGGAGCTCTATATGCATAATAACTGTTATTATATTCAAACCATAGACATACATATTATAGACGAGCAGTTGAGGCAAAAACTGTCCCCACTTAAATGGCACCACTTTTGGGGTTGTTTGGGGCAATTTTGACATTTGAAGTATGGTGAAATCAAGATGGCGTAACTTTTTCTTGTATGAAGATTTGTTCTGTCAAATGTACGACATGGCCCATCCGTAGTTTTGAAATCATTGATTCAAACAATTTAAACCCCTAGATCACGGACCACTAGCCACATCACCAAACCTTATTCTGCGGCAAAAACGGCCTCCATTTATGTCACTCTTCGATGCTTAAATCAAATCCCTGGATACATTTTTGTTTTCAAATTTCGTTGTCATTATAATATGTAGATGGCGATATATAATAACTTTATGTGAACTACTCTAAGGTGACAGCTATTTTTAAATGAAACAACAAATAATACATAATATTCCAATTTGTAATAAAATCACATTAAAACTTATTCTTAACGAGATTAGGTGAGGTGTTTTTTCAATAAATGCTCAAACAATCAAAACTACATACTTATTTCCCTTAAAAATATGAAAAATCTTTCATTAACCACCATTAACCATCAATTTACAAACTTTCAATTTTTATTGTGTCACTGGCTGAGTTGAATCTTGCTGGACTTTATCTTGCTGCTCTTTTTGTTCTTTATATTGCTGTGCTTCTTTCGCTGCCTGTTTCATGTTCTGCTTTTTGGTTCCAATAATTTTATCTGCCAGCGCATACAATTCTTCGACGGTCTGAAAACAGATGAATTGGATATTGTTAAGATTAATTATTGTGTACACCGTACACGGTTGGCTGGTAGAGATTGCTTATTAGCAATAAGTTCGCCTTTTGTACATCATTTTATGTAAAATTTATTGTAAAAACTGTTTAATTTTGTAGTTTTTGGAGTGCAATAAAGTGTTATTGTAATGTATTGTATTGTACAGCTTACATTTTTATGCAGATGACTTTATTAATAATTCTCGTACAAAATAGACAACTTTTTTAACATCCTGATATTTTTAACCCTTAACCACCTACCACCTATTTTTGTCACGTAACCACCTACGTGTGGTCTTGGAGACCGCTCAAGGAAAACTACCTATACCCCAGGTGTGTTAGTACGGTGTTAACAACAGATTTAAATGTGTAATCTATAAAGTACTAAATTGACATAATTAATGAATGAAATGAAAATATACTTTATTGTGCACAATCAGTTGTTACACATACACATAAATATGGCCTAAATATCACACTTAGATGCAAAATGGTAAACCTGAACTAAATCCTTAGCTTTATGGGATCCTACATAACTATAAACCAAGATTGACTTAGGATATGATTAGTCTTATCATCTGTTATCATTGCAGCAACCATATTTTTAGATTTTATTCGGTATATTTAATTTTTCATAGAAATAAATAAATCGTGTGAGTGCAAAAAGTCACGTAACCGCCTACCAGCGGTCTCATAGACCGCTGGCGAAATATTTTTATCTACCCTGCCCAAACGTGTGCTTGTGTAAACTCGCCAAGCACAAGGGCTATGTATAAAATGTAAACGTGTACGGACACACGTACATTTAGTTGAAATCACGGCTAAATCAAAGTGGCAGGGTGCAAGGTTCGGGCGGAGCTGGTAGCTTCGATTAGATTTGTAACAATGTTTAAGCCGGTTAAAACCCGTTTTACTGTCAACAAACCATTATTACATTCTACATGTTTCTAGTAGTAACCTACACTCAACATATTTATTAAAATTTTAATTTAATTTATACTGAGGATTCATGAAAGAAAATTATTTGTGAACCGTAGACACGGAATAACTTATAGTGTGTCCTACAAGCTACGTACTCTATTTCCGACTTTGGGGTTTACGTCATGGCAAAAGGCCTCAACAGAACTGTCTTTAATGGTTGGAACTATCATGTAGCCTCCGATAGAAATGACGTCTTAGCCAACATGCCATCGTTAATTACAATGACAATCTACGACATTGAAATTTCTCGAAGCCTTTTGTACGTTTTTCGTGTATAATTAAAGTGGTATAAACTGGTATAAAACAAGATTAAAGTTGTATTTTAAAATTTTGATTTTGAAAAAAAAAAATCAACCAGTAGGCGATGACTTGACAGTCACTTGACAAAGTCATGTCAGGAAAACATGATTATGACGTGTAATATGTGATACATTCCAATACATTCTAGCGGAGACTGCACGCGTACTTATAGTTATCACATCGCCGTCCAAAGGTTACGGGACTGACCCCGCGTCCGGATCGCACCGGACCGCCCGCGCCACGAGCCCTCAGCCTCACCAGTCAACAGAAACAAAAATTTCCTACACTACATTATAAACCTTGGTCACATATCTACAAGTGACCTTCGGATAAATTGATATGATCATAATATTTTAGTTAAAATTGTTTAAAATTTTTTAGCTCATGTATCCAAATATTATATTTACCATTAATATTATTATTATTGTTAAGTATTATGTTAAACATTAGGCAAATCGAACAAAGCAAAAATTATACACACGCATACCAAACTGCTGATCGGACTGTCACAATAGAGTCGAAATTATTGATTGAAGAAACAATATTTATTAGCTTATATAATGGGAATTTTCTCAGGGATACAAGACCTAGCTAGATCGACTTTTCTTCTAAACTCTGTGTATATGTTACAGTCAATGTGATTAAATAGCTATTATACATAATGACTGGTCATTATATATAATATCTATATTGTCTAGATAATGTGATAAATTAATCACTTTGTCCGGATATTATTCATAATAGCGAGCCAAAGTTAGCTAAAGTAATAAACACGATTCAACTTAGTGATGCAACAGAACTCTGCTTCTGCTTCCGCTTCCGCGGAAGTTCTGCATGTCTTTTCACTTTCGTTTCGGGAAAACGGGACCAACCTCGGATTATAATCCGAGGTTGGTCCCGTTTTCACTAAAGTGGTGACCTGATGATCACATAAGCTTTGATCAGAACTCCTCAGTCTTTAAATATACGCGTTTGAAAATTTCGGCATTCAAACTCAAACTCAAACTTAAGAACTGAGTTCAAAGAACTGCAAGCATAATATGCCACTATGTAACTTACAGTAATCATCATCGTCATCTTATTTTTACAACTATACAATACCTAATGGAAGCTTGGCGCGTATTCAATAATTATATATTCGATTGTTTATTTAAAACGTTAGTTAATAATTTAACATATATATCACCAAAACCTTACCAAGAGCATGTCAGGACATGTGTAAGGAGGGTTCCGTAACTATAAATGCGTAATATGCTTTTTTTTAATTACTCCAAAGTTACTGTCCGATTTGGATCACAATAATTTTCCTAAAGAGTTTTAGCATGATCTATCAGCATGAAAATTTGCAAGTTTCTATCTCCTATAGTTTAAAAATGCTAGGGGGGGACCAACTTACAAACTAGTTTGGAGGCCGATTACTCGAAAATGGTCAACTTTATAAAAAAGTAACGTATGAAACCTTGCCTTTATTTTAAAAGACCTATTCTACGATACCCCACACGATGGGGTAGAGTGAAAAAATATTTTTCATCCCCACTTCACATGTATGGAGAGCCACCCCTAAAATATAAAATTATTATTTTTTTATGATTCCGAAACTGTGATCTATACACAATCTATAACTGCACAAAATTTCATCAATTTATATTCATAATCACAGGAGCTAGAGGCGCGGACAGACAGACAGACAGACAGACGGACAGAGCGAAACTATAAGAGTTATTTAAGTATTACGGAACCCTTAAAAGGGTAAAATTAAAAAAAAATATTTCATAGAGTTAAATTACTTTATATAGATCAAAATAAAATTGTATCTATGACAATGTTATTATAATAATTGTAATAAACATTATAATTATTATTATTTAAAGGCAGATTGAAATACAATTTTATAATCTTTACCTGTACCTACTTTTTTATTACTTTATCCAATTCTTCGAAGATATTATATAAAATTGCCAGTCAATGTGATTAATTCTGTGTCATTTATCACTTTGTCTAAATTGAGTAGACATTATAAATAATGGCTGGATAGTATATATAATATCCGGATTTATCACTTTGGCTGTAACATATACAAAATTTAATGGTAATACTTGCAGACGTTTTCGAGAAACAGATTATATATACAAGATTGTTACGTTTAAAGTATAAGATTATGGAAAAAAGTGAGAGACGTTTCGTAGCGCGCTCTCTACCTACTCACATGCTACGCTACGCTGGCTACGAAGCCACCAAAATGTTTTTATTATTGCCTATAATAGGGTTGTGTCCTAAAGTCGAATATCACATTCATACCAATTAAATTTTAAAATTGTTGAATAGCGATACATAAATATAAAAGAAAAAGTTATTTAGGTTGACGCGATAAAGAATTATAAGTAAATAAAAAGTATTGCCCATCTCTTTCTCGCAAAACGATTTGTGACGTCACGCCTTGCTACTGCCATACATTGCATAAAGACAATTGTATGGCGGTGGCGAGGCGTGACGTCACAGGCCGATATGTCGCTCTCTTTCTTATTGTAAATTTAAATTGTTTGTATCTTCGTTAATTTTTAAGATTTATAAAATTGGGTTTTAAATTGTTAACTATCATGTTGTCTAGCATTGAATAGACGAAAAATATTTTTTTTGTCAACTAGCCTATTGTACTTATATATTATCATTAAAATCGTTTCATTTCTACATCTCTACAATTAAATAATTTGAAGTGTCTATTTGTAATTTCAAATTAATAGATTTTCACTTAATGCATAATATGAAAGTTTATATGTATTTATTATCTACATATAACTATATATACTCGTACATATAATCTTATATGAAAGTAGGTATAATATACGGTAATAACAATAAAAAAGATATTTTAAAATTTTTGTCTGTTCGTCTGTCTGTTTGTTCCGGCTAATCTCTGGAACGGCTGGACCAAATTGTACAGAACTTTCACTGGAAGAAAGCGTAACGTAGGATACGTTTTGTCCTCATCATCATCAGAAAATTTTTTACGGCCAACGAAGTGGGAATGTGTTAGCTAGTTTTTAATACACTTTAAACGACAATATTCTTCATTGATATGTTACAAGTACTTACCGTTAAGCTTTTTAATGTTTTGACATCGTTCGTCTCGTATTTGAGCTGGGAGTACTGTTCATCTGTAAATCTGATGCCCTGTTCGATGTCTGCCTTCTTCATCAGCTCCAGCTCCTCTCGAAACTTGGCCAGCAGCTGTTCCGGAGTCAGCTGCTCTCCTTCATCGGCTGTGACTATAGATTCTACCTCCTCGTCCGTGCCCTGAAACGATTATTAAATTAGAAGGCGAGATTTGAATATTTCATAAATAAATAATTATTGTTTACATAGCTTAAGGATTATTGGATAATAATGTAATATTGTGTTATATTTTTCTATTCCAAATCACACAGAGTTGGAATGTAATACTAAATATTTGGTTGACCGATTTTCTATACGAATATGTTTAGAGCCTTTACTTTTATCGCTTATCAGTCATCGAATAAATAAAGATAACTTTTTATTTTTTCACCTGATCAATTTTCTGCGAGGCTTTCAGTTTCCTGTAGTATGCATCGGCTCGTTTTTTCGACGCTCTAGCCACCTCCCTGTTGACCATCCTCCAGAATACAAACACAGGGTGGTGGAATAGCTCGGGTGGACATTCCTTAAGCGGCGTTTTCCCGACTAGGATCAGACGTTTCAACCTTTCCATTTCATCGAGCTAATAAAAAATTGACATAGTTAAAAAGGGAAACTTTTTCAGGGATCATTTTTGGGAACCTTTTTCAGGGATCATTTTTGGGAAGCTAGTTTTTTACTTTTGTTTAAAAGGGTAAGATATTTAAAGGAATTTCATTCGTTAAATCGCACTTAATTTTTCCTTTATTATTATATTGTTTTCCATATACATTTCTTATGTTTAGTTTGATTTAAACATGCGCAATAAAGGCTACTTACGACTCTGGAAGATATTCTCTTATGGAGGTTCTCCTCATTGACGACTCGTATTCTCTCCTCCAGCTCGTTCATATAGGTCTTGTCGGTGAGCCGCACCAGGTTGGAGCCCATGTGCTTCTCCAGCCGCGCCCGGACATGGGGGTGCGCGAAGCTGGGGACGACGAGATGGTTATAAGGAGAAAGAAATAGAAAAAAATATATGAAAAATTACTTCAGCGACCGCGCCTATTCGCCGGAACAAAGAACTGTGCCGTTTAAACATTAGCAGAACTATCAGGTTTTTTAAGAAAATCAATTAATAATTTACCGCTTCTGCTGTGTATTATTCGAAATCGTTTTGGCAGAACTATTTAATGAATTTAGACTAGAGACTGTCGCCTGGGTGGATGTCTCCTCGGTAGTAGTTTTGGCGCTGGGACCCTCGTGTCATAGTTGAGACCTTCATTAGGGCGACAGCGGCCTGGCACGGTATGGCACGGCCCCACTGACACCACATGTACGAGCTGACGTATAGCGGGACATATACAATGACCTTACGTATTTAATGTAATTGTTATCAAGAAAAAAAGTAAGGATCAATGAAGAAAATATTGCTACAGAATTAGCGAATTTGAGTTATTCAAGTTAAAGTCATTGCTTGTTTGGATGTAGCATTTGTAGGATGTACCAAAATTGTGGAGTAATCACTCCATTGAGCTCTCAAAAAAGATTTGATAGCTGAGCTTCTTTTATCGCAATTTGTAATTTTTTTCTAATTCTACATTCTAATAAGATTAATTAAATATTTTTTTTAGTTTCCTATTAATTTAATAAGAAACAATAAAATTACAATTTATATCTCGCCAAAGTGGTGTTTAATGGCAAGATGCGCTAAACTTATATTGGTAATATTTGTAACATTAACATTTGTAAATTTAACATTAATATTTGTATCAAAACATAAAAATAAAATGATGTGATAGTTTCAATTAAACGAGATCGGTAGAGAAATTCACATATAGCTATGTTATTTTTAACTGAATGTTATTTTGTGTCTTATCAATAGGTACTCTGACGTTTTCTTTACAAAGCATGGCACGATACTAAAGCGTTTCAAATATTACATCCAGTGTATACGCTTCCTTATATCTCGTGACTTGAACTTTTTGAAGCTCTCATATATGACTCAAGAATCGTTATTCGGCAGTTTTGTACATAAATGGGTACGATATTTTGTCGCCTGAAAAATTGCAGTAATTTGCTACTTTCATGTTTACAATAAGTTAGTAATTTAAACTTCCTTACTGATCATAATTATTTACCATATACCAAATAGTATTGAACTGTTTGCTTCTACGTCGAAAATATTTGTTGTCCGTAAAATGTTTTTTTTGTGTCTAAAGAATTTCTCTAAGAAATAAGCTGATAAATGAATCATGTTACTCATGTTAATGTCAAAAGATGAAGAACGTTAGTGGTATGCCTAAGGTATGCCGTTCGCTTTAAATATAGCTCTACTCACAAAAGCTTCAACATATTTACACTAAATAAAACATTTATCAACGATGAAGGCTCATAACAAATCATTTTCCTTTTATTGTAATGTCTAAAATAACTTTAAAATCTAAAACAGTTTATTATTGTCAAGTAAAGAAGAATGTATTGAGGAGAAGAAAGAATTAAGAATGTATTAATGTATTTAATGTATGTATTGTACAATACATTTTTGTATGGAGCCCGTCCCCACTACTGTAGCACTACAAGACATAATATATCAAATGAAAGGGCTTAAAAAGTGTGTAATTTTATTGTATGACGAAAAATCTCTAAACCGTGGGAGAAAAAAGTTAATGAGGGTTAAAGGTTAAAAAAATGTAGAAAAAATCATTCTGTATTATTGCACCATTTTATAGTGTTGCTATTAAGAAACAATTTTTGGAAAGTAATGGTATACAGCAAACGTCATAAAAGTGGTATATATTTTGATAAACTGCCTCATATTTTGAAGAAATGTATGGAATAATAATAAAATGCTAAAAAAAAGCTATTTCCTTAATTTTTTCGCACGTAGTTACTTTCTGGAAATTGTATATATGGCTCTACTCACTACTGATTAAAGTGCATGTTGCTAGGCGGCAACCTGAGTCAAAAGTGTTTAAACCGCATTTAAAAGAAGTGTATTAAATATTCTTTAGTGATATGGTTGTGGTACGTGTGTGAAGGCCTTATGAGACAAAAAAGCTCAAATAACATTTGAAATTTAAATATGAATTACGGTCAAATTTCAAATACTGGGTAATCACTATTATTATTTATTATTACAGAAGTTTTATATTTAAAGAGTGACTTGATTGTTCTAATAAGGAATAGCAACGATTTTCATCTTTTTCTTTAAAAAGTTAAATAATTATTTATTTTACATAACAGTGATTAATTACATAATTTTTATATTTAAAGAGTGGCTTGATTGTTGTTTTAAATAATAGCATGATCTTTATCTTTATCTTTGAAAAGTTAAAACAATATTCACTGGCATAAATTGTTATTGTTTAATTTTTCATCATCAATGTTTTGCATATGCGATATGAAGTATCACGATTTGTGTTATTGCTATTATAACTTAATTTGACTGTCACATACTGTAGCACGTGCTCGACGAATGTTAAAAACAATAACCCTTCTTGGTAGTCGGGTAAAAACCGGCAAAGTCAGATTCGTGCATAAGGGTTCCATTGCATTATCTATACAACTCTTAGAACTAATAACGAGCAGAAACCAAAAAAATATCGTTTAATAATAAACATTCAAGAGGCCAGGGGGCAGAATACGACCCCCGTCAAATTCTGTTTTAGTATTAATTGTTGTTATAGCGGCAACATATATACACCTTCTGTGAAAGATACATAGACAGTGGAGTCTTAGTAATAGGGTCCCGTTTTTACGGAATCCTAAAAAGGGGGAAATTAATATGTGTACAAGAAAGTTAATTTTTATAGGTACAAGGTAGTAGAGAGATTATTATATTATAAGCCTATACGACACATAGAAAATGAGGTAAATATGGTAACAAAATAATTATTGTAACTTAAATATGAAAATCAAAAAACTTTATGAATAAAAAAATACTAAGTACTGTATTACTGTTTAATACTTACGTAGCTTACAGACACTTGAGTAATAAATAACAAGACAAGAGTTTGGTCAAAACATTTTAGGCACTCTAAAAGTACGAAAGTAACTCTACGTTGAGTTTTTCAGTTTCCTTTAAATCCAAGAAAACAATTTATGACGAAGAAACAAAGTCTCATGATACGAATAAAGGACAATGGCCTAATAAATTTGGGTTCGGGGTCTCTAAATGGGGTATAAAAGTCTCGTTCGAGTGAAATCTTTTTTCATCTGGCTCCAAAAAAGCGCATTGGACGTTTCTATATCACGGTAATTCGCTGAAGTAAAAAATTATGCCTTGTAATGTAAGGTAAATGTATAATATGATCTTGAAATTAACTAACCGATGGTAATTCCGCCAGCGTAAATGCAGTATCCCACGGGAACACTGTACTTTTTCGGTAAAAATAGCTTATGTATTAATACAGAGTTTAAACTACTACCATTTCAAATTTCATCAAAATCCGTTCAGTAGTTTTTGCGTGAAAGAGTAACAAAAATCCATGCATCCTCGTAAACTTTCACATTTATAATAATACTAGCTGTTTCCCGCGGCTCCGCCCGCGTACATATACTATCGAGTATCCTGCAGGAACACTGTACTTTTCCGGGATAAGAAGTAGCCTATGTTCTAATCCAGAACCATACCATTCCAAATTTCATCAAAATCCGTTTAGTAGTTTTTGTGTGAAAGAGGAACAAACATCCATCCATCCATACATCCTCACAAACTTTCACATTTATAATAATAGTAGGAAGTAGGATTTCTAAAAATAAAATGTTATGTAACGATGTAAAATTTTCCTCTTACGTATACCTAATATATTCATTTAAGTAATGTGATACATTGTAATGGAGATAAATGAATATCGACCAATTATCTAATCTTTTCCCAAAGGGCAGGTATCGGTCGCAGGGTGATTTTACTATCATGGTCCAACGAACTCTGATGGTTATTGTTTTTACGACTCACTTAACAGGTTAATTAGTAGGTAGGTACAGCTCTAGCCATAGATTAAGGTTGCTTTAACATAACATTTATTGATGACACCTTATATTATAATAATCAAGGTAGGTATTTAAATATGTAGATTTAATTGAGAGTTCGAAGGGTGATTCCACATATGAGTTATATAACTTTGTATAACAATGTCTGAATAAATAAATAGTAAGTAACGTATTATAACACTTGTGTTTTTAAACACTTTTTAAATAATAATCTACATAATATGTAAAATACCATATACACGTAAGGGTGTAACTCACAGGGTTGCCTATACAGTTGAGTTGTCCAGGCAAACCGGAGCGTGTATGTTGCACAACTCACAACTGCGCAGGTTTCCATACAGTATCAGCTCAAGCTTACCTGACATATGTAACTGTGCAGGTAAATCTGTCAGGTACACCCTTACGTGTATGGCTAGCTTTAAGAGAACAAGCAAAGATATATTTAAAGGTTGGAATCAATGGTACGTCGGAAATAGACTAATAAGAGCGCTCATTAAGTCGAGAACAGTTGGTGATGATTTAAGCGGAAATCTTTTGGGAACACACTGCAATAAAATTAGGTACGGTCAACACAATGAAGACTAACTTAAGTAGGTCATCAAAGTGATTTATACGTATAATGGGTAAAATAGTAATCGTGACTTCAAAATTGAAAGAAAAACTATATAGCTGCTGTGGGATGCGGGATGGAAGTGGTTAAGAAACAACAAAATGATAAAAGTTTCAGCATCTTACACGTGTATTACAAATAATTTAAGCGTCAACCACTATTCCTAATAAGTAGAGCACAGGAACATTATGACGTCACTCTACTTGTGACTTAATGTGACGTCATGGACTTGACATGACGTGTGAACCTCTCGAGACATGAGAAGAGCGCTACAGAGCGGTATTCTAACTTTTATACTGTGGTTCTGGCTCATGTGCATAGAGAGCAATTTTACGACTTGTTGCTCCGATGTATATGTGAAACACAGAATACAGAATGCGAACTTATTGTCAGTTCACACAGGGGCGTAACGCGGCGCGCTCTCTTTAAGATAGCGATTCAAAATTGAACTCTATCTACAACACAATAAGATACTCGGCGACTTTCTTGCAATGATGTGTATCTTTTTATGTAGTGAATAAAGTTTTATTTTGAATGGCTATTTAAAAATGGCACGCCGCATCGAGTCTCGGTGTGGGCTGACCATAAAAAGCGTCACAGACGGTGAAGATACTATAATAATTTTATTATAGTACTTTGTATGCCATTTTTTATGCCAGTATATTTTACTGTTACATGAAAATATTCTCTTATCTTAGCCGTCTGTGATAGTTCATACAAAATGTGTAACAAGCTATATTTTATTTTAAGATAAAATATTATAGTATCTTCTCCGTTTGTGATGCGTAATTCGTGTACAATCTATCAATTTGAGAGAATATCATTCAGTTACATATAAATAGGCTCAAACTTGTGATACTGGATAAGGCGGAAAACTTGTGATACTGTACAGAGAAAAATATTAATATTAATCCCATTTATCCAACCTACAAAAAAGTATTTTGCGATAATAAAGAAATCTCTCAATCGAGAATATAATCTATATGTCTACAAAATTTGATTTAGATCGGTGTATAGAGCAATTTAGAACAAATCTGAAAATGAAAATGAAATGGTAAACAATTATTCCTCCATGCTTACAAACTCTCATAAGCAAATAAAGGTCGAAAGCAAGAAAATCACCCGGTCGAGTATAAATACACTGAATGTATTTGGATCGAAATGAATAGATACATTCAAACGCAGTAGCCAGTAAAACTGTCGGCAGTAAAAGCGAAAACTGTGATATTTTTAAAACCCATAAACCATACGTCACGTACCGAAGCGCTTCTTAAATACTCGTTCTATTTAACTGCAACACAAGTGTACTACGGGTCATAGACCATTGATAATGGACGAAGCAACTATACGATAGACCTAGATTATTCTCTATAACGATTACTGTTACTTTAGTGTGGTCATTTCAGAAAGCTTCACCTATTAATGAACTACAGAAATACAACGGCTAAAATCACGATTGCTTTGTTTATTTCTTGATTATTGATGTTCGATTTTAAAAGGATATCGCTCTTTGAGCTATTTTATTATATATTTGCTCAGAGCATTCTCTATGTCTATGGTAGATCTATATTCGTATAGTAGTGACGACGTATAGACGATCAATCCGTCTGCGACATCTAAAACTATTCGCACAATGTTAACTGTACTCCGAAATGCTGCCAATATAAGTAATTTATTGCTTTCAAATAATGGAAGTTATTAATATTCATATTAAAATATATTTCGCGTTATAATGTTTAGGTTAAAAGATAAATTACTTATAACTATACGTCGTTAGATTGTTTGTGTTGGTAACTTATAAAACGAAATAAGATTTGCGAGCATTTTGTTTGAAAATAGTTTTTTAATTTGTTTACGGCTGATTTCATTAGAACATCTAAGATTTTATGCAAGTTTACGCTAAGTGAATACTATTCCACAACAAATTATTTTCGATAATCGAAATAATTTATTGTTTAACACATTCGTAATTCGAGAATAACGAGTATATACTAAAAGTAAAGAAGTTGAGTTGAGAGACACATGAGAGACACATGAGTCAGGGTTTCAAGTTTATACGGCCAATATAGAATTAAAGTGTTTATACGTACTTACAAAAACCGAAGTTTTGGTTCAAATGAATTATAAATAATATAATAATCGACCTGAAAGTGACTCAGTATTTCTTATAACATTAGTAAATTATTCTTCACACATTGCAGAAGTTTATAATTTTATGAAAATGCATTTATCGCTAAGTTATCATAATAATCTGCATAAAGTGAATAATATTTCTCAGTAAATAATACGTCTGCTAAGAGGAAATTCTTATCAAAACCTAGAAACTTATCTTAGTAATTACCGAGATGCAAAACAATGGCATTGATTTGGACAAAATATTTATCTTACAGTACGGATAAAGGCATATGACGCAAAATGCCCGAACGCTACTATCTGCGAGCACTTTGAACCAGCACGCGTACAGTAAACATGTCAAGTTGCTAACTGCTGTTTCATCGACACCGCGCCGTACCGCTTTCAACGCGTTTCCATATATAACCTAATCAAACGTGTACCTACATAATTCTTGTGTAGTAAAATATTATATTCAAGTGTTGTAAGTATTATAATTTAAATTGAAGCTATACAAAAGTAATGAAAAACTTATTAAATTTTGATGTTTGATAAAACTTTTGATTTATTTACATTCAAATAAAGGAATTATTGTCAACTGCACCATTTCCTAAGTTGCTATGACCAATTTTATTTACCTCTTCAATTTTAGATTATTGAAAAAACAGCACACCTGAGCGTCGACTTCGTTCGTGGTGGGTACTCAAGCGTGACGTCATCGCGGTCACCCGTCGAGTGCCGGCGGCCGCGGTCCGCCAGGAGCTCGATGGTGGTCCAGAAAGATCCCTCCGAGGCGTTGGAGGTTGCCCGATGCATGCTTCCTAGTGCATGTTGCCCCACGCGCGCGCCAAGGTGCAATGACTGCCGCCGCCATTGCCGTAACCCCCGAGTGGCGACGCGGCCCCAAACACCCCACGTGTCGACTGTCGACACGCGAACATTAATCTTGTCCCCTGACACCTAACACGCGTGATTCCTTATTTTTTCCGATCAAAATTAAATTGTAACTAAATCTCGGTTACCTTTTTTAATGATTTAAATCAGTGTTTTTCAACCTTTTTCATGATGCGACCCCCCTTGTACGAAAAAATATTTCGCGACCCCCCGACGCTTCGCTTTTTTATAATGTATGTATGTGTATGTTGTGTTACAAATATTCATTCCATACGACGTGTTTATCCATCTTCATAATTAGAATTCGGATATAAGTTCATAATATAGTACGTAAAACACATTATTTTACAATTACATACATCGATGATATCGATGATCGATTTATGAGTAGGTATATCCTTTTGTTACAATTCTCGTACTTAATAAATCAATATTTTTAATCTTTATTGTTTTTTTACTAAAGTTCTCTCGACCTCCGGTGACCCCCCTACAAAAGCTTCGCGACCCCCCAGGGGGTCGCGACCCACAGGTTGAAAAACACTGATTTAAATTAACGACATCCGCGATTATCTAAGTCACGGATTGTTTACACTTTCAAAGGTTGATAAGAATTTAAAGAGGTTTCGCTCTTGAGACGTCTATTATCTGAAGACGGAAGTGAACTACAAACCTTCATTGCCGAACTGTAAGCCAAGTAAATATCTTATACCTACTATACTAATATAATCACCATTTACATGCTTGTTTATTTCGATTTATTTATTATTTTATGCACTGCTATATTGCTTCAATAGACCAAATAAAATCCTTCAAAAACAACGAGCAAAGTAAGGCGATTCGCAAGTATGAATGTAGATTAAAATGTTTACTATTAGCGTAATGCAAAGGCCGTAGGTTGACCCGGTCGCGGCGGTGGCGCCATCTGGGTCACCCGGGTGAAGGAATTAAGATTACGCCAAATTAAGTCTATTTCGTTTTGTCTATGCCCTATTTTCAGAAGTTTGCTGCGACAAGTTGTTTAATGTAAATCATCTACGTCGATCGTTTCAAAAGAGCTTACTTCTCCTTCTTTTGATGTTGTTAAACAATATCATCACTTAAAGAGAAGATATCTCAAAAGGCTTTTAAAGGTTACAAGCAAAAGGAAACTTTTAGGTAATAAAATAAATTTTTAGTTTTATAGCAAGTGAAACCTTAAGGCTACGGCGTAGCTGATGCCTACGAAGTCGTAGACTACATCTACGAAACCATAGCATAGCTTACAACTACAGCCTTGTTTCTGTGATCTACGAAACCATAGCGTAGCTTACAGCTTTGTTTTACAGGTACAGCTCTGATTCTGTGATACAGGGGCAAAAGAACAAACGGATCAGCTGAGGATAGTGATGACTGTCTGTGATATTTTAATTTTCATCATCGACAAATGCTAGTCGAGTAATTTCCAGCTATTGCTGTGGAATAGACGGAACGGACCCTGTGTACCAAAATAATACCATAGGAAAAACAATAAAGACGATACATATTCTCTAAACGAAACTAATACGTCGTCTTGAATTTAAATCAGTCCGTAAATATCTAATACATCCGAATAAACTCATGAACACACTAGCGACAATAACGAGCTATAACCAAAATTGTGATGTCATCTCTTTTTTTGAGCCAGAAGTGATGACGGCATCCAGTAGAAAGAAATAAAATGTACCTAATAAAATACGAACTATATTTTTAGAAACGGCTTATAATATTAAATGGTAACGACGGACGCGGTAGGGATGTTGTCAGTAAATTTGAATTAAAGTCCGAGAAATGTAAATATATTCCGAGCTATAAATAGTCAGAAGTATTTAAATTTATTGCGTGGAGTTGACTCAATTATCTCGAATTCTACATACAAATACTGGACCTTGTCCTGAGAGAGTTCGCCGTAAATCGGTTCAAGCTAATTCAATGCAGACATGCGGGCGAAGCAAGATAGTAGGCATCATATTATTTTGATTTCATTATACAGCATGTCTACCCACTACTTACCTACCCTAATATTATCAAATTAAACCATGAGTTTAGATAATATGGACCACTTCCCGCATCGTCCTGAACCTCAATTCTCGTATTTAAAGTAGACTTAATTTTACTTTGTTTGGATTGAAAGTGAAGCGACATGCTATCATGAACGGATTTTATGACGTCTCGACCAATCAGAGCGCGTTTCACGTTGGTTTTACGTTCATAAAAATACCGTTTGAGAGTTTTAGCGTGTCGGGACTTGATTGTTATTGTATTAATGCAGGTTTTATTTAGCAGAATTGCCCCTCTGGTATGAGTTTACGCGAATCAACTTTAAGGGTATCTAGTATGAACGCTCAAAAGAATCCAGTGAAATCATCCTTATTGGAAAACGTCTTTAGTGTATTTTTGTCATCAATTTATATAATACTTATATTTAATCATTCGAATTTAATTTTTATTCACCGTCCAAAATCAATCTATCCTACGCAAACCGTACATTTTGCATGCCAAAAAGTAGCATATACCTTATTCAGGCTTAGCCCAATAGTGTGCCAAATTGCGGTTTAGTAAGTATTCAAAACTCAAACTCAAACTCAAATTTTTTATTTCTATATAGGTTATAATATAATGCTTATAGAATTGTCCTACATGATGCCTACCACCGGTTCGGAAACTAGCCCGGCGAGAATAACCGGCGTAAGAAACTCGCACGGGGCCACCTTTTAGCATATACTCATATTTCACGCTTAAAAGGATTTACCTTACTCGCTAGGTCCACTTATCAAAAGTTATTTGACTTCAAAGTAGAATTTTAAAATATAACGAAACTCACGTGATAGCTTTATCGGTCTCTAGTTATTTATGTATAATAAATGTACTTTGATTGACTCGTTGTTGCTATGTACGCTTGTTGTTCGTGTCTGCAGTCAATATTAGCTCATAACAATAAACTTTGCTAGATTAAAACTAAACAAAACAGCACCTTAGAAAGTGTAAAGCTGTATATAAGGTTGTTTGAAAATATTAATTACGGATATGGTCTACTGCTTGTGTAAAGAAGTTTAGGCAAAAAAAATATTAAAATTAAATAATATATTTACGGCGTTGTTAAGGTAATTAACCTCACACATAAAGATAAAAGTCGATCCTTCACCTGATGTTCATAACCACTTATTGGGGCTCGAGTTCAGTGTAGAGGAGTAAGTAGTAAATCATGCTAGTCTGTGGTGGGTAGCAGAATTTTCAAATTAACGAGGTATTTTTTTATTTAATAAAAACAAACTACAGCTTATTGCTCATACCCTTTTAGCCACATATTACAATTATCACGCTCAGGACATTTATAAATTTCCTACAATTATTTTATATACTAACCCCCTTACTAATACACGCTGTATAATTACACAGTGTTTTGTCTTCTTCAATCGAATTAAAACTGTCACTTGTGTGACGTGAACAAAACACTGTATAACTATTCAAAGCTTATACAGCGTTTATTAGTAAGGGGGTATAGGTATAATTGTTTTTGTTTACGAAGTCCATCACAGTTTTGGTAAACTAATATCTCGGCAGCCTTCGTTCCCAAGCCCTTTAAATTATTTTTTTAATGATTGTTTTTTGCCCGTCTCATATCGCAATGAGGTATTTATTACTAAATACCCCTGATTACTCAGGGGTATCATCATATTAGGGTAGGATTCAATTGGTTCTTATCTACCAAGCTGTGCCAGGTACATACTAAATGCAAGCACAACTTACGCATATTGTATAACTTTAGGCTGCCACCACCGCGGCAGGTCGGGCAGCTGGAATCTCGTCATTTTCCTTCTTCCCGTCTCTCCTTCAACTACTTCAGCTTCTCCTTCGACCTTAACAAAAAATTGAATTACAAATGAAATATACTTTAAACTTTCACTAAAAGTTTATATATGAAAATCGTTACGTTAAGTTTTGGATAAGCAATCATACTAACTCCCCACACCGATATCGGTGACGGTGGCCGGTTTCATTGAAACCAGGCCAGTTACGCAGGAGTCATTTTATAGTGCCCAAGTGTGTGCGCAGTACACAAGAGCACTCTCTCTTCCTTTACTCTCATAATTCAGTGGGACGGATAACCGTCCTTCAACCGACGGATGACAAGAGATCAGGCGTAGGTCCGACTTTTTACATGCCCATCCGACGCATGGATCATCTTTCTTGCCAGACAAACAGGTGATCAGCCTGCATTGTCCTAACCAAACTTGGAAACAACATTTTTTGTTGTTCCAATGCGGGAAAGAGCCCACGACCGAGTCGAGAGCCAATGCGCTACGCACTAGACCACGAAGCTGAAGGCTGTTAACAATCATAGAAGGTATTCAATACACAAATCATAAAAATGTAAACAATGGAAGGAACACTTGTTTAAAATATATTATGTATATCTATGAAGTATT
Source organism: Glaucopsyche alexis (assembly GCA_905404095.1). NCBI lineage: Eukaryota > Metazoa > Arthropoda > Insecta > Lepidoptera > Lycaenidae > Glaucopsyche > Glaucopsyche alexis. The sequence continues at coordinate 6,941,140 of FR990043.1, read as the reverse complement.
GTGTAATTCTTGTGTGTATGATTGTATCAGCCCCAAATCACATAGGCTATGTATTTTCATTTAATTAGGAAATATAGTTAAAACTTACATGGATTTTGACCCGCTTGTCTTTTTCAGCTTGACTTGCAGACTGTATTTTGCTAGCTTCCACCATTTTAAAATATTATTTGCTACTTACAATTTAACAATTAATTTTGAACTTAAACAATAAATTTTGATATTAGTTGAACTTAAAATTTTACTAGTTGTTTCAAAACATTTAAAACTTGACAGACATCTGACAAAATATTTTTTTAAATATTTTTTTATTAGCACAGCCTATTATTTTTTATTATCGTTACTGCATCTCTAAGTAACTGCAGCCTAGCTGCATTTACGATAACTAAGTATTATTAATCTGTGCTAATGAATTATTGTCTACAAAACAATATTCTTGTGAAGTAAATAATCAGAATTTGATATGGGAGTGGTTTACCAAAAAATATAACCAGAGGAAAAATCGTAAGATCGATCGTCTTAATAATCTAAGGTAAACCCTTTACTTCTCCGTCGGTATTTGTATAAATTGATGACGATTTGATTTGATTATGACTTTAGAGTAAATTTAATGAGTGCTATGTCCCCATTGGGCACTACATAATATTCTGCTACCCGCTGTATATTTTCTAAATAATAATAGTATAATCTATCAATCTGATCCCGTGGTAAGTTTCGAAGAATTTGCGTTACGGATACCAGAAAATGGAAATATATTTAATAATTTATACTACAATGCATGACCCAGGATAGAAAACATTTTTGTTCCTTTGTCGGGGTTCCAACTCGCGACGGCTTGAGCTACTGACGCGCTCAACCACTGAGCCACAGTGATCGTCAATATATGTTTCTAACGTTATTAAAATAAACACAAAACTCATAATTCAGTAAAACATGTATTTATTCATTAAAATTACTCAGAGGTAGTGTCGTGTGGGCAGCTGCAGGGTCTTGTTTAGTCTGGAACACCTTCCAACGAACCTTGATCTCCTCGTCCTTAGGGCACCAGTCTTTGCTTGCCTTGCTACATTTAATAATGCGCTAAAAATAATAAAGTTTATTTAAAAATATATTGAATTAAGACTTTAGTTAAGAATTACTCCGAAAATATGCATAGGCTATCTATAAGCTGGAAAATTCGTGACTGAATTTCGTTCTGTAATATTCGTGTCATCATGCCTAATTTTGGTCGCTTCATCTCAGTGTTTTATGTACAGAAGTTTAAGGTTTATAATATTATCTTCTACCTGTTTAAGCGATCCTTCTGATCTGAATATCATGTTGGCGGCATAAACGGGGATACAGATAACCGACGCCATGGCAACGCACCATCCCCCCGCACTCGATACCTCACGCAGTGAGTACACGGTTATCACCTGAAATAAAATTATAGTCATTTTCTAGATAATGCTATTTAAGCTTAAACAACTATATTTTTTAATAAATAATTATAATCCGACTATGTAAATTAAACAACCTGTAGCGCCTGGGCTATTCTTACGAATCTATTAACACGTCCTCTGCATTCATTATCATTTAAAATAAATAGTTTATGCGTTAGGTGGAACAAAGAAACACTGTATACATTCATAGAATGCAAATGCTTAAATCAATACCCTTTCTTTTGGCTTCGCCGTAGTTGGGTAAAATTAAAGGATATGATGAATTTTACTTGATGATTTGGATTTTTTAATGGCATAGGTAATTGACGTCCATTTGTTGCCCACCTTATAATAAGGATTACGCTTTGTTCTTAACCACTGCAATATGTAGTGCAGCCGTTTACATGAGATAGGAGATCAGAATGAAAAATTCACAAAATCACTGATTATCGTAATATGTAATTGTAACAATAACTTACTGACAAAAGTATGGGTATTACATATTTCCATATAATTATCCAGAATTGTGTCAAGCGATTGCCGGTCATAAAGTAAATGTCCCTACTTAAGTTGCTGGTCCCATAAATGTATACCGATGCTACAATTTCCAGCGCACACACAACTGGCACGCAGGCGATGGCCACGTGCGAGTCCAACAGACCTATCACGTGCAGACCACCCTGGAAATACAGATATTAGATCTCAAAGACTAAATTCAATTCAAAATAAATAAATTGAATTCAATTGAAAAGACTAAATGATCATAACTTCTTTTCTTGCCCGATCCGAAAATCTCATATCACATAACATACTTGTAGATATTGTAAGAGGAAGTTTTTAGGCAAAGACAGTTTGACGAGCAAATACAAAGGCTAAGATTTTTTATTAGAGGGGAGCCCATACTCTCACTTTTCCTTGTACCTAAAATTTAGAGACCAAAACCTAAATTCCATGGTCTATAGACCATAATATAATCATTGGCTTATTTATTATATGATGCCAATATTATTAATCCAATATATAAATAATTATTGCAAATCTTATTAATTATTATTTTACATTAATTATTATAGTACCGATAAATATGATTTGTTCTTAAATATGTGCTTTATCACGAATTGTCTGCTACAAACGTTATAGGCACACATTAAATAGAACAATATTAACGAGCCCCGTAACTACATGTTAACAAACCGTACCTTTAACGGCAACATGAAAGGTACGTTAATTGGTAGAGACGCCTTTTTGTTGCTTTAGTGACTTGGGTACAGTCGTTAAATGTATCAATAAATCGTTTACGAGATATTTAGTGTAAACTGTTTAGTGTTCCATGCCCAACTATACTGTCAAAATTGGGATATTTTAAATCTGAAATAATATAATCGTATTATAACGATAAAATAATTATATAATGACGACCTCTGTGGCTCAGTGGTTAAGCGTGCTCAAGCCGGGGGTCGCGAAATCCCGCCGAAGGAACAAAAAGTTTTTTTGTGTTCCTGGGTCATAGATGTGTATTAAATATGTGTATAATATAATAAAAATCTAAAATATATGTATGGTTTAAAAAGTATTAAATATATTTCCGTTGTCTGGTATAATTTGTTCGTGAACTTACCACGGGACTAGATTGACGTGGTATGTAGCGTCTATAGATATTAATTATTATTAATATATCTATGGATGCATCACAATTTACGCCACGTCAATCTGGCCCCGTGATAGTATCCGAAGAATTTGTGTTACGGGGACCAGAGAACTGGAAGTATATTTAATACTTTTAAACTAAACATTTAAGATTTTTATTACATTTATTTTTTATTATTTAATATACATCCCTGACCCAAAAACACAGACAACTTTTTTATTCGGGATTCGAACCTGTGACCTCCTACGCACTAACTGAACACAGAGGTCGTCAAAATCGTATTTTTTTATCCTTGCTGCATATAATTATAAAGTGTGAAAAGAAAATAGAATTAAGGTGGTTCGTTTCCTATACAAAAAAAAACAATGGACATTATTTAGGTAATTTCATACTATTACTACATAAATTTATATGCACATCTGTTTATTCTGCAATACAATTGTCGCAAAATATATTTAAAATACTTTATTTCACACAGAAGTCACATTTTTATTGAATTTTAGACAAAAAGTGACATTTGTAACTTATGTCACTTTTTGTCGAAAATTCAATAAAAATGTGACTTCTGTGTGAAATAAAGTATTTTAAATATATTTTGCGACAATTGTATTGTAGAATAAACAGATGTGCATATAAATTTATGTAGTAATAGTATGAAATTACCTAAATAATGTCCATTGTTTTTTTGTATGGGAAACGAACCACCTTAAGTAAGACATGAAATATGTCACGTCTATAATAACCTTGTGCTTAGTAAGTTCTAGATTACTTGTCGTAATAACTTCGAGCGCGGTTCCTTTTCTAATAAACCTCGTCCCTGACATATCACTTAAGTTTATATGAACTGAATTGGCAAAGCCGTACCGATTTAAATTCTATTGGAAACCGTCACTCAAACGTGGGGGATTTGCAATTGATTGGCTGCGTGCAAAGTGGCAGTTCGCTGATGATACAATTTCCGCGAATGTGTTTTATGATACTGTGTACCGTCTACTTTATAGCAATCCACTTTTCAATATCAATTTCTTAAAATAATAAAACATCCATTTATTTCAATGTAGCAATAGATTTGAATATTCGCATTATCCTAAATTAAGTTGTTAGCCCAGAATTGGGTCTATCCAAAATTACAAAGCTTTGAAAACTTTTTAAGCTTTGAAAGCATAATGAGCTTAGTGATAGTTTAAGATCTTCGAATTGTTTTGTTACGTGGAAATGTGTTTTGAGCATGCGAATATTTCGAAACGACTTTCTACTACAATACTTAGAAATGATTTATGTTCTAAAACGTATCATGTTCTTCGAAATGAGTCAATCCAAAAATATTCCAGACGTATTCTGTAAACTTTATAATAAAACTTACCTCAGTATTGCAAATGTTGGAGACACAAAACAACATGAAGCACACTATAAACGTAAATAACTTTTTTCGACGCTTATATTTTGGAAATTCGTCCAAAACTCCGGTTATCACGGCTTCTATCGTTACAAACTAAAAAAAAAAAGAATATTAAACATAAAAATATTATTAAAAGGAATCAAACATATAACGTTTTATTTAATTAAAAGTTAAGTAGGTATTATCTATACTAATATTATAAAGAGGAAGAGTTTGTTTGTTTGCATCGAATAGGCTCCGAAACTACTGGACCGATTATTATGAAATTTGCCACAGATGTAGAGTAGACCACGGGGAAGGACATAGGCTACTTTTTATTGCGATAAAATGTACGGTTCCCGCGAAATCTCTTTTAGCGCGTACGAAGTCGCGGGAAACATCTAGTAACCAAAACACTGAATAGTAAACCATTCTGCTATCCGGACTATTTAATTAAAGGAAGCCACTTACATAAAAAATCTAATCATAAGCGACAACACTAATCCATTTAGCCCAAAGTGCCTAATATTCTTACCATACTATCAATCCCCAGAAAAAAGAGCATGACGAAGAACGTGACAGCCCAGAAGTTAGGCGCCGGCATCATGGACACGGCGGCCGGGTAGGTGACGAAGGCCAAGCCTGGGCCTGCCCGGGCCACCTTACCCACAGGAACTCCGGAGCGCTCCGCCGCGAAACCCAGCACAGAGAACACCACGAAACCCGCCCATATGCTGGTCCCACTGTTCACTATTGGGATTATTATTGATGACCTGAAAATGAAGGTAAGGATATTTTGCAAGATCCGGAATGAATCCGGATTAAATGCCTAATTCTAGGACATTGGAGACTTAAAAGAAATCAGTTACAAGTACAAGTATCCATGAACGACTGGAATCAATTACAACCTGGCGATCCGTCTGTTCGTTTGTATGTGTATGTATTGCATTTGTATGTGTATTAATGAAAATTAAACAACAAACCGTAAATTGTTGTAATGGAATTGATTGAAGCTTGCCATGCTGACCAATCCGCCCCAACCAGGGCCCAGGGAGTAGAATATTTGTGTTGCGGCGTCCGCCCAAACCTGAAAAATGTCGCTTTAGTAACTTTACCTAAACAAAATAATGGATCAGTACCTATTATATTTACCTTCGGATTTTGCAACTGATTCCAGTTAGGTAGGACAAAATAAAGTATGCCTTGCAAGGAACCAGGTAATGTCGTACCACGTACTAGTAGAGCGCATAGCACCACATAAGGAAAAATAACTGTAAAATAAACAATCTGAAAAAAATATTAATATAAATATAAAAAATACTCATTTCGAGTTCGCAGAAAAAAACTAAAAATAGAAAAATGATATCGGAAATTTGCCAAGAATTTGTGACAACTCACCTTGCCGACACTTTTAACTCCATTACAGATGCAAAGGTAGACGATGACCCAGCAAATTACGTTGCACCAGAAAAGCGGCCACACGATACCACCCAGGTGATAAATGTCAGGCGAGAGACGTAGTAATCTTATGCTGGAAATATATGTTCAAGATATTATTTTAAATATCTTGGATACCAACATAATCTATCAACACAACATAGATCAGTATTTCGTTTCTTACTCCCCTTTCCTTGCAAACCAACTGTGACATTTATAAAAATAATAACCATCCGAAAGCTTACTGAAAGAATTCGTCCTCTGGAGTAGTAATTGATCCATTTATAACCGAATTGCTGCTGTTTGATATCTGAAAACCGATAGATTCCTTTACTAAGTAGGTGTAGGTGTAAACCAGGATAGTTACCCCATTTTTTGGAAATCACTCCGTATCTCTTATAAAATAAAGTTAAATGCTTTATTTATTTAACCAGCCGGTACTTCGGGTCTTAATTTATAAAATGTAAAAAAAAAAACATTTCCTTGAATATTTTCAGAGTATTAGTAGATTTTAACAGACCTCTTAATTTTGTGACATATATCCCACGTACAGGATAGTACCCTGATTGATATAAATCCCGTATATGATAGATGCCCTCTCTCAAAACGAGGCAAGTATCCCTGAAAAACTGCATTTTACCTTGCCATGCAATTACATAGAGACTTACGACAGAGTCAACTTAGTGGTAGCTGAAAAGTCTTTCAATAAGTAACTGAAACGGTATACAATTCATTCGCAAAACTAGAGTTATTAAAATCGGGGCAACTATACTCCTGGGGAAACTATCCTGGTTTTACTATCTTAAATCATTAAGGCGTTAGAACACGCTATTCAAGCCATTCAGCAAGAATCCACGGGTCTGGGAAATCTTAGTGGGACACCCGAAACAAAAGTATTTGTTTGCTTGACAAGCGTTTGAAGCTATCATTAGGTAAAAACTAGGAATATATTACCAGCGAGCATTTTTCCGTATTCCACTCATTGTCGCAGCTCTGCCAGGGTAGGGGTGATTGGAAGGAGTGGTATATGTAGAGTATGGGGTACGACATGATGGTCGAAAAGTATACTATCGCTATGATGTTCAAAAGCACTGCAGCATACCCTGCTCCTAAAAAACAACAATTTTTTAAACATCCCAAACCCCAGAAATTACTTATATAGGTTCAAAATTATTTTTTACTTCTTTTTTCTTTTTTTAAATCTCTTTTTAATATGTATTAGAGCTTTTATAAGCTGTAACTAACCTTTGAGCAAAGGACTTATATTGAAGACTGAAATGCATCCTGCGCTGGAGAACTGTCCCAGCAGTGTTTCTAGGTATACGAGAGGGATACCGCATATGAAGAGTGTCAGGAAGTACGGGATAAGAAATGCTCCTGAAATAAAACAAAACACATAAATAACATACACGATTTGAAAAATAATGATTCAGCGCTCCCTAACTATATCTGCGTGATAAAATGGTAGAAGTCAACGAACTTGCCAGACAGTTCAATTTACTTTTATACAATTTAATAAAATTCAAATCATGTTGAGATTAGCTTGGCAGAATGTGATACACGCTTCGTTATTTTTGCCCGCATTTTTTTAGGTGAAATCCCTTGATCTCACGCAAGATCTTAGGTACGCCACTTTCTGTATTTAAATAAGAAAGATAACGGAACGGGAAATCCAATTTGCATTAATAACATAACAAACCTCCGCCATTTTTGTAGCACAGATAAGGGAACCTCCAGAGATTGCCTAGGCCCACCGCGTAGCCGAGGCACGAGAGCAGGTACTCGGTCTGGCTGCCCCACCGCTCCAGTGTCGCCATCACTACTGACCCTCATGGACCCATGTCCTTAATCAAATTGAGGAAGAGGCGCATTATATAGTTCATGGAATCGTAGGCTATAAATGGTTTGTTGAGAAGACAACAACGGTTATTTTTAAACTTTGACATATGTGTTTATTTTGCACTGATAGCTACTATTACTAGAACGCAATTACTAAGAAATCGAGGAAAAAGGTTACCTTCTTAAATAATTAAGGACTAAACTCTGACGTTAATACTGTAAAAGAAAAACCTTAAGTTGTGTTACAAATAGAATTTTATTTCTCCTCAAACCGTGTCGATATCGAAGCTAAAAATGCACGTCAGTTGCTCTGGCAGGAACAGTTTGGAAGCATTACTCGATGGTTTCGGTCTCGCTATGTTATATTGTTGTTTCTGCAAAATGAAATATAGAATTTGAGGCAAATACAAAAGATAATGTTTGTTGATGTTGCTAAATAATAATCGAATAACTAAGTAAGTAACTGTTATTTTATTGCTGGAATTTTTAATCTCATTTTTGCATTTTAAGGCCTAATTTTTAAATAAACTTTCATGTTAAAGTTTTAAAAATTCCTTGACCCAAATGTTATTCAATCAAGTCATCAATTAATACAAATAATTAAAATTGTTACTAGTTACTATTGTGTTTAATTTTTTAAAATATTTTTGAAGTCATTATAACATTAATCGACGACGAAATCCTTACGTTTTATATTCTTCATTGTTAATGCGAAAGTTTATATGTATATATGTTTGTTGCACTTCCAAGCAATAACTACAGAACGAATTTTCATGAAATTTGGTATGGTTTAGGCTCTAGATTAACTACTTTTTATCTCAGCAAAATGTACGGTTCCCGCAGGATTTCTTTTTCGTCTAAAAGTAAGATCATGAAAAGTAATTCTCACAAGTTCATCGCTGCAGCAATTAGCTTCGTCACTACCCAGAGTGCTGTCCCAGCAGAAGCGCTGTGTGGTCGCCCACCAGCGCGGCTGTCGCGGCGCACACCTCACCGTCGCCAGCGTCACACGATGCTCGTTCACATGCTTCAGCATGACAGAGCTAGTCTTCTTGGATACTCTACTGACACTCTTCTCCTTTTTACTTTCAGCCTAAAAAGTTATAGCTTCAGATATATATTAAATGTAGGAGTGTCTATTACAGTAATGGCCATAGGCGAGGTTGATGAGGGTTCCGGAGTAACTCGGTTTTTTTTTTAAATCGAATGGAAATTAGGACGTTAAAAAAATACATACATAAAATCACGCCTCTTTCCCAGAGGGGTAGGCAGAGACCGCCTCTTTCCCGTAGGGGTAGGCATAGACAGAGACCACTTCTTTCCACTTGCTACGATCTTTATATACTTGTTTCGCTTCGTCCACTTTCATTCTTACCATCCTTTCCTCCTCTTACATTCAACGTAGCGAAGCGGCTCTCCATGGGCCACTTTTCGCCTCCGCGAGAACGAGACGTGATGGGTGGTGAACCACACCGCCGCCATTTTGGATAACTAAATTATTTTTATGATTATCCATTGCGTTCCCGCGGATTGGCGGAGAGGGTAGGAATAGGGAAAGGGAAGGATAGGTAGTGTGGAAAGGAAGATTGTTAAGTTAGAGTGGGAAATAGGAACTTAATATTACTGCCCGGGCACGTTAGGGCACGGGATAGGACCCTAACTAAACTAAACCCTCCTATCCTCTTAATAGAAGATTAGCTTTTACCCGCGGCTCCGCGCCCGCATAAATACAGGAACACTGTACTTTTTCGGGATAAAAAGTAGCCTATGATTTAATCCTGAGCCATAGCAAATTTTATCAAAATCCGTTTATTAGTTTCTGCGTGAAAGAGTAACATCCATCCATCCATCCTCATAAACTTTCACATTTTTAAAATAGTAGTTTTACTACATACCAATGTCAATATATAACGACGGGAGAAATGCTTGTATTCTAAGTATTGAAAATATTTCAAAAACGAATTTACCAGAGTATACACAAGCCTAACAGTGATCACAGAGCGAAACGTGTCCCTCAATGCGACCAGATTCGGGCACAATATCCTGATAGTTGGCTCCTGGAAGCCCATAATTCGGCTCCACTGCACTCTGTTGCTTTCAAATACAGTGTAGTGTCGGATCTCACGACTGTTCTTCCGCTCCAAGTTGTTGTAAATAAACGATTTGCTTGAGGATATATTATCTATAACATAATAATAATAATAACTCCCCACACCGATTTCGGTGACGGTGGCCGGTTTCATTGAAACCAGGCTAGGCACTATAAAATTACCTGCCTGAGGCTAGTTACGTAGGAGTAATTTTATAGTGCCCACGTGTGTGCGCAGTACAAAAGAGCACTCTCTCTTCCTTTACTCTCATAATCCAGTAGAACGGATAACCGACACGACTGACGAGAGGTCAGGCGCAGGTCCGACTTTTTACATGCCCATCCGACGCATGGATCATCTTTCTTGTCAGGCAAGCTGGTGATCAGCCTGCATTGTCCGAACCAAACTTGGAAACAACATTTTTGTTGTTCCAATGCTGGAATCGAACCCACGAGGTGCGAGTCGAGAGCCAATGCTTTAACCACTAGACCACGAAAGCTGTTGATATCTATAACAGTAAATGGAAGAAGACTACAACTATAGGTGGTAAGAAATAATACTTTTTTTGTGGGATAAAGAACTGACAATTTCGGCTAAAAACTATTGCGTACAACAAGTAACTAACTTGAAATAAACAGTTCACTAGAAGAAGCTTCCTTTGTGTACTGGTCATCTTCGGACGGTTGAAGGATTTCCGTCAATTCCTCGTTTTGATGGTACATTAGAAATTTTCTCCGTGTCGAGTCTAATAATGGAAGCTCCAACTCTACATGAAATGACTGGAAATATCCCTGAAAATTACAAACATTGTAAATTAAAATAGTTACGGATTTTATTGCGTTTCATTTATCAGACGTTTCGGCTACCTATAGTTCTTTGATATGTTATTGATTGTACTGTAAGTTCTTGGTGGAAATTCATGTTTCACAGAAATAATACACAATACTTCTTGCACTATTTCCACTTTAATAAGTATTTCCGTTTCCGTATACCGGGTTCGACAAAGTCATCATCAGGTCTTCTTTGGATCAAGAATTACGATAGGACAGAGGTGTCCCATTATAATAATATCTATGGACGCTTCACACCACGTCAATCTGATCCCGTGGTAAGTTCTCGAAGAACTTGTGTTACGGGTACCAGACAACGGAAATATATTTAATAATTTTATACTATACACATATTTAAGATTTTTATTATATTATACATATATTTAATACACATCCATGACCCAGGAACACAGAAAAACTTTTTGTTCCTTCGGCGGGATTTGAACCCGCAACCTCCGGCTTGAGCACCAACACACTCAACCAACTGAGCCACAGAGGTCGTCAAAATTAGGTTCAGCTCACACCGAAACGAGACGACGTGACGCGGCGCTGCATTTTTTAAAATAGTGATTCAAAATTGTACTTTATTCTATACAGCACACTAGGGCCCACTTGCGCCAATCCGGGTTAAACTTAACCCTGGGTAAAAAATCATGTTATCTCTCTCGTTCTTCGTATTTGTGAAAGAGAAAGCATGATATTTTAACCCAATGTTAAGTTTAACCCGGATTGGCGCAAGTGGGCCTAGATGATACACGTTTCATTGCAATTTTACATTCGAACCTTTGTATTATATTACATAAGGTTTGGTAAAATCAATTACGGATACTTTGGTCATATGATATGCTGGTTGTGTAAAGACATCTAAGAAGAAAAATAATTGTCATACTCGAAAATTTTTTTTTGTCTTTATATGGGCGAGGTTGCGTTTAGCGGAGAGTCGCCCATACATTATATGATTTTTTAGTTTGAGTATAACAATTATTTTTCTGCCTAAACGTCTACTTAAGCAGTGAATCACGTGCTTGAAGTATCCGTAATTGATTTTCGGAGATCTTATATAAATAACTACGCGAAGATTCTTCAATTATATTAGGTCATTACATATGAAATTAGCGTTTTGTAAAGGAGGAACGTAAAGTCGATTTTTTTAAACATAATATATTTATTTAATCAAAGTATATACCATTGCTATCTATGCACTTTTGCCATTTTATAGGTAGTTCATTGATTCCTTTACTAAAAAAACCATTCGGACAAGATTCAAAATCTTTGAAGGCGCTTTGGACTGAATTTGAATATATCGGAATTCAGAGTTGAACCGGGGAGTACGACAAAACGCCAATTTAATATATTTTAAACATCCAGACAATATCTAATTTCAAACAGGGTAAAATAAGTATTTGACTTCTTGGGGGTTTAATTTTGAAAAATCCTTCCTTATTGGATGTCTACGTCATATGAGAAATACCTACATGTGTAAAATTTCGGGTTTGATCTGTGCGTTGATACATCATACAACTTTGCCTTTTATATATGTCACCGTTAAATTGTAAAAACCGTTAGATTGTAAAATAACTAAAGAGATTGTAAAAATATGTCGAAAGATTAGAAACTATATATGTATTTATAATCTAACGAAAAATAACGTGTGAAATTATAGGCAGCCATAGATATATAATATTAAAAAGAGGTAGATATGTTATAAACGCGTAAAAATGAAGACTCGAATTGGTCCGAGTCGGGCCAATTTTGGTTAGTGTGCTCCGCGAGTAATAGCGTGTTTTGTGTTAATAATTAATATGCGACGTTGACACATTGACACGCGTCCCATGTCAATGTGTGTCGTGGCACAGAAATATTGTCAGTTTTGTAAAGATATATACGTTACATCTATGTAATAATAATTAATCAAAGTAGGCAGCATATTCGCATCGGAAGTCTATCAACATTTTACGATATCACTAGTTTTATTACAATCTAACGGTTTTTACAATTTTACGGTGACATATATATAGATAGATTATTATTTGTGTAACTCCTAAAAGAATAATAGGTAATATATACCTTCTCTAGTTTCGGCGGCTCAGGTACAGAAAAAATTCGACAAACTGTAAAGTAAAAGTATGAAGAGCGGACATCATGAGGGTGAGGTTCAAATGTAAGTGACGGTCTGTCTGAGTCCATAATTTCATGATTATCTAGCCATTGCAGTTGTGGTATTCGCTTCATAGTTGTCTTCGCATAGGCTGCACACACCTGTTGGTCAGTTAGTACTTATAAATTCCTCGCTATATTTTACGTAGTTTATCTAAATATGCTATTTTGCACGCCTCGGGTATGTTTTACTCTCAAAAGGCCGCCTTATGACATGACAAGTTCACAACATAAATCTGTTGAAATACCCGAAATTAAATAATAAACTTAAAGAAAAGCGGATGTTTTTATAAGTAGGAACTTCAAACATGACTGTAGACTGTTTTTTTACTTATTTAATTTATGTGCTAGAAAATGAAATAATAAAAAAAAATTAACGCTGTCCGTAGGTCTGTGCGTCTGTTTGTTCCATCGATTAAGAAAAATATGGGCAATGAAATGAGTTGAATCTTTTTTAAACGTTTCCATTTATCCTAAGGATGAGCCCTATTGCTTGGCGTTATTAAACTCTGAATGGTGTTGATATGCCAAACTATTAATGATAATTATATACATACTTATAAACAGTTGCCCATATAGAGATAATTAGATAGAGATAGACATTTTGAAGATTGTATCTCAAACATTTTTATTAATAATGATGATTGATGATAGTTTACTTGTTTTTTTAATGTAATAAACCAGGAAACGAGCAGACGGATCTACTGATGGTAAGCGATTACTGCCGCTCATGGACACTCGCAACACCAGAGGAGTTACACTTGTAACTCCTCTGGTGTTGCGACTTGCGTTCCTGGTCCTTAAAATCCCCAATCCCCCTCATGGGCCTCCGGTAATCTCACTCACTCGGCAAAACACAACGCAAGCGTTATTTCACGTCGGTTTTCTATGAGGTCGTGGTATTTACTCGGTCGAACCGGCCCATTCATGCCGAAGGCCAGATGCCGAAGCGTCGCTCTCCCACAGTTTAACCCCTGACGAACATACAGACGAGACAAACTAATAATAGTTTGACGCGTCTGTCTGTGTGTATGTGTGTCTGTCCGTGGCATCGTAGGTAGCTCCCAAATGGATGAACCGATTTTGATCTATTTTTTTTTTATTTGAAAGATAAAAATATGATGGTGAGTGTTCTAAGCTATGATTTATCATCATCAACTCGCTTACTGCACTCACTGCACTGAGACTTAATTTTGGTTATTTTATGTTTATTAATATGCCTTGTCCTCCCTAGTGACATCTGTTATCGATAAGACTGAATTAGAGCAGTGCCATCTATCGGTATAACGGTGAACTCAATTAACATTACGTACAGCACATGGGTTCCCGATGAGCATCAGCGACGTAAGCTTTGGTAACTCAACTAAACTATTTAGTACTTCACTTAGATTACAGATGTCGTTGTCACTCAAATCTAGAACTGTTATGTTGACAAGTTTTGAAATACCTTCGAAGGTACACTCTAAAATAGATAAAAAGGATCATTAATCAGAGTTAATTGTTACTATTGCGTTACATTATTCATTAAACAATAATTAAACAAATACCGTCACTTAGGAAATTTCCTGATAGCCCAAGATAAATCAGAGATTCTGGTGCATTTTCGACAAATTCATCTATTTTCCTTATTGCGTTTGATTTAAGTTCCAATATCTTCAGGTCTCGAGGGAGTACTTTCGTATTAAAGTCAGTTATGAAATTGCAGGCTAGATTTAAGGTGCTAAGGTTTTTAAAACTTCGCAAGTCTTCGTCTAATGTCCTCACCTGGTTTAAATATTTCAGTAATTTAAGCATGTGTTTTTATGAAACAAACAAATAATATGACAAGTCAACATACCTTTGCATCAATGAGTCTTAAAACTGAAATTAGTTGTAGCTCCTCTCTGAGCACATTTCGATCATTTAACAACACGGCTTTCTTAATCAGCTTAAACAAATCATCCATTATAAGGTCCTCTTTTCGCAAACACGGGTCTTTTCCTTCTGTGTCAATATTTTCCTTGTTCCACAAATCCATGGCCAAGAGAGATTCCCATCGTTCTTGTAACGATACATTATTGTCTTCTAAAAATCCGTGTAAAATGCTTTTCTTTATCGTACCTTGGAGAGCGTTAGAAAATGTTAGAGGGCATATTTCATCTCTGGTACACTTTTTTCTATGATGTCTTGCTGCTTGTTCATAAAGAGTCCATTCTACGCCAGACTCGATTCTCTCTTGAAAACCTACATAAAAGATTGGTTGGTAAACAAAAAAATTCTTTATCCTGTTGTACCTATTTATATTATTTCGTTATAAGTGTGGGGCATATTATATCATACTTGGTGATAGCTGCTGCAGCATACATTTTCCGCGATAAAAAGTAGCATATTATGTCCTTCCCCGTAGAGTACTCTACAGATATGCCAAATTTCATCAAAATCGGTCCAGTAGCTTCGGAGCCTATTCAATCCAAACAAACAAACAAACTTTTCCTCTTTATTATATTAGTATAGAAATATAGACTATTGCGACATCCCCCCAGCTTCGCACGGGTGCAATATATTATCAGTGGCGGATCTATGACTTTTTCGAACCGGGCCAAAAACTTGATATGGCGCCCGATATTTCGATATTTCGAATTCTTGTCTCAAGGATTTGCACGATTTGGCGCCCCCATGAAACTGCCGCCCGGGGCCCCAGTTGCCTCCCCATAGATCCGGGGCTGTGTATTATATATACCAACCTTCGTCTTGAATAACTCTATCAACTCTATCTATTGCTGAAAATTGCATTAAAATCCGTTGAATAGTTTAAAAGTTCTACACGAACTGGAAAGAAAGCGACTTCGTTTTCAACTCCCGACAAAAACAGAGGTGTGTTATAAGTTTGACGTGTCTGTCTGTACGTCTGTCCGTGGCATCGTAGCTCCCAAAAGGATGAACCGATTTTAATATGTTATTTTTGATTGAAAGCTGACATTATCGAGGGAGTTCTTAGCTATAGGTAATCATACAATCGTAGCGATTGTATTATATTGAACAGTACTTGAAAATTCGGGAGTGACTTCAATTTTTAATTTTGTTTAATCCCTAAAATTCATAGTATATATTTAAGTACCTAATTATGACAACTCAATAAGTGATAAAAGGGAATAAGCACCTTCAACGGCATCGTCTGGTAAAAAGTTGAGGCTTGAATCACTGATCGGTGGTCTTAGGCTTTTGACTGATTTCTTTACTGGCACGGCTTTTGGCTTCTTAGATTTCATTTTCATAAATAAAAGGCATCGGAAATGATAAATGTATTTATTATTTTATTATGTTTTATTCCGACTAACGTGGAATACTTTTATGAATTATTTACAGTTGTTTACTGTCATTTGACAACTACATGCCATAATAGAGTAATCAACCTCTTTTCAAAATAAATACAGTGCGTGGTTTTCGACACTCAGAGTGTTTACTTCACATATTATTATCCTATTTCTTTGTTTCTACCAAAGACTTCTATAGGTACTTAAAGTGATTATATACTCAAAGGTTTCTACAAAAATTTTTCTTACATCGTCTGTCAATTTCTATAGAAAAATTATGATTGTCAAAACCATTAGCAAATTGTTTTTACAAGACCATCTACAAACTATTAAGTTTCTTCTTCAAGACTATAAATTAGTTCTTAGGTTGATGAAAAAAAGCATTCAATATTCTTTTAATAAATACTCCGTATGACGTGCTCTGATCAAAATACCACTGTGTGAGCCTGAAATATTGTGTATTCTTTCAGCGAGTTTTCATTAGATTTTCATTGGCTGTGTCGGTAAAACAGCACTTGGTAGTTGCAGTGAAATCACCGCTAGAAGTCGCCGCAGGCGCGACATAAATACACTTGCAGCGTGTTGCGTAGTATTCGCGCGTTTGAATGTGTGCGTTTAAATATAGAATTATCACGTGTAAACTCGCGGCTCGCCGCTGATATCCATTCATTCGTTTAGTCTTAACCTCATCGCATGTCGATTGTTTATACTTTTTAAAACAAACACGTATCTATGTGTTCTATGAAGGAAAGTGTGGTAGCTTTTCCTAGAGCTGTTGGCGTAGTTTTCTGACAGTGACGTTTGGTGTTGTGCGCGGGAGGTTCGATTTAATAATTTCATCAAAGATGTAAAAAATTAGCAAAGTGTGTATGTGGACTGTCGCCCAGTGAAAGTTGTTCTTATTGACTCGACATTAAAGGTGTGTTTATTTGCCCTTGTGTTATTGGCAGTACATCATAAATGCGAGGAATTGTTCGCCGCTTCCGTGATTTGTGTTTACTGTGTATGTTAATCGAAAAGTAAGTATATTGACAGTCATGTATTGATAAATATAAATAATGTAGTTTGGCTATTACAAAAATAATTACCTAGCACTTAACATTTGGTTTAATGTTCTCTACATGTTCTCTACCTTAATTATATGTCACGAGTTAAAGAAAATGTTAGTTGTAAATGGTCTATTAGATTGGTTTTATTATTTATTTTATGGATTTATAAAGCTAATTTAAATAACAATTAAGTTTTTAATGATCATGACATATTGTATAATGGCAGTCCAGTAGTAACAGTTTGTAATGGACTCATCTAACTCGCAGTTTTTCAGCTGTGTCACAGTTAATACTAGTACGGATGCCGATGTTACGTTTATCTATTGTGTGCTTCGTAAAAAAGTATATTGTTAAATTGTATCTAATTTGTTAAATTGTAATACTTTAATTGATCAATAAATAAATTATATAAAATTATAAGTGTACGCGTTAGACGTAACATATAAGTATATAGAAGGGGATTCAAGTATTTTTTATTATTTATTATTCTAAATTATTTTATTATTCAATATTATTATTTTTATATTTGTATTCAAGTATTAGTACAACTCCTCTGGTGTTGCGAGTGTCCATGGGCGGCGGTAATCGCTTACCATGAGGCGATCCGTCTGCTCGTTTCCTGGTGCATTTCATAAAAAAAAAAACGTAATATTAGATTTCCTATGTCATATACTAATATTAAATAGCTATATGTAACGAAAAGAACACTTACACACATATGCGCTAATTCTTATAGAATTTACAGTAGTCTACCTACTACATTTATAGTTCTTAACACTCGGAAACCTCTACAAATTAATTTATGTTGATAAGACTTTTATTACTTTCGGCTCTAAAGTAATTTTCTTCTCTTTATGACTATGTTACAAGGTATGTTACCTACATGGACATAAAACAAAAGGCGGACGGAAGGTGAGCCAAGCATTGAGTGAAGCACAACAATGGCGGCGACATACGTTTGTGTGAGATTTACGGATAATTGCCATTGGCGTACTGGCGGCCGATCGTCTTACTTAGCTGTGAATGTGTGCGTGCGGCACGTGTCGCTACGATACCGCCGTCTTACTTTGATTGCTTCACTATTCATATTACTGAAGCGGTGTCCGCCTTTTTTTTACGTTCATGGTTACATATTCTTATTTAATGCGTGATATTGATGTAGTACGGTCTACCTACGGAGACGGTAGGAGCAATTGGTCTTTAATATCTTTAATACTTTGTTTACCTCTGTGACTCAGTGGTTGGCGCGTTGGTGCTCAAGCCGGAGATCGCGGGTTCGTATCCCGCCAGTAAACAAAAAGTTGTTCCTGGGTCAAGGATGTGTATTAAATACGTGTTTAAATAATAAAAATGTTAAATATAAATAAAACACAAAAAGTATTAAATATCCGTTGTCTGGTATCCGTAACACAAGTTATTCGAGAACTTACTACGGGACCAGATTGACGTGGTGTAAAAGCGTCCATAGATATTACTAATCCATATTAATATATTATAAATGGGAAAGTGTGTGTGTCTGTCTGTCTGTTTGTCCGTCTTTCACGCCAAAACTACTGCAAACCGACTTAAATGAAATTTGGTACACATATAGTCTAGAGCCTGAAAAAGGAAATAGGCTACTTTTTATCGAGGGGAAATGTACGGTTCCCGTGGGATACTTTATTTACAGTTTCACGTAAACACTACTAAACCGATTATCATGAAATTTGGCACAGATATAAAATAGACCACGGAAAAGGACATAGGCTACTTTTTATCCCGAGGAAATGTACGTTTCCCGTGGGATATTTTATTTACAGATTCAGGTAAAAAGTACTAAACAGATTATCTTGAAATTTGACACAGATATAAAGTAGACCATGGGGAAGGACATAGGTTACTTATTATCGCGGGACATGTACGGTTCCCGTGGGTTACTGTACTTACGGAGCCGCGGGCATCAGCTAGTATTATACATATATATTAGTTTGACGACCTATGTGGCTCAGTGGTTAGCGCGTCGGGCGCGGGGCGGCGCTTAAACCGAACGTCGCGGGTTCGAATCCCGATACGAATCGAAGGGACAAAAAGTTTTTCCGTGTTCTTGGGTTTTGTATTCCATGTATTATCTAAATATATGTACCTAGACCTTATAACATGAGCTATCTGCCAGTGAAAGTCCCGTTGAGTCGGAAGAGTCAAAAATTACAATTCACAAAATTTCAAAGTTTTTGACGAGCCACAATTTTTTTTCTCGCCAACAATAAATAAATAAATTGTATCATGAATAAAGTTTTTTTATATAAAAAAACTAATATATTTGTTCATAATAACTCTGGTGTCTTGCGTTGGAAGAGCATTAAAACCTACATAGAAAGTAGAAACATCCTATTCAAAGTGGCTGTGAGAAGAGATGAAATAGAAATCTTTGTTCATCGATTCAGTATATAAAATAAACAATATTTACGTATAGTACAAAAGAGCCGCAGCTCTACATTCAAAGAGCCGCATGTGGCTCGCGAGCCGCAGGTTGCCGACCCCTGGCCTAGCCGTTTCAGAGATTAGCCGGAACAAACAGACAGACAGACAGGCGGACGGACAAAAATTTTAATAATTGATATTTTATTGTAAGTACGGAATATACTTTCATATGCCTTAAGTGAAAAACTGTTAATTTGAAATTACATACAGATACTTCAATTTTATTTATCTGTATAGATGTGTAGAAGATAGTATAGACATAATTGCTGTACGGTGGAGGTAAATATTATTTAGTTGAGGCAAGGTACTCATAACCATCAATCACGACTGACGCAGACGGTTGCATCATGGAAATGTACATTTTTTAAATGAAATGGACCACAAACGAGCAGAAGGATCGCCTGATAGTAGCGATTACCGCCGCTCATGGACACTCGCAATACAAGTGTTGCGTACTTGCGTTTCTGGTCCATAAAATCCCAACTCCCCTTTGGCATCCGGTAACCTCACTCACTCGGCTAAACATATCGCAGGCGTTATTTCACGCCGGTTTTCTGTGAGGCTGCGGTCCGTTTTCGTGCCGAAGAAAGGCTCTCCCACGTTTCAATTTATGAAAAGTGATAAAATATCGTTTGGCACTTTTTGAAGTGGAAATTAGCAATAGAACGCGTCGCTTCTCGCTATGCAAAAGTAAAGGGGACTGACTCCCGTGGTAAGTTTTCGAAGAACTTGTGTAACACGGAAATATATTTCATATTTTTGATACCTACTATACTGAATAGGTACTTGTATTTAAATTTTCATTATATAATACACATATTTAATACACATCCATGACGCAGAAACACAATAAACTTTGCGTTCTTGCGGGATTAGAACCCATGACCTCTGGCTTGAGCGCCAACGCACTTTGAGCCACAGAGGTCGTCAACAAAATATTCTAGATGTTTCGTATCAGCCACGAAAACTCTCAATTAAAAAAAAAACAAATCAATTCCAATTTGTTTGAATGATGAACTGATATATATCTAAATCTTAAGATAAGAAAGATAAGATTATTCGTCTCGTCTGTGTTGTCTTAATTTAATTTAAAGATAAGTTTTAATTGCCTCATATTTGTTTAGTGCTGAGACAATATTGTATAGATAGCAGATACTACATGTTACATCCAAACTGGAAATGTAGGTCAAGGATTTGAGTATTGGAGTATTGATAAATATATTTTTTATTTCGATGTTCGCATCAAAGTTATGCAAGAATTTCAGTAACTTTATATAGTACTTATTACTTCATACTACCTAAATAAAAACATATGTAGGTAGTCTGTAGTATTAAAATATTACTCCTTATCTATCTTATTTATATAAAAGAAAGTCGTGTTAGTTACACTTTTTATAACTCAAGAACAGCTGAACCGATTTGGTTGAAAATTGTTAGGGAGATAGCTTAGAACCAGGAAACGGATATAGGATACTTTATATCCTGTTCCCGAGGGACTCTCTCGAGAACGGCTGGACCGATTTGGCTAATTTTGGTCTTGAAATAATTGTGGAAGATCAGGGAAAGTTTAAACAATGATAAATAATGGGAAAGTTGTAGGTTGTAGGAGTAGGTGTACGAATAGGTGTACGAGTAGGTGTAGGACTAGGACGTAGGTTGCATTGTAGGTGTAGTCAATTATTTATATTTAAGACAGAACAACGTGTGTCGGGACAGTTAGTAATTTAATAAAATTATATTATGACACTGGCGTATTATAATATGAATTATAAGTAGCTGAAGTTCTTTCAACTTTACTAAGTAGAAAGAAGTACAAAGAAGACAACTAAGCATTCTTCAGCAGGCAAAGGAGTATTTTTTATGTAAACCTAAGTTTCATGATCACACACGAGACAATATTATAACAATTCTGTATAATTTTTTAATTTGTGGTTATAATATTCATAGGTTTTTTAATTGATTTTATTGTCTTTACAATGGCCTACGATCAACTATTGAGGAAATATTATAGTCATCACAAAAGTGAGATCGTTAGAGAGCATTATAACTAAAAGTCTTTGATTATAACGCTCAGATTATACCTACAAAAAAAAATCTGCTCGAGTGACGTTACAGCATAGCAGTTTGAAATGAATAAAGCAAAGAGAATATAATCACTACGTTTTAGTATAAAGATAAATACAAAATTGATTGTATTTTAACAAAAAATATCACAAATAACTTAAGGATTTAAAAAGTAAATTTTCGTTTTTCATTCAGTGAAAAAAATAAAAGGTTTTTTAGTCCTTTTTAGTCCTGAAATGTTGTAATTTTTAACTCATTACAATCTTTGCTCATTACTGTACTTTTTGCAGGACTTTATGTATCTTTTCGGAAAATATACGAATTTCGTTGATTTAAAAGAAATGTATGATTCCTTTTATTATTATTGTATCAAATGGACTCGTAAAATGAGGTGGTGCTAGTGTGAACTTTTCAGATGTAAGTCGTCTAAGTAGGTATAGTACAAAAATACATTTTGTCTCAATACTTAGTAGGAGATCGTTATGCGCATTGACTCCAATAGCCAATTTTACATCTCAAAAAAACTGCGCAAAATACCTAGTTATCTCCTAAGTAGCACAAAAATGCTGTATATCAGCTGTATTACTGTCACAATGGAATCCAAAGGGGTACTAGCTAGCTGAATAAGAGCTGTAGAGGCGATGTACCTAACACCTCATATAATTCTGAGTTACGTTTTGTTTGTTTGGAAATCATGTTCTGCCGAGGTGCAGCTACTCTACCAAGATAAACGTACTGTATTGGCAACTAATTAAGTAATTTTTCAATATTCAATAACTACATTTTTTGTAAAAAAAAAACCTATAACCCGACTACGTAATCATATACATATATAGGCTATGTTACTCGGGCTTTTATTACGATTCTGCTGACATCTCATTTATGACCAGTAGTATAGACGCTACGTTAGAACAAACATACATAAACTGCCAAAATCCTTTCCTTTTGGCCTCACCGTAGTCGGGTAACAATGCTTTAATATAGTCATGGATTTATTAGCTAACTGCACATTGTAGAGATAACTTATTTATTAATCGGATCGGACTACATCTGAAATATTTAGGTTTCATTAATATATTCAGAAATATTGAGGCATTACTACTTACTTGGTAAAAATTACTAATGTAAAAAAATATATTATTTTATGTGTAGTTTACTAATAAAATACATTTAAAAAGTACCAAAAAATATTTTTTTTTTGCAAAATTGGTAAACAAAACCTACATCATTAGTTTACTCACATCATATACAAAAACATTCATTATGGTAAGTATGAACTTAAACGCACAAATATCGGAGATATTTACAAATATACTTCATATACTACTTCATATACTATAACCTACAAGTGACGTCATTTGTAGGTCGACTTTAGTATGGAGCGTTTTTAGGAGGCTCTCGAAATTTTTTATACAAATCGCTGTACCTTTGAAAATATTGACTTTTGATATACGGTTTCTTCTGAGAAGTTGCTCATATTTAAGAGTACTATTCATTTATGCAATAAAAAAAAATTAGTCCGATTGCCTATTGTGTTAAAGCCTCTAGTCTTCTAGTCACTATTAGGCTGGAAGATTTTCTACGGCCTTCCGGATTCCGGTGCATATAGTCCCAGCCTTTTGCAAAAATGCAGCCAGTGCAAAATTGGTAAACAAAACCTACATCATTAGTTTACTCACATCATATACAAAAACATTCATTATGGTAAGTATGAACTTAAACGCACAAATATCGGAGATATTTACAAATATACTTCATATACTACTTCATATACTATAACCTACAAGTGACGTCATTTGTAGGTCGACTTTAGTATGGAGCGTTTTTAGGAGGCTCTCGAAATTTTTTATACAAATCGCTGTACCTTTGAAAATATTGACTTTTGATATACGGTTTCTTCTGAGAAGTTGCTCATATTTAAGAGTACTATTCATTTATGCAATAAAAAAAAATTAGTCCGATTGCCTATTGTGTTAAAGCCTCTAGTCTTCTAGTCACTATTAGGCTGGAAGATTTTCTACGGCCTTCCGGATTCCGGTGCATATAGTCCCAGCCTTAGGTATTACTTAATTACCTCAATCTCCTTTTTTCCAGATAAAATGCCATTCACCCTGAAAGAAGGTGGTTTCGGTGTGGGGGACTATGTGGCGTTCGGCGTGCTGTGCACCGCGTCCTGCGCCGGTGGGATATGGTACAGCGCGATAGGCTCCCGAAGTAAAGCCGTAGTGGACATCAAAGACTACCTGCTGGGCGGGAAAGCCATGTCCACGTTCCCCGTCGCCATGTCGTTGATTGCTAGGTGAGCGGGTTTCTTTTACTGAGTGAGGGTAGGTATTATTCTAAGTCAAAATAAGCATAATTTACTGAATTGTACCTTTTTGTGAGCCTGATGTATCTGTAACACAGGTTTATCCTAGCACAGACACCAGAACCTCAATTCTCGTATTTAAAGTAGACTTTAATATTATTTTGATTGTATTATAGGTGTAGCCACATGTTATCATAAACTGATTTTGTGAAGTTTGAACCAATCAGAATGCGTTTCACGTTGGTTTAACGTTTACGAGAATACCGTTTGGCAGTTTTAGCGTATCGGGACTTGATTGTTATTGTATTATTGCAGGTTTTATCCCTGATAGTGCTTAGATCCTTTGCGGCGGGCGTTAGTCTCTAGTCTCTACTATTGGACATTATGTAGCACTTACATAAAGTCATTGTTCGATATTATGAGAGCCATTGACCTTATTCTCAAGACTTGTCATTAATATTTATGTGAATTGTATAACAATAAAATTATATAACATATTGGATAACCTAAGTTTACTATTCAAATCTTTACAACACGTATATATAACAACATAGTTGTTACCTATGTCAATAAAGTGTCTAATGCTGTCGATGCTATTATGTACTTATTTACACGCTTTTTTACATTTTCCTCCTTACTAATAAACGCTGTATAAGCTTTGAATAGTTATACAGTGTTTTGTCTTCTTCTATTGAATTAAAAATGTCACTTGTGTGACGTGGACAAAACACTGTATAACTATTCAAAGCTTATACAGCGTTTATTAGTAAGGGGGTTAATCTCTTTCTTCAACTACAAGTTAGGTGTAAATTGAATTAAACTTGAAAACTAACGATATTTATTAACTTTTGTCTGTCACTCCGCAGTATCATAAACGACCAGACTCCACACTACCGTTAGTAATATATATTCTTTGACACTACGTCGAAACATGTACCTAACAAAAAGTGCACATAATCTTATTTAAAATGTATTTCGCAAAGACATAGCAGAGAGTTTATAAACAAGGGTTTCTTATATTAAAGTTCTGCTGCCAACCTGGAGTGACGTAGCATTGTGCTCTACATTTTTAGTCTTCTCACATTCAGTAGAGAGCTGTGGGCTATGCCTCAGTAGCAACAAATATAGGTCGAAGGCAACAATTGATTCATGATAATTTTAGCCTTTGAGGAGAATTCCTACTACTATTATAAATATGACAGTTTGTGAGAATGGATGGATGGATTTATGTTTGTTAGTCTTTCACGCAAAAAATACTAAACTAATTTCGATGAAATTTGGTATGTTGTTTAGGCTCTGGATTAAAACATAGGCTACTTTTTATCCCGAAAAAGTACAGCGTTCCCGTAGGATACTCGATACTATATTTACGTGGCTGGCGTCGCAGGAAAAAGTTCTTTATAATCTCCTAAGGTAAATGCGCACCTATACGCGCCGCAAGAGCCGCATGCGCCGAAGTCATCAATTTTAAAAATCTTCGCCGCGCCGCAGGAATCGATTCCTGCGATGACTTCGGCGCGTGCGGCTCCTGCGGTGCGTATAGGTGCGCGTTCACCTTTAAGGCACGTTTAAATGACTGCGCGGTGACTACACGAAGGCCGAACACCTGTTTCCATTCATAGCAAATTGAACTTTAACGACTAGGTCACAACATACAGCATCTTAACAACAACTTGGTGGCCCCGCGGTAGGCTGTGCGGCTGCTGCGCGGTTCCGTGATTGTTATTAGTTAGTACGTTGTGGCCTAGTCGATAAAGCTCAATTTGCTATGATTAAAACAAGTGCTCGGCTTTCGTGTAGTCACCGCGCAGCGACCTCAGACCTTGTATAACTGGTCCCTTACGCACTAAAACGCAAATGTTTTTTTGGATAATTTATGTATCCTTTGCTTCCAGTTACGTGTCCGGCGTAACCATCCTGGGCACCCCGGCTGAGATCTACAACTACGGCTCGCAGTACTGGTTGGTGATCGTGGGGGTGGCGCTGAGCTGCTTCATCGTGGCCACAGTCTACCTCCCCGTCTTCTGCACGCTCCGGCTCTCGTCTTCTTATGAGGTGAGGTTCTATTTCGGTATTGTACTTATATATAGAGTCGATAAACGCGACGAGACATAAGGAACAAAACAGGAATTTTAAATATTACCTAATAATGTTATCATAAGTATTAATGTTCATATTATGTATGTTATGGGAAGTATTATTTACTGATCGCAATTTCAATATTTTGTATATTAATACATATTTGTCATTCACACGAAAACCTGTTCATAGCTTAATGCCAAGGTTAAAAGGATTTTACTAATGCATGAAAAGTAAACACATATTTAAAGTGCTTAGAGACAAACAAACAAATTTACTATTATCTAACACGAGAAAATTGATGATAATTATTTGAGTTTTTTTTTTTCAAATATCACTAAGCATACAGTACATGCTATATTTTTTCGCATGCCATCTTTTAGTATGACGTGATCTTAGCAAGCAAAGATGTTTTTGCAGAAGATTCCTCATAAAGATCTTACCGATATCAAAACACAATACAACATTGCAAGAGGACTTTGTACCTGACGCATTATGAATCTGCTGTTACTAAGTACTACAACCAGGATGTTAGTACATCGATCTCTAACTTACACTTAGAGATATCAATCAAGATTTCCATATCAATGATAAAGAATATGATGACATAATGTAAGGAGATAAGGTCGCGGTCTCCTGCGAGGTTAGAGTCACAACACTGATTTCGATTTTTATCCAGAAGATGGTACTATATACAGAGTATCATTATTTGCTAAATCAGCTAAGATTTGATTCCTGGTATATTGATTTGTCTAAACCGAATGGCTAACCGCACACACGCAATAATAATAACAGAATAAATTTGTCAATACTAGTCATCACATACAAGAAAAAACGGCAATTTATAGTCAACTAGCTGTTGCCCGTGGCTCAGCCCGGGTACATGTAGTTTTTTCGCGGTCGCGGATATGTGACTGATGCAAAAAATAGATAAAAACAATCCTTGATGCGGATTATATATCATGCTAAAATTTCAGCTCGATCGGTGCAGAACTTTTTGAGTTTTTGAAGCGTACACAAACCAACATAACATTTTTATATAATATATAGATATCAGAATTATTGCCAATTAAATGGTGTGTGTATATCCAATGAGTCAGTTTAAATTATTTGAAAGTTGCTCTCGTAGCTCTATTTGTCGCTATTTGTATTGTCGTTTCACCACAATATTTCCCTTTGAACCATTCATTCTGTATAATATAAGGCTAACTACATACTATGTACAACTTTGGTTGTTTTTAACTTACCGGCCCGTTACCAGCCCGGTGCCGGCAACGGCAACCTACCGGCTTCCGGAGGAGGGAGGAAATTAGGTACGTAATGTTTTCCACTTACCGACCTCGCGTACCTGTTTTACTTTCCGGCCGGTGATACGTCAAGTCACCGGCGTCCCGGTGACGCCTGGTAAGTGGAAACATTATTTCCCTGTAAGATTAAAGCCTTGGTTCAATGCACTCATTGGATGGAAAATTTTAAGAAATCTGCCAACGCCAGAAGTAAGCGAATCTATAGTTAGTTTTTAATATTATGGGATCGAAATAAATCTTCGGTTCGGTTTTGTAGGTCAGACTGATCGACGTCGTGTCGTTTACTTGTTACGTCAACTGCTTAAATAGCATTATATAATGAAATGTGTCATCGAATTGCATATTAAACTATAGGCATAGGCATTTAAGTTATAAAAATAAATGTTTTATTTTTCGTTCTTTCTCTGAACTAAGGTCACAAATTGTATGCAGTGCGTTCTTACCCGACCGCCGAAGAAGGGTAATATTTTTCCGACTTCTGAGGTCAAACAAGTGAACACTGCAGCTGGAGGGTTAATACGATAGAACTTTTAAAAGCTTTACATTATTAAAGATTTTTTCATACAACTATATTGAAAAGCAAGCTAAACCAATATTGTGCAATATTGCCAAGCTCTATCTCGTCTACTATTGGATTTTTTGTTTACGAGCATCTGTTATTTTTTGATTACCTAATGGAAAAACTATCCACTACTTTATTGTTACTAACTACTAACTTACCTTAAAATAATACATTTGTCTTTTCTGTTCTGCATCTTAACTATTACAAATTACAGCAATTTCCTACTATTATAAATTCTACTAATCCTACTTAATGTTATAAATGTGAAAGTTTGTGAGGATGTAGGGATGGATGGATGGATATTTGTTCCTCCTTCACGCAAAAACTACACAAAACGGATTTTGATGAAAATTGGTATGTTAATTGTTTAGACTCTGGATTAAAACATAGGCTACTTTTTATCCTGAAAAAGTACACTGTTCCCGAGGGATACTATATTTACGCGGGCGGAGCCGCAGGCAACAGCTAGAATTAATTAAAGCTGCGTTAATAATGTGTTGCATTTAACTCAACCAATATATAAGTATTAAACAATTCCAGCACTAAATGAAATGTTATAATATATTCCGACCTTTGCATTGTTTCAGTACCTGGAGCTTCGGTTTAATCGTCATGTTCGAGCGGTCGCATCAGTATTATTTCTCTTGGACGAAGTGAGTAGTTTTTTAAGGAGTCCGATCAGTAATCGAGCTAACGGATTGCTCGCTGGTAAGTGATTACCGCTACCAATTGACTCCAAGTGCGTTGTCGAATGCCGTGCTACCCCTTTTAGGCACTCCTGTAGGTCACTTTCAGCCTGCTAAAAACAACGTCAGCATTATTTTATAACGGTTTTCTGGCGCTGACCGGCTTACTCGACTCGCTGCTACCGTTCATGTCACAATAAAGTTTTCTTCTAGGCTACGGATGCTGCTTTTCCAGATATATTCGACTCGCTGCTACCGTTCATGTCACAATAAAGTTTTCTTCTAGGCTACGGATGCTGCTTTTCCAGATATATGCATTATGCATACTATCTTATTGAGTGTTCCAATCTTTTTCTTTATCTACAAGGAAATATTTTATAGGTCATTTACCTTTGAACATTGTCATTAAAATATCATGATGTATGTATTGTTCGTATGATTAAATTATGATCGATAATGTTTGGATAGATTCCTAAAGCAATGTTTACAACTTCATCAGATTTTGGACTTTTCACAACGCATTCAGCTTAAGGCCCTCCCCCGAGCAAAAGACCTTGAGGCGGACAGCCGCATAACTCAGTTGAAAATTTTTCACATAACTTAGTTCAAAATTGACAAAAAAAAAAATTTTAACGGCGAATATGTAGCTTATGAAATTGCCTATCTATTGGTGTGTGTCCCAAATAAAATTAACTTGTAAATACTATGGAGACGCTGAAACTATAATTGAATGTTCATTGAATTATAGTTTCAGCATCTCCATAGTATTTACAAGTAAACTTTATTTGGGACACACACCAATAGATAGGCAATTTCATAAGCTACATATTCGCCGTTTAAATTATTTTTTTGGTCAATTTTGAACTAAGTTATGTGAAAAATTTATGCGGCTGACCGCCTCAAGGTCTGTTGCTCGGGGGAGGGCCTTAAGGTAGTTTAGTCTTTTTTGTAATTATAATTTTATTGTGTAATATTTAACTTCTTTTGTAACGTTGATAAAACTACGGACATAACGTAATATATTTTTATGAACGTAATAAAATAAATGAATATTATTAAATACCCAAAAAACTTAAATTCAAATCTTCAACGTTTAGATAACATAGAGTCATTGCACAGTTTACTTTATAGCGATCGCTTTGTTGATTTAATGAGTTTTCTTTCTTAAACAGGTATTTTTAAAGTAGGACCTAGCCTTCCGCGATTTTTCGACATTCCACGACAATGATAATAATTAGTTGCCAAGGCTGCTATCCAATCTGGACTTTGTCCCACGCTGCGCGCAACGTGAGCTACATTGAGTTAATTGAGCGCTCAACTCAAGTAATTCGTCTATCAATATTGAGTGTAAACATCGTCAATTTTAATTATGAAACTACTGTCTACTGAGTAAAAAAACAAATCGTTTAAAATTTTGCGTACGTTTGCCATAAGGGAATTAAATAAAGTTGTGTTGAAAATGTATAGTCGAGAGATCCCCTTTCTACATTTTTGCACTGAATATTTTAGACTTTCTCATCATAGATACTAACGAATAACGATAGAGGTGAACTATCAAGTATACTGATAATCTGAATATTATGAAAATATTATATTATACCTACTAGCTGATGCCCGCGGCTCTGCCCGCGTAAGTACAGTAACTTACGGGAACCTTATATGTTCCGCGATAAGTAGTCTATATCCTTCCCCATGGTCTACTTTATATCTGTGCCAAATTTCATGGTAATCGGCTTAGTAGTTTTTACGTACAACTGTAAATAAAGTATCTCACGGAACCGTACATTTCCCCGCGATAAAAAGTAGTATATGTCCTTTCCCGTGGTCTACTTTATATCTGTGTCAAATTTCATGGTAATCGGCTTAGTAGTTTTTACGTAAAACTGTAAATAAAGTATCCCACGGGAACCGTACATTTCCTCGCGATCAAAAGTAGCCTATGTCCTCTAGACTATCTGTGTACCAAATTTAATTTAAATCGGTTCAGTAGTTTTGGCGTGAAAGATGGACAAAGAGACAGACGGACAGACAACTTTCCCATTTATAATATTAAAGTATGGATATAAAAAGGTATATTTTTCTGCGGGAGGACTTGGTAGAGGACAGATTTGTCTTCCAAATTTTTGCCGGATAAAAACCACTCTGACTTCTGTTATAATATCTGTGTAATATTATGTATGTTTTCAGGTGCTTTTCCTGCCAATGGTTGTTTATGTACCAGCACTAGCATTTAATCAGTGTAAGTACCTACTTACTTTTTTTTTTATTTCAGCAAACCAATACTTTCTCCACGGTCTTAAGTCATAACAACTCTAAACCCAGGTTCGGTTATTCGTGCCTGTTAAGAAGCGCCTTCGTTTTGGAAGTCGGTTAAAAATTGGAGAAAATATTGTTGTACATAATATTTTCTTCTGCATAACTTTTACATGTAAAAACATAGGACGTATATGTGCTAGTGGGAATTCCGAATCCAGTCACATTTCAACTTATCGCGATTGGTCAAGGAATGAGGAAAAACTTATAGTTACTAGCTGTTGCCCGCGGCTCCGTCCGCGTGAATACAGTATCCCTCGGGAACACTGTATTTTTTCGGGATATAAAGTATAACCTATGTTTTAGTCCAGAGCCTAAACTACTAAGATACCAAATTTCATCAAAATCCGTTAAGTAGTTTTTCCGTGAAAGAGTAACAAACATCCATCCATCCATACTCCTCACAATCTTTCACATTTATAATATTAAGTAGGACTTACTAGAAAATGAGTTTTATTACCTGTTGATCGTGAAATATTATTGTCATAGCCATTTTGTCTTATTTCACCTATGCTGCTGCACAAAGTCATAATATTATGTTTTGTTGTTAGGGTAAAGTCAGATGCGACGCGTCGTTCGAATTTCGAGCTGCGCCGAGCTGCTTAGCGCGGCGCCGCTCTGCTCTTGCAATGAATCGTGTATCTTCTGTGTTGTGAATAAATTTCAATGTTGAATGGCTATCTTAAAAATGTAGGACCGCGTCGTGTCGCGTCTGAGCTAAAGCTAAATCTACACTAATATTATAAAGAGGAAAGAGTTATTCGTTTGTTTGCATTGAAAAGGCTCCGAAACTACTGGACCGATTTTGATGAAATTTGGCACAAATATAGGCTAGACTACGGGGAAGGACATATGCTACTTTATATCACGACGAAATGTACGGTTACCGCAGGATTTCCTTTTGCGTATAGGAAGTCTGAACACGAAGAAATTTGGCACAGAATGGGTAAGAAAATGGCTACTTTTAATCGCGGTAAAAATATGTATGTATTCCCGAGTTTTTTTTGTGCACGTACGAAGTCACGGGCAACATCTAGTCTTATATAATATTGTATAATATAATAAGAATTGAAGTCTAAAACGTTCGCGAGTCTACACTAGAAGTATGATATTATCTTAGTAATTAGTTCCTAGTTACCTACAGTAACAGCTAGCAGTGCACAATTTACGGTAAAAATACCGCGACGCGACGTCTAAATAGAAGTTGACAGAAGCGAGTGCTCATTGTTTTCTTCAGACCCACTTTCGTTTCAGGAATCATAAGCATCCATTTGTAAATGTTGGTTTCAGCTTACTAAATAGGTTTTAAAACTGTGTGTGAATTTTTTTTCCAACGGCAATCGTCTTTT
Organism: Glaucopsyche alexis; assembly: GCA_905404095.1. Taxonomy (NCBI): domain Eukaryota; kingdom Metazoa; phylum Arthropoda; class Insecta; order Lepidoptera; family Lycaenidae; genus Glaucopsyche; species Glaucopsyche alexis. The sequence continues at coordinate 6,908,873 of FR990043.1, read as the reverse complement.
TTCTATGTAGTTTTATTGTAGATTATAAACGTGTTGCATGCCCATTTTAATCTATGTGGTTAGGTAAGGCTTTTATTACAAAGCGCATCTAAAATGTGGTTAGACCCTATAAGTATTATGATAATCCTACTGGAAAACAAACAAAGCAATTTGGCCGATCCTCGGTCACTGATTTATTTTACATACTTGTTTTAATTTAAACATGAATTTAAATACATTATTTGTAAAAAACAACACATTTTAATCGCCAGTAAATAATGCTGTAGAGTCGTATTTTAAACTTTTTATCTTGTTTTCAGTGACCGGTTTTAACGTGTTTGCTGTTGGTGGAATTATGGTTGCGATCTGCGGATTGTACACAGTATTAGTAAGTTTATATTTTGTTATTTCCATACTTATGTAAATATTATTGTTATTAGTGTAATGATAAAAGAGTACCTGGGAGATCGAGCTTTGCTCGGAGTTATTAGAACGATAGATTAATTAAAAATAAATAAAACCATGATAAAAGAAGGAAAGAATCACAAAAAAAACTTTTGACTGGGATTAAAACCCGAGACAATAATATGCTAACAACACAAACATTTGACTAATAACTAATTAGTCAAAATCACTCGCATCACACGACGAAAGAAAAAATTATAAAACGCGCAGTGTTCCAGGGATAACGCCTAGCTAGATCGATTTTTCTCCCCCAAAACTCCCTGCATACTAAACTTCATGGAAATACTTGCAGCCGTTGCCGATATTCCGAATATATTATATAGATATACAAGATTTAATTCTTTATGTATAAGGGATTCATGATAATACAATGTATAAGCCGTTCATAGTCAGCAATACTTATTATCTTATTAATAATAGGAAAGTTAAATTTTCGAAGTCATCTAACGTCTTAAGACCAGCTTGTATCGGCGGGTGAGTGGTTCCAAACTATCCCACCTTAATTTCTTATGTGATGCTATTTAAATAGCCTATTGATTATGCAAATGCATATATTGCCAGGGAGCAGCCTGGGTCAAAACTGTTTAAACTGCATGTTTTTTCAATTGCACGGAATTTTCATTTTTTAACGGACATTATTTTTTAATACTCTTAATTGAAAAACAAAATAAAATAGCCACGGCAAGATTATCGATAAAATAAATATTTTTCGAGTTATTTATTTTTAAAATTATTTTTAAATTAACCAAACAAATACGTCGACCCACTATTGATATACCTATTTTGTTTCTACTCAAAATGTCAGCTTTAATAAAAATCACGTATTCCAGGGCGGGCTGAAGGCAGTGGTGTGGACGGACTCGGTGCAGACAGGCATCATGTTCATCGGCGTCCTGCTGGTGGCGGCCGCGGGGACGCTGGCTGTGGGTGGCATGAGCGCCGTCATCGATACTGCCAGCGAGTCCGGTAGACTCGATGTTTCCAAGTAAGAACTGATGCATATTTTTTTCCGATCGTTATGTTACGGATGCCTAGGCAGATATGAGAACAAATTAAAGCTATCGAATCTATACGCCAGTAATTTCAAATTTCAAATTTCTTTATCTCAGACTACTGAATGGTCCATGTGTTAGTATTACATAGTACTTAAATCTAAAGGGTTAGTCATTTATCTAAACACATCAAAAATTAATTCTTATTAACTATTACATAATTATGTCATGCACCTAAATTAGAACTACGCGCGAACGAAACCTAGAGGAGGTACTGTTCTCATATTCGTTCATTATCCTCACGTAGTACTTCAATATAGGTGCATGCAGATAATCTGCCACGATCCTCAGGATGCTGTTGTCGCTCTCCCGCACGCGGTTTATCAGTGACGCTACTTTTTTGCGTATGAGTGCCCGAAATCCATCCGTTCTTGCCTGCGCAAACATTTCAGACGCACTACAGAAACGGGGAAGTTTCAACAACATCCTGAATATATTATTATATTGGATGCGAAGGGTGCTTAAGTAATGAAATTTAAATTAGTAAATTTGACAGCTGTTTGACACGACAGACCCGACTTAAATACGACGCGCCGCCTGGTGAGAGAAAAAGAATCTAAAATCCTTTTTGACAGTTTTCGCAACGAGATGACGCTTTGTGTTAGTCGGGTCTGCTCTCTTGCGGCAGCAAAGCAGCGGCTATCAAAAACCCTCATTGTAAAAGATGCTGCTGTAAGGAACACACCGAAATGTGGTTCTATTTTTCCCCTAGATTGATCAGAGACTGTCTCTTTGTGTGAAATTCACAACGGTTTTGGTATTACCTTATTTAAATAAAGTTATTTGACCACATAAAATATAATATTTTAAGCGAGTACACTATTATTAATTTTGATATTTAATTTAAGCCATCCGTTTTGAAAAGGATCGTTGTATAGAATTCTCATTTGTAGCTGGAACCTATCCCCGTACGAGCGTCAGACGGGCTGGGGCGCGGTGGTGGGCGGGATGCTGTACTGGACCTGCTTCAACTCCGTCAACCAGACCATGGTGCAGCGGTACATAGCGCTGCCCAGCAAGAGGAAAGCTATCATGTACGTCACGTTATTTATCTAGATCAGTGTTTTTCAACCTTCTGTAGGGGGGTCGCCGGAGGTCGAGAGAACTTTAGTAAAAAACAATAAAGATTAAAAATATTGATTTATTTAGTAAGAGAATTTTAACAAAACATTTTCTCATAAATCGATCATCGATGAAATTGCCGTTCTGCAGTACTGGCCATTTCAAATCAAAATAATTTTTGTTTGGCTAAGAATTCTAATTTCAAATTAATTTTATTTTAAAATATGGAATTCTTTTTCCAAAAGAAGTCTTTTGTTTATTGATTAGTGTTACATTTTCATCGCATTTCAATCTTTTTCGTTATCATGGATACGTTAAAAATTCAAGTAATTATGGAATATGAGTACCGTTGTGACAGCAACGCGGCACAAGCGGCACGCAACATTAACGACGTTTACGGAGCTAACACTACAAACCAACGCACCACCTGTTATTGGTTTGCTCGCTTCCGTTTTGGAAATTTCGAACTGAAAAATTAACCTCGCGGTCGTCCGAAGACTTTGGTCGACAATGACGAATTAAAGGACATTGTGGAAGCTGATGATACACAATCTACGGCTGAATTAGCAGCAGCTTTCGACGTTAGCGTCAAAGCAATATTGGTCCATTTGCGTCAAATTGGCAAGGTAAAAAAGCTTGACAAATGGGTATGGGTGCCCCACGAACTCAATGATCGCCAGCGCGAAGTACGCGTCGAGACGTGCCTTGCACTGCTCAACAGACACACAAATGAAGGAATTTTGAACCGCATTGTTACCTGCGATGAAAAATGGATTCTTTTTGATAACCACAAGCGCTCAGCAAGTTGGTTGGATCCTGGTTCAGCACCTACACAATGCCCTGAACGAAAACTTACTCCTAGAAAAGTGATGGTCACTGATTGGTGGTCTAGCGCCGGTGTGATTCATCACCGCTTCTCCAAACATGGTGAGCATTACTGCAGATGTGTACTGTGAAGAATTGAACACAATGATGGAGAAGCTGGCATATCTCCAACCAGTATTGGTTAATCGCTCGTCTCGGCTGCTCCTGCATGACAACGCGCGACCTCATACTGCACAGCAGACAGTCTCCAAGTTGCAAGAACTGGGGTTGGAAGCTCTCCGTCATCCGCCCTACTCATCAGACCTTGCGCCTACAGACTACTACTTTTTCCAGAATTTGGATAACTTCTTGGCGGGAAAAAAATTCAATACCCGAGAGGCAGTACTAAATGCCTTTGAAGAATTTGTTGCCTACCGTACAGCTGATTTCTTTAAGAAGGGCATCAATAAACTGCCACTGCTTTGGCAAAGATGCATTGATTGCATGGGTGATTACTTCGATTAATACAAATAATAAATACATGAAAAAAAATCGTTTTAATTTTTTCATACAAAACAGCAATTTCATAGGTAAAGACCTAATATATTATGTACTTATATCCAAATCCTAATTATGGAGACGCATAAAAACGTCGTATGGAATGAATATTTGAAACACTGTAACATACATACATGATAAAAAAGCGAAGGGTCGGGGGGTCGCGAAATACTTTTTTCATACCATGAATTCATTTCAAATTCATTCGCATCATGAAAAAGGTTGAACACTGATCTAGATAATCTGTCCATAAAATACTTTTACCTAAGAGCTATTGCTCTTAGGTAAAAGTATTTTAGATAAAGAACGGGTTCACATTAATTTAAATTGAAAAGTGCATTAAATTACAAACAAAAAAAGCAATTCAAGTGTTGACTATTAGAAGAAAAATGTAAATCCGTTTTTAACCGACTCCCAAAAAAGGAGGCGGTTATACGTTCGGCTGTAGGTATATGTTTTTGAAGAACAGAATGGGATCAGTTGAGCAATCTATATATATATATATATAAATGTTACGTTGGTTTGTGTACGCTTCAAAAACTCAAAAAGTTCTCATTCATCGATCGAGCTGAAATTTTAGCATGATATATAATCCGCATCAAGGATTGTTTTTGTAAATTTTTTGCGTCAGTCACATATCCGCGAACGCGAAACAACTATATTTAATAATAAAATATTTTATAATAAAACCTTTTTAGGTGTTCTATTTATATACGATCTGTCTGAAAAAAATATTTTGAAGATCTCATTGTGATGATGGAAATATTATTTTGGTATCAAAAAATACTTCTTTACAACATTGCACGCGCAGACTTTATAGTCTGCGCATGCAATGTTGTAAAGAATATGTATTTATATATTTTTAATTTATGTATTTATATACAACACTGAATTTTCACCGCAGAAATAGCCTATACGTTCGGACACAAAGGGCAATATTGAGTAAAATGCAATAGGCAATCGGAATTTTTTTTTATTGCATAAATGAATAGTACTCTTAAATATGAGTAACTTCTCAGAAGAAACCGTATATCAAAAGTCAATATTTTCAAAGGTACAGCGATTTTTATACAAAATTTAGCGAGCCTCCTAAAACGCTCCATACTAAAATCGCCACACAAATAACGTCACTATTGGATTAAAGTGTATTAAGTAGGTATAAAGTATACTGCCGCAGGAATATATTTGTAAATATCTCCGATATTTGTGCGTTTAAGTTCATACTTACCATAATGAATGTTTTTGTATATGAGTGAGTAAACTAATGATGTAGGTTTTGTTTACCAATTTCGCAAAAAAAAAAAATTTTTTTTGGTATAAAGACTCGCGAAATTTTGTATACAAATCGCTGTACCTTTGAAAATATTGACTTTTGATACACGGTTTCTTCTGAGAAGTTATTCATATTTAAGAGTACTATTCATTTATGCAATAAAAAAAAAATCAGTCCGCTTGCCTATTGTCTGTTTGAATTACGTACGTATATCTACTACCTACATACATGTGTATTGTGTAATGATGCCAAACTACATAATTTTGTCCATCGATCATATTGACAGTTAGGAACTAATAAGTTTGAATTAAGTGGTAAATATTAACTACAAGGAGTAGTTTTGTAGCTAAATGTTACGATATTTATCTTATTTACAATGGAGCAGAATAATTGTGATAATAGGGTAGGTACATTCTGGAAATAAATAGTAACTAAATAGTAACTAATTGGCGATTGTTCTCGCCAGGTTAGTTCCCGAATTGGTGGTAGGTCAACAAGTGGGACAATTCTGAAACATTTGTTTCAAATTTATTCAGAAATAAAACCTTTTTCTTTCTTAGAGAATAAAAATTCAAATATTTTATTCAGAATTTCTATTTTAAATACACATTCTGAACGTCGTGTCTATGTGATGCCTACCACCGAATGCTATCTGATAGCGCGGCAGCGGCATCGCCAAGTATTAAGCGGCTGTAACTATCTTTTCTCGAAGCATTTCGCGGCTTTTTCGTGCCCCCCTATTTTCGTTTGTAATTAAGTTAGCGGTCTGAAGTTTTGTAGCGGAGAAGTCGTTAGTGGCACAAGCTAATATTTTAAATTTCATAAAAATCGTGTGCATTATAGTTTAGGAGATATTAAGTGGCAAAAAACGCGATTTTGAAAGATATGGATGGAGGTAGAGAGAATAAGCAAAATTAAAAGCATACTTCTAGCAGGTTTAGAAATTTCAAATTTGCTGCCAAGCTACTTAATTAGCTACACATAAAGGGATAATATAGAAAAAGTAAAAATTCTGAAATAAAAACGGTGATTTTTCACTGATAACTTTGTACTAATCGTTATTTATATATAACATACCTCATAAATTGATAAGTGGTAGGTTTTTTAGGGTACAGTAGATGCTTCGGGACGTATGGGCTCTCTCGACCGGATAAATAAGACGGCCTCACAGAAAACCGATTGGAAATTGCACTTGCGTTTTGAAGAGTCTGCATGAAGAAGATACCCATAAATTATAAAAACAAAATTTTCCACATATTGTAAACAATATTTTTATGAGTAGCTAATTAAAGGGACTGGTCTTCTTTTTTGAATCTTGAATTTCACCTGGTCTTTACGACATGTCACAACTTTTTGTACCTATAGGAAATACTTAGGTTTTTCATTTAGGTAATGTTTTTGAGGGATAACAGGTATTTCTGCGGAACATTAATTGACGCATATTTTTGATTTTCTAGAGCTTTGGCGATATTCTGCGTGGGCGCCATGCTGGCCATATCCCTGTGTGTGTGGTGTGGCCTGGCAGCTTGGACGGCGTGGGTGCAGGGTGGCTGCGATGAGGCTGGTATACCGCTGGTCGACGACCGGCTGCTGCCAGCTTTCGTCACCTATGTGGCTCAAGTGCAGCACCTACCGGGACTCGCGGGAGTATTCCTAGCTGGGGTATTCGGCGCTGGATTAAGGTAAGCAATTATAATCGTTTAATGGTAATTTTCAACGAGATATTTATAATTTTAAAGGGAACTATTGAATCTTTACTAATATAAAGAACTTACTTATATAAAAACCAATAACTCTAGAATGTTTAAAAGACGACTATTTCAATTAATAAATAAATGCTCAATGATTATAAAGAATTAAATAAAATGTAAATAATTATAATACAAAGAATAAATTGTTTAACTATATTACTAAAATTACAATAAAATGTAGAAAATAATTTGAATAAGTTAGGTTTAAGGCTTTTTTTTTAAATATTTGCACACCGTATGTGGCAGAATGTGTTTGTACCTATTATTATAACTGTAACATCATTTATAGCACAGCGTGACCTAAACCCGCACTTTACGCACGCAGCGTGCGTAAAGTGTGGGTTTAGGTCACACTTGCTATAAAATAATATACGATACTTGTGGCCTAAGTTGTCTATTACTGCACGGCGTTTAGCACCCTCGCTCCGCTCGGGGGCTAACTTCACGCCGCCGTGCAGTAATAGGCAACTTAGGTCACGCGTATCGTAATGTACTGTTATACCATGTTCTGGCAAATAAAAACTTGATTGATTGATTGTTTTTATAACACTATTTTAACAATATAGAGCTTTGCTCGTAGCTTTAAGTTATAAGGAAAAAAATATACATCCGAACGTTAGCCGCCTCCTTTTTTATGGAAGTCGGTTAAAATAAACAGTATATGGCGAATAGCGATTGGCTTAATTAAATTAACATAAGTTATTCATATGATCCCAGCTCCCTGTCTGCGGTGCTGAACGCATGCGCGCTGGTGGCGGTGGAGGACATAATGCACGGCTGGTTGCGTCTGCGCCTGCGCCCGCTGACGGAGGGCATCCTCGCCCGGCTGGTCACCGCCACGCTGGCCATCGTGTCGCTGCTGATGCTCATCGTTATCGCGCAGCTGGGTGGAGTTCTTGGTTAGTAATCTAAACCCGTCAATATTACTTCAAACTTAGGATTATACTCTCATAGTTTTGCAAGTCGCTTGCAGCTCTCTAGTCGTACTTTACTTAAACAAGCGCTAAAGTAAGATTGTTAAATTTAAGTAACTAGAGTACTTGTACTGTTTAATATAAAGTTTGTGGTGTATCTGTCATCGTAAAATTTTAAAAATCGTTAGACGTAATAAAACTAGTGAAATTGTAAAATGTTGATAGACTTCCGACGCGAATATGCTGCCTATAATTTAACACATTATTTTTCGTTAGATTATAAATATATAGTTTTTAAATCTTTCGATATATTTTTACAATCTCGTTAGTTATTTTACAATCTAACGGTTTTTACAATTTTACGGTGACATATATAAGTTGAAAGTCGGTTATTTTCAGGCGTGGCGACAGCGTTATCAGCGATCGCAGCGAGCGCCACTTGCGGTATCTTTACACTGGGAATGTGCTGCTGGTGGGTGGGTCCTCGTGGGGCCCTAATCGGCGGGGCCGCTGGGGCACTGGTAGCGGGGGCCACGTCGCTAGGCAGCCAGGCCGCAGCCGCCGCGGGGCTAAGGGCCCCCGGCTTGGCAGTGTCTGCTGTTTGTGTCCTCAATGAAACTATGAGTACTGCTCATACTCCAACCTTGGTAAGATTCTTTGAAGAGCTATTTGCTTGTGACTAGATAGGTATTATGCATATTTCGAGTGGTAGATAGCAAATACTCGTGAAACAATAGTGTGGTCAGTATCCCGATGTTAGTGAGACACTGTCGCTACCGGAATAACAATTGCAGTTTTTCTTACAAACACCGGCTATGTTATATATAGCTATTGTAGTGTATATTATCAATGACAAACGGACAGGTCTACAGGCTTTTAATATATATGTATTTCGCCGTATTAAAGTGTAACGTCAGGTCATTAGATTGCACAAATGTAATAAGTATGTACGAGGACTGACGACACTCCTGCGAGAGCCAGTCGCATATATCTGTATAATCTATGGCCAGTCGTCTGTCTGCCACCACCTAACGAGGGTGTCTCAATAAAGTCTGACGCCGTATATATTATTAGAAGACCCAGTCAATGCATCTTTATTGGTATGTACCTGTCCGTTTGATAATATACACTACACTATAATCACAGCTATTGAGTATATCGTTTCAATCAGTATGTATCCCCCAGGACCCGTCCACAGTGTTCCCGCTGTTCCGCGTGTCGTACCACTGGATCGCGCCGTTGGGTCTGGTCACGACACTCGCAGTCGGCGCCGTAGCTGGCTGGGCGCTGGACAGCCGGGAGCACCTGCGGCTGGACGCCGAGCTGTACACCCCGGCTGTGTGGCGCTGCCTGCCGCGCGCCGCACACGACTCCTGCGGTGACACGCGCAGGGCCGCCGCCGCTAAACGCCTCGACCGCCCCGCGCCGACCTCACCGCTCATACTTGCAGCTCCTGTTGATAAGGTAAAGGTGTAGCAACCATGATGTTTTTTTTTTAATTTATTGATAAAAACAAAGTACAATATTATATTATGCACTAACAGAAAAACCATCTAGGTTTAAGAACGCAGTGGTAGCTAGGCGTTTACGTCTGAAACCAATTTATGTTAAATATAAGTAACAGTTCCGTAAAAGTAAACGTGAAGGGCACCGTAGAAAATAAGGGATTTGCTTTCTTGCCAAGCTGCTTGCCTAGATCAGAAATCTAGCGTACTGCACAACCTTTTACCTCATTCTTGAAAACCGTATTATCATTATTTTTCAATGAATATTTAAATGGTCATACTCTTATGAAAGTAGTTATTAGTCTAGATTGGAGAAATTATTTTTAAAATTAAAGTATAGAAACTATTGTATAATATTATCCGATATTTACTTCAAATCAGGTAGAGTTCTTTTTTGTGAAAACATTTCCACATTATTTCCTGTGTATGATTTCTTATTTTCGCTGTTTTTTGTAAAATTTCAGATTGAATTGAGCGATCAATCGAGTTGATGAGATTGCAGGCTGAAGATGTAGGCGAATTTATTAACTTGTGTCATAGACTCATGTAGATATTGCCAATGTAAATATAAGTATCTAATGTTAATTTATTTCTATGTTTAATAGTTCGTAGCTTTACTTTATTCTTATACTAAATAAAAAAATTGTAGATACTCGACTCCAGTTGTCAGAGCGTTTTCACTTTGCGACATGCGATTTCGCACCGATAAATTAGGGTAAATACGCTAAATGTCGGCCACTTACGGATTTTCTAACTTTAGATCGCTCCGTATCCATCAGTTTGAAACGAAAGCATAGCTTGTTATACGGTTTTAGACAGGTTGATAAATCTATTTTATATTTATAGGCATATGGTTGACTTTTCTACTAAACGGAAAAAGTATTAAGGTTTAAATATAAAGGTTTAAAAGTATTAAGGTGTAAAAAACGAAAAAAACCTTAAAGTCGGCCGTTCACGGCCCAATGGTCGGTCGCGTTTTTCCCAAATGTCGGCCGGGCATAGCGTGTAACCTCTTATAATATTATTAAATTATAATAATACATAATTCAATTTTGAGACAGCAAGTTTGATAAATAAATTAAAAAATGACTACCCAGTACCTACACAAACAATGAAAAGTACAAAAATGATCAGCCTGTACAGTAGCATTCGATTCTTAGGCTGGCCGACATTACGATCTTTAATATTTCCAAAGTCGGCCCCTGTTTCGTATAGCTTATTTCTCGAGATTCAGCTAATACCACCCCGGCCGGTATTTAGCGATTGAATGTAAAATATATTTATTAACATAAAAGCGTGACAAATTTTACTATTAAGACAATGAAATTCGTAGTATTGGACTTTATAAAACATACTGCATTTACCTTAAGTCGGCCCCGGCCGAGATTCCGATTTTCAGTCGAAACTGGTATTCTAATGACGGCCCCCTATTTTTCCCTAAAACCAATACGCAAAACGTTGAAAGAACTATCTCAAAATATAGTAAAAATACCTTTTTAGTGATAGCAAAGCTAAAAACCAAAAAAAGAAATGTCTTACCGTTGTAATATCAATCCCCAAATCGTGGATATTCACAGCAAGTAAGCTGCTTTAACTACGAACTTCAATGCTTCTACGACGCTATCGCTACTGACGCTCAGTGTGCGAAGAGCAAGTGACGTAATCGGATAGTAACGGTTTGCACTTAAAGAGTATGAACTAAGCTTGCAATTTCAGTGGCAAAATTACCACTTAATTACCTTTTGAATGAATGCAAGCTGAAAATGTGCAGACGGCCGAGGATTGGAGGGGGGCCGACGTTTGGCGTATTTACCCTACTAACGTATAAGATAGTAAGCCGAGTAAGCGATAATATGTTTTAATATAAAATATTATACCTGTCTTTGTCATTTTGGTGCGACATGCGATAACGGTCTTAAAAGAACGCACTTTTATGCCAAAGACATAAGAGTGTAGGTAGTAGGTACCAGTAATTAATCGTTGCAACATATCAATCGTGCAAAGGCCGGAAAAAAATTCAGAGAGCTGAAAATAGAACTCTGCGTTAGTACAATAGAGCTGAAATATGTTAATAAATATGCTTAAGTTGTCAAAGACATTGACATTTTCATTGTTCGGTTTTCATCTCTATTGCCCAGAGTTCTATTTTCAGTGCTCTGAATTTTCTCCGTCGTTCCGGATCCAACATCATGTGAGCCTTAGAATTAGATATATGAGCAACATAAATCTTGTGTATGAAAATCAAACGAATTAACAGAATGCCACAACTGTATATAAGGTCTCCGAAAATCAATTACGGATACTTCGGGCACATGATCCACTGTTTATATAAAGACGTTTAGGCAAAAAAAATAATTATCTTACTCAAAGTAAAAAATCACCTAATGTATGGGTGACTCTCCGCAAAACGCAAACTTGCCCATAGAAAGTGAAAAAAAAATTTTCAAGTATGACAATTATTTTTCTGCCTAAACGTCTATACATAAGCAGTAGATCAAATTCCCAAAATATCCGTAATTGATTTTACCGAACCTATATATAATACCAGAATATAATGAAAAGCAGCTGTAGCCAACTTTGAACTAAAGAGACTGATATCAAGTTTGAATAATGCGTACAATTTTAATACCTCGATCATGATCTTCACTGTAAGCCTTGTAATTTCGCGATAGGTATATGAAGTGTAGAGGAAGGAATAACTATGTCCATACAATGATAAATGTCCGTAAATAAACGGAAAATAACAGTTCCAAAACTGGCCATAATGGCGCTAGTGCCAGAAGAGGGTATGATATGAAGTTAGTTAAATAAGAGACAGCAGTGGGGAGGGGTTCCTATAACTCCATTCCTATCGGTTTCCCTTACCGCTTACCTACCTATTATAGAGGCTACGGCTTCCCTATGAAGGAGAACCAGCCTTCGCCACTGAGCATGGGCGTAGCCAGGGGGGTGGTTTAGGGGGGTTCAAACCCCCCCCCCCCCCCCCCCCAAATGGGCCGGCTGGTATATAATATAATACAGAGATCTGACCAATATACAGAGGCGTATTTAGAAATTTTGCGCCCGAGGCCAATTAACATATTTTGCCGCCCCATTAACCCTATCTGATGATTTTTGAAGTTATTTTAGAAAAATAATCAAGGGCCTAAATCAGAACTTTGATACTACCCCCTCCCCCCCCCGTAGTCGTTTTATTTTCTTGACCCCCCCCCCCCCCCCCCCCCCCGAAACTAAAACCTGGCACACACACACAGAACACACACAGTGAAGTTATTTGAAAGTTAGTTATTGGTTATTAATTAGCTCAATTACTAACATAATTCTATTTATTGCCTTATAACCTTTGCCGCTGCTAGCCCCGCTCTGGACGATTTTTTCAACTGCTATTTTCAGCTATAGCTGGACATATTTTCAAGTTAGTAAAGTTAGTAGAGATAGTCCTCTTTACCTCTACACTCCATAGATTATGTATTTCATCTCGAATAAAGTTAAGGATTTTTTTGGAAGCTGTTAGATATTGGACCGATTTTGTGCCCTATAGGTTAAAGGTAGAATGTAATTTAAGCCATAAATTAAAAGCATAACAGATGTATCTAAAAATTATATATTATTATTGATAATAATTTTAAATATGAATAGGTAAGTATATGAGTAATTTTTCAAAATGGCTAGGTACAAATTAATGGCTGTGTATTGTGTAAGGGACGATTCATAAATTACGTAAGGATGATTTTGGCTATTTTCGACCCCCCTCTACTCTCATCTAAGGATTTCTCGAACTCTTCTTATTACGTAAGATTCAATCGTTATTTAGAACAATTAATATTGTTATAAAAGGTTTGGAAGCTATAATACAGCCGATATAGGTAAATCGAATTGTACATTAGAAAATGAAGAGCAAGCCGTTACTGAAAATAGAACAATATTTTTATTAATGTTAAATTTCAATTTACAAAATTTTACATAAGAGCTAACTAATAACCCCAAGATAAGAGCAGGTATATCATATTTTACAAGCCCCGCCTCGTGTAATTAATGAATGGTCCCCAATAAGTATTCCTATTAAAAGTAGGTAAACGTAAATATAATACCTATAAAACGTATTACTACTTCTACTTCTTTAATATTACTACTTCTTTTAAATCACAATATAATTTAATATTAATAAAAAAATAAACCCAACCTGCTACATGCTAGAATGTATTAGCAATACTGTACAATGTTAAAAGTAAAAATATCATATTTCGTGTTTTGTAAAGTTTCTATAATGTTTTGCTATTCCATGGTATTGTTTAATTCTGTTGTATTCTATGCCCCCTAAACTAGTAACTTACTAGTAATAAGTATTTTTAAATGGCATACTGTAACCGCCTTAAAAATAAGATTTTGTTTGTGTTTATGCATTTAGTCTCTTTACATAGCCATAGATTTTTATCAACATTTTAGTATTAACAGTACTTAATTTGAAGTAATCAATTATTTTCAATTTTTTTTGGAAATATTAATTCAGAGAGCAGTCCGTACTAGAAATAAAAGTAGCCCTTTAAATAAACGCCTCCTTTTTCGGAAGTCTGTTAAACATGTAGTTAATTACAATGACGTAGGTAAATGTTGAAACCGTTGAAAGTTACAATATGGTAATTGACTTAAATTTTAACTTCCAACTAAAAGGTTTCAAGGAATTTTAAATCTTTATAAGAATATATTAAAAAAATAGAATAAAATATATTTTTGTACAAAATATTGTTATGAATATAAATTGTTAAATTATAAGTATTAAAATGATTAGAAAGCGTGATTCTTGTTTTTCTTTTAAATTCCTATAAGTATACAGCGTGTCCGGTAATTAATGGATAACCTTGAAATGTCTTATAGTAGAACTTATGGCCGTTAAAACAATATACAAAAAAAAAACTATCATAATTAGTACCTAAGATAAGTTATTTTAAGAGAAAAATCTATTTTTTTAGCTTATTTTTTAGTTTTTTGAACACTATGGCCACATCGGTTTTTTAATGTTTTCGTATTACAGTATAACTATGCTGATAGATAGAAAATAAATTGTATCACTATTGCACTTTAAAAAAAAATGTATGCAAGTTGATTTATTTTAGAAAAAATTGCATACTTTATTTTTCATCGAATTTTAAACATTATGGGTATAAAAAAAATGAATGAAGGCATGAGTGACCAATAATTTTTAAATAATGCTGGTTTTAAGTAGATTTTATAATGGTACAATTCATCATTGTATCTACCATAAATAGTGAATTATTGCTATTAATGTAGAAAAGTAGAAAAAAATACTAAAGGAATGTTTAATGTAATACTAATGCAATATTTTAAAAATTATTACTTTTAAGCGTGAAAAGAAAAGATTTATCCCTCCCCAATTTATTAGAAGAAGTGCCTGAGGAGCTGAGGGACTCTTATTGGTTACAAAATGACGGCTATCCTGCGCACTATGCTGTACCCGTTCGTGCATATTTCAATAATACGTACCTAAACAGATGGATCGGGCGTCTAGGGCCAATTTTGTAGCCTCCGCGTTCACCGGATCTAAATCCATTGGATTTTTTTATTGGGGCTGCCTCAAAGAAGAGGTGTACCGTAAGCCTATACGGTCTTTGGAAGAACTACGTAGCCGTCTTAGAGCAGCCGCATCAAAAAAGTGATAGGTATAATAATAACTCCCCACCGATTTCGGTAATTACGCGCGATTCACGCAGGAGCAATTTTATAGTGTCCAAGTGTGTGCGCAATACACAAGAGCACTGTCTCTTCCTTTACTCTCGTAATTCAGTGGGATGGATAAACGACACGACTGATGAGAGATGAGGCGCAGGTCCGACTTTTTACATGCCCATCCGACGCATATCAGCCTGCATTGTCCTAACCAGACTTGAAAAAAACATTTTTTGTTTTCCAATGCGGGAATCGAACAGTCGAGAGCCAATGCTCTAACCACTAGACCACGGAGGTTGTTACGTTGACGATATACTAGATTGCTCAGAAGACCATGTATCCGTAGATGTAGGGCCTGCATAAGAGTAGGTGGCCAACAATTTGAACATTGTAAATACGTGTAAAATTAAGTACCTATTCTTAATGTTAAACGATGTTTAACCTTTAATCTCCAATGGTCAGGTACAATTATTTTTCTTAAAGTTCCCCAATTACCTACTTTCTTTCGTTAGTACATTTTTCTCCTTTTCTACATTAATAGCAATAATTCACTATTTATGGTAGATACAATGATGAATTGTACCATTATAAAATCTACTTAAAACCAGCATTATTTAAAAATTATTGGTCACTCATGCCTTCATACATTTTTTTTATACCCATAATGTTTAAAATTCGATGAAAAAATAAAGTATGCAATTTTTTCTAAAATAAATCAACTTGCATACATTTTTTTTAAAAGTGCAATAGCTAGTGATACAATTTATTTTCTATCTATCAGCATAGTTATACTACAATATGAAAACATTGAAAAACCGATGTGGCCATAGTGTTCAAAAAACTAAAAAATAAGCTAAAAAAATAGACTTTTCTCTAAAAATAACTTATCTTAGGTACTAATTATGATAGATTTTTTTTTTGTATTTTTTTTTGAACGGCCATAAGTTCTACTATAAGACATTTTATGGTTATCCATTAATTACCGGACACCCGATATGTTTTAAATTATGTATACATGCAGACTTTTCACAATTTTTGTACCTATAAAATTTTCAGTGTTACCTACATACTGAAAATTTTATAGGTACAAAAATTTTCCTTTGAATTTAAATTGAATACATTGCTAACCAAACGTGTTTGCAGATAAATCAACATTACAAAGCTCGAGTATTATAAACTCGAGAACAGAATTCAAAGCAAAATTACACGCTGCGCAATATTACCATTTCAAAAATCCGTAATGCTGACCTTAGGGTCGAGCCACACCGAAACGATACGATACGATACTGCATTTTTAGGATAACTATTCAAAATTAAAGTAACACAAGCACGGGCGTAGCCAGGTTTTAGTTTCGGGGGGGGGGGGGGGGGGGGCGTTCAAGAAAATAGAACGACTAACGGAGGGGGGGGGGGGTTTAAATAACTTCAAAAAATCATCTTTCAGATAGGGTTAATGGGGCGGCAAAATATGTTTTCATACCACCTGCTCGACAAAGTCCGATTATATATCACGCAATCTCAACGTAAAGCAAGTCATTGACTCCCAAGGGAGATAATGTTGTATGAAACTCCTAAGGGATTAAAGTGATTTGAATGTTAAAATTCGTATGAAAACTCCTAATAGATATAACATACGTAATTATCTATCATAGAGTTTTTCAATAATAATATGACATTGCAAAGAGAGTTTCGAAAATCGAACTGGCCACCTATAATTTAAACATTCACACGTGTCAAAATCGTCAGTCACAAGTTCCTGAATCTTTTAAGTACTGCTCAAATAAACTCCACCACAACTTCCCTAATGTTCCTAATAAAAATATAACTATGTCCCTCCATAACTGGACAATTGTGTCCAATATCAATATTAACTTTTAACAAAATAAATAATTTATTTATGTGCTTCGCAGTAGGTATAAAAAGTAGAGTACCTATGCACCTCTGGGATAAAGCCTGTCTTCGTCTTGGGCAGCTTGAACCCCTCGCTTCACTCAGGACTCTACATAACTCCCTCGCTACACTCGGGAGTTAACTCTAGAGTCCTTCGTTACGCTCAGGATCCAATATGCTGCCCGTGACGTAAGACACTGCTTTATCCCCTTGGTGCATAATCTACTATTATTGGCCTCGGGCGCAAAATTTCTAAATACGCCTCTGTATATTGGTCAGATCTCTGTATTATATACACCAGCCGGCCCATTTCGAATGTCAAGTTGCTCCGCGCTGCACAACGCATGTGCAGTGTTCATTCATGTCATACGAAATGTGTATCATTTGTGTAGTGAATAAAGTTCAATTTTGAGTATCTATCTTAAAAACGTGCGTCACATATCGTCGCGGTATGGACTGACCCTTACGTATTATGGCGGGTGGCAATTTGGCGAACTTTTGAAAGTTGTAAAATGGCTGAGGCGTGATTGTGGCGCCTAAACAGGTGGCTGGAACTTATTCAATGCCATTAAAAGTCCCACATTACCCCAAAGCCCGTGTTTAAAACGTTCTGAGTTATATTATTGCGCTCGTGGTGATATATTTTGACAGAGCTGCATGTATCAAGGAAACAGCCGGGAAACATTTCACTAAAATGTTCTGCATGCACATAAAATGTGCATTTCTGCAGACCTTTAAACATCTATTGCGCGGAAGGAACAAGGAGCTTCATATTCACACAACATTTCTGTTCATTCTATATTTCTGTATTTGTCTGGCAGGTGACTTTTTCAGCGTATCAAATAAGGACAGCAACATTGAATGAGCTTATCAGTTGTGTAATTTTTTTTTTAGAAGATAAGGGAGATGTAGAGACACGCAGACGCACAGACGAACCTGATAGGTAGTTTATAAATCGAATAATATGTGTTATTTGAATGATTATAACTATCCGAAGATTCTTCTATCTAAAACAAAAAATCGCAAACGATTGTTAATATAGCATTGTGCTTATAAAATTTTCATTAAAAATAAAATTATAGTAATTTTCTGAAACATTTAATATCGAAATCATAATGAAAGGCGAGAGTGGGCGTCGAGGCGCGTTCGGCTTCGAAAGCTCGTAAAGTTGATTAGCCCGAAAGTGTTTCATTGCATCGAACAAACAAAACCCCGCGAACAATTAACCCGCGCCACTTCCTTCCATTTGTTTTATGATCTCGTTTTTGGGAATATAGAACAACATAAATTCAAGAAAATATAGAATGGATGGTTGGCAAAATACTCTAGAATCCTTAAAACTATACGAATTTTAAGTAAATGTAGTAATTAAATAACTATATAAAATAAACATTTAGATCATAATTATTCACGTGAAGTAAAAACTT
This sequence comes from Glaucopsyche alexis, assembly GCA_905404095.1. Classification (NCBI taxonomy): domain Eukaryota; kingdom Metazoa; phylum Arthropoda; class Insecta; order Lepidoptera; family Lycaenidae; genus Glaucopsyche; species Glaucopsyche alexis. The sequence goes on along the minus strand of FR990043.1, from coordinate 6,890,508 downwards.
TCAGTATAGTTTTACGAGAATTGTGTAACCGGAGGAGTATGAAATATTTGTGTTGCACAACACAAATATTTTTTTAAATAATGTTTAGAAATACATAGAATAAATAAAAATGTATAAATTAATTAATTATAATATGTATTATTAAGAGCAAATTTTGAGCACAGGGTACCTCTAATATGTGTTAAAATTGTATAAGACACTTCGACTAGTAAATAAAAAGTTATTATTTATGTTGTTCAAGATAGGTGTCTTGTATGAGAGAACCTATACAAAAAAAAAGAGACTTTACATAGACGTCACTGTGTGTTGCAATAATTAGGCCTATAAATATTAATCAAGAAGAATGCACAATTCTTAAATATATTCGTCTGTAAAGTCGCAGGACCAAACTAGGGTCGTATTTTATTTTAACAATTTGTAATAAAATGTCGAAGAAGGCCTCGCGCAAGACAACTTCTTTACGTTGGTCATAAAAAGCACGCGGCCCAATTAATTAATGAGTCGTCTTGAGGTGTTCGAGTAACGACACTTTACATTTCTCGCCGAAACAATAAAATTCTCGAATATTCTGCGCCTTCGAATTTGGAATTAATCTTTGGACATTTATTTCTTTATTGCGTACTTGGTTTAAGCGTTTTGTGAAATTGTTTGTCATCATCATCATCAACCAATAATGAGCTAATCACATCTAATCATTTCCAAAATGTAAACATACTAATTATTCATAAAATGGCTTCATTAAACTTCGTTTAAAGTTTACTCACGACATTTAATGCAAGGTTGAAGATACTAGCTACACATCAGCTATATTTATACGAAGCTGTTATCGCTACATAAGCTCGTGTTAATGTCGGGGGGTACCTATCAATACTAAATACTAGATACTATCCAAACTTACCCTCTTAAAAAACTTATCTAACAAATGTTGGGATTACCGATTACAGTTTATTATCACAATGCTCCAGCTGTTATCAGCACGATCCGAGCTCCCTCCCTCAAGACGGTCATTGGTCAGTCCCCGTCGCCCATTTACGCCCCTAAGACTTTCGCAAAAACACAAGCTTTCTGGAACAATGGGTTCTGCAAAAACTAAAACTAAAATTCTTGAATTTGGCCTAATTAACACGCTTATTAACTTCACCTGTATGTAAGCTTGTTTGCTTGTTTGTTTGCTTGTATGTAACTCTCTCTTGCGCGCCTGCTGCCTTCCTCGGCTCTGGTAGCTTTAAAACTCGCTTTTAAAGAATATCGAACTAAAAAGTTGAAAATAATTTTACAAAATTAAAAAATAAACTTAAAACAGTAGTATATAAAAAATACTAGTATAATTGAGGGAAAAGCGTGGGTTGCTCGATATACGAAAATTATGGCATATTTTCGTATATCGAGGCACGCCCCACGCTTTTCCCTCAATTATTCTAGTATTTTTTATATACTACTGTTTTAAGTTTATATTTATTTTACTGTCATATTTTATGTTCGTTTTCACAATTAATATACGTGCCTGAAATATCCGTACTTAAGTAACAATATTATTTAAAATTTAAACGCTGAGTCCCAATATTTTGTTACAACTATTAAACCTTTCTAATATAATAGTGCAGTAAATGTAGATAAACTATTGATGTTAGTCGGAGAGTACACTTCTTGTTTGAGTAACTAAATTAACTCATACGGTATACCTTTCTCACACTGAACTGTCTCGCCCGCACCCCAAATAGAGATAAGAGATATATTATAATTACTGAGTTGTTGATATAAGGTTTATTGCATTTTAGCAGTTACTTATTTGTGTTACTGTTTGAGTAAGTTAACAACGTAGTAACTGCTAAATCTAATCCTCTGTTCACTATTAGGTAATCTACTTAGATTTTTTGCAAATCCGCTATACTAGAGAATGCTCAGTTATTATGAATGTAAGTTTTCTTTATTCTCCGTGTAAAAAAGCTTCTGATTTCGTTTCGTTAATAAGTTTCCAAGATATTTAACTTTATATATAGGTAATTTAATTTATTTATTATATGACTTTATTGCACACCAAAAATATGATAATTAAACAATTTTACAATAAAATAATAATAACTACTTACTTTGAATTATTTACAGACTAAAATAAATAAAGAAAAAAAAAAACTAAAGTACAAGATAGGCTATAAAAAAAAAAAGAAAACCTCTAGGTCGTTCCCATCAGGCAGAGTGCCTATCAGGCTCAAAGAATTCCCTCGCTGGATGGCTATGCTGATTCTTTGAGCCTTTTAACTTTTAAGTGCCCAAGACAATAACTTGCGATGCGTTGCTTTTCAGCTTAAACGTATTTTCATAAGCAGTAAATCACGAGCCTAAAATATCCGTAGGTACTTGATTTTTGGAGACTTTAAAAATTTTTGCTTATTTAGAGTGTGTTATTATGATATTATTACTACTTAGCTGTTGCGCGCGGCTCCGCCCGCGAAAATATAGTATCCCTCGGGAACATTGTACTTTTTCGGGATAAAAAGTAGCCTATGTTTTAATCCAGGGCCCAAACTACTACCATACCGAATTTAATCAAAATCCGTTCAGTAGTTTTTGCGTGAAAGAGGAACAAACATCCATCCATCCTCACAAACTTTCACATTTATATTATTATTAGTAGGACATAATACACATCCGTTAAACCTTAATCCCCTTATTAATAAAAATATTTACACAATGTATAAACTATTCAATGTTCTCAATGTTGCTGTACGTCTAAATTTATTTAAGGTATAAATGGAAACAATTCGAATAACGATATAATTTAAGATCCAGCTCTAACTACACGTCATTATAGTTGGTCTTATTCAATTAAGCAATATAAATACCTGACCAATTAAGGAATATCCGAAGACGGATGGCTATGTCCAGCACGTTAACGAACCCGCACTAGATAAACCGAGATCTTATCACTGGACTATCAGCGATCTCCGCTCAGATTCCCAGATACGGCTTGAATATTAATATCTGAATCTGGCACCCAATTATACTGATTTTGTATTAAATTGTCGATACATTGAATAAATTGTCAATTAAAAATAAAGTGATATACATATAAACAAGGCAGGTTATTTTAGTCGAGTAATGAAGGTTAAATGAAGCGAGACATGCTTTAAATTTTCTTTCTGAGTTAAGAGGAACGGGCCATATTTATATGTATAGGTATACCTAAATAGGCCAACTTACACCATTTGACAATTTAATTATAATATTATCTTTAACTTTACTTAATGAGCAAATATAATCAGAATCTCACAAACGGCTTCAAGTATTTCCATGAGATTTAGTATGCATGTTTTTACCCGACTGCGCAACGCAAAGGAGTGGTAATGTGTTTATCAGCCTATGTATGTATGTATGTATGTATGTATGTATGTATGTATGTATGTATGTATGTATGTATGTATGTATGTATGTATGTATGTTCCTTTGAAGCACTATAGAGACCAAACGCCTGGGCCAATTTTAATGATTCACACGTCAATCGATTCCTCTTAGTCCGGGGAGTGTCACTAAAGACATGATGTTAGTGAAAATTCAATATGGCGACTACTGGACGCCATATTGTGAAAATGAAAAAAATGAAAGTCAACAAACTATATCAAGTGGGGTATAGTTGAATAGGTATTTAAAAATCATTTTTAGTTTTCTCTCACCATTTTTCGATTTGACTGACCGTTTAGGATCTATATCGATTTAAAGTTGCGTAACAACCATTTTCACATTCCAGTGCAATTGTGATATAGGTAGTATTGATGCTGATAGGAAATCCAGCCTGGTAAATAGCTAGCTAGGTACTCATAACTAAAAAGTATAAAATAAAAAATAATAATTTAAAAAATTTAAAAACCCGACTGCGTAAAAAGTGAAGCAAACTAAGTAGTACATAATGAAAAACTGAAAAGAAAATAATTAAAAAAATTAAAAACCCGACTGCGTAAAAAGTGAACTAAACTAAGTAGGTACATAATTAAAACTGAAAAGAAAAAAACAAGCACTTAGATATCCGGTGGTCTAGAATTCTATAATATATTATTGAATTAATACTATTGGAACATAACAACTAAACAGTCAGGATCCATTGAAAAATTAGATTGGCTGTCGAATAATGGATCCCGACTGTTCAGTTGTTATGTTCCAATAGTATTAATTCAATAATATATTATAGAATTCTAGACCACCGGATATCTAAGTGCTTGTTTTTTTCTTTTCAGTTTTAATTATGTACCTACTTAGTTTAGTTCACTTTTTACGCAGTCGGGTTTTTAATTTTTTTAATTATTTTCTTTTCAGTTTTTCATTATGTACTACTTAGTTTGCTTCACTTTTTACGCAGTCGGGTTTTTAAATTTTTTAATATATTAATCGATCCAGCTCGGACCTATCTCAAAAAAAAAAAACAATGCGCGGTTTTCCATTGGTTAGCCGCACACGTGCAATATTATTGATACAATAGATTTGTCAATTTCTCCATCAATTAAAGTTAGCCATTGGCAAGGAATATATTATATTACTAACGCATTGGCTAGCCGCACACACACCATATTATCGACAACAATACTCATGTTGGCAATAATGCTCATATTGACAATAATATTCCTTGTGTGCCATACAATGCCGTTTTTTTTGTATGTGTTGACTAGTATTGGCAAATTTATTCTGTCAATAATATTGCACGAGTGCGGCTAGCCAATGGAAAACCGCGCATTGTTTTTTTTTCTTTCCTCGTACAACAATATGAGAATAATTTCGGCCCTAATATTGCCAGTACGAAATCCGGATGGTAGACCGTATGCATATGTATTATTTTTGCGTTCTTGGCAAATTAGTGTCTCAGATTAGAATCCCGGTCAGATGAATATCTATGTGATTCTTATTATTTTTCTAAATATCATTAAAGAACTAAACCAGAAATAACTAAATAAATTCTGTAAAATAAAAAATTATCCAAAAACAATAACGGGTATCACGGGTAACGGGTACGGTACTATGTAAGTTTCTACTAGAACTCCGCAAACGAGGTTCAGTCTCCCAGGCACCTAATTCCTATAAGAGCAATTTTCATATCAATGCAACTTATCAATAAATATTTTCTACATCCTAATACGACGATTACAATCTTTGCATCAAAATTAATTTATAATTCTACCAAGAGGGACAGATAGTGGGCTTATACCAATATGAGTTATGACTTTCCTATGGCAGACGCACATTGCCCTCACATTACCTACCTCAAGAATATAACATAACAGTGATGTCAATGCAACATTATTTTAAACGAGAGAGGAACACACAAAGGCATATACTTTACCAAGCTTATCGATACGTTTCTTCTCTCAATGAATGTTATTTTATAGGATACTTAATGAAAACTTCATGGCAAAGTAAGAGTAAAATTACAATCTACAGAGTAAATAAGGTCGATTTTGTTAATAAATCTATATACTTAATACAATAAAGAGGAAAAGTTTGCATCGGATAGGCCCCGAAACTACTGCAGTTTGGACCGATTTTGATGAAATTTGGCACGGATAATTAGACCACGGAGAAGGACATAGGCTTCTTTTTTGCGGCATAATGTACGATTACCATGGGATTTCCTTTTGTCGCGCACGAAGTCGCGTCGCAACATCTATAACTCGGAATTATAATTCGATTCCACATTTGACATTAGCTACTGTCATTTTGTAAAATAATGATACCACATAAAATAGTGTAGTGATGAACACAAAAATCGATAAACAATCGCGATTTATGTTTATGTAATCATAATATTGGTGTACCAATTAAAGACTAAATTATTGATTTTTATTTAAATAAATACATAATTATTCATAATAATTATTTATTAATTAGTAACCATTGTTTTATTTTATAGTTAATACTTTTGTGTTTTATATTAAAAACAAAACTTATAATAAAAGAGCCTAGATAGATAGTTTTCTGTATTGGCAACCCGTGCACCCTCGTGCAGCTATCGCCATTTTGTTTATCTTGTCATTCGGCTTCATTCTCCTAGTCTGACTGCACGAATATCTTGTTTCATTGCGAATCGATATTTTGTTATTTTGTTGGGTTTTTGTTAAAGTTTTGTTACGTTGTGTTTGTTGTTACCACAATTAATACCAAACTCAATTGTGGTGATGGATAATGCACCTTACCACTCCCGAAAATTGGAAACGGCACCAAAAATGAGCTGGAAAAAATCTGCCATTCAGGACTGGCTTTTAAATAAAAATATTAATTACGAACCAGATATGGTTAAAGCTACGCTTTTAGAACTGATTCCACATAATGAGTCTTTTAATAAGTATGCTGTAGACGAAATGGCAGCACAACATGGGATCACGGTTTTAAGACTGCCCCCTTACCATTGCGAGCTGAACCCTATCGAATTGATATGGGCGCAGGTAAAGGGGCATGTAGCTCAAAATAATAAAACCTTCAAATTGACAGACGTAAGAAATTTATTTGAGGAAGGCATTCAAAAAATTACGGCTACCGAATGGTCTAAATGCGTATCCCATGTTGTCAAAGAAGAGGAAAAAATGAGTAGGCTAGATATGTTAATTGACAACATCACAGACACATTAATAATAAATGTTACAGAAAGTGACAGCGATAGCGATAGCGATGACGGCGACGATTTATAAAATATAGTATTACCATAATACATCTATTTGTTTTATTTCTCATGTTCCTTTATGATCATTTTTTTTTATTTATTTCACACACAATTATTAAAGAAAACTCTCAGATCCTTAATAAAATTAATCGTCATAACTAAATCCGTTCAGAAATATTTAATTTCCTGATATACTTAGTTTCTATTAAAGTAGTAGTTATTTAGATATACTACTATAAACGAGAGGAATCGATCCGGAAATATTCCATTTCCGTATCGAATAATTTCGCAACGCCACTATTTAGTACATGTCATAACGTTGCAACACTGAAATTGTCAAATCTGGAATCGAATTAAAATTCCGAGTATAGTATTTACATACGTCAAACTATTAAATTAATAGATTGGTCCAATCTCCGAAAAATCAGTTTATGATAACAAGATGATTAATTTATAATCCATTAAAAGGAAATTTAAAGTTTAAGTTACACGGGATTTGGGGTTCAGACGCTAGTACAGAGACTACAGGCCATGTTATTGTACAGTCTCAAAATAATCAGCCAAAGCCCAAAGGCAACGTGTCTTGTAAAAACAATTAGGTGTCGGAGGAAATTAACTAAAAGATTAATGAAGTTTTTCGTGGCGCTTTGTGATCACATAAAACATCGTGTCGCCTCATTAAAGGCCGCGTTACATGCAAACTGCATGCATGTAAAACAGTCCCGCCGGGTATTTAAATTTTCGCCTTTCCCCGTAATTCGAGCAGACAAAGGCTGAGGAAACACAGTTAATGTGTTGCCAGCTGTATAACGTACGTATAGACTTGATTGTATTATTGTTCTCATTGTTTACTATCTTTGTGGAAATATATAGACAAACATGCTCGAGCTTCGTTTTCACGTAGTTTTTTTTAAGAACATTTTGTCATCATTTCGAATTTCGAAGGTCCATGAAAGTATTTTTTTTCCTAATATTTTATCGTCAGTGAATGTACACAACAAACAAAGTAAAACTTATTACGAGTCATTTTCATATGCGACTACTGTCGGAATGCACCCAGTATTTATTTAACCCCTTTGAAAATCGTTTTCAACGTATTAATCCTTTCTCGACGAGGTAAATGGGAAAAACTGAAAAAATCCACAAAAACTCAGACAACAAACGAATTTTCGACATGTCAAAGTAAATCTTTGGCCGACAATACGAGCGGCAATAAAATCCACCGCCGAGGGATGAATTGATGATCGCTAAGCTCCGACCCTTACCACGAACTCAATTGTGGAATACTTGGCTCCAATAATTTCATTTAAAAATGCCAGGAAAATTTATTTTTAACGTGTCGTGAGTATTTAACTATTCACTTTTATAAGTTTTAGGATTCACTGACTTAGGTATGGACTAAGTTTTTTTATGTGCTGATTTTGAGATTGTTCAACAAGCCCCTTTTTCATTATTCAATGCTTTTTTTCCAAATTAAGAACTAGCTTTTGCCCTCGGTTCCCCTCTCATAAATACAGTATCACACAGGTCCACCCGTGTACATACAGGATCCCACAGGTACACTGTACTATTTCGGGATAAAAAGTAGACTAAGTGTTATTGCACAGCTAAAACTACTTCCATACAAAATTTCATCAAAATTACTTCAGTACGACAATTTTGCGACAAAATTTGATTCTGCGACATAGAGTAACAAACATGCATCCATCAATCCACTTTCAATAACTTTCCCATTTATAATAGTAGGAGGACTTTACTTCGTGTTCCAGTAGTAGCCATCATGGTCGAGTAGGTCTGGACCGGCGGTAAAGCGGTGTAATTTGCGATAAGCAGCGGTTCGCTACGAGATACCGATCTGCCAATGCTGGGGTCAGTTTTTTACCCCGTGGACAATTGGACATAGTGCTGGGATTACTGGCAATGTGCTCGCTTTATCAGTGTCTATGCTAAGCTGATAACATGCAGTTGTGGTTCTTTTACTTGCAAAGCTTTGTTAACGTAACGGAAAAAGCTTTTAATAGTGTGTATAGATATATAAATTTAGATGTACTTAGGTCGAAAGTGTATTTTGGAGGTTTAAAGTACCTACAATTTCATTTAGATTTTAAATTTAAACTTAGGTAAGTGCTAACATATTATTGTAAATGACCTTAAGTTAGAGACAGGGACTAGATGCTTTTCAAAACGTGAAAAATCAATTGTTTTTATTTCTACTTTCATAGCTTTTGAGCGCGCAAAATTATGCATGGTCTCACTTAAAAAAATGGGAGGAGCATTGGGAATTTACATACAGTGAATAAGAGTGTTTTAAGTGCAGTTGTATCGCAAGATTACAGTTGAGGCCGGCGGGCATTACGGAGGTCCGAGCCGCTTAATTTTCCATAGTCCAGCCCGCGCCAGGTGTACGCTTTGTGGCGCTGTTTGCTTAAGTCCTTGTATTTATTTTAGATTCCATTGTGCGCCGCCAGCGCTTTGTCCACTCGCTCGGGCCTTGGTAATTTTATTAATACATGAAACATTTTACCGACCGCGATTAATAAGTTTTATTGTTCCCGGCATAATGCTGTAGAGGCGTATAAGTCGCGGGCCACGGATTTGGATGTAGCAGCGTTTTACAATTGCCCTCGCTTGTAATTATTCAGCAAGTAAAGTACGTTTCAGCACCTGCTACCGAACTTCTCGTGTGGAAATTCTTACATTTCATGACGTCAGCACGCAGTCATTTTACTGAGAAATTGTTTTAATCAATCTTACGCCTTTTAAATTTATTTCTAGCTACATGTTATTAATTTAAACTTTTGGTTCAACTAAAGCTACAGACTTTAATAACACCTGTACCGTTGGATAACATAATTATTCACTGTCCTGATGTACCTGTCCTGACGCCAAATACTTACCTATTATTTGTAACTGTGCAATATCTTTATAATATTATGTCAAATTAATGTTTATAATTATTAAAATATATAATTTGTAAATTTTTCGTTTTCTATAAAATTACATGAAATATAGCGACAAGGTTGAATGCTAATGTGTTCACTTAAAAAAATTAAGTCACCAAAACGGCAATCCGGATATACGCCGGTAATAGAAGTTATGAGTAAGAATAAGATCAGTTTTTGTATGGAAATGACAGACGAAAGACGCTGTATGAAAAATGACGATTCCTGAAAGACGTAAATAATATGTTTTATTAAATATGTTGGTCAGCGTAGGTAATAAAAGGTGTATGTGTAGCTTCTATAACCAGAGCATTTCAATATTGACTGTTTTGGTGATATCAACTATGATTTAATATGAACTCACAGCCTTTATTTCTGTCGACTCTGGGTTTTTTTGTATGGATTTTGTACCATGTCTTTTCTTGGAACAATACGCTTTTGAGGTCCTTTGTTAAACGGAAATGGTTTATGTGGAAGGCACCTCGTATGAGCCGGATATATTTTGTTTATAAGAGGCAATAAAGGATTTATGTTGGGCGGAGCGCGGCGCCCTAAGCTTATTACGACCGGGTCGCGACATATTTGTCGAGCGCCCGTCGCCCGTCGCGAGTAAACACTGAAACATTCAGTGTTTAGTCGGCACAAATTAAAATAGGCTTTATGCCAAATCTAATTTCGAAAGGAAGGCTTCGCTCGAAAGGAACGGTTCGTTTGAACGGGGTACCTGTTTGATAATGGAATTTCGTTGATTTCACAGCAAACATTCCAGTGTCCTCGAAGACCTATTAAATTGTGACAACAGTCACCTTGTTTATTTTTCATATTGCAACAATTTTCAGAGAAAGGGTTCTTAATTGACGTCAATTAAAACAATAATCGTATTAAAATGTTCTGCAGAGAGATGAAAATAGTATATTTACTTCAAGTAGTATTCTACTTCACTCTTCAGGCGCTTTAAAAGTAGAGCAAATAAGTAATCTCGTTAAATCAATAACATATAAATTAATATACATGCATATTAAACTTAAAATTGCTTTATCTTATTCGTGTCTTGAATATATTTTCAAGAATTTATTATATTATGTTGATCTATATTCTAAACTAATAATTAAGAGGAAATATTTGTTTGTTTGTTTGCATTGGGCTCCGAAAATACTGAATTGATTGTAATAAAATTTTGCACATATATAGGGTAGACCACAAGGAAGGACATAGGCTACTTTGTATTGCAGCAAAATGTACGGTTTCCATGGAGTTTCCTTTTGCGTGTACGAAGTTGTGAGCAACATCTAGTACATAATAAAGTAATATTTATTTTGAGTTTATGTTTTATCAAAATCATCAGATTTACTTCAAGGTAGGAAACCCTTAGGTAATGATTAATTAAGCGACCTTACAACCCTTGGGCATATGCAAACATGTTTCGAGTTACGAACTAGCTGATAAACGAAACTATATAAAAGATTCAGTGCGGGTTACTTACATCCTTAGGGTCACACCGAAACGAGACGATATAGGACGCGGCGCCGTATTCTTAAAATTCAAATTTGAACTTTATTCCCTACTCAAAAAGGTACACGTTTCATATGACATCAATCATACATGACTGCACATGCGTTGTGCAGTGTGGCGAAACTTGACATTCGAACTCTTACAATGGCTGTGTTTAGCGGAAAAAAGCGCTCAGATGCGCTCATAAGCAAAATGACGAAAAATAAAGTTATCGGCCAGGACACGTTTACTAACTTTAATGACGCTAATATAATCCGCCATTTAGCTTATTTAACAATAAGCGATCGCCATTTTGCTTACGAGCGCATCCGAGCGTTTTTTTCCGCCAATAAAACGTATCTTCTTGTGAAATAAAGTAGCTATCTTAAAAATGCAGTACCACATCTCGTATCGTCTTGTTTCGGTGTGAATAAACCCCTGTAGCGGACCGCAGCCGGGACTTGTGAATAAATCACAGGAACCAAACATCAAAGTATTAACAATTAAATCATACTGACCGTTACTTGAAGTTTATATTTCCAAAGTAAGGCATGTAATTCCCGTTGGAACAGAATGCGGTTATTTTTGGAAAATATTTCATATTATAAATTTTCTAAAGGAATTTTGGTAGTGTCAGTCAAAATTCTATGTAGTCAAATATCTAGTCCTAGTACTTACTTCTATTATAAAAGGGAAAGTTTGTGACGATGAATGGATGGATATTTGTTACTCTTTCAAGTAAAAACTACTGAATAGTTTTAACTGAAATTTGTTATAGTTAATTTAAGCTTTGAATTTATTTAAAGGCTACTTTTTATCCCAAAAAAGTACAGTTTTTCTGTGTAATACTGTATTTACGCGGGCGGAACTGCTGGCAAAAGTATTCAATAAACAAGGGTCTTGCGCAGATTTCAAAATTCTGAAGAGTTTATCATACCAAATAATATATTTTAAATACTTATATCCTTTAAAAATGTGTTTAAAAGTTAGAATGTATTAAATTTGAGTTTTCCAGATCTGCTTTAAGTAAGCCGTAACCACAAGAACAATAAACTGTAGGCTAGTTTCTCAGAACTCTGTAGTTGAAGCTTATTGAAGCGGCTATAAAATTATATTTCCTTACAAACATAATATAGTTAGTGCGGGCCGCGGGGTAGAGCGCTCGGCACGGCGCACGGCTAATCGGTTTATCTGACCGCAGACCGCGCGGTTCAAAGGACCTTCGCAAAAAGCCACCCTTTGACTACATCTTCAAATATTTGCGTCGAACGCCACAACCGCGCATTATTTTCTGTATAAACATAATAATCCCCCGAAACCGTACAGGGTGTGGTCAACGGCACTCTCCTTTTTGGCTCTACCTCCAGCTTTTAATTATAAATTTTACTAAACGAACTTAATTAGATATTTCGGTGCGCTGTTTAATGTGACATCGCGCTAAGTGGATAAACACCGGATCCTGCTGCTAATGGAATCGCTAGTGATCGCGACCCGCGGAGTTGTTTGCGCGTAGATTTAATATTGATACGTCGGGACTCGCGGCGGAGGCACTAAAACGACGTCTCGACTATACACTGACGACTTTGAATTCATTGGAGCGAAAACATTAAAACTTTACGTCAGTTTTTACGCCTCCTATATCTCGGATCTTGCATAAAATAATATGAGCGGCATGTCCAGGGGATTCCGAAAATCCACGGCGTACCCTTCACTCAAAAGGATGCCTCGACATGCCAACTTTCATAAATATCAAAGCAGGTTCCTCGGAAACAATTTCTCGGGCGGCGTTCGCACGTCGCACCGCGGCTAACACAATTTTATTCGGGCATAAAAAACGAGCTCATCATGCAAACGCCGAAGTCGGAGACGCCCGGGACACGGAACCGGGGCGCGCGGTAAAACAATTTATCTGCATCGACGGCATTACGGCGGTGCGCCGTGAATAAAATATGTCGCCGCCTGTCACTCCGACATGTCTGTTTGTCTAAAGGCGGCCAGGGCTGCCGCCCGCGTCTGATGCGTCTTGCCGCGCTCGCGTCTGTGGAATTGATAACTTTATTCATTGCACAATGCACTCTGAATTGTTTAAAATGCTTTAAATATTTATGTTGTTGACTATACATGTCGCATTCAACTTCTTTTAGGAATGTGAACATTAATTCACAGAGTTGACAGTATCAAAGCTATTAAAGGTTCATTCCGATTACAAAATTAGGCTGATATTTCTACTTTTTACTCGACTGTCAAGAAGGGTTATGTTTTTCGCGCGTATCTTGTATGTATGTATGCATGTATGTTTGTAAATTCCTTTATTCCCACGTATAGCTTCCAAGCGGTTAAATGGATTTCAACAATTAAGGTATCGTTAGATTTGTCTCAAAAACCCATGTGTCCTTATATAGGTAATTCAAAGAAAATGTACAAAATGGCGGATTTTGGCGCCAAATTGTAAGTAGGGTATCAAAATAAAAGAAATTAAAAGTAGATTTTAAAAATAAACATATTATGTCATGTATTTAAATACAACCAGGAATAATTATAAGCATTTTAATTATTCGAATAATTTTGTAATCAATGCATTCAAATAGTTTTATCTTTAAAATAAAATTTTGCTTAAAATCGACCAAGTGTGTGGTGGATAAACAAATAAATTTAAAATAAAATAAATAATTAAAAAAATAAAAACCCCGCAAAAAAGACAAACACTTACCTACGCAACGCACTAAAAAGACCGAAACAATATTGAGAAAATCATTCGCAAATTAAAAATCGTACGAAAATAAGTGGGTCTGCTACCAAACACTAATGTCAATTATTTCTCTTAATCTTTCAGCTCATGTAGTCTGTTTTCTCAATCTTGTTTCGGTATTTTAGTGCAATTAGGTATCTGTCTTTTTTTGCAGTCGGGTTTCTTTTTATTAATTATTTTATTGGTTAACACACGTTTTGTGTTTCTATTAACACAAAATAACCATATCACTGTTTTACCGGAATAATTTAAAAAAAGTGCTTAAATTGTATTTAATAACACATAATTGGTTGACGAAAATATAATTTTTAAAGTAAACTCATATTTTTATAACTTCAAAATCAAAGTCGTGATTGATGATGTCGCGACGCGACGCATTACTTCGTCACCCCAATATGCAAACTGTCTAAGTTTTTTATTTAGATGTACTCGTACCCCACTAAATACATTTTTGTGAGCCCTAGCTGTCATTTGCCTGACAACTACCGGAGGAGCGACGTGCGGGCGTATTAGCTACCGATAAATATAATCTGACTCCGACGGCTCCGACTTGGCTCCGACTTGAGGTGGACATGATAACGTCATGTCATACCTACCGTCTTGTCATACCTGACACCGTCGGAGCTCCCGCGGGAACATCGGAGGATAAAGAGTAATTCACTTAGCAGGTGTATGACGTTTAGGTAAATGTAAGAATGTTGAAGTTTCTTGGAATATTCATTGTTTGCTTAACAAAAATACTTCAAAATTGTAGCATTTCATAACATATATGGTACTTATATATAATGTCTCCGAAAATCAATTACGGATACTTCGGGCACATGATCCACTGTTTATGTAAAGACGTTTAGGCAAAAAAATAATTCATCATCTCATGTATGGGTGACTCTCCGCGAAACGCAAACTCGCCCATATAAAGAAAAATTTTTTTTTTCTAGTATGACAATTATTTTTCTGCTTAAACGTCTTTACTTAAGCATCGTATGCCCAAAATATCCGTAGTTGATTTTACCGAACCTTATATAAAGTAATAAAAAAATGTATTTTTATTTTGTGCTACGACGTGCGAAGCGCTACATTCACACGTGACATAAAATTTCTGAATAATTAATTGATCTGCGTTTCAAAATCTTTTACGTTTCAAAGTCAGCGTTCAATCGTTGATACGGGTAATAATTAATTGTCAATTCAATTGCATGCTACATTATAAAAACGCGGTATAAATACAAATCTATAGTCGCGATTATTGAGCTTACGTAATAAGTCCTTTTATTATTGCGATCAATACAATTAGCATAAGACATCTTTACATTCCAACGATGAGTTATTCAGACATTAAGTTAACGTAGTACGGGTATGCTAATGGCTGCTTAACATTCGAGCGGCGGGCGGACGTGACGAGAAATGGAACAATTATATTGACACTTTTTATCTCTTTAACTTTAGTTATCTGTAGGCCAATTCTGCTAACTTAATCCTATAATAACAGCAGGTCTAAAATGACCATAAGTGAATCGTTTCATAATACGATTCACTTAATGTGACCATTTTAGACATTGATAAGCTTCGAAACTACTGGATCGATTTTGATGAAATTTGGCACAGATATAGGATAGACTACGGGGAAGGACATTTGCTACTTTTTATCGCAACGAAATGTACGGTTACCGCGAGATATCCCTCACGGGCAATAATATTATAAAGGAAAAGTCTCCAGTTAAATTGCCCCATTTTTTTGTGGCCATTTTGACATTTGATGTATCCTTTCGTATGTTGAATGACATTAGCCCACTTTGTATTACCTGTTATACCGGGAGCCGGTATGGTCAACAGACAGCCCACTTTTGAGATAGACTTTTACTGTAACTGGATTTTCTCCGTATCTAGTACGAATCAAGTCAATTCAAGTTATAAATCTTATTGTAAATTGAATAATCTTTATTCACTTTCAACCATTTCTATATAAATACTCAATTATAGCTAACATAGAACTTTCAACATAAAGTACTGTGATATTTAGATAAGTTTCGGTTACAATTTTAATTACAACAACATTTGGAAGTAATTAAAATATTTTATTTACGACTTATCACATTAGTTTTAAAATAAAACTCAAAATTCAAGTGCCACCATACATATTTTTTACACAACACATGATCTTAATATAGTCACAAAGAACTGCCACTTAATGAGTCCTCAAAAGTGGGTACAATATTTCAACCTAATTTTAATCGACTTATGCCAATATGGACAAAGATGTTTTGTTTATTAGAAACTTAAGCTTATAAACTATGTATTACAAAAGTATCGCAGCACTATATTATATATATCTTGAGTAGGAGTTAAACAAAAATAACTCAAAAATTTCTGTCAAAAATTACATACATTTAAAAACATAGTTTTTGGAAAAAATATTGCAACTAACGGAACTTTAAGACATTTTCTAAGATTTAGATAGATTAAAGCATCAAAACAAATCAACAGAACAATACAGTTCTAAGAAATATTTCAAGATGTAAGTTGTTAAAAGTAGCAAAAAATGGTTCATTTTGGTACCTGAGATGCAACAAAAGTATGGATACGACTTTTCGTAAAACATAATATTTTCAAGGTATGGTTGTTATGAGTATAGTGTTTGTTTTTTTACTAACGTACATTCAAAACATTTTTATCTATTCTGGTCACATTCCGGTAACGTAACAATCAGTTTTTTTTAAAAATCCCCATATACCAAAATACTAACCAGAGAGCTGCCAACAAAATGATTTCAATGCTGAATATAACGTTTTTTTGATAAATTTACCACTGCATTTGAGTAGTTGATATTTACACATTTAGTATAAGTACTTTCATAAATATTTGCTAATACAAAAAATGGATATTGCAGTCATAGCTAATGATAAGGTCAAATGTAGTCCTGATTTCGTGGGATATTGCTTGTAGAATACAAGGGTTAGCAGCACTGATATTGCTTGTAGATTAAAAGGGTTGGCAGCACTCTCAAATAATGATGATTGTAATCCGAACGAATGACGCAACCGTGGGAACTACAATTATATATTTTACCCAAAATATTGCCAATAATAATAAATATATATATATATATATATAGATAGATATTTTTAATAAAAATGAAACCTACGTAAAAAATAAATTAAATACGTAAAAATATTACTTACGAATACATAAATAAATATACAGCCTTAATTGTCTTATTGTTTCACGATTTGGACGAATATACTTTTATTCCCACTGAACTGGCGACAAAAAGCGTTTCAGAGTCCTGTGTGTCCTGAGTAGCTGTGCGTATAGGTAGTGTTTGTGTGATGTGTAACTGTTAAGAGTGATGTGGCTCAAAGCAGGTGAACACGCACAGTGGAACGTTGCACTGCCTGCAATATGCAGTTGTACGTTTTTTACATACAACGCAAAATCTGCGCTGGCGTTCGTGTTGTTTTCCGGCCAGAAAGTCATACTGAGCCGGAAAATGTCCCACTGGTCCAGCTGTGCCTGCTGAGGGTGAAGGTGGCTTGTGTTTTGCGACCAATTCCCTTACCAAAGTTTCACGGAACCTTCGGTGGGTAAGAGGTCGCTGTGTGCGGAGGAGTATGAACGCATTCAGGACACTAACATTTAACAGTCGTCTAAAAAACTTTTTGTACCACACCCGATTACGCCGCCTTTCTAGTGGGTACATGGCAATCATTTGATCTTTGCGATCAACACCACCCATGCACACATTGTAATCGGGTACTATTGAGGGCTTTAGTACGTCGCCACACTTCACCGTTGCTAACCCATGGTACGTCGAGATAAGAGAAACGAGGTTCTTATCTCGCCATACCACCAGATCCACATCGCCTGAAGTGCAGCCACGAACTTGACCTACAGCCAAAGCTCCCTTGGTCAGATTAGCCAGTTCAGTGGGAACAAACTGACGGTTCAAGCGGAGAGTACCAGCACAGTCAAACCCCCGTACCTTTAACTCTCGCGCAAGCGCAGGAGAGTTATAAAAGTTATCCATCCAAAGCGTGTGGCCCTTGTGCTCAAGACCATTGAGAAGTTTAAGCACAAGTGCCGGCACAACCCCAGACAAAGGACTATCTCGTGGAGATTCGTCATGCCCTACGTGCACTTCAAACCGCCACAAGTAGCCCGTCTGGGACTCACAAACCTCGTAGGTTTTGATTCCGACTGTGGCTGCTTTATTTCGGATGAATTGATTAATATCTAACCAACCCTTCCACTGTGTCAGACTTTCGTCTAATGCAATATTTTGAGATAAAATATATAACTGTTGGAACCGCTGGTTAAGATGGTCTGTAATAGGACGCACCTTAAAAAGCTTTGCCTCCGATCGCGTCATTGTGTGTGGGTTACAGTCATCATTATTACAGAAGTGGAGACATTTAGAAAGCAAGAAGTAACGGTCAAAGCTCATCGTTGCGGAAAACCCAGGAGAAGATAGTAAATCCTGGGCTGTATTCCAGTATGAGTCTACACGTGATTTCACAATAATCCCAGTCGCGAGGAGTATTGCGAAATACACGTACAGCTCATCTGGATTCGTATCCCGCCATCGCGTGATGCGACTGGTTGGCAATAGTAGTCCCTGATGAATCATGGCCGTTACCTCTTGCTGAGCATATCTATTTGTCTCCACTGAAATGTGCTCCATTATTTGGCGATCCCATATAGCAGTAAATGCCTCATATGGGCTCGTCAATGGAACTGTGGGACCACAATTAATCTCGGAGAAAGGTTCCTTTCTCAATTCAGGAGGAATTTGAGATTCTGGAAACCCTCTCCATCTAAAATCAAATTTATTATATGGTTCGGCGGTGGCTTCGAGGTCGGCGCTGGGTTCGGGCTCGGCGTTGGGTTCGGGCTCGGGCTGGGCGCTAGGTTGGGGCTGCAGGCCGGAGGAAAGTTGAGGTGGCCACTCAAAACCTATGGCTGCGTTTATCGGTGGCACCTCAGTCTCTTCCTCAGACATAAAAAGTCTTTCAGCCCTCCTAGGCATCTGCACTGGCTGAACTAAATCTTCATCTTCATTATCGCTGTCAGTATCCTCTTCACTGCCTGTGTAAAAAATAATAATAATATACTGTAGTCTGTTTTACCTATGTAAACAGATGATGCCCATAATTTTTAAATATTTACTTACCATAATTATTCAGGATTTGGGCAATGTCCTCGTCCCTCAAAGGACGAGCCCTGACGGCTGATGATGAAGCCCTGACTGGTGGAATCCTTAGAAAATAAGAAAATCAGTACCGGTATCGCAATAACTAAAAATATAATTTTGCTCATTTTTTAACTTACAAGCACCGCCTCGAAGCCGGAACCTCCTCGCCCTTTCCAGTAGAGTCATTATTTCTGTAACAACAAAAAGAGCAGTGTTATTGTAAATATTTTTTTTTCTCATAAAATAAAACTTTAGTAACAAATAAAATAAATGAAAACTTACGCGGGTCTCTTTACAGCGGTAATTCGGGGAGTTGACTGCCCGCTCCCACCACATTCAACATACCTGCAAATATAAGTATTCGATGTTAATTGTTACGGTTGATAACTAATTGCATTTGAAAATTTTAAAAATAACAGTATAATTACAGAGCCGGAGATGGTGGAGCCGAGCACATCAGAGGCTCTTTACTCGTGGAGGGGGAGGCGTCCATTTCTTGTAAGGACGACCATAAGGATTGGGATCTACAAAAAAGTGTTAATTTTATTACCATATACCAGCATAATGAAACAATATATAGAATAATAATTTAACATTAATTTACCCTTCAGGTACTGTCCTCACTGGCGGCAGCTCCCTCCTCCTGCTTTCGTGGAGTGGCCTTTCCATAGCATGGACCTCGTCAAAGCTCTGCAACGCTCCACTAGTTACACTAAAATATAAATTAATTGTTTAAAATACTTTATTCATTATTAATAATAATAATAATTATAAGCATTTTGTTAGTAAAAATAAGACGCAATTACGAGTCAGAAACTGAAGGCCTATGAGCACCAAGACCAGCAGTACCAGCACCAAGACATGCAGTACCAGCACCAATACCAGAACCTCGACCGCCGCGCGTGCGGACACGGCCCCTGCCCTGTGCACCACCTCGACCCCCGCGCGTAGTCGCTCCACTTCCACGTCGTCCCCGAGATCGTCGTTGTCTTCTTATATAAAAAAAAGTAGAAAAAAAGCTAGTGCAAACAGCGAAAAAAGAAACAAATAATGCAAAAAAATAAAAAAGTGCAAACATGTTATTTTCTTAAATTAAAACAAAATTAGCTCAATACAAAAACCAAAAGAAAAACCGATAACGAAAAAAGTGCGAAAATAAAAATAAATTAAAATTTTAATGCATACAAAAATATTCCTGAGGCATATCCATACTTAGGTCGCATCCCAGAAACACAAAAACATAGCTGTCATACGTATGCTGTTGACGTAACCGGCTCCCGGTATGATACTACGTACTCCCATATTTCATTACATATTTTCATGTTTTTAAAAGAAATATAATGCTACCTATGAAATATATCAAAACTAATTAGTTTTACGTTTTAGATCTAACATCAACTTGCCTTTTTATCCATTTCTGGTTGAAGTATGACGACAATAAAATCGTCATCACGCGTTCGACATTGAACATGCTGATAGTTACAGACCGATTTTTAGTGAAAATTAACAGAACTATTATATAATTAGTATATATAATCAATAATTACTTACCCTTCCATCGTTTCTTTTAATATTCAGCGAATCACTTTACGATAAAAACAAGTTTTCACCAACACAACAAATAAGAAGTCACTTATGCGATGGCGGAGTTTTGAATGACTCATGTTTAAATTTTTTTCACTAAAGCTGCGCGAGTTTTGGCGTCACTAGTCGGCCTGTTTCTTCTTTATGCATTTGTAACGTGTTAGAAAGAATAGGGTGATATACAATGACGTTCTTTAGAGCGAATAACAGAACACACTTACCTATACCGGCTCCCGGTATGTCAACAGTTGCGGCGAACATGTGTTTATACCGGGAGCCGGTGTTTCAACATACAAGAGTTATCTGTAGGCCAATTCTGCTAACTTAATCCTATAATAACAGCAGGTCTAAAATGACCATAAGTGAATCGTTTCATAATACGATTCACTTAATGTGACCATTTTAGACATTGATAAGCTTCGAAACTACTGGATCGATTTTGATGAAATTTGGCACAGATATAGGATAGACTACGGGGAAGGACATTTGCTACTTTTTATCGCAACGAAATGTACGGTTACCGCGAGATATCCCTCACGGGCAATAATATTATAAAGGAAAAGTCTCCAGTTAAATTGCCCCATTTTTTTGTGGCCATTTTGACATTTGATGTATGATAAAAACCAAGATGGATGGTTTAAAGTTTTGTTCTGTCAAATGTACGTCAGAGCCCATCTTGAGTTTTGAAATCTTTGCGTAGGATGCTAAGAGTCAACAAGCACGAAATCGTAGCTAAATTTTGATATACTAGTTGGATGAAAATCCCCTTTCGGTTGAGGCTCCGCAAACCATTCACAAACTTATCAAGTCTTTTACATTTCCAGCACGTGATAAAAATTTCCCTCAACTTTCCACCGGAAAGTAATCACACAAATGACTGTATGATTTTTCTGATTTCCCGATTTGCCGCGCGGGGGCAAACAGTCGTAACCCGAATATTGATAGAACAAATATTGGTCCACGTGACCTCCGTTGTCTGCTGTGTGCGCTGCGATAACTCATCGAAGTCAGTCGGTTGACGCGATACTATAGTTACCGTACAATTATTAAATTGAACGTGGTTTTTATAAAAAAGAAAAATTCTATAAATTATGTAAATAAATTAAGTAATACAATTTGACACAATTTTATTATTATTGATAGTGCGTAGGTATAGGTAGCCATATGAACTGTCCTGGGTTTTTGAAATTACAATAATTAGTGTAATAATAATTTACTAATGTTGAAAAAAAAAACAACTTATTTGAAAAATTTGGCTTAAATAACTGAAAATTATGTACTTTATGTACGTATGTTTGGCTTAAATAATGTTTTCTGACAGTCATTCGATTTTTTCTGTTCCATAGTTATGATGATTGTTACAGCGTCTGACGTGTTATTTGGCTCGCTACTCAGATACTCAAAAAAACCGGCGATGTGGGAATCGGACGTGCGCAAGAAAGGTTCGGTACAAAACTGCTAAAATTGTTTGTTGTATGGGAAGTGGGAACTCCACTTAAATATTTATTTTATTCTGTTTTTAGTATTTGTTGTTATAGCGGCAAAAGAATCATCTGTGATAATTTCAACTTTCTAGCTAAGTCAGTTCACGAGATACAGCTAGAACCTAAATTCTCGTATTTAAGGTAGACTTTCATTTTACTTTGATTGAATTGAAAGTGAAGTGACATGTTACCATGAACGGCATTTGAGCGTCTATAGATATTAGATATTATATATTGTCCTTCCCTAAAGTAAAGCTAGCTCGTAAAGTGCAGTCACTATTACGAAAGGCGAAAATCGGGGTACAAAATAAACATTCACGGTTGATTTCTTCCAAGTAATTGTGGAGCGGACTCGAGTGATTTTCAGCGAGACTGGCTATTTGCACAGACGAGAACCTTCGGGCAGCAGAGCAAATACCGGTAGTTGGACAAAGTACCCACCGGTAGTTGGACAAAATACCGGTAGTTGGACAAAATCACTGAAGGCGGTGGTGCATGAAGTTTACACGGATATAAGGACATTTGATACCGTTCTTACGGATCGGCAAACGCGACAGTATTATTTTTGAGTAAACGCAGAAAACATTTTTTCAAATTATAAGGACAAATATTATGATAGTAACTAAAGATTTCAAAATTCAAGATAGGCTATGACGTGCATTTGACAGACAAAATCTTCATACAGTAAAAAGTTATGCCATCTTGGTTTTCACCATACCTACTTCAAATGTCAGCCATCTTGTTTTCACCATACTTCAAATGTCAAAATGGCCCCAAAATCTCAAAAGTGGGGCCATTTAACTAGTTAAATGTATCTAGATACACGTCATACGTCATATACGTCTATGACAGTAACAAAAAATAATTGTTAAAGATAAAATAAAAATAAAGACAAAGTTGGTTTTAAAGAATTTCTTGTTTTGTATCTGTAAATTAGGTACGTATGTACTTATAGGACATATTGTGATTCAAAAATTAAAGAATAATACTTACTATTATTAAGTAATAATACTTATTAGTTATTACTAATTGATTACAGTATACTGCTTCGCAAAATTCTATCCCACTTACTAATAAAAATATTAACACACTGGGTAAGCTATACAACGCTGCTATCTTTGTCTATCAATTGGCTTTTCCAACGTATCAGACAAAGACAGCTATTTTTATTAGTAAGGTGATGTACCAATGCAGCTACTGCACAGTTTCCTTCTTTGTAACTGAGTGTTGCATTGGGTTATAATAAGGTTCGGTAAAATCATTTACGGATATATTGGGCATGTGATCTACTGCTTATAGAAAAATAATTATCAAATTCGAAAAAAAAAATAAAAATAATTTTTTCTTTATATGGGCGAGTAAGCGTTTTGTGGAAAGTCACCCATGCATGAGATGATTTTTTACTTTGAGTATGTCAAATATTTTTTTGCCTAAACGTCTTTACACAAGCAGTTAATCAAGTGCCCGAAGTATCCGTAATTGATTTTCGGAGACATTATATAGGATCCCACTTTTAAGAAAATTTAAAATTTCAAGTTTATAAGGATTAGGTAAGAGTTTACCCATTGAAGCCGAATGATTTAGAGCCATCCGTAGACTAGGTACTAGCCATATCATGCTCAAGAATTGGGGCTATTACTGAACAATTAAGAAATGGAACGAAACCCCACAGCTTAAGCATTCAAAAGTGTTTAATATGTTTATCCATGACTTGAAGTAAAAGCTCGCTATATTGTCATTTGCTTTTCTGTGTTTCCAGCTTTCTTCAGCTTGCAATGATGCATATAAATTAAACATTTTTATTTATAAAAGGCAAAGCTGATTGACTGATGTATCAACGCACAGGCTGACTGATGTATCAAACCCTTAAGAGTGCGCTAGTCGACGGCTCGAACTCAGTGCTGCGCGCGGGGAAAATGCTTGTTATTTCACCGAATATTGGGGAAAAAAGGATATACCCATAAAATAGTAATCTATACTTATAAGAGAAGCTATACTGCACACATTTATGCAGCTGTGTAAAGTATTTTAGAAAAGGCGTCTTCAAATTACTCAAATCGACACTCGGCTGTTGGTGTTTTATGAAAAAACTATATAATATTTTTGTCTGAAGTAAAATTATCTCAATTGCTGAATAATCGAACTGTGTCGGTATTTGCTTTTTTATTATCATTCTTCGTTTAATTTTTATTTACGTTCAAAGTTGCGCTAAAAATGCGATGTTTGGAGGCTATTATCTTCTACACTAATTTGAATTTCAGAAATATAAGCAAATACCGACCTAGATAAGTGTCATAAAAATCGATATTACGCTAGAATTTGGGTCTACAATGTTTTACTTTGGAGTAAATCACCAACAGCGTTTGTATGGAGAGAAAAGCGACTAGCGCAGCCTTAAGGCTAGAAATTTGAAATTTTGCACACGTATTCCTCATATGACGTAGGCATCCACAAAGGAAGGATTTGTCAAAATTGAAATAAAATATAGGATGAAAGTTTGAAACCTCATTTCACGTGGGCGAAGCCGCAGGCAATTAATGCTACATATTATAGGTATAATTTACAGATTCTGAGTTCTGACCTTAGACCGGCCAGAGTCCGGCTTCTAGCATGTGAGAACTGGGAGCCCGAATACTGTAACACAGGGGAAATTTCGAGCTCTGACCTCAAGCGGATAAATTTGTCTTTGAGCCACATAGGTTTGGAGATAAAACTACTCGTGAGCGTTAAATTAACCCATTTGGTTCGGCCCTTCGTCGCAATAACAAAAACCCATTTAAATTCGTATCTTTTTGCAAGCAACTTGTACCTACTTGTTTGTGTTTAACACAAATATTGGTGGCTAAATTAGATGCATTTCCTTCATCCGTTTGTGCTTAAACAGTGTTAGTTAATGTAAGACGATAAGTAGATACAGCTTCACGTATTATATTAAAATACTATGGAGTTGTTCTTATGACAGAGCCGGAAGACGTCCTTAATCACTTTCTAAATAAGCAAAAATAAACTCATCGAGAATGGGCTTATTTTATATGCTGCTATTTCTGTTGAAATTATTAGTAAAAACAACTCTTGTGCAGACGTTTTACAGGCCTCTATTTTACAATGAATACATCTGAGCCTTTGTTAATATATAGAGCGAGATGGGTTCGGTATAGGTATCGCTTTAGCTCCGTCCCGTTTTCCATCTTAAATAATTCGCGTCCAATCAGTAAGCGAAGTGATCGGAACAATGTTGGTGCAGTTCTGATATTCGGGCTATTGAGTTATGACAATCGTCGATGCTGCAGTTAATTTGCCGACAGGCTCCGCCGGCCGGCGCTTTTGTGTCTTGTTCTAGATTCTAATTGAAACTATTTCGGACACAGGACAATGCGGCATTGTCCGCGTGTCCGCCGTTGTTTGCCGCCTTTATTAATTCAGGGGGGCGTGGCGGGGAGTGGGCGGGGCGGGGCGTGTCCCGCCCAGCGGCGCGGTGTAGTTGGCGGCAAATGTCTTCGCCGCTTCAGTCGGTCTGCTGACGCGACGTCCGCTGCTCATTTCCGCGCGAATCTTGTCCCAACTTTTCCCCGATTGTTGGCCAAACTTTGCGTCGTACTGTCGATTGATACAAGTGCTAGTGCGTGGTTGGTGGAAGCTGCTGCACTGCTCGTGAATTGACCTCGCACGACCTCACTTACACGCCAAGTAAGCATAATTTGAAATACATAATCATTAATCATATTTGAAAAAAAAATCAATTTAAATTAAACAAACTCGTCCTTTGACGTAGTCTATTCTTTAAAACTTTCCTCCTACAATTTAATTATAATTAAAAAGTAAGACCGATTTAAGCCTGCTCGAAGTTAGGTTAGTTACAAAGAATTTACATATTTATACATGATAATTATTATGTATGATTTTCCTACAAAAAGTTAATGCCTAATAAGTTTGACGTAAAACTCTAGTTTTTACATCAATTACCTTCGTAATATAATATAAAAAGAATTAATGAAAGAAACAAGATATTATAGGTGCGTATACGGTTTTCATCTAAACCTTGAAATAAAACTTAAGTCTACTAGCTAATAATAAACACCTACGCCTTCGTAAGCCTATTCGCGTTAAGAAGTCAGTGAATCATGCGTACCAACTACCAACCTACAAATGTCAAATTGACCAAATTCACATAAGCCGCGTTCACATTAACCAGTTAAAGCCAGCCATTTTGACACATTTACGCATAATTCACTGAGTTATTAACGTGAATAGACTGTAAGTCGCAAAATCTGACAGTTTTTTTCTACAACTAATAATATGCGTCATGAAATGGAACTTTATGTAGAGACAATACGATTTAATTTTGAACGTAAACAACTGTAGCAAAAATGAAGTTGATGAAATGTTATGTAAGTACATACAAAGAGTTAATTTAGATACGTTTCTTTTATTATTAGTCAAAATTAATCAAAATATTTCAAACCATATGTAATGTTTTCCAAATACGTAGTACGTACCTAAGTCAGGTACTCTACTATTTTTTATTTATTTGATTTAATAAGTTAAATTTACAAACCTAAAAATTATACACATAAAAATTACTAAATATGCTAAGTTTTAAATTTTAAACGAAACGTACGAAATACTAATGATATATAAGATAATAATAATTGTAAGCCGCTTAAAAAACGCTTTGTATTTAATGACTTTTTGTCTACTTCAAAAAAGTAAAAAAAAAAATCTTCTCATCCAAACTTTATTGGCAGAAAACCAATTCTAACAAATCAATCGTCATCTATTTGAATTGCGTTTTTCCTGGCTCGGGATAAAAATGTCCCGCCCGCCCAAACCGTGTTCCGCCCCCCGCGCACCGCGCTCACCCCCCGCCCGCACCCCGCTCAAATCATCGCTGACAATGTCGACGGGCTTTATTGGCCTCCGATCTTTTTACGGCCATTCCGCGGATCGTTTTCCCATTTCCATTGGGGTACTTTGTTCGGGAATTTCTTAAATGGCCGTCTTTTTGTCGAGTGTGCTTATTCTATAACAAGATCAATTGGTAAAGATGTTTGAAAGTGAATACCGTAGGTAGGTATAAGAGTGATATTATGTTGTTTTATTTTTTTATTAATCTCTTTTACACATATTTTATTAAACGCATTTATAATATTTTTCATTATTTTAACTAGTTTTCAAATTGTTTTTTTTTTTTAATATATTAGGTAATGTCGAATATTTTATGTTATCTTCTAAATATGTAAAAGGCAAACCTGATTGACTCATCTACCAACGCATAACCGAAACTACTGAACGTATTTTGCTGAATTTTACCAAACAGATAGTTGTAATGACGTAAGCATCCGTTAAGAAAGGATTTTTGAAAATGAAAAAGGGTTTAAAATTTTGTATGGAAACCGAACTCCACGCGGACGAAGTCACGGGCAAAAGCTAGTTGCTTAAATAAACCTTTTTCATTTGTGTTTTCTAGTACCTACCTACATCAATTGATTTTCAAACTACCTACTTCTTTTTTAATAATTTAATTTATTGTTGGTATATAATTTATAGCAGAATACTTACTTGAAAAATATAGATTAATCATTGGTCTCGCTGGTCGAGCGAACCGAGACTAATCAAAAATCTTTGATGAAAAACTAGCCTTTTTCACTTTTTGTTTTATAGTGGATATCAGTTAAAATTTTAATCTATTACATTATCACATTACATTGTAACTTTATATTGTTCTGCACAATAACAAGCAATTTTAAAATATTTTGTAAAAATTATAAACGTCATTATTAAAAACATAAAATTTTTTATGTTTCTATTATTTCATCTCTTTAATGTCATCTTTACGAAATAAAATGACGAAACATGTCTGCTTTTAATTTAACATGAATTAATTAAAATTAACAAATTAGTGAAAATATTTACATTTTTTTTATGAAGCTATGTAAAAATTTTATTTACCCTGTGGCTACAGTATGTTACTCAGAGAGGTAATTATTTTTGACTATAAGGAAAACACAAAAGTTTAAAAATAAAATAAAATAATTTTAGAATACTAGCTTAAATATGAACTGGAAAAAAATAGTGTAAGTAACTTCTACAGAACAAGTAAATAGTAGATTATTTATTATTTATAGTAACTATAAATACACTGATGTAGTTGTTGGTGTTGAAACAACAGTACCTAATACACCTGCAGCTTCTACTAAAACCTACAAAAAGTCCTACTAATATTATAAATGTGAAATGTGAGGATGTATGGATGGATGGATGTTTGTAACTCTTTCACGGAAAAACTACTGAACGGATTTTGATGAAATTTGATACCTTATTAGTTTAGGCTCTGAATTTAAAACATAGGCTACTTTTTATCCCGAAAAAATACAGTTCCCGAGGGATACTGTATTTACGCGGGACGAGCCGCGGGCAACACATCTATTAAAAAATAAATAATATACATTAGTATTTTTTTTTATTTTCAATATTCTACTATGACTTGGTTTTCATAGTTAGTAGGAATAATCATATTAAGAATTATGAAATAAATCTCTAGCTACATAAAAACTATAAAACAAATAAATTAAAAGCGCAATTTAAAAAAAACTTAAAAGTTCAATACCTTTTAAAATATTATTTTTGAACTATGGGTTTCATTGAATAAAATATGGGAAATGATGGGAAGTACAACCCTTTAGAGAATCAACATTAACTGAAACTATAACCCTGTGTAGATCATGGGCGAATTTCGACCACAAGACAACCTCTAGCATACCTATAAAGCAGCGTTCTCTAACAAAATAATGACTGCAGTTTACTCTTTTTTTAAGAATCCTTTTTTAAGAAGATGGGATGGGTAAAAATGTTAAACTCGCGGCAGGACATGTTACCTGATCGAAAATGTAAGATGCAACTTGCAACTGTTTGCTGTTTTATGCGAGCATGAAATTATTTTAGTTCGTATATTTTAACCTAGATGGCGGTTTTTCTAATGGTATGGCTTTTTTTGGGATGACTCACGTTAGGACACGTGACCTGATCGAAAATTCGTAAGATGCAACTTGCAACTATTTGGCGTCTTAGTTCCCTTAAACGAGCATGAAATTATTTTAGCTCGTATCTTTTAACCTAGATGGCGGGTTTGTTTTCACTTCGCTGGCACTCCCGGAGTTCAACCCGTTGTTTTTTTAGCACTTTCACTGAAAACTCTACATTTGACGTTCGTTTCGGAATTTACCTTACCTAAATGCGGACCATTATAATAAATTGTAAAAACTTTATAAAGTACGAAATGAGTGACTCGATGCGCGGGCTAATTCGATATATGTAATGTCTGTACTGATAGTTGATACTGAACGTGAAAAATAATATAGGTTTTTATTCTGACAACCCTGAAATGTTTTTCCAGTGTTTAAACAAAATCTGTTCATTTTTTTTCAGGTTACATAAAAACGTATAATGTAATCAAATTGCTAATGGCGTTTGGTAATTCATAGTTTTATATGGAATTGACAGACGATGTATGTTTAAAAACGACGATCTCGAAAGACGTTGAGATCATGGTCGTACTCTACTAGTAAGTGTAGGTACTAATCTAACTATAGCCATAGTAATATACAAGAAGAACATCTGGCATTAATAGTTATAACAATTAAAAAAAACGCGATATAGCTATAATGAACGCTATCTAAGCAAATAAAAAATAATGAAAGGGTAAATAATGGGCATTAGAAGCGGTGATAATGAGACTACCGCCCGCTGTATGAAGTTGTATGGATGGAGGTAGATGATGGAGGTTGTATGGTTGTATGATACGAGCGGATAACGAAGGCCTCGTTATCGTGGCGGATTAGAGTGCTGCGCGACTAACGACACACCGCGCGCGCGTGTGACGCTGAATATGCAGATTGATACCTTAATTTGTCGGGTTATACTCGTATCGCTTTCATTTACACTAATGGTTTGTGAGTCAGTCGGTAATATGCTGCTAGGTTTATGTCTAGTGCGAGTCACGCCATCGAATACCTTCAAAAATAAAAAAAATCCCACCAAAAACATTTTCATGTAAAGTGATGCCAAGACGATACCATGTAACTCGCACTGTCAAAAAGCTATTAGATCTCATGTGAAACCAAGCTACTGACTCTACCAAACTTCTAACTACACGCCATAATTCTACAAGCCTAACTCCACAAACTCTACACCTTAGTCAAAATATGTGGCCTGGCCATTTCGATAAATTCGCTTAGGTGTAAGGTGAAATTTTTACGGACTGTTTTTCTGTTATAATACTATTCTTGTACGAACGAAATGGCCAAGCCACATAATTTGACTAAAGTATAGAGTTTGTGGAGTTAGGCTTGTAGAGTTAGGGCGTGTAGAGTTAGAAGTTTGGTAGAGTCAGTAGCTTGGTTTCACATGAGATCTAATAGCTTTTTGACAGTGCGAGTTACATGGTATCGTCTTGGCATCACTTTACCTGAAAATGTTTTTGGTGGGATTTCACTTCTTTTTGAAAGACAATTTTCAGACCTCTTTATTTAACATTTACATAGTACGTCTCTTACAAATTTTCATCCCCTAGTTTAAGGGGTTGGAGGATAAAAGTTCCAAGTTTGTCAATTTTTATGTTGGTTACGTGCTAAAACTAGCTTACATACCAAATTTCAGCTTTCTATGACATCCGGAAGTACTCTATAATTTTGTTGATCATCAGTGAGTCAGTGACGAAATCAGTGGTTTTTAGATATCAATAAAATCTAAATTATTAGAGCTATATAATCAAAACTTTACATGTTTCATTAGTCCGCTACTGGGAACATATCCTGAAAATTTTGTGTATCTGGTATAATCCAAACCCAAGTTATGAGGGTTCAAAATATCGACGAAACGCTTCGAGAAAAGGTAGTCTGGTAGTGCCCTTGCGCTTCGCTTAGCTCGTCTTGGCGGGGCACTACCGTGCTCCCAGATTATATCCATCTCGATCAAAATAATAACTATATTTTTTTATAATGACTATAACTCGACTACGTAATTTATATAGCCGTATTGTTACTCGGGCTATTATTACAAATCTATTAATACCTGATTTATTAAAATCAGATCAGTAGTTTAGATGCTACGGTGGTACAAACATACATCATCATCATCAGCCTTTCGCCGTCCACTGCTGAACGTAGGCCTCCCCCAATGAGCGCCAACCATCCCGATCTTGGGCAGCCCTCATTTATCCGCTGCCTGCCACCTTCTTCAAATCGTCGGTCCATCGTGCCGCAGGACGTCCTACACTACGTTTGCCTAAGCGTGGTCTCCACTCTAATACTTGTCTTCTCCATCGATTGTCTGTCCGTCTGCAGACATGGCCGGCCCACTTCCACTTCAGCGTGCTAATTCGTTGAGCAATGAAACTACATACATACATAGACTTTTATAATCATGACCCTTCCTTTTGGCTTCGCCGTAATCGGGTAAAAATAGAAAATCTTACTATCATTACAGTAGATAGCAGATACAGTTAAAACATTATACGCAATACTTAGAAAGAAGGTTAAATATAAAATGTTTACGATATCCGAAATATTTAAATTAAAATTTTAATAATCAATTGTTTTGCCTCATCGAGCACCTTGCATAATGTTTTTAGTTCAGGAGCCAAACGAGACATAATCGCTTAAAAATCACTCAATACTTTACGCTAGTGATGCGCTTAACGCTTGTTTAGCTGAAAGCGTTGTTAATTGTTGCTTCCTTCCCATGATAGTTTCATAGTTTTTATTAGATAAAATACTTACCTTGTAGTAAAAAAAATATGTGGGAAAAAATGTAAAATGCCCTTTAAGTTTAGAAAGTCAAGGACGAGAAGACATAGTCAAAAATTTGTTTATACGTAATAGATAATATTATCTTTTGAATTATATCTACCTAAGATTAAATAAGCAACTATTAATTAATAACTCCCCACCGATCTCGGTGACGGTGGCCGGTTTCATTGAAACCAGACCAGTTACGCAGGAGTAATTTTATAGTGCCCAAGTGTGTGCGCAGTACACAAGAGCACTCTATGTTCCTTTACTTTCGTAATCCAGTGGGACGGATAACCGACACGACTGACGAGAGATGAGAGGCGCAGGTCCGACTTTTTACATGCCCATCCGACGCATGGATCATCTTTCTTGTCAGACAATCAGGTGATCAGCCTGCAATTGTCCTAACCAAACTTGGAAACAACATTTTTTGTTGTTCCAATGCGGGAATCGAACCCACGACCTCCGAGTCGAGAGTCAATGCTCTTACCACTAGACCACGGAGGCTGCAACTATTAGGTAAGTCTTTGAGTCTATGTGTTATCTATGTGTTAGAGATTATTGAATTGAAATCGTGAAATATTATTATGCTTCGTAATTGCCACAAATCAAGAAATATAAAAAGAAATTATTCGATATAATTTCTTTTTATATTTCTATAAAAGGTCACACTTATCCGGCGAAAAGAACTGGCGTAAGAAAGTCGCACGGACCATCTTTTATTAAAAATACTGAAAATTGTTAGTTTAAAAAAAAACATATTTTTTATACATTAACACAGTATTGCTACCTTAGTAATATATATTATATTCTTTGGTATTGCTGCCACAGCCCACAACTGTCAAACAAATGCCTAACTAATCAGACTTAACTGTAGTCTGTAAGCATCTCTGAGTGACGTCATTATCATAATGGCGCACTGCATGTTAATCACAACAGCTGCCCGTCAGTCCCGTGAGGCCTGGGACTAGTAGGTACTTATTAGTAAGTAGTAACTAAATAGTCTAAAAGTCTGTTTCACAAACAAATTCAAATAAGTGTCGAAAAACTTATTTTTTTATTATAATATCTATGGACGCTTTCACACCACGTCAGTCTGGTCCCGCGGTTAGTTCTCGAAGAACTTGTGTTACGGGTACCAGACAACGGAAATATATTTAATACTCTTATATTATACATATATTTAAGATTTATTTTAAATAATACACAGACCCAGGAACACAGAAAACATTTTTTGTTCCCTGGCGGGTTTCGAACCCGCGACCTCCGGCTTGAGCACCAACGGGCTAACCACTGAGCCACAGAGGTCGTCAATTATTCGGAAGTTTTGTCGCTGCTCACTTTATAACGAGCGATAGAGACATAACTATACATTTTTTTAACTTTAACCAGACAATGTGAATTATATAGACTATATTACCCGGTCTATTTATTAAAATCGCATCAATAGTTTAGGCACGGTGGAACATACATACAAAACGTAAGTAGACTGGCAAAATTACCCCTCCTACTGGATTCTCTGTAGTCGGCTATAAATAATAATAGCTCCCCACACCGATTTCGCTGACTGGTGGCCGGTTTCATTGAAAACCAGGCCAGCTACGCAGGAGTTATTTTATATTGCCCAAGTACACAAGAGCACTCTCTTTTCCTTTTACTCTGTAACCCAGTGGGACGGATGACCGACACGACTGGCGAGAGATCAGGCGCAGGACCGACCTTTTTCATGCCCATCCGACGCATGGATCTTTCTTGTCAGACAATCAGGTGATCTGCCTGCATTGTCCTAACCAAACTTGGAAACAACATTTTTTATTGTTCCCATGCGGGAATTGAACCCACCCATAGACCAGGGACGCTATTATATCGGCTATAAATATTATGCTATTAAGCAATCTGAGACAAGTCTGATAACGGTAGATTGTGAAACAATCCAGTATGTGACTTTTATATTACTGGTTACTGGT
This sequence comes from Glaucopsyche alexis, assembly GCA_905404095.1. Lineage (NCBI taxonomy): Eukaryota > Metazoa > Arthropoda > Insecta > Lepidoptera > Lycaenidae > Glaucopsyche > Glaucopsyche alexis. Next base: position 6,856,675 of record FR990043.1, on the reverse strand, counting down.
TATGAGTGTGTAATGAGGTATTTACGCCCACGAGAAGTACTTACTTTGCGGTTAACCCACGCATCTCATTTATTTTTCCTTATTTTTAAATATAAATAAATGTCTTCCGGTTAAAACCTAGGTTAGGTTAACTACATTAGTCCGAGTAGCCTTGTATCGCACTAGAAAAATTACCAGTAAATGGCACTTTCGTCTTGTACCTACCGCCCCAGGAGAAATACTGTGATTCGAGCTACGCAGTTCGCAGTAAACGTGTTAAGTATTCGTAAACAATGTTAAATTGAATAAACCGAAAATCACGCTTTTCACACATTTTAATTTTTATCTCTTTATGCACTAATAACTGTTGAATGAACGTTAGTAACTGTAAATACCTTGTCGTAAAAAACTTCACACATATTTAAAATCATATAAAATGTACAAGATATCATTAATTCGCTAAGGATTGAGGACTGTGTCTTTGAAATTTTTAGATTGTATGTTTTCATAGTCAGAAATAGGCTTGACGACTGTTTTTTTTATTTCATAAAAAATAGTGCTCTTAAATATTTAGTAAGTTTCCCAAGGGAACAGTATTTTAAAAATCAATTTTCACGGGTACAATAATCTGTTTACGAAATTCCGCAAATCTCGTGAAAACGCTCCATACAAAGTCGTACCTAGCTGTGATGACATGATTAGGTAAAAAAGCCTATTAAGTATGTAATAATCTGAGGGCAAAAGCGTATGAAATATAAGGCCGGCTATAATTTAATATACATATAATTTTTGTATTGTATGGAAATTCGGAATGTGGTGGGTTCGAATTCCGGTATGATAATAATTTAAGTGATTCTTATTATTTTTTCTTTTTTTGAAGTGAAAAATGCTTTAGCGGCGTTGTGCGCTTTTCTTGGGATGAATAAAAAATGTTAAACTCTAACGCCCTTATTAATAAAATTATTTACACCACGGATTAGCTAATCCAACATGGCTGTCTTTGTCTATCAAGTGACTATTCTAAACTATCTGACAAAGACAGCCATGTTGGATTAGCTAATCCGTGGTGTAAATAATTTTATTAATAAGGGTATAACAGTCTTATTAATAAAATTATTTACACCACGGATTAGCTAATCCAACATGGCTGTCTCTGTCAGATACTTTGGAACAGTCACTTGATAGACAAAGAGAGCGATTTGGATTTGCTTATCCATGGTGTAAATATTTTTATTAATAAGGGTGTAAATGGCTAGAATTTTCTAATTTAGAATTTTCTAATTTAGTGTAGCATCGCTCTGCATCCTCTATCGGTTATATTACGGGGAGTGCTCCGAGGAATTGTTCGGACTTATACCTGCTGCAACTTTTCGCCACCGCTCCATGCGACAAAATAATTATCATCCTCATCACCTTGATGAGTGGCAGTCCTCCACCGTGCGCTTTACCCGAAGCTTTCTGCCGCGCACTGTAAAACTCTGGAATGAACTGTCGCCAGCAGTATTTCCGGACCATTATGACCTGCAAACCTTCAAGAAGGGAGCGTATTCCCTCCTAAAAGGCCGGCAACGCACTTGCAACTTCTCTGATGTTGCGGGTGTCCATGGGCGACGGTAATCGCTTTCCATCAGGTGATCCGTTTGCTCGTTTGCCCCCTAGTTTCATAAAAAAAAAAATTCAAGTTTTCACTCCGGATGCCACGCCACTCCCGGAGTGCAACCCGTTGTTTTTTTATTTATGTAGCAATCAATTTTTTGTATTTTTTAGATGTATCTAATTATATTACTAAACTACACATAATATATTATATTGTTTTAAGTTTATCAAGTAGTAATATCTCAACATTTTTGAGTACCTACCTATATACATTTATATTTTTTAAATCTTTATTTATCAATAAAAAATAGAAAAACATTACATTTCGGCGCAATATAAACTTGTACAAGTTTTACCAAATAAGTATAATTTATCTACACTAATATTATAAAGAGGAAAACTTTGTTTGTATGTTTGTTTGTTTGTTTGTTTGTTTGTTTGTAATGAATAGGCTCAAAAAGTACTGGACCGATTTCAAAAATTCTTTCACCATTCGAAAGCTACATTATCCACGAGTAACATAGGCTAAATTTTATTTTGGAAAAAAATAGGGTTCCGTAAGATATTTGGGTTTTTCGGACACAAGGTGTAAAAAATCAACCAGAAAAGATACTTATTTTGCGTACGCTGCCTAAACTATAAAAGATAGAACCATAAAATGTTCTAATTAATTGTAGATCTTATAAATATGTACAAAAAAGTCAGCGACACACTATACCTATCTATGTCGAGTGAGGCACAACAACCATTTTTTTATTTAGAAATCTTGAATTTTTTTTGGACTATATTTAAACGCGTTTATTTTACTCATGCTATTAATCCTTATCAAAATAAATTATTTCATCACTAAGTACAGTTTATGTAGATAATATTTGGTCTTTGAATGATTAAAATTGGATGTTTGGTTTTGAAGTTATGGCGAAATTAAATATTACGATTTCTGCTGCACGGCCCGTTGCGAAGTGGGTGTCACCAAGGCGGGGGGGTGCGCGTGCGGAGTTTAGATTATTGGGTATTTTTTTTGTTTTGTGTTCGTTGTAACTATAATGGATAGTTACTTGAATACCTATTTATTTAGTGTTTGTTGTATTGTTAATCCTGAAGAGTAAAGGTATTTCATACGATAAAAGTATACCCACCTACTTATTTCATTGAATTGTAGTAGGTACCTATATTAATTTGTTTCTGTTTGTTTTGAACTTTTGACTAAATTAAAAAAACGCCCGTTTGGTAGAGGTTTAAAGACATTCTGTAGTATTAGTATCAGTATTGTACCCGTGCGAAGCCGGGGCGGGTCGCTAGTATACATTAAACTTAGAAATATTTGACCTGTAGTCTAAATATGTCTAAGTAATATATTTTGTTACATCATGTCTTATAAAAATTTACTGACAATCATTTATCATTCATTTACCTATCCGATCTATTAAGCAAGAATGTCAATCAATGCGAAACATATTTACAGTTGTTAAAATTGATATTTAAATATGATTCTTGAACTCAGTACACACCATAATATAAAACATAACTTTTGCAGATACCAGAAATCGGTGAAAATTGTTTTCGATAGTAACAAGCGAGTGCGAAAGGATTCAGAGAGCGCATTAAAACCAGATGAGGGATAAAAGTTCCCGCAAATGATGTTAAACGGTCTTCGCAGACGGACCACAGCAAAACAAGCTCTCTGATTATTATCTATACTAATATAATAAAGAGGAAAAGTTTTTTTGTTTGCATTAAATAGGCTCCGAAACTACTAGATTTTCATTAAAATCGTTTAATGAAATTTGATCTATCTGATAGATTAGACCACGGGGATGGACATAGGCTACATTTTATCGCGGCAAAAGGTACGGTTACTACGGGATTTCTTTTAGCACGCACGAAGTCACGTGCAGCATTTAGTATTATATATGTGTACTGTAACCAATGCATTATTGATTAATTTAATTCGGATTTTTTATATCAATAACGGCGTCACAGCGGACTGGTATTACCGCTGTCTATCAGTGGTGGGTAATATATACGTATATGGTGGTGGGTAAATTAGGATTTATGATGAAGAATTAATTAGAATAATCTTAAACTATGCGAACTGACAGTTTTGGAGTAGTGTTGACTTTGTCCACGAGCCGCAAAAAAAAAATATACTCGTAATTAAGACGTCACGGCCGGCGCTTGCTTTGCTAATTTGCTTTCTTGGTGCTTACTAAAATGAATTAAAATTACTACTACAACTTAATCGACTTTGTAAAAAAGTCATGTATGAAACCTTATCTTTATTTTAAAAGACCTATTCAACGATACCCTACACGATGGGGTAGAATAAAAATATATTCTTCATCCCCACTTCACATATATGGAGAGCTACCCCTAAATTATTAATTACTATTTTATAATGCCAAAACCGAGATTTATACACTATTTATAAATGTACTAAATTTCATCCATCGATATTTATAATTACAGGAGCTAGAAGCGCGGACAGACAGACAGATGGACGGTCAAAGCGAAACTATAAGGGTTCCTTGTGTATCACGGAACCCTAAAACAGTACTTAATAAAGAAAATATATCTCTTTGACTCATCACCTGACACCTGAACCTCAATTCTCGTATTTAAAGTAGACAATTTAAACAGTCAATTTCAGTTTGTTTGGATTGAAAGTGTAGCGTCATGTTACCGTGAACGGATTGTATGACGTTTCGACCAATCAGAGCGCGTTTCACGTTGGTTTAACGTTCATAAAAACACCTATTGGGAGTATAAGCGTATCGGGACTTGATTGTAATTGTATTAATGCAGGCTTTATTTAGCAGAATTGTCCCGCAGTAGGTTGCAAGGGTGATTAGTCGGTGTAGGTGTAGGACTGTAGGTGTATGTGGTGTAGATGTAGTTGTCGGTAGTTATTTAATTATTCCAGTTCATAGTTAAGTCAACAAGTCTATTGGGCACAGATAGTACATAATATAAGGTCTCCAAAAATCAGTTACGGATACTTCAGACACACGATCCACTGCTTATGTAAAGACGTTTAGGCAGAAAAAATAATTGTCATACTTAAAGTAAAAAAATCATCTCATGTATGGGTGACACTCCGCATAACGCAAACTCGCCTATATAAAGTTAAAAAAAATGTCGAGTATGACAATAATTTTTCTGCTTAAACGTCTTTAAGTAGTAGATCATATGCCCGAAGTATCCATAATTGATTTTACCGAACCTTATATATACCTATTACCCAGTGGTGGATTTACACTAGGGGCAGTCGGGGCTAGTGCCCAGGGCGGCAAATTTTGTAGGGCGGCAAAATTTGGAAAGTGTAAGAAATAATTTCTAGAACACTACATTATTTTTTACAATTATCAACATTGCACAATATATTAATAATTAATTCTTATAACGGTAACGTTAAACCCCACTCCTGATGATAGTCGACATACTAAATAATTATTATCAGCGTAGTAAGAGCTATTAAATGAGATAGGTTTGAAATCTGTTGATGGATGGGGGACACTGCGCATACAATTTTTTGCATGGTCCTTTTTAATTCTCAGACCGAAAACAATTTTTTTATATTATTGAAGTACCTATGTATAATATATAATAAAATCAATCATACTCATGGGCGTAGCTAGGGGGGTTTAGGGGGTTCAAACCTCCCCCAAAATGGGCTGGCTGGTCCATGTGGATGACCCATATAAAGAGGCGTAATTAGAAATTTTGCGCCCCAGGCCAATTAAGATATATTTTTTCCGCTCCATTAACCCTATCTGAAAGATGATTTTTTAAAGTTATTTTAGAAAAAAAAAAAATCAACAGCCTAAAACAGAACTTTAATACTAACATGTTCTATATATTGTACGTGTTTAGGTATGTTAAATGCGTTCAAACCGAGTAAGCAAGCCAATGTTTTTTACGCTTTAACCTGTTAAAATCTTTTTATACTTTAAGCACTGAAAGAATATTGTACTTTAGAAAAAAACAATAAAATCAATAGCTTAAAACAGGGATCGCGAACCTATGGCACGCGTGCCATCGAATCCTGGAACGTATAGCATGCGACACAATATTTTGGGCACGTCACTCATCACAAAAATTTGTAATTATGTACTACGAAAAAAAATGAAATAGGTATTATATGACAAACCTAACATATTAAGTTATTTGTTATCTATTTTACAACATCAGAAATTATATTAATTTTACTTTAATTTAAATTTATTTTCACGGTCTTTTAGAGTTTAAAATTTGAGCAGATTTAACCTATTAAATAGGGAAAAAATTTACTCGCTCGCTTCGCTCGCTCGCATTTAATATAAAATATAACATAATATTATATTATTCAGTAGCGATGTTCTATTTTAGCCGGTTCATTTTATCATATTTTTCCGAAGTTCACCGTTATTCCGTGTTTAAGTTTAACGATTGAATAGATTTTAATAGAATGTGAAAAAATTTTTGCTCGCTCGCTTCGCTCACTCGCGTTTAACAGAACATATTATATTATTTAGTAGCGATGTTCTGTATTAGCCGGTTCATTTTATGATATTTTTCCGAGGTTCACCGTTATTCATTGTTTAAGGGAAAACCCTAAAAGACTTCTTTAAATCATGAACAGGTAAAAACGAAAAAAAAAATGGGCGGCCATTATTCTAATGTATATTATAAAATGATCATATTTCCACAGTATTTTAGGGTTTAAAGTTTGAACAGATTTAACCTATTTTAGATTTGCTCGCTCGCGGTTAACATAAAGGTCATTGCATTATTTATTACCGATGTTCTGTTTTAGCCTTGATTTTATGGTATTTTTCCAAAGTTTATATTTTAGTTTAACGTTTGAACAGAATTGAAGGTTTGAACCTGTAAAATAGGAAAAAAAAATTCGCTCGCTCGCTTCGCTCGCTCGTTTTTCACTTCAAGAACGTACAATTGTGTTAGTTTTAGACTATAGATATTTGTTACGGTTTAAAGCTTAAACGGGTAAAAACGAAAAAAAACTCTAATGTACTTGTGGTCGTTTTATTTTTTTGAACCCCCCCCCCTGCAAGCATTAATCTTAATCTCAAGCATTAATCTTATAGAAACTGTATAAAAAGTCTAGTCTCGTGAGAAATTATACCTATTTTCGTGTTAGTATTTTTGTACTCATAAAACAACCAAAATTCCACGTTTAGAATAAATAATCATATTACCGATATTTATCAATTATTTGTAAAACAGAACCCCAATTCTCGTATTTAAAGTAGACTTTCATTTTACTTTGATTGGATTAGAAGTGAAGCGACATGTTACCGTGAATGGATTTTATAACGTTTCGAACAATCAGAGCGCGTTTCACGTTTGTTTGACGTTTATAAAAACACCGTTTGAGAGTTTTAGCGTATCGGGATTTGATTGTAATTGTATTAATGAAGGTTTTATTTAGCAGAATTGCCCCTCAGATGTGTGGAAAGCGTTTGGCAATACTTATTGGATTTTGGTAATAATTTAGTCTGTATACTCAAATTGTAAGCTATATCCGAGGAATGAAGTAAATGTTAAAATAAAATTAGATAATATTAATGTGCTTATGTTAGAATATATTTTATTTCAAAAAGCTTCCGCGCACTATCGCCTAGATCGGCTACCGTGAACTTGATTGGTTAAAAAATAGGTACATCAGTTTTATCACATATAATTCCTAACATTTTTTTTATATGGCAAATTTGCCTGGGACTTCGTTCACGGCCAAGACGTTTTCCTTTTACAAAATCTACTATCTAACCATAGTCGTTTCATCGCACAGAACGTTTAACTCGGTATAAAACACATTTTTTTTTTACTTTAATAAGGAAAGTCGAGCGTTTAAGTCGCTCGTCTGCACGGTGTCGGGAGCCGATTGGTTTAGTTAGCAGTGAGCGTTGCGCCTCATTTGCTTGCCGCGACACCCGCCTCGCCGCCGCCGCCTCGACTTTGTTAGCACTCTTTTCACCCGCGCCGCCGATTGTAACTATCTCTAATATCGGTGTCACATGTACCACGAGTCCCCGATCTTCCAGCACCGACTTTACATCATTATATGTACGTACGTTTTTCTTCGACACTAAATTATATTTTTGTATTTACATTTTAATAACTCTATTCAATAATTATTCATTTGGAATATATTATGTTTCATGGCCTATAGATTTTTATTAAACAATTTTTGCTTTTAATTACGTTTCCCTTTCCGCTTAAAATAATTACTTAAATTCATGCAGATATTTAACATAAACGAACATAAAAAGTAATAATATGTATATTTTGTTTCAGTGCTGTCATTTAGATTGGAAAATAACTCCACTATTCATAAGTGTAGTCACAAGTAGAGGCATAAGCCGCGTAACCCTTCTAGCCTACGTAACCTACTCTACCACCTTCTCTTGTGCTATAATATATCGGCTATTTGTTATTCACTATTTTTGTAGGACTCTACATACACAATTTTCAACTTCTCATGGGAAAAACAAAGTTACATCTATGCCTTACTCATATAAATAATTATTTATATGAGTAAGACCTATATGTATCACTGGAGTAAGGATTAATAATAATTTTCTTTTAAATATTTATCTTCCTTGTATTTTATTTTGGCACATAAAATTATATTATTCTTTCACTTTCTAATTTAAGAGAAAGATAAACGAACCATTAAGTTGGACATAATGAACTTACTTGATATTTAGATTGAACTTTAACCCTTTGATTTGAATAACTTTGATACTTGATAGTGTAATTAAAAACAGATATTTAGCAGCTGACGTTTTTATATTCCACTTTCTTTACGACTGAGGACTATAATTGCATCCGTTATAACCCTTTTAGTGTAATTAAAATATACATTGTATATTCAACAGCTCGATCACGCTAAAAGATAAGATAAAATGCCACTAATTTTGTTTATTCTAAAGGGCACTGTTAAAAAACAAATAATAAAGACAGTGTTTCGTAAAATATGCATATTTAAAAAATAATTTATCTGCAGTAAAATGGTTTTATACCGACACAATACATGTACCTACACGTATTAAGAATTTATGTTATTTTTACAAAGTTATGCATAACACGTCGCAAATTCAAGCCATTAAAGAAGGTTATATATATTTTAAATGCATAAATTATTTTCTGATATATTTTTAACTATGATCCTATCTATCTACGTCTGCAAAATCTTGAAATATAAATAAGCTGTTTGATACTTATAATTCCTACAATTTCAAAATATTTAGTGTATGAAAAGCAACATCAAAAATCATCTTTTTTTCATAACCTATATTATAGTCGCAGAGTAAAAATATAATATAAACCTACGTACAGAGGAACAGCGTTCATAGAACGATCTACATTTTGTCAGGGTTGTCAAACCTGCACCATCACGTGTGTGACCCTAAGGGATGCACTAGTTCATAGACGCTATTAAAATAAAGCACCTACTAGAAAATAATATTAGGATAGGTAAAATATTTTCATTTATTCTATTATTTTGCTACGATTTGACATCGACTGTTCCGAACTTTATAAAGTAGGTGCGACCACGGCTCTACCTTTACCATTTTGTTACCTATGGATTTCTGGATTTCTATCTGAATTATTCTGTTGTTTCGGCCTTTTTAGACCCTTTTTTACGTAGTCGGGTTATTGTTTTTAACTTATTTTTTATTCAAGCACGCGGTACATTTCTACATGACCATATTTTTTATAAATATTATTTGTATTTAATATTATAATATAAATTTTTATATTTATTTTCAACATTCATTAGACACAAAGACCTATAATATTAAAAATGTATTATTTGTCGTCACTTCAAAAGAACTCAATCACGAATTTTGACGGCATTTTCGTCAGTTCACGAATTTAGGTACCGGATTTTCCACTATTGCCGCGTACTTGTAAATGGTAAAAGTAGTGCACTGTGCAATCGAATCCGCAACTGTATTTATCTGTTCCTCTTTAATCTATGTTATAGTGACGTTGTTTGAATCATTAAAACCGACCGACCGTATATACCGACGTATGTGTTTTTAAATGTTTTCTTTAATTTCTACAAATAAAAGAAAAAAAGAAAATGAATTTGATGAGGTGTGCTCGCGCCGTAATGGCGAGGGGCAGGCGTGAGGCGCTAAGGGTCGTCGTTGTCGCTTAATGGTTCCTTAATGATCCTACAACGTACTTCCAAACTTCTACTCCAAAGAAATGTTAATGGCAGATCAATCCTAGATCTAAGGAAAGAGTTTTATGTAATAAATAATAATGTTATAAAATTGTTATTCGAATTATTCCTAAAATAAAACATAAATAATGTACCTATTATGGATAATTAAAATATTTTTTACTATATTTATTGGGCAGTGTGTAGAAACAAGAGAGATGGCTACGTAGTATGTTATACTTCATATACTATAATATTATATAGCCTAGACTCTAGAATCTAGATAATCAAACTATGTAGATTAGAGGTATGCTTAGAAGTTTGAATAATGAAAATCCGCAAGTACCAAAACTAATATATTATAACATTTTGTAAAATCAATAACCGAAACTTTGGGAAAATGGTATATTGCTTAAGTAAAGAAGCTGAGGAAAAAATGATTGAATTCGAAAACAAAAAATTGGGAAAACAGCTGACCGTTTATCCGTGCATCTTCCCGCTAAGCGCATAAATTTTATCTAATACGTAATTTTTGAGCTTATCCAGCTGAAAACTAAAAGTGCTTCTAAAATTTTTTACTAATAATTTTCTTTCATCAGACAGAAAGTATAATAAAACATTTTTTTTTTAATTTCAAACTGTCATAATTTTGGAATGAATCAAGCGATTTTCACGCGATTTTCGAAAATCTTAGATTTTCTTAGTGGGAATTAAAATTATTTTGAAAATAAGCTGTGCGTCCAATAACCTCACAACTGGTATAATATGTCGTATAGGGTGGAATGTTGTTTTCTTTTGTATAATTTTAATGCTTTCTTGAAATAATCAGGAAGTCGTGTGCTCAAAGTTTCTGTAAATATTTTGCAAAAAGCTTTATTGTGTGTAGAGTTTTATCGCAAACGCATTGAAACTCTACAAACCTTGCATTCTTATAGAAAAATAGATGATCCGATTTAGTAATCTATACTTCCATACAAAGTTTGTTTGTTTGCATTGAATAGGCTCCAAAACTATTGGACTGACTTCGATGAAATTTGGCACAGATGTAGAGTAGACCACGGGGAACTTTCTATCGCGGAAAAATGTACGGTTTCTGCGAGATTAACTTTGGCGCGCACGAAATCGCGGGCAACATCTAGTTTACTAATATTGTTGAGTTTTTTTTTTGCATTTAAATACAGAGATTGAAGGGGATTCTCAAGATTAACAAAGCTCATTGAGGAATATCGAGAGATCGCGGTAAGTATCCGAGGTGCCGGCGGCGACCCATTAAAAATAATCGATGCTCGCGAAATATCGAGAGCTCTCTAATGACAGCGGAAAACAAAGCGAACGGGGTCGCCCGACCTCCAACCTCCGACCTCTGCCGCTGCGACCTCCGACCTGGAGATACTGGGGTCGCTATGTTAAGGTGTGGACTAATGGATATCTGTATCAATTACCAATTTCATGTGTGATTTCTTGTAAGTTGTAACTCAACGAAAACTAAGACAAGTACGGTATCACGAGAATCGATTCACAGTACTTAGTAAATTTAAAATTATTAAAAATGTTTTTTTTATATGTTGTACTAATTGTCATATGTATATGTCATGTAATGTCATGGGATACTCATCCCAACTTACCTGTTCGGTAGTTGTGGTATAGTATACGGGTATGCGACCCCGGCTTCCCTAGCTATTACTGTCCTATCCCTTGCCCTCCTGGACGGTAATATCCTACATTTCCTATTTCCCACTCTAACTTACCAATCTTCCTTTCCACACCACCTATCCTTCCCTATCCCTATTCCTACCCTCTCCAACAATCTGTGGAAACGCAATGGATAATCATAAAAATAATTTAATTATCCAAAATGGCGGCGATGTGGTTCACCACCCATCACGTCTCGTTTCTCGCGGAGGTGAAAAGCGGACCATGGAGAGCCGCTTCGCTACGTTGAATGTAAGAGGAGGAATGGATGGTAAGAATGAAAGTGAACGAAGCGAAACGAGTATGTAAGGATCGTAGCAAGTGGCAAAAAGTGGTCTCTGCCTACCCCTTTACGGGAAAAAGGCGTGATTATATGTATGTATGTATGTATGTACTAATTTTTTCGGTTTAACAAATTTCAAGATTCTGAGTTCACGGGAAATACCATGCAGCTTTTGATTCCCTTGTGAGTGTCGAAAATTTGCGGCATAAACGGCTGTATCTTTTGATTGCGTTGGCTTAGAAGTTTGTTTTTTTCACAGCTCCAAGGAAAGTAGACCCGAGTATTTGCTATAAAGTCCGGCTTGAAACTTCCACGCGTTCTTAAGAAAAATCACGGGTCTTGACAGACGGACTGACAACAAAGTGATCCTATAAGGGTTCCGTTTTTTCTTTTCAAGGTCAGAACCCTAAAAACTTAAATTCACTATTAAATATATGTATAACACAGAACACTTAAATAAAACAATACCTACTGTTCCAAAATCTACATTTTCTACAAGGAAAAATAAAGCACAAGTAAAATGTAATTTCGAAATGTGTATTTTATATACTAATTTCGTTATGAATGGGTACCTGTTCAAACGGTATAAAACAAGTACCAAATTCCCCACACAATAGGGTAATTCGCGCGGAACAGTGTTTGCGGAGCGCCGTTTTTCTTGCTAACGGAATTATGGCGGGTATAAAATATTTTACTGTCTGTCAATTTACAGGGCTCAGTTTGTTGAAAGATATTAAGCAGAGGTTAAAATTTTATTTGCGCGGAGTTATTGTCTGTTTCGAGTTTCGACTCTGTCGGTACACGGGCCCGGTCTTTAAGACAATGCTCGCGAAGTCGCAAATAGAACAAAATGCGTTTATTTATTACCTCACGTTTTACACTGTCGAGGAGCAAATCGTCGGATCTAAATCATTAAGTATTTTCCTAAACATTACCATCGTGAAAACATTTCAGTTTAGTGCTGAAGCGAAACTAATCCATGCAGATTTTGTGTTCATTATTTTACTGATAACAACTATTTAATTATAATCTACACTCAGTAATAAGGAAAAACTAATTAATGAAATTCAGTGTAAGTACAATAATTGCAGTGCGTTAATTAATTTTTTTTTTACAAAAAAATAATTAGTATTATCTATTTAGATAATATTTAAAAGTATGGAATAACATTATAACAAAATACGTGCTTATTATAATAATTTAATATTAATTTGTTTTGTTTACCTACTTAGGAGTTCTCTATGTCGTGAGCGGCGCGACCCGCTGCCGCTGTAGCACTTTTATGCTGTAGCATAATTGAAATGTTCAGGACCTCATACAAATTTTCTAATAATAATAATAGCTCCCCACACCGATTTCGATGACGGTGGCCGGTTTCATTGAAACCAGCTACGCAGGACTTATTTTATAGTGCCCAGGTGCGGTGCGCAGTACACAAGAGCACTCTCTCTTCCTTTACTCTCGAAACCCAGTGGGACGGATGACCGACACGACTGGCGAGAGATCAGGCGCAGGACCGACTTTTTACATGTCCATCCGACGCATGGATCGTATTTCTTGTCAGATAATCAGGTGATCAGCCTGTATTATCCCAACCAACAATTTGGAAACAACATTTTTTGTTGCTCCAACGCGGGAATCGAATCCACGAGAGCCAAGCTCTAAACCACTGGACCACGGAAGTTTCTAATATTGTAGGGTTGTATAGCTTATTCGGAAGTTTTGTCGCTGCGTAACTTTATATTGAACGACAAAGACAAAACGTGCAAATAAGATAATGACACTTATCAGAATTTTGCAACAGGCCGAAAATCTAAGTTATTTGGATAGTCATTTCTAACCTAAAGTGAGGACCAGATGAGGACGTATACAATATTAAGTACTTAATTAGGATAACAATAGAATGTATAGGTCCAAAAATTCAAATTAGTGTTATAACTTATAAGGGTCAGGTCACACCGAGACTTGATGCAGCGTCACATTTTAAAGATGGCGAATCAGAATGCGGCGCGGTGTAGCTCGAAATTCGATCTTTAGCAATAAATAAAATAGTGTATATCTTTGTGTAGGGAATAAAGTTCAATTCTGAATCGCTATCTTAATAGTGCGCTAGTCATAACGGCTCGAACTCCGTGCGGCGCGCGGGGAAAATGCTTGTTATTTCACCTAACATCGGGAAAAAAGGATAACACATAAAATAATAAGCAATAATATAAATTTGGGTATACACCCAAATTCGAAATAAATAAATGATTATGATTATGAATATTTATAAGAGAAGCTATAGTGCACACATTTATACTGCTTTGTAAAGTATTTTAGAAATGGCGTCCTCAATTCTCAAATTACGCAAATCGACACTTAGCTGTTGGTGTTTTATGAAAAAACTATGTAATATTTTTGTCTGAAGTAAAGTTATCTAAATTACTGAATAATCAAACTGTGACGGTATGTGCTTCTTTTTTTATTTTCATTCTTGGTTTGCTTTTTATTTACGGCCAAATTTGCGGTAAAAATCCGATGTTTAGAATCTATTATCTTCTAAACTAATATAATTTCAGAAATATGAGTACATATCGACCTAGATAAGTATAATAACAATCGATATTATGCTAAAAAATTGGATCTACAATGTTTGACTTAAGAGTAAATCACCAACAGCGTTTGTATGGAGAAAAAACCGACCAGTGCAACCTTAAAAATGCCGCACCGCCGTGTCGCCTTTCTGTGTGAACTGGCGCTAATATGCATACTATGGCGCAATTTCGATTTTGTGTCACTATCAAAAAGTGGGCGTCGCACATCGCGTCGCGTCTCGTCTCGGTCTGAACTAACCCTAAGGATACAATGTAAAAATGTTGATTTTATAGCAATCGCGATTGTGCGAATACACTGCAGGAATAATTAAAAAAGTGAGCAGTAGCTCTATTGAGTCGAGTCCTGCTTGAAACATTTAGAGGGCGCGTCGGCTCGAATGCGCCTGTGATAGAGGGATAGTGGTATGATAAAGGCCGCTGTAATTGGTGCATTGTAGGCGGCCGCGGGCGGGCATCGTTAGCCTTTCTTTCGCAGATGCGGTTTTGTCCAGAACCGCTTGTTAATTAACTTTGAAATTAATTGATGCTGCGAAGTTTCCGAGTGAAACTTGAATTAATTGGCACGTCCGACTTCAGTCTAATTAGGAGCCTGAGGCTTTTCAGTATCGCCCGTTGATGCCGTGAAAAACACACACAAAAGTGTTGTGAGCGAACGTTCGAGCGAGATTTTTTGAATCAAAGTACCTCTGGTTAAACCGCTAATTGCGAAACTCGAAACAGACTCGAAACCGATAGTTCCGACTTCGGTATTAGTTCCGATTTGAGTGTCTTAACTATTTAAGGATAACATTGTTACTTTCTGCGGTATATGTCTTAATAAAATGGATGGAAATGGAAATATATATCTCTTAATATAATAAATAATAAAAATATTTACACAACAGATAAGCTATTCGACGTTGCTGTCTTTGTCTGTTAAGTGACATGAATAGCTATTAGCTAATCAGATGTGTAAATATTTTTATAAGTATGGGAAAAAGTTTTTAAGAACTCATACTTAGTTCTATGTAGTGAGTACATAGGTAGGTAATACGTCATTTTATCACAGCGCATAATCTAAAAATAATTCATATAATACTGTTGTATGTATTTTTGTATGTACGTCAACTTAGTCGTGAATCATGCGTACTTACATAACTACACAATAATATTTGAAAGTGGCTTACCTATTTTATTTGGTTAGTTTAGTGCTATTAGTAAATTTTCACATTGGATGCATGATACACTGACTTCGCGAATAGGCAATAGTTTCAAACCATGTAGAAGTGCAGACGTCTCGTGTGAGGTGCCACCTATCAATTAGAGCTTTAAGCTGACTATTCAGCTATTACTCGGAACTGGTAAAGTCTCTGGGAAGCTAAAATGCCGCTACACTAGGTAGGTAGATACAGGTAGGGAAATTAACTGTGAGCAGTTTCATTCATAATTATAATATAATCATGTTATAAAATATAATATTAATTAATACAGAGTAATGTGTAAAAAACACAATGACGATAATTTGTGCGAAGATTATTATTTTTAAACAAAAAATTAAACCGACTTCCAAAGTAAAAATACACAAAAAAGTATGAAATAAAACTTCTAAATAATTCCCCTTTCAAATTCGGCTAAATTTTTACTATTTCTCTACTCAATCTTCTTAATTTTGAAATCGATACCAGCCCAAACAATATTCTACAATATTTTATAGAACTTACGTTCATATTTGCTGGTACCGACTTCAAAATTAATAAGATTGAGTAGAGAAATAGTAAAAATTTTAGCCGAATTTGAAAGGGGAATTATTTAGAGATTAAGTTTTATTTCATACTTTTTTGTGTATTTTTACTTTGGAAGTCGGTTTAATTTTTTGTTTAAAAATAATAATTTCACCCTTTTTAGTGATATATTTTGTTAAGTTATTATTAATATGTCTTAAGAACGTCTAAACTAAACGATCGAATGTATAATTGAATACGCGCCAAGCTTCCATTAGGTATTGCTATTAAGATGATGATTACTGTAAGTTATAAAGTGGCATATGCTTGCAGTTCTTTAAACAATGCCGAAATTTCCAAACGCATATATCTTTAAAGACTGAGGAGTTCTGTACAGTGCTTTTGGATCCAGGGTATACCTTGGTACAATATCTTATTTTTTGGTAGCATATGCTTGAACTACTTCAGAAAAAGTCAAAATCACTATATTTGTGGATATAAATTTCGAGGAGTTCCCTCGATTCCTCATGGATTGCATCATCAGGTTTCCACTTTAGTGACTAAAGATCCAATTTCGAATTAAACCCTTTACAATAACAAAATATTTTTTCAAATAGGTCCATAAACGGCAGAGTAATGTTCAAAGATCTCCGTGTTAGTGTAAAATACTATGAAAAATACCTTTTATATCATCATAATCTGATGATGTATGGTGTGATAGTGGTGATGATGATGATGATTACTCTAACTGGCAGGGTGCCATATGCTTGCAGTTCTTTAAACAACGCCGAAATCCCCAAACATGTATCTATAAGGAGTCAGGAGTTCTGTTCTGTACTTTTGGATCCAGGGTATACCTTGG
This sequence comes from Glaucopsyche alexis, assembly GCA_905404095.1. Classification (NCBI taxonomy): domain Eukaryota; kingdom Metazoa; phylum Arthropoda; class Insecta; order Lepidoptera; family Lycaenidae; genus Glaucopsyche; species Glaucopsyche alexis. Next base: position 6,839,790 of record FR990043.1, on the reverse strand, counting down.
AGCAAAATCTTACTTTTTGGTAGCATATGCTTGAACTACTTCAGAAAAAGTCAAAATCACCATATGTGTCCATATAAATTTCGAGGAGTTCCCTCGATTCCTCATGGATCCCATCATCAGGTCACCACTTTGATATCAAAAGGACCAATTTGAGATTACACCCTATACATCACAGAAAATTTTTTTAAAATCGGTCCACAGGCGGCGGAGTAATCGTTGAACATACAAAAATATATATATATATATATATATATATATATATATATATATACAGCCGAACGTATAACGTTTTTTGGGAAGTCGGTTAAAAATACGACTTTAGTCTTTACTAGAATATAATCTATACAAATAAATGAAATTTAAGTGTCTGTTTGTAATTTTAAATTAACAGCTTTTCCATAAGTGCATATGAAAGTAAATGCGGTGCTTCCAATAAAATATCAATTTTAAATTTTTGTCTGTCCGTCTGTAAATGTTTGTCAGTGGATCCGGCTAATCTCTGAAACGTCTAGATCGATTTTCATGGGACTTTCGTGTTCCGAAGTTCGGGACCATGAGCGAACATAGGGCTCGATCATAAAAATCATCCTTGGAGTTACGGATACAATTTTTAAAGTATAAAAATATTGTGTCACAGTATTTGTAACCTCTTCCGAAACGGCTTGACCGATTTTTATGAAATTCCGCAAGTATATATTTTGAAGAATAGGCTGTAACTTAAGTAATCTATTTTTATAGTTCTAAGTCACAAGGGTGGCCTACCTCAAACATTTCTTTTTATATATTTTTTTCTTCTAACACTATTATCTACTGTAATATAATAATTATCATAACTCTTGTGTAGCTACTGTATCTCTTTCGTCTGAAGGGCGAAAGGCGTAGCGTAGTTAGGTGTAGTTGTTGGTGAAGAAACTGTAGGTGCATGTAGTTATTCATTTACTCGTATATGTATAAATAAATTGATTGAAGAAACTGGAATACTCCAGACAGAACAACGTCTATCGGGTCAACTACTCAGTATTAATCATAAAACTAACATCGATAAAGACACGTTCGGTCTCAGGTATAGCCTACAGGACCTCTATCATTAGCGGTCATTATGTAAGTCTGTCTGCCATAATTGTACGTTTTATCCCCGAAACGACCGGGGAACCAATAGCTTGTATAATGAAATGAAAAATTTTTAATACCTCTGTTTATTGAATTTTTATGTTACTGGGTACAAATAACTTTCAAATTACTAGGATTTGAGGGATATTATAGGATCATTTGTTTAACTGTGTTATGCTTATGTCTAATTGTACGTCATATCTCTGTTATATCTGTGTTTATTGAATTTTAATGATGAGAATATTACTGGGTGTATCATGTACGATAGTGACTCAAAATTAACCAGGTTCGAGATATAAGTATTAAAAGTTTATTTGTTTAAATAAGTACTGTTATTATTGAATCGTTATTATATTTTTAAAACCTTTTCATCTTGGCCATTATACACGAAGCCAAGACACATTACAATATATTGTGTCTACTGTATCTTGGCTTCATTATACAATATATGTTTTATTTTATTTAAATTTATAAGTGAATTGTAAGTGCATTGTCCTGTGCGTATAAAAGCAAGTGGACCCGTACAACAATTTCCTTTTTACTTCTCTCAATTCAGTTACAATTTTTTACTTCATATATTTAAAGTGAATTGGGGATGCTTCTAGTAGGTAGGTAATAATTTTGATATTTTCGTTCCAATGGAATATTTTCCCCAATACAGCTTGTATTTGATATTTAACGTGAACCAGCTGTAGGAGGCAGGTCGTGGAATAAGCCTGTTGTGTTTCCCCACCGCTGGGCGCGCTCTATGCCCGTATCAGCCGCGTCTTATTTCCAAATATTTGCTACCATTAAATATTATATTGATATTTATTGAGACATCGTCATCATCAGTACGCTTAGCATAACTACCGCAGATATCGTAGGGCTAGGGTGCTACCACACACCAACTTTAAAATACATGTGCATGTACACTCACGTCAATCACTGGAATTACTTTGGGTTGATAATACCTGGTGTAAAACAGTTTTTTAAAAATGCTATAATTTTATATTATAATTACCATAATTATGCTGTGACTGTCTCATAGTTTTGTTGTAAAGTATAAGTAGAAGTTGTGCATATTATAATTATTATTGGATGTTGGGTTACTTTGATAAATGTAAATGTACCTACAACTATAAAAGTGTTTTGTTAGAGTGTCCATGTATATAATGTGAACATAAGCGAGTTTTATATGCTGGTTCTCTATAAATTAAACATAAGTTAATTTTGTTTACTGGTTCTCTTTGTAAATTAAATGTTGTGCACACATATAATTGGATGTCAGGTTTATATAGATTAGTGCAAATTGTATCTTCCATTAATGATCTGATCTGATGTCTGTTTTTGTGCCTTATGGAAAATAAATAAATAAATAACTAGCCGCACCGCAGAAATGGTTTCTTTCTGCGGAAGAATAGACAAAATGACAGATAAACAAAGAAATGTTATTATACTATAGTAGGTATCTGTCAGAAATATTCTTGTGTAGACAAAACGCATGTCTATGGTTTTATTGGCATATAAGACTATTAGACTAGCATATTAAGTTAAACTTTGTGCGTTTTGGTTCGGGTTTTCAGGGTCTTAGACGAGTTATTTTGCGCGTTTCTATTTTATAAAGGAAACCTGCGATAATTTGACATAAAAAAATGGTTGTCTCATGTCTGTTAAGTCGGTTTACGAACGTTAATATTATGTGATAACGTCATCACAAACCGAATGTTTAGGCCGATCGCATCCTCTCTATCGCTTCTTCCGCGCTCTCGCTTGTCGCTCGGCTCAGACAGAACGTGACTCAGGCGGAACGTGATAATTTTTCGTGCGTGCAGTTGGCATTCATCGATTTACAAGAAGTTATCACGTCAAAAAAACACTTGAGATAAGAATAGATATACCATCTTCTTTTTCCCTGGTCAAGAGGAGCATGCTTTTAGTTGGTCACTGGCCATTTTACCCCATAGATCATCTTACCTCATCTGACAATATCTGATTTATGAAGTTGTCTTTAACAACTTAGTATAATTGAACTCATCAAGATTTTACGATCTATAAAAAATATAAGTGTTATTTTTAAATTGTTAATATACACAAGCAATAAAAACCTCTATTGAGCACTTTGAAGTCAACGAATCTTCACAATTGCGAATAGTCAAGGCCGAGTTAAAAATATCGCAAATGGCAATAAAAAGCATATTTTTATGACATATTAAAATGATTGCCGCCATATTGCCGCAGTCGAGTGACCATTACCGCTGTAGTGCGGAGTCACGTCGTTAGCGACTACTAAAGACTCAATTCTTCAGATAATGCCTCCCCCGGGCTTGGCATTTCATGATTATTTCAAATAATTAAAGCTGCATTTCTTACAAACATTGTTGCAAGTTTTTATTGTCAATAATTAGTTTTAATTATTACTCAATATAGGTACATCTAGCAATCGGTAAGTTAAAAGATTATCAATACAGTTATTTGTTACACATAATATCATGCTTGATTTCGTAAAAGATAATATCTTTTATTACATAGTGTCAATAGTCTTATTCTATTGCGTTATGCGTACTTGATGTTAAATATTATATAATACTAGATGTTGCCCGCGACTTCATGCGTGCAAAAGTTAATTCAGCAGCAACCGTACATTTTTCCGCAATAAAAAGTCCTCATTGTCTACTCTACATCTGTGCCAAATTTCATCAAAATCGGTCTAGTAGTTTCGGAGCCTGTTCAATGCAAACAAACAAACAATTAGTATCAATAAATAATTTGCACATTTTATAAAACCAAATTGTTATTACAGCTACGTAGCCTCTACATATCCATGGCGTTTGTTTTCTTAAAGTTGAACGGGCATAGTTATTAGTTAGACAAACTAGTGTAATGTATTCAAATGTATTTTCAATGTAGCTACAAGCACCGCTCATACTCCTCAACAAACAACACCTAACTTATTCATACTATATTTGCATATATTCCAATTATGTAACGTAAAATGTTACTTATTTAAAATAAACTTAAAACTATTGTACATTTGTGGCGTTAGTATTTTATATTTCCATAATTATCTAATATTAAAAATAGGAATACAAAAATGTATTTTACAATATTATTTTTGAAAGCTTTTTGTAAGGTAGCTTAAAATAGTTTTAAATACGACTTTTGAATGTAAAAAAAATATCCAAACTCAAAACATTTTACGATTCGTACAGCTAAAAGCATGAAACTTAAAATACAGATAGACAGTTTAGACATTAAGTTTGCTAGAATAATTTAATTATAGCTTTTAAGGGCCCATTACGGCAATCGAGGGTCGGGAATATAACAGAATTATACAGAAAAAGATACTCCACAACCTTGAAAAAAATCACACGGCTAGTCAATGAATGTTACTAGCCGCTGAAACATTCGAATTTAAGATAATATTAATGGATAAGTGTAAAAAAAAAACTGAATATCACTGAAAACGTGTAAATCGCACTCTCGTATTATAACAACTGAGTCGTAATTATCAAGAATTATTAAACTAATTTTATCAAATAATAAAGTTAAAACTATAAAGAAGTAGATGAAATTTTTATTTCTTAGTAAATATATTCTTATTTTGTGTTAAGAAATCACAAACTTGCCCAATTTTTTCGCTCAAATTCTTCATACAAATTACTATGAACTGGCGAGTTTCCACAAATACGTGTGCGAGCGCTCGCGGCGGTCAGTACGCCACGCAACTCCGAGGAGAGAGCACGTCTCTTTACGCCGCATCCACAGATCGCGATCGAACCACAGTATAAAATATAATAGTAGGTACAAGTGTTCTGTTGAGCAAGTATATTTCTTTTGGAACGAAGTTCCTTATCGCGCGTTGCGAAAAGGCTAGACGGAAAAAATTAAGACCAAAAGTTGTAACGAAGCTTTTTGATGTAGTCATAAGCCGTGCGGCGTGTCTCTCTCTCTCTCTCTCTCATCAACGAAACCCAACAACCCTCCACCCCAAAAACCACCCCCACCCCCTATATAAAGTCACCCCCCCCCTCTAAAAAAATTTGACCTCACCAATAGCCTTCCCACGAAACCTTCCCCCCCCACCCCCCAAAAATTCCCCTCGAGGCATATCTCAGTCATCTGGACCCCTAGACGTCCGAGTGAGGTATCATTGGAATCAGGCGAACGAGCCCTATAATTTGGCTGCAACAGATTCCCTACATTCCCAACGGGACCCGGGATATACCTCAAAAACCTCAAGACCCCCTCTCCCCCCTCAAAATTTTTTTTGGCCCCTCCAATAGCCTTCTCACGAAACCTTTCGAAAATTGTTTTTGGACTTGTGGGATGTGATTCGATCGACTCACAGTGACCTGTCGCGAGTTTAAAAAGTGTCTCCAGTTAAATGGCCCCACTTTTGAGATATTTGGGGCCATTTTGAAATTTGACGTATGGGTAACACACTATGCGAAAAATAGTGTCTCCAGTTAAATGGCCCCACTTTTGAGATTTTTGGGGCCATTTTGAAATTTGACGTATGGTAAAAAAACACTACAGAGAAAAAAGTGTCTTCAGTTAAATGGCCCCACTTTTGAGATTTTTGGGGCCATTTTGAAATATGACGTATGGTGAAAACACTATGGAGAAAAAAAGTGTCTCCAGTTAAATGACCCCACTTTTGAGATTTTTGGGGCCATTTTGAAATTTGACGTATGGTGAAAACACTATGGAGAAAAAAAAAATCCAGTTAAATGGCCCCACTTTTGAGATTTTTGGGGCCATTTTGAAATATGACGTATGGTGAAAACACTATGGAGAAAAAAAAGTGTCTCCAGTTAAATGGCCCCACTTTTGAGATTTTTGGGGCCATTTTGAAATTTGACGTATGGTAAAAAAACACTATAGAGAAAAAAGTGTCTCCAGTTAAATGGCCCCACTTTTGAGATTTTTGGGGCCATTTTGAAATTTGACGTATGGTAAAAACACTATGGAGAAAAACGTGTCTCCAGTTAAATGGCCCCACTTTTGACATTTTTGGGGCCATTTTGAAATATGACTTATGGTAAAAACACTATGGAAAAAAAGTGTCTTCAGTTAAATGGCCCCACTTTTGAAATGTTTAGGGCCATTTTGAAATTTGACGTAAGGTAAAAAAAACACTATAGAGAAAAAAGTGTCTTCAGTTAAATGGCCCCACTTTTGAAATTTTTAGGGCCATTTTGAAATTTGACGTATGGTAAAAAAAAACACTATAGAGAAAAGTGTCTCCAGTTAAATGGCCCCACTTTTGAGATTTTTGGGGCCATTTTGAAATTTGACGTATGGTAAAAACACTATGGAGAAAAACGTGTCTCCAGTTAAATGGCCACACTTTTGAGATTTTTGGGGCCATTTTGAAATATGACGTATGGTGAAAATACTATATACAAAAAAGTGTCTCCAGTTAAATGGCCCTACTTTTGAAATATATAGGGCCATTTTGAAATTTGACGTATGGTAAAAAAACACTATAGAGAAAAAAGTGTCTCCAGTTAAATGGCCCCACTTTTGAGATTTTTGGGGCCATTTTGAAATTTGACGTATGGTAAAAACACTATGGAGAAAAACGTGTCTCCAGTTAAATGGCCCCACTTTTGACATTTTTGGGGCCATTTTGAAATATGACATGGTGAAAACACTATGGAAAAAAGTGTCTTCAGTTAAATGGCCCCACTTTTGAAATGTTTAGGGCCATTTTGAAATTTGACGTATGGTAAAAAAAACACTATAGAGAAAAAAGTGTCTTCAGTTAAATGGCCCCACTTTTGAAATTTTTGGGGCCATTTTGAAATTTGACGTATGGTAAAAAAAACACTATAGAGAAAAAAGTGTCTCCAGTTAAATGGCCCCACTTTTGAGATTTTTGGGGCCATTTTGAAATTTGACGTATGGTAAAAACACTATGGTAAAAAACGTGTCTCCAGTTAAATGGCCCCACTTTTGAGATTTTTGGGGCCATTTTGAAATTTGACGTATGGTGAAAACACTATGGAGAAAAAAGTGTCTCCAGTTAAATGGCCCCACTTTTGAGATTTTTGGGGCCATTTTGAAATTTGACTCTGTCATTGGGGTATTGATGACGACTATTGGTGGGGTCAAAAAATGTATGGTATTGGGACACTTCGTCGATGGTACCTGAAGGTTTACCGGTTCTGCTAAGGAGCAGCAGGCTTAGCTTGTCGTTGAGAAACAATCTTTCTTTTCTTCCCGAATTTTCTTTTTCTTTTCTCACAGAAGATTTCCCGACAGCCATTTAAAAAAATATACATAATATGTCTGTTTAGAAATGTTGATTTCTATTGACAACCTTGTCGCTATGGATTAAGAACTATTTTGCAGCTCACTATTTGGATAGAATATTTCTTCCTTAAATTTATTTCTTCGGATCGCCATGCTAAGCCCGCTGGCTGGTGTTCTTGAAAATTATTATACGAGGTGTGTGCATGCGTGCGGAATTGCGGATACCGAAACGTGGCACGTTTGTATGCAGATGGTTTACTGTTCTTTATACTGTGGCGCGAGGCTCGATCGTTGTGAGAGTAGCGCTAAAAACCTAAACTTCGCGCGGCGCGTCTCCGTATACGGCCCTTAAGTAGGTGGTATTTCATAATTTTTCACAAAGCAATAACTTTCACATTAGAAGTGCTAAAAGGCAAACGATGTGTCAAATAATTTTTTATTGCCATTATAATGAACTAAATTAACATCTCTTGTGACTTGAATAAAACATCACTGAGTGCAAAGTTGGTGTAAGGTAGGTAACTTAAACGATTACTGATGGGGACTGCGAGTTCCGACACACTCAAAGGAAAAAATCATAAAGAGTACAGAGTACACGTGGTAAAACGCCTCCGTGGTCCAGCTTAGAGCTTGGATCTTTACTCTGAAGGTCGTGGGTTCGCTCCCCGGGTTGTAACAACAAGAATGTTGTTGTCAAGTCTGGTCAGGACAATGTAGGCTGATCACCTGATAGTCTGAAAAGAAAGATGACCATGCGTCGAATAGAAACATGAAAAGTATTGATATGTACTTTAGGAAGTTGTTATAGAAGAACTAATACTAGCTTTCAGCAGATGGCTTTTTATCGAAGTGATGCGTGTCGAGGCTTCATGATGTGACGCGACCTTGAAATTTCTCTATCAACGCCGCTAGAGAAATTTTACTTCAAAAAGCATTAACACTAATATATAATTAACTGTAGTTATTTATTTAATTAATCCCCGTTGACGATTTGCCGAAAGTATTTTCTTAAAAGTGGCCTTGATAAAGTTACTGTAAGTTATCCAAACCTTTATTTACACAACTATAAAATGTATAATATAATTAATCTCAATATCAAACAATAAATTTTCGAGTTGTTTAGTCCGGCGGTGGTCGCGACCACGAGTTACGGGACCCCGACACGTGGGGTCTATGGCCTGTGTCGCTATGGTACTTGTTACCTACATGCTACAATGCCGTACATATTCAAATAGATTTATGAATTTGCTATAGAAGGGGCTCGGGGCCGTAACATTTTTGGTAACTTATATTAACCAAAAACCTATGTGTAACGTGTATTTAATAGCAACCAGTGGCGTTGGGTTCCTATAACATAATAGATACAAGTGGCGTTGGGTTCCTGTAAATTCATTCCTATCGGCTTCACTTACCACTTACCTTTCGAAGACTCTCATCCAAATCCCTACCTATTATACAGGCTACGGCTTCCCTACGAAGGAGCCAGCCTTCGCCACTGATATGTACCTTCTTTGTAATAAGATTAATAAGCCTTGCGATTTTCTAGAAAATCTACCTTACATTTTTAGACATAAACCTTGATTAATTTCTCCGATTGTACCCAATATCTTTCATAGATTTATTCACATCGTTAATGTCCATTACACGATATCTGAGTTAAGCCAATGTAATTAACGCCTTAACTTGTAGACGCTTGAACCGTTCTTTATTATTTATCGAAGCGTTTTTAACTTAGTTAAAATGTATGTTTATCTGTCATAAATTAGTACAAACGCGCTTGCGCCGGCGCCGCGGGCCCGCGTAAATCACACACAACCGCTTATTAAGTTGTACGGCCGAGCCCACGCGCGCTCGTGTGCGCCCGCCCTTATGTTTGCCCACTCCGTCTGCCAACTTGCAGTGTAATTTACTTAACATCACTATTGTAGTGGTACTGCAACTATTATTGCATGTTTTGCTTTTAAAATACCTAGGCCTCTAGTCAAGATCCATTCGATAATAACGATGGCGAAGTTCTAAAACAAAATGTATGGGATTTGACATAACGCATCGCAAGCGACATGTCACATAACGATGACTTATGTCAAATCCCATACATTTTTAATTTCGAAGTTCGCCTTCGAAATTATCGAATGCATCTTGACTAGAGGCCCTGATCTTTATTTTTATTAGTAAAAAATAAGAGAATTCCTATTTGCACGCTGTCGCTGTCTCTGCTAGCAGAAATGACAAGGACAGCATGTGATGTGAGCGTCACATAGGTTACGTGGTCGCTGGCGTCACTTATTGAGGGTTTTTAAATTCGTGACATATTATGACAGCTTTTTAACAGGACAAGGACCGCCGTGCTACCAAGCGCTGCCTAGTAATAGAAAAAGAATCGAAAATTCTTATTGACCATTTTTGATACCACTTGCGCCACCAGACGACGCTTTTGTACATACATACCTACATACATACATATAATCACGCCTCTTTCCCGTAGGGGTAGGCAGAGACCGCCTCTTTCCCGTAGGGGTAGGCAGAGACCACTTCTTTCCACTTGCTACGATCCTTACATACTTGTTTCGCTTCATCCACTTTCATTCTTACCATCCATTCCTCCTCTTACATTCAACGTAGCGAAGCGGCTCTCCATAAGTCACTTTTCGCCTCCGCGAGAACGAGACGTGATAGGTGGCGAACCACATCGCCGCCATTTTGGATAATTAAATTATTTTTATAATTATCCTTTGCGTTCGCACGGATTTGCGGAGAGGATAGGAATAGGAAAAGGGAAGGATAGGTGGTGTGGAAAGGAAGATTGGTAAGTTAGAGTGGGAAATAGCAAATGTAGGATATTACCGCCCAGGAGGGCAAGGGATAGGACAGTAATAGCTAGAGAAGCCGGGGTCGCGTACCCGTATACTATACCACAACTACCGGATAGGTAAGTTGGGATGAGTATCCCATGACATAAGTATCCCATGACGCTTTTGTGCGTCGGGTTTATCCCTTACGACAGAAAAAATATCAAACACCCTCATTTAACTATCGTTTCAGTATTCGAGTGCGCTTAACTAGTAGAGTACGCTTACACACCCGTTAGTAGCTTATTTTTATACATAACTAGCTTTTGCCCGCGACTTCGTCCGCGTTGAACAATACTTTGGGATATCGCTGAAATTTACCCGCGACTTTATTTATGACTAACGAAAGCGGAATCCTATTTTTTTAAACGGAACCCTAAAATAAAAGTAGCCTATGTTAGACCCTATAACATCAGCTATCTGCTAGTAAAAGTCCCGTGAAAATCGGTCCAGCCGTTTCAGAGATTAGTCGGAACAAACAGACAGACAGACCGACTGACAGACAGACAGACGGACAGACAAAAATTTGAAAAAAAATGTATTTTATTGTAAGTACCGAATATATCATACTTTCAGATTCATTATGTAAAAAGCTGTTAATTTGAAGTTACAAACAGACACTTAAATTGTATTTAACTGTATAGATGTATAGATATTATAATGTATTATATTTTAAGATATTATCAATTTGATGTTTATAAAATAACTAAACTATTTAACTAAAGTAAACTAAACTAAACATTAACCCGCACGCGCATCCCCCCTTGGTGACGCCCACTCCGCAACGGGCCGTGCAGCAGGAATCGTAATATTTTAATTTCGCCATAACTTCAAAACCAAACGTCCAATTTTGATCATTCAAAGACCAAATATTATCTACATAAACTGTACTTAGTGATGAAATAATTTATTTTGATAAGGATTAATAACATGAGTAAAATAAACGCATTTAAATGTAGTCCAAAAAAAATTCAAGATTTCTAAATAAAAAAATGGTTATTGTGCCTCACTCGACATAGATAGGTATAGTGTGTCGCGGACTTTTTTGTAGATATTTATAAGATCTACAATTAATTAGAACATTTTATGGTTCTATCTTTTATAGTTTAGGCAGCGTACGCAAAATAAGTAACTTTTCTGGTTGATTTTTTACACCTTGTGTCCGAAAAACCCAAATATGTTACGGAACCCTATTTTTTTCCAAAATAAAATTTAGCCTATGTTACTCGTGGATAATGTAGCTTTCGAATGGTGAAAGAATTTTTGAAATCGGTCCAGTACTTTTTGAGCCTATTCATTACAAACAAACAAACAAACAAACAAACAAACAAACAAACAAACATACAAACAAAGTTTTCCTCTTTATAATATTAGTGTAGATTAACATATTGTTTATCGCAGTTTTTTGCGGCGCCGCGTGTGGTGTACTGCACTAGGATTTGTATTGTATAAGTCATTTTTTGCCGCAGCATGGCGGTGAAACGCCGCAGCCCCTGCGGTGGCGGCGAAACTGCGGCGCGTATGAAGGCACTTATCTAGGCTTGAGGCTATTTACCGCTTTACTTTATGTCCACAAAACACATGCTAGAACCAGCACGAGTATAAAAATCTCCATTTGCATAGTTTCTCGAAAACGGCTGCAAAATTGAGTTTCGAAGTCGGCCGATTTGTGTCTAAACTCTTAGCCATTGTGCTGGCACTGTTTGAAAGTTGTTTTCCTTTGTGGAGGCAGACAACAATGAACCATTCGGAATTAGCGATCGATTTATCTGCCAATGATTTTCACGGCCCCATTACACGACCCCGCCCACAGATGAATATTGTTATCGACGTGCGTTCGACATCGTTCGCTTTCGCTTTGCTTTCTTTGGCGCGCGCTCGAGCGTCTTGAAAGTGGTATGCGAGTAAAAGAAAATAAGTATTGGATTTCATTTGCAATAATTATTAAAAAATTACTTAAATACTGTAGAAAACAAAACAAAACTACCACTGGACTCTACAGTCCAGTGGTAGTTTTGTTTTGTTTTTCTCTTAAATAAAAAGACAATACAATTGCTATAATTTTTTACGACTACTTTGTTTTCTTTATTAAAATTGAAATTCAATATTTTATAATATAATAATAATATCTATGGACGCTTCACATCACGTCAATCTGGCCCCGTGCTAAGTATCCGAAGAACTTGTGTTACAGGTACCAGACAACGGGAAGTATATTTAATACTTTTATACTATACATATATTTAAGATTTTTATTATATTATACACATATTTTATACACATCCATGACCCAGGAACACAGAAATACTTTTTGTTCCTTCGACGGGATTTGAACCCGCGACCCACGGTTTGAGCACCAACGCGCTGAACCACTGAGCCTCAGAGGTCGTCAGAGGTTTAAGTAAGTAGATTATCGTCTGGTTAGAATAAAAACCCTTATTTTATTTTAAATGCTAAACATCATCTCTATAAACACTACGGGCGATTTATACAACAATCATGGCGTTTGTTTAGTTGCCGAGTTCGTGAGAAGCGCGCCTCTCTCGCAGAGATCTTATTTGTTACATCCAACAGGTAACGATTATGGGTAATTGGGTTTATACGGCTGGAATTTATCCATGATATTGCTGGCATACGAAAAAAATATTACGATATTTGTTTAAAAATGTTAGTGTTAGGTACGAAGAAGAATTGTTATTCCTAAAAATGTTGTATGACTACTTTACTTACTCACTAATTTTAAGTTTCATTAGAAAAAACCCACAAGTAAAATCTTATACTTTAAACGAGATAATCTTGTATAATATTATGTATAATCGGTTTCTCGAAAACGGCTGCAAGTATTACCATAAAATTTAGAATGCAGGAAGTTTTGGGAGAAAAAAATCGATCTAGCTAGGTCTTCTTAACTCTTATTCCTACGAAACCGATAAATTTTAAGTTTAAGCTTATTATTATAATTTAAATTTTATTTCATATTATACGAGTATAGCTATTTGTGTTTTTCTTTAATAGTACAGCAAAATATATATAAATTAGTATCTATTATGTCAGTTTGATTGGCAGTTTGGTTTTTGTTTTGTTCAAAAATCCGGAATGTGGGGTGTTCCGCACCCGGTCAGATAAATTCTTTTTTTTTTTTTATGTATCACAACTCCGGGCATAGCTCGGTATATATATGTTAAATTGACAAAATATCTCAAGGAAGATATTTTTCATAACATCAAAACCGTTTTAAGTTTAATCATCGCGTAAACATAATTACGTCGAAAAAGCCCGTAATCCGTACAAGCCTCCTCGCTCTCGCAGTCATCAGCTAAAAGACCCTTAATAAGGCTCGTTACATGCGACATGCACACTTGCGGGCATGTGACGTCATCGCTCGGTTTTTTCGCAATTTGTCGAGAAACATTAATTAAAGCACTCCCCTGGTATTTGAGACAGTGAGCGAAACGCCGCGAGGCGGGGGCACAACGGGCTCAAATGATGCTCGATTGATTCACTCATAAATATTCCACAATGTTGTTCAAGTTGCAACCCAATCAATAATGAAGTTAAGTCGTTTAGAGGAAATTAGAAATTTGATAACGAATGTGGCTGTAGTTCCCCACAATCCACATGCAGTAGAGACTGGAGGATCGATCTTTTTTTATTTGGACTTTTAGAATACATTGTACTTTTATAAAATATAAAAATTTAAAAAAGTACAGTAAATCCACGTTTCTAATGCCTTTCGGGAATTGCCGTACATCGTGTGCCGTATACATTCATAAACGAAGTAACGTGGTCGCGCTGAACGTATCAGTTACACTTTACAAGCCAACCACCGTACTTTGTTTGATAGAAACTGCAGTCCGCACATACCAAAGACGCATGTTCAAAAAACTAAAATCTGTAACTTTCCTTGTTTTGTATGATTTAAAAAAATAACCAACTGAACCCTGTGTGCCCCGAGCTTGACAGGTCGTCATTTCCTCGAAAGTAATTCAAATGGAATCGTGTGCGCCGTTATTAAATATTTCATAACTTACCTCAGGTCCCCGCCCGCTCCGCCGCCGCCCGCCCCCGCCCGCCAACCGCATATTAAAGCCATAAAAAAGGGTTGTTTGATCTATCCCCTAAAACAATTTACATATCTCCGTCCAGGCAGCCGCTAAATTATTTAATTAAGAGAGGCATAAGTTTTTATTATTTTAATATGGCGGCGTAAAATTGTGTTAATGGGACATGCTGCTTAAATGGGATCACGGTCTAACGTGAACGTAGACCGTAGGCGATACTTCTTACTCATAGCACGGATCGCGCGCCGCCCGCCCAGTCCTGGGCGGCCCAGCGTGGGCCATAATAAACTAATTATTTAGCGAAATTAATATTCAAAATGGAATAGCACGGAATAATCTCTTCTACCTTTAATTTTGCATATTAAAAAGGTCAGATGCCATAAACACTCCAAGTGTCGGATTATGTTAGGCTGGGTAATATTGTTATGTAAATGGAAAATTTCGTTGTGCCGGTTAATGAACTTTCTACCTGCGTCAAATGCAGGCTACCTGGGTAGAGTAGGTAGTTAGGTATACTGAAGCGTAAACGAGTGCCTTCTTAGCTAATTATTACGATCATAATCATGATACAAGGAAACGGTCTACTATTTTTGTCTGAGCATTTGGTTTTATGACGTGAATTTTAATCAAAATTACATTTTTTTATCTAGTCTAGAAAAGAAATCTAGATAGGTACATTATTTTTCAACAATATTTAAATAATTTTGTAATTATATTGCACTAAAAGCATATTTCTTTTAAAATATTTTATTTCCACCTCTAATTTCTATTGTCGTACAGAATTATTTTTACATGCTCGCTTTGGTAAAAACAAAGCGTGGCACGAAAATAATTGTGGTTTAAACGGTAGTATAAGTTTAAAAATTCTAGAAATTTCGTTAGTCCGAAATACTTAGGGGTGTTTACGGCGAAATGAGCGCGAAATAAAAAGCCATGTCCGCCGCCGTAGCTGTGCAGTGGTATTTTAAACTGACTCTAATAAAAGCGAACGTTGTCCTAATGTTCATCTTACTACTATTTGGTGCAGTACATTCGCCAAATAGAAGCGCAAAATATTTTTTACATGTAAACGTTTTTAAATATTTTAAATTTTATTTCAAGTAATTAAAATAATACAAGACACATAAAATTAACAACAAAACTATAGCCAAATAAAAAAAAAAAATAATACTTAAATTAATTAATAAATTAATTAAATTGGATTTAATAAACAACCTTCTTTTGGTAGGGAATTTATATTTTTAATGCTTTTATTTCGTAGCCTTGATCGAGTGATGTGGTGATCAAAGTATCCCATTAAACTATTTAAAACACTTTTTCGAAAAAAAAAAAAAACATCAGCCTTGATTTTTTTTCTCATTTCTTTAAATTAAATTAATAGGACAATTAAATATTCCAAGGTAAGTAACCGTTTTCTAGCATACGAAGAAGCCTATTCATATAGCATTATGTTAATCAGGCAAATTCGTCAGCTATTAAGGCTAGAAAAAAATACAAATATCAATCTATCCCAATGTTTTACCCGACTACGGTGAAGCCAAAAGGAAGGGTAATGATTTTGGTTCTATAATCTGTCTGTATGTTCCACCATAGCGTCTTAACTACTGATCCGATTTGTATGAATGAGGTGTCAAGAGATTCGAAATAATGTCACGAGTAACATAGACTATTATAATTAACGTAGTTATTGTTTTTAACTTTCAATTACTATTTATTATTTATATTAATAGAAATTACTCGTTTCTTTGTAAACTTTTAAATTAAAAGCACGCACCCCAAATGGTCGAACATGCTATGCTAGCTCGCTGCTTGCGACCGCGGGGCCGGGGGCGGCAGGTTAATGAGAGTATTTTTATGGGGCCCAACTCGCCCAGGTCCAACAATGAGGAATGTAAATTTCCCGCTTAACCTCACATTACTGTACAGTGTAATGTGTATATGTGTGTATGCTGCGTTCTCAACCCTGTCAAGACTAAGCCCTTGTTTTTTATTACCCGACTAGCTGTCCGACACACGTTGTTCTGCCTTAACTATGAATGGAAATTCCTCACTGTTTAAACCTTCCCTGAACTGATACGATTATTTTAAGATCAAAATTAGCCAAATAGGTCCAGCCGTTCTCGAGTTTTAGCTAGACTAACGAACCGCAATTCATTTTTATATATAAGATTACGGCGAAGCCAAAAGGATGGTTAATGATTTTGGTAGTGTATGTATATTCCAATGTAGCGCCTAAACTATTAGTCCAATTTTAATAAATAAGGTGTCAATCGATTCGTAATAATATTCCGGGTAACATACTCGTAGGCATTAAGCTACACATATACTCTACGTAGTCGTGTTATACGAGTATAGTCTTATATAAATTTGTACTTATTTTATTACGAATAATAATATAATAATAAAAATGCCCAAGGGGGATTGGGATTTTAAGGACTAGGGACGCAAGTCTAAAAACCAGAGGAATGACAGTAATCGCTTACCAACAGGCGATTCGTCTGCTCGTTTTCTGGTTAATTTTGTTACAAAAAAACTGATTGTTTATTTTCGATTCTGTGAAAATATGCGGTTAAAAGTTAAAACATATCCTATGTGATTTTTCATATTATGCGTGATGTGTCTAATGAATCTTTTTTTTTTTTTTCTTTAAAAGCAAAACAAAATCCTTAGATTTATTGGTTTACAAATTAGTGCTTATTAAAAGTCTGTTTCACAATCACCCAGTAAGCGTCGAATAGCTTGTCCGAAAGTGTTGTCGCCGCTTACTTAATACTGAGCGACAAAGACAAAACTTGCCATTAAGCTTTCTGATACTTATCAGTAGATTGTGAAACAGGTCCTTAGTAAATTTTACAATGCGAAAAATCCCGAGTCCTGGAAATATTACACAAATCACATAGCGCGTACTGCGTGTTATACCTACACTTGGGTTACGCTCCACCGTGTTCCGTTTATCGATAGCAAATATTTAAAATGAAGCGTGCAATTACTTCGTGAAGTGGCGGGTGATTACTATAGTGATGTTGTTGACGACACGGCAGCTCTGCGGGGCCGTGGTCGTCGGGTTTGGTCGAAGTGGACTATAGCTTGAAATTGTGGTGTCCTGGAGAAGGAGCGGGAAGTCGAAGTGAAACGCCAGGAGAATCTTGGAGCTGCTAGTAGGTAGAGTGTTGGTGAGGCAGAGTTTCTTCAGGCATCTGCGGTGTTGTGAATGTGAATGTTTTTGCACTGAGAAAGTGCGTATTAATATTATGAAATTGTACTGATACAGCCTATGGGGGTGTATCAGGTGTTGTCGTGCATGCGCAGTCCGTTTATTTAAAGTAAAATACAAATTCGTTCAGATTACATTAGCTGACATTCTTATAAGATAGTACAATAGTAAACAAGCATTCTTATAAGACTAATTAACAGTAAAAACGTAAAATAAAGTTATAAAATAAAAGAGACAACAATAACATTAACGTGAGACACACTGCGCGTAAGCGAGAAAGGGACAACAATATCAATTGTGTGAGACACGAGATAGGAACATTCTCTATACAAATTATCTTAAATCTACATGTAAACATTAACAAAATATATTACAACTAAGTGAATTATGTATTATTTTACAGCATAACATAATTCCAACAGGAAATCTATTCGTAAAATACCTAATACGATAAAAAATAAAACCTAAACTATATTTTACATAGTGCGAAAAGGACAGCAATAATTCAATATGACAAAAAATGAGACAAAAGCGTAACTTAGTTTTCTAATAGGAAATAAACAGGTATAAAACTAAGTTATTATTTACAGATGTGCTTGTTAACGCCATTCTGGCCTGAAACGTCCTTAACTTGTTGTGATTTCAACAAACATAAAAATTCAGTTTAAAAACGTCATTGATTCATGATTGCAACTCGTTAAGTTGTGAATGAAATGCAAAAATTAATTACCTTCAACGAGAAGTATGTTAAAAAAATGCTTTTTGGCATTAAAGACTATTCGAATTTTAAATATTTATGATGTTACCAGTAAACATCAGAGGGTCAATTCTGCTAAATAAATCCTGCATTACTACAATTACGATCAACTTCCGATACGCTTAAACTGTCAAACGGTATTCCTGTAAACGTTAAACTGTGAAACGCGCTCTGATTGGTCGAAACTCCATAAAATCAGTTCATGATAACATTTCGCTTCAATCATACAATCAAAGAAAAATGAAAGTCTACTTAAAATTCGCACGAGAGGTTCAGTTTAATCGTTAACTTAAAAAAAAAGAATCTACTTATTAAAAATTACCTTACTTATGGACTATAAATTATTTTTTCTGTAATTGAAAACTGTTCCAATGTAGACGTTGGTCGTTGACAAACTCCTTATCGTCCTAATAACACGTTTAATCGCCTGCTCGGCGTTTGATGTATGAACTGGCTATTACGTAGCTATTAGCTCCGAGGTCCACCTGCGTCTTAGCATCGATTAACTAATGATAGCTTTATCAGGGCTAATTTACTAGAGCAAATGTTATGCTAGCAGTTAGGTTAGATGGCAACAGTCAGTAGTTACCTAGTTATTGTTACACGTCTTGGAATCGGTAAATCTTCAATATTTCTAATAGGATAGATGACTGATTATTTTTATTATACAAATGAATGGTACTCTAAGTTCTCAGAAGAAACAGTCGCGAGTCGCGACTCGCGACCTTCGGATTGCTAGTGCCAACGCGCTAACCACTGAACCACAGAGGAAACTTATCAAAAGAATAATATTAATAATATAGTTAATGGATTAGGCAAAATATTATTCGTATATTATATAAAAATATTTTTCCTAGTCCATTTGTTAGCGTACGTAGCGCGTAGTACAAATCAATCCGGGCATCGAAAAAACTTCTAGAATCGGAAGTGCCTCGAGGTGGGTTCAATTACGCGAGTGCGCTGCGCCAGTAATTGGCGCCAGTCCGCGACAAAGCGCCGACAATGGCCGCTGATTAATTTCCGAACTGCGCCGAATTCTAACTAGCAAACACCGGCATCACCAGTCGGAACCACTGCCCAGTGCCCAGTATTGTATTTTTGTTTGAAAATATATTCGGATTTTACGAGAAGTATATTGTAAGTATAATAAAATAAAACAAATTATTTTTAAGATTAAATTAAATTGTATACTATAAAATAGCTCGTTAGATCATGTAGGCTGTTAAATAAAAGCGTAAATCTGATCTTCAAAGGTGTAATTAATGAGGCATTCGATGACAGCGCGCTTTTTAATTTCAATAAATTATTGTAATGATCGAAAAATCAGCTCTTCCCCGAACCTCTAATGAGAATTAAATTCGCAATACACTGCAGGAAAACGAAACCAATTAAGAATCGATAGCCCGATATAGTTATTGCGTTAGTTACAATCATTACATTTGGGCTCGGACAAAGGCTGCGCCGTACAAAGTGTTAATTGAATCTCTTTGTATCAGATGACGTCATGCCCGTGCGGTGCCAGCGTTGGCCGCAGAGGAAATGAAACGTCATTCGACCACTTTCTTCCAGCACAATGCAGATTAATCTGCAGACAACCATTAAGACCGTGACGCAAACGCTCGCAGGAAACTGGAAATTGAACGCCATGTTCGTTGTCTATTTATAACTTGAATTATCGTACTCAGTTACATACTAGTATTATTTAAGCAAAAAATATATACTTCGGAGTAAGTTATATAGTCTAGATATGTTATATTACATAAATATTATAGTCTGAACTATTTTGATCCACTTTGGAGGACTCGTCTTTTCCAAAAAACAAGATTATATTTTATATTTACTACAGACTCGAATTTCGTTGCTATACAAGTTTAAGAATAAAATGAACCATTTTCTAAATTATAAATACAGTTGACAAAAAAGGGTATTTAGTTAAAAAAGATAGATACAGTTTTCAATTCATAATTTTGGTCATTAGTTTACAGGTCAGAATATGCTAGTTAATTTTGGCATAATACCCAGCTAATAAATAATGAAATAGCCACGTTAGTCCAGCCATTAGTTTGTCTGTCTGTGTGTCAGGAAATTAAACGCCGACGCTACTGGCCCGGCTACTGGCTTGTTCAGACTACGCTCCCTTAATTACGCCTACTTAATAATCTATGCCAGCTAATACTATACAGTATACACTATACCATTCCATCTAATGGCATGGACAATAACGCCTGTTGCCAGCCAACTAATTAGGTGAATACTTTATTTTAACACTTGTGCAAACTGCCAAGTCAGTGTAAAAATAGAGATGAAGAGATTTAGAATTTGTCTCTCCTCAAATTAAAATCTGGTCTTTAAAGTACAGGTGCACATCACACAATATATGCATGACTATAATATTTAATAATGACCAGGAATTCAGTACCAACTGCCTTAAACCAGAGAGTTGATTCTGCTACTTAAATCCTGCAACAGTTACGATCCAGTCCCGATATGTTAAAACTGCAAAACGATATTCTCATAAACGTCAAACCAACGTTAAACCCATTTTGATTGGTCTGATATTAACAAAAATCTGTATATCATATCAAGACGATTCATTTGTCTATACTTCTATCCTAATATATTATAGAGAAAAGGTTTGTTTGTTTGCATCGAATAGGCTCCGAAACGTCTGTGAGTGGACCGATTTTGATGAAATTTGGCACAGATGTAGAATTGACCACGGGGAAGGGCATAGGCTACTTTTTATCGCGGGAAATAACTTTTGGGTGCACGAATTCGCGGGCAACTAGATGTAATTCAATAAAACTAAAATGTAAGCTAATTACGAGAGAATTCTGAAGCGTTTGTACATGTTCAACGATAAATTGCAATAACGTGTATGAAGAGCATTACGGAGAGTATATTATAACAGATGATGTTTCCGAAATCCGACAGTATCGTAGTACAAGTACTACGATACAGGTTAGACAAGACAGGTAGGTCTACCTGTCTTGTCTAACCTGTAGTCTGAACTGAATGTTGAATGACGTCACTGTTCTGTTAGCGTTACGGCATTCATTGTTAACAAGAT
Source organism: Glaucopsyche alexis (assembly GCA_905404095.1). Classification (NCBI taxonomy): domain Eukaryota; kingdom Metazoa; phylum Arthropoda; class Insecta; order Lepidoptera; family Lycaenidae; genus Glaucopsyche; species Glaucopsyche alexis. The sequence goes on along the minus strand of FR990043.1, from coordinate 6,818,489 downwards.
GCCATGAAGTTGAATATCCCTAAATCAACAAGGGTGTCCAATGGCAAATACACCTGGCAGATAATTAGATAAAGTTTGAAATTGATATACTTTATTAGATAAACTTGATGAACTTAATATAAAGGTATATAGAGACTACTAGTCTATAGTCTCTACATATTCTCTACATAGACGAGCAAGTTTTAGGCCCTAGTCATAGAAAGCGCCCGAGGCGCGCGCACGATCCGCTGCGTTTCGGACGCTCTTTAAAATTGTATGAAATTCTATGCAACGGACGCGGACGCTTGATGTAATCCGTTGCATAGAACTTCATACAATTTTAAAGAGCGTCCGAAACGCAGCGTATTGTGCGCGCGCCTCGGGCGCTTTCTATGACTAGGGCCTAATAGTCAATGACTAGTGAAATGTTTTTACTTTATTGTCAGTTCCCATCGCGACGATTTTTAAGATTTGAAATGACATTCGAACTCTTACAATAAAACGTCAAATATCATAACGTCTTGTGTAATGAATAAAGTTCAATTTTGAATAGCTACCTTAAAAATGCAGCGCCATGTCGCGTACCGTTTCGTTTCGGTGTGTATTGACCTTAACGTCGTTGTGATTTGAAACTCAACCGAAAAAGCTACAGTAAATACGAGTACATACGACCGCGAACTTATTATAATAGGTTGGGGAAAAAGTCTTTTCGCATTATAGTATGTATGAACTTGTCATAAAATATCTTGGGCTATACCAATTGTATCTGGCTGATTTTGGTATCATTAAAAAGTTTTAATTTTACAGAAGACAATTCCAAATTCAAATTAGGTAAATTTGAGATTTTCATTTGTTTTTCTTATTGTTAAAATGAGTGATTCTTATGAAGAATTTCGATACATTTTAAAATTTTATTACAAAAAAGGTAAAAATGCAACACAAGCCGCGAAAAAAATTTGTGATGTTTATGGACCTAATGCAGTATCTGTGAGAGTAGCGCAAATTTGGTTTAAGCGTTTTCAATCCGGAAATTTTGATATCAAAGATGCACGTCGCTCTGGTCGCCCTGGTACGGACAAAACTGTTGCCATTTTTGAAAAAGTGGAGCAAGATCGGCATATTAGTAGTTACGATGTAGCTGAAGAACTGGGGATTGACCACAAAACGGTTTTGGCGCATTTGAAAAAAGCTGTCTACACAAAAAAGCTCGATATTTGGGTGCCTCATGAGCTCACTGAAAGAAACCTAATGAACCGTGTACTCATTTGTGATTCTTTATTACGACGTAATGAAACCGAACCATTTTTGAAGAAGCTGATAACTGGCGATGAAAAGTGGATCACGTACGACAAGAACGTGTGAAAAAGATCGTGGTCAAAGGCCGGTCAGGCTTCACAGACTGTGGCGAAACCCGGGTTAACTCGCAACAAGGTGATGCTGTGTGTGTGGTGGGATTGGAAGGGCATTATTCATTATGAGCTGTTACCGCCAGGCAGGACCATCAATTCTGAACTGTACTGCGAACAACTGATGAGATTAAAGCAAGAAGTTGAGAGAAAGCGGCCGGAATTAATCAACAGAAGGGGTGTGGTTTTTCACCATGATAACGCTAGACCTCACACATCTTTAGCCACTCAGAAAAAATTACGGGAGTTTGGCTGGGAGGTGTTAATGCATCCGCCGTATAGTCCTGACCTTGCACCTTCAGATTTCCACCTGTTTCGGTCGCTGCAGAATTCCTTAGGCAGTGTCAGGTTGACATCACAAGAGGACTGCCAAAACCACTTGTCGCAGTTTTTTCATCAGAAGCCCCAAAAATTTTATAGCAATGGGATCATGTACCTACCAACAAGATGGCAAAAAGTTATCGAACAAAATGGCACCTATATACTTTAGTCACTTGTAAATAAACTTTATAAAAAAACCTTTTGAATTTTTATATAAAATGCGAAGAAACTTTTTCCCCAACCTAATATTATGCTACCAGCTGTATGTTTAAACGTGCTTACTTGGCGCGAATGGGATGAATCATAAAAGGTTTAACTTCTTTCCTATGTTAACACAATTTTTGTATGGCAACACCTAGGTCTCAATATCCAATATCCATTACCCAATAGACAGAGCGCTCAGGCTGTCCGCCGTTTAATTTCCTTCGCCGCCGACAGCTGATTGTGTGTCCACCAGTGTGCCGTGAAGAACGGCCAAGATACGACATTATGTTACTGTGCCGGGAAATTAGCCCGTACTGAACTACTGATAGTCTGATACTGTTTAGATTATTGTAAGTAGAAATGGTGCAGGTATCGCACTGATATTTAATGCTTCTGGCTCATAAGAGCTATAGGGGGCTGAATAAAACCACGGTTTTGGATAGTTATGTGCCGGTGAAGCGTTCAAACGTGTGTCACTTGTGCGTGCGGTTGTGCGACTATTGTTCCCGTGGTGGCGGGCAAAGAATTAGAAATTTGAACGTCCCAGCGGTACGACTTTATTATTTCTTTACATAAACACGAAATCATATTATTCTAAACAAAAAGGCATATAAACAACATAATTCTAATAAGCAATAACAATAACTTGATTGATGAAACCTAATCGTAGTGCGTCGCCTACAAGAGCAATGAGTATAATTATTATCTACTAATTCTGTGAGCAAAATTCAAAAAGGGGCATAGACAGATATTATTTTTTTATTAAGACTGCCTTTAAATTAAAAGCAAACATATTAGTAAAAAGTACGAATCAAAGCCAATATGTATTAAGTTTTTTTGTAAGTAAATAATCAGCATAATATTATGAATGTACTTCATCGTTTTACAATTATGTTTCCGCCTTATTATTTACTTACGTCTGCACTCTGAAAAAGGTAGCTAATTATCAAATTCCTCAGTATTAAGTTGAATTACCCCGGCAATTACTCTGTATGCAAAGCTGGCGTGCCCACTATCGGCATCTAGCTCTGCGCGCGCGCCAATTACCGCACGGTGCCCCATTAACACCGGCTTTACACCTCCCTTCGCAGTTCGCCGGCATCGCAAGCGCTGATCTTTATGCTGGCTGGCAGAGAAAAGACAAAGGAAACAGTGCTGAGTGTACTTGCAGAATTGTGTACAACTGTGCACAGTACTGTTGACAATGGTGTCGTACATTGTCGATACCAATAAGATAATGTCATTTTACTTTTACCTGACAAACATGTTAAAGGAAATTTTGAACCTACTTATTTTAGCCTTCTATGCACGCGGGCAATTTGAATATTAAAGCCTGCTATGCACGAAAGCAACTTCCGAGACAAAACATTTTGCGATTCTAACAAATATAGCAAAACTGACATAAGAAATAATATGTAAATAATGAAAATAACGGGTCCAAGCTAGACGTATATTGTATCACCCAATTCTTGGAAACTTGGAAAGCTCGAGCGAAATCACGCGCGGCGGGAGCTAGGCTAGACGCACGCGAGCCACGGCGAGCCGCGAGCGACGGCCCCGCGTTAATTAATTGGGTATTTTCACACGTCAGCGCGCAGATCTCGCCAAATAGATCGGCGCATGCGCCCCTTAATTAGCCGTATCTCAGGGGCGATCGCCTTCGCCACGCCAATTTGGTGCTGCTCTTCGTTCCGGACCACTGGCAGATAAGGACTAGAATGCTAGCCAATAACCTCATTATGAAATAAACTAGCCCCCGCCGTTTGTTCGATTCTGGGATAAGATGGTACTCGCTTGTAATGACTGCTCGTGGGCTGTTTATCATAGGTGCGTTACGGCCCTTAATTGAGCGCGTGTACACGGGAATTGTTTGCGCATTTTGTAAGATCAAGTTTTGAAACTAAAATCTCCTTGTAAGTATAACATAGCCACAGAGTATATAAAATATATTAAAGTTACGTACAGAGACATATATTTCATAGAATGATCCAAAACGATCCAAATTTGAAAATTTTGACATCCCCTAACAGCCCACAATTTTTCCACACAATCGAGACGACATTGTATGCTTGTAGTAGTGCAAATCAAAAACTAACTTTGTAGTTATGTTACTAACATTATAAATGTGAAAATTTGTGAGGATGTATAGATGTGTGGATGGATGTTTGTTCCTCTTTCACGCAAAAACTACTGAACGGACGAAAACTACTGAATCTGGATTAAAACAGGCTACTTTTTTCAAAACAGCTAGTCTGTTCTATTCGTCTTTCTTAAATCTGTGACATATTTGCGTGTGCGTTACTTTTTATTTTATTGTCCACAAAGTAATTGCTTTCATCCCATAGGTTATACTACAAAGGCATAGTAATGTTATTCATACATAAGAGTAATTTGAAAGCGTTATCGATATCGACAACAAAAAGTATGAGTAAGATTAGAGACGCGAGCGACAGGCGTGTAGTGTATAGCACGTGTTAGATCCATTGAGCGATCGATAGCCGTCAGAAAACAATCACCTATCGTCGATAATACGCTAATTATAGTAATTGATGGAGGTTTTTTAGTTTTAATTACGTCCATTGAGGCGTCGAGCGGATAGTTGCCAGTCAGTGCATTTAATAAAGTCCGCGACTCCGGAATGTTGGTAGTTCCGCGCGGAATTTATATTATAAACTTCAACGTTTTTGATCCACGCTTTTTGTTTAAGTTCGATCTCGGACTGCATTACAATTTACAAGTATTTACGAGCTAATGCAAGATTTAATTTCAAAATGTGGGAATAATCGTAACTTTAGCCAAACATTTTTTTTTTATGATATATGGGGGCAAACTAGAAAACGGGTCACCTGATGGAAAACAACTTCCGTCGCCCATGGACACTCGCAGCATCAGAAGAGCTGCAAGTGCGTTGCCGGCCTTTTAAGAGGGAATAGGGTAATAGGGGAGGGTAGGGAAGGGAAGTAGGGGATTGGGCCTCCGGTAAACTCACTCACTCGGCGAAACACAGCGCAAACGCTGTTTCACACCGGTTTTCTGTGAGCCCGTGGTATTTCTCCGGTCGAGCCGGCCCATTCGTGCCGAAGCATGGCTCTACCACGTAATTTTTTTTAAAATTTATATTATCTGTATTTTTGCATAAAATATTTTTTCAAGATTTTAGCTGCTGTTCACAATCAGTTTTATAAAGTTACATAAGTGCAGACGTGTTAATGTAACACATAATTTAGAAAGTATAATAAATCTACCAGGATAGGTGTAGATACGAGAGGGCTAACTCTTGTAAGTGATAAGGTGTGTTTTGAATTTGAATGTATGATGTAAGCTGTAACCAGTTCCGTTGAGTATTGCATTCTTCTCGAGATGTCGCGGGCCGGGCTCGGGGTCCGGGTGCCTGGGGGCCGGGGGCCGGGGTCCGTCTGGGGACCGCCCGAGGGACCGCGGACCGCGGGGTCAAGCGCGGGTCGTCGGCCGTGAGAAACGTTCCCGGCCTCTAATTACGTTTTATGCGATATCGCCATTTAATTAGCAACATGTTTCCCATTCCCAAACATTAATTAATATTTTCATCAGAGTTCTCCGCATTTAACTGTGCTTTTATTGCTCGCTCGAGATTTTAATAAAGATTCCCGACCACCCTCGTCGGGCATTATTGTTTTGAGAGTTCTTATTATATTTTTGTTAGGAAATTATTTCGTCTCAGTGTCGACTGTGGACTGTCGACAGGCGATTGTTCGACGAACGAGGTGCAATTACGGTGATTTACGTCCCGGCGCGATCGATTGTTTCGAGCCGTCATTAATTAACTCTATTATAAAACCAACGGCTCGAGAGGAAACTTTATGACTCGTGCTTTAGTCATTTGACACTTTCTTACTTAAATAAATACATTACTAGGATTATATTTTATTCTACGGATCACTTATCCAAACAGGCATTTGTGATTTGTACATGATATATTACATAACGCTACATAACCTGCAGTTAATATTCTAATCGTCTAAACTCTAAATATTCTAATATCACATTTTATTTTTAAAACATAAACATTATTTCTTTTTAATCATTAAAGAACAATTAAGACTTTAATGATTCTTCATTATACGCATAGGCCTTTAGTGAGTTAATAAATCAATTATCAAACTAAGCCATTACATTCGAACGGAATACGATACTTATTATTCTCTCACAATTCACAGGTAACAGTAATTTAATGATGGCTGACAAATTTGGTATTATATTCAGTATGGGGTCATAAGTTCGACGACCTTTGATCTCTCTGTGTGGTCCATGATACTTTATTCATATTATGCACTCAAGAAAATATATAAATAAAATATAAATAAAAATAATTCAATAATATTAAAGGATATAATATGTGGGATTATAGTGAGATGCGTGGGAGTCGTTCTTCAGACTCGAGAGGTCGAGACTGGAGTACTTGAAGAAGTTGCAGGAATTCGATTTTCAGGGCTGACATGCCCTGGCATGAGAAAATGAAAATGAAAATGAAAATGAAAATGAAAATGAAAATGAAAATGAAAATGAAAATGAAAATTTTTATTTCCAAATAAAACTTAACAAGCTATTTTCGGAAAGTCAACAAAAAAGCTACTACCGCGCTATAGATATTATGCTATTGAGTTTTTTATAGCTTCCCAGATTATTATTTATCTTACCACAGTTACAAATTGATATTAACAGAAAAGTGAAATCAACCTGAATGTGAAATATCGATAAAAAATAACAAATAATTATTTTTTATATTACATGAACAATGTAGGTAGTTAAAACCTGTCGAATTTACAACCCTCGTTTTCACCGTAGTCGGCGCCAGTAATAACTGATTAATACACATAAGGACACCAATTAATCGAGTGTCGTGGAAAAAAGAATTTAATAACCGAACCACGTGCAGACAAATTGCGACAGGTGAGCGAGTGACGTTTGACATCTCCCTCAGGCCTCGGCGTGCGTCGCCGTGCGTCCCCGTGCGTGTGTGAGCGCGTGCGAGCGCGTTAGTAGAGTGGGCAAAAAAGTCCATTTTACAATAATTTAAGTTGATCCCGATATTGTTGAATATTTTTTTACGTACTTTATCGACGTCGTTCAAAAGTTCCTGCTAGACCTGTTTCTAAACATTTTCCTTTGCATTGGGCCCTTTTCATAATGTTTAAACACAAAGAATGTGACCACAATGACTGCAGACGTGGTTGAACTATTATTTACACGAATATTTGCGTGCGCACAATTCAACGGCGCAGCGCTTTTAAGCAATTTTCCTTTGTCTGCTCGAGCGACAACTTATTCGATAGTACATACCTGCGCAAATTATTATTGGGGTTTCAAATGTTTATACTTAAATATTTCAAACTATCAACTTTTGAACTATTTTATTAGGAATTCCTTCATTGATTACGTGATTCACGTGTTTTTTACCCGACTATGGCGAAGCCAAAAGGAAGGGTAATGATTTTAGCAAACGATGTACATATGTATTGTAATTTGTTTGTCTGTTTGTTCCACCGTAGCGCCTACACTACTAGTACGATTATAATAACAGAGGTGTCAATTGTAGAATTGTGATAACATAGGCATAACATAGGCTAAATTATTTACGTAGTCAGGATAAGTATAGTTTTTTTTAATAAAAAGGTAATGAAGGTTGAATTTTTAAATATGATACATTTTTTTGCAAGTTGTACGCATGCGGTTTGCATTTCGCGTAGTATGTACAGTGTATAGGCTCTATTATTAGCAATTGGCAGGTGAACTCTCACGTTATATTTAATTTCTTATTTATAATAAATTACACTTTTTAATAATTTAATAAGCAATGAAAATTAATTGTAATTACTGTCACGCGAATGGTTACAACTTTTAATTTATTTTTTACAAGGACATTGCTTATAAAGTAAACGACAGGTCACTTGTAATTACTTTTATGTATTTTAATAAAAAATGGGTTTGAAAAATTAATAATTATTGCAGTAGAATTTTTAAGTAAAACCTATAATTTTATCGTCTCTTTAGGTAGTTCTTACAGGGCGAGTTGTAGCCTGTAGGACATTTTTTTTAATTATTGCTATTCAATATTCATTTGCTTTTAACCTTTATAAAACATGATTGCGTTGCAATTAACTATCAGTTAGATGATATTGTGCACCGTATAAATAGGACAGGAAGTTGAATTATATTTTTCCTCTATACTAATAATATTATGAGGAAAAGTTTTTTGTTCGTATTAGGCTTCGAAACTACTACACTGATTTTGATGGTATAACGGGTTAGGAAATAGGTTATTTTTTTATCGCGGAAAAATGTTAGGTACGCAAGATAAACTTTTGCGCGCACGAAGTTCGGGCAACATAACATAACAGTATTTAAATATAAAGATATGTCTCCAAAATACACAAACAAATATTTTTTAAAGACATAATATTATGTTATTTGTATAATTCGCATTCTAATTTGGATATAATCTCCGGGCCGAGCGCGAGAACAGCCCTCAAGGAGGCTAATTAGTAATTACTGCTCCGGTTAATTAGAGACACCCAACCCTTCTAATTAATGCCCACTACACTCGGTCTGTTACGCGAATGTCTAAACACTAGAAGCCAAATTCTCGTATCTATTTGTGATCATAAATCATAATCCTGTTTCGGTCCGCAAGATGTCGCATTCTCACACGCATATATCGCGCGTGAGCGAGTGAGACAGCGCACGGACCGAAACAGGACTATAAATACAAATAGTAACGAGAATTGGGCTTCACACAGATTTAAAAACTAAGGATGGAGGGCTATGATATGACATACATAATATGACCGAAAAAAGTTACGCCATCTTGATTTTATAAGATTTTGTCTATGGAGGCTAGAGTAAGGAGTACCATCTCCATACATGAAAAGTGTCCGTAAAAAGCATTAAATACGGGGGCGCTGAAGACGCTGCCCTATTTATACGGGGTATAATCGGAAAAATTTAAACAGATAACTAAATCTAAAGTAAAATAAATCTAAACTAAAAAGCATCTACTTCGATTATGTTTATACATATGTATATTCGACTACGCGAGTAAGTAGAATATTCATGATTTACTGAATTAACTACTTTTAGTCTACTAAAGTCGTCAAAAATGTTAAATAACCAAACTCAACTCACTTCACTCCATCTCTTATTCCTAACTTCATACCATACCCTTAACCTGCATCAGCGCCATTGTGGAAGATTGTTGAACTGTTATTTATAGCATACAATTGGACAATTTTTCAACTTTTCTCCCATAAGAGATGGTTCTCCTTATCTCTACCCTCCAGGCCTCCATAATTTTGTCCAATAAAATGTGGGTCCTGATAAATATAGATTTTGACATTTGCTTTTTCAAAAGCAAATGTTAAAATGTCACGATGACAAATTTCAAACCTTAACTGCCCCAAAAGTAGGGCAGTTTAAGTGTGAACACTCTTTGCCTATTATTTATAATAGGCAAAGAGTGTTCACACTTTGCAATATAATATTATAATCTATAGCGAAACCTGTTTTAACCGACTTCCAAAAAAAGGAGGCGGTTATTAACCTATAAGTCTCCCATATTACAATTTGCAGCAATAAGCATAAGAATCTTCTGAAATTAAGATAGCGTAATTTTTAATTGTATCAAGATTTTTTTTTATCAAATGTATTAGTTTCAGCAGATTTTGTAACAATATATTGTTACAAAATTTTACTTAGCTGAAAGTACGAAGTTATTTTTGCTCTTCGACGCTCTCATACATATCCCGTCCCGTAATTCGTAATTATTCCAAATTTTACACAAAACGCAATACGATGCTCTCCCTTTTATTAAATGTACATGGAACATTGTTGGATCGAATGCCGTTCTAATGAGCTACGTGTGTTTTGCGGGTTCGCCTGTGAAGAATGTTTCATTTGACGAACGCTGGTTTGGCGGAAGATATTAGATTATTTCATGTCGGGAATGCTTTAATTTTAATTTAATGAAAATATCAGTACCTAATAATGTTCAGATTATTACTTTGTAGGAACGTTATATTGAACATTTTAAAATGTTCCTTGAGAGACTGGCAACATCTTGATAAAGCGCTTTAGCGTTTATTTAGAGCTTTAAAATGTAAATGATTAAATGAAGATATCCTTTAAAATAAGTATTTACTTATCTTAAATGAGAATATGAATTTGTTGTTCTATTTTCATACTTTTGAAATACGTGCTTAATTTTATAGGTGATGGTCACATCACCAACTTTGTAAGTCACAGATAAAAATACCTAAATCGATCTGAATCAATAGGCAAAAGTCAAACCCGTTACACGGGTAATGTTATTTACAAGACACAAGAATTTGGTACGGAGCGTACAGCGAACCATATCCGCAGACCGAATCCGGTGTCGCTACACACGCCCGGATTTGGTACGGAGCGTACCAGATCCGCTGTACGCTCCGTACCAAATTCGTGTGTCTCTAGACACCATAACACATTACAACACGCAGTATCTAATGATTTACAGTATGTTACAAGTGTACCTATGTGGTAAAGTACAATATACACTATACGCCATATTTATGTGAGTGTACCGTAATAGCTAAAATGTTTATTTTCACCAGAACACGTCTCTTCGATTAACATAAAATCGAAAGGAGTGCGTGGGCGCATACCGAGATACTAGACTCCAATGGCTATAATAGAATTACATGCCACGGACATTATCATCATCACTCTTATATCGTCGGTCCCTAGCCCTACGTTTACTGAGTCAACTGTACTTCTGAAAACTTTACAGTACGGCCATTTGAACTGCGAATGGTCATTACTAAAATGTAAACAAATCATTAAAAAATAACTAAATAAATAGTATCTATCAACTGACCAAAAAAAAATATCATAATATTTTATTAATTTATGAGATAATGTAGAGTCGTAGAACAGTAGATACACTAGTAAACATATTTATTTTGCTGTATGTTAAAAAAGGTCATAATTGTAAAGATTTTACAATAAGATGTTAACTTAATTTCATTTCTGATCCACCGTTTCGACCTTCTTTTTTGTCTTATGTGGTGTGGTCATACTGAGAGAGTTAGTAGAGTTATCGATAAAGTTAATATCTTCAAAGACTACTGGTAATTTTCATCCATACTAAACACTAATAACTAAAGCGGAAGGATTCGTTTGTTTGTATGTTTATTTGCATCAAGTAGGCTCTGAAACTATAAGACCGATATTGAAAAAAATTGGCACAGATATAGTGTAGGCCACGGGGAAAGACTACTTATATCGCGACAAAATGTACGGTTCCTCCGAGATTTCCTTATGGCGTACAAATTCGCGGGCAACATCTAGTATTTAATAATAGTAATCGTAGAAACAGAAAAGTATAAATGCAACTCAATATTTGAAGAAGCACCGATTATTGCGCAAAAGTAACCGCAGTGGTCTAACCAGTAACCACGTCATTAGAGCTGCGATTATCGTCGAAATAGTTCAAGCTCACGCAACGATAATAATTAGCATTTGTCACCAAACGCATGGCCCCGACTAGTTGCGAAATGCGACTTTATTTGGAGGTTAGCCTTAAAGGTCTTTGTTTGTTTGGAAAAAGAGTTGGAAGGCTCTCTACCCGTGATAGATTTAACGTGGATAATATTTTAATAAAAATCACGTTAGAATTATTTACTACGATGTTTATTAAACTTAGCAACATGCACAAGAAGGACACGACACTTACAGTCAATTATACCGAATGGCAAAAATAGGACAGTGCTGCCAGTATTTAATAATAATAAACTTAGACATGGTATATATAACTTATAAATGAATATTATTTACTCAACAGGGAGTCTAAAAAAGCCACTTTAGGTGAACATTAGATGAATCGTATGCAATTTATATTACCTATGTACGCCATTTTACGCGTTTCTATTGAAAACTGTCAAAATTAATGTTTTCTGTCAAAATATATGAAACACCTAGGCCCGTATTAATAAAGCGTTCTCAAACTCGTTCTCAAGACCTTTCTCGGCTGAGACGGTCTCAAGTAACGTTTAGCTTCTCAAGAATGTCTTTAATTCATAGTACGGTCTTGAGACCGTCTCAGTTGATAACATTCTCGAGATTACTTACTCAACTATTATGCATCATTTACACGACAATGAACGAATGAAATTACGTTTCGTTTACACTTCTACAAAGAACGGATTTATTGAATAAACATTCCTTCAATATTTCTTTTTAAAAATGTAATATCTAATAATATAAATACCACAAAAAAGTTTAATTTGTATTTTTTATATTGAAAAACCTGATATTCATTAATTTTCACGTAGATATTAATGTTTAATAATCGATTACATATTAATATCTATATTTTTTATAACAATTAAGTAAAACGGAATGCGCATCATTATTCATACGAAAAAAATTGTTGTCAAGTCACAAGTGTCACTTTTGTTTTCAGGTTAACTTTTCTCGCGCGCCTTTTTCATCATATTTTGTCTTAAGTTTAATAGCTTAGAGTTTATTTTGTGTTGAGTAGTATAATCGTAAGTATTTACATTTTAATGTACATAATGACCATACCATACAAAAACCATATAAAACTGTGATGTTTCTCTAACCCCTATTTGTTTGTGTTTGTTTTAGGTTTAATAGCAAAAAAATGTCCAATAACAAAAAACATATTTTTAATGCACTAGAAAAAAAAAAATTTTTAGACATTTTAATAAAATACAGAAACATTGTCGAAAATAAAGAAACGGACGGGGTTTCTTTAAGGAAAAAAAATGAAGCGTGGGAGTGCATTGCTTCGGCTTACAATGCCAGTCCCCTTGCTTCAACTCAGGTAAATTAATGTTGTTTTCTTAACTATGTTAGCGAAATGTTTATAAAGGGACAATTCAATTGGTTGGTTATTGATATTATACATAGGTCACATCAGTGTTTATCATGCATAATAAACACATGAAATTTTCATGTTTGGTTTTATATTTTGTTAAATAATAAAATAATCAACATCAAGAATTCATGGTATTCAGATATTAATCTGATGGAATGATATTTCTATTGTTTTAGGTGCAAAGCAAACAATTAAGGCGGCTGTGGGCAAATTTAAAGCAGCGGCAAAGAGAGGCCTTAACAAAAGAGCGTCAATACCGGATGGCTACAGGGGGTGGACCATCCACTAGCAGCACCACCATTGATGCAGATGTGGCACAAATCGCTCCAGCCCTCATTGTTGGTGTAGAGAATGCGATGGACTCCTATGTCTACTATGATTATAAATGTAAAAGTTTGTGAAGAAGGATGGATAGTATGTTTGTAACATTTACGCAAAAAACTACTGAACGGATTTCGATGAAATTTTGTGTAGTCAAATTGTAGTAGTTAAACTACTCTGGATTAATACATGGGCTACTTTTTATCTCACAAGAGAGTGTCCCAGGAGTACAGTGTTCCCATTAGATTACTGTATTTACGCGGGCGAAGCCGCGTTCAAAATCAAGGTATAATTTAACAGTCTGAACACTTTATTAAACGATTTTATATTAAAATGGAGTTTTATTTATTTTTATATTATATACTAGTCCTATGATATAATAAGGATACCTAATAAAAATATCCATATATTATTAAAAATGTATTTTAACTTATTAACATACAACATCTGTCATTTGCATAGAAAAATAATGTTATCTGTTAGCAACATGGTCATGCATGAATGGAATAAAACTAAAGTATTTTACAATGTAGTACATAACATAATCTTATAAAATAATTATGACAGCAGCCTTGCAGAGTCAAAGTGATTTTTTTTACTCTAAATTGGTATTTTATACACTTTTTAATGCTGTAATTTTAATTTATTTAATAGAAGTCATAGAACATACAATCATATAAGCAGCCATCTTATTCCCAATATGTGCAATTATTTATGAAATCACTGACTTTATAATAAGCTTTAGCACACAGATGTTCTTTAACAACTTTTTATTTAATTTATTAATGGTAAGATTTTGAATGTTTTCTGGGATTCTATTGTAAACGCGTATACATGAACCTTTAAACGATTTACTAACTTTGCTAAGTCTGATCACCGGTATTTCTAACTTGATTGTTCTTATTTCTAGTATTCCTACAATGGTTGTCGCTTTTCTTTTTAAAGTTATTTACATTATTTCTGACAATTAATATCCGCAGAGTTTCCGCATAGAAGGATGCCATATGATATTATACTATGCAAATAACTAAAATATATAAAATATAGCAGTTGCACTGTATCCTTATCAGAAATTTCTCTATTTTTTTTGTCTGCATATGCTGCAGAACTGACTGAATCTGCCAGATTTGTAATATCCCCACTGTATTTTACAATCTAGTGTTATTCCTAGAAATACAGTAGTGTCCACTAAGTTCATTTTCTCATCGTTTAATAGTAGGCATACATTGGTTTGTGCCCGGTTAACATTTGGCAGGCTAAACTTTAAACATTTTGTTTTATTGGAATTTAAAAGTAAATTATTAAGAGATTTCTGAGAGAGCACTATCTATCTGGTAGTAATTGACTGTCGTCGCTTCACATTAAAAATAAGTGAAGTGTCATCAGCAAAAAGTACTATCTCATGCATATCTTTATGAGGGCCAGGTCATTGTTGGTCCACAAACAGATATAACTGTAAAATAATTGACCTTATAAAAAGCTTTAGCACACATTCTTTTTAGAACTTTTTGTAAATTTATTAATGGAAAGGTTTTGAATGTTTTATTGTATAGGCGTATAATAATTGACCTTATAATAAGCTTTAGCAAACAAAAATTCTTTAAGAACTTTTTTAAATTTATTAATGGAAAGATGTTGAATGTTTTCTGGGATTATATTGTATAGGTATAATACATTGCTCTTAAAAATATTTACTGTAACAAAGTTATAAGTGATATTTTAACATACCTAGTAAAATAATCCATTGTCATGAATATAAAAATGCAAATGAAAATTATTTTCAATAACAGGTTGTTACTGAAAATAATTCTCAATTAAAAAGTTTCTAAGCAAGAATCCAGAACTTGAGCTTGGTAGCAAACTATCCAGTTCATCCTGTTGCTCCTCATTTTCATTATTTTCAAGAAATGTTAATCTATCATTTAAAATTAATGATAAATTATGTAACACTGCACATGCTACAATAATATTTGACACGGTAGATAGTTTGTTACCAAGACCTCTTGATAAGCAGGGAAATCTGCGTTTCCAAATGCCAAAGGTCCTCTCAACAACATTTCTAGTTTTGATTTGAGCTCTATTATAGCGTATAGATGGAGCATCCTGGGGGGTAGGCCTAATTGGTGTCAATAAAAAAGGCAAAGTAGGATATCCATTGTCCCCTACAAGTCTACCAGTTAATAAATTTTGCTCATACCTCATATGGACCTTTGACATTTGGAAAATTCGGGAGTCATGCGTGCTGCCAGCCCATCTGGCCACAATATCTAATATTTCTGTCCGTGGACCAACAACGACCTGAACATTTAAGGAAAAGTCCGATTTCCTGTTTCTGTACACTTCATGATGTAGACAGCCTGGTGTTGAGACTATTTTTACATGGGTGCAGTCTATAGCCCCATCGATACCAGGAAGACCAGGCCACTGCCCATGTCTTCCCAATTCTTTAAATAACTCCCTGTTTGTACTAGCCTCGTTGTCTGCAGGAAATTTTATGTACTGCCTATTTAATAAGGCCAGTAATTTTGACACTTTGGTGATGATATTCGAGGCTGTGGGTTGTGATAGCTGTAGTAAATCACCACAAACAATCTGAAAACATGTTACAAATCATATGTTGTGATACAAAATGGTTGAACTACTATTTTTATTTTATACTAGCTGTCCAGTTGCAAATCAAAACCATTATCGAATACACTTTAACACACAAAAATTTCATCAATCGGCCCAGCCGTTTAGGAGGAGTTCAGTCACACACACACACACACACACACACACACACACACACATAATATTAGAAGATATAATATATCTTCTGTGTGTGTGGCTGAAATGCTACTGAAATGAAAAATATCAATTCTCACCTGAAATGATGCTGTAGCATAGAATCGCAATGTTAATAAAACCGCAAACTCTGGACTAATTGGCAAACCTCTATTATTTAGTTTTTCAAGATCACACCTTATCAAAGATGTGATATGAACAACAGAATCCTGAGAAAATCTGTATCTTTTTTTAAATTGTTCCACCTGCATCTCGAATGGATTAGTGGCATCCCTTATATATGTTTTCGGAATACGAATGGCATCCGGCCAAAACAATTCTTCGTAGTCGTCAAGATAATCATAATAATCAATTTCAGCAATAATTTCCATTTCCACTGATTTTTTAACACAGCCAAAGAGAATATAATCACTACGTGACACAGCTAAAAACAATGTACTGTATCCGAATTCCCAAGCAAGCCGTTCTCAAGTCAAGGTTTGACCATACTCACGAAACCGTGTCTCAAGAAACAGTTTGACAGCTTACTGAGAACACAGTTGAGAACGAGTTTCGTTTATTAATACGTTCTCACTCAGTTGAGACGCCGTCTCTACAGCTGTGCTCAAGTACGATCTATTAATTAAAACAAAATCTTGAGAACATTCTTGAGAATCGTCTCAACTATGAGAACGTTTTATTAATACGGGCCCTAAAGAGGCCTTTTAAGACCCTCAGAGGTGACAAGATAGAGCTACTCCCTAGTAATTCTCCTCACTCGACACTGCTCCGAGTCCTCCCTCCCCATTAGGTTACCAATTGAAGTCACTTATTTACAATGCAAGAAAGAAATACAATGACAAATTAATTTGATGGAAGTTAGTAGGTACCGTGACGATATGCGGCGCTGCATTTTAAGATATCTACACATACATACATACATATAATCACGCCTTTTTCCCGTAAAGGGGTAGGCAGAGACTACTTTTTGCCACTTGCTACGATCCTTACATACTCGTTTCGCTTCGTTCACTTTCATTCTTACCATCCATTCCTCCTCTTACATTCAACGTAGCGAAGCGGCTCTCCATGGTTCGCTTTTCACCTCCGCAAGAAACGAGACGTGATGGGTGGTGAACCACATCGCCGCCATTTTGGATAATTGAATTCTTTTTATGATTATCCGTTGCGTTTCCACGGATTGGTGGGGAGGGTAGGAATAGGGAAAGGGAAGGATAGGTGGTGTGGAAGGGAAGATTGGTAAGTTAGAGTGGGAAATAGGAAATGTAGGATATTACCGCCCAGGAGGGCAAGGGATAGGACAGTAATAGCTAGGGAAGCCGGGGTCGCATACCCGTATACTATACCACAACTACCGGACAGGTAAGTTGGGATGAGTATCCCATGACATATATCTATCTATTCAAAATTAAACTTTATTCGCTACAAAAAGATGACATCAGTCATACACTGCACATGCGCCGTGCAGCAAGGTGCAACATGACATTCGAACTGTTTGCAATGAAACGTATATCATATGGTGTAATTAATGAATTTCAATTTGGAAAAGTTATCTTAATTGAAGCGCTATGTCGCGTATAGACTCAATGTAAATTGACCCTTAAAGTTGAGGGAACTTCCACAGTTGACAACACCGCAAGACATACGTAAATTTTGGTACGAAAACGCAATAACGGATTAGGGTGAAGGCCATGTGACAGTTAATTTGTAGGAGGCGGTCTAAAGTTTCACTAAAATTTTGTAGTTTATTATTTATGAATTCTGGGAGAGATTCGTCTAAAATAGGCGAGCCCAAAAGGAAGAGCGAATCCTTATCGATGACAGACAGTTGTGGAGCTATTTCTTTAAAGCTGGATATAATCGCGTTTCTATCCTCACAACTGTCTGGCACAAAAAGTTCGCACTTTCCTAGGTTTAGCTCCAGACC
Source organism: Glaucopsyche alexis (assembly GCA_905404095.1). Taxonomy (NCBI): domain Eukaryota; kingdom Metazoa; phylum Arthropoda; class Insecta; order Lepidoptera; family Lycaenidae; genus Glaucopsyche; species Glaucopsyche alexis. The sequence goes on along the minus strand of FR990043.1, from coordinate 6,800,635 downwards.
TATTTTTTGGAACTCGCGGATCAGAGTCTGGAAGTCGGATAGTACCGTGGGTGCATCGCTTCCAATGGTCCCGTCATCTAAATACCAAACATTAAATTTTGAATTTAGAAGCTCGATGACCGGGTGTATGGCAAGGCTGAAAATTGCTGGACCGAGAGGGTCGCCCTGTTGGCAGCCCACTTCGGATGAGATGAGGTGATCTTTGTAAATGAGTTTGGTGGGGTCGTTGTAACACTGGAGTATGAATGGTAGAATGGCAGGGGCTTTGAATTTTATTTGGGCCAACATGGCGCCTCGCTCAACTGAGTTAAAGGCGTTTTTGACGTCGACCTTCAGAAACACATCATCGCCTTGATTGTGAATAGCTGTTCTGAAAGAGTGAACGGCGGCCTCACAGCCCCCTTTGCAGGCAAAACCGAGCTGTTTCGGCTGGAAGTACGACGCGAGGGAAGTGACCGATTTGCAGGCTAGTTTGGCTGTAAGGCGCCGGTATGTGGAGCCGACAGCAATCGGACGAATGCCACCATCTCTCTTCTTCAAAGCGCAGAGGTTAGCTCCATATAGAATGTCCACGATATCTGATGCGACCCCTCCACGTAGCATCAGGTTGCACAGATTCGTGAGTTCATTCAGGAGCTTCTCGCCGGCCTCCCCGCAGCAACCGCTGGTGAGGTCCTTCAGATGCTGAGGGGTGAGACCGTCAAGGCCGCCAGCTGAACCCGGAAGAAAGGACATGATGGCTCCGCGTACTTTGTCTGCCGACGTTTGTAGTGGTGGAAATGCGTCATCGGAAGCTGTGAAAGGGTTGGATTGTGACGGATGTTTGTTTTGCAGGGCGATGAGGGTCTCTGGGCAGTCGGGGGCGACCGTGTCATTGGAAAACAGGAGCCGCGCTGCACCCTTAATGTCTCCCTCACTTATTTTATTTTCTACAGATTTCACGAGGTTAAATTTGGCCGAGGAATGCAAAGAAAAATTTGGGTTGAGGTCAATGTCCGAAACACAGTTCTTTTTTATTCTTGAAGTGAGGGAGGCATTGTTGAGCGGATCCCTAGTGACATGCAGAAATCGGTAGGGAAAGGTGAGTAGATTCTCCCAGGCTTGCCTCGAGTTTTCCAGCACTGTGTGGCGTATTGTCTCGGCAAGCTTCTGGGCTACGGTCACCCTGGCACCCCTAGGGATCCGTTTTAGTACTGGTACAAAACGTTTAAATTTCGATATTTTTTGCCAGAAACTGGTTTGATAGATGGGGTTCGGAAGTGAAGTGGTTATTGGTGGAATGAGGGTGGGAAGCTGTTTGTGGCATTTGCCTACATGAATGTTCAAACCTCGCTGGCTTTTAAAAAAAATATCGGGAACAGTGGGAGCATTGCTGCAGATTTCCCAAGGACACGGTCGTAATATCTGTGGAGGTCCCTGCATCCTGGCTTCTTGTCATATGTTGGTAAAACTTAACTGTGAACGATGACTAATAATTAATATAGTTAATAAAATAAACTATAAACAAAAATTATATAAAAATAAACTGCTTATCTAAGATAAAAAAAGACCGTGAACTATGTGCTCATTTTCTTGAGTAATGTAGGATTGGATAGGAGATCGGTAAACTTCATTGATGGCTTTGGACAGCTCCTGGGCTCACTTTTGAAAAAAAAAACAGCATACGGCTTCCCGGGGTTGCCTTGTTCCTTCTTTCGTTGCGGGTCTTGTCAGTTGTATATGGGAGAATCGCTTGGGATATCTACTCAGTTTGACCCACTTGGGGCGCTATAAATTATATTGGGTTCTACTGCAAATACTTAAAAATGTATATTTATTTACTTTCGGCGTCACGTAAATTGGTTTAATTATCGATTTATTTTCAATATTTTCTTCAGATAATTTAGAGTGACATGACAGTGTCAACAGTTCAATCAATAATTATAATCCAATCAGTATAAATCAATATAATAAATGTATACGCGTAAATATTTATCATAAAAAATAAAATTATCTTTTGTAATTAAAAAAGTGTCGTGACAACTTTTCGTAAGAATTTTTTCCGTCTAGCCCCCTTTCACAACGCGCGATAAGGAACTTCGTTCCAAAAACGATGACACTGATTGTAGAGTTGGCGTCACCACATTTATTTTAATTTGAAGTGTAACTTAATACTTATAAATACATATAAATTGTTTACATAGTAATTAATGACCTTATTAGCCACACTTTTGTTAGAGTGTAACAGCTTGAGAACGAGTCACGGGTAACACTTCGACTAACTTTTTCACAGTTAACGTATAATAAGGTAATTAGTCTTGCCCTGTGAGTTTTTTAACTGATAACGTGTCTCATTATACATTTTATATTTGTTAGAAGCGTTAAAAATATTATCTACAAGTTATTAAATTAGGCAATAAATTCATATGAACAGATTTTGTTGTTTAAATAAGTTCATTGACTTCCTTTCATCGTTTTAATATTTAAAGATTTGTTAGCTTTTTTAATATATTTTTACTGTAGGAGTGTATAATCTATACTAATATAATAAAGACGAAAAGTTTGTTTGTTTGTTTCTGTGCATTCAATAGGCTCCGAAACTACTGGACCGATTTTGATAAAATTTGGCACATATGTAGAGTAGACCACGGGGAAGGCTGCTTCTTATCACGGAAAAATGTACGGTTTCTGCGAAATTAACATTTGCGCGCACGAAGTCGCGGGCACATCGAGTATACATAATTGTAAATAAATTGTATGTCTAGAAGAAGTAGAACTTCTCGGAAAACCCGCGTATATGATTTATTTTTAATTGATTCAGGAAAATCATTACTTAGATTATTTTTTTACTTGTTTGTAGCGCGTGCTCAATAATTTAAGTATCCAAATAATTATTATTATCCTTGTCAATTTACGAATACAAAATAAAATCCAGTAACGAAAGCTCATGCTCTTCGTTACATAATACATACGAGTATACATGTATACATGTATGTATGTATACATATTCACAATTCCATGTAGTAGGCGTGCGTGGTAGGATCCAGGAAGTATAAGGGGTAAAATACTACAAATATATTTAATATATTTAATATGACGTAATGTAGTATTAGAATATATTCGCATTTTAAGATAAAATATTATAATTATTTAAGTTAACGGTAATAAAAAAAAATATTTTCCTGAATCAGAAATCATAATAGGTAGATATTATACTTAATAAGTTTGCAAAATTACCTTTTGTCATTGCAAACCAATTCATTTAAAGTTATATTTTAACGTGGCAATACATACTGATTGAATTGCAACTTTCATAAAGTTGCAATTATGATATCAATCAGTATTGATCTTAATCAATATCAATATCTTAATAGTTATCCGACCATCGCGGCAAGTTAACAGGCGACCCGTTTGCGCAAGTGTCTAGTAGTTAGTGACACAACTCACTTAGATAATAATATATTCCTAGTAAGAGCTATGCAGTATGCTAAGTATTACTAGAAAGTAGAAATTTTTCTTATAAGTAAAATACCTATGCTTAATACATAATTATGTATTTGATGGTGGTAACGTATTTAAGGCGTCCCTTGCATAATCCGATTATAGTAAGCTGTATAAAAACACCCCGTCGACGTACGTCGTTAAAAATTACAAGATAGATTGGGTAGAATGGTAGACGCATAGTTTTATTACCAACCAGGCGGCTCTGCCCGCGTATATACATTATCCCACGGGAACGCTGTGCTTTTTTTGGATAAAACATATTCTATTTATAATCAAGAGAGAGAGAGAGAGAGTATAATCCAGAGTTTAAACTACTACCATCCCAAATTTCATCATCCATTCAGTAGTTTTTGCGTGAAAGAGTAACAACTAACAAACATCCATCCATCCTCACAAACTTTTACATTTATAATAAATAGTAGGATAATACGATGCTTATTAGATACATGAACGTGCAATGAGATGTGAATATAAAATAAACAAGAGAACAAATAGCGGGAACGTGTCAGCCATGTTTGATTCCCGATACAAAGCTGATAACATTCCGGCTGGACCGACGTGAAATTCTCGACGTCGAGCCGCACTTGAGGCAGTCTCTATTGCCTGAATGCGAGGAATTCGCAGCAGTTGATTGATGCACGTCTTCCATTGCGCTGCGGCCGGCGATCGCTCGGCTCGGCGGCGAGGCGGGGCCGCAATGTGCCGCATTCCGTGACGGGCAGAGGTCATCAGATCATGACAGGGAATTCGTCGGCGGGAATGTGGAGGTAATTGATTTGTCCTGCGTGACGATTGACTGCGACGACGGCCGACGTCAAACCGAGTCACAGATTAGACTGTGACGTCTGTGTGCAGACTACAGATTACATACTACAGACTAAAGAGTATAGCTGTAGGTACTACCACAGATTAAAGAGGAACAGAGGGTCAATTCTGCTAAGTAAAACCTGCAAAAATACAATAGGCTACACGACTACATCTAAAATATTTAGTTTCATTAATGTACTCAGAAAATTTGAGGCATTACTACTTCGTAAATGTAAAAAATTATAATATTTTATTTATAGTTTAGTAATTAGAGACATCTAAAAAGTACAAAAAAAATTATTATTTTTTTGCTAAATTAGTAAACAAAACCTACATCATTAGTTTACTTACATCATATACAAAAACTTTTATTATGGTATGTATGAACTTAAACGCACAAATATCGGAGATATTTACAAATATGTTCCCGCGGCCATATACTTTCATACACTTTAACATGGACGTGACGTCATAGCTACGTACGACTTTAGTATGGAGCGTTTTCACGGGACTTGCGAAATTTTGTAAACAAATCGCTGTACCTTTAAAAATATTGACTTTTGATATACGGTTTCTTTTGAGAAGTTACTCATATTTAAGAGTACTATTCATTTATGCAATAAAAAAAAATCAGTCGTCTAGCCTATTACAATGAAGTCCCGATATACTGAAACTGTCAAACCGGTATTCTCGTAAACGTTAAAGCAGCGTCAAACGCGCCCTGAATGGTCTCAACGTCACAAAATCAGTTTATGATAACATGCCGCTTCACTTATAATGCAATCAAATTAAAATTAAAGTCTACTTTAAATACGAGAATTGAGGTTCTGATCAACATCTACAATAACTAATTAGCTTTCGATTCGATTGCACTACTAAAAGCTTGACGACCTCTGTGGCTCAGTGGTTAAGCGTGTTGGTGCTTAAGCCCGGTTCGAATCCCGCCGAAGGAACACAAAGTTCCCTGTATTCCTGGGTCATGGATGTGTATTAAATATGTGTATAATATAAAATTAATAAATATATGTCCGTTGTCTGGTACCCGTAACACAAGTTCTTCGAGAACTTACCACGGGACCAGATTGACGTGGTGTGAAGCGTCCATAGATATTATATTTTTTAAAAAGCATACGGTGAGTCAATGATTGTGTGGAAAAATTCAAAATTTTCAAATTTGGATCGTTTTGGATCGGTTTATGCAAGCTGTTTCTCTGTATCAAAGTGTATATTACGTCACCGTAAAATTGTAAAAACCATTAGATTGCAAAATAACTAAGGAGATTGTAAAAATATGTCGAAAGATATACCTATATAAAAATATAAACTATATCTTCTTGTTAATAAGTTATCATAATATCATTATTTATGATTATTTAGATACATAATATTCTATTATTTTGACTTTTTTACGCATTATCTACCTACTGTAATATAAAGTTTTTTTCATTGGTTTTGAAACATAACCTCACTTTCACTAAACAGCTCATCATAACTTTATTCTCAGATTGTCAAAAGTTACACAATTTTCAACAAGACTCTCATTAATCTAAATCTATCTATATATACCATTTTTGTCTTATTACATTCTTAGCCCAATAATGTATGAAATGGTTTCGGTCTCCTTTATAATCTAACGAAAAATAATGTGTTCAGTTATAGGCATGCTGCCTATAATTTAACTAAATTTACTGATTAAATTTCATTAGTTATATTACAAAATACAATCTAAAAGTTTTTACAATTTTACGGTGACATATACGAGTATACATAACATTTTCTACTCCGTGGTACTACAGCCGTGGTATAACCTACGTATTTTGTTGTATGATACATTCATCTCTTTTCACGATACATTCAAATCTCAGAGTTTGAAAGTGACAAGACTTTTATCCGTATTCCGTAATAGGACCTAACTTGTGAAAGGCATTGCTTATTATGGGTACCAGAAAATGTGAAAAATTAAAATGACGTCATGTTTACAGGCTGAAACGTAAAATCGTTTCTAAGCTAGTCAGGGACGTTTAGAGTTCAGGCTATTCCAATGTTTTACATTTAGTTTTAATTTTTTTAATATCAATTATTATTTTATTAATTCTTTTACAATATATTTTAGTATCAATAAACTTCAATAAAATCTTATAGCAAAACTGGTTAATAACCAATAAATCATAACCTCATATAATCACAATATAATATTGGTCATATAATTATTGTGAATTGTGATCCACCATATATTTCCATAATAAACCAGTATGTTTAATAGTCATAATAATATAAATATGTCTGTGTAATAGAATGTAAATCCTGACAGTAGTTAGCACGCACATGCAAGCCGGGGTTGCCACGCGAAGCCAAATAAAATTAATATTCATAGCCGTTGTATTTATTGGCTTTCAATTAGTATAATCTTAATGGAGCATTAACATACGTTGGCGGCGCGGTCTGTGCCTCGACAATGGGGATACCAGCCTTGAACGACTCCCCAGTTTGGGTAAAAAACGTTTGGACATTATTTTCAAGGCTGTATGTTAAATTTTTGTTCGTCATGTCGGTCACTGGTACCCTCACTTCGTTTAAAGCCATGATGGTCGAACCGTGGCCCGCAGCCATGGATGGTGCGGCTCTCGGTATAGCAAACAATTTTAATAGTCAATAACTATGAAAACTGATTTTGCAGAAAAACTAAACACGCGTACGTGACACGGGCACTAAAAGGGGTAAGAGACGTGGAAGTAAAGCAGCTACATATTATGGCTCGACGAGCGACTTGCAAGCTCAAACGGGTAGCGTTTGAAATCTTACTCGTAGGTCGTACGTGTGTTAGCTGTGCGAGCCTCGAACCACCATATTTTCGATCATTATTTTGGTTCTGAAAATTATCCGAATGAGATATTTCTACACTATTTCACATGAATGGTGGGGCTAGCACGAACAATTGACAAGTGCGTATTCGTAAGATTATCAAAAAAGAATTGTATGAAAATTATGACTGCTGTGTCTATACAATTGACATACGATAACGTTATGACTACGTAACTGATAACCAAATTTGTCCCCCACCCCTTCCAATCAGTATGCGGCCCTTGACCAGAAATGTGTGACGATCACTGGTTTAAAGCGTTGAAGATGCGCTGACGTCAAATATGAGGTAGAGTAGGCAAAAGCACCATGCCAAAAAACGTTTAAATTAATAAATATTTAATGGTTAATAATCCACACTAATTAGAAGTTGTTGACTCTTTCATATACAATTTTCAGATAACGAAACGAGTTTACAGAAATTCTCCATGTCAACTGATTTGAAATTCAAATAAATGGGCAATTAATGTTAAAATTGTTATAACACTTATTTTAACACTGACGTTTCATCACTTATTAAAAAGTAGCGTAGGTTAGGTTAGTGATAAATATTTACCACTTTAGTTTTGAATGTGGGCGGATTACATAATATATAACAAACAAGGAAATTTAAAGACGAATGAAATCGAAATTGCTCTACATTATTGCTGCATTGCTTACTCTGAGTGTTATCCAGGAAGGTAATAGCATTGGTAATAGTGCCTCGAAATCACTTGTTGTATTAATAAAAATACGTATCTATATTTACTAGAGGTCGCGCGTGTTCATGTTTTAACTTAAAGTTTCAAAAAAAAAAAAGCTTTTCGTACGCCATCCTCAGCATTTAATTGTGCCAAATTTCACTCTAATCCGTACGCACAATTCCCGTAAAACTGCACTTGAAATTTTTGCTTTACGTATTTAATATAACGTTTCCTCATTAATTTGCAAGATTCACAAACGAGTTTACTCGACCACGGAACCGAGATACCCCACGAGCCGATGAAAGAAATTTCCCATGCTCTTCTTAATTCATAATTCGTGGTGCTGTACCTGGTATCCCCACTCGCGGAAGGCTCGCAGGCGATGACCTCCGCCGACCGGTTCCTGTCCCCCCTCCCCCCGCCGCGAGTCACTCCCCCTCCCCTCCCCCCTACCCCGCCGTCGAGGTTTCATTACGTTATTATTATATTAAATGCTATAATACACATTGTGGGCATTAGTCCGAGGCAAGGAAGAATGACGCGGATCGCTCGTCTTTCTTTTGCATTGAACTGGATGGCTTTTTGTATGTTGTACGTTGAAGTCTTACTCTAGTGTTTTGTCCAACAATAATTGTATTATTATTTGGCTTTTGGAAAGCTTAGAATGGCTCAGTGGTTCAGCGCTTTGATGCTCAAGCAAGGTCGCAGGTTCGAATCCTGCCGAGGGAACAAAAAGTTTTCTGTGTTCCTGGGTCATGGATGTGTATTAAATATGTGTATAATATAATAAAAATCTTAAATATATGTATAGAATAAAAGTAGTTGAATATACTTCCCGTTGTCTGGTACCCGTAATACAAGTTCTTCGGATACTTATCACGGAGCCAGATTGACGTGGTATGAAAGCGTCCATAATTAAAAAATGATGAAGTTTGGCAAAGATATAGAGTAGACCACGGGGAAGGACATAGGCTACTTTCGCAGAAAATGTACGGTTTCCGCAAGATTCACTTTTGCGCACACAAAGTCAGGGGCAACATCTAGATTCAAGTGTTTCAATAAAAATATATTATCATGTAGGATGGTTAGTTACATAATCAGACTTGATAACAAAAATATATTTATTAAAAATTTCCATGTTCATCTTGTTTTGACTAACCTCTACTTTAATAATTCATAAATTATCACAAATTAGGCACATCCTGACAAGAACAATAAAAATGTAGTGCTTAAGTTTTTATTATTATGATAAAATTAGGTAATCCTTGTAAAACAAACATAAGTTATATTATTATGTGTATTGTAAATTAAATTATTATAATCAATTTGTTTTTTATCAACCAAAGAAAACAGAGGGGTGTTTTAATATGTGTCTGTCTGTGCCATCTTAAGAAAGGAATGACTTATGAAGATACTAGCTGTTGACCGCAGCTCCGCCCGCGTAAATACAGTATCCCATAGGAACACTATACTTTTTCAGAATAAAAAGTAGCCTATGTTTTAATCCAGAGCCTTAACTACTACCATACCAAATTACATCGAAATCCGACCTAGATACAGTTTTTTATCTATATCCCTTTTTAATTATTTTTATTACAATAAGTTATTTATAATTTGTATATTTTAAATAGTTCTTAAATCTATTATTCAATCATTTTAAATTTGTTGAATTGTAATCATCTCAACAATCTATATAAAAAATTTAATAAAATTCAAGGTGTATTTAACCATGGTGCCAAGTGCCAACATACACATATCTTAAGAGTGAATAATGTAAGTAGCAGGTAGATACTTTTCGGTACCGTTATTTTTACTCTTCTCGGTTCAGCATAATTACATTTCCGTAGCTCGCGCTTCTTACGGTGTAGTATGCTAATGCAGCTTTGGTATTCCGAGAAGGACGGCCCAAACGAACCGAAGTTTGACTGCAACTGAATGCAGGAGACGTAAAACGTGTAGAAATAGAAAAAAATGCGGGTTTTAATGAAAAATTTAGAAAAAAATCCCGTCGAATTGGCACATTTACTAAATTTTCCTTCTTTTTTCAGAAATGACTCGAATGATCCAATATCATGAAGTTAATGCAAGAACTGCCTTTGAATATTTAGATAACTTTGAGTCTACTGCATTGATTTATAAATGTCTGGATAGCCTTTATAACATCGTGATTCGTGAGCCTTTCATTGTGTAGGTTGTAATTTTTGTAGAGCCCGAGGTGACCCGAGCTTGCCCGAGCGGCCGAGCCAGTCCGAAACCGATACCTCTGGAGTCTGCATAAACAACGCGATGTTAACTTATAATGACATCATTATTATCTCGCGATTAACGAGTCACGTATTGAGTTGTTCCTATGCAATTTTATTTTGTTATTTTGAATTAAAATAATATGATAATACAATTTGTAGAGGCTTTAAATGCTATAAAAATTGTAAGCAATAATCTTAGGAAATTATCCTACATATCAAGGATTCTTATCCACTACAATCTTGGCTCTTGCATCCTATTCTATTACAACAAATGAAATGAAAATGTTTTATTTTGTGTCCACACAATACGTTCACAAATAACAATAAAAAATTCTAAGAAGTTGAACACGACCGTAAATCCCATAAATCCCCGCATATTAACTGAAAATTATTTTGATGTATTTGTAATAATAAACAATCGATCGTAAAGTTAATTTTACACGTTGGATCCTATCAATTCTAATTATAGACCCGTCCGGCCCACGCCGCGCCCGCGCCGCCGTCCGGCCCGCCGCGGCCCGCGGATAAAGCACGCTGCACAACACAAAATATCACGTTACAACGTGCGGTGCACTTGATCATGCCGTTGTCTCGGCTCTTTTATTTGCTGGCTCTTTTTCCTTTTTTGCTGGTTCGTTTTTTTTTCTTTATGCCCGCTTTGAACGGCGACCGCACCGACCACACCGCAAATAGATCTCGTATTAATTTGTGTAACCGTCCTTAAAATCAATTTTTATTACATTTTTTTATTCCAATGAGCGATGCACGATGGTTGCGGCGTTTTTGTGAAGTAACTTCGCTCGTTTCTCGCAAAAATGGCGGCGTTTAATTAACTAGCTTGTTTGTTATAAAACAGTATTACTTTTCAATTACAAAGCCATGATTTACGTTCTAATTATAACTAGTTGGATCCGTTTTTCTTTGCGAAACGCTTTGAAACAAAAGCTGAATTCTTAATGTTAATTACTCTTTTAGTTTTAATTTGCTATGGAAATATCACAGTAAATACTTTGATATTTTATGGCAATTCCTTAATGAATAATCACTAATTGGCACTGTTTACTACTACTAGCAGCTCGTTATTGGTAAAATGTAGCAGTAATACTTACAACATACATCAATATGTATTCAATAATACATATAGGGGCATCCGTGGTCCAGTGGCTTAGAGCTTGGCTCTCAACTCCGGAGGTCATGGGTTCAAGAAACAAAAAAAAGTGCCGGCAGAAATAACAACTTGGACATTAACGGACGTCTTACGAATTTTCGATCAGATCACGTGTCCTGACGCGAGTTTAACATTTTTTACCTTCCCCAAAAAAAAGCCATACCAATGGAAATTCGCCATCTAGGTTAAAAGGTACGAGCTAAAATAGTTTCATGCTATGCTCGTGTAAGGGAACTAAGAAAGCAAACAGTTCAAGTTGCAATTTTCGATTAGTCAGGTGTCCTGATGCGAGTTTAAAATTTTTCACCCATCCCAAAAAAAAAAAACAGTTGCAAGTTGCATCTTAAGAATTTTCGATCAGGTCACGTATCCTGACGCGAGTTAAACATTTTTTACCCATCCCAAGAAAAGTGCACAACGCCGCTAAAGCAGTTTTCACTTCAAAAAATTGTTATCAAGTGTGGTTAGGATAATGCAGGCATATCACCTGTAGGTCAATTCTGCTAATACAATCTTACAATAATACTAATAATGCAGTCTCGAAATGTTCGGTATGTTTAAAAATATTTTGTATTCTTTGGTAATAGAGCCTGCATGTCAAATAGAGAGTGCGTGCGGGGCGCGGGTGGGTGCGGGGCCGGCCAATTTGCCCGCCCGTCAGATTTGAAGGGGCTCGTTACGACTAAGCCCCCAATTAGACTTATCCCTAATTAAGAGATGCCGATAAATTACCCTCCATCACGGGCTAACGAAGACGCCGCACTAATATCGCTAATTGATTTTGAGTAATGAGCGAGTTTTGATGGAGCCGATCGGAGGAAAGGACGAGAGGTTGAAACAGCTCAAGTGATATGGGATAGTCGTAATAGAGTTTTGATATAGCATCGTCCCACGGCTGCATATTATGCAATTCAAATACGCAAGAAGCGGGGAAAAGGTATAACAAACAAAATAAAAATTGAAGCTCTACGAAATATAATATTGATACATTTAAGAACATTTCAAAATAATATGAATTTCTAATAATACTTAGTTGTTCAGATCCATTTAAATCGTATCCATATCTATATATAGTTTTAACAGTACGTGGTGAATCCAGCGATTGCAACTGTATTATTGAGTATAAAAAATAATCTTCTGGTGTTCCGCATCAAAACTTTCTAGGTAATTTATAAAGTTTTTCTAATAAACTATGTGGAAACATTTTTGCTATTAAATTATTAATAAGTTGTGGGTAAACTTGGTAAAAAGTTCATCAATAGTGGCTTACTTTATTCTAAAATGTTATAGTGTAATTATATTATTTACTAGCCATTGCCCGCGGCTCCGCCCGCGTAAATACAGTACCTATCCCTCGGGAACACTGTATTTTTTCGGGTTAAAAAGCAGCTATGTTTTAATCCAGAGCCTAAACTACTACCAATTTTATCAAAATCCGTTTAGTAGTTTTTGCGTGAAGGAGTAACAAACATCCATCCATACATTCTAAGTAACTTTCACATTTATAATATTATATAGCGACCCGCCCCAGCTTCGCACGGGTACAATACTGATACTAATACTAAAGAATGTCTTTGAGCCTCTAACAAAACGGGCGAAATCTAGTCAAAACAAACAGAAACAAATTAATATAGGTACCTACTAAAACTCAATGAAATAAGTAGGTGGGTATACTTTTATCGTATGAAATACCATAGATCTAAACTCCCCCCGCACGCGCACCCCCGCATTGGTGACGCCCACTTCGCAACGGGCCGTGCAGCAAAAATCGTAATATTTTAATTTCGCCATAACTTCAAAACCACACGTCCAATTTCAATCATTCAAAGACCAAATATTATCTACATAAACTGTACTTAGTGATGAAATAATTTATTTTGATAAGGACTAATAGCATGAGTAAAATAAACGCGTTTAAATGTAGTCCAAAAAAAATCAAGATTTCTAAATAAAAAAATGGTTGTTGTGCCTCACTGGACATAGATAGGTATAGTGTGTTGCGGACTTTTTTGTAGATATTTATAAGATCTACAATTAATTAGAACATTTTATGGTTCTATCTTTTATAGTTTAGGCAGCGTACGCAAAATAAGTAACTTTTCTGGTTGATTTTTTACACCTTGTGTCCGAAAAACCCAAATATTTTACGGAACCCTATTTTTTTCCAAAATAAAATATAGCCTATGTTACTCGTGGATAATGTAGCTTTCGAATGGTGAAAGAATTTTTGAAATCGGTCCAGTACTTTTTGAGCCTATTCATTACAAACAAACAAACATACAAACAAAGTTTTCCTCTTTATAATATTAGTGTAGATGATCTGTAAATAGTACTTATAAATAGTATTTATGTCATGGGATACTCAACCCAACTTACCTGTCCGGTAGTTGTGGTATAGTACACGGGTACGCGACCCCGGCTTCCCTAGCTATTACTGTCCTATCCCTTGCCCTCCTGGACGGTAATATCCTACATTTCCTATTTTCCCACTCTAATTTACCAATCTTCCTTTCCACACCACCTATCCTTCCCTTTTCCTATTCCTATCCTCTCCGCAAATCCGTGGGAACGCAATGGATAATTATAAAAATAATTTAATTATCCAAAATGGCGACGATGTGGTTTGCCACCCATCACGTCTCGTTCTCGCGGAGGCGAAAAGTGACCCATAGAGGCGGTCTCTGCCTACCCCTACGGGAAAGAGGCGTGATTATATGTATGTATGTATGTATGTAAATAGTACTTAAGTACGTACATCTAATTTAATGACGGTGTTGGATATTTTTCTGCCGTTAGGGGCAGACCCAATGCACACAAAGCGTCATCTGGTGGCGTAAGCGGTATCAAAAACGGTCAATAAGAATTGTCGATTCTTTTTCTGTCACCAGGCGGTTCTTGTTATGTCAAAAAACTGTCAGATGACAATCTGTACTACTGTAACATTGAGGATTTAAAAACCCCCAATGTTACAGTTAGTAAAAATCTGTTTAAGCCCATTGTGGTTTTTCCCTTAAATTTCTTGGGTGTCAGCATTAATTTGTTCGGCGCCTAGAGCACGAGCTACTTTCTCTATCCATTAGTGAGCTTTGACATTGAAGCCACAGAGTAAAAAATATAATATGTATGATATATTAGTGAAGTGGGGATGATTATTTTTTATTCTACACCACCGTGTGGGGTATTTTTGAAAAGGTATTTTCAAATAAAAGCGAGGCTTCATAAATGACCTTATATAAAGTAAACCATTTTCGAGTAATCGGTGGTTTACATATTGCTCCAGAGAGGAGGAGGCCTTCGGCATTTCTAAACAATTAGAGACCTAGTTATTATTTTCTATGCTGATAGATGATGCTAAAAGCTCTTTAGGAAGGTTATTCCGAGCGAAATCAGACAGTAACTTTTGAAGTATTTGAAAAAACTATATTACTTAAATAATTACAGAACCCTCGTTAGGCAATATGTACGATATGCCCTTCGTAATAAATTCGTAATTGGTTAGGTTTTATTTTATAAAATTTTATATAAATAGGTATTATATCATTCTTTAAATAAAAGTATTTTAAAATAATTAATTAAAGTAGTGCTTTGAATAAGTTCGATCGAGATTTACCTACTATCAACTAACAAGGCGCGATTTGCCACTAATTGATTATCATTATCATAGTTTGGTCATAATTAGGAACGATATTTGGAACATAGGCTTGTTTCTTATCAAATCATTACATCTTATAAATTAATTCGATTTTAAAATTTTAATTAATGTTCTTTAAAGTAATTGAATTTCATCAATCAATTTTCAAAAAAACTACTACTAGTCAATCTCGAATCTGTCTCGACGAAAACAGTTTTAAGTTTGACGTGTATGTGTTTCCGTGGTTCGAGGTATACTGTATATGTACAATGTCACCATAAAATTGTAAAATCCGTTAGATTGTAATAAAACTTGTGAAATTGTAAAATGTTGATAGACTTCCGACGTGAATATGCTGCCTATAATTTCACAATTTATTTTTCGTTAGATTATAAATATATAGTTAAGATTTTTACAATTTTACAGTGACATATATAATATATATTTAGATAAATAAAATTGAAGTGTCAATTTGTCATTTCAAATTAACAGCTTTTCACTGAAAGCATAAAAAAGTATGTTCGGTACTTACAATATAATGGAAAATTTTTGTCTGTCTATCTGTTTGTTCCGGCTAATCTCTGAACGGCTGGACCGATTTTCATGGGACTTTCACTGGCAGATAGCTGAGTTTATAAGGTCTAACATAAGCTTCTTTTATTTTAGGGTTCCGTTAAAAATAGGGATCCGTTTCTGTTAGTTCTATGCAAACGAAGATGCGAGCATCAGCTAGTCTTATATATTTTATTTTTATTTTATTTTATTGACTCACCAACATAACAGCATTTGGTACATCGTTGAAAAACAAATAAATATATTATTAATTAAAGATAAAATTAGTTCTAATGATAGGTGAAGTACAACTTGCGTATATAATATATGAAAGGGATGAACCGATTTTGATTTGGTTTATATGTTTGCAAGCTGACATGATCGAGAGTGTTCTGAGCTATAGTTCATCATCATAAGCTCGCTCACTATTTGACAATTCAGGTGCTACATTTTCAATTTTGTTTATGATACCCTATATGAATTAAATAATCTTTATTGTACCAAAGCTTAAAGGCAAGGCTTAAAAGTTATCTAAAGGCATTAAATAGTAATATTAAGCGTCGACAAAGTAACAGTAGGTAATAAATCATCATAAACTATAGGTTCGAACTTCGAGTATAAATACTTCGAAAGAACCACATGGATCAATAAGGACAACACTTCATTAAAAACAAACATCCGTGCACACTTACAACAATTATTATACGCCAACAATAATTGAATTATTTATTGTAAATATTTTCCGTCACTCGGCACCGCATGCATGACGGCCGGGCCACACGGCGCGGCGCCGCACCGCACCGCAATACTCCGCACCGCACTGGCGGCCACACGAGCAATGCGGCGTCGCAATGTTCTTACGGCGTCGCTGCGGCACCGCAATGTTCTTACGGCGCCGCTGCGGCACCGCAATGTTCTTACGGCGCCGCTGCGGCACCGCAACAGGGTTGACTTGGCTATTAGGCTTGCCCTGTTGACGACAGTCACAATAATTTTTTATAATAATTGTTTTTAAAATTCTCATGAATACTATTAAGTACTGTTACAGTACAGTATTTTTAGTTCTTGAATTAACGAAATGAGGTAGTCCACGTCTATTGATTCCATACTTGTACTCATTTTTTGTATAGGTAATATAAATATAAATGTAATATAAATATAATAGGTATCACGTAATTAATCGTTGACCCTAACGAGCGTACACTTCCTCTTACGCCGTACATAAAACTGAGCGGTGCCGCTGCGGCACCGCACTGCTTGCACCCCTCCCCGCCTCATCTGCCTCGCGCCGCTGTCCGGTGCGCCTGCGGTGCGGCGCCGGAGCGGCGCCGGACGCGCCGTGTGGCATACCATACATTTTTATATGTAAAAGACCCGTTGCGATACCGCTCAGGCGCCGCGCCGCAGCCGTACCGCACCGTGTGGCCTGGCCCTGACGTGTTTTATGCGCATGCGCATGTAGAGAGCGTCATCTGCATGCTAATTACATAATACAAATACTCCGAAAGAACCACATGGATCAATAAGGACAACACGTCATTAAAAACAAACATCCGTGCACACATACAACAATTATTATACGCCAACAATAATTGAATTATTTATTGTAAATATTTTCCTTCACTCGGCACCGCATGCATGACGTGTTTTATGCGCATGCGCATGTAGAGAGCGTCATCTGCATGCTAATTACATAACTTATCTTTATCTTAATATGGTTGTGTAATTGAATTTGCTCAGATAAGACGAGATTATTTAATTAAATCGTACAATTTACTTTTTCCGTGAACCGTTGAAGCATATTTATTGAGTTTGCTCGTTAATGTACTGGCTTGTAATTAAGATTATGAAATTCCGATATTAATATTTTATTTACTCTCATTCGATTTGTTTTATTTCCGATCATTCGAATCGGAACGGTTCACCATATTGATCTCACGAACTCGGTTATGGCTTATTAGTTGTCGATGGAAGATTTTTATCGGCTACTAATCTATTTTATAAGGAATTTATTTTATATTACAGCTAATAATATAGATACATCTTTAACCAATTACGTCGTTAATTAAAATACTGTTCGATACAAAATATTTGGTTAAAACATATACCTTTATCCAGAGCTTTATAATTATCGACTATATTACAAATTTACCATGGTATTACATACTACTTATTTTTTACTTTTGTATCTTTGTATTTTACTTACATAAAATTGTATTGTTACATTACAGTTACAATAAAATTAATTTGTTATTCCAGGTACGTATTCTAAAGGCGGGAAACTTTGTAACGAGTTGGAATACCTCAGGTGACATGTAACCAGTTCTACTTTCATAACTACATGTAGATGTAAACATTTAATTACACTTTCTTGTGCCTTGTCAATCGAGTTATATTTACATAATGGCAATTTGCAATTAATTAAGACACTGGTGATAAGGAAGGAAATCGAAACGACCAAGAAATACAGCAGGAATCAATGGTCACATATTTAGATTATCTTTCTTCCTGGAGCGAGTTACGCATGCTGTTAGCTATCTTTCCTAATCTTATATAAAAGAAATTCATGTTAGTTATACAATTTATAACTCAAGAAGTAAGAACGGCTGAACCGATTTGGCTGAATATTGGTGGGGGGAGCTTAGAACCAGGAAAAGCACATAGGATACTTTTTATCCCATTCCCGAGGATCTTGAGTCGTGACATAAAACGTGGTATTATGTATATAAAAATGGATTGCAATTCCAGTGTCTCACTAAAACTCGAGAACGGCTAGACCGATTACGGTGGAAATATTGGAAAAGGTGGGTTATAGAAGTGGGTATAATATTAGGACGTAGGTTGCATTGTAGGTGTAGTTACTTATTCTTTCCAGTTCATATTTAAGACAGAACAACGTGTGTCGGGACAGCTAGAATAATCTAGTATTAAATTATTTACTAGCTTTTTCCCGCGGCTTCACCCTCGTACATACAGTATCCCACAGGAAGACTGTACTTTTTCGGGATAAAAAGCAGCCTATAAATATTAATCCAAAGCTCAAACTACTACCATTCCAAATTTCATCAATATTAGTTTAGTAGTTTTTCGTGAAAGAGTAACAAACATCCATACATCCTCGCAAACTTTTATATCTTAGATAATAGTACAGTAGAATGACGCCACGTCTACAGAACGTTATATAAATCAGCTGATGAAGCTGTAAGACGCGACGTGACCGATGCTATCGTGTCGACACGCGGGAACAATCTCCAAGACGATGTACCACGATATCGCCGATATTTGTTCTAGAATGATCGGATTTAACAATCAATACGAGAACAGATTTTATTAAAACTTGAGTTAAATCTACGCACAAAAAGTAGTTGATTGTAAAACAGAATATTTCAAAAAGGGAATCTACGAGTAATATACTCGTATATTGCAGCGTTAGTACGAGTATTAATTGCCATTATGCTTCGCTGCTCAATTCTCGCGATTAATATTTAACTTGTAGTACTGTCTCCATTTTACGGCCTTAACACGAATAGTTTAAATCATATTTCAAATCTGCAACTAAAAAACAAGTTAAAAAACAAGTTGTAGGGAACTAGTTCTACTTCATCCCCACATTTCCCTCTCCACATCACGTCAGAGGAGGGAGAGTAGGGGTGGTCGGCTCAGTGGCACTAGGACTTCATTATCTGTTTTCGTGCAGCGGCCGCAACACGTAAAATAGGGAAGATTGTGTAATGAGCGAATTTAAAGCTTTGAACATGGGAAAAAGGAAATCGAGATTCGAATGCATATTTACTTTAAAAAAAAAAAAAAACGTAAATTGGAGAACAAAATATTAATAACCACCTCCTTTTTTTTTGGAAGTCGGTTAAAAAGACGTAGATCCAGTGATTCAGACACAAGTCCTGGTAAGTCTTTTTATTGTTTCTTTGTCATTGCAGGTTCTTTTTTCTATTTTTAGGAAGATTTAAAATTTATATCAGTAATAAGTGATGCGAACAGTACGTTATTATTAATATAATATAGGGACTGTTACCTTCACGGAAAATTGATGCGAATGGTACATTTTGGGACCATTACCTTCATAAAATTAAAATAATACTGATATATATATATATATATTTTCGCAGTCGTATAAATGGTTATCAGTAATAAGTGATGCGAACAGTACGTTATTATTAATATAATATAGGGACTGTTACCTTCACGGATAATTGATGCGAATGGTACATTTTTGGGACCATTACCTTCATAAAATTAAAATAATACTGATAATATATATTTTCGCAGTCGTATAAATGGTTTTTAGAAATCATTTTTTACACATTATAACTAGATTCTAAAAAAGAATTAGTTCATGAAAAAGACTCTCAGCCTGACTGTGAAATTTTGATACTGAATCAAATGAAATTCAAGATCCTCCTGTTCTAACTACAGTTCCGGATGTATTCAGTTCCGGTTTTCTACTGACAATGATAATAATACAACGGAACATGAAGTAGGCATTGACGAAAGTATCCCGGCTTTGTTATGAGATTTTCCAAAAGAAGAATCTCCTATAGGAAAGGATATATATAAAGATATAGCTGCTAGATTTCAGCATATATTACAGCACGGGCTAAAAAAGGAAGATAGACAAAATATCTAAGAGGATTATACTATACCTGGGAATTGTTTGTTATTTAAGACACCTATTTTAAATGCGGAAATAAAGGCCGCAGTTTCAAATGCCTTATATAATAAAGATCAGCAATTTGCAGACCGATAATTACAGGTAGGTGTTACGCTGTCAGCATTGACTAACGCTATACATGATATGTTAGCTTCTAATATATGTGACACAAACCAAACTATTATTAATATTTAATAGTACCTACGCTTGTGACGCTTCTAAGATCTTATGTGATATTCATTGTACGGACACAAATTAAGGAGAAATTTTATGTTATCTACATTAAATGACAAGCTTAAGGATGTATCCTTAACCTTACATCTTTTAGTGTACTAAAAGATGCGAAACGTGATAATTATTTATTTGATGAAGATTTGGCTGAAAAATTAAAAACTAGTAAAGCAATACAAAAATCAAGCCTTTTTAAAGTTTTTCAACCTAGATACAATTCTGCAAAAACGAATTCCCTGCCTTCTTCGAGCAATTTAAACTGGAAGCAGTGCAAACCTCAGGTAAAGAACCGGAAACCAGCATCAAGTTCTGTACAACGAACTGCGGGCCAGTCTTGGCCAGTCAACGTTGCATCCACATCAGGAACCCATACACAGGTACTCCTCGAGGAATGTCAGTCGGAGCAATGCTCCTTACAAAACCAGGAAGCCTTAGTGTCACAGGTAAACATATCTGGTAGATTAAAATGTTTTTTCTACGGTTTGGCACAAGCTTACAAAAGACCCTATTATATTATCATATATTGAGGGTTATGCCTTTTACAACAAACAATTTCACCTTGTATTAGATCAAAAGGTGACTTTTAATCTTAATTCTTTTTTTGGCACCTAAGCCAAATGGTGAGCATAGGTTAATTTTGAATTTAAAGAAGCTTAATTACTTCATAAATCCACCTCATTTTAAAATTGAGGATTTAGGATCTGCTATAAAATTAATAAATCCTAACATTTTTTTAGCATCTGTCGATTTAAAGGATGCCTATTTTTTAATTCCTATTCATCCTTTTTATAATTTTTTTTTTGAGATTACAATTTCAGAAAACATGTTACGAATTTAATTGTTTACCTTTTGGCTTGAATACAGCACCACTGGTGTTTACTAAGCTTATGAAGCCGGTTATAGAACACTTACGTCTTCATGGTTTTATTTCAACGATATACTTATATGACATATAAAGAATGTAAACAAAATTTAGATCATACTATTCTCTTACTAAGTAATGTGGGATTTATCATCAATTACAATAAAAGCAATTTAATACCTAATACTGCCTGTAAATTTTTAGGTTTTATTATAGACATCAAAAAGTTTTGTGTGAAGCTTCCACAGGATAAAATAAAGAAAATTAAACAACAATTACAAACATTTAAATCTAAAGAAAAATGTAGTCTGAGAGACTTTGCAAAGTTTATTGGTTTGTTAATATCTGTTTGTCCTAGCATAGAATATGGATGGTTACAAAGAAAAGTTTTTTGAAAGGCATATTTACATTAAAAGGGTCATAATAATTATGACAATATTATTAAAATAAATAAAACTCTAATTAGTGAAGATTTAGAATGGTGGAAAAGTATATAAAATGTTCTGTTAGTCGTATTCGTAAGACTTACTACGATTTAGAAATATTTTCAGATGCATCTAATACAGGATGGGGCGCTACATCTAGTGGTGTCAGGACTAACGGTTTCTGGACGAAATATTATCATATTAATTGTAAAGAATTGTAAAGAATTGTTAGCAGCTTTCTTTGCTTTAAAAATTTTTGCAAAAAATGTTTGTCATCATCAATACTATTTCGAATAGATAATACCACTGCTGTCGCAAGTATTAACCGAATGGTCCAGTTTCCACATTTACATAATATTTCTAAACAAATTTGGAAATTTTGTGAAGAAAGGCAATTATTTATATTCGCTTCTTATATCAAATCTGTTAATTTTATTGCAGACTTTGAATCGCGTAGAATCAAAACTGATACTGAGTGGGAACTGGCAGATTTCGCTTTTTTGCATATAGTTAAAAATTTTGGTATGCCTCAAATTGATTTATTTGCACGTCGTTTTAATACCAAATGTGACAAATACGTTTCATGGAAACCGGACCTCTACGCTATCTGTGTTGATTCTTTTACTATTGGCTGAAGTGAATATTTTTTTTTCTATGCCTTTCCGCCATTTGCTGTGATTCTAAAAGTGCTTAATAAAATTATAACTGACCAGGCAACTGGGATTGTAGTTGTGCCCTACTACACAGCCTTGGTTTCCTGTTTAATTATATCACAAATTGTTTATTTTAAGCCTAGTGATAACTTATTGATCTCTGAATATTCCAGGTATCCACACAGTCTACATCAAAACCTTACCCTGGTTACAGAAATATTATCAGGGAAATATTATTAAGAAGGAGGTAACTCCTTCTTCACTAGACATCATGATAAATGCTTTAAGTAGCTCCTAATACTCAAAAGCAATACAATTGTTACTGTAAGGAATGGTTTGACTTCTGTAACTCGCAGAATATAGATTATTTATGCGCGTCAGTACCTAATGTTCTATATTTTTAACTAAGCAATAATAATAATAATAATCGAATCGACGAACGAACGATCTAATTTCAAGGTTTATGAAAGGAACTTTTAGGTTCAGACCGCTTAAGCCAAAATATGAATTTACATGGGATACCTCTATTGTGCTTAATTACCTGTTAACCTTATATCCTAATAATAATTTAAATTTAGAAATACCATAAAAAAAAAAAAAAAAAAAAAAGATGTAAACTTTACTAGCTCTTGTCACTGGTCATAGAATTCGCACCTTTTCAAACATAAAGTTAAGTAACTTGTTGTTTAAAACCGATCACGTCATTACTATGATAATATCAGATGCAATAAAAACTACAAAACCCAATGTTAACCAATGCTATACTGAAAATACCATATGATACCAATGAAAATATTAGTCCGGCGCGTGCCTTGTCTTGATATCATATAAAAACTGATGCTATTCGAAATTGTGATAATTTTCTCATTAGTTTCAGAAAGCCTCACAGAAAGGTCGGTAGTCAAACGTTAAGTCATCTTCAGTTTTTCGCAAGGTTTTACAGTAGAGATTTTACCTGTAGAAAAATTATTTTTTTTGCTAGATCTATACTAAATTCACAAACTAATTAGTTTTATACTTATTACATTCTCTTGTTATTAAAAAATTGTATGTACTATAAGAATAAAATGATTGATTTCTCATTTTAATTCTTTATTAAAAGGATACAGACTTAAAAAATCTTTAAACATCTACAAGTTAAATATTAATCGCGAGAATTGAGCAGCGAAGCATAATTATTGATAAAACGAACTTACCTGTACGTGAAGTTCTATCATAATTATGCGAGCTGCTCAATTCGAAGCGATTAATATGAGTTTCCCTCCACAGGTTTTTCCCGCCCTCTTCAAAGTCTGTATCCTATTTTTTTACTTTAAACTTAATGAAGTCCTAGTGCCACTGAGCCGACCACCCCTACTCTCCCTCCTCTGACGTGATGTGGAGAGGGAAATGTGGGGATGAAGTAGAACTAGTTCCCTACAACTTGTTTTTTAACTTGTTTTTTAGTTGCAGATTTGAAATATGATTTAAACTATTCGTGTTAAGGCCGTAAAATGGAGACAGTACTACAAGTTAAATATTAATCGCTTCGAATTGAGCAGCTCGCATAATTATGATAGAACTTCACGTACAGGTAAGTTCGTTTTATCAATAATAATATGTTACTGTTTTGCAGTGTTTGAAACGATAATTATAATCGCTCTATTTTATACATTACACGGAGTAGGTACCTATAATGTAAAGTGTAAACTAACATCGCTTTGCTTATACACGAAAAAATTTGTATCCCTTAACAATAATGCTCCTTTACCGCTGTATATTTTGTGTTAGGTAAAGAGGTATGTACTTTATCATATTTATTAAAATAGCTAGAATATGTAGCTTAGCAGATGTTAACAGTTAGCACTTTAGTTATGAGACCTCAGACCAGGCGTGTAAAGTGCGTAAATTGAAAAAAAAATAATCCCATTATCATTGCTAACATAGTTTTGTGTCCCTAAGTTCGTATGCCAACTAACAGCTACCCTAGCTACTCTAAGTAGCTTATGCCTACCCTGCAAGACAACTTATTCCCCGTGGTCTATCAATTTATATCTAAACCAATTTACTTGCAACTACGAATCCAGTAAGTCCTTCATCCAGTCTAAATTGTAAAGACTAAATCGATCGATCGCTTGTGAGTGGGAGCTTTAAATCAAAAGCACTAAGGAGTATTAATATCAACTTTAAAGCAAATCGCTTCCAAACAACTTTCTATCCCTTTTTCAAGCCCGTTAGGGGACGAATTTCAATAAACTATGATACACGAATTCCATCAATTCTGTTATATAATGTTTGTGCAAAATATGAAGTACACCAAGAAATCACGTTGCCCCATACAAACTTTTCCCCCCTTTTTCACCCCCTTAGGAGTCGAATTTCGAAAAATCCCTTCTTATCGGATGCCTACGCATTACACAGAGCAAGCCCTGCAAGTTTCAGGTCTCTATGATCAGCGGTTTAGGCTGTGCGTTGATCCGTCAGTAATTCAGGACAAAGGATTTTATACGTATAGATAAGATAAGATGTAGTTGTTTAGGTGAAAAACCTACTTGCTACCAATATATTTCATACAACAGCAAAAACACGCGAAGCCTGATTTTTGTATGAAGCGTTTTCACGACACTTGCGAAATTCTGTTATGAAAATTCAGTCATCTAGCGACTAGCCAGCCTATTCATTATCCACGAAGCTATAGGGGCATCACAGACGGCAAGAATACTCATATTACATATCATCAGGCATCTTAATTCTTAAGATAAAATATTATTATAGTATCCTCGCCATCTGTGGACTGTGACGCCCTTAAATTCTTACTAAAGCTTTTTAAGATAAAATAAATGAGTCGTGATTTGAGGTTATATAATTAAAATTAAATACTTGGCTTCAAATAATGAGCTGATAATAATTTTTAAGTTAACAAGAGATAAAGATTTTAATTGGCTTAATTCGATAAGCCAATTAAAATTATTATGCGAAATTTTAGCAATTAACAAATTAACTAAAAGCAAAAGTCAAGAACTTAATATTACCTTGGGGTAAGGGAGGTTACCCACTACTTATTGAATATTTTTGTACTACGTATTGTTGGCAATCTTTTAAACGGGCAATTGACCCACCACACTTTTCCACCACTGCAACTCCTGTGTAGCCAGGATCGACAGTGGTAACCAACCGCAAAAACCCTTTGATATGATCTCAGGGGTGCCCGGGGGACATGCTAAATCTGTCTTGGAACCCGCAACGAAATTAATCAGAAGATTGTAGGAGGAGTAGGAAGTATTCCAGTTTCCCTCCCCAAGCAAAGCGGGAGACAGCAAAAATTGTTATGAAAAAAAGTCAAAGGGGAAGCACCACGGGAATAACATGTTTTTTTTTATGACTACAAGATAATGTAATTATATGTTTTAATTTATAATATGACAATTATTACAATGGATTTATGATGACAAAATAGTGTTGCATTGTTTCCAATAGTACTTATGACAAAAACGTTTGAAAGCCCGAAAGTTCTTCGCGCAGCCCACGAGATCTTCATAATAAACTACCCTAGAAACACAATGCTCTCAACGGAGCAGCGATGACATCATCATAGCTTCATAGAGGACTAGGCGAAGGCGAAGGAGGTAAACAATATTAAGATAGGGTCAAACTCACCATGAGAACAAAGGCATTGTGAATAAAAACTGTTTAGTTTAACGACATTCTATTTTTAGACTTGGTTGTGAACGCTTTATTTCTTAAATATTATATGTAATTAAGTATTCGGGGTTTCATATAAAGTATTCGGACGTTTCACTAGGAAAGTTTATAATATGTAATTTGAGGACACATTATTTTAATCGAATTGAATATTTTTTATTTCACCACAGATCTGAATACAGTCACACAGTATTCGTCTTTGATTATTTAGATTTTCAGATAGTGCGACTACAGCATCGATTTTATTATTAACGGTATAATGAAGCTCTAATAATCACCATCACTTACCGCCATCACTTACCACCACCACTTACCACCACCACTTACCACCACCACTTACCATTACCATTATGCAACCGCAGATAGCCGTAATACATTTAATTGGATAAGGTAATGCCCGATAAAATGTACATTTAAAGCCTTGCTCTATTGAAATATCGCTTAGATTATGCTTATCGTTCGTTCGACTATATTTTATGCGGCGATAAAAAAGCTTTATTTCAACAAAATATTAAGAAATTAGTAGTTAGTACCAAGGAATTTGTAAGTATTATATACAACGTTAGTACCTATCCGGAATCGGGCTGGCCCGCAAAATTCAGAGCAATGAAAAGTATAGTCTTCTTCTTTAATTATGGCGGCCTCAGTTAGTTGCCAGTGTCAGAGTGTTTCAAGTAGACTTTGCTCCATAAATTGTAGGTCTGATGAAACAACAAGGGTACAGTTACCTAAAAATCTAAACATCTGTTAAATCACCTAAAACAAACATACATATAAGTGTTAGTAAAAACATCACAATCTTATATTGTTAGAACGAATATATATAGGTGCATAAAATTTTAATTAATGTAATATTTACATAACATAAAACTGATTAAAAATTGATGGGGCGAAGAATATAGCTGGGAAGATATAGGGAGGGATGGTTTCTTGGGCTAAAAAAAAAAGATATGATCTAAGATCGTCTAGGCCACACTCGCAAAGTGAATAATTATATTTGACCCTGATTTTTGCTAGAAAGATGGAGGAGCAACAATGACCTAATCTGACTCGGCAAATTGTGGATCATACTGGCTTGATACGCCGCAAATATTTAAAAAACCAAGGTCTTACTGGTACACCACCTTGTATGTCAAGTAACACTAAAAGCATACACTACGCTTTTAGTGTTACTTGAGCTGGCCCACTCATTATTCCATCTGATAGTAAAGCGATTTTTAGCTAGCGTGATTAAGTCCTGGCAATACAGTTTGTAATAACTGAGTCCACCTGATGTTATGGGATGGATAGGCGTCTACCTTTGAGTATCCAACTATATGGATACTCAAAGGCGTCTACACTCAAAAGTGTAGTCGAGTGTGTCGAGAAGTAATAGTGTCGAGCTGTCATATATGACATTGACATCATGTGTTCGATTTCCAACTCTATTGTGTTAATCCAGAATTCTAATTTTATTTCTCTGAATTTTCACCGGCGTTCCGGACTCCGGAGCATACCATATGCGTGAAAATGCAGCCTTACCCAGATTCTTGATTTTTTTACCGATACCGATTTTGCAATACTTCACCCGGTTTCTTGATACCGACACCGATGAAGGAAACAAAATATTTTGTAGTAATTTACCCGGTTCTTGATGGGTGAAACAAAAGTTGTATAATTACAAAATAGAAGACTTTATTAAGTATGCTATATGCCTAAGTATAAGTACATATCCTGCATACTGCGGTAACTTTCACATTTACAATAATTAATTTAATTACACTGTCTTTGCCGAGCCGACGACTGACTTATAAGTACCTACTTACTTAATTAATAAACATTCAGCCTCTTTCTTTTTAAAGTATGTGATCAAAAACTTAGAACTTGGGATATAGGAATCAAAATCGCTTCACGTAAGCTTTATCGCCTAGCTTTCAGTGGACCGCAGTTTTGTCTTATAAGCTCTCGTTGGATCAAGGCCGGTGTAAATAACCGTACAGTTCTTAATTCTTTAGATCACATCGGTGTAAAGTGTACTTATCCACATAAAACCTATTACTTTGTAATAATACTATTTACCTTGCAAAACAAATAGACATTAAATAGAGCAACAGATTATAGGGATAAGAAAAAAAATCAAAAAATATATAATTTAAGGCAAAACTGATTGACTTATGTATCAACGCACAGGCCAAACCCTTAAGGCTGGAAATCCTACTAATATTATAAACTAGCCGTTGCCCGCGGCTCCGCCCGCGTAAATATAATATCCCTATTTTTTCGAGATAAAAAGTAGCCTATGTTTTAATCCAGAGCCTAAACTACTACCATACCAAATTTTATCAAAATCCGTTCAGTAGCTTTGCGTAAAGGAGTAACAAACATTCATCCATACATCCATCCATCCATACATCCTCACAAACTTTCACATTTATAATATTATAATTTATAGAAGAATGTGAAAGTTTGTCGGGCGGGCGGAGCCGCGAGCAACAGCTAGTTTGAAATTATGCACATGTATTTTTTACTAGCCGTTGCCCGGGGCTCCACTCGCGTAAATATAGTGTCCCTCGAGAACACTGTATTTTTTCGGGATAAAAAGTAGCCTATGTTTTAATCCAGAGCCTAAACTACTACCATACCAAATTTCATCAAAATCCGTTTAGTAGTTTTTTCGTGAAGGAGTAACAAACATCCATCCATCCTCACAAACTTTCACATTTATAATAATATATTAGTAGGATATGACATAGGCATCCACTAATAAAGGTTTTTTCAAAATTCAACCCCCAATGGGGTAAAATAGAGGATGAAAGTTTAAAAGCAAATTTCGCGCGGACTAAGCTGCGGACAATTAATGCTACTTTGGAATATAGTTCACTATTCAATTCTAATTTTTGGAGGAATCCGTCCTCCACCAGGTTGTGCATGATGACGATGATGAAGATGGTAGTGATATTTTTTTGTACGTTATTTAATTCATTCAATGAAAGGACGTTACTAGAACAATTAACGCTAATTAATGAGATTAAAGTCTCAAATTAAAAATGAGAAGTTTTCGCATAAAATAAAGGTTTGAAGTTAGACAAGGAGGTCCCGTTACGAGAGGCCAACAACAACACTAATTAGTGATGTTCGTAAGAAGCCTCCCCCGCTCTGTGATTAAAACTAATAAAACAACCTCTTGTTCTTATTAATTTTAATATAATTAGCCTCGAGTTTAATTTGTTCTGTAATTATGTAAAAATCTGTTTCTAATCTAAATATTTTGTTGTAGAGTATTTCTATTTACCTACTTTCAGTAATCGCTAATCAACTACTCAAGAAATTGATGTTTTTTCGTCTTACGAGTAAATAGATGCAGAAGAGAATATACACTTAGACTTTAGCTAAAGTAATAACTCCCCACACCGATATCGGTGACGGTAGCTAGTTACGCAGGAGTAATTTTATAGTGTCCAAGTGTGTGTGCAGTACACAAGAGCACTCTCTCTCTCTCTTCCCTTACACTCGTAATGCAGTGGGACGGATAACCGATACGACTGACGAGAGATCAGGCGCAGGTCCGACTTTTTACATGCCCATCCGACGCATGGACCAACTTTCTTGTCAGACAATCAGGTGATCAGCCTGCATTGTCCTAACCAAACATGAAAACAACATTTTTTGTTGTTCCAATGCGGGAATCGAACCCACGACCTTCGAGTCGAGAGTCAATGCTCTAACCACTAGACCACGGAGGCTGTTTAGCTAAAGTAGGATTATAATAAAACTGTAGTCTCTAAAATATAAAATTACTAGCTTTTGCCCGCGGCTCTGTCCGCGTAAATATAGTATCCCACAGGAACACTGTATTTCTTCTATAGCATATGTGTTTATCCAGAGCTTAAACTACTACCATACCAAATTTCATCATAATTCGTTGAGTAGTTTTTGCGTGAAAAAGTAACAAACATGCATCGATCTATACATCCATCCTCAAAAATTTTAACATTTACAATACTAGTCGGTAATTACCTACTATTTTATTATGATGCCAAAGGTAAGACCTATTCTATATCTGTACATAAGTTCATATTCACAGAAATTAGCCTGGCGAACAGACAGTCGGATGGATAAATAGACAGACAGACGGGCGGACAGAGCGACACTATACATATTAGAAAACACTAGTACCTACTTAGGTATGTTATAACTAGATGTTGCGCGCGACTTTGTGCAAGGAAATCTCGTGGAACCGTACATTTTACCGCAATAAAAAGTAGCTTTTGTTCTTCCCCGTGGTCTATTCTATATATTCATCAAAATCGGTCCAGTAGTTTCGGAGCCTATTCAATGCAAACAAACAAACAAAGAAACTTTCCTCTTTATTATATTATTATGTAGATAATATATATTATTATGATAAATTACTGTAACTGTACCTGAGAATTGCCCCACTGCACCGCCGGACAATCTGGCGGGTATACAAACGTTCATCGTACACAACTAATAGGCATGTTGCCGAAAAAATTTTTTTCGTCTATTCGATGTTAGTCAACATGTTAATAAACAATCCAGAACCCATTTTTGTATATCTGAAAAAATAACGTAGATACAAACCATTGAAATTTACAATATGAAAGAGAGCGATATATTGGCCTGTGACGTCACAACCTGCTACCGCCATACATTTGTCATCACAAAATGTATGGCGTAGCAGGCTGTGACGTCACGAATCGTTTTGCGAGAAAGGGATGGACAATATTTTTTATTTGCTTATATTTTTAATCGCGTCACTCTAAATACCTATTTCTTTCAGATTTATGTATCTTTAATCAACAATTATAAAATTTAATTTGTAAAACTGTGATATTTCACAGAAAGCAACATCCCTATTCTACAATACGTTATACATTTTATCAGCAAGAATATAAGGGGAGTCTGGCGGGGCTGGGATCCCAGTACATAACTATAAAGAAATAAAGTTAGGTAAAAAAGAAAATTTAAAGATATTATTATGTTATGTTAGAAATAATATTTGTTTTAAAATAGAAGTGTACATAATTATATTTTGTTATTTAGAATACTGTTACCGCCAAAAAAAAACCCGTCCATAGTCCACAGCACGATTTATATAGCTGAAAAAATATATTTTTTGTGATGAATGAATGAGTTTGTTATCCAGTATGAACGCAATAAAGAACTTAAAATTACGAATAACTTGACTACTTAGTACTTAGTACAGTGATATCACAAAGGGCGGCTTCATTGTTATGCAGTAATTTCTTCCAAGCAGGAAACTATTTAAATTTTATTACAATAGACAAAACGGGCAAATGTGCAAAATTAATTATTTACATACACACCCTACGAATATAACAAAATATTGACAAATTCTATACTAAGTACATTAATAATCTTACTATCTTATGAATCTCGAACAAATACACAAATACATACAAAAAATATCAACAGATATTTTGTATATAATAATATATATTTTTTCTTTCTTTCTTTAATCTGTAAATAATTTAAAGTAGGTACTTAGTTATTATTGTTACTAAATAATAATATATTACAACAATATTATACCATATACCAATATAAAATATACCATAATATTATATTATATTATAATATGCAATACCATTACTTTTTAGGGTTCCCTATCTTTTCGCATAAAATCATATGTCATAATTTTACTTGGCATAATTTCATTTGACATAATAGTAGTTTCGCATAATATTCATTTGTCATAACTTTCTTAGCATAATTTTTTTCGCATAATTACTACAAGCATAATAATTGTTAGGCATACTTATTGTAAGGCATATATTTTTTACGCATAATATTCATTAAGAATAATATTTTTATGCATAATATTAAAAAGCATAAATATATTTACGCATAATGATATTTAAGCATACTACTATATTTACGTATACATCTTTGTAGCATTTTTTTTCACATATTAATGAATGATAAATTCTACTGGGTGTGCGAGTTACGACGAAATAACAATTATAATTGTAATTTTCGACTGATTACGAAATTAAACTCGGACAAAAACACGAACTGCTATCTAAGAACATGCCGAGCTAATTATTTTAAACATGTTAGCGGCTTACGGGTGGCCCAAGGGCCACCCCGCCGCAACTTAACCTACTGTTACACATGTTACACTAGGTATATGAGTGTAATACCTGCTTTTAATGTTTCATAAATATGCGTTTAATTACCTTAACCTTGTTTTCATTATGTTATTTTATGCATATTTGTGCCTTGTGGCAGAATGCCTTGAATTTATTATGACAAAAATATGCCTAACGAGTTTATACCGAAAAACAATTATGCCAAAGTATTATTATGACAAGAAAATTTTTGCCTTACGAGTTATGCCTCATTAAATTAGGACAAACAATATTAGTCTAAATGATATTTATACCTAATGATGTAGTATGCCAAGAAACCATTATGCCAAAGTATTATTATGCGTAGTAAAATTATGCCAAGTGAGGTATGCCAAATGAAATTATGACAAATAAAATTATGCTAAAGAAGAGGATCCCACTTTTTAGATAAATAATACTTTTTTACTAATGTTTTAAATGAGTCGACACTTTAAGCTTGCCTGAAATTAACAGGCAAAGGATTCTAAAGGAAGGAAGAAAGAGCCGAAAAATTTTGTATGAACCGGAATATTGAAAAGGAGGTTAGAAGATTTCTCATTGGTTCGAAAGACGAATTTACGTTTATGGTAAGAAGGTGTTCTTGGATCGAAGGTTATAGAGTACAGAAAAGAGAGCACACTAGAGTCTCGTCTAAGACGTATAGGTAGCCAAGAAAGCCTAGAACGATACTCTGACACGTGGTCATAATTTCTCAAATTGAAGATGAAGCGGATTGCTAAATTTTGCAGACGTTCGAGTTTATTAAGTTTGTCTTCAGTAAGATTGACTAAGCACGTGTCAACATAGTCCAACATAGGCAAAAGCAAGGACTCGGAAAATTTTAGTTTTTATTGGACGCAAGTTCTTACCTTCTGAGGGAGTGCCATACCGCGTGTACTCTCTTACTGACTGTCGTTATGTGGTCTGACCCAGATAAATTTTCGTCCATTAGAACACCTAAGTTTTTTACCTTTCTGCTGTATGGCACATGAGTACAGCAAACCAACACCGGAGGTAAGTTAGCCGAGTCAACCCTCGAAACCAACCCTGGACTGCGAATAATAATAATAATCTGAGATTTAGCGGAGATAATTGAGATGCCGTTGCACTTACTCCATTCACAGATCGCATCAAGGGCATTATCAAGATCGCCAATTTTACTAGAGAGGCTGTCCAAGGAAGACGTAGGCTGTAGATATAAAGGTCGTTTGCATACAGGTGAAAGAGAGAAGAGATACACAAGAGAGAAGAAGTACATATTATGGAGTTGATAAATAACGCAAAAAGAAGGGGAGATAAGAGACTATAGGTAATATATTATGTGATAAATGATAATGAAATAAATAATACAAAACTACAATACCCATCATAGAGATTACGGTCAACAATCTCTACCCTGGCCTTGTAATTTTTAAAAGAGCATTGCATTCTAATACAATTTGACACTTATAGGTATACCGCACATCTTAATTTTATGGCTAACAAGAGATTAAAGACAGATAGAGATTAGAATTAACTTATTACCGTTATGTACCTATGCATACAGAAACTAAATCATATTAAGCAACAAAACAGCGGATACCGTTTTATTCGGACGTATATGGCGGGAAACTCCATTGCTCGTATTACACGGGGCTCGGTGTAAAATATTTTAAAACGCTTAATTAGCCGATGAAAGTGAGCGTTTGCGCGATCGAACCCGGCCGCAGCGCCCGCAGCACACAAGCGGCACAGGGCGAAGGTATGAAGGCAAAAGATTGCATACCTGTGGCCCGCGAAGGGTTGTAACGGTATCGATAAATATTTACTGGGTCTTGTGGGAACTATATGTCGGTATTTATTATAAATCAAAAATATTTGTAATAAATATCTCTTTTCTCATGTTAGTGCCGTTTTCTATTTACCCGACCATTTGTCATAAGAAATTTTAATTTTAGGTAATTTTCAGATATTTTTACAAAAGAAACAATTATTGGCATCTAGATTATGCAAAATGACCTAATTTATTTAGTAGACACCTTGAAAATTTGAATATTCAATGTACACAACTTAATGGTGAAATATTTAAATTTTGCAATTTGTTACATTAAATTATGTTTTGTTCTGTTTTTTATTGTATAACTAAAAGGGGATCGGACTACATCTAAAATATTTAGTTTCATTAATATACTCAAAAATATTGAGGCATTACTACTTGGTAGGTAAATGTAAAAAAATATATTATTTTATGTGTAATCATCTAAAAAGTACAAAAAAGTTTTTTTTTCTAAATTAGTAAACAAAACCTACATCATAATACGTTTACTTACATCATATGCAAAAACATTCATTATGGGAAATATGAATTTAAACACACAAATATCGGAGATATTTACAAACAAATCGCTGTACCTTTGAAAATATTGACTTTTGAGTTTTAATATATGTATACTGTTTCTTCTGAGAAGTTACTAATATTTAAGAGTTACTATTCATTTATGCAATTAAAAAAAGTCCAATCCCCTATTGCAAGTATTAAAATCTGAAACTCATGTATATTAGTTAAATCTATATTTGGTGGTTATAGGAGTCAGTAAATTAAACTAACTAAATTTAATAACTTCGCTGGCATTGATTTCATTAACGGATTATATCCTCACTTTAACTAATTTAGATTCATGTAAGATTTATCTATAAAACAATACATTCAATAATAAAATTATATTTTATTAATCAGATTTGATGCTTGTTTTGATTGAAATTAATAAACGTGTCTGCATATACTTAATAGTGTAATAGCAGAAAGGCGTTCAACTTTAACCTGATGATTCTGAATCAATTTAGCGTGGCGTTTGACCACTTATCGACTATTGTCGGGCCGAGATACTCGCTTTGTGCGGAGTCCCATCCCTACGGGTTCCCGGCGGGGGGTGTGGGATGATTGATGGCCGGCCGGCTGCACGCCGCGCGCGAGCGAGAGGTCCGAGGGCCGGTGCCCGTGACCTCTCACTCGCGCGCACGGCGGGCCGGCTCGTAATTGAATGGCAATTACCTGGGCTGTAAATATGACACAAGCGCGTAATTGTAGGAGTGAGCGCGTGAGGCCCGGCCGCGGCGCGCCGGAGTCTTCCAGATGAATTATTGAAATCACGTGCACTTACAACTTCTATTTGAAGGACTGTTTATATATCACATAAAAAGCGATTCATAAATAAATGTAATTCTCGTGATGTATCGCCCGCTTGGGAATATGTAACGTTTATGAAGTTATGATTATAACGCACGGATGTGTTTTATATTGTAATGGCTCATTTAAAAACAGCATTTGACTTTCTATTTTCGTCACCATCGCCATAAGTACCTACGTATGTCCAAAACTTCTCACAGTAAAACTGGATTCAAAGGTCATGTAACGTGTTGTGTAATGTGTTCAAAAAACTTTAAACTTCTTTAAATATCGGCTAGGAAAAGTGACAGGAAAATGCTGCAAATCATGCACGTCGCACACTTTAATTGTACTGTTTACATATGGAGTACATTCTAACCAGGTGGGCTTTAGAATAGGGGTGGCCTGAATACCCCTTCTAACCTCCAACTTTCCGCAGGTTCCCCAATTCCCGTGCCTCGCAATTCCCAAAGCACATGACCTAAGTTTATAATCGGGGAGCCCAAGAGGGGATTTTTTAAGTAGCTCTAGTGCGTCAGGTTAAGAGAGTATTGGTGTTCCACATGCCTCTGCTATGAAATTCAAATCTAGTTCTGAAAATCAGTAAATTTATTTGGGGCATTAAAAGTATCAAAATTTAATCGGGGTCGTCAGATTAAGGTAGTAGAAATATCTCATAATGAAATAAATTAGGCCTCTAAGAAGCTTCAACTTGAAGTACTGACGATTTGAAAGTAGAATAAGCTCGTATTTTTTTTTATTTATTAGTAGTTTAGGGTAAGCAAGTTATTAAAAATTTAAAATCTAACGGCCGCACTCAGGCATTTTAACACTTACTTATGGAGCTGTTTAGTAGAGATTTTGGACATAAAGTCTTAAATATTTTCTTTTTAGGACTCTACTTTTTCTCTCTAGGACTCTAGTCTATCTTGTCTACAATCTGATGATTGTTAATTACCTACTTACTATAATCCACTGTTTATTTGGCTGTTTTTCTTTTTACTAAGTTTAATAGGGCTGTCCCCACTCATCGCACCAATAAATCTTATTCTATTTTCTTCCTATCACCTTATCTACAAAAACGTCGCTCGAGTAATAGACTAATGCTTTTTTTACCTCTTAAAATGGTCAAAAATAAAATAAATTTATAGTAGGTTTGAAACCCACTGGAAAAGGAAGAGAATATAACAAAAATAAAAGGAAAAATAATTTACGGGCGATTTGAGGTCGGGAAGTGAAGGGGGTGAGTTTTTAAGGGTAGAAAACGGTTTATCTCGATTTCCGGCAAAACTACAAGTCCTATGGAAAAAAGTCAAATGGCAAAGTTGTAGGTAATAAAAAGATCTACAAGATTTGTCCTTACACTTTTTTCACATAACCACAAAATTTATGGGAAAAATTCAAATAACTAAGTTTGTGGTTTTTTATTTTTATCTTGTACAAAAAATATGATTTTCACGAAATTTAGTGAAAACTTACCTTTTTATGTCCCTAATATACAGTTAGTTTTTTGATTTGAAATGTTTATTTTTTCACCTTATTTTGACTGAATATCAAACAATTAACCCTAATTTTGAATCGAAAATTCTCGCGTCAAAGTCTTTTTTTAAAAAGTTGGTGGGAAGATTCGACAACTTACTCAAAATATTGTAGATGTCTTATTTGGGCTAGGCCATACTACCTTTTCTTTTCTTTGCATTTTCTGAGAACATTTACTATGGTAATGTATAATATATTTTTTACATAATCAGAAAGAATAGATTTCAAAGAACAAGAAGCTCACTGACTTTTTAAAAAAAGCTGATATTTTGATGCGAGAATTTTCGATTGAAAATTAGGGTTAATTTTTCGATATTAAGACAAAATAAGGTGAAAAAATAAATATTTTAAATAAAAAAAATACAGTGTATTAAAGACATAAAAGGGTAAGTTACCACCAAATTTTGTGAAAAATTGTTTTTTTTTTTTGTACAAGATAAAAATAAATAATTAATGCGTACAATTATTGTAAGGAGAAATTTTTTATTTGACAATCTGTTGACATAATAAAATATCTCTAGTAATATTACAATCTAACGGTTTTTACAATTTTACGGTGACATATATAATATAACCAGATTTAGACAGGACACTTGACACCGCCTTCACGGTCCACGGTCGGTGGCCACAGTTTTTGTCATTTGAAATTAATATCGCGCTATAAAAATGCCTTTGTCCTGTAAATTTATTCTCGAATGTTTATTTCCACTCAATAAATATAAATCAACGTAATAGACACGTTACATTATGAAACAAGTGAGCAGACAAAATCAGTAATAAGGTAATAAGTCGGGCAGGTCTTTGGAAGACAGACCTACTGTTTTATGTGCCTGTTTACAATAGGGATGTTGCCTTCTGTGGAATATCACAGTTTTACAAATTAAATTTTATAATTGTTGATTAAAAATACATAAATCTGAAAGAAATAGGTATTTAGAGTGACGCGATTAAAAAATATAAGCAAATAAAAAATATTGTCCATCCCTTTCTCGCAAAACGATTCGTGACGTCACAGCCTGCTACCGCCATACATTTTGCGATGACAAATGTATGGCGGTAGCAGGTTGTGACGTCACAGGCCGGATATATCGCTCTCTTTCATATTGTAAATTTCAATGGTTTGTATCTACGTTTTTTTTTTTCAGATATACAAAAATGGGTTCTGGATTGTTTATTAACATGTTGACTAACATCGAATAGACGAAAAAAAAATTTTTCGGCAACATGCCTATTAAGGACGGAATTTAGTCAAGTCCCAAGTGACAGTAGTAAGTATTAATAAGTTGTTTAAAAAATTTAGTTACTATACGCTTATCAGCTGACTGCAAAATTTTCTTTTCGTTTAATAGGTGACTTAATTTAATAATAGTTTATGTTATTAGTGATTTCTTAATAATCCAATAAGTATCAAAATATTACAATAACAACAACTTAGGTACCTAATTAGTTTATATTGAGGCTATAACTTACTATAAGTGTTTGATATATTTTCTGTTTCAAACCTTTGAACTATGAAGTCTAAGGCTCTCAAACAGCTGAGGCCAAAAGAGAGCTTCTCAAAATTCAGTTTCTGGCCATTAGTGCACGCGTGTACTAGCAATAAAATTGCATCCCGATTAGGAACTTTAGCGCACGCAAAATAGAGTTAACTTTTCCGCAAAACATATTTGTTTTCCTATAAGGTCATGTTTTGCGGAAAAGTTGACTCTATTTCACGTGCGCTAAAGTCGATAATCCGAATGCAAATAGTGGAGGACGGAGACAAATTTGTTGCTAGTGCGCGCACTGTTTTACTTAACCTTTTAGGTTGACTTTACTTTGAACAGATTTTGAATAGTTAAGAACGGTTAGAGTAAAGGAAGTATACCACTGGATTTCATAGCAGCCTGCAATATTGAGTGTAAGCACGGTCGCCGATAGACCCGCTGTACCATTTTTGGACTTTATTACTTGGAAATATGTTTAAAAGTGGTACACCGGGTATCCGCGACTGTATATTATAAATACAAAAACGAAAGCCCTAATTACTA
The DNA here is from genome assembly GCA_905404095.1 of Glaucopsyche alexis. Classification (NCBI taxonomy): domain Eukaryota; kingdom Metazoa; phylum Arthropoda; class Insecta; order Lepidoptera; family Lycaenidae; genus Glaucopsyche; species Glaucopsyche alexis. The sequence continues at coordinate 6,761,840 of FR990043.1, read as the reverse complement.
TCTATTCACAAACACATGTCGGTACATTTGTTCGTTATGCCGCGGGCAGTGTTGCCACCTGCTCCGACTCACCCACGAATGTGGTAAAAAATCACCTCCAGGCACTTATTCATTTGCATAACAGGCATGTGTAACAACAACCCCTCACCAAATTTCATGAAAAAAATGATGAATTTTAAATTCGTAGGTAGGTATGCCATTTATCAATATAGTGTATGTCTATTTCAAAGTCCAAATTAGAATTTTTATTTAACAATTTCAAGGTTTTTAATAACATGTGTTGTTACACAACCCCTCACTAAATTTCATGAAAAAAAGATAAATTTATTATGGTAGGTATGCCATTTATCAATATAGTGTCTATCTATTTCAAAGTCCAAATTAGAATTTTTATTTAGCAATTTCAAGGTGTTTAATAACAACTAAGTACCTATATGTCTTAACTTTTTTCACTCTACTATAAAATAATACCCTACTTATATAATATTAGGTCATTACATATGAAATTGACGTTTTGTAAAGTCGTTTTTATAACATAATATATTTATTTAATCAAAGTTTTTTTGCTATCTATGCACTTTTGCCATCTCATAGGTAGTTCATTGATTCCTTTATTAAAAAATCATTCGGACAGGAATCAATAAAATCTTTGAAGGCGCTTTGGACTGCTCCATCGGATTTGAATTTTTTCACTTCCAAGAAGTTATCCAAATTTCGAAAAAAATTATAATATTATGTTTTTTTAGAAAAAAAAATCAATAAAATCTTTAATTTTTTTATTCATAAAAATATAGATCATAGACCGAGGTTACTGCTTGATATAATATACTAATATTAAGAGTAGCTATTACGAGGTGTAGACTTTGTGAGTCTGTGAGGTTGTCAGGTGTAAACTCTGGATCCGATTTTTTAATTTATTTTCTAATAGAAAGCCAAATTATTTGTGACTTGTGAGTTTCATAGGTTATACGTTAACAAGTCATACTCTGTCAGTACTAACAGAACCACAAATAATTTTATTCCAAGCCAAACGAAGCCAACCCAACGAAGTGGGCACGGGACAACTTGTCTATACTCTTATAGTTCTATACTAATATAATAAAGAGGAAATGTTTGTTTGTTTGCTTGCATCGCTATAGGCTCCGAAACTACTGGACCGATTTTGATGAAATTTGTAGGTTATAAAAAAAATAGGTTACTTTTTATTGCGTCGAAATGTGCGGTTCTACGAGATTTAATTTTGTCGCGCACGAAATCGTGCGCAACATCTGGTTTATTATAAAACTGGCCATATCACTGTCACTTGAACAACAATTATTTAAATTATACGCGTCTGAGTTTGAACACGTTATCACAGGCCAAATCTACTATCTACAAATCTGCCAAGCGATATCTTAAAACTAAATTTCCTTTAATTTTACTACGACAATAAAACTAATAAAACATAAAAAAGAAATAAAGAAGCATTTAATGTATTTTATTAACATATCAAGTGGCAATTAACTGGGAATTAATAATAATTAATAATGGATTTGTTTTGTTTCGGGCATTATTAAGCTTTGTAAATTATTACGCCTTCTGAACAAGAATAGATCGATAAACTATTTTTAAATATTATACAAGTGTGGATGTAGAGTTTTTATTTGTTATGTAATATATATGTCACCGTAAAATTGTAAAACCGTTAGATTGTAATAAAACTAGTAAAATTGTAAAATGTTGATTGACTTCCGACACAAATATGCTGCCTATAATTTCATACATTAGTTTTCGTTAGATTATAAATATATAGTTTTTAATCATTCGATATATAATTTTATATTCTCGTTAGTTACTTTACAATCTAACGGTTTTTACAATTTTACGGTGACATATATAATAGCTTGTTGTTATTATGCCTACGAATTAAAGGTGTTAATATTTTTTTGGTTCCGTACAGTGGCGAAGGCTGCTTCTCCTTCATAGGGAAGCCGGAGCCTGTATAATAGGTAGGGATTTCTATGAAGGATTGCAAAAGGTATGTGACAAGGGAAGCCGATAGGAATGGAGTTATAGGAACACAACCCTTCGCCACTGGTATAATGTATATACCTACCATTTTGAAATTTGGAATTTTAATGATTTTCTTTATTGTCATTTGGGAAACTGTCATTTTATAACCCAGCCAAGTGCGAGTCGGACTCATGCACGAAGGGTTCTGTGGAAAACGGCGATTGTTGCTATAGCAAATATATACAGAAATACATCAACTGTGAAAAATTTAATAGTGTTGCTATCCGGTTCATGAGATACATCCTAATGACAGACAGACTGACAGACGGACAGACGGAGAAATTGACAGACAGCGAAGTCTGTAATAGGGTCCGTCTCGTTTTTACTTTGGGTATATACGGAGGCTCACAGGTTTCTAAATAGAAATAAGCAGTCTTAAAGTAACTTTATTTTACTAAAAGCTGAGGCAACCTCACAGGTTTCTAAATAGAAATAAGCAGTCCTAAAGTAACTTTATTTTACTAAAAGCTGACGCAACCTCACAGGTTGTCGGACATCAATTATAACGAGGATATCATTGTAAAATATGCAGTCTCTGTATATGGCTTTATCTGTATAAGGCTTGGATCAATGCTCAGAAAAAGAAATATTATATGCAATCATAACTAAGTGATGTCTATATACAGGTAGAGATAAGATTCCTTGCGGAAGATCTTTGTTGTATTTAAAAAAATAATATACAGGTTCAGGTTGTATTCAAAACAAAAATAAATATCCAAGGATCGTGAATTCGTGATCGGTATTCCATTCTCGTTCCATACCTAGACAAAACATGCTACTAAAAACCGCGCGAACGATACTGCGCGGCGGTCGCGTGACCATACTTAGTGGGAATTGTCAGAAAATGTTAACCATTATATTTTTCTGTGAATTACAATTTTTAAGTTATGCATAATATCATTACTTGCTTATTAATATGCGTTTGTTTTCATTTCGATAAAAGTACCCCTGTGTATTGAGGTAAGACAAAATAGGAATGTAGTTAGATAAAATATACTAAGTAGATTACATATTATGACAATATTCACATTAATTTGCACAGATTTACTAGTGAAGTGAATACTGTAGGTATCATAATAATATTAATGTTCCTCAAACTGCAGTATTGAGTAAACCGTACTGTAGAGGCACAGTGTAGTAGGATGTAGCTAAGTGTAGAAGCAAAATGAACAATTTCTAATGAAAATAGTCATTTTCTAAAAAAAATACATTTCTAGTTAATTTAGTTCAGAAATTTTTCGTTTCGCAAACCTCTACATGTTATCTTCTACTGACTGCCCACTATAGGCAGATTCTACCTACTACTGCAAAGTGGACTGACTAAAGTATGTCTTTATAGGCCTTAGTACTGGAGCCCGTCTCCCTAGGAGGGCTTAACGGATGTTAAGAGGGGTAAAACACAAATTAAACTGGTATTTTTATCCCAAGTATTAATTGACGCCTCGTCAGTCGTTACTAAACAAGTTTCTACAAGCTACAATATTAAATATATTTAATTTTTTAATAAATACATTTTATTTATTTCCATACAAAAATAGTTTTTAATAGAAATAAATAAGTATGTATTATGAAAAAAATGCATTTTTTTACTAAAATATCACAAGGTTGCTCCGCGAAAAAAAGGTTGGGAAGCCCAGAACCCTGCTCTAGTATCTAGTAAAAATACTTGGCAGTCAGTTAATTGCAAGAGATCGTCGTCACAAACACTAAACAGTTTGTAAAGTGTCAGCGGGAGGGAGGGCGGAAGGGATCTCATCTCAACACTTTTACCACTGTCAACAACAGGTGGTTAAATCGCGCTAGTTAGAAGTTATATTACAGCTTAGTTGCTGATTTAACATTTGAAATCATTTAGATTTCAGAAATACGACATTATAGTAAGTAATTGGTTTTATATTGATTTCTTATGTTTACGCGAATATTGTTCATTGTTTTAAACACTTACGGATTTTGTCGCGGTGCACTTTTCTTTCGCCCGATGTTTCGGCTACTTTCCAGCAGCCGTGGTCACGGGAGGACTGAAAAGCTGCTGGAAAGTAGCCGAAACGTCGGGCGAAAGAAAAGTGCACCGCGACAAAATCCGTAAGTGTTTAAAACAATAATTGGTTTTAATTTAAAATTACTTAAAAATGTTTACTTTCTATTTTACCGAATAAAGATAGATTTAAATAAAATTAAATACTCAAACAATAATCTAAAAATAATCTTCAGGAGATGGTTGTTCATTTTAAGCTGTAAACATTTTATTTACGATGTTAAAAAAATAAGTCACAAATCTGGGGGCACGGTAGTGGTGTGGCCAGGCCACGTAAATTGACTAAGGTGTAGAGTTTGTGGAATGATTGTAGAGTTAAGGCGTGTAGAGTCAGAAGCTTAGTTTCACATAAGATCTGATAACTTTTTGGCAATGTGATCTTGGCATCACTTTACATGAAAATGTTTTTGGTGGGATAATTTTTTTATAAGTGTACATTTTGACTTAAGATAATTCCAGCCAGATAAAAGTGAAAATACAACACAAAAAAAATAATTTAAACTAGCTCTTGCCCGCGGCTCCGCCCGCGTAAATACAGTATCCCAAAGGAACATTGCCCTTCTTATTTCGATAAAAAGTAGCCTGTTTTAATCCAGAGACTAAACTACTACCATACCAAATTTCATTGAAATCAGTAGTTTTTGCGTGAAATAGTAACAAGTATCCATTCATCCATCCATCCCTCCTCACAAACTTTCACATTTATAATATTAGTAGGATTAACTTTCAATAAATTTTCGTAATACTAGAGCAGACTAGAAACTAATCCTACTAATATTATAAATGTGAAAGTTTGTGAGGATGGATGGATGGATGTTTCTTCCTCTTTCACGCATAAACCACTGAATGGATTTTGATGAAATTTGGTATAGTAGTAGTTTGGGTTCTGTATAGTAGGTATGGAGTCAAAATAAAATACTTTTATCTGCTGTTAATTAAATATTGAAATATTTATTTTATATTCGTTCACTTGGAAGCAATACCTTACAAGATCCCGTGACGCAGTGTGTGTCGAGTTAAATATACAATAGATTGAACAGGAAGAACAAAGAAACATTATAAGCATATTAATTTTTGCACTATATAATCCGACATTCTGGATCCCAGAAAAGTATTCCCGCGATATACTAAATAGTATATTTACGCGGTTGGAGCCGCGGAAAACAGCTATAGTATTTCATAATCCGTATACTTCCAGGTAATCAAAGACATCGTAATTGATTCGATACTCTTCAAATGAATCCCTCATAAATCAGTCATAAATCGTATAAACGAAAGCAATCAGTGCAGACAAAAAATGTAGAGTCGAGACAGCGAGTGCGGGCGGCGAGCGACGGCGGGCGGCGACGGGCCGCGCACTCCGCGTGCAGATCACGTCGTCAAGGGCACGCTAATGCGGATCCTTCATTAAGCCGAGCCGCACAATCGTTCGTTTGGAGCGTTCTCACGCCTCATTAAAGTCTTTTTCGTGATTCGGCCGCGTCTACCGTTTCCCCAAACACAATGAGCGGGTGATTCGGCGGCGAATAACGAGGGCATTTTGTCGGCCGCCTCTCACGTCCGACGCCTTCCGACGCTCAATGAAAGTTTACCTGCAGCCGTAACGAGCGATTTGTCCCCGGCCCCCGCGCCCCCCGGGCCCAAATCAAAGCCCATTCACATCTGCATGCCGACACAATGCTGGCAATTAGGCCGCGCCTGCCGTTGGCCTGGCCCTACAATCGAACGTAATGCGCGTTCGATGACGTCGCCCGCCGGCCCGGTCGGTCCTGTCTTTCGCCAATTTCGTTCTCAATTTGAACTTGAACTAATCTCAATTTCATATTTCGTTTCACGCCTACCTGTGGATTAGCGTGTTTTATTTATTTTTTACGTCTTGAATTCAAGATTTCGTTACATTTAAAAATTATTAACTATTACTATGTATTTGCGAAATGTTTTTCACATTAATAGACAGTAATTAATGTAATTACGTATGAAGTGTATTCATTCTTTTGTACTTATGAAACGACGTGTGACTGTAGTGTCCAAACATACACCTGCCTCGCGAGTTATTTTGCTACATAAAGGTGTTATTTTATTGTTACAAATTTTTACTATAAGTACTGACTTATAAGGCTTTTACACGTAGACCCATGCCTTAGATGTAAGTTGTAACTTCCATTTGAACTATGTATGAACTATGAATGTGCTCTACAATGCTCTACAATTTACAACGTTTTGAAATAAAATTATCTGGACCTATATGTCTCGAATTAAATATTTGAATTTACTGACAATTATACTTATTTTAAAATAATATATTATCTGTTTAACTTTATGTAACTGTAGTTAGGACATAATTAAAAAAATCTTTAAAATGCAATTAACTCTTCATTCAGCAAGAAACGTGCAGAATGGTAAACTTGGCGTATTAAAATTCATTCACCATTAAAATAACCATTGATGGAAAATAATGTTAAATTAACAAGTTAACAATCGTGCGAAATGTAGTGTGGGCTACGGCGCGTCATTAGGGCGCATTCACAGGGTCCGACAATATTCTTCATTTGCGTACCGGCCCGTCCCGTCGTCATTTGGCGCATTGTGGACGCTGCAGCCTGCCCCTGCCCCGCTGATGCACTGCCTTAATTGTACACTTGTTTGGATTTAGTGCAGCTTAGATATTTCGTCTTACATCAACGTGTCTTTTCAAGGATTTACAAGTGTATTATTTTTAATCCTACTAATATTATAAATATAATAGTTTGTGAGGATGGATGCATGGATAGATGGATGAATGGATGTTACTCTTTCACGCAAAAACCACTGAACGGATTTCTATAAAATTTGGTATGGTAGTAGTTAAGGGTTTTGGATTAAAACATAGGCTACTTTTATCCCGGAAAAGTACAGTATTCCCGCGGGATGCCCATAGTATGTTTACGCGGACAGAACCGCGGGAAACAGCTAGTTTTTCTAAAGTTATCACAGTAGTCCTAAAAAATAATTCTTACACAGCATAACAAAAAATGTTATGCAATAATACGTTGAGTACTATAGTTACGGTTTTTTTAATGCCCATCTAAAACAATAAGCAGCTTTCGAAACTATCGATTTCTTAGATTTTATGGCGGTTCCCGTTAGATGTGATAGTTTGTAAAAGATAAAATAAACATAAAACTTGGAACATCTTTAGGACTCAAGAGAAACTTTTTTTAAGCTAGTTTTACGACATGGTCCATAATTTTACATAGAAGTTAGGTACTTAAATAAAATGTGACTTTACAAAATTCTTTTCTTTTATAGGCTCCGTGGTCCTGGCCCGTGGGTGTTACATTTGTAGTGTAGATGCTTGTGGTAGAATTACACTCCAGTGCCAAAATCATTTTGCTGTCGCATCTTTTTAACGCTTAACGTAAATAGAGTGGGTGTCTGTTCGTCTGTCCGTGGACGCCACGGTTCCCAATTTTGATCTACTTTTTAACCGACTTCCCAAAAAAGGAGGCGGTTATACGTTCGGCTATATATTTTTTTTTGTATGTTCAACAATTACTCCGCCGCTTGTGGACCGATTTTCAAAATTTTTTCTGTCATGTATAGGGTGTAATCCCAAATTGGTTCTTTTGATATCAAAGTGGTGACCTGATGATGGAATCCATAAGGAATCGAGGGAACTCCTCGAAATTTATATGGGCACATATTATGGTGATTTCAACTTTTTCTGAAGTAGTTCAAGCATATGCTACCAAAAAGTAAGATTTTGCTCCAAGATATACCCTGGATCCAAAAGTACAGAACAGAACTCCTGACTCCTTATAGATACATGTTTGGGGATTTCGGCGTTGTTTAAAGAACTGCAAGCATATGTCACCCTGTCAGTTAGAGTAATCATCATCATCACCACTATCACACCATACATCATCAGATTATGATGATATAAAAGGTATTTCTCATTGTATTTTATACTAACACGGAGATCTTTAAACATTACTCTGCCGTTTATGGACCTATTTGCTAAATTCTTTTGTTGTTGTAAAGGGTTTAAGTCGAAATTGGTCCTTTAGTCACTAAAGTGGAAACCATACGATCCATGAGGAATCGAGGGAACTCCTCGAAATTTATATCCACACATATAGTGATTTTGACTTTTACTGAAGTAACACAAGCATATGCTACCAAAAAATAAGATATTGTACCAAGGTATACCCTGGATCCAAAAGCACTGTACAGAACTCCTCAGTCTTTAAAGATATGCGTTTGGAAATTTCGGCATTGTTTAAAGAACTGCAAGCATATGCCACTTTATAACTTACAGTAATTATCATCATCGTCTTAATAACAATACCTCACGGAAGCTTGGCGCGTATTCAATTATACATTCGATCGTTTAGTTTAGACGTTCTTAAGACGTATTAATAATAACTTAACAAAATATATCACTAAAAAGGGTGAAATTATTATTTTTAAACAAAAAATTTAAACCGACTTCCAAAGTAAAAATACACAAAAAAGTATGAAATAAAACTTAATCTCTAAATAATACCCCTTTCAAATTCGGCAAAAATTTTTACTATTTCTCTACTGAATCTTATTAATTTTGAAGTCGGTACCAGCAAATATGAACGTAAGTTCTATAAAATATTGTAGGATATTGTTTGGGCTGATACCGATTTCAAAATTAAGAAGATTGAGTAGAGAAATAGTAAAAATTTCAGCCGAATTTGAAAGGGGAATTATTTAGAGATTAAGTTTTATTTCATACTTTTTTGTGTATTTTTACTTTGGAAGTCGGTTTAAATTTTTTGTTTAAAAATAATCTTGATTGAAAGCTGACATGATCGAGAGTGTTCCTAACTATAATTCATCATCATCAGCTCGCTTTATTGTATTATAAATGCAAAAGTGTGTCTGTCTGTTTGTCTGTCTGACTGTTACCTTTTCACGCCTTAACCGCTGAACCGATTTTTATGAAATTTGGACTTTGGGTCCCGGGAAAGGACATCGGATATTTTTTATCCCGAAAAAGTACAGTGTTCCCGCGGGATAATGTATTTACGCGGGCGGAGCCGCGGGCAAAAGCTAGTATTAAAGATTTACATCTATAATTATTTTTTTTGCTTGGTAGTAGTTACTTACTACCAAGCAAAAAAAGACCTTTTGTTCACAAGAGGACAACCGAAAATTTTTGATGTATATGTTCTAATTAATACTTAATAATGGAATTAAAATAGTTAGTGACTTTGACAGATTGGTTTTGTTCGGTTATCTCCGAGATAGCTAAGACATGATTATTATGTAATGTCCAACATGGCTGTCTAGTTACAAGACTCGTGTGACTCACAGCGATTACCACACGTCTCGACTCTCGGCGTAATGATCATGATTAATAAGTCCCATTAACTATAAACAAAGATTAATTTCTGAGCGAGGATCATTTCGGGCCTTAAAGATGTCCCGTACCAATGGTTTCCAAGAAAGTCGATTTTATGTCACTTACAACTTAGGTACACCACAATCCACATAATATGAAAGCGTAAAGTTTGAGAATTCATTAAACATGACTACGTGAATAATGTGATAAAGTCCTTCTCGTTTAGTTTTCGATAGCTAATGTATTTTTTGTTTAATTCATTTATAAAATCTGGTATGATAGATCCACAAAATATTTTCTCTATTTTTTAATTATCTCTATCTATGTTTTATTAAATAAGTTTGTTTTTATCTAATTATAATATTATAACAAATATTTACGAATGAATCCAGTAGGCGAAATCGAATCGAAAATCGACGTTAGTAGGGCTCCTTTTGTGCCCACCTGCGCCCGCGCAGCGCCGGGCTGATCGATGGGCCCTAACTCATCTCTATAATACCGTCCACTAAATATTAAATTAAACCGAAAAGAGCCGCCATCCTTAACGGAAACCTTATCTCCGCCCGCGCCGTTACATCTAATGAGTTACAAGAATTCGCAGCAAGCCGTTAACTAAGAGGTTACAAAAGATTTTATATTTCCTTACTCAGGTTAATGTGACATTTCTTCATATTCTGAGCTGTTGCAGTGCGATGTGGATCTGTTAAAATTAAGAGAAAGTTTGTAAGTAGATAGAGAAGGTAAGATGTATAAGATAAAGAAGTTAGTAACTAAAGCGAAGTGGTAAATATTTAGATTAAGCAAAAAAAGCTTTTTGAAATGAGACGAACAAGCAGGCAGCGTATAAATAAAGGAAAAAACAGAAACTTTGATTTAATTAACAAGATAAAACAATAACATCATTTAAACGACCGCATATGGAGAAACATAAATCACAGATTTATTAAAGTATTTAATTAAGTCTTTAAATAAAAAACGTAGAATGGAATTACAGAAATTAAAATTCTCCGTATTCATACAGTTATCCTAACATGGGGCTGATTAATAATGCGGGTTTAGAAAAAACTTGTATCATAACATAGAGAACACATAAATTGTGGAGCGACATGATCACATGAAATGCGCGCCATGAGTGTGTATCTAGTTGACTTATTATTTCTATGAGTATGAACCACAAAAACTAATTATTTTAAAGCAATTATAAGTAAACAGTTAGAGGAAGTAGAAAGATTTGGTAGAATAATAAAAAAACAAAATGAAATCACACTTAAGCTAACCATGCACGTAAGGGTTTACCTGACAGGTTTGCCTGCAAAGTTGTATTTGTCAAGGAACTGGTAAGCTTGAGCTGATACTTCATACTACATACATATTACATAGTGACCAGGGGGTACAGGTCCATACATGGGAATGGCTGCAAAGTTTTGCAACATACACGCTCCGGTTAACCTGTCAGATATACCGTTACGTGTATAGTTAGCATAACTCTTGTCAGTCCCAATTTCAGTAATTTTTAAAAGTATTTAAACTAAAGAAAATTAAACAGAAGAATACAATAATTTATCATCTACTTAATATACGAAAAAAGGTCTCATATTTTTGTATTTAAAGATAGGAAGTATTGATATATTTTTTACTTCGCCGAAATGATTTCGTCCACGTACCTACATTGTGAAATGTCAGCACATGGTAAGCTATTAGACGGCTTTTAACTCCGTCAAAATAACTCAGCTAGACTTTACCTCTGTATGCAAATGCACTCCAATTAGCGGGACTTACGTTTCTTGCTAGGTATTAGTCATTATTCCGAGCGAGGTTTTGTACGAGCCTTCGCGACCGTAATTACCGCGAGATGAGTCCTCGGCTGCTTATTAACGGCCAATCTATGTTCGTTTAGCTTAATTAAATTAATTATTTAATAAGGAGGGAGGTGAAGGTTGTAAAAGTCGCACGAAATTTAAAAACTTTAATGTTCATTGTCGTAATGACGACTCGCCGAGTATACAAGGGGAGGCGAATTAATCAAATAATACCGCGGAGGTGCGGGGAGCGCCCCGCCCCGCGCCCCGCCGGCCCCTCGGACGACCGCGTGGTTCAGTCGGGATTGAGACGTCGTGCGGTGTGGTGCTGTCGGTCTCGATAAGAAAAACTACTTTTTTCGAAGTTCTCTGTACAGTTTTTGTTTTAAAGTTTTACAAGGAAGTTTTTGTGAATCGGATCTTTTGTCCTCTCAAACTAAAGGATACGAGACTGCATACGACGGTGAAGTTTATTGAGTTAATACGTTGTGTTTTTTTTTGTTATTGTTGAGTTTTTTGTTTGGTGCATCGTGCGAGTCCGGACTTCGTCCTTTTGAGGCATCCAAACCTGGACGCGCTCTAAAGAACTTCAAAGAACCCCTTTTGGTAATAATTTTTACTGGTTTATGCGATTTTATAAAGTTACTGCTACTACTACTTACGATTTTCAATGATTTCGGTAGATCAGCATTGCAAAAGGCCTTTTAGGCCTTAAAACTTAATATTTATAACTTAAGGAATATGGATTTTGCCATTTGCGACGGTGAAGAATTATAATGGTTTTGACACTTAAGACTGAAACTTATGCACGTGTCTATAAGGTCGAATTTGAAACTATGTTGCAAAACATTTGACCACGTGTGAGCAGTCAACAGTAATATGAGTGAAGTCACAATTTTTGAGGATATTACAGCGTCACCTTGTCTTTTCAATTTTTAAAATTAATTATAACGCTAATAAATGATAATTACCTACTCTATTAACAAAAATCAGAAGTTTAAAACTTACAAACAGTGTAACAGTTGAAGAGTCATCCATGTATACAGTATAGCACAGTGATATACATTCCAAGGACGAAATTATTAATTAGGGCGAAAAAGAAATGACTTGGGTAAGGTCTTGCATATAATTTTAAAGAAAACGGATACCTAGGTATCTAGTCTTTAAAAAATTGTATTTACCAGTTCTTCTTGTGCAAAAGTTATTCAGAATATTGTGTCTGAGGTCTAAAGAGACCAATATTTTGTATTTCTTGCCTGTCTTTGTCGCACATGTTTTAATCTACGACTTCATATTTTTGTTTATAATTAAATTATTGAAATGAGTACGATTGTATCACAACAGTCAAAATGGCCAGCCTTTGTCGAATATTACAAAAAATAAAGGAACAACTACTTAAAGAATAACAATTTCGTAATCTCAGTGGACGTGAAAATAGTTCAGCATGAATGCTCTCTAATTTTCGAAATATTGTATCAAAATAGAAACAAAAGCTTGGAGTTAAATGGTAGTTGCAACAAAAAAATGTGCCCGAACAAGATCCTCTAATAACTGTCAATTTGGGAAAATACTGTTAGCGGCATACAATGGACAAACGATAGTAAATGGCAGCTGTAGACCTTTGGTAATAGACTTTAGGACTATTTTTTAAATAACTCAATAGTTCAACTATACTTTTTGATGATTCATGAGCATACATACTTTTTGTTGAGATAATAAAAAGTATGTATCATCACAATATCCCACTTCTGACTATTCCTATCTTAATCTTAGTAGTTAGTCCTCATATGCAAATTCTCTTACAAAATGCCGTAATTAACTGGGGTTTTATTCTATATCGTATGTGTTAGTTATGTTATGTTAGTAATTAAAATTTAAAGCTCTATAAATTTCCGACATTGATGTTCACAGAGGGGAAGCATTTACTTAATTTATTTGATTATGTGTTACCTGAATGACCCTCCGGCTAATTTAGATATGGGACTACCATCATTAGGTGGTATTTATTCTGTTTAAGTAATTAAGTAAGGTTCTTGGAAAAATGTGTTTTTAATATGTCTAAGCATATAACACGGAACACTTCATTTCATCGCCGGTTTAATTAAAAACGAGTGCCCGCGCCCCTCCCTCATTTCGGGTTGAGCACCCCTGCCCCGCATGGCGTCTCGCTCCGCTTATATTTAGATAATTGTACAATCATCTAAATTAATGAGTCTCCCGTCCGGTCCTGGCTTCTATTGTTTTATATATCGTACCAACGGGTATATGGTGACAATTTTGTTTTTTTATTTCGCCGCGCTTGTTAAATGTTCTATGAATATCCTTAATTGCAGTCTGCGGCAGACACAATAAATCTGCTAAATATATTATAATCTGCGGGGACAGAGACGTCGCGCTGCGAATAGCTAGAATGGTTGAAAACGTAATTAATTTTAGTTTATCTTAACTGCTAAGTGAAACTTAATGTTGCCGATTTGCAATTACTCGTAGTACCTTTCAAATGTAATGGTGTTTCTAAAACATTTTAAAGAGTTACTTGGTTGATTAATGATACATGTATTATTATTGATGACACTAGGCTACAAAGAACAAATTTAAAAGTGCTTGACCTGATGATGAGTTAATTGAAACAGGTGGTGTTTATATATTAATGATTGTTGATTGTAAAAACCTAAATAAAGTGGAAAAGTGTGTGATATTATTATGAACATGAATTTCCACCAACACCCAACAGTACACTCAATCAGTTATAAATTTAAAAGTCTTCCCAAAGTTTAATTGGCTATATAATACAATGGATAATCTAAAAAGGCGCCTGAGTTCATTTCCCGAAGCTACAGTCGAGAATAAGCAAGAGTCGCAAGAATCAACTTTAGATATTAAAAATTTAAAATTTGTTGTGTCGGGTGTTAGGTCGCGTTGACGACACTGATAGAGCAGAATGCAATTAAAAGTTTGAGTACGTGCGTGGACGAGCCGGGTGCCGGTGGAGCCGGGCTCCGGGGCGCGCGAATCTCTCCACCTCAATTTATGCCAGCGATAAGCCCCGAGTTATGAGAGCCAATTAATAACTTAATTTACCCAAGATTTTATCGAGATTTAACTATTTTAATGAAATATTCAATTATTTCCAGCTCCTCTTGGAACTGATTACTTCATTAATCCGAGTGATTATAGCGAAACATGAGTAAATTGAATTAGCGTTTTATATAGCTCTCGGCAAATTAAACGCATCAAGCAGTAGGACGGCGTGGGCAGGGCCCGGAAGGCCCGGGGCGATCCGTCTAATGAACCCGAGCCACCCCGCAGCCTGATTTATTAACGAATTAAATGCATTTTGCTGCACCCTCATGCAAAATACATGCACTAATGTATAGATTACAGTAATTGTTAATTAATGACCCTAATGCAATTACTTGTTAAGCTTTGAGCTTCTCCGTGTCTCTCTAGAGTAGGAACTGATTGAAGAACACTGATACCAATTTCTCAGCGAATTATGTAAATTGAAAATTAACGTAGGATATTGCAAAAACTTAAATTTGTGTTTGTTGACTAACCAATAATTTGTAATCAAAACATTAAAATTGATGTTGTAAAGAAAATAGACTTAAAACTGAGGAGAGAAATTTTGTTAATAAATGCTAAGAATTATTCTGACAAAGATATTATTAATGATGATCACAATGTTACCAGAGGACCTTTAAATAACAAAAATGTATTTGGTATCTTCAATTGTGCTCCAAAGTGAAACATAAGTGAATACGAAATTTAAGTGATATCATTTAGTGTTTATTTATGCACGTTATGCATCGAAGTATTGAATACGGGGAGACACGTTGTGGGATAAATTATTCAGCATCGGTCCGGCAAGGGACCGCGCCTGCTCCGCTCAATTATTAAACACGCGTTATAAACGCCACCCCGACTTCGAATATCTGCACTTGTTACTGATGTAACAATAATTGCTTGTAGTTTCTCTTGAAAGTAGTTTCCATGCGACATGTTGTGTGGAGTGTGGAGTTTGTAATATTTCGGTCATTCTACTTGTAAATAAAGATCTATCAACATTAGTGTCTCTTTTTCTTGATTAATGATTCCATCTGCTTTAAACAAATTTTACTCAAGTTATTACTTTCAACGATTATTTTATTTATCCATTTGCTTTTCTTGATTTTCATTGCGTGCCTTGCGTGCCTTTTATATAAAATTTTGAAAAATAAATGTTTTTTTTTCTTTTTTGTTTCAACAATGATTTTATTTATCCATTTCTTCGTCATTGTCTGCCTTTAATCAAAGTCATAAAGGTCATTCAATGCGTAATGTATTCAATTTACTTACAATTCTATAATTTTAGATTTTGTCAATGATTTGTTAACAGTTGTTAAAGAAATTAATCCGATATCGATTAAAACTCCATAAAATCTCATTTGGAATAGGAATTCTCATTGAGTCAGTAGGCGCTGGCGCTGGCTACACCTGCTTGATACCGTGCTTCCCAACAGCCCGTAAATCCACATCCAAACCGGTTCCGATTACTGGTTCTGGCCTGGCCGTATGACTATACATTTGCGGAAACAAATACTCGTAAACTTTGCTTTATTACAACTGTTATTTTATTCTGTTTGTTCTATTACATGTCATAATTTTTTTTAAATTTCTGTCAAAATTAGTGTTTTTTTTTTTTGGTTTAACGTTTAGTGATAATATTTTATTTTAATTAAAGCCAATCAGTCACCGGGGATTTGATTACGATCAAAAAAAAATCCTATATTGAAGTAACGACGCGACGTTCATAATTAGGTATTAATGTTGAGCGATTGTGATAAAACTTGGCCTTTACAGTTGAATTTTATGACAGGTTAATTACTTTGTAGCTAATCTTAGTTGGTGCTCCTAGTAACAGTTATAAGTAGTGATAATAATCCATAGTTTGTTCTAAAACGACCCATTGCAATGAATTTTTTTCATTCATTATTATAATACGTAAAACTATATTGTGTTTTACTCACCTTCTCAACCTATTAGGTTTAAAAACCTTTTTTTTTTTAACGAAAATATTCGGAACTACCTAAGTAACACGAAAAACGAGAGAGATAACACGATATTTAACCAAGGGTTAACTTTAACTCAGATCTGCGCAAATGGGCCTTAATATTAAAGCCACATTACATGTGCAATGATTTTACGAATTTCGAGGATTATTCTTCCCACAGTATGCAAATCAAACGAACTGGTTTGTACAACGTAAAATATCGTAAGCTTTTTGCGACTGGATTTTTACGATAACTTAACATTTTTTTGAAATTTTGTATGTATTTAAATATTATCTTACTAACTTAATTAGGGCCTTTGGTAACGAAACCTAAGAAAACAACATGTTGATTAATAAGGCTAACGATTATACATTAAAGTTTGCCTGTAGCACACTCTGAGAATAACTTTACTCGTACGGCATAAACGAGCTTTTATTTGTTCTGTGGTAAGTGTCGGGAGCAGCCATGATTACAAGTACTACGTCACGAATACCGAAAGTAAATATTATGAGTAGTTGAACCGGTGTGTTGACACAGATTGTGGTCAAGTGAGGCAAGTTCCTGATGATGATGAATTATTCAACAGATTTTGATACTTGATAAATTGTTTATTGGAAAAAATATCGATCGTTGTATACTTTTGATAAAAAGTACTTGTAATGAGAGTAATGTTATTCAATTGCATATAGAATTGTTATACAATTTCATTTGAATGTTGGTAATATTTTAATGATAAATGGTGAAGGTGGCCGGGTTCCTTTAAACAAGTCCAGCTACGCATAAATTATTTTGCATTGCCCAAGTGTGTGCGTAGTACATAAAAGCACTCTCTCTTCCTATGCTCTCGTAGCCTAGTGGGACGGATGACCGATACGGCTGGCGAGAGATCCCATCCGATGCACGGATCTCTTTTCTTGTCAGACAATCAGTTGATCAACTTACAGTGTCCTAACGGGGATTGAGCCCATGACCTTTGGAGTTGAGAGCTATGTTCTAAACCAATGGACCACGGAGGACCAAGAGGAATGTTTGAATGTTGCTTAAATAAAAATATTAAAAGATGAGTTTCGACTAATAAATTTGTGATATTACGATATCAATTGTGGGTTAAGACTTTTGACAATGTGTGTGAGTAATTACTTACGATTTACGAATAACTCACTTTCATTTCAAATAACTTCTATAAAACTATTTTTTTTCTTAACATTAACGTTTGTCTGGCATCATACGGCATTCCTGTAAATACTGTGCCCCAATATTTGTATATTTGTGTATGACGTCCGATTTCCTTGGTTTCTCCGCGAAATTTGGCAGCTGGAAGCGTCCATCCATCCACAAGTTGTGGAAGGATGCAGTCAATCAACCAACTTCGTTACTTATTCACTAGAATTGGATGAATATTTCGCCAATTTCGGCGTATTTCGATTTATGAGTTCATTGACATTAAAACACTATTTTAATAGATTATTAGATTCCACGATTATTTAAGTTATAACGTACACTACGGCCGCTGTATCTTGACGGGTCTGAACATAGGCTCTGCGAACTTTAGCGCGTGTACAACTCGTGAAGAAAACTGTTATTGTATTATTTTTATATACCTATGTACTAATAAAATTTCCCTAATACAGTTGACCAATTAGTACAAATAAAATAAATACGAAAACACTTAGAAACAGATATTGCGCAACCTTCTGCGCGAAGTTCAGACTCGCCAAGATACATCGGCCGTATTGTACAGCTACGATAATTGTTTAATGGCATGTTTAGACATTTTTAATAAATCTTATTTAATTTTTGTAGTCACAGAAGATCTCAATCACTTAATGTGATTTATGTAATGTAATGTAACCTTTTGATTCACGTACCTAATTGAAACCTAATTCTTGTTTGTTTAAACATTAAATAAAGGTGTAAAAAATATGTAAAATCAATTAAAAGGAAATATTCACCGCTGTATTAAGTACGGCCGATATAAATTATGACGGCAACGCTTAGGAAAACGAAGCTTTGAGTATAAAGTACCTATTTGAGATCTGAAAAAGTCTCACACGCCACAACCTGGGAATCGAACCTGCTCTGTTTCGAATGCGAATTTAACGGTCTACCCAACTAAGCTACGAACCTGTATTTATAAGGTTAGAGCCAAAAAAAAAAGAAACAACGCCAAAGCGCAGATTATTAAAATTCGAAGGAGGTTGACGTGTGCGGTCACAATTTGGCGCGTCATCGTTTTTGATTATAGACAAACTTGTGTTACAATTGGTAATAATTATTGTTTAAGGAAACCCACAGTTGTAATGGCCGCTATAATATTCGTATCTCGACGTGAGGATTGCTATTAAATTAGTTATGATTGATAGTTATGCGCCGTTTAAATTTTACGCCGTTATTATGTTGGAATAAGTATTATACTATCCCGTCAGTTTTTTTTTTATATTCAGTTTTTAACAAAGTTTAGGTGCTTTTATAGTTTAATTTATAGATACATTATAACATTAACGATTTAGGAAAGTAATTAATAGCCATCGTTAAGTAACGATGCAGGCCGGGCCATATTTCACGTTGTCATGGCGACGGGTACAAACACGCCGTAAATCGCACGAGTATGGAGTTGTGGACTCGGTGAGAGTGCAGAAAGCGGCACCCTGCAGCCGGCATGGCGGATATAATCTGGTTCGCGCAGAACAAACCGTTTATTTGTTTCATATTAATAAGTGTTTTAATATTAATAAAAACATTAGAAGTACTGCATTGGCTGACATTAAAAGAACCAAGTAACGAGAATCTTTGCAGGAAAATGAGAAGCATTCAATTGTTGCACTCAATTAACTTCTGATTGTGATTGCAATCTTAATAAAACGTAACCTTTGTGACAAGGAAAATATGAAGACTGTTTCATGAGACAACTGATCTCGTAAAAATTGTAAAAAATATACAAGTTTTGTAATTCAAATTCAGTTTTTTCAATTCCAACATCTTTGTAACGTTAAAATCGTAGCGCGAGCGTGAGCCGCCTTGATTATTTGCCAATCGTGTATTAACTACTATAATAAGCGATTATTGCATTAATATTGTTAAACTATTAACTATTATACTGTCGTCTATTAGATCAATATACTATTCGGCCATTACTGGCCGGAGTATCGCTAACAGCAACTAAGTAGATAACAATCGGCTTCAACGCTGCTCGAGACGCGTTTAATTAAAACAACTTTGTTCGTGGACACGGACAAAGCCGCGCTGACTCACTAGCTAATTATAATAGATAATTATATTCAAATTTAATCATCTTTTTTCTTTGCTAAAAATAATTATAGTTTTTGCAAAGACAAGACAAAAAATCTGTGGAGTGGGCATCGAATCGTTTTTACCCTACTACGCCAGAGATAGGGTTATGTTTTTCTAGTGTAAAAAAAAAAAGTAAAATGTAAAAACAAAAAAAAATGTTTAGAAAATAAAATAACAAACGAGACTGTATTATTATAATCTAACGAAAATTCTATCAACATTTAACAATTTCACTAGTTTTATTACAATCTAACGATTTTTACAAATTTACGGTGACATATATGTATGTCAGCGACGTGGGGTCACAGAACACTATTACTCGCGGAGAAGAAGGTCGACTTCATACAAAAAAATTTGGGACCAAATAGCGCCTCTAGTCAGCTGCCCCCTCAAACTTTTAACCGCCTTCCAACAAAGGAGGACTAAATATTTGAATATATGAATATAGCGGGAAATTGAAGATACGTAATTAAAGTTTAAGTTAACGTTAAATTTCTCTTTAGAGTTAAATTGTGCATTCCAACAAAACCGAGCAACCACCTCCACGCACAAATCATAACTACTACGTCACAATATGTTCGTGAGCCCTTATATACATACGTCTAATGTTTTCGATAGCGCGATCTAGAAGCGGGATAGTGTCATCTGTTGTGGTTTTTAAGTAACTTTTATGTAATATTAACCATGTAAGACAGAGAGCGATATATTGAAATAAGTATAACCATTGTACGTGGTAGAGCCATGCTTCGGCACGAATGGGCCGGCTCGACCGGAGAAATACCACGGGCTCACAGAAAACCGGCGTGAAACAGCGTTTGCGCTGTGTTTCGCCGAGTGAGTGAGTTTACCGGAGGCCCAATCCCCTACCCTATTCCCTTCCCTACCCTCCCCTATTACCCTATTCCCTCTTAAAAGGTCGGTAACGCACTTGCAGCTCTTCTGATGCTGCGAGTGTCCATGGGCGACGGAAGTTGCTTTCCATCAGGTGACCCGTTTGCTCGTTTGCCCCCATATTTCATTAAAAAAAAAAAAAAAAAAAAAAACATTCTTGTCGCACCGAACTGCCCCCTTTTTGGTTCAAGGTCATTCATACAAAGTCGACCACCCCGCGTAGGGTTCCTATAACTCCATTCCATGCTCCATTCCTATCGGCTGCACTTACCACTTAACTTTTGAAGATCCTCATCTAAATCCCTACCTATTATACAGACTAGGAAGGAGAACCAGCCTTCGCAGGGGTAGGCTTCCACTTCTTTCCACTTACTACGATCCTTCCATACTTGTTTCGCTTCGTCCACTTTCATTCTTACCATCAATTCCTCTTCTTACAACGTAGCGAAGTGGCTCTCCATGGACCTCTTTTCGTCTCCGCGAGAACGGGACGTGATGGGTGGCGACCGCCGCCAATTTGGACAATTAAATTATTTTTATGATTATCCATTGCATTCCCACGGATTGGTGGAGAGGGTAGGAATAGGGAAAGGGAACGATAGGTGGTGTGGAAAGGAAGATTGGTAAGTTAGAGTGGGAAATAGGAATGTGGGATATTACCGCCCAGGAGAGCAAGGGGTAGGTAGGGAAGCCGGGGTCGCATACCCGTATACTATACCACAACTACCGGACAGGTAAGTTGGGATGAGTATCCCATGACGCTAATAATTATACTAGGTATTTAATAATATTAAGGTATATACCTAGTATAATTATTGATGACAGAAACGATTACATAATTTTCGTCAGTTTTTTTTTATTTAGAAAATATTATTTTTGTACGTATAACATCTGAGTATCAATGACGATGAAATCACATGTTTTGCCACCAGCTCCCTAGCTATGTAGTTTGTAATAATAATCACACATTCGAAAGTACGACGATGCCTCGTTTCGATAATAATATGTAGCTGGCGGATCGTGATACGTTTTTGATGAATGCAATTATGGTCATAATCATACGTTTTTAAAGTACCTATCTCATTATACTCATGTGGAATTTTTATGTATGGAAAACACCGTATCGGAGATTACAAATATTTTTAATGGTTCAAACTTCATTTTTATTTTCAATATTATTACATATTATGCAATGGGTTATGGGACAGTACGAAAAATCAATTCCTCAGGAAAATGTTAAATCATAAACGATTAACTTAATAAAAAAATTACTAAAAAATAAGATCTCTCCGCTTTTCCTTAACTTTAGACTGTGGCCTTTCGCACCCTTTCGATAACACCAAGTCAAACATAGTGCAACGTCATCGGGAATTTTAATTATAATGATTAATTAATGACAAGTAAAGGAGGGATTCTGATTGATGAGACAGTTTACTTGAGGCTTATTAATTGTGACTTTTACATACTTTGTCTCATCGTCTACTAGTGGGCGGTGGGCGCTAGTAATTGCTAGCTGACTCACTCTCGTTTTTAATTTCAACAACAAAGTCCTAAAGACGATGTAATAATTAAGGAATTATGCTATGTTTTAATCGTCATCTGTCTACGAATTTATTATGAGTACGAGCAAGGCAGAAAGAAAATCTATACTATTATTATAAAGCTGAAGAGTTTGTTTGTTTGTTTGCGCTAATCTCAGGAACTACTGGTTCGAATTGAAAATTATTTTTGTGTTGTATAGTCCATTTATCGAGGAAGGCTTTAGGCTATATTGCATCATGCTAAGCTCAATACGAACGGAGCACCAATCAAGAATGTTTCAAAATCGGGGGAAACGGTTAAAGTTTCGCTAAAATTATGTCTGACGGAATTGTTCCCCTTTATAAGTTCTAAAAAAAAAAAGTCCGCGACTGTATATGTCTATCTTTTAAGGTTGGCTCACAATAACCTTTTTATGCTAACTAAATTTGTTCTAAAATTAAGCATTATTTGTGAGGGTGTTTTCATAAAGATAATATTATTCCTTATCCAAGTAAATACGTTATTAATTACAAGCATTTACATCATTTGATTTCAATGAGTATTTTAGAAGATATCGCAGTAATAAAATAATCAAACGCGCAATAATGTATGGCGCGCGGCGGGCAGTCGTGAGGGAGAAGCGCTTCATAAAATATGAAGTCGCGGGTAAATTTTAGCGATATCCCAAAGTAAATGTTCCACGTGGACGAAGTCGCGGGCAAAATCTAGTAATAAATATTAGGAGCGAACTACTCCGATAGGGCCAATTCACACCGAAACAAAACGAACGAACTTAAGATAGCTATTCGACATAGAAGATATACGTTTTGTTGTATGAGTTCGAATGTCAGGTTGCACCGTGTTGCACCGCGCATGTGCAGTGTATAACCAATGTCAAATGAAACATGTATCTTATTGTCTAGTGAATAAAGTTCAAGTTTACAATACCTATCTTAAAAATGCAACGCGTGTGAACAGGAGGAAATTCTGCTAAATAAAGCCTGCATTAATACAATAATTACAATCAAGTCCCGATACGCTTATATTCCCAATAGGTGTTTTTATGAACGTTAAACCAACGTGAAACGCGCTCTGATTGGTCGAAACGTCATAAAATCCGTTCATCGTAACATGACGCTACACTTTCAATCCAAACAAAGTAAAATTGACTGTTTAAATTATCTACTTTAAATACGAGAATTGAGGTTCTGATCTTTAACCGATTACAAATTAAAGGGTAGATAGGGAAATTTAATACGTTAAAAATTAATTAAGTTCCTAAAATTTTGTATCTTAGTAGATATAGTGCGATTCAAATGAGAATAGGATCGAGTCGGCGCCATATTCTTTTGAATTTAGACTGTTATGATAGTCAAATGTATGTTTAGATAATTGATTACTATTTAACGTTTTTATTTAAAATCGATGCAAGACTATTAATATTTATTAGCACATAAGTTTTTCTGAAAATCGCACTCTTCAAGTGATATTTAACAGAAAAAGGTCATTGACGTTCCTATTCTCATTCGAAACGTGTTATACAACAGTATTAAAATTAACGTACAACAATAATATTTATTCTCGTCTAATGCCTGAAGTCAATAAGCCATCTGTTCAGTGTCAACTGTCAACTGTCGAGTGTCGAGCTCCGTGACTTTGTCCATGACCCATTGACGATCACTGACACACAAGGACAGGTTTTGACGCTATGATCCTGCCACAGTATAAATATTTTACACAAATTATCTAAGCCCTGTTTTTTAGAAAAAAAAACTTACCTACTTCTGCGCGGTAATACACAAAACGTTTCTATTCTTTTTATTACCGCTGCCATCGCGGTACGATACGGTTAATTACTTAGCACCTTGCCATTATACATGACATAGTAAAAATATAAGACATTCCAAGCGTTTGTATGAAGTTAATAGGTAAAACCTCAGATGTAACGGTTAAAAATATAAGTCGCATTTCAAGCGTTTATATGAAGTTAATAGGTAAAATCTCAGATTGGTAAAACACTGTTTTTGCTCCGAAGCGATATTTCTAGATTACCACGTGTTTTGACATTACACGTTTTTAACCTGTGACTATAGGTACTCGTATGATCCGGAATTTGGCAGGCCCGGGAAAATTCAGAGCATATATTCAAATATCTAGAACTCTAGCTGTCGAGCTGTCATATATGACATTGACATTTGACTTGACACTAGCGTGTTCGATTTTCAGCTCTATTGTATTAGCGCTGAGTTCTATTTTCAGTGCAATGAATTTCCCCCGGCCTTACGGATTCCGGATCATATAGTCCCAACTCCCAGCCTTAAGGGTAGAGATATACGCAACGGAATCTATGCTAATACAATAGAGTTGAAAATCGAACACATGAGTGTTAAGTTAAACGTCAATGTCATAATATATGACAGCTCGACACCTGACACTTCAATTTTCAACTGTATTGCATTAGCACAGAGTTCTATTTTCAGTGCTCATAATTCTCTACGGCCTACCGGATTCCGTTGCATATAGTCCCAGCCTAAAGGCTGTATATTTAAGGCCTTAGTGACAGTGATTTAGCTCACCGTTTGTTTTAAAATTATCTTAAGGGCATAAAATACTATCCTCTAGTTAAATGTGACTGGTAAACAGGTAGTTTGCGGCAGTTTAGCGTCTATCGTCGTGTTCGACACATCTGTTTAGTTTCCACTGTCAAGCTCTGTGACCTAATGACACATGATGACACAGAATTACACACTCAAGGACTTGTTGATGCCATAATTATCCAGCCTACCATGCGTTTAAAATAAAATAAAAAACTTGATTTGGACAGAATACACGAAGCAGAAGTAAACCTTCATTAATAATAATTTAAGATCCAAAAATACTTAGTCTCACTGTCTCATTATGCCTAAGAACATCACTTCAAAAAAGAATAAATAAAAGAATAAATTAGCACACTTAGCGCCATCTGTGTATTAAACTGTACTTTATAAAGTTTTATAAAATTCTGCTTATAATTTAACACATTACTTTTCGTTAGATTATAAATATATGTATATTAAATAATCTTTCGACATAACGATATTCTCGTAAACGTTAAACCAACGTGAAACGCGTTCTGAATTCTGATTGGTCAACACAAAATCAGTTTATGATAACATGTCGCTTCACTTATAATACAATCAAAGTTAAATGAAAGTCCATTTTAAGTCGAGAATTGAGGTTTTGATAAAATTGTGAAAAATTTATCAGAATATAAAATATAAAAAATAATCGCTGTTTATCTCAGTATCATATTATATTATAGGATCTTTTACGATTACAAACTATTTTTAATTTATACAAATTAGGTAAGCAATAAACATAGACGTCGAATGCCAAGAAGCCTTAAACAGGTACCTACAACAACGACAAAATAAAATTCAGTTGTAAATTGTAATGAATAGGGATATTTAAAACCATTGTTTAAGTACACCGATCGAATGTTAATTGTTGAGATGAAGTCGTATGAGATGTCTAGATTTGAGATAAGCCATACAATAAAATCTAGACATTAAACCCAGATATACGAGATTCAAAGATAATTAAACTTAAATAGATAATAATTTAATGTGTTAATAGTATCTCGTATCTACAAAATATTATCTAAATGTTTTGGTAGGTATGTACATTATTTATGTACCTGAACATCTTAAATTCCAGTTAAGCTATGTACCTAACTTAAGTAACAGTTTGTTATATCTATTAGGAGTGTCAAATTCAAAGTTGAAACTTGATACTTGAAGGAAGTTTCAAAGTTCCATTTTATATTTTACCTTATTCAAAATATTTAGACAATAATAATAATAATACAATACTAAAAAATGTTCCGCATAACTACAAATTCGCATGATTAATACCTATGAAATTGATTGAAAAAGCTTACCTTAGATGTGTAATGTGATAGTTATTATTACAACAGCCATACAGAACCTCAATTCTCGTATTTATAGTAGACTTTCATTTTACTTTGATTGAGTTATATGACATGACATGACTGATTTTGTGAAATTTGGACCAATCGGAACTCATTCCACGTTGGTACGTTTACGAGAATATCTGTTTGTCAGTTATAGCTTATCGGGATTCGGGACTTGTAATTGAATTATTGCAGGTTTTATTTAGTAGTAATGAGCCTCTGCTCCAATTAACAAAAAAAATTAAATTTTATTAAAAAAGACTATTGATAGTGAATACGTCGGAGAGCCACGTTCGGCATAATGGGCCGTCTCGATCGGGCAAATACCACGGCCTCACAGAAAACCGCCATGAAATAACGCTTGCGTTGTATTTCGCTGGGTTAGTGAGGTTACCGGCGGAAGCCCACGGGGGTTGGTGATTTTAAGGACCGCAACGCAACTTGCGAGTGTCCATTGGGGGCGGTAATCGTTATTTAAAAAAATATAGTAATTATTGGATAAACATATATATTATATTATATCTGACTCACACCCACAGTGGATGTCTCGCGTATTCTAAGGCGTCTATGGCTTATCTAATCTGTCGTGGGATATTTGCTCGCTGATAACGTACCTGACCCATTAAACCCCACTTCGCAACAAAAATGCAACTTATGCTGCTCTTGATAACGTATTCAATTACATACTCGTTAAATTTGCATCAATAATAATAAATAATCTTTGTATAATTGAAGTGTTTAAATGAAAAGTGTTTAAAGGTAAAGTTTAAGTGTTGCCCGCGACGTCGTGCCCGCAAGAGAGAATCCCACGGAAACCGTTAATTTTTCCGCGATAAAAAGTAGCCTATGTCCTTCCTCATCATCTACTCTATACATGTGCCAAATTTCATCAAAATCGGTCCAGTAGTTTCGGAGCCTATTCAATGCAAACTAACAAACAAACAAACAAACTTTTCCTCTTTATTATATTAGTATAAATTAAAAATATGACGCTTAAATGTTTTGGTCCTTCGTGTCGGATTCAGAAAAATCCTTAAATAAAATCTCGATGATTATTATAAAAAGGTGATAAAAGTGTATTTTGTACATAAACAGGGCGCTCACCCCAGCTAGGGCGCGCTAAATTGGCAGCGGTTCAAAAGGGCCACCGCGCACAATCAGTCAAATGAGATCCAATCAATTACTTTACAGTCGACTGTAGGTCAATGTTGTAACTGTCGTTATTAATTATGAGCCGAGAATCACGATACTGCAATTATAGCGTGATTTTAATTTCATAATTTTTTACTTCTTCAACTATTTATTTGTATGGATGGTTGTCGTTAGGTTGTTAGTTAAGTAGCATCTAAAAAAAGGTTCTTATATAAAATGATAAACGTATGAGTCGTATGACCCCATAGATTGCAAGTCAATTACTACTTTGAACTCTTCAAGTGTTGGCATATTTTATTTAGTCATGGTTATTATTCGACTTACGTCTATACTTTTGTAGTCAAAGTCAAGGGTAACCTAATCTATAGACATGTTAATGTCACCGAAACAAAATGTACGTAACATAATTGTTTTATATAGGTACTTATAAATTCCTTTGTAAATATTTAAAATATACATAACGCTACCTATTTAGTATTTTAACTACACGGCCCTTTGTTTCTTTTTCAAACAAGAAAACAATGGCTGACCTGCGCGTGCGCTTTTGGACGTAAATATTCTTCTTTTATTTACAGTTTAAATTAATTTCAATGTCTACCATGGTGGCAAAGGGATAAAATATTTTGTTTTTTTACTGGTAATAAAGGCGTCACGGAGTCTACGCGGGAAGCTACGAGGGGGGAGGATGGGGTCCGGGGTCCGGGAATCCCGCTGCGTGCTCGTTATCGCACTCGGCGCAGATAAATTATTTTTATATACCAATTTACCCCAATACACTCTATTGTCAATATTTAATGGCAGTTATCATTGGGGATATCACCGAACTGGGAAAATGACTGCGTAGAATCTTTAAATACTCGCGAGAATAAAATGTTTATTATTTCAACAATATTTGTAATTTTGTACTATTTTATTGTGCAAACTGTACTCAGTACTCACCTACTTACTAGGTAATATAAAATAGTACGAACTAAGGAATTACAGTTTACCTCACTTTATAGTTTGTCTATTTTAAGCTGTCATAAGAAACTCGTTTAATATTTACAGTCGTTTCCTAAGCTCCTTATCATAATCCAGAATCGAATATCTAATTAATGCATGTACTAAATACTACTTCCTTAAATAATATATTTAAGTACACAGGATAATTAAGTCGTATATTTTTAAGACCATATTAAAATAAGGTAGTACTTAATGTTATAATTATTTCAATAAAAATATGTAAATATAAGTTTTTCGCGTTCCGAACTATAATTTGCGTAAATTATCTTGTAATTACCTGACAGTCTTATGCAATTAAAACACAATTTATGACTTTGAAGGAGCATAAAAAAATGATAATCTGTTATATATCTATCTCCTTTTTTATTAACAAGTCTAGAATTTCTACAAAATTTCTAATTAAATATCTTTGTATACGAAATGTTTTTTAAATTTCTAAATTTCGTAATTGTTACATTAGATATTATAATACTTAGGTACGTCACTAAAGTACTCACTTTAAGTCACGGTCTATTATATTAAGTATATACTTACATTTTATTAAACTCGGCATTGAAAATTGCTGTTTTAATAAGATTTTTTATTAGTTTTTATTTAATCGTATAGGTACTTTTATATACCAATGAAAGTTGAAACTTCATTGGTATATTACGTATACTTAATTTTATGTACAAATCTAACCAATATTAAAAAAAAGTAAACGTTTAAAAAATTACTATCGAACTAAACATACAAGTATAGGTATATTCGATTGCGGCTCGGCGGCGCGGCGCGGCGAGTTGCGGCGAGCCGTGTCTCCGGCCGCGCGGTCCGCACAAAGCCTTATCTTATCATCCCCGCTGAATTACCATTACATTTGCATGTACCAACGATTATTTACGAATGGGAAATGACAGATTTTCTTCCGCTTCCTACCTTTTTTGTAACCTTTTTTTTATTATTTTTTTCACTGGTATTAATGTTGCCCAGGGTCCTCCTCTGTGTTGGTACTTTTTCAATATCTATAACACGAATATCAAAGTCTGAAACTTGGACTATACTCCCCTAGGTTATAAATCGTAAAATCCTTTCTGGCTGTTATGACAGTTTAATATTTTAGCCATACTTATAGTAACCTAATAAGTACCTATATGTTTAACTAGTTTTTGCCCGCGACTTCGTCCGCGTGGAGTTCGGTTTCCATAAAAAAATTTAACCCCTTTTTCGCCCCCTTAGGGGCCGAATTTTCAAAAATCCTATATTGGATTCCTACGTCGTTACAACTATCTGTATGCCAAATTTCAGCAAAATCCGTTTAGTAGTTTCGGCTGTGCGTTGATAGATGAGTCAGGCAGGTTTGCCTTTTATATATTTACGAGTAGATATTAATATCCGACAAACAAATCTCAAATATTATGCTTGTTTCAATTATTTACTACACGTGGCAACATTGTAGTTTGTACAGCGCACATTAAAATTAAACAATATTAGGAATAACATCACTAGTAGTGAAGTAGCCGATTGCGAAACGTGACTGTCGCAACGCACTCACTGTCGCATTGACGTCATATAAAATATAGACATACAAATATTATATCTAATTGCTCAGCAAAATTCCTGGAGAAGAAAACAGCAATTGTGGATTTTATTACGGCTTCACCGTAACGATTCTGTTAATTATACCTATACGTGAAAAAATTATTGGAAATTAGAATGTAAAGTTATTCAAAAGAATTACTTACTGATGATGATAATTAGTTTAAAGGATAGTAAGGTCCCAATTTTCGTGAACAATTTCTATGCGGGTCACCTAGGTATCATAAGCTTTAAATCTTAGACTAGCTGTTTCCCGCGGCATAAACATATCGAGATACCCGCGGAAACACTATACTCTTCCGGGATAAAAAGTACCATATGTTTTAATCCAGAGCCTAAACTACTACCGTACCAAATTTCATCAAAGTCCGTTCAGTAGTTTTTGCGTGAAAGAGTTACAAACATCCATCAATCCTCACAAACTTTAACGTTTATAATATTAGTAGAATACCTGACTAAATTCCGGAAAAATAAAATTCAGTCTACCATATTTGCTGCGACAAAATCTCAGTTAATATACGAACACCAGCTCTATAATGTCAATCTAGTCTCACTGTAAAACAGTTCCAGTCTCGTAAGCGACAAAGTCGTAACTCGTTCTTCAATAGCTGCGGAGCTCGGCAACGATAATGATTTCGAAAGCTATTTAGACTCATCAAAACACTAGCACTCAACGTGTAATGTTTTAATGCGCACTCGAAATTAGGGAGCTCTGATAAAATGGGAAGCAAGTCTTAAATTACTCACTTACAGAGTAGTTATCCGAAAGAGCTTTTAAATCATTCACAAAACACTAATGGACATGGGGAGGGTGCGGCGCGCGGGGCGCGGGCGGGGGGAGCAGATGTACTCCCAGGCGGGCAATGAAATGAAATGGAGATATAACAATATAAAGGTGTGCGTGGAATTAACGTGGATTGCAGCTCCACGGTCGCGCGGCGGACCCCAATGTAGGGATATGATACCGTCTTCTATAGATTTATAAGTTTCGTAAAATCAGTTACAAAGAGCACAGGACTATTGCTTATGTAAAGATGTGTGTGAAAATGTGTAAGTCGAAACAAGAATATAATCCAGTAATGAACCGAATTTTCACCTCTTAGGGCCAGGCCACACGGTGCGGTACGGCTGCGGCGCGGCGCCTGAGCGGTATCGCAACGGGTCTTTTACATATAAAAATGTATGGTATGCCACACGACGCGTCCGGCGCCGCTCCGGCGCCGCACCGCAGGCGCACCGGACAGCGGCGCGAGGCGGGGCGAGACAGATGAGGCGGGGAGGGGTGCACACAGGGCGACGCCGCATTGATCGTGTGGCCGCCAGTGCGGTGCGGAGTATTGCGGTGCGGTGCGGCGCCGCGCCGTGTGGCCCGGCCCTTAGGCCAGTAAAAAAAGAAAAAAGAAATTGGTTTTGGAATCCGCTCTGAGGGGAATCAGCAATTTTTCGGTTTTCAAAAATGTTTTTCTGCCTAAACGTTTTTATATAAGCAGTACCTAAATAAATCAATATTTTACTAAACATTAACAACATCTTATAAATTAGAAAAGATCTAGATTCTAGTTATTAATAGACCTTATTTTTGTATCAGACATGTAACACTGCTAGACATAAGTACATTTTTACGGATTTTAGTATAATTACACTATTCCATACTATAATGCGATTGAAAAATTGAGTTACATTTGTCCCAATCCAAACAGGCGATTTTTTAGGTCTTCGAAGTAATAAAGGTTTTCATTACCTACATTGAACTATTGAACATTAATACATCACATACAGGTCGAGTTACATACATTGCTAATAATGTGAATTGAATTTGATCCGATAAAACGTATCTAAAATGCATAATTCATTTACGTGAGTGTCCCGGGTTAGTACGGGACCCGGCCACGGCACAATGGCGAGGGGAGACGCAATGCCATTATTATTGGCGCAATTTAATTAGATCCCCTGCGCTATTGCCGGCGTTTTATAATACTAATGCCCCACCACTGTTTGTTATAATGCCAATTCAAATTACTGTAATTGCTAAGAATATCGTTGAACAAAATTACGCATACGATTTTTGTAACGTTAATTAGAAATAAATTGGGTGTAATATGATATTGTATAGAGCTCTTGAAACATAGTATTTAAATGTAGTATACAAGATTTAGAGATATATTATGCGAGAGATACGTTGCTGACTTTCTGTAACGAAAGTGTGGTTCTCTATCAAAGCCTTAAAGGAAATCCTTTATGTATCTCCGGCGGACTTGGGTCTGGGCCTCTGGGGACGTCAGCTGGGGTATGTGGGACTCTCCCGGGCGCGAGGTGAGGAACGCACCCGGGGATACTGCACTACTACCTCAAGGTGCCTCCTCCTCAAGCGATAACAGCAGCGGCCCAGTAAACGTGGTAGAGCCATGCTTCGGCACGTATGGGCTGGCTCGACCGGAGAAATACCACGGGCTCACAGAAAACCGGCGTGAAACAGCGTTTGCGCTGTGTTTCGCCGAGTGAGTAAGTTTACCGGAGGCCCAATCCCCTACCCTATTCCCTTCCCTACCCTCCCCTATTACCCTATTCCCTCTTAAAAGGCCGGCAACGCACTTGCAGCTCTTCTGATGCTGCGAGTGTCCATGGGCGACGGAAGTTGAAAAAAAAAAAAACAAAACGGTATCTGCTTTCAGCAGCCGAACCATCGCAGCAGACTGTCGATGACAGGTGCTTTTCCTCCGGGAGAGCAGCCCTCGGTAATGTGAAATTTTTTGTCACCAATTTGCTTTAATGCTTATATTTGAAGATATAAAGTACGTCCCATCCTTTCTTACGTACGTTACGTTTCTTCACGTACTTTCATAGTTATTCCTTAGTGTATCTTAATCAAACTTGAAGCCTAGTAGGTGTGAATCGTGCAAGATACACATGTCGCTCCTGATAACTATAGTTATATCTTCAAATATAAGCATTAAAGCAAATTGGTGACAAAAGATTTCACATTACCAATATGAAAAAAATTATACGCAGCGAGTTGATAAATCACAACACAAATACCATTCGAAAGGGGCAGTTTAAAAACCATAAAATTACTTTTTGAACATCGGAATTTGATCGGAGGCAATCATCCGCCGCTTCCGCCTCATCGATATTCGTGGCGAATCGGCCAAATTCAATCATTATCTCCAACACGACTCATTCACCAAAAAAACCCGTAAAAAGGTGTGAATGGACAGAGGAAAAGGGCCCGCCTGCTTTTTGTAGAACAGCTCGGACGGTATCTCAAAGTACAAATGTTACGAGTAGATTACAGTGGAGTAGCCGTTGACCGAGTGAATGAGAGTGTTGTTCATTCACTTTTCATTCGCTGCGCTAGTCTACGCCACGAAAGTGGTGGTCGCAGCTAAATAATCTTTCTGAAACTGTCACTGTTGTTTTCTATACATGAACACATTATTTCCCGAAGTTTGTTCAATGTTTAAAATTATTACATATCATTGTACATATCGGTGCTAGCAATTGCAGACCACATAGCTGATTTTGCGGCTTCACTGAATACCCCGCAAGATTAGAGTGAAGTACAAAAAAACCGGCCAAGTACGAGTCGGACGCGCGCACGCAGGCAGAACTTGAAGTACGCTCAAAAATGATGTGAAAAATTACTCTTGTTGTATGGGAGCCCCGCTTAAATATCTATTTTATATTGTTTTTAGTATTTGCTGTTTCAACTATCTAGCTATCACGGCTATGGAAATACAGCCTGGTGACAGACGGACGGACAGATAGAGACAGACGGACAGCGAAGTCTCAGTAATTATGGTCCCGTTTTTACCATTTGGGTACGGAACTCATAAAAATAAGATGAATAATATGTCTTATTGAAAAGAATTGCAAGAAATAAATATGAATATATTCTGATCCTAAATACTTCAACGGTGCTTTTGATTTAAATTATGAGTATGGCGATAACCGAGAAGATTTGGCGGATGAAAACATAAAAGAGCGGTTATGACAGGGGATTTGATGAACTGCACGCGCTTTGATGTACGTAAACAGGTCAAATCAAAGTGTAGGAAATGTTTTACTTGTATTTTTATTGCCGCTCGTAATAAATTTACGATGTAGGTATACCTATGCGCCCACGCACCCGACCGTTATACACATTCGTAAAAATAACGTTAGGCATTGCAAGGACGTTTTTGTTTTATTTTTAAAAGCTCTTGGACATTTTGAGATTAATGATCTAGTTCTTTTGTTATGCGATTTGCCCTCGATTTTATTATGATGATCTAAGAACATTTTTTTATATTTTTGCTAAAAGATGGCCCCGTGCGAGTTTCTTACGCCGGTCCTTCTCGCCGGGTTAGTTCCCGAACCGGTGGTAGGCAATAGGCATCAAGTAGGGACAAGAGAGTTGCTTTGTAACCTTTTAAGGGAAATAATACATTTTTGATTTTGATTTTACTCTTAAACTTTCTCAAAAAACTCTTCTTCCGTAACCCAGACCATTAGGAATATAATCCTACTACTATTATAACTGTGAAAGTTTGTGAGGATGGATGGATGGATAGATATTTTTTACTCTTTCACGTTAAAACTACTAAACGGATTTTGATGAAATTTGGTATGGTAGTAGTTTAGGCTCTGGATTAAAACATAGGCAACATCATCCCGAAAAAGTGGGGTGTTCCCGTAGGATACTGTATTTACGCGGGCGGAGACACGAGAAAAAGCTATTATTTATCTATTTCTGTTATTAAACAGTGTGTCGTACAAGATAAGATGCACCGTGGGCGCAGAGGTTTTGGGCCGGCGCGGGCGGTCGAGTATTATGACAAACACACCCGCGGGGGGGGCCGGCCGAGGAATGCGGTCTACCTGCCCCACCCCTCCCCCGCGCACCTCAATTCCACCCCCCTCGTCCTGGACCACCGCTAATCAATTTAACTTTATTATCCTGCCTGTAACGCTTCATTACTTAACGCCGCTGTTACATTGTTTTGTCTGTGACTCAGAGGTGTACGAGTGGGCAGTAACTGTCCAAAAGATGCAGCTAAAGTTTCAGTTTGCCCTTATTATTGCTAGATTATTACGATTCACTTTATTTACATTTGTTTTATCAATCATTCATGGAATAAACCTAATTGATTATAAAAGCACATGACAAATAATGTAAAATGTACAGTAAAATTGTAAAGAATATGTAAATAAAAACTTATTAATGTCAAAATATAATAAATCTTGCTAAATTATGTAAAAGTTTTATTAACAAATCCCTCACGTGATGTATTATATTATTTTTTTATTATCATTGTGCTATTACAATAAGTGTACTCGTATATTTCGTGTAACAATAAATTATAGTGGCAGAGTTTAATTGGGGTGCCAAATATTTTTGGGTCAGACGGGCACCTGGCATCTCCTGTCACTGTCAAACCCGAACTGGCTATTATTAACTCCTACTTATGACTCCTATAACTATGTATTCTACTCTATGCTCAGAGAAACTTTGTTCGTCTCTTAAAAATATTTTGTACTAGCTATTGCCGCGGCTGCGCTCCCGTAAATACATGATAAGGAACACTGCACTTTAACGGGATAAAAAGTAGCATATGTTTTAATGCAGAGCTTAAACTACTGCCATACCAAATTTCATCAAAATCCGTTCAGTAGTTTTTGTGTGAAAGGGTTGCAAACATCCATCATCACAGACTTCACATTTCTAATATTTAAAGTAGGACTTAAAATTATCGGCGACACGTGCTATTTTCCGTCGTCAGAACTGCACATGTGACGGGCGCTATTATGTAAGACGCGGCAGTCCAAACCGTGACGCTTTTTTAGACCAAGACAGTCCGATCCGCAGTCAAACCGCACAGATCCTTCCGCGGTTTAGAAAGCAGTTCGAACTATACGTGTGCAGGGCGCTAATTGCCTCAAAATACGTCTTAACTCGCGCTGTCATTGACAAACCTGATCGGACCGTCGCGGTCGGCCCCACGCATTTACACGTTTGGTTCGGATAGTCCAAGAAAATAGGCTCTGAAATACGAATTTTAGTTAAAACTTGAATTTTTGATTTATGTTACTTTGAAGAATTTAAAAACGAACTATGTAAGTTTTTTTTTAATTCACCCCCGAGAAGGGGTGAAAAAACATAATGAAAGTTTTTATTTTTTTATTTTGGGAAAACGGCAAGTGCTAGAAAAAAAATCTTCAAATAAAAGTTGTAGAGTAAATAAATATATGACGGCGCATATAAAAATGTTACGTCGGAACTAGACTTGACAGCTGTCAACTGTCTAGCGAAACGTCGTGTCGATGGTGCGCGGCCATGTTGAAAAACAGTCTAATACGAATCAGCAGCGCGAGCGCACCACGTGTTTGACGGATCGCTTTTGTTCCGCGTAATCACGCAACAATTAGTGCTTTAGAC
This sequence comes from Glaucopsyche alexis, assembly GCA_905404095.1. Lineage (NCBI taxonomy): Eukaryota > Metazoa > Arthropoda > Insecta > Lepidoptera > Lycaenidae > Glaucopsyche > Glaucopsyche alexis. Next base: position 6,725,769 of record FR990043.1, on the reverse strand, counting down.
AATTGATTGTGAAATATAAAGAGGTTATTTTACTTGCAGTGGAGCTATTTCTAATTATAATAATTAGCTAGTGATTGTAATTGATTATACAAGATATTCGGACTTGCTCGTTTCATTTATCTACACGCCCACATAAAAGAAGACCATGGCCAGCCCTGATAAAGACAGACAAGAGTCTTTATCAGAAGTGGGATGTGAACCGGAGGAACAAAGGGAAGAAAGACAATCATTGTCAGATGAAAATAATGCGGTGAAGTTACTGAGTGGTATGCAGGAGCTGCTTACACGAGCTTTTGAAATCACACAGACGAAAACCGCCAGCCGCGAGTGCAGTTCTAGTGGCATCCAGTTTATCCCATTCAACCCCGATGATTCTGAGGCTGACATCGAAGGCTGGTGCAGAGTTACAGAGTTGTTTGTTCAAAATAAGGGCCTTGAAGGTTTTGATTTGCTTGTGGCTCTCACCGGCGCCTTAAAGGGTCGTGCGGCAACATGCATAACTAAGCTCAATTTAAGTGAATTGTCATGGAGCGTCGTGAAACAGACCTTATTAGCCAAGTTTTCTGAACCAAAGTTACCTCAAGATCATTTTGATGAAATATTACGTTTTCAAATTAGTCCAAAAGAAACCGCTTCTGAAGCTGCTTTAAGGTTGTGGAACATGATTGAAAGTCTTCCTAAGACTGAAATGCCAGAAGACGTAATATCTGGCTTTGTTATTTCTGTGCTAAGTCAGAAGGATGACATGATACGTCGTGAATTAAATTCTCAAGTTGTTACTTCGCGTGCCCAGCTATTTAGAACCCTAGGTGGAATATCAATGAAACGACGAATCGAAGGCCTTAACACTCACGGACCCGAGGCGAAGCGAGCTCGCTTAAACGACAGTAACAAATTTCCTGGCAATTGTCATTGGTGTGGAATACCTGGTCATCGGATAGCAGACTGTAAGAAAAGGAAAGGCGGTGTTGAAGCCAGCACGTCGACACCGCGAGCCCCTACAAGATCAATCCATTCACCACAGAATGCACAGACTACATGCTTTTCTTGTGGCAAACCTGGTCACATAGCGACCGTTTGCCCTGATAAGAGCGGTGGTGGTAATAATACTTTAAGGAAAGATGTCAACATCTGCGAACAGCGACTGTCGAGAGGCACCTTGAGGACGTTGTCTGGTGAGCAAGTTTCTTTTTTGTTTGATAGTGGCTCGTCCTGCTCTCTGTTAAAAGAAAGTTTTAGTAATAAATTCCCGGGTACTGTACGCAATGATCTCGTGTATCTTACTGGTATTGGGGGCGATGAAATTAAGTGCACTTCACAAATCATAAGTGTTGTAAATATTGATGATATTTCGGAGTCTGTAACTTTTCATGTAGTATCTGACCGTTATATTTTAGAACCTGTAATTATAGGAAGGGATATTTTAGAAAAAGGTATTGGTGTGCAGATTGATGGTAGTAAGATAAAGTTTTATTTTAAAGAGGAAAATAACTTTTGTGAATCTAATGTGGTAGGGCCGGATTTTACACAGGTCGATACTGATCTTAAAGGTGATGATAGAAAAATACTCATTACACTATTAAACAAGTATGCTGATTGTTTCGTTGAAGGTATCCCTAATAGACGCGTAAAAACTGGTGAATTAGAAATTACATTAATTGACCCTCACAAAACGGTGCAGAGATGCCCCTACAGGTTGGCCCCTTTAGAAAAGCAAGTAGTAAGGCAAAAAGTTGAGGAGCTTCTAAATGCAGGCGTTATTCGTGAGAGCTCCTCCCCCTTTGCAAGTCCAATTCTCCTTGTAAAGAAAAAAGATAATTCTGATAGGATGTGCGTAGATTACCGCGAATTAAACTCAAATACCTTACCTGAACATTACCCGTTACCTCGAATAGAAGAACAGATAGACCAGCTTTGTGGTGCACAATACTTTTCGTCTCTTGACATGGCTTCTGGTTTTCACCAAATCCCTATTCATCCCAATTCAATTGAAAAGACAGCCTTTGTAACGCCCGAGGGGCAATATGAGTACCTTGCCATGCCTTTTGGATTGCGAAATGCCCCATCGGTATACCAGAGGTGCATTACAAAAGCCTTGCATAATTTGAAGAATAAACCATTGGTGTATATAGATGATGTTTTGTGTTATTCCGGTAATATTCATGATGGTCTATTACGGTTAGATGAGGTTTTAAGGGTTTTATCAGAGTCCGGGTTTTCTTTTAACCTTAAAAAGTGCAAATTCATGAAACAAAAGATTGAGTATCTAGGTTATACTTTGCAACATGGTCAAGTAAGACCAAATTCTCGAAAAATACAGGCCTTAATAGATTCCCCGCCACCTAAAACTGCTACGCACGTTCGTCAATTTTTGGGCTTAGCTTCGTACTTCCGAAAATTCATTCCTGGCTTTACAAATATCGTTGGCCCTCTTTATCCATTAACTAGATTAAAAGGGTCGATCAAATGGACTAAGGAACATGAAGAGATTCGTAATGCTATAGTAGGTATACTCACATCAGAACCGGTTTTAACGATATTTGATCCCGATTTGCCCGTGGAATTACATTGTGATGCTAGTTCTGATGGTTATGGAGCAATCCTTATTCAAAAGAAAAATAATCTCCCTCATGTCGTTGAATATTTTAGTCGACGCACGTCGGAAGTAGAATCCCGCTATCACTCGTACGAGCTAGAAACACTAGCGGTCGTACGAGCAGTAGAACATTTTCGACACTATCTATATGGAAGGCATTTCAAAGTTTTCACGGACTGTAATTCCCTTAAGGCCTCTAAGTCCAAAGCAGATCTTACACCTCGGGTGCATCGATGGTGGGCAATCTTACAGGCATATGAATTTGAAATTATCTATCGCGAAGGTCGTTCTATGCAACACGCAGATTACCTTTCCAGAAATCCTTTACCTAATAACGATGCTTCTTCACTTGAAGTTCCTAGGACACCGGCACGTAGGATAGTTCAGTTCATTGAATTGCATCAAGGCTGGCTTGCCGTGGAACAAAAGCGTGACCCTGAGATACAAGACTTAGTAGCAAGACACTCCAATAATGATTTTCCAGATACTGTCGGTGGTACATATGACGTTAGGGATGGCATTCTTTATAGGAAAGTCACTAGAAATAAAATAACATCATGGTTACCAATTGTTCCTCGTTCTCTTACATGGACTTTAATTAATCATGTTCACAATGAATTACAGCATCTAGGTAGTGACAAAACTTTAGATAAATTGTACGAGCAGTATTGGTTTCCTGATATGACCAAAAATGTTAGAAGATTTATTGATTCTTGTATTGTATGCAAAGCCTCCAAGGGTCCGTCGGGAGCTCAACCCATTCAGCTTCACCCAATCCCAAAGGTTTCGATTCCATGGCATACAATTCATATAGATTTTACTGGAAAGCTGAGTGGGAGGAGTGACCGAAAGGAATACTGTTCGGTTATAATTGATGCGTTCTCTAAATATGTTTTGTTGGAGTATGCGTCTTCAGTGGACGCCGCTAGTGCGGTACGAGCTATTAAAAATGCTGTTTGTCTTTTTGGAGCACCGAAGCGTATCATAGCTGATCAAGGTCGATGTTACATTAGCTCGGAATTTAAATCATTTTGTGCAGAGCATAAAATTGACATACACTTTATTGCCACGGGCTCCAGCAGGGCAAATGGACAAGTAGAACGAGTCATGCGCACACTAAAAAGTCTACTGACTATAATTGAAAATGACCCAAATAAGGCGTGGCGTGATCATTTAGGCGATGTACAGCTTGCACTTAATAGTACACGATCTACTGTAACAAAGTTTACACCGACAGAATTAATGTTTGGAATCCGTGCTCAATCTTTAGGTTTATCGAAAGTTAGTGTTACCAATTCTGAAAGTCAAAGATTAGATTTAGATTCTATAAGAAAAGATGCTTCTGAAAATATAAGAAAAGCAGCTGTATCAGAGGTAGAACGCTTTAATAAAGGTCGCGCAGCTATTAAACCATTTGCAAAAGGGGACTTTGTCTTTATTAAAAACAGTGAAAGGAATCAAACCAAATTAGATAAAAAATATAAAGGTCCCTTTGTCATTACCGCGGTATTAGAGCATGATCGATATGAACTCAAAGGCCTGAATAATTCTTGTCGCACCTATAAATATGCTCATGAGAACTTGCGTCCAGTACCAGTGGGTCATGAGGGTTTGCTTGAGATAAGCAATAGCTTAATCAATCACGAAGAAGACGAGACGGCACCAGATAATGAAGAACTCTATATCAGCCGCCCCGACAGATTGAGCAGCATAGCCTCTGACACATTAACCGCTGAATCTGACACTATAACAGCTACGTCAGGAACCATGACGGCGTATTCGGATGCTAGTTCAGATACGCTTAGCATTGCTAGTGATCATACAGACTTCCAATATATAGTACAAAATCGGGATAAGCAGGATAGATCAAATAAGTAGGTAAGCATCTGAGCACCTCACGTTTTTTTTGTATTCCGATATATTTCGATGTCGTACCGGGCCAGGCCGGGATTTGTTCTGGCTGGTTGAGAGGACACGTTGAATTAGGAGGATGATGTCATCCGGGCCACACCGCGCGGTTGGTTGAAAGGATACATCCATCCATAATCTAAGTTTGAGATGGTCGATACGACAGTGTCATCCGGGCCGTACCGTGTGCGGTCGGTTGAGGGGATACACTCGTCCAGACAGTGGTACTTGAGCTGGCCGAAAGGACAGTATCATCCGGGCCACACCGTGCGCGGTTGGTTGAGAGGATATACCGGTCCTGACCATGCTGTTGGGCACATCCATCTTTGTCAGTCACCCAAGTCACACAATTGTTTGAGATTATATTGTTAGTTGAGTATACTGGTATATGTCAAGATAGACGAGCGGCATGCTGATGTGACGAAAGACCCTTGATGCTTGTTCGTTTGTTACAGGATCTCATACAGAAGCTCCCGAGGACGGTCGCAAGTCAGTCTGGCCGTGACGGCGCATATAAAAATGTTACGTCGGAACTAGACTTGACAGCTGTCAACTGTCTAGCGAAACGTCGTGTCGATGGTGCGCGGCCATGTTGAAAAACAGTCTAATACGAATCAGCAGCGCGAGCGCACCACGTGTTTGACGGATCGCTTTTGTTCCGCGTAATCACGCAACAATTAGTGCTTTAGACAATTGATTGTGAAATATAAAGAGGTTATTTTACTTGCAGTGGAGCTATTTCTAATTATAATAATTAGCTAGTGATTGTAATTGATTATACAAGATATTCGGACTTGCTCATTTCATTTATCTACACGCCCACATAAAAGAAGACCATGGCCAGCCCTGATAAAGACAGACAAGAGTCTTTATATACATTAAAATAACAAAATAAAGAAATAAAACTTTCTTTATGTTTTTTCACCCCTTCTCGGGGGTGAATTAAAAAAAACTTTAACAGTTCGTTTTTAAATTCTTCAAAGTAACTTATACCAAAAATTCAAGTTTTAACTCAACATTCGTATTTCAGAGCCTATTTTCTTGGACTAGAAGCGTGGTTTGGAATGGAGAGTGTTCCCGCGGTCAAAACTGTGCGTGTAACGCGCAATAGCCGCTGTAACTAAAATGCTTAAGTTTTTTTATAAAACTAAAATATTATGTAAGTATGTAGATAAAATATAATATAATAAGAAACTATAATAATTGTTTTTTACTCTTATTTCTCTAAGACGGAACCCTAAAAGCCGACTATCTACAATATCAATCTGACAAATGAAATTAAATTTTAATCAGCTAAGCGGTAAATAAATAAGTACCTATTCGGCCACCCACCGTCTGCCTGTGATGGTCCATCACTGTCACTGTCAAACGGTACTGTCACTTGCACTTATACTGAACTCAAAATCTGACGTCCATCTAGAAGATATTTTGTGTGCACTGGACCAAAAATTCCGCTCCGCACTGAACGGGTTTACAAATACAATCAAAATATATTTAAGGCAAACCTGAATGACTCATCTATCAATGCACAGCCGAAACTACTGAACGGATTTTGCTGAAATTTGGCATACCTACATATAGTTATAATGACGTAGGCGTCCGTTAAGAAAGGATTTTTGAAAATTCGCCCCTTGGGGGGTAAAAAGGGGTTAAAATTTTGTATGGAAACCGAACCCACGCGGACGAAGTCGCGGGCAAAAGCTAGTATAACATATTGATATTTGATAATATTTTAATATGTAATAATAATATCTATGGACGCTTCACACCACGTCAATATGTCCCCCGTATTCTAAGAAGTCGTGTCACGGGGACCAGACCAGATTTAAAATTTTTATTATATTATATACACATATTTAATACGCATCCATGACTCCTGGGTATTTCTGAACATTGTAAACCTTTTGTTCCCTCGGCGGGATTCGAGCCTGCGACCTCCGGCTTGAGCGCCGACGCGCTGTCCACTAAGCCACAGAAGCCGTCAAAATACTATGATTTATTTTCATTTTTCAGAACATATATATAGATTAGAAAATACAGATTTTAAAGGCCCGGGTAGTCGACGACTGTAGTTTACACTGGAATCCAGGTTCATTTATTGTAAACTTAAAATATTATTTACAAAAGTATAAAAACCAATCTAGGAAAGTTTACAATGTGAAACACAAACCTTAAGTTTTAATTATTTGGACAAGTTATTAAAGAACGTTACTCCGAGGAACACGTGTACCGACTGTGTAGCAATTACCGACTTAAGACGGGGAGTATAATTATGTGGTTTAAAACGAATGAATTTGCTAGGTATGGGCCATTACAGGCCGCTACAGGCCGTCGTAAGCCGCTACAGGCCAATGTAGACCGCTACAGCAGGCCCACTTAGGCCGTTGTAGGCCGCTACAGGTGCTTGGCCTGCGGGTGCTAATGAGACCTCCCGAGTGGGACATAACGCCTAAATGTTTTTAGTACATATGTTGTTATTATAATGGGGTGTAAATTGTAATAAAATCGTTTATTCTTATTAGGGTAGATAAATTAAACGTTTACTTATTATTAAATGAAAAAAATATAATATATAAAGGTAGATCCAATGACAAAGTTCGAAATGAAAAATGTATGTAATTTGATATAAGTTATCGCAAGCCCTTGCGATGCCTTATGTCAAATCCCATACATTTAGTTTTCGAACTTCGCCGTCGAAATTATCGAATGCATCTTGACTAAAGATTCTGGTATCTTTGGGTCACTGGACAACTGCATGGCGTTAACGGTCAGTGATGATGTATTTTAGGCCCAAGGTGTACCGTAAGTCGGGGAATCACGGCCACATCGTGGACAGACGATTAACAACTCTGATTGAGCCATTTATTACTAGCACAAAGCCGGTGTCAGCTAATTGGAGGTATTATTTGATTGAAATTGGCCACATTCATTACCCGGTCTTTTTATTTCGTAGCCCGCAGCCATCTCGAATCAAAGAACCTTATTAATCGTTTGGAAATAAAATCTTCGGCATTGAAAAACAATACATCGAAACAAAGCAAAATAATTAGCTCGTTAATTGTAAATGATATCGCTCATTAGGTGATCTTCTGCGGGGATTTATGTTGGAATGTTATGAAGTATTATGTTTACTTTGAAGAGGAAAAGCTAACTAATTAGTAGCTACATTTAAATGCTGAGGCTATTAATAATAATTACTACTATTATAAATGTGGAAGTGAGGATGGATGTACGGATGGGTGGATGGATGTTTGTTACTCTTTCACGCAAAAACTACTGAACAGATTTTGATGAAATTTGATTGGGTAGTAGTTTAGGCTCTGTATTAAAACAGGCTACTTTTTATCCCGAAAAAGCACATTTTTCCCGTGGGACACTTTTATGCACTCAATAACACTGACCACGAAAGTATACCACGCTTGCCTAAGCGTATTTAATATAAAATTGCATAGTAAATCATATAAAGTGCAACGACTTTTGAGCACTCCTGGCGTTATCAGTTATAATATGATGTCATTAGCAATGATAAGAGTGATGGTTCGTAAAATACATATTTGAAGTACCTACTTATAACAGTTTGAAGCATTCCATGAGTTGTATCCCGCCAAAGATTTTATTGGACTTTCAAACATTTTTATATAATACTAGCTTTTGACCGCGTCTCCGCCCGCGTAAATACAGTATCTCACGCGAACACTATACTTTTCGGGATAAAAAGTAGCCTTTGTGTTAATCTAGACCTTAAACTACTACCATACTAAATTTAATCGAAATCCGTTCAGTAGTTTTTGCGTTAAAGAGAAACAAACATCGATGATCGATCCATCCATCCATTTTAGTATAGTTTTAAACGTTATAAAATAATTATTATTGTACAATCGACAAATATATTAATTTGTCAGCGATTATTAGTGATTACAAATGTGGAATTATTGACCTAATACTTTCAACATCGTACTCAAATAGTTGTAGTACAACATTATATTAATAGTAACTATTAGTTAATAATTTCCTAATAAAACAATACAGGTTCTTACTCAACAAATTAGGTAAAAAGGCACATAAGTTTTGCTTCATCGATCGGGGTATAATGAAATCTAACATAGGGGACCCGAGGCCTGTGTTGAAAATTACACAGTGTGCGCCGCCATCACGAATACTTAATATATTTGTCGGACGAGGCGGACGAGGCCCGGACGAGGTACAATTATGGCCAGTCCAGCATGACGGACCGTTCCAACGGAGAACTCCATCTTGTAGGATGTGGTATTTTTAAATATTGACACATTTTTGCTTGCCTAATCGAAGATTTACGTTATCTATTCATTTGAATATTCTGTTCATACGGTGTTCTAGGCTAACCTCGTTGAAACTCCAAGTGCAGTTAGGTGGTTGGACCCGTAGGTTTGCTATTCGTATCGATATAGAGCTCCGTGGCCTAGTAGGTAGACCGTTTGATACGCATTCGAGAGAGTGCTGGTTCGATTTCCAAGCTGTGGGATTTACCAGTTTCCTCTGGACTAGGCTGACTGTGTTGAGAGAATGTCATATCAAGAGTGGTTACTTTGCTCGGAGAATACTGTATTTAAATCATCCAATAACGTATGAAACGGCTCAAGTTATGTACAGATAAACCTTTTTGAAATGAACTAAACGCAACTTTTTATTAAGTTAGAATGTGATGTGAGCTGTGGTTCGTGGCTCCGCAGTCCGCACCGCCTCTAATTGCGGCCGGTGAGAGTACGTCATTGTACGCGTTTGTACGTGTTTGTGTGGTCATTAGGTACACGTGTTTTTCGCCACGACACGCCAGTCGCCACACCTGTTCAAACCCGGCCATTAGGCGGCCACTTAATACGCGTGACGTGCGATTCGCGTTTTACACCAATGTTCAAGTTCAGATGACACACCGATCGTTCCGCTAATACGAGACCCATACTTCAGGGTTTCCCGTTGATTAGTTCAAGCGTAGCAATAAATTTTATTATTGCGAATTGCGATTCTCGCTAACACAGGAGCCACACTAACGGCCGCACTTAAAGACATTTAATGCTTACTTATTAGATATTTTAACAGAAACTATAATGACTTTATGTCAAAATCTGGACTAAGCTTAGTCTAAGTAGCGCAAGTAAATGGCTGTGATCCTCGGAAAAAAGCGCTTGCTAGCGCTAAAAGAAAAAAAAAAACATATTATCGGCCAGGACACGTATGCTAACTTCAATACTGCTGACATAATAATCCGCCATTTTGCTTATTTAATGCCAGCGGTCGCCATTTTGCTACGTTTTTTTGTTAGCGCTGTTTTCCGCGGAACACAGCCATGTCTCTTAGGGCGGCCGTAAGGGTCTTCTCGCCGTTGATTGGTGATAAACAGCGATCTGTTATGAGTTAAATTATTGCCGATGAGTCGTGGCTGCACCTTCACGTTTGCCAAATTTGGATCGGCGATTCCAATTATTAGGTATTTATCATCAAAAAAAATACAATTTATAAAAATATACAAAAGAACATTTCACTGAACAGAAGAGGTTCAGTTTAAAAGAGACCGGGTAGTTTTAAAGAAAACCCCCTTATATCATTTTATACGAAAGCATCATCAGAATTCTTAAAAGACGCGTATGTTTTTGAGATTGTAATTTGTACCCTAATTTTCCCTTTTTTTTTTTGATATCGGTTATTATGTTCTGATAGTATCTCAAAACTGATGTAGGCACCTATCAATGTAATGATGTAAATAATTACGAAGGTTTCTCGAAGCATGCATGAACGATATTCGAATCGAACGGTTCTTGGGGCCATTTTGAGGTCACGATGAATAATGCTGAACCATTAGCGGTCATTATATGCAAATAATACATACTCGTAACCGTCTGTATTATTTTGTTTCACTTTATTTCAGATGGAAATTATTTCAATTCCTTTAAAATTTTGTTGTGATTGATACCATCTACATGATTGAAGTTTCTACAGTTTGCCATCCTGAGTCCTGACAAAATGAAATGAATAAATAAACTTCGCTCGTGAAGTTTACTTTACAACCGGCCAGGACGTGGTCCACGCTGTTCCATTTCCTCGTCGTACTGGTAGAATTCTACGAAACTAAAATATATCAATAGATATACAGAATAGTCTTAAAACAAAAATAATAGTCCAAAATAATATAATATAACATGTGATGTGACCTTAAATTGTGACTAAATTTAAGGTCACATCACATGTTATATTTATTCTATAAAATACCTAAATTCTATTTGTAACGCGCGGTCGGTACAGCGCGCCGGGCGCGTGACCTTCAAAACCGGCGCGTCTTTGCATAGTGTGAATTGTCAGGAAATTTTAATCATGTTATTGTTATCGAACAAGTTGACGCTCGTCCAAGCATAAGATGAAAATCGCTTAACAGCGCCATTGAATTGAGCGCACGCACACATACTCACGTGTAAATATATTATAGTTCAACCATGTCTGCAGTTGTTGCGGTCACTTCCTTTGCATTTAAATATTTTGAGGTCTCCTAGAGCAAAGGAAAATGTTTACAAACTGGTCGAGCAGGAAGTAGGTATGTCGGTATTGTACCTAAGTTAAAACTTTTGTTATGCATACTTTAATATCTCATTCGGCTTAAAATACATCCTATTATTATATATTCTATACTACATATAAGTATATCACCGTCAAATTGTAAAAACCGTCAGATTGTAATATAACTAGTGAAATTGTAAAATGTTAATAGACTTCGGACGCGAATATGCTTGCCTATAATTTAACAAATTATTTTGCGTTAGATTATAAATTTTTAAAAGTTTTTAATCTTTCGACATATTTTTACAATCTCGTTAATTATTATTTTACAATCTAACGGTTTTTACAATTTTACGGTGACATTTATTCGAAAGTGCACAATTTTTACACATTTCTCCAGAATCAGTACTTAAACATGGGGTCAGTAAATTAAAAAGTAATTTTCACATAAAATTATTTAATTTTACGTATGGGAAATCCTACTACTATCGTCCAATCTTAGCGAAAGTTTGCACATAAACAATAATGCACAATAGACTAAGTCAGGCCGGGAGGGGGCGCTAGGGGGTGACGGCGGTGCGCGGGTGGTGCAGCGTCTTCCGCCCCCGGCTCTAATTAGGCTCACATTCTCATTCCGTTTTCGCGTTTAATTTCGCCGGCGGTTTCGCCTTAATTACGTTATCGCGGGTTCCGCCGAACCCGGACTGGTACCAGTGACCGATAGGGGCACATAGCGATATTGTCTGTATTGTAATTAGATTCTCTTGGTCTGTTCCTATCAGTCGGAACTAGGAAGCACCAATCTATGCAAGTATTGTTTGAAAAAATTATATGGTTGTTCAAAATCAATTAAACGGATATTTTTGGCATATGATATATTGCTTATTTTTCGTTTGGTGGTCACATAAACAGATGATTCAAAGGGGGGTCAAATACTTTGCCTAAACAACATCAAATATCAATACAATCAGATGTGTGAGGTCACACATCAGTGTCCTTCACAACGCCGTAAAGAGCGTACAGTAATTTAATTTACTATATTTTTTTATCGACAATTTAATTATTTTTAAACATCTGTACATAAGCAGTGGACCATACGCTCAAAATATATATAGTTGATTCTAAATAACCTTATATAGTTACGTATCTAATTAAACTAGTCATTTAATCCATCCTTAGAAATTACAAAAGTCGTATATTTGCAATAATGACGATGCAGTTAGTTATAAGTTCCAGTAAGTATTAAAGTTCAAATGAGACTGGAACTCGACGGAAAGCTAATAAAACGTCTAACGAGAGGATGACTTACACTTTTCACATTCAAATGTGCAGTTCATCGCTGTAATTGAAAAAAAAATCACTTAACAGGTAAATAGAGGGCCGAGGAGTGCTCCTTTTTGTTGTCGGGTGGTTGCTAATAAGATTTTTAAACGGCAACAAAGTATCCAATCAATGGGGCTTGAATAATGAAAACGGCACCTGCTAGTTCCCAGACCACCCTCCGCCTAAACACGCACCACGTAACGCGGGAAGCCTTCAACGAATTCGCAACCCTAACACGATCGTGGTAGAGTCCATCTCTCTATTCAGTTCTCGGGAGGATTTGGACTGACATTAGTATGAATAATTATCAAATAATTATGCATAAATATATGTTCTATAAATCATTAGATATTACGGTGCAACAGAAGTGGAATAAGGTTCAGGGATATTATTTAATGTAAAAGTGACGAGCGACTAAAGACCGTTTCAAAAGCCTCTATTGTGAATGTAAATAAATACTGTTTTGGTTATAAAATTAAGATTTTATTTCATTTTTTCTTTCTTTTGTCTTCTTTTTTTTACACCATCCTGAAACTGCTCAGCGCCAAGCTCTGCCAAGCCCTCTTGTTCGGTACTGGGTCCAAGCACAAGTACACGTGTAACTAGATGTGACGTGTAACTTATAAAGTGGACTAGAATACGATGCTAATGATGTTGTTAAGCTACTTTTGGGTGAATGTTGATGCAATTTTAGTTGTCTCTGGAGTTTTTCAAACAAAAACAACACCACAAAGATAGATCACCTATTACGAGTAACGACCCCGCAATGTTTGCAAAAGTTTTGATTCAACTTATGAAAAGTGAAAACATCATGTCATTAAATTGTATGCAAATGTTGAACACTATTAAAGAGCATCTCGTAAAAGTATCGAGCACGCTCGCTCGCGAAATCAACACGAATTACCGCGAGCAGAAATCAGCGTAGTTCGGTTGCTGTAAGTCGGACGCACGCGACCCCGCTCATTAGCGCGCACGCAACGCGCGCACGCCACGCCACGGCCGCCATTAGACGTCGACACCGACTAATGCCTTCCTACATGCTCCGCGAGCAATTACACACCAGCTCCCTAGACCCGTACACCACTCCGGAACAGGCGCTCATGAATTGGACATACAAATTAAACAAATTACGTTCAACGGGCTAAATCGCTTCAAAAGAAAGGGCCCCTGAAATAACTGTCTACTTTACTTTCAGCGAAATAGAATTACAATCTAAATTAATTACGCTTTTAAAGCGTCCGTTATTCTTAATTAGTTTCTGCACCGCAGCGGAAGCTCCGCGCCCGCTCGCGTTCTCCTAATGAAGGGTAGTTTCAAATCAGTGCGTTTGATCAACTCTGTGCAGTCTTAATTACGGCACCCGTTCCACGGGACAATCCGGTTATTTATGACTACATAAGCTCGATTATTCTTTAATGAATACTTGTTTTAAAACGTTTAATTAAGTTTTATGGCGACAGGAGCGCTCAGACGGCGTCCCGCCGCTCCGCCGGCCGCGGGCTAATTGGACCGGGTTGACGCGCCCCGCGCCCTTCGCCCCTCGCCTCACCCCCCGCCAACCCTCCACCCCTCTCCTAATTGTATGAAATTGCTAATTGGAAAATTTTATAAACGCGGCCGTCCACAGGCCTACCCCGTTTAGAACGAAAACACAAAAAAATCCTTCCTCTAATTTGGACCTTTTTAATAAGTAACACACTTTCGGTGCTCGGTTGTAAATTCAATGTGTCGTTTTCAGGGCGTGTAATCGTGGTGGTCTGCGCGAGCGGGGTCCGCTCAGCCGTCAAGCTGGCCGCGAGCGCGCTGAGCATGAACCCGCACTACCACGGGTACGCGGAGCTGAGCTCGCCGCACCCGCCGTCGCCGGAGCCCGCCTTCGCCAACGGCCACGACTACCCGCACAACAACAACAACCCCGCGCTCAAGGAGTGCGCCGGCTGCGGCGGCAAGATCGTGGAGCGCTTCCTGCTGCACGCGCTCGACCGCTACTGGCACCACGGCTGTCTCAAGTGCACGTGCTGCGGCCAGGCGCTCGCCGACATGGGCCGCTCCTTCTACTTCAAAGGCGGGATGATCCTATGCAAAAACGACTACACGAGGTGAGTCTTTTTGAAACTACTACTAGGAGCTTCCTTCTCAATATTACACTAATTGGAGCGCATTTTAATTAGCCACTTTCATAGGTCGCTCTAATTAGAGGCTCCGTTTGGTATTCGAGCGTCTCGATACTTTTTATCGATCACTTAGGAGAGACTCGCTGGCTCGCGATCTAACGACGACAATAGCGCGTCCGTCAAACGTTTCGGCCGCAAAAAGTTTACCGAGAAGCCGCCGGGGCATTGTTATGAAAATGCTCTCGACGGTCGCATTCTACCTGCGGGCAAAAAGTACGCGCCCGCGCACCACGCGCAATGGACGGAATCCCTTAAGCCGGCTAAATTGACATCCTCCAAAAACGCTAGCGGCTAATTTAGGACATCGGTAACAAAGTTTTTCGTATGTCCTCCCGCTAATTAATCGCCGGTCTCCGATACCTACCGCATTGTACTCATAAATATTTTCACTCGACGGAATACATCATTCCGTACCATCGGATTAGATAGACGCACTAATTAACTGAAATGTTTATGGCATCAAAATGACATCGTAAATCGGTTTACCCGATCACGACAACCCAAAAAAGAGGAATACGTTCATACATCATAATGGCGAAATAATATTATTTAATCAATGTCAACCTCTGTCCGACCTCGAATGTTTTAGGGAAGGGTAAAAACGGGCCCCTATTACTGAGACTTCACTATCCGTCCGTCCGTCTATCTGTCTGTTACCATGCTGTATCTCGTGAACCGTGAAAGGTGTATTTCTGCTGCCGAATAACAACGTATATTTAAACAAAATAATATAATTATTTAAACGTAATTTTTGGCATAAATAACGGCAACAATATTGAATTTATATGTTTTTTCAATGAAATTAACAAGGAAACGAGCAGACGGATCGCCTGATGGTAAGCGATTACCGCCGCCACTTGCAACACCAGATGTGTTACACTTGTAACTCTTCTGTTGTTACACTTGTAACTCTTCTGTTGTTGCGACTTGTAACTCTTCTGTTGTTGCGACTGGGGATCGGACCCCTTTGGCTCTCCCACATTTATATATTCTCTTTTAAAATAAATAATATCTAAAAATAAAATAAATATTTAAGGGAAAAGATGTGCCTATACAAAGATTTAATTTTTTCGCTGTTTTTTGCTCGATATTTTATACTAGTGCTCGTAGGTATTACAGTAGGTAGTAGAAGAGAACATTTAACGCGCGACTCCGACTCGCACTTGGCTGATTCATTTATTCTCAACTTTAAAGAATCACCGTCCGTTTGTCTCCTAATTAAATCATACCAGGTAGTTGACAATGGAAGTAAAATGAACATCTAGTTTCGTGCTCGCAGCGCGACATAAATAGATATTTAAATGATGTCGGGTCGCAGCCGCGCACGTGGGCCGCAGATGCCCCAGGCGCCTGCTCGTTAATTAGCTAAACGCAAAGAATTCGTCCCAATTAAACTTGTCCGGGGCACTCGCCGGGGCAACCCGGGGCACTCCGCCCGTAGACTTCATAATAATTAGACATTCATTATAATATTATGTTAACTCGGGCGCGATCTTGATTTTAAATACATTTTGTAATAAATGGCTTGGACGTAATTTATTTTGCTTACACGACTTTGGGGAATTCAGATATTTGTCTTTTTTTTTATCTAGTTAATGTTCTCATTATAACTGTTATGGTTGTTGTTTAAATTAAGTGGGGTAGATATTTCAAATTTCTGGGTGTCCATTATGTTGTAGTTCAAATATTCCCAAGAGGTTAAATTCGAAGGAGAAATTATCTTCGTCGTGATCATGCTGAATGCTAATTCCGTAGCATACCTAGATACAGACTCTCCCAATGTTTGCATCGGTAACACAAATCCGTTTTATTCTGATTCTGTTTGCCGGCGGTTTGAGACCAAACCGGAGCGAAGAGTGGTCGGCTCGTGCGTCGTAGATTCGATAGAGCCGTCTCTCGGTCGACAGAGACGGGACTAACGAGCGGCCCGGGGTGGAGGGCGGGGGGACGAAGAAGTGCGGTTCCCGTGCATGTCTCTGCTGATTGACCCGCGTCACTCGGCAAACAACAACTAACGAGTGGGGCCCGCGCCGCAGGTGACTCGCCCCGCGTGCCGCGCGCCCCCCGCTGCCTTCCCTGATTGAGACTCCTTAACGAAATTAGCGCGAGTAACCGCCTTCGCCGCCTTTTGTGTCGGATGATGGATTGCGGTCCGCGGATGCTGATTACTGTGTACGCATGAAATTAGCTGTCGACGTGTGACATCGCCTGAGCCGTGTGTCGTAACGAGATACAAACAAAATGTTTAATAATAAATAATAGAGATTACTAAATTGATATTTCCCGCTTAATAAAAATGCAAAGTTTACTGACCTAACTGGGAAATGTAACGAGATAAGGAAATGAAATAACTTTTTGTTAAACTGCACAAATTACGGCGCTCACAAATTCAGTTGACCCAGTGACCAGAGCACAAATAAAGACGCCATTTTGAAGCGTCATTCCACTGTCACTGCGACCGACTAATTGTTTTCCAAGTGTTTTATTTCCATTTTAAAAGCGAGCATCGGCACCTGATGAGTCGGCCGGGACTCGCACCGTTTGAAAGTGAAAATGCCCTTTCATTTAAAGTCGAGGTGCAGTCCTGAATAAATGAGGCCCACCTCGAGCGCACTCGTGCACCCACTTCGAGCTCGGACCGACGAGAGTGTTCCTTATTTGCGATTTAATTGTACTTATTCCAATCGTTTCGTCATTTGAAACAATTCATTCGTTCATTAATGCACATTGTGTGATAACAATAATTAGTTACCTAATATGATTTAGAGCATTAAATAAAATAAATATTTTAATACAGTTAATAAACGTTAATGCCACGAAAAGGCTCAATATGATTGAACAGAACCAGCCGAGTGCGGAGTAAATTATTTAATGGGGAGCGCCGGGCGAGTAACCGCTCGTAGCGCGTAGAGCCTCTACGAATTGAGTTAACGCGGAAGATTTATTGTGATCTTTTATATTATTGTTACTTGTACCCAGCTTGGTGCTGTCGCGGGGAAATCAATTAATTCATTTTGTAGGAGGTTATATTGAAATACATAACTATGTATTTCAATATAACCTTCTACAAAATGTTTTTTTTTTTTTAACTTTTTTAAATACATATTATATGTAATTTTCAATACGGATACGACAGTAAATGACTGTAAAATTATACAGTGTCCAAGAAATACATGTAATAAATAAATATATTTTTCATTAAATTTGTTTTCGTTAAAATTAAAAATTTGATAATTTACCACATAATTCTCTTCCTAAGCATTCATTTTAATTGAAGTACACAGTAGGCTAATATTCATCTACATTGCACACAAATAATTTTTAATACCGTACTAACAGACGCGGATTCACGTCAGACATCCTTCGTTTTCCTACGTGTAAACTCCATTTGTACACCACACGCCCTAATAAGCGGCGCTGCAGCACGTCCAGCCCTTGAAGCGGGTTCGTTAGGGCGCGGGCGGGGCGCGGGCGGGGGGCGGGCGGGCGGCGAACGTCAATCAGCTCGCTGCTCAATCGGCAATCAGCGCCGCCGCCGCTAACGACTCGCCAACTTCTTACCGCACATTGTTAACGCAAATGTTAACAACTTCGTGAATATTTTCACACTTCCATACAATGAAGCATTGATAGATTTTGATGTAACGCCGCGGCTGCATAACGCGTGTCTACTAATGTGCAAGAAACTTTGAGTATCCAACTATAAGAAACTATGATTTGTACATTTTTTTTTTTTGTTTTAATTAGGGTTCCGTACCCAAAGGGTAAAAAAGGGACCCTATTGCTGAGACTTCGCTGTTCGTCCGTCTGTCTGTCTACCTATTACCAGGCTGTGTCTCGGGAACCGCTAAACAGTTGAAGTTATCACAGATAATTAATTTCTATTGCCGCTGTAACAACAAATACAAAAAAACAGAATAAAATAAACATTCAAGAGTGGCTCCCATACAAAAAAACGTGATATTTTGCCATTTTTACTCGACAGTAATAACGGCAATAGGTAGCAATGAAATATTCAGTTAATATTAAATTGTATAATCTCTTTAAAAATAAATAATAAATTAAAAGTATAAGGGCTCCCATACAAAAAAACTTGATAGTTTCGCGATTTTTTGCTCGATATTAATACCAATTAATAGCTGTATAGATAATGCTATGGAACCCTTTTGTGCGTGAGTCCAACTTCCACTTGGCCGGATAGCTGTAATTATTCTTGATCAAATATACGAAAAAAATGCCTTTTCTTTTCAAAGTTATAATAGACTGCCCTAATTAAGTAGGTTATTATTCCCAAAATCCATGGTTATATGTCGTCGTAATCGTGTCTCACTTTATTACATTAAATCGTCACTTAATCTATTCTATTATTAACAACGAGACCAGCATAAAATATGTAGATGGGTCATACGACCATCTTTGTGGTGCGCCAAATTGGCTCTAAAATAGATCCATATGATAATTTCTGTCATGTCAATATAAACTTCGACGCTTATCGATATTCTATGTAGAGAATCGTCTCTAGAATAAATAATATTGACAAATTTTGTGTTCTAATACATCAGTTTGTATCTATAGAGAGAAATATTTCTCTCTATGTCTTATAGAGAGAATATTTATATATATTTAATATAGTAGGGTTTATATCTGGTTATATTATAACAGCTTTTGCCCGCGGCTCCGCCCGCGTAAATACATTATCCCTACTTTTTCGGGATAAAAAGTATCCTATGTCCTTTCCCGGGACCCAAAGTACGTCTATACCAAATTTCATAAAAATCGGTTCAGCGGTTGAACCGTGAAGAGGTAACAGACAGACACACTTTTGCATTTATAATATTAGTATGGATAGTATAGATTGACGCTAACACTTGGAACTCACGACTTTAAACTTTGATAAGAGTATAATGGCTGAGCGCTCGATCCGACGCCCGTCTAGGGCTTGATACATTACAGCTTCGTGAACTAATTGTTTTGGTGCTGAGGCGAAATTAATGAGACAAAATTATTTTATTGAGCATTTTTTTCCCGCCCGCACCCGCGTTATTACAGTTTAATGGTGCGCGCAACAGAAAATCGTGTCGGAATAGTACATTTTGTCGCAAAAAATAGCCCAAAGGATATCCTTCACCGTGATCTTACACTATATTTGTGCCTTTCATCAAAATCGGTCCAGTTTTTTCGGAGCCTAAACAAACAATCAAATATTTCCTTTTATAATATTATGGTACAGTCCCTACTCCCCGTGAAGAAGTGAACTACAATTTGTATCATACATTTAATCTCGCCCCATATCATAGCCTCCGCTACCCTCACTCGGCAAAACCCAACCCTATTTCACGCCGGTTTTCGACGAGACCATTGTTTCCGTCCAGTCCATTCGTATCAAAGGCCAGTTCTCTCGTTTCTTATTCCCAAATGGGATATTTCACTATAACTTAATATTTGTAAGGAATGTGACCAGTAGGGACATGTGGGTTCAATTTGAGCACTCGTTAGCGAAGACGCGACGTTACTCTCAACTAATGAGACGCGGGTCTCTCCATCAAATTGACATTGTACTCCGTAATGTCAACACCAATATTTATGTATTTAGGGCCAAATTCTCTTACTCATCATTCTTATTAACACAACGATTTTCGCAGCAAATGCCGCGCTGGGCCCTTAGTCAAGATGCATTAATAATTTCAGCGATAAAGTGCGAGATCAAAAATGTATGGGATTTGGCATAAGTCATCGCTAAGTGACATGTCGCTTGCATTGCCTTGTCAAATCCCATATATTTAGTTTTCGAACTTCGCCGTCGAAATTATCGAATGCATATTGACTAAAGGCCATGGAATTACATCTGTAACACCAGGGGATGTGCGTTGTGATTCTTAACCCCATTGGATCTTTGATACCCTCCCTCACTCGAAGAAATACGACTCGAAACGTTATTGCATGCTAGTTGTGGTGTGTACTTGTCAGGTTGTGGTGTCTCTCCGGCTGGCCCAATCGTGCTGTATCAAGGTTCTGCCATGGTATCCTAACGTAATTTTTATGTATATTTTCACTCAGGAATCTAGCTATAATGAAGCCCGTTGATCACAGTCACGGGTAGACGTTAATAGGTGTACACTACTGTGTATGTACTGTGGTGCTGGAGTAGTCGCTGGGATTGGATTACGCCGCCGGCGCATCACTTCAATTAATTTTGTTGTCCGTCCGTCCCGTCTGAAGTCTGTCCGATCTCGGACAAAACTCGATTACCGATATCCACTTTTGGTCATCGTGTTACGGATAAACTTCACGTTTGACTCGGACTAACCGAGTTTGCATGTCATAATTATCATGTGTCTAGGTTCTGCATGTGGTTTTTGTTTTCGTGCTGCCAAAACCACTTACTGATTGAGATAAAACTTTGTTAACTGCTTACATCTTAAGTCTTATATAGGTTATTTTATACACTAAAGTAATACATAAGAAAAAGTATAAAAACCATTTAAAAAACTTAAATAAAACTAATTTTAGTGAGGTACAGTTGCTGTTTAAAGTGTTTAATGCATTATGGCGTTATTAATGAGCAAATACATGTGGAGGCTGTTCGGACAGTAATGGCGGGCATAACTCAGGAACATTAACGACGCCTGCCCGGGACGTGAATGGGCCTCGATACTCAACACTATAATGCCATGAAACATGCAAATGTAGCCATCTAGTGAAGCGCCGTAAGGTGTACAAATTGTAATCCATAGCCAGTCAATGAAACTTCATAAAAACAGTTGGACTGCATTGTCAAAAGCTCGAATTATAAAGTAAAAAAAAAATGTGCGATCTTGATTTTTTTTTATTATTTTTTAGAAAAATTAATGATGACAAAAAAGATTTCTTTGTTTTATTCTTTAATACTTTATAAACTATTAATGTTTAAGAAATTAAAAAAATATATTTTAAAAGAGTTATGTATTTACTTACTTTCGACGCCGCACGCGAGACCTAAATATGATGAGCGAAAAGTTATACTACTCTATCTACTAATGGAGATAGAGTTCCGGAAGTCAAGAGGTTTTTATTAGAAACTTCTTGCTCTTTTGGAATATTTTTTTAAATCTCAATTTTGAAACATAAAAAGTTTATAAACTATTAACGAAAAAAAACCCTTTTTTGGCATCATTATAATTGTACTAAAAGATAAATCATGATAAAATAAATCATGATAGGTTAATTTTTTCAACTTTTATATTTGAGATTTTATAGCAGTCCTACTGTTTTTATGAAGTTTCATTGGCTGGCCTTGGATTCCACACTGGCACTTTACTAGTCTACTATCTAGCTTTATGTATTTAATAAAAAAATACTACTTTTATAATTAGGTTATTATAATCACACAACAGAAACAGAAGAACAGAAAGAAACAAAAACGTCCAACAATTAAATTATCATTTTAAATTATATGAGTTATTATGATGGACGTTCATAATTAAAAAATAACTAATAAGTTACATACGTCGTAGACGTAGATATGCTACGTCGTTAAATTCGTAGAATGCGTAATATTAAATTATGTCGGCATTAATAGGTGTACAGGTCGCGCAACGGTTTATGAGCGCTCATTGAAAGTGGAGGGGATCGTTCGCGCATGTGACCAATAGTAACGAATATATATTACTAACGTACCAATAGCGTGTCGGCAGCCACGTTCGGCATGCGTTCGGCGCATCCACAACTCCCCGCCCGAGCCCGCTACCGCCAAACACACCCAAAAACTGACTTCTGCGCATACCCCCTCTACTTTTGTCGAAAGATCTTAATTCGTTGCGCGACCTATAACTAATAACATACAATTATTATCATACCATGTCGGTGTTGTTTCATATATAAATTAAAGTAGGTAAGTCAAAAACATTAAACAATATTTGACGGCGTTGTCAATTGTTTAAAAGTAGCCGAAAAACATCACACACAAATTGCAATCCTAGTTATGTTCCTCGCAGGGCTTGCAATATCGGAAGATTTTCAATTTCGATATTGAGTTTCGATATTAGACCTCAATGTCGGAATTCCTATATGTAAATTTTTTGTTGAAAATGTTATAAATTTGAATTGGCTATAATAAAACATAATTTTAATTTAGTACTAAACTGAGTAGTATCATGGTTTAAAAACAGTTTTCTTAGTATTCATTTTTAACCAAGCATTAGTATCTAACGTATCTCAAAATCAAGATAACTAAAAAAATTACATCTACATTACATTACATTTACGAAATTAATAATCAGGTACAACACACGTTACAACAATATCTAATAAACTGTAATAAAACTTCTTTATATTGTTAAAGGTAAGGTATCTTTTTTAGGTTAATATAATGTCAACGAAATTAACATCAAATACGAAAATAAGTACTAAACAAGAAACTTCTTAGTTCTTAATATTATTAAAGATGAGTGTTCTAAATTAACAATCAGATACAATATTCCTTACTTTTAATTCATTCTATTCGATCGAACGTCTTATATTTTTTTTATAAATTGTCGTCGCTTCGATTGAACGTCTTACAATTTTTAAAAATTTAAAATTGAAGCGACGATAGCTCTTGCTCCTAACTCGTGCATAGGTGAGGTGTTCCGCGATACTAGCCACACGAGTACTGCACTAACACTACGCGTTTTTAATAACTCATATAAAATAAACCTGATTCCGATATTACAATATCGGACCATACGCTTCGAGATTCTGATATTACGAGATTCGATATTGCATGCCCTAGGTCCTCGTCTAAGAAATTATTTGTCGGCGATGTCCATAGGTACTGGACATCGCCGACGGTATGCTTGCACTAGTTCATATTAAAACAGGAAACTTAACTTAAAAAACTTTGCACATTGTACTTGTTAAGATACATGCCTAACAATTATTGTTGGCGTTGTGAAGTATCGGTGTTCTTTCATACTTGATAGGTACTCGTATACGAGTATTAAAGCAGAAAACTTAATCAAAAACAGAAAAGTCGCACATTCTAAAGGAACATAACTAAAAATATTTGTCAGCGTTGTGAAGAATCGGTGTTCTTTCATACTTGATAGGTACTCGTATATTAAAGCAGAAAACTTAATCGAAAACCGAAAAAGGATCGCACATTCTAAAGGAACATGCCTAACAATATTTGTCGGCGTTGTGAAGAACCGATGTTTTTTTCATACTTAATAGGTACACGTATATTATACTCGTAGCAGAAAAGTTAATCGAAAACCGAAAAAGAATTGCATATTCTAAAGGAACATGCCTAACAATATTTGTCAGCATTGTGAAGAATCAATGTTCTTTCATACTTGATAGGTACACGTATATTATACTCGTAGCAGAAAAGTTAATCGAAAACCGAAAAAGAATTGCATATTCTAAAGGAACAATATGCCTAACAATATTTGTCAGCGTTGTGAAGTATCGGTGTTCTTTAATACTTGATAGGTAGGTACTCGTACCTATATCAATGCAGAAAACTTAATCGAAAACCGAAAAAGCATCGTACATTCTAAAGGAACATGCCTAACAATATTTGTCGGCGTTGTGAAGTGTCGATGTTCTTCGGCCATGTTGAAGAACCAACATAAGGCCGAGGAGCGCCGAGCCGGACCAATCATGGCGCATGTATCGAGTCTTTGTTATATAAATTGACTCCAGCTTCTTAATTGGATATTGTCTTACAATTTAGTGCCGGCGACAGTGTACTGCAGACGTAAACTAAACACAGCTATCTCAATTACTGACTCTACAAACTTACACTGTTATTCGCAACAACATTTCTATGTTTTATCTGGATACTGTCTTAATATAATATGAAAAATAGATTATGATAAAAGCATGTAGGTAGTTGGTAGGTATGCTAGGAAATGTTAGGACTTGAAATTATTAAATATGTTTCATAAAGACACGGTTTTACGTATTTGCAATAACGCGTTGATTTTTTTTTTGAACAATAAAAGTCTAACTTTGTCAAACGCAGCCTTTATGTCGAATTAGGTTAAATGGACTGCAGAATTCATTAAAGTATGACCACGCCGCGCTATTTAATATAATAATACGTACATTTACCCGTAAAGGTAAACATATTGGAGCTAGATATAGTCATTAGAAAATTAAATTAGTGCTCGTATGATACCGTGATCATTATAACAATAGGCGACGGGCGCGGGGGTTCGGCGGGCGGCGGGGGTGTTGCGGTGAGTGACGTTAATTAATAACGTCTGTCTCACGAGCGCTAACGACGCCGTCACGACTACATTATTTAGCCACCTGATTAGTTCGCAGGAGCCGCCGCCCGCCCGCCGCACCGCCGTCGCCCGCCGCACCGCCGCCCGCCACACCGCTAATTAGTGAGCGACTCGAGTACGAGTCGGTTAAATTTGATCACTGGCTGCATTGTCTCTAATAGGACCCCTCCGATTGATGACTGCATAGCTCGTAATTGCCCTCGGCTCGTAGGCCGGTCGGCCGATACATAATATATCGAAGGTAAACCTGCACACCGTGAACCGTTTTCACGAGCCGGTGCTTCCGTCAACAAAACTCAATTTCTGGTTTTATTTCTATTCTATTATTAAAGCGTTTAATTTAGGGCAACAGTTTTACACACAAAACGATCAAAACGCAATCTCCCCGCTAGCCGAATAGGATAGGAAACCTATTCGAAATTGATATGGGTGGAGCGCACGAGCGCATAGCCGCTTCGCGTCGCGCCATGCCGCCTCGTAAACGGTGCCCGCCCGCGCCGCAACGACGCAAGTTGTCAGGAGCCTGAAACGGGAAATAAAACTCTATCTGGTCTGATATACGGTCGATGGTTTCCCCCCGCCGATCGTGTTAGGTAGACGGACGAATTTTGTTAATAAATAAACGCAGTGTCCAGCGTCCGGCTGGCCGTCAAAAATAGTAAAAAAATCGCGGGTGAAAATTTGGCGCAAGTATGACAGCGGAAGCCGGTGTGACGTACACAAATCATTATTCGATAGCCACTACTGTCAAAGGAATTTTTAATATTACTAGCCGAGATTCAGTCAGCGCGAATTTAACTTGTCATGCGGCCGGATTCAGAAGTGGGATTATAGTTCGATTTCGCCCGCAGTAGAACGCTTTTGACAACTTAACTCTCATCTGCTATGCGAATAAATAATTTTGGTGTATCCTAACTTTTATACACGTCCAGGTGCACGTCGCCTGTCCAATTTTATTCTAACATAATCTTCATTTAAATCTAAAGGACTAGATAAGAACTCTACATATTTATCTAAAAATCTGCCAACGGATTTGAGAACAACTTATATACCGAGAGTGAGTTAAATGCTAAGAACGTGGTGAGGCATTGATCAAATCGTATCAATTAAGGGGAGCTGCGGCGGGGTCGGGGGCGCTAACTAGTTATATAATTAACCTCACGCGTTAACCTCGCACTCGCTGTGACTTACACCCGCGCCACGGTACAGACAGACGACAACATCTTGTTAAATGTTTTTACAGTGCATTCTTGACATTTATTTAAAAAATACTCGGACGACGTTTTAAAATTATGAGATTTACATAATACCGTCTACAGGTCAGGACATAGCTTATGATACAAAGTACAGTCAGATTACAAAACACTGTAAGAATTTATTATTATAGAGCATTCTTGACATGTAATATAACTTTTTATTATGCGTAGAAAACAACCTTATAATTTGCCATTAAAAATTATAATAATCCACCTACATAACTTGTACAATACCTCTCTTCTCAAGACTAAAAACGTTTAATTAAGATTTTAGAGAAAGAAAACTCAAATTGTTTTTGACACTAAAAATTATTATATTACAGAAATATAAAATATTTAAGTCATAAATCCAACAACAAAATTAATTGACTGCCACTAAAACGTAATACGTTTATCCAATTTAAAGTAGGAAAGTGTTAATGATGTAAAATGTAGTCGTAATTCCTATAGCTAATAACTAATAAGCTACTGTTTAATGTGGTTCGCTTAATTAAAGAATATTTCCTGTACCCAATATACTTTATTATAAACAAGATATACGATAAATTAATTTTTTTCAGTTGTTTTTAGCTTTAAATCAAAATTAGATCGAAGAAAAAAGGATTTTATTGGGAGTTTTCGCACTTTTTTCTGCTGTCGCTACGTGTCTTTAAATCACCGATATGTGAATTGATATTTTAACTCTTTAGATGATAATTTAATTCCATCGGAAGCCTTAATTGCTATTTATGTTCATTAATAACGAAAAAGCTGTCCGTATATTGGTATAAGGAAATTAAAGTCGAAATAAATTGTGTTAAAATATCACCATGAAAGTGATAATTGTATTTAATGACTCGATGTATAGTGTTGTCCGTGTCGAATATAATTAAAATATTGTAAGATAATACCTACTTGCTGTTTTTTGCGATTAATATCTTTAATATTCATTCGTTTTCATTAGGGTTCCGTACCTCAAAAGGAAAAAAAGGGAAAAACCCTTATAGGATCACTTTGTTGTCCGTCCGTCTGTCTGTCAAGGCCCTTTTTCTGGAGGAGGAGGAGGAGCAGGAGAACGCGTGGAGGTATCAAGCTGGAATTTATATCAAATACTCAGGTCTACTGTCCCTTGGTGCTTTGAAAAAATTAAACTTCTAAGCCAACGCATTCAAAATTTGTGAAATAAATATATTTATGCCACAAATTTTCGACACTCGCAAGGGAATCAAAACCTACAGGGTACCAGTGGCGTAGGGTTCCTATAACTCCATTCCTATCGGCTTCCCTTGTCACTTACCTTTTGCAAACATTCATTCATAGAAATCCCTATCTATTATACAAGCTCCGGCTTCCCTATGAAGGAGAAGCAGCCTTCGCCACTGCAGGGTACTTCCCTTGAACTCAGAATCTTGAAATTTGGTACGAAGCAACGTCTTATAGATACTACAGATATTAAAAGAAAAATTGAGAAAACAGTAAATTTTTCATTATATTATATAATAAAAATATTTTTAATAATTTATGACTATAACTCGATTGTCGTGATGGGTGAACTTTTACATATATGGTATATTATACATATACAGGTCTGTACGGAACCCTCGATGCGCGAGTCCGACTCGCACTTGAACGGTTTTTTTAAGCTTATTATTATGGTATACCCAAAATTGTATATTATGTTAAAGGCAACTAGTAATGTTAAAAGTTACTTTTGTTTTTAAGACGCTGATGTTTACAACGTAGATAGATTCATTTAATCTGTTGCTTCAGTTTAAAACATACCAATGTCTTCTCGTATTCGTTTCAGACTCACGCCACCTGAAACTGAAAATGATTCCAATAAGCTGATTGTGAATGTAACCGAAGTTTATAAATTATATATGAATTAACTATTCGTAACTCTGCAGGTCTAAAATGGCCACAATACGGTAAACATTCTATGACATATCAACTTTTCAAGAAGTTGCTCTTACAGGAACTTCTTATAATTCTCTTAATTAATAAATAAGCAATTCTTATTGTAGTAAAATATAACCCACTTCCATAGACAACTGTCAATATAGTATTATTAACAGCCTCCGTGGTGTAGTGGTTAGAGCAATGGCTTTCGACTCGGAGGTCGTGGGTTCGATTCGAAGATGAGAAACTGATCTCTCGTCAGTCGTGTCGGTTATCCGTCCCACTGGATTATGAGCGTAAAGGAGGAGAGTGCTCTTGTGTTTTGCGCACACACTTGGGCACTATAAAATTACTCCTGCGTAACTGGCCTGGTTTCAATGAAACCGGCTACCGTCACCGATATCGGTGTGGGGAGTTATTAGAATTTAGAAGTTGCTGTAAGAGCAACTTCTTTAACAAAAGTCGTTGTTTCTTAATGTAGATGTAAATAATCAAAATAACATCAACGCGTCTGGTTTTCATTAAGATATAAATACTTGTAAAGCATCAGGTCGGTGTGAAAAATAGATTTTTCACAATTTTTATGAGTAATATATTAATGTTAGTATTATATGTACCTCCCCCTGGCGGAGGAGTCGGTAAACAAACGTTTACGAGCGTTTTACGAGCCCCGCGGTATTTCGGGCCGCACGCGCGTCTTTACGACATAATGAATTTGTTGATGAACTAACTGTTCGCTGACCGCCGCTCGCCACTCGTCGCTCGTCGCTCGTCTAGTCGCCCGCTCCACCGCTCGCACGTGCCAATTAAGTGAATGCTCAAAATTCATTAATGTTTTTTACAATATACACTATTTACAGTTAGGGAATAGAAGCATGCACACATCATGCATTCTCTCGTTGCAAAAACACGAAACACGGTCAATAAGTGCTGAAAATTCAATACTTGTTACCTATGCATTATCTTCGATAATACCTAGTGAAGATCGAAACCTGTTTATCTGGCGGATTCAAGAGTCAATTACCAGACGATATCGCGTCGATATAAAACTCGATAACGAGTTGGGAGTTTTCTAAATAGTGATAGTGTGAAATCGTTTAATAAGTAACAGAAGTCTAAATTGCCTCCTCCGCAGGTCACAAGTTTTAATGAGGCGAAATTCCCCGGCGGAGTCGCCGTCAACGCAACCTGTTCGTTAGCGCAAAAACGGGCCACGCTAGCGCGCGATTACGCCGCACCCTGTATACCCGGCCGATCAGCCCTGTAGGGTGCACACAGGGTGATTCTGTCTGGATCAGGGCTATGTGCCTTGTATGTTTGCCCTATATTGCATACGAATATCTTCAATTTCCTTTTTCATCCTCATGACACATATATTATATATAATAATATATACTTTAATTTAACTGAGCTCCGTGGCCTGGTGGGTAGACCGTTTGGTTCACACTTGAAAGAGAGCAGATTTGAATCCCAGGTTGTGGCGTGTACCAGTACCAATGACACTTTTTTAGATCTCAAGTACATTATACGGACGCTCTCGGTGTAGGAAAACATCGTGAGGAAACCCGCACATGGTTGGCCCCAGACGCATTGACTAGTCATTCCTCTGGACTAGGCTGACTGTGTTGTGAGAATGCCGTATGTGCTTGGGCAACCATACGACATTTAAAAACCGACTGTCCTAGGCACTACAGTATTTCAAGAGTGGCTACTTCGCTCGAAGAATACTGTATAAATCATCCATTAAGAGATGAAAAGGCCTAAGTTTATGCTATAATTTTATAAAATTGCTGATTATAAATTCTCAGTAAAAATATTTTTCCAACTTGTGTTTTTAGTAGCTGTCCAGACATTTCGGCCAGTATGTAACGGGCCTAACCAGAAACTCTAAT
Source organism: Glaucopsyche alexis (assembly GCA_905404095.1). Lineage (NCBI taxonomy): Eukaryota > Metazoa > Arthropoda > Insecta > Lepidoptera > Lycaenidae > Glaucopsyche > Glaucopsyche alexis. The sequence continues at coordinate 6,695,964 of FR990043.1, read as the reverse complement.
TTGTGGCGGCTAGCGGGGTTGTGCTGTTGTCACATTAGCGAATATCTGCGGCTAACTTCGGCGATACGTTAATGATGTCGACGGGACGTCTATTACGAGGGAAAAAACTCTTTGTGTCGCCTGCGACGCCGGGCTTGTCTCGCTCATGATCCGCTTTGTGCGTTTCTTATGGCCCGACCCAATTTAAAACGATCCCACTTTTTCGATGCCCGACTGTTTTGTTTCTAGATAATTGGCACAAGCGACTTTTTGAGTTTACAGCCGGATAATCGAATAAATTAAGATTATGATATGCTAGACGTTTATTGACATTTACATTATTATTTATATTATTACGAGGAGTGACGTGGACGTCCCGGCTGCTATTGATGTTTATCTTGGAGTGAAACGCCAGTTGCCACTCAAACCGGATCGTTATTTTTAGATCTATTTATCGTGGATCTTAGTTTTTGAATTAATATCAATTCATATTTAAATTGCTTGAATTAACAATAACGCTCTAGTTTTAAGCTCTAGCATTAATAATTAATTTCCGAAAATAACAAGATCTTTTAGCATTATACTTAATATACCATAGATAAAGTGGTGATATAAATTAAACCGGCCAACTTCGATTCGGACTCTAAGGGTTCCTACTACTATCTATACAACTATGGAGCATTAATATGGAGCAAAAAATCAAGTTTTTTTTTTTTTTTTGGAGGGTCCTGATTTTTTTTTATTTTGTTTCTAGTTTTACGTTTGTTGTTATAACGGTAAAATAAATGTATGTAAAATAGTATGATGTATTCATCATCATTAAAAATTTAACTGTCTATTGGGTACGGAACCCTGGTACCAATGCTAACCCTTATGAATAATTCGAGTTTAAAGATCAAAGATAATTAAGATTTAAATCAGTAAGAAAATAAAGGAATTATTAGAAAACAATCCGCTCGCGGAGTGAGGGGGATGGGGGGGGGGTAATTAGGGGGGGGTTGGGGTAATGAGGCGATCTCCGGCCCGATATAACGAAGGCTATTTACGCGGCGCGGCGCGAGGTCTACAGTCCGTTCACAGTTGTACTACCTCTGACAGGACCTTTATGCCGACGACATAAGGATCGCTCTTAGAAAGTCTGAGGTAAAGTAACCCTGAACGGACTGTTCGCGGCAACCGTTTGAGTTCCGCGATTAAGGAGTTTAATTAGATCGTTGTTTACAACCTCATTAAGGTGCGGCTAAGGTATTTATGAACGGTGAAAAATGACTTTCGTGATTTCAGATAGGATCGGCTATTTGTTTTGTTTGTATCGGTAATACTCGGTGTCATCCATTTAATGGTTGAGTTAAAAATATTAAATGTGAGGATAATTTATTTTGTACAGAAATCTATAATTAATCATTCGAGAGGAAGAAAGGAAGAATAGTTATTATGTTATGAACATTTGACTTTTGAGTTAACCCTGAATCGTTTAAACTCGTATAAGTTAGTCAGTTCTAGGTCGATAAAGAATTAATATTCAAAAAATTATTATTAATAATCATTTCGAAGGTAATTTCTTTACCTAACTTATTTTCCTCTTTTTATGTTATAGCATCTTTGTCTCAGTACCAATCATCATAGCAAGGATATCGCTCCTAATACAAACAATTCAAGCGTTCAAATTCGATTTCTATTTCGGTACAGAGGTCCAAAGGTTTCTCCTCCAATTAACAGTCCTAACTAGTTATTTACGATGTAAATCTAGACTAAGATACAATTAGCCAACGCAATAGAGATTTAAATTGTCCACTCGGTCCGGCCGCAAGAGGGTGGCGGCAGACGAGCACCTGAGTGCGTCCGGCGTCCGGCCGGGCCAATTACTGGGCCTTTTACCCTAAACACGCTCTGACGACCGCGGACGTCCTCGTGCAGATTCATTAATGATGCACGCAGAAATATCCGCAGTCCGCACGCTCGACTATTCAGTCCGGTAATACTTCGAGTCCGTTTGGCTCGAAACGGCCTTTGTGCGCTGATAGCAAATTTATGGGCCGACTGTGCACGCAATTATTCAGCATCACGCGCCCCGCGATGATGAAGCCGCCTCGAGCGCGCCCATCCATCTTCGGCCTAACAAGACACGTGAGCTCGCAGTCAAAAACAATCGATATAAAGTTTCGAGCTGAAAACGCTGCCACGGATTAGACGGTCGTCGATTCGGTGCACGGATAAAAGTGCCCTATTAGAATAGATAAAGAGGTCGTTTCTGCGTGCATTCAGGCCGCGAATGTCGCAGATCGCGATAAGATCGGTCTCGGCCGGCACCCCCTTATTTATTTAATCGGGCTGAGCGACGGACAATGAGGTATTGTGGCGTCCGGCCGGCCGCACAGCTGATCTGTGTAATGGACGCATGGCCGTGTGTATCGCGCCTAACAATTAAGATTAAATTTACCGCCTGAAATAAGATTGATTGAGAATTGAGATTGATCACCGGACTATTGACATTTATTATAACAACTTACATTGTCCGATGTCCGGTTCCGTGTTACTACTCGTATTGCTTCATTTCTATACTAATATAATAAAGAGGAAAGGTTTGCTTCTTTGCATTGAATAGGCTCCGAAACTACTGGACCGATTTTGATGATATTTGGCACAGATATAGAATAGACCACGGGGAAGGACATAGGTTTTTTTGCGACAAAATGTACGGTTCTTTCGTGTTTTCATTTTGCGCGCATGAAGTCGCGGGCAACGTCATGTCATAATACGAGTATAGGAAATGTGATTTCTCAATAGTAAAATAGTTGTTGCTAAGCAATTTGAGATGTCAAATTTTACCTGTTTTAATTTATTTAATCTATATAGAAAAAATATAATATATTATTGCAATATTTTCACAACCTTGTCTTGATATTCTCATTTAATTATAATGATTGCCTACGAGCACCGACATCTCGGAGATAATTAAAATGTTTCATTTGTAGATATCATTTCATCACGAGCGACGTATATCATAGAATACAATTTAATTAATTCGCTAATTACTATAATTATTTTTTATATTAGCCCGTAAGTTGGCGGCCTCTAAATGTCGTCGGCCCATAAACGAGTTCGATGGCTAATCACGGCGCGGCGACAAAAAATGTTTAATTAAAAAGATTGATGCTTACCGGTAAAGCGGGGCACCAGAAGTACAGTCGAGTTGCAAACTTATCTAATTAGTTAGCGGGCGCAGGGCCCCCGCGCGGGCCCGCGGCCCCGGCGGGCGGGGCGGGCCCCGGGCCCCGGCCGGCAGACGGGGGCAATTAGCGGTGATAGTCGATTAGCTCATCGTGTGAGCGCGGCTTTTGACAAATGTTACGACTAATAAATTATGATTATTTACGAGCGTTACAAGTAATTGGTGTAATTAATACGCGGCCAATTAAATCTGACGAGTGCGATGGCTCGTTGTTATTGAATAGATGTAGAGCGTTGTGCGCGCGACTGTCCTCGACTAAGACTTTTTGCACACATTTAAAGTGTAAATTCCACCGTAAAATTGAAAAACCGTTAGATTGTAATAAAACTAGTGAAATTGTAAAATGTTGATAGACTTCCGACGCGAATATGCTGCCTATAATTTAACACATTATTTTTCGTCAAATTATAAATATATAGAATCTTTCGACATATTTTTACAATCTCGTTAGTTTTTTTACAATCTAACGGTTTTTACAATTTTACGGTGACATAAATAAGCCGTAGCTACGAAAAAAGAACCCCGTTTGAAAAAAAGTGCATTAATTTAAAACAATGATTAAACATAAGTCGAATGGAAACTGATTTTTTTGCGTAAACGTATTTCACCTTAGGTACTATATAATTAGAATTCACCGCGAGATGTTGGAAAATTAACCGAGTTAACGAGTTGCCACTACAACTTGTAAATAACTAAATAGAGCCTAATGATGTATCTTGAGTATTTTAATTGCAGATTTTTTGTAATATCCTAGAGCTGGCTCTCGGTGAGTTGAAATAAATGTGTTAAATACGGAACACTGCTTACAATGTTGCAGTTCAGTAATAGTATAGTTTCAGTATACTGCACACTTACCTAATAAAAATGTTTACCTACACCACGGATAAGCTCATAGAACACTATTACTCGCGGAGAAGAAGGTCGACTTCATACAAAAAAATTGGGACCAAATAGCGCCTCTAGTGAGCTGCCCCCTCAAACTTTTAACCGCCTTCCAACAAAGGAGGACTATATATTTGATTATATGAATATGGCGGGAAATTGAAGACACGTAATTAAAGTTTAAGTTAACGTTAAATTTCTCTTTAGAATTAAATTTTACATTCCAACAAAACTGAGCAACCACCTCCACGCACAAATCGTAACTACTACGTTACAAAATGTTCGTGAGACCTTATATACATACGTCTAATGTTTTCGATAGCGCGATCTAGAAGCGGGATAGTGTCATCTGTTGTGGTTTTTAAGTAACTTCTATGTAATATTAACCATGTAAGACAGAGAGCGATATATTGAAATATAACCATTCTTGTCGCACCGAACTGCCCCCTTTTTGGTCCAAGGTCATTCATACAAAGTCGACCACCCCTGGATAAGCTAGTCAATGTTGCTGTCTCTGGTACGTCGTAAAAATCACTTGACAGATAAGGAGAGCAACATTGAATAACTCATCCGTTGTGTTAATATTATGTGTGTCATGGGCCTGTGGGGATCGGTATTAATAATATATTGTTAAATCGTATTAATTCAAAATTTTACAAATTTTAACAAAGTTAGAAAAAAGAAAAAAAAGTAAGTATGCCATGTACCTTATCTATTATGCAGCTGTTTCCTTGAAACGGGATAAAATTCTAATTTCTTTCCCTAGGGGTTTGGCCTGTGCGTTGATACATAAGGCAATCAGCTTTGCCTTTTATAAATATAGACATATACACTACATTGGTTTCCAAGCAAAGCCGCGTGTGGCATGTAGCGAGTAATATTCCATCACACTCTCGTCATACGTCACCACTCAACAGTAATAAGCAAAGTTTATATTGTCTCGCTCGTATTCGGAAGATTGATTAGTAAAAGTTTATTAATAAAGTCAGCCCGTAATACTGAGATAATTAATTCTTAGCAAGTTAATTGATAAATTAACATTAATTACGAAAGTTCCCGCCTGCTCCGGCGCGCTGTTTTATTCGAATATTGGCGTTTAGAGATCGCTGTTTTATTTCCATTTCTCTATTAGAGAAAAACTAATTGAGTTCTTAAAATTAAATCTCTGATCATACTAAATTGAAGTAAGTATAATAAAATATTTTTGTTAAGTAAACGGACACCACCACATGTTGAGTCAGAGAGAGACACATCCCCATACTACGAGAAATGTTGCGAGTGTTGCCGCTTGCCTCCCCCCCCCCCCCCCCCCCGTAGGAAAAGACAAAGAGGGAGAAAGAGAACCACAAGACTACAGAAAGCCCCAAGGCTGAGCCTCCTCGACCTGGCAAGGACGAGAGCAGGAGGAGCGATGAGGAGGGCTTCATACTATGGTGTGGAGAAAAGAAGCCCGCCGTCCGCAACCATCGCGGGAACGCACCCTACGTACTCGTGCTGCGACTGCAGTGTGAAGTACCCGCAACGCCAATGTACGTCTTCCGCCTGCACTGGTCCATGGAGGTCGAGGACGTCGTCGACTATATCCGTAAAAAGACGTTCCTCGCCTTAAGGATCGAGCGTCTGGAGTCTCGCCACAAGGTCAACTTCAGTTCCTTTGTGGTGAGAGTGCCGACGCATCTACTATCGACCTTCGAGGTGGAGGATTTCTGGGCTTAAGCAGCCTGGAAAAAAAGGTTTTTTATTATTTATATCTCATCACAGCGCAAGGGGGAGCGTCATACAAAAGGAACATGTTACTTCTGACAGTACATGTTAAATCCTAATAAAGGGATCCTAAAAAAGCGTGACAAAGGGGGGAGGGGTTCAAATAGACGAAATTTTGTGTGACGTAATATGTAAACGGCCCCTTAGTGCAGTAAAGGCGTGAACTACGAGGTAAGAAGTAAGAACAGTTGACCCTGCACAGTACACAGATTGTCCGTACTCCGCTCCGTAGTAAGCGTCCACTCGACGTCTAACGAAGGGCACCAACTCTCCCCGCCTTAATTAGTTTCCAGCCTGACTTTGTTTTTCTCGGATAATTTTTAATTAAACGCTTGATTAAAATGAAAGTTTAGGTAAGTAGCGAGTAATCGGGCGGAGTTTAGTAATGAATTGATGGTGTTGCGCTCCAGGGACTTAATTAAAAATCGCCGATCGTATGGGGGAGCCGGGCCGAGTTGGAACTTACTCTCTATTGTTTTACTACCTGTGTCAATTTGAATACGAGATTGCTCCTCGATGTATCGTATCCTGAATATTTATAGTGGAGTTTTTATACTCGTCAAACCTTTTTGCTAAGTTTCTTGTTTACTTATGACCTAAATATTATTTTTCTGGCGAATATAAAAAAATATTGAAGCGAAAATCTCTATGAATTTTTCCTACGATATTAGGCTGGGTATTAAAGTAAAATATATAAATACTTACGTACAAAAAAACAGCTTTCATAGAACAACCAAATCGATCTTGAATGATCGATGAAAATTTTGACGTCCCCTTCAACGGTCCACATTCTTTTAATAATCGTGGATACATCGTATGCTTGTAGTAGTGTCAAATCGAAAGCTGACTATGTTACCTTTCTGGTAGGCTATCTTTTAGGCTGTGGTAATAGGCTAAACTCACTACGATGATGCACATGTTTAACCAATGAAATGTCTTATAACTTCTAAGGCCTAACGATGTCGATTATAAATATCTACATGTCAGTTCCTAATTTCTAGTACCTATGTTCTATTTATCACTAAAAACATGTAATATATTGTAACGAAACCCCAAACAAAAATGATGAAAGTCCTTTTTCATTTACTGGCAAAACTATTCGATAGACCATTTCAGCATTCCGCGCCGAGCGAGACACGGTATACGGTACACCTCTTTTTATTTTAACGAACTTGCCCAACTATTAATTACTCATAGAAATCTGAGGCTTCGTTTATTCCAAAGGGGAACCAGTGTTCAAAAAGTTCAAAATTAAAACTTTAAAAATATAAAAGACCTTAACTCAGTTTAAGAAATATATTTTGCCTAAAAATCTTAACTGCCAATTATAGTCATGTAGTAGATTACAGCTTTCCAATTCTCGTCCTCTCGATCTCTTGAGCCGTATAGCGGTTCGTGGTATCGTCGCTCTCCCAAAATAGAACGCGAGCTTTATTTCTCGCCAGTATTCTTTGAGGCCATGGTCGAAATATGGTCTGTGGAATAGAGTGCATCATTAACAAATTCTTGGCTTTGGCCTCCGGTATCCTCTTTTCACGTTGGTTTTCTGTGAGACCGTGGTATTTCTCCGGTCGAAATACGTACGTTGTCGTCATGCGGTCTGTGGAGACTGGAGTAGGACGCGTCATTAGCAAATTCTTGGCTCGTCGCCGCTAACGAGTGTTGCTAACGACGCGCTAACTTGATACACTGTCCTGCCTCCAGACTGGGGCGACCACGCACCACGTACGGCGCTGGGACAGTCTCTATACCCTAGTCCCTAACTCGGTGTCTAAATTTTACAAAGGAAATGTGCGGACAGTGTAACACATTTGAAAATTTAGGACACCATCCTACCAGAAACAAAAAAAAACGAATAGAGGTCATTGACCCTCGTAATAAATTATTTTTTGTGGAAAATCTGCAGTTTAAAATATTATTAATGAATGCACTATACAATAAATATCCTTTGATTACGCTACAAGCTAAACAAGAAAATAAAAATATTAGTAGAATAGAAATTAATGATAGACTGTACCAATTACGAGCCCGTATACATATAGAAAAGCACCAGATTGACCCGACGTGGAGTGTCCTCATTCCCATTTGTTTTAGAACAACAAAACGTCTCAATATTCTCTTTATTTCCACACGTGTGGCGACCGCGGCGTGCATTGTGATTATAACGACACCCGATAACACGCCGCTTTACGACACACTAACTAGCGTAACTACATTTGTGCTTTTTGCAGTACACAGTACAAACTATGGCACCCAGTGTACTCAGGGTATACTACAGCTATATACAGCGCATATTATAGTACCTACTAGACACACTATGTTAGTGTAAAGCACACTAAATTAAACGCTTACTGTAATGTGTGCACAAGATAATTAAAATGGTCATTTAAGGCTATGCAGAATGCAAGTTTAGGTCACTAATTAATTACAAATAATATATTCATCAGAGTGCCTAAAACAATGAATAAAAAAAACTTCGTCAATTTTGTACAACAGCAGTAAAGGCGCGTATCAGAAGACACGTGCTCATGAACGCTGATCGAGTAGAGTCGAAATCGCCATTATCGAGTAGAGTCGAAATCGCCATCACCGAGTAGAGTCGAAATCGCCATCATCGAGTCAGTATCGCAGAGTAACAGTCGAAAGGGTGACCAGCCAATTGTGACCATTGTGTACAATTAAATACTGTTACGGTATAGGTACCTACTTATAAAATTTATTAAGACGAGTACTTATCAATTAAGACAGTCACCTCCAACATCAGAATAAAGAATAGGTTAATAAGAAAATCGGAGGTAATAGACCTCCCGGGCACCCCCCAGGCGGGGGTTCGTTCGATCCCGAGACGGATCGCTCCGATATTCCGGGACTTGTTGCTTCGCTCGCGAACGGCGGACCCCAAGACGTTATAAATAGCTTCTATTAGCTCATTATCAGCGCTTCTCTCGCTTCGTATTGAGACGTACGAGTTAGCGGTGTTATGATTCGAGATTTATTTACTTCATTGCAAACTAAGTTAAATTATAGTGGCAACGAGAGAATTTTTAATAGTGTCAAAAAAGACGTTCATAAATATATTTACACAAAAAAATTTAACAACTTATCTATTCTAACATTATAAAGAGCTAGGTAAGGTTTGTTTGTTTGTGTTATATAGTCTCCGAACTACTTTACCGATTTTTATGAAACATGGCAGAGATATAGAGACTGACTACTACTGACTCCTTTTTATCGCGGCAAAATGTACTGTTTCTGCAAGATAAACTTTTGCGCGCACGAAGTAGCGTGCAACATCTAGTATAATATAAACATATTTTGTTCAAAATTTCAAAATGTTGGTTTCAAGTTTAACTGAACAATACAAACGAAGACAAAGCTAGGTTCACAGGCTTCGATAATGGTTGGACCATTATCCCGGTTCTAACGGTCACGGGAGAAATTAATACGAGCTGTTTCTTGCCGGGCACTTCCAAGACTTGCCAAGATGTACATCTTGTCTGGAATATTCTGTGTAAATCATGGCATACCTAGTAAAATTAAAATTCAATATCCGTTAACAAAGAAAGACAAGAAATTTCAGTAAAAAATATAAAGGTATATAGGATTTTAACTAGTTGTTCCGACACGAACGTGTGTCGGGTCGGGTCGTGTGTCTAAACTATGAACTGAAATAAAATAACTATACGCAAGTCTCCAATATTTCTCATCGGTTATACCGTCCATAAACTTCCACAGTTATTTCAAGACCAAAATTAGCCAAATCGGTCTAGTCGTTTCCGAGTTTTAATGAGACATTCGATTTGCAATCCTTTTAATATATTATAAAAGGAAAAAGATAAGAGTTATCAATTGATATGTTAAATAAGTTTATTTAACACAATATAATTCTGTGAAAATAAAAAAAAAGTAATAATAAGTAGGGGGTCGTCCATTAATCACGTGATGCCTAAAAGGGGAGGGGGGGTCCGAAAAAAAATCACCAAGTATCACCAAGGGGGGGAGGGGGTATAAGGAGACATCACGTGTATTAATTTTCGAATCTAGTCTATGCATACCGAAATTATTATCGGTTGTAGATTCGTAGTGTTGTTTAAATACTTAAAAGACAAATGACTCGTATAGTTTTTAATTGTTTAAATTATTCGATTAAATTGTTTTTACGTTAAAGTTTTTCTTCAAACATGACCTGCTTACTATGTAAAAAAAATACACGTGATCTTAGGTGGGGGAGGGGGGGTAGTATAAAACCTCACCACGTATCACCAGGGGGGAGGGAGGGGTCTAAAAAGTTGTTAAAAACATCAAGTGATTAATGGACAGCCCCTTTCGTTACGGAACCCTAATAAGAGTCAGTGAGTGAAGTGACCAAGTTTCTAAGTCCAGCAGTGCTATTCTCTAAGAACATTTTTACATATCTCGACAGCTGAATCCGCGGTGAATGTCAAAATTGTGTCAAATATCATATACAAATTTGACACTCACCGCGGATTCAGCTGTCGAGATTTGAAAATGTTCTTAGAGAATAGACAGGCAGAACTCCTTAATGATGGCTCGGGCTTTCATTTGCCTCATAACAATCTGAAGTCTCACATCCTGAATAAAATAACATGTCAAGATACAGGATTCATCTTAAATTAATGAGGACGAGGACGTATTCAATTTTACACGTAACGAACGCAAATAAACTTCGACTGTACACGTACAGGCGTGCGGGAAAGTGCTACCTGCGTTAATTGTTATTTTTAACCAACTTCCTATAAAAAGAGGCGGTGTTTGACAATAAATTCGATTTTTGATTTAAGTTACTCGATTATTGTAAACAGGATTATTTATCAGGATAAAAAAATATAAGCATCAAGAAGCTTTTGAAAGCTTTAGTTAATGATTTTGTTAAGATAATATTTTTTTGTAATGTTGATTGTAGGTTAGATAGGTTTTCTGCATGATACTTTTTTGCATTTTATGCAATAATCATCATAAAAAAATATATAGTTACTTATGAGAATTAAATAGTGACAGAAATCAACCTCAAAATTTAAAAATTCTAAATACTGAAATATTTCATCTGACCGCAACTCTACCACCGCGCGCTCATTCGTCAAATCTAATAGCGCGCGCTTCCGTGACTTCCTGTTACACACTTCCATCCCATTTCACGAAATCACTCCCACAAATTGCAAGAAAGCGAGAGGAAAGATATTACACATCAAAATTTTTTGCTAAAGTACATAGATTTTCTTCTGTACCCGATTATACTTGGGTATGTGGCACGCGAAGGAAAGTTATTTATTAAGGCACATGTTAATTAATATCGGTATGAAAGGCGACCTGAAACTTACTCGCGATTAGAGGTCTCAGTATATTGACACAGAAAAGTGTTAAAATCCCCTTATAAGTTTTCAAGTAATTTGTACCCTTCAAATTAGCAAAGTTGGGGACTTCTGAATACGAATGCGAGGTGAAACTTAAATGTGTACATGCTAATACAACTTTTAATTATTATAATTGAGAACGTCTTAATTAATTATTAAAATAAGGAATTTTGTTACTGATTTTGGTTATCATCTAACTTTCAACTATGGGCTGCTACTTCCTAGAATGGTGAAATTTTTAACATGCAGATTGTAGAATGTAGGTCTTGTGTTTTTTAATTTACGAAATATAGACTTAATATTATAAAGATTAAAGATTTATTTGTTTGATTGTTTGCTTTGAAGCGACTCCGAATTTTATGAAATTTTGTTTATCGCGTACTTGAACACCTATCTTTTGTTTAAATAAAAGGTATTTCCAACATTATTCCATAGTCCTTACCCCATATAACTCCCTAGTCACTAGTGGTTACATATCAAACCTCGGTGATAGTTTTCAACCCGACGTAGATTCGGCAACATCGACTGAATGTTTCTAAATAATTTGTAGTATCGTGCAGTTCCGCGTCCAACACAAACACATCGTGTTTGTCTTGGTTTAATTAATTTTACCTTCATACGCCGATACCTACTGTTTGCCGGCGCTCCTTAATTGAAAACGCTTTACCCCAGCAAATGAACGAAATCCTATTTGCTGCGAGTGATTGAAGTGAATTTATCTTTTAAGACTTTCAAATTTATCTTCCGCGATGTTTGTTAACATAATAACTTTTAATTGCTTTTGATATATGTTATAATTTCTTATATATTTATTTTTTTTGCATCTAAATCTACTGATTCGGTTTGTTCGTTAAGATACTACGAGTGAGAACTTTACTTAAACACCTCATTAAATATTTTTCTTACCCACATACGAATTCTAATTTAACATTATTATGTTCAGGCATCTTTGGATTTTATAAAGTTTGACGTGCACTGGGCACGTATTAAATATTATTTCTAGACTTCTCCCATTAATTTTAAATTTGTAAGCCATAGAACTTTTAATAATAAATTAATAAAATAGAAGTGACATGGAAAAATCAAATGCAATGCGACAACTTTACTTAGTAATTTATATTACACAATACACACTTATATATTATACATTATCATTTGTTAAGAAATTAGTTTGTGAATACTATAGATGATGCGTTATGCGATTCTAATTATTCGTATTTGTGCATTGCATGGCCCTTACACGTATTTGTTCTACTCTCTTGTAGAATTTAAACGTCATTTGTGAAACTTTCAAAGAGTTAAGAAAAGATAAATATTTATATTATAAGCTCTATGTAATTTATTAGCGGTAACGAAACAATGATTGTCTCCTTCATAATCAAAAGCTTGACCAGGTGAAAGAGAGTGACAGAGACATCAAGATATAAGAAGGATAAGCAGTGCTACGTCACGTAATGCTTACTCATAAACAGCACGCAGCGTAACATGTATTTATGTCTTGTCTTGTACGCGCCAACTCCTATCTTACGGCCTATAAAATGTCAGTTATATATTATACGATTTTAGGAAACACTTGAACAAAACAATAAAATTGTAAGCAATATAAAAACATACCTACTATAAAAAAAGATTATTTAAAACAATAAAGAAATTATCTATATAATAGTTTCATTTACTTTTTATTAAAGAACACCTTTTATTCATAAAATTATACCATCATAGTACAGCAGTGCTCTACATAAAAGGTGCTCGGTTTTCGATACTTTTTGATGTGGCGTATTGACGGTAAATTGCCTCAAATTGTTTTAGATTAGCATTTTATAATACTTTAACTTGATTAATATGTAGATTTTAATTGTTATTTTTACATAATTGCTCTACTGCCATTAAGTTTTCATTCAGCGTTTTTAATATAGCAACTGTTGTTTATAAATACATGTCCAATTACGGCTGTATAAATAATGGTATCCTCTTTATCTTTCTTGATTATTGATTAATTTTTTTTTTTTTGATTAGACCCTGACTATAATATTTCTGTCTTAGGTATGTCTGTATCAAAACTTTGCTTATCCATTACATCACACGATAAAGATTAAAGAGCATAAAATTAAAAGGATATTAACGTAAGTATCTGATATAGAAGTATCGCGAATTAATTATATTTAATTGGAAGCTTAATTTAAATAAATTAAAAACAATGATTAAACCACAATAATAAGATGAATCGCAGGCTTTAAAAATATCAGATTATTAAAATTAAAATCGTTCTGATAAACTAACATTAGGTAAACAATATTTTAAGGGAATAATTTAAAACTTTAATGATATCATTTGCAGGAACTTTCAACTTCCAGACTTAGATATGCTGGTCTAAAATGGCGGCATTGAGTGAATCGGATAATGAAACATCATCTATTTAATTTTAATACATGATGTTTCATAATTAGTATTGGGCTTTACGTCTATTGCAGACGATTTATGGCGTGTTGTTTAATTCACTTTAGATTCATTTTAGACCTGGTGTGGTATCACACCATGTCATAAAATGACAATATTAATGACACAAGTCAGTATAAAATAATTAGCAGGGAAACATAAGCAGGCAGTGCCAATATTAAAAACATTAGCAGAAAACATGAGCAGGTAGTGCCAACGTTAAAAATGTTACGAGCGCAGATGGAAATATCCGCTTTGAAGTGTCTTGTAATGTATTTATCAACGGTGTCGTTAGTTTATTTTATTAACCATTTATTATGATTTAACGAGCGATAATCGTACTCGCTTGTTTGTTATGAAGCTGTTGATTTAAATAATCACCAAGTTTTATTTTGCTACAAACATTTCATATGTAGGTCGAAAATATTAAGGAATGTTATGCGTTACAATTTTATGAAGTTGATTAGGAGATAAAAGACTTATGCTTCTTGAAATCTGGTGGGTTGATTTCTTAATAAATAAAATTTTTAAAATTTAAACTACTTGTTTTAACTTGTAAGACAATTATTTGTAGACTCAAACATGTATCTTATATTAAGTTTATTAAGTCAATTTAATACTTAAAATTAGCTTTTAAGTTAAAACTATTACTAGTAAATCTATTTCATTATCAATTAGCCTTCGATGACCGAGGACCTAGCATATTCTTTAATATCTCAAAACTCAAACTTATTTTTTTTTATTTCCATGTAGCTTATAATATAACACTTATAGAATTGTCCTACATGATACCTACCACCGGTTCGGAAACTAGCCCGTGAGCGCATATACACTCTTAAAGTGCATTTTGTCTATTTTAGGATTTTAGACCCTCTTCAAAACGAAGGAGCCGTTCTATTTGATTTTTTTCACTTATAGGTACTTTATCCCTATTGTTCCAGAATGTTCGGGTCGAGCGGCGCGTGCGCGGCGTGCGGGCAGGCGATCCCGGCCAGCGAGTTCGTGATGCGGACCAGCGCGCCGCAGCAGCCCCTCCACGTCTTCCACATCAAGTGCTTCGCCTGCTCCAAGTGCGGCTCACACCTTATGCAGGGGGATAGGTCGGTACTTCAACATATACCTAATACCATAGACGTACCTATATAGGTATTACCTATATAGACGATGGCATGTTGAGGCTAGAAGTGACTCCAGTTAAATGGCCCCACTTTTAAAATTTTTGGGGCCTTTTGGACATTTGATATATGGTGAAAACAAATGGGCTGACATTTGAAGTATAGTGAAAACCAAGATGGCGTAACTTTTTAGTGTATGAAAATTTGTTCTGTCAAATGTGCGACATAGTCTATCTTGAGTTTTGAAATCTTCGCCTAATACCTATAGTCTATATCCAAAACTCAGACTGAAAGAATTGCGCTGTTGCGAAAGTTACTACGTCATAATATGACGTAAACATCCGCTAAGGAAGAATTTTGTTTTTCTAAAATTCACTCCTTATAGACGGGTCGCGCTAGGCGTATTCGAGGTGGTAAGTGGAAAAAATTCTAAAGTCACTGAATTTTTGTGTGTTGATAAAGTAGTCCCTGGGGAGCTTATCATTAAGTTTTGTGCCATTTCTGCCCACTGCGTTTTCAGCAATTCCATTATTTGTGGTTGATTTTTTTATATGGCTATAAAAGTGGCAATATTGATTTAAAGTTTAAAATATTAATGGTATCTTAACTGGGACAGCTTCCAGAGTATGGAGACTTAATTTGCGTCGTTTTCGTCCAGTAAAAAATGACTTAGGGTCATTTTTTGAAAACAGTACCGGCAAAAATTCTAAAGTGTGATAAACGACTATTTTCTGTTTAAGACCACTAAAATAGGCCTAATTCCAAATTTTGTGCCACATTAAGCGACTGCGATTCGAGAAATTAAGTTTTTTAGATTCCCTAAGCTAAAAGCGCTCCAAAAACACATAATCGTTAAATAAAGTTCACGTATTCAATATTATTAAGTCATAAAGAATCTATATTCCAAGTTTGTGCTTCTTTCATGGAGGGTTTAAATAATAAAATGCAAAAATAATATTATTATATGCGGTCGAAGTATTGTGGAATATTCGCACTACAACATACACATTACACATATACGTAAATGTGTGTGATAAAATGTCATTCATTCGACTACATTTCAAAATTTTTATATTTCGCATTTTACAGCGATTACAAAATTTAAACTTGCTTTTGCCCGCAACTTTGTTTGCGTAGCACGAATGATGAAGCTGAATGTAATTGTCGCCTGATTTTATACAATACATAAATGCACAATAAAATTTGTTATCCAATAGGCTTCCACATGAAACTTCGGTTATCTAACACCAAAAAAATTACAATTACAAATACCTAATTTTAGTTCTTGAAATTAGTCGTTTAACCGAATAGTCTCTTCAGCTACATTATACTTATTGTATATATAGTATTATTTAATAAAATATAAATAAATTATTTCAACGCTTGAATTTTATACGTAGGTTGCTGAATACATGTTTCTAATACTCGTGGTTAAGGACTTATTTATTAGGTTATTAATTGATTGTAATAATTTATATAATTAAATACATTTTACAAACCAACAAAATAATTTTTGTATATATTGTTATTCATCCCGTTGACAATTTTATATCTAGGGGCACGGCAGAGCCCCGCCAAGTCAAGCCTAGTGAAACATCAGAGCACTACGTACGAATGTGGACCGATCCTTGTACTGCTTTTCGATATATGTTTACTATGTTTAGCATTAATTTATAATAATGTTAGTCTTATAAAATAATTGATTTATAATACCTAACGTTAGTCTTAATTTAATTTGTAATTTTATAACTGGAAATAAAAGGTTTTTTATTTTTGAATTTTTATTTATTTATTATTGCTTGTTAGTTTTATGTTAAAACTAGCTGATGCCCGCATTTCCGCCCGCGTAGGTACAGTAAGTAGTATTAGAGGCTATGATTTTTTTATCTTTAAGTTATTTTGTTTTTTGTATAACTGACCTTTCAATTATATCAATTTTAAACTTTGCTTGCCTTTTTGGGAACACTCCTTGACTTTTTATTTTTTTTAAAGTCTCACGTTACGCAGCCACGGAAAAATTAACCACAAATAATCGAATTGCTGAAAAGGCAATAGGCAGACATGGCACAAAACTTAATTATTAACTTCCTAGGGACTACTCTATCAACTACATATAGGTACAGAAAAAATTCAGCAACATTAGAATTTTTCCACTTCCCACTAAAAAACAGCTAGCGCGATCCGTCTAATGAGTCAAAATGCATAGCTTGAGCGTTTCATTACTTCATGAGCTTTTGTATAAGGTACACCCCACACTAGCAATATTCGAGCGTCGTCGTTGTGCCAGAACATTGTGTTCTCTAACAGAAAAGCTATGAACAGTGACTAAAATATTTTTTATCTTAAGCCTATTTTCTACTTTACGAGTAGTGTAGTAAATTCAAGCTTTATAGAGTTAGAGAACGTAGAGTGGAGTCAGAAGGTTCTAGACGAGATCTGAAGACATTTTTTATTGGCGAGTCATAATATTATGGTCTCGTCTTGGCATCGTTAAACATGAAATAAATTTAAATTATAAATTTCGCATTTAGAACATTATTACTTGTCAAGTTGTCACATAAATTGTCATTTCATTTTGTCGTATTAATATGAAACTTGGGCCCCTCCCCGCGTGGCGAGAGGCCCGCACCCCGTATTCGCCATTGATACATGATAAAAGTTGGTTTTTTACATTCTAATAAAAAATCCCGCGGATAAACATGGTTAAACTTATAGAAGGTGTTTTGTAACACCATAATCATCATATAGATATGAACTCTACTAACTAAAAGTTTCATTAGTAGTTTTTATAGCAAGTTTGAGGAAAAAAAATGGAATATCTTTATACGAAATTGCCGAATGTGGCACATCTTTCTTACAGACTCAGATATTAACACTCTGAACAGTTTTTTAAGATTTGTCAGACATTAGAATAGTTGTGGGTCTGGTGGGACCATGTTTTATATAGTTGCCGAATACCAGGAAACCCCTGGTTGGATACGACTCAAACTGCATATGTGCATCGGTTACTCTTTCCTTAATATCGTGAAAGTAAAATTTTTAGCTATAATTTACTTTTGGGCCAATATCCATGAAAGACACAAAAACCTAAATTGCTACAAACGCAGCCATCCAAAATGGCACAAAATCAAATTTTAGACTAAGAAGAAGGTCCGGAAACTATATGCAAAAAATAAAAGACTTTAGAATTTTTGCACCCTCAAAACTTATCCAGACCCGTCTATTATGGGGATGCCACTAGAAGTCTACAGATTGTAATACTGTACGTTGTGTTTCGCAAATCAAACCAAACAGAAGCGTTCCCATTTCGAAACGATATCAACGTGTGTTACGTGTGCGCAAAATCAGAATAAAACATTCATGATGTCGGAGGAGCAATTTTAATAGCACTAATAGGCAAGCGGGCTGATTTTTTTTTATTGCATAAATGAATAGTACTCTTGTACGTATGAGTATGAGTAACTTCTCAGAAGAAACCGTATATCAAAAGTCAATATTTTCAAAGGTACAGCGATTTGTATAAAAATTTCGCGATTCTGGTAAAAACGCTCATACTAAACTCAAACTACAAGTGACGTATACGGCCGCATGAACATATTTGTAAATATCTCCGATATTTGTGCGTTTAAGTTCATACTTAGCATAATGAATGATTTTGTATATGATGTAAGTAAAATCCCACCAAAAACATTCTGTAAAAAACTAGCCAAGTCTCGATGGAGCTGCTTGTTTATCTCTAAAAAGTAATGAAATCTAGACAAAGTCGTGCCAAGTCTAAGGATCCTTACTGCGATTTATTTATTATTATAGTTAATGTTGTGTGACGTGGCCGTTGAAAATTCTTTAAACGTTACAAGTCAATTTTGTTTACACGTAATGTTATATCAGATTCTGTTGTAACTACCTATGTTTGTTAAGCGAGATAATAGCCCATACCGGTATTGGTAATTGGACGCTAGTGTCTTATTTTAGGCTGTTGTTGATTGTATAACACATGTATTGGAGCAATGGTGTCATGGAGCCCCTTTTGTATACTTGTGTACTCTTCAACGGCCAAGTCACACAACATTAACTATAATAATAAATAAATCGCAGTAAGGATCCTTAGACTTGGCACGACTTTGTCTAGATTTCATTACTTTTTAGTGATAAACAAGCAGCTCCATCGAGACTTGGCTAGTTTTTAACAGAATGTTTTTGGTGGGATTTCACTTCTTTTTGTAGAAACGTAGGAATATTGATTTATTTTACTAGATTTTAGTGTAATTTGTTTATTTAATTTGTGTAATGTTAGAGTAGAATAAAGTTAATTGTTCGACTATTTCTTCTTGTAAACTTTTAAGTATAAGTATAAAAGCCAGTCCATTCTTATCCAGGTTTTCCTTTAATTTTATTTATATGCGTATTAAAAGCAGAAGGGGAGGCATTCGCCCAGCAGTGGGACGCTACGGGCTAGATTAAATTAGAAGATGTGTCCCACTTCACTGGATTTTTGCAATGACAGTCGATTTTTTTATGTACCAATAAGAATTACCATATCTCTAATCAGCTGAGACCAGCTGAGGGTTCTTCATCAGATACTTCAGACCTTCGATTTTTGACATTAAATGAAGTGGCCCACCAAGTTGAATATTTTTTGTAAAGGCAGTATGTCGATCTCTAATAGTTTGGTTGGGCTCTTGTGTTTTCTAATAAGGGTCACCAGGTACTCCAGATCTTCGATTATCCTAGTTTTTATAGTTTTCCCTTTATGTCGCCATTAAACCCTACCTCTGTCCCAAATTTCAGCTCTCTGAGTTTATGGGAAGTACTAGTTCTATTCTGATGATCATGAGTGAGTGACTGGGTGAGTGTCATAAATGCGAAACTTTGCTTTCGTTTAACTTCGGAACTAAATGACCTACAGACTTAAATTTTTGGATTTTAAGTACGTGATTATACTTTACTGGATGACGAAAATTTCTGCGTTCTGGTCTTATCCAAAGGTCTCAAATAAGGGCCTGAAAATGCGGCGAAATGGTTCCAGTAAATAATGGTACGGCAGTGTTTGCTTCGCGCTCGACTTGGCGGGGGCACTGCCGTGCCCCCAGATCGACGTTCTGGTCTTATCCAGAGGTTCTCAAATAGAGGCCTGAAAATGCGGCGAAATGGTTCCCGTAAATAATGGTACGGCAGTGTTTGCTTCGCGCTTGACTTGGCGGGGCACTGCCGTGCCCCCAGATCGATTATCCTAGTTTTTATAGTTTTACCTTTATGTGGCCATTAAACCCTAACTCTGTACCAAATTTCAGCTCTCTGAGTTTATGGGAAGTACTAGTTCTATTTTGATGATCATGAGTGAGTGAGTGTCGTAAATGCGAAACTTTGCTTTCGCTTAACTTCGGAACTAAATGACCTACAGACTTGAAATTTTGGATTTTAAGTATATGATTATAGCTTACTGGATGACGAAAATTTCTGTGTTCTGGTCTTATCCAGAGGTTCTCAAATAGGGGCCTGAAAATGCGGCGAAATGGTTCCAGTAAAGGATGGTACGGCAGTGTTTGCTTCGCGCTCGACTTGGCGGGTGCACTGCCGTGCCCCCAGATATATTATACATATGAATTTCGCAAAAAAAAATTTTTTTTTGGTACTTTTTAAATGTATTTAGTAAACTACACATACAATAATATATTTTTTTACATTTACCAAGTAGTAATGCCTCATTATTTCTGAATATATTAATGAAACTAAATATTTCCGATGTTATCCGATCCCTTAATAACATCTCGTGAACATTTTCAGGTACTACATGCTTGCAGGCTCCCTAGTGTGCGAGCAGGACTGGCAGAAGTTGATGAAGAGCGCGAGTGCGGCGACGACGGCGCCCGTGCGCAAGGGCAAAGTGGGGCGGCCGCGGCGCTCGCGCGAATGAGCGCCCGCCCCCGCGCCGCCGCCGCCGCCGCCGCCGCAGCACTCCTACAGGGACTTCGAAGAGGTACGGTTAACATTTGATTTAGCTGTGTAAAAGTAGAAAAGGCTAGCTGTATTCATTCGTTACTATTACAATTAGTACTCGTTACTATAGTATCGTTACGTTACTCGTTACTTCTGATACCTCGTAATCGTATTGCGTACGCGTATAGTTTGATGTCGCGGTGTCGCAACATTCGTAATTTGTAGAAAACATACTAAAACATTAAAACGTTTCCGTATTTTGAACCACTTTTTGAATTTTAATTTAAATATATTATATAAATAGTGTTATAACACGATACTACGGATAATGCGAGTAACGAAATGTTTTCGTGTGTAACGTTTCGTTACTCGGTAGTCGGTACTAGATAGCGCACCTATTACTCAATACCAAATACCTCCGGTTGTCCAGCTCTACTTTGAATTAGGTACCTATTAGACTAAGTAGATCAGCCCTCAGGCGCAATTTTCGCAAGAATCAGGAATACGTCAAAAAGCGGCACCCGCACACCACCATTTCAAGGACTGTTTACGCCTTGCTACAAGTATTCTCGATGTTGCCTAACATTAATTGCGGTGAATTTTATTATAAGCTCTTCTATAAGCACCCCAAGAAAAACGCCGTGCGTGTAGGTACAATTTTAAAAGACTTGAGCTTAGCTCCTCTGTAAAGCATCAGTCGTACTGCAGCAAAGTATTAATAAACTTATGTCTAATCTTGATCTATATTCAAATAGATTTAAACATCCATTAAGTAAAGTTAATATTTACAAGCAGGTGCGCGATATACAATCGAGCGATTAGCGAGCCGTGCAGCTTGTGCGATTAAAGTCGGTTGGTCGGATACACCTTAGCTTAGTAGCCTTCTTAATTATTTGGACCATAAACGTTAAAATTTGGCATACGATAGATACGATTTCCTACGCTGGAAGTTCTCTATATAACATATTTTCCTTGGCTCTCTGCTTAGTGCTTCCAGCCTTGAAGATTTAATTTAAACCTACAATCCAGTAACGATTCGGATTAAAACAATATTCACTAATTAAAAACAATAACAAAAAAGTTCATATACGAGCACAACAATTGTCTAATGAAGTCTGTATTCCGACTTGCTACACAATAATTATTATAATGAGCGCATTACAATACATCTAATTTATATTTTAATTAATGCAAACCAAATTGAAAACAGCGCGCGGTGTGACGGCGTTTTCCGCGTTTATTACTATCTAATTGCTGTCACAAATTACATTTTAACCGTATGTTTTAGATTAGGTTTAAATGAAAACCGCATGCACTAATGACGCTCCGTGTTGTTAGCAATCGATAAATCAACTTTAAAATTAGCAAACTTTCGCTAATAGAACATCAATACGTAATTTACAAAGCGAGCGCGCGTTCTATTTGAGTTTTCATTTTAATTTTTTATGCGCCTTGCTGCAAATATTGCGAGTTGCAGAGAATTTAGTGGAAACTGTGTATGGTAATAGAAAAGTAGTGGTTAATGTTTATAGATCAATACTCTTATCCTCATTGTAAGTTATTAAATTATATTGAGTTGTTAATCTCTATTATTACTAAATTATTTGAGGACCCCTGTGGCTCAGTGGTTGAACGTGTTGGTGCTCAAGCCCGGGGGTCGCGGGTTCGAATCCCGCCGACCTAATAAAAAGTTTTTGTGTTTCTGGGTCATGGATGTGTATTAAATAATTATATGTATAATATAATAAAAATCGTAAATATGTGTATAATATAAAAGTATTAAATATATTTCCGTTGTCTGGTACCCGTAACACAAGTTCTTCGAGAACTTACCGAGGGACCAGATTGACGAGGTGTGAAGCGTCCATAAATATTATCATTATCTGTCACACTTTTAGAGTATCTACGAAGAGTCCGACTCTAGGTAATGTAGAGTTTTACTCTCACTACGATAAAAAACAAGATTATTTTACTCACCACCGTAGTTATGAACATAAATTTTTATTCCTAATTAAAACAATAACAATTAATCACCGTGGGTCTGCCGTCTGACCTTCGTTGTTTATTCGCCAATCGTGACTGCGTTGTATTGGCTCTCAACAATTAAACGATCTTATCTTCGAGGAGTTAGGGCGCCGACACACTATGATTCACAGCTAATGACGAGGTACTTAGGGAGATAGTTACATTGAAATTTATTACGGTGAAGTCAAACAAGCGTAATTTTGTGAGTTGTGAATTGCATATTTTTGGTCGTGTAGGTGTTTTTAATACAAAAATCCATATTAATATTATAAATGGCAAAGTGTGTATATTTATCCGTCTTTCACGTAAAAACTACTAAACCGTTTATCATTAAATTTGGCACAGATATAAAGTAGACCACGGGAAAAGAGATAGGTTACTTTTATTGCGGGACATATACGGTTCCCGTGGGTACCTGTCCCGTGGGTATCTGTACTTACGCGGGCGGAGCCGCTTGCATCAGCTAGTACAACACAAATAGATCTTGCGTAGCTGTGTGAATCAAATAGTTGTATGAAACCGAATGCAGCAGAATTTCTACCGACCCAAATAATTCTGCGACTCACAAAATTACATATGTTTGGGCTCGTCCTTTAAACGCTGAAACGTTCCATTAAGGTCTATTGGGTAGTTTTTAACCACATTTCAAAACCTAATGCATTTTATCATAACACTTATTTATTTAAATTAAATATTACAATAATTATTAATGTATTGAAAGTTTTTATTTCACCCTGATGATTGAACTTTTCAACGTGAAAGTCTTCGCTAAAATTAGACAAGCAATAATTAATGTATGTAGGTAGCAGTGGCGAGGGGTTCCTATAACTCCATTCCTATCGGCTTCCCTTACCGCTAACCTTTTGAAGACCTTTATCCAAATCCCTACCTATTATACATGCTACGGCTTCCCTATGAAGGAGAACCAGCCTTCGCCAATGGTAGGTAGAGTCTGGCTAACGAAAGATGAGACTGGAAAAAGGCGGCAAATTAAAAAAAAAGTAAGTAAACAAGGACAATAAACTTCATTTTCATGAAATGAGTTGTTCCTAACAAAATATAATATAATTGTCATAAATAATCAAGTATCAAAACTATAATTCCGACTATAGACAAGGTTGCCGTACGTCGACTTTTTGAATTTAACGTCTTTTTCCAGTCTTATCTTTCGTTAGCCAGACTCTAGTAAGGTAGTATGTACTCGCATTACTGCTGAACCCAAATTAAAGAGAATCATAGTAGGTACTCGTATATTTATTATTATTTATATTTATGCGGATATAAGTTTTGAACTAAAATGATCGTAGATAAGATGAATAAATTGAGTATAACTGTGGCCGCGGGCGTTTAGCGTGTATTTACAAACAGTTGATGCAATTTGCGGAACTTCGCACAAGGCTAGTTTATAGAGTTAATTATCTTCAGCGCGGACCGTCCGCCCGCCGCGGGCGCCCGGCACGGCCAGAATTCGCTGCTAACCAATTTCAAACTTTAAACACTCCAACTTATTTACAAACCTATAAAACGGCTAACCGTAACGCTTTGTTCCAGCAAGAAATCTTTTGCCAGCCTTTTGTTAGAGTCCGAGGTCAGTCGCCCGGTCAAAGGATGTTAATTGGGAAACACCTGTATACGACAGCCCTTTATTGCGCGTGTGTTTGGCAAAAATCAGGAGCGCACAAAGACTTGACCGGCCACGGCGGCTTTGTAACGCGATTACTCGGACTTGTCGAAAGTTAATTAAATAACGTTTTTCCAAATTAGCCGGCGGGCCCGACATCAAAGTGCTCTCGCACTCGCTTTTGGAATCTTTCACAAAGAGCCTCGCTGCGGGCTAGGTTCGGCGTCTACCTGTGATCTCGGTAGTGCGCCGGACAGGTGGGCAGGCACGGGGGGTAAATAAGCCGTTAACCGACACTACAACTTATCATCACTGAAGTGCTCCACTTCTGCATTTTCAACTTTTTGATAATTAGGTACTTTCATTTCCGGGTTTAACTTTTGTCTACTTTCAACAGCCTCAGTGGTCCAGTGGCTTAGAGCTTGGCTCTCGGAGGTCATGTGTACGATTCCCGCGTTGGAACAACAAAAAAAATGTTGTCTCCAAGTTTGGTTATAACAACGCAGGCCGATCTCCTGATAAGACAATCAGACGACAAGAAAGATGATCCATGTATCGGATAGTCATGTAAAAAGTCGGTTCTGCGTCTGATCTCTCGCCAGTCACGTCAGTCATCCGTCCCACTGGATTTCGAGAGTAAAGGAAGAGAGAGTGCTCTTGTGTACTGCGCACACACTTGGACACTATAAAATAACTCCTGCGGAGCTGGCCTGGTTTCAATGAAACGGCTACCGTCACCGAAATCGGTGTGGGGAGATATTATTACTTTCAACTGCAAGTTTGAACGCTTTACCTGTAACTTAAACCTTCCGAAACTCATGTTTATAATTCCATTCTAATTTCCCTGTGAACACAATTCGTTAATCAAACTACTCTACATTAATAAAGCCTGATTAAAGGGGCCTGCACACGCAACCTTCCGGCACGGGATGGTACAAACCTCGCCTTGACAAAGTTTCACTCGGTCTTAATAAATATGTCAATATTATCATTATAAGATATCACCTGCTTGTACCACTTTGATTTAAAAGAATACTGTACTTTGCTTCTAAAGCTGAATGATTTACAGGTACCATAGTTAATGTAAAGATTTCATCAATAATAATTATTATATCTATGGACGCTTCACACCACGTAAATCAGCCTCGTGCTAAGTATACGAAGAACTTGTGTTACGGGGATCAAACAATTAGAATAGGCTACACGACTGATTTTTTTTTATTGCATAAATGAATAGTACTCTTAAATATGAGTAACTTCTCAGAAGGAACCGTATATCAAAAGTCAATATTTTTAAAGGTACAGTGATTTGTTTACAAAATTTCGCAAGTCCCGTGAAAACGCTCCATACTAAAGTCGTACGTAGCTATGACGTCACGTCCATGTTAAAGTATATGAAGTATATGGCCGCAGGAACATATTTGTAAATATCTCCGATATTTGTACGTTTAAGTTCATATATACCATAAAAAAAGTTTTTGTATATGATGTAAGTAAACTAATGATGTAGGTTTTGTTTACTAATTTAGCAAAAAAATTATAATTTTTTTTGTACTTTTTAGATGTCTCTAATTACTAAACTATAAATAAAATATTATAATTTTTTACATTTGCAAAGTAGTAATGCCTCAAATTTTCTGAGTACATTAATGAAACTAAATATTTTAGATGTAGTCGTGTAGCCTATTATATGTAATACTTTAATGATAAACATAATATATTTAAGATTTTTATTATATAATTATAACATATTTAATACCTATATATCTATGACCCAGGAGCAATGAAAACTTGTTGTTCCCTAGGTGGGATTCAAACCCGCGACTTCCGGCTTGAGAAACCGCTGAGCTACTGAGGTGGTCAAAGTAACTATACCGGATTATTTTTTCACCAGTACAATAAATCAACATACGTAAAAGTTGTCAAAAATAAAAAATACTAGCGTTTTTTGTTACTCTTTGGACTTAAACTTAAACTTTGGAACAAAAAAAACAAAATTATCAATCCCCGAACTTATCCGCTAAACTAATATTATTATTATTAATAGCCTGAGTGGATTCCCTTTGAACATGTGGTGTGGGGTTTTTAATATTGTTTCTCGATTTGTTTATTTTCTTTTTTAACTGTTTTTATGTCCCTTGTCACTTGTATGTTCAATAAAGATATTTTTATTTTTTATTTTTATTTTAATACAAAATGTGGATGCATTACGCATCTATCGATGCTTTGTTGCCAACTCGTGCGCCGCGCGGCCGATCGCATACCCGTTGACGCCTTGTAGTTAGTGCGCCCATGCGGTATTAGATTGGTTATAGGATAAATTAATTGAAATGAAAAAAAAAATTGTGAAATACTCTATTATCGATACCAATGACGTGGTAAAATTTATTGTACCGATGAAAAAGTATTCCTGTATTATAATATAAACAAGTAAATAAACATTTATTCATCACTAACATTCACATTACACTACATTAGCACAGATTACTAAATAGTTAATATAATATATTAGCGCATTCTAAAAACCGTGTTCATGAGATACAGCTTGGTGTCAGACAGACGGACGGACAGCGGAATCTTAGTAATAGCGTCCCATTGTTATCTTTTGGGTAAGGAACTCTAAAACGTTTTAACAATTAACCTAAGAACTCTACATTGTTCAAATGAGCTAAACTTCTAAGAGCCCTTTTCCTCACATTGATACTATTTTGTCAAAACATTGCTGGATAGCAATATTTAAGCTTTAGTCAAGTAACTATATCGTGTCGAATTAACACGAAGTACGAACATCGATCCCGTTGCGTGCCTCCCACCTAATTATTGCCACACTAATTACCTCTCGCCAGAAAACTACACCACGCTAACCGGTACCCGGGGTTACACGCCTGTTAATTATCTACGGCCTGACGATGATTTGACAAGTTTGGCAATTAATTTCATACTATGATCTCGGGACTTGCGGTACAAAACTAATTAATTTAAAAATACCTAGGTACATTCTACTATATCTTGTATTCTTACATAAAATAATAGCTAACTTCTGTAACTCAACTTTGATCAATTACGTGAACAAAAATAAGCAATCAAAGCCTAACTAAAAAATTATATTTCGGTTCGGTATACTTCAAGAAATTTTGTGGTTCTATTCTCTTTCTGCATAGTTTCAGTGGGTGTGATACAACCTCAGCTATTTACAGGAAGGGCAAAACATCTATTATCAACATTTTTATCTATTATTAAAATTTGTAAAACGATTTAGCTTCTTATTTTTTTCACCTTTAATACTCTGTATCTCCTAAAGTATTGATCGTACAGTAAACATTTAAAGACGTAATTTATAGGAAATTTAATGTAGATAATTAATGTAGAAGTCACTAAAGAGATATTATAAATAATTTTCGAGTCACAAGCAAAAACCTTGAAAAAGAGACCTTTCCCCCCCTCCCCCACCGCCGTCTCGTGTCCCTCCCTCGGGGGCTTTTAGTATATTCATCTGGACACCTTTAGAAATAACTGTAGCAACTTTCAAAACTACATGAATTATTCGGTCAGATCGACGATTCTGAACCTAATTTTCTTAGACTAAATAACTCAAAAAGAAAATTATTAAAAATTAAAAATCTCTAATTGAGACGTTAAGTTAGAAATACTTTAATCTCAAACAGTATTCAGTATTGATTGCAAAAAGTTTTATCATAGCTGCAATTACGAGCAAGGCAATCCGCTTCAGATGAAGTGTGTCAAGAAATTAGAGTTTAATTTATTCATTGGGCCCGAGTTCGTGTCTAGTTTAGTTATGAAGGTTGGGCCGCAGGTTTGATCAACTTGTGACGCCGACTAACCGACTTGCGCTGACAACAACCATTAGGCTCATTCACACTGTCGCAGAGTCGAAGCGACGCGACGCGTCATGTTATTCACCTATATAATATATTATAATACTCATCTCTATATTTTTCATTATTAAGTTACAAAGATCATATAATATAATAATAATAATATCTATGGACGCTTCACACCACGTCAATCTGATCCCGTGGTAAATTCTCGAAGAACTTGTGTTACGGGTACCAGACAACGGAAATATATTTAATACTTTTATACTGTACACATATTTAAGATTTTTATTATATACATATTTAATATTTACACATCTATAACCCAGGAACATGGAAAAACTTTTTTTGTTCCTTCGGCGGGATTTGAACCCGCGACCCCGGCTTGAGCACCAACACGCTCAACCAACTGAGCCACAGAGGTCGTCAATCTATTAATATCTAAATATAGGTGAATAAATTAAAAGCAAAAAAAACTTTTTTTAAATGTTCTAAAAAGAAGAAAAGAAAATTTTTCTTTAAAATTTTAACTATCAACTTAATCTAACGTAATTGCAAGTTAAATAAAAGCTTTTAAAAAACTTGACGCGTCGACTGCGCGAGTGTGAGTTGAGCCTTATTGCATAAGTACAATGCTCCGATAGTAAAAACTTTATCCGGGTGACAATGGTGACGACTTAATAGTGATCACGATCTTTAATTATTTTGTCATGGTAAATAAATATTCAAGTTTTTTTTCATTCGTTTGTACTCCCCATGATGGGTAATAGATATAAACTGAGGTAAAGAAGTTGTAGATTTTAATTTCGATAACGGTTCATATAATTATTATAGCCAACAAAACTAATAGCCACTATACATACATACATACATATAATCACGCCTTTTTCCCGTAGGGGTAGGCAGGACCGCCTCTTTCCCGTAGGGGTAGGCAGAGACCACTTCTTTCCACTTGTTACGATCCATACATACTTCTTTCGGTTCGTCCACTTTCATTCTTACCATCCATTCCTCCTCTTACATTCAACGTAGCCAAGCGTCTCTCCATGGTCCGCAAAATTAAATTTATACCTAGTAAAAAATATTTTTTGTTCACTAAACTGTAATTAAAAACATGAGCTTATCCGCCGATCTTTTTTGACCCTTATTTAAAATGAATATCCCATAAATTAAAATGTTTGTTCACATACGACCACCCACGACGTGCAAATTGAGATTATTACGGATGAGGTGATCATTTAACTTTTTTCTGTTTATTTTATTTTGCTCTAGCGGCGAGACCTACATCGTCCGGCTATTTATGCTTTCGTTTCACAAAATTCCGCATCGACAACAATGATCCTAATTTCTTCGACGATATTACAATCGGGGGCCATTCAAATCTAAATTGAAACGGGAGCTGGCATTTGATTCGGCATCGGCCGGGCGAACGGGGCCAGGGATGCACTTCCGTATCCGCGTCTCCACACGACAAAGGACATGCCCCCACAATGGCTCCATTAAAATAATGCAAGTAAATGAGGATCTGTGGAGCCGGGCTGCGGCCGAACCCGCAGTTCCGCTCACAATGCCGGCCGAACTACACGCGAGCATGTTTCATTAGCTAAGTGGAGGCTTTTGGTGGTTGAATCTGTGTAATGCACCTAGCAGCTAGACGCCCCGCCGCTTTTACTTAAACGTCGTAATTAAAACGCTCCCCTCCCCCGGGGCACAGTTTTAAACTCGGCTCCAGTTTGGAGTGGCCAATTTAGTTTTAGTGTTCCGTGTTTAAGATACACAATTTCGAATTATGTTTAATTTGTTTTGCCTATGGCGTTCACTATTACAATTAAAACACCTCATTGTTTTATAGTAAGTAGGCATAATTATTCAATATACAGAATTTATTATCTTACCATTGCGCTATTTACTACCACCTTAACCTTCATTAAAATTATGAATTCGGATGAATTACAAAAATACTCTTAAACAAAAAAAAAGATATTTTATAATTTAAATTCAACAATATATCGATGCAGCAAAAGTAATGTCAGTATAAACGAATCACTGTCTGTCGCGGCGTCAATTAGCGTGCTAAGTGATCACGTGCGGGCCATCGTCGAGTGACACTAATAACTCGCCGGGAAATTGATAAACATTGACGATCTTAATGTCGATGGCCCGCTCGGTTAATTGAAACGGAGTCGGGTAATTAATTAGTGGAGAGCTCTCGGCCGGCGCGGGCCGGGCGCGGCGCGGCGGCAGCGCGGGGTCGCTTATACAGACAACAGCAGCTCATAACGAGCGCGACGTCTTATCGAGGGAATTAATGATTATTATAAACTTGTATCTTGCATTATCGATACTTCTCGTACGTAACGATAATACAATACACGTTATAAATTGAGTGTTTGTTTCCGATCTTACGTATTAACAGCTTAACCAATTTGATTAATTTAGCAAGCATATAGAGATGCTAGAGTTTACGAATCTAGATTTATCAAACTTTTTGTGGTAAATAAAGTCGCGGGCAAGAAGCAGGTGAAAAGTATTTTAATACTACTAGATTTGAACCAAAAACGCTTTTCATGCTCCTTAAAAATGTAGGCTTCTCCCTCAAAGCCAATTCAAAGTTTGAAACTACAATAGTCGCAAAAATAGGCTGGGTGATGTATTGTTACATTTAATAATTCCCGGCGGAGATGCGACAGCCATTATGGAGATACGAGCCGATTGATTCCGCTAAGAGCATCGTGCGGGACTGCGGGTTAATAACATTTAATCCCGCTAAAACGTTAGACGACCGGCATAATGAATATTTATCCTCGACAGAAGTCGGCGCATACTTTTATGACGAATACATATTTTAGTAGCCGCCGTAATTCCACTGATTACTTTCTTTAATTTTTCTGAAAACGTTACGTATAAGTGTATTAAAGCTCGGAAGGGCAAACACGAATGAAATGTTAATATCTCATTTAGAAAATTAATTGTAAATATATTTTTCAGTAATGTATGTACAACTCGTAGTTGTGATTTATTATGATTTGCTCATCGTTTAATGCTTTCTTTGAAATTGAATATTTGATGATAGAAAATTGGGTACAGAGTAAACTAATGGATTAAAATTAAACCTATGCTTTCGACTATCAATACTTACAAACCATTAACTTGCGAAAGTTGTACATTTTGAGGGTTAAATACCCTCTATCTCTCTATCCAGATAGATTTGATAATTCTAATCTATCCTTTATCAACACTAATATTATACAAGTCGGTTAAAAAGAAAAGATTTGATTGTTTTGTTTGCATTGAAATTTGTAGAGACTCCAAAAATTACTGGACCGTTTTTCATGAAATTTGGCCACAGTGCACAGCTAAGGACACCGTCTATTTTACGTACGTACAGTTATGTCAAGCGTGCGCATGAAGTCGCAGGGAACATCTAGTCTAGTTTTAAATGAGTATGTACTTTTAAAAGTTATGATCACACCTTAGTATCTGTGCTCTCTGGTAAAAGCCGTAAGACCTAAGAAATCACTTAGGCGGCCCAGCGTCGATGATATCGGATGATGAACCCTACTCTACATTCTCGCATTGTGTTTTTGTAATGGACTGTACCACATTTTTACAATATTGTTGATTGCAATAAGCAGATGTCGCTGTATTTAATGTCTCGTCCATTAGTCATATGAAACATGTGCCAATACAAATGATATGGAGGTTTATGAATGACGGACGCGGCCGGGGGCGGTGGGGAGGTGAGGAGGAGGTGAGGGGGGGAGGACTCCCCGCGAGGGACGGGCACTAATGGATTACATTCGCGCGAGTGAATTAGGATATTGTCGTGCGATCTGTTCCGGTGCACTCCTTTATGATCCTCTCTTTCGTGCGCCACGGCTCAATCACAGATTAAATATTAACGAGTAATGTTCTATTCGAATATTGTTTTCTGCTTTATGATTTAATTTTATAATGCGTTTGCTGATGGCATGCAAGCAAATTTTGTTCACCTGTGCGTTTGAACGCAATCTAAAGGGGCGGGGAGGCTCAAGCCAAGATTTTTCTTGCTAAGATGGTTTTCTAGTATGTGCATTAGGCCACTTTAGTGGGTACTTAGTAGCGGAGTCGTTTCAACTCTTCTTACCAAACGTACAAAGAGCTTACTAACTTCTATAATACTTAAACATTACATACCTAATTACATAGATCCATTATCTTCATTCTCTTTTTTATTAGCAGTTTGATTTTTAGTTGAACAAAACCTGATAATAAATGTTCGTGTGAGCTTGTTTCAACACTTGTACAATTACTTTACAATTAAAATAATATTTATTTAACCGCTTTCGTTTTTCACCCGTAAACCTTTAACCGTAAATCGGTTTAACACAATAAACCGTAAAATCGGCCGCAAGGAACCGGTCCGTTAAATAAATATCGTTCAAAATATTTCATACAAATGTAACAATTGTCTACAGCCAGGTAGCTCATATTGACAATAATATTCCTTGTGTGCCTTGCCTTATTGCCATTTTTTGCATGTGTTGACTAGTATTGACAAATTTATTATGTCAATAATATTGCACGTGTGCGGCTAGCCTATGACTGATGTCATATGAACAACGTATATCTTTTTGTGTTTGGAATAAATTTCAATTTTCAATAGCTATCTTAAAAATTCAGAGCATCTTAGCGTCGCTGTGTGAACTGACTCTTACGCTGTCTCAGCTTTCGCCTTCACTTACCTAGATCTTCTAAACACTTCCCCCGCTAGACTGCTGTGGCGAAGGCTGCTTCTCCTTTCCTTCATAGGGAAGCCGGAGCCTGTATAATAGGTAGGGATTTCTATGAAGGTTTGCAAAAAGTAAGTGACAAGGGAATCCGATAGGAATGGAGTTATAGGAACCCTTCGCCACTGCTAGACTGCATAGAAATCTGAAACCTATCTATTTGTTATCTTCGTTATCAAAACCACTTAAGGTAACTAACTAAATCCATCTATCCAATGTAATCAATCGTGACTCGTGATCCAGACAACTTGTGTATTGTCGTGTGATTTCTCTTTTCAACGTTAGCTATACGCTATGAACTAGACTCCATTTTATTGAAACCTAATAAGGATACGTAATTTTACGACATAAGTGATAAGAGGTAGAGCTAGTAACACTCTCCATCCTTGGGCCTGGTGACGTCCACTGCAGGACATAGGCATCCCAGTATAACCGGTCGCGCCCTGTATCCACCGACTCCCTGCGACTTTTCTCATCTTTCCACCTGGTGGGAGGCCGTTCTACACTTCGACGTCCAGTTTGTGGTCTCCACTCGAGAACCCAGCCCAGGTTCCAGCGGTCATCGGTTCTACGGGCCAGTCATGTCGATAACTTTGGTTCTGCTACGAATTTCCTCGCTTCTGATTCTATCACGTAGAGACTTCGAGCATAGCCCCTCTCTATAGCTCTCTGAGCGACACTAAGCTTATAGATGATAAAATATATCAGCAATAGGTACGCTATATTATGTTAATGCGAAACATGAGGAAGAAAATGCACATAATATCCAAAAACAAAGTCCTATAAATGTAGGCCGAGCGAGGAGTCTAATAAAACAATGGATGCAAATCTCAACTGTAGTAAACTGTAAACTCGACATACTGACTTAATTGCCGAAAAAGATTGACGAAAGTTCACAACAAAAGTTATAAAACTCGTAATTTACGCAAAGAAAGATACCACATGACGCGGGCGGGCGGCGGGGCGCGGGGCTGCCAGAGCCGAACTCTAGTCTCGACAAGGATTTCAACTTATCAATTACACCGTTCGCTACTTACCGCGCGGAAAGGGCAAATTGATTTAATGTAACCAGAGTGCTTTGACGAATATTATTAACGTCTTTTTGCGCCCCCTCCAAGGTAACACGCTTTGTTCTTTCTCGTGGTTTTGTGATACACCAGTTCTCACTTATCTTACGGCAAAAAGGGTTCGCATATAAATCTTCACATTAAAATGATTTAGATATTCGAAAAGATTTACCGAGCCTACGGAGGGAAAACTTTTAATGCATTTTTCCTTTCAAAACATCCAAACAGGTAAATAACGGTATCTACCCAGTACCCGTACTGTTTTAGATCTTTAATTGGCAGTTCCAATTACATTTTCAAAGAAGCGTAACTCGGTATTTATTAACACATTTAGAAGACGTTATTTATACGACAGATAAATTAGTTTTACAGCACCTTAAATACCATTTACTGACCATATTAAAATGTTTTTTTAGCCATAAATAGTTAACGTCGCAGTAAATTCATTAGTTTTATGGTTGAGTAATAAATAGGGTATTTAATGTGAATGGAAAACTGGAAACTGGGACTTCTCTTGACGCTTTTTCAGTAGCAAAATATATGACGACATTAATGTAATAAAGTAATAAATTAGATTTCTCCTATTTTTGATAACAGTGAAAACCTTACAACTGTATATAATCTTATCTTACAGAGATTACATCTGATCAAAATATTTTTTTTTTTTGGTAAAGTGTTTTTAAAGTCTGGGAAACGAAAAGCAACATACTCGTAAAAGTAATAAGTTTCTGAGATCATCTGCAGTAGGAAATGATTTTATGTCGACAATTTTAAATGAGTTTTTAATGAATAAAAAATAGTTACAAGACTAGTATTTTTTTTGTCACTGGTAATAAAATTCTCAATTAGACTTTTTTTCATAGACGTATACATTATAGACTAGCTTTTACCCGCGGCTCCACCCGCGTAATTATAGTAACCCGACGGGAACACTGTACGTTTTCGGGATAAAAAGTTAGTTCAGCCTACATGTTTATCCAGAGCTCAAACTACTACTATACCAAATTTCATCAAAATCCATCTAGTAGTTTTTGCTTGAAAGATTAAGAAAACAGACGGCGACCCACCTTCAGCAAGTCTGTCTACTCTGTCTATTTCAGGTACAAAGGAGTATACTCTCCGTTGTCGGACCGAAATAGACGTCTGTAAACCTAGCCTGTAAACACTATCAGTGTATCAAATGAGACCTAGGCTTTGCACGTTGCCGATTGAATTATAGTAGTAGATATTTATACCTAGGTAATGAAATAATTCAAATATTTCCTTACCTATTACTATTTAAGTTTAGATAGAGCAATAAACATACTTTGGTACATTGGCCATCGTTGCCCATTCAAATTTGCCATATTATGTTATTCAACTCCATGGTACCTATTCAAAAAATGTATAAGGACTTTCTTCCTGAACCGCTTTATTATTGAACACTAATAAAACACAAATTTTCGTGCACTTCTTCCACTTTATTAAAATACAATTATAAATTTTAACAAATAATACGACCGGTTTCGAAATAAATCATCAATCATCACCAGGTCATCATTTATTTCGAAACCGATCATGTTATATTTTGTTAAAATTTATAATTAATCTTAAAAATCTTAATATAAAGGAAAAAGTGCACGAAAATTTGTGTTTTATTAGTGTTCAACATGACTTTTCACCAAGAACCGACAGTACAATCAATAATTACATATACGCTTTATTATTTATTATTTTTTAACATAGGGCAAACATTTTTTTATGACCAGACTAGTAAGAATACTCAAATAAAAGTTTTATAAAATATTTCCTAGTTCTGTATATAAATACAGATCCCTAAAAGGAAAGGGCACATATTAATAAATAACATAATCGAACTTGTAGTAAAGGGGACAGAATCTAAAAGCAAAACTTAATCAAGTAAGGATTTTATCATTTTTATTTGGCTCGTAAATTAAATGTACTTAAGGTTATCTTTACGATTGGAAGTAATCTGGCAGATTTAGGCCCGGTAGTTTTATTATGGGAGTGTAGAAGTAACATCTATAGATAGGCGTTTATAATTTTAATTACTATAAATAATAGGATTTATGATTGGAAGTCATATTAATAATAATCTATGCTAATATAATAAAGAGGAAAAGTTTGTTTGCATCGAATAGGCTGCGAAACTACAGGACCGATTTTGATGAAATTTGGCACATATGTAGAGTAGGTCACGAGAAATGACATAGGCTACTTTTTATTGCGGCAAAATGTACGGTTCCCGCTTAATTTCTTTTAGCGCACACGAAATCGCGGGCAACATCTAGTGTTATATAAAATCCGTTTTTAGGGTTACGTAGTAATTACAAGGAATCTTTGTCCATCTGTCGATTCTCAATTGCTGTCTTCGGTAATTATTATGAATATGAATAAAATAAATTTTGTATAGTTATGTATTGCATATAGACTTTATTTTTGGCAGCATAAAATAATTATAATTTTGCACATTCTCATTATACGTCGTGTGAAGTAGGGGTTGTTTTTTTTTCAATCTCATTGTGTGCGGATATTTTTAATAAAGTTGAGTTTTCATTCTACTTTATTATTATACCTTTTTTATTAAGTATATCTTTTTTGAAATGTTAACCTTAGGATTTTTTTTTCGACGGATTGGTTACGTTTTTATTTAATTAACAGTAAAAAGCAATGCTTCGACACGAATAGGCCCGCCTGACCGGAGAGATATCACGGTCTAACATAAAACCGGCGCAAAGTGAGTTACGTCCCGGAGTGGCAAAGAAAGGTGACGACAACTAAGGTGAAACTTTTCAGCGCCCGATTTCAAATAGGTATGGTAGGCAGAAAGTGCCTACCATCAGGCGATTTGTCGAGTCGTTTGCCCGTCTCATTCCATAGAAAAAATATTTTAAGGTCCGTAGTAAATCATAAAACTGTCTGTAGAGATATGTTTATAGTCTTACACGAGAATAGCACACTAATTGCCTGTTTTATTGATTTTCTCGAGTTACTTTCATAGTCTCTGATTGCGTGTCAGTGTTGCTATCTTCGAAGTTTATCGCCCAATAAGTGTACTCTTAACTAACGTAGGTACTTTTAGCAATACCAAATATTGATCCGGATTATCGGGATTCTAGTGTATACCTATGTATTGAAATCTCCTTTTAATTTCCTCTATTTTAATATCACACTCGATAAAAAAATTGTATTGGTTGGTTAAAAAAAATTGAATTATTTACAAATATTCGCCAAAATCCCAATTGTCGAAATCCATCCAGCCGTTTGGAAGATAGGTGGGAATAAAGAAATTTACAAAATATATACATAGTACATACAAGATACGCGCGAAAAACATAACCCAGTCGGGTAACCAGTCACCCGACTGGTTACCCGACTGGGTTACAGTCGGGTAACTAGTCGGGTAATAAAAACACAATGCTTAGTGCGTTTTTCTAATATTATATACGCGTTTATTCGTCGATTTAAATTCCGCAACTTCCTCTTACACACTTTAGTCCCATTTCACGAAATCACTCCCACAAATTTCAAGAAAGTGAGAGGAAAGATGTTACATATCCAAAACACACATGACACAATGTGTGTGCCACAAAATTGCCTACATCTTTACCGGCGACTTGGGTTGTGCAGGCGGGCAACACCGTGCGTGCCAATACAATCGCGGCTCGCTAATAAATACGTCGAGCACAAGACCTCTCATTAGGGCGCCATAACTCCTCATTAACGGGAGTACTAATTAATGTGACGCTTACGACGAACGCCCGCGCCGCTGTAGCTCAACCGCAGTCCACCCCGCGCCCCTCCACCGTCCGTACCCCGCACACACCCCGCGCCCGCCCCAGCTCGCTGCATCCAAAATTTTCAAGAATTCCTTGTAGCCGTGGATTTAATTAGTACAATTATGATGTTTTTGTATTATAATTTGCTCTGGATGTTTCTCCTATTAATTAAAATTAATGAAAGAATGTTTTAATTTAATTAAAAATGTTAAGATGTCGTTTTTGTGCTTTAATTAAACGCGACCAAGGACGAGTTGTGTTTAATGTTGGGTTCTGTTTTAATAATGTTTATCTCGAGATCTTGTGGTTGTGATCCACGAATTTTTGTGGTCACCGAAGTAAGTATTTTGACCATTAGAGTAAAGAATGAAGTTTAAATCCAATGGTTGTAGGGAAGGCATAATGATTTAATATTTGTGAAGCTCTATGCGTTAATTTGTGCTAAATTAGAGATTGTAGATATCACAATCGTACGTAATAATTATTGTAATACCGTTACGAAACTAAATAAAATAACGAGTTAAATCTTGATTACCAACGGATTTGTTTCTTTATAAAAATTAATAAACCTAATTATAAACAAACTACATGTAACGCTGGTAAAGCAACAAAATATAAAACAACCGCCATTTCTCGGCGGCCGCGCCTCCGATCGACGCCATAATTAAAGCGAGGGGAAAACTTCACGTGGAGATCGTAATCGCCGGCATAATTTTAAATCAAATTAACACTTCAACTTAAAACCGAGGTCATTAATGCTCTGCGGCGAAACAATATGGAGTCGTGACCGGCCGATATCTAAATAATAAATAAATAGGCGCGGCCTATCTCGCCGCTGCATCTCGGGTTAATATTCCGCGCCGGACTTTTATAATTAACAATAAATTGGCCGGTTTTTTGTTAGCGCGGTGACGTTTACGATGCGCGCACTCGATACTTTGCCTATTAACGTCCGTATCGACGCGACGTTAATACCGGCGATACGCGGCCCGGGGGCCTATTACCGCCCGAATTACTGTCAATACGGCCACTCGAATACGCACTCGTAAATAATTAGCTCGCTCTTTTCCCTCGGGCGTTCGACGGGTGCTCTCGAGAATTTCTCGATTTCCTTCAGAAACGCCAAAAATACTGCGGCCCTCTCGGCTCCGTTATCTCGTTATCCTAATGAAGTCTACGCTAATGACGAGTAGGTAAATAATAGGGCGGCTAATGGGGACTTTATCATTCTCGAGTGCGCTCCAGGTAAGGGCCAATTAGAGGCCGACATCGGCCCATATTGTTCGGCGCAGCGAGCTTCGATTACGATTATTCCCGAACGACTCTCTGCACTGATAAATTGGACAAACTATAACGAATTGACATCCGCGGTCTGCGGTACCAACTACCAGTATTAATTTCCTCATTATATGTAATTTTGTGTGCTGTATAAAACAATACATCGACGACATTAACAGTGTTGCCAGTTACACTTTTTTGTCTGCAAAATGAATAGAGAAAAAGACTTGAAAAAGATCTAATTACATATTTTAAAATATTCGTCTTAACAAATACAACGGCTAGATAAATACTATGGCCACAGAAAACCAACGTCAAATAACGCTTGCGAGTGAGTGAGATTACCGGTGGCCCATGGGGATTTTAAGGACCAGGAATGCAAGTGCGCGCCATGTTGCGAGTATCCATGGGCGGCGTATTCACTTACCTTCAGGTGATCTGTCTGCTCGTTTTATTACAGAAATAAAATTGATGCCGTTAAACAAATTTTTCCAATCTAACACGGGCAGATGACAATGTTAGAACATCAGTAAAATTTAATAAAGTGCCAAAACTCGCGTCTCAAAAGAAAATTAAAACCGTTAATAAAGTCGGTTTCCTAATATATTCGCGCGCTAAAAATTTATTTACAAACAGACACGTATTTCAGCAGCGAATTTCATCATGAAGCGGGTCACAGATTATGTAACAGGAGTGGTACGTACATATTTTATATTGCGAAGTGTTACTACACTTCAGCAGGCGTCTTCAATCCCTTGGTCGTAGTGAACTTTTCCGGCGCGCCGCTGTTTTTTATTGCGCGGAATTTAAATGCATTTTTGATGTTACGAGATGACACGCGGCGGACGTCCCCGCCCCGCACCCCCGCGCCGTCCTCTCATAATTTCCAACTTGAAACTTCACTACAATATTAAGCCGGGATTGCTTGACGAAACTTAGCACATTTTGGCATATTCTTCAGGCTCCCAGTAGGGGCCGGGTCGCTGCTATTTCAGCCCGGTGATTTTAATCAATCTCAACCACTTTTGTAATGTCGCAAGTTGGGTTTCATAGTTGCGTTTTGTAATTTTTTAAGGCAATTTTTGTAAATTTTATTCCTTTTAGTTGAGACGAGACACTTTGTTGGGAACAATAATAATTTTAGAGCTTATGTCGAGCGAGACTGATATTTTTTATTATTTTATCGTTTATATTTAAAATTATGTAACGCTTTAAAACAAGCTACTTAAATAAAAAAAGTAAACTACAAAAAAGGACTAAATTTTTTTAGGATATTTTATTCTGGAAAAACGTGTGACTTATACCTATAATAGGGGATCGGACTACATCTGTAATATTTAGTTTCATTAATATATTCAGAAATATTGAGGCATTACTACTTGGTAAATGTA
Source organism: Glaucopsyche alexis (assembly GCA_905404095.1). Lineage (NCBI taxonomy): Eukaryota > Metazoa > Arthropoda > Insecta > Lepidoptera > Lycaenidae > Glaucopsyche > Glaucopsyche alexis. Next base: position 6,655,481 of record FR990043.1, on the reverse strand, counting down.
AAACAATACATTATTTTATGTGTAGTTTACTAATTAAATGCATTTAAAAAGTACCAAAAGTTTTCATTTTTGCGAAATTGTTAAACAAAACCTACATCATTAGTTTACTCACATCATATACAAAAACATTAATTATGGTAAGTATGAACTTAAACGCACAAATATCAGAGATATTTACAAATATATTCCAGCGGCCATATACTTCATACACCTTAACCTACAAGTGACATCATTTTTAGGTCGACTTTAGTATGGAGCGTTTTTAGGAGATTCGCGAATTTTTTTATACAAATCGCTGTACCTTTGAAAATATTGACTTTTGATATACGGTTTCTTCTGAGAAGTTACTCATATGAAGTTACTAATTACTATTACTCATACTTATACTTATAGCATATTTAAGTTACTACTATTCATATCACCCCTTACTAATAAACGCTGTATAAGCTTGGTATAACTAATACAGTGTTTTGTTCACGTCACACAAGTGACATTTTTAATTCGTTAGAAGGAGACAAAACACTGTATTAGTTATACCAAGCTTATGCAGCGATTATTAGTAAGGGGGATCATATTTAAGAGTACTATTCATTTATGCAAAGAAAAAAAAAGTCCGATCGCCTATTGGTAACACTAATTATTTGAAGTGACGTTCAGCAAAGGACTTAGTATCCGGCCCCTAATTTAAAAAAAAAGAAGTGAAGTCATCGCTAGACGACGTAACCTCGACATAAAGACATTTATACGCTCACTTTTGCGCGCCAAATATGTTTTAGATAGATAATATACTAATTTATTTCCAATAATCCAATAATATTTCACTAAACAATAAAACGTTTTAGACCAATCAAGTTGGTATTGCAGTTGTGTCGGCGTAGTAAATTCGAGCCGGGTCCGAAAGGGTTGCTGTGTACCAAACCAATATGATGGTTTTCAATTAAGTAGGGAAGGTCTCTCTCACGTGAACACGACAATACGTTTAGCGTCGAGCCTTTGGGCTATATAAGTTTGACTTGAGTAGTTTAGGTAGGTAGACTGAAACTAAGTTTCGAACGAATATTTTTCGATAATAAATAATTAATTGCTTACTACGTAACTTTGCCTTCGAAGGGTAATTAATAAAAAATCACATTTAATTCTCTTAATTAACACTTTGGGCCGTAGTGAAAAATTTGAACCCAAAAAGTAATGCGATACTTCAAAATTCATAGCCATAAAATAACGAAGCAAAACATACTTATATTTTTATTAAATTAATTAAGAAAATTGACACCATAATTAAATTAATAAAAAGTACGTACGTTGCGGTGCGGGCGGCGCGGGCGGCGCGCGGGTGTGGGGTGCGGCGGGGGGCGTCCAGGCTTCCCGCGGGTACATTAATTAGCGGCGAGAGGCCTCATCAAAGTTTACCACTTAATTAGCCACCAGCCCCTTTACCTTTTGTAATCACCGGCTAAGGCTTCTCATTATTCCTCCGTACCACTAATTAATATCATTCAAATTGTTTACCATTCATTCAATTCGCAAATCTGGCTAAATAGTAATTACGACAAACAATGCACGAATAACAATGTGGTTACTCGATCGATGATTAATGATCGTTGAAAGCTATTGTCAGACTATTATAATAATCTCTTAAAGTTAATAAGATTCTGCTTATCGTGTTATTACAACAACTGAGATGTAATGAGTCTGATAAAAGGTGTGAAGTTGTGAACACAAGCGCTATATCGCTACGAAGTTGCTACGAATCTATTTCTTTCACTTATTAGCTTGAGAACAAAAGAATAGATGTGTATTGGGTTTGGGTATATCATCCAATGATATTATTTTGATTAAATGCATCTGTTTATATGTATATATGTATATATTTTTATGCGAAAATAATATTTTGACTACACACAAAAATATCTACCTAGGTATCTATTTAGCCCTACTAAAATAGTATTAATTTAGTCATTTGTAAATCAAAATGTAAATTAATTTATACGTTACATTAAAATACGCATTATGGTATTATGTGTTGTTCTAGCTTGCTCAAAACTGAGTAAACACAGCTAATTATGCCGAATGACTAGGAGTAAAGCGCTCCATGATTTCAGTTCACTTTGTCTCCATTCTTCGGTGAGACACGATTGTGGCAAAAGATTGCCCACCGCTCAGAGCCTTCAATTACACTAATGGCACAGCCCTAGCTGCACCTAATTCACAAGTCACAACCCTAGCTGCACCTAATTCTTACACAGCTTTCACTCAACTACTTAATCCTGGAGAGTACACGCAAAGTTGTGGAATCGTTTGATAAAGGATCTCATTTGTTTGTTACAACATTTGTATAGAGTTAGTGTGAAGTACAATTATTATCATTATTGAATTACAACATAATAATCTAAATGAGTTGTCGACTGACTACTACTTGTATTACTTAAATTGAATTTACATTTATATATTTTCTTCTTTTAATAAATGTAGTAAGAATGTATTTTGGAACGAATTTCCTTATCGCGCGTTGTGAAAGGGGGCTAGACGGAAAAAAATTCTTACGAAAAGTTGTCACGACACTTTTTTAATTACAAAAAATAATTTTATTTCTTATAAAAATAAAATATTTACGCGTATACATTTATGATATTGATGTATGTATGTATGTATGTATGTGTGTATGTATGTATGTATGTATGTATGTATGTATGTATGTATGTATGTATGTATGTAATGTATGTATGGATAATATCGGTTCGGATATTGTATTATTATTTATTTTATATATACATGTACAATTGTCTGTCTGTATGTCTTTTTTTTTGCTATAGTAAGCTATTGTAAGCTGTGCAGCGTCGCATGTTTCTCTGTCTGTCTCTCTCTCTTATAGAAAGCAAGTCAGATATTTTCATCCGGAACTTCGTTCCATCCGGGTGTCCCTTGACGTCTCTCAAGTTTTTTTTTTTATCTTGAGATTCGAATTTTTTGAGAAACTCTATTATCTACACTACTATACTTATTTATATTATTATTATCAGGAGGAGATTTGATTGTATATTTGTTTATTGGATCGAAACTACTGGAGCAAGTTTTTATGAAACTGCACAAATCAAGAGTAGACCACGGAAAGAACAAAGGCTACTTTTTATGGCGGCAAAATATACGATTCCAGCGGGATTTCCTTTTGCGCGTACAAAGTCGCGAGCAACATCTAGTAACTTAAATACTAGATATCTATTCCTTTATATTCCAATTAGTTAATCTAATAAAATAAGTGTAATTAGTAATTACTAGTAGCTGGGAGGCGGGCGGGCGGCGTTTGCGGAGCTCTTGCAGTGCGACTCATTACTCCACTAATGGAGGCTGTAATGAACCAATCTAGCAGATTGCTCTCCAATCTTCAGAACACCGCTGATTTGAAAGCCCCACGACGTTTTAAATTAATTACAAACTCAAAATTAGATGCCACTTATATTATTGAGGGTCGCCAGCTAAGTTTTAATTAATTACAAGTGTAATGATGATTAAATGCTAAAATGTAGAGTTTTTTGCATGTTTTAAAATACATTAAAGTTTATTTCAAACGAATATTATGGATAATAAGGTGCCTATTTGATTCCAATACTTAGTAAAAATCTTTAATTATAACCTATTGATAAATAATTGAAGGTATTTATTATACGAAGCTGTCTGTAACCCGCAGTATCGAGTACTACGATAATCAGTTCTAGATGCTTAAACTGCTTTTAAAATCCTGTTTCATGTAAAATGTTGTCTTACTAATTTCGAGCACTTACGGCACACAAGAAATTAGAAGCGGGTGATATAAAATTCTCAGTCGGGACGGTTCGTCTCTGGGCCGACGTGTTTGTCTCCGTAATGCTGTGTGTTTTTGCTAATTGAGTGCCCCCTCCCCCCGTACCACCTGAACATTCACACTCGACATGCGCTCGTTTCATTTATTATTTAAAAGCGACTAATGAACATGCGAAGCACTCGAAACACTTAGCGCACGTTTCTTTCCGTATCGCCGAATTCAATCAACTCGAATTCAACATAAGGCGCAAGATTTATGATCGACACAAATCGAATTCGCTAACAAACAATATCGTATTCGAGGCGGTGCGAGGATCCGGCGCGAGTATATCAATATTGCAGGCGCTATTAATATGTCCGTCTCATGAGCGCCGGCTCCCGCCCTCGCCCCGCCGCCGCCCGCCCGCCCTCTCGCCCGTCCGCCGCTCTTAATTGAATGAGGAGCGGGAATTGTTTCCCAAAATGAAACAATTAATTGTGCAACGGCTATTCCGCCTTACATGGATAATATGTTCGTTTATAGCCTCCTAACGCGGCTGCACGCCCGCCTTTATTGGACCCGCTCTAGGAATTTGTGTTCGGCGGTGCTCGGAGCCGAATTGTAATCGGAAGTTTATAAGAATGTCTCTTTGTTATTCTGCAATTGTAAAATAGCTTTTGAGGCTCGCCCGAAAAAATGTTTCGATAGAATTCTTTTAAAAATTCGAGCTCGGAGCGGAGCATCCTTTTAGTGTGGATTGCGGCGTTTAAAATGTTCACGGTCAGGAGAATACGTAATATACGACGTGGAAATACACGGGAAATCGCTAGTGCGGCGGGCGGGAAGACGCGTCGTAAACCGCCTTAACGCCGCTCGCCGAGGACCTCTCGGAACTTTTCATATTCCCGGTTGTAAAACCCGGCCAAAAAATACGAGCAGCCAAAAACATTGTAAACGCTCGTCGGTTATCGGCGCGGCCATTACCGCCTGGAATTAGTTTTAAAACATAGTTTTAACGGTGCTCGTTGCACCCGAAATGACCCGTTTTTCCGCTTTAGTGCCTTCGCGGAGCTATCTAAAAGCAAAACGAACCAATTAGGAGAAAATACTTCTTTTATAAAATCGTTCTCTCTCCTAAACGAGACACGGTAATTAATTGTAAAATAAGGATACCTAAACTAAACTGACCCGACCTGATGAAATATTTATCATCTCATTCTCACAGTTTCTATGTTAATGGCCAGCTCTATCAGCGCATCATTATAATATAATGCATTCTAAAAAGTTTCCACTTTTTATTAGATAGAGTGTGCGCCAAGGAAACCGTATAAGTTATAAAGAACGATTAGACGAGAGCTCATTAACAAAAAGCATCCGCATCATACTAAAGCAGCGCATATTTTCTTTAATATAAAGCGTACATAAAAATTATTAGTCATAAACTGGATGTAAAGTCTCGCTATCAAAAGAATTCATTAAGTATGCACGTATTTACAGCACTTAGGCATGTTTTCAGTGATAGCTAATTTCGGGAAAAAGGATAGCGCGGGCGGGCGGCGCTCAATCACAGGAAGTGCGCCATCTCATCGCGGAAGTGGTGGTCTCCCCTCTCGCTCCCCCCGTGCACCTCTCGCTCGCACGTGTTTTGTAAACTTGCACCATTAATGGACGCGTACGTCTACTTGATGCGCTCCGATTGAATGCTTTCGCTAGTTGGAAAATCAAGTACTGAAGTTTAAAGGTGAAAAGTTCGTACTTATTATTTTGTCAAATTTTTTATACGGGCAGTATAAAAAAACTCGATAGGTTTTCTTAAATGACACTTACCATCGTAGAGTCAAATTGATTTTGATTGTACAAAACAATACAACACGTTTACATCTTATGCATCTACTAATTAAGTAAGCATAACTCAAAATATGTAGAGCATTCTAAAAATATAAATTGGTTTTCTAAAAAAAATATATTTTTATTAATTTTCGCTGAAATAAAAGTGTGTTCGTTACGGACCGGAGAGAGCTCGATTAAAATGAATCACAACGGTGGTAATTGGGCCTGTGCTGCGGCCTCATCCAATTAGCCGCGACTTAGAAACCCGCACACCGCGCCGGGGCACTCCGGGGTAACCCCGCACACCGGGGCACTCCGGGGTAAACCCGCACACCGGGGCACTCCGGGGTAATCTTACCGCTCGGCCACCGCGATTTTTACATGCTTTTAACCACTTACAAGTGCTTTAATATCAGTTAATCTTAAATATGACGTAGATATTAAATTTTATCGGTTTTAATTAAAGTTAGGCCCGGTTTATGGTTTTTTACGCTTTACGTTTTTGTTGTATATTATGTTTTACCACAACAATCTGAATTTCGTGGCACGCAAATTTATTTTTAAAGCGACAAAATATTCCCCATTTTACTGCGAACGCAAAACATAAAAAATATGTAAACTCGTCGTGTATCGAAATATAAAAGGAAAAATATTCAAAATACTGTCATTTAGAAAAGTGATAACAAGTCTCGTCAAGATCGTATTTAATGACATCGGAGTCGAGGAAGTTCGCGTGCGCAATCCTTGTTATATCTTTATTACAAAGAAGTACCTCATTAATTTGGTAGCTCCTTAGAGTGGAGTCGCGAACCCTTGACCCCGTCCGCCGCGACACCGCGACACCGCTACACCGCTCGAGGCGGACGCCCGACGCACCCGCTACATAATTAAGGATTCTCATTATCGACCCGCGACCGCGAACACGTCCTCCCCGCGACCTAAGCTCCTCGAACGGTAACGATATAAAACTCTAACTCCGATCATCGCCGGCGAACATACAGCGTGATTCATCGCTCCGACCAGACGGTTCTATTATCCTTAATAGCCGTAGTAGTTTTAAAATGGCTCAAATGCGAAACTTGCCCCGCTCGAGAAGTGTCTCCCGGCAATGCGGAGCACGGAGCTCCCGGAACTTCGGAATTGAATCGCATTTTATTGGCCGAATACGATAATCACGATGTGCAGCCAGCGGAAAACTGGTCCCGGAACGTCTTGCCCGACGAGGACGAGGTGATGCTGGCTAGTTCGGAACTAAAAACGTATGTAAAGTGGCTAATAAAGCAGGCCACGGACTCGTGTCCGCGGACTCGTGCATTTTTAATGGCGCACGCCGGCACACTCACTATTAATATTTACCGAACACGTCAAGAGGGTGCACTTTACCTTTTAGTTAACTAGCGTCCGGCCGTTCATTAAATTTTCACGCGCGTCAGTTTCGGGCGAATTTTCCGCGGCGCTGACCGGCGGGCGGGCGGCCGATAACGAGCGCGCACCGCCTCGTTACGGCCGTCCGCGCCCGCTTCCCGCTCGGGCCGCGACCGCTGCCCGCTCACCCGCTCGCCCGCTCGCCCGCTCGTCCGTTCCCGGACAAATTTTATTAATAATAAACTGTTGCTGAAATGTTAGCTTTGAAGTGAGGCCGACTGAACGATAACGAGCGTCCTGAATTATGCTAAATTCTTTGACGACCTTCTCGAAGTTTCCACATGTCGAATATACGAATGTATCCCCCGGTATAATATTACATCATGGTTGATTAATTTTAGCTAACTTTTCATGTTAACCCTGTAATACTTTGTTATAAACTTTTACATGACTGAATAAAATAACTCTAACTCTATAACTACGCCGGGCGATATTATTCAGTGAAAACATTTTTCTTTCATTGAACGCTCGTTTTCCGAGAAGCGAGCATGGTACGACTTAATTAGTGTTCGCCCGTGATTTCTTCGGAACAAAGTAGTGAATGAAATATGTTCCCACGAAAAGTATTCGTTGTCGTTCGTACTCGGGCGATCGCTTCATTGACGTGCGGGCCGCGCGGCCGTACATGGAAAATGATAAATGGGGTCTCGCGCGTCGCGTGCTCCGGTCGCATGAATAAGGAATGAGCGCGCGCGCACGCGAGCGACAAACGGCCGCGGCACACGCGACGCCCGGCCGTCCCGCGCGCGCCGCCCGCCCGCCCGTTATTTATTGCGCCCGGTCCGCCCGCCCTACACTATCACTCTCGTATCTCAAACTGCCCTATCTCTTGAATGCATTTGTGGCCCCGAGGTGAATTATTGCTAGGCGCACGTTCAAGTCCAATGAAATAAATTGTATTAGCATTAACCACTCCGAAAATTGTTTATCACGCAGGACCTAATTAGATAGGTTGTAACCATTTACAACCGTACGGACGGACCGTATTTTACGGACGTAAAATTGTCTTATATCCATATATAAGACAACTAGCTTTTGCCCGCGGCTCCGCCCGCGAGAAATGAGGTTTTTTGGCCACTCCCGACTGTACTCTAAGTTAAATCTGTATCTTCCTTATCTTACGTTCTCTATTTAATTACTAATTGTTTGTCCGAAGCACTATCATACCATATTTCATTTAAATGGTTTAAACTCTTAAGCTATGAAAGATATTAAAAAAATATACACAATAGTACATTATCCCTCGGGAACACTATTATATATCTTTTTGGGATAAAAAGTAGACTGCACGTTTGTCCAAAGCATAAACGACTACCATACAAAATTTCATTCAAATCAATTCAACCTTTTAGCAGTAAAAGACAGTCAAAGTACACAAAATAATACATTATCCCTCGAGAAGACTTTATCTTTTTGGGATATCCTATGTCCTTTCCCAGGACTCAAAGTATCTCTGTACCAAATTTCATCAAAATCGGTTCAGCGGTTAAAGCGTGAAGAGGTAACAGACAGACAGACAGACAGACAGACACACTTTCGCATTTATAATATTAGTATGGATTTTACGTCCCACTAATATTATAAATGTGGAAGTTTGTGAGGATGTATGGATGGATGGATGTATGGATGGATAGATGGATATTTGTCACTCTTTCACGCAAAAACTACTGAACGGATTTGGATAAATTTTTGTATGGTAGTAGTTTAGGCCCTGGATTAAAACATAGGCTACTTTTTATCCCGAAACAGTAGTGTTCCCTTGGGATATGTACTGTATTTACGCGGACGGAGCCGCGGGCAACGGCTAGTTTTAAAATAATTATGTTGCGTTTGCTAGGTATCGCCAATCGCCATAATGTTTCCTACAATTATTTACTCAGGTCTCAGACGATTTCCAGTTAGTCGTGGGTGATAAGTGGTAACGATATAATAACTGATCCACAATCGTAATGAAACCGTGGATTGTTTGCGCTCCGCTCGCACCTAAAACTATTAAATTATTTGCGTGTGCCGTGTAGTATAGTGAGTCCGCCAGCCCAATATAAACAGTCGTTAGTGTTGTTACACGAATGTCCCAGGCGATCGAATCACTAGGAAACGTTGCGTATCGTGTAAGGGAGATGTCTGACTCTACATTTCAAAAATGAAATCAAAAAGTTGTAAATACATTTAGTTTGGAACGTTGTACTAGGTACGAGGTTGCAGTTGCAGAGTTAATTTGTACAAATATTGGTTATTTTCACCAATTAACTTGTTATAATATTTAATTTGTTACAAAAATAATTAGGTTCGTAATCGTATTATCTACGATTACGAACCTAATTATTTTTGTAACAAATTAAATATACGGAACTATTTCCGTGAGACCTTGTTTATACAAAATTCTTCCAAAAAACGTAATTGATTGATTATTTAAAGCCGCTATCCCCAACCCGCGGCCCGCGGGCCGCATGCGGCCCGCCGGGCCTTTATCTGCGGCCCGCGTGAAATCTGTAACCGTTAGATAAAGTTGTGAAAAAGCGTTCACAATTCCAAAAATCTCACTGAGTGAACATAATTATTATAATACATATTTGTTATTTTATTTTAGTTTGTGCCGTTAGCTCATCTTAAATGTTTAGTTTCACTCTTTTAACTACCTTGTGTTATTCTATTGTTAAATCGTTAAAAGAGATGTTCTAGAATGTATGAGGCGTGGGCCAGCCCTATGTACACTATATGTAAATATAGCTACATAATATTATAGTAACTGTTTCCTATCCTTTATTTTATTTTATTTCACTTCGTTTCAATGCACATTTAAAATAAATTCGTCAAGGAGAGCAACACAACGTAAAATAAAACATGGTGGATTAGATCAGAATTAACCAAAGAATATCATTTTGACAATGACATGACTTTTCACAAAGAAAGACGTATGACACTCAAGAAGATGTCTCTTCCTAAAACTATCAACTACCTTAAAAGTCAAGTCAAAACAACTGTCAATGCCGCCCTAAAATAGGGTTCTCGCATTAAAATACTCTTCAAATAATCATTTTTGTACGCACGTATCCTTCTTCAAATTATTTTTTTTGTATTTTATGAAATTCCCTTATATTTTTCCTATTTACCTATGTGGTGTACATACAGCTGGCCCAAAATCAAACATCTCTTTTAAACAACATATTTTTTGCCCCTAAAAAATTTTGGTTGCGGCCCGCGACACCAGGAGTACAACGGGTTTGTGGCCCGCGTAAAAAAAAGGTTGGGGACCACTGATTTAAAGTGTTTTAAGGAAAAACGAATTATTAACGTTATTATATGAAATATGCTGTAACTTATAGGAAAGCATTCAAAATTCAGTATAATTTTTTGATTCAAACTTCTTTATTATGACTCCCATTTACATAACAGATTATAACTGGAAAAAAATCTGTATAAGAAAATATTTTCAATTCTGTTAATTAAAACATAAACAGTCATCTTTACCTGTGTACAGGGTCCTGTACAGTGACGAGGCGTAGGTATGTTTACAGCCTGGTTAATGGAATGCCGATGGACCATTGTACGGGTCGAGACGTTTTCTATTCAACGATGTTAGAGGAACGCCGCTGCGGGGCGCAGGGTAAAGCAGATCCCTTAATTCAAACATTATTGATACTATCGGTGTTAATCGCTATTGTTATACTGAGTTATTACTCAAAGTTTAGCTTGGATATCAACAATTTACGTAATGTTTATCAAATAGTTGAATAACAAGATACGACGTTGTTTACAAACTACTTACTCTATTGTAGGCTGCTTCGCGAATCTTCTATTATTTATCATAATAGAACCTAGAATCTTAGAAAATATTTCTTTTATTCTTATTCTAAAGTTCTAAACTATAAAATTAAATTGTTTCAGAAGAAGTACAAACTCTGTAGAATCTAATCTAACCACATCTCGCGTTCAAATTCGAGTGTAAGTTTAATTAAATGTAAATTAATTTGAGCACGCAAATAGTATTAACTGTGTAAGTTGAGTGTAAAGGCCAGCTTCATTAGTACGTTAAAGGTGCAATTTGCGAAGTTTCGGGCCGGACTGTAATATCGGTTGCACGTGTATACTGTATAGTGTGTACGTACCAGGTACGTACCTTAACAACTCTACCCTCGAAATAGTTGCTTAAATTAAATAGCGTGATTGATATTAAATTATATGACAAAATTGCTAGTTAATTATTCATAAATTATTTAACAATTCGAGTATGTACTCAGAGTGACTCTACCGCCAAAAATATCAAAAGTATTTCGGTAGAGGTTTAAAGGAAAAATTTAAAATTATTTTAACGATATAATGTGTTAACTGTAAATAATGTTACATCTTATATACTTACTAGTATAGTGTGCAAAAAATATCTAGGATTATCGACAGTTCTAAGAATACCTTGTCCATTGAAAATCTTAAAAAGATTTCCTCAAAGCTGGCCTCAGTGTACAACGTAATTGGCAGTGTTGCCACGAAACTTGTGATTTTCATCACAAGTAATACAGAGGGACATACATATCACACAACACTAGACAGAGGGTACCATACATATTTGTAAAGTTTCGATAGAGTCGGTGCCAGTTTGGAACCTAATTGTTCGGTCGCAGCGCCCGGGGCCGCCTCCACAAATATTATGCATGTTTCATTAACGCCACACCTAATTCATAATCCGACAGTGATAAATCGGAGCCCGGCCGCTAATAATTAGCTCCGCAATTACTGCGGCCCGTTTGAATTCATTCCGTCGCACTCCGCCGCCCGCGCTCGTGATTTATCGCGGTGTCTTACCGATCATAATTAATACGAGACGTATCGACTTCGAATCGGTCGCGATCGTTATTAGGTAATAGGAACGTACACCGCACGCTCGTAATTGGAATATATACGGCCATTCAATTCAGCCGAAACCGCGCCACCTGGCTCGATGGCGAAACAATTGCCGAGCGCCTAATTATATTTTAATAGCAACACGATGGGCGACGCGGCGCGGGCGGGAGGGCGTCTAACTTGTGCGGGCGTCCGGCGCCCGGGGCGGCTGTTTGTCCTCTAAGGACAGTTTAGGACGTCTAAAGCAATAATGACGCCTCGGCGCTCGAGCGGTCACGTAAAGGGTTTAATTATGCCGCGGTGTCGGCGCTAACTCGACTCAATCTGCACACTGTGTACCGGCGGGGTTCGGGGCGCTTTTTAATATCAGCCCCATTTTGTGGCGCGGGGGCGGGGGTATTGCACCGCGGAGTTCATCAAGTGCAATAAATATTAAAGTTACAATATCATTGTTAGAACACTCGACGGCGTGCGGTTGTTACCGCGAACTATTGCCAATTGTGTGGAGACCTTTGTTCGCAGCATTAACTATGGAGCTGTTATTACATTGTTTATCAATTCTCGTTCCGGGCCCTCCGAGGAAATTCTGGTTTTCGTATGTTGGTAACACTGGTTGTGAGGTGATCACATGCTGACCACGTGTTGGCCGTGTAATCAATTTCGTAGGCGCCGTGAAAAATGTGCGACGTATGATATATCACCGCCCAATAGCGCTATATTTTTAAACTTTTAACCTAAAATATGTATCGGAAATGGGAGCGTGCGAAGCATACGATATTTTTAATCTAGCGTGAAACAACAGTCTAGTTGAGAGTAGGAGATAAAATAAATCTCCAAGACAATAATTTGCTCAGTTACATATTTCGCAATTAACATGAATCGAGCCATATTAAATGTATTAAAATAAGTATAAATATTTTCATTACTTAGCACTTACAAAATTCATCAGTTGATAGTTGTGAAAGAAAGTTTTATTCGTAGGCGATCGACTGCAAAGTATATTGATGGTCTACATTAACATGAAAGTCAGTACGACGCGTGGCAGCGCACGGCGACGCCCGGCGGCGCGCGGCGGCGGGGCAATGCGCATCGCCATTAGCGTGATTAGAGGACCGGCGCCACTCGCGAATTCTTTAGGCCTCTCATCTCGTAATACACATATTTTATTATTTATGTAAGCCTGTCCCACTCCAATATGCTCTCCCTAAGATAACGCTAATATACATAAAACATTTCCCGTTGATGTACGAAATGGCTTTGGAAATTTTATAAATAAAACTCTACGGAATTGATATTGTGAGTGGTTATGTAATGAACCGGTACGATTTGCTCTTGCTGCGACTTAGCTTCTGGGTATTGTCTCAGACTTGTAGATTATGCTCATAATCTCTTTTTAGAATCTCTGAGACTGACGACTATATGTAGAGCAACACCTATAGGTTCTGCAAATACTATTAAGCTTACGTTAATAATTATCAGATCGATGTTTTTATACAGTAATGAGATCGATGATTAACGTATTTTTATTTTGTTTTTCCAGATGATGTCGTGTTCGTACCTGAACACTGGGGGCGTCAAGCCGGAGCCGTGCTGGGTGCCACCGTTCCCTCTGTCCGACCCGCCGCGGGGCCAGCCGTTCTTCCGACCACCGCACAGAGCGGAGCCCTCCGCGCTCGGACCTGTGGACTTGGCAGCCAGCATGCCAGCTAATCTGTCAGCTGGCGTGCCAGCAAATCTGGCAGCCAGCACGTCGGGGAATCTCGCAGCCAGTACGTCAGGGAACCTGGCATCCAGCTTGCCAGTGAATCTGCCAGCCGGCGTGTCGGCAACCCTGCCGGCCAGCGTGCCGGCGCTGGACCTGTCCACGTCCATCAAGGCCGGCGCGCCCTCCAGCGACGAGGACTCGGAGTGATGTGTGTGTGTGCTCACTGCTCAGACAGTCGGACTGTTCGCAGACGTTTAATTACTATCGACTTTGGCTCAACGAAAGTAGTCGGTAATAATTCACGATGCCTTCATTAAGTTATATTCGGTAGTTCGCCTCGTGTACGCCAGTATAGACTCTAGTGCGGTACCATACGGTCTATAATCGCAGACACTTTACACTTACGATGACGAATGCTGCCTCTAAATATTTAATTTTGGTTGTGAAAATGGCAATTTATGTAAAACTTACTCGCTATGTAAATTCTTAATTACTCTCGTACTTAAGGATCGTTCGGAATGGATGTGTGAAACACATTGTACCTACGTTGTTTTATTTAAGGAAGTGATAACTAAATTTTAAACGAAAAGGCATATCTTAGCGTAAATCATTTGTATATAAGTATAACGTTGCTAAGTACGTACTTAACTCGATTAATAAATGAAGTTTCACGAATTACATAGATCTAAACCAGAGTTTCCCAAACATTGTTCTGCCATGGCCCGGTAAGGTTCACACTGTCCTTTCGTGGCCCACTTAATAATTTGAAACCCAAGCTAATGGAAAGCTAAAATATTACACATTTATTAATAGTAAAACTGTTTTATTAATAGGTACTACATAATATTTTGGTATCGGCTTACCGCTTACGAAAATTAAGATGCGTCGATTGATAGTAGGTATTGTTTTCAAAACAAGGCAGGAATTTTGCGACCCAGTAATTTATTTTGATGGCCCGGTACCGGGTCGCGTCCAGGCAGTTGGGAAACGCTGATTTAAACCATTGTAAAATAGGTTGCTACACGTACTAAGTTATCACAGGGCCATTTCTATATTCAAAAAATTTTATGATTATTCACGAAAATCTGTTCAAACTTAAAACTGATGTATGTCAAAATAAATTCCAAAATGCCCCTAAAAAGAAATGAGGGTAAATGCGGGTAGTTTTACCCTCATTTTAAAGTAAAACCTATGTAAGTACAATTTATTTATTTTCAAACAACATCATCAAATGTTAACTTCGTTAATACTGATGATTTAGCTATGACATTTAGCGTAGTTGATACAAGCAAATCACAACTATTACCATTTAAAATATTTTTACACTACGAAGTATTATAATGTATTATGCTATACCGCATTCTTGCCAGAATGTAACATAAAGTAAGTGAATAAAGCATTTTCTCGCATTTCTGTGATTTGCAATGTTGTAAATAATCTCGAATAAATTCGTTATTTCGTTTATAGTCGATCTGTTACTTAAATTTCAATAAGTCCATTTATATTATTCATTCATTTGTAAATACTAGGTCATATTTAGCTGTAAGTAGACACATCTTGTACCTAAAACTTAGGCACAAACTTCTTAGCAATAATTGTGATGCCAACGACGTCTAATACGTACGGAGCTCTCGCGGTTTCTGATATACGTGTCGCTATTTAAATCGATTGTACATAGACATGTATTTTATTGAAAATGATTTGTGTACCAATAAACAGTGAATAATAAAATAATAAACAAAAAGTTTCCGTGATATCTGTAAACTAAATTGTTTTCGATAAAACTCATGTCTGTAGGTTGTTAAACGCTAACATTCCCATATAATGTTAAGGATTTACCTCTGGTACATCATAAATCTTGTATACATGTATATTTGGCATATCAGTACGTTAAAATGTTAGCGTTTAAGTGTTTCCATCTATAAAATTGCACAGACTTGGAAGATTATTGCACGTATAGGAACTGGGTCTTGTTTTGCCATTCATTGTATGTTGAGAAAAAAATAAAAAAATGTAAATAAAAATTGGCAACCTCTCTAAATTCCGGGAGAAACCTGAGTCTGGCAATTTAGCAAACCACTGTTATGGTGTTACCATTGCGTTCACAAAGAAATTGCAACTTATAGCCTAAGAGATATGGCAAAAGGGGGAGAAATTAAATTTTTGTAAAATAATGTTGTTGTTTCTCTAAACCTTATTTTTATTTTCTCCAAACCTTATTTTACTGACTGAAAGACAGGCAAAACTAAGGGCGAATGAATCAGTAAATTGGCCCGTTTTCCTTTGAAGAAAACAAACTATAATTATCAACTACTCTAGTTTTACAGAAAATTTCTTGTCATCAGACTACGAGTATTCTTGAATCGTCTGTCAGTTTACTATAATAATAATGTATTGATATTTTTTTTTCAATCTTGGCTCCCTTCATTTTTATTTTAGGTGGAGCACAACAACACTCAAAACATTCCGATTACGACGCTTTAAAACGATAGAAATCCATAATACACACACTAAAAATATATTTTTTGTTCTATTTTCAATAACATTTTGTTCTTCGTGACGATAGCTAATTTTAAATTTAAAGTTATTTATTATTCCGTGGGACAGAGAATTAATTTGAAATAACCTTGCTCGGCACCAGACTCCAAATTTTTTGTTTAATTAAAAATGTTGGAGGGAGAAATGAATTTGATTACTACAAAGCTGAAATATTGTTATGGCCATTTGGAAAAACCTAATTTATTGTAGTATCGAATTAAGAAACAGATGGCCGCATAATTTAACATTGCAAATTAATGTACAAGCCTTTTGGAGTTTTTGCCAAAACAGAATACTGATGGAAATAATTAATTAGTATTCAAAAAATTTTGACTGTGTTTAAAGTTGACCAAAAACATTTTGTGCGTTAGATTAGACGGAACAATTGACTGATTTTATATTAATGTCATTAATTAAACTTAGTAATACGAAACCTTAAAAAGGTTTTATTTTAGGAAAAATAGGCATATGACATAACATATTACTTTATTTTTGTTTAAGTTTTATATAACTTTATTATTAGCGGCGACGTATTTAGCCAATTTTCCCGTATGCACGTTCAAAAAAGCGTTAGATAGCACAAAATATGTAGTTCCATGTAGTTCACGCCAGCGCTAGCGTTGGGGTTTTTGCTCTATTTTATTAGTGCAGACTTCTATTTTCAGCGCTGTTAAATTTTAACGCTTTTTAACCCCCGCCGAAAATAGAGGGGGTGTTATAAGTTTGACGTGTCTGTCTGTATAGCTACGATGACTAGACTACGATGGCTACGATGACTACGATGGCTACGATGACTACGATGGCTACGATGACTACGATGGCTACGATGACTACGATGGCTACGATGCGTAGCTCCCAAGCGGATGAACCGATTTTGATCTAGTTTTTTTTTTTTGTTTGAAAACTCACATGATCGAGAGCATTCTTAGCTATAATTCATCATCATCAGCTCGCTAACTGCTTGATATTTCGGGGGTTACTTAAAAAAAGTTTATTGATAAATTAAAATTCTTCGTCAGGGATCGAGGCGACTGTCCGTCGGAAGAAAAATCTGACGGCTCTTTTCATTTTCTAATATTTTACTGATTAAATTTACCCTGTAAATAGAGTAAGTTTTTCATGAAAACTATGCATTTTAAATCTTATAAATATACTTATTACAAACAATATACAACGAATCGAATACCTTCTCCTTTTTGGAAGTTTGTTAAAATGCGATCAAATCTAGATTAATAAAGCGCTCGTGCGAACGAAGGCTTAGGGTTCCCGCAAGGGCGAGAAGTGAGCTCCTGATGAGGTATGTGACCGCTGCCTCAGCCTAGCCACAGCCTAGTGCCTTCCAAGTTCCTCCGTTTATTGCAATTGGGATAAATACCTAGGTAACACTGAAAATGTTTAGAAAATGAAAAACGGCTTAATGTAGAAATTTGCCAATACTTTTATTGTTTTTCGAAGTAATCTCCGTTCCTCTCTACATATCGTCACATTAGATGAAACCACTGAGAAAAGCAGTGGGCCCATTCTTCCTTAGGGGTCTCTTCTATGGCATTTTCGTACGCTTTCACCGCATCTTCAGGGCTCGTAAAGCGAATACCTCGAATTTTATCTTTAGTTCTTGGGAATAAATGGAAGTCGCAGGGCGCCAGGTCAGGACTGTATGGCGGATGACTCATTATCTCGACACCTGCCATAGTCAAATATTCAGTCCGTTTTGCGGAGTGCGCTGAAGCATTGTCGTGGTGAAGGAGGATCCTGCTTCGAGGGCGCTGCTGTCGATTTTTTCCAAGACAACAGGCAAACAGCGATTGACATACCAGTCTGCAGTAACTGTCCTTCCATCTTCTAGCACACTGTCGCGAAATGACTTTTCCGACCAAAGAATAAGGCAATCATCATTTTTCCTTGACTTTTTCCTTTCTTTACCTTAGTTGGCCGATCCTCGAAAGGAAACACCCACTGAGCTGATTGTCTTTTGGTTTCGGGTTCGTAGCAATATATCCAGCTTTCGTCACCTGTGACGATGTCAAATACAGCATTTGACTCACCGCCGTTGAACTCATCTAACATTTGGCGACACCAGTCCATCCGAAGGTGTTTCTGGTCGTCGGTTAAAGTATGGGGAATCCATCTGGTACAAAGCTTTCTGACGCCTAAATGTTCGTGTAATATCTTTTGAACTTGACTCATACCAATGCCTAGGCTTGCCCGTATCTGCTGATAGGTCACTCTCTTATCTTCCTCTATCATGCGTCGCACAGCACTGATGTTATCTTCAGTAGTCGCTGCTAAAGGACGTCCCTCACCACATCCCTCACGCAGATCATCATTGAGATTGCTACGTCCACGCTTAAACTCATCAAACCAATTGTAAATAGTGGAATGAGATGGGGCTTCATTGAAATGCTAATCGCAGCCTATCATAGCTTTGTTGTTGAGTAAGCCCACGACGAAAGTCATAATAAATCATTGACCGAAAATTTTCTCGCGTTAGGTTCATTTTCAAGTGTAACAAGAGTTTTAGATTTGCCGCCAATTCACAAAACAAATGACAAATGAATGCAATATACTACCAATATACACATTATGTTACCAAAGAGTTCTAAAATTGAAATTAAAAAAAGTTTTAATTAGCAATGTTTCTAACTGGCCAGTTCTAAACATTTTCAGTGTTACCCACGTATAGGCGTAAGCGTATGTACAAGTGTTTGCTCAAGTGAATAATAAATACCTACCTATTTTGACTATGAATTTTTCATAGCCTTGGACAAGTGCACACGAACAAAAGCAGTTTTTAGTGATCTCAAGCCGACACGACAAGCAATCATTATTATGATTTCACTAGCCTTAACATTACAAGTTTTACCTTTATAATTACATAAACAAAAGATAAAATAGACAACGGATCTTGTTTAGTTTACAAATTCACACACAATTCACACTCTTGACAGTACTTATCTGGCAAACATTCTAATATGCCTTAGGGTCAGCACTCACAGAGACGAGATGCGGCGCGCACTTTTAAGATAGCAATTCAAAATTGATCTTTATTCTCTGAACAAAAAGATATACGTTTCATTGAAAAGCGGGAAGCGGCAGCACCTCCCTACATAGGCGCTTCAGCTTGCAATTTCGGACTCTTGCAATGTATTTTATTGTGTAATAAGTAAGTGAATAAAGTTCAATTTTGCATCACTATCTTAAAAAGCGCGTGCCGCATCGCATCTCGGTGTGAACTGGCGCTTAAACAAATTGAAATAGTAATTGCTGGGCAGCAGTCCGGAAAGAGATAAGACTATGTTGTAGGGGCGTTTGGTCGGTCGTGAGTAGGTACGTACTTACCATTCTTACATTTTTTTTGTACGAGCCTATTACACTATGCAACACCAAAAAATTCACTGGTATTTCGAATGGTAATTCGTATTAAACATACTTAGTAAAATACAGAAATCGAATTTAAATTTAGATATCACGTCCCAAAAAATAGATAACGGAAATCTTACTTTGTTAGCTTTCCCAGCAGCGAGCTTTTTTGAGGGTAGTCATAAAAATATATTTTATCTGGGTACAAAAGTCTTCAAAACGCGTAGATTACTCATAAATCTACAAAATGCCACGGTATTTTTGTTAATTTTCCGGACTTATTTTATTATATTTTTGGAGAATTTACTTCTTAAAGAGAAAAAAAGCCCATATCTTCCTTGTTTGAGAAGAGTTATGAAGCTTATTTTTAGATTGTAATTAAAAATCTAGACAAATCGAGGGTTCCTATAGTGCCGCTATCCCCAACCCGCGGCCCGCGGGCCGCATGCGGCCCGCGCCGGGCCTTTATCTGCGGCCCGCGTGAAATCTGTAACCGTTAGATAAAGTTGTGAAAAGGCGTTCGTCGAACAATTCCAAAAATCTCACTGAGTGAACATAATTATTATAATACATATTTGTTATTTTATTTTAGTTTGTGTCTTTAGCTCATCTTAAATATTTAGTTTCACTCTTTTAACTACCTTGTGTTATTCTATTATTAAATCGTTAAAAGAGATATTCTAGAAATGTATGAGGCGTGGGCCAGCCCTATGTACACTATATGTAAATATAGCTACATAATATAGTAACTGTTTCCTATCCTTTATTTTATTTCACTTTGTTTCAATGCACATTTAAAATAAATTCGTCAAAGAGAGCAACATAACGTAAAATAAAACATGGCGGATTAGATCAGAATTAACCAAAGAATACAGTCGTACAAGGATCTTTTGGCACTTGGATGGGGGCGTGAGTGTCGCAAATAAGAACAATACTTATTACTAAAAGTGAAATTTTACAAGACGGCGATGTTAGTACTGATTTTATCCACGTGCCAAAAGGTAAGTGTCGCAACTACAAAACAATACATAATATTAAAAGTGACATTTTACAAGACGGCGATGTTAGTTCTGATTTTGTCCACGTGCCAAAAGATCCTTGTCAGACTGTATCATTTTGACAATGACATGACTTCTCACACACTTTTTTTGTATTTTTATGAAATTCCCTTATATTTTTCCTATTTACCTATGTGGTGTACATAGAGCTGGCCCAAAATCAAACATCTCTTTTAAACAACATATTTTTTGCCCCTAAAAATTTTTTTGCGGCCCGCGACACCAGGAGTACAACGGGTTTGTGGCCCGCGTAAAAAAAAGGTTGGGGACCACTGCTATAGTGTGTTGTTTAAAATACTATAAGTATTTGATGGGTTGATACAAGGTATGGTAAAACAAATGCCTTTTGGTGAACCAATGCAGTAGCTTGAACCTAAAAATCACGTAGTAGTATTACTTCTGTTTGAGAACTTTGAAAGGTTTTTCAAAAAAATCAAAACACTCGGTTATGTATGCTAACGTGTCAATGCCGCTACCACATTCTCCAGACGTTCTAGTACCGGAAAGATTTGGTAATTCGTCGAGTTCGAGTATGGAAGAAGACGACGAAGCAGGCGGCCCATCTAGTAGAGGAGAGTTATTTCGAGATCAAATTACTACAGAACCACATTTGATTAGCCAATCAGAATTAAATAATCTTGTCAGAGATTTAGATTTGACCAAAGAAAAATCGGAAATATTAGACTGGAGATTAAAACAATGGAATCAATTTTCTCGGCGATCACAAATCACCCGTAGTTCATGAAAAGAAATGCGAGATGCTTATCACAAACAATGATGCATATGTCGTTAAAAATACACTTCCTACACTTCTATTTAAGTTTCTTACCAGATAAAATGAAAAAGAAAATCAATAAATGCCTTTCACTACTAAATGGGATGTGATGTAACAATTTTATTTATATACTTTAAATGGTTTTAAGGTGGTGAGTCATAATTACATACTGTAAGTCTATTAAAAAAAGTTTATAATTTGTTGCATAGTGTTATTGGCCTACGAGGTGGCAAAGCTTAAATTCGAAAAGCGCTCATCAAAGTCTGTTTACCAATTTTAAAAACTTTCCAGGTACCTTCCCTTTTTTCTCGACCAAATTATTAATATTATCTAATTCTATTAGGAATCAAATAAAGAAAAATTAAATTAATCTCAAAAAACAATTTAAGGTTTAGGTCTAATTCCCTATAGCAAAATGATGACCAAAGATCCTAGAAAAAGGTGCTAACAAATAATATGAAGAAAGCCTTTTTTCGTCCGCTAATTAATTTTTAACGTCGTAATGGAACCTTGCACAACATTTAGTTACAGTGTAACATTTGACTGGTAATACTGAATATAATTTACAACGCTTGTGGGATGACCACAATAGGCTCCTCGTAAATCATGGCTCAGTTAACTTCGATGACCTGCGGTGGGTCATAAGAAATCTTGTTAGTTTTTGTCTCCATAAAAGTTACGAGGTTTGTATGGCCTGTAGACCACGAGGAATGTTTATAGATTTATAGATAAACTAGCTGTTGCCCGCGGCTCCGCCCGCGTAAATACAGTATCCCTCGGGAACACTGTATTTTTTCGGGATAAAAAATAGCCTGTTTTAATCCAGAGTCTAAACTACAGATACCAAATTTCATCAAAATCCTTTAGTAGTTTTCCGTGAAAGAGTAACAAACATCCATCCATCCATACATCCTCACAAACTTTCACATTTATAATATTAGTAGGATTCAAAGTCCACGGCCCGCGTGTTTGCGTTCTCAGTTTCTAATGCCCGGTTTCTGAATATTTTACATAAACTCCGGATAAACTAAGTTTATTTGGCGCTTTGTCCACAAAAGATCCGTCTAGTAGTCACCACATAAATATGTTTCAAATTCGAGGATAGAGTTTTTGTTTTTTTTTCGGCAATGTAGTTAACTCGTTTTATGAAAAATATTTGCTACTTTGAAAGGGAAATGGAGCTTTATACTATTTTAACGAATAATTATTATTTTTAAACAGAAAATTAAACCGACTTCCAAAGTAAAAATACACAAAAAAGTATGAAATAAAACTTATTTTATAAATAATCCTTTTAAATTTGTCTATTTCTCTACTTAATCTTCTTAATTTTGAAGTCGCTACCAGTCCAAACGATATCCTACAGTATTTTATAGAACTTACGTTCATATTTGCTGGTACCGACTTCAAAATTAAGAAGATTAAGTAGAGAAATAGCCAAATTTAAAAGGGGAATTATTTATAAAATAAGTTTTATTTCATACTTTTTTGTGTATTTTTACTTTGGAAGTCGGTTTAATTTTTTGTTTAAAAATAATAATTTCACCCTTTTTAGTGATATATCTTGTTAAGTTATTATTAATACGTCTTAAAAATGTCTAAAATAAACGATCGAATGTATAACTGAATACGCGCCAAGCTTCCATTAGTTATTGTTATTAAGATGATGATGATGATTACTGTAAGTTACAAAATGGCATATGCTTGCAGTTCTTTAAACAATTCCGATATTTCCTAACGCATATCTTTAAAGACTGAGGAGTTCTGTTCAGTGCTTTTGGATTCAGGGTATACCTTGGTACAACGTCTTATTCTTTGGTAGCATATGCTTGTGTTACTTCAGTAAAAGTCAAAATCAATATATGTGTCGATATAAATTTCGAGGGGTTCCCTCGACGCCTCATGGATCGCATCATCACCTTTCCACTTTAGTGACTAAAGGACCAATTTCGAATTAAACCCTTTACAACAACAAAATAATTTTGCAAATAGGTCCATAAACGGCAGAGTAATGTTCAAAGATCTCCGTGTTAGTGCAAAATACTATGAGAAGTACCTTCTTTATCATCATAATGTGATGATGTATGCTGTGATAGTGGTGGTGATGATGATGATTACTCTAACTGACAAAGTGGCATATGCTTGCAGTTCTTTAAACAACGCCAAAATCCCCAAACATGTATCTATAAGGAGTCAGGAGTTCTGTTCTGTACTTTTGGATCCAGGGTATACCTTGGAGAAAAATCTTACTTTTTGGTAGCATATGTTTGGACTACTTCAGAAAAAGTCAAAATCACCATATGTGTCCATATAAATTTTGAAGAGTTCCCTCGTTTCCTCATGGATCCCATAATCAGGTCACCAATTTTCTGAAAATAGGACCAACTTCGAATTATACCTTTTACATCAAAAAAAGAATTTTGAAAATCGGCCAACAGATGGCGGAGTTATCCGCGAACATACAAAAAAAAAAAAACATATACAGCCGAACGTATAACCGCCTCCTTTTTTTGGAAGTCGGTTAAAAATAATAATTTTCTTCTTAAGTATTTTAATTTCATTCTGTGTTAATCGATAAAGTTAAGTTAAACTTAGTTTATATGTTTTCACTTTATTGCTCAGAAACCCTTTATCGAACCATAAGCGCTAATTAATAGACAAACTACCGACAAATTCACCTCAAAAACTGTTCATTAGGGTAACAAGTAACATTTATTTGTCAAGTGCAGATTCGCTGAAGTCGTGGGAGAGTCATGCTTCGGCGTGAATGGATTGTTGGACTAGAGATGACCAGCAGGACTGCCGAGAGATCAGGCGCAGGACCGACTTACATAATATTACATACCCATCCGACGCATGGATCATCTCATCTCATCTCAAAACAATATTTTTTATTGTTCCGACGCGGAGGTCGAACCCACATCCGGAATCGAAAACCAAGCTATAAACCACTCGAATACGAAGGCTCCTTTTTAGGGTTCCGTAATACTTAAGGAACCCTTATAGTTTCGCTCTGTCCGTCTGTCTGTCTGTCTGTCTGTCTGTCTGTCTGTCTGTCTGTCTGTCTGTCTGTCTGTCCGCGCCTCTAGCTCCTGTAATTATGAATATAAATTGATGAAATTTGGTGCAGTTATAGATTGTGTATAGATCACGGTTTCGGGATCATAAAAAAATAATAATTTTATATTTTAGGGGTGGCTCTCCATACATGTGAAGTGGGGATGAAAAATATTTTTTCACTCTACCCCATCGTGTGGGGTATCGTGGAATAGGTCTTTTAAAATAAAGGCAAGGTTTCATACGTTACTTTTTTATAAAGTTGACCATTTTAGAGTAATCGGCCTCCAAAGTGGTTTGTAAGTTGGTCCCCCCCCTAGCATTTTTAAACTATAGGAGATAGAAACTTGCAAATTTCCATGCTGATAGATCATGCTAAAAACTCTTTAGGAAAATTATTATGAACCAAATCGGACAGTAACTTTTGGAGTAAAAAAAAAAAAGCATATTACGCGTTTATAGTTACGGAACCCTCCTTAGACATGTCCTGACATGCTCTTGGTTAGGTTATTTATAAGTAAGTACTTATAGGGTACAAATGAACATAATGAATGCCTGAAAGCGAAATATGTGTTACCAAAATGTGGTATATGGGAACTTTGGTGTATTTAAACGGAGTGATCGGACACGAGCTGTGAACACCAGTAATCCGCTTATCTCATTGTCCACCATTCGGAGCCACTAAACTGTAACGGATCTGAAATAAACACACTTCATACGGACCGGACGAATTAGTATTAATATGTATGTTTTGCATCCTTACAAAATATATAGTAGATATTGTAAAATTACCTACAGAAAATTTAGCTACAAAATATTGTAGCAGTAAATATACTGCTTATGTAAATATAGATACGTTTAGGCCTTAAAAATATTGAAAGTCAAAAATATCTAGTAATGTAAGGAATCTTCACAGAGGAGGCCATTGACTTGCTGTTAGCTGAACCTCAATTCTCGTATTTAAAGTAGACTTAATTTTACTTTGTTTTGATTGAAAGTGTAGCGACATGTTATCATGAACGGATTTTATGACGTTTCGACCAATCAGTGCGCGTTTCACTGTTGCGTTAAAAACACCGTTTGCGAGTGTAAGCGTATGGGACTTGATTGTAACTGTAATTAATACCTGCATTAAGCAGGTTTTATTTAGCAGAATTGCCCCTCAGATCTCAGCATGTTTAGTAAAAAAAAAAGTTATTGAGGTAAATTAACTGATAGTGGAGATCGATGGCCATTATATATAAGACGGCAAGGTTATATACAACAGAATTATAAAGCAAAGGCTGCCTATCATCATATACAAAATTAGGTGCATTTAATCTTTATATCAAAATCTAAGCTAACTAGCCGATATGTCAAACCGTTAAGGCTAGAAATTTAAAATTTTGCACGCGTATTTCTCATATAACGTAGGGATTGGACTAAGGAATGTTTTTTCAAAATTCAACCCCCAAGTTGGTAGAATAAAATATGAAAATTTAAAACCTAATTTCACGCGGGCGAAGCCGCAGGCAAATTAATGATAGTAGGTCATAACAGAAAATTTATGTTTTGATTGTAGAAAACTCACGAATATGCCGCTGAACAAGTTATTTGATTTGAAGCTTTTATTAATACCAACCTTACCTTTAATATTCAAATAAGTAACATGACATGATATATAATGTAACATACCTACGCAGAACATTTTTCTAACTTTAATTGAATATTTATTATACTGACCGTATGTAAAATGCCGTACATCACCGTTCACTACGTATTAGGTAATATTTTTCATCTGTTTGCAATTTTCCGTGCCCGGAGCATTGTCTAAGGGTAGGTACGTAATAATGTAGCAAAGGAGGGCAGAGGCCAGTGGACAGAGGGTATACAGTTTAGCTCACAAGTTTTGCCTCTCAAGTCTAACGTTTATAAAGTTACTAGATTTTACCCGCGACTACGTCCGCGTGGAGTTCGGTTTCCATACAAAATTTGAACCCCTTTTTCACCCCTTAGGGGACGATTTTTAAAAAAAATTTTCTTAGCGGATGCCTACGTTTTTACAACTATCTGTATGCCAAATTTCAACAATTACAATAACTGAAGTCAAAAGTTATAAGTGCGAAATGAAAATCTGAAAACGCATGAAGATGACCTCTAAATGACTTCACTTTTCCCCTCCATTAAAAAATTCTTTTTTGAATCAAGATGACAGGTTACCCGTTTCAGGTACTGAATTCCTTGATCCAATGATTTTGTAGTAATTCGTCATCTAACTTACCCTCTACGGAAAAACGTATTCACGTCAAAACCCAAAAAAGTCAACAATATAATATTATGAAAGTAATATATGCAACCGAAACCTTTTAGGTGCGGTGTACGGTGTTTTCTTTCGTACCGCTTATTAGGATACAATTTAATAATGTAAGCACACATCATTATGCGTGTCCGCTGTCTGGCGGAACACGGCCGGGTATACCAGGTAACGGCCGGGTATACCGGGTAACGGTCGGGTAACAGTCCGGGTAACACAAACATTCCCCAGGTAACGAGATAACAATCTGAATAACGCTAATGAAGACGAATTTCCGCGTCACGCCGCGCTTATCGGCCACTCGTGTTATCATAACTTAATTAACGCACATTTAATTATTATGGAATAAACGTGTCTTCTATTGTTTCGTTTGAAGCTTTATTTACAAACTTTTTAATTAATTGCCGTAGAACATACGAATTAATTAATTATATTACTTACTAGCGACCCGCCCCGGCTTCGCACGGGTACAATACTGATACTAATACAACAGAATGTCACCCACTTCGCAACGGGCCGTGCATCAGAAATCGTAATATTTTAATTTCGCCATAACTTCAAAACCAAACGTCCAATTTTAATCATTCAAAGACCAAATATTATCTACATAAACTGTAGTTAGTGATGAAATAATTAATTTTGATAAGGATTAATAGCATGAGTAAAATAAACGCGTTTAAATGTAGTCAAAAAAAAAATTCAAGATTTCTAAATAAAAAAATGGTTGTTGTACCTCACTCGACATAGATAGGTATAGTGTGTCGCGGACTTTTTTGTAGATATTTATAAGATCTACAATTAATTAGAACATTATATGGTTCTATCTTTTATAGTTTAGGCAGCGTACGCAAGATAAGTAACTTTTCTGGTTGATTTTTTACACCTTGTGTCCGAAAAACCGAAATATCTTACGGAACCCTATTTTTTTCCAAAATAAAATTTAGCCTATGTTACTCGTGGATAATGTAGCTTTCGAATGGTGAAAGAATTTTTGAAATCGGTCCAGTACTTTTTGAGCCTATTCATTACAAACAAACAAACAAACAAACAAACAAACAAACATACAAACAAAGTTTTCCTCTTTATAATATTAGTATAGATTATTATGGGTATTGGGTAGGTAATAACATAAATATTCGATCGTTTTAATATTATGTATCGATTTTACTTCAACGTTGCATAAAAAACCGAGCAGCATACTTATGTATGGCACCGTAAAATTGTAAAAACCGTTAGATTGTAATATTACTTATGAGACATTTTTATTTGACAATCTGTGGACATTTTATAATATCTCTAGTAATATTACAATCTAACGGTTTTTACAATTTTACGGTGACACGTACATAATAGATGCATAGCTTAATAAAATCCAAGAATGACAGATTGTTTCAACGTTTTATATTAATCTAATCAGTAGGTACCTAATCTATAATAATAGAGCTACAAGCAAATAAAACTATCGTTTACTCATTTAAAAAACGAAACACAACACGTGTTAGGTGAACTGTTTACTATAGCAATAACGGCTCAGGCCCAGACGTATGACGGTATCCACAAACACAGGCGAATACGTTTCGACGGTCAAAGTTTTAATAGATCGTTTATCCCGCAATCAAGTCGGTAATAAATTAACGCCATTACTAAATTATGCCGAGCTTCTAGATTAATCTAGAAGTCCGCAGTCCGCCGCCGCTCTTACATTATTACAGCATTCATTAGAGTTCGCTAATTACTCCTTGCTTTAATGAATAAGCTCTAATGAACCACTTTCTGTTAATTAAAGGCGGCGAGGGTGGGGCAGAGGGCGGGGGTGGGGTCGGAACTTTTCTCCGGGCTCTGATTGCAAATGTGAATTTGTGTAAGTCTGAGTGGAAAGAGTGTTCTAGTGAAAAGGGGTAATGAAGCGGTCGAGAGCCGAATTAGTTGCGATTGCAGAGCGCCGTGCGTTCTGCGGTGTGTGTACAATAGCTATCATAATAATTAGGCGCCCACTTTACTACGTCATTACTAATTAGCGTATGGTGTACAGCTTGGCAAATAAGTCGTGGCGTTTACAGAAGGAACTAAAAACTGTTTCAACTGTATCATCATAGAGCCATTATAGATTGGCATGTCATTTATATGTAGTTTATACTTATTATCTATATAATACATCCTATTTAAATATAATTCAAATCGAATATAAGCGTAAAAGCTAATACAATATAAAAAAAATGTTTCATCTGTCACCACCACGGAGTTTTTTGTGAAACTGTACGATTATGAGACGTGGATGAGATGAGACGCACATCGTTATGTGATACGTTAATATGTAAAAATATTATGTATTACAGTTGTAGTCTCCGCAGGAATTATTATAGGTTTGATACTTTGATACACTTCGGCACGACTGAGTCCCAAGTTACCAACGGAGGAATACCAAGGCCGCACAGAAAACTGGCTTGTAATAAGGCTTGCGCCCTGAGAACACCGAAAGGGGTATTATGTACCTACCAGCTGAACTTTAGGAAACGTTGAAGTATCATCGAAATATCATACAAATATGTCCAAGGAATAAAATTTTATACGAACTTTAATCACCTTTTTTGATTTTGAAAAATCCTTCCTTAGTATCCACTAACTTCCTTAGTAACCACTATACATCCGCCTACGTCATATTATGAGAAATACAAGTGCAAAATTTCAAATTTCCAGCCTTAAGGGTTTGTTTAGCCTGTGCGTTGATATAAGTATCAGGCAATCAGCTTTGCCTTTTATATATTATATTAAATAGACTAATAATAATATATAGATTAGCCTTGCAAGTTACTGGCTAGTTCGATATTTTTGTAATAGGTAGGTACAAGAAATAAGTATGAAATAATGCATGAGTCATGGACGTTGCCAATTAGTTATTAAAAAATGGTCAAGTGTGAATTATTCATGCGCATTAATATATTAGGGTACCGCGTTACAATAATAAATAGGAACTTAGTTTAAAACCACATACTTAGTTTATAAAACTTGCGGTAATAGGTTTAGTCACAAACTGGTCAATAGCTCGTCTATTCGTTACTCTAATAATTTGTTCCTTATATTATAATTATGTATACCTACAGAATAGTTTTAACCGCTTTTCTTACGGTGGGTATAGCTATAGACTATAGTCTACCTACTCTTACACTACCTACTCTATACTCTACCTACTCTATACCCTACCTACTCTATACTCTACCTACCCTATACTTTGTAGGATATTATGTAAATTACGTTTTTGTGCTTCATCATGCTGATCTTTAATTTTATTTATGGTCCGTACTTTACGATTTTAGAATTGACAAACGGAATATACTACAGGTGTATAAGACTGCCTTTTTTATCCTACCAGTTGCTCATAGAATAAAAGTAGTCAGTTGCTGTCGTAGCACGCACTGCTTTTGTTGTTGCGAGTATCCACTATCCACGTCAATTAGGGTGTCCCAAAAATTTCAAGTTCGATATTTTTTTACGCATACTTACCCTCTTAAAATGTTCGTATTGACCCATTTGGCTTATTGGGTATACAGAACCCTAAAAACGAACAACGCGCAACTCACATCGCGTGAACGTTTTCAGGCAAATTAATATCGAGTGTGTCATTCATTACTATGCTGAATATCGACATTAGGTGCGTATTGCGCGGACTCGGACCAAACACGTGTTTCTTCACACGGTTTAGCTAAACTGTAACACCAGAGGAATTACAAGTGCGTTGCGGGTTGCCAGTCTATTAAGTACTGTCTGTCACTGATTTCACTCAACATTTTTTTTCGTTTAGGAAGTCAGAGAAAATACTTTCACATCTGTAGTTATAATATTTAGATCTAACTTCAACTGCGCAATTAAACCTTCACTCTACTTCTGGAACAATATAAACGCTCAGAAAATTACCTACTTGACGAACTGAAGAAAAAACGGAGAAACGAATTTTCTTTCAGGGTAAAACTTATCATCTGCTCCCTAGTTGTTGGCAAATTGAAACTTTTACTACAGTAGGTATTTCAGCAAACTAACAACAAGCGAATACTAATACATAGTATTATACTAATTAGTAATTATCACCTACACACGTGGTAGTTCCGACGAAAAATGATTGTACAATGTGAATTGTGAGTGTATCCGATTGTTCAATTAAGTCAATTAAAGTTAGGCAATTACAAATAATGGTATGGATTTACGAAAACAACGCGAGTGGCGATATGCGAATAGTCAATAAGCGTGAAACAGGCAGGATACTGAGGGATTAACCAACAGCGCAGTATATAAAATGCTTGCGCGGGCGCACATCACACCACTGGAGGAACAGACAAGGATTCACTAACAATCATGTTCACTTTTATCGCAGTAAGTATTGTAGTTTATAATCGATCTATACTTATATGTATTATTACTTATTTATTAAAAAATCCTTCAAGGATGTGTCTTCTAGTCAATTTATAGGTTTCTTTCTTTCTCTCGAACTTTGAACCTTATAGGCTTCTAAATCTCTCTTGCACGTTTATTTTAAAGATGTACCTATATAGTTATCTTGTTTTACCATCGCTATTTCGTTTTATGGAGCTTAAATCACAAATCACAACAATGCTAATTAATTTTTTATTTTAAAAAAAAATTGGTACTTAACTGAGCCACGCCACGTCCGCGGTCCGTACAGAGAGACATCCATTTTTTTTTTTGACTGTATGGTTTTGAGTCAATCACGCAAAAACTATAGGTAGGTACTATGTACCTACGTGATGACTTTACTAAAATATTTCCAGATCACGTGCCTCCTCGGAGTAGCGAGTGCTGCTCCCTCAGGAGCTTGGGGACTCTCCGCTATTGATAGCATTGTAAGTATAATATTCCTTATTATTCGTATTTCTATATGCAGAATCTAGAAAGTACTTTGGGTGCAGTTGTCAATGCACACCTGCACGCGTTATGACCACCATAGAAATGGTCTCTTTCTACGGAAGAATAGACAAATGACAGATTGACAAAGGAAATCTGTCATTTTGTAGAGGCAATCGGTCAGTATTTCTATTCTTGTGTAGACACAATGCATTTCTACTGTGGTCATGTTTAGCGTGCTGCAGGGACTATAGGGTAGGTATAGCTTTAGAACTGGATTGCTTACTACGGCTTACTAGCCGTAATTCTAATAAAAAATCATAAAAATATATTTTAAATGAAAATTACGTTAACACTAAACAGTATAAGGAACTTATTAATCAAGTTATAATTAAGTAATTATTTGAAAATTTAATTAGATTTATTGATGTCAGTTTTAAATGGAGTAAGGTCAGTTTCATAATGTTACATTCTGTTCAGTCCGTCCCCAACTACGGCTTCAACTACGCGGTGAACGACCCCAGCACGGGCGACAACAAGGCCCAGTCCGAGGTGCGCAACGGTGACGTGGTCAAAGGCCAGTATTCCCTGGCCGAGCCCGACGGCACCATCAGGGTCGTGGACTACACCGCCGACGGCGTCTCCGGCTTCAACGCCGTGGTAAAACGCATCGGTACCGCCCAGCACCCGCCCACGCTCCAAGTCCAGCCCATCGTCAGCAAACCCATCGCCACGTCGTACCTCAATGTAGCCCCAGCGTCGTACTCCAGCAACCTCATCGGATTGGGAGGTCACGGCTCCGGCAACCTCATCGGATTGGGAGGTCACAGCTCCGGCAACCTTATCGGATGGGGAGGTTACTCAAATTTAGGTAACCTAGGTCTCGGATTAGGAAACCTGGGTCTCGGATTAGGAAACCTAGGTCTCGGCTGGGGCGGCCAAGGGCTCGGTGGCTCGTGGGGCCTAAGCGACCTGAGTCTAGGTGGATGGAAACACTAAATACCGCCGACCGCCGTAGATCAATTTAGTGCTAGCCATCAGGAATGTTTTGTGATAAGTACCTTATATGATTTAATATAAGAACTCATGTTATACAGTACTCGACGTGTTGTTTTTTTCCTATTTATCCGATATCCATTAAGCTCCTCTACCAATTAATTATTATACAAGTGAGGAAAAATTTATGTTTGGCTGATAGTTCGTTTATAATTTGTTCCATTGCAATGAAATAGATACATTAATGATACGAGGAAATCACCACAACACCGACTACGTTTATAGTAGTCGACCGCAGGCGCTTCTGTAGCAGTGAGCGATAGCTGCTGGATAACGCAGCGATGCACCAGTAGACCTACCACGAACCGAAAGTCGAATATCATAATATTTTTTTACAAATAAATGTCAAAATTGTTGAAGAGAGACATAAATCTCAACATAAAGAATCGTCAATCGCCAACCTGAAGAAATATTTCTTACTAGCTGTCCCGACACACGTTGTCCTGTCTTAAATATGAACTGGAATGAATAAATAACTACACCTGTAATGCAACCTACGTCCTAGTCCTACATCACCTAGGTACACCTTTTCTAATATTTCTCATCGTTTAAACCTTCCCTGATATTCCACAATTATTTCAAGATCAAAATTTGCCAAACCAGTCCAGCCGTTCTCGAATTTTGAATCCCGCGGGAACGGGATAAAAAGTATCCTGGTTTTAAGATATTTCCTCACCAATTTTAAGCCAAATCAGTTTACCCGTTCTTGAGTTATAGAAAGTGTAACTAACACGACTGTCTTTTATATATATAGATATTTCGTTAGGTTAACTTAATAAGCAAATAAAAATTATTGCCTATCTGTCTCGCAAAGCAATTTGCTAGTCACAAGCTGCATTTATCGATACTGTAAATTTAAATTGTTTGTATCATCGTTTTATTTTTAAGATTTATAAAAAGTTGTAATCTAACATTGAATAGCCAATATGAATATTGTATAAAAATCATGACAGCTATACAATCTTCATTAGATGACGATCGTGCTTGGGCAACTGGGTGGTCGTAACGGATGACAACCACGAGCGGAGAAGCCACCATTCACTAAAGTGTGTTTTAAGTGACTGTTCGAGACGCAACTCCATAGTTATCTTACGTCGGAGTTTTAATGAAAATGATCCTTGTCGTCTGCATAAAGGTCAGAGCTAAAATATCTGTGTACAGACTGTAGTAAGCATCGAACGACAAGCAAATACCAATTGCGTAAACAAATGCTGGCAAAATTGAAACTAAGCGCACCAATAACGTGGTGCGAACAACTATAATATACCTACTATAATGTCCGCATTTCGTAAGGCCGTGTAAAATTCAGAGCACTGAAAACAGAACGCTGCGCTAATACAATAGAAGTGAAAATCGAACAAATGAGTCAAGAGTTGCCAGACTTGGACATTTGACCTGACACTCGTGTGTTCGATTTTCAGCCCTATTGTATTAGTCCAGAGTTATATTTCCAATGGTCTGAATTTTCTCCGACCTACCGGCTTCCAGACAATATAGTCCCAACTCTCAGCTTCAGGACGTGACAAAAAAAGATCGCAACTTAATATAATACTACACATTTATTTGTTTTGTCAATAAAATACATACAACTGCCACTCATTCATTATTAAATGCATATTTGAGCATCTTTCTGTCCGCACATTATACATCGATTTAACTTATGGGATTACAAACCAGTTTCACAACAATATAAGTGTCGTAAGAAACATTAAATGTTTCGTTCACATTGTTTTGCAAATCTTTACAAGGATTCGAGTGCGATGGCAAAATA
Organism: Glaucopsyche alexis; assembly: GCA_905404095.1. NCBI lineage: Eukaryota > Metazoa > Arthropoda > Insecta > Lepidoptera > Lycaenidae > Glaucopsyche > Glaucopsyche alexis. The sequence continues at coordinate 6,621,142 of FR990043.1, read as the reverse complement.
TAGCAAAAAATAGACTATTAAAAAATTTTACTGCTTCAGAAGTTAGAAAAGAAAATTACATTACAACCAATATTATTATAAAGGATAATTTGAATAAAAACAATCCCACGTACAGGAAGAAACAAACTTTGTTTTTATATCGAGAGCAAAAAATAGATTGTTGAAAAATTATAGTATCTAGAAAACTTGTTTTTTATCAATAATGGAAATCACTTGAAGCTAGTCATACACGTAAGGGTGTAACCTGAGAGGTCCGCCTGCACAGTTACACCTGTCAGGTAAGCTTGAGCTGATACTGTCTGGAAACCTGCACAGCTGTTGTGCAACATACACGCTCTGGTATACCTGTATAACAGTGTACCTGTCAGGTATACCGTTACGTGTATGGCTAGCATTCAATACAAAAAATCTGCATATTTTTTGTTTATCTATACCAATATAATAAAGAGGAAAAGTTTGTTTGCATTAAATAGGCTCCGAAACTACTAGACCGATTTTTATGAAATTTTGCACAGATGTAAAATGGACCACGGGGAAGGACATAGGCTACTTTTTATCGCGGCAAAATGCACTGTTACCGCGGGATTTTCTTTCGCGCACGGACTCGCGTGCAACATCTATAAAAAACGACAACCGAACAAATTTTAGGACAAAGATAAAATTATATATTAAAAATAAATATTAATTTATGCATGCGAAATGCGAAACAAATAATTGGAATTACTTATATATAATAAATTATTACAAACTAACATTTCGTTCAGTACAATGTAATTTTAGAATTCCTCCTTATCTCGTAGGTTGCGAAAAACCAGAACTTTGGAAATGTATTCTCTAACAAATTATTAGAGATTGTTAGTAACAATCAGCCTAGTATTTTAAATATATTTTTAATTAACAATTAGGGCATCGAGACCGGTTTTACCCGGGTTTTTGGGCCTACAACAAAACCCAAAACGGTTTTTTCGAGCTTTTTTTCATTATGAAATTCTACAACAGTTTATAACAGTTACAGTCCCAAATTGAACGTTATAGTGGCTTGTGATTGTCAATGTAGAATTTTAGAACAATAGTTATAATGTTTTCATGTTGTATGTAGTACGCCCCGCCAGGACGAGTGAGCGAAGAGCAAGGGACCAGACTACCTTTTCTCGAAGCGATTCGTCGAATTTTTGGACCTTCATAACTTGGTATAATTTATTATTCGGTTCCATCAGCGCTCAGTGCGAATTGCTCTCCGTTCCCATGATACCCAAAAATCGAGTGGGCCTAACGGAATCCGTCCCATTGTGTTAAAAATGTGTGCTCCAGAGTTGGCACCGGTCTTAACGCATCCTTTTCGGCTCACCTGCTCTTATGGCACAGTCCTGGCATCTTGGTAGACAGCTTTGGTATGCTATCGCCTGCCCTGTTCATACTGCATATCAATGATAATATTATGTGATAACGACAGTACGGGTGATGCCTTATATACAGGTCGCCCGAACATATCTCGGCAAAACGTCATTGAGAGTCGAAACGAACTTGTCTCTCAAATTAAGAATTCATTGGAGAAGATCTCTGAATGGGGTAGACTTAACTTAGTCCAATTCAACACCTCTAAGACACAAGTTTGCGCGTTCATCGCTAATAAGTTACCGATGGTCGTATGTCCTCGTTTTGAAAGCATACCCATAACTGCCTCCTCCAACATCGGAATACTTGGTGTAAGCATATCGAGCGAGGTCTAGTTCCGATATCATGTGGAGAGCAAGGCCAAGTTAGCCTTCAAGAAGCTTGGTGTTCTGAACAGGTCAAAGCAGTATTTCTGTCCGGTCCAACGCCTACAACTCTATAAGGCGCAGGTTCGGCCTCACATAGAATATTGTTCTCATCTCTGGGCAGGAGCGCCAAAGTACCAGCTTCTCTCTCTGGATCGTATCCAACGAAGAGCCGCTCGAATTGTCGACTGCCATAGTATTTCAAACAGGCTTTACTCCTTAGAGCTACGTAGAGATGAGCATCGCTCTGCATCATATATCGGTTATATTACAGGGAGTGCTCCGAGGAATTGTTCGGACTTATACCTGCTGCAACTTTTCGCTATCGTTCGAAGGGACAAAATATTTATCATCCTCATCACCAACTGTCGCCAACAGTATTTCCGGACCATTACGACCTGCACACCTTCAAGAAGGCAGCATATTCCCTCCTAAAAGGCCGGCAAGGCACTTCTGTTTCTACACGCCTTCTACACTTTAGTCAAATTATGTGGTATGGCCATTTCGTCAGGCAACGTATTTTGACTAAGGTGTAAAGTTTGTGAAATTATTAATTACTTTACATGAAAATGTTTATGGTGGGATCACATTTTACCAGTATTACGTTGTTACAACAGAAAGCAGCTGATAAAAGTTAATTTTAGGACATTCCTAACAAAATTCTACAAAATCAACAAAAAACCCGAAATACCCGAAAAAACCCGGGTACCCGGTTTTGAAGATGGCTGGGACCGAAAAACCCAGTTTTTTTTAAATATGACCGGTCTTCGATCCCCTATTAACAATGTGCCAAGTACGGAATTAAAAAAATAAAACAGAAGCGCTCTATAAAGTATTTTATCCAGAAACACTATTCGTGTTAAGTTTCCAGTAACTGATCAGTGCAAATGTCAATATTTACCAATGATTCTGAAGCCATGTTCACATTAACCAACTGAAGTATTTATTTAGACATTTACACTAGGGACTCACTGCAAACAAACCCGAATAGATCTTAGTATTTCAAGTCAGTTAATAAACTTGTGTTTCGATCGTCGATCGTCTGTTGATGTTATGTACTGCGACAACAATTTCAACTATACCAAACATTTATTTACATAACTATAAGCTCTGTAGGAATATTCGCCGTAGTGGGGCGTGGCGTGCGCACCCTACTCCGATACGTCGCAGCGACGTGGCGTGCCGACGTGCGTGCGGTACGCCGCTACGACGCAGCGACGCGGCCGTCTCCGAAGGTCCACAGACAGATGCGGTCCACGAGGTACGCAAACACCATATCTGCGATCAACACTTGTACCACGATGAGCCGGTACTGTAAAAACAAAATACATAAATGTACTATGAAAGCAAGAGAAAACATTTTAATAAATAATTGTAGTTATTACGGTCTGTATATCTGTATATGGATAATTAGTAGTGTCCGACCGAAAGTTCGGTTTCGGTTTCGGCCGAGTTTCGGCCAAAAATCAAGTTTCGGCGGCAGTTTCGGTTTCGGCCAAAAGTGGCCGAAACTTTTGCCGAAACCGAAACTGATTTCGGAAGTTTTCGTGCACGCTCGCCTAACTTCGTTTCTTGCGGCAACGCTTTGACAACGCAACTGAATTTGAAAACATAATTAAAAAATAATAATAATTTAAAAAATTTAAAAACCCGACTGCCTAAAAAGTGAACCAAACTAAGTACATAATTAAAACTGAAAAGAAAAAAACAAGCACTTAGATATCCGGTGGTCTAGAATTCTATAATATATTATTGAATTAATACTATTGGAACATAACAACTAAACAGTCAGGATCCATTGAAAAATTAGATTGGCTGTCGAATAATGGATCCCGACTGTTCAGTTGTTATGTTCCAATAGTATTAATTCAATAATATATTATAGAATTCTAGACCACCGGATATCTAAGTGTTTGTTTTTTTCTTTTCAGTTTTAATTATGTACTTAGTTTGGTTCACTTTTTAGGCAGTCGGGTTTTTAAATTTTTTAAATTATTATTTTTTATTTTATACTTTTTAGTTATGAGTACCTAGCTAGCTATTTACCAGACTGGATTTCCTATCAGCATCAGTACTATATCACAATTGCACTGGAATGTGAGAATGGTTGTTACGCAACTTTAAATCGATATAGATCCTAAACGGTCAGTCAAATCGAAAAATGTTGAGAGAAAACTAACAATGATTTTTAAATACCTATTCAACGATACCCCACTTGATATAGTTTGTTGACTTTCATTTTTTTCATTTTCACAATATGGCGTCCAGTAGTCGCCATATTGAATTTTCACCAACGTCATGTCTTTAGTGACACTCGCCGGACTAAGAGGAATCGATTGACGTGTGAATCATAAAAATCGGCCCAGGCGTTTGGTCTGTATAGTGCTTCAAAGGAACATACATACATACATACATACATACATACATACATACATACATAGGCTGACAAACACATTACCACTCCTTTGCGTCGCGCAGTCGGGTAAATATAGGGTGAACGTACCAATTATCAGCACTTTAAGAGATAGTTCAAATTTAAACCCGATTATTACAGAGGAAAATACTTTTTTACCCACATTGATGAGTTTTCTGGGTCCATTATTTAATAAATGACTGATTTTTACTTCATAATATAGTTTACCTTCATCGACATTTTATAAAAATAATCATAACTAAAAAATTACCCTGTCGCCAATTATTAGCACCCTCGTCACCAATTATCAGCACCGGGGTACCAAATTATCAGCCCTGTGATAGTGGTGATAAAATCCGGTAGTTAATTCTACTAATATTATAATGTGAGTGTTTGTGAGGATGGATGGATACATTTATGGATGGATGGATATTTGTTACTCTTTCTCGCAAAAAATACTGAACGGATTTCGATGAAATTTTGTATGGTAGTAGTCCCCTTATTTTCTACATAATATGGATCCTATTTAAAATAATTCAAAGCGGCTAAGTGCGAGTCGGACTCGCCCATGAAGGATTCCGTAGCAGCAAGTAACATAACATAAAAGTTCTTATAGAGAGTTGATTGAATGAAAGGTAAATTGCAGTTTACGATTTATGACGTATTAAAAAAACTTCTTACTAGATCTCGTTCAAACCAATTTTCGGTGGAAATTTGCGTACTGATGTACATCATAATATATTCTTTTTAGTATTATCATTCTCTTATTTTAGAAGTTACAGGGGGACACACACATTTTACCACTTTGTAAGTGTCTCTCGCGCAAACTATTCTCTCTCGCTTTAGAAAAAAATGATATTAGAAACCTAAATTTTTGAAGACTGGATAGGTCTTCAAAAATTTAGGTAAATTATAAAACCCCACACGTGAAAAAAAAATTGAGTTTCAGTTCTAAGTATGGGGATCCCCCAATTTTTTTTTCTATTTTTGTGTGAAAATCTTAATGCGGTTCATAGAATACATCTACTTACCAAACTTCAACAATACTATAGTTCTTATAGTTACGGAAAAAAGTGGCTGTGACATACGGACGGACAGACAGACATGAATCCATAAGGGTTCCATTTTTTGCCATTTGGCTATAGTACCCTAAAAAGTGGTACTGAAAGACGTGGAGTTTATCTACAGAATATCAGTCAAAATAAGTATTAATTTACCTGCTAAAACTCAAGACACGTATTTGTTTTTTTACTTAGGGCTGCGCTAGTCGGTTCTTTCTCCATACAAACGCTGTTGGTGATTTACTCTAAAGTCAAATATTGTAGACCCAAATTTTTATTACACTTATCTAGGTTGGTATGTGCTTATATTTCTAAAATTTTAATAGCCTCCAAACGTCGGATTTTTAGCGCAACTTTGACCGTAAATAAAAAACAAACGAAGAATGAAAATAAAAAAGCAAGCACATACCGATACAGTTTTACTATTCAGAAATTGAGATAACTTTACTTCAGACATAAATATTATATACCTAGGTAGTTTGTTCATAAAACACCAACAGCTGAGTGTTGATTTACGTAATCTGAGGACACCTTTTCTAAAATACTTTACAAAGCAATATAAATGTGTGCACTATAGCTTCTCATATAAGTACTTATAGATAACTATTTTATGCCTATATCTTTTTTTCCCCGATATTATGTGAAATAACAAGCATTTTCCCCACGCGCCGCACTGAGTTCAAACCGTTGACTAGCGCACTCTTAAGTCCCCATATAAAGGAAACTTGATCCTCTATAAAAATACTATGCAACTTAAAAGAGTATAAACATTGATATGACATTCATTTGTTCCATAGTAGACCACTAGTGCTGATAAATTGGAATTTACAAAATATTGGACCCTAATTAATATTTTTAATAGTAGGTATATTAAATAAATGATTACAACAAAATTAATATACCGTGTTTCCATTTCATGTCCTAATTAATGCAGAATAATTGATAAAATGCACCAAATTTCAGTATTTGAAAGAATTTTCTACTTGACCACGTGAGTTTCGGTTTCGGTTTCGGTTTCGGCCGAAACTGAAGCCACGGCCGAACATTCGGTTTCGGTTTTGGTTTCGGCCGGAAAACCAGTTTCGGTCGGACTCTAATAATTAGATAGCTCAATATTGTTATTCAATTACTTCTTTTTCATAACACACCACATCCTCGACATGAACTTACCCATATTTTAAAATATTACATTATATCATATCCAAAAAGATTTATACCCACATTGTATATTTTATTATTTTCATAATATTTATATATGTTGAAGAGATTTATTTTGTTGCTGAATTGACAAGCAAGTCAATAGTACAGAAGTATGATTGGCGGGAACACTAGCGCCATGTTGTTTGGCGTTGATAGAGTCCAGTCTGACGAGCTTGCGCGTTCGGTTTGGTGGGGGTTCTGATCGAGTTTTCTCTCCAAGGAATAATCACGAAACATTAAGCTACCAGCCATCGTGGCGGCGCCGATAGTTCCCGAGCCGAACCTCGGCTATAGGTGTTCTTGTTAAAAAGTGATAGTGAAAATAAGTGCAAATTAATGAAATAAGTGCAGAGTCGTTATTATTTTCATAGACGGTGAAAAGTAATTAAAACAGTGTGAAGTGCTTAGTTAGTACTATTGAGAATAAAGGTGAAGTAATACTGTTTCTTCTCTTTTCATTTTGTAACCAACATTACCCACGATACGCCCACAGTGTTAATTTGAGAGCCAGTACTTTAATATAGTACGATGTTTGAGGCATGTTCATCCCATGTCTTCGACATAATAGGTTGGGGAAAAAGTCTTTTCGCATTATAGTATGTATGAACTTGTCATAAAATATCTTGGGCTATACCAATTGTATCTGGCTGATTTTGGTATCATTAAAAAGTTTTAATTTTAGAGAAGACAATTCCAAATTCAAATTAGGTAAATTTGAGATTTTCATTTGTTTTTCTTATTGTTAAAATGAGTGATTCTTATGAAGAATTTCGATACATTTTAAAATTTTATTACAAAAAGGTAAAAATGCAACACAAGCCGCGAAAAAAATTTGTGATGTTTATGGACCTAATGCAGTATCTGTGAGAGTAGCGCAAATTTGGTTTAAGCGTTTTCAATCCGGAAATTTTGATATCAAAGATGCACGTCGCTCTGGTCGCCCTGTTACGGACAAAACTGTTGCCATTTTTGAAAAAGTGGAGCAAGATCGGCATATTAGTAGTTACGATGTAGCTGAAGAACTGGGGATTGACCACAAAACGGTTTTGGCGCATTTGAAAAAAGCTGGGTACACAAAAAAGCTCGATATTTGGGTGCCTCATGAGCTCACTGAAAGAAACCTAATGAACCGTGTACTCATTTGTGATTCTTTATTACGACGTAATGAAACCGAACCATTTTTGAAGAAGCTGATAACTGGTGATGTAAAGTGGATCACGTACGAAAAGAACGTGCGAAAAAGATCGTGGTCAAAGGCCGGTCAGGCTTCACAGACTGTGGCGAAACCCGGGTTAACTCGCAACAAGGTGATGCTGTGTGTGTGGTGGGATTGGAAGGGCATTATTCATTATGAGCTGTTACCGCCAGGCAGGACCATCAATTCTGAACTGTACTGCGAACAACTGATGAGATTAAAGCAAGAAGTTGAGAGAAAGCGGCCGGAATTAATCAACAGAAGGGGTGTGGTTTTTCACCATATAACGCTAGACCTCACACATCTTTAGCCACTCAGAAAAAATTACGGGAGTTTGGCTGGGAGGTGTTAATGCATCCGCCGTATAGTCCTGACCTTGCACCTTCAGATTTCCACCTGTTTCGGTCGCTGCAGAACTCCTTAGGCAGTGTCAGGTTGACATCACAAGAGGACTGCCAAAACCACTTGTCGCAGTTTTTTCATCAGAAGCCCCAAAAATTTTATAGCAATGGGATCATGTACCTACCAACAAGATGGCAAAAAGTTATCGAACAAAATGGCACCTATATACTTTAGTCACTTGTAAATAAACTTTATAAAAAAACCTTTTGAATTTTTATATAAAATGCGAAGAAACTTTTTCCCCAACCTTAATATATATAAGATTTGGTAAAATCAATTACGGATATTTTGGGTATATGATACTCATACACAATATTTATTTTATCATAAGATATTTGGATATCTTATGACAAAATAAATATTGTCATACTCAAAGTAAAAAAAACATCTCATGTACAGGGGAATCTCTGCTCAACACAAACTCACATATATAGGAAGATGTTTTTTTCGAGTATGACAATTATTGTTCTGACTAAACGCCTCTAAATAAGCACTAGATTATTATATGTATACCCAAAATATCCGTAATTGATTTTACCGGACCTTATCTGTTGTTATTATATTAACAATATATCAGCATGTTTTTTGAATCCCTTATTATCATAAAATCAACTTACGTCGGGCGGGAAGTAGACAATCTCGAACATGTTGGAGAGATCGGGGAATATGCCGGTGGCGAGCGCCAGCACCGCGCCGCCCGACACCACCACCGACCACAGCAGCGGCCGGTTGTCGCGCAGACCCTCCATGAACGGCTCGCCCTGAATACAATGTGTTATACTTAATAGTACATTAGTGTCCAGGACAGCACTCCGTGGTCTAGTGGTTAGAGCATTGGCACTAGACTTGGAGGTCGTGGGTTCGATTCCCGCATTGGAACAACAAAAAAATGTTGTTTCCAAGTTTGGTTAGGACAATGCAGGCTGATGGATGGGCATGTAAAAAGTCGGACCTGCGCCTGATCTCTCGTCAGTCGTGTTGGTTATCCGTCCCACTGGATTATGAGAGTAAAGGAAGAAGTAGTGCTCTTATGTACTGCGCACACACTTGGGCACTATAAAAAATTACTTCTGCGTAACTAGCCTAGTTTCAATGAAACCGGCCACCGTCACCATGATCGGTGATGGGGAGTTATAACTTATCAATATAAGTGACCACAGACTAGTTATAGTGACCATGAATGAGTGGAAACATAACCTAACCTAACCTAAGTAAAAAGGCGGCAAAACCTAAGTAAGGGGCGGCAAAATTGACGCCTGCCCCGGGCGGCAGACACCCACGCTACGCCACTGCCTATAGAAGTATGGTTATCATTTGATTTTGTATAATTTATTTTGAAAATGACATTAGGAAGATTGGGACCATTATCCTTTGCAACAGTACATACCCGGTAGTTAATGGCGAAGGTGGATATCTGCAGAGCCATGGATATGATGTAGACGGTGCTGTTGAGCAGGTCGGGCTGGAACACGCGCTCTTCATCCTCTGCTAAATCCATGTCCAGTTGCGGCTTTGTGTCTCTGTTACACAAAAAAAAAAAACAACAATTAACGGGATACCTTAACAAAACAGTCAGAAAAATTGTTTTATTTTTTTAAATAAAATTAAACTTCTTTTTGTTAATTGTCAGTTGATAGACAGTTATATATTGCCTTTAATATTACTGGCTGAGATAAAAATCAGAGTATAATGTAGCCATCAAGTGCTGATGTGATAACTGCTTCTTCAACGGTTAGGTACAGAGTAAAAAACATGATTTTTACCTGTTAGGTGACCTGATGGTGGCCTCATGCACCAAGTACACCAGACAGAGGAAATGTACCGCGAACTGCGTCAGCACAGTCATTATTGTGTACAGGTTGAAGATATTCGGTAGTGGTCGCTGTTTTGACAGGTGTTTCAAAGGCTGAAAATTTTAAAAATTATGGTCGATTCGCAAAATAATTAAAACTGTACTTTATTAAATTACTTAATGAAATTGGAGTCCAATTAAAAAAAGTCTTACCTTTGACCTAGATATGAACAGGAAGCATGAGGCCAACAGCAGACTCTGGAGAGTGGCTTGAGTATCACTGAACTTAATTCCGTCAAGGTACAAAACAGACTGACTGTAGGCGAGAATGAGTGCATTCAGAGCCAGGATTTTAAACATTTGCAGAGTCGTCACCAGTGTACACCGACCTTGTTTGATTATGTGGCATACTGAAATTAAAAAATTGTATTAAATAATTAACGTGAACAAAAGGCAAAGAGTGCAATAAAATGTAACAATCTTAATTATATATAATTATATTATTGGCCTATTATTATGTTAAACAAGACAAAATAAAGTACAGTTTACATCAACTTACATGTATGATGGAATAGAAGCGAAACCTTTATGATGCCTTGTTTTTCATTATCTTTTTTTTTCACATTCAATCCTATGTATGTGGTTGGACTGTTTTTTTACTGAAGGTTTTTATTGTTGATTTTCGAATATTTATTCTTTCACAAATATTTTTTCATTTTATAATTGACTAGCTTTTTCCCGCGTCTTCGTCCGCGTGGAACAGTTACTTTGGGATATCGCTAAAACATACCCGCGACTACATTTACGTATAAGGAGAAGCTCTTTCCCATCACGACTGCCCGCCGCGCGCCGTACATTATTATTGCGCGCTTGATTATTTTTTCACTGCGATATCTTCTAAAATACTCATTGAAATCAAATGATGTAAACGGCAAATTTATTCAGAAAGCTCTCAAAAGGAAAAAAACTATTTTGAAACATTCTTGATTGGCAGATTGAGCAGAGCATGCTCTTATTGAGCTTAGCATGATGTTATATAGCCTAAAGCCTTCCTCGATAAATGGACTATTCAACATAAAAATATTTTTTCAATTCGAACCAGTAGTTCCTGAGATTAGCGCGTTCAAACAAACAAACTCTTCAGCTTTATTATATTTATTATAGATTATAACAAGAAAAATACAATACTCACTACACAGTATACTCGACAGTCTGCTAGTGAACGGAGCAGCCACACTCGCGTCGCCCAGTCTCACGAGTTGAAGCTGGTCTTCCTCCTCCAACCTCTTCATGGCCCGCTTGAGTCTCGCGGCGGCATCGGCTCGGGCCTGCTCGCGGATCTCCCTTGGGTCCCGCGTGGCTCGTCGCGGTGGTGGTGTTTCTATCTCGGGAACCCGCTCTCTTTGGGCATCCTTAGCGCGCTCTGGAGCGTTCGCTAAGATTGCCACTCCGACCTAGAAAGTATCACATTGAATGTTTATAGTTATGGACACTATGTTGTAGATGCCCCTTTTGAATTAATTTTTAATAACATAATTTCAGTTTTAAATTTTAACTGATTCGTTTTTAATACAGGCACTTTAAAATCTTTAAGTCTATTTAAAAATATTGATAGCATATCAAATACAATATACATAATACATAACACCGAGTCAAAATCTTAACTTAAAGATTTTACGAGGTGTACTTGTAAATTTATATACTATCATTACATAGTATAAAAGTAGCTTTTTTGTCTGTCCTTATGTATGCTTAGATCTTTAAAACTACGCAACGGATTTTTATGCAGCTTTTATAATACATAGAGTGATTCAATAGATTTTTATGTATATAACATGCATAACATAGTAGAGAAACACAGATATTTTTAGAGGTTTCTAATGACCTAAATAATTTTTTTTTGTGCTTACAATTCTAATGCTGGCTAAACCCTACGAGATAGATTAAAATAATGTACTACAGTATTGTAAGACATCTTACGAAGGTCTACAAAAAAGTCCACGATGACATATTATGTCTATCTCTTAGGAATAACCCACAATAACCATTTTTTATCCTTTACTTTTTACGAGAAATAATGGCTTATTTACGAAGCTATTTTAAGCAATACAGCATTAATCCTTATCCAATTAAGTACCTTAAATACATTGTGCATATAATATAGATCAATATGGCCCTTTACTGTATGTAATTTAAAGGAATATTTTCAAATATATTAGATTTAAAATGCATTTAAAAAGTAATAAAATTCGCAGTGCTACCGGCCTCCCAAGTTATTTTCTTTTTTTTTCTCCAAGAACACTATTCCACGCGTCGTAGCCGCGGGCAAAAGCTAGTAAATGATATAAACAATAATAAGTCAAATATATTTTCTAAAAATGAATCAATTACTTACATCTGCATGTTTTAAAGCTCCAACATCATTTGTACCATCTCCACACATGAGTGTGACATAGCCCAGGGACTTCAGTGTGACTATAACAAACTCTTTCTGTTTTGGTGCAAATCTCGCAAATACTTTTATGTGTGGTATAATTTCTAGAAGGAATCTTTGATGATTATCTTTTAAATAGACAAGACCCTCTCCAGTGATACATAGATTAAACTTAGAGGTAAACTCTTTGGCTGTTTTGAAGGGTTTAATCGGAAGTTCCATGCTGTCATCTATTGATTTCCAACTCCAGGAATCATTTGATTCACTTAACACAAGGACTTCATTTTTCTGTGTGAACTTAAGCTCTTTGGCAACATGACAAGCTGTTAACGGGTTATCTCCGGTGATCATAGCAACAGAATGAGATGCATTAATTATCTCTGCTATTGCTTTCTTGGAATCAGTTTTTAGTGGACAAGAAATTATAACAAATCCAGCAAAAGTTAAGTCAGATTCTATGTCCTCCCTAGACATATCTCGGATTTCTTGGGATGTCAATTTTCCCAAGTTTCTATGAGCCAAAGCCAACACTCTAGCACCTCTTCTGGAAAGTGTCAAATGAACATGATCATAGTGGCTAGGAACTTCTTTTAACATGTTTTTTATGGTTTCTGGTGCACCTTTCACACTACTTATGTAATGCGTCTCCAAAAACCCATTCTCATTAACTTGATAACCGGCAATTACTGACATCCTCTTCAAAGCACTTGCAAAATGATTTCTGTGAAAAATCTTCAGTCCAGGGAATTTTCCTTTTTTTGGCACAACAGCCTCTCCTTTTGTTAAATTCCATTCTACAGCTTTCAATGTAGCCTTTTCCAATGGGTCACCAACCACACCATCATCGAGTTGAACTAGAGAGTGGCAGGAGGCCAGCACTCGAATGGTTTCCATTGGGGCTTCAGACAATGGTATAACGGTTGCATCTGTGTGGTCTCCTATGCCAGCTACACCTTCCACTACTAAATTATCACTTGTCAATGTACCAGTTTTATCAAAACAACAGATATCCACTTTTCCTGCAAATGGTATTCTAAAGGGCTCAGTGCAAAACACAGCCAGCTTTGACAGTGACAACAGTGATGTATTCACAGCTAAAGATAATTCTATAGGCAACTCTGGTGGCACAACTGATGTGAGAATAAGTGTGCATTCTAAAAATAGTTTGTATCTGTTCCTCTCTGGGTCTTCACACCCCTTTACCCACACATACACTGCAGCGGCAATTGCAAATATCAACAGGAATAAAATAAATCCAAATGTTTCTAAATTATTTGCGGTGACTCTTTTGACACCAAACAAAATAGTTCTTAAGAGTTTACCCTGGGAGGTGTTAAAGCCGTTGCGAATCACATACCCGATGCATCCATTGTCTGGGGCTTTGAGAGCAGAAGAAACATTTTTACTTGGCGAGGAATGTTGAACAATTTTGGTTCCACCAAATAACATGTGTAATTTCCCTTCTCCTTCGCTATGTAAATTTTGTTTTTGGTCTTTCTCGTTTTCTAGCGGTTCTTTCATTTGGGGCACACTCTCACCTGTCAACATGGACTCGTCGACTATGCACGAGCCTCGGAGGAGGACAATATCACAGGGTACCAGGTTATCATTTAAAGACCTCGTTAGAGAGACAATATCGCCAGGGACTAACTGATCCGAGACAGTTTGGCGCCATCTCCTGTTTCTATAAACATTAATATTGTAAGGCTTATTTCCCATTTTTCTTATTGCTGCCATATTCCTGAGCTGCTGCTGAACCAATGTGCATTCAAATGTGACTAACATGACTAACGTGAATATGGAATAGTACCAATATTTGTCAAGACACCAGAGAGCCACACAAAATACTTGAAAAACAAAAAATGGAGCAGTAGCCCTTTCCTTAAATAGCTCCATAAACTCTGGAACAACCTAAAATGTAACTTTTATTGAAAATTTATTTGCAATAACTAGACTTCTACATTTCTTTTATAATATTGAATGCACCAAAAAGCAAGTAAAAAAATAATAAAGTTTGATAAGCAAAATTTAAATCCAGTTTTAGATTGATTTAATAATAAATAAAAATAAATTACCATTATCATTTCATTTTTACCAAACTCCTTCTCAGCAGCATCAATTGATTCATCATCCAAAATACCTTTTGATTCCACATACTCTTCAAATGTCTTACTAACTGGAAATATAACTGTACTAAAACTCTTCTTGTCCCAATCATACACATATTTGCTTTTTTGGAAAATAAACCAGACATATGGCTTATCATCTTCAGGTCGAATAGGCTGAAAATATTAATATATTTACTTATGTCAGAAAATAAATAATGAATGTAAAAATATACTCATATTTCTTTGAAATTACCTTATCATGATGAAGTTTCACGATTTCTGAAAATCCATTGTTAGATGTTGGAACTACCTTAACAATTTCTGCTTGCAAAGGATCTTTAACCTGAAATGAGAAACAAGTAATTAATGTCTTGAATAAAAAAAAATATATAATTTTAGCAGGTACTTACAGGTGAACAAGACAAAAAGCATTGCACGTGAACGCTCCAGTAACAGCTAAGACAAATTATTATCTGAACTATTGCTGCGACTGCAACAGTCACAAACCCGGCTTCGAAATTTTCATTGAATCCATAAACAAATATCCAACAGTAGAAAATAACAGGGTAGATTAATAGAAACGGTAATATAGTCCCTTGAAATATTGTAGCCACAGGACGAAATAATTGAATGTATTGAACTAAATCGTCTAGTGACGACTGCATATTCTTCGAAACCATGTTAGTAGGATTATTATGACATAAATCCACCTAATTAATAGAAATTGGCGGTCTTTCGAATTAAAATATATGTATTCATATCTTTTCACATTCAATATATTAAATCAATAACAATTAACAACAATAATTTATTAGAAGCAGATCGAAAATGTAATTAGACCTAGCATGACACGAATGAACACACAGATGACAGAACCACTGACCACATGACAGATTACAGTTCTTTTTTTTTGCAGATTACAGCAAAGATTACAGTTTTTGTTTGATTTATGTCAAAAGCATAGAGCATGTCAAAAGACCATTGAGATATATACAAAAGACTTCTTTCATACAAAAATAAAATACTGTACTTCTTTGGAATCTTAAAGTCTATGGTTTTGACCTTAAACAAATTGGCAAAATTTTCTACGGCCTTCCGGATTCCGGAATACGTACGTACGTTTCGAATGCAAGCTGGCGCGTTCATGGATATAGTACCTATGGATAGAAGACTCCGAATTTTGTAATTGCTAAAAAGAACTGTATTACCTTGGTAATAGAGTGTATTTCCCAATGCACTTATCATAGAGGCAAATCCGAGCCGAGCGAGATAGTCAGAAGGGAGGCTGTGTGTCTCGTTCTTGCATGTTGCCAACCAGAAAAATGTTGGTATTTATAAAAAGTAACTTGAAAAATCTTAGATAAAACGAGTGTACTTTATTATTATTTTAAGAAATGTTTATAACTATATCATATTCTAATTAAAAAAGTTAGAAATAGTCATATAATAATAAATAAAAATGCAGTTTACATTAAATTCTATTCCTTCTTTTTTTATTAGCTGGTATCATTCGCAAGACAATAGATACGCCATTAAACATATTTTATGCTGAACACCGGATAATATTAAAATTGAAAATAGTTTTTATTTCTTACTTCATGTATCTCCGTAACTATGTTTTTGTTATTTATTTGATGATTTAACAGTCAAAATGGTGAAAAAATGTTGTGTATATTCTTGTCGAAGTGAAAGTTATGCTGGTTGCAATATTTCGTTTATTAGTAACATTAGTAAGTTAATTGTTAATGTTAATCTAGTTATTCTAGTATAAAAGTGTTAACATTAAAGCAACTGACGTTATTAAGAGTTATAATTGTACTACGTTTTGTAAACGTAAACTAGTCAGTAGCGACTCGCCTAGAATCGTAGTAAGTACTGAGAAAAAAACGTGTGAAGTCGAGTTAGGCCTTTAATGATAATATAATACAGTTTTTATAGATTTCCCAACAATGAAGAAATGCGACAAAAATGGCTCAATAGTGTTTAAGTAAGGCAGAGAATTACATAAAAATCTGTTACATATTAATGCAGCCGTCACTTCAAACCCTTTTGATTTTACACTATTCAATCTAGTCGACTTTTAAAGCCTCAGCTGTATGTCATTCAGTGTTTCACAATTTGTTTCATACAGCTTTGCAGTTTGCCACAGCAGAAAATATTATTGTCACCCTACTAGAAAGGGACACACGGCCTCTCTTCCAACCTCTCGCTCGGCTCGTTTTTTTGCTCACAGTACTCGGTCCTGTTGTTATATTAGGTCCATTGGCGCGTTCGGAGAAACCATCTGGAAAAAACCTAATGCCGTCATGCGGAACGCAGCGCTTGCATACATTTTGTTTCAAGTGTCGGCGCACACGTTCGGAAATTATTCAGTATCGCGCCCGCGCCGCGCGCATCGTACGTATTTCTCGTATTTTATGCATAGAATCGCTACACGATAATTTTATTATATTTTGTGAGGCAAAAATAATAATAATATTGGCTGTTGAAAAATACCTTGCCTATGGAATATTCATGACAACACTACCACAACAGAGATATGTCAAAGATTTGGCCTGGGAGAATGTAAATTGCTAATAAAAGTAATAAATAGTCGTCCTCCATCGTCGTGCGTTCACCGCGCTATCACTATCCGTACTGACTGTGTACATTCCGAATGAAGAAAAACGAACGTTTGCGCTAGTCTTACGGAATTCTAAATCGAAATTCGTAAAACGCACGTTTGCGACCGGCCTAATACTTCATAAATGTTTATTCATCTTCCTGAAGAAAGGCTCGGCTTCAAATGTCAATTGTCAGTCCCCTTTTACAAAAAAAAAACAAATATTTTTTTTTACTACTGCTGTCAGCCGTCAAAATTCCCGCCAAAAATGTTTTTACAATTTGTGTTGTCAATAAAGTTTAAAAAAATCGCTAAATCTTTGAACTAGAATAGAAATAGAAATGGATCTTAATATAAGAAGAAAGTCTACAAAAGTAAGTGTTATAGGCAGTAATTATGAAATATATCCACACGATTTGCAGGTGTACAAAATCCCACCAACTGCAGAAATATCTTTACATGAATTTGAAACACTTGCTTTAGAAAGACTTACACTTCTAAGAAGTTTAGCAACTGCAACAACACTCAAAGGATATAAACCTTTTTCTGAAGAATGGAAGGATCACATTTTGGGTGAATTAAAAAATCAAGGATTAAAGTATTACGCTAATCTGTGCCAAAAATCTGGTATAGGTAACTCGCCTGCAGAAATAGAAGCAAGGAGGAAAGATCACGTTGCTCACTTTATTCTTAGACTCGCCTATTGCCGAACCGAAGAACTGCGTCGTTGGTTTATATCAAGAGAATTGGAATTATTTAAACTAAGGTTTATGAATATGAATAATGAGACGGCAGATGCATTCTTTAAGTTAAATAAACTTTCGTATACTAATATAAGCGAAGAAGAAAAGGACACAGTTATTACACATTTAAGAGAATCAACATTTATTCAACTAAATCAAAATATAGAAAACTTTAAATTTTTCAAAGTTAAATTTCATGAAGTTCTTGACTTGGTTAAAACAAGAAGGGTATATTTGCAAGGCGGCTTTGCTTATATCCCTCACAGAGACTTTGTTTCAGTATTATCTGCCCAATTTAGAACCCATTTAAAACAAAGCTTGGCAGTAGCCTGCCAGCATTTGGGTGAGATTGAGCAGGATGAGCGACTTGTGAGTTTGCTTAAAGGTTTACATCAGTTATACACTGGAGTAGACTACAATGATACTAAAGTTGCTATTCCAATTGAAAGTATTGATTCTCTTTGTGTAAAATCATTCCCGCTCTGTATGAGACAACTTCATGAGCAATTTAGATTGGCTCATCATTTGAAGCATGGTGGCAGATTACAATATGGACTGTTTCTAAAAGGCATTGGTGTAACCTTAGAAGATTCTTTAAGATTTTGGAGGGAGGAATTTACAAAAATGATGGAATTAGACAAATTTGAAAAACAGTATGCATACAATATAAGATATAACTATGGTAAAGAAGGAAGTAAGAAAAATTATTCTCCATTTAATTGTTTGAAAATTATAAACAATAACGTAGGCCCAGGAGAATGCCATGGTTGTCCATTCAGACATTGCGACATAAGCAATTTGAAAAATAAGCTAAAAGGTTACGGCTATGAGTCTGCAGGTAAATACCTATTTAAAGCATGTCTCATTAAATTACGTTTATGTTCAGATCAAATCCTAATGTATCATTTTTTTTATTTATTTTTTTCAGGAGTAAATGGGGTTGTAGATATGGCTAAGAAGGGTCATTACCAAATTGCTTGCAGCAAATACTTTGACTTGGTACACAATGTAGACCTAGGACTTGGTATCAACCACCCCAATGAGTACTTTGAAGAAAGTCAGAAATTGCTCAAGGGTGAAATGAAGATTGAAGTTAAAAAGGAAATTAAAACGCCTTTAGTAAAAAAAGAAATCAACAAAGTAGAGCACATGGATTTGGATGACATACAAGAATGGGATGAAAAGGATTTATGAATAAACATTTTTATCACAAATTTTCTATTTTACTATTTTCTCTTTATATACATTGCCCTTTTTGTTATGCGGCCACAATATAACCCAAAGATGAATATTAAGCCCACTATTGATATACTTATGACTATAAAATATATTTTTGATGGAGACGATGATATTCCATTGTACACATCTCCAAAATCTTCTATTACATTGATCTGAAAAAAAAAGGTAACTATAATTTCATAGTGCATTAATATATTAAATGACATCAAAGTTATATATATATATATATATATATATATATATATATATATATATATATATATATATATATATATATGTCACCGTAAAATTGTAAAAACCGTTAGATTGTAATAAAACTAGTGAAATTGTAAAATGTTGATTGACTTCCAATGCGAATATGCTGCCTATAATTTAACACATTATTTTTAGTTAGATTATAAATATAGTTTTTAATCTTTCGACATATTTTTACTATCTCATTCGTTATTTTACAATCTAACGGTTTTTACAATTTTACGGTGACATATATACTTCTTAAAAAATTGATTTAGCTAATAAATTAATGTTTTAAAATAGTTTTCAACTTACAGCTGCTACGTGTCTGTACATCTCTAGTCTGTTGGATAACTCTTTCTGACATCCACTTTCAAGTTCTCTTGTATTGTCATTTAAAATTATCTTCAAGCACTTTAGTCCTGAAAGGAAATAGCAGGTATTAAACATTTTTTAAACATGAAGATTGTTAACTTTTGATTAAATCTGCATTCTTGCAACATAGTTTATAGTATGTTATATTTTTAAGATTTTGACAAATATGATAATTTCTTACTTCTTCCAGCCCCTCTTTCCAGATTGTTACAATACTTCAACAGATCCACAGCACAGGCCCGCTCCAGCAATGGATCAGCTTCTATATCCACTTCTGCCTCTTCAATTATGTTAACTACCTCTTGGGCACACTCTGCTGATACAATCTTATGTGATATGAGAGCCTTCTTTAGACATTCTTCTACCTGAAAGAATAAATACATGAACCTGTCTTTTAGCTCACTTTTCTGTGGCAACCATAAGAGAAGAGAAGGTGTCTAAACCTTGAGATGGTGTCAAACGTGTAGCTTTACAGACACCTCGACTCTCGCTATAATAGTAATTTTCCCATACCTGACCATCAAAATTAGTTATGGGATCATTTGGCACAGCACATATTGTTTGTATTTCTGCTTTACACAGTTTCCCCAGTAATGGGTCCAAGCGATAATTCAAAGCCTGCTCTTTCAAAACATTTGCTAACTCATTTTCACAGGGCTGTTCTAGTTTTGATTCTCTAAACTTCCTTTTCAAGCAGTGTAACATTTTGCCTTCCAATTCAATATTTTCGGGTTCATTTACTGTAAATTTTAAGGGAAAATATAATATGTGATCCGATGATTTGTCATACAAATTTAACTTTGAAATAGTAATGTTGACAATTACCAATAACATTTGAACAGTATCTTTTAATATCTGATTTGCAGGAATTTTGTAAATGGTTGTTAAAACGATAATCCATGTTTTGTTCAATCATTCTATTGACAACAACAATTTTGCAGTTATTGTCAAAATCTACCTTTTGTCGATGAGCCTGAAATAAAGTTCATTTACATAATATAATGATTAGCTAAAATTAATGCGCAAGTTGCAACAACCTCAATTTTATTTAAATTATTTTTAGATAACCAGTTAATTAGGAAACATTAAAATGTCTTAAGTTTTAATAAGATCAATAGGTCATCTCACTAGGAATGGATTTCAAAAACCAAACCAGTTGCTTGTAACTGGTTTCCTGTCTAAAAGAAAATTCTATTTGATTTTTAAAATCATCTTTAAATATAGTCAATATTTTATAACACATAAATTATAGCAACAAAGAAATGTTGAAAGCAGTAATCTATACTAATATAATAAAGAGGAAAAGTTTGTTTGTTTGCATTGAATAGACTGAAACTACTGGACGGATTTTGATGAAATTTGGCACAGAAGTAGAGTAGACCACGGGGAAGGACATAGGCCAATTTTCGTGGCAGAAAAATCTATGGTTTCTACGAAATTAACTTTTGCGCGCACGAAGTCGCGGGCAACATCTAGTTTATCATAAAATAAATAACATAAAATACCTTTAAGCAGTCAAGCAAAACTATAGGCTCTGTTTTGTGACAGTACAGATCAATCATATCACTACAATTGGTCATTAGGTGATAATCTATAGCATTGTCAGAGAATTCTTGTTTTCTTACTACAAATATTGCCTTTCTACAAGCATCACTCAATTTGCCTTTGGCAGTCTGAAGGCACTCTAAAGCTGCAGACTCTCCATGAGGAACAGTGGGGCAAAATTCTAGTAAATCCTTTTTGCATGCTTCTTTCAGTTCAGGGTCTAAATCAATATTTTCTTTTTGTTGATATAGCTGACTTCTCAATTGTTGTCTACACTCCTTATATATTGTATGTTTCCTTCTAGATATTGTATCATTTCTAATTATTTCACTCAAACAGAGAACAACTTGGCTCTTTGTTTGGGCTAAGGGACAGAATCTTACCACATAAGGTTTACACGCATTCTTAAATTTTCTTGTGAATCTGTAATCTTTTAAAGATATTAATTGCTCATGCTCGATTGCAGCTTTGCATTTGGCATTCGTTTTTATTTCTGGATTATTTTTGTGTGTGATAAGGCAGTCTAAAATATCATCTTCCTCATTTTTACTTTTTAATTCAGAGGAGCACAGTTTCTCGATTGGTACTCTGCAGTAGGTGCTTACAACAGCCTTTAGTTCTATGTGACCACTTTGTGTTTCTGTAAAGTTTGTGACGACTTTTTGACATTTAGGAGTTAGTTCCTTTAGTTTTCCTTGTAAACATAAAATTTCCTCGCCTTTACCAGTGTTTTCGTAGCAAAAGTTTGCTAAATCGTCTATGCAAGTGTCAGCTATTTCAGGCAGTAAGTCTACACTGACTGCTCTTTGCCTCATAACTCTCCTCACTTGCTGTTCACAAGCTGGCTTTAGGATACCCCTAAGTTCCGAATTGTATGCATAATTATATAAACAGGGCAATATTAAGGGATCTTTCTCAGAGGGATGTTCATTTAGATCAGCCCACTGCAACTTGGCTTTACACTGAGTAACGGCATCAAATTTACATGCTTTGTATAACTGGGGATCGAGCTTGAAGTCTCTTGATATGAAATACTGTATCTGCAATAATGCTGTTTCACATTCACTAGTCATAAAGCCCGTTCCGAGTTTCTCCATGAGGCAAGACATTACTCTGCCATTTCCGCCATTTACTTCTCTGCAAGCTCTGTCAACAACTACTTTACAAGCTTTACGCAAAACAGGATCGACCCTCCAGTCCTCACCAGGATCAGCTTCCTGCACTAAGTCTTCCAATGATTTCTGACATGCAACACTTATCCTCTTTTCTTTTCTCTTTCTGGGCCTTGCATGTTCCATTAAGCAATGTATGGTTTTACCCCCAGTTTCTATCCCTCGACAGAGCATAGTAATATCATTAGCACAATTTTGCATCAGTTCTGGTGACAGTCTATAATCGTCCATGAGCATTTTTCTGTGGTCTGTCATTTCTCCTATGCATTCAGGTGATAGTTTTGTAGTTTCATTATGCATGACATTTTCTAGGCACAATAATATTTGTGCAAGCCTTACGTCTTTATCATCGACAACACCTTTACGACAATGATACTTACGAATGTCTTCTTTGCATGATTTTACTAGACCTTTACTTAGCTTATAGTTCATTATCATATTCCTTTGCACATAAAACAATTGGTTTTGACATCTTTTCGTCATACCTAGAATGAAAATTGATATAAGAATATTAAACAAACAATACTGTACAAATATGAATTTTAAAAAGCTACTGAAGGGAAAGTGTAAGATGAAGCTGACAAATAAAGTATTTAGATAATAAAAAACTTTAAAAGTATGTATTGCAATTAATAAAATCCATACCTCTTTCATATTTGTGTCTTACAAGACATTTATACATTAAAAGTGACCCAGGCAGCTCGTCCTGGCAGTAGTTACTCTGGTCCACATTACATGCTGCTAGAACAATCTTGTCCATTTGTAGAGAACTATACTTCATTTCTTTAAGGTTGTTCATTTCTGATTGACATTCTGGTCTTATTTTTTCTTCATTACTCTGAAGACACCTAAGGGTATAAGCCTGAGAGAGCACTTTGCTGTCTGCCGGCACCCTTCCACATTCATGAGCCTCAATATCGTCCATACAGTTTTTTAAGAAGTTTTCTGTAATTTGCCAGTCGTTAAATATTATACTCTCAATTTTATTAATGACCCACCAGCATTTTTTAACCCTTACACTAGGTTTCCTTTTTAAAATACAATCAATTCTTTTTATTGTTGTATTGAAACAATCTAGTATATTCGCTTCTTCATGGCATCTATCTTTAATTTGATAATCTAAAAAAGTGTTGTCAAGCAACTCTGCTTGGTAAGTCCATATTTTGTGTTGACAATGGAAAGAGCTTTGTGTTTTATTGTTGTGTGCCGTATCTAATGCACAAGACAGTAACGACAGACTTTCATCTAAATGTGAGCATTGTTTTTCGAATGAGGTACATCCACTTAAATCTGCTAACAATCTTTCTTTTGATAATCTCAAGTCATTAGTTCTAAACACTGCGGCATCCGCCCTTTTACTAATAATAAATGCAACGATATGAAGTAGTACGTAATTAAAATACATGATTGAATCTTAACCCGGCACACAAGCAAGACTATACAGACATTTGAAAAAGGTTTTAAAATAAAGTTTAGACACAACACATGATAAAGTCACTTCTTGATGAATTGGTTTATATCCAATAAGATTTATATTGCATTGTATGAGAATAAACTAAAATAGTAAACATCAACAAAATTTTGCTTTTGCGACAATATGGATTTCAATAAACAGAAAAATTAAAATTGATAAAAATCAAGCAAATCAACAATTCTAAATGCCAACTTTGACAATTGAGTAATGACAACACATTTTTTTAAATTAATATATGGCGACGGCTTATAACAATTTGCCAGTGTCAAGTAAAAAAGGCGGGAAATAGAATATTCATTAAAATTTTCATCAACGTATTTCTAAGTCGTTTAGTCCAAAGTCTAAATAAAAGTCAGTCGATTCAGTAAAATGGTAGACGCTTTACTGAAACTTCCTAGGTAGTTTTTTGCGTTATTTCGAGGCCATCAGAATCGACTGATAAATAATAATCAATGTTCAAAAAATTTACTTACTTATTAACCTTATTTATTGTATATTATCAGTCTCTTATTATATAGAATAAATAAAGTAAAACTCAAATTTGGATCGCAATCTTTGTCTAAACAGTTAAATATTGCACAGTATCTTTTTGCATTTTTTTATCAATTTTTAAAATAATACGATAAATAATAATACAAATTACAAACAAATCTCGCGCGTACGTCACTCGCTAGAGGTGGAACGTATTTAACGTAACAGGTAAAAAGTAATAGGTATTTGGAAATAACACATAACAGTCGATATCCAGTTATTAAATAACATAACAGAATATTTAAATAACATCCCACCAAAAGCATTCTGTAAAAAACTAGCCAAGTCTCGATGGAGCTGCTTGTTTATATCTAAAAAGTAATGAAATCTAGACACACAACATTAATTATAATAATAAAGAAATCGCAGTCAGGAACCTTAGACTTGGCACGACTTTGTCTAGATTTCATTACATTTTAGAGATAAACAAGCAGCTCCATCGAGACTTGGCTAGTTTTTTACAGAATGTTTTTGGTAGGATTTCACTTCTTTTTGTAGTAACGTGGGCATATTGATTTATTTTACTAGATTTTAGTGTAATTTGTTTATTTAATTTGTGTAATGTTCGAGTAGAATAAAGTTAATTGTTCGACTATTTCTTCTTGTAAACTTGTACTAATGTAAGTATATAGTTTGGTTGGGGGTCGTCCATTAATCACGTGATGCCTAAAGGGGGAGGGGGGTCCGAAAAAAAATCACCAAGTATCACCAAGGGGGGGGGAGGGGGTATAAGGAGACATCACGTGTATTAATTTTCGAATCTAGTCTATGCATACCGAAATTATTTTTGGTTGTAGATTCGTAGTGTTGTTTAAATACTTACAAAACAAAGGACTCGTATAGTTTTAATTGCTTAAATTATTCGATTAAATTGTTTTTTAAGTCAAAGTTTTTCTTCAAACATGACCTGCTCACTATGTAAAAAAAATACACGTGATCTTAGGTGGGGGAGGGGGGTATTGTAACGCTTACAAGTAAAAATAACTATAGGTGTACCAGAATCTCATGGCAAATAGGGAAAAAAAAATCGTAGTGTGCAATACTGGGGAAATTGGATTAAACGATCTTGATACTGGTTAATATTTAATTATGTCTTTAGTATTATTGAACATGAATTATAATAAGACTGTATGAAGAATGTTCGGTGTATAATATAGAAAACTAGCTTTTGCCCGCGGCTTCGCCCGCGTGGAATAGTGTTCTTGGAGAAAAAACTACTTCGGCGAATAATTCTCTACCTACTTACAGCAATATACTACTGATACAATATTGAACATGTTTTTAGGTTTGCCCAATGCAAATTGTTAAAAATGGGACCCTATCACCTCGATACGACATGCGCGACCACTTGATAATATACTTACATAGGTAATAAGTACTTGAATATAAATTTTACCATAATCTTATAATATCTTAAAGACTATTAATACTTAAAGACTATTATTTTAAAAACTCGCATCAAAATCCGTTGCGTAGTTTTAAAGATTTAAGCATACATAGGGACAGACAAAAAAGGGACTTTGTTTTATACTATGTAATATAATGATATTTCATGAAAAATAAATCAATCGTGAATTACTTTATATACTTATTTATTACGAATAACATAAATTGGCAACAGTTTATTTAATGTTGGAATTTCCTTCCGAACTGTATAGAACTCGTTTACTTTATTCCTAATCAACTATAAATCGAAACTGTCTTATGTTGATTTTCTTTTTTCCTCCTCTCCTCCTTTTAGCAGGCATGGAAAACAAAGCATCATTCGATGTGCCATCAGCTACGATTCACCTTATAGTAGTACTGGAAACACATTTAAAGAAGTCACAATAATTACCTAAGAAAATATAAAAAAACTAAAAGTATCAAAACAACTCACTCTAACTTACCGGTCAACTCTACCACGAACTTTAAATTATAAGATTGAGTTCGATTTACACCTTCTTCTTTCTGTATTTTACTATAGACATAGAAAACAATATTTCTCGCTTGAGATCGAATTGCCTTTTTGGATATTTTCACAAAAACAACAAATTCCAAGAACATAATCACAAAATTTTAGCAGCGGTTGACAGATCACGTATTTTTTTTTTTTTTTTTTTTCTTTGGTTTTGGCACTGACACGTCTTGGGGTTAGTGTACTTTGCCATATACAAGGTAGGGATCACGTATTTGATTTGATTTGACGGGTCATACTTGACATTGCCATATGAAAATCACATTTTTTATTTTTTTTAAAATGCCATCAGATTCTGGTAGAGCTATACCTGCGTACAGCGTACGTGCTACCGATATACTATAGTCCGATCTTGTCCTCTCTGTTACACATACAACGACTCCATAAGAAAAAACGAAATGCACTTAGTATTTAAATACTCTGTAAGTCTCTCTTACACTTATTAGCATCTAGGTACTATTTGCTGGAATGAAAAGTAAGTACCTAATTAGTATTAGTATAATAAGTTTCGAGGGAAGACGTTTGGTGGAGTCTTAAAAAAATTATATGGGGGGGGGGGGCGTCTCTCGGGGTATCCCGACAGGAATTTGGGGAATCTATCGGAGTCAAAATGTAGGGCTCGTAACTCGTTCTCTTGATTCCAATTAATTGTGGTTTAAAACACGTGTAACTTGTTATCCACTGCGAGCAAACCACTGCATCAACTGAGGCTATTACCTCCATAGAAACCATACTAAGTACTAATATTTAACTTATAATGTAAGGTATCCAAAACAGGTAGATATGTCAGTAACAGGTATAACAGGTATCGTCTTTAACCGGTTATAACCCACTTCTATCACTCACTGCTCGCACGTGAGTCCCTGCGACTCAAGCGGGTCGCCGGCCGCTGCACGTACTTGCATTTTCTATACTTACACGGGGAGTGAGACAGGCCTGGCAAAACTCTATTTTTATCTTGACGCCTTTTAGGTTGACACTGGCAACGGCAATGGTGTTGTAACATGTTTTAAGATATACTATAAAAAATACCATAAAAAAGCTGGAGTTTCGCTGGGAATATATTAATATATTCCCAGCGAATAGAGTTGAAAATTGAAGTGTCAGGTGTCGAGCTGTCATATTGACGTTTAACTCGACACTCATGTGTTCGATTTTCAACTCTATTGAATTAGCATAGATTTCTATCTCCAATGATCAGAATTCTCTACGGCTTTCCGGATTCCGGTGCATATAGTCCTAGCCTAAATCGTCAAGTCCAAAGTCTAGTCAAAGTCCAAATAAATAGTCACGGTAGTCAATCTGTCAAGTCAGTCGATTCAGTAAAGTGGTAGACGCTTTACTGAAACTTCCTAGGCAGTTTTGGCGTTGGTTTTGGTTTTTCCTCTTCTTTTATTTATGGCAATCGCGGTTGCAAAGGTTTTGCCCCATTTAATAATATTGGCAAATAAATTTTTCTGCAAACCGTACTTTTCAAGTGACATTTGACAGATAGAGGTCATTGACGTTCCTATTCTCATTTGAATCGCATTTTAATTGATTTTACCCTAACTACGTATATTGATACGTAGTATCTCTTAGTAGTCTGTGATTTTACCAAACCTTAAGGCGTGACTCCTGTTCGAAACATTACACAGAAAACACGAAACAAAAACATTTGTTTTCATACACAAGCTGTCTCCAGCTACAGAAAATGTTTTTGGTCGAAACAAAACATTTTGTCCAGACACGATCTAAGTTCCGACGAGGAAGACGTATTAGCGCTCGCAGTTTTAGTGATTGTAGGTGTAGAATCTAGGAGAAAAGAGGGGTTCTGAAAAGGCCACTTTAGGTGTTTCATAAAAGTATTTTTTTAACTCATAAATATGTGGCCATTTTACGCATTTCTATTGAAAACTGACAAAATTAGTGTTTTTTAATTAAGTCAGCCTATATTCAGCATATATTATGAGCGATCACAAAAACAAACACAAAAAACACAACAAGCAAAACTATAACCCTAAAAAACCTGTACCTAGGTGTCATGTGAACGATGTGAACACTAGGTAAGAAATGAAACATTTCTTCCCCTCTCTACCCGCGCGGGAATGTTTTCCGTCCGTCTCCGAAAACAAAAACATTGTCTATTCCTAGACAAATGTGTATAGCCACGCCCCAATGTTTCATGTTTTCTGTGTAATGTTTCGAACAGGAGTCACGCCTTTATACTTGACACTGGTAAATGGTCAAGCCGACGCAATGACTAAAGAATTCAAAGGACAGGCCCTACCTATGACAAAAACGTGTCCAATTTATCAGCTGATTATGAGCAAAAAATGGCTGCCGAACTAGAGTTGCAATTATGGGTATCGACAGTATCGATATTTTAAATTTTCATAAGTTTTACAATAACTTACATGTATACGTAAATAAAAAACTTATTTTACTAATGACATTGTACATTTAACTACTTTTATTATAGCTCTACCAGAATCTGATGGCATTTTAAAAAAAATAAAAAATGTGATTTTCATATGGCAATGTCAAGTGTTACCCGTCAAATCAAAGTACGTGATCTGTCAACCGCTGTTAAAATTTTGTGATTATGTTCTTGGAATTTGTTGTTTTTGTGAAAATATCCAAAAAGGCAATTCGATCTCAAGCGAGAAATATTGTTTTCTATGTCTATATTAAAATACAGAAAGAAGAAGGTGTAAATCGAACTCAATCTTATAATTTAAAGGTTGTGGTAGAGTTGACCGGTAAGTTAGAGTGAGTTGTTTTGATACTTTTAGTTTTTTTTATTTTTTCTTAGGTAATTATTGTGACTTCTTTAAATGTGTTTCCAGTACTACTATAAGGTGAATCGTAGCTGATGGCACATCGAATGATGGTTTGTTTTCCATGCCTGGTAAAAGGAGGAGAGGAAGAAAAAAGAAAATCAACATAAGACAGTTTCGATTTATAGTTGATTATTAATAAAGTAAACGAGTTCTATACAGTTCGAAAGGACATTACAACATTAAATAAACTGTTGCCAATTTAATTGTATGTTATTCGTAATAAATAAGTATATAAAGTAATTCACGATTGATTTATTTTTCATGAAATATCATTATCATTACATAGTATAAAACAAAGTCCCTTTTTTGTCTGTCCCCTATGTATGCTTAAATCTTTAAAACTACGCAACGGATTTTAATGCCGTTTTTTTAACAGATAGAGTGTTTTAACGGGAAGGTTTTTAGGTATATAACATGCATAACATAGTAGAGGTACACAAATAATTTTAGAGGTTTCTAAAGTCCTAAAAAATCACATATTTTGCGCTTACATTGAAAATGCTGGCTGAACACTATGAGATAGATCAAAATTATGTACTACAGTTGTATTCATCTTTAAAAAGCCTACAAAAAAGTCCGCGATGGCATATGTCTATGTCTTAGGGATAACCCACAATAACCATTTTTTTATCCTTTACTTTGATTTTAATTAAATAGCTTATTTACAAAGCGATTTAAGCAATACAGTATTAACCCTTATCCAATTAAGTACCTTAAATACATTGTGCATTTAAGATAGATCAATACTGCCCTTTACGGCATGTAATTTAAATGAATATTTTCGAAGATATTACAGATTTTAAATGCAGGGATATAGTGTTGCTGCGCGGCGCGGGCTCTCGCGTTTCTACATCGCGCTATCGAAAACGCGGGACGTATACAGTATAAAGAGGTTCACGAATATTTTGAACTGCAGCACAGAATACATAATAGTAACTGCAGTTCTTAATTCTTATGGAATATCCAGAGGTGGTTTGTCAGTTTTGTTGGAATGTCAAATAACTTTACTTACTACATAGTACATAGTATAAAACAAGTCGCTTTATCTGTCTGTCCCTATGTAGGTATAGTATATTGTATGCTTTATCTTATATGCTTAGATCTTTAAATCTACGCAACGGATTTAGATGCGAGTTTTTAAAATAATAGTCTTTAAGTATTTAGTCTTTAAGATTATGGTAAAACTTATATTCAAGTGCGATAAATATAATATTATGTACCTAAGTATATTATCAAGTGGTCGTGCATGTCGTGTCGAGGTGATAGGGTCCCATTTTTAACAATTTGCATTAGGCAAACCTAAAAACATTTTCAATATTGTATCAGAAGTATATTGCTGTAAGTAGGTAGAGAGTTATTCGCCGAAGTAGTTTTTTCTCCAAGAACACTATTCCACGCGGGCGAAGCCGCGGGCAAAAGCTAGTTTTCTATATTATACACCGAACATTCTTCACACAGTCTTATTATAATGTTCATATTCAATATTCATGTTCAATAATACTAAAGACATAATTAAAAATTAACCAGTATCAAGATCGTTTAATTCAATTTCCCCAGTATTGCACACTACAAAATTTTATTTCCCTATTTGCCATGAGATTCTGGTACACCTATAATCGATAATATCTTTTAACGGACATCCAAAAAAGTATTCGATGCTGACGATATATTTAGGTATACATTCTATTTGTTCTAACTGGACCACTTTCAAAAAAGTTTTTGTAATATCTTTATTAATCATGTAAGACTTACCTTTATTTACCATGGGACAGAAGTGCCATTTCTTTATTGAAGTCAACACGCATAAGTATAGGTAATTAGTTAAGGATCTTTTAACTCCTAGGTCCTTATAGGTTATAATATTATAACCTCTAAGGGCCTAGGAGTTAAAAGATCCTTAAATATTTATTGTATACGAGCTGAGCCAACTGTATAAATTGGTTTATGACATGAAATTATGCTTTTTTTATTCTTAATTTATGCATACGTAAGTAAAAAAACTTATTTTACTAATGACATTGTACATTTAACTACTTTTATTAATCGATAATATCTTTTAACCGACATCCTGAGTATTCTATGCTGATTGCTGAGGATAGTTTTATTCTATTTGTTTTATACCATTTTTTCATAAAAATTTGTAATACCTTTATTAATCAAGTAAGACTTAACTTTATTTACCATGGGAAAGAAGTGCCATTTCTTTATTGAAGTCAACACGTTTATCTTTTATTATTTAAGGATACTTTAACTCCTAGGTCCTTAGAGGTTATAATATGGTTAAATATTTATTTTCATACGAGCTGAGCCAACTGTATAAATTGGTATATGAAATGAAATGGTGCTTTTTTTATTCTTTATTTAGGGACTTTTGATGTACAGCGTAAGTCAGTCCCATCGTAACCTAATCTTATACATAATGACAAGATGCTTTATTTGGTGAAAATATGGTTACAATTAATAGGTGTTACATTTTTACAGCTTGGCAAATAATTAGTCCTTGTGGCATCGACAGATGGAACTAAAAACTTTTTGAACTATCTAAGGTGGAATAGAAATAAAAGACAAAGGAATATATCCACTTATATTAAAATTAATAAGTCTATCTATTTCTAAATAAAATTACGTTTGTTCAAAAATTGGTTATGCTATTCTCTTGACTGGGTCCGGGGATTAATATTTTCTTCTCCAGCTTTCAACCATAATTTGCTTATTGTATCACTTTTCGGAAACCTATAAAAAACAAATATTATTAGTTTTATCATTTGTCAAATAATTTTGGTCACAACAATATTATTAAAAGCTATCAAACTTATATTTTTAAAACCACATCGAATACATTCAGATTGCTTTTTGAGACATAACACAAATGTAATTATTATGTTTTTATCGATGTAATTATTATTTGTACCTTTATCGATAACTATTACAAACGGTAGGTAGGTACAACACTTTTCAATTACGTAAATAAATCTAATTACTTAAAATGCAATTTAAAGGACTGTTCTAATGAAATTTAAGTGGATATGAATATAATAAATGAAAAAATCAAATTGCAACGCAATTATTTCATGAAATGTTTATAGTATTGCATAAAACCGGCTACTAACCTGCGTAAATACAATTGAGGTTGATTTATACTCTTTAATGCATTGCACCTTGCAATATAACGTTTAGGCATGTTAATTATCACTTTTACAACATTCAAATAAAATTTTAAAGAATAAGTCCTTATAATCTCTTGGAAATTCTTAAGGCGTGACTCCTGTTCGAAACATTACACAGAAAACACGAAACAAAAACATTTGTTTTCATACACAAGCTGTCTCCAGCTACAGAAAATGTTTTTGGTCGAAACAAAACATTTTGTCCAGACACGATCTAAGTTCCGACGAGGAAGACGTATTAGCGGTCACAGTTTTAGTGATTGTAGGTGTAGAATCTAGGAGAAAAGAGGGGTTCTGAAAAGGCCACTTTAGGTGTTTCATAAAAGTATTTTTTTCAACTCATAAATATGTGCCCCATTTTACGCATTTCTATTGAAAACTGACAAAATTTGTGTTTTTTAATTAAGTCAGGCCGTATATTATGAGCGATCACAAAAACAAACACAGAAAACACAACAAGCAAAACTATAACCCTAAAAAACCTGTACCTAGGTGTCATGTGAACGATGTGAACACTAGATAAGAAATGAAACATTTCTTCCCCTCTCTACCCGCGCGGGAATGTTTTTCGTCCGTCTCCGAAAACAAAAACATTGTCTATTCCTAGACAAATGTGTATAGCCACGCCCCAATGTTTCATGTTTTCTGTGTAATGTTTCGAACAGGAGTCACGCCTTTAATTATACAAAACATAAACAACCTTTTGACAGGAGACCTACCACAGTTAATTGACAGTTAATGAGCAAATAATGGCGGATCGTTCCACATTTCGTTAATTGTCAAAGTTTTGAAGTCTAATGTTTCTAAAATGAGCAAAAACAAAAATATTGCTGTTTCTTCTAACATGAAAATTATTGCATTAGATAGAAAGAGACCAAATGATATTTCACCGTCTGTCTCATATTTCCATCATATTTGTATAAGCGCTAGTATGTATAGAACTGTAAGGGCCCCTCCATGTATATACAATGGACCTAGTATAACAACAGGACAGACTACTGTGAGCAAAACAACGAGCAGAGCGAGAGGTTGGAAGAGAGGCCGTGTGTCCCTTTCTAGTAGGGTGACAATAATATTTTCTGCTGTGGCAAACTGCAAAGCTGTGTGAGACAAATTGTGAAACACTGAATGACATACAGCTGAGGCTTTAAAAGTCGACTAGATTGAATAGTGTAAAATCAAGAAGGTTTGAAGTGACGGCTGCATTAATATGTAACAGATTTTTATGTAATTCTCTGCCTTACTTAAACACGATTGAGCCATTTTTGTCGCATTTCTTCATTGTTGGAAAATCTATTAAAAACTGTATTATATTATCATTAAAGGCATTACTCGACTTCACACGTTTTTTCTCAGTAACTAGGTACTTTGTTTTAAACACTTACGGATTTTGTCGCGGTGCACTTTTCTTTTGCCCGACGTTTCGGCTACTTTCCAGCAACCGTGGTCACGGGAGGACTTTAGGTACTTACAGCTTACTACGATTCTAGGCGAGTCGCTATCGCTACTGACTAGTTTATAACAAAACGTAGTACAATTATAACTCTTAATAACGTCAGTTGCTATAATGTTAACACTTTTATACTAGAATAACTAGATTAACATTAACAATTAACTTACTAATGTTACTATTAAACGAAATATTGCAACCAGCAGAACTTTCACTTCGACAAGAATATATACAACATTTTTTTCACCATTTTGACTGTTAAATCATCAAACAAATAATAAAAACATAGTTACGGAGATACATGAAGTAAGAAATAAAAACTATTTTCAAATTTAATATTATCCGGTGTTCAGCAAAAAATATGTGTAATGGCGTATCTATTGTCTTGCGAATGATACCATCTAATAAAAAAAGAAGGAAAAGGATTTAATGTAAACTGCATTTTTATTTAGTATTATATGACTATTTCTAACTTTTTTAATTAGAATATGATATAGTTATAAACATTTGTTAAAATAATAATATAGTACACTCGTTTTATCTAAGATTTTTCAAGTTACTTTTTATAAATACCAACATTTTTCTGGTTGGCAACATGCAAGAACGAGACACACAGCCTCTCTCCTGGCTATCTCGCTCGGCTCGGATTTGCCTCTATGATACGTGCATTGTGAAATACACTCTATTACTAAGGTAATACAGTTCTTTTTAGCAATTACAAAATTCGGAGTCTTCTATCCATAGGTACTATATCCATGGTATATACCTCAATGAGCCGACCAAAGAAATAGGAGTTTCATAGAACTAAAACAAAAATCGAAGCCGTAGGCAGCTATTTGTCTCACAAAACATCAAAGGCAAAACCAATAAGAGTGAAAGAGAAAGCCATCTCTATGTCTATACGTTTTTTTCGAAGGTTGCTCCAATTTGGAGTCCAAATTGGAGTCCAATTTTAGACGTTGGAATTACGACTTTATTGCTTTAACAATAAGTGACATTTTGAATTAGTAGCAGTAGATGTGGCCTGAAGTTAGCCACTGACAGCTAATGTCATTTGTTTACGTGTGCATTATGATACAAGAAGAAGAAGAAGCAAATCATGAATTTATAGTGTGTTAATTGGTAAAAATCTCAGTTTATCTTAAAAAGTCTTATTAGAAAACAAAGCTGTGCTCAAGTTAATATGGCCCGTTTGGTGGAGGGCTGTAAATCACACTCTGCGAGGAAAGAAAATCGTGAAGAAGTGTTAACTTTTCACCAGTATGTTGAGAATTGTTTCAGGTTATATAAATACAAGCAATTACACTGAAGTTATTATATTCTTGTAGATAAATGTGTTTATTGTCCATTATATGCGGATTTCAACAATATATAATATAAATTTTGTATAAATTTTAGAGGTTGTGTATTTACATAGTGATGTTTTGGATATCGATAAACCTTCGAAAGAGAAAATATGTTAATCTGAAAGAAAAATGTTTTGCCTACTTTATATTTACCTACCAAACACCATACAATTATACAAATTAGTAAGATCTAAAATATAAACTAAGTGATAATATATAATATAAAATAGTGTGGTGTATTTTTTGTTAATTATAATTATTAATTAATAATTCCTGTATATTATAATGGAGTTACGATTGTACATCATCACAAAAAAATGTCACAAATTTTCAAATTTAACTTTGCTTTTTGGTTTTGCAGGGAATTAGGTGGCCTTTTGCAAGGATACTTTGTACTTTTTTAATTGACCAGAAAACGGGCAGACTGATCGCCAGATGGAGAGCGATTATCGCCACCTATACATACTCGCAATAGGAGGAGTCACAAGTACGATCCCGGTCTTAAAATCCGCAACTACTCCTTGAGTACCCGGAGGCCGTGGTATTTATCTGGTCCAGGTGGACCGTTCGTGCCAAAGTATGGCTCTCCCACGTAAACGGACTGCTGTGCTCTGTTTTCTTCACACATTTAGCTCCATGCTGACAATCTGAGAGCTTTATGGTGTTGTCGTAACGTGTAAGCTAATAAAATTTATTAGCTTACATCATTTAATGATGTCCAATTGTTAATAAATAATAAATTTATCTATTAAAATTTCCTGTTTTCATTTATCTTTCCACGTAGGTACCCCAACTAAAGGGAGAAATGCATAAAGACATAAAAAGTCTTTACGTCTACTGTTTATATATTTACCAGCTGTATCCAAGGGAAAAGTATCCTATGTTTTAATCCAGGGATTAAACTACTGCCACACCAAATTTCATTGAAATCTGGTCAATAGTTTTTGCGTGAAAGAGTAACAAACATCCATCCATACATCCAGCCGTCCTCACGAATTTTCATGTTTATAATAGTAGTAGGATATAGAACTGACAAGTCGATTGGACGATAGCATGCATAGTGTGTGGGTGTATAGTTCAAGAGACTAGCTTCCCCAACATACTTCTGTTTGTTGTAGACAATACTGCATAAATTCGTTTTTGATTGACTGATAATAATTTATAAATCACAAAGGTGCATAGATCATTACGCATAAATCTTCCACTTTTATCATTTTATCTATTGGCTGCAAACTGCATTTAAATTCATTTAATAGTTTAAAAGATCTAAGCAAACATAAAGCGGAATAAAAGACTTCATTTTATGCTATGAAAAGATTAACATTTTCATCATCATTTTGATTTTTATCGACACAAAATGCCGACTAGGGACTTCACTGGCGGACGGGAATATATTATTTACATATGAAGTTGCTGATAAATACGAGCAATGCAACTTGTAACCAACTTCAGACAGCTGATCTGTCTGAAGTTGGTTACATATGTTCAAAACCTGTAACCGTCTACAAAAAACGAAACTAACGAACAAC
Organism: Glaucopsyche alexis; assembly: GCA_905404095.1. NCBI lineage: Eukaryota > Metazoa > Arthropoda > Insecta > Lepidoptera > Lycaenidae > Glaucopsyche > Glaucopsyche alexis. The sequence goes on along the minus strand of FR990043.1, from coordinate 6,584,591 downwards.
TAGATATCTCTTTCTTTCTCATTGGCATGTGTCATATAGGGGGATAAGGTACGATATATAATTTTTCCTCTTGCTAATAGCCTTTACTCTTTATACTCTATGGAGCCGACGCCATAAAAAAAGTGCTGTCACTGTCAAGTGTCAGATGAACAGTCAGCTGTCAACAGTCTAGATGACTGGTGAACAGTTTTTCTGTTCGTTGTTGATTTATTTACCGAGTATTACGAGTAATAAATTGTATATTTTTTCCTTGTGCAATTAGGCTAGCGAGTTTCTAAATATAGATATTAAGTTTATTTGCTTTGACTGCTAAATAGTTCACGCGTGTTACAAAGTAAAATGGAAGGATTTATCGAAGTTAATGAAATATCTGACTTTGTCTCATATATCCGTAGTGTAAGTACTATTATAAAAATTATACTACCGGTCTTATATTTGTGATAAATATGACTGTAAAGCATTTTAGCCTCTTTGATACTACTTATTATGATTATTATTAGTTGTAAAATTACTATCTACTGAAAGTATTTTGGTAACTGGAGACACTTTGATAAGCATAAAATATTTGGTTAGATACTAGTTATTACGCACCACAACCAATAAAAGATCAAAAACATGAAAGAACATGGTCCAAAATCTATACAAAACACCCAGAGGCGTTAGAAATGAAATGTTTGCCATTGGGTTCACTTTAAATCAAATTTATATCACCAAAGGGGCAACCCTGAAATACGCCGAATATTTTAAATTACATGGAAAATTATAACAAATTTTATTAGTGTTCTTTCTGTTTGTTATGTATTTTAAACCAAATGTAACATGCTAATTGCTAGTTCTCTTGGGGTCATATATTTTGTTTAATTTTACAATACTGAACATAATATATTATATAATTAGCTATATGATTTTAAACCTTTACTTTTGTTAAACAGTATTAACTTATTTGCAGATTGAGTGGCAGGACCCTTGGCTAATAGCTCTTATATCATTTCATATTATTGTAACGATCACTTGTTTTTCTACAAGAAATTATGGAAATTTTCAAGTTATTCTCTTCATAACTTTGTGTAAGTATCCAAAGTAAGTTAAGTAATGACAATAATAATAATAATATCTATGGACGCTTCACACCATGTTAATCTGGCCTTGTGCTACTACCAGACAACGGGAAGTATATTTAATGCTTTTATACTATACATATACCTATTTAAGATTTTTATTATATTATACACATATTTAATATACATCAATGACTACAGAAAAAACAGGAACACAAAAAAACTTTTTGTTCCTTTGGCAGGATTCATACCTGTTTGTTTAAATGCATTGTTCAAGTTAATAATATTCTGAATACAATATGTAAAAGAAAGAGAACATTTCATTCTTGTTTAGACACTCAAAAATCATTAATTCAAAAGCAAAAACAAATTTAAATAAATGTTAATTGGTTTATACTAAATACAGTATTGCACTTATTATTACAATAAAATAAAAATACAATATAAAAAAATATATAATGTAAAACTGTTCTAATTTATATTATGACCTTTTTCAGTGCTACTAGTTTATTTCTCGGCAAATATAAATGAAATTGCAGCTAGAAATTGGAATCTCTTCTCCAGACAGCAATATTTTGATAGCAAAGGTCTTTTCATATCGGTTGTTTTTAGCATACCTATACTGCTAAACTGCATGATAATGGTGGTGAGTAATTTCTTTATTTTTGTTTTGGTTCAGTGATGTTATGTTATCTCCTTTATACAACACATATTACTATTTAATTTCATTCTACTACTATTGTAAATGTGAAAGTTTGTGAGGATGGATGGATGGATGTTTGTTACTCTTTCATGCAAAAACGATTGAACGGAAGTTGATGAAATTTGGTATATTAGTAGTTTAAGCTCTGGATTAACACATAGGCTACTTTTTCACATGTATTTACTTGCGTGTAGCTGTGGGCAAAAGCTAGTAGTTTCATCATAATACATAATTACCAAGTATAATATTTACTAAGAGCTAGCATGATGGGCAGCCTCATCCTTCTCACATTGAGGAGAGACCCGAGTCCCACTTGAGAGACTTGAGTCTTCTTGTAGGTCTGGTAGGAAGTTGGTGATGATAATTATGAAATATGAATTATTATTACTTTTAAAATAATAATTGTTGCTCAATTATGTAATATCATAATAATAATAATTGACTGCATGGAAAATGACACGGAAACTTCTTGAAAAAAACTTAATTACTGTTTATTAGTATAACACTTAAAAAAACCAGTTATGATCATTTAATATTAAGTAATTATTACAGAACTACTCTGTCATTCAGTTATCATTTTAATGCTGTCCATTGAGAATATGATGGTTGATTTAGGTTTTTATTCTTTTGGTGTCAGGGGCAGAAATGTTGTGGAATATAGATTATACCTGTTACACTTTGCATAAAAGTCCTTCCCCGTGGTCTAATCTATATCTGTGTCAAACATAAAAATCGGTCTAGTAGTTTTGGAGCCTATTCAATGCAAACAAACAAACCTTTCCTCTTTATAATATTAGTATAGACGTATTTATATTATATTACGTAGCAGTAACTGTACCTAAGTAACTATTATTTTATAATCTGTGGTATAGATATAAGTACAAGAATTATTGGTTTTAAGAAAAAGATTTATTTACACTAATTATTTATGACTATTTATACTCTGTTTATCTGTAGTGCTAAAGTAGGTAAATCAATAAAGATTAGCAGATAAAAGCATTACCTACCCAAATTTTTAATCTAAGGACAATACTAAGGTCATCTGCACGCCCACGCTGTGGCTTTATTCGAATGATTAATGTTTCTTCATGAAACCGGCCAAGAGCGACTCGCACACGTGTTCTGATATATACAATATATTGCACGCTTGATTATTTTATTACTGCGATATCTTTTAAAATACCCATTGAAATCAAATGATGTAAACGGCAAATTTCTTCTAAATTAAATGCTTGTAATGAATATCGTATTTACTTGGGTAAGGATTAATATCATCTTAATTAATCAATAATGCTTAATTTTAGAATAGATTTGGTTAGTATAAAAAGGTTATTGTGAGCCAACCTTTAAAGATGTCTTATACAGCCGCGGACTTTTTTTTAGAACTTTTAAAGGGAAACAAATCTGTCATACATAATTTTAGCGAAACTTTAACAGTTTCCGCAGCGTACGCAGCGAAAGCTCTCAAAAGGAAAAAAACCCGATTTTGAAACATTCTTGATTAGTGCTCCGCTCGTATTGAGCTTAGCATGATGTTATAAAGCCTTCCTCGATAAATGGACTATCCAACACAAAAAGATTTTTTCAATACGAACCAGTAGTTCCTGAGATTAGCGCATTCAAACAAACAAACAAACTCTTCAGCTTTATAATATTACTAGCGACCCGCTCCAGCTTCGCACGGGTACAATACTGATACTAATACTACAGAATGTCTTTAAACCTCTAACAAAACGGGCGAAATCTAGTCAAAACAAACAGAAATAAATTAATATAGGTAATTAGGTACCTACTAAAACTCAATGAAATAAGTAGGTGGATATACTTTTATCGTATAATATACCATAGATCTAAACTCCCCCCCCCGCACGCGCACTTGGTGACGCCCACTTCGCAACGGGCCGTGCAGCAGAAATCGTAATATTTTAATTTCGCCATAACTTCAAAACCAAACGTCCAATTTCAATCATTCAAAGACCAAATATTGTCTAAATAAACTGTAGTTAGTGATGAAATAATTTATTATGATAAGGATTAATAGCATGAGTAAAATAAACGCGTTTAAATGTAGTCCAAAAAAAATTCAAGATTTCTAAATAAAAAAATGGTTGTTGTGCCTCACTCAACATAGATAGGTATAGTGTGTCGCGGACTTTTTTGTAGATATTTATAAGATCTACAATTAATTAGAACATTATATGGTTCTATCTTTTATAGTTTAGGCAGCGTACGCAAAATAAGTAACTTTTCTGGTTGATTTTTTACACCTTGTGTCCGAAAAACCCAAATATCTTACGGAACACTATTTTTTTCCAAAATAAAATTTAGCCTATGTTACTCGTGGATAAAGTAGCTTTCGAATGGTGAAAGAATTTTTGAAATCGGTCCAGTACTTTTTGAGCCTATTCATTACAAACAAACAAACAAACATACAAACAAAGTTTTCCTCTTTATAATATTAGTGTAGATTAGTATAGATTTCAGAAGCTAGAAGCGCGGACAGACAGATAGACAGATGGACAGACGGACGTGACACTAGTGTAACTATAAGGTTCCTCAAGTATTACGGAACCCTAAAAATCATCCCCATTTTACGTGTAGGGGAGGTACCCCAAAAAATACTTTTCGTGATTTTATTTTAGCACTTTGTCGACGTAGTAAATACATAATATTATATCCGATGACGGATGGACGGACGGACATGACGAAATCATAAAGGTTCCGAGACGCAGACTACGGAACCCTAAAAATAATTTACAATAACTAAGTACATATGTTGAAAAAATCTATTAGGCAATGAAGGGGTAGTACCTACAGGTAATACCTACATTACCTGTAGGTACAGTACCTACCTAAGGATGTATTCTTTATTATTATGATAAATCAGTAGCTATTTAAGTTTTGCATTCAACATCTTATACTAATCTATACTAATATATCTATACTAATATTATAAAGATGAAGAGTTTGTTTGTTTGAACGCGCTAATCTCAGGAACGACTGATTCGAATTAAAAAAATATTTTTGTGTTGGATAGTCCATTTATCGAGGATTATTCGAAGAAGGCTATACTATAACATCATGCTGCGACCAATAGGAGCCAAGAATCAGTGAAAATGTGGAAAAAACAGGGAAAATTATTAATCTTTAAGGGCTTCCGTTGTTGTTATTGTTATTATATATAAATGTTGCAAAAACGGGGAAAATTACTCATATTGGACAGATTTTAATGATTTTTTTTTGTGTGTGTTCAAGTGGATTCGGGTATGGTTTTTAATTCTAAGGCGGTACGAAGTTCGCCGGGATAGCTAGTAATATTATAAAGCTGAAGAGTTTGTTTATTTGTTTGTTTGAACGCGCTAATCTCAGGAACTACTGGTTCGAATTGAAAAATTCTTTTTGTGTTGGATAGTCCATTTATCGAGAAAGGCTAAGAATCAGTGGAAATGTGGAAAAAACGGGGAAAATTATTAATCTTTGAGGGCTTCCGTTGTTTGTTTGAACGCAATGATCTCAGGAACTGCTAAATCGAATTGAAAAAATATTTTTGTGTTGAATAGTCCATTTGATGAGGACGGCTTTAAGCTATATAACATCAAGCTGCGACCAATAGGAGTGAAGAATCAGGGGAAAATGTGGAAAAAAACGGGGAAAATTATTCATCATTGAGGGCTTCTGTTGTTCGTTCTTAGGAATTGCTAGATCGAATTGAAAAGTTATTTTTGTGTTGGATAGTCCATTTGTCGAAGAAGGCTTTAAGCATATAACATTACGCTGCGACCAATAGTGAAGCATCAGTGAAAAATGTTGCAAAGACGGGGAAAATTATTCATATTTGAGGGCTTCCGTTGCGTGCGCTGCGTAAGACTCTGTCCAGAAAGTGCGTAAGCCTGCGTAAACCTACGCACGTAGAGATTCTTATCTTATCACAACAAAATTTCTGCCGGTCTATCTGTGATGCCAACTTGGGACTTTTTCCCTAAATTTAGGGAGAAAAGGTATCTGAAGGGGTTATTAGGGGGGGTTTTATGCTTGTTTTATTTAAATATGCAATTGATTTGCTTGACGATAAGTTATATAATATACTATTATTATTTAATTACAGCTGACCTATCACTTATTGGTATAAAAAATGTATTGTATAAAAAACCAAAATTCTTATTGCAAGCGTCTACCTGTTGCCAACTTGCCATTAAAGAATCACGCCAAAAACGTCAAAAAATTCACGTTTGTTGTGTCTAAGGAGGGTTCCGTTACTATCAACGCGTAATACGTTTTTCAAATTACTTCAAAAGTCACAGTCCGGTTTGGTTCAAAATAATTTTTCCTTAGTTTTAAGCATTATACATATATCAGAATGGAAACTTACAAGTTTAACCTATAATTTAGAAAACTATTCTACAACTACTCGAAAATTTTGAAAAAATGTCATGTATGAAATCTTGACTCTATTTTAAAGCGCTATTCAACGTTATGCAATACAACGGGGTACAATGAAAAAATATTTTTCATCCCCACTTCTCATGTATGGAGAGTAGGGGATCGAAGACCGGCCATATTTAAAAAAACCGGGTTTTTCGGTCCCAGCCATCTTCAAAACCGGGTACCCGGGTTTTTTCGGGTATATCGGGTTTTTTGTTGATTTTGTAGAATTTGTTAGGGATGTCCTAAAATTAACTTTTATCAGCTGCTTTCTGTTGTAACAACGTAATACTGGTAAAATGTGATCCCACCATAAACATTTTCATGTAAAGTAATTAATAATTTCACAAACTTTACACCTTAGTCAAAATACGTTGCCTGACGAAATGGCCATGCCACATAATTTGACTAAAGTGTAGAGTTTGTAAAGTTAGGCTTGTAGAGTTAAGGCGTGTAGAAACAGAAGTGCCTTGCCGGCTTTTTAGGAGGGAATATGCTGCCTTCTTGAAGGTGTGCAGGTCGTAATGGTCCGGAAATACTGTTGGCGACAGTTGGTGATGAGGATGATAAATATTTTGTCCCTTCGAACGATAACGAAAAGTTGCAGCAGGTATAAGTCCGAACAATTCCTCGGAGCACTCCCCGTAATATTAGGTTGGGGAAAAAGTTTCTTCGCATTTTATATAAAAATTCAAAAGGTTTTTTTATAAAGTTTATTTACAAGTGACTAAAGTATATAGGTGCCATTTTGTTCGATAACTTTTTGCCATCTTGTTGGTAGGTACATGATCCCATTGCTATAAAATTTTTGGGGCTTCTGATGAAAAAACTGCGACAAGTGGTTTTGGCAGTCCTCTTGTGATGTCAACCTGACACTGCCTAAGGAATTCTGCAGCGACCGAAACAGGTGGAAATCTGAAGGTGCAAGGTCAGGACTATACGGCGGATGCATTAACACCTCCCAGCCAAACTCCCGTAATTTTTTCTGAGTGGCTAAAGATGTGTGAGGTCTAGCGTTATCATGGTGAAAAACCACACCCCTTCTGTTGATTAATTCCGGCCGCTTTCTCTCAACTTCTTGCTTTAATCTCATCAGTTGTTCGCAGTACAGTTCAGAATTGATGGTCCTGCCTGGCGGTAACAGCTCATAATGAATAATGCCCTTCCAATCCCACCACACACACAGCATCACCTTGTTGCGAGTTAACCCGGGTTTCGCCACAGTCTGTGAAGCCTGACCGGCCTTTGACCACGATCTTTTTCACACGTTCTTGTCGTACGTGATCCACTTTTCATCACCAGTTATCAGCTTTTTCAAAAATGGTTCGGTTTCATTACGTCGTAATAAAGAATCACAAATGAGTACACGGTTCATTAGGTTTCTTTCAGTGAGCTCATGAGGCACCCAAATATCGAGCTTTTTTGTGTACCCAGCTTTTTTCAAATGCGCCAAAACCGTTTGGTGGTCAATCCCCAGTTCTTCAGCTACATCGTAACTACTAATATGCCGATCTTGCTCCACTTTTTCAAAAATGGCAACAGTTTTGTCCGTAACAGGGCGACCAGAGCGACGTGCATCTTTGATATCAAAATTTCCGGATTGAAAACGCTTAAACCAAATTTGCGCTACTCTCACAGATACTGCATTAGGTCCATAAACATCACAAATTTTTTTCGCGGCTTGTGTTGCATTTTTACCTTTTTTGTAATAAAATTTTAAAATGTATCGAAATTCTTCATAAGAATCACTCATTTTAACAATAAGAAAAACAAATGAAAATCTCAAATTTACCTAATTTGAATTTGGAATTGTCTTCTGTAAAATTAAAACTTTTTAATGATACCAAAATCAGCCAGATACAATTGGTATAGCCCAAGATATTTTATGACAAGTTCATACATACTATAATGCGAAAAGACTTTTTCCCCAACCTATTATAATAATTATAATAATATAATATATATGGACGCTTCACACTACGTCAATCTGATCCCGTGGTAAGTTCTCGAAGAACTTGTGTTACGGGTACCAGACAACGGAAATTGGAAAGCATGTGTGGGACTTCTGAAAGATATTAGCAAAGTAGTTTTACTGTATAAAGTATCTTTATAGGTATGTTTTTCTAAAAAGTTAATACTTACATATTTGGTATGTAACTTTTTTGATTTTTAACGGTACCTATATATTTTATCGTATTATGTAACTTTATGAAGTTTCGATGAGGCATAAGTACTTTAATAATTATATTTGAGAGTATTCGCATGCTAGGTAAAATCCACGGGAACCGTACTATTTGTTTTAGGGAGAAATATTTTTTGAAACTTGGCAACTCGATCTTACTACGCTTTCATTGCACTCCAAAATACAGGGGATGACACTTTTGACTATTTCAAATCGATATCAATTGTGTGTTGAAGGTTTTAATATAAAGTGTCTTCAGAAATAATTGGTTTTGACAAAACATTGACAGCACAAAATTTCGGAACACTCTGTAAAGCAAAATGCCAACAGTGTCAACCGATCTGAATGATGTGTAACGAATGAACTGAATACTTCTGTCTCACTCTGAATCATACAATCGGAGCGAGAAAAACATTTTTCTTTCACTTTGTGTCTAGCGCGTACTCGAGGTAACTGCGTATTACTGCGTAATTGCTACTCCTATTTGAGTCAGAAGCGGAGCACCTATACGTGTAGTATGGGCTAGAGGTGGGCGCCGCGCCGGCGCGGCGCCGCCGCGCCGCCATGCATGCGCCGCCGCCGCCGCCGAGTATCCAAAAATTCGCGCCGATCGATGTCGACTCAAAAAAAAACAAGCCCGTGCCGGGCGCTAGGCGCCGGAAGCGGGCGGGCAGGGCACGGGGTGCTGTGTAGTAATGGAAATTAATGCTATTTTTCATTAATTTCATTAGCATGCTAATTTTCATGTCTTAGCAAGAAATTTTGTGGTTCTATTCTCTTTCTGCATAGTTTCAGTGGGTGTGATACAACCTATTTACAGGAAGGACAAAACATCAATTATCAAGATTTTTGATCAAAAGCCATTACTAGAGGAAATAGCAACTGTATTTTATGGCCCAACAACGACTCCGGATGTTATAGCAGAAGCCGGGGAAAAATGTTTTTGAAGTATACCGAGCGCCCTGTACTCAGTCTGAGATTAACAGACATCGATTCACAGTTTTTCTGAAATCTTGTACCAATCCCTTTGGTAGGGAGGAAAGAAGAAAGATCCGGTGATCTTTCTTCTTTCCTCCCTACCAAAGGGTCAGCGAAATATCACGCTTATAGAGTATTCCATCAAGTACAGGAGTGGCTTGGGAACCAACTGCCTCCTAAAATATGGGGTTGGAAGCGAGGAGTCGATGGAAACTTAGAGCCAATCACGACCTTGGATCCTCCTGCTCCTGACGCGTTGTTAGATTCAATTTTTTGCCGATGTAAAAGTGGTTGTTCTGGAAAATGCAGTTGCCGAAAAGCGGGCATTAAGTGTAGTCTTTGTAGTCTTATGATCTGTAACGGCTACCTAGGAGCTTGTACTAATGGAGCCCCCATCGATGTTAATGATAAAGATGACGAAGATAAAACACAATTTGATTGATAAGTCGGCATACTCGTGCAAAAAAATTTGTTTAATTTTTTAGAATTAAAATTTGTACAACGATTTAGCTTCTTATTTTTATCACCTTTAATACTCTGTATCTCCTAAAGTATTGATCGTACAGTAAACATTTTAAGACGTAATTTATAGGAAATTTAATGTAGATAATTAATGTAGAAGTCACTAAAGAGATATTATAAATATTTTCGAGTCACAAGTAAAAACCTTGAAAAGAGACCCCCTCCCCCACCGCCGGCTCGTGTCCCTCCCTCGGGGGCTTTTAGTATATTCATCTGGACACCTTTAGGAATAACTGTAGCAACTTTCAAAACTACATGAATTATTCGGTCAGATCGACGATTCTGAAACTAATTTTCTTAGACTATCATTCAAAGACCAAATATTATCTACATAGACTGTACTTAGTGATGAAATATTTTATTTTGATAAGGGCTAATAGCATGAGTAAAATAAACGCGTTTAAATGTAGTCCAAAAAAAAAATTCAAGACTTCTAAATAAAAAAATGGCCTCTTTTTGTGCCTCACTCGACATATTTAGGTATAGTGTGTCGCGGACTTTTTTGTAGATATTTATAAGATCTACAATCGATAAGAACATTTTATGGTTCTATTTTTTATAGTTTAGGCAGCGTACGCAAAATAAGTAACTTTTCTGGTTGATTTTTTACACCTTGTGTCCGAAAAACCTAAATATCTTACGGAACACTATTTTTTTCCAAAATAAATTTTAGTCTATGTTACTCATGGATGTAGCTTTCGAATAGTGAAAGAATTTTTGAAATCGGTCCAGTACTTTTTGAGCCTATTCATTACAAACAAACAAACAAACATACAAAGTTTTCCTCTTTATAATATTAGTGTAGAAAAACAACTATTGAATAATGGAACCTAAACGTATGCAATTAACTTTATTTAGAAAAAAAAACTGCAGAAATTTGACTGAATTTGAATGTATTTTCTCTTCTCACTCGCTCCTATTAATTCGTGGAACATCGCGGCATCGTGAACTCTCGGGTCGCGTCCCGCGTCGAGTCAAAATTATTTCGCATTGGATTTTAGCATTAGCAACTAGCAATAGCACGATAGCCAGTTAGCACTTAGCGCCGCGGTGCGAACCAGCGCGAAAAATTGCGTTTTTTTTTACAAAAACAGCTACGCCGCGGCGCGGCGCCGCCACGCCGACCAATTTCCCCCGGCGCGCCGCCGCCGGCAAATTTTAGGTCGGCGCCCACCTCTAGTATGGGCATACCCACAATCCCAACAGCCTTGTGAGTGCATACTTTCAAGGTCTATTAATTTATAATCAAAATAGGTTCAGTAGGTAGTTGTATTGGTATTGTTAACCTTTTGAGACTTATCTGGTGCTTTTTACCTGCTGGTCATACTTACATTATTGTTAAAATACATATTTATAGTAGTGGATTTAGTGTTAAGCGGACCTTTAGTCAGGTAGATTGAAGAAAGCGCAAAATTTGTCACCTCTCCATAAATTTTCGACCCTTTTTTATTTACTAACCAACAGATTTAAGAAAAAATAATACTTTGTTTGAACCGATAGGAATTACTCCTGCCGATGTTATATAATCTATAATTTGTGTATGTTTCTATACTATATATGCATATATTTTTTATTTAATTAATTTATAATCTTAGTTGATGTTAATTTGTTTAAGGTTTAAGGTATTGAAAGCTTATTTTTTTTTAACAAACAAAATAATTTTTTTGCTAAATAAGCGAAAAATTTTCTCGCTCACTCCGCGCGTTAGCTTTTAATTAACATAATAATATTATAAAGAAAATAATACAACTCTTTTTATAAATTCTAATAACCATGTTATGAAGGAAATAATAAAATCAAAATTTTCGGGCCACATCTTCTTTTGAGAGCTGGATCCGTGCCTGAATCAACCAAAGCGGTTTAATAGGTCAATTTTGTACGATACGCGCATAGCTAAAATAATACGCACGTAGCTTCTGGACGCAATGTATGGGGCCCTAGTACCTCGACTACGTGCGTAGACCTTGCGTGCGTAAGGGGCCCCATACATGGTCCGGTCTACCTTCAGTTCGGCCTGAACGGATGCAAAATCGTATCGTGTGTGTGCAATTTCGAGATCGCATCAGGCGGCCGTACGGACTGAAGCGATTCTTTCCAGTGTTGCCAGCTCTTTTTTTGTGAAACTACTAAACTCGTATCGATTTCTACTAAAACTACTAAAAAACTACTAAAGAGGCTACTTAACTTAGGAATTCCTGAAGCCCCCCAAAAACCACTGCATTTTAGGTTTTATTATATTAAATTTTTTTCATTAATTGAATTTGATTATAAATTTTATCATTAAATTAAAATATACTAGGAAATATTACGTATTTAGTAGCTATTTTGCATATCATTACTGTCTGGCTCTTTCCTACTTAAACACTACTAATAACTAAATTTCTACCAAGGAGGGAATAAAATACTCAATTTAGTAAAATTTTGTAAAATAACTAAGTTGGCAACATTAATTCTGGCCTGACCGATCGGCCTGAACGCGCGGCCTGTCCTGACCGTGTGTGGACAAATCGCTTCAGTTCTTGCCCGAGCCGCGGCCGTGCGGGCATGTATCTTGTACAAGCGTTGTATGAGTTTTCGCGGTGTTTAAATACAAAATTGATAAACACGACCGTAGCGCGCGGCAAACCAGAATGGACTGATGCGACTGTTCCGTGTGTGGGCACGAATCAGATCAGGCCGAACTGACGTAAATTGGATTGGATGCGATTTTTTCCGTGTGTGTGCTCGAATCCGTTCAGGCCGAACTGACGTCAGTTCCAGCTGAAACGATCGGCCTCTCGTCTGTGGGAGCCTTAAGAATACGCAGTTTTTGGACATAGTCTAAAGGGTTCAAGTAGCCCAAAAATATGTATGAAAGAATTATTCCTCTTTAAATGATGTAAAAAAAATGTCTGCGGCAGTATATGTCTGTCTTTTAAGATTTACTTAGGTACTCCTTTTTATGGTAATCAAAGGTCGAAATTAATGCATTATTGCGCCATCAGTTGATGCGGACGAAGTCGCGGGCAACAGCTAGTAATATAATACATACTTGTAAGTACTTATTGATTTATCGACCGTAGTATTCAATAAACTGCTACGCTCGGATACGTTAAAATGTTAACAGTCTAATCTAATACATTATGTACCTAAATGATATCAAACCACCTGTACTCTATCGCCTTGAACGGTAATTACGCTTTTAAACTTTGCTCCGAGTGTGTTGTTTTGAATTCATTATGATTTATGCAGTTCATTGTATCATTCTCGTTAAAATTACGAATTATGTTAAAATATATACATGAACGTCTTGCCCGCAATATCATACACTAGCTTTTGCCCGCGACTTTGTCCGCGTAGAATAGTTACTTTTGGATATTGTTAAAATTTACCCGCGATTTCATTTACGTAGAAGGAGAAGCGCTTTCCCCTCACGACTGCCCCCTGCGCGCCGTGCCTTATTGCGCGTTTGATTAATATATTACTGCGATATCTTCTAAAATACTCATTGAAATCAAAAGATGTAAACAGCAAATTTCTTCTAAATTAAATGCTTGTCGCGGACCTTTTTTTCAGAACTTTTAAAGAGAAACAATTCTGTTTACATAATTTAAACGAAAATTTTAACCGTTTCCACAGCGTACGCAGCGAAAGATCTCAAAAGGAAAAAATAACCCGATTTAGAAACATTCTTGATTGGTGCTCCGCTCGTATTGAGCTTAGCATGATGTTATATAGCCTAAAGCAGCCATACTCAAAGTGTGTTCCGCGGAACCCTGGGGTTCCGCGAAGCCCCTGTAGAGGTTCCGCGAGAATTTAGAAAAAAAAATCAACAATACACCTCTCTCTGGTCGAACGTTTTTCGCGTCGTATCATGAGGCGCAGCCGAACTTAGTCGCCAATCACAACAGTAACAGCCGATCGGGCGATGAAGTGACGATCGGGCCTCGACACTTACTCGCTTGCTTCGCTCGCTCGCGTTGACCATAAAGACCATATATTATTTAGTACCGATGTTCAATATAGCCGTTTGATTTTATGGTATTTTTGCGAAGTTCACCGTTAGTCAGTTTTTTAGTTTAACGTTTGAACAGATTTTGACGACCTGTCAAATGGGGAAAATTTTGCTCGCTCGCTCCGCTCACTCGTGTTGGGCTTCAAAAACATATTATAAATTTTTATGATTCCGAATTACAGTTTAAATTCAGGGTTTAGAGCAGAAAGAAACAGGTAAAAACAAAAAAAAAATGGGGGGGCTTCTAATAGGTTAAAGACCAGTATTTAATGTACTTTTAGTCATTTTATTTTCTTTTACTTGTTATGTAGTAACTTACTATTAGTATGTAATAATTTATTATGCTTATTTATAAAGAATACATTTATAAAATAATTGTTTTATTGTAGGGGTTCCGTCAAGTATTTTGCCTTCCAAAAGGGTTCCGTCACTAAAAAAGTTTGAGAACCGCTGGCCTAAAGCCTTCCTCGATAAAAGGACTATCCAACACAAAAATAATTTTTCAATTCGAACCAGTAGTTCCTGAGATTAGCGCGTTCAAACAAACAAACTCTTCAGCTTTATAATATTATAGTATAGATAGACATGTAAACTTTCTCCCAGCCAAATTACCTATCTACAAATCAGTTTATTGGTTTTTGCGTTAAAGTGTTAGAAACATACACAAACTATAGTTAAGTAATATGGATAATAGTTATCCGTTCCGTAACAAGTACCTACTGCAACACAAATAGGATTAGTCCAGTTTGCGTTTTTATTAATGTTTTTTTTTTAATTGATCGACTCTTCCAGATCTCGGATCTAGAGCTAACTATTTATTTTGCTATGATGCTTCATAGCGAAAGCAATTGTAGTTAAAATAGTACGAAACTGGTTACAAAAGCGAGGTCAAAGTGTGCTATAAAAACTTGTTTAAACTACCTTCGTCCTACAAGGAAACTTTAATTTTTACTCCCTGTGGCGTATTTTCGTCTACTGCGATTTCAACAGATACATTCAGTGACAAATTATTATTTACCTCTACCATTAAAAATTTACTTGTTTTATAATTGCTTTATCTAAAACTACCTGTCCCGTGCTTAGAACATTGAACCAAATTTTTAATTAATTTGGTTTAATAATTAATGCTCTAAGGTCCATTTTACATACTTGTGATGAAACTATGAGTGTGGTTCGATTAGTACTGAGTGCTATATTATTTCATTGTTAAAGTAGTCAATTAAAGTTTAGTTATTAAACTATGAAACTCATTAATAATGTGGCTTTCAATTGGTGAAAAAATTAAAAGTCGGTTCAGTAGATCCAGAGATTACCCCTTAACACTTCACAAAGTCATAAATTCACAAAGAACGTCAAATTTACCTCTTTATAATATTAATATAGGTACGGTCATTCAGGGTAACTTTGAATCACGAGGGTAACTTTGACAGTTTGTTCACAAAATTCTTTTCTATTGTTTTATGTGGGAAACAATTGGCGCTTAAAATTTAATAACAATTCGTGTACGTAACATACTTCGTAAACGAAATCTAAAAAAAAAGCAGCTGTCAAGAGAAGATAATACCAAAAACTTTTGTTTTTAACCGCGCGCAACATAATGGGTAAAAATCAGTGCAAAACTTTGTTTAAAAATCTCGTTAACTTTGCTGCTATCAAGGTATATAAAAACATATTTAAATGTAATAACTTTATGGTTTTTTTGACTTGTCTATGACCCCACTGCATCAATATTTAATAAAAACATAAATTATTGTCACTCTGAAGCTGTAAATTAATTAAAAGTTAGTCTGTGTCAAAGTTACCCAAGTTAGGTGGTAACTTTGACACACGACAAAATTGCCAGTTTTTAATATAATTAGTCATTTTTAAAGAAGTTTTATAACTTTATAGCATGAAAACCAACCTGAGAGCACAGATTAACTAAACTCTTTTGACTAATTCTTAACATAGTAAAAGTTTGATTAAAAAATATGTCGATGATGATTCAAAGTTACCCTGATTGACTGTACCCCTTTTTATGCAACAACGCACATCGATTTCCATATAAAATTATCAACAAGTAAACTGCTTTCTATTATGTAGGTATATAAACATATTGCACTGTTTTGAGGCTTGAGAATCGAGAGTCAAGACGCAATAAAATTTATCATCATCTTCTTATAGATAAAAATTCAACCGACTTCTAAAGTAAAAAAACAAATAAAAAAGTATGAAATAAATTTTAACAATCTCTACACAATCTTCATAATTTTGAATTTAAAAAAAAAAGAAGAATCGTTAAAATAAATGATGATCTTTATAAATGGCGTCTTGGTCCTTCGACCAGGATTCCTCAAAAAATCACATGTCAACCCAAAAAATGTATTCTCTACAAATAAATAATATATAGATACTATGTTTTGTTTTCAGGGTTCATGGCTCTACCAATCCACCCAACTGATGGCTAACCTCAAGAAGGCGCAGCTCAGACAACGTCTAAAAGAACTACACATGAACGAACAAAAGCACCTCAAGTCCGACTAAACGCAGGTTACTTAACGCTATAGTTTAGCTAATTTTAAGTGTTGCAATTGTGTTGTAAATAGTTTATACAGATTACACAATTACACGTGTTCGTTCACGCCCTAATATCGTGTGTATAGTGTGCATAATATTATTCGCAGGTAGATCGTATGACATCAAAATACCAATTTTATCATTTGACCTAGGGTCATGCTTTGTGACGAATAACTTATGAAGTAACTTATAACGTGGTTGCGTGGTCACATTTGACTAAAATAATTTAAAAAAATGTCCTTGGGATAATTTATATTTTTGTCCAAATGGATTGATTTTAAATATCTCAAGTGTGAGTAATAATCATGGAGGTATAACAGAAGGGAGGTGATGTAAGTAGATTTTAGTATGAAACTAAGCGTCATATTTTGCGTGGGGAGGGGGTGCCCGATTCCGCCCACTCATCTACCGGCCAATAGCAAAACTACGTATTACGTTCCTTATCGACCTTACTTAGTAGTTTTGCTATCTTACACTAGATGGCACTAAACGCCAGATTACATCTTTACATGAAAAACTAAATATTGCTTTACGGTCGACGGAAGTCTTTAGGAAGTACTGCAAAAAAAAACTGTATTACGCATGATGATTAAAATAACATAATATTCATTTTGAGTTAGTAAGTATCTAGAATATATTTTTAATCTCCGTGATCAAAGCCTAAATACGCCATCTATTGGCAAGTAGAATAATTTCTAATGTAACCTATGCTGGAGACTTTTCTAGAACAATTATAATAAATTTAGTTTTTAATTACACATGAAATGTAATGCCTTCCATAGCATCGGAACGCCTATTTGAGTATATTTTACATGATAAAACATAACATTTCATCATTTTATTCTTAGAAATTCGAAAAGTACAAAAATGTATCGAAATCACAGAGGTGTGTACAGAACGAACGCTGACAATACATTGATTTAAGCCACGCCCATTGTGATGACGTAGAGGGCCGAGTAAAAATCACAGTGCACAGTTGCTTATGCCGTCTCCTCTCTT
Source organism: Glaucopsyche alexis (assembly GCA_905404095.1). Lineage (NCBI taxonomy): Eukaryota > Metazoa > Arthropoda > Insecta > Lepidoptera > Lycaenidae > Glaucopsyche > Glaucopsyche alexis. The sequence goes on along the minus strand of FR990043.1, from coordinate 6,567,177 downwards.
TATCAGCTCCATGGTAATAATTCACATTTTAATTTGTCAAATGGCAAAAATCTCACAATTAGGCCTAATTAATGTTTGTGATACAAGTTATAAGTGTTTCACGGTTATAATTATTTTTAACGAGTTTTTAACGACTAAAATTGTAAAGAGCTAAAATAATCGTAGTCCGCTTTATAACGTCTCATAATAACATAATTTATAATTATTATAATTTAGCAATGTTTGAGTACTCGTTTATGGATTTAGTGCAATATTTTCAAATCTTTGCTGCTGTCAATTTGAAATAACAATAATTATTTCATATTCCTTAATGATGTGATACCTGCTAATATTTTGTATTTTATTTATTTACGTATTTATTATATAAAACTGTGCCAGTTGTTGCCTTAATTACAAACAATATACAAAACGATCTGCATTTGTATTATAATTTTTTGTCCATACATATTCTCACTTCACGGTCAAAGTACTTAAATATTTAATTGTAAATGTTTAAAACATTAAAATGTTTTGGTAATAAAACAGACTTGATAACGATCATATTTTTGTATTAAGGATTACATAATTTAAAGTATTTTCTGGTATTCACTTGGTGTAAAATTTTTTTCATGCAAAAATAATATTCATTAGGTACTTATAAAACACACTTGAATATTGCTAACAATCATATTTTTGTATTGAAACACACTTGTAAATTTATTTTTTGGTGTTTGTACACCTACCTACATTTGTTTTTCATCATGTAAAACAACGTCCTGACGAATCGATAATCTTTTCAATTCTAAAATAAAAATGTAACTGGCCAGTGTTTGCCTAAAAATGAATAATGCCCGGTTTCTGAGGCGAATTTGTCAGTAGTTTATCTATTAAATAGCGTTTTTGATTGGATAACGCATTCACCATAGAAACCGGCCCATTAGTCTTACATATTGTCATTATTTTTATCCGTTTATAAGTGGATAGTCATAAAACGCGTAGCAATTAAGTTACCATGTTAAGTGCAAATAAACTAGATTAGAAAGTTAATGTAGGTACTATAAACTGTAAAGACTAAAGTCTTTAACTTTTTTTGGATCCCCATTCACCAACTCTAAGTAGGTACTAGTAATTGGCCTATTTATTATGATTAGCTTATCGCCTTAAATAATCAAAAACTGCCATATACCTATTGTCAATTACATATTTAAAAAAAAATACAATTAATTTTTAAAACGAAATAATGTGTGTAAGTGGTTTTCCGAAATGTATGTTTTAATTTTATGTTTCTTTTAGCTTCTATATATTAAGTTCTATTTTTCTAGGAAAGCGTTGCCGTCATAAAGCGTCCGTAATACAGCGTTGGCGGCGAATGAACATTTTCTGTGTAAACAAAATGATGGGTTTCCTTGAGAGTGACACTTTGGTTACAGTCCCGTAGTAACTACAAGGAACCCGGCTTATAGTTTCGCTCTGTCCGTCTGCCCTTCCTTGATAATATCATGAGTATAAATATACCAAATTTTGTATGGTTATAGATTGCATATACTTAAACTTGATTTTTGGCATCATATACATACATAATAATTAAAATTTTATATTATAAAGGTAGGTTACGTAGCTGACGTATAAAGTGGGGGTCGAATTTTTTTTTTCATTCCATTCCATCATCCATCATGTGGGGTAACGTTGAATAGGTCATTCACAAGTGCCCCACCCCCTTTTTCCATGCTGATAGATCGTGTTATATGCTGCTTATCTTTGGAAAAAATATTTAGAACGAAATCGGACAGTAACTTTTGAAGAAAATTTGAAAAAACCTATTGCGCGTTGATAGTATTTAGACATATCCTGATATTATGCTCTTGTAACCATTTATTGTTAGGTTATATGGTTATTTACATACAAAACGATCATTCACCGATGTCACCTGTAGTACGGCCGCAGCTGCAGCACCGCTATCCTGGAAACCAGAGTTTTAGGTGCTGATCATTTAACATTATTAGGACAGTCAAATAATAATTATTATTTGCAGGCTTTATTGTAATACATACTTGCTTGTATTTTCTTTTAATTAAAAATTTATATGTAATAATTATTACAAAGAAGTACAATATAATCGATCACCTATTGTAGATGCCATTATAATTAAAGTGACATTAATAATAATGTTGTTAAATTAAAGTTGTTAATTAAAATAGACAAAAGTCATTTTGTCGTGACTCGGTAGCAAATTAAGCCTTGGACACCCCTATAGGCTATAAGTTTGACTTTGCAAGAATATTAACTTTACCTATTCGCACTGATTGACTTATCACAATATTGGTGTTGCAATTATTATTATAAGTTTTATTATTATATAAATAATTCTTTACTCACTTATATACATTCTAATAATTCTGTAACTACATTTCTTTTGCTGTAGATATCTGTACTGAAACAGTTAAAAGGTTTCGCTTGTCACTTTAAAGTAAAACGTGAATTTCAAGGCTGAAAATACTTTTTATTTACTACTTGAATAAAAATACTTTATTTTTTATTCAGATACGTTTTTGATGAATTTATTTTAAGGTGACAACGTAGGGTAGAATAAGAATATTTTAGACGGGATGTGTGTGTTTCGTAGAGTGCTAGTTGTAAACGCGTAGCAATTAAAACAAACGTTATATTTATCTTATGCTCTTCAAACATAATAAAATTTAAAATGGTCGATGGGAAGTGTAGTAATTAACAACAATGAGGGTGTTTGATATTTGTTTCTGCCGCTAGGGGGCAGATTCAACGCACACAAAGCGCCATCTGGTGGCGTAAGTGGTTTCAAAAACGGTCAATAAGAACTTTTTCTATCACCAGGCGGCGCTTGGTAGCTCGACGGTCATTGTCGCGTCAAAAAAAGCTGTCAGATGTCACGAATTTAAAAACCCTCATTTCTGTGAAAAAAGAAGCTACCCTCAGGCGGTCAGCCCTCATATAAAAAAATTGAGAGTAAGATATTTTGTACACACAGTACGTAAATTTGAAAAACCGTACCATATTCTCCCCATTTGAAATATATTAATTTTGAACTATATTTTTTAAATGCACGCGTCGGTGATGATTTAGGAAGACTGATTGTATATACCTAGGGTTAGCAAGTTGTTGAATATCCAACTACCAGGGAAGTCATGTTAAACACATCTTTTGGCTAAAAGGTGCTAAGGTCAATTGATGAGAAGCAATACAGATGATTGTTGTTTTCTTCATGTTATGTTTTAGTTGTTTCTAATATGTCATTAAAAACAACTAAAAATATATCAAAGTAGATACAGTAAATCGTTTTTCTACGGGAGTGGCAGGCGATATATGGAAAACGACGATTCCCGAAAGACATTAAGGGTCAATTCACATCGAAACGGTACGCGACGCGGCGCTTTTCAAGATAGATATTAGAATTAACTTCATTCGTTACGCAAGAACATACAAGTATCACTGTAAGAGTTCGAATGTCAGGGTTTGTGCAGCGCGCACAGCGCATGTGCAGTATGACTGATGTCATATGTAACGTGCATCTTTTTGTGGAGTGAATAAAGTTTAATTTTGAATAGCTATCTTGAAAACGCGCTGCCGCATCGCGTGTCGTCTCGTTGGTAACTACCGTGACCCTAAGAACGTACATAATATTTGCTCTGTACATATTTAAGCATCTTGGCATTTAGAAACCAAATCCGTCTTGCATTTCTATTTTCTGGCATACATGTGCCAATAAAATACAATGTGGTTTAATCTTTTATCCAAAACTTATGTTCCACCAAACATTTTTTTTTCAATTGTTTTTTATTGGCACCTGTAATTTGTTACCCATTTGAAAGTTGTTACAAATGGAATGAAGTTTTAAACCTATAATATTTTTCATTTACTATTTCTGTTGTATTATCAGTTAGGGGCCGTCCATTAATCATGTGATGTTTTTAACAACTTTTTAGACCCCTCCCCTCCCCCTGGTGACACTTGGTGAGGTTTTATAATACCCCCCTCCCCCACCTAAGATCACGTGTATTTTTTTTTTACATAGTAAGCAGGTGATGTTTGAAGAAAAAATTTAACTTAAAAAACAATTTAATCGAATAATTTAAGCAATTTAAAACTATACGAGTCATTTGTCTTGTATGTATTTAAACAACACTACGAATCTACAACCGATAATAATTTCGGTATGTATAGACTTGATTCGAAAATTAATACACGTGATGTCTCCTTATACCCCCTCCTCCCCCTGGTGATACTTGGTGATTTTTTTTCGGACCCCCCTCCCCCTTTAGGCATCACGTGATTAATGGACGACCCCTTATCACAAATACTTAATTGTAATTAAATAATATTAATAACAACATTTTTATGTACAAAAATTAACAATAGGTATCGATGAAATCTTGCAAATTGCTTGTGAGTGTATTGATATCTAACAATATTGTAGTTTAATAATTTAAAATGTACCTAGGTATGATAAATAAAAATATTTTAACTGTATATTTATAATAATGTTTAAAACATATGCTTTATTTTAAGTTTTTTACTCACTAAAAATATTAAAGCTAAAAAACATCTTGTTTAGCCACTACATTAGGTATCTGTAATAATAAATTTATTTCTTTTATTGTAATTGACACGCTTCAAATGTATCAAATTATAAAATTGATGTTAAATTTTGTTTTTGCGCAAAATATTGCCTTATTTGCTTAAAAGTTATCCATTGACTTTAGAGTGGAAATATATGGATAAATATGATTTGTTTTTTATTATCCTTGACTGATTTTTTTTATCGCTGAAGTGAATATTACCTACTCTGAAATATGAATATTTTACTATTTCTAAAACATCAAAAAATTAATATTTTAAAAATGGTACACGATTTGTTTACAGAATTTCGCAAGTCTCGTGTAAACGCTCCATATAAAAGTCTCGAAACCTATGACATCAGGTAATTATTGTTCCTAAAGTTGTATTACTAAAATAAATATGTAGGGTTTTTAACTAAGTTCCGAAATCCGCTACTAGGGAATTTTCGCCACCAATAAGTCGTTTTATAATTATTATATATTATTATATCTTATATTTTATAATTATTTATAGTTAAGTCGTTTTATAATTAGATGCATCCAACATTTTTTTTGCTATATTGCGATTAGGACGCTGCGAGCGCGCTGCGTGTCAGCGATGCGGGCGCTACTCGCGCCTCAATTGCCGTACTTTTATCTGTCATACATTAGTTCTGCGACTTTCCGCTAGGGAATCTGCTCATCGCCAATAACATTTTACGTTTTATCGAGCTAAATATCGCCTCTATAATTCTGAACGTCTAAATGAAAAACTAAACATTTAACATGTAGTCTGATTGTTGTCTAATCAACTGATAATACCAACATCACATAGGATTTTAAAAGTGCCAATATACTGTTACGAACAATAAGACTAGCGCCATCTAGCGTCAACCAATGAAACCACTTGGTGCGAACAGGGACAACGTTTTCACGTCTACTCAATACTAGATGGCGCTACTGTGCGAATATTCCGGAACAATTCAACCAGTTCACGCGGCTAGCGAATATTTCTGGAACGGTCTGGAACTCGATTCGGCCCATATAAATACGCCACAGAGATGCGAACGAGTCAGTTCAGTTTCGAGCTACCTTCGGGCGATTTCGAGGCGAAACAGGCGATAAGTAAAAGTGATACCAGTGATTAATACCAGTGAAACCCGCAATTTGGCTACGACTTAAGGACACTGTTAGTGCTTAGTGTTTGGACTTAGTGCTTAGTGTTTGGACTTAGTGTTTAGTGTTAGACCTAGTGCTTTGTGTTGGACCTAGTGCTAGTGAATAAAGTCTTCAAAAGAGTCAGCAGGCTTTTATCTCCAAATCCTGCGAGCCTAACACGTAACAACTGGTGTCGGAAGTGAGATTTGGAGATGCCATTGACTCCGAGAGAAGATTTCAAGAAGTGCGGCGGGAGGAGCAGCTCCCGGGTGGAGGAGCGACCCCCGGGTGGAGGAGCGACCCCCGGCCGAGAGGAGCGACCCCTGGCGGAAGACTGCGACCCCTGGCGATGGAAAGCGACCCCTGGCGATGGAGAGCGACCCCTGGCGGCGGAGACGTGCGACCCCTGGCGGCGGAGACGTGCGACCCGTGGCCGAGAGGTGCGACCCCTGGCGGAGAGGTGCGACCCCTGGCGGAGAGGTGCGACCCCCGGGCGGAGAGGTGCGACCCCCGGGCGGAGAGGTGCAATCCCGGGCGGAGAGGTGCAATCCCGGGCGGAGACGAGCGATCCCTGGCGGACGACTGCGACCCAACTGCGACCCCTGGCGGACGACTGCGACCCAACTGCGACCCCTGGCGGTGGAGAGCGACCCCTGGCGGTGGAGAGTGACCCCTGGCGGTGGAGAGCGACCCCTGGCGGTGGAGAGCGACCCCTGGCGGAAGACTGCGACCCCTGGCGGAAGACTGCGACCCCTGGCGGAGAGGTGCGACCCCTGGCGGAGAGGTGCGACCCCTGGCGGAGAGGTGCGACCCCTGGCGGTGGAGAGCGACCCCTGGCGGAGAGGTGCGACCCCTGGCGGTGGAGAGCGACCCCTGGCGGAGAGGTGCGACCCCTGGCGGAGGACACACCCACTGGGGACCAAGCCCCGCCCACTGCCCCCACCTACCATGCCCCGCCCACTGTGGGCCAAGCCCCGCCCACCGGGCCCCGCCTGCTCAAGTCCTTCGGGTCTCTGAGAATGATGCTATGAGGGAGGTTCGAGAAATAGATGACGACCTTCGACACATCGTCACATGCAAGAAACGGGGCGACGTAAAACTAATCTGGAGTGAGGTTGCACCCACTGGCGCTATCACTAAGGCGTACTGGGCGCAATGGGACAGTCTGATAAACGGAATACCCTACCGGAAATAACGGCAGAGAGTTCCATCTTCAGATAATTGCCCCAAGAACGAGAGTGCCAGATGTTCTCCGTGAAATGCATGATGGCGTATCAAAAGGTCATCTGGGTGTCAAGAGGGTCCTTCAAAGTGGTGTACATAGATCGCCTAGCGCGGTACCATGGCAGTGGCAGCGATGCTCGGGACGAGCATCTCTAAGAGGGGAGTAGTGTTACGAACAATAAGACTAGCGCCATCTAGCGTCAACCAATGAAACCACTTGGTGCGAACAGGGACAACGTTTTCACGTCTACTCAATACTAGATGGCGCTACTGTGCGAATATTCCGGAACAATTCAACCAGTTCACGCGGCTAGCGAATATTTCTGGAACGGTCTGGAACTCGATTCGACCCATATAAATACGCCACAGAGATGCGAACGAGTCAGTTCAGTTTCGAGCTACCTTCGGGCGATTTCGAGGCGAAACAGGCGATAAGTAAAAGTGATACCAGTGATTAATACCAGTGAAACCCGCAATTTGGCTACGACTTAAGGACACTGTTAGTGCTTAGTGTTTGGACTTAGTGCTTAGTGTTTGGACTTAGTGTTTAGTGTTAGACCTAGTGCTTTGTGTTGGACCTAGTGCTAGTGAATAAAGTCTTCAAAAGAGTCAGCAGGCTTTTATCTCCAAATCCTTCGAACCCCAACACGTAACAATACTAAATAGGGAAGCTTTTTGGAGTTACTATGACAAGGTTCTAGGTTCCGTGGGAGAGCCATGCTTCGGCACGAATGGGCCGGCTCGACCGGAGAAATACCACGGCCTCACAGAAAACCGGCGTGAAACAGCACTTACGCTGTGTTTCGCCGAGTGAGTGAGTTTACCGGAGGCCCAATCCCCCTACCCCCCTATGATGCCGCAGTTGAAAACTTACATTGTTACCCCAGGAGGGTACCAACTGCGTTGGAGAATCCCTCTCTGGACGTCCACGCTCAGGTCCAGGGGCGCCTGAGCTATTATAAAGAATATTCGCTAGCCGCGTGAACTGGTTGAATTGTTCCGGAATATTCGCACAGTAGCGCCATTCTAGTATTGAGTAGACGTGAAAACGTTGTCCCTGTTCGCACCAAGTGGTTTCATTGGTTGACGCTAGATGGCGCTAGTCTTATTGTTCGTAACACTACTCCCCTCTTAGAGATGCTCGTCCCGAGCATCGCTGCCACTGCCATGGTACCGCGCTAGGCGATCTATGTACACCACTTTGAAGGACCCTCTTGACACCCAGATGACCTTTTGATACGCCATCATGCATTTCACGGAGAACATCTGGCACTCTCGTTCTTGGGGCAATTATCTGAAGATGGAACTCTCTGCCGTTATTTCCGGTAGGGTATTCCGTTTATCAGACTGTCCCATTGCGCCCAGTACGCCTTAGTGATAGCGCCAGTGGGTGCAACCTCACTCCAGATTAGTTTTACGTCGCCCCGTTTCTTGCATGTGACGATGTGTCGAAGGTCGTCATCTATTTCTCGAACCTCCCTCATAGCATCATTCTCAGAGACCCGAAGGACTTGAGCAGGCGGGGCCCGGTGGGCGGGGCTTGGCCCACAGTGGGCGGGGCATGGTAGGTGGGGGCAGTGGGCGGGGCTTGGTCCCCAGTGGGTGTGTCCTCCGCCAGGGGTCGCACCTCTCCGCCAGGGGTCGCTCTCCACCGCCAGGGGTCGCACCTCTCCGCCAGGGGTCGCTCTCCACCGCCAGGGGTCGCACCTCTCCGCCAGGGGTCGCACCTCTCCGCCAGGGGTCGCACCTCTCCGCCAGGGGTCGCACCTCTCCGCCAGGGGTCGCAGTCTTCCGCCAGGGGTCGCAGTCTTCCGCCAGGGGTCGCTCTCCACCGCCAGGGGTCACTCTCCACCGCCAGGGGTCGCTCTCCACCGCCAGGGGTCGCAGTTGGGTCGCAGTCGTCCGCCAGGGATCGCTCGTCTCCGCCCGGGATTGCACCTCTCCGCCCGGGATTGCACCTCTCCGCCCGGGGGTCGCACCTCTCCGCCCGGGGGTCGCACCTCTCCGCCAGGGGTCGCACCTCTCCGCCAGGGGTCGCACCTCTCGGCCAGGGGTCGCACGTCTCCGCCGCCAGGGGTCGCACGTCTCCGCCGCCAGGGGTCGCTCTCCATCGCCAGGGGTCGCTTTCCATCGCCAGGGGTCGCAGTCTTCCGCCAGGGGTCGCTCCTCTCGGCCGGGGGTCGCTCCTCCACCCGGGGGTCGCTCCTCCACCCGGGAGCTGCTCCTCCCGCCGCACTTCTTGAAATCTTCTCTCGGAGTCAATGGCATCTCCAAATCTCACTTCCGACACCAGTTGTTACGTGTTAGGCTCGCAGGATTTGGAGATAAAAGCCTGCTGACTCTTTTGAAGAGTTTATTCACTAGCACTAGGTCCAACACAAAGCACTAGGTCTAACACTAAACACTAAGTCCAAACACTAAGCCGATAAGTAAAAGTGATACCAGTGATTAATACCAGTGAAACCCGCAATTTGGCTACGACTTAAGGACACTGTTAGTGCTTAGTGTTTGGACTTAGTGCTTAGTGTTTGGACTTAGTGTTTAGTGTTAGACCTAGTGCTTTGTGTTGGACCTAGTGCTAGTGAATAAAGTCTTCAAAAGAGTCAGCAGGCTTTTATCTCCAAATCCTTCGAACCCCAACACGTAACAATACTAAATAGGGAAGCTTTTTGGAGTTACTATGACAAGGTTCTAGGTTCCGTGGGAGAGCCATGCTTCGGCACGAATGGGCCGGCTCGACCGGAGAAATACCACGGCCTCACAGAAAACCGGCGTGAAACAGCACTTACGCTGTGTTTCGCCGAGTGAGTGAGTTTACCGGAGGCCCAATCCCCCTACCCCCCTATGATGCCGCAGTTGAAAACTTACATTGTTACCCCAGGAGGGTACCAACTGCGTTGGAGAATCCCTCTCTGGACGTCCACGCTCAGGCGCCCCTGGACCTGAGCGTGGACGTCTAGGCTGCCCCTCGTATTCTGGGGGGGGGGGCAAAACTGCGCTCCAATCTGCACGGGGTAGGAGCAAACGTGCTAAGGCACCCCCTGAGATATTGAAAGTGGACTTCTGCAATATCAGGGGACTTCACTCAAACCTCAATGCCGTCCATTACCATCTTGAGACAGCAAAGCCGGCGTTGCTCTTTTTAACCGAGACGCAGATATCGTCTCCGGCTGACACATCATACCTTTTCCACCCTGGGTATAATCTTGAGCACTCTTTTCTGCCTTAAGCTGGAGTGTGTGTGTACGTCAGAGATGATATCAGCTCTCGCCGCCTCAGCAATCTTGAAGTTAGGGACCTTTCAATCTTATGGCTCCGCATAGAGTGCGACGACCATCCCCGCGTCTATGCGTGCCTCTATAGGTCCCATAGCGGTGATCCCGAAATAGACCGACTCTTTGAGCATCTGCAAATGGCTACAGACTTGCAGCGACAGATCCCATCCGAAGAGATCATACTACTTGACGATTTTAATGCCCACCACGCCGACTGGCTCAATTCCAGTAAAACTGATCATGCGGGGAGATCTGCCTGTGACTTTGCCCTTGCATATGACCTTTCACAACTGGTTACTGCGCCTACGCGAATTCCAGATGTGGATGGCCAGATTCCTTCTCTGTTGGACCTTCTGCTGACGTCTCATCCGGACGGCTACCAAGTATCCGTGGCCGCACCACTTGGCTCATCGGATCATTGCCTTGTCCGTAGCTATGTGCAACTCACGAGCGCGTTGCGACAGCGTGTTGCTAAATACCGTCGTGTGTGGCACTACAAGTTAGCAGATTGGGATGGGATGCGGTCATTTTTTGCTTCCTACCCCTGGGGGCAGGCGTGCTTCTCGCCGGATGATAATGACGCTGCTGCCAACTCTGTTGCCAACGTGGTGCTACAAGGAATGGAACTTTTCATTCCGTCCTCTGTGGTCCCTACTGGCAGCAGATTCCGTCCCTGGTTTGGTTCATCTTCCAAAAAAGCTTCTCGCCGGAAGCAGGAAGCTTACCAAACCTGGGCTAATGCAGTGTCAGCACAGGATTTAAACATCAGCAAACTTAAAAAGGAGTACAACCTTGCCTCTAGGTCCTTCAAAAGAGAGATCGCTTGGGCGAAGAAACAGCACATCAGTAGAATTGGCGAGAGACTCGAGCGTCTCCCTTCGGGAACCCGTGCATTCTGGTCTCTCGCCGGGCTATCGAAGGGAATTTCTGTAAGCCATCTCATCCATCCCTACACGTAGGAAATGGCTCGTTGGCCCATGACGCAAAAGAGAAAGCTGAACTTCTTGGCAAGCTCTTTGCGTCCAACTCGACCCTGGATGACGGGGGACAGGAACCGCCGACTATACCGCGATGCAAGAGCATCATGTCGGATATTCGGTTCCATCAGCGCTCAGTGCGAGTTGCTCTCCGTTCCCTTCATACCCAAAAGTCGAGTAGGCCTGACGGAATCCCTCCTATAGTGTTGAAAATGTGTGCTCCAGAGTTGGCACCGGTCTTAACGCGTCTTTTTCGGCTCTCCTACTCTTATGGCACAGTCCCAGCATCTTGGAAGACAGCTTTGGTGCACCCGATCCCTAAAAAAGGCGATCGCTCCAATCCTTCCAACTACAGACCAATCGCTATAACCTCTCTCTTCTCGAAGACTCCATTAGAGTCCATTATTAATAGACAGCTCCTTCGATACTTAGACGTTCAGCAATTGCTAAGCGACAAACAATACGGGTTCCGTAAAGGTCGCTCGGCTGGTGATCTGCTGACGTACCTAACTCATCGTTGGGCACAGGCGATCGAGTCTAAGGGAGAGGCATTGGCTGTAAGTTTGGACATAGCAAAAGCCTTTGATCGGGTTTGGCACAAAGCGCTTCTTTCGAAGCTTCCTTGCTATGGGCTCCCCGAGAAATTATGCAAGTGGGTCACGAGTTTCTTAGCAGACAGAAGCATAAGGGTCGTAGTCGACGGTGAATGCTCGGATACTCTGTCTGTTGATGCTAGTGTCCCACAAGGCTGTGTGCTATCACCTACCCTGTTCATACTGCATATCAATGATATGTTACAAACCAATAGCATTCATTGCTATGCAGATGACAGCACGGGTGATGCCTCATATACCGGCCACACGAACATCTCTCGGCAAAATGTCATTGAGAGTCGAAACAAACTTGTCTCTCAAATTAAAGATTCATTGGAGAAGGTCTCTGAATGGGGTAGACTTAACTTAGTCCAATTCAACCCCTCTAAGACACAAGTTTGCGCGTTCACCGCTAAAAAGTTACCAATGGTCGTATGTCCTCGTTTTGAAAGCATACCCATAACTGTCTCCTCCAACATTGGAATACTTGGTGTTAACATATCGAGCGAGGTCCAGTTCCGATATCATCTGGAGGGCAAGGCCAAGTTAGCCTCCAAGAAGCTTGGTGTTCTGAACAGGTCAAAGCAGTATTTCAGTCCGGTCCAACGCCTACAACTCTATAAGGCGCAGGTTCGGCCTCACATGGAATACTGTTCTCATCTCTGGGCAGGGGCGCCAAAGTACCAGCTTCTCCCTCTGGATCGTATCCAACGTAGGGCCGCTCGAATTGTCGACTGCCATAGTGTTTCAAACAGGCTTGACTCCTTAGACTCTAAGGAGTCAAGCCTGTTTGAAACTAAACCAGAGCCATGCTACATCTCTACGTAGCTCTAAGGCTTAGAGCTACGTAGAGATGTAGCATGGCTCTGCATCCTCTATCGGTTATATTACGGGGAGTGCTCCGAGGAATTGTTCGGACTTATACCTGCTGCAACTTTTCGCCACCGTTCCATGCGACATAATATTTATCATCCTCATCACCTTGATGAGTGGCAGTCCTCCACCGTGCGCTTTACCCGAAGCTTTCTGCCGCGCACTGTAAAACTCTGGAATGAACTGTCGCCAGCAGTATTTCCGGACCACTACGACCTGCAAACCTTCAAGAAGGGAGCGTATTCCCTCCTAAAAGGCCGGCAACGCACTTGCAACTTCTCTGTTGTTGCGGGTGTCCATGGGCGACGGTAATCGCTTTTTCATCAGGTGATCCGTTTGCTCGTTTGCGCCCTTGTTTTATAAAAAAAAAAAAAATAGCAGCACGAGTTATTTTAATTTTATACGCGGTTTCCATCGAAAATTGTAACTAGAACAACTTCTAGATCACTTCTTCAATACATACTTGTATTATCTCAGTAAGTAATGCATCAAAATACTTAACTAAAATAAATATTAACTAATTTTAAAATAAAATTTTAATTTTTCATTAGAATAAAATCAACAAATACATAGGTAGGTATTATATATGTATATGTCACCGTTAAATTGTAAAAGCCGTTAGATTGTAATAAAACTAGTGAAATTGTAAAACGTTGATAGACTTTGGACGCGAATATTCTGCCTATAATTTCACACATTATTTTTCGTTAGATTATAAATATATAGTTATAAATCTTTCGACATATTTTTACAATCTCCTTAGTTATTTTACAATCTCTGACATCTCTATCATCTTTTGAAATTCTAAACTTACTACAACATAGTAATTAAACTAAGATTATTTACTGCCCAAATATGTATTTGTGTATCATGTATGTGTGTATGTATGAATGTATGTATGAATGTATATATACTTACATGTGTAAGTATGTGTATATATGTACAAGTGTGTGTATAATAATTAAAAATTAATTAGTGTAAGCAGATAGATGAATGTATATTTTTAGCTTACTATGATATGTATTTTGAGTTTAGTTGTACCCCTCGCAACTGATGATCACATTAATATTTTCTATTGTTTGTTAATCTGGAGTTAACGGTGTTGGTTACACAATCACATATATTTTTGTCTCCTTGTGAATTTTATTGTAAGCTTTTATTGTGTTTACTGTTTGTTGACTCAAATAAATAAATAAAATAAAAAAATAAAAAAAATCTCTGTGGCACAGTGGTTCAGCTCGTTGGTGCTGGTGCCGGGGGTCGCGGGTTCGAATCCCGCCGAAGGAACAAAAAGTTTATCTGTGTTCCTGGGTCATGGATGTGTATTATATATGTGTATAATATAATAAAAATCTTAAATATACGTATAGTATAAAAGTATTAAATATACTTCCCGTTTTCTGGTACCTGTAACACAAGTTCTTCGGATACTTATCACGGGGCCAGATTGACGTGGTGTGAAGCGTCCATATTATTATTAATGTAACGGTTTTAACAATTTTATGGTGACATCAGACATATAGGTACAAATACATATACCTACCTACATATGTAGGAAATTATGCAAGTGGGTCACGAGTTTCTTAGTTTCCCTAGGTGTTGGCAAAACCGTTGATTCTTCTGCGTCAATAAATAACTTCGACAAAAATCTTTTAAATAATCAATTTACTTCCTGTAATGGCTCACTTGATCCCAATTCCAAATCACAATTGATTCAGCATCTTAATACCTTACCAACTCCTGATTACCCTCCTTTCCTCTTTAAACAAGTCACTGTTGGCGAAATTAAAAAGAATATTATGGCAATTTCATCTAATGCAATTGGTGATGACAACATTAGTAGGAAGATGGTCACACTAGTTATAGACGAGATTGCACCAATCCTTATGCATATTTTTAACTTTTCTTTGGTAAATAGCGTGTTTGTTCCCGTCTATCTGGAAATCAGCACAAATCATTCCTTTACCTAAAAAGAGTAAGCCTACCTCAGTAGCTGATTTCCGGCCTATTTCGATCCTGCCGTTTTTAGCTAAGGTCCTGGAAAGATTGATACAGCAACAATTATCATCTTACGTCAATAAAAACAGCCTCCTAAGCGCTTATCAGTCTGGTTTTAGACCTGGCCACAGCACTACTACAGCACTAGTGAAGGTCACGGACGATATCCGATTTGCTATGGACAATAAGCAACTTACGATTTTGGCTCTATTGGACTTTAGTTGTGCCTTTAATAGCGTAGATCATGATATTCTTTTAAGTAGACTTAGAGCCGCTAATTTCTCGCCCTCAGTGACTGGTTGGTTCCAAAGCTACCTTGGGGGGCGCCAGCAGCGTGTTCGTGTAAATGATGAGTTTTCATCATGGTCCACTAACACGGCTGGTGTTCCGCAGGGTGGCGTATTATCTCCTCTACTATTCGCTTTGTTTATTAACTCCATTATTACGGTTTTCAGTTCTTCTCTCTTTCATTTGTATGCAGACGATCTTCAAATCTACGCCCAGACGTCATTAGAGAATCTTCCTAGTAAAATCACGGATTTAAATAATGATTTAAATAAAATTTGCGAGTGGAGTAGGTGTAACGGCCTCTCGATTAACCCAATCAAATCACAGGTCATTATTATTGGCAGCCAAGGATTAGTCTCAAGGATTAACTGGGTGAATCTACCTCCGGTGCTCGTATGTGGTACTCATGTACCGTTCAGTAGGAAGGTAAGAGATTTAGGTGTTCTCTTGAATGATCTTTCTTGGTCCGACCATATATCAATGATCAGTAGCAAGGTGTACGCGGTTTGGCACTCGGTGAAAAGATTAAAGAACGTTCTTCCACTACAGACCAAAATTTTACTAGCCGAGTCTTTATTCTTGTCCATATTAGATTACGCGGATACGTGTTTTACTGACCTTACCGAAGAACAGTTAAATAAGCTTGAGCGTCTCCAGAATGTCGCAATTCGCTTCATTTTTAGTCTGCGTAAATTCGACCATATTTCGGAGTACCGTTCTAGGCTTTCTTGGTTGAACATACGTCTTCGGCGTAATATGCGTATTCTCTCCTTACTGTACACTTTGCTATTTTTTTTTTTTTTTTTTATGAAATAAGGGGGCAAACGAGCAAACGGGTCACCTGATGGAAAGCAACTTCCGTCGCCCATGGACACTCGCAGCATCAGAAGAGCTGCAAGTGCGTTGCCGGCCTTTTAAGAGGAAATAGGGTAATGGGGGAGGGTAGGGAAGGGAATAGGGTAGGGGATTGGGCCTCCGGTAAACTCACTCACTCGGCGAAACACAGCGCAAACGCTGTTTCACGCCGGTTTTCTGTGTATTTGATCCAAGAGCACCCTCTTACCTAAAGGATAGATTTGACTTCCGAACGTCCGAATTTAAGTTATTGCGGTCCTCGGCCAATCTCCTTCTCCAAATCCCTAAACATAACACAAATTTCTTTGGTCAATCCTTTACTGTCAGGTCGATACTACACTACTATGGAACTCTTTACCTGCCAATATCAGGCAAGCTAAAAGTATTAATAATTTTAAAACATTTCTCAAACAATACTATCTAAGTCACTAAGTATTTCGTACTAAGTTAATAGTATGTAGATGTATAAAGTTTAAGTTCTATCATTAGGAAATAGGAATATATATTAGTATATTTATATAAAATTATTTATGTATTAGTATAATATAATAGGTTATTAATACGTAAGTTTAGATTAGGTATCATTTAGTGTTATTTTCTTTATTTTATGTTTATTAACACTTTCGCTGCCACTACGATTTTCATGATGTCTTCTCGGATGCCGCCTACATTGTACGGCGGACTCAGCAGGTGAGTCGCCGGCATGGGCGTAGCCAGGTTTTAGTTTCGGGGGGGGGTTCAAGAAAATAAAATGACTACGAGTACAATAAATAACCAGGGCCGTCTTTAACTTATTAGAGGCCCTGGGCACATTAGAATTTTTTTTTTCGTTTTTACCTGTTTAAGCTTTAAACCCTGAGAGACTGTGTAATTCGAAAAAATAGAAATTGGTATATATAGTCTAAAACTAAACGTCAGTACTAACTTTTATATAACGTTTTCTAAGCCAAAAACGAGCGAGCGAAGCGAGCGAGCAAATTTTTTTCTTATTTTATAGGTTTAAACGTTCAAATCTATTCAAATGTTTAACTAAAATATTAACACTGAATAACGGTAAACTTCGGAAAAATACCATAAAATCAACCGGCTAAAACAGAACATCGCTAATAAATAATATAATGCCCTTCATGTTAATCGCGAGCGAGCGAAGCGAGCGAGCAAAAATTTTTCCTATTTAATAGGTTAAATCTGTTCAAGCTTTAAACCCTACAAGACTGTGGAAATAGTATTATTTTATAATATAATGTATTTCTTTTGGGCGCATAGAATAATGGGCGCCCAGTATTTTTTTCGTTTTTACCTGTTTCAGGGTTTATTTTGAAAGACTGTATAATTCGAAAAATACAAATATCAAAAGCCTAAAACTGAACGTCGGTACTAAATTTTATAGTAATATGTTCTGTATACTAAACAAGAGTGAGCGAAGCGAGCGAGCAAAAGTGTTTTCCCATTCTATAGGTTAAAATCTATTCAATCGTTAAACTTAAACACTGAATAATGGTGAACTTCAAAAAAATATCATAAAATGAACTGGCTAAAACAGAACATCGCTACTAAATAATATAATATGTTTCTAATGTTAAACGCGAGCGAGCGAAGCGAGCGAGCAAAATTTTTTTCCTATTTAATAGGTTAAATCTGTTTTCACTTCAAATTTTAAACCCTAAATAAATTTTAAACCTTAATTTTCACTTTAAATTTTAAACCTGTGAGGGTTTTAGGGTTTAAAATTTGAAGTGAAAATAGGATAATTTTATAATTTAAATTAAAGTAAAATTAGTGTCATTTCTGATGGTGCAATAAAGATGACAAATAACTTATTATGTTAGGTTTATCATATACCTAATACGTATTTCACACTTTTTTCGTAGTAGATAATTACAAAATTTTGTGATCAGTGACGTGCCTAAAATATTGTATCGCATGCTATACGTTCGAGGATTCGATGGCACGCGTGCCATAGGTTCGCGAACCCTGTTTTAGGCTATTGATTTTATTGTTTTTTTAAAGTACAACATTCTTTCGGGCTTTAAAAGTATAAAAAGTATAAAAGATTTTAACAGGTTAAAGCGTAAAAACATTAGCTCGCTTTCTCAGTTTGAACGCATTTAACATAAACACATACATATAGATAAAGTTAACATTAAAGTTCTGTTTTAGACTGTTGATTTTTTTTTTTAAACTTTAAAAAATCATCTTTCAGATAGGGTTATTGGGGCGGCAAAATATTTTAATTGGCCTCGGGCGCAAAATTTCTAAATACGCCTCTATATATGGGTTATCCACATGGACCAGCCGGCCCATTTCGGGGGGGGTTTGAACCCCCTAAACCCCCCCCCTGGCTACGCCCATGGTCGCCGGCACTGCAATATGAATTGAATCGACTCACCATATGAGTTCACTGGCACTGCGTAAGGGTAAATTCAATTTTTTGTTATTTCTGTGGTCGTTACAGTGTAACTAAGGTGTTTAACGCAATTAAAAAGTGTTAGGTGTTGTTGTAGGACTATTCAGCTTGTAAAAATGACAAAAAACTCTTTGGATAAAATAAAAGGTAAGTTTGTTTCGTAATTTAAGCAGTGGTTGTCAATCTTTTAAACTTTGGTTATTGTTAAGGTTATATTTTGAATTTCTAATACTTGTGAATAGTCAATTTTACCCTGAAATATTTTAATACGGGCTTTAGATTAAAATGTATTATTTTTATGGTGGAAACGACGAATTTAATTGATAATAATTAAAAAATAAAACTTTTTTTAAAAAGTCTAAAATCTGCTGAATTAAAATTAAATGATAACTTATTAATATGCAACAATAATAATGTCTATACGTGAAACAACATTTTACTGATAATAATAATTATTAATTTTTCTTCATTTTTATTATCCTATTCCCGACGAAGACAAATCCGAAAATTTGTGATATTTCCTATAGAGTACCTAATAGTATTATTAGTATGTAAGGTTTTATGTTTAGTTCTAGTTTTTGTCATTAGTTCCGTAATTGCACTGCATTATCTTTTTATTTCCATGCGCCAAGGGTTGCTTGGAAGAAATCGCTTTTTAGCGATAAAGCCGCCTTTGTGTTCATGCTAAAATTGTCAACTGTAATTTTAATCTTACCTGTACATTTGTGAACACAATAAAGCATATTCATTCATTCATTCATTCAAAGGTATATAATAAAATTCGTGTTGTGTGAACTTCGTTTTAATAAATTACTCCTCAAAGGCAACACCCATCACTGAACGCAGTGGTAACCATTAGCTACGATCTTCTCTTTGACTTCTTTGATCATGAGCTCGACCAACTTGTCCAGGTCCACTTGCGGCTTCCAACTCCAGTCTCGTTGGGCCTCTGTATCGTCGAAGACCTGGGGCCAGGTGTCCGCTGGAAAAGTTTGAGATGCGAGTTAGTTTGCAACAAATACTGATCTTTAATTTTAGGAATATTTGAAACGTTTATTTATAAGTATGTAATTAATATATTTATACATAAAGTTGTATTTAGATATTATCATAGGTAGCACTAATGACTAATGTTATATAGATTAAGTTACAACATGGTAAAAATATTTTTTGAAAAGAACAATTTTCCCATCTTTTTGCTAAAAGGTGGCCCCGTGCGAGTTTCTTTCTTCTCGCAGGGCTAGTTTCCGAACCGGTGGTAGGCATCATGTAGGACAATTCTATAAGCGTTATATTATAACCTACATGGAAATAAAAATTTTGAGTTTGAGCAGCTTGGAATATTTTTCGCATTTTTAAAATAATTTAAACACGTAAGTAGGTATATTTATAGACAAAAAATCGAGTGCAATCCTTATCCTTACTAATATTATAAATGTGTGTTTGTTTGGTTGTGTCTCTTTTAAGTAAAAACTACTGAACCGAAAATTATGGAATTTGGCACAGATATAAATTGGACCACAGAGAAGGACATAGGCAACTTTATCGTGGCAATATGTCCGAGATCTCTTAGCATAGCATTAAATAAAAAATGAATATGGTATTCAACGCCATCTAGCGGCGAGGGCACGGTCTCAAGCCAAGAGAGCAAAAATGTTTCTTTTAAGTTTGACATTATTTAGGACAGATTAGACACCATTTCCCAATGTACTTTATAACTGAATTTGTTAGAACCACACAGAAAAAGCATCTTTGCTGTAGGTATTTCATTAAAATATATAGTTCAATTCAATTACGCGCGCGGCGCTATGTGTGCGTGCGCTTGTAGTTATACATAATTTAATTTGTGTGCCAGAGACGCTACCCACTACCCGTTGCTATGTGTGGGTAACGTGTAATACGTATAGCGCCGCGAGCATAAATGAGTTGAACCGTCTTTACCTACTTACTCGACTTATTGTAAACTTACCAATTTCCTGCCGACTGTCAGGTTTGTACGTTATCGTAAAATCAGGCAGATGTTTCACCATCCTATCGGACAGTTCTTCGGGAGTGAAGCTCATGGCTGTCACATTGTAGACCCTCCTGTTGAGCATTTCGTTAGGGGCCTCTAGGAACTCTGACAGAGCGCGGAGGGCGTCTCTGACATGCATCATTGGTAATCTCGTATTTGGTTTCAGGTAACATTCGTAGTGGCCTTTCCGGAGTACCTCGTGGAAGATGGCAATCGCGTAATCTGGAAAATAATAAAAAATAAGCTGACAAATTAGGTTTGATGTCCTTTCTACGAGTGCACTAGAAAGTTTCTTAGCTGCGACTCGCCCAAACTCCCAAGACCCAATCGCAAGTAAAGTCTACATATCCATGGTTCGGGCGTTATAAATATCTATGTGACTACAGCCATACTACAGCTAACAAAATCCGATCCGCAGTAGGGTGACTTTAAAAATTAATTATCTTTTTCTGGTTTTCAACTTTCAAATAACACTAGGTACTTGAGCTTTGTCGCTTTGTCACAAATCCATTCCTTTGTTGTATCTCTCGAAACGGAATAAAAAATCACCCAGTAGGTAATATAACCGGGTGTATAGTATATACTATCTATGATGTCAAATAATAATATTGTTTAACAAGAAGCGCCATGCACACAACCGCTGCAAAGTTTCGCCGCTGGATCATCTTTCATGTATCATCAAAATAATACAATGATCAATCAAAGCGCAGCGGAGCCAAAGAATATATAAGGTCTCCGAAAATCAACTACGGATACTTCGGGCACATGATCCACTGCTAATGTAAAGACGTTTAGGCAAAAAAATAATTGTCATACTCAAAGTAAAAAATCATCTCATGTATGGGTGACTCTCCGCAGAACGCAAACTCGCGTAAACAATATAAAGAAAAAAATATATTTTCGAGTATGACAATTATTTTTCTGCTTAAATGTCTTTACATAAAGCAGCAGATTATATGCCCAAAATATCCGTAGTTGATTTTACCAAACCTTATATAGGGTTCAGTAAAATCAATTATAGGTACGGATATTTTGGACATATCATTTTATATGGGCTAGTTTGCGTTTTGCGGAGAGTCACCCATACATGAGATGATTTTTTACTAACGTAGCGGAGCGACGCGGCGCGGCGCCGGCCGCCGGAGCAGGTTCTATACTGTGATCATATCTCGGATAGACAATAATATCTACGAGGTAAGTATGCATGTATCTGGGGGCACGGCAGTGCCCCCGCCAAGTCGAGCGCGAAGCAAACACTGCCGTACCATCCTTTACTGGAACCATTTCGCCGCATTTTGAGAACCTCTGGATAAGACCAGAACGCAGAAATTTTCGTCATCCAATAAGCTATAATCACGTACTTAAAATCCAAAATTTCAAGTCTGTAGGTCATTTAGTTCCGAAGTTAAGCGAAAGCAAAGTTTCGCATTTTCGACACTCACTCACTCACTCACTCATGATCATCAAAATAGAACTAGTACTTCCCATAAACTTAGAGAGCTGAAATTTGGTACAGAGTTGGGGTTTAATGGCCACATAAAGGGAAAACTATAAAAACTAGGATAATCAATCTGGGGGCATGGCAGTGCCCCTGCCAAGTCGAGCGCGAAGCAAACACTGCCGTACCATTCTTTACTGGAACCATTTCGCCGCATTTTCAGGCCCCTATTTGAGAACCTCTAGATAAGACCAGAACGTCGATCTGGGGGCACGGTAGTGCCCCCGCCAAGTCGAGCTCGAAGCAAACACTGCCGTACTATTCTTTACTGGAACCATTTCACCGCATTTTCAGATCCCTATTTGAGAACCTCTAGATAAGACCAGAACGTCGATCTGGGGGCACGGCAGTGCCCCCGCCAAGTCGAGCGCGAAGCAAACACTGCCGTACCATTCTTTACTAGAACCATTTTGCCGCATTTTCAGGCCCTTTTATTCTACTCGAACTTTATTCTACTCGAACATTACACAAATTAAATAAACAAATTACACTAAAATCTAGGGAAATAAATCAATATGCCCACGTTTCTACAAAAAGAAGTGAAATCCCACCAAAAACATTCTGTAAAAAACTAGCCAAGTCTCGATGGAGCTGCTTGTTTATCTCTAAAAAGTAATGAAATCTAGACAAAATCGTGCCAAGTCTAAGGTTCCTTACTGCGGTTTCTTTATTATTATAGTTAATGTTGTGTGACTTGGCCGTTGAAGGGCACACAAGGGTACAAAAGGGGCTCCATGACACCATTGCTCCAATACGTGTGTTGTACAATCAACAATCTAAAATGAGACACTAGCGTCCAATTACCAATACCAGTATGGGCTATTATCTCGCTTAACAAACATAGGTAGTTACAAATGTAAACAAAATTGACTTGTACCCACTAAAGTATAAAGAATGTTCAACGGCCAAGTCACTCAACATTAACTATAATAATAAAGAAACCGCAGTAAGGAACCTTAGACTTGGCACGATTTTGTCTAGATTTCATTACTTTTTAGAGATAAACAAGCAGCTCCATCGAGACTTGGCTAGTTTTTTACAGAATGTTTTTGGTGGGATTACAGATTACCATAATAGAGACGAGATATATTCCTACTGTTAAAACGCAATACCTACTGTTAAACATAAATTAAACGTAATAAACAAGTTGGCGATGAAACAAAATAAGTAGTTTTTAAACAAGACGTAGGTAGTATGTGTCGTATTCACTATTCACCCTGCGTATTAATATCTAAACTGTTTAAGTATGTATAGATGATTTCTTATTTATAGTCGGATTTTCTGATGGTAAGTAAGTAATTACCACCCATGGACACCCTCAGCATCATAAGAGCATTGCTAGTTGAGTCAGTTTTTTTACTAGCAAGTTGGACGCATTAACTACGCATTTCAATGAGAACGTATTATTCTGATTTCTGATTGAAGCGGTCCATTGGTGCCAAAGCATTACTGTCCCAAAACAAAACAACACAAAAATTCCACTGATTCGTGTATTCCCATTTTTTTTTTTCAATTTGAAAATGACTAACCTGTTGTGCCACCGCCTGGTGGATCACTGGAAATGACTCCCGGGAACCGGAGACATCTGAAATCCAATCCGAACCTGTGATGGTAATATTCCCCTAACAGTTCCGCGTGCACTTTTGACACACCGTAAATAGTCCTTGGTCTTTGCACTGTTATGTTGGGGGTAGGATTTCTAGGGGAGTCCGGCCCGAACGCTCCTATGGTACTGGGTACGAATATCTTTAGGCTGTACTGCTTAGCGAGCTCAATAACGTTATGCATGCCTTCTATGTTCACTCGCACTGCTAGAGGAACATTCTGTTCGCCTATCGCACTCAAAAGCGCAGAAAAATGTATAAGCCAGTCCACTCTATGATCCACGACAATCTTCTGTAATCCTTTGAAGTCCAATATGTCGGCGAATATATACGGGCCGTCGTTGAATATTTCTGTCGAAGGCTTTATAATGTCGGATAGTATTACGTTCTCTCGGCCGTACTTAGCTCTCAAGTACTTAGCGCATTCGACTCCGAGCTGACCTAGGCCACCTGCATAAATAAGAACAGTAGGTTAGAATTTAGAAAGGTACCTTTTGGGTCATATTTTCAAGGATCAGGGAGAAAAGATGGTATACCTAGTCTCTTTTGCTTAATTGTTTAAAGTGACTGAATTAAAAATATAATACCTACCTATTATTTTAATATTATTATATTATTGGGTATTATTTATGCGGTCAAAAGATCGAGAAATAAAAATTTTAAGCGATTTTGGACAATTAATAAGTAGGTATAGGTACTTAATAAGTAGATGCCTACAATAATTTTTTGCAGTCAACAGGAAAACGCGTGGTACATATTATTCGGCAAGAAGGTAGATTTGTCTGTTTAGGAATTTTTTACGGAAAAGTCTTATTTATCGTGAAAAACTGACCTGTTATCAAAATTTTCGGTGGAGCTTTTTTCACAGCACTAACTCCATATTTTCTTACACCTAAACTTACTACACTATGAATATTTTTCCATAAGGCCATGTCTGTCTGCCCTATAAGACGTTTTAGCGGCGTGTCTCATAAACTATTACTGGTGTTGGATTTGTCGAGTGGAGATTTCTAAACAGGTTCTAATGTTGCTCTTGCTCACATAGGAAACTAAACCTTATGTACAATGTACATTCACCATCAAAGGCTCGATACTCCTATTGGTTTAGAAAATAGGTGTGCGGGCTTGTTTTGATGAATTTTGGAATAACAACCTTGAACTTTCCAACGTTACGTAAAGGTCTAAAGGAGGTTGAGCTCAGAATTTTTAGAGATGTTTAAACCCATGTAACGGATTTTATAATTTTAGGATGCTAATACATTGATATTAATATTTCAGATAATGTTTTTCAATTATTTTTACCTCGAAATAAAAATGTAGAGCGCAGCCTCTACGTCGTAGAACATAATTTATGTAAAACTTGAGTATACCATTACCGTGTGCCCGAATGCGTTCTTATTAAGTAATGATTGACTATAATAAGAAGGTCTTAATAAATTATTAACCAATAATAAAACATTTTAAAAGTTAATACAGCAATGTAATGAAATTAGCCAATCTACCTATAAAAGTAGATTAGATTCATTTTAGTCACTAGATTATCCCTTATAATTGTTACTTCACCAAAACTTGTTTTTATTGAAAAAATATCTGTCTTTAGTTTTAGTACATTTTTTTTTTAATAAAACTAGGGGGCAAACGAGCAAACGGATCACCTGATGGAAAGCGATTACCGTCGTCCATGGACACCCGCAACATCAGAGGAGTTGCAAGTGCGTTGCCGGCCTTTTAGGAGGGAATACGCTCCCTTCTTAAAGGTTTGCAGGTCGTAATGGTCCGTAAATACTGCTGGCGACAGTTCAATCTAGAGTTTTACAGTGAGCGGCAAAAAGCTACGGGTAAAGCGCATGGTGGAGGACTGCCTCTCAAATTACTCATCAAATTAGTACTTTTTTACTGATATTCTTTTGGTTGTTATTGATTCTTTTAGCCAGATTCCACGTACCTACTTCAGTGCCAGAAATTTACAAATAGGACCTAGGTATGTACCTATATGTAGGAATTTGGGGGTAAAAACAAAAGGGAGATCAAGTGTCCTCAGTTACAACTATTGCTCTTGAAGAGGAGGCTGATAATGTAGGTATAACTACCGAAAGTACCTATAGGTAAGAAGTAGGTAGATATATTCGTATATTTTAGATACGCTAAAAGGGTGTGTCCCCAATCCCTTTATGTATATTTCGTTTTTCCTAAGTGACAAAAATTTTTTCAAGGTTAACTAGTTTGTCAAGAAGTTAGAGTAGGTTGTCAACATACTGTAGGAGGCGATCTGTCGCTGCCGGCCATAGTGCGGAGGATGGTCGGTAGCACAAAGTCGTGGGACGCGGTGGTGTCCTTCTGCGAGGACGTGATGTCGCAGAAGGAAACTGCGGAACGGGAGAGGGAGATCTCGACTCTCGACAGCCGCAGAAGACGCACCGGGCGCAGGAGAAGGGCGGACAACGCCCTTTTCCGGGCCCCATGAATGGGTCCAGGGGCATGGGACTTGGGGAAGTCCCCGCCTCTTACTCGATGGACCCGAGGCGGAGGCGCATGCGGGTGTCGGCGTGCGCCTCAGAGGCGATGCACGGGGTAGTTAAACACCTCACTACCCCGTGTAGGAGACGAGGCCCGGACAGACTGGGCCAGCACTAGTGTGGGGCTGCGGAAGAATTTGGATTCCCGCAGCCCCACGCGCACGTGCGAGGAGCGAGAGAAAAAAAAAAAGGTTGTCAACATACATTTAAGGTTAGCATAACACAATAGTAAGACAATATTTATTGCGTACCTATATATAAGTTGCAAGGAGTGAACTTAAACAATGGTACTTAGGCATTACGCAGGGACTCTCTACATATTTCCAATTCCATTATAATGAAAACAGGGAACATAAAACTCCCTGATTTAAAATATGCAGCCAGATGTCTAGATCAGAGGTTCAAAAGACATTCCTTCTAACGCTCACTTTGAAAATCATTGTTTTTTTGTAGCGCCCCCCATCTTTTTTCACCATAAAACCTCAACAATATATTAGTCTCGCCTGAAGAATTTTTTTATCTTCAAAACTAACCCTTAATCAACATTAAGAAATAATAATACTGCTTTCTGGGCCCCTTACCGCCCCCCTCTCACTTCCAGCGCCCACAAGGGGGCGTTATCACTTATCGTCCACTTTGGGAAAGACTGAACTAGATAAATATTAAAAAAGTTAAGTACAGAAAATTTTGTGGTTATTTAGGTTAGAGTGTACCTATGTGATTTACTGAAACTCATTGTTAGAGCATTTCCTAACACTTGTTACAATTTTATAGTATTGCAAGATTAGGAGTAAATAGTAATACAGATGAGCCCGACAGGTGCTGTTTCGTAACTTTACATACATTATGCGAATTTATGCACATGTTATAAAATGTGATTATTAAAAGTTAAAGTTAAAAGTAGATACCATTAGAAATCGTATAAAGGAGATCCCTACATAGTAGGTACATACGAATTTGCTCATTATTTTCTTTTTAAGAAATTGTTTGTCGGACAACATGTGATTATTTTTTAGCTTAGATCGGAAAATAATATATAGTTTGAAATAGCGGTTGTTTTTACAGATGAAATAAGAATTGCGCCTGGCGTCTGACAGAATTACTAGGTAACTCTATAGTATAGGTAGAGAAGTTCCAAATTATCCAAGCGCCTGGCAGAGCAGTTATCTATATACCTACTCTGCCAGGCGCTTGGATAATTCTGAACTTCTCACACCTATAGGTACGACTATCCAATGGCGATTGGCGACCATTAAATCCTAGTAATTATTTTTTTGATTCTTCTACTTTTCTTTTAATTAAATTGATTTATAGGATTAAGTGTAGGTATATTATATGTTGAACGACCTTCGCTGATTACGAGTACTATCTAATGACGAAAAGCGACTGCTCAAAAATGTCGTGCACAATTAGGTACCATCATCACGAGTCCCGTCCGATCATACATTACACACGTATCTGCAAATAGAGTGAGTTACGTAGAGCACAATGGTGAAAGATAAGTTACTTGGAGTGCATCGGAGCATGAACCGAAAGTGTGGTGTTAGCATGCGAAAACCCCGCGTCCCAGTCTGGTTGTGCCCACACCGAGCACCGCTCGTCCAGGGTTCTTCGAAAGTGAGTTTGTTACACAATCGGTCATTTCGCAGGCCGCTGGTCTTTTATGTCAGTGGCAATATTGGAGTAGGTACTGAGATATCAGAAGCGGTAAGTAAACAATGTGTAACATTTCGTCATTATGTATGTTTTGAGAAATATTTTTATATTGCAAACGTTTAATTTTATGTAAATGAAAGTAAAAAGTGTAAACATGGTTTAACTGCTTAGCAATTACCTGGAGTTATATGATCGATTGTTTTTACTTTTTAGGCATAATTATTTGTTAATTGTTGTGAATCACCCACGGGAGTTTAGACAGCTAAGTACGTGCCGGCTACTAGCAATAACAATAAAAGAAAGGTTTCTTGTCCCAGTAGAACATCTTGCCTTTTTGGAAAATCTAACCAGCCTCAAGTTAGCTTGCCAGTATTTTATTTATTAATTGAGTCTTAGTTATATAGTTTGATAAAATTGATATAGAGTTAAGAGTTCCTACTTCCTCATTGCAATTTGAATTTAAAACACACGAGTTCTTAGAACTCTACTGCATGGGACATAATATTATTATTAAGTATGCAGCATTTGTACTATTACAAACACGATATTTTATATGCAGTTAGGGCCAATTCACAACGAAACGAAACATGGCGCTACATTTTTAAGATAGTTTTTTAAAATTGAACTTTATACATTACAGAAGAAGATACACGTACCCACCAAAAATATTTTCATTAAAAGTGATGCCAAGACAATACCATATGAATCGCACTGTCAAAAAGCTATTAGATCTCATGTAAAACCAAATTTCTGGCTCTACCAAACTTCTAACTCTACAGACCTTAAGTCTACAAGCCTAACTTCACATACTCTACACCTGAGTCAAGTTATGTGGCCTGGCAATTTCGTTCCATTCGCTTGGGTGTAAGGTGAAAAATTTACTGACTGTTTTAGTAAAACTCTCCTTTAAAAAAATTCATCCCCTAGTTCAAGAGGTTGGAATATGAAAGTACCAAGTTTGACAATTATTTTGTTGGCTGTGTACTAATACAAGCTTACGTACCAAATTTCAGCTTTCTATGACATCCAGAAGCACCATATAATTTTGTTGATTATCAGTGAGTCAGAGACGAAATCATGGGTTTTTATATCAATAAAAATATTTAGATATCAATAAAATCTAAAGTATAAGACCTATACAATCATAATTATACATGTTTAATAAGTCCGCTACTGGGAATATATCCTGAAAATTTTGATTTATCTGGTATAATCCAAACCCATTATACGAGGGTTAAAAAAATCGACGAAACGCTTCGAGAAAAGATGGTGTGGTAGTGCCCTTGAGCGTCGCTTGCTCGTCTTGGCGGGAGCACTAGTAGTGCCCCCAGATCATTGTAAGAGTTCGAATGTCAGGTAATCAATAGGTTGCATCGCACTGCACACTGCAAAGGGACCGTCCATTAATCACGTGATGTTTTTAACAACTTTTTAGACCCCTCCCCTCCCCCTGGTGATACGTGGTGAGGTTTTATACTCCCCCCCCCCCCTCCCCCACCTAAGATCACGTGTATTTTTTTTTACATAGTAAGCAGGTCATGTTTGAATAAAAACTTTAACTTAAAAACAATTTAATCGGATAATTTAAGCAATTAAAAACTATACGAGTCATTTGTCTTGTAAGTATTTAAACAACACTACGAATCTACAACCGATAATAATTTCGGTATGCATAGATTAGATTCGAAAATTAATACACGTGATGTCTCCTTATACCCCCTCCCCCCCTTGGTGATACTTGGTGATTTTTTTTCGGTCCCCCCCTCCCCCTTTAGGCATCATGTGATTAATGGACGACCCCAAAGCGCATGTGCAGCGTATGACTGGTGTCATATAAAACTATATCTTTTTGTGTAGTAAATAATTTTTTTTTTATTAATTAGCTATTTTAAAAATGCAGCGCTGCGTATCATCGCGGCGTGAACTGACCTTTAGATCCCACCAAAAACATTCTGTAAAAAACTAGCCAAGTCTCGATGGAGCTGCTTGTTTATCTCTAAAAAGTAATAAAATCTAGACAAAATCGTGCCAAGTCTAAGGTTCCTTACTGCGGTTTCTTTATTATTATAGTTAATGTTGATTGACTTGGCCGTTGAACATTCTTTATACTTTAGTGGGTACAAGTCAATTTTGTTTACATTTGTAACTACCTATGTTTGTTAAGCGAGATAATAGCCCATACTCTCCTTCAAAAGAGAGATCGCTTGGGCGAAGAAACAGCACATCAGTAGAATTGGCGAGAGACTCGAGCGTCTCCCCTCGGGAACCCGTGCATTCTGGTCTCTTGCCAAAGCTATCGAAGGGAATTTCTGTAAGCCATCTCTTCCATCCCTACACGTAGGAAATGGCTCGTTGGCCCATGACGCAAAAGAGAAAGCTGAACTTCTTGGCAAGCTCTTTGCGTCCAACTCGACCCTGGATGACGGGGGACAGGAACCGCCGACTATACCGCGATGCAAGAGCATCATGTCGGATATTCGGTTCCATCAGCGCTCAGTGCGAGTTGCTCTCCGTTCCCTTGATACCCAAAAGTCGAGTGGGCCTGACGGAATCCCTCCTATAGTGTTGAAAATGTGTGCTCCAGAGTTGGCACCGGTCTTAACGCGTCTTTTTCGGCTTTCCTACTCTTATGGCACAGTCCCAGCATCTTGGAAGACAGCTTTGGTGCACCCGATCCCTAAAAAAGGCGATCGCTCCAATCCTTCCAACTACAGACCAATCGCTATAACCTCTCTCTTCTCGAAGATAATGGAGTCCATTATTAATAGACAGCTCCTTCGATACTTAGACGTTCAGCAGTTGCTAAGCGACAAACAGTACGGGTTCCGTAAAGGTCGCTCGGCTGGTGATCTGCTGACGTACCTAACTCATCGTTGGGCACAGGCGATCGAGTCTAAGGGAGAGGCATTGGCTGTAAGTTTGGACATAGCGAAAGCCTTTGATCGGGTTTGGCACAAAGCGCTTCTTTCGAAGCTTCCTTCCTATGGGCTCCCCGAGAAATTATGCAAGTGGGTCACGAGTTTCTTAGCAGACCGAAGCATAAGGGTCGTAGTCGACGGTGAATGCTCAGATACTCTGTCTGTTGATGCTGGTGTCCCACAAGGCTGTGTGCTGTCACCTACCCTGTTCATACTGCATATCAATGATATGTTACAAACCAATGGCATTCATTGCTATGCAGATGACAGCACGGGTGATGCCTTATATCCCGGCC
This sequence comes from Glaucopsyche alexis, assembly GCA_905404095.1. NCBI lineage: Eukaryota > Metazoa > Arthropoda > Insecta > Lepidoptera > Lycaenidae > Glaucopsyche > Glaucopsyche alexis. The sequence goes on along the minus strand of FR990043.1, from coordinate 6,536,477 downwards.
ACGCGAATATCTCTCGGCAAAATGTCATTGAGAGTCGAAACAAACTTGTCTCTCAAATTGAAAATTCATTGGAGAAGGTCTCTGAATGGGGTAGACTTAACTTAGTCCAATTCAACCCCTCTAAGACACAAGTTTGCGCGTTCACCGCTAAAAAGTTGCCAATGGTCGTATGTCCTCGTTTTGAAAGCATACCCATAACTGTCTCCTCCAACATTGGAATACTTGGTGTTAACATATCGAGCGAGGTCCAGTTCCGATATCATCTGGAGGGCAAGGCCAAGTTAGCCTCCAAGAAGCTTGGTGTTCTGAACAGGTCAAAGCAGTATTTCAGTCCGGTCCAACGCCTACAACTCTATAAGGCGCAGGTTCGGCCTCACATGGAATACTGTTCTCATCTCTGGGCAGGGGCACCAAAGTACCAGCTTCTCCCTCTGGATCGTATCCAACGTAGGGCCACTCGAATTGTCGACTGCCATAGTGTTTCAAATAGGCTTGACACCTTAGAGCTACGTAGAGATGTAGCATCACTCTGCATCCTCTACCGGTTATATTACGGGGAGTGCTCCGAGGAATTGTTCGGACTTATACCTGCTGCAACTTTTCGCCACCGCTCCATGCGACAAAATAATTATCATCCTCATCACCTTGATGAGTGGCAGTCCTCCACCGTGCGCTTTACCCGAAGCTTTCTGCCGCGCACTGTAAAACTCTGGAATGAACTGTCGCCAGCAGTATTTCCGGACCATTATGACCTGCAAACCTTCAAGAAGGGAGCGTATTCCCTCCTAAAAGGCCGGCAACGCACTTGCAACTTCTCTGATGTTGCGGGTGTCCATGGGCGACGGTAGTCGCTTTCCATCAGGTGATCCGTTTGCTCGTTTGCCCCCTAGTTTCATAAAAAAAAAAATAAAAAAAAAAAAATACTGGTATTGGTAATTGGACGCTAGTGTCTCATTTTAGGCTGTTGTTGATTGTACAACACACGTATTGGAGCAATGGTGTCATGGAGCCCCTTTTGTACCCTGCAACGGCCAAGTCACACAACATTAACTATAATAATAAAGAAACCGCAGTAAGGAACCTTAGACTTGGCACGATTTTGTCTAGATTTTATTACTTTTTAGAGATAAACAAGCAGCTCCATCGAGACTTGGCTAGTTTTTTACAGAATGTTTTTGGTGGGATTTCACTTCTTTTTGTAGAAACGTGGGCATATTGATTTATTTTCCTAGATTTTAGTGTAATTTGTTTATTTAATTTGTGTAATGTTCGAGTAGAATAAAGTTCGAGTAGAATAAAGGGGGCTGAAAATGCGGCAAAATGGTTCTAGTAAAGAATGGTACGGCAGTGTTTGCTTCGCGCTCGACTTGGCGGGGGCACTGCCGTGCCCCCAGATCGACGTTCTGGTCTTATCTAGAGGTTCCCAAATAGGGGCCTGAAAATGCGGCGAAATGGTTCCAGTAAAGAATGGTACGGCAGTGTTTGCTTCGCGCTCGACTTGGCGGGGGCACTGCCGTGCCCCCAGATCGACGTTCTGGTCTTATCTAGAGGTTCTCAAATAGGAGCCTGAAAATGCGGCGTAATGGTTCCAGTAAAGAATGGTACGGCAGTGTTTGCTTCGCGCTCGACTTGGCAGGGGCACTGCCGTGCCCCCAGATCGATTATCCTAGTTTTTATAGTTTTACCTTTATGTGGCCATTAAACCCCAACTCTGTACCAAATTTCAGCTCTCTCAGTTTATGGGAAGTACTAGTTCTATTTTGATGATCATGAGTGAATGAGTGAGTGAGTGAGTGTCGTAAATGCGAAACTTTGCTTTCGCTTAACTTCGGAACTAAATGACCTACAGACTTGAAATTTTGGATTTTAAGTATGTGATTATAGCTTATTGGATGACGAAAATTTCTGCGTTCTGGTCTTATCCAGAGGTTCTCAAATAGGGGCCTGAAAATGCGGCGAAATGGTTCCAGTAAAGGATGGTGGCTCATGAGTCTTTCCCTAACCTAACCAACATTATGGTCAGTAGTTTCCTCTGATTCTTCCACTACACACAGGGTAACTTCTTCCATTTAATACAGTTACCCCCTTACTTAAGCTTTGAATAAGTTATACAGTGTTTTGTTCACGTCACACAAGTGACATTTTTAATTGGATTGAAGGAGACAAAACACTGTATAACTATTCAAAGCTTATACTTCGATTATTAGTAAGGGGGATATGAGATAACATAAATCCTGAGTGTCCTAAATGTTTTAAAAATATATTAGAATCTTGTTTCTTGACTAATGTCAAAACTTAAAAGCCGTCTTCCGGTACTTGCTGTAGTTGAAGTTAAAATCAAGACATGACTTATACTGACATATACTGTGATGAAATCAGAAATTAATCTACCCAGGCTTGTACGCAGCGACACATTGTTGGAGATTTGTCAAGAATTACCTTACCGTAAAAATGACATTCATGCCTCAGAAGATATCTCGTCTACGCATATGAGAATAATAGAAAACGTAGGATGTAGATTAGCACACATATTATTATGATTATTTAGAGACGTTAGGTACAATATCGGCAAAGTTCAACAAGTTTCTAAACATTTTCGTTTGCACTAGGACGTCACAAAATATTTAAAAACAAAGGAAGTGACCGCATCGACTACAGACGTGGTTGAAGTCCGTATTTACACGTGAGTATGTGTGCGTGTGCACGATTCATTGGCGCGCTGTTATGCCTTTTATGCTCGGGTAAATCAGAAAACACCAAGTTACACCATTAAAAAGAGCTAACTTTAAATACTATAGTTTAGACTCTGGAGTTACACCAAAGTATGTCAAGGTCAGTAGTTCGCGACGTCATGTCACTCCTAGCTCAGTGAATAAGCTGCCATCTCGGATTTACCGTACTGCACATGTTATGAGGACGTCGAGACAGTTATGCGCGACATAATTGCGTAACTGGAAAATAATGTTAGCTCGTCTCGATCGCTGATCTCAAATCATTTTGTTGGAATTCTTTAGTTTTAAAGTAGGTTTTCATATGTACAATTGATAAGAAATTTGGATCAAACAACCTGGCATCCAATCAATGCTTTACCCTCGTTAAAAATACGAATTAACAGCACTGGCATACTTAGTTAGCATTGTAGATATGCAATTTAAACGTTAACAACAATTTGGTACATAGATAACCAATTTTACGTAACCTTCATAACTGAGGCGTCAGTGACGTATGCGGGAGTTACAGATAGTAAATAAGAACAATGGCAAGTGGTGAAAGTGACTGAAATACCGCTCCACCATATTTAGCTGACCATTGTTGTGATAACATTGTGTGCACCCGGGTCCTTGACGTAACCGGATGAAAAACTATTGTCAATGAAAGGAAATACGATTATGGTTTGACAAGTTGTACTAATTGCTGGAAAAATTATTTTCCGGTTGCCAAGAAAGACTTGCGAAACGAATACGAAATCAAGATTCGGTTGTATCCTATTATGCTATTGTTCTAAAAACTGTTTGGTAGGGAAGATAATTATTATGACGCTATCAGGAGAAGCAACATGAGCCTTAACTAATTATTTTTGTTAATTACTATTACTATGTTCTAGGTCCAAAGCTTAATTTGATAAAACCATGCAACAATGTTAGTCTATAAGGAATGGATACCAAAATTGGAGGAACGTTCTTGTGGATAGTATGTTTGACCATAGCAAGTATTTATTGTCAGACAACATGTCCACCTCCGGAGAATATACACCCCTGCATATGCACACATCGGGGCTTAGACTTACAAGTATGGTAAGTATTGTTAATACACTAATTTAATATCAATTATTATAACATTCTCGTATAAATTATTATTGGACCAGTGAAACAATTTCCTTTTATTTTGATTTAAACATTCTCACCCTTATTAATAAAAATATTTACACCATGGATAAGCAAATCCAAATCGCTCTCTTTGTCTATCAAGTGACTGTTCTAAAGTATCTGACAGAGACAGCCATGTTGGATTAGCTAATCCGTGGTGTAAATAATTTTATTAATAAGACCGTCTGAATTTACTCTTTAACTGGCCTATAAAATGAAAGCCTTAATTTTCTAATAAATTTTCCAATTTTTTTAAGGTGCACACACAGCGACCTAATGCAAGTTTCTAAGGGGTTACAAAATACAGGAAAGTTTATTCAGAATGAAGTCGATGAAGTCATCATTGAAAATAACTACTTGCCGTCTTTGCCTGGCAAACTATTTCAAAATATAAAAATTCTAAGGCTGATGCTGAGGAACAATGGAATAGAGCGTGTGTCCGCTGCATGGTTGGAATCACAAGAAAATAGTCTAGTAGAAATATACATCGTTGAAAATGACCTGAAAAGTATTCCAGCGGAGAGCTTAATGAAATTACGAAATCTTCAAGCACTCACAATACGATCGAGCAGCTTAAAAAGAATTCCAGCTCTAATGAATATGCCAAAGCTAGTGTATATTAACGTTCAATCAGAAAGCTTTAACGTTATAAACGAACACACATTTGAGAATTTACCGAGCTTAGAGAGACTGTATATTAAAGGAAGTCTAAATCTCCATACACTCAAAGAAAATGCCTTTTATAATCTACCAAAACTTTCAAAACTCGAAATATCTAGCTGCGGTATAAATATGATTCATATGAGGGCTTTTTCCCTTCTTCCAAATCTAAATGAAATGTCACTAAAGGATAACAAAATTTCAGAAGCAACGATGATCAGTAGAGCGACAAGAGATTTGCCAATGCTATCCATTGTAGACTTGAGTGACAATCAAGTAAGCAAATTGAACGAAGGAGCATTTGTTGATCTACCTATGTTAGAAACTTTATATCTGACAAATAATATTATTGATGTGGTTCATCATGGAGCATTCCATAGAGTTCCAAAGTTAAGAGTAGTCGATTTCAATTATAACAGAATTATAGGAATACACCCTGAATCATTTTTACAGCAATCTAGTAGCGGCGTTGAAGAGCTATCTCTTGTCGGAAATAGGATAATGCATATCTCAGAGTTACGATCTATACTCGACGCTTTGCCACGATTGAAATCCTTAGATTTGAGTGACAACTTACTGCAAGAAATTCCCAGAGGAGCACTAAGAGGTCACCCTAATTTAGAAATATTACGTTTAAATAAGAACAACATTAAATTTATCCAGACAGATGCATTTATTGCAATGCCTGCGTTACGAGAATTACACCTAAATAACAATTCTTTAAGCGATTACAACGAAGGAGCGTTTTGGAACCTACCAGCCTTAAAAGGCTTAGATTTATCGAATAATTATTTTCGTAGATTACAGCCAAAGCTTCTACTGAATCTACCATCATTAAGAAGAATTAATTTAAGCAATAACTTACTTGCAGTAATTGACCCTTTAACTTATATGGAGACGCCATTTTTGGAACATGTTAATATTTCTGGCAATAGTTTAGTATCTATTCATCCAGCGACATTTAGGAATCTCGCCAATTTGTATGAAATAGATGCCAGTACAAATAGACTTATAGAATTTATACCAGGATTGCCAAGAGGAATAGAGCAGTTATATTTAAAAAGAAATCAAATAGCAAATCTTCCTGTGCCACCGTCCCCAGACATGGATTTACCATCCCTAAGAACGTTAGATATTTCTAATAATGGAATCCAAAAAATACCATATGGCGCTCTAAAGACACTCCGTAACTTACGACGCTTGTATATGACTAGAAACGGTTTAAAACAGATCGAAACAACTACATTTAGTGACTTATTAAACATAGAAATATTAGATTTAAGTGATAATCAGATTTTAAGCATTCACCCAAAAAGTTTTACTGAGCTGACACATCTCAGAGAAGTTCATTTACATGGAAATCACATACAAGAATTTGACCTGATGTCTTTCCAAAATACTGCTGCTTTGGCAACTTTAGATATAAGTAAAAATAAAGTAAAAAATATAAACCCTAGCACCTCCACTTTCAGTAAACCTTTAAATGTAAAAGTACTTAATATATCATCAAATAATCTCTACGCGTTACCTACGACACTAAACGTATTCTCAAAACTTGATATACTAGATGCTAGTAATAACCATATCAAACAGTTTGATGAAAATGCTATTAACAACATAAATACATTGACAGAAATAAAAATCCACAGTAATAAAATAAGCGAATTACGACCAAGAAGCTTTCAGGACCTTACCAGCCTTAGGTCTATCAACATCGAGAACAACCACATAGAAAGTATCCACCAACTGGCTATTACCAATCTTCTGAATCTACTGACGATATATTTGGGAAGAAATCACATCGTTGATATACCAGACAAAGCATTTTCTAATCTTCCAAAATTAAGAGTATTAGAATTACAAGGCAACCGATTGCAGTTTATCTCAATGAAAGCATTTGACAATGTTCCAATACTTCAATATTTAAATTTAAGTAACAATCAATTGAGTAACCTGGAAAACTCCGGAATAAGGCAGTTGACCTCTTTAGAAGTTCTAGATATGAGTTTTAATCGATTGACGAAAATCAATAAGGATTCCTTCCTGTATATGGAATGGTTGGTAGAATTAAACTTAAACAACAATCTCCTTTGCTACATCAGCGGTCAACCATTTGACCTAATGCCACGGCTGAAAGTGTTATCATTGCAGCGCAATAAATTAACATCTATAAGCGAAAACACCTTTTTAAAGCTGAGGAACAACATAGCTATTCTAGACATTGATGGTAAGTTAATTTAAACTACTATTATTATTGTATAATACTAGCTGTCCCGGCGAACTTCGCATCGCCTTAGAATTAATTTTATTGACGTACTGACAGCAGCGCCACCTACCGGGGCCAATTGCAAATCTAAACCATTCTCGAGTCCACTTGAACACACACAAAAAAATTCATTAAAATCTGTCCACCAAACCAATATGAATAATTTTCCCCGCTTTTGCAACATTTTTCAGTGATGCTTCGTCCTATTGGTTGCAGCGTTATGTTATATAGCTTAAAGCCATCCTCAACAAATGAACTATCCAACACAAAAATAATTTTTAAATTCGATCTAGCAGTTCCTGAGATCAGTGCGTTCAAACAAACAACGGAAGCCCTCAAAGATGAATCCTTTTCCCCGTTTTTTCCACATTTTCCACTGATTCTTCGCTCCTATTGGCCATAGCGTGATGTTATATTGCCTAAAGCCTTCCTCGATAAATGGACTATCCAACACAAAAAAAAAAAATTGCCATTTGAACCAGTAGTTCCTGAGATAAGCGCGTTCAAACAAACAAACTCTTCAGCTTTATAATATTAGTATAGATTATGGAAATAATATGTAACACGATTTATGCATCTCTACTAGTGGGTCGAATCATTTTCCGTTCCTATCAACCAGGTTATGGTAGATTGATTACTAGCTTTTGCCCGCGACTTCGTCCGCGTTGAACAGTTCTTTTGGAATATCGCTAAAATTTTGCCGCGACTTCATTTACGTAGGAGAAGTGCTTCCACCTCACGACTGTCCGCCCGCGCCGCGCGCCGTACTATCGCACTGATTTATTTATTACTGCGATATCTTCTAAAATACATACTCATTGAAATCAAATGATGTAAACGGCAAATTTATTCTAGATTAAATGCTTGTAATGAATAACATAGGTACTTACATGGATAAGGATTAATATAATCTTTATGAAATCACCTTCATAAATAATGCTTACTTTTAGAACAAATTTGATTAGTATAAAAAGGTTATTGTGAGCCAACCTTAAAAGATAGACATATACAGTCGCGGACTTTTTTTAGAACTCTTAAAGGGGAACAATTCTGTCATACATCATTTTAGCGAAACTTTAACCGTTTCCGCAGCGTACGCAGCGAAAACTCTCAAAAGAAAAAAAGACCCCCGATTTTATATATAACATTCTTGATTGGTGCTCCGCTCGTATTGAGTTTAATATGATGTTATTTAGCCTAAAGCCTTCCTCGATAAGTGGACTATCCAACACAAAAATATTTTTTCAATTCGTACCTACCAGTAGTTCCTGAGATTAGCGCGTTCAAACAAACAAACTCTTTAGCTTTATAATATTAGTTTAGATGGAGATTCATTTGTACCTACTGAAACTATAAACGTAAAGTACCTAGGTACCTAGTAGTATTTGGTCACGAATAAACATATTTGATTAATGATTCACTAACACTAATGCTTTTATTTTCAGATAACCCCTTAACTTGCAACTGTCAAATAATTTGGTTTAAATCATGGTTGCTGGAGTCATCATCAATAGGACCGAAATGTGCTGATGGTACTTATGTTAAACAAATGCCCTTCTCAAGAAGCGACTGTCTCAACTATCCTACTGAAGACATTGGTATAAAAACATGCTTACCCTTAGAAAATGAAGCCCTGCAGCCTAATTTAGCGACATCCCAAGTTTTTTCTGCCCTAGATAAAATCAAAGACTATGAAACTCAAATAAAGAATAATTATGGAAACAAAAACAACAATAGGCCTTTACCACAGGAATCTGACTACTTCTATGATGAATATGTTGACTACCCATACAATGAAACTATTATCGATCACATGAATAATGAGATCAACCAAACCAGAAATGTTAACAAAGATATTAATCATAGTCTAGGTAATACTCCCACACTTTATGCTTCTATCAATAACACAGCAAATACTAAGACTGGAGTGGCTTTAAAAGTACCACAAGCAAATAGTGGCTTTACATTCTTCGGCTATCCTTTGCCATCTATTAATATGGGTCAATTGCTAGGTAATGGTCGGAAAGTCGATTGGACAGACCAAAAAAATCCTACAACAGTTAAAAAGTATCCAGAAGTAGATGAACCTAAATTTGAAACTGGAGGATTTTCGCCAATGCTTCCATCTACAACTAATGGTTTCACTCCTATAATGAATCCTATCTTGAACACCACACATCCACACAAAGAGAAGAATAGAAATTTACCTCCTGTAAAATCAATAAAAATGAATGAAACTGTAGTTATGCTAGATAAAAAGTTACCTACTAAGGTAAATCACAATACTACAATGCATAAAAAAGTACAAAGTGAGATACATGAACTACAAGCTTATCATGATGATAACAATAAGACACATCTAGCTTATAACAAAACTAAAAATATACAAGAACAGAATGCAGATCCTTTTAATGTCAGAAAATATAATTTAATGGAATCAAACATAACAATATCTGAAGTAACTGAGAAAGAGAATATAATAACAACTGATAGTAATGATATGACTTTACAAGAGTGGTTAGAAACTAGCAGTGTCCGTCCGACTACTTCTAGTTTTAATGAGCATAAAATTGAAAAGATTTATGATAACCAACCTTCTGTGGTATCTTCAGTGTATGTAGCAGATGGTGATATGGTGAGCAAGAATTTGAGCAGAACTGCCACAATAACAAAGGTGAACATGCCGCATGCTGAACATTATGACTTGAGAAATAATAATTATTCGCCCGTCGTAAACAGAGAACCTAAAAATTTTTTCGACTTGCATACAGAGAGCTCAAAAGCCAGACACACTGAAAATAATGATTGGTATTATGAGAACTATAACAAATCAAATTTGGAACCATACATAGCACCCGGTATATACAGTTCCTCGGCTCATGCTCCTTGGCATCAATATACAATAACTATAACAATGTTACATATACTAATTAGTATAATATAAATAAAGAACCAAAAGTTGTTTCATGTTTTTATTACTTACTTTTCACACTCAAGGCAATGTATCAGGATTTAAGAAATGTTGCCTTAATTTATCTAAGGCTCTATATCTATGTGATATTTTGTTCTTCTCTTCCTTTGGTAGTTCGCCATATGTTTTGTCATAGCCCTCAGGTTGAAATACACAATCCCAACCAAAATCTCTTGAACCTCTGGGAGGCACAATAGTTCCTTTCGTTATACCTTTAAATAACAAGACTTCAGATTCGGGTTCACCAGAACTGTATGCAAAAGTGCATACTGCTTCAGCTGATTTATCTTCCCAACCAGTCAATAGCTTATTAAGGCCTTCTGGTTTCAACTTTTCTAGAAACCATTTAATGTAAGGTCCAGGTAGACCACCCAAGGCATTGAAGCATAAGCAGGTATCTTCAATAAACACAGGCCTCTTTAGTCTCAGACTAGCTTCTTGGCATTTCTTAATAGAAACTTCATCAATTTCCCCTTGAAGTTCAGGCAAATCTAATTTGTGACTTATCACTTCTAAAGGAAAGGCGGTTCCCAAAATAGCTCTAACTTCTTCTAATTTCTTGATATTTCCAGTTACAAAAGTTAGAGCTGTTCTGTTTGACATTTTCATGCAATTTTATAAAAATGTAGGTAACTATTTGAAAGTAAATTTATCCCTCGCTACCGACAATTATTGGTTTCTTTAAAACTTTATGTATTTACAGCAAAGATTTCAACTCAAGATAGGCTACTGGCTATCACGTACATTTAGCCGAAAAATTTTCATACAAGAAAAAATTACGCCATCTATGTAAAATCAACGGAACTTCGATGTTCCTTTGATTTTACGATTTTACCATTCCGATGGAACAGCATTGGAACAGTCGCTAGTCGTATGATATAACTTTGTAAGGGCGTACAACGCATACATTTTTTTTAAATACATATCTTGACTAAAGAAATTTTAATAAAATTGTCCGGCGTAATATAAGTTTAGCTCGCATTAATACTGAAATTACTAAAATATTAACAACAATAAATTAATAAGGCTTACAAACAAATATAAATTTTACAGATACGTAATGTAATTTAAATATTTCATATTTCTTTTTACATTACTCTCATTATCATAAAGCATAGACGAGGCGTCTTGAGGCAAAAAGTGTCCACGCTTAAACTGCCCCACTTTTGGGTTTTTTTTGGGACAGTCGAGGTTTCATATTTTGTCATCTTGACATTTCGACATTTGCTTTCCGCAGATTTTTCAGTCCACATTTAGTTGATAAAATCTTCTGAAATCAAGATGGCGTAACTTTTTCTTATATATTATTTGTCAAATGTTATGCCAAAGATTAGGAACGCACTTTTAACTCCTCTGGTGATTAGTACCCATAGATGGCGATAATTACATACTAGAATATTATACAGGTATTATAACGGTGTAATAGATCAGTGCAATGGCTAATGTTGTATGCATACTAGATATTTTAACCTAAGCAAGATATTTTAAAGGATTTTACAAGAAAACCATTTTTTTCTTCTATACGGCGTATGGACCTAGACCAGACAACAAATTTGTTTTTACACATGTGCCGTAGCTCCAGCGGCGCCACAGAAGGGGCGGACGTTTCACAGCCAGCGCTGCAGCAAAAATTACATACAAATCCTAGCGCAACAGCACTTAATATTCCTTTATTACCTAGATAAATAAAACAAGACTTATTAAAAATAAAACTAAATATATTAAGTAGGTACCATAAAAAAATGGAATTATAATTTATAAAAACTTATACATATTCTTATTCAGTTGAAAATAATAATCTACACTAATATTATAAAGAGGAAAACTTTGTTTGTATGTTTGTTTGTTTGTTTGTAATGAATAGGCTCAAAAAGTACTGGACCGATTTCAAAAAATCTTTCACCTTTCGAAAGCTACATTATCCACGAGTAACATAGGCTAAATTTATTTTGGAAAAAATAGGGTTCCGTAAGATATTTGGGTTTTTCGGACACAAGGTGTAAAAATCAACCAGAAAAGTTACTTATTTTACGTATGCTGCCTAAACTATAAAAGATAGAACCATAAAATGTTCTAATTAACTGCAGATCTTATAAATATCAACAAAAAAGTCCGTGACACACTATACTATCTATGTCGAGTGAGGCACAACAACCATTTTTTTTTATTTAGAAATCTTGAATTTTTTTGAACTATATTTAAACGCGTTTATTTTACTTATGCTATTAGTCCTTATCAAAATAAATTATTTCATCACTAAGTACAGTTTATGTAGATAATATTTGATCTTTGAATGATTAAAATTGGATGTTTGGTTTTGAAGTTATGGCGAAATTAAAATATTACGATTTCTGCTGCACGGCCCGTTGCGAAGTGGGTGTCACCAAGGCGCGTGCGGGAGGGGAGTTTAGATCTATGAGTAAATTTTTTGTTTTGTGTTCGTTGTAACTATGATGGATAGTTACTTGAATACCTATTTATTTAGTGTTTGTATTATTGTTTACAACAAATGTCCACTAAGTAAGACAAAAGAAAAAAAATAATAAACTAAGTATGCCAAAGTAGAGTACTTTGGCATACTTAGTTTTGTGTAACATTTCATTTAGTAATATTTCAGAAATACTACTTTTTTTTCTCCAAAAGTGCATAATGTTAAATCGGCTGGCCCCTGAACATTGTAGGTGGTTGTTGTAGGAGTAGATATAGACAGTAGGTGCAGGTTGTAGGTGATCTACATCTAGTAGATGTAGCTTGTAGGTTTTTAGTGGGGTAACTACTGTTTACCTACCAACCTACCACCTACCAACTATAGGTATGTAGTAGGTCTAGATGTAGGTTGTAGGTGTAGGGTATGACTTATGGGTGTAGCAACCTACGCTTACAACCTTCAAGTAAAGTTATTTTTTATTCAATTTCATAATTCACAGAACAACGTCTGTCAGGCCAGATGGTAAATAATATTTTTAAATATATGTAAAAATCAAATAAATAGTAAACCTTAGTTTCATTTTATTTAAATTAATCAAAAATGTGAATACTGACGGGTAAGGTTAGGTTTGGTTAGGTACTGAAATAAAAAAAACTTCATCTCTTATTTCTGTACTAATAAATCAATAATAAAAATGACGTCCCTACAAAGTTACCTTTTCACTGTTGCGCATACAATAACCATAGTTTCTTTCATAGTTGGCCGCCATTTTTTGAATATTTATTTAAAATTCCATAAGTATTTTAATTGTAACAAACAATATTGTGATAATTACCCGTGATGAGATATCTTTTTTACAAGTTTGTCATAGTTTTTACAGCCTTTAATTACGCAACTACTCGGCATTTTATGAATTATATGTGGACTGGATAAAGCAAACGTAGAAATGGTAAGATCACGAGTGCCAAACCTCAACTGTCAAAATGGCCCCAAAATTTAAAAATTGGGGCCATTTTACTGGAGACACTTTTTGCCTCAACATGCCTCGTCTATAAAGCCGTGACTCCTGTTCGAAACATTACACAGAAAACATGAAACATTGGGGCGTGGCTATACACATTTGTCTAGGAATAGACAATGTTTTTGTTTTCGGAGACGGACGGAAAACATTCCCGCGCGGGTAGAGAGGGGAAGAAATGTTTCATTTCTTACCTAGTGTTCACATCGTTCACATGACACCTAGGTACAGGTTTTTTAGGGTTATAGTTTTGCTTGTTGTGTTTTTTGTGTTTGTTTTTGTGATCGCTCATAATATATTAAGGCTGACTTAATTAAAAAACACCAATTTTGTCAGTTTTCAATAGAAATGCGTAAAATGGCGCACATATTTATGAGTTAAAAAAATACTTTTATGAAACACCTAAAGTGGCCTTTTCAGAACCCCTCTTTTCTCCTAGATTCTACACCTACAATCACTAAAACTGCGAGCGCTATTGCGTCTTCCTCGTCGGAACTTAGATCGTGTCTGGACAAAATGTTTTGTTTCGACCAAAAACATTTTCTGTAGCTGGAGACAGCTTGTGTATGAAAACAAATGTTTTTGTTTCATGTTTTCTGTGTAATGTTTCGAACAGGAGTCACGCCTTAATATACGTCTATGATTTACAGGTTATAAATGAAAACAAAGATAACTATTATCCTCTTTATAAGTTAATCATGGAGATATATACCTATAATTTCATATGTTATTGATAATCAATACGATAAAATACACTCATCGGAATTGTTTAAAGGAAAATGAAAAAATAAATATTATTAAGTAGGTATACTATTTTCCGCTATTTTCGCCATGAAGCATAGATACCAGGAGTCCGAACGGTATAGGCTTTTTAATAATAATTATGTACAAGACCGTAGCCTTGCGCCATGCAATCTTTTTTGACATTTTTACTTTTTAAATTGTGTTTTTAAAAAGTTGTAATGTCAAAATGATGACCATGACCAACCAAGCAAAATTACGTAGTAGGCCCCCAATCTTAGTTCTCTTTTCTGCCGCTAGTCGTGCGAGACCTTTGACTTTGAGTATCCAAGTGCGAGACCACGAAGTATAGATAACAAGGAGTCCGAACGTAATGTTAAATTAATGGTCTCAATTACGGGGACAGATTTTTGCCGGTAGATCGCGCGACGGTCCGACATGCACTCGTTTGAAATTACGCGGGAAGTTTAGAGTTGCTATTGACAGCTCTGGAAAGATTGAAATCTTATTATTTAAAAGTTTTAGGAAATTCTTAGAAACTGTTCTCGAAAAATAGATACCGTAGAACACGGTAATTGCCTAACAGTAATTTAAAAATAATTGTAATAAATAATAGTATTGGCAACACTCGGTATAATAGTATTGGCAACACTCGGTACTCGTCGGTCTCGCACGCCTAGCGGCAGAAAAGAGAACTAAGATCTGGTCCTATTATTGTGTACATAAAGGCGTGACTCCTGTTCGAAACATTACACAGAAAACATGAAACAAAAACATTTGTTTTCATACACAAGCTGTCTCCAGCTACAGAAAATGTTTTTGATCGAAACAAAACATTTTGTCCAGACACGATCTAAGTTCCGACGAGGAAGACGTATTAGCGCTCGCAGTTTTAGTGATTGTAGGTGTAGAATCTAGGAGAAAAGAGGGGTTCTGAAAAGGCCACTTTAGGTGTTTCATAAAAGTATTTTTTTAACTCATAAATATGTGCGCCATTTTACGCATTTCTATTGAAAACTGACAAAATTTTTGTTTTTTAATTAAGTCAGCCATATATTATGAGCGATCACAAAAACAAACACAAAAAACACAACAAGCAAAACTATAACCCTAAAAAACCTGTACCTAGCTGTCATGTGAACGATGTGAACACTAGGTAAGAAATGAAACATTTCTTCCCCTCTCTACCCGCGCGGGAATGTTTTCCGTCCGTCTCCGAAAACAAAAACATTGTCTATTCCTAGACAAATGTGTATAGCCACGCCCCAATGTTTCGTGTTTTCTGTGTAATGTTTCGAACAGGAGTCACGCCTTAATTATTATTAAAAAGCCTATACCGTTCGGACTCCTGGTATCTATGCTTCATGTGCGAGACCGACGAGTACTGAATGTTGCCAATACTATTATACCGAGTGTTGCCAATACCATTATTTATTACAATTATTTTTAAATTACCGTTAGGCAATTACCGTGTTCTACGGTATTATTTTTCGAGAACAGTTTCTAAGAATTTCCTAAAACGTTTATATATTTGCACTAAACTTAAGGATCGCCTAGGTTCTTTCCTAACTTGTTTAGGCTGCTCCTAGCAAAAAATATTATTGCACTAACCTTAGGCCGTTCCTAAGTCCACTTAGGATATTCTTAACTTTATGAGCCCGATTAGGAACTGCGTAAGCGTAGGCAACACATAAGTTGGGAGTTTTATCTAGTCTTGTAGATTATTTGTAACTATTGATATAGTTTTATTGATATACTATTGTCAGAGATCTAGCCTTAGATGTATTACAATAAAAAGAGGTATATTTTTAGCAGATTTTTTATTACAGTGGTTTTAAAAATTCAAAGCTTAAAATAGTCAGATCGCAATCACCATGGCAGGGGATTTAATATTTATTGAATTTCCTTGATGTTTTGTAGTAGTCGATTTTCATAATGACATAATTTTCACACGCGAGAACTAGAATAACAAAATCACGACCAAACTGCTTCCAAAATTTCGATGAAATCGACTTCTTCAAGCAATCTAAGATGTGCAAAAGAATTATTTCTCTATCGTCGTGGCATCGTGAGAAGTTACTTTCGATAGGATGCACGGGCCTTCGTCGCACAACAATCGCACAAAATTTATTTTTTCCTCCGCCGTAAAGTTTGCGGTTTTTACTTTTCTTTTAATTTATTTTCCATAATAGGTATATTAATAACGATTCGAAATCAATCGTAAGGTATAATTTTAGTCAACAGTAAACACGTATATATATCTGTTTATTCTATAAAACACGCACCGAATTTAACACAATATGACAAGACAATTGACAGCCTTTTGATGACTTTATGTTACCAAACAAAATAAACCAAGGTCTTATCTTTTGTCACTTTTTAACACACGACAGAATCAATGTAAAGAGAAGGAAAAAATATTTTCTATGGACTACATTACTTAGGGGCCGTGCATTAATCACGTGATGTTTTTAACAACTTTTTAGACCGATCCCCTCCCCCTGGTGATACGTGGTGAGGTTTTATACAACCCCCCCTCCCCCACCTAAGATCACGTGTATTTTTTTTTACATAGTAAGTAGGTCATGTTTGAAGAAAAACTTTAACTTAAAAAACCGTTTAATCAAATAATTTAATAAAAATTTAAGCAATTAAAAACTATACGAGTCATTTGTCTTGTAAGTATTTAATCAACACTACGAATCTACAGCCGATAATAATTTCGGTATGCATAGACTAGATTCGAAAATTAATACACGTGATGTCTCCTTATACCCCCTCCTCCCCTTGGTGATACTTGGTGATTTTTTTTCAGTCCCCCCCTCCCCCTTTAGGCATCACGTGATTAATGGACGATCCCTTAGCCGGTTTATAAAACCATAAACAACCAATCTTCACATTCGTTCAATCATTCACTTAACTAAGCAATGCCTAAGCTACGACCTATATAAGTTATATCTGTTAGTGCAAACAAAATGTTTAGCTAGGCTGTTCTTATGTTTAAGTGTATCTTAACTAGGACAAGCCTAACTTACGTTTAGTGCAAATGGGTATTAGATTTAAATCCACGTTTCTCTTAATATTTTCTTCCAGAGCTGTCAATAGCAACATTTAAACTTCCCGCGTAATTTCAAACGAGTGCTCGTCGGACTGTCGCGCGCTCTACCGGCTAAAATCTGTCCCCGTAATTGAGACCATTATTTTAACCTAAGATTAAGAACCCTTAGATACGCAACACTTGTAACCACTAGAGTGCATCTCGCTCACCCACTATGTGTTGCCATGTACAAACATAGCCTTCAATTGTGGTATTTTTGTCTTGATCTTAGGATGCACATGTAAGTTTTCTCGTCGTAGTCAGTAATAAACAAGAACCGTAAAACGAGTTTTCCCTTACACCACTCATTATTAAAATAAGTAAATTTCAATATTTTAATACTGGCGATTAAATTGTTCTAGATATTTTTTATGAGTCAGAGGTTTTAAGAAAACATGCGATTAAAGTACGATCGTACCTGGATTTTCAGTCTCGATTAGAAGTCTTTGGTCTCGATCGACAGGTCTATTATTAAGTAAACTCTAGGCCAAGACCGAAAGTAATAGATATATTAAAAAAATATTATGAACGTGGTAAAAATATTTTTAACTCATGAACGGCTGAACCGATTTGGCTGAAAATTGGTGAGGTATCTTGAAACCAGGAGAAGGACATAGGATACTTTTTATCCCGTTCACAAGGGACTCAAAACTCGAGAACGGTTGGATCAATTTGGCACATTTTATTTTGTTTTGAAATAATTGCGGAAGTTCAGGGAAGGCTTGAACTTAAAAATAATGAAAAAGGATGTAGGTGTAGGACTAGGACATTATAAGTCATTTATTCATTTCAGTTCATGTTTAAGACAGAACAACGTGTGTCGAGACAGCTAGTTATATATTATTATTAGGGGTTATAATAAAAAGAAAAAGATACAATTTGTATGGTTTAATGGCTTCAAATACCTAGTAATTTTGTTAAAATTAACGATAATTCCGCTGTCTGTGGACCAATTTTCGAATTGTTTTTTTTATGTAAAGGGTTCCTATGGGTGTAAAAAGTGGTGACCTGATGATGGGATCTATGAGGAATCGAGGGAACTCGTCGAAACTTATATGGTGATTTTGACTTTTTCTGAAGTAGCCCAAGCATAAACCACCAAAAAGTCTTACTATTAATACTGTTAGGTAGGGTAGGTATTTCTCTTAATATAAAAATTAAACAATAAAATGAAATTATATTAAAAATTAAACAATATCAAAAAAGTAAATAGTTTTTTATTTAAGTAGATGTTTCAAACATTCTTCATTCACTTCAACACATTTAAAAAATTACAGAAGAACCAGCGTAAGAAACAAGTTTTTAGCAAAAATATTTTTACAATGTAGTAACTTAATCTATATGTCACCGTAAAATTGTAAAAACCTTTAGATTGTAATAAAACTAGTGAAATTGTAAAATGCTGATTGACTACCGACGCGAATACTCTGTCTATAATTTAACACATTGTTTTTCGTTAGATTATAAATAGGTATATAGTTTTTAATCTTTCGACATATTTTTACCATCTAGTTAGTTATTTTATAATCTAACGGTTTTTACAATTTTACGGTGACATATAATATAGCAAAAGTCAAGATAACTTAATTACATGGAAGCAGCTTTGCAAGGGTCTATCTTATTCCTAAGGTGTGCAATCGTTAATAAAATCATTAATGAAATAACTTTTTTAAAGTGGCACACCTAGTCCTATTTTGGTCCCAGTAGACCTTGTAGAATTTACTTCTACTCTCTGCGTTCTAATTTTAAGATAAGAACTTAAAAGTTTAAGTGCCGTGTCCCTTTATAATTTTCTGACCAACGTAGCGTGCTCGACACAGTCGAAAGCCTTGGATAGATCACAAAAGACACCAAGTGCATCATGTGATCCCTCTCAGGCCCCAAATATACTGCATAGAAGACTAATACCTGCGTCTGTTGTGGACCGACCTAAAAGTAAAACCGAATTGATTACTATATTATAATAGATTATTTAAGTTAAAGTGAACGAGCAATTAATTTAAGATTATTTTCTATTTGAATTGATTAGGTATGTATCCAAAATTTATGTTTAGTGAGGTTTGTGGAGGTAAGGGTTAGCTGTCGCCTTATTACTCCCAACTAAAAACTTCAACCACTAATATCTCAGTAACTGTGGGTTTCCTGATGGGGAGAGTGGGGGTTCAACCTTCCCCCTCCCCTCCCCTCTTAACCCCCTCCTCCACAAATCGTGGGATCGTGGGACATTATACTAAATTTTTACCGAAAGAACTTTAGTCAGTATATTTTGGTACTAAATTAAATAGCAACACTAAGACAAATATATTTTTAGAATAAGTTACGAATTATGTAAAAAATACAGATTTCATCTCACTTTCTATGGAAAATATGATTGTATTTACGTCCATATATCATCATTCTTAAATAATATGCAATCACAAACTAAAAAAACACGAGCTATAGCTACTTACGAGTGAAAAGTTACGGCAGCACATTTTCCTTCGCTGCGACTTTTGCACCTCAAAATACTGCATCCACCCATTGTTAAAATACTTAAAAATACATGGAGTCTCTATCTCAAAAGAGTATATAACTTATAACACACCAAAAAACAAAAGATTTCAAATAATACGAAACCTCACTCTTCACAGCTGTTATTTGTTTGGCACAAGAGTGTCAAATTTGACAGCTTTGTGCCAAAAACCCGGTTACAGCGAAAGGGACAAAACATAATATTTTTGTCTCGTTTCTTCACAAGTATTGGCCAATTTACGTTCTCTCTCTAACAAGCTGTGACGTCAGGAGCTATCCTGCCCTGATTTTAACATTACGTTCGGACTCCTTGTTATCTATACTTCGTGGATAAATCCATTAGTACTGATGTTTCTGTCTCTTCAGCTTAGAAAAAAAATAAACCATAGAGAATAGCGGCCATGACTGTCAAAAAATTCGTCTTGTCATCCAATTTCCAAATTACAAAAGAGTTCAAGGAACCAATTTATAAATAAAATCTACATCTTTTTGCGCCTGGTAATTAAATCGTGGTTAAAAAATAAACAAAACGTGCTGTTGCAATAGTATTAAAATCGTAACAATACAGCTATTTTGCAAAAATGCCGGGTCAAGAAGTAGTGACCACAAAAGTTGTGGTTCATCCACTGGTGCTTTTGAGCGTTGTTGATCATTTTAATCGAATGGGAAAAATTGGTAACCAAAAGCGTGTGGTTGGAGTGCTTCTTGGTTGTTGGCGAGCTAAAGGTGTTCTCGATGTTTCCAACAGTTTCGCAGGTATGTACTTACTGAAAATAATATTCTTGTATAATTTCTTACTGGGTAGTTAATTTTTAAATCTCAAAAAAGTATTCATTACAATTCATTATTCAATTATATCTATAGTATTAAAAAAAAACTAGAATTTTACATTGCATTTGCAACAAGCAATAAATTATTAATGCAAATAATAATATAAATAGACAGACATTACTATAGTAATTTATGACTGTAATAGTTTTTGGTATTTTAGCTTAGATATTATACTCATTAATTTGAAGGAACAATCTCAGTCAAGAAAAGAGAAGTTATTAATAAAGCAATTAATCCTAACACAAAAAAAAAATCTTACTTTTTTTCAGTGCCTTTTGATGAAGATGACAAAGATAAGTCTGTATGGTTCTTAGATCATGATTATTTAGAGAACATGTATGGCATGTTCAAAAAAGTTAATGCCCGAGAAAAGGTTGTTGGCTGGTATCACACTGGGCCAAAATTGCACCAAAATGATGTTGCAATTAATGAATTAATTAGACGCTACTGTCCCAACTCTGTACTAGTTATCATTGATGCCAAACCTAAGGACCTAGGGTTACCCACAGAAGCGTATCAGGCTGTAGAGGAAGTTCACGATGATGGCAGTCCGACCACAAGAACGTTTGAGCATGTTCCAAGTGAAATTGGAGCGGAGGAGGCTGAAGAAGTTGGAGTAGAACATCTACTCAGAGACATTAAGGATACAACAGTCGGAAGTCTTTCCCAGCGTGTAACTAATCAGTTGCTCGGCCTAAAAGGTCTTCACTCCCAACTGAGTGAAATAAGGGACTACTTAATCCAAGTAGGAGAAGGGTCATTGCCCATGAACCATCAGATAATTTACCAATTACAAGATATTTTTAACCTTTTACCTGATATTACAAGTGAAAATTTCATTGATAATCTGTACATTAAAACAAATGACCAATCCCTTGTTGTATACTTAGCTGCTCTTGTTCGATCAATAATTGCATTGCACAACTTGATTAATAATAAAATCACAAATCGGGATGCTGAGGAAGGCAAGAAAGAAGAAACAAAGGATAAAAAAGAAAAGAAAGATGATAAAGATGACAAGACCAAAACTGATGAGAAGACAAAATCAGATAAAAAAGAAAAAGATGAAAAGAAAAAGTAATATAGCCCTAAAATATATGTATTTTTTTTAATGTGAAATAATTTAAATAAATATTATTAACTTCATATTTTTTTTATTGTCGTTGTTATAGATTATCCTTTATCTACGACTTATAAAACTGTAACATTAAATATGTAAGTATTAATGCAAGTAACTTCTAGTATTGGCCGAGTTACACTATCTATGATTTTGATAAGTTTATCTATCAAATACTGATAAATAACCTATCTATAATACTGATAAATATAGCATACTACATTTTGATGTTGTGTCTATAACATAGTGCAGGAAATGTTCAGGTGTAGTTGAATCTCTGTTTTGCAATATGGCTGATCGCATACAATTATCTGTAAGTTTTTCTATCTTTATGTAATAAACAATAAAATAGTGATATTTGTCTGTTTATTTTCTACAACAATGAGCAACAATATGTAGACTAATATGATAATATTTTGTAGGAATATGTTTGGTTGAAACCATCAACCAACAATGAATATGATGTTCCATTTGCTGTAAAAGTGTTAAATAGCTCTGGAAACAGGATACAAGTTAGAGATGACAATGGAGAAGTGTTCTCTACCGACGTTACCAACGTCATTAAGCCATTGCATGCCACTTCCGTTGCTACTGTGGAAGATATGATAACTTTGGGAGAACTCCAAGAATACACAATCCTACGTAATCTTAACATTCGATACAATCAACAACTAATCTATGTAAGTCATTATCTTGATTAATTTAATCCTATTTAGTTAACTAAAGAATTTTGTTTACTTTCTCCTTTATCTTAGATGAAAATGACGTCATTATCTTATGAGTAACAATTAAATAATGTCTGATCATTATACAGACAACTGTACAGCTTGGCAAAAAAGAGTATAACGCGGTGACAGCAGGAACTAAAAACATTTTCGACTGTTATTATATTCTTTTATCCTTATTTAGATTAGAATGACATATTTAATTTAAATATATTTAAATATAACCCTAAGAGCTCCGTGGCCTAGTGGGTAGACCGTTTGGTTCGCACTCGAGAGAGTGCAGGTTCAAATCCCAGGTTGTGGCGTGTACCAATGAGACTTTTTCAGATCTCAAGTACATCATATGGACACTCTTACGGTGAAGGAAAACATCGTGAGGAAACCCGCACATAGTTGGCCCCAGACGTATTGACTAGTTCATTCCTCTGGACTAGGCTGACTATGTTGTGAGAATGCCGTATGTGCTTGGGCAACCATACGACATTTAAAAAAACCAACTGTCCCAGGCACTGCAGTATTTCAAGAGTGGTTACTTCGCTCGGAGAATACTGTATAAATCATCCATTAACGGATGTAAAGGCCTAAGTTTTTTTAAATATAACCAATGAATATAGAAGGTTTCATTCCAAACTATAAGGCATAGATATAGGTATTATGTTATTAAAAAGAGGTATATGGATAAAAGATTATACAAAACTGTCTGTCACTGCATCATATCCTTTTTCGCTAAGCTGTAAATTAGATATTATCTCCAAAATGTATTGAATGGGGAAATCCCTATTAAATGTGACCTGCAGTGACTGTTGGCTATATCTACTACTATCTATTGATAGTAGCTATTTAGGATAATCTATTTAAAATCCGAGATTATGATAGTACATAACTGTTTTATAATCTCATATTTATAGATATTTTGTGGACGGTTTGGCGGTGGAGGTCGTAGGATTGAATGCCGCCGAGCCTAAGTACTTATTTTTAGTTACTGAAACGAACTCCTGATGATTATCTAGTACTCCAATATAAAAATAATTTCTTTCATTGACGTTTTTCAGACTTATACTGGAACAATGTTGATAGCTATAAATCCATATGAAATTCTACCAATCTATACAATGGACCAAATTCATTTTTATCAAGGCAGTAACATAGGGGATATTCCTCCTCATATTTTCGCGATTGGCAATGATTCCTATAGAGAATTATTGAAGTCAGGATCAAACCAATGCGTCGTTATAAGGTGGGTCTATGTTATGGGCCCCTTACTCATTAGGACACTTGGTGGCGCCACGTCCGCCACGTCCGATTCGATAACCGGCATATATTACTGCCCCCTGATTACCTAACTTCGTTGGACTTCAATTCCAACGATGTCCAAGCTTGTATAAATTCTTGATGTCGGGGTATTACGCAACTCATTGGTCATCAAGAGCGAACTAGAGTGAACTAGAATGAACTAAATGCTAATATGTAATTCAAATTCGTTGGTCATGGTCATCATTTTGACATTACAACTTTTTAAAAACACAATTTAAAAAGTTAAAATGTCAAAAAAGATTGCGCGAGCCTACGTTTATGTCCAATTTTAAAGTCCGCCATTTTGCGTTTCAGAGATCGAATGAAACGCTCTTTCGACCAATAAAATCGTGTGACGTAGGTAAGCCACGAAGTTAGTAATGAAATGAGAACTGTCAAACGAAGAAGGGACCTATTGTGCTCCCGGCTTCATGTTCAACATTTTTAACCGACTTCCAAAAAAGGAAGACTTCATAATCACAGATTAGTAATATGTAGCTAGCTACTTCATAATATTACTACTTACTAGGGTAGGTACACAATAGTCTGCGCTTTAAAGAAAGGTGTATTGGTGCACTCTGTATGCCACTTCGATCGCAATTTATAATGCATCACGCTCTTATTTATTTACTTGTTCTTAAAATAATTATTGTGGTACATATATATTGTTGCCTGTGAGTTTTTTCTTGGTGCCATGAGGAAGAATGCGTGTAAGAACCCACCCGGTTGAACTCGGACAATGTGGGAGAAATTCTCATAAATTACTGCAGTAGAAAGATCTATGCATACCAATGCAGCAGTCCACAGACTGGAGTGCTTTCTAAACCCTTTGCAGTTGGATGTGATGTATTATGGCATACGGATTGGAAAATTACATTGTTGAGGTTATTAACATCTATATCTCTAGGCATAAGTGATAAGGATTCTTAAAAAGAATGCTAGATAATTTTAGGAATACCCTCTTTAATATTATATATCTATGTAGGAATACATATTAATTAATGTAACATGAGAAAATGGTATGATTTTTATCTCGATGGTTTACTTCGTTATTAGAAGTGTAATAAAACCAAACAGCAGAACCGATTTTAATCTTGTTTAGATAAACATAGAAAGATTTCTATGCAAAGGAATTTAGTAGAAAATGTTAAAAGTTAACATCTATTTACTACTTGACAACCATAGTAACCATAAAAAAGGTAATGCTTACTATGCATAAATTGGTAAAAAAAACTCACTTAAAAACATAATAACTGAAAAGTCAAATTTCTAAATATTTATTGGTGGTACCTATATATGTTATACTAGTACAAATTCTAAAACCTTTATAGCATATAGGCTACAATAACACTTATAGGTTGCAAATTCAATTTTTTTTTCAGGGTTATACACTACTCCCAATCGAAGCGATTAAATAATTATTAATGCCTGTGTTGTCCTCCTGTACCTCATCAACAACTCGCTCATCTCCATTAATATTGGTGAATTGAGTGGGGACTGTGTGAGACGCTTGCTCCAGACATTACATGCAAAGAACTCAGTAAAATGAAAAGTTTGGCAGTTGGTTGAGAATAAATGGGATGGTGGTGTATTCAGGGGCCTTAAAGGCTCCAGTCATGTTGAGCTTAGATCAACTCAAATGGTAGAAGTTTTTGTGTCATTTAATGTATTTACTGTGTATGTAAAACATAAATATTTTTTTATAAAGTCAATAAGAAGAAGTTTTAATAAAATAATTATTAATTACAAAATGTAATTTTAGTTTAATTTGTGTCGATATTGAAACCTGCCTAGCAGGTTCGTGGCTGTATTATGTGTATAATGTACAACGCCAGGCCTATTCAATGCAAACTATTAATTAAATTTTCTCTGCATAAAAAGAATTAATGTAATAAATATTTCTAAGATTTACTTTTTATCTGTAATTCTAGCATACAATTAATATGTGGTTTTGCTTTATTAGGGCAACTAAACTATTTTTATAAAAAACATGTTAATTTGGATGTGAAATGAATGACTTAAAATGGTCTCTACGGAGCGCATACTAAGCCTGCTGGTATTTGGGTAATAAAAAAATGTCACTACAATGCATGTATGTGTATAGTTTAATAATAATAATCTTTATTGACATAATAATTGTTCATTACACAAATCCTATGAAGACTGACACCTAAACTAGGCTATAAAGTCCGTATCTCAGGAGTCAGTGGCTTCTCCCAATATTGGTAACAAGTGTTAAGAGAACTTAATCAAAATTTTACAATGCTATATTTACTTTATATGAATATTATTAAATTTTAGGTATTATATCTAATTATCTTTTCACAAATCACACATAATATATTATTTAAATACATAATATTTATTAAAAATGTTTCAGTATATAAATTATAATGAATATATTATGTACAAACACACACAAAATATTATAATACATAAATATACATATATTTATGTATTATAATATTATAACGGAGCCTATAAATGTACAACATTAACCAAACTTAGTTTAATCAAATCATAAATTAATCTCTAATCTTAATATTAATTATTATCACCCACTATCTCATTACTTGGAAGTACATAATAATATAAAGTCCTTTTTACAAGAATAGTTCAGTTGTTAGAGGAGGATCTGATAAAATTTGTTGTGCGGTGTTCTATGTTTGCCACCAAGGCCGATACAATATATACTCCATCCATCACAACATTCTGGCCATCTACTTCCACACTGCATGCACTGAAAGTCGCCTGCAACTTCTCAGCCGCACACCTCTTGGTAGAAATTTATGTTTCACAGTAATAGCACACATGACTTCTTGCACTGTTTCCATTTTAATAAGTATTTTATTCCTTTATTATATAGCTGATGACCTGATGATGACTTTGTCAAAATCGATTGTGTGATTGTGATTCAATTAAAATTAATGTAAAATACTATTAAAGTGGAAACAGTGTAAGAAGTCCTGTATTATTCCTGTATGTCTGGAATGTTAAAATTAATCAAATAAAGGTGAGTATCCCTTCCTAATTTAGTTTAAGCTTCCTAAGGCAAATCATATCTGGGAGTCAACTAACAGCACTTTCAACAAATATAATTACACAACAGTTTATGCGAATCAATGTTCCTGTCTTTGTCTGATAGTCGAAAAAAGGACGAGGACGCGGAAATATTAACTATTGGATTCGCCAATATTACGTTAGTAATATATATTCTTTGCCAATATCCAATAGTTAATATTTTTATTAGTCAGGGAGTAAATACGTATAATTTATGTAGGTTATAAATTAGAATGTAGCTGTATAGGTAGTGTAGTAAGTACAACCTACGTGCAACCTTTCCATACTCTGACCAAAGAAGTTATAATGAAAAAAACAAAAAATAATAAACATAAAAATACTGCAAATGTTTGGGGAAACGTTTTATTTCAACTTTAGTCTCGACAACAACAAATTATAACAATTCAATCATGGAATCTAATAAGTCATAGGTCTGAAATTGGGTCCGAACTCCGAACATCAAAAAGAATCAAACCTATTATATCAAAACTTACTCCTTTTCTATAAAAATCTAAATTGAATATGTACATAAACTTAATTTGAAATGCGAAAACATTAACATAGGTTATGTTATTAATTCTTCTTCTTCTTCTTCTTCCTAAGGATGCTCGATGATCATCGATGTTATACGATAAAACATCGATGTTTTAACATCGATATTGCTTTATTCAAAACATCGTAACATCGATGTCACGGACGGACCCACGGGAACCTTATATGTCCCGCGATAAAAAGTAGCATATGTCTTTCCCCATGTGCAACTTTATATCTGTGCCAAATTTCATGATAATCGGTTTAGTAATTTTTAGTAATTAAAGTATCCCATGGGAACCGTACATTTCCTGGCGATAAAAAGTAGACAATTACCTTATTTCCTTTCCCGTGGTCCACTTTATATCTGTGCCAAATTTAATGATAATTGGCTTAGTAGTTTTAACGTCAAACTGTAAATAAAGTATCCCACAGGAACCATACAATTCCCTGCGATAAAAAGTAGCCTATGTCCTTTGTACCTCATTTAAATCGGTTCAGTAGTTTTGGTGAAAGACGGACAAACACACACTTTCCCTATAATATAATAATGACGACCTCTGTGGCTCAGTGGTTCAGCGCTTTGGTGCTCAAGCCGGAGGTCGCAGGTTCGAATCCTGCCGACGGAACAAAAAGTTTTTCTGTGTTCCTGGGTCATGGATGTGTATTAAATATGTGTATAATATAATAAAAATCTTAAATATATGTATAGTATAAAAAGTATTAAATATATTTCCGTTGTCTGGTACCTGTAACACAAGTTCTTCGGATACTTAGCACGGGGCCAGATTGACGTGGTGTGAAGCGTCCATAGATATTATTAATAATAGTAGTATAGCTATGTATTGATGACGGACGGCCGTGAAGAGTTGAAGACGTTTGCAAAAAAACATCGAGCATTCCTACTCGGGCGGCGGCCTCCCCTGTAATACTGGTAAAACGGGGTGAATAGAATTTATGGGGTGAATAGAAATATTCTTAGGAAAAAGTTTAAAATCCTCTGATCCAAAAACTACTTGTCATGTCACAAATATTAGTATTTTATTTACATTTGCAATATTTTTTCTTTGTTCTGTCAACATTTTAATAGTTTAAGGTTAGCAATTTACGAAACAACGTCTCTATAAAGTACAGCGGTTTTTTACATGCGATTTACGCCCTTGCCAACTTCAAAAAATGTAATAATAAAAGGCGTGTCTTAATTATTAAAATTACTTTAACCGAAAGTGAAGTCTATACAGCATATATTGGCATTTTCTGATTTGCTTGTTTTTTATGGTTAAATAAATAAAAATTCAGCACTTATAAATATTTTTTGATAAAGAGGTGAATAGAGACAACTGAGGGGCAAATAGAAACGCCTTGAGAGGTGAATAGAAACAGGTAAGGGGTGAATAAAAACGGGAAAGTGTTTAATAGAAACGCGGAAGGGGTTATTACAACCACTTTCGTTAGGGTTGGCAGAACTTTTATGTTATGTTTTATGTTTGTTGGTATCTTCTAACTTTGTAACCACACCCACTTTTGTATATATTTGTGTAAGTAAAATACCTAATATAATAAAATAAAGTAGGTATCCTCTGAAAAACTTTTTCTTCTTTTAAGTTATAAAATATTTTGACAACCCTATCACTTTTCTCGATTAACTCCATATGTCGTATCTATTGACCCCGCATTCCAGGCAAATAGAAACTGAACATTTAATTGGCTTTTTCTCGTAAGGAAATAAAAATTCAGAATTAAAACTATATCAAGGTTGTAAAATATCATAAGACTCCCACGATGAAAGCAGCTTTATTGCCAGAAGCATAGAATTTATATTGTTAAAGTTGGTTTGAAAGTCAGGATCCTTTCTATTAACCCCGTTTTACGGTATTTGGTTATAGGACTATAATGACTGATTGTAATATTTAATTTAATCAATGATCTTCTTATTAATTCTTTTTTGTAGTGAAAACTTATTTTAGCGCGGTACGCATATTTTTAGATAAGATAAAATGTCTGGACTCCCGACACTGTTACCGTAACGTACCGAGACGCAGTTTGACGTATGGTGAAAACACTATGGAGAAAAAGTGTCTCCAGTTAAATGGCCTCACTTTTGAGATCTTTGGGGCCATTTTAAAATTCGACGTATGGTGAAAACACAATGGAGAAAAATGTCTACAGTTAAATGGCTCCATTTTTTAGATTTTTGGGGCCATTTTGAAATTTGACGTATGGTGAAAACACTATGGAGAAAAAAGTGTCTCCAGTTAAATGGCCCCATTTTTGACATTTTTCACTTCTACTGGCACTTCCGGAGTGTTTTTTTTTACTATTATTGGCAAACCATTTTTATTGTTCATAATTTTGAGGTGAAGTGACACTTATTGCTTTTGGAAATTATTACACATGATGGCTTTTCAACCGACTTCAAAATAAGGAGGCGGTTATACGTTCGGCTGAATATATTTTTTTATTATTATTAATATTTTTATGTTTAACGATTATTGTACTTTATCAACTTTTGCCCGCGGCTTCGCCCGCGTGAAATAGTAAATAACTTTGGCGAATAATACAGCAATATTCTTCTGATACAATATTGAAAATATTTTTAGGTTTACCCAATGCAAATGGTTAAAAATGGGACTCTATAACCTCGACATGACATGTGCGACCGCATACATACACACATATATTTAAATATATGAAATGACGAACTGTCAAACGAAATAGAATAAACGAAAAACGAAAACAAACGAAAAGATAATTCTTATCACTTATGCCTAGAGATGATAAACAAAATTGAAATTATGCACATAGGCAACTCACTGAGACCTCCTTGCATGAAGCATAGATACCAGGAGTCCGAACGGTATAGGCTTTTTAATAATAATTATGTACACAATAATAGGACCAGATCTTAGTTCTCTTTTCTGCCGCTAGGCGTGCGAGACCGACGAGTACCGCGTGTTGCCAATACTATTATACCGAGTGTTGCCAATACTATTATTTATTACAATTATTTTTAAATTACCGTTAGGCAATTACCGTGTTCTACGGTATCTATTTTTCGAGAACAGTTTCTAAGAATTTCCTAAAACTTTTATTTAATAAGATTTCAATCTTTCCAGAGCTGTCAATAGCAACTTTAAACTTCCCGCGTAATTTCAAACGAGTGCACGTCGGACCGTCGCGCGCTCTACCGGCAAAAATCTGTCCCCGTAATTGAGACCATTATTTTAACATTACGTTCGGACTCCTTGTTATCTATACTTCGTGCCTCCTTGTATAAAAAAAGAAAGAAGAAGGTAACTACTTCGTTTGATAGTTTGTCATTTCATGGCTTACGTCAAAATGCACTACGTCACACGATTTGATTGGTCGAAAAAGCGTTTCGTTCGTTCTCTCAAGGAAAAAATGGCGGACTATTTAGTTGGACATGACCGTAGCCTTGCGCAATCTTTTTTGACATTTTAACTTTTTAAATTGTGTTTTTAAAAAGTTGTAATGTCAAAATGATGACCATGACCAACCAAGCAAAATTGCGTAGTAGGCCCCCTGGTTTCGACACAGAGATGACCCCAATATCTATCTCCATAATATAGGTTTCATCGGTAGAGCCATTAGTGGAGCCCACTAGTGTCCTACTGAGCAAGGGATTTACAGAAACAAAGTACACTGCGCACATAATATTTATTCTTATCTACAATAACATTGTAATGGTTAATCTTTCAGCGGTGAGAGTGGTGCTGGGAAAACTGAGAGTACAAAACTGCTGTTGCAATACTTAGCAGCTGCTAGTGGCAAACACTCCTGGATAGAGCAACAGATCCAAGAAACTAATCCAATCCTCGAAGCTTTTGGCAACGCCAAAACCGTCAAAAATGATAACTCCTCCCGATTTGGAAAATATATAAATATTTATTTTAACACTAAAGGCGTCATCGAAGGCGGCAATATCGATCAGTACCTTCTGGAAAAATCTCGTATCGTAAGACAGAGCAATGGAGAGAGAAATTACCATATATTTTATTCCCTCGTAAATGGTTTGTCGGCTGATGAAAAAAAGAAGTTAGAACTGGCTCGGCCGGCTGATTACGAATATTTGAATTCTGGAAAAATGCTCACTTGCGACGGTAGAAACGACGCCTTAGAGTTTTCGGATATAAGATCGGCCTTCAAAGTTTTGAATTTTTCTGACGATGATGTTTGGGGCATATTCAGTCTTCTGGGTGCAATATTGCACTTGGGTAACATGAAATTTAAAGCTGTTAATGTTAACAATATGGAATCTTCAGAGATCACTGATTCGAACAATGCAAATAGGATTGCTAATATTCTCGGAGTTAACCGAAACAAACTCTGTGATGCTTTGACGAAGAAAACTTTAGTTGCTCAAGGTGAAAAAATTGTTTCGAATATATCGGCTTTCGCGGCGGTGGAAGGTAGAGACGCTCTTGTAAAAGCAATTTATGGTCATATATTTAAGTTTATTGTAGATATAATTAATAAAACACTTAACAAGGGAAGTCAGCTCTCTGGTGGATCAGTTGGTATACTGGATATTTTTGGCTTTGAAAACTTCGAGTTGAATAGTTTTGAACAACTCTGCATAAATTATGCGAATGAGAACTTACAACAGTTCTTCGTCAGGCATATTTTTAAACTAGAACAGGATCAATACGAAAAAGAGGGTATATCTTGGACAAACATAAACTATGTTGACAATCAAGAAAATCTGGACCTAATAGGACTGAAGTCCATGAATTTGCTATCTCTTATTGACGAAGAATCGAGATTTCCAAAGGGTACAGACTTGACATTGCTATCAAAATTAAACAGTAATCACAACAGCAAAAGCTGCTACTTAACACCAAAGTCTACACACGACCATCGATTCGGTATTAAACATTTCGCCGGAGATGTTCTGTACAACGTAAAAGGTAAGTTTGAACTGACATACAGTAGTTGACTAATGAGTAATACTGTAGTGCTACCAAGTCTAAACTTAGAAATATAATTATGAATCTCGATTCTCGACCTCATTTTCTACTAAAGCTGGTTTTTAAACGACTTCCAAAAAAGGAGGCGGTTATACGTTCGGCTGTATATATTTTGTTTTTTTTTTTTTTTTTTTGTATGTTCGCCGATTGCTTCGCCGTCTGTGAACCGATTTTCAAAATTCTTTTTCTTATGTAAAGGGTGTCATCCGAAGTTGGTCCCATTTTCAAAAAAGTGGTAACCTGATGATGGGAAACCATGAGGAATCGAGGGAACTCCTCGAAATTTATATGGATACATATGGTGATTTTGAGTTTCTTTTAAAGAAATCTAAGCATATGTTACCAAAAAGTAATATTTTGCTCCAAGGTATACCCTGGATCCAAAAATAAAGAACAGAACTCCTGACTACTTATAGATACATATTTGGGGATTTCAGCGTTGTTTAAACAACTGCAAGCATATGCCACTACGTCAATTAGAGTAATCATCATCATCACCACCATCATCACACCATACATCATCACATTATGATGGTATAAAAGGTACTTCTCATAGTATTTTACACCCACATGGATATCTTTGAACATTACTCTGCTATTCATGAACTTATTTGCAAAATTATTTTGTTGTTGTAAAGGATATAATTCTAAATTAGTCCTTTAGTCACTAAAGTGGAAACCTGATGATGCGATCCATGAGGAACCGAGGGAACTCTTCGAAATTTATATCTACACATATAGTGATTTTGACTCTTACTGGAATAACACAAGCATGTGCTACCAAAAAATAAGATATTGTACCAAGGTATACCCTGGATCCAAAAGCGCTGAACAGAACTCCTCAGTCTTTAAAGATATGCGTTTGGAAATTTCGGCATTGTTTAAATAACTGCAAGTATATGCCACTTTCTAACTTACAGTAATCATCATCATCTTATTAATACAATACCTAATGTAAGCTTGGCGCGTATTTAATTATAAACTCGATTTATTTTAGACGTTCTTAAGATGTATTAATAATAACTGAACAAAATATATCACTAAAAAGGGTGAAATTATTATTTTTAAACAAAAAATTAAACCGACTTCCAAAGTAAAAATTCACAAAAAAGTATGAAATAAAACTTATTTTCTAAATAATTCCCCTTTTAAATTTGGCTAAAATTTTAACAATTTCTCTACTCAATCTTTTTAATTTTGAAGTCGGTACCAGCAGATATGAACGTGAGTTCTATAAAATATTCTAGGATATCGTTTGGGCTGGTAGCGACTTCAAAATTAAGAAGATTGAGTAGAGAAATTGTTAAAATTTTAGCCAAATTTAAAAGGGGAATTATTTAGAAAATAAGTTTTATTTCATACTTTTTTGTGAATTTTTACTTTGGAAGTCGGTTTAATTTTTTGTTTAAAAATAATAATTTATTTCGTATTACTATTTTGTTTGTAGGTTTCCTGGACAAAAACCGAGATATGCTTACAATGGATATAAAAGAAATGATCATGGATTCTACGAACTCATTTCTAAAGGGTTTGTTCCCATTGGAAACAGTCACTCCGCACAGTGGAAGTCGAAAAGTTGTGTCTCTAAGCCATCAGTTCAAGACATCTTTAGATTCGTTGATGAAGACCTTATATGCTTGCCATCCATTTTTCATTCGATGTATAAAACCTAATGAATTTAAAAAGCCTCGGGTATGTTTAGTATATGTTTTTAAATCTGGGGGCACGGCAGTGCACCCGCCAAGTCGAGCGCGAAGCAAACACTGCCGTACCATCCTTTACTGGAACCATTTCGCCGCATTTTCAGGCCCCTATTTGAGAACCTCTGGATAAGACCAGAACGCAGAAATTTTCGTCATCCAGTAAGCTATAATTACATACTTAAAATCCAAAATTTCAAGTCTGTAGGTCATTTAGTTCCGAAGTTAAGCGAAAACAAAGTTTCGCATTTACGACACTCACTCACTCACTCACTCATGATCATCAAAATAGAACTAGTACTTCCCATAAACTCAGAGAGCTGAAATTTGGTACAGAGTTAGGGTTTAATGGCCACATAAAGGGAAAACTATAAAAACTAGGATACTCGATCTGGGGGCACGGCAGTGCCCCCGCCAAGTCAAGCGCGAAGCAAACACTGCTGTACCATTATTCACGGGAACCATTTCGCCGCATTTTCAGGCCTCTATTTGAGAACCTCTGGATAAGACCAGAACGTCGATCTGGGGGCACAGCAGTGCCCCCGCCAAGTCGAGCGCGAAGCAAACACTGCCGTACCATTATTTACTGGAACCATTTCGCCGCATTTTCAGGCCCTTATTTGAGAACCTCTGGATAAGACCAGAACGCAGAAATTTTCGTCATCCAGTAAAGTATAATCACATACTTAAAATCCAAAATTTTAAGTCTGTAGGTCAGTTAGTTCCGAAGTTAAACGAAAGCAAAGTTTCGCATTTATGACACTCACCCAGTCACTCACTCATGATCATCAGAATAGAACTAGTACTTCCCATAAACTCAGAGAGCTGAAATTTGGTACAGAGGTAGGGTTTAATGGCCACATAAAGGGAAAACTATAAAAACTAGGATAATCGAAGATCTGGAGTACCTGGTGACCCTTATTAGAAAACACAAGAGCCCAACCAAACTATTAGAGATCGACATACTGCCTTTACAAAAAATATTCAACTTGGTGGGCCACTTCATTAGATGTCAAAAATCGAAGGTCTGAAGTATCTGATGAACCCTCAGCTGGTCTCAGCTGATTAGAGATATGGTAATGCCCCCTTCTACTATTGGTACATAAAAAAATCGACTGTCATTGCAAAAATCCAGTGAAGTGGGACACATCTTCTAATTTAATCTAGCCCGTAGCGTCCCTTTGCTGGGCGAATGCCTCCCCTTCTGCTTTTAATACGCATATAAATAAAATTAAAGGAAAACTCTGGATAAGACTGGACTGGCTTTTATACTTAAGGTGGGTTTAGACCAAAAGAACATAGAGCAAGAACTACACAAGAACATTCTTTTGTATTCGTTTAATGTAAACGATAATTCGTTAAGACATAGTTTACATCATTTACACTAATCATTCCGAACAATAACAATAAGAACAAGAATTTTTGCTCTTTATATGAGAATAATTTCGACCAAATGAGCGAATGCTCATTGCTCATTTGCCAACGATAAGTAGTACTGTTGACACTACACTATGTCTGACTGTGATAGCGACGATATTGTGATTTCAAGTGCTGCATATAATATTGTTATTACGCAATTAATGAAAAAGAAAAGGAAGAGACGTCGGTGGGTGACGATTGCTGTTGCAATTTGCCTCCATGCATCTTCCTTGTGCAGTTTATTAAATAATGTTCATAAGTTGGATCCCTTAAACATCTTATAATATGGTAAATTTCTATCATTTGTAAACATTTTTCGTTGCTCCAATCCATATTTACGAATAAACTGACCTAAAACTAGCCGCACAAATGTACAAAAATTCAAGAACACTAGAATCCCTTTGAAGAGACCGCCTCAAGTAGCGAGCACGTCCGAACACGAAAGAACGCTCTAAGCAACGGTTTGTGCGCTCTTGCGTCGGTTATACCAAACGAGCGAGAGTTCTTAGAGCATTCTACCAAATTACCGGCGAACACGTGGCGAATACACTAGAACAACGAAAGAATGCCCGTTGCTTGTTTACATCAAAAGAGCTTTACTAGAATGAGCATTCGCTCGCTTGGTCTAAACCCACCTTTATACTTACAAGTTTACAAGAAGAAATAGTCGAACAATTAACTTTATTCTACTCGAACATTACACAAATTAAATAAACAAATTATACTAAAATCTAGTAAAATAAATCAATATTCCTACGTTTTTACAAAAAGAAATGAAATCCCACCAAAAACATTCTGTAAAAAACTAGCCAAGTCTTGATGGAGCTGCTTGTTTATCTCTAAAAAGTAATGAAATCTAGACAAAGTCGTGTCAAGTCTAAGGATTCTTACTGCGATTTATTTATTATTATAGTTAATGTTGTGTGACTTGGCCGTTGAAGAGTACAAAAGGGGCTCCATGACACCATTGCTCCAATACATGTGTTATACAATCAACAACAGCCTAAAATAAGACACTAGCGTCCAATTACCAATACCAGCATGGGCTATTATCTCGCTTAACAAACATAGGTAGTTACAATAGAATCTGATATAACATTACGTGTAAACAAAATTGACTTGTAACGTATAAAGAATTTTCAACGGCCAAGTCACACAACATTAACTATAATAATAAATAAATCGCAGTAAGAATCCTTAGACTTGGCACGACTTTGTCTAGATTTCATTACTTTTTAGAGATAAACAAGCAGCTCCATCGAGACTTGGCTAGTTTTTTACAGAATGTTTTTGGTGGGATTTTTATACATACCTTACATAGGTACTTACCTACTTATGAAGTTTTTTGTTTAATAAATTAGTATTTATTTAATTTCTCAGCTGTTCGATCGAGCTTTGTGTGTTCGTCAATTGCGTTACGCTGGTTTGATGGAAACGGCTAAAATAAGACAAGCAGGGTATCCCATTAGATACACCTACTTTGAATTCGTACTCCGCTATCGATTAGTTGTGCCAGGTATACCGCCACCTGAGAAAACAGACTGCAAAAGTGCGTCCAAAACTATCTGCACTGAAGTATTGAAAGACCAAGAGTTTAGGCTCGGACACACAAAAGTGTTTCTTAAGGACCACCACGACGCAGTGTTAGAAGAGTTGCGCCACAAAATACTTATAAAGGCCGTAGTATATGTGCAGGCGAATGTCAGGCGATTTATTGCCAGGAACAGGTATTTGCGGCTCAAAGAGGCAGCTATTGTTACCCAGAAACACTTCCGAGCCCGAGGCTATAGAAAGCGATTCCTGGCGATGAGGAGAGGATACCTGCGCTTACAAGCCGTCATTAAATCGAGAGAGCTTAAAAAGACTTTCCTGCACTTGAGGAGCTTCTTCACAAAATTACAAGCTCAATGCAAGGGCTATTTGATTCGAAAGTTGATAAAAGATAAGGGGCCAATAATTAGAACGAAATTGGAGATGTTTAAGAAAGAAAAGCGTGAATCTAGAGAGGATATTAAAACTGCTGAGGACTCGTATGAGAAGAAATATACAGAGCTCATGGCTTCGATATGGATTGCCAAAGATGCGTGCGTGGACAATAATAACCAAGTCGGTGTAATAGAGGACAAATATGTTGACGATGTCTTCGGTTTCCTGAAAGATTCGTCTACGCCTGCTGGTACTGTAAGAGGTACCGGATTTGGAGTGGTAAGTAAAACTGTCTTTACATATATTTAATACATTTTTTTATTTAATAGGGTTTTTCTAGAGGATTCGATCCCGAAAGTCGATTTTTCTAATCCCGGGAATTTGGGGACTATCTAATCTGGTCTATAAGGTATCTGAGTAACCTTTTGATAATAGTAACGATCTGAAATATTTTGATGTCACAAATAGGTACGCTTAAAGAACAGACATAGGGCCAAAGCATCGTCAAGAGTATCAGTTTTCACAAAATAGTCTGCGACTGGCGTAATTTTTGTTTTAAAGGGGGTCCTTAGTCCTTCATTATTTTGGTTTTTGGCCCGTTGAGGAAGACGCCTTAGTAGAATCTACTTTCACAGAATGTTTTGAAGATAGATGAGTATTGAGTAAGTAAGCCTTTATTGAGTAAGTAAGCCTTTGGTCGATCCTCCTAAGGTCTTTTAAATAGTTTTTCACTGACGATAGGTGGTAGGCATCATGTATATCGACGTTCAAAAAGAGTATGATAAATTGATAATACCAACTTTGAATAAACATTTTTTGACTTGATTTTATTGATTTATACATCTTCATCTTTTCATGTATCAAACATCAATCACGAAAATCCCGGAATTCATTAAATTTGATCCCGAAAATTTCGGAACTAAAATATGACCGGGATCGCGGGATCGAATCCTCTAGGTTTTTATAACCTAGGTGTAAAATATTAGTCTCAGTAAGCAACTTAAAAATAACCACATTTTATTTCTTTCGTATTTATTAGTGTTTGTTTTGGTTTTAGACTTCGACCACTAAGACACCCGTGTCTAACATAATTCCATTACGACAAGAGGAAGAGGAGGAATCATTTGACGAATTTAACTTTAAAAAATTTGCAGCTACCTACTTTTTAGGGAATACAAGCCATCAATACTCTAGAAAACATCTTAGACACTCATTGCTAGACCTTCCTTCACCGATAGATAAAATGGCATCTCAAGCTTTGTGGATTACAATACTCAGGTTTATGGGAGACATCTCGGAGCCAAAATACAGCGATGACAAAATAGATAACGTGCTGGTTATGACCAAGCTATATGATACTCTAGGACGCGCCTTCCAGAAAAGTAAAGAATTTGAAGTAAGTATATTGAAGATATAATACCAAAATTTTATCTCATTTCACAATTAAATGCACCAATTGTGTTCTACTTTCAGAATCTTTTACCAAACGAAGGTTACGAGGGGTACGACAAAAAAAGCAAAATGATTCAGAAGACGTTGAAGCGACATACAAAACTGAATGAAGATTTTCTAAAGAATTTAGTGAACGATGAATTAACCAACGAAATGTATAATAACTGGTTAAATGCAAGACGTAGCTCGAATTTAGAAAAGCTTCACTTTATCATAGGACATGGAATCATCCGTAAGGAGTTGAGGTAAAATATTATTATTCTGTCAATATAAAGGCATTATACTCATTACTCTTTAACGAAATGTAAATACAAATATTTTTTTACTTTTTTCAGGGATGAAATATATTGCCAATTATGTAAACAACTTACTAACAATCCATCAAAGGCTTCATACGCTCGTGGTTGGATTCTTCTATCTCTCTGCGTGGGATGCTTCCCGCCATCTGAGCGTTTTGTGAAATATCTAAGATCGTTTATCAGAAATGGTCCGCCAGGGTATGCTCCGTATTGTGAAGGAAGATTAGTGAGAACCTTTAAAAACGGACCTCGAACGCAACCGCCAAGCTGGTTAGAATTACAAGCCACAAAGACAAAGAAACCGATACTGCTCACAATCACCCTTATGGATGAATCCCTGAAAACAACACAATCAGATTCAGCCACTACCGCGGAAGAGATTTGCCAACAAATTGCTGATAATATAAATCTTACTGATACTTTTGGATTTTCGCTGTACATAACGCTTTACGACAAAGTCCTATCTCTGGGCAGTGAAGGCGAACATATTATGGATGCAATATCGCAATGTGAACAATTCGCGAGAGAACAGGGGATGCAAGAAAAGAATGCTCCGTGGAGATTGTTCTATAGGAAAGAAGTTTTCACACCATGGCACAATCCAACGGACGATCCTGTTGCTACAAATCTAATATTCCATCAAGTCGTAAAGGGTGTGAAGTTTGGAGAATATAGATGTAGTTCAGAAAAAGATTTGGCAATAATAGCAGCACAGCAACATTATATAGAATATGGGAACCGTATTGACCCTAATATCTTGAGAAAAGTTATCGTTAATTACATACCAAATCAATTTATCCAGTCAAATGACGCAGCACTGACTAAATGGGAGCATTTTGTCACTAAAGCCTTCGAGTCCTCCAAAAATATTCAGTCATCAATCGATCCTTTGCGCTGTAAGGAAGATATAGTAATATTCGCAAAAATCAAATGGCCGATGTTGTTTTCCAGATTCTTCGAAGTGGTTAAATTAAAGGGAGAAGCGATCAACAAGGACCTTGTTATAATAGCAGTCAATTGGACTGGAATTTACATAGTAGACCAGTCAGAATTGATACTATTGGAGATATCGTACGCGGAAGTTACTTATGTTGCGTACGAGGAAGACACAGAATATGAAAACTTAGGACGCATAACTATAAGAACCATTCAACAAGAAGGATTCGTATTCCAGAGCGTAGATGCGCGTGAAATGAGTTCTCTCATAATATATCTGATAGACGGACTGAAGAGGCGATCTATATACGTCATAGCCCAAAGCGACTCCGAAGGGTACAGTGACGCTGCATCTTTCCTGAATTACAAAAAAGGAGATCTCATTACACTTCTTAACGACACCACCGGTGAGACGCTCATGAATGCGACCTGGGGTCATGGCGAATGTAATCACCAAGAGGGCCTGTTTCCAACGGAGCAAGTTTATATTTTACCAACGTTGACAATGCCACATAATACGATCTTAGAAGTATTTAAAAAGGGGGACATTAACAACCAGAAGAAATCGCATTCTAAGTATAACACTATACAAAGGAAGAAAATGCACACCTTAGAAAATTTCGCAAAAGAGCATTTCAGAGAAAACTACGACATTAACGCAACGGTATCTCGACATGCCACTCTAAATACTGCAAAAAAATCTGTTCTTGGGGATTTGTGGGCTCATACTCGTGAACCTATTAGAAAGCCCTTACTGAAAAAGCTTTTGGACGATGAAAGGCTATGTAAATCGTCAATAGCTATCTTTTATGGCATTTTAAAGTATATGGGGGATATGCCTACTCCTAAAGTTAGATCTGTGACGGAATTTACGGACGAAATATTTAGACCAGCCTTGGCAGATTCCATATTGAGAGACGAAGTATACTGCCAAATTATGAAGCAATTGACGAACAATCGTATACAATTAAGTGAAGAGCGAGGTTGGGAGCTGATGTGGCTGGCCACTGGAGTCTTTGCTTGTGGCCAACTTTTGATTAAAGAATTAGTTGAATTTTTAAAGACAAGGCCACACCCGATTGCAAAAGACTGTTTGAAACGCGTATTTAAAATACAAAGGGGCGGTCCAAGAATGTATGCTCCGTACGTTGTCGAAGTGGAGGCTATTCAACACCGAAGCATGCAGATTTACCACAAAGTTTACTTCCCCGATGACACTGACGAAGCATTCGAGGTCGATTCCTCTACAAAAGCTAGAGATCTCTGCGAACAGATAACTGGCCGGCTAAATTTGAAAAACAGCGATGGATTTAGCCTCTTCGTGAAAATAGTCGACAAAGTATTTTCTGTTCCCGACTCGTACTATTTCTTCGACTTCATACACGAGCTAGTAGAATGGATGAAACAAACCCGACCTGTCCGAGGAGGTAAGTTTTTACATAAACTTTTGTAACCCATGCGATAGCACTAATTTACAACTAATTTTGATTTTTATCTTTTATCAGGTAATCAGTTACAAATGAATTATCAAATATTCTTTATGAAGAAGCTATGGATAAGCACAGTTCCTGGTAGAGATAAAAATGCTGATCAAATATTTTACTACCCCCAAGAATTACCAAAATATTTACGCGGATATCACAAAACGTCTAAACAAGACCTCACCGAGCTAGCGGCCATCATTTACAGGACGAGACATGGAAACGATCAATCGCTACTGTCACAAATTTCGCATATGCTGAACGATCTTCTACCCCCAGATATGATAAAAATACAAAGCAGTTCACAATGGAAATCGTCTATTAGTAGTGCCTATTTACGCCAAGGTACAATGAGCGCAGAAGGCGCAAAAGAACTTTTCCTAAAGAAAGTATATCAATTTCCTACGTTCGGGACGGCATTCTTTGAAGTAAAACAAACCTCTGACCCCTCGTATCCAGAAATGGTTGTTATTGGGATCAATAAAAATGGTGTTAGTGTTATCCACCCTCAAAGTCGAGTAAGTTATTCACTTTTATTTAATATTTTTAATAAAGGTAGGCTTTACAATGCAATACTAAAACGATTTTCTTTTCTTTTTAGGATATTCTGGTCACCTATCCATTCTCACAGCTATCAAATTGGTCATCGGGCAATACGTTCTTCCACATGACGATGGGCAATTTCTTCCGAGGGACCAAAATTCTTTGTGAAACATCTTTAGGCTACAAGATGGATGATCTAATATCCTCATACATTGCTGTGTTACGACAAGCTTTAAAGCAAAAACAAATTACCTAAAACAAGTAGTGTTTTAATAAGAATATGCTTGTGCGTCGTAAATGTATAATATTCTATTACAGAAATTAGAACTATTCTGATTAGAATAGTTCTAATTTCTGTAATAGAATTTACGATTGTAAATCTTAGAAACTTATTTATGATAGTAATTTACATAATGAATACACGACTTAATAAACATTTTTGATTTTATTTAGATACTTTAAATTTTTATTGGAGGATAAAGAGATTGCACCGAAGGAATAGGAAAAAGGCCATTGATTCAGAAATCGGTGGATTTGGACTATTTTACTGTTAATATTGCAATATTGCAGGTTCTCAATAATCTTTTCCTTTTGATAGGCGCATATCGTATGCCTTCATTGCCTCAGTTGAAATAAAAAAAAACTATTTGTCATTTTTAATTGACATTTGACAATTTACGATTGACGTTTAGTGCAGAAATGTCAAACACGTCAAAATATGCTTGAGAAATGCCAGAAAATTAGCAGAAAATAAAAACAAAAAAATTGCAAAGTTTGTAAACTTGTAAAGATTTGAGTGTGATTTATCTCTTGCTGTTTATTATAGTAAATACTTCATAAACTTTTAAAATGTCTACAATTGCATTAGATAATCCATTAGACTTAAGGTAAATAAATAACTTCAACAATTTATTTTTTTAGTATGTATCTTATATTTTTATTTATACAAGTATGTAATAAATGTTATCAGAGAATTATTCACTACTGGGTCAGTTCTGCAAATCAATGAAGACTATGATAATGTGGAACATCGTATCGAAACTGAAGAGACACATGAGAAAAAGGTTGATGTTTTTGGAGAACCAGTCACTTCGTTAGAAGAGTTGGTTCAACAGATGACATCTGTTGATGAAAACGAATATGTTAAAAAGAAAATTTTGGAAGAAGGAGGAGGGCTTCCATTACACAATGGATGTACAGTCTCAATTGTATATTCCGCATATTTTGAGGGTAGTTCAGAACCCTTTGATGTAAAATGCGGCAAACCACTGGTACATCTTTATTCATTTCATATTAATATATTTTTAAGTAAACGAATTTAAATATATTCTGACACTAACTGGAACAATAATAAAAGTTACAAAAATAAGTACCTAACATGTTTGGGGTCGTCCATTAATCACGTGATAAAGGGGGAGGGTGGGTCTGAAAAAAATCACCAAGTATCAAAAGGGGAGGAGGGGGTTAAAGGAGACATCATGTGTATTAATTTTTGAATCTAGTCTATGCATACCGAAATTCTTATTGGTTGTAGATGTGACTTGTATAGTTTTTAATTGCTTAAATTATTCGATTAAATTGTTTTTAAGTTAGTTTTTGTTCAAACATGACCTGGTTACTATGTACAAAAAAATACATGTGATCTTAGGTGGGGAGAGGGGGGTAGTATAAAACCTCACCACATATCACCATTCACCAGGGGAGGGGAGGGGTCTAAAAAGTTGTTAAAAGCATCACATGATTAATGGACCTTTACAAAGTGTTGATAATAATGTAGGGAACATCTTGTTCAAGGTTGTCAATTTAGAAGATTCAGGCTTGTTACCTGGGCTGGAGATTGCTGTAAAATCAATGTTAGTCGGAGAAATGGCAATTTTTGTGTTAAATTATCAAGTTATGTATGGAGAATTGGGAGTTCCACCAAGAATAAAACCTCGAACAGATTGTATTTTTTATATAAAATTAATTAAAAGCATACTCACTCCAGAGGAAGGGTAATTTTATTTTTACACTACTATAATTAATAATATCTTAACTAATTTAACAGACCGTAATTTATATTTTGTTTTTACTACTTATATTTTAGGCATATAGATTTTTCTGAACAGAATATATTCCAAAGGGTTCATGGCGAAGTAAAAACATTATACACATCAGGATTGGTATTACACAGAGCAAGAAATTTCACCGCTGCTGCACAACTTTTTAGAAAAGGTGTTGCATCACTACATAAATGCAGATTAGCTGATGAGGAAGAAGAAAAGATACAACAAAAGTTACTTAAAAAATTATATCTTAATTTAGCTGTCTGCTACAATAAGTTGAAACAGCCATTAAAAGCGTGCATTTCTTGTAATGAGCTGAACAGACTGAACGGTCTTTGGAATAACAGTAAAGCTTTATATCAAAATGCAAAGGCGTTGAGAATGATCGGTCAATTTGATGCAGCTAACAAAAGACTGCAAAGAGCATTCAAGTTATGCCCTGATAGTCAGGATATCCAAGAAGAAATGTCTCTACTACAGAAGTTACAAGATTCTTGTACTAAAATAAGACTTGTTGAAAAAAGTTCTCCTACAATTGGTGATGATTTTAAACAGGAAGTTGAAGTGTTAGTTAAACAATTTAAGGAAAATCCTAACTTGTGTAAACTGACATTACCTGCAGGTTTGAATGACTCTGAAATTGAGTATATAAAAAGTGTTTGTGAAAGAGAAAACTTGTTTTGTAACAAAGTCCAAAAGAATTATCTTTTAGATAAGGATACAGAAAACCTACCAGTGGAGACTGATATTGACATATTTTTGTGATCTGTATTTTAAAAACTAAGTTT
This sequence comes from Glaucopsyche alexis, assembly GCA_905404095.1. Classification (NCBI taxonomy): domain Eukaryota; kingdom Metazoa; phylum Arthropoda; class Insecta; order Lepidoptera; family Lycaenidae; genus Glaucopsyche; species Glaucopsyche alexis. Next base: position 6,491,785 of record FR990043.1, on the reverse strand, counting down.
TGTTCTTATTATTTTGAAGTAAAAACTTCTTTAGCAGGGTTGTGCACTTTATGGTAAGACCCAACTTGCAACTGATTGCTGTCTTTAGTTTCCTTACACAAGCATAGCATGAAACTATTTTAGTTTGTATCTTTTAACCTAGATGGCGGTTTTTCCAATTTAAAGTTCAAGTTTTCAGTTCTGCTGGCACCCTGGAGTTCTTTTTGTTGCACACCCATTGTTTTTTTTTATAAAAAAAATTGTATTATTTAACTTATACTATTATGATAATAAAATAAAATAATATAACCCATTGCAACAAATATACTTTATTGTTTAATTACATCTTATAAAGCTAACTCCTGACTACTGTTATTGGAACCATACCTAGTCTCAAATGCCGCTCGCTTAACATTAAGTAAAAACAAATGCAATTCACAGAACCACTTTAAAAATAATCATATAATATTCATATTACATAGCTTAGTTCTGAGGAAGGTTTAGGAGGACATTCTGTCCTTGTGGTAAGTAGGTTACACTACGTGACTTGGCTAGTTGGTATGCAATATCTTCGGCAGCCTCAATTCTTCTCAATTCTACAAGACCCTCGCCAGCAGCACCAAATGACTTGGCTAGTAAGATGGCCGCTTGAGCATCTCCCTCAGCTGTGATGATGGCAGCCTTCTTCTGTTGTTCAGCTTTCTCGACAAGGAATCTGGCTTTCTCTGCATCTTGTTGAGCAACTTGTTTTAACTCAACGGCCTGTGTGAATTCCTTGCCAAAGGTTAAATGCGTGATGGAGATGTCATCAAGGATAAGTCCAAACTGGCCAGCTCTCTCAGTGAGGCTCTCGCTCACCTTTTGGGACACTACCTGCAAGTGAATATACACAAAATTGAACAAATAATCTCAAACACAACTAACTTTAAAAATAAATATAGTTTAAAAAAACACGCTTTTAGAGAATATCGAACTAAAAAGTTGAAAATAATTTTAATTTTTTTAAAAATAAACTTAAAACAGTAGTTTATAAAAAATACTAGTATAATTGCGACCCATGCTTTTCCCTCAATTATACTAGTATTTTTTATAAACTACTGTTTTAAGTTTATTTTTAAAAAAATTAAAATTATTTTCAACTTTTTAGTTCGATATTCTCTAAAAGCGTGTTTTTTTAGTTTTTTTAAACTATATTTTCAACTTTTTAGTTCGATATTCTTTAAAAGCGTGTTTTAAAGCTACCAGAGCCGAGGAAGGCAGCAGGCGGGCAAGAGAGAGTTATATACAAGCAAACAAACAAGCTTACATACAGGTGAAGTTAATATAAGCATGTTAAAAACAAGTTTATTTTGTGTTACACTTTTACCTATAATAATAATATACCAAAGTCAACTTGGTACTTCATATACTGAAGTTAGGTTATTTGATTTGATGATTATTATTATTATATTGTATAGAGTATAAACATGTACATACCTCTCTTTGTGTGATAAGTTCTCCGGCATCAAACTGTGCAACCACAGCCTTCAGAACTTCAGATGTGATGGAAGGCAATACCCTCTCATCATAGTCAACTCCTAGAATTGTGTAGATCTTAGGTAGCTGGTCTGGAATAGGTCTGAACAGGATACGGAGTGTGATGTTTACATTCTGAAGATCTGAAAATATATTTAACACAATGAATATAAGAATGTAAGAAATATTTTAATTTTGTTTTACCTCATTCTTACTGAGGTTTTTATTCACATGAATAATATAGCTTTATATAGTACTCAAAGTAAACATAATTATGAATACTTATACAATTAATATACAACAGGTATTACTTTCTTAATGTCTCTTGGGAACCACTTCTATGTAAGTGACAGACCATATATGGAAAACAAAGTTTCCCATAAAACATTACATATTGTACTGTAAAATGATGACAAGAACAGAAAAAGAATTAAAATAATAGACTTACAGTACAACCACAACCATAATATTTTTTGGCAATTATGGTTCATACATTATTATCTTTCCATAGAAAGGTTTCTGAGAGCCATTAGCAACGTTTTACTGTAAAATGTGTTGAGTTGAATTACAAGATACTAAAGTAGTGAAAAATAATTACTTCATTACCTTTACTTCCTGTGACAGTTGGCACGTTTCTAGGTCTGGATCTTATGTCAAAGATGATAGGTTTCTGTACCCACGGAACGAAGAAGTGAGTACCTTCACCAACCACCAAATTTTTGACTCCCGCAAACCTATCGAAGATAACTGCTCTATGACCACCGTCAACTGAAAATTAATGAAATAAATATTATTAATAGAAAATAACATAAATATTATTCTAATATGACCATAAAATAGCATTATTTCTTTATTTAATATGTAGTAGGGTACAAGTGTATGTGGGTCCTGAAAATATTGGAAACTGAGCATTTCATAATATCTCAACTGAACATAAATTTCAGTATTTAGCCACTAATTTAAATTATTTTGTAAAATATGTTAAAATTAATGATTTATTGTACCATTGTAAAGGGCTGAGTTAACAACTCCACCAACAACTGCAACTCCCAAGCCCAGTTGTCCAATACGATTAAATAGTTGTGCAGCCATTTCTGAAAGAAATAACTAAAAGTTATGATTGGGGTATATAATTGTTTCGATTAATAATGCTCCCATAAATTATTGTTTAACTAAAACGAAATTTGTTAAACATACAAATAAGGCTTATTATTATATATTAATTGCAGATATATATTTTATTGTATAGTAGCGGGTGTCTTATCTTGAGTAAAACTAGTAAGAATTTAGAATTGTGTATAGACAGTTAGATAACCAGAGAATTAAGAACTCCAGTTGGCATTATCCTTTAAAATTTTATCGTTGGCAAATAATATAGTCGGTTAGTCGCTGGTAATACAACTTTATTAGGTACTCGAATCTATTTTACTGAGACAAGATAGTAAAGTTAGGTCTAATTAGTTATTACACTTGGTTATCATTACTAAATTTATAGCAAAAAAATTGTCAAATGAGTGTTAAATAAGCAGAAGAATCAAGAATGCATTTATTTCTCTCAATCTTTCACAATTATTACATTAATGTGCCTCATAACCTCAAATTGTGAGGTCAAAATACATTGTCTTAGTTCAAAGAAACTGATTGTAACATACCGTCTTAAAAACTCTAAAGTAAAGAGACGTTGTTTAAGGAATAATTTGAGTCTTATTTTACTTTTGTAACGTGCAATTTTATCAACTTTTCGGCTCACGTAATATTAGAATTTATTGAATTTGCACCACGAAACCATAGACAATTTTTTATTTCATTTTTTGTGACAGAGTATAGACTACAGAGTAAGTCATGATGACATTATATTCTTTTTCTTAAAAATGCAAAAGATTTGTTGAGCAGCCGTCTCACCTGCCAATCCAACACCCTTTTATAATATGCTTCTAGCCAGCATCATTAGTAATAGCCATCATTAGTGTCAATCATTTATAATTTTTGCCTACAAGTCCGTTAATAGTATAGGTATAGGTGTACCAGAATCTCATGGCAAATAGGGAAAAAAAAAAATGTAGTGTGCAATACTGGGGAAATTGGATTAAACGATCTTGATACTGGTTAATATTTAATTATGTCTTTAGTATTATTGAACATGAATTATAATAAGACTGTATGAAGAATGTTCGGTGTATAATATAGAAAACTAGCTTTTGCCCGCGGCTTCGCCCGCGTGGAATAGTGTTCTTAGAGAAAAAACTACTTCGGCGAATAATTCTCTACCTACTTACAGCAATATACTACTGATACAATATTGAACATGTTTTTAGGTTTGCCCAGTGCAAATTGTTAAAAATGGGACCCTATCACCTCGATACGACATGCGCGACCACTTGATAATATACTTACATAATAAGTACTTGAATATAAATTTTACCATAATCTTATAATATCTTAAAGACTATTAAATACTTAAAGACTATTATTTTAAAAACTCGCATCAAAATCCGTTGCGTAGTTTTAAAGATTTAAGCATACATAGGGACAGACAAAAAAGGGACTTTGTTTTATACTATGTAATATAATGATATTTCATGAAAAATAATTCAATCGTGAATTGCTTTATATACTTATTTATTACGAATAACATACAATTAAATTGGCAACAGTTTATTTAATGTTGGAATTTTCTTCCGAACTGTATAGAACTCGTTTACTTTATTCCTAATCAACTATAAATCGAAACTGTCTTATGTTGATTTTCTTTTTTCCTCCTCTCCTCCTTTTACCAGGCATGGAAAACAAACCATCATTCGATGTGCCATCAGCTACGATTCACCTTATAGTAGTACTGGAAACACATTTAAAGAAGTCACAATAATTACCTAAGAAAATATAAAAAAACTAAAAGTATCAAAACAACTCACTCTAACTTACCGGTCAACTCTACCACGAACTTTAAATTATAAGATTGAGTTCGATTTACACCTTCTTCTTTCTGTATTTTACTATAGACATAGAAAACCATAGACGTATATTATAGACGAGGCATGTTGAGGCAAAAAGTGTCTCCAAAAAAAAGGCCCCAATTTTTAAATTTTGGGGCCATTTTGACAGTTGAGGTTTGGCACTTGTGATCTTACCATTTCTACATTTGCTATAGGTATATGCAGTTAATCCAGTCCGCATATAATTCATAAAATGCCGAGTAGTTGCGTAATTAAAGGCTGTAAAAACTATGACAAACTTGTAAAAAAGATAGACGGGATATTTTATCACAGGTAATTATGACAATATTGTTTGTTACAATTAAAATACTTATGGAATTTTAAATAAATATTCAAAAAATGGCGGCCAACTATGAAATATTATAACACTGGTTATTGTATGCGCAACAGTGAAAAGGTAACTTTGTAGGGACGTCATTTTTATTATTGATTTATTACAGAAATAAGAGATTCAGTTTTTTTTTATTTCAGTACCTAACCAAACCTAACCTTACCCGTCAGTATTCACATTTTTGATTTATTTAAATAAAATGAAACTAAGGCTATTTATTTGATTTTTACATATTATATTTAAAAATATTATTTACTACCTGACCTTACAGACGTTGTTCTGTGAATTATGAAATTGAATAAAAAATAACTACACTTGAAGGTTGTAAGCGTAGATTGCTACACCCATAAGTCATAGCCTACACCTACAACCTACATCTAGACCTACTACATACCTATAGTTGGTAGGTGATAGGTTGGTAGGTAAACAGTAGTTACCCCACTAAAAACCTACAAGCTACATCTACTAGATGTAGATCACCTACAACCTGCACCTACTGTCTATTCTGCTCCTAAACAACCACCTACAATGTTCAGGGGCCAGCCGATTTAACATTATGCACTTTTGAAGAAAAAAAAGTAATATTTCTGAAATATTACTATGTTACTGGAAGCACCTTTATACCGAGTGATTTTTTAATCCGTTTCAAGAGAAACAGTTTATAATAGTTACACAAAATAGAGTACTTTGGCATACTTACTTTATTATTTTTTTCTTTTGTCTAATTTAGTGAACATTTGTTGTAAACATCGCAGAAATTTATAGTATTTAAATTACAGATTTCCCAATAATCCAGAACGCAAAGAGATTTGGACTCGCCTTATTCGAGAACAACGAAATGAGCCTAACAAAAAAGTTACTCCTCTCCCGCTCGCGCCTTGGTGACACCCACTTCGCAACGGGCCGTGCAGCAGAAATCGTAATATTTTAATTTCGCCATAACTTCAAAACCAAACATAAACAATGAATAATTCAAAGACCTAATATTATCTACATAAACTGTACTTAGTGATGAAATAATTTATTTTGATAAGGATTAATAGCATGAGTAAAATAAATGCGTTTAAATATAGTCCAAAAAATAAGTCAATATACCCTACCAGTTCAAGTTATTTAAATTTACACTAAATGGTTGATTTAAAAGATGACAGTTGGTAGTAGGATACTTTTAAATAAAAATATATTTTTGATAATATATTTTAATAAAAAAAAATCAAAGCTGCTTAAAAATAGTGGGTCAGTATCAACCTGCTAATCATTTTTGGAAATAATAATACTGCAGCTAGTCGATAACTTAAAAATCAATATACGAAAAATTGATTTTAATTAAAAATTGTACGTATGAGTATGATTGAAGAATGTGGAAGTAGGTTGTAATCGACACCATGATATTTAATTTAATTTAAGTAAAAAGGTATTAGCGACAAAACTGTATTCATATTGTAAACGGAAGTAACATATAACCAACAGTGTGATATTAAAATAAATTTAGGTAATAGGGCATAACCTACATAGCTGTCATAAAGTACTGATTGGTAATAGGGTATAACCGACAGACTAATATGAAAATGAATTTTGTATATAAGGGATAAGCGCCATAGCTATGTTAAATTACGAAATGGTAGTAGGCGATAAACAACGTTTGTACTTTTTGAGGGAATAGTTTAAAAGGCTTAACCAACCGAAAACCTGGCATCCTTGTGAAGTAAAAAAGCATTACCGACAAGAAATACAAAATTAAATCATTTTTGTAGGGGTACAAGCAACTTTATAGCAAAAATGACCTGAATTTTTGTCGGTTACGAAAAGTAATACTAAGAAATTATTATTTTTTGCAAGGGCATAAACGACAAAAAAGTTATCGTAGAGCCATGGGAGTAAGCGCATTCGAAAGAGCAGAAAATTTTACGTAGGATGGCATATATAACTCATTTTTGCCCAAAATGTCGCTTATGCCCTACTTCCTTTTTACCGTCGACATCGATATTAGGTCATTAATTAGTGTTGTAGATCTTGGTGTAAATTAAACACACACACAACTTTTCTTTTCTATGTTTATTTTGCAGGTTTTCAACATAAGAATATAATATACATACAATTTTAATAACACGCTTTTTATTTCTGTATTATGGAGAGAGCTCGGAAAACCATTTCTCTATCCGTTCTATATTTTTTGACATCTCTCTTTTCGAAATATTTACTTTCAAATTAAAAACATATAATATTTATATTGTGCCAATCCTTTTCATAACAATTAGACTTACTTAATAGAAATTGGAGATTTGTAAAGGAGGAACATAAAGTCGATTTTTTTAAAACATAATAGGTCCATTTCATACGTCCATGGCAGGTCCATGGTCCGTTTAAATATATTATAATCAAAGTACATAGTATACCTACCATTACTATCTATGCACTTTTGCCATCTCGTAGGTAGTTCATTGATTACTTTACTAAAAACCATTCGGACAGAAATAAATAAAATCTTTGAAGTGACCCATCGGAGTTGATTTTTTTCCAATCCAAGACGTTATCTAAATTTCGAAAAAAATTGGAGGCTGGAGCGAGGTCCGTGGAGTACATATGGTGGATGTCTTAGACATTCCAATTGAAGCTCCTCTAATTTGGTAAATGGTAGCCGTCTGTTGTGCAGTGTGTGGTCTAGCGTTGTCCTGAAGCAGCTGAACCTGAACCTCGGTTGTTTAGCAGCTAGCTTTTCCGTCATGATTTGCATTTGCTGGCAAGAGACATTTCTGTCGTAAGCGTCTGGCTAGATTTAAAATAGCTGTAGTGAACGACAGTCGACACCGGCACTAGTCCACCAAACGCTCAAAAGTAACTTTTTTTGTTGCGTAACAATCAGTCTCACATAATATTATATAGGTTTTTAGACAGTCTACTGTCTAAAAACCTATATGTTAATGTTCGTATCATCGTATTTTTGCTTTAAATCGACCAAACGTGTATTGGTGAAACTAAAAAATCTAAAATAAATAATAAATAAAGACAGAGCAACGCACTAAAAAGACCGGAACAAGGTTGAGAAAACAGACGTCAAGTAGGGTTTCAGCGCATAGTGTAGTCTGTTTTCTCAACCTTGTTGAAAAAACCCGACTGCAAAAAAGACAGAGCAACGCACTAAAAAGTCCGAACTTTTTAGTGCGTTGCTCTGTCTTTTTTGCAGTCGGGTTTTTTTATATTTTTGTTAATTATTTATTTTATTTACTTAATAATTTAAAATATATTGCCCGTGGCCATGGGCGTAGCCAGGTTTTAGTTTCGGGAAGAAGAAAATTAAACTACTACAAGTACAATATATAACCAGGGCCGTCTTTAACCTATTAGAGGCTCTGGGCACATTAGAATATTATTTCTTTTTCGTTTTTACCTGTTTAAGCTTTAAACCCTGAAATACTGTGTAATTCGGAAAAATACAAATATTAGTCTAAAACTAAAAGTTAGCACTAACATTTCTAATAGATTTTTAAGCCAAAAACGAGCGAGCGAAGCGAGCGAGCAAATTTTTTTCCTATTTAATAGGTTAAATCTGTTTAAACTTTAAACCCTACAAGACTGTCGAAATAGGATCATTTTATAATATACATTAGAATAATGGGCGCCCATTTATACGTTCTGTAAGCCAAACACGAGTGAGCGAAGCGAGCGAGCAAAATTTTTTCACATTCTATAGGTTAAAATCTATTCAATCGTTAAATTTAAACACTGTATAACATTGAACTTCGGAAAAATATCATGAAATGAACCGGCTAAAACAGAACATCGCTACTAAATAATATAAAATGTTCCTTATGTTAAACGCAAGCGAGCGAAGCGAGCGAACAAATTTTTTTCCTATTTATTAGGTTAAATCTGTTCAAATTTTAAACCCTAAAACCCTCACAGTAGTGAAAATAGGATCATTTTGTAATTTAAATTAAAGTAAAATTAGTGTCATTTTTGATGTTGCGAAATAGATGACAAATAACTTATTATGTTACGTTTGTCATATAATACCTATTTCATGTTTTTTTCGTAGTATATAATTACAAAATTTTGTGATCAGTGACGTGCCTAAAAATATTGTGTCGCATGCTATACGTTCGAGGATTCGATGGCACGCGTGCCATAGGTTCGCGAACCTTGTTTTAGGCTATTGTTTTTTATTTTTTAAGTACAACATTCTTTCAGGGTTTAATGTATAAAAAGATTTTAACAGGTTAAAGCGTGTAAACATTCGCTCGCTTTCTCAGTTTGAACGCATTTAACATAAACACATACATATAGAACAAGTTAGTATTAATGTTCTGTTTTAGGCTGTTGTTTTTTTTTTCTAAAATAACTTTAAAAAATCATCTTTCAGATATTATAGGCCCGGGGCGCAAAATTTCTAAATACGCCTCTGTATATGGGTCATCCACATGGACCAGCCGGCCCATTTCGGGGGGGGGGGGGGGGGGGGGGGTTTGAACCCCCTAAACCCCCCCCTGGCTACGCCCATGCCCGTGGCTCTGCCCACGTTAATCGAGTACCTGTCCCACAGGAAGACTGTAGGTACTTTTTCTGGTAAAAAAGTATCATATGCTTTAATCTAGAGCTTCTAACAACTACCATACCAAATTTCATCGAAATCTGTTCAGTAGTTTTTGCGTGAAAGAGTAATAAACATTCGTACATCCATTCATAAACTTTTACATTTATAATATTAGTAGGTACAAGAATTAGTACTCGTTTCATAACCTACTAATAAGACTCATTTAAATTTTGAAATAAAACTATAAATTTAAATTTTAGTTAAGTCCATTATTGTCTAAAACAATTTAAATCGTTAATTCGTTAATCCGCGCGATTTGAAGACTTGAGGGTCGCATGGGTGGCGCAATTATGCAATGAAGTTCAATAAGCAAGTTATTAGTTGGAAGTGCACGACGAATTTACCTTATTAACTGTAATTGGAACATGTAAACGATAAAAACAGTACCAAGATTTCTGTGCCAATGTCGACGGAGTCCAGAACACACTGCATGTTGTTATAAATAATTGTTAATATTGAAATTAGTACCTATCTTTAATATTATGTAGCTAATAGGTACTTACTACCTTACTACGTACTCGTAGCACAGAATAGATATTAGTTACAACTTACAACTCGTAGTATGTTATAATATTATGTACTATAGAAAAAACAACCTAGCATTAAGACCAGGTAGACCAAGCGAAATAGGCATTTAACGCTTCCAAGAGTTGCCCGCAATTGCCGCAAAGCGAGCCGCGCGCCTACGTCGCCGGCGTGAACTTACATGAACCCAAAGTGTTACAGTGTAGTCGTGTCGGCAGTAGGTCATCTTATTTTAATATTTGTATTGAAAAAGATAATAAAATCCATATGTAACTGTTTTAATGCAACACATAGCACACATAATTTGAATAGATATTATAGGTAGGTACCTAAGTAAAAAATGCTTAAATTTTATTCAATTACTAGCTGATGCCCGCGGCTCCGCCCGCGTATGTACAGTAACCCATGGGAATCGTATATGTCCCGCGATAAAAAGTAGCCTATGCCCTTCCCTATGGTCTACTTTATGTCTGTGCCAAATTTCATGATGATCGGTTTAGTAGTTTTTTCGTGAAACAGTAAATAAAGTATCCCACGGGAACCGCACATTTCCCCGCGATAAAAGTAGCCTTTGTCTTTCCCCGTAGTCTACTTTTCAACTGTGCCAAATTTCATAATAATCGGTTTAGTGGTTTTTACGTGAAACTGTAAATAAAGTATCCCATGGGAACCGTACATTTCCCCGCGATAATAAAATAGCTTATGTCTTTTCTCAGGCTCTAGAATATCTGTGTACCAAATTTCATTTAGATCGGTTCAGTAGTTTTGGCGTGAGAGACGGACAAACACACACTTTCCCATTTATAATATTACTATGGACTAGCTGTTGCCCGCGTCAACTGATGGCGCAATAATGCATTAATTTCGACCAAATTTGATTACCATAAAAAAGGTTATAGTGAGTCAATCTTAAAAGATTTTTTTACATCATTTAAAGAGGAATAATTATTTTATACATATTTTTTGGGTAACTTGAGCCGTTTACATAGCGCACGCAACACGCTGTGTTCGATGTGTGCATGGAGACGAGTACCTATCGTTAGCTCATGTGGTCACTAAAGTACGTGTCGTTTCGTGAGATAAAAATACTGTATCAGGTACATAGGTGCTAACGATTTGATGGTAACTACTTAGGCAGACACTTGCAAAAAATGTATTCCTACTGCCGAGTCCGCACGTTTGCCACTTGCCGCAAAATCCAAACCTCCACAAACGTTTGACTTTTTGAAAATCCGGATTTCCGAATTTTTCTCCCAAAAATCCGGATTATCCGGATAATTCAGATTTTTTCATTTTTTTTTAATTTGTTGCATATTTTATAAAACTTTAATGTTAATTTTACTACTATGTTGTAGCAAAACTTACTCATTAGTAAAAAAAAGAGTTACTTTTTTATAATTTAATTTAAATAAATTCTTATTTTAAGTTGTAAGTATTAGAATTACAATCTGAATAAATAAAAACATATTGAGATTTTATCAAAATTATATACTTAATTATATTTATTTGTTCATTTTTAGAAATATTTTTGATTACGTTTCAAATCCTACAATGTTCAGTTTTATAGTTAGTATATTATTTTAAATAAGGTATGTATATATTGTTATTTACTAAATGTTCCAGCAGAAAGAATTATAAAAAAGTGGAATAGCCTGTGATCTTTTTAACGCTTTTTTTACATATCTACGCCACAGTTCACCACTACCGTTTTCGTAAAGTTCCATTTCTATGTGAAAGTACTAACGTACGAAAATTAATACAGTTTAATAAAACGTAGGAAACTGAAAATCCTTTAAATCGAGATCCGGGGAGTGAAGACAAATCATTTGAAAAATGGGGCTGGATAAATAATTTTGTATGGACGAAATTGGACCACTTTCGAGTTATTGAAATTAAAAACCACCCACCTGTTTGGGTAATAATTAAACATGTAAATGGTGCTTTTAATTCCCTCGGAAACTAACAGAAGTATAATAAGCAATTCTAAGCACAATTTAAAATCTATAACTGTTGTAAGATCTTTATTTTAACATTTTACTTACAAATAAACAGTAACATCTTACTCTTCATTGCACTTTGAAGTTTCCGCTATAAGATGAAAACTACATTACTTAAAAAAAAAATAACAGTGGTTTACACAAATCGTTGGTGCTATTTTTGACACCTATATTTATCTTTAAAATATTATCTAAAAATAATTATTTCTACGCAAAAACAGGAGCGTTGATTTTCATTTAGTTTTGCTACTGACTCGTTAGTTTAGGTTAGTTTAGTTCAATCAAATTAATTTTAATAATAAAAAAAATATTACCTTCATTCATTCGGCAAAACTCTCTCTAATCTTAAACCAACCAGTCAGGTATTATCGACTCCAAAACTTCTTCCTGATATCATAGAGATAAGATTTAGGTATTTGGACTTAGATATTCATTATTTAGAAGATAATTAAATATAGTTAAACCACTACATTTCTTTTTAAGCTGTCATATTAATTTGGCATTCTATGATTGCAGAAATTGAAATTGCAATAATATGTTTCGACTTTCGTTAGTAAGAATTCAATAAATATAAAAATACAAAGCTTTAATTGGGTTTGGATTTGCTTATTATACTTCTTACTACTTGTGCAAGTGAAACTAAAACCATATTCAGTGTTTTTATAAATTGGATCACCTATTACTGAACTGTACAACTACTGAAAAAATATAAAATGGTAAGTATCTTAGAAACAGTCCATACATATACATATATAGCGGCCATAATATTTTAGCAGATCTTCATCCCTCGCATCACCATTTAATGGATTGACTATGTTCTACCAAATAACTTGAATAAATGGAAAAATGTGTCAACAATTTCAACAGGACAACAAATAATATCAAATTATCCAAAGGCATGTATTTAAACTCACGACAAAACATATTGATTTCTTATGTTTACGCGAATATTGTTCATTGTTTTAAACACTTACGGATTTTGTCGCACAACACGAAACACTTACGGAAAACAATCACGACAAAACAATTAAATTTTGGATGTGAAAATACCGAATATTGAATACTAAATTACCATGTTGGCTAAAGAATGTAAGGAATAAAAAATTACAAATCTGGTGACTAAATAATACCACTGAATATTCCAAACTGGCAGACAGATATTATATTAGTGAACAAATAACCATCTTGGCGACAATTTGTGAGTACACATTTAATTTAAGAATAGGTACATATATTTTCCGTAATGTAGGTAACTCAAAAAACATACAAGCAGCAAAACCAGCGCACATAAAAAAACAAAGGAGCGTACAAAATTCCCAATTTTTAATTTTCCTCGACTTTAGGGGGGGGTGTAGATATTGTGTAGATTCATTTTGAAATTTAAAAATAACGGTAATTCATTTTTTTGCAAAATTAACATAGGTGTCGTTACCAGGTTTTTGGGGATGCTGGATACGAAAATGACATTCATTTTGAAATTCCAATATGGCGGACATACTTAATTTTATAAAAATAATATGGTTGTCCCTTTGTTGGTTTCTAGGGGTGCTGATTACAAAAAAGTCATCCATTTTAAATTTCCTTAGTAACCCCGCAACCTCAAATTTTCTTCATGATGAAAGAAAAAGAAATTTGAAAATCCTGAATTTTCCAAAATTTCCATAGCTTTATACATCGCTCATAATATCTCAAAGTAGAGAATTGCCATTTTTTTTTTCTATAATCACTTCTATCTCAGAAACAGTGCATCTTGAAAAATAATGAAAATTACCTCACCCTTAAAAACCCCACAACCATATATTTTCTTCATGATGGGGAAAAAGAAATTCGAAAATCCTGAATATTCCAACATTTCTATAGCTTTATGCATCCCCGGTATCTCAATGTAGAGCATTTATATTTTTTTTATAAAATTGATTCTATCTCGGAAACGGTGCATCCTAATGAAAAATAATGAAAATTTCCTCCCCCTTAGAAACCCCGCAACATCATATTTACTTCATGATGGAAGAAAAAAATCTGAAAATCCTAAATTTTCCAAATTTTCTATAGCGTTTTACACCGTTCGTGTCTCAAAGTAGAGCATTATCGTATTTTTTTTCTATAATGGCTTCTATCTCAGAAACGGTGCATCCTACTTGAAAAATAATGAAAATTACCACCCCCTTAATAACTCCGTAACCATATATTTTCTTCAAGATGAGAGAAAAAGAAATTCGAAAATCCTGAATTTTCCAACATTTCTATAGCTTTATACATCCCTCGTATCTCAATGTAGAGCATTTAATTTTTTTTTATAAAATTGATTCTATCTCGGAAACGGTGCATCCTATTGAAAAAATAATGAAAATTTCCTCCCCTTAAGAACCCCGCAACACCATATTTTCTTCACGATGGAAGAAAAATAAATTTGAAAATCATGAATTTTCCAAAATTTCTATAGCTGTATACACTGTTCGTGTCAAAGTAGAACATTGCCATATTTTTTTTCTATAATCGCTTCTATTTTAGAAGCGGAAAAATAATACTATTACTGGAAAAATAATAAAAATTTCCTCCCCCTTAACCCGGAAATCGCATATTTTTTTTCATGAATGCCAAAAAAAGAAATTTGAAAATCCTGAATTTCGAAAAGTTTCTATACCTTACATAGCTGGCACCTCTACAAACTACATGTTAATTTTACGAAGATTGGATAGTCTCCATTTTGGAAAATCCAATTTCATTGGAAGACAATTTTATAATCAGCATATGAAACATGAAAAAAGACATCCATTTTTAATAAAAAAAAATATACGCCATTTTGGAATTTTAAAACGGATTTTATTTTCATATTATTCTGCACCCCCAAAAACCTTGAAAACGATACCCATACCAAAGAAAAAAAACCTCCAATAGTATCCAAAACTGGGATTTTCCGTAGCTTGCAAATTGAATTTTTAGCAGCTATTAATTTATCAATCAAATCTTCATTAGCTACTTACATGGTATAATGGTCACCAACTCATCGTTGCTAATTGGATTAAATTTCGCTACTTTTTATCTGCCGATTTTTGTATTTTTTGTCACTTGAGTGATTTCACCAGTTTGGTAATTTAGTCGCCAACATATTAATTCGCTGCCAAATTCAGCAATACAGTATGCTCACGTGCAGTCACCAACTTATTTTTTGTTCACTCGATTAATTATATCCCTTATTCAAATATTGTACGTCTAGAGTACATACTAATTACAATAATTAAAATATGTAATATTCATAGTAGTAACCAAGATTCGAAAAAATCGAAAATCCGGATTTTTAGAATTTTTAGAATTTCGGAGTATCCGGATTGCAACCCCTACTTGCGAGTGACTTGGTGTGTTCTGCAAAGGCAAGCATGACGGATGTTGAGCACGTATCCTTATATTTTATTGTAAATAGAACAGCCTCCGTGGTCTAGTGGTTAGAGCTTGGCTCTCGACTCGGAGGTCGTAGGTTCTAGTTTCGATTCCCGCACTGGAACAACAAAAAATGTTGTTTCCAAGTTTGGTTAGGACAATGCAGGCTGATCACCTGATTGTCTGACAAGAAAGATGATCCATGCGTCGGATGGGCAGGTAAAAAGTCGGACCTGCGCCTCATCTCTCGTCAGTCGTGTCGGTTATCCGTCCCACTGGATTACGAGAGTAAAAAAAAAGAGTGCCTTTGTGTACTGCGCACACACTTGGGCACTATAAAAATACTACTGTGTAACTGGCTAGGCTACAATAAAACCAGCCACCGTCACCGAAATCGGCGTGGGGAGTTATTTATTATTATTATTGTAAAAACAGAAATCGAAAAGAAACGAAAAGTACGGCAAAGAAGATGGTAGATGTTACAAATTCATAAAAACTGTTTACTGGCTTATTCAATAATGTACTAAGGCTACTCCACGCATCAGCTACTTTTTTCTCATAATACACAATAATATATCTATGGACGCTTCACACCAAGTCTATCTGGTCCCGTGGTAAGTTCTCGAAGAACTTGTGTTACGGGTACCAGACAACAGAAATATATTTAATAATTTTTATATTATACACATATTTAAGATTTTTATTGTATTATACACATATTTAATACACATTCATGACCCAGGAACACAGATTTTTTTTTGTTCCCTCAGCGGGATTCGAACCCGCGACCCCCGGCTTTAGCACCAACACGCTCAACCACTGAGCCACAGAGGTCGTCTCATCTAGCAAAAGCAACGACGTGGCGACGATAATTTTTAAACGGAACGGATTTTTAAACGGAACCCTAAAATAAAAGTAGCCTATATTAGACCTTATGACATCAGCTATCTGCCAGTGAAAGCCCCGCGAAAATCGGTCCAGCCGTTTCAGAGATTAGCCGGAACAAACAGACAGACAGACCGACAGACAGACAGACAGACAGACGGACAGACATTTTTAAAAATTTGTATTTTATTGTAAGTACTGAATATACTTTCAGATGCATTATGTGAAAAGCTGTTAATTTGATGTTACAAACAGACACTTCATTTTTATTTATCTGTATATAGATTTAGTTCAAAAATAAAAAGAAGCATAAAAAATACAAAACAAACTTTCCTATAGATTTTTATTGTATATTATATTATGTCCATGACCCGGGAACACAGGAAACTTTTTGTTCCTTCGGCGGGATTCAAACCGGCGACCCCCGGCTTGAGCACTAACACGCTCAATCACTGAGCCACAGAGGTCGTCTCGTCTGGCAAAAGAAACGACGCGGCGACGATAAAATGTAACATGTTATTGTGTATGGTTATATGTATAACTAGCTGATGCCCGCAACTTCGTTTGCGCAGATCTAACGAAAGCGGAACCCTATTTTTTTAAACGGAACCCTAAAATAAAAGTAGCCTATGTTAGACCTTATAATATCAGCTATCTGCTAGTGAAAGTCCCGTGAAAAGCGGTCCAGCCGTTTCAGAGATTAGCCGGAACAAACAGACAGACAGACAGACAGACGGACAGACAAAAATTTTAAAAATTGGTATTTTATTATAAGTACCGAGTATACTTTTAGATTCCTTATATGAAAAGCTGTTAATTTGAAGTTACAAACAGACACTTCAATTTTATTTATCTGTATAGAATTAGTTCAAAAATAAAAAGAAACATAAAAAAATACAAAACAAACTGACTTTCCTTTAGATTTTTATTGTATTATACATATCCATGACCCGGGAACCCAGGAAACTTTTTGTTCCTTCGGCGGGATTCAAACCCGCGACCCCCGGCTTGAGCACCAACACGCTCAATCACTGAGCCACAGAGGTCGTATCATCTGGCAAAAGCAATGACGCGGCGACGATAAAATATAACATGTTATTGTGTATTGTATAATTTAGTTCAAAAATAAAAAAAAAACAAAACTGACTTTCCTACACTGCGTTAGAAACGAAAGAATTGTTCGATAAATACGCGGGTAAGGCGTGCGCTAGCAAAACTGACATAGGTCTGTCCTCGTCAACGCCTAGCGGGCGACTGTGGGGCGACTCTAGCGGCTTACGCACGCTGCATTTCAATATTAATTTATTGTTAAAATAATTAAACCAACATGCAAAATGTAACCAGAAATTATTCTTTTTTAAGTTATTAGCTTTTCGTAGATATGATTTTTGAAAGTAAAACTATCATGAACTTCATGAAAAAAAGAAAAATATTCAAATTTAGCCTCCTCTTCGGAATTATTTTTGATCGAGTGAAGTTTTCAATATTATGTTTCGAACCACAAATTGTAAAAGAACATTAAGTAAACAACAATGTGTATTTTTTTTGGCTTTTTAAAGTTACTATTTGTTTGTTTATTATCGATTCAAAGTCATGTAAAATTGGGTCTACGCGGCCTTAAGACAGTGGTTGCGAAACCGAATCCCGCTTGTGGATGAAAATTTTCTATATCCCTGTTTATTAAAGGATGACAATTTAGATATTTAAACAGCCCTGACAGAAAGCCGAACAGTTAAAAAAATATCCGGATATTTACAAAGTACAAACTTTAAATACCTACTAAAATTCACATTCTTATTGAAAAGTACCGTGTAAGTAGTAAGTAGTGATTATTTTTAATATTATACATCAGTGTTTTTCAACCTTTTTCATGATGCGACCCCCCTTGCATGAAAAAATATTTCGCGACCCCCCGACCCTTCGCTTTTTTATTATATATATATGTTGGAAACGATGATATCGATGATTGGTTTATGAGTATATCCTTTTGTTAAAATTATCTTACTTAATAAATCAATCTTTTGAATCTTTGTTTTTTTAACTTTAGTAAAGTTCTCTCGACCTCCGGCGCCGACAGAAGCTTCGCGACCCCCCAGGGGGTCGCGACCCACAGGTTGAAAAATTTTGTTGTTATACATCTATGGTAGTAAGTAAGTTATTTTGCGTGGAACGGTTTTAGGGTTCCGTAGTTTACGTGTCAGAACCCCTATGGTTTCGTCATTTCCGTCCGTCCGTCCGTCTGTCTTCAGATTACCGTCCAAAAGTCCAAAACGGTAAGAGCTAGAAAGATAAAACTTTTGTATTTACCACGCCGACAAAGGGTGAGAGGTTGCTGATTTTTTAAATTAAGGTACCAGTTTGCGAGATATTCAGCTATAAAGCGCATTTATTGAATACTAGATGTTGCGCGCGACTTCGTGCGCGATAAAAGGAAATCCCGCGGTAACCGTACATTTTGCCGCGATAAAAAGTAGCCTACGTCCTTCCCCGTGGTCTATTTTATACCTGTGCCAAATTTCATCAAATTCGGTCCAGTAGTTTCGGAGCCTATACGAAGCAAACAAACAAATAAACAAACAAACTTTTCCTCTTTATTATATCTATACTAATATTATAAAGAGGAAAACTTTGTTTGTATGTTTGTTTGTTTGTTTGTTTGTAATGAATAGGCTCAAAAAGTACTGGACCGATTTCAAAAATTCTTTCACCATTCGAAAGCTACATTATCCACGAGTAACATAGGCTAAATTTTATTTTGGAAAAAAATAGGGTTCCGTAAGATATTTGGGTTTTTCGGACACAAGGTGTAAAAAATCAACCAGAAAAGTTACTTATTTTGCGTACGCTGCCTAAACTATAAAAGATAGAACCATAAAATGTTCTAATTAATTGTAGATCTTATAAATATCTACAAAAAAGTCCGGGACACACTATACCTATCTATGTCGAGTGAGGCACAACAACCATTTTTTTATTTAGAAATCTTGAATTTTTTTTTGCCTACATTTAAATGCGTTTATTTTACTCATGCTATTAATCCTTATCAAAATAAATTATTTCATCACTAAGTACAGTTTATGTAGATAATATTTGGTCTTTTAATGATTAAAATTGGATGTTTGGTTTTGAAGTTATGGCGAAATTAAAATATTACGATTTCTGCTGCACGGCCCGTTGCGAAGTGGGCGTCGCGTCGTCGCCAAGGCGTGCGAGTTTAGATCTTTTGTAAATTTTTTGTTTTGTGTTCGTTGTAACTATGATGGATAGATACTTGAGTAACTATTTATTTAGTGATTGTTGTATTGTTAGTTCTGAAAAGTGTAGGTATTTCATACGATAAAAGTATACCCACGTACTTATTTCATTAAGTATTAGTAGGTACCTATATTAATTTGTTTCTGTTTGTTTTGACTAAATTTCACCCGTTTTGTTAGAGGTTTAAAGACATTCTGTTATCTGTAGTATTAGTATCAGTATTGTACCCGTGCGAAGCCGGGGCGGGTCGCTAGTTAGTATAGATTAAAATTGGGTGGCCCTCTAAAAGCTAAATAGCTGACACGAAAAATCTGAAAAAATTCATGAGGTATCTCAGATCAAATAAAAAAAGGTTTATTATTTGATCTGAGGATGGTATGTAGTCCATAA
This sequence comes from Glaucopsyche alexis, assembly GCA_905404095.1. NCBI lineage: Eukaryota > Metazoa > Arthropoda > Insecta > Lepidoptera > Lycaenidae > Glaucopsyche > Glaucopsyche alexis. The sequence continues at coordinate 6,471,946 of FR990043.1, read as the reverse complement.
GATTTTTAAAGGAAAATACAAATTATCCTCCTTACTTGGAAAACGTCGTACAAAAATAACGAAATAATAAATAAAGGTAAACATTTAAAATATTGTTATACTTATCTACACTAATATTATAAAGAGGAAAACTTTGTTTGTATGTTTGTTTGTTTGTTTGTTTGTTTGTTTGTTTGTTTGTTTGTTTGTTTGTTTGTTTGTTTGTAATGAATAGGCTCAAAAAGTACTGGACCGATTTCAAAAATTCCTTCACCATTCGAAAGGTACATTATCCACGAGTAACATAGGCTATATTTTATTTTGAAAAAAAATAGGGTTCCGTAAAATATTTGGGTTTTTCGGACACAAGGTGTAAAAAATCAACCAGAAAAGTTACTTATTTTGCGTACGCTGCCTAAACTATAAAAGATAGAACCATAAAATGTTCTAATTAATTGTAGATCTTATAAATATCTACAAAAAAGTCCGCGACACACTATACCTATCTATGTCGAGTGAGGCACAACAACCATTTTTTATTTAGAAATCTTGAATTTTTTTTGGACTACATTTAAACGCGTTTATTTTACTCATGCTATTAATCCTTATCAAAATAAATTATTTCATCACTAAGTACAGTTTATGTAGATAATATTTGGTCTTTGAATGATTGAAATTGGACGTGTGGTTTTGAAGTTATGGCGAAATTAAAATATTACGATTTCTGCTGCACGGCCCGTTGCGAAGTAGGCGTCACCAAGGCGCGTGCGGGGGGAGTTTAGATCTATGGTATTTCATACGATAAAAGTATACCCACCTACTTATTTCATTGAGTTTTAGTAGGTACCTATATTAATTTGTTTCTGTTTGTTTTGACTAGATTTCGCCCGTTTTGTTAGAGGTTTAAAGACATTCTGTAGTATTAGTATCAGTATTGTACCCGTGCGAAGCTGGGGCGGGTCGTATAAAATAACGGTACGGAGCCCTATGTGCATTGTGCACGAGTCTGACTCGCACTTGGCCGGTTTTGTTTTAAAGCAGAACTTATTTGCGATTGCAATAGAAAATATGAGTTGTATGTTTATTATCTTTCAGTTGATTAAAATATTTTGTTTTAAGATGAGTTGGAACTTGGAAGTTAATAAAGTTTAAATACCTATTTGATATTACTTATGTAAGTTTTATTACTCGAATTCCATCTGAACCGAAAAAAATCCGGACAAATTCAAAAGCCGGACAAAGTCCGAATAAAATCTATAGGTAAGTCCGGACATGTCCGAAGGACATGTCCTGAGATGTGACCATAGTAGCCCTATCAGTTTAATGCAATATCAAAATTTTAATAAGTGTTAGTGGATTTATTAACTTTGTAAACTAATTTGTTTTCCGTTATATGATATTCGTTGTAGGTACAAGTTCCCTTGATACGTAACCACGTAGGTACTTAAACTGTTTTAATTGACAAATTAATAAATATGGACAAAATTGACTTGTTGAAAAAGATGACCGCAGTCCACAGAACATAATTAAGTTTAAATCAAAGTTTAAATCCTTTAACTACTAAATTATAGACTTGATTGAAGTATAAATACATAATAATATATCCTCTAAACAATTTTATTTAGATCCTCAAGGCACCATTATCTAGGTAGAAAAGAGTATGACACGGTGACAGCAGGAATTACGTAAAAATATTCGATTCGATCGAAAATTTACATAATAATGTCATTCCAATCTAATAAGGATAAAAGATGAAACAGTCGAAAATGTTTTTAATTCCTGCTGTTACCGCGTCATACCTACTCTTTTAGCTAAGCTGTAAGTACTTGGCAATTGGTAATGTATGTAAGCTACAGTTGAGCAACTTTTGTACAATATGATTAAATTAAAACTCGAGCAAAGCTCAATCACCTATATATGTTATGTAAACATTACGTTATTTTATTTTGATGTAGATAATAGGCAAATAATTTATGACTATAAACTTAATAATAGCTCCCGATAATAGAGAACATCGCAAAAACATCTAAGATCGTTCACCTCTCAGTGATATTATAATATTTTATTTATAATGATTGCCTTTACAATTATTACAAGAGTTAATTCTTACTAGATTAATGTAGTGTTAGCTTACTTGTCGCTTACTTCTTTAAAAATGTTCGTGAAAGTGCCCAACGTGAGACGATGTTGCTTTTGCCTACCCCTACGCTCTGGAATAATTCTTTTTGCGTACATCAACATTGTAAGTTTTAAATTTTCCTAAGCGCGAGGCCACCTGCTTTGCGTCGACGCACTGTACACGGTACAAACGACGTCGTACAATTCTTGTAAAGTGTATTGCAATCCGACTTCGCTTTCGGCGTTGCGTCATCGCAACGTACTGTTGTGGCCTCACCCTAAGCTTATTTTGGCGGTGCTTAAAGCTAGTTGCAGCACATACAAGCGATTATTATTTTCTTAGCGTCATTATGACACCGGTACATTAGTAATATATTATATTCTTTGACACCGGCATGATTAATATTATGGTATGTATGATTACAACTAGCTGTATGCCGCGGCTCCGCCCGCGTAAATATAGGTAACTACTATCGGGTATCCCGCGAGAATACTCTACGTTTCCGGTAGTAAAAAAGTAGCCTATGTTTTAATCCAGAGCCTGAACTACTATCATATCAAATTTCATTAAAATCCGGTAAGTGGTATTTGCGTGAAAGAGTAATGAATATCCATCCATCCATCCATCCTCACAAATTTTCACATTTATGATAGTAGGATGCTAAATGCAGCAGGATGGTAAACCTATTTTGAAAACTAATTACTTACTTTAATTTTGCAATCAAAAAGCTTCATTTAGTGTGGGGCAATTAAACTGTAACGAAGCTTATAACGAAGATAAGACGAAGTTTTATCACCTCTCCTCATTTGAGATATCCCAGTCCTCCTATCTAGTATCCAGTAGCTCCTGTTATAATACAATATGTATTTACCCTTTCAGATATTTTCCGTCATATCGGTAGTATGTCTGGTGATGACGACGGAGCTGCAGAAGGTGTCCATCACCAACGACGCATCAGTAGAGGTGGTCACCTCTACTGTTCTGTTCAGCATCTTGGGCATGGGGGTCATACTTAACTTCTTACTCTTGATTGCTGGATATCAGGTAAATAAATAAATATTTGGCTTTCAATTGGCTACTGTAAATAAAACAATAAAACCTATCTATGACTAAATGTCATTTTATAAATCTATATAGGCGGGGCCGGATTTAATATTAGTGCCGCCCTGGGCACTGAAGGAAATGCCGCCCTATCAGTGTAATTTTACATAAAAATTGTAGTTTTTGTCTTATTTCTTTCGAATTCATCAATACATCTGCAATCAACTATAGTTATTCTAACTAGGGGCCATCCACATATTACGTCACGCAAAATTTCGACTCCAATATCACGCTTTTTAGTACTGTCTGTTTAGGTACTGTCACATTTAGTATGACCCCCCCCTTTTCACATCCGCTGTGACGTAATTTGTGGATGAACCCCTATGATTGATTTTATTATAATATATATTAGCTGATGCCCGCAACTTCGTTTGCGCAGAACTAACGGAAGCGGAACCCTATTTTTTTAAACGGAACCCTAAAATAAAAGCAGCCTATGTTAGACCTTATAACATCAGCTATCTGCCAGTGAAAGTCCCGTGAAAATTGGTCCAGCCGTTTCAGAGATTAGCCGGAACAAACAGACAGACCGACAGACAGACAGACGGACAGACAAAAATTCTAAAAATTGCTATTTTATTGTAAGTACCGAATATACATTCAGATTCACTACGTGAAAAGCTGTTAATTTGAAGTTACAAACAGACACTTCAATTTTATTTATCTGTATAGATGTATAGATATTAGATAGGTACTTCAGTAATATAAAAAATGTTTGTTTTTGTTTTAAGAATTAAAAAGGACCATGCAAAAAATTGTATACGCAGTGTCAGTCAACATCCATCAACAGATTTCAAACCTATAGCTCTTACCACGCTGATAATACATAATTATTTTATATGTAGTATGTCGACTATCATCGGAGTGGGGTTTAACGTTACCGTTATAAGAATTTATTATTAATATATTGTGCAATGTTGATAATTGTAAAAAAATAATGTAGTGTTCTAGAAATTATTTCTTTCACTTTCCAAATTTTGCCACCCTACAAAATTTGCCGCCCTGGGCACTAGCCCCGACTGCCCCTAGTGTAAATCCACCACTATCTATAGGTCCAGATATATACGAAGTTATGACTCGAGACAGTGCCAACGTTTTGTATCGTAACTCACAGATTAGGTTGCATCCAGTAACACATATTCACTGTTTTACCTAAAGATCGCATTTTACTTAGTTACCACGTAGTCACGTATAGGTAGCACCCCACACCAATGTCGGTGACGGTGGCCGGTTCCATTGAAACCAGGCCAGTAATATTGTAGCCTAATGTCCTAAATATTTAATTCGCATAAAAGTACACCCTGTAGGTATACTTACCAACTTACTTAGGTTATTGATTTAATCAGAGAATCTCTTTGTATTTCAGAAGGATATTTGTATGCTGCGTCTATACATTGCCTATTTAATGGCAACAATGCTGGCGGCATTAGTGCCGATAGTAATATTGCTGTCGAGGAAGATTTTTATCGAAGTCACTATCGCGTTGATCGCTTTAGGTAATTTATGGTTACAATATTATTATCAATTGGATCCTCTGTGTGGTAGACCTTAAGACCTCCTTAAAGCCTATTATTTGCTGCATGAAATAACTAAACTACCATAATAAACCTGTACCTACTACATATAGGCAGCCCCGGATATAAGTACAATTTTTTAGGCAGGGCAAAAACTGAAAAATGTCACAACCGCCCATTTATATAATATAGTAACTATACATCAGTGGCGTAGCGAGCGTTAGCTCCACATAAAATTTTTTGGGGGCCCCAAAATGTTAAAATGCACAAAAGGTAGAAAATTGTGCGTCTTTAATTTAAATGAAAGTATCAAGGGATCTAGGGGGATCTAGAGGGGGCTGCATATATGTAAGTTCCCGTACACCGTCATCGTTATAGGAATAGGAAGACCTTGGCACCTTTTGCAAAAATTTCGAAGCAGTGAATCCAAATAATATATTAAGTATCTTGAATTCACATTTAAACAGATATTTAATTGAAAGAGAACATCAGACTCAATATAGACCATAAAGTTGAGTTAATATAAGTCTTAACTATGGTCTACTAAATGTTGCCCGCGACTTCGTATGCGCAAAAAGAAATCCTGCGGAAACCATACATTTTGCTGCGATAAAAAGTAGCCTATCTGTTAGTCCAGAGTCTAAACTACTACCATACAACATTTTACGCGTGAAAGAGTTGCAAACATACATATATCCACACTTACAAACCTTCGCATTGATAATGTTACTAAGGATTTTGAACGTTTAAATAAAGCTGTAACATTTTCACAGCATTTCAGTTGTACGTCATCATACTGGTGAGGAGCGAAGTGATAAAGTTGGAGGAGGAGGCTGGGACGGCGCTGGACGAGAGGCCGGTGGACCACCAGGAGCAGGTGGAGATACCAGACTGCGTGACATTGTTGTGAATTAAATTATTGTTTATCGATGTTTTTTAATTAAAAACAAACCATAGGCTTAATACCCATACCTTTTTTAGCTAAATATTACAATTATTATGCTCAGGACATTTATAAATTTCCTACAATTATTTTATGTGTATAATTTTTCGATTAGTTTCTTGTATTTCTATTTTATTTGTAACCCGACTACGCAAATCATATCGCCTATAATACCCGGGTACATGTCTATTGACACCTCTTCATTAACATCAGATCAGTAGTTTAGGCACTATGTTTGAGCGAGCGTACATTATAACCCTTTCTTTTGCACCGTAGTAGGGTAAAAATGACTATTAATATTGCTTCGTAACTTTCGTAACACTCGTAAATCGTGGATATATATAGAAACTCAGAAAGTCAGTACGAATTACTATCTATACTAAATACTAATCTACACTAATATTATAAAGAGGAAAACTTTGTTTGTATGTTTGTTTGTTTGTTTGTAATGAATAGGCTCAAAAAGTACTGGACCGATTTCAAAAATTCTTTCACCATTCGAAAGCTACATTATCCACGAGTAACATAGGCTAAATTTTATTTTGGAAAAAAATAGCGTTCCGTAAGATATTTGGGGTTTTCGCACACAAGGTGTAAAAAATCAACCAGAAAAGTTACTTATTTTGCGTACGCTGCCTAAACTATAAAAGATAGGACCATAAAATGTTCTAATCAATTGTAGATCTTATAAATATCTACAAAAAAGCCCGCGACACACTATACCTATCTATGTCAAGTGAGGCACAACAACCATTTTTTTATTTAGAAATCTTGATTTTTTATTGGACTACATTTAAACGCGTTTATTTTACTCATGCTATTAATCCTTATCAAAATAAATTATTTTATCACTAAGTACAGTTTATTTAGATAATATTTGGTCTTTAAATGATTAAAACTGGACGTTTGGTTTTGAAGTTATGGCGAAATTAAAATATTACGATTTCTGCTCCACGGCCCGTTGCGAAGTAGGCATCACCAAGGCGAAATGGCAAGAGGGTGTGCGGGCGAGTTTAGATCTATGAGGTAGTCGCAGTATTAGTATCAGTATTGTACCCATAGATTATACAAATATATACATTGTACCCGTGCGAAGCCGGGGCGGGTCGCTAGTATGTATTATAAAGAGGAAAGATTCATTTGTTCCTTTGCATTGAATAGGCTCCGAAACTACTGGACGGATTTTAGATATATGAGTAGACAGCGGGAAAGAACGTTGGCTACTTTTTGTCGCAGAAAAATGTAGGGTTCCAACTTCCAGCTAATTTCCTTTTGCGAGTGCGATGTCGCTAGCTACATCTTGGCTACAAACTATTTAATGCAAAAAAAGAATATTTACATTTCAGGCTGAGGTTACAGGTATGTAGTACTGTGGCGTTCGGGGGCGTATTTGCTCAGATGGTGGCTAGCTGTCTACCGAATTAAACCATGATAATATGTGAAAATTATATCTTCCTTATTATTTGCATCAATACAGGATATAAATAAGAACTAGGATATCCTACGCCGGTATACCCTATGCACCCAGTCCCACTCTATATTCTATTTTATATTTTTGACGTAGCGGATGACATAGAATATATTCAATTCCAAACACAAATATTCAAATCTTGTGTGCCTGGACCCTGCAAGGAGTCCAGCTACCGTTATCCGCTACAATCCCAACTCAGTCAGTAGTACCTAGTCACTGTATAAGTACTGTTTCGAACTTTTCATCGAGAGACAAGCCAAGATTTTTAACAGATGCTTCACCCTTGTACCAAGGACAGACTGCCTGCCTACACAGTACACATCAGCGTTGAAACATTAAAATCATAATTCACGCTTTTACAGCCATCATTCAGTCGAAACTTCCTCATTCCTCATGTGTATAATAAGTTCTTGAAAAGAGTCCGTATTAAGCGATACTTACATGAATTCCATAGCGAACCGCTTTTACGCAGTCACGAAGTCTGTACCTAATGATGCACAAAATATTGGTAAATTCGGCCCAGGTGGATGCCCGCGGGTCGCCAGTCGTGACTTACCCTCCTCCATTGTCAGAGACAACTAATTAGAGGATAATGACGCTCTAAACGGCTGCAACCCGTAATAAAGCACGCAATACTTTCAACGTTTATAACGATTGGTATAGTTCTAAATGTTATAATTATTATAAGTGCTTCGGTATGCATCATTTCAACACGTCAGAATGCCATGATTTTTTGTGATGAGGTAAAATCAGATGGATCACATATGGCATAAAATTTATTGTACCTCTTTCCGATATTAGATACCCGTAATACAAAGTGGGAGAAGATGTTGCTGGCATACCTACGCTTCCGTGATGATGGTTTTGAGGTTGCAGCCCGAAATAAATGGTATTTAATTTAATTTAATAGATCTAATTTTTTGCAGCTCATATATTATTCTACAATGTAGTTAAACTAGCAAGTATTTATGTTTCTTCTTAGACTTTCCTACCCGTTACTATAGTAATGACGCATGTTTAAGAAGATTATTGCTATGCTTCGGCACAAATTGGCCAGCTCGACCGGATAAATACCATGACCTTACAGAAAACTAGCGTGAACGCCAGTGCGCAACACCAGAGGAGCGTGTTGCGAGTATGCATAGGCGGCTGTAAACGCTTACCATCAGGCGATCCGCTGCTCGTTTTCTACGATGTCGCGAAGGCACGTACAAGCGTATCGTATGTAGGTACATCCATTACACGACGTACATGTCTCATTATGTACATAATATCTGAAACGTACAGTACAATTGACGCGGTTATTACTATAATTTGGCGGTAAGCGGCGAGTGGCAGGTGGTATTCGAGTGAGAAAAGCCTGAAAGCCACAACCGCTGTTCTGTTATTACAACAAGGTCAACCTATGCTACCTTTTAATTACTGTTTTTATACATTTACTGTAGGTTTGTCAGGGTTTCTGCAGGGGTATTCAATGATGGATAACAAATATGGATAAAAAATCAAACTATATAGTTGAATATTGTCAGCTAGCAAAGGTTAGTAGCTTGTGGAAGTCACAAGCACTTAGGATTTGCTAAAGCTTTATCCGTTTACCCTATTCTCATAAAATATTATCGATTGAGGGCCAGATACCATATAAACAACATAACTAGGCGTGCAAAGTAAACGATGCCAGTGTATAATTCAGTGGATACTTTCGAAGTTGAGCGGACGTCCACTGTCCAAGATAACTGGGCTGGCCACCCACGCTGACAGTTGTTATTCAATTGTGCGACGAATTCATTCCACAAAACTCATCTTGCGGGTGAGGAGTGAGGACGTCACACGGAACCCGCGCGCCATTTGTTATAGAAGAGACAATCACGACTTTTCTAGAAATATTACTTTACTATTTTGCCCGAGGTACTGTACTCTTAAGAGTAGCCTGTGTTAATCCTGAGCCTAAACTACCGTATACCAAATTTTATCAAATAGTTTTTGCGAGAAAGAGTTACAAACATCCGTCCAATCATCCATCCTCACAATCTTTTACATTTATAATGTTATACGAACTTATCTTCATGATAGAGCTAACTCTATCTTTATGAACATTTTTAGCTATTTTGGGTTCATATAGGGAGGTGTATGTGATACAGGTTTGGTTAAGCACATAGAAGTAACTGCGTCTTGTAAGTTTGCTATAGTCTATAAGTAATTGTTACTTAGAAAAAAATAAAACATTTTAAATCGAGCTCTACATTTTTGGCGTATCTATAATTTAATATCATTATTAGACGAAAAACAACGTTATTTTTTATTTTTCGAAAAGTATATATTATGTCAGGAAATATTGTCTTTATAATGGCATCTTTACGATCAAACGTTGACGAAATACAGTCATCACAAAAGTGAGATTTTTTGTATAGAGCATTAAAAAGTAAAAACGCTCTATACAAAAAATTACGCACGAGTAATGCATCAGTTGAAAATATATGAAGATAAATACAAAATTGATTTATTAACTGAAATACTATATATAAGCGTTTATGTATATCATTATTTTTTTAACAAAAATATCACAAATAACGTACAAAAATCGTCGTCTTTTTCGTCCTGTAACCGTGTCTAAAACTGTTTCGATTCATATTTATGTTGCCTTTCGGAAAATATAAGAAATTTGCTGATTTAAAACAACTGCATGTTGACTATTACGACTAATGCATCGAATATGTTCCTAAATCCTACACAATATATTTTAAACACAATGTTTATTAGTCAACTTGCGCTGGAAACTACCTGCTCTACCAATGTTTGTTAGATTTTCAGCATATTCTCACCCAGTAGCCGTGTTAATTATTTGAATGTGGAATGCCGTTTCTAGTCATTCTAAATTGTAACGAGCGGCGGCGACGCGTGCCCGGAAGCGTCACGGCCGCGTGAAGACCGGAAATGGGCAGGATGACCGGATCCTATCTCCGCGCAGCCTACCGCCGCCATGTTGTGACGTCAGCGCTGACAGCGTGTCCAGCCGGCGGATATATTTTGGACTCGGGCTACCTACCTATGTTTCTTACTTGACAGCATCCTCGATAGTCCCTACTCGGGCCGCAATCTTGTAAGGAAAATGCTAAGTATGTACCCACATGAAGTTAATAAATAGATAGCCAGTAAGAATATATTTTAACGAGCTGCCTAATGCCTAGTTAAATATGCACTACAATAGAGATAAATGTAACTGAATATAACATTTAACCGGAAAACGTAACAAAGAAATCCTATTAGAATTTTTAAGAAGCAGGTAAAATGCAGTTTGAAGTCTCCTAATTTAAGACGCGGTTCCACGGTTTGCCCGAGCATCAGCATCCACCGGTTATCATTGTAGAGTATATAATTGTTGGCAATTTTATGTCTCCATTCAACCCATGAATGGTAACCATTAGGCGGAGCTCTCAGCGCGCCCTCCTCGGCTAATAAGTGCATTCCGCTTTACAGGACTCCTTAGTGCCATTTTTAAAACCTCGTAGTTTTTTAAAATGTCCGGAGAGACCGTTCGTAGCTAAATTGTGGGTAATTGGTATTGTTTAATTGACGCCATTACGCAATTTACTTAAGTAATTAATTAGTGACTCGCGCGCATTTGCGAGCCATTTACGCGGTTATTTGCACAAAAATACACATCTCTATACCACGGCACTAAATATTATCCGTTTAGGGTTCAGCGGTCGTCAGAATTATATTTCCAAACTTTTTAATCAGGTTTAATGATTTATTTATGTAAGTAGCTGGTATTAAAGTTTTATTTCCATAAAGGTTACTAAGCAACGCTTACGGAATTGTCCTTACGTGATACCTACCACCGGTTCGGGAACTAACCCGACGAGAAGAACCGGCGCAACGAACTCGCACGGGGCCATTTTTTAGCAAAAATATGGAAAATTGTTCTTTTAAAAACAAATATTTTTACAATATGAAAACTTAGTCTATTAACAAAAGTCTGATACATAATATCATTTACTGTATAATAAACTTATTTAAATAGCCTTGTGCTGATTGAAGATATTGATAACACGTTTTTGGCAGGGGCTAAATAAAATTCGTTTAAAGTGTATATACCCCATATTTCTCGTTTACGTACACGTTACAATAACGCAAAATGTTCCTGCTTGGGGCTTGCAAGCATACGAAAATTACAGCGTAAATAAAATAATATGTACTTCTATAAGTCTCTAAGACGATCCGAGACGCTACGCGGCGCTTCATTTTCAAGATAGCTATTCAAAATTGAACTTTATTCAATACACAAATAGGTATACGTTATACGTTTCATATGTCATCAGTCACAGTCATACACTTTACATGCGCATTGCAGCGCGGTACAATCTGACATTAAAACTCTTACCATGAAACGTGGGTGTATCTTCTTGTATAATAAATAAAGATACATTTTTAATAGCTACTTTAAATATGTAGCGCCACGTATAGCTTTCCGTTTCGGCGTGAATTGACACCTTATGCCTCAAAACTTTCATTAAATGCATGCGATGATTAATGAAATACAGATTGGTTCTTTATGAGATCGTCTTCTTCTTCTTATGGATTGATCTTTCATGTTTTTTCCAAAACTCGAGAATGCATTCAGTTTACCTATAAGTTTGCTTTATAAAAAAAAATATCGGCCGGCCCCAGTAGGTGTTGATGTAAGTAACGTGTAGACGTAGGTGTAGTGGTAGATGTACCCTTTAGTAGGAATAATTATTTCACGACCCCTGATATGAAAATAATGCCGCGGTTATCCGGTATCCCTGGAATAATTTTTAAACGGCTTTTAGAAGCACTTTTATTTTAGTGATCGATAAGCTCAAAAATGACGCATTAGATAAAATTTAATTGCTTAGCAGGAAGTTGCACGAATTTTCCAAATTTTTTCCTATTTTTTTTATTGTAGTAGTTTTCCCCCACCTTTTGAAACTCCCCTATAAAAGCTTCGCGACCTAAAGAGGCTTCGCGACTCCCCAGGGGGTCGCGACCCATGCTTTGGAAAACACAGGTGTAGGTTGTGGTTGTAGGTGCAGACTGTAGATGTTGGTGTAGGTTGCAGGTGTAGTTATTTATTTATTCCAGTTCAAAGTCAAGGCAGACCATGTGTGTTGAGTTAGCTAGTCTTATAATAAAATAACATAGGCATTTTGCCTGTTATCTATCTATAAACTACCCCGTGATCAATTTTGATACTCAGTAATCACCCATAGCAAAAGTATAAAATATGATGATTATTTGCATTCATTTTTCATATTATTAATATGTTTAAAATATTATAATTTTATTAAAACTCATTTTAATAGCAGAGACAGGTGCCCATTCGATTACCTGACAGCAGACACGTCCACATGGCGGCTCCTACTGACTCCCGTAGTCCGCCGCACGCGAACTTTTTACATTTTCCATTTTAACAAAACAGTTTTAAATCCCTGCGCGTTATACATTGCTGCTAATGTAAACGAACATTTTATTTGTGCTGCTGCAACTCAGCTATGTACCGAATATTTTGTCTACCGGGAAATACAGTTGCTCGTAGCACAGCAGAATAAAAGTTTTATTTTAGCTGTATGCGGTAGTTATAAGTAATTAAAGTCGCATTCATTTTTACGCCCTCTTAATTTGACTTTCCTTTGTAGCGCCAAACGACATGTGTCTAGTGGTTACAAGTCATTAGGCAAGAGTATTTGCTACCCCTGTGGTAACCCTACTGATTTACTTATTTAGGTTACTGGTACATGACACTAACGGCCCGTTTTAATAACCTATATCATCTATAGTTATTTTTTAGAAACTTCAAATTTGTATCGCGAAAAACCGGCAAATGATTGAATGACGTCTTTTTTACAAATAGTGATAGACAGATAGGTTATTATTGAAACAGGCCGTAAGTAGTCTCTTAAATAGGTAACTCCTGGGTAACGATTGAATATGTGCCCACACTTCATGATTTTTTTTTCTATACTCTATAATAAAATTGAACTTTGAAGGTTCGTAAAAGTTGAATGTTTTAAAAATTGGAAAATTAGTTAGGTATCATTATATAAGATTTCTAAGTTCCATCCTACCTACTTATACTTAGTACATTCGTTTACAGACTTACGGCCCGTTTCAATAACCTATCTATCTATAACTATTTGTTAGTAACGTTAAATTTGTATCGCGATTCGCGAAAAACCGGCAAATATTTGAATGGCTACGATTTTAACAAATAGTTATAGATAGATAAGTTATTGAAACGGGACGTTAGTAAGTAATATGAGAGAACCTAGTCTAAAACGAAAAACCTTATGACTCTACTAACTACAGTATCTACATAAAAATTATAATCATGCTTTTTATCAACATTCTATCCAAAAAAGTCCTCGAATTTCCTTCTCATCAACCAAACATTCAAGGCCGTAAAATAACGCTTAACGAACATGGCGTCGACAGGCGTGTCGAAAATATTTTGTTTTACCGCGACCCATGTGTGACGACTGACGACTGACGGGGCGTCCCGAGACAAACCCGCGACTAATTCTCGATCCTTCGAGGACGTGATTTATGAAATAACAACAATGTTAGGGATAATATTGTCATGTATTTTATTTTAATCTTTGTTCGTAAGTGGTATGATAACGGCGCTGGCGATTCCGGAATTTGCTGATCTCTGGCCCTATTTGGCAATCTGAAACAAAGAGAAAAATTACTTGAATTGATTACAAAATTACACATTTATCCTATTGATGTCAATAAAAGGGAAGAAACATGTGCGCATTAGTCATATTTCTATTAATTTTTGAGAAAAATAGACGTTTTTCTAAATCCAGAATATCTCAAATGTTACCACACAAATCTATATACATATATGAGTTAAGTAGTTTAGCAATACCTATCATGTCCCAAAGTACATGTTATTTAGGCAAATACCTTATTATTAATAGATAAACAAATCAATTTCAAAGGGATAGTTTCCAAAGGGTAATTTTGGGCTCCTTCGTCCGTTAATCGTCTGATTGATATCGGCATATGTTTGATGATGGATGTGATTTCCGTCCCTATCGTCCTTCGTCCCTTGTCCCTCGTCCCTCGTCCCTCGTAACGCGACGTATCTAATGAGTTTTCGTATTCACTATCATTTTAAATTATACCAACGCAAATGGATAATTTTTGCCTATTTTGGTGTTTATAGATTTACCATTTATATTATCTATTGGAAATTTTTGATAATAGTGTAAGCTTATAGTTGAAGGTTTCATAAAATACTTCTAATTAATAATATGTAAACGTGCAATGAATGGTTTAAATGTGCATTAATATATAATTATTATTATTTGGTTATGAGATGAAATGATTTTATAGTTTATTTCTTAGACATAAGAAATAATATTCAGTGCCATGTTCAATTTGTATAAAAAATGCAAGATCAGTATCGTCGCTTGTTTGGTATGGACGCCGGGTTTGGCATTATTACCGAGAGACGGCCATGGAGGCACATGTTATGTTAATTTATGGAGAATAAATCCTGTATATTATTTATTTGAAGTTTTAATCACTGGATATGAATAAGGATTTCAGAGAGGACTTTACATTTCAGAAGTGGGATCGGCGAAAATTATATTTTTTTTCGCTCTGAGCCTACGTAAGTATCGTTGTTTATATCGACATTTATTTTGAAAAAATTTCTTTGTTTTTGTGGTACCTAACTACCTACCTAATAATGATTAATGTTATGGTAAACTATAATTAATTGCTTAGATAATAGTAAAGTGAAAAATCGTAATATTATCTAAAGGGATTAAATTAAATTTTTGATGCATATCGTGAAAAAGGGGCATAGAGAATCGGAGGAAATTTGAAAATGGAATACATATTTTATTCTCGAACGTGCTCATGAGTCATGACGTCATATGAGTGCAAAAGAGATAAATGATGATGGAAGAGATAATATTATTAAAATAATAATTTAAATAGTAGTTAGTTATTAATAAATAGGTTTTGCGATTTTATGATATTATATCAGATACTTTAATCGAGACGATATTGTTTATACATAATTATTGTTTATTAATATTATGTAAGTACAATTGGTTTTTCGAAAACAGTTGCAAGTATTACCTACCATGAAATTTGCAGAGAAATGTGGGGGAGTAAAATCGATCTCACTAAGGCTTATATCTGGAGAACTGTGCATTTTTTGCTACATTATGTATATGGTTTTTTTTTCGTCTTGTAACAATGTAATATAATTATTTCTATAAATTTGACTATTATAATTTATAAATGTTATGACAACTTGATCGAAATAGAACTCAAAATAATAATATGGGTTTTTTCGACTGGAGCAAAAGATTTGTATTTATGTTTAAAAGAGCATTTATTAGTTGAACTTCAATATACTTATATGATTTATTAATTTTAATATAGAATAACGCTTAAGATTCTTAATTTCTTTTTATTTGGAGTGACATGGTATTAAGCTGTATTCTGTCAGTTTCAGATCAGATGGAATTCCGATTACGACTATCTATTTTGGGTATTTAAGGACCCAGGGAACCCAAAATGAGAGTGAAAGTCAGGAAGTTCCTAATACCATTAGAAAGTACTAGGTGAGAAATTAAATGCCAAAATTAATATGCCAGTTGACCAGGACGACCCGGGTGTAAGCGGTCAGGTCAGCCGGTGGAGCAATACAGAGTGATACCCAGGGAGCCCAAGGTTAATGGGACAGGGTCAGGAAATAGACTTCTGCCGGTTGCTCAGGACGACGACCCAGGTGTAAGTGGTTAGATCAGCCGGTGGAGCAATACAGAGGGATACCCAGGGAGCCCAAGGTTATTGGGACAGGGTCAGGAAATAGACTACTGCCGGTTGCTCAGGACGACCCAGGTGTAAGTGGTTAGATCAGCCGGTGGAGGTGAGTGGTCAGGGGTGGCGCAGGAGAGTAGCGCTACCGAGACCAGAATTGTAAGGGGATCGGTGGAGGCCGATCCCAGGATTGGTGGAGGCCAATCCGAGACGAAACAAATTGTAAGGGGATTGGTGGAGGCCGATCCGAGACGAAACGAGACGAGGACTGTATTGACGGAGAGCACCTATCAGAGAGTATTGGTGGGTGCCTATTCAAGAGCATTGGCGGAGAGCGCCTATTCCAGACGAGATTTGAGGATGGGATTAATGGAGTGTGTCGATCACGAAACGTTTTGATTATTCATGGAGTATGAGGAGTGAGGATGGTGTGTTTTTCTGCCGTAGCCAGGCCAGATCGTGGGTCTACCGTGGAACACCAAAAGTGTGATAGAGATCAATCATAATTATTTAAGAGCACTATATAGTACTTTCGACATAACAGTTCGAGTAGAGTGGAGAGAACGATATAAAAAAAATGAATTTGAAACGAGGTGTAAAAGTGAGAGAAGTAAGGTACAGATTTTGTTTGTATCAATTTTATAGTAAGGGATTATATATGAGATTTAAATGAATTTACAGAATCAATATAGAACAAGGTTTTGACAATAATAGTGTCAGTCAATGGTTTGGGTAGACAAAAATTTATTAACCTACTTTTACCACAAATATTGAGTTTGACCCTATGTCTAAAGATAAGACAATGTTAATGTAGCTTATAGTAAGAGATTATACATATATGAGATTTAAATGAGTTTACAGAATCAATATAGACCAAGGTTTTGACAATAATAGAGTCAGTCAACGGTTTGGATAGACAAAAATTTATTAACCTACTTTTACCATAAATATTGAGTTGACCCTATGTCTAAAGAGCAGACAATGTTAATGTGGCTTACAAGTAAAATAAGTATTAGTTATTGGAATTAAAGTTCCTATGGGGCGTTGCGGAGAGGTACTCTAGTCGGCAAAAAAAAAAAAAAAAAAAAAAAAAAGGGTCTGTGACGTTAAATAAAACCGTAAGATTTTTATGTATTAGTAAAAAGCAAAATTCGATCGATCGATCAATTGACATCCTACATTATGGTCTAGTGGCAAGGATGCCTGGATTCTCACCCAGGAGGCTCGCGTTTGATTCCCGGTATTGGAATTAAACTTTTACATTATTTTAACTCAAATAAGTAGGTATTTATAATTATCACTTAATAATAATAATAATGTGACCTACACAAACTTTCTTCACATAAAAATAATATTTTTGTTACGTAAAACGCCACCTGTGATCTAGAAACGGTACTTTATTAGGGTTCATATCGGAAGCGATTGTAGTTCTTATCGAGACAAAGTACAGTTTTAAAAGGTAAAGCTGATCGACTGATGTATTAATGCACAGACCATTGCTAGAAATTTGAAATATTGCACATGTATTTCTCATAATATGACAGGAATTGGTTGCGGGGTTATTAGGGTGGAGGTAATTTTCATTATTTTTTCAAATAGGATACACCGTTTCTGAGATAGAAGTATTATAGAAGAAAAAAATACGGCAATGCTCTACTTTGAGACACGAACGGTGTATAAATCTGTAGAAAATTTGGAAAATTCAGGAAGGATTTTTCAAAATTCAACCCCCCCAAGGGGGCAAAATATTGGATTAAAGTTTAAAACCTAACTTTACGCAGGCGAAGCCCCAGGAAATGAATATTGTTTTCTATAAACCTCAAATAGAACTTGAAATCAAAATTTTATAATGAGGAACTTCGTTCCTATCTGGTGTCCAACGACACCACACGGCTTTTTGTTCTAATGAATCGAATAGAACGACTAGGTATGTAAAAAAATTGTTAAATCGATGTAAGGTTGTGAGCTGTAGATTTTTAACAGCTGTACGGTATATAAGATAGGGTGATAAAGATATGACGTGAGGCACTAGTAAAATTTTAAAGACTAAAATTCTTTTAAACATGTGAACTTGAACGATTACAATTTGTAAAACTTAAAGAGATGAAACTTTGGATAATTGTCATTCTGATTTGAATAGACAATAACTACTTATCTAAAATGAAAATTTAACTAAATAATTATAGTTTAATATTTTCTTTGGGCTTTGGCTTTGAATATGGGCTTCTGACCGAAATAATAATCGAACTTGAGGATACCGAGCTGGCTGGTTAAAAAATAGACAAGTGATAGAGAAAGTATATTTATAGTATACAATATAAATAATAACGTTTTCTTAGGTTTTTACAGTTTAAATATCACCTTGACCTTGCGGACTATGATAGGTACTAGATGCAAAGATTCCACTTTCTTCCCCTGCATTATCGTAGGAACATCTCCGATCTAGTCTACTTATGTAAAATTATTAACGAAATAGATGTTCCTGACTTACTAATTTAATACAGTTTAACGTTCCCACTAGGTAATCATAGTTTTATGCCTTTTTATGTCTCACCATTTAACACCTATTATCGTCGAAACTCTTTCATCCTTAGATCAAGCGCTCAAATGAATACATTCCTTAATGAAAATCCACTTGAAGATATATTTTCATTAAATCCACCTAAAATTAGGAGACTCCTAACTGATACCCTTCTTCAATTGTAACTAATAAACCATTTTAAATATTAATCTTAATTATTAAACAAATATAAGACTATCAAATAATTATGTGTACGAGTGTAGTTTTGAATTTTAATATTAACATTCATTCGGTTTATTATGTTTGTGGTTATGACTGCTTTTACTTTAAGGTATATATGGATATTTTTTTGACACATTCAGGGGCTTAACTTGAGCTTTGCTAATTTGTTTTGTAGTTGTGAAAACTTGTCATTGGTACTTTTTTAATATGTTAATTTATTATCATTGTATTTGTTGCTGTAAGCTTTCATAACAAAATAAAAAAAATCGCCCAAGTGCGAGTCGGACACGCGCGCCGAGGGTTCAGTACAAACCGGTAGTGATTTTGTTACACCTTAAATGTACTTTAAACCTGAGTGTTTGATATGAATTTCAATTTAATATCTCTACGCGTTCATGAGGAAAGGGGTAGTAAGTTTAAAATTATTAAAAATATTTTTATTATATTATGTAAAAACTAAAAAGTTACGGTTTTCGTAATTTTTCCTTTATATGTGCTATAAGACGTTACTCTATGTATTTCAAATTTCAAGATTCTGAGTTCACGAGAAGTAGCCTGTTGGTTTTAAGTTTGTGAACTTCAAAAATTTGCGGAAATTTGCGGCATTAACAGCTGTATCTTTTGATTGCATTGGCTTAGAAGTTTTTTTTTTTTCACAGCTCTAAAGGACCGTAGACCTTACCTCTACGCGTTCCTGAGAAAAAGGGTCTTGACAGACATTCGGACGGACAACAAAATGATTCTATAAGGGTTTCGTTTTTTCCTTTCGAGGTACCCTAAAAATGAATAAAAATAAAAATTTAAAAAATAATTATAGTAGTAGGAAGCGCAAGTAGAGAGGCAGATTCCCCACGATGCAGATGGTCAGTTTCAAAATTACTACTCAAATAAGTCCCTATCGGGGAGTATACTGCAAAGTAAATGTAAATTATGTCATACTAGATGTTCATACGCGCAAAGAAAATTTTGTCACGAAAAGTAGCCTATTTAGATACTAGTGGTGACGATGATGTTTCTGAGAATGAAGAAGTGGTCCTAATAGTTATAAATATATTTTAATAACAATAGTCAGTAAGAAATTCATAGTTGTTATTTTTGAGTATATAACCACGTTGTTATATCTCTACCTCTCAATTGTCAAAAGTGTCCATTTTGTATCTGTCGGACTAGATTTCGGTCTAGGTCTAGAAATAGCGCCCCGTCGCATTAAAATGACGAAAACTTCCTAATTTTGTATGAAAGATATAATTATATAAAACATATGTTGTTAGAATCTGTGCAATGTAAACTAACAGAATTAATACAAGTTATATTCTTTTACCCTAAAATATTTTGTAATCCTAAGGAGAAAATAGGTGAAAGTAAGTGAAAGTATACGCGAATATTTCGAGTGATAATATAAAAAAAAATCATTCATTCAAATTTCTTATATTCTTCGTACAAATGGATATACTGTTTTACAATAATTCATTAAAAAAAACAACACCTTTACGTATACTGTGTATTTTTAAACCACAAGCTTTTTAAAAATATATATTTGACACATCTATCGATACGTCTGTTTATAAAAACGCCATGAGATGGCATTCGACAGACAAGGGGATATTTCATTAAATTGAGCGTTTTTTGGTAGTTTCTCACTAGAGAAACTACCAAAAAAAATAGTTAGTAAACTATTACTAACTATTGTTGTATGTTATAATATTATGATTGTGTGTAGATAAAGTGTTATCTATCTATATAACTGAAGCGAAGGGACTCGCTTCTTGCAGGAAGGCCGAGCTGTAAGCTTATAGTTGAAGGTTTCATAAAATACTTCTAATTAATAATATTGTTACGTGTTGGGGTTCGAAGGATTTGGAGATAAAGACCTGCTGACTCCTTTGAAGACTTTATTTACTAGCACACACACACTATTAAAGCACTAGGTCCAACATTAAACACTAAGTCCAAACACTAAGCACTAACGGTGTCCTTAAGTCGTAGCCAAATCGTAGTTGTCTCTCACGGTATCATCACATCACTATTATTCACATCGTTATCGCCTTTTTCGCTGTTCAAATCGAACTCCCGATCACTAGTTTTCGCTTGTATCGCCCGTATCGCTTCGACGGAAGCTCAAAAAGAACTCCTGATCACTAGTTTTCACTTGTATCGCCCGTATCGCTTCCGATGAAGCTCAAACTGAACTCGACTCGCTCGCATTCTTCCGACGTATTTATACCGGTCGATACGAGTCCCAGACGACTCCAGAAGGTTCCCGAGTCGCGTGACCGTGTTAGATTTATTCTGGAACGTTTGCACAGTAGCGCCATCTAGTACTGAGTAGGGGGCCCTACGCTGTCCCTGTTCACACCAAGTGGTGTCATTGGTTGACGCTAGATGGCGCTTTTGTGTGTTCGTAACACTACTCCCCTCTTAGAGATGCTCGTCCCGAGCATCTTGCCACTGCTATGGTACCGCGCTAGACGATCTATGTGCACTACTTTGAATGACCCTCTTGACACCCAGATGACCTTCTGATACGCCATCATGCATTTCACGGAGAACATCTGGCACTCTCGTTCTTGGGACGATTATCTGAAGATGGAACTCTCTGCCGTTATTTCTGGTAGGGTATTCCGTTTATCAGACTGTCCCATTGCGCCCAGTACGCCTTAGTGATAGCGCCAGTGGGTGCAACCTCACTCCAGATTAGTTTTACGTCACCCCGTTTCTTGCACGTGACGATGTGTTGAAGGTCGTCATCTCTGTCTTGAGCCTGCCTCATAGCATCATTCCTCCCAGAGACCCAAAGGAGTTGAGCAGGCGGGCCGGTGGGCGGGGCCAGTGGGCGGGGCCTGGCCCACAGTGGGCGGAGCCTGAGGGGCGTGGCCAGTGGGCGGGGCATAGTAGGCGGGGCCAGTGGGCGGAGCTTGGTCCCCAGTGGGTGTGGCCTCCGCCAAGGGTCGCTCCTCTCCGCCAGGGGTCGCACCTCTCCGCCAAGGGTCGCACGTCTCCGGCAGGGGGCCGCACCTCTCCGCCAGGGGGTCGCACGTCTCCGCCAGGGGTCGCACGTCTCCGCCAGGGGTCGCTCCTCTCGGCCAGGGGTCGCACCTCTCGGCCAGGGGCCGCACCCCTCGGCCAGGGGCCGCACCTCTCGGCCAGGGGTCGCACCTCTCCGCCAGGGGTCGCACCTCTCGGCCAGGGGTCGCACCTCTCGGCCAGGGGTCGCACCTCTCGGCCAGGGGTGGCACCTCTCGGCCAGGGGTCGTACTTATCGGCCAGGGGTCGCACGTCTCCGCCGCCAGGGGTCGCACGTCTCCGCCGCCAGGGGTCGCACGTCTCCGCCGCCAGGGGTCGCACGTCTCCGCCGCCAGGGGCCGCACGTCTCCGCCGCCAGGGGTCGCAGTCTTCCGCCAGGGGTCGCTCTCCACCGCCCGGGGTCGCACCTCTCGGCCAGGGGTCGCACCTCTCGGCCAGGGGTCGCACCTCTCGGCCAGGGGTCGCACCTCTCGGCCAGGGGTCGCACGTCTCCACCGCCAGGGGTCGCACGTCTCCGCCGCCAGGGGTCGCACGTCTCCGCCGCCAGGGGTCGCTCTCCATCGCCAGGGGTCGCTTTCCATCGCCAGGGGTCGCTTTCCATCGCCAGGGGTCGCTTTCCATTGCCAGGGGTCGCAGTCTTCCGCCAGGGGTCGCTCTCCACCGCCAGGGGTCGCTTTCCACCGCCCGGGGTCGCTCTCCACCGCCAGGGGTCGCTCTCCACCGCCCGGGGTCGCACCTCTCCGCCCGGGGGTCGCACGTCTCCGCCCGGGGGTCGCACTTCTCCGCCCGGGGGTCGCACTTCTCCGCCCGGGGGTCGCTCCTCCGCCCGGGGTCGCACTTCTCCGCCCGGGGGTCGCTCCTCCACCAGGGGTCGCTCCTCCACCAGGGCTGCTCCTCCCGCCGCACTTCTAGAAATCTTCTCTCGGAGTCAATGGCATCTCCAAATCTCACTTCCGACACCAGTTGTTACGTGCTGGTCCATATCGGAGGATTTGGAGAGAAAACCTGGTGACTCTTTTGAAGATTTTATTTACTAGCACACACACACTATTAAAGCACTAGGTCCAACATTAAACACTAAGTCCAAACACTAAGCACTAACGGTGTCCTTAAGTCGTAGCCAAATCGTAGTTGTCTCTCACGGTATCATCACATCACTATTATTCACATCGTTATCGCCTTTTTCGCTGTTCAAATCGAACTCCCGATCACTAGTTTTCGCTTGTATCGCCCGTATCGCTTCAACGGAAGCTCAAAAAGAACTCCTGATCACTAGTTTTCACTTGTATCGCCCGTATCGCTTCCGATGAAGCTCAAACTGAACTCGACTCGCTCGCATTCTTCCGACGTATTTATACCGGTCGATACGAGTCCCAGACGACTCCAGAAGGTTCCCGAGTCGCGTGACCGTGTTAGATTTATTCTGGAACGTTTGCACAGTAGCGCCATCTAGTACTGAGTAGGGGGCCCTACGCTGTCCCTGTTCACACCAAGTGGTGTCATTGGTTGACGCTAGATGGCGCTTTTGTGTGTTCGTAACAATATGTAAACGTGCAATGAATGGTTTAAATGTGCATTAATATATAATTATTATTATTTGGTTATGAGATGAAATGATTTTATAGTTTATTTCTTAGGCATAAGAAATAATATTCAGTGCCATGTTCAATTTGTATAAAAAATGCAAGATCAGTATCGTCGCTTGTTTGGTATGGACGCCGGGTTTGGCATTATTACCGAGAGACGGCCATGGAGGCACATGTTATGTTAATTTATGGAGAATAAATCCTGTATATTATTTATTTGAAGTTTTAATCACTGGATATGAATAAGGATTTCAGAGAGGACTTTACAATAGGTGGTTGGAATATCGACGCTTTGATTGAATACACCAGTTGAACTTTTTCGTATTAAAAATCCTCTCGACTTTGGTTTTGATAACGGCACGTTATCAGCGTCATTGTGCCACCCACCTATAGTCCCTGTGTACTTACAAATACAAAAGTAAATGATAATTGTAAAAACAGCTCAATCTCAATAAATGTATCTAAAGTATAACTCGAGTATAACAATGTCCGACGAATGGATATTATCATATTATGCTATGCGTTGCTAACAATTTTGAACGCAAAACATCTGGAGCGTCAGCGTATGCGAGGCACGTGACTTAAAAATATTCGGAATAACGTACGGCGTTTAAATTTAAACGCAATAATGTGAGGTGTCGTGCGAGCGTGGACTATTAGCGACTTAATGGTCGTAATGGCGAAAAATAAGTCACATTAGCGGCGCCCGCGGCGACAGACACATTGTTTTACGCGGTCATGGAATTTTCGAAACTTGTATGTTGTCAATTGTCATACTACGGACGAGTACGAGTCGCAGTAAATTGTTCGTATCTGTTTTCATTTCGGTGTAAAAGAACCTTAAAAACCTAACCATGGGACGGTAAAAGCTGAGTTTTTATATTGACTCTACATGATAGAGATACTCGTGGTAATATGTCTGATTATATTAGGATGTTATTTTCGTAGGGATTATACCTATATAGAAAATCCATTAATATAAAATAATAAGCAGTTTACCAGAATTCCATTTCTATCGGAAATTACATTTTATTTCGCGATCCGCGGCCGCCACAAAGGCTTTTAATGGCGTCCGTAGTTGCCACGTCACGTCCCATAACGAACAGTTCCCATAAGACCACACTTGACGAATTTATACATTTACACTAAAACTATTACCTACCTCTAAATCGTTAATTTTTATAGGTAATAAATATAAAAGTAATTGATTCTTATTAGACGTAAGTAATTGTTGTAAAACGATAAAATCATACGAGAACCTATGTCATGGTATTTTCTTTAACGTTGGGAACTTATTGAGATTCTTCAAAGTCCTTATAAACATAACCTATAAAAGGAGATGTCCTCACTGACTGACATATAGACACTCGCCCAGCCGAAACCGAGAGGTAGAAACGTGAAATATAGACAGTAGTTTTCATTTACAATGTAGATGTACACTAAGAAGGGATTTCGAAATATATCGCCTCTAAAAATAGGGGTTGAAAGTTTTCCATACAAAACTTTAAATCTGCACCGATTTGGATGAAAATTAAGCTTCATAATCTTAAATACATTTAATTTAATGCGTTTTTCAGGGTTTATTAGAATTTATCCCTCTGAGGGGGTAAAATAAGGATTGAAAGTTTGTATAAAAATATTTAAAAACTTTCCATGAATTAAATTTAAAATATAAATTAAATTTAATATGAGGTAATAAATACTATATCAGATATTAAATGCATTTTAAAGTTTTTTTTAATTCGTCCCCTAAAATGGGAGTCCAAAGTTTGTATAGTAAAATATCAACAACTGAACGGATAGTGTTGAATTTTGGCATGCAGATAGTTATTATGATGTAGAAATCCGTTAAAAAGGGTTTTTCAAAATACACACTCTACGTGAGTACGTTATTAATAGAATATATTCTTTGGCGTGGGTACAATGATTATCAACGCGGACGAAGTCGCGCACAAAAGCTTGTATTATTACAATTATTAGTTATTACTAATCGAATATCAATATGTGGTTTTGTTTAAAGTACTAGCAGACATAAGCAAATACAATAATTATATTAAAGGTACATAATATTATTATCTTATGACTTATTATACCGCTTATCTGTATAAAAATTAAAATAATTTATAAATAGGTATAATAATATCTAGTAATATATTTATCGAAAGTAGTGAACCATAATACATTATTTAGTCAAATATCAATGCACCATTTCTAGCATAATACGCCATCAATATTCCGTGGTAATAAAGTACTAAAGATACACAAACGTCATTTCGAGAAATTAAAAAGTAATAAAAAGTTTGAATAATACCAGTAGAGTATCACCGCGCTATCTCTCGGCAGGACCCGTATCGCGTTTCACATAAAATATTTATTATTTATAGCGTGTAATTAATAAAAACACAGGCGGAGTAAAAACAAGTAGCCTAACAGGAAGATATAATAACTCAATCGCGCCTACAGCGAGCGATGCGATTTGTAAGCGTCCAGATTTGATCAGGGACTGCACACAAATGAATGTAAGGCCGGGCGTCCACTTGGAAAACAAATTGTTTAATTACATAGAACTAGCTGATGCCCACGGCAAGTATAGTAACCCACGGGAACCGTATATGTCCTGCGATAAAAAGTAGCCTTTGTTCTTTCCCGTGGTCTACTTTACATCTGTGACAAATTTTATGATAAGGGGCCATCCATAAATAACGTCACACGTTAAGGGGGAGGGAGGTGGTCGACGAAGTGTGACATTGTGTGACAAGGGGGTGGGAGGGGTCCTAAATATTGTCACATTTCAAAATCTATTATATTATCTGTTAAAATACGAACTATAAACTATTACTTTACGAAAACCTCAAAAACATATATGCCAGTTATAAATAATTTAAAGGAGTGGGTTCAAAGTCCATGGATTGAAGATTATTAAATTTGTATCTTTAATTTAAAGATAATTCTATTAATATTATTTTTTGTTTTGTTAATTTCTTTAATAAATATGGTCAATAATTTTTTGTTTTGTTAATTTCTTTAGTTAACATAGTCAATCGTTATTTGTTTCGTAAATTTCTTTAATTAATATAAATAATCCTTTTCTGTTTTGTTAATTGTTTCATTTGATGTTAATTTTACTAAAAATAATATATATTCCATTTAAATTATTTTTAATAAATATATAATATTTATTTATTCAATAATTTCTAAATGTAAATTTTCAAAATATGTGACGTCACACTAGGGAGGGGGGGGGGTCTCACAAATGTGACCAACTGTGACAAGGAGGGGGGTAGGGGTAAAAAGTCGTGAAATTCGTGTGACGTTATTTATGGATGGCCCCTAATCGGTTTAATAGTTTTTATGTGAGCTACGATGCCATAAACAGACACACAAATACATATCAAACTTATAACAACCTTCTTTTTGCGTGTTCGGTTAAAAGCCAAAAGTTTTATTCTCTGGCATTCCCATCCCCGTTTCTCTCTGTTACTGTTCTATTATATTCTGACAAGACACCATAGGCAAAACCAACAGAAGCAGTACAACTTCTTAGGCTTAGGCTGGGAGTTGGGACTAATAAGATCCGGAATCCGTAAGGCCGGGAAAAATTCAGAGCACTGAGAATATAACTCTGTGCCAACTAGAGATGTGATAAATGGCTTAAAATCAAAAGTTAACTTATCCGTTATTGAATATTCAAAAGCAACTTATGTTAACTGCTTAGCTGCTTATCTGCTTATCTAAGTGGCAATCCACTTATAATGTTTTTTGCGCTTATGTTACGTTTTTCGATCGCTAAAACTGATTTCAATGAACTTTCCTTCGTACTTTGCAGGCTTAGGACTGTCTGAAATCTGAATAATTCATTTTTATATTAAACATTTATATTAAACAAAAACTTAATAAACTTAATACTAAAACACTGCACGAAAAGTTTATATTACGTCCATATGGACCATCATTATATTTATTATTTACATTAAAAGTTCACGGTAAACCACCAAAACACCACTATGACAATTAATAACGTTATATAACGTGTTTTCGTCAAGCCGCAAAGCGCAACTAACAAAAAGTGAATAAACATGAAAAAGCATATAAGTTATAAGTATAAAAAATAAGCCGTTTATTAAAACTTTAAATAAGTGATGAGCTACATTAAAGAATTTTCACGCTTATTGTGCTGACATAAGAACTATTTTTTTTGCTCATACCACACTTATAGTTTAATGGCTATAAACGATATAAATGATAAGTATAAGTGTTAAACGCTTACGTTTATAAACGACTTTTCAACTTATTTATAAAAGCACGCTTTTTTAAACGCTTTTCGTTTAAACGGCCATCTCTAGTGCCAACACTCTGAGCTGAAAATTTCTCTTAAAAATCGGCAAAACACAGTTGTTCTTTATCAATTTCAAGAGAAATTATTAAAAAAAATGTACAGTAAGCTGATAATTCTACATTAAATTTTCGAACAGAGGGGCAATTCTGCTAAACAAAACCTACTTTAATACAATTACAATCAAGTCCCGACACGCTAAAACTCTCAAACTGGGTTTTTATGAACGTAAAACCAAGTGAAACGCGCTCTGATTGGTCGAAACGTCATAAAATACATTCATGGTAACATGTCGCTTCACTTTCAATCCAAACTAAGTAAAATTAAGTCTACTTTAAATACGATAATTGAGGTTCAGATGTATGCGCAGGCCCTAAGTAGAGATCGCTTACGCGCGTACAGTAGCTTAATGTCTTAACGCGGTATCATGTAGCCTGCCGCTGCACCGCACGGCGACCATCCTATATCACGTGTGACATTCCGGTCTCCACACATATTTTACTGTTCAAGGAAGAGATTCAGCTCAAAAGGTCGATTCTGCTAATGAAATACTGCAATAGTACAGTTACGATTCAGTCCCGACACGTTAAAACTGCAAAATAGAATTCAAACGTCAAACCAAAGAAATCAATTTTGATTGGTCCAAACTCCAAAAATAAGAGATATCAAGAAGATTAATTAATAATTCAATCAAATTCAAATTCCTTATTAAACACACATAATAACATACAGTACTATCATCAACAATAATACATCAACCTAATCCCATGCTAAGTTAAGACTAGCGTTATGGCAATTAGACAACGGATATACATTTAACAATAAAAGTACATTGAAAGTGTAAGCTATAGTTACGAGAATTGGAGTTCTGTTTGCTGGTAAGTTTCCTGTGAATGTAGGTAGTTAGTTAGTTACTCCTCAGTCATTATTTTCATTTAATGTATAAAACCATTATTCTAAAATCTAAATGATTTAAACATTAATTTAACGTATGAAGTTCTGCTCTTTTGACCCTGTCGGTTCCGTGCAAGTGCACATACTAAACTACAGGGTATTGGACTAAATGATGTTCATCATATTTTTCACAAGACATAGTCAAACTAATGTAAACATAAATTCTAAATGTACCAAGTAAATCAAATAAACGGATTTATCGTAAAAATTTATTAAAACTCCGTGGCCATCTTGAGAGGCGCGGAGGCCGGACAGTGCGTAGGTTTGAAATACTGGCGTAATGCAGGGAGAGACTTTAATAAAGTTCTCATGAAAACGCAACAATGGCGGCCGTAGTAACTTAATCTAAGAGAATGAATCTGCAAATGAAATCTACGAACGGCTGGTTTAATCTGGCTGAGCCGGCGCGGGCTTTTTATATTTCTCTGTCACAATTCGAAGAACAAAACATATTCTAGTGTTTATTTTAATGGAATGCACTCGCCGGAATAATTTTGTAAAGGTGCTCCTATTGAAGTAGTTATTTTATATTTAACGAGAAGATCAGTGACAATGATTTAATATTCAGTTATTAAAGTGGTAGTGATATGCATAAAATAGCAAAGATCCATTCACAGTCTGCTCTATTATGTCTCATACCTACTCGTATACGACAATGCATAATATACGAATATGTATAAGACATAATATAGCTGGCAAACTACAGTAAGAATACTGATGCCAATTGGCATGAAAACGTCACTTGGAGGCTCCTCACTAAAGTTTACTGGCATGCCACCGAAAAAAGTCTGTCTCGTGAATGAAATGTTTATTAAATGAGTTCCCGATGCACATCACATAAATACGCTCAGGTTTATGACCATCTGCCCACCTGCCATTGTTCTTAGTTTATGTTCAGAGCATCGAAGTTGGACGTACCATTTTAGGGACGTCATTTTCGTCTACAAATAAAATTAGTCTGTGTGCTGAGTGCGAGTTTTGCTGAGTGTGTGCAGAGTCACTGTTCGTCGTGAAGTAAATTTGTATTTGAAAAAAAAAAACTACAATTTGAATGCCATCGAAACAAGACCCCTAGTGGCTAATAATGGTAACTAATTCGATGCCATACAAATTGTAATTATTTTTTGTCACGGCGAGTAGTGACAAAAATAAGTCCTCAGCACACTGGTTGGGGGTGCTTGTTTAAAAGACTAGCTACATACTTACAATTCCTCTGGTGTTGCGGGTACTTTTATTATTAAGGCGCTCTATTTGCTAATTTCTCACATTTTTTTCATGAAAAAAAAAAAGGTTCGTTCGTTCTATTGTCGTCGTTCACTGTGTAGTTTACTGACACTTTTGTAGAGGATGCGATGTCCTTATAAATTTCATGTCAATGGTTCAGAGTAAAACAAATAACAATATTTGAGATAAGCACTTCGTGGGTGATTCTCGCGCATAAATCACGGGTCGCTGAGGACGGCGATAAATAACCAGATTTGGCGGAGCTAGCCGCCAGAAGGCAGCAGCCGCATGTTAGACACTTTGTAGCAAATCCCGTTACAGGTTAAATTAAACTGAATGCGAAAAGACTTTAAATCAGTATGAAGTATCACAAGCACAAATATTATTTTCACAATAATCACTACCTACACAATATTATCATAAGAGATAACAACAAAACATAACAAAGAAGGGGTTGTAGTTTCCATTAATGTTGATTTTTTAAGAAACCCATAGGTATACTAAAATAAATATTTTGCAAGATTTTGAAATTTTAAGAAAAAAAAAATTGCGATTTGTTTTCTCTTGTCAATTTTGTACTTTCTATTTTCTTATTATCATAGTTATTATGTAGATAATAAGTTGTTTTATTACTTTTAATATAATTATTTACGCTAACTATAAAAAATAAGTCGTGGTAGAAGATTGAAAATAAATAAAAAAAAAAACAATTTTCTTTAAACAAGGCATTTTTCTTTGAGACTAAATATCTAAAAAAATATATGATGACTATTCTGCAGAAATGTAGAAACATCTACTTTTACCCCCATATCTTGTGTTAAACATAGACTTTCAATTTACTTTCAACCGACTTGATATTAATTATCGTAAACTGATTTTGGAG
This sequence comes from Glaucopsyche alexis, assembly GCA_905404095.1. Classification (NCBI taxonomy): domain Eukaryota; kingdom Metazoa; phylum Arthropoda; class Insecta; order Lepidoptera; family Lycaenidae; genus Glaucopsyche; species Glaucopsyche alexis. Next base: position 6,441,264 of record FR990043.1, on the reverse strand, counting down.
TTTGACGTTGCTTTGACGTTTATGAGAATACTATTTTGCTGTATCGAGACTGAATTGAAACTGTTTTATTGTACGATTTAATTAGCAGAATCGACCTACAGCTTTATTGTGTTCTCTGAATTCTGAATCCTTCTAGAATTTAGATACTTGAAGTAAAACAATGTACCTAGCTAGTAGCTACTAGCTACGCAAACTAGTCATGGACTGACCCTAAATCCAAACATTTTTTATTTATTCATGTTTCATAACTGTTATGAAACACGAATAAATATATTTAAATAAAAATAAAACCACAATATATCGAGTTTGGATTTCCTTCCTGTCCAATAAAAACCGGTAAAGTATCATATGTCGAGCCGCGCGGGCAGGTCGTAATAACTCTAAGCAATATTATAATTTCCGAGTGAGGTATACCACTAATGTGACTAATATCGTAATACTTACTTCCATCTTGTCTGTTCTAGCGAAGCCGAAAGATTTAGGTGTTGGAAGGTGTGCTTGATGTGATACATTGCATGCACAGCGAATATGTTTTGGTTTAATGTGAAGATTCTTTCAAGAAAATGTTAGGCTATGTTTAACGGCTCTACATACGGCTCTAGTCTTTACGTCGAATCAATACCTACGTATTGTTACACATGAAAGTGATATGTAAATATAAGACTCTGCAAATTGCCACTAGAATCGATTAACTAATATGTTGCGTTTAGTCTTTGAACAACGTGTAGGTCATCGTGCAATATTTTTTGGGTGGCGTTCAAAGTATCAAAATGCGCATATAAAGTTTACCAGAAATGTGATATTGAACTCGCCAACGTTTTCTCCGAGTATCTTTAAATTCTGATGAGAAGAGATCTAATTTAATTTTCCTCATCACGCCTCAAATAACGCGGTCCGCGAGCACCAGGCTCGTAAACCGCGGACCACACGCGGCCGGAGCTCGGAGGTGTGAAGGCAGCGCCCGCGCCCCGGGAGCCCGCGCATAACTCACGGCCAGCGGGGCGCCCGGCCCGATACCGACCCGATAGCGGCTCGATACACGCTCGATACCGCGACCGCAGCCATACTGTCTGCTACTTCGCCGAATATATGGCCATATATACGTCTAAACTAGTATATTAATTAGCTATGTTTTATGTGTAGATAATGATATTCGTTTAAATTTTTATTATTGCTGGCAAAAAAAGTATTGAGTGTGCCTAAAATGAAAATTATATATGTACATATTCTTATAATTGTTTTCCCCAGGAAACACGGAAATATTTAGTACCTATTTGTCGTCAACGTCTTTTTTTCTGTGGTATCTGAACATTAGTCGTTTGTGGCATAAGTTCTCACGTACCGTCAAAGCCACAAATTACGGTAATGAGTAAAAACCAATCGCACGAAGCGCACGTCAACGTTATGGTTCATATTTTCAAGTTTCGTGTAATTTGTTGGTACTAACGATTCCCGACCAAATGGCGCAGTCGGCAGGATTCGTGGAGGATCCAAATTAATAACAAAATTGGTGCACGCCACGGCTACCGATACCAAAATAACGGGTTACCTCTAATTCGGAACTAAATTGTGGACCCGCGCGTGTCTAAGAACCTGCTATTAGATTCCAAAATTCCTTTTGTATAACGTATGTTCCGTGGTTCCAAATGAATGGGTATTATTAAATTTGGGTGTGTTTCGAACGTAAAGTATCTTCTCTTTAATGGGTTTTAAATATGTTTACGATCAGTGGTCTTGATATTTTGTTGGTTTACGGTAAATTATTATCTATGACATTAATAATAATGTGATGATTGAATACCTATTCAAAAAAATTATAATATTATATGCGTTATCACGTTAAAAACTTAACAATTTATAACTATGTTCAATAAATGTAGTGATAAATAATAACTAAACCGTTATAACTAGCACTGATTTTAGTAAACCGGAAGCTGTTTGACGGCGGACTAGTTTGCGCGCGCGCAGCCTCTCCCCTGTCAGGCAGAGCTTCCGTTTCCGATGTCCGTGTTGCTCACTCGCGTGTGGTTAATGTAGCGGCATTTTACTGCGTCCATGTTAACTATTACTCAAATAAAATCATATGATGACAAAAAATAGTAGTAATGCAAAAACTTGCGGAGTATTATTACCCTTTCAACAGTTGATTGTCTATAGAAGGAGTAAACTTCTGGTGCTTACGTCAAATTGTAGGCAGTATCATAAAAAAAACTGTTGCTAAAATATAAAACTTTGGGGTAAACGGGCTTTGGGATTAACAAATAAATATAAAATAAATAAACATCTCAGAAAGAATTTGAAAAAATACATTTGATATTTTTATAAGTATAAATACATTTGAAATTTTGACGACCTCTGTGGCTCAGTGGTTGAGCGTGTTGGTGCTTAAGCCGGGAGTCGCGAATTCGAATCCCGCCGAAGGAACAAAAGTTTTTCTCTGGGTCATGGTCATGTATATTAAATATGTGTATTAAATAATAAAAAATCTTAAATATAAAAGTATTATATGTATATTATTTCCGTTGTCTGGTACCCGTAACACAAGTTCTTCGAGAGCTCACCACGGGACCAGATTGACATGGTGTAAACTGTAAAGCGTCCATAGATATTATATTGTCATAAGTTTGTAGGTACTGAATACGTAACGTAGCAGGTTCCATCAAATCAAGTTTCCAGACCGAAATTGTTTTTGCAATCCGCATTAATGGCAAATAGATACAGTTAAGAATGATTCATTACAATAACTAAAATAATTAGTGAACGAATTGACCGCAGTAGATGGAATCTCGTGTGGTTTATGGCTACTATCGGCAATCTGCATGTTTGGGCGCTACGCACTGGTGGCGACTGGCGCGGGGTGCGTTGAACCTGCACAGGAAGTGTCACAGGTAGGAGGTCACATCCAAAAAGTTTTTAATGTGTAAAGTGATTACATTTTTGATATAAAAATTAGTGATGCCGAGATTTAAAAGTCTTGCCTGATTAAGTCCATACATAAGGTCATACTTAAGATAATGCTTAAGTTACGACTGTGAATCGAAACGTCAAACGTAGAAATAAGAATCGACCAAGAATACGGCCCTCAGTACCTATCGATGTTGTCTCTAGGTAGAGATTAGAGAAAGTTTTGTGTGAGAGTAAACCAAGCGTGTTCCGAGGGCTTAGCCAAAATGTCATCGTTAATTACAATGATGATCTTCGAAATTGAAAATATATAGGGAGGCCTGATATAACGTTCGCTAAGTTACATATTTAGAGAGCGGTACCTACGTACCATACATTTTGCATTTCGAACTTCGTGATTGTAATTAAATAAAATCATCTTGACTAAGCACCAGGAAAGTAAGTTTTCAAGTAACAATAAACACAAAACAATTTATTTTTCGAAACCCACACATGAAATGATTTGGGACTGCATTTCCTGGCATTAAATCCCCTTTGGTACGTGGACCTACAATCTAGTAGGTCTCGTATCATATTTATGTGTATTCGTATAAAACATAAACAGTCAAAGCGAAATTATTAATAGCAAACCCATCGCAGCATAACTAATCCGACCACGAATGAATGTGATAGTTATGTACGGCAAGCTCGCCGTAAAAGTCATAAAACGTATTTTAACATCCATCCGATAATCAATCTAACACGTCATAACTTTGACATCCAGTCTGCATACACCTAACCCGATCCTGCCGCGAGAAGAAACGACTTTCGACTCTATTTCAATACACCAAAGTTAAATTTAATTTACCATCCAAGTAAACAAAGAAAAAATATCGGATAAGACGACTGGCCAAATGAGCTTCAGTATAAACATGTTAATTCTTATAGTGGTAAACTTTTCTGGGTTTCATTTGTGATACTCGTTTGTACGGATAGTGACTGCATCAAGGTAAAGTTGTTTTGGATAATTATTTGCTGCTTCATTTACAGTATTTTATTTGGCAGCAGGCAGTAATGTATACAAAAGTTTAAATGGCTTAAATAGCATTAATTGCTTATGGACAGCAACTTCCATATTTGAGACTGTTAAACTTTTGATGCCTGATTTTCTATTAACTAAGGTATTACTTATAATAACAATAATACCTCCCACACCGATCTCGGTGACGGTTGCCGGTTTCATTGTAACTAGGCCAGTTACGCAGGAGTAATTTTATAGTGCTCAAGTGTGTGCGCAGTATACAAGAGCACTCTCTCTGCCTTTACTCAGGCAGAGAGATCAGGCGCAGGTCCGACTTTTTAAATGCCTATCCGACGCATGGATCATCTTTCTTATCTTATAAGCTTAAAATGATATTTATCTTGGCACGTATACACATAGATAGTACGTATGTGTGTATATTATGTGTATAAAAGTGTGCAGGGCCGGATTAACCTTAAGGTATTTGGCCTTAGGGCCCGTGCCTTTTCACGGTCTATATTATGTATATGCAAAATTCTTAAGTTGTTAAGTACTTTTCAAATGGAAAACAGGTGGATAGCATTTCACCACAATTACAATGGCTCCGACGGTCAGTCCTCTTCTACATGCTTGGTGCTTTATACATTTATCTAACTCATCACACAGTTCTATTTTTTTGGCGGGATATTGCTAGATAATAATTAAATTGTATCCTCGAGGAACTTGTGTTACGGGTACTATAGACAACAGAAATGTACAATCCTTCTAATACTTTTATATTATCTATACATAATATATTTAAGATTTTTATTATAATATACATTTAATGCTCTTAGTATTATAAACATCCATAACCCAGGAATACAGAAAACTATTTTGTTCCTTTTGTTGAAATACCAAAACGCTCAATCAGTTAGTCATAGAGTTCGTAAAATAACAGCAATGAGTCAAATTTTTTAATTAAAACTGTGTACATATTTACTTAGTTGAGAATAAATAAAAACAATTTTGTGTTACTCATATAATGTAAACTGTTTTATTAGGAGCATACCTATTATACGGTATACAATATAAAAATCTGTCTATTATAGGCCGATTCACTAGTATTGCCGAGACTAACCGCGTAAAGCTTATGAAGCACATGAGGTCTATTCTTCTTTTCCTAAAGATAATTGACAATCGTAATTTAAATAAATTTCTCAGTTGTAGTATTTTGCACCTAGGTAACGAGTTTGCTCCGAGTTCTAAGGGCCTAAAACCCGTGTTTCATATTATGTTTCATATATTTTGATAGAAAACAATTTTGACAGTTTTCAATAGAAATGCGTAAAATGGCGTTAAATGCATAATATGAATTGCATAATGATTTATCTTATGTTCACCGAAAGTGGCCTTTTAGACCCCCTGATAAATAAAAAATAAAAAAAATATCGCAAAAAATTTATCTGAGCAGGGCCCTGTGTAACAAATTTGTTCAGTAGTATTACCTTCTGTATATTGATACGTGTGTAAGTAGAAGTATACTTCCTGAAGGCTATTCGATTTAAGTAGCTGTGATAGAAATGAGTTGTTGTCAAATTACTTAACACAAGCAACTTCGTCCTAACAATTTTATATTTTCGGGTGTTTCCTCAATATATTAAGGAGTTAAGCTATAGTCAGCTCACACTATCTACTTATAAACCTTTACCAGCACATTAAAAAGCAATAAAGATTACTTCGATAGGTTGGCAGTTGGCACCGAAGAAGAAACGGGCCTTGGGCCTCATTTTGGTTATGCCGGCCCTGAGCGCTCTAAGTTCTGTTTACAAATACAGCGTGATACATAATTTTTTAAATTTGTTTATCAATGACGGTCAATTGTCAAATCGATACTTTCTAAGTGAAGTTTTGCATATAAAATGTCTTCTGAAAAATTGGTTCCGGCAAAATATTGACAGGACAAAACAATTATCATACTGTACAACAAATAGATTTTTTTAAATAGTTGTGACAGAAAAGGGTGCATTTTAAATAGAACTCTGCGTTAATGCAATAGAGCTGAAAATCGTATAGAGTTGTCAAATCTGGGTGAAGACGCCAACATAATATTTCAATTCTTTCAGTCCTAACCAAACTTGGAAACAACATTTCTTTTATTGCTCCCATGCGGGAATTGAACCCACGACTTCCAAGTCGAGAGCCAATGCTTTAACCACTAGACCACGGAGGCTGTTAAAATTTATTATACCTTATAATAAATACACATCAATAGTGATAAATGTTTAATGTCAGTTAAAAATAAAACCGAGATCACAAATGAAGGCTGTGGCGGCACGAACTGCAAACCGCACCGTCATCGGTCTGTCCGTCCCCTGTGCTCGCCAGTTCGCCACACTATACTCGATATTCATTATATTTATTTCATTATGATCTGCAAAACTTATGACAAACTTACTTACAGTATATTTATTTGTATATTAAAGTTATGGCAGAGTCGATTGTTATTGCGGAGATGCAACCACAGTTGATTTCGATTATCAAAACGTGAGAAAAACTCAATGCTATGAAACTCCAATATTTAATCAATATTTCATAGTTATAAACAGGCGAAATTTTGAAATATTTAAGTCAAAAAGTTCTAGGTAACGTAAGACATTACTAAAGTACTTAAAATTGAAGAATAAATGTTGGATAACTTAAGCAATCGTCCAAAAATTTGAATCAGAAATACTCAACAATATTTAGACTTCTTGTGATGATCGATAACTACCGATATTTTAAGTATCGACCGACAAAGAGATAGGGGAATATATTGTGCTTTTTCGCAACAGCATCTTAGAACACAACTGCGGCACGTTAACACGCTCATAAGGCTTTAAAAATATGATCGTGATGATGCGAGGTGAAAAGATTCTCACTTTAGATCACAACTGGCTTCACTTATACATGTTGTGAGTCATTTATTACCGCTACGGTGACCACATTGGATGTGTATTGGGTATTAAAGTAATTAAACATTTTAGGACAACACTATTTTTGATACGGTAAAGAGTTTACCTTATCTCTACCTTTCGTTTAGTGAAGACAGTCATCGTAAAATTCGGCGTAATCGTAAAACCCCACTTATAAGAATATTATTCAACTTGAATTCATTGGATCCAGTAGTATTTTTGTACTTATAATATTGCAACATATACATTATTTATAAACCAGATACAACAAGCCTTTGCCTACGTGATCACATACCAGAGCTACATACATACACTTTGGCATATACATGATAACAAAGTAGGTACACATTGTCCTGTGTTTTCCAACGGAATTGGTTATCCTAGTATTAATAAATATAAATAACTTCATCTGTTATCCATAACAGCTCGCGAGGCGAGTGACGGCCGCGCTGTGGCGGCGCGTTTGAGGGATAGGTCGGCACAGGTGCGCGCGCGCAGCATTTGTCACTGTTCCCGGTGATTATTCATCTCATTGAAACATTAACGCTCGCGAGAACTAATCACGTTGACTAATGGAACCCCCGTCGGTAGAGTTTCATACTTTAGTTATGAAACACGGAGATTTCAAGATTATCTAATCTCGTACTGAAATGCGGTACTTAGGTACTACTTGTACTAACGATTAAACTTAATGAAGCTCAAAATATCTTATTAGTAAAAGTATAGCTCGTGAAAGAAATCTAAATAATATCATATTTGTGGAATATACAAGATAATTGTTTAGTTTGTAAATATACACCCGTATCTTTAGTTGTTACCTCGAGATTTCCTCCACTCGACTCAACCTCAATCCACGAAAGTTGTATCATTAGTTCAACAAAATTCCCTCGACTTGAGGAATTTCCTTACGCAAGTCGAGGAGTCAACTGTCAAACTTAAGGTACCTCAGGACGTACCTTGAGGCTCCCTTGAGCGTCTATTTCCGACATTTATATCATTTTTTTTTTACAATCAGAGTGGAATTATTTGAAGTAATTCCGTAATTACAGAGGGATACTTATTTAAAGATAAGCATGGAGGATTTTTCGAATCTTTACTTTACGAAAATCCGCCACTGTCTTTACGAAATTCCGTATAATTATATAGATATTCATCATTATGTAAAATTTGGATCGAGTTTTAATGGTTACTGTTGGTGTTAACATAAAAAAACATATTTTCTATGATTATCTATGACGTCATACCTCCACTCAACTCTTACTGGAGGAGCAAACAGCTGAGGTAGAAATTACGTTTAAGAATACCAAATTCGAGGAACTTCTCAAGGATACCTCAGTTGAGGTTGAGTCGAGGCGGATTTGAGGAAACAACTAATGATACGGGTGTAAGTCTTTGAAGCAGTAGAATAGTCTAAAAGCTCTATCTACTAACTACTGGACAATGAAATATAAGTATCTAGATGATTATGTACCAAAATAGAATATTTAAAATCCATACTAATAGTATAAAGAGTAAAAATTTGTTTGTTTACTACTAAAAAACTACTGGATCGATTTTGATGACATTTGTCACAGATAGACTACGGTTACCGCGAGATTAACTTTTGCGTGCACAAAGTCGCGGGCAACATCAAGCTTAGAATAAAGGTACCAAAAACTGTCAAAAACGAAGCCTCGACTAGAACAATAACTGTTTGTATTGGAATTTGAAATTTCAAAAGTTTATAGTGGCCAGTAATGAGTTACGTTTATATGTGCGCTTGTACGCAGGTTTCACGGCACAACTGGCAAAAAGTCCATCATAAACACGGCGTTTATGGCGGCAAATAAAGCTCGCATCTTCCCCGTAGTCCCGTGGTGAATTATTGCTTTATAGCTTCAGAAATATTTCCCAAACAGAAAATATTTTATGATTCTCCTGTTAAGAACGGCCATATATCATTTTAAGCCATAGATAATAAAATTCGTAAGTCACCAAGTGCGAGACAAAGATGAGTGACAAATATGATTTTATATTATTATTGCAAAGCGATGATCAAGAAAATTGAGGATAAAACGAAAAAGTTATTTGGAGCAACTTTGAGTAAGGTAAGAGCCGGATAGTGGTCTTGGTAGGTACTTGCCTCGGTTCTCAATTCGTAGGTTAGGTATGTTTTTGCGTTAGACTTTAATTATGATTGAAAGTCTCTTGCCTATAGACAATAAATCTACCAAAATCATTACTGTTGGTGCAGCCGTTTTGTCTAAGAACAACTATCCACACTTAACAAACCTATACGGTATAGGTTTGTTAAGTGTGGATAGTTGTTCTGTATATGAATAGGCTATACCTTCATAGAGAAATTAAATATTTTGTTTGTTTTTCAAACTTTTGCAGTGATCAAAACTAGTTGTAACTAAAATAAATATTAGATTGTTTAATTTGTTTATTACGGAGCGAAAAGCAAACGAACGGGAAACATTATATGATAGATTTTTATTAACGTTAGGCAACTACCCGTTAATATGGATTTACTCAAAACGCTTATTAATTAGACCTACAAAAATGAGTTTTTATAAAATATTAACGACCTTTCTTTAGAGAAGACGTTGAGTCACACTCAATTACTATATCTAATATTATAAATTACAGGGTTTTTTAAAGTCAGCCAACTATACGGATTTTACCCTAGAAATGAGAATGAACTTAAAAATCCTATGATTTCTATAGTGAGTAGTGACTGCTTATTTCTTTTGACAGTCAATAATAGCAAACAGTAGATAAGTAGAATGGTACTCGTATACACAGTATTTTGTACTTGTGATCCCCGCGGGTGACCGTACGTTCTGCCCACTCCTATAACGTATTTCCTTACTATCTCCAAATAAGCTGCTATATTTATGTACACACATATTTTCTGTATTTCCTTTGTCACTTGTAACATTTTAGAAATTTATATTTCTTCACAATTTACATTCTTGTAAGTTTGGAATTTTTTTTCGATATATCAGTTGATAATCCTCTTTGTCCATCATAACATTTTCGAATTTTTTTATTCACAATTTACCTTCCTGTAAGTTTGGAAATAATTTTCGACATACATAATAGTTTCTGGGAATCCTGCATATGGGTATAGGTATAAGGTTAGATTTAAAATACTTGTTATTAATTTTGCATCCAGTGAACTAGAGGAGGTCTAGCATCAGTTGTCGTGATTCACTTTTGAGCCAGGCACAAAAGGTTCGCCCTACAAATTAAGTATACAGTGTTACATACGCTAAAATTAAATTCTTATGGCCCAGGGTGCTCAGCCGAGAGCGACTTGTATAATTATGTTTCAATATTTATTATTTGAAAAACATTAACGCAAGGCATTTCGCGTCCGGAGCGGGCATAAAAACGGAATAGTTACTCTCGGAATCGTTAAAATGCGCCAAGGCTGTAATTGGCAGACGTAAATGTATCGAGTCGGTTATAGCTGACTGTTAAACTGGACATTAGTACGTACTATTACTTACAATGTTCGCATCTGAATCAATGTTATAATTTTTTAATGGGCCCAATGCCCACCACACATTCTCCGAGGGATGAGGTTAAGTTGTTATGGAAACCGCAACGATGCATAGGGTGTATTTGATATTTTTAGTAAACTAGCTGTCCCGACAGGCGTTGTTCTGTCTGAACTATAAACTGGAAAAAATATTAACTACACCTACAACCTACACCAACCTTATTTACTGTTACTAATATTTGACGCACAAATAATTACAGTGGTCAAATCTATAAGCAACTGCCTACACCTTACAATGACGAAATTGAGATGCTACAGTACAGTGGCATAACCTACACAGAAATAAAACATTACTATAAGTATTTAGACAAACTTGTTTTTGTTTGCACTCAACAACTCGTCGCATCGACGTCAATTGATTTACGCCTAAATTAAATTTATGGCCCAAAAAACCAAACAAAGCAATGTCAAAACACATGTCTAATTCGCTAGAGAAAATAAATAGAGACGCCAGCGATTGGTTTCGCCCCGTGAGATTTTCGAAACAAACGAGACTCTACGTACAGTTCTTTCTAAGGCACAGCGTACACTACAGATTGTTCCACTTCTTTCTGCAAACTTAAAGGCAAGGAACGTAAAATTCTTTTCTTAATTTAATCACAATCTCATTTAAATCTTGAAAATTGAAATTGAAATATCGTCACAATATTGTCTCAATCTCGCCTCAATCTTGCCTTAATCTCGTCTCAATCTCTTCTCAACGTCATCTCAATATTATCTCAATTTCATCTCAGTCTCTTGTCAACGTCATTTCAGTTTTGTATAAATCTCTTCTCAACGTCATCTCAATATAATCTCACTCTCGTTTTAATGTCATTTAACATGAAAAACTACGCTATTGAGCAGTCCTAGAGTCCACCAACAAACTTTGTCTATAGTGTGCGCTCCCATTGTATGAAAAAAATAGTGTCATACAGTTTCCAACACGGCGTCATACTTCTCGGAAGGTTCGAGAAGGTTGACGTGGACAGCATCAATTAAGGCAGGGAATTGCGGTGGAAATTCATTACGACTTGACATAATGCAATCATCGTGCTGTGACAAATGGTACACATTTGTTTAATACACGTAATGTGCATATTAGGATTTAGGACGTGACGTTTTCGCAGCGTATTTTATAATATGCAGAAATCCTTAAAGTATTTTATTTATTGTGGACCAATCAAGAATCATGTATTATCATATTATGTATTGACTACTGGCATGGAAGTGATGGAACTAGCTTCAAATGATCTACTAGAAAATTACTGTTTTATTTTTAATTAGAGTGATGCTAATATTATAAAGAGGAGAGATTTATTCGTTTGTTTGTATTGCATTGAATAGGCTTCGAACTACTTGGCCGTTTTTGATGAAAGGTATCACAGGAAAAGACATAAGTAAGTAGGCTACTTTTTATACCGAAAAAGTAAAGTGTTCCCATGGGATACTGTATTTACGCGAGCGGAGCAGCGGGCGACATCTAGTTTAAAAATATTCCAGTAAGGTAAAAATAAAATACTTATTAAACTTTATCTTATTGGTTACAAGTTAACAATTCAAATCATATTTTTCACATTATCTAATATCAAGATTCAAGAAGCATACTTGAGTTATGTTGTGTGCTCTGAACAGATTGTAAATGTTATGAATTTTAATGTACTTTCTTTGAATTGTTTTTAGAAAACATGTCTGAACTTATTGTAATTTCAGTAAAGTAGGTACTTCATGTATTTCATTGTACCTTTCACACAACTCATTTAAGCCCCAACAATGGCCGAATAATACGTCAAGTGCACATAATTTGTGAGTCATTGGGCATTTACTTGGTAATTTTTCAGCGGCGGCAATCGGATGCGCGCCGGCGTCGTCCGCTTTTTGTTTCTGGCCGACGCTGATGGTTTGCGGAAGCGAGGTCGACCGGCCATTCGACCGTCCACCAATATTTCACATGTCCAGTTTTTGCGATGAAATACAAAAAAATATTCATATAAATTCTAGAACTTTAAAAATATAGTAAAGAGATTATTTAAAAAAAGAAAAATATTGAACGAACCGTACTCTACTGTTAAGACATCTTTAACTTTGTGTTCATATATAAAAAAAACCGACTGATGTTAAATTGGGTGTTAATTACAATTCAATTTTGTACTACAATATAATGTACTACTATATTATATTAGCTTAATATTTTAAATTACCTTTTGTAGTTGATCGCTCATTTAGGCCAACTTGCCTAGCTGGGTTAAAGTTAACCCTGGGTAAATTATCATACTTGCTCTTTCATAAATACGAAGAACGAGAGAGATAACATGATAATATTTAACAGTTCTGCGGAAGTGGGTCTTAGACTCTGTCCAGAAAGTGCGTAAACCTGCGTAAACCTACGCACGTAGAGATTCTTATCTTATCACAACAAAATGTCTGCCGGTCTATCTGTGATGTCAACTTGGGACTTTTTCCCCAAATTTAGGGAGAAAAGGTATCTGAAAAGGTATCTGAGAAAAGGTTATTAGGGGGTTTTTATGCTTGTTTTATTTAAATTTGCAATTGATTTGCTTGACGATAAGTAATATAATATACTATTATTATTTAATTACAGCTGACCTATCACTTATTGGTATAAAAAATGTATAAAAAACCAAAATTCTTATTGCAAGCGTCTACCTTTTGCCAACTTGCCATTAAAGAATCACGCCAAAAACATCAAAAAATTCACGTTTGTTGTATCTAAAGAGGGTTCCGTTACTATCAACGCGTAATAGGTTTTTCAAATTACTTCAAAAGTCACAGTCCGGTTTGGTTCAAAATAATTTTCCCTGAGTTTAAGCATTATATATTATCAGTATGGAAACTTACAAGTTTAAACTATAATTTAGAAATCTACTCTACAACTACTTGAAAATTTTGAAAAAAAGTCATGTATTAAATATTGACTCTATTTTAAAGCGCTATTCAACGTTATGAACACAATAGGGTACAATGAAAAAATATTTTTCATCCCCACTTCTCATGTATGGAGAGCCACCATCATAAAATTATTATTATTTTACGATGCTAAATCCGAGATAATATAATATATAAAACTATATCAAATTTCATCCATTTATATTCATAATTACAGAAGCTAGAGGCGTGGACAGACAGACAGACGGAGGGACAGAGCAAAACTATAAGGGTTCCTTTTTATTACGAAATCGACTATTTTAGTAAAGGTTATGTAAAAAATTTAACTGTCTAGCTATCAAGGATTATGATCTCATGAGACATAGCCTGGTGACAGACATACAGTTTTTACCCTCTAGATATCTACGAAATAACTTATAGTCTGTAAGTGTTAAAAAAAGCAGTGAATCATGCATACAAATGTCAAAATTGACGCATAGCTGTGATTACATTAATTTACCTATTAAAGTAAGCCATTTTGACATAGTATGTACGCATGATTCACTGCCTTCATAACGCGAATAGGCTAAAGAATAGACTTTATATAACACGAATAGGATACGACCGCGTCATTCAATGTGCTTCGTACAGTGCAACTAATTTGTTAATGCCCTCGGCAATCATCGTTCTTTTTTCTACGGAAATTACGGATGTTGCAAAGCATGTGTGGGACTTCTGAAAGATATTAGCAAAGTAGTTTTACTGTATAAAGTATCTTTATAGGTATGTTTTTCTAAATAAGTAATACTTACATATTTGGTATGTAACTTTTTTGATTTTTAACGGTACCTATATATTTTATCGTATTATGTAACTTTCTGAAGTTTCGATGTGGCATAAGTACTTTAATAATTATATTTGAGAGTCTTCGCATGCTAGGTAAAATCCACGGGAACCGTACTATTTGCTTTAGGGAGAAATATTTGTTGAAACTTGGCAACTCGATCTTACTACGCTTTCATTGCACTCCAAAATACAGGGGATGACACTTTTGACTATTTCAAATCGATATCAATTGTGTGTTGAAGGTTTTAATATAAGTTGTCTTCAGAAAAAATTGGTTTTGACAAAACATTGACAGCACAAAATTTCGGAACACTCTGTAAAGTAAAATTTCACTAGTGTGAGTACTGTGAAAATGCCAAAATTACCAAATTTACAACAGTGTCAACCGATCTGAATGCTGTGTAACGAATGAACTGAATACTTCTGTCTCATTCTGAATCATACAATCGGAGCGAGAAAAACATTTTTCTTTCGCTTCGTGTCTCGCGCGTACTCGAGGTAGCTGCGTATTACATGCGTAATTGCTGCACCTATTTGAGTCAGGAGCGGAGCACCTATACGTGTAGTATGGGCATACCCACAACCCCAATAGCCTTGTGAGTGCATACTTTCATGGTCTATTAATTTATAATCAAAATAGGTTCAGTGGGTAGTAGTATTGGTATTGTTAGCCTTTTAAGTCTTACCTGGTGCTTTTTACCTGCTGGTCATACTTATATTATTGTTAAAATACATATTTATAGTAGTGGATTTAGTGTTAAGCGGACCTTTAGTCAGGTAGATTGAAGAAAGCGCAAAATTTGTCACCTCTCCATAAATTTTCGGCCCTGTTTTATTTACTAACCAACGGATTTAAGAAAAAATAATACTTTGTTTGAACCGATACGAATTACTCCTGCCGATGTTATATAATCTATAATTTGTGTATGTTTCCATACTATATATGCATATATTTTTTATTTAATTAATTTATAATCTTAGTTGATGTTAATTTGTTTAAGTTACCTATATTGAAAGCTAATTTTTTTACCAAACATAAAATATTTTTTTTTGCTAAATAAGCGAAAAACTTTCTCGCTCACTTCGCGCGTTAGCTTTTAGTTAACATAATATTATAAAGAAAATAATACAATTAATTTTTTAAATTCTAATAACCATGTTATGAAGGAAATAATAATATCTAAATGTTCGGGCCACATCTTCTTTTGAGAGCTGGATCCGTGCCTGAATCAACCAAAGCGGTTTAATAGGTCAATTTTGTACGATACGCGCATAGCTAAAATAATACGCACGTAGCTTCTGGACGCAATGTATGGGGCCCTAGTACCTCGACTAAGTGCGTAGACCTTACGTGCGTAAGAATACGCAGTTTCTGGACATGGTCAGAGTCCAAACATAAAACTGTCTACAGACAAAACAAATTGTGCTCCGTTTGACTGTCAAAACTTATAATTCCAATGTCATGCCCATTTCGTGAGAATCCCGTACAATCGGATAGAAAACGTTAATTTTACTCACGTAACGTGTAACGTTTACGTCGTGAGAATCTATTGTTTTACGAGTGATATGTGATTTGCGTAAGTACTCAGGGTTCAAATTGTATACCGCGGGGATAATGGGTGTGATCAGATGCGACGTAGACCGATATCTAACTTAACCCATCACCAATATCACATATTATAGTTTTATTTCGGAAGATAACTACAATTTTTATTATAAAAAAAAAAGTCTAACCCGACCCGACGATATAAAGACTATAAAGTATATAGCTTATGTTACCTGGGCTATTATTACGAATCTATTGATCGTTTATTAAAATCAGACCAGTAGTTTAGGCGCTACGGTGGAACAAACATACTCGTACATACATACTGCCAAAAACATAACCCTTACTTTTGGCTTCGCTGTAGTCGGATAAAAAGGATATTTTTAAGGAAATCTACTATATTATTAAATTAATTATATAATCTACCTTTGTCTATTTCAAGTGTATTTTACATAGGTAAAGTTCTTCGTTAAAAATATTTTTATAATATTACTATACTATATTATCAACCGACTTCCAAAATACAGGAGGAGGTTTACAATTCGTGTGTATGTTTTTTTTTTTGTGTGTATGTTACACGATTACTCCGCCGTTTGTGGACCGATTTTCAAAATTATTTTTTTGTTGTAAAGGATTGACTCCTGGATTGGTCCCATTGTCATCAAATGGTAGATCTGGTGATGGGATCCATGAGGAATTGAGAGAAGTCCTCAAAATTTATAGGGACACCGATAGTGATTTTGACTTTTTTTAAAGTAACTCGAGCAAATGCTACCAAAAAGTGAAATGTTGTGCCAAGGTATACCCTGGATCCAAAAGCACTAAACGGCATTTCTCAGTCTTTGAAGATATACGTTTAAAAATTTCAGCATTGTTTATAAAACTACAAGCAAATGTCCGTATTAAATAATAATCATCATCACCACCACCATTATAATCACACCATACATCATTATAAATTATGCTGATATAGGTATTTTTCATAGTATTTTACACCGATATCGATTTCTTTGAACATTCACAGCTACCAAAAAGTGAAATGTTGTGCCAAGGTATACCCTGGATCCAAAAGGGCTGAACAGCACTCCTCAGTCTTTAAATATACACGTTTGAAAATTCAATTATTGTTTATAAAACTGCAAGCAAATGTCACTATTAAGTAATCATCATCACCACCACCATCATCACACCATACACCTTGATATTTTGTTGATATCTAGGTGTTTCTCATAGTTTTTTACACCGATATCGATTTCTCTGAACAGCTACCAAAAAGTAAAAGTTGTGCCAAGGTATACCCTGGATCCAAAAGGGCTGAACAGCACTCCTCAGTCTTTAAATATACACGTTTGAAAATTCAAGTATTGTTTATAAAACTGCAAGCAAATGTCACTATTAAGTAATCATCATCACCACCACCATCATCAAACCATACACCTTGATATATTGTTGATATCTAGGTGTTTCTCATAGTTTTTTACACCGATATCGATTTTTTAGAACATTGACAGCTACCAAAAAGTAAAAGTTGTGCCAAGGTATACCCTGGATCCAAAAGGACTGAATAGAACTCCTCAGTCTTTAAACATACACGTTTGGAAATTTCAACATTGCTTTAAGAACTGCAAGCATAATATGTCACTATTCAATAATAATCATCATCACCACCACCATCAGCATCATCACACTATACATCATGATATTATGTTGATATAGGTATTTCTTATAGTATTTTACACCGACATCGATTTCTTTGAACATTCAGAGCTACTCAAAAGTGATATGTTGTTCCAAGCGTATATACCCTAACAACATGGGATCCATGAGGAATAGAGGAAACTCTTGATAGAAAAGTTAATGATCGTTAAGTTTTCTTACAAATGTTTAATTTCCCCGCAACTTTTTCTGTCAACACAACACCACAAATATATTTATGAAAATTGGTGTAGCAGATTATGCAATGAATAACCAAGGGAAAAGGAGATTTTTTATACAGAAGATGATCACTTACTAAGAACTAATCTGAGACACGGCGCTGCGCCGGCCGATTCAATATTAGGCATTTTGAGTTGATTTCATTTTTGAAATCGTGAGTGTAGGACCTCTTGCTCCAACTAACTTCATGGAGGTGTTTTATGCATAAGTGCTCAAAATCTTCATTGAAAACATATGATTAAACTATAGTAGACGTTAATAGCCACTACGTGCGCGCAAAAGGATATCTCGCTGAAACCGTACATTTTGCCACGATAAAATGTAGCTTCAGCTGGATGGTAGAATGGTAATTTGTACGTTGTTAACGAATTGGTCTTGGGTTCGAAACCAGGTCAGATAAATCTTTTTGTGATTCTTTTTATTTCCTTTCTCTTATATTTTTATTTATTTTTGTATATTTTATCGTCCTATAACAACTCCGAACAAAGCTCGGTCTCCCAGGTACTAGTTAATAATATTATAATACCACTGAAAAGAAAAAAATTAAAAATATTTAAAAAATATAGAAACCGACTTCCAAAGTAAAAGCAATAACATTCTTAAAGTCCCTAAAAAGTATGAAATAATTCTTATTGTCGAAATAGTTCCCTTTCAAATTCTACTAAAAATGTAACTATTTTTCTACTCAATCTTCTTATTTTTGAAGTCGGTACCAGCCCAAATAAATGTATAAATCCTTAATTTTAACACAACTACGTCCTTATATATACAAATAATATTTTAAAGAACTCACGTTCAAATTGGCTGGTACCGACCTCAAAAATAAGAAGATTGAGTAGAAAAATAGTAACATTTTTAGTAGAATTTGAAAGGGAACTATTTCGACAATAAGAATTATTTCATACTTTTTAGGGACTTTAAGAATGTTATTGCTTTTACTTTGGAAGTCGGTTTCTATATTTTTTAAATATTTTTAATTTTTTTTTTCTAAAATATTTTCTTCACAGAAAATAAAATTGCTGCTAAAAGTGCTAAACAAAACTTTAAGGAGGAAGTAATTATCGCCAAAGTACCTATTATTTTCAAAGTAAAATTTATATTTTTTAGTATATTACGCTTAGCATTTAACAAAAATCATTAATCTTTCTAAGATGTGGGTAATTTTGGAGTTCGTGCGAGGGCCGAAGGAGCTCGGAACAATTTGGAGTGAGCGTGTAGCACTCATAACTCAATTAGAACAACACTCCATTTAAAATTACAAACTTAATAACACGCACGCCGCTACCTAATTTGTTAACACGGAATACGAGCTCTCTAGATGAATTTACAATTTATTCATCGTAAGCCATGTTTTTTAGAAGTTCCAACATCCCTTAAACGTTTTTTTAATAGAAGGTAATAAAAATCTGTCAATTTTTGCTCAAAATTGCTTGAAAAATGAATAAATTGTAAATTCACGTAGAGAACTCGTAATCCGTGGTGGTGATTGAGGTGGAAAATAAGGCGGATAACCTAAAATAAACAAATACGCTTTACAGCAATATATCATTCTTTACTTAACAGTAGAATGAGAATAAAAATTATCCTCATATACAGTGGGTTGCCAAATTATTAGGGACAGTCACTGAAAATTGGTTTTTGTAAAGTTTTATGTAGAAAAACATAATAAAAACACTGTATTTGTTATAATTAAAGTTTAATAACATTAGAATTATATTATGTTAGTAATTTTATAACATAAATAAATATAATTACTAACAAAAAACTTAAAAATAAACAAATTGAAATGTTATTCAACAATTTATTAGTATTTTGTAACATTTCCCTTTGCCTCAATTAGTGCTTCAATACGCCTGGGCATGCTTTCTATGCATTTCTTGGCACTTTCTGTGATCCTGGGGTTATGATGCCACACATTGATCAGCCTTTCTATTAATCTTACCTTGGTGGTTATCATTTCTTTGGCAATTTCTGCCTTGGTAATCTCCCACAAATTTTCTATGGGGTTCATGTCAGGAGAATTGCCAGGCCAAGGTAAGACTGGGATGTTATGGTCTTCTAAAAACTTAGTGATACTCCTAGCTTTATGGCAAGGTGCTGAATCATGCATAAAGATGTAATCCCCGCCATCTGGGAACCAATCTTGCAGTTGCGGTAACAGGCGAGTTTGCAAAACTTGTTTGTATTGGTCTTGCCTCATGGTCCCTTGGACGATGTAGAGGCGCCCAACCCCTTTAGCGCTTATCACTGACCACACCGTATTTTTCACCTGGGCGCCGCCTGACAAAGCTGCTCTTGTCGACAAGAATTTCAAATGTCGACTCATCCGAGAAACAAACCTGAAAAAAATTAAACTTGGTTAAAATTCGTAAAATTATTGTTTTTAATTGACATAAAATATCAGCAACAACAAAAACCAACCTTACTCCAGGCCTCAACAGTCATATGGCGGTGTTGGCGAGCCCAGACAAGACGCTTTTTCTTCATCGCGTCAGTCAACCGAGGTTTCTTTACAGGACGATGACCTGTTAAGCCTTCCTCGGCCAACCGACGCTGCACAGTTCTCTTGGAAATTGTTATGCCAGACTCTTGCACCAACTGAGCTAACACTCCTACACTCTTCTTTCGATTTTCTAAGCATATGTCGCGAATTTTCCGGTCTGATCGCGGGGTGGTGATACGTTTTCGCCCACTGTGACCTTTTCTTTTGGGCGTAAGTGGCTGATTGAGGTCTAAATTAATTTTTATTTTATTAACTGCTGACTTTGAAACCCCAGCAATGCTTGCTATTTCCCTTTGGGAATGGCTTGTGTGCTCCAGAAGGGTTTTAATCTCAGTTTTCTTTCTCGGAGACAAATCGCACCCTCGTCCCATACTGAAACAAAAAAATGGCGAAAAAATGACAAATATTGTAACAAATTAATGATTATTAATATAATTTGAGATAACCAGAAAGTTTTACTTACATTTCAAACTTATTTTTAATACAAAAACAAAAATAACTCCGTTTAAAATATTCAAATTCGTGTTTCACTGTTTCGCGTCTCAAGTAATCTGCGTCTCACCTCTTAGTAAAATATTCAACAAAACTAAATAAATGTTCAAACCCTTAACATCCACTTGAAATTTGAGTCCCAGAGACATGGTGATCTCAATAAATACACTTTTAACACCTTACACCACTTACAAATGCACTTAAGTGCGCCTAAAGTAATAAATTTAAAAAAAATGTGACTGTCCCTAATAATTTGGCAACCCACTGTATGTTAAATAATTTGGAGGATTAAATAATTTTGAGGGCCTTAAATAATAATTATTTTATGATGCCAAAAGAAAAATCTAAACAATCTATAAGTGTATGTACTAAATTTCATAATATACATATTTATATTGATAAATCAAAAGTCCTATAGAAGTTGGCAAGAGCGGATAGACTGACACACAAACAGATAGACGGATGGACAGCGCGAAACTATTATTATATGGAACCTAGAAACTAAACCCTACGGAACCCTAGACAAAATACTAACAGATTATTATTTTTAAACAAAAAATTAAACCGACTTCCAAAGTAAAAATACACAATTTTGTGTATTTTTACATTGGAAAAAGGAAAAAAGAAAAAGTTCAGAAAAAGTCAAACGCACTATATGTGTCTATATAAATTTTAAGGAGTTCCCGCGATTTCTCATGGTTCCCATCATCAGGTTTTCAGTTTAGTTGCTAAAGGACAATTTAGAATTATACCCTATAGGTACATGACAATTTTTTTTAAATCGGTCCACAGACGGCGTTGAACATACAAAAAAAATATATAATATATATATACAGCCGAATGGATAACCGATTCCTTTTTTAGAAGTCGGTTAAAAATGTAAGCTGCATGAAGTCTCTTCTAGAGGACATAAAATTTTGGTGCTTCTGTTGAAAATTCCGGCGTTATCTAAAATCAAATGCGTTGGCGGCTAGCGTAGATAAATAATGGAACACAATAATTCATGCACAAACTGAACATGACTATTTAAACATACTTTTTAGGGTTCTCTACCCAAAGGGTAAAAACGAGACCCTGTTACGGAAACTTCGCTGTCCGACTGTCTGTCTGTCACCAGACTGTATTTCGTGGACCGTGATACCTAGACAGTTCAACTTTTCACAGATGATGTATTTCTGTTGCCGCTCTAGCAACGAATACCTAAAGAGAAAAAGATAAATATTTGAGCGCGGCTCTCAGACAGCAAAAGTCATTCTTTTTTCAGTTTTTTTTTTGATCAAAAATCAAATCAAAAAAGTTTTATTAATATTAGTGTTCGACATAAGTACTAATATAATTATGTATGTATAGATAATGGTACTATGATAATCGATTCACACTTGGCCGGTTTTTTATCTCCAAAAATCATAATCAGACAGTACCTAGACACTTTATTACTCATACTTGGTTTAATATTTGAAAACTATATTATACTCATATTTTTTATTATAAATACTTCAAAGTCAATAGTAGGCGTAGAGACTTCGAAGTATGTATATCAAATCTGCATTAGCAAGTTGGGTTGTAGGCTTAAGGTCAGTTCACACTGCGACGATACGCGACGCCACACGCCGCTGAATTTTTAAGATAATCTAAATTGAAGATTCACTACACAAAAAGGAAAACGTTTCATATGACATAAGTCATACACTACACAAGCGTGGAAGTATGCATGGTAATGTACATCATATATTTTTTTTAGTTTTATCATTCTCTTATTTAAGAAGTTACAGGGGGGACACATTTTACCACTTTGGAAGTGTCTCTCGCGCAAACTATTCAGTTTAGAAAAAAAATATATTAGAAACCTCAATATCATTTTTGAGGACCTATCCATAGATACCCCACACGTAGGGCTTTAATGAAAAAAAAATTGAGTTTCAGTTCTAATTTATAGGGAACCCCCAAAATTATTATTTTTTTCTATTTTTGTGTGAAAATCTTAATGCCGTTCACCGAATACTTACATCTACTTACCAAGTTTCAACAGTATAGTTCTTACAGTTTCGGAAAAAAGTGGCTGTGACATACGGACGGACAGACAGACAGACATGACGAATCCATAAGGGTTCCATTATTTGCCATTTGGCTACGGAACCCTAAAAAGGAGCGTTATGTTTCTGTGTGAATTGTTACACCTTTAGTTTTGTTTTGTTAACAAAATTTGCCGTAGTAAATAACATTTCTTAGGAACAACACAATTATTATGTTTCCCAAATTATAATTATTATCATCTCTACGCTATAGATTTCCACCACAAAAAACGAATTAAGATAGCCTTTAATTATTTTCACCACATCGCTGCGTCATTGTACCTCGTATTTTAGAGATTATTTTAACGCGATTAATATTAATAGACACCCTCGCCAAAACGAAAAGGAAACCACACTTGTAACGAACGTGTTGTTTTATAATTAGGGGCACGCAGCAAAAACGAAAAGTAAAATTATACATCAGTCAGTTGGGCTAAGATGGTCTTTAGGTACAGAGTAGAAAATGTATATACTTACGTATAGACCGTCGTATGTTGTTAATATGTCGAGCTCCGTGGCCTAGTGGGTAGACCGTTTGGTTCGCACTCGAGAGGGTGCAGGTTCGAATCCCAGGTTGTGACGTGTACCAATGAGACTTTTTCCGATCTCAAGTACATTATACGGACGATCTAACGGTGAAGCAAAACATCCTGAGGAAACCCGCACATGGTTGGCCCCAGACGTATTGACCAGTCATTCCTCTGGACTAGGCTGACTATGTTGTGAGAATGCCGTATGTGTTTGGGCAACCATACGACATTTAAAAACCAACTGTCCCATGCATTACAGTATTTCAAGAGTAGTTACTTCGCTCGTATAATACCATATAAATCATCCATTAACGGATGAAAAGACCTAAGTTAATTACGTATAGAGAAATAGCTTTTATAGAACATTCCAACTCGATCTAAATTTGAAAATTTTAACGTCCCCTTCAACGGCCCACAATATTCCACATAATCGTGGACACACCGTATGCATATGTAGTAGTGCAATCAAATCGAAAGCTAACTATGAAGCTGTTTGTTTGTTCCTCTTTTCTTAATCTATGCTGTGGGTAGAAATTGACATTGTCATATATCTACTTACTTTTTATAAAAGTAATTTCTCCTTGACCTAAAGGTTGGAAAGAATCTTACTCCAACAATACTGTACAGTTTTCTAATGTGGTTAGTGGTTACATAAAACTCAGTGTAAATTAACTCACTAATCAATTCACTGAACTTAGTGTGAATTACAATATATTATTTGACTTTAACAACAATAACTATTAAGAAAGTAACAAGTTATAACAAGTTGTTAACAGGCTTGTTTATAGTGGAAATACCCTTTAACAATGACTCTACTCTTTAGTGGCTGCTACCGAATTACTGTAATACAATACTAGCCTATGTCCGTTCTCACCTGTTACATAACTTTTCATAGTTTAAACTACTCATAATTACTTAGCCCGGTAAGAAAAAGCAATTCCTAAGATTTTAACACTAAGTTTGAGACACGTGCTCTATTATTTAGTGTTTAGACTATATTATGTAGATGAATTCAAAGGTTTCAATGAACACTTTCCCGTATATTCTGGTTTCGGTTATAAGCTTAATATTAGACGTGATTTTTAGGTTACAAAGGTCGTCAAAACGTAACATATTGTGTATCATGTACTTAATTTGTTGTGGCAATAAAATACCTCTATCTACGCAAAAACAAAGCATACTGAACCATACGCTTTAATCTATCATGTCGGTATAACCGGGTATAACGTGACCTCAGCAGACGTAGCGGACGAATTCTCGAAATAAATTAAAAGATGCCCACTCATCATCAATCAAACGATCGATTCCATCAATATAATTTACTTTTTGTAGTTTCTACCGAAAAGCTGTCGTGACTCGCAACTTGCCCATGCCAGGTACCGCCAACTCTATGTAGAGATTATTTTGCTACTAGGTAAATACTAAAAAGGTATATACTATGTTATGTATCATATGACAACCTATCGTTGGTAATAATATAGGTTAATTAATAAAAGCATTTTGCATTCTATTAAATTAATAAAAGCTGTGTTAGCCAAATATGTAAGAATATGGAATTTTCTGCTATCGTGTACGCGAGAGGAGAGGACGAGTTGAGTGGGGTAAGCAGGAACTATCGAATACTACGTATTCGTAATATAATACGGGCCTCGAACGGAATATTTACGCTACTGGCTAGTTATCAATTGTTCCTGCATGGGCTACTGGCATCAGTCTTGCCACAATCTTTCAAATCTCCAGATATTATACACTCGCATGTCTGGTAATCGGAGTCTCTACATTTTCATGTCCGTAAAAATCGTAAAAGTACCGTACTCGCACGTCATATGTTTAACGTTTACGGCAAAAATAGTTTATAAATATACCTCCAGCTAGTCAAATTCTCAGGTCATCATAGAGTAGGTACAGTGCTTTTTGTAAAACATATTATCAACTTATTAACGGGATCATTGAAGATAATTTTCTTTGTTTATTAAAAGTCAACATAAAAACCGTCAATTAACTAGCACTTATTTTTTCTGGTTCAAAACCGGGTACCGTTGCGCACAAAAAGCGGTATTAATTAAAGTCTCGGTACTGGTGACATGTCGAAACGGTTTCGGCCGTGCTCGCCAGTAATCGGTTTTCTCCAATAAACGGCGATTAGACGCGCTGGCGTCAGCTCCGCTCCACCACAAATCCGTGGACAATTTGACATGTCATGTCGGCCCAAATTTGAAATTTTACAGTTTTACGCTACACTCGAATAAACGAGATACGAGATACAATTTTATCTGTGAGGCAATTTTTAGGGTTAATTAGTTTATTTGCAGAACGATTTTCATGTAAATTGCTATAGTCTTAGCCATTAATTCATAACATAGGCTGACGCCATGACGTCAACAACCTATTCAAATCACACCAAACCTTTTACAATATCAGTGGTAGGTCCGCAAAACAATTAATGCTAACGAAATGTCTTACGCAAAGAGGTTCATTATACGTTGTTCATTAATAAACAATCATAAACAGTTACGTAGGCCTACGTGCTCCAGTCGTGACCAACATTTCAATTACCAGTCCAGAAAGTTCCATAAAATATAGATTATAACATCTAATGTATAGGGGAGCGTGTTGTACCTCGGTCATATTTTCTTTTACCTTGGTCAGTAGCATATTGTACCTTTGACATACCAAAAAATCCGGTTAAAATGTAAATACTTGAGAAAAATATGAATTATTATCTTTGATGATCTAGTGACATATTTAACAAACAAATAAATATAATTAGTATAAATAGTTAACAAATTCGACATATAAATTGGAGTATTTCTTTGCATGTTTAAACGCATTAAAATAGTTTATTTACAAATATTCAAACTTATCAATATAAAATACTACAATTTCTTTACATTCACAATAATATATTCTCTATAGACCAAGGTACAACCGGCCGACACTGGCCAAGGTACGTCACTGTTTCATGTTGTAGAAATAGTGAATTTCAAATATTTTAAGGTAACTTATCACACAAGTTTACTACTGATAACTATTTGTAACTAGATAAATAATCGAAACGTACGTATTTACAATTTATGTTTAACTATCAGACTTCTAATAATAGTAATAATAAAACATATTGTTATCGGAAAAAATTCAAACGTCTATAAAATAAAAGACTAGCCTAATGGCAGTAAAGGACTTAGTCTATTTAATATGGTAGGTAGAGACGTAGCGAACACTCTAGGCATTGAAATTCAAAAGCTCAGGAGTACCTAAAAAACGGCAACTGGCCAAGATACAACTGGCTCCGAGGTACAACATATTCCCCTATCATTTTACCTCATGATAAATAAATACCATAAAGTGAAAACATTAATGCATATGAACCTATTGAGTGTTGCTGCAAATTGACTCTTGAAGTTATTACGGTACTTCAGAAATCTCTGTCATTCTAATTTATATTATTCTGATTTATTACTAAACACTATAATGAACACTTTTGCAGGTGTATGATTTATTGGCTTTAATTGACTTTACTAAGTATTAACGTAACTGTTTTAAGCTTTAAAAAAAAATTTGACTTATGATTTTGGTCATAGCTTTGTTTATATATTTTGAAAATAAAAAGATTTTCCTACTTTATACGTCATCGAATAAAAACAACATTCCATCTGTCTCGGGGCCATCAAAAACGATAAATAAACACTAGTCAACTCTCGTGTAGTGTTATGTTAGGAGCCGACTATTCTAACCCATGCGATAATATATCGAATGGTTTATTAAGACAAGAAAAAGTTATTTTAACTTTTCACAGGTTTATTGAAGACTAAATTAAATACTTTACATAACTTTGATAAAATGAAGATGATTTAAACAGCTTTTAGACATAACGTTTTTAAATTAATTATGTTTACAGATTTAAACGACACTTGATAATGTATATTGGCACTATTTTAATTTTAATAACATTGATGTTACCCACCCTAATAAACTGTTTATACTTGATTGGTGTTTCATTATGAAAGATATTTATGTATGTTAGTGTAGTTGAATGATTTGTTTCAAATGCGTGACCTGAACGCTCGGATATGCTGTCAGCCATATCGAAATATCGAATGGGTGTCAGGATCGGTCCCGTCTTATGAACGTAGTACGGCTAGCGAAGTCGGGAAGGTGACGGCGCGGCTCAAAGCTTCGACAGCCGTCCGGCGCGGCTCATAATTAAGAACGGTGACTGTTGAAAAATGGCCGCCGCCCCCGGCCGACCGTGAATAATCGTCGTAATTACGATTCGGAATAATTTCCAGCCAGTCATAGCGATGCTATCGGTAGGTGTTGACGAGCGCTCGTTACGCGCACGCAGACTCTAGTGGAAATCGCATTTTCTTTATCGATACACGTTTTGTTCGCACTACTTTGATTTTTATTTTTATTAATACAAAAAAATATTTTTTTGTGCTTTCTACGATTTTCTTAAAAACAGATAATTATTCCTATTTCTAATTCTGCTTTAATTATTCTTACTAGATATTATCCCACCAATAGCTAAAATGAGCACGTACTGAAAATTCGAATCTTATCTCAAGCAAAAATGTTCAATGAAATCGGTTTTGAAAAAACATTAATTATTATTATTAATCATTGTAATGTATTTTTGGTAACTGGTAATGTGATAAGATTCTTCATCGTGCTAGTTATATGGCTTCACTAGGACACATTCTATGAAACTTTAACCAATTGTCTAAGTGTTTTTCGTTTTCGTATATCATATTGCAAAAACAAAAACATGTTTTGTTTCATTATTTTATTTAAATTTTTATCGTAATAAAACAAATACAAGTTTAAGAAATAACAGTTGGGTTGTCCCTTTCTCTCAATTACAATCAGCGCGCGCGCCGCGGGGGCGTGTCTTGTGCGCCACTTACCGTGGGTAGATTTAATTACTGCTTAATACTAAAAACTTACGTCACTAATGTTTTATAGTCTAAGTGCTTTACTTATTCGTATGTGTCTACTAATGAAAGCTTGTTCTCAATTTTAGAAAAAATAGAAATTTTATAAAATTTTTAGTAAAAGGTGTAATATTTTTAAATTTAAAAGTAAAAGTACAAGTTATTTTAAAAAATATTAATTATTTTAAGGGTTCCGTGCCTCGAAAGGAATAAACGGAACCCTTATAGGATCACTTTGTTGTCTGTCCGTATGTTTGTCAAGATCACTTTTCTCAGGAACGCGTGGGAGGTATCAAGCTGGGATTTATATCAAATACTCAAGTCTACTATCCCTTGGAGCTGTGAAGCTTCCAAGCCGACGCAATCAAAAATTACAGCCGTTTATGCCGCAAATTTTCGACACTCACAAGGTACTTCCCGTGAACTCAGAATCTTGAAATTTGTTACGAAGCTACATCTTATAGCACAGATAAAGGAAAAATTGTGAAAACCGTAAATTTTTTGTTACATCATATAATAAAAATAGTTTTAATAATAAAAATATAAAACTTACTACCGCTTTCCTCACGAACGCGTAGAGGTATAAAAATGAAATTCATATCAAATACTCAGGTCTATTATACCTTATATAGCCGTAACCAAAATTACTACAAGTTTGTACGGAACCCTCGGTGCGCGAGTCCGACTCGCTCTTGGCCGGTTTTTTACCATATTGTGTATACAATAATATAAAATATTATTTGTGAGTACATATTGTTATTTTCAAGTTTTCTTTGGTTTTACGAGTCTGATCTATAAAATATACATTCATCTCTCTAACTATGTAGAGCAGTCTAAGCGGCGCCAAGTGTAAGATGCAATCGATATTGGTTATTAGTGTTAATTAAAATATTTCAACACAATACCCGTATTGTGTGTGATCTCGATCACACCCACCTCAATTTTACCTCCAATGCATTTTAAAAAGTAAACTACAGATTTCTTACATCCTCCGATGTAGGCCGTAGAGAATTTATATTCCAAAATTATCATTATCATCTGATGATAATAAATTTCCAACAGTTTCCCTATATCATGATATCAGCCTTTTATGCTATCCACTGAAGAACATAGTGCATCTCTGAAGCAGCTCAATGTATGCGACGGTTGCCAGCCACCTTCTTCAAAGTATATATGTATCAAAATGAATAATTTGACCTTCTTATACCAAGTATACTTAGATGTAAACGCAGGTACTACGGGATCTATGGTATGTGGAGCGCACCTGAACACACACGCGTCATTTGGAGGACGTACTGACTGCTGAGTAATCCTAGCATTCTCTTGTTTGTGTTTTTAAAAGAATATTACGATCGTGGATGTAGATATACAGGATGTCCCAGAAGTCGACGTCGTCCCTTCGAAGGCTGATAGACCAGCTCATGACTCACCAGAATATCGTAATATGACCTTAGTAAAAAATCTTTAGTTTTCGAGATATTGGCACTTTTAATAATTTCTTAAAAATTACACCTCATGTCAGTTTTTAGACTGCCGCAACTACAATTTCCCGTATTGTGGGATACAAATTTGTATTGCGGAATCCTGACTAGTTCTGCTATTGACCACGGTTATAAACAAAGCTAATAGAGTTTGAACTTTGTAGAAAAAAAGAAAACTTTTCCCTAATCGTGATTTCAAAAACTTTTTCTCCTAACTTTCACTATCCATACTGAAAAAAAAATACACCACACTAACCTGGGTCGTTACTTTAAAAAGTTGCTCATTTTATGTAGTTTTTAAAATAGTAAAATAGTTGCTATTAAGCTACGTCAAAAAATTTTTTTGCTATTTTAAGTGCACAGAGAACACATTTTGAATGTTTTTCTTTAGTTAGAATTTCGAACAAAAACACTCGTTACATTGAAATCAGCCAGATGTTTACATAAAAATTGTACCTACGTTGAAGTTAATTAATTAATTAATTAACTTAATTCATGCTTACTAAACTTAGAAACTAAACAGAATACAAGGATTTTTTTAAACTGTAAGGAGAAATGCAAAGAAGAGAACACAATCATTTAATGAGATAGACTCATTAGAGTGAGAGTAGGTGACGACACGCACGTCTTTTGTTTGTTCTATAATGAGTTTGTTTGTTAGTTACAAGTACATTACGCTATTGATGTGCATCGTTTTGTTGTTTTCTTACTTTTAACGGATTTTGCATTGTAATCTGGACTTGAGTACCTTAACCTTTTGCGATACAAATTAGCTGCAGCAGCACCGTTGCCTCTGTCTTCCCCGTAAATGAAATGCATGTTAGCATACTGATGTATAGTATACGCCATAATGACTGGTAGTAAGACGCGTATCACAGAAACATAAAATTCCAGAAGAGACCAATGTCAAATCTTTACTGTCTCCAAGCACACTTGAGTCCGAGTCACTAAGCAAACGAAGTCCAAATTACAATGCAAAATCCGTTAAAAGTAAGAAAATAACAAAACGATGCACATCAATAGCGTAACGTACTAGGAACTAATAAACAAACTCATGTATAGAACAAACAGAAGACTAATGAGTCTAACTCATTAAATGATATAATTAATGTGTTCTCCTTCTTTGCATTTCTCCTTACAGATTAAAAAAATCCTTGTATTCTGTTTAGTTTCTAAGTTTAGTAAGCATGAATTAAGCTAATTAATTATTAAATTAAATTCAACGTACAATTTTTAAGTAAACATCTGGGTGATTTCAATGTAACGAGTATTTTTGTTCGAAATTCTAACTAAAGAAAAACATTCAAAATGTGTTCTTTTTGCACTTAAAATAGCAAAAAAAATTTTTTGACGTAGCTTAATAGCAACTATTTTACTATTTTGAAATCTACATAAAATGAGCAACTTTTTAAAGTAACAACCCAGGTTAGTGTGGTGTATTTTTTGTTCAGTATGTATAGTGAAAGTTAGGAGAAAAAGTTTTTGAAATCACGATTAGAGAAAAGTTTTCTTTTTTTCTACAAAGTTCAAACTCTATTAGCTTTGTTTATAACCGTGGTCAATAGCAGATCTGGTCAGGATTCCGCAATACAAATTTATATCCCACAATACGGGAAATTGTAGTTTCGGCAGTCTAAAAACTGACATGAGGTGTAATTTTTAAGAAATTATTAAAAGTGCCAATATCTCGAAAACTAAAGATTTTTTACTAAGGTCATATTACGATATTCTGGTGAGTCATGAGCTGGTCTATCAGCCTTCGAAGGGACGACGTCGACTTCTGGGACACCCTGTATAGGTGTACGAATATTCTATGAAGAAATAGGGTTTAAATATTAAAGAAATTGAATAAGGTATTTACAATTTTGCTAAATAATAATTAATATGTTAAGAAGCTCCACAACTGCTTTATCAGAAAAGCACTCTTTTTGCTACAAAAATATCCGAAAACAAATTCAAATTCAAAATGTTTTATTTCCATATAGTTTGATAATAATACTTACGGAAATATCTTTACGCCTACCAACGGTTCGGGGAGTAACCCGACGAGAAGAACCGGCGCGGTGCGGCGCGGTGTTAGAAACTTGCATGGGGCCGTTCTGTAGGATGTCAACTTTTCCTAATCTTAAGTCGCTAGAAAAGCTTTTTTGAGCCCCGTTACATAAAAAAGCGCTTTCCATTTTTAAGGGGGCAATAAAAAAAATCTATATCAATCAAACTTCTGTTTCACTTGAATTTGCAATTCCGTTCCCACGTAGATAGCCGTAACGGTCACGGCTTCAAAATCGATAGATAATGACTTGACCCATTCAATGGACTTACTTTGACCCTTTACCAACGAACCCAACTTACTACTTACTACAGTTTTACAGACAATCGGCTGACAAGTGGCCCTACTGGTAATTTCGCTATTCATAAAGTAACTTTTATCTATGATTTAAGGGTTGTTTACAAGGTCCGTGATATATATCGACTTAAAGGGATTGCTCAAATTATACTTATAAGTCAGCAGTTACACAATATATTTTTAATTGGTTTTTAACAGTTCATTCTACTATATATTAGATTGCGAAGAGTTAGTCACCAGATATTGAATTTATATTTGTATGTCTATTATCTACATATAAATACAGTTGGGGGTAAAATCCGACCAAACTCCACTGTTTACGTCGACAACTTTAAACAAGAAAGATAGTCACGAAAAATCTTACCCTAATCTAGTCGGGTAACTTAGTTCATCCGTAATTCGCTCCCAAAAATCGTCGTTTGAGAGGGAAAGTGTAATTTGCATACAACAATGCAACACCTGTTCTGCGCATGTGGGTGCGGTGTCCGCACACAATGGCTCTTCATTCAGAACAGTTGCTCGGTGTAAATGAACCTTTTATCATCATAAGCCAACAAGGTCACCTCTTTTATGTGCTATCACAATGCGCTGTTTGCCGAGAGCCGCGACCTTCACTATTTTATTTGTACGCCCAATTATAACGGATGTTTAAGGGCGAAAATCGCTTTTTGATAACTGTTAGTCATAGAATAGGATTGCCTGTTATTGGTAGTCCATGATATACTCTGTTGCAACACATTTTAATCTTTTTGTAATTAAAAGTACACTATAACGCTACCATTTTAGATATCACTTATTTATCGTGCTATAATAAATACAGTACAAAACATTAATTTGTTCTAATTGAAATCATTTTGTTTAGAAAAGTATAAGTAGTTACTAGTTAAGTGAAGGTGTGCATTGAACTTTTTGTAAAAAAATACAACATACGAAATTAGATTTTATTAAAATTACGATAATAGGCTAGACTGATTTATTTTTATTCCATAAATGAATGAACTAATATTTAAGTAAGTAATCAGAGACAACAGTGTATAAAAATAAAAAAATCAATATTTACAGAGGTACAGCGATTAGTAAGCTTCGTGAAAAAGTTCCTCATAAAATTCGTACCTAACTGTGACGTCACGATTAGGAAAAAGTGTATGAAATATAAGGCCGCAGGAACATATTTGTAAATATTTCCGAAATTTATGTATGTATTTAACTTCATACTTACTGGTTGTTACCATATGTAATGAACTTTTTTGCACAAAATGTAGTAAACTAATGATGCAAGTTTTTTATTAATATACTAAATTTGAAAACTTTTTTTGTATATTTTAGATGTATCTAAAAAATTACTGAACTATACATAAAATATCATATTTTTACGTTTATCACGTAGTAATACTTCAATATCTTGATTATATAAATTAGACTAAATATTCTACATGTAGTCGTCTCTTATGACTAATAACCAAAAAAGCTTAATTAGTACAAACCGAACGACATTATCTCGAAATCGTTCCACTTGCGAGTAAGGTGCGAGGTGTTAAATGTAAAGGGAGTGTTATCGTTATCATCTGTGGCGATTAACAAGTTCAACAAGACCGGCCATTAGGCGCTATCTACATCTCCAGAAGTCCACGTGTGCGATAATATCAACGAATTTACGAGCGAAAACATGCAGGACATTCATAGAATTTGCAAGTGATCTATTGTAATTTTCGCAAGTGAATAAGCCCGTAAAGGGTAACCCGGTTGGATAGGGTTATTAAGTTACCATAATTTTCGTGACAGGACCTGGTGACCGTTAGACGTGGGCTGTGATTGATGCGCCAGGGTTATTAAAACGCACTTATATTTTACTATCCTATCTTTGAACGGTTATTGCTTTAAGTACAAGCCAAAAAACTTATTTTACTATTGATGCTCATAGTACATTAAAGCTCCGAAGACGTTTATAGCTTCAATATCAATTTAATATTGATAATAATACTTTGATGTTCCAACTTAATCTTAGAGTCGTAAATGATTTCATTCAATAATAGTTATGTTCTTGTTAAATAAAAGTAAGTAATAACATTTTGTATTAATCGAACCTTGTGGGAGGTGTATTATTAAGCCATCAAACACAATACATTTTACGAAAACAGACGTTATTTAAACTTAAAAAAAAACATAGATATTTGAATTTTACTTACCTGTACCTATCTGTAGCAAATCTACAAACAAATCAGTTCATACCGAAACGAAACGATACCCGACATGGCACTGAATTTTCAAGATAGCTATTCAAAATTGAACTTTATTAAGAGTTAAGTAAGAGTTTAAATGGCAGGCTGCGCTGCACAGCGCATATGCAGTGTATGAGTAATTTCATATGATGATATGTTTATGTTATTGTGTAGTGAATTAGGTTCAATTTTGAATAGCAATCTTAAAGGTGCAGGGATGTGGAGCGTCGAGTATCGTCGTGGTGTGAACTAACCATTAGTTTCAAGTAGATCTCTATTAAACAGTGGTGTTACGTGACGTTCAATTTACTTTCGTGGATGTAATTTTACAGCCGACCGACTGTCCATTACGTTACTTTCATAATAGCTTAGCAAATATCTAAGTAAGTTATACAATAGCAACAAAACTTACTATCTTGTGCTTTCGAGGTGACGAAGATTATTATAATTGATTTATTTTAACCAACTACGGCGAATCCAAAGGGAAGGGTAATGATTTTGGCTGTCTAAGTTTATAGGTATGTACGTATATTTGTATATTTGTACGGTGTTGTGTATTTGTGATTTGTATATTTGTTCTATCGTAGTGCTTAAACTATCAATAGACTTGTAAGAAAGGCTCGGTTTTATAGGCTATATATTTTGCGTGGTCGGGTTATAGTTTTTAATTTTAATTGCTTCTTTAATTGTTATCCTAATCGATATAGCCTTACCATAATATTCACCATAATATTCATAATTACGGTATAGAGTAGCTCGTTTCTACTACGACGAAGTTGACGATAGTCGTCATTTTGTTTTAGATTAAAATAATCACATACGATTAAATAAAAATAAAACAACCGCTAAACAATTCTAGCCACAAATGATTATAAAACTCGTTAAACTTTCAGGTGATTTTTAATAGTATTTATTTCAAATGTAATTAAATTATACAAATAATACTTGTGACTATTACAAGTTAAATATTAAGACAATGTAAGGGGTCGTCACGCGAGGGGCGCAAGGGTAGCTGGTTCCCACGGTGCGCGAACTGCACAGCGTAGCAATAGACTAGTTCTCTGATTCTTTATTGCATAAATGAAAAATACTCTTGAGCAAGTTCTCAGATGAAACAGTGTAACATTAAAAATCAATATTTTCAATGATTGTAATAAATTATTTCGCAAGTCTCGTGAAAACGCTCCGTACAAAAGTCGCCGGATATATGACGTCACGCGTTCCTAGTTGTATGAATTACATAGGTCACAAAAACGTCTTAGAAATTTGTGCGTTCATAATTTTTTTACAGCAAAAGTTTCGCATTTATTGTAAGTAAATTAATAATGAAGGTTTTTCACACTAATTATGTAAGAATATTACATTTTCGTAATTTAGAAATGCACCTTATTATAAATTTACACATACATTTTTTTTTACATTTATCATGTAATAAACCCTCAATATTACTGAAATAAATTAAGCTAAATATTTTACATAAAGTCTCCCCAATAAGTCAGTACTCAGTACAGTAAATTGAGTTGTATTAATGCAAATAATCACTTAAAATTTTTGTACATCCTTTTAAAAATACTTATGGCACGTAGATATAAAAAAATTGCTGGTTTAAGACAATGTTTTATAAAGAAGTTTCTCTTATAGGCAGTAGTTCACTTTAAAAACTGTTAACTACTTTAGTAGGTAGTTGGGATTACAATAAGATATTTTAAAAACAGCCTTTGTCTATGTACTATTATTATCCAAGCTGCAAGTTTTCAAATGTCAGATTTAGAGCTTTAATTTAATTCAAGTACTATATAGTATATAGTGTGTATTTTAAAATGTTACTATGAAGTATGTACCTTTTGGTAAAATTATAAAATACTTAATATTGATAATACACGTTTATATTCATACCAATATATGAAATTTGCATGTATTTCAAATACTGTTCCAGTTTGACGTGCCAATAATTGCAGCGAAAAAGGAATGACACCCTGCCTCGTAAAAACGAAGCAAGACCACAGGGTACGTGAATTTTGACAGCGAGGGTCCAACATACTTTGCACTCTAATTTCAAAACTTTAAAGTCTAAAATCGTTAAAAAGAGATCGACAAGTATGACGAGCATCCCTTACACGCGTGACGGGTCAAAATCGCTATTTTATTTATAACATGTCGTATTATAGCAGCTGGGGTTTGTCAGGACGAAAAAATATAAGAAAATGAATCCGCGGGCCCCTCGGCTCTTCGACTTGGGGCAGACCACCCCTCGAACGGGTTTCGCCATAATAAATCCCACGTGAAAGATATTTAAAAATGCGTATAAATTTTTTTGGAGCAGAAATAATTCGATATGCCATAGTATTGATATATTACTCGCGAACGCAAATATTTTAACGAACTCGTTCTGAAATGAGTTTTAAAATAATAATTCATATATTTTTTACTAAAAGTTTATCCTACTATTCTACTAATATTATAAATCCTACTAATATTATAAATGTGAAAGTTTGTGAGGATGTATAGATGTATGGATGGATGTTTGTTAGTCTTTCACCCAAAAATTACTGAACGGATTTTGATGAAATTTGGTATGATAGTAGTTTAGACTATGGATTAAAATATAGGCTACTTTTTATCCCGAAAAAGGACAGTGTCCCGCGGGATACTCGATAGTATATTTATGCGGGCGGAGCCGCTGGAAACAGCTAGTGTATAATAATCATGCAATAAATGTTAACATGACTCAGAACATTTATATGCATTTAATATATAACTTTATGGTTTACTCAAGTCTGTACTAGATAGACTATTAAAATTAAAGCTAAATAAGGCTAAAGAAGAGCTTGGAGCATACTGCAAGCAACCTGATGTAGCAAAAAGTTTTTGAGGCCAAAAAGTAACTGTACACATACATTTTCATTCGTGGTAGCTAGTAAGTATTCCGTTTAAAATAATAATAATATGCATTATAACATTATGGTACATACAACTATACCGCAAAAACCAAGTGTCTTACTAAATGTACCTATCTCAAATCACTTGAGCTTAGGCAAAAAATCTGAATAGAAACTAAGCGTTACGTCATCGCCGATCCAACAAAAGAGCTTCGTAGGACAACACCCACTCACCCGGTGACCCACAGAACTAATAAACTCTTAATTACCCGACAGTGACTTAGAAAAAACCTCTCTTACAATAATGACTAAAAGCTCACAAAAGCTCTTGTTTATCTACAATAGGTACAGGCGCGAGAGAATGTGTTAAATGTCATCGACCTCATAATTGTTTTACACCTGTTGATCACCCGTGAATAATCACTGAATGCGAAGACACTTTGTGCATTTTGTATTGACATATTGATATTTTTATTGTGAATACATTAATGACGCGGCATAAAATTAACGCGTGCGAGTTCCCGCGTGAAACTAGTGTTGGGTTTGATGGAAACGGATGGTGTTTACAATATGATTGTTAATGATTTTATACAATTAGTTACGGTATCTATTAAATATGAGGGATGGTTACTGCTGAAAGATAATGATCAGTAAATTTTTTGTTATTATCATGAAATATAACTACTATACTTACGTTTCCCATACTTTATATAAATATAATTGTAACTAAGACATTTCATCTAAAATAATGAAATATTTTTGAAAGGATATCCGTATTAAGTTATTGTTTAAACAAAAATAGCATTCACACATAAAAATTAGCAATGTATTTTATGCTCGCCAGTACCATGTGGAGTTCAACAAACTCTATTACGAATTATGATCAGACATAATTCGTTTATTCATGTGAGATATTTTGCATA
This sequence comes from Glaucopsyche alexis, assembly GCA_905404095.1. Classification (NCBI taxonomy): domain Eukaryota; kingdom Metazoa; phylum Arthropoda; class Insecta; order Lepidoptera; family Lycaenidae; genus Glaucopsyche; species Glaucopsyche alexis. Next base: position 6,403,305 of record FR990043.1, on the reverse strand, counting down.
TCTATTGAGTGTGTCATATTATTGTGTAAATGTTGTGTTCCTGTGTAGGATGTGTTTGACGCGTGCTAAGGAATTACCATAGGATTTTAAATTCAAGGGTTACGGTATTCATGAGATCTGCCATACTAATACAAATAAATAAATGATTGTAAACAATTTACAGTACACATTAGGACATCTTTTATATGTTTGGTTTAATTTTGTTTTTTTAGCCAAAATTTGCCAAAAGATAAATATTATATTAATAATATATCTTATATTATAAATGGACAACACTAGTTGGTACTTGCAACTTCGTTTGCGAAGAACTAACGGAAACGGAACCTAAACATAAAAGTAGCCTAAGTTAGTGCTTATAACATCAGCTAACTTCCCGCCAAAATCAGTCCAGCGGTTTCAGAGATTAGCCGGAACAAATGAAAAACAAACAGGTACCTAGAAAGATGAACGCACAAAAAAGTTTAAAATTTGATTTTCTATTAAGAGTACCTACCTACAAATATACTATGGCATTTAGTAAAAAGACGTTAATTTAAAATTACAAACAGACACTTCAATTTCATTAATTTGTATATATAGATAAAATATGTTTATTGATATACTACATATTTCCGGTATTATTACATCGGAAAACAGAATCCACTAATTTAAGTTCATTGCGAGGTTACGGCGTAGAGCGGCCTACGACGCTGTAGACAATAGCCCCGAACTTAAGACATCAACGAGTTTTCTAATTATTTTTTAATTAAAATTATTATTAAAGTTATTGAATAACACATTAATATTTTAGGCTTTAATATTTGTTAAAGTCTTAACCATAAATTTTTAATTAATATAATTTGGACTAACCGAAAATTAATTAGTAAGTGATAATGTGGCTCTATTGTGGAAATCTGTCGCTACTCTGCGGCAAGTTGTAGTGCTGTATAGAAGCCATTAGCGTAATTAATAATGGCGAGAGTAGTGACCACGTGACGTCATGTTACACTACACCGCGGGGACACCGGGCACCATCACTCCATACAAGATATTAATGTCAGGTTATGGCGTATTTCTCGTTCAATATTTCTTTTGTAACTGTTATTGTTTCATCAGAGATATTGAAGGTTGAGATTTCTTAAGGAAATATTTTTTAAATATTGTAGTGAAAGCTATTTTTTTTCTTAGTTACCGTCGGTAAACTTGTTGTTCACTAACTGTTTATTGTAAGGAAGTTACTTGTAAGTTGTATAATTATATTAGCTGCTTTTGAGGTTTTATGTAGGCTAAATTCAAAATCATTTCAAATATTATAATTCAATTATTGCCATTTAAAAACCGTCAAAGAACATTAACATTTAAGGCGTTGTAGGTGTTCATGATTAACATAATCATGAACACCTACAACGCCGTAAATGCCTATATAATTAATTGGCAGATATAGAGATATTAATAGGGTAAGTAAAGTAAAGTTTATTTCTCACCAATAATGCATTAAACACAAGACTTTACAGTAATAAAAGTGAGTATTTTGGTGGGTTAATACCTGAACTAGGAGTTTCCTGTGTCTCAGGTTATCAACCCTCCACCCTTTTCAGTGGTCATTTCCTAGTGTCTGCCTATTTGCCATGTTTGTATCATATTTTTTGCAGAACTTAGTTTATTATTTTCGCAACACCGAGAGAGTGCCCGGGCGGCTGGACGGCATGTCCCCGGTTCACCCGTCGCGCTCAGCAGCGCGTGCAACCGCCGCGCAGGAAGGTGCGTCTCATCTCGCGCAGGATGCGGCGTGCTCGTGTGCGCGTGCGCAGCCCGGCTGACCACGTGTAATCGACCTTTTACGCTGTGTCGCATTGCCATTAGACGGTGTCAGGTTAAATAACATTTGTGGTGTATTGAAATAGCGAATAGATAGGTAAAAAAAGTCATTGATTTTAGTTTAAACTTAGATAAGTGTAGGTATATGTAATTATAATTTTAAAACGTTAATTGATTTAATAATTATATTCACATAAAAAATTAGAAAAAAAAAAACAACACAGTAATAAACAAATAAATTTACTTCGTTGCAGACCTTACCCTTTTTAGGATTCCGTGGTTTTCAAAGAACCCTTATAGTTTCGCTTTGTCCGTTTATCTGTCTGTACTCTGTCTATCTGTCTGTCTGTCCGCTCTTCTTGCTTCTGTAATTATGAATACAAATTGATGAAATTTGATTTATAGGTTTTGTATAGATCTCGGTTTTGGCATCATAGAATAATAATATTATGTTTTTGAGGTGGCTCTCCATACCTGTGAAGTGGGGAAGAGAAATTTTTAGGGTTCTGTCATATTCAAGGAACCCTTATAGTTTCGCTCTGTCCATCCGTCTATCTATCTGTCTGTCCGCTCTGTAGTTATGAATATAAATTGATGAAAGGCACAGTTAAAGGTTTTGTATAGATCTTGGTTTTGGCATCATATAGTTATCGTTGAATAGAGTATGGTTTCAAAGATGATTTTTTTACAAAGTCAATCGGCATCTAAAGTGATTTAGAAGTTGGTCCCTCCCCTGGTATTTCTAAACTATGAGACTTAGAAATTTGTTATTTTTCTTGCTAATAGATCACGATAAACACTCTTTTTTTGAACGAAATCATACAGGAACTTTTGAAGTAATTAAAAAAAAAACTTTTAATCCTTTATAGTTACGGAACCCTCCCTAACTATCTGTATAAAGGCCTAATAGGTTTTTTACATAGGCTAAGACATGTCCTGATATGCTCTTGATTAGGTTATTATATCTCCGATTGCCATGACTTTAAGATACTAGAATTGTGTTTTAGTTCTAGTATAGTTATCTCATTGACATGATATATCGTAATTATTCTTGTTTAATCTCCTTTCGATTTTCAGGCTGCTCGCGATATGACGCGTATGCGAATGTGCCAGCACATTGACCGAACCGAGATTATATCGAAAATACTAAAGATAATTGGACTTCTGATCTTAAAACATAGATCAATATGATATTTCCCTACCATAGAGACTCAGAGCCACAACATGCCTGTCTTCAATACTAGCGAGGTGTGATTTTATTGTTCTGATACGCTTATAGTTAAATTGTTAATATATTGCTTTGGTTGACGGGAGGAAGCGAGCTTTAGCCGGGTGGTGTGATGTAGTGACGTCACGACACGTCACACACGTCGGGACTCGGGACACGTCGCGTCGGAAGCGTCGGGACGGACGCGCTAATGGGCCACCATCCGTCGGGCAATACGCCGACGTACTCATCATGTCCCGTGTTGGTAGATCTTAGCACTTCAGGGCAATATTAGATTAGGGAATTACTTAGTTTATTCATTGCTTTTATCAACGTTTTCATATTAAGTTTCGGATACTCACAAAGTGGATGCTACTTGTCGATATAATAATTTGATGATAAAAAATTGTGTGAGGATGGATGGATGTATACATGATTGTTACTCTTTCACGTAAAAACTACTGAACAGATTTCAATGAAATTTGGTATGGTAGTAGTTTATGCTCTGGATTAAAACATAGGATACTTTTTATCCCGAAAAAGTATACTGTTCCCGTAGGATACTGTATTTATGCGGGCGAAATCGCGGGCATTAGCTAGTATATAATACTTATCTAATGCTGTGGACAATTCACATTTCATACCGATACGCACGTTTCATTCTAAGCATTCAAATTTCGAGCTGTACCGGGCGGCGTGCCGTAGCTTCGCTTTTTCAATGAAACATGTATCTTCTGGTGTAGAGAATAAAGTTCAATTTTGAATCGCTATCTCAACAATGCAGCGCTGCGTCTCGGTTTCGGTGTGAACTGACCCTAACGTTCATTGAGGTGCGTCTCGTCGGTTTGGTGTGGTTGTGGTACGTGTGGATGGCTCGTAGTCATGCTGCGACTTCTTGCGGTTGTGTTGTGGTAACGTTAAAATGCCGATATTGCTGTCGCTAGTTATGTAGCTGCGACGTGGTTGCGTCGTGTGTAGACTGCAGACACAGTTCGACACCGGATTTTATTATTATTATTAGATATTATATTATTATTTTATAGACTTTCAATTGCGTTTGCGATATGGTCAGCTGCTGGTCGCTAGTGATAGCGATGTGATCGGTATCACACACGTGGTCAATAACGAATGAAAAGTATAGTACGTGTGAATGAAATATTAATTTTTAATACAAATATATTACGTCCGACCACGTGGTGCGGTGCGGTTGTGGTATGTGTGGGTCGACCCTTAGGGTCAACAACGGCAAGTCCTATGTGATATTGTTGCAACTTACAATCATTGGCAAACCGCAAAAGAGATATTATTCAGAGTTATAAATAAAATTAGATTAGAATATTAGAAAAGAAGTACTTAAAGAAGAATTACCAATAGTAACGATTTATGGTAAAAAATAATTAGTTATCAAATACAAATAAGCTAGTTAGTAGCTAAATCTTATAACAAAAGAAGTAATTGCTTCTATCTTGTTAGCGCGCTAACGATGATGATGTTGCAAAAATCACGCGAATTAGCATAATCATAAACATTAGTAATGTGAAAATGGGTTACCGTGGTCGCGCCGGTCGGCTGGGCGCGGATGCTGCGCCCGCGCAGCCGGAAACGGAAGTCACGGGCGCGCTCCGCACTCAGCTGTAAAAAAATGGCGGCTGACGGAATCACTAGGTTGGTCATGCTATATGTGTCTAATTAAATTTGTTGCTGCTATATTATGGTACTTGTTGTAGTATGGTAGAGATCCAAATTTTAATTAATGTTTCGCAGCAGGTCATATTCAAACAAATTGTGTTAGAAGTTTTCGCATTGTAGGGTTTAGAACGAGGTATGCTGGCACTTGGAAGCCAAATAAAATTAATGATGGTAGAAGCATTGAAGGACAACAAGCATAGGAACACTTTTACAATTAAGCTGCTCCAGTTTCGAAAGAGAAAATGATTGTCAAATTAGCAGCTGCGTACTCGTGAGATGATGGTCTTGGAAAGTGTCCGCGTGACGGCGGGCGTGACCCGGCGGCGTGACCCGACGTGACCCAGCGTGACCCGGCGCGGTGGCGTGAAATGCGGCAAATCGCCGTGCGCCCGCGCTCCATCTGTGCCTTACGCTTTCTTGTGAGAAATTTAGACCGTACGACAAATCGTACGGTATAGACCTAACCCTACCCGTTGTCTTTCAAAGCGTGCTCCTATCAAAATCTAATGTATATCACACAAAGAACAGATAGTCTAAATCAGCGATACTCAATCTTTTTTTTATAGGGGCCACAAACATGTTTCAGTCATGGTGTCGAGGGCCGCAAGCAAAAAACTTTAGGTTTTTATTGAAACGTAATTCCAAGTTAATGATGAATTTGCTTCATAAATGAAAAGTTTTTTTTTAAATATGTTTGTAATGTGATTTTTGAAATTGTGACCACTGTTTTAAAAGTTTATCAAGATTTTAAAAAGGGGTGGTCCCTTTGTGAATGTCTTTAGGTGAAATTTTAAATGGTTTACATGAATTTTAACTTCAAATGGGCCACCGGCCGCAGGTTGAGTATAGCTGGTCTAAATAATACTTAATTAAAATAGTACCTACTAAGACTTTTGATAAATTATACAATACTAGATGTTTTATAAAAAAAAAACCATGGAAACCGTATATTTTCCCGCTATAAAAAGTAGCCGATGTTCTTCCCCGTGATCTAATCTATATCTGTGCCAAATTTCTAGGCCCAGTAGTTTTGGAGCCTATTAAATGCAAACAAACAAACTTTCTTCTTTATAATAGTAGTAATACGAATATACAGAAATTTAAGTAGTAGTGTAAAGTCTAAAGTTCAAGGAGTATGTTGTGTGTTCTTTGTACATATTATAAAAAACTTTCTACTTCACAAATAGCGTGTTGAAACCAAATTGCACCAAAAATAATGAACACATAGAAATGCATAAGGATCTAATAAAAATATGTATTTAGCTCAACTTGTTTGTTAGTTGTATGTATGGAAATATCTTAGCATGTAAACGGCCTGGGAAATCAAAAAGTGTTGATGTGGTGCTCCTAATCGCTCATGAAATTAGTGAAGCTGTCATCGAGTGGCGGAACACAATATTTATATTCTGAATGATGACCATTGGAAAACTGCAAATAGGTCACTTTCAGTCTAAGATTGATAGTGTGCCCTTACTCTGAATTTTTAGGTTTATCCTCTTTTCATCCTGTAACAAATTTTGAACCTGGCTGTGACAACATTAGGTGTCAATTAAAAAACCCGTTAAAATTAGGACTCGCGTGTTCGTTCCGTACAAAACGACAAAAAAAACACGTTTGTTGTATAAGCGAATAATTTTGAATATTTATTTTATTATTTTTTAAGTATTTATCGTTATAGTGGCAATAGTTATACATAATTTGTGAAAATGTTAACTATTTTCACAAATTATGTACTTATAACTATTATGGTTCATATAGCTATCATGGTTCAGGAGATATAACCTGGTGTTAGACAGACGGACAGATAGGACGGATAGCGGAGTCTTAGTCTTAGTAATAGAAATTCTAAAAATTGTCGTAACCATCTGTTAGATCAAATATAACATTCCTTTTTATTATTGAGTTCAAAACAGTGATCAGAAGATATGGTTTTGGTATACCATCTTATCAGTATTGAAATAATTGTCCACAGTTGAATAATAATTTAGCTTTACATGTCGGATAATTACCGGCCCCATAGGGCCCCACGAGGGCCCCAGTGCGGGGGGAGAGGGGGCACCGTAAATACTATACTTGACGGACTGTTTGTGTCATGGAAGCGGGTTTGCGCAAGCATTCACAGATTTAGTTGGGGTAGTGAGGTACTGGCGTGAACAAAAGATTTTGTATTTTAATTATAAATAGCTTCACAAACTTTAGTATAGAAGGATTTTTCACGATTATTTTCTATTGATGTGGATAATAAGATATTAATGTCGTGCAAAAATATTTGCTATATAGGTTTCTCAAAATATTTTTTAGAGTTATAATTATTATCTTTCAAAATATTTACTTCGAAAAGTCAATACAACACATGTTTACTTTACAAATTGTACTAAGAGAGAAAGATGTTGAGCTAGGAACGTCTTGAAATTTATGTCTGTACACTTGTATGAATATATTATATTATTTATTATTTAGTAAATCTCAGCACCGGGTGTCGGCGACAGTACCGCGGGAGGGTGCGGGGCGCGGGGCGCAGTGGGGAGCGCACACCTGGCCGCCGCAGCTGCGTGCGGATCTCACGCGCAGCCTCCTCACCGCGCATGCGTGCACACGCACACATGCGCGCGCGCGTCTATGTGCGCCGAGATTTACTTACATGCACATACCCGTATGTTGGCCCAAATTATAAATATTTATTCAAATGTTATGCAAGTTTTGCTTGCTTTTAATATTTTAAACTAGCGTTTTGAGAGTTTGATATCGTAGATTTGTTTGGCTAGGGCTGTACGAGTGCTTATTTGCTTACCAATACATATGATTGTCAAATGCAATCACTGGTAAAGGAATTTTCGCACTCATAGTTTCAGTCTTGACCTGAGCTTTGCGATGGCCTTAATGTTACAAGCACAGCACAGTTACAACTTAAAATAACTTTTTACAATTAAGTCATAAAAATAACTGCACATTCTGCTTCTGTCTCGTGGCTACATAGAATATTTCGACGAACTCTGTGACTCAGTGGTTACTGGTTAGCGTATCGTTCGAATCCTGCCGAAGGAACAAACAGTTTTCTGTGTTCCTGGGCCATGAATGTGTGTTAAATATAATATGTTAAACATAATAAAAATCCTTAATATATAATACTGGTACCTGTTAGTCCAGTAACACAAGTTTTTCGAGAACCACGGAACCAGATTGACGTGGTGTGAACGAGTCTATACAGTCCACGGATATTCCATTATTTTCCAAGCATTCGCAAGTAAGTCTTGCAAAACATATCACATAATATAAATATTTGAAACATTTAAAATATAATTACAACACACGTACTCGTAGACTGTACATGTACCTACTGTAGAATGTAAAATATAATTTTAGTCCGATGTTACGTATATTGGTTAGTTCAATATGGAGCTTTTTATTACTGGTCAGTAGATATAATAATTTAAAAAGCTCCGCCTCCAAATAAATAAAGTTTATCTTGTAATTAGGTAGAAGCTAAACTTTACAATTTGTTTCCAATTTTAATTTATTTATAATTTTGGTTATAAATATCAATTCACACCGCGACGATACGCGTAGATTTTTAAGGTAGCTATTCAATATTGAACTTTATTTGCAAGAGCGGCACCTCCGATATTGACTTTGATTGACTCGACATTCGAACTATTGCAATTAAACGTTTATGTGGATAAACTTAATTTGTGAATCTTAAAAATTCAACACCGCGTCACGTCGCGTCTCGTCGCGATGTGAACTGACCCTTTGATTCATAGTCAGATAAAAACTAACGCAAATAAATAATAATCTGTATATTGTTCATCTACTGTATATTTATGGGACGAACACGAAAAAGTCCAGCAACCCTTAAAGCTTAGTAAATCGTGCATACATTATACTTTATTAAAGCCAGGGAAGCATTTTACGGAGTATTTCCAAAGAATGTACTGTTATAGAAGCTATTAAGCATTCGAAATTCTGAATGAAACCAATCCGCATTGAATTCGTTCGGTCATTTTGAATCGCAACAGGTTGTATTATGAGGGTTCCGCCGCAGTCTAATAGTTTTATGAATGAGGGATTCCTAAAAAACGTTTCTTACAAGTTGTATTGTCAGTCTATAATAACAGGCGCCGTCTAACAAAGCCAGAACAAGTGTACAATTCACGATAGCTCTTTATAATTCGACTCCTTTACGAAGACCTTCGCTTTTCGGTTCTCTCGAGGAGCGTCGGTCGGAATTCAACGAATGCGGGGCTCCAGTTACGCCGGATAGGTTTTAAAAGCATGATATTGTTGTAATATCAATAGTCGCGAACATTTCATCCGCGGTCTGTCTTTTGTGAGGCCGATTAACGTAATTATATGTATTGTAAACATTCACAAAATACAATGGCCACGGTGCTCTGTTATGAGTTCATTAACCCAGTAATCTATAGGCGTTATGTCATTTACGAAGATTGTTTCTTTTGTGCGAGAATCCTTGAACTTGGTCTTATAAAATCTGTTGTATTGATTCGTTTTGTTTACTCTATGGAATATTTGCTTACGTATATTCTTGTACTAATAATTTAAGTCTACATTTAATTAAATAATAAATAAAAGGAGGACTCTAAAATGCAGCTATTTCTAAGTTGAATAACTGGCTGGAACAATATAATATTTGTGAATGTGAATATTGCGAGTAAGGTCACGGATTAATTAATACTAAGTCATTATTTTGTTTTTTTAGAATAACTTTGCACAGATTATACTTGGTTGTTTGTAGATATGTGATGCAGAGGGGATTGCTTGTTTGAGTAATAATACAGAAGCTAGATTAAAGTATTTAGTCTGTGCTTTCTTTACAAACTGTTTTTAGTTAAGTAAAAGTAAAGTTTTCAATCTACTCTTTATCGAATTTAAAATCTTATAGACACATATCCAACAAGTAGGTAATACGATTCATTACAGCCATATACTTTATTTCAAGCCAGAGAGTCCTATAAAGTTACAAACATTAGAAAAATAAAAATGTCCTGAAATTTTCAAAGTTTAATTACACAGACAAAATAAAATTATTTTAAGTTAATAATTATGTTCAATTTTAAATACCCAGTAAATATATTTGAATCCCCTCCAAATCCCGGCATATAGCACACCCCCCGTCGGTGTTCTGTTACGCGTTTTTTGCGCTCGTCGGGGCGGGGTTAGGTTACTGTCGAAAGTCTACACCGTTTGCACGTGCAAGCTGACACAAAATGGCGGCTCCATACGTGCCGGCTGTAGTTGACCTCAATTCTAAATTTGCGTGAATAAAGAAAATATTTTTTGTAAAATACACAGCTGAAAATAACACACTTTGATAGCTGAAACGCTTTTATTCCTGCTGAATTTGGAACTCACTCACTTAAGTATCATGAACTTGCTTGCTGTACCTGTGGTTTTAGAATAGGTATATACATAATATTATTTCATAGTCTACACATGTGTGTCCTGAGTTTATTAAGAGTTTAATTTTTAAATCGTTCCCAAATTATATCTTTCAGTTAAGAAGACATGCAAGCACAAAGAAAGAAACGGAAATCGCTACTCAACTAAACCCTTCCTATGATTTGTCTCAGAGATCAGAGTTTTTTTGAACGAATGTTTGGGTGTAACGGTAGGAAGTCCTCGATTATTTTGTTAGGATATCCGAACGGATGTAATTGAGATCAGGTATACGGGGTTAATTCCTTCTCAAATATAATCGGGCTTGTTAATAAGAAGTAAAAAATTTGGGACACATAGATTATGCACTGAAATTAGACGATATCATGTTTTACAGTTTTCAGATACCAATGAGTCTTGAGTAACTAAACCCATTGATCATTATTTATGATTCAAAATATGAAGGTAAGTAATTAATAATTATTAATATTAATCTAAAACTGATAGGGGACCACGGAAGATCAGGCGCCTCGGCACCGCCGTGGTCGATGCCTGAGTTGATTCCCTTTGAACATGTGGTGTTATTTATTCTGTTTTTCGATTCTTTATTTTCTTTTTGCTGTGTTTTAAATGTCCTTTATGTGTTCAATAACTATATTTTTATTTATTTATTTTATTAAAACATGTCACCAACAACACCTCTTAAGACGGGTCATTCAAATTTTTGGCTTAAATACTGGCGATGGTAGTTGCTACGTTTCACATTTGCCGCTTACTTATTTGTTTAGGGTTCCGTACCCAAGTTGGAACCCTTTTCCTGAGACATCGCTGTCTGTGCGTCTGTCTGTCTCCGGTCCGTATCTCATAAACCCCGATAGCTAGACAGTTAAAATTTTCATAGATGATGTATTTACATCATCTATGAAATTATTAATACAACATAAATTGAATACAACAGAAATCTGTTGCCGCTGTAAGAACAAATACTAAAAAAGGAATGAAATAAATAAACAAACGTGTTATTTGCTGGTTTGTATGGAACTCTTTGTGCACGAGTTCGAATCGTACTTGAGCGGTTTTTCAAATGACAAAATTTCCTATATTATTTAATAATTTCTCATGAGATTGTAGAGACAAGAGCCTAATATACATAGAGAGAAAGAGATTCTTCAGGAGGAGGTGAGGAGTAACACACAGTGTGAGAGATTGACCACGTACCAAATAAATACTACGTAAAGAATACCTACTTTGGAAGGATATTTTGATCCGCATTAAGAATATTTTATGCGAGACATCGGGTTACAAGGAAAATTCCTACGACCCTTTCCTCTGGATAACGCAAGTCATCGGCGCAGGCCCTGGGTCGTGGGCTTTGATCAGCCGCTTCGACGTCAGCCGATAGCCAACAAAACGACTGATATTGTTCCAGCCCAAGCGATAAGGTATAGCGAAATGTTAAAAAACTAGTGCGTTTAAAAGTTTGTGACTTTTTTATTAAACATGTTTATAGAATGGGCATTAATTTACTTCACCGAACCTAGCTTTCAAGTAAAATAACACGGAAATAGTTCTAACATTTTAAAAGCAAAGTAGGTATGCACTATACAAGTATACTCTCATGGATTGGTTTTATGGAGCTCATAACTTTTGATGCCCCAACTTAATACTTTCTGTCAACATATCACGTAGAATTCTATAGCATCCTACTCTTGAATTCTCTTCAAACTCTAAGTTCTCTCTCTACACCTTAGTTAAACTGGTTTTTGGAGTTGTATCATAGTAGTCTGGTCTATCACTAGTGACTTGGGGCAACTGATAAAAAACGACATCTCCACCGACACTTGCGAGATGATGGTGTGAATTGAGCGCTAAGATGAGTAAGCTCGGCCCATAAACAACTGCACGAGTACAGTAATTGGTCGCTATCGTGTCATATCTTTGAATATTTTCTACATTTTTTGTAGCCCGGAATGTGAGCAATATGACGGGGTCGTTTTGTAAGGCGAAGAATTGAGACGTCAAGTTAAATAACATCTGATTAGGTGTCATGTGGAATGTGATTTATCTAGATACAGGTTGACTTTTGAATTAATTTTTAATAATATTTCGTTATATTTCTAATTTCGTTAAGCGAAACACAACGTTCATAGGAAATCACTGATACAAATCATAAATTAAAACTTACCTATAACAGCAAATGAAGAATAAAGGAAATTAAACTTTAGAATTGTTAAACTTTAGATTAAAGTTAGTATATATTGGTTTGGGTATATCACACCTACGTTTCTATTAAATATTGATGGAAAAGTTTAGATTAAAAGCTCAAAGGCCTTTAATAGGTAGAAGCATATCCGGGCTATGATTCAGAAGGTGTAAATATGTTGATAATTACTTGTGTTGACTTAAGATTGTTAACTTTATTAGCACTGGCAGGCATACTTACTTAACCTATTGCGACTAATAATAAGATATGTGCGAAAATTTGTATGTTTCCTAGTCTAATATAACGTACATAAGGGTGTAAGGGTTCCGTAAGTGTCAACTAATAGGTTTTTTCAAATTACTTCAAAAGTTACTGTCCGATTTCGTTCAAAGTAAGTTTCCTAAAGAGTATTATCATGCTTTATCATGACATGTAAAATTTCTAAGTTTACAAGTAAAAAAGTTTCTAAGTCTCATAGTCTAGAAATGCCAGGGAGGGGGTAACTTGTAAAGCACAAAATGGTTAAAATTATAAAAAAGTCATTTGTGTGATACCTTGCCTTTATTTAAAAAGAACTATTCGACGATACCCCACATGATTGGATAAAAAGAAAAAAAAAATCATCACATGTATGGAGAGCCATCCCTAGAATATAAAATTGTTATTATTTTATGATGCCAAATCCGAGACCTATATACAATCTATGGCTATACCAAATGTCATCCATTTATATTCTTAATTACCGACGTGCGGACAAACAGACGGACGGACAGAGTGAAACTATAAAGGTTCATCAAGAATTACGGAACCGTAAAAAGGTCTAATATTCTATAATATGTCCCAATGATGGATAACAGTTTGTTAAAATAACATAAATAATATTGTAGTTCCACACCTGAAGCCGTCGGAAACTTTTATAACTTGTGCTTACGAAAAGCTAGCCGAAAGCTTTGACAGTATTTTAAAGACATCGACTAATAATTACCTATTAAAGATAGTTTAAAATAGGTAATAATGTAAACATTTAAACTAGATGTTGGATTATTAAAAACAAGTTCGCAATTCAGGTAAGTGTCCCTTGTTTCGTGCGCAAAAAGTGTAATCCTTCCGGCAGGGCTTTCGGCAGACTTTGTGACGCCGCGCGCAGTCGACGAAGCCGGTAATCGGCGGAACGTTGTAATGTCCAGGTGTCTAGGGCTGCCTCGTGGTGAAAGTGTGTTCTATTAGTTGACTAAGCTTCTAAAAATTGGAACATTTGGATAATATCGGATAGCTCGACTTCATTTCTCTTAAACTAGTGTTTATAAGATTTATTTTTTCTTTCTGTATGTGTATTTGTTCGTATTTTGATCTTAAATTAATATTATTATTTTAAATTTTCATTATTCTAATTAAAAAATCTGATAAAAGTTAAGTAAATAATTTAGTTTTGATACGTTACAATTTTCAATTACAATAACGTACAATATAAATTATAATAATGATTATAAAATATATTATCTAGAACGTATTAGCTGGCAACCCTACAACTAGTTAAAATTATCAATACATCTTGCAGATTGCTATTTCGTAAAAGAGGATTATCGCGTCCACTATTATTGCATTCTGGGAAGGTAGTACCAGGTAGTCGGCTCTGTGCTCGCATTGTTCAATAAATTGTTTGCAATAAAATAATAAATTCCTTCTCCACGTAAAAATGCACCATAATCGTTTTGTAATACGGTTGCCAATTAATTGCTTAGTGTTTTCGGTAGAGTAAGGTATCGTTATTACGTTTACCTAGTTGTAATATCTCGGACCAAATATTTGTACAGATATTTTTTAATAACATAACTAAATTATTGATTAATAATAATTATAATAAGTGAGAACAACTGATATTAGATTATTTTAACTAACGGGTGTTTTTACTTTTAAAGCGGGCTCTCACTTGAGGCACGACAGTCTTAAGACAGTCTATAATAATCACTACAAAATGTATAAAAATCTCTCATAGACGAAAATGTCTCACATAGACAAGTGTCTGATTTGATCCTTCTCAATAGGGGATCGGCCTACATCTGAAATATGTAGTTTTGTTAATATATTCAGAAATATTGGGGCATTACTACTTAGTTAATGTAAAAAAATATATTATTTTATATGTAGTTTACTAATTAAATACATTTAAAAAGTACCAAAAAAAATTTTTTTTTTGCGAAATTAGTAAACAAAACCTACATCATTAGTTTACTCACATCATATACAAAAACGTTCATTATACTAAGTACGAACTTAAACGCACAAATATGGGAGATATTTACAAATATATTCCGGCGGCCATATACTTCATATATTATTACTTCATATACAACCTACAAATGACGTCATTTGTAGGTCGACTTTAGTATGGAGCATTTTTAGGAGGCTCGCGAAATTTTTTATACAAATCGCTGTAGGTACCTTTGAAAATATTGACTTTTGATATACGGTTCCTTCTGAGAAGTTTAATATTTCAAATTTTTTAATCATTTATGCAATAAAAAAAATTAGTCCGATTGCCTATTTGAGTCAAAACTATTTTAAAACTATCGTGTCCCAAGAGAGAGCTCGTGTCATCTAAATTCTTTAAACAACTTAAATTTTAGTCATACAACTCTTAAAATGTAGAGTAAGAACTAAGAATTATTAAATAATCTCGTACAGTTGGCAGCTGTAAAAAATAAATGAGAGCGCGGCGACCGGCGCAGCGACCCGCCCCACATATCGAGTGGTTGTCTATTAAAATTCCGTTAAGATACGTTATTACATTAGTTACGTTAAATCACACGTCAATCACTAGCAGGAGGGTGTTATTACCACCAGGCCGCTCGGCGTGGCTTGCGACACCGACGCCATCTGGCCAATAGTAATTGATCTTCTGTATAGGTTATTGAGTCCCAAAATACTAGATAGATAATCTAGAGTTGGTGAGTGATGTTACCCGGTGTCAAAAGATGCCACGTCTCCTCTTTTTATTCCTTGTACTTTGTACAGGAATAGGAGATAGTATTTTCTATGCTGCCTTAGTACTGCATACATTATTTTTCATAGCTGTTAGCGTATCCGAATTGAGTGATTGTATCTATGTTTTAATTCATCCAATAGTAAAATTTTATTAGTAGGTATCAAAGTCCTTTTGGTTGTGAGATAAGTACGCCGTGAATACATTCTTCCTGGAACACGTGAAAGTAAAGTGATTTCTTTGTTGTTGATTAAAAAATAATCTAATTTATGACACGCTTATTTGCATAATCAATAGAATTTCCCTTTCTACGACCTTAAACCGTAACATGGAGTTTTTGTACCAGTTTAAAAGGTATAGGCGCCTTGCCCTAACAAAAGTTGTATGGCTGCGGTCAAGTTATTCAGATGATTGTCATTTACTACTTCTGGGGATTCAACTGAAGCTTTTGAGTGTATTGTGTATAGCACCTTTGTCAGGCTGTATCGATGAGTGTTTCATTAGCAAATGAATTTGAGGTTGACAAGCCATTTGGCTTGTAACATTACAAATTACAATTTAAACTTTGGCGGCAAGTAAAAATTATCTATTGTCTATTTTTATGCAAAACGAGCAGACGGATCACCTGATGTAAAGCGTTTACCGTCGCACATATACAACCACTTTCAGAGAGTCGTATTGCCGGCTTTAAAAAAGAAGTACCCTCTTTGCGTGGTCGTAGGTTTGAAAGTCTTAGAGATCGAGTTGGGTTTTACTGTGCACGGATGTATGCTTCAGGAAAAGTGCACAGTGGATGACTGTCACTCGTCAATATGATGAGGATGAAAGTTTTGTCGCAAGGAACGGTGGCGAAAAGTTTAAGGCCTGAGGATGTGCCTAAGCTCATCAGTATTTTAAATTTAAACAATAAACAGTTTAATATTTTCACAATTACATACATTGAAAGTTATCATAAAATCAATGTCAGGAAACGTGTCAGCGACTATTACGTAGTCAATCAGATCGATAGAGCCTAATGCACGTAATCGTCATCGGTAACGTATTATAAATTACTTAAAATCAAAAGGGATATTAGTCCTAATGCCCGATTCGCATGACCTTAGTGTGACTTATTATTCCAATTTTCCCCTTTATAGTGGGCGGCGTTCGTTTAATATGTCAACACGCGCGGTGGTTACTGCAATCGTTTTGGTAATTACTACAAGCAAATGACTTCTTCTATTTTTGTGAACGCTTGGCCCAGTTCACACATGCATTTTTAAACAATTTGACGTTTGAATTCTATTCGTGTAAATCGTTTAATCTTATTATTTTTATTATCTACACATTACCTTGGTGAGAAGTTACGCTGCCTTAGTATCTTTCGCCCATCAGCATTACCCGTTGTCAGAAAATATTTTTTTTTATTTAACACATCTAAATATATAAAAGGCAAACCTGACTGACTCATCTATCAACGCACAGCCGAAACTACTGAACGGATTTTGCTGAAATTTGGCATACAGAGTGTTGTTATAACTGGTTGGCATCCGCTAAGAAAGTATTATTGAAAATTCGCCCCATAGGGGGATGAAAAAGGGGTTAAAGTTTTGTATGGAAACCGAACTCCACACGGACGAAGTCGCGGGCAAAAGCTACCTTATAATAAATTGCAGAAATCTCCTTAATTATGTCACTGGTATCTTTAGATAAATGTATATTTAATAAGTGAAAGAACCTTAATTAGTAAAAAGGAAGCCTTATTGCAATAACTTTTGAATCGATCCTCGTTTTATTTCCAATGAATATTAAAACGTCTCGATTTGTAATGAAGCGACATTACACGCAAAAAATGCTCATAAAGTCAACTTTGCGAGTAATCCTAACCAATCACTGTTTTAATCATACATGCAGGCTTATTTAATTGTTAGTATTGCGTGAGAAACGCAACGGGCAGTAGCGAGTTACTTTTGAGTTGTATTACGGGTGTACAATTATGATTTGGGAGTAATTTTTCGGGGTACCCAATTTCGGAGCGTATTTTGAGGAGATAAGGCGTACATTTGCATGAGAATTGAAAACGGGTAGCAAATGAAAGTTTGCATAAACGAGCTAGAGTGGAAATGTGCAAGAAACATTAATCACAACAGAATTAGCTTCGGCGATCCGCTCCCAAGTGTCCGGGAGGATTTATTCGGCCGGAGGAGGTGGCTCGGACCGTAACGATAGCGATATAAACGTGAAATAATGCACTTAAATCGGAACTTATTTAACTTAGCATCTACTTTAAGTGATTTACGATTCATATTGCTAGCATATACTGAAATATGAACGGACCCGTTTTGCACCGAGCTGTGTGGCTTTTCAATGAATATAATTAATGAAAGCTTTTTACTTATAAACTTTTAAGTTAGTATTCAAAAGTAATATGTTTTTATTGGTGCAGCTCTTTAATTCGTAGATTACGTTCAGAGTTCAGACACTGAAGCTATCCACTAATAAGCATCCATTGCGATGAAGCCTTGATATTATCAAAACGTTTCTGTCAACATTATTAGCCAATCATAACATTAATCATTTATCAACGTAATCGGATAACTCAACTTTTAATATTTAACTGTCAGGTGAAAATTGACACTCGCAACGAGCATCGCAGTAAACGGGTATCAAGAAACCAATTAATTTCAAATGCCACTTGTTAATAAAACAACGCAAATAGCTTGTGTAACAAATGTAAAAGAGTAGTCATGTATTTAATTGACTCTTACACCATTACACATGTTATAATATTATATAAGTATATACATTGAATATGTTATAATAAAATATATTTCTCCACCAAACTATATTATTTTTGGATGAAATACAAAGTTAAGTTTAGCGCCAGTTGCATAACTCGGTGCGTCGAACTGTCGAACTCCCAAATAAAACCGCCTCCGCGCCGCTGGGGATCGCATAAATACTACTTAACACGGACGACATTCTAAATTTAAAAATTAAAAAAAAATATAAGAGGCCCATGCTGCCAGGACGTTGCTTTTTATTAATAACTAGCTTTTGCCCGCAGCTTCGCTCGCGTGAAATTGGGTTTAAGGCAGAGGGAAATCTTGTTCGGGAAAATACCAATACCAAAATTGAATACATAATGGTGTAGGCACTGCACATCCGTATCAGTTGTATTTTATTTGAATGTTTCTTGCAACTTTGTAGGTCAAGAAATCTACCGGGAACTGTACCAGAAATAAAATTTAATAAGCTGCAAAAAGTATTCTGTGTTAATTCTTGATAAACACTACCATACCAAATTTCATTAAAATTATTTACGTGTTTTCTTTACTGCACTTTATTGCATGAAAAACTAAACATATTATTATACAAACTTTCGCGTTTAGGTATAATATTAAGTAAGGATTTCTTTGTACCCGATAATTAGTATTTTAACGATTTCGAAAATCTTTTGAATGGGAAGACGTTTTGGACTTTGAACTTAATAAAAATAATTTGGACTGTGATCGCCCAACCTAGTTGGGACCACGACAGAGTTTGAGAGAGATATGAGTACTACCACGAAGCCATCTAGCTTCTCATTTATTCCTCATATTATAATAATCATACACATTAATGATTAGGTAATACCTAGGTAGTTTTAACTAATTCAAATATCTGGTTATTTTATAGCATTTTATACTACGTTATTCTTTAGATTGATAAAATTTTTTGTAGGTATGACTATGAACCGATTGAATTGAAATATCCACACAAAATTATAAGGAGAGCTATTCTTATTCCTACCACCTAAATTTTCCGCGATAAAAAGTGACTCGAAAAGAATCCATGTGTTTATCCAAGGGCTAAACTACTACGGTAACAAATTTTATAAAAATCCGTTCCGCAGTTTCTGAGATTAGCGCGCACAAACGTACAGATCAAAAATCTTAAAGGAAAATTTTAAAAGTCATTGTTTTGGGTTAAAATATTCTACTGAAATAGTATGTAATTAATAAGTATTATGAATATAATTAAAGCAGCAATCGCAAATATTTAAGTGCCTAGTTTTTTTTTCATCAAAATTTACTTTCGCATTCTTGTCAGATTTATTTTTCAACATGATGACAATATATTATGTCAAAATAAAAATAAAGCTCCCTACTCACGGGCTATCGATTGCTTCGATCAAATTGGAAATTAATTCGTATTTGAAAGTAAATTGCTAACGACAAACTATTACACAAAATGATTAGTTTAAGACCTACCAGCTAGTTTTTCGCTGGGGGTCAAAAGTTGGAACAAAATTTACGCGTATATATATGAGTTTCATGTAAAAAGCATAGTAAGGTGGTCCTAGGATCTCAGACTATATTTAATTTTTATCTAAACCGATTTACTTGCAACTACGAATCCAGTAAATGTTTAAATTGTAAAGACTAAATCGATCGATCGCTTGTGAGTGGGAGCTTGAAATCAAAAGCACTAAGGAGTATTTATATCAACTTTAAAGCAAATCGCTCCCAAACAACTTTCTTTCCCTTTTTATTCCCGTTAGGGGACGAATTTTAATAAACTATGATACACGAATTCCATCAATTCTGTTACATAATGTTTGTGCAAAATATGAAGTAGATTGGACCAAGGAATCACGTTGCCCCATACAAACTGTTTTCCCCCTTTTTACCCCCTTAGGAGTCGAATTTCGAAAAATCCCTTCTTATCGGATCCCTACGCATTACAAACAGCAAGCCCTGCAAGTTTCAGGTCTCTACGATCAGCGGTTTAGGCTGTGCGTTGATCCGTCAGTCATTCAGGACAAAGGATTTTATATGTATAGATTACCTCAGATCCCGGCGAGTAGCGGCACTAATGTGTGAATAAGATACACTTTTCTAAATAATTTTGTTTTGAAACACGTTTTATAGATTTGGACGTAATTTATTCGTGCACCCTCTTTAACACGTTCATATAATTTAAATAAACAGTTTACGAAGAAGCTTTTTCAATCCAATTAAATTTTTATTTATTACTTATAATTTGTTCGATAATAATTTGTTACTATTTTTGTAAAGAATTTAACTTATTTTAAGGTTCTAATACAAATACCAACCTGCCGGGGACTGTATCTAAACTCTACCCTATCTTCATACGAGAGTAACGTCATAACTATTAACTTTTCATGTTAATGAAAGGAAATCTCGTGGAATAAGTACATTTGACGCAATAAAAAGCAGCCTATGTCCCTTCACGCGGTGGAGTAGTTTAAGCGCCTATTCAATGCAAACATAAAAATCTTTCCTGTTTTTTTATATAAGTATAGAAGTGGTGACATGGTGACAACAGTCTAGATTCTGGATGTTTAGATAATATATAATACTAATTCGTACTAATTTATAGTCTGGATTAAAAAAAAAACTTACGCCTTTTCATCCGTTAATGGATGATTTATATAGCATTTTCCGAACGAAGTAACCATTCTCGAAATACTATAGTGCTTGGCACAGTTGGTTTTTAAATGTCGTATAGTTGCCCAATGCTCTGCAAGCACATACGGCATTCTCACAACACAGTCAGCCAACTATGTGCGGGTTTCCTCACGATGTTTTCCTTCACAGTTAGAGCATCCGGATGTACTTGAGATCTGAACAAGTCTCATTGGTACATGCCACAACCTGGGAATCGAACCTGCACTCTCTCGAGTGCGAACCAATTGGTCTACCTACTAGACGACAGAGCTCTAGTCTGGATTATAGACTATGAATTAGTAGTACAAAAGTAAAATAGGTTAACAAAATGGTATCTTTGACTTGTTAGGTAACGCTGCATTATAAATCAGCATTGGTCATAGTTTGGCAACGGCTACTTAGCTAAGTAGCAGCTAGCATGTAAGCCGCGGAATGTGACACCAAAACGTCAGGGCAATTAAGGAATCGGCAAGTCTAACCTCGCTGTCAGACCTGCATTGGGCGCGCGGCTGATTGGCACGCCGCGGACGTCTGTTACAATGGAAGAGCCTTATAATACACCTCAAAGTAAATTGGTACATAATATTCTAAGAGCCTGTTCTACAATCGCCTCATAAGTGACGAATAGCCCCTTACTTTATACTGAGCCACAAAAAGAAAACTTGCCAATGACACTATGAATATATTAGTAGATTGTCCAACAGGGCCTGAGTCTGTTTCACAATTTGCTGATAAGCGTCAGATAGCCTATTTTTATGTCTCTGTCACTCAGTTTAATTAAGTAAGTGGCAACAAAACTTTAGAATCAGCTATTTCACATTTATTAGAGGCGATTGTTAAACAAGCCCTTAGGAGAGCAAAAACATTTCTAGTCCTGTTATTCTAAATAAACATAAGTATTCTTTGCGGAACAAACTTCATCACATGTCTACTTTATATTTATTATAAACTTACAATAATAATTATGGCGCGAATATAATAAATATGTCTTATATATACCTACTAGAAATGTCTCATGCTAATAAATACTTCCAGAGTACCTATCTACGTAAAGGTTAAATGTTATTTGACACAAATAATTTTATGAAAATTGCCATGGCATGGCCTTATGCTGCATCACCAGGCGTCACAACTCACAAGTCACAACGAATTACAGAAACACCGACCGCAACAACATTGAAATGTTCCAAATCATCAAGAATGTATGAGATACCCACGTCACATCCAGTGACTGTAGCTCCGTGGCGGGTTGAAGTTGAACATTTATCATATTTCATGCGCGTTCGACGTCTGACGTTTTCTCTTCCGTGGGTGACAGCGCACGTTACACGCGCAAGGACTTTATTGCGCCGTGATTAACGCCACGCTTCTGCCGCTATTGCCGACTGCTACTCATCAACCAAGAATTCTTCATCTAAACTTATCAGAATAGATGTTTCCCGCGACTTCATAGGCGAAAATGAAAATCCCACGGGAACCGTGAATTTTGAACTACAAAGTAGCCTATGTAGATCCCCGTGGTCTACTCTATATATGTGTAAAATTTCATCAAAATCGGTCTAGTAGTTTCGGAGTCTATTCGACGCAAACAAACCTCTTTATAATATCAGTATAAATGTATAAATATATCATACGATGACGCAGTTCTTTCCTAACTTTGAACTGGAATAAATAAATTACTAACTACATACACCTACTGTTTCTACACCAACAACTGCACTTATTACCTACTCCTATACTTATACTATCTACATCTACAACGGTTGGTGTAGGAACACCAACCGGCAACCCACACGGATTACCAACACTTACAACCTACAGAGTTTTCGACCACTGAGGGTTGAAGTACTAATATGGCTATTAAAATATATGAAGGTTGATGTTAGATTCTCTTTACGAACGTTACGAATACGTTCTTGTCAATTGTTAGTGCTAGTCTCACTGGGTTGAGATGAAGTGGTTTTCTCGATAACTTTCTAAGCATCAGACGGTGCTCACTGCTCTGTGATTGGCGACAGTCGACACACTTGTCCCGTTACCGACTTCGGCCCTTTCATCGCTCACCAAGTTACCGCAGCCACTTCATCTGGCTTATATCTGTGTACCGAGTGCGAATTTTGTCACTAGTCGCCGTGAAGAAGTTAACTACAAGTTGTATTGCATCGAATTAGTTACCATTGTTTGCCGCTAGGGGCGTGTTTCGATGTCATACAAATTGTAGTTAACTTCTTCACGGTGAGTAGTGACAAGAACTCGCACTCAGCAGTCAGCACACTATGCCTACTATTCAAGTTTTTGATATGTTTGCTATCTAATGAAAAAATTACGTGAAAATACTAAAACGATGATTTAAATTTCCCATAGGTAGGTTAGGTTAATTTGTCATTTGATTATGAATTAGGTGCGTTAATTTACCTGTGCGGTTTATTTTAAAACAAAACCCCCCGACACAAAAAATAAACTCTAAAAAATAATAAATAATATTTTAAACCTATTATAATTATATTATCACATATAATATTATGTAAGTTGAAATAATTTTATTTTCCAATCGTCGCCTCGTCGGGGGACCGCTAAAGTTTATAAAGTATTTTTACAACAGCTAATTAATTATTACGAATTACATTTAAGTAGGTATGAGCAGATTTTTTTCGGAGTAAATTTTTTTGTTCATTCTGCGACTACACGTATTTTTTTCACATAGCGTGAATTAAATTTTAAAATTTTAAATTTTTTAATTTTACTTTTATTTTATCCTTTTTAAAGTAGGTATAAATAATGATTACCTTACCATATACATACTTCCAACATCATTGAAGTAACATGGTACCAAATTTCGAATCGATAGGACATGTGGACGATAGTCAGATCCCCTCATCAACTAATAAAGAAAAGATGATCTTCAAACGGCTAATCAGGTCATGGTTACCTTACCATGTTCTTTAAATATCGTTGAAGTAACACGGTACCAAATTTCAAATCGATCGGACATAAGAAAGTTAGTCAGATCCCCTCATCAACTAGAAAAGAGCTGATTATCTTCAAACGGCTGATCAGGTCATGGTTACATTAGCATGTTCTTTGAATATCGTTGAAGTAACACAGTACCAAATTTTGAATCAATCGGACATTGGAAAGTTAGTCAGATCCCCTCATCAACTAGAAAAGAGCTGATCATCTTCAAACAGCTGATCTTCCCACCACCAATTTTCTCATCAAACGAAGCTACGAACACTGTCGATTAAGTTATCAATATTCTCTTTCAGTGAGCTTTCATTTGAGACCTTACTCGAGTATATTTGCACATTCGGATTTTCTTCCCCGCTTTCACCCCCCACAACTTTTAAACGGCTCAACCGATTTTCATCAAACATGTCTAAGAACACTCGCATGTAAGTCACCTTTAATACAAAAGAAACTAAATTGAAATCGCTTCATCCGTTCGGGAGCTATGATGCCACAGACAGACAGACAGACACACCCACAGACAGACAGACAGACACGTCAAACTTATAACACCCCTCTTTTTGCGTCGGGGGTTAAAAATCAGCCGGCTCCAGTAGGTATATGTGTAGATGTAGGTGTAGCGTGTAAGTGTAGTTATTTATTTATTTCAGTTCATAGTGCAGACAGAAGAATATGTGTAGGGAAAGCTATTTGTAAATATTTGGAATGGTCTGGTTATTTTGTAAGTGGACATAACTCGCAGTTTCGTGCCAAGGTGGTTTGTGGTCTAATAAACGTAACGATATCAACATCTAACGCAATGGTGTGTTGAAATTGTTTATTGATTTTAAATTGGCTTAAATAATCTATGCTCATACAAAGGTTTTACTTCGTAAGACAATATCGGTACCTTCGATCCAGGATCTTATCAGGTATTCGTCTCACTAAGATACAGGAGTTAAGTGGAGATATTTGTACTTATTGACTTTGCACACTTACTCGTCACTTCCGAGTTCCAACTTTCAAGAAAATAGATTTCATCAAACTTTCTTTAAAGGAAGAGAGAGTCCTCTTGTGTACTGCGCACACACTTGGGCACTATAAAATTACTCCTGCGTAACTGGCCTGGTTTCAATGAAACCACCGTCACCGAAATCAGTGTGGGGGGAGTTATTGTTGTTATTAGGTATCAGCATTACATATACTCCAACCGCCACCAAACTGCTCCACAGATGATTTATGTAATGGCTGTAAAATATTTTTTATTTTGTGATAATAAATAAATAAAAAAAGCCAAGAATATAGTAATGATAATTATTTCCAAATCGAAGTACAAAAACAATCGATGGCTTAAGCCAAGTCCTTGTGTCTGTAACTGAAGCGGTTTGTGGTATTTTTTATTTTAATAAAAACGTAATTGATTTGCGGAAGAGCTTATTGTTCGCCCTCGTTATAGGAGCAATAGAGTGGAAACCGCGGTCACTCCAAGTCTTTGTCTCCCCGTATATAATGTCATTAAAAAAACTCTCAATAGCTATCATAAATAGATACGTGGAATATGTTTAATATTAGTAAATAAGTTGTCTGCTGCGTGTTTAAACTGAAAATTAACGTAAATTAAATCAATAAAACCTGTACGAGGAAAACTCTATTCCTAAAAAGTATTCAGAATAGTATGTGCAAGAAACGGGATTTCTAATATACTTGAGGAAATTAGCTTTTGATTTTGAAAGAAAAATAAATAATGATTAAATGCTTGAAAGAAATAGGTACGAATGACTTTAAAAACGTTGCGTTAAAAAAGCAAAGGATGGAATAGGATTATGCAATGAAATTATCTAATAAATTCATTATATTCGAACTTACCTTGTTTTAAGATATTCTTAATTATGTACAGACTTACTACATAATCTAAGGCAACATATTACCTTCAACCCTCAGACCAAGTAAGAAATTGAAGACAGAGCTTTGTTAAACAAAAAACTGAGGCCGGTTTTATATGTATATAGTGCGCCTGTAGCTACTCATTATCGACATACATAAAATGCCCGCGACAGCTCGCTTTACAAGGTAAGGCCCAGTTTCGTTACGTGTGTATGCGTGACACAGTGTGATTACACGGCGAGGCGTAGACCAGCCTCACTATGTGATTCATGTTCGTTTGTCTTCAATTTTTCATTTGGTCTGAGCTTCCAGCTTCTTCCAATTCCAACTGCCCGATATCCCTAATTCTCGATTCTCAGGGTACACTCGGATTAATTACGGGCGATGACAGGCCGGTTCTTGCTGGTCCGGCTGCAGCAGTCACGGCGCGCGTGCTCGCCGCTTTTTGCTGCGGGTGCGGAGCGGCGCGGGCCAGATATTGAAATAATTGCTTTTTCAACGGCACGCCGCCGTGCAAATGACATTCGAGATGGAGGTCGTTTTTTTACGTACACTAGAAAACTACCGATTACAAAACGCTTTGGTTTTAATGGAGTTTCGAGCAAGGCTTCGATAGTCGTTTAACTGAGCAGTGAGCTACCTCAGTCACTTGGACGGCATGGCTCGGCTTTGTCAGATATTAAGACTCAAGATTTTGAAATATCTTCAACCATCGGCATTTTAATAATGTTAATAATTATTATTTAAAAGGCACTAAGAACTAATTATTATTAGTAATAGAACAAACTGTCACTGAGATTTTAGAGGCGGGATAAATTAAGTTAGGGTTGCCAACTATACTGTTAGAAACAGTATTATATTGTTTTTCACTACATTATACTTTTTACTGTTGAACAAAAATAAAGTGTACAAAATACTGTTTACAGCATCAAAATGCTTACCACTATAAGTGTAAGGCTTAGACGCCCATTTTTTTTTATTTGGTTAGAGGGCACTCAGTGCAGCGCAGCAGTCACATTAATGGAGTTAAAAAACTGTAAATTAATAAGTTGTGCAAGAAGCTCTAAAAAGATGTATTAAAAACATTAAACAAATAAGATACTGTTAATTTTTTTAAATACCGTTTAATATTCTTCTCAGACCTAAATATACTTTATTTTGTTGTAAAAATATTGGCAACCCTAATTTAAATACTCCCAAAATAAACAACACGTACGGCGTGCCTAAGTAGAACTTCGTAGATAGTCTGTAAGTTTAACTGACTAAGATTCCTCAAATCAAGTAAAACAAACAAGCTTTTGACATATTATAAAGGTAAACAAACATAAGTACTTATTACAATAATTACCAACATCATAAAAGTTGCAGTGCGCATCATAAACGCTATAGATGTAACATTGTTCTGTGCGAGTCGCGAGGAACGTATTAAGCAACGCTGTGTTTAGGGCTTCACCAGAAAATTACTATCGCCATTTTAATTATTACTTGTTAAGTGACACAGTAGGTTAAAGCTTGTATATAAATTAAGAAACATATAAATTTTGCTGGATGCAAGTGATCAGTATTGTAGTAACTATGGCCGCAGACTAATTAAAAACGACTTATAATATCAATTTGCGCCGCTATCAAGCGACAGATATGAGATACGTAGGTAGTGCTCTTCTATGATACCTAATTTTTTCCTTGTTATGACTTGTGTTAGCTTTGAAATATAATATTGTGTACTTAGCTAAATATTCAGGAATGAAATTTTTCTTAAGGTATTATGAATAGGCATAGATTTTAGTTCTTACTTACTTTATGGCTACACATAAAAAATATCTAATGTTTACCTGCATCACTGTTGTTTTTATTGAAACCATAAAGAATATTTGTATAAAATACGGGACCCCAATTAGGAAGCCACTCTGCGATGTGGGCTGGTGTATATTTTTCTGATAATTCGTGAAAACAATAAAACTGTTAGCGACGTTGGCTTACGACTTAATGAGAAGGCAGCGGTGGCGGTGTGGTGTTAAAATCTTAAATTGTTGTGTGAACTTTCACAGTCATCGACAACCGCCGCGCCCTCCGCTTCGCACGTCAACGACAACACCGAACACGACAACTCTTCTTAGGGACATAAAGAACCGATTGGATTTATGCCCGATACACATCTAACGTTTTATCGTAACGATTTAACGGTGTGCAGATTTATCGATCGTATGTATGGCAAATCGAAGCGAATTATAGTAACGATTTGCCCGCTACGCACGTAACGATAAAACTGCACAGTTCGGCCAGCGGCGCGCGCGGACCAAAGTCACTTATATTTTTTAATATTTTTTATTCCTTTATATAAATTTAGCTTTTTAGTATTTCAAAGGTTGTCATCTGTATTAATAAAATAAATTTGCATTTTTACATCATTTATAGTACCTACATATTATGTACTTACCTAAAATAGATAAACTTAGGCCTTTTCATCCGTTAATGGATGATTTATAATACAGTATTCTTCGAGCCAAGTAACCACTCTTGAAATACTGTAGAGCCTGGGACAGTTGGTTTTTAAATATTGTATGGTTCCCCAATGACACACGGCATTCTCATAACATAGTCAGCCTAGTCCAGATTTCGAATGACTGATCAATACGTCTGGGGTCAGCCATGTGCGGGTTTCCTCACGACGTTTTACTTCACCGTTAGATCTGAAAATGTAATTGAGATCTGAAAAAGTCTCATTAGTACAGTCGCGTGCACTAATATAGACACATTGACAAATTTGCAATAATATGTCAACGTATCATACTTCAAAAACATGGATACAATGTTGTATTCATAATAATGTAACCTACAAACTGTTTCAAAATTATGAACACAATTTTTTCATAATAAAGTAAACAACAGTTTGTCAATGAATACTAAACATAGACGGGTCTGGATAAGTTTTGAGGGTGCAAAAATTCTAAAGTCTTTTATTTTTTGCATATAGTTTCCGGACCTTCTTCTTAGTCTAAAATTTGATTTTGTGCCATTTTGGATGGCTGCGTTTGTAGCAATTTAGGTTTTTGTTTCTTTCATGGATATTGGCCCAAAAGTAAATTATAGCTAAAAATTTTACTTTCACGATATTAAGGAAAGAGTAACCGATGCACATATGCAGTTTGAGTCGTATCCAACCAGGGATTTCCTGGTATTCGGCTACTATATAAAACATGGTCCCACCAGGCCCACAACTATTCTAATGTCTGACAAATCTTAAAAAACTGTTCAGAGTGTTAATATCTGAGTCTGTAAGAAAGATGTGCCACATTCGGCAATTTCGTATAAAGATATTCCATTTTTTTTTCTCAAACTCGCTATAAAAACTACTAATGAAACTTTTAGTTAGTATAGTTCATATATATATATATGATGATTATGGTGTTACAAAACACTTTCTATTAGTTTTTCATGTTTCATGATTATCCCCGGGATTTTTTATTAGAATGTAAAAAACCAACTTTTATCATGTATCAATGGCGAATACGGGGTGCGGGCCTCTCGCCACGCGGGGAGGGGGCCAAGTTTCATATTAATACGACAAAATGAAATGACAATTTATGTGACAACTTGACAAGTAATAATGTTCTAAATGCGAAATTTATAATTTCAATTTTAAATTTATTTCATGTTTAATGATGCCAAGACGAGACCATAATATTATGACTCGCCAATAAAAAATGTCTTCAGATCTCGTCTACAACCTTCTGACTCCACTCTACGTTCTCTAACTCTATAAAGCTTGAATTTACAAACTCGTAAAGTAGAAAATAGGCTTAAGATAAAAAATATTTTAGTCACTGTTCATAGCTTTTCTGTTAGAGAACACAATGTTCTGGCACAACGACGACGCTCGAATATTGCTAGTGTGGGGTGTGCCTTATACAAAAGCTCATGAAGTACCTAATGAAACGCTCAAGCTATGCATTTTGACTCATTAGACGGATCGATCGGATTAGATTAGAAGTGGAAAAATTCTAATGTTGCTGAATTTTTTCTGTACATATAGTAGTTGATAGAGTAATAATTAAGTTAATAATTAAGTTTTGTGCGATTATTTGTGGTTAATTTTTCTGTGGCTGCGTAACGTGAGACTTTAAAAAAAATAAAAAGTCAAGGATTGTTCCCAAAAAGGCAAGCAAAGTTTAAAATTGATGTAATTCAAAGGTCAGTTATACAAAAAACAAAATAACTTAAAGATAAAAAATCATAGCTTCTAATACTACTTACTGTACCTACGCGGGCGGAGCTGCGGGCATCAGCTAGTTTTAACATAAAACTAATAAGCAATAATAAATAAATAAAAATTCAAAAATAAAAAACCTTTTATTTCCAGTTTCACAAAAATAATGCTTTTTATAATACTAATTAAAAATTATAATAAAATTACAAATTAAATTAAGACTAACGTTAGGTATTATTAATCAATTATTTTATAAGACTAACATTATTATAAATTAATGCTAAACATAGTAAACATATATCGAAAAGCAGTACAAGGATCGGTCCACATTCCGAGTACGTAGTGCTCTGATGTTTCGCTAGGCTCGACTTGGCGGGGCCCTGCCGTGCCCCTAGATATAAAATTGTCAACGGGATGAATAACAATATATACAAATATTATTTTGTTGGTTTGTAAAATGTATTTAATTATATAAATTATTACAATCAATTAATAACCTAATAAATAAGTCCTTAACCACGAGTATTGGAAACATGTATTCAGCAACCTACGTATAAAATTGAAGCGTTGAAATAATGTATTTATTTTTTATTAAATAATACTATATATACAATAAATATGATGTAGCTGAAGAGACTATTCGGTTAAACGACTAATTTCAAGAACTAAAATTAGGTATTTGAAATTGTAATTTTTTTGGTGTTAGATAACCGAAGTTTCATGTGGAAGCCTATCGGATATCAAATTTTATTGTGCATTTATGTATTGTATAAAATCAGGCGACAATTACATTCAGCTTCGTCATTCGTGCTACGCAAACAAAGTTGCGGGCAAAAGCAAGTTTAAATTTTGTAATCGCTGTAAAATGCGAATTATATAAAAATTTTGAAATGTAGTCGAATGAATGACATTTTATCACACACATTTACGTATATGTGTAATGTGTATGTTGTAGTGCGAATATTCCACAATACTTCGACCGCATATTATAAGTGATCAAACGAACTTACCTTAAGTGAAGTTCGATCATTATTATATGAAACATTTCATTTCGAAGATATATATTTTACCATGTAGTATATCCATACTTACGAGGCAATCCACGCATATTTCATAGCTAGAAATCAAGAAAAAAGTTACTTCTTGTCTATGATTCCTAGTTCCATAGATAGGTAGGTATGTTTCCTGTCACGCCATTCTGTTTAGAGCTTTCCACATGTACACAACTCCCAGGGCTACGCATGTAAGGCTTATAATATACTTATAGCCTTATGTGCTTGGGTTGGGTGGGTATATATCTTCGAAATGAAATGTTTCATATAATAATGATCGAACTTCACTTAAGGTAAGTTCGTTTGATCACTTATTATACTACACATTTCATTTCTCGATATATATTTTACCATGTAGATGTTCAGAGCGAATGGGAGTTGTGTAATGTGTTAAACACTAGAATAATAGTATGGTATTAGTCTTGTTATAATATAATTATACTTCCGGTTTATTTTACCTGTTAGTTTAAGTAAAATAACAAGCATTACTAAATTATGATACCTTCTTGCATGTTTAAGCTTATATCAGTTATGTAACCGATATTTAAGTATCTACTTACAATTATAATATAATATTTGTATTTTATAACTGTTATTTTTAAATTTTCTCAAATCAAAATTATTCAACTAAATAACTATGCTCATACCCTTAATACTTATCGCGCCAAGAACCCATCATATAACTGAAATAATTAATTTCAAAATATTTATCCTACTTTTATGTAAAAGAGAAACGATAATTGTGTCTTATGGAAGTCACATCACTTATTAAGACTAATATATTATGAAGGATAAATAATATGATCTTAAACCAAATACAGACTATATTTTATTAATATAATGTAACTAAAATTGTTAGGGTAAGACGTATGCCTAATAAAGAATTTGGTGAAAGATTGTGACAACCGTGTTTTACAAGCATCCATTGACTCTGTATTTTGTTTTGATCTGGAACAGCTTTAAAGTTCCATAAAGTAAGTACTTCTTAAAACAGCCTTTCTTCTTATGTCTAAAGTAAATTTATTCAGTTTTATTTAATTATGTGTAGGACATAATTCAGGTTCACTAAGTATGTTTTTGTTTTGGATAATAAATTTTGATTAATGGTGAGTTAAGTTAAATTATTGTTATTGAGACTAAACACTACTGTGTTATTATATATATGATGATATACTTATCAACAAGATATTATCAAGATGAATTATATTTTTAATACCTTTTCATATGTATATTACTGCAAATATAATTTTTTATATATTTTGGTAAAATGTATAGATACAGAAATCCCCCTAATGATTCAAATTCATTATTGACTACACTATCGTCAGCTTAGATATTTTCTATTATCTAGATTCTAGATGAATAAGTACAAGATAACTTAAATTTGAAAAATTATCTTGATTAATCATTGCCACCCTATTCTATGTTGTGCTTAGTGCTATATTGAAAAAAGGTTACAAATATAAAAAATATTTGAGTAAATTCAAAGTATACCTTTGTTACCGTTTTAGGATTACCAAAATTCACGATACAAACTGATAAGAAATAGGTTCACAAAAAATGTTATATCTCCTAATTCAAGATATTTTATAATTTCAGACTCAATGTTTTGCGTCTCATGCTTTGATTTATTGGTTATGCTTTGCTTGTGGAGCAAGCTTGAAATAGTGAAGAGTAAAATTCAAACAGATATTGTACATTTGAAACGAATTATGCCAGATTTTAAGGAGAATATGAAGTTTTAATAAATTAATAAATTAATAAATTGTATTATATGATAGATTTTTCCAAATTCAAATTATGATATTTTTATAGTAAGGGTGTAGTATGATATTTTTATATTGATAAAAAAAATATATATATAAATTCAAAGGCATTAGTTGGTATAAGAAATAGAGCTCTATTAAAAAAAACGGGTAGGTATAAACCCTGCCTCAGTTGTTGATTATCATTTATTTATTTATTTCTGTTTTAATACTGTCTGTCACACTAAGTAATTTTGAAACTTGTTTATTGATGCACCTTGAAGGATTAATATTGAGTTATTTAAAATAAGTTTTGCTAGATTTCCATTTTATATTGGGTACTTAATTGTGTTTTTCCTTTAAAGTTACACTGTTTTATCTTATATAGATATACCTAATCAACTTCTGTTAGTATTTCTTTGTCCTGTTCTTGTTCATATTCCTCTCCAGGTCTTTTTTGAGAATTAATCTCTTTTTATTTTAAATTTTTATCGATATTTGGGTCATAGAGATTAAGCGTTCATATATGTATAATATTACATGAACTACTCTTGTATTGCGCCCCTCCTCCTTCTTTTGTAGACTCATCTAGAAGGAGTAACGTGTGTTGTACAGACACAAGTACCTTCTTGTATATATCGTATACACTCCATGATTGTATAAAATATACTATATGCTTCACATAATAGGTACACTAATTGTCATAAGCAACCTATCAATGAAAAATATCACCCATGGATAATGTAAATTGTACATTGCTATGTTACTTTTGTTATAGCTTGTGCGTATTCAGATTGAATAAAGTATACCATTGTATCTAGTACCCAATTGTATTCAGTAACACGTCAATATGTCTCACTTATTACCCATGTAAAATGTACCTAATGTAATTTTTTGCTTTTGTTCTTGTTCATCTTGTTGTGGCCAAACAAGTAAATCTCGTTCTCGCTTGCATTTAGCAACACGTCAATATGTCCGTGTATGCTGTAATCACGCCAATATGTCACGCATATCACTCGTGTAAAATGCACCTAATGTATTTTTAGGTTAATCTTATTATGGCAACACATGTACATCTCATTGTCACTTGCATTCAGCAACACGTCAATATGTCTCGCATATCACCCATGTCAGCTGTTATCACGTCAATATATCACGTATATCACCCGTGTACAATGCACCTAATGTATTTTAGGTTAATCTTGTTGTGGCAAAACAAAAGCATCTAGTTCCCACTCGTGTTCAATAAGACCTCATATTATCATCTGTATTATTGTCCATGTTTCAATTTTTTATTTCTTATTCTCTTTTTTTTTTTTTTTTTTTTTTTTGATATTATTCTTATATTTGTGTCTTACTGTTAACAGATTTTTTTTTTTTTTTTTTTTTTTTTTTTTTTTTTTTTTTTTTTTTTTTTTTTTTTTTTTTTTTTTTTTTTTTTGCAAAAAACTTTCTACTGGTTTATCTGGTCAATCCTTAATTCATATCTTGATACAAATTTATCATTCATCAGATACAAATTGTTGCTTTAAACTGTTACTTGATAATTAAGCTATCATGGTATCTAATATATCACCCATGGATAATGTAATGGTATCTAAAGAGATACTTGGCTTTGCTTGTTCAACGTTGTTTGCCAAAGGCCAATAAAATGTACAATGAAATATTATCATGTTCCAAATACCATACTTGTGCTGTGAACATTTAGCAAGGTCTATGTGTGACCATAATTTGATTTTTATAAACTGAAATATTCTGTATATAATATAATATAAATTAAGTATATTTTCCAAAAAAAAAATATAAATAGCAATAGACTGTTTTTCACACTTTTCTCATACACATGTATACATTGTTGTAGTGGGATCCGTCCCACTCCGGGATCCGTCCCACTCCGGGATCCGTCCCACTCCGGGATCCGTCCCACTCCGGGATCCGTCCCACTCCGGGATCCGTCCCACTCCGGGATCCGTCCCACTCCGGGATCCGTCCCTTAATCCGTTATGAGAGTAAAGGAAGAGAGAGTCTCTTGTGTACTGCGCACACACTTGGACACTATAAAATTACTCCTGCGTAACTGGCCTGGTTTCAATGAAATCGGCCACCGTCACCGAAATCGGTGCGGGGAGTTATTATTGTTGTAGTGTGTAAGCCCTCAACTTACCACCCAATAAATTTTTGGTTGAAGTTTTATTGCTTATATTTTATTTCATTAAATTTATTATATTTCTATTTCTTTATTATTATATTTGTATAATAATGTTTGTATTGTAGTTTATTTATAGCCAGAATAGTTTACAAACAGATCCGTTTCAGTTCAGTTTTTTAATTTAAAATTCCTGTTGTTTCTATATACCAATGACTTTTTAAGTATTACACACAATCTAAGATGCTTTGTATAAATTTCAAGATTAAAATTATTATTAGATTCTGAAACTTTTTCAAAGGTTTCTACCCATTTTGATCCATGAGTATATTAATTTCTATTATCCATGAGAAGCAATGTTATGCAATAAGCAAATAACTCTATATGAACTGCTGGATAAGCCAATACCTAACAGCTGAGTTAAGCCCCAAATATCATGACTTTGATTTTTGGATTATTTACCTACTAATTTTTACAATGAGTATCTTCATTTAAATAGAACCAGTATTATAAATGAAACCTAAAAACCCTTACAACTTTCCAGAGTACTCTTTAAATTAGTATTACTAACAAACTTCAAGGATTCTAAAAATAATCCTAACACCAGGTAGGTATACACTATGCCAATGTATTATAATGACAACTTTCCAGTTATATATTCTTATTTCTTCTTAGGAAGAATAAACTAAGCAAATTTATAATATTAGATCATGTTAAAAAACAACTCGTGTATTTGCATATAAACTAATCTTGTACTAAGGACAGTTCCAGCGTTAAATTTGCCTGAGATACTTTAGATTTTCTGTAGCAACAGATGCAAATCGCATACTGTTTCATGTGTATATGTGGTTCTATGCAAAAAATGAATAATAAATTATTATATTAAACAGAGAGAGAGAGCGGATTCCCGACAAATACGTTCTTTGTATAATGTTCCTTTATGAGACTAAACTGACAGAAATTGCGTTTGATTTTTGGAACTAATGTTAATTGTAGAAAATATATTATAATCTTGGCATACCTGGATTATTTATTAGACATTGTGATTGTAATGGAGCAATTTTAACGCCGGCATTTTTTCTTTGACTTACGTATTTTCGTCCTAAATTTTGCAATTTCTTCCTCTTTTGTTAGTTTTTGTCTCAGCATTTCTCAAATGACTTGAAATCACATTTCGTATCATATTTCAACTTATAGATCAATTATTTTCAACTTTTTGGAACAAAAATATGCGTCATTTGCCACGCAAACATAAATAATGGCGTGACAGGAAACATACCTACCTATCTATGGAACTAGGAATCATAGACAAGAAGTAACTTTTTTCTTGATTTCTAGCTATGAAATATGCGTGGATTGCCTCGTAAGTATGGATATACTACATGGTAAAATATATATCGAGAAATGAAATGTGTAGTATAATAATAATTGTACGGTGCAACCGTACAAAGTCCAAAATATAAACGCATCATCATCATTTTGTATATTTCACGTGCGCGCTCATTTTAGACATAAGTTTAGTGTTAAGATCAGTTCACGCAAAACCGTCGCGCATTGCGGACTAGTGTAACTCGTTAGCATATAGCATTAGCATTTTATCTTTTAGCATTATACATATTAGCAGCAGCAACTTAGTTTCATTTAGCATACAGCATTATCTATAGCAGCAGCATCTCAAGGTGTACGAACCGTACATCTTTATGGTCCTTCGTTAATAATTAGAACCAGCGTCCTAGGATCCTCCGTGCTTACCGTAAGCGGGATCTACTTCGCGAGTGTTTAGCAAGCAGTACCTCGAGCTGTAGAAGCCGCTACGTAAGTTCCAGCAGCAGCGGTGAGTCCATCATTTATCAATTATTATCAATCATAGCAAGCAAAATCATCAAAATGGAAGGTCTCCTAGCAACACAAACCCAGCTTATCGGAGCTATGCAGCAGCTCCTCAGTAATTTTAAGAAAGACGGTGCCGAACGCAAGACACCGGCTAATATCAATCAAAGAATAAGTACATTAGATTTATATTGGAATGAATTCCAAAGTAATCATATAAGCTTATGTGAATTTAACGATAAGTCCCATGATTATTTCGTCAAAAATATGTACCAAAAAACCGCAGATTTTTACAAAGACGCGCGTACGTTTATTCTTGCATACTTACCATCAACGGCAAAAGACCAGCCAAATCCGATTAGGCCAGCGGTATTAGGGTTCCCGTCAAAAACAGGCCAACAGCAGGAGGAAGAAGAAAGTACGTCGCGAGCATCATCGATTCCGGAGGCTACGTTCCAGACAAAAGGTACGTCTAGCAAATTAGAGGAAATGCTTAGAAAACAAAAAAGTAACTTTAAAGCTTTCCAACGTACCATCAGTACCTTAAATTTGGAATCTATGTCTGAAAAATGGGAATTTGAGGATGCTATGAGAACCGTGCAGTCACGATGGTCCACGATTGATAGTTTACATTGGGAAATTGACAGCGAATGTTATAGCGAAAATATGGAGTATGAAGAAGCTTTTGTAAATTTTGAAAATTTATTTACAAGAACTAAAAGGCAAATCAACAGCAAATTGTGGTCCGAGAGTCATCGCACGCAATCTACACCTCAAATAGATATCCCTACGTTCACTGGTAGCTATCATATGTGGGTTTCCTTTAAAGATCTGTTTACTGAGACAATTCATAAAAATAGGTGTCTCTCGAATGCCCAAAAAATGCAGTTTTTAAAAAGTAAACTAAAGGGCGAAGCTGAAAGATTAGTTCAACATCTTCAGATTAGCTCAGAAAATTATACGGTATGTTGGGAAATACTAGATCGCCGGTATAGCAACATAAAATTAATTTTTAATTCGCATATGAACATCTTGACCAGCCTACCAGTTATACAGCAACAATCAGCATCAGCTATCAAAAAGGTTCATGACACTGTAAACGAGTGCTTGAATGCCATCAGAAACCTAGGGGTCAATATAGACACCTGGGATCCCTTAATAATATATTTAGTATCGCAAAAACTGGATTCCGAGACGCACAATGATTATATTGAGTCGCTGAAGAACCCCAGAGACCTGCCGTCATTAAATGATTTTTTACAATTTCTCGAGATAAAATTTACAGCATTAGAGTCGTCTAGACGTAAACAGGAAACATCAAAACCCATTATCCAGAATCAACAACAGAGGAACCAGCCAGTACCAAAGGAATTCAAAAAGCAACATATATTTAAATCATTTACAAGTAATCAGAACCCATTGTTTAAATCACAGAACCCTAATAACTTTTATTCGGCGTCAGCGCAAAACTGCCCAATTTGCAATAAATATCATGCTGTGCCATATTGCATCACTTTTGCTGAGTTAAATTCACAATCTAAATTAAAAACAATTTCGGAATTATCGCTATGCAAAAATTGTTTATATAATCATAATGGCAAAAATTGTTATTCAAATAAAAGATGCAAAATATGCAATTCAGATCATCATACTTTGGTTCATGACGCATTCATTATGCCGACTTCAAATTTTCCAGCAAAGGAACATAAAAGCAGCGCTAACGTATCCTTGGATGACACTCAGGAAATTTTGTTAGCAACCGCCCATGTTGTAGTCCAAGCTGTGGACGGCACCTCCCTAATCATGCGGGCACTCATCGATCAAGGTTCGCAAACATCAGTGATTACTGAGAATGCCGCCCAAAGACTAGGACTACCACGACAACATTGCAAGGGAACAATTTTGGGTTTAGGCGCAAAAGAAAATACGTGTAAAGGCTTCATGACTATCAAACTACGGTCAAATTATAGCGACTACACTTTAAACACCGGAGTTTTCATCATGAACCATGCGGTCAACGATTTGCCTAACAAATCCTTCAGCAAACCATCGTGGTCGTTTATCGAGGACATCCAGCTTGCCGATCCAGAGTTTTATCGACGTCGACCGGTTGACTTACTATTAGGCGCCGACGTCTACTCGTCTATAATAATGGACGGAATAATTAAGCAAAGCGAATTTCTTCCAGTAGCACAGCAAACACGTTTTGGTTGGATTCTATGCGGCAACGTAAGGTCCTTCCAATGTAACGTGGTCTCAGTCGACTTAGATAGCATCCAGAAATTTTGGTCGATAGAGGATATCGGTGAAAACATAGATATATCGGAGGAGGATTATTTGTGTATTCAGCAACACCAGTCTACGATACAACGGCAGGAGGATGGAAAATATATCGTTCGTCTACCCTTACATCCAGACGCGGACGAGAAATTAGGCTCGTCAAAACAAAGGGCATGCGCACAATTTTATCAATTAGAAAAACGGCAGCAAAAATATAAAAATTTAGTACAGAAATATAAATCGTTTATCCATGAATACATCGAGCTAGGACATAATATGCACTTAACAATACAATGTAACCCGAAGCTTGTTTACCTTTTGCCGCATCACGGGGTTCCCCTCTCTGACTCATCAACCACGTCATTGCGAGTCGTATTCAATGCGTCTAATAAAGCATCGTCTGATTACAGTCGAAATGACTTTCATAGGGATAATCTCCTCAGCGGCGAGTATGACATCACATCAGCGAAGCAGTTACGACGAAAGCTGATCCAACTTTTACAAGCGGGAGGTTATAACGAGTCGTCGTTGTTAGAAAACGTTGAAAAAGCACAAGGCATTACGAAAGCGCTTGGCCTAAGCTGGAACGCCGCAGAAGACAACTTTTGGCTTATGTGCAAGCTGACTATCGGATCAGAAAGAAACAGCACCATAGAGCTACTGGGATTTTGTGACGCATCGTTGAAGGATTACGTATATATACGTAACAATAAAGCACATATAACACTATTAGCAGCTAAATCAAAACTTATACCGGTCAGCAAGATATCAAAGAGCGACGTTTCCCTACCACGATTAAAGTTATGCGGTGCAGTTTTACTTTCAAAATTAATGACGAAAATCCAGCAAAGCCTCTGTGATCACAAGTCGAAAATGTATGCTTGGTGCGATTCAACAGCTGTACTCGGATGGCTGCAGGGAGAGCCGAGCCGCTGGAAGCCATTCGTAGCGAATAGACTTAAGAAGATCACGTCAACTACACCAGCTAACACTTGGAGTTACGTTAAATCTAGCGAAATTCCGGCATATTATGCCAGCAGGGACATGAATATCGAGCTAACAGAACAGCATGAGCTTTGGTGGAATGGCCCCACCTGGCTAATTAATTATCAAAAGCAGCAATCGTGTCAAAAGTACGACACAACCTTAGAATCTAAGCACATCTTATCTAATATAGCAATAAATATCACTAAACATCCATCTACGTTTATCAGTAATTTTATCGAAAAATTTAGCAGCTTTACTCTGACATCACGAATCTTGGCGTGGATTATGAGAATCGTATCATCCGGAGCTAAAGAATCTTATTTGTTAGTTTCGAAGTTACGAGCAGTTCAGTCAAACATTATACAAGCTATTCAATACCTTGAATTTACTCGAGATTTTGATGATTTAGAAAGCCAAGATTTTTATACGGAAATAGATAAAATAGAAATTGAGTGGCACTTTAATGCTTCATCTTGGCCGAGTGCGGGAGGACAGTGGGAAGCAGCAGTAGTAGTAGATTTACATCCTGGAACAGACGGACACGTCAGGGTGGTCAGTTTAAAAACAAAGAGCGGTATTATCAAACGACCAATAGTAAAATTATCAATTCTTCCGGTAAATAATGAACAGCAGCAAACTCAGCAAAATCAAGCCATAGATACGCCCCGCAATAAACGGACTAGACGTATTCCGAACAGAATATTTAACGTTCAATCTCTAACATTATTGAATATATTTACATTGTTTCTTTTAATGTTTACAACAGCAATAAAAGCGACTCATAACTATCCATTTAACATAACAAGAATAAATGAAGATAAGCACATCTTTTTTAATAAATTAGGAACAATGCATTTCATAGAAAACAGCTGGAAATTAATAGCATACTATAACATGAAACCGTACTGGAAAGGTTCCGATACTCTTGATAATTATGTTAACCACTTAGAAAATATGTGCGCATCGAATCATGCATTATATAGCCATTGTAATATCGTGTTAGTACAATTACATCACGGCTGCGACGAGTTAAAGTTCTACGATCGAATGTTGTTAAATCAGCATTTTGGTACGCCCACGCCGAAGCGCGTGCCGCGCACGCGACGTGGACTTATCAACGGTGTCGGTTACATCGCAAACTCATTGTTTGGCGTTCTAGACGAGCGTTTCGCACAGCAATACGAACAAGATATCAGTTCAGTTAGGGAAAATCAAAACCATTTATTACAACTATGGAAAAACCAAACATCCGTGATCGAAGCAGAAAACAGTTTACTACAAAGAATAGAAGGGACAATGGAAAATCAACACAAGTTGTTCAATAAGCATTTACAAAATCTTGACATACAAATGTCCATTCTACAGCGAGAGATCAGCGATACACGAGCTACAACAGATTTTATTCTAACTAGCATAATAGCGAATAATATTCTTTCAAGCTTAAAGGGCATTCAAGATGAGTTACTTGACACCATCACTAACCTAAATCAATTTAATGTTCATCTTCTCAGTCCTTCTCAATTACTCAACGAGCTTAATACCATTAGTGGACAGCTACCTAAAGATTTAACATTACCAGTGGAAAACTTACAAGCAGAATTAGCACATATATATAAGATAATGAAGGTTAAAGTTCGAATGACTCAAGAATATTTTATTTTTGAAATCGAAATCCCACTCATCAATAAAGAGAATTACGAGATCTACACGATGTTTCCATTACCACAGCAGATGGGGGATACGATGGTCAGCATAATACCCATAGCGAAGCATGTAGCCATGAATTTCAGAAAGGACACCTTTATTCCCATGACCGATAGCGACGTCAATAAGTGTTTCCAGTATTCATCAAAAAATGTTTATCTTTGCGCCGTACAAACGCCCGTCTACCACAGACAGGCTGACGACGACCTTTGTTTAAAAGATAAACAAAGCCACGTGTGTAAGACGACACTTACACAATGCGAGACGTCGTGGACACCTATTGAAATAAATAAATTTTTAATACATTGCTGCGGTCATTGTACTCTGAGGTTAATATGTCAAGATCGGGTTACTAACGAACAGGTGACTGGCGACAACGTCATCACTTTATGGGACGAATGTATAATCAAGAGTTCTACGTTTACGATCAATTCACATAAGCAGATTAATAATGTACTTGATACAGAGCCGGTAGTCTTTGCGCCAGAAATCGCGCCAATTAATCATCTCATAAACATTACTTTGCCTCGGATTGAACACGAAGAGATTGGGAGCTACAATCGCTCGTTGCTTGCTCTCGGGGAGCGCATCAAAGAGATGAAAACAGCATCGGAGCAGATGGAAAAGAAATTGTCGCCTCACGACATTCATCACTACGCCGTCCTATACTGTCTCGCGGCAGTAGTGTTAGCAGTAGCAGTAGGCCTGTGGTGGGCCCGTCGGCCTGCAGCGCCGCCCGCGCCGGCTGCCTCGGTGGCGCCAGTCGCCCAGGCCGCGCCGGTCGCGCCGGCCGCACCGGATGCGCCGGCCGCCCCGGTCGCGCCGGCCGTCCCGGATGCGCCGGCCGCCCCGGCCGCGCAATGTCCGGTGGCGCCTCCGCGCGCCATGATCGACCAATGTGTGAGTGTTAGTGTAAGTGATAAGTGTGTGAGTGAAATGAGCAAACAATTAGAGTGTTGTGTTAAGTGTAGTGAGCAAGTGAATAAAAACACTTCCCCTATTTTTGGACCCTGTAGTTTTAAGATCGATCAGTAGTATTATTGTCGGGTGTCATCTGTTACTTAGCATTAGTTGATTGTTTCTATCACCTTGTCAGTAGGTTAGCTCATCTAGCATTCCATCAATCATTCATCCAGCAGCCACTTCTCTTGCCGTCCGGGAGCATGTACGGTGCAACCGTACAAAGTCCAAAATATAAACGCATCATCATCATTTTGTATATTTCACGTGCGCGCTCATTTTAGACATAAGTTTAGTGTTAAGATCAGTTCACGCAAAACCGTCGCGCATTGCGGACTAGTGTAACTCGTTAGCATATAGCATTAGCATTTTATCTTTTAGCATTATACATATTAGCAGCAGCAACTTAGTTTCATTTAGCATACAGCATTATCTATAGCAGCAGCATCTCAAGGTGTACAAACCGTACAATAATATTATTTTTGCATTTTATTATTTAAACCCTCCATGAAAAAGGCACAAACTTGGAATATAGATTCTTTATGACTTAATAATATTGAATACGTGAACTTTATTTAACGATTATGTGTTTTTGGAGGGCTTTTAGCTTAGGGAAACTAAAAAACTTAATTTCTCGAATCGCAGTCGCTTAATGTGGCACAAAATTTGGAATTAGGCCTATTTTAGTGGTCTTAAACAGAAAATAGTCGTTTATCACACTTTAGAATTTTTGCCGGTACTGTTTTCAAAAAA
Organism: Glaucopsyche alexis; assembly: GCA_905404095.1. Lineage (NCBI taxonomy): Eukaryota > Metazoa > Arthropoda > Insecta > Lepidoptera > Lycaenidae > Glaucopsyche > Glaucopsyche alexis. The sequence continues at coordinate 6,360,106 of FR990043.1, read as the reverse complement.
TGACCCTAATTCATTTTTTACTGGACGAAAACGACGCAAATTAAGTCTCCATACTCTGGAAGCTGTCCCAGTTAAGATACTATTAATATTATAAACTTTAAATCAATATTGCCACTTTTATAGCCATATAAAAAAATCAACCACAAATAATGGAATTGCTGAAAACGCAGTGGGCAGAAATGGCACAAAACTTAATGATAAGCTCCCCAGGGACTACTTTATCAACACACAAAAATTCAGCGACTTTAGAATTTTTTCCACTTACCACCTCGAATACGCCTAGCGCGACCCGTCTAACACCCCCAAAGCTAAAATGATGTATACGTGACAGTGTCAATAACATGTAAACATTGTTTTTTCAATATAATGTAAACATTAATTTTGTGTATCCGAAAATGTAAAACACAATTTCATTACAATGTAAACGATAATTGTGTCATTAATATGTATACACTCATAAAAGTTTAGCACTTTTTACTTTTCTGCCAATATGTTTATAATTGTCAAAAAAATGTAATCATTGTAGGTTGCAAAACAATGTATACATTCTTTTTTTAAGGATAAGGGTTCCTTGAGTATTACGGAACCCTAAAAATGAAACTTACACCTACGACATACATGATAATTACATTTGACTTCTCAGATTAAAAAAAACAATGCGTTGTTTTGGTTCGGTTTTTATTATCTACCCTCAACTTTCATAATGTTATAAACTAGAATGACAGTCGCAGCGGAGTTCATCATTCGCACTAATATTTCGATGACTGCATGTGGTGTTCGTTTGAAATTTGAAAATTATGGATAGAATGGAGAACATTCCTTATATGAGTAGAATATCTTCCTACGAAAAACATAAAATTATAGTTTTAAAAGAGCAGGGGTCCTCTGTTACTAATAATATAGCAAACGAAATGGTACCCCACAGTGAGTATTATTCCTTAATATTTATTATTAATTAATGTTACTTAATATTGTAGTATTGTTTGCAACAAACCCAATCAGTCTAATTGGGTTTGTTGCAGACTGTGTTGATTATAAAAATTTTTTTGTTACATAGGTAGATTATTATCGTTTTTATTTAAGATTTTTCAACATTGTTATAACTTAGGTATTAATTTTTGTTTTCAGACAAATATGGGTCAGTTTTAGAGGCAGTTTGAGAGAGGAGATTATAGATCATGAGATCAGGAGATTATAGATTATAGATCATGAGAAAGTATTAAGCAAATATAAGAACGATTATGAAGCAATGGCGAACAAGCTTAGGAAAAATTATTGGGAGAAAGATTTAATGGAGAGTCGAGAGAGAGAGACAAAAGGAGAAAAATAAAACAAGGAAAATTATGATAATATTTTGAGTTTAGTTAAGTTATTTTTAATTATTTTTAATCGTATATAAACGAGGAGTCGAGTTTTAATATTTACCATTTTAAATTTGTTTATTTAATGTTATTTAAGAATATAGAGTTATGAGTTTAGATTGAAAGGACTAGTTATAGAACTAGGTCCTTTGGCGGGGAGAATGTTTAAAACAAGATTTTATAAAACCTTTTTATATTTATTTTTCTATAGATTTTAAATTGTTACAGATTTTAAGTTGACGTTTTACATAGAAAATTATTGTTATGTAGAGTTTAGAGTTTGAGAAAATATAGGATTATGAGGATGATAATTTATGAGTTTTAATAAAATATATACATAAGATCTGAGCTCATTTTGTTCACTGGGTTTTAAGCGATATCTTTATAATAATTTAAAACTTTCATCTATTATTTTACCCTCCTAGGGGCTGAATTTTTGAAAACTCTGAAATACGTTTAACCCTCTTTTTTATTATATATCTATGCGTTTAACTCATTATTTTTTCCGTACTCAATTCATGAAAATATGTCTAAGGAATAAAAAGTTTAATACAAACTTTTATCTCCTATTTTACCCCCTTGGGAGTTGAATTTTGAAATATATTTTAACTAGCTGACGCTTCTTTAAACAAAAATACCTACCTATATGTAACTACCTACTTACACATACCAATAGCCTTCAGCACCGCTTACAAGCGGTATTAAATTTACGTATCTATAAATTTGACTATGGTAGTGAGTCCTATTCATTGATACACTCTTGTTTACGTTATTATGACAAAAATGTTTCCCTATTTTTGACTCATACTGTAGTATACATAATATTGAACACAAGATGAGATACATACTATTGAAATTTAGAATGTTTACATATTTTTGGAAATTTGTCAATGTGTCTATATTAGTGCACGCGACTGTACACGCCGCAACCTGGGATTCGAACCTGCACTCTCTCGAGTGCAAACCAAAATTGTATGTTCACGCTATGTGTTACATTAAACTTTTTTAAATGTGTCATCAGATGACTGACTATAAAATAGGTCAACAATTATTACCTTCATCTACTGGAAGCCGTCAAAATTAAGTTTATAGCTGGAGCTGTTCTCACATTCCTCTCGCAGTATAAAGGCTATGTGCCGTATGTGCGCGGGCGCACGTGCCGTTGAATTTATTATTTTATGACTGTTCACGGCCAAAGAAAATAATCTTATGCTCAAGAAATCTATCATAATGAGCTATAAGCCTTATAAATGATATTTATAGTTCCCAAGTTTGATGACTCGAACGGTAATATATAAACTGTTAATTTATCGCTGCATTATTTTACTTGTTCCTTGTCCAAAGGCCTTGTGACGTAGTAGAGCTTAACGAATAGAAATAAAATAATTAGCTACCTAGAATGACAATTGGATCATAGGTAATATTTGTATTTTGTATTCGATGCGCTGGATAAGAGACGTAGGTCAGTGTTAAATACATCATACTTGATACAGTTATTTTGTGAGGATGACAGTTATTTTGTGAGGATGGATGGATGGATGGGTGAATATTTGCTACTCTTTCACGTAAAAACTTGCTTAAGGTGACATTTCAATTCACGGTCGTAACTTATGCATTGTCTTAAGTATAATTTCATTCAAATAAGTCGGACTTATTCGAGAAATTCTTAAGTCCATTCTAAATCAACGACCAAGAATTCCGGTATAAATGTTTTATTACATATATATACCCTTATGATCCTACTACTAATTACTATTATAAATGTGATGGTTTGTGAGGATTGGTAGATGGATGTATGTATGTATGGATGGATGTTTGTTATTCTTTCACGCAAAAACTATTGAACGGATTTTGATGAAATTTGGGATGATACTAGTTTAAGCCCTGGATGATGGATTACCACATGAGCTTTTTTTTATTCGGAAAAAGTACAGTGTTTCTGTGGTATACTGTATTTACGAGAACGTAGCCGTAGAGGAGTAGAAGGTAAAAAAATTACAAGGTGTAACAAAAATAAGTAATAATACTTTAGAGTGTGTACGTGTTCCTTATAGAGAGTTCACTGTGAAAGTAGCAGCGCTGAATGAGCATTTTTTTTTCACTTTTGTATGGGGAAACTCGCGACGCTGGAGCGCTTTCCCATACAAATCGCAAAAAAAAAAAATTGCTCTTTCAGCGCTGCTACTTTCACAGTGAACTCTTTATAAGGAACACAAACATACCCTTAAGTATTATCACTTATTTTTGTTACACCTTGTATATTTTATTACCTTTTCTCGCGGCTCTACCCACGTAAATAAGAGGTATCCCACGGGAATACTGTACTATGTTTTAATAAAAAAACTTAAGCTACTATAGTGCGATTCAAATGAGAATAGGATCGAGTCGGCGCCATATTGATTCAAATTTAGGCTGTTATGATATTTAAATTTATGTTTTGATTATTGATTACTATTTAAGGTATTTATTTAAATTCGATGCAAGACTATTTATATTTATATGCACATACGTTTTTCTGAAAATCGCACTTTTCAAGTGACATTTGACAGAAAAAGGTCATTGACGTTCCTATTCTCATTTGAAACGCGTTATACCATATCAAATTTTATCAAAATCCGTTCAGTAGTTTTTGCGTGAAAGACACAACATCCATCCATCCATCCATCTGTCCATCCTCACAAACTTTCACATTATAATAGTAGTAGGATCATAAGAGAATATGTATGCAATAAAACATTGAGATTTTAAGAGCCTGTTGGACAATCTACTGTTAAGTGTCAGATAGGTTGTGTCAGATTTTGTTTTGTCTTTGTCGCTCGATATAAAGACCTCTGTGGCTCAGTGGTTCAGCGCGTTGGTGCTTAAGCCGGAGGTCGCGTGTTCGAATCCCGCCGAAGGAACAAAAAGTTTTTCTGTGTTCGTGGGTTATAGATGTGTATTAAATATGCGTATAATATATTATAATAAAAATCTTAAATAAATGTATAGTATAAAAGTATTGAATATACTTCTCGTTTTCTGGTACCTGTTAAAGACAAGTTCTTCGGAAACTTAGCGCGGGGCTAGATTGACGTGGTGTGAAGCGTCAATAGATATTATTATTATTATTCAAGTAAGCAGCGACAAAACTCCCGTATATGTAATCCGACACCGACACATATTATTAGTAGACTAGCTTTTGCCCACGGCTCCGCCCGCGTGAAATAAGGTTTTTTTTGCTCCTCCCGACTGTACTCTACGTTAAATCTGTATCTTCCTTATCTTACGTTCTCTCTTTAAATTTTTCAGGACAAAAACCTTCTTGCGTTTTATTTAAATCGTGAAGGATAGTAAAAAATACGCACAATAGTACATTACCCCACGGGAAAACTGTATTTTTTTGTGATAAAAAGTAGACTGCGCGTTTGCCCAAATCATATTTCACTACCATACCGATTTTCAAACAAATCGGTTCAACCTTATAGCAGTGAAAGAAAAATCGGTTCAGCGGTTAAAGCGTGAAGAGGTAACAGAGAGATAGACAGACACACTTTCGCATATATAATATTAAGAATAGATAAGTATAGATTTTGAAACAGGGCCTCTAGTCAAGATGCATTCGATAATTTCGACGGCGAACTTCGAAATCATAATATGGGTTTTGACATACGTCATCGTTAAGTGACATGTCGCTTGCGATGCCTTATGTCAAATCCAATACACTTTGTTTTCGAACTTCGCCGTCGAAATTATCGAATGCATCTTGATTCTTGACTAGACGCCCAGGCTTTGAGTGTTCGTATTTATATTATTAGGTACCTATCGTACCGAGTTTAGTTTAGTCAACGTTGGTCAAGGCACCAAACATTTTCTGTCTAATTGACCATATCGAACTGGCGCGCAGTAGATTATTTTAAAGATAAGAATTCGGTCGCAAGCTGTAAATATTTAGACTAGATTTACAACCCCCAATAAAGCGAACCTTTCTCGTAATTGCGTGTTACGTACAAAAACAATGGGCACTTTTTTGCCCAGACGCATTGTTCTTTTTTAAGCTTACAAGAAATGCTTCGGTATTAGGAAATTTCTAAAAAATGCATGTCATTAATCATCGTTTTGGTATGAACCCGTCTGGGTCTGGGTCGTAACTCGTAACTTCTAGCGGTACTTAGAAATGCTTCTTGTTGAAGCTTTAGTTTCAATAACCTATCTATAACTATTTGTTAAAAACGTCACTCAATCATTTTCCGTTTTTTCGCGATACAATTTTGACGTTTTCTCAAATATTTTTTATTTTAGGTATTAAAATTTGACATTGAAGAAATCGTTAGAAAGGAGAAGAAATGTTGTCCAAAACCTTTTCAGTATTCAGTGGAGCTTTTAAGAAATTTGCAGAACCCTTTATTGCAATACGTAACACGCAATCTAGAATATTACAGATGACTCTACTATCAGAATGTTTTTATTAAAAAGCCTATTTCTAGGCTGACGATGACGAAGATGGTGATCGAAATTCTGCGCCTTTCGTGATGTCTTGAATGTCTATTTGCTTCGAATATTTTTCTGTTGACATTTCATTTGGTTATTTTTTTTTTCATCAAAAGCCTATCCAATAGAAACCGTAATACGTAATCTAGAATATTACTGACAGCTGATAGCAGATACTAAGCACCCAACAAATCATAGTAGCCAGTGGGTGCTGGGCGCCAAGGTTGCGGCAACCTTGGCGTTTGTGGAGCGTGACGGAGACGTGCCGGCACCCGCGGCCCGCGTGACGTCACCCACCCCGCTGCAGCTATGTAGAGCACTGTGTTAATATTGTATGAATTGTATGAAAGTGTAGTTTTCATATCCTACTATACTATTATAAACTTGAAAGTTTGTGAGGATGGATGGATGAAAACTACTACTGACCAGATTTCGATAAAATTTAGTATAGTAGTACATTAGGCTCTGAAATAAAACATATGCTACTTTTTATCCTATATATATGAATAGTATAGTATTACCGTGGGATATTATACGCACAAGAGCGGTTGCAGCCTTGTGGACTTGTGCTAGATTACACACGAGAGGCGCAGGTTTTATCCTGTGTTAAGTCGTGAACGTGTTTTTGAAGTTTTTGAACAGTAGTTTGACACTATAACTAAAGTATAAATAGTAGGTAATAGTCAAAGTTACTCTTATACTTGCCTTTAGGTCTGGTGTTGTTGCGCCTATGGTTGCAAAAGACATAGCAATATTAATGGTCTTAATAATGTGGTAAAATAAGTTAAAACTTAAAATGTAATGTAACGTTAAATGATAATGTAGAAAATAAAAGCTAAAAACATATAGTAGGTCAAACAAGCTGGCGGTAAACTCAAAAAGAAAGTGCTGGTAATAAAATAGAAGTAACATAATTTTGCCTATTGTCTTAATTTTTTGCAACAGTTAACTAACTTAATCCTTTCTTCTAGTTAAGGATAATAGAAACCAGTAAATGACTAATGAGCAGATGTATCACCTGATAGTGATCACTAGCGCCGACGTTTTAACAATAGGATTTGTGCAGCCGTTTTAAATGTTTCGGGAATAGATAAAAAATTCTCCTACAATATTATATTATAATAATATTTAAGTATGTAGTTTAAAATATCTGTGAATATTTAAAGTAGTAATTAATTTTTAAGGTGGTATTTGGTACCAAAGACTCAGGTGCACTGCAGCCTGCAGGTGTTCAAGTTATGAGTAATATTTTTTAGGTAATTGGCATTATTTCCAGTATTTTGAAACGGATTATTATTGGAAGAGATTTGGACTTTACTGATTTTAACTTTAACTCGTCTGACTTTAAAATACTTAATAGCGCTCCCGTAAGACCTTTCAACGTACTCATTACTCACATAAATTGGACAATATTAAGGTTTTCTCACAACACATACGTAGGAAGCACTACAAAGTATACACACCCGCTCTTTTAACAAAGGGCATTGTTCGTAAGGGTCAATTCACACCGAAACGAAACGATACACGACACTGCGTTGGATTTTAAGATAGCTATTCAAAATTAAACTTTATTCATTACCTACACAGGAAGATACACGTTTCATTGTAAGAGCTCACATGTCGAAGTTGCCCCGCGCGTTGTCAGTGTAAGTCTGATGTCATAATATGAATCGTGTACCTTTTTATGTAGTGAATAAAGTGCAATTTTCAATAGCTATCTTAAAACTGCAGCGCCTTATCGCGTATCGTTGCAGTGTGATCTGAACCTAAGTCGTGCGAGTTGTACTCGGTGGGGTGGGGGGGTGGGGTGGGGGGGGGGGGAGTACGTAAAAATGAAAACTTTCGAAGAAGCGCGTGCAAGCTCCCTCATTATAAACAGGTGTGAAATTATGGCTTAATAGATTCCCTCGCACGCCATTACGCTAAACGCCCTATTAGTCCTACAATTTCGCTAAATAGAATGATTTGGTAGTATCGTGTCCTACCACTTTTGTTTTTTCACGTCACCAATTACGGTTTGGAGCCGACAAAGTGTTTTTCGACATTTGATTGATGGGCGATTACTTCGAGATCTGAGGCTCCCGAAACCTAAAATTTCGCTTGTCTGTTTCCTCACTAAATATCACTAATGATATTGTGCATACTGACATATTTTAAGTTCGTGAATTATGTTTCCTTTCATGTTTTACATTTATTGTAATTATTTAATTTGTTATTACAATGTTACTTTGTAAGTTGTAACGTTAAAAAGTTTTTTGAAAGGATGTAAAATATTATAAAATTGCGTAAAAAGTACCTATCATTTTTAATCTAACTAAAGTTGAAAGTATAAAAAATCACTGCTGTACACAATAACTTTAAATAAGTAAGTATAATTTTTTGCGTATATAATTTAGGCAATATTTTTCAACCATTTAAGATATCAAAGTTCGATAATAATGTAAGGTAGTTTTGTAAAACCAAAGGTTGTTCACTAATGAAATACGTCCATACCTTGTGACTTGTGACAATACACAATACATTACATAATACACAGGTCTCATCGGAATCCCCAGAAGTAAACGACAACAGAATAACTGGCGATGACCGCAACAATTGTTGTGGCAGGCGCCGATCAACAAAAGTCTATAAATTTTATAAAAAGCACATGAATACCTCAAGGTTATTGAAAAGGGAAAGCTTAGATTATTATGCAAATTGCTCAAAGCTCCTCACTTTGTTACAAAAGTGATTTATTATACAGGTACTTGTTACTCGAATTATGACAACAATCGTAGGTCGTAAGTGATTTTGAATGTTATTGATGAAAGTGGATTAGTTTTATTGAAGAAGTATAAACGGGTAAGTCAAAATATGTGGTGAGTATGGGAAGTGTATAAAGTAAGTTTTGTGTGAGTGTTGACATTTAACGCATTTTAGCGAGTTATGCAGGGCCGGATTCAGTTATCTTTTGTCCGTCCCTGCGTATGTCGTATAATCGTATGCAAATTTAGGTTATCCGGTTTTGGAAATATATCATTATCAGTAAGATAAATTGAAAAGTAATTTAAGTATACTTATAGAGTACATTTTATCGCATAAATATCAATGGACAGTAAAATGTATGAACATTGTGCAACATAGACCAAAATTGAAGTAATACAGACAAAAGTAATATATTAAATATGATTAATATATTTAAAGACATATGATTATCTCTCGTATGTTACGTGTTGAGTATTACCAACATTTTTCAATACAAGCTATTGTATAAGAAAACCGCACTTGGATTTTCATTGGAACGGGGAAAGATCAACAATGTTGGAGCTCGCCTGTGTAACCATTTCACAGTGTCACCGGCACAAACGGCGACCAAGACGAATCCGTACGTGTATGTTTGCTAAGCGTTTGACCCGACTCCTCTCGCAACTACTAACCTACTGCGATAACAACTAGCGGACACAGTTACGCAACATTCAACCTTAACGCTTCAAAGTAAGATAGCTTCTCGCTTAAAATGATGATTTTCAAATCTTTAATGCAATAATGTGTAGTTGGTATCGACTGTTTATTTACCAATATCACTAGAGAACTAACATAAGTTGGTGTCCGGTGCAAGTTAAAGTGTATTTTAAAGTGATAAACGTAAGATCGATTTTTGTACGTTTCGATTTGGCTTTATAGATCATCTTGATGATTCTGATCAGAAGAGTCTTCAGCCGTACCGTTAACTGGACCGTTTTATAAATAAAGTTACAACTTACAAGCTGCTTAACGCTCGATAGTCGATACTTTGGTACGAACCTACGGGTATTTTAAACGATAAACAGCTCAATTCAAGAACAAGATCTGCGAATTCAATGATCAACACTGTTAACTCTCGATAACTTCAATATGCAAAGCCAAAGATATCTTGTTAGTTTTTACTTTTAGTTAAAAGAAAATTTTTAGACCTTTATTGTATTTTGAGCTACAATATAAAAGGTTAAGATGAAATCAAAAGCTAATGGAAAAATGAACCATAAATGATTTGAAAATAGATTCTCGTCACTCAACTAATGAATAACTGGTTGGAAAGTCCTGCAATAAATGACAAAGTGTTTGTTTATAATAGTGACCCAGTATGGCTGATGGAAGGCGCCGGCGCGTCTCAACTCTCAACAGGCCGAGGGCCCTACACACATAAATTGAACAAACACTCGCCTGTCACTCGCGACCGCCGCGCTATCTTACGCAGGATCGGTTTTTTTTCAGAAGATACGGCCCACAACTTTATAAATCCATACTAATATAAATGGGAAATTGTGTATGTTTGTAGGTCTTTCACGCCAAAACTACTGAACTTATTTAAATGAAATTTGGTACACAGATAGTCTAGAGCCTGAGAAAGAACATATATGCTACATTTTATCGCGAGAAAATGTACGGTTCCTGTGGGATACTTTATTTAAAGTTTCACGTAAAAACAACTAAACCGATTATCATGAAATTTGGCACAGATACCACAGGAAAGGACATTTATTATGCTACTTTTTATCGCTGGATATATATACGGTTCCCGTGGGTTACTGTACGTAAGTACAGTAACCCACAGTATGTAAATACAGTAATGGGCGAAGCCCCGGATATCAGATAGTATATTATAATACTTATAATTTTAAAATAAATTCATATTTTATAATAATAGTTTGATGAATTTAAAATGTTTTGCGGATTAATAGTACAAGGTTTGAAACCTTTTTTTTGAAACCTTTAACCTGGCGTACAATTATCGTAATTATTATCCATTAAATCTAGTTTGGATTTGCAGGCTGTCTCGCTCGCGCGCTCGATGTGACGCATATGCGAATGAATCAGTGCAGACCGAACCGAGATTATATCGAAAATAGTTAAGAAAAATTCTTCAGGTTTAATAATATTTACCTAGTCCTTAAGGAGTCGTCAAAAACGGTATCTAGAGCAGGATTTTTTTTCAGATCTCTGTTTTATTCTGACTGTTTATATCTCTAAGGTTCGACTCCCTCTATTGTAAGTTAAAACTTAAAACATATAAATGGACGTTGTTATAATTTGTAACACATAACGAAACTTTTATACAAAGAAATCATAAACGAAGATAAAATATTTATGAATAAAAACATTTGTTTCATCCTAAATAACAGCATCATTTTAACTGTAAGATCCATCTTGGATAATTAAATGAAGTGTCTGTTTATTTAATGGCACTAACTTGAACTACCTATCTAACGATAATATTTATTTATGTGACCGAAGTTAACTCAAATATACGCAGCTTAGTATTCGTAAACGTTCCTAAATCATGCCTTCTGTGCCCACGCCGGTGACAGGGCCGTACGAAATGTAAAATTTATCAGGGTTTTTTAAACATCTATGGACGCTTCACACCACGTCAATCTGGCCCCGTGCTAACCGAAAAATTTGTGTTACAGGTACCAGAAAACGGGAAGTATATTTAATACTTTTATACTATACATATATTTAAGATTTTTATTATATTATACACATAGTCAACTTGACGACCTCTGTGGTTCAGTTGGTTGAGCGTGTTGGTGCTCACGCCGGAGGTCGCGGGTTCAAATCCCGCCGAAGGAACAAAAAGTTTTTCTGTGTTCCTGGGCCATGGATGTGTATTAAATATGTGTATAATATAATAAAAACCTTAAATATGTGTATAGTATACAAGTGTTAAATATATTTCCGTTGTCTGGTACCCGTAACACAAGTTCTTCGAGAACTTACCATGGGATCAGATTGACGTGTTGTGAAGCGTCCATAGATATTATTATTATAGTCAATACATATCCATGACCTAGGAACACAGAAAAACTTTTTGTTCCTTCGGCGGGATTCGATCCCCCGACCCCCAGCTAGAGCACCAATGCGCTGAACCATTGAGCCACAGAGATTATCTGTGAGATAACCTTTGTCTTCGAAAAATTCTGTACTTTTACTTGCGTAGAATATTCAAAATAAATTTACCATAGCTTGTCGTAGGAAGTATTAAACTAGCTCCAAAACAGAATGAAAAAGAGTGCACCAACATTATATGAGTTTGTATTTTAATAATCTAGGATCATAAATGTTGCACACACAAACCCATCCAATATACCGCGGGCTGCCCATCCCAAATATTAAAATCCAGATTAAAAATTTACAACCAATTTATTATTTGTAATTCAAGCTTTGAACACTTAATACACTATTAATTGAAACGGAATGGGGCAGATAGCGTAACAGATTACAAGTTTATTTGTTTTAAATTATTCAGAGTCCGCCCCTGTCTAATAGCTCTATCACGGCGATTTACGAGTTACGCTTACGACTAGCCCCCGGCTTTTGTTTTTTATTCCCCGACCCGACCTACTTGGGACTTGATTGAGAACTGTCTGGTTGCTTTAAAACTTAAGATCTGTATATTTAAAATCTACAATCATTAGTCATGACTAATTTACTTAATTTATAGGAAAATAAAACTGACCAAGTGCGAGTCGGACTCGCGCACCGAGGGTACCGTACAAACCTGTAGTGATTTTGTTACAGCTTAAAGGTATTATATACCTGTGTACGAGTTCATGTGGAAAGGGGTAGTAAGTTTAAAATTATTAAAAATATTTTTATTATGTGATGTAACAAAAAATTTACGGTTTTCGTAATTTTTCCTTTATACCACCACGCATTCTTGAGAAAAAGGGTCTTGATAGACAGAAGGATGGGCAGCAAACTGCAAAGTGATCCTATAAGGGTTCCATTTTTTCCTTTTGAGGTACAGAACCCTAAAAATAGGGATTTGATGTAAGTAATATTATAATTTAAAAAATTTAAAAACCCGACTGCGTAAAAAGTGAACTAAACTAAGTAGGTACATAATTAAAACTGAAAAGAAAAAAACAAGCACTTAGATATCCGGTGGTCTAGGATTCTATAATATATTATTGAATTAATACTATTGGAACATAACAACTAAACAGTCAGGATCCATTGAAAAATTAGATTGGCTGTCGAATAATGGATCCCGACTGTTCAGTTGTTATGTTCCAATAGTATTAATTCAATAATATATTATGTAATTCTAGACCACCGGATATCTAAGTGCTTGTTTTTTTCTTTTCAGTTTTAACTATGTACCTACTTAGTTTAGTTCACTTTTTACGCAGTCGGGTTTTTAAATTTTTTAAATTATAATTTTTTATTTTATACTTTATAGTTATGAGTACCTAGCTAGCTATTTACCAGACTGGATTTCCTATCAGCATCAGTACTACATCACTGGAATGTGAGAATGGTTGTTACGCAACTTTAAATCGATATAGATCCTAAACGGTCAGTCGAATCGAAAAATGTTGAGAGAAAACTAACAATGATTTTTAAATACCTATTCAACGATGCCCCACTTGACATAGTTTTTTAGACTTTCATTTTTTTCATTTTCACAATATGGCGTCCAGTAGTCGCCATATTGAATTTTCACTAACGTCATGTCTTTAGTGACACTCGCCGGACTAAGAGGAATCGATTGACGTGTGAATCATAAAAATCGGCCCAGGCGTTTGGTCTGTATAGTGCTTCAAAGGAACATACATACATACATACATACATACATACATACATACATAGGCTGATAAACACATTACCACTCCTTTGCGTCGCGCAGTCGGGTAAAAATAAACCTACTGTTATAACATTACTTTACAGTTTTCACTAATCTAAAGGAAACGTACGAAATAGATTTATAGCACAGATCAATAACCAGAGCTTTTAGTCAAGAATCAATGTACATACGATAAAAATAAAATGTATGGTTTTTGACATAAGGCCTCCCAAGCGACATGTCACTTAGCGATGACTTATGTTTTTGATTTCGAAGTTAACTGTCATCGAAATCAAAAATGTATGTGATTTAAATTATTATCGAATGCGACTTGAATTCTTGACTAAAGGCCAGATTCCATAACTATTTAGCAGAGGCGAAGGCTGATTCTCCTTCAGGAAAGCCCTAGCCTGTAGGAATTTGGATGAGGGTAAAAAGGTAAGTGATAAGTGAAGCCGATAGGAATGAAGTTATAGGAACCATACCCACGCTAATGCTATAATTATTAGTAGTAGGTAGATGAGTCCAAAATGTCAGAAACAAGGCCAAAGTAGCAGATGGCGATCTTATATTCCATAATAATATTAGGTTGTATGGACTAGCGCCACAGTGCAAGGCTTGAATTCACATATTATTACCTATCTAAATTCTAAAATACCAACTGCTAACTCAAACACATGTTAACAAAAACAAATGTTTTTAAGTAAAATTCTCTGTTTTCTAATTTTATATGCTTATAATTGTTTACAAATACTTTATGGACACCATTCTGGGTTATAAATGTGCCATGTTTTGTATAAATTAATATATAATTTTAATTAATACACAAAACACATGTACGATATGTACCTATAATTTAATTTATAAAAAATATGTTACTCCATATTTGGACGTTTATGTTTATAATAAATGAGTTTAGTATTAATATATCGTACAATAATGTATGTAAATTTATTTTATTGTCACTAAATTTTATGTAAATATCTAGTAGACAGACACATTGCAATTTTTCAATCAAGTGACAACAAATTTAGAAAGATTAGAAATTAGTAGAGTAAATGTAATTATGAAGTCATATAATACGGAATACCGGCGTCTATAGAAGTACCTATATCGTGCGAGCGTGTATGTATTCATTTGAACCAATTTACGTTTTTAACAACCAGGAAATATGAGAGATTTTGTATAACTATAAATATAAACCGAGTCGTAATATCCAGTCTTTCCTTTATAACAAGGAAAACAAGATATAGCCAAAAACGTTTCTGTATTGTACTATATAACGACGTTTAAAATACGGCCTTGTGATTTTACTAATAAAAATAAATGATCAATCATTTTGATACTTATCTACGTTACAATAATCTTCGATTTTATCCAGTAAATTAAAGATAAATTAGCTTCTAACTACAACGGATGTTTGGCCTACCGAATATTAGGCTGTAGGCATTACGACTAGTGTTCAATATAATTTATAACCTTCTTTACAATACTGGTACCATACTTAAAATCATATAGTCAGAAAATGGTTTTTTCTTAGAAAATGTTGAAAATTTTATAAATGGAAGATTTGGAAGAATATTTCTATGAGTTTTATGAATCGTTTGTAACGCCAGATAAAATATATAGAACCGTTTAAGTGGAGTTATTTGAAACCATTTTTCTTATAACTGATTGAATGTTCTGTTGGTTCTTGGTGGAAATTCATGTTCATAATAATATGCAAAAAAAAAATTATACACACTTTTCCACTGATGATGAGTTAATCGAAACCAGTCGTGTTTATATATAAATTATTGTAAAAATATAAATAAAGTGGAAAAGTGTGTATAAAAAAGTTTTGTGATATTATTATGACCATTTTTCTTACTCATTGTATTTAAAAATTCTAAATATAGGGTAACACACCCAATTGCTAGCACTGTACCTAATTATCAGCCCCCCGAACAAATAGTAGAATTATAAGCTTCTTTGTAATTAATTTTTGTTTCCAGTTAATAAAAACAAAACTTGAATGTTTCTGGAATCTACTGCCAGCGACACCATACTTAAAACTATAAAGTATTTTCCTCTGTAATAATCGAGGTTATAATTGGACCCTTTTTTTAAAGTGCTGATAATTGGTACTCTCACCCTATGTTAGTCTGTATTATATTTAGTCGAGGATCGTCTTTTCATAAATTGAAATGTTTATTTAAATATTGATCAAAAATTATAGTATTTTAAGTAGGATAAGACTCAGGGGAACGCCGTTTCCATTTTTGCAAATTATGTCTCACGCATTTATAGCGATTTTTTATCCAATTTCAACACTCTCCGGTTGGCTTGATATCCCCTTGTCGTGTACAAAATCAGTATGGGATTTGATGCTCAAGCTCATTGGCGTTATACTGAAGCTTATCCTTAGTTATTATCTGTAGTCCATAATAATTGCCACGCACACTAACGGTGAAGACCGTCTTCCTCACCAAAATAGTAGAAATTTTATATCACATTAATATCATTATTTGAATACATTATTAAAATAATTTAGACTAGACTGAAATGCCACTTTAAATTTTCTACTAGGAAGAAAAAAAATTAAGACAGAGGTCTCGGAATTTTTTATTACGGATTTTAAAGTCCACCATACCAAATCATGCGCGGTGCAAAATGATAATCCTAAAATGTAAATTAGCATCGTATTGTACGTTCACGGGCGGTCCAAATGCTTCCCACCCCTTCAAGGAACAAAAAACGGTGCCTTTAATGTTTCGGGACTTAATTACATTACAACACTAACACTATCCTGCGTACCCTTCCCTGTCATAAAACTTTCTAGAATGTTAAGCCTTTTCCAGCAAAACACATTGTTTCAAGGTACCAAAATATTATGTAAAATATTTGTAATTTGTAACGCAATTAACTAATATTGCTGTGCTTTTTGGGACAAAAAATAAGATTTTGGGACAAATTGTATTTTATGGATAGAAACATAGAAATAGTACATACTAGGTACACCGCACATAAGTAAAAAAAAATAGAAAATACCTTTAATATGATTCTCAATAATTATATTACCTTAGGGGTCGTTCATTAATCACGTGATGTCTAAACGGGGAAACCCCCTTTCCCCGTTCCGAAAAAAATCGCCAAGTATCACAGGGGGAGGAGGGGGTTTAACGAACATCACGTGTAATAATTTTCGAATCTAGTCTATGCATACCCAAATTTTTATCGGTTGTAGATTCGTAATGTTGTTTAAAAACTTACAAGACAAATGATTCGTATAGTTTTAATTGCTTAATTTATTCGATTAAATTATTTTTTAAGTAGGTGTTTCTTCAAACATTACTATGTAAGTATGAAAAAATACACGTGATCTTAGGTGGGGGGAGGAGGGGTAGTATAAAACCTCACCACGTATCACCAGGGGGAGGGGAGGGGTTTAAAAAACATCACGTGATTAATGGACGGCCCCTTATTAATAGGTATAGGTAGCGAATAGCTCTACAACTTTTTTAACATCAGTATGTATATTATTCGGAAATGGGAATAGAATCTTACTTTTTAGGTATATCTTACTAAACTATAGTAAGACATTTATTTAAAAGACATGTGCGTTCCAAACGAAGTCGGTATGTAAAAAAATATTGTTGAATATCTAAATTAGATAATTATAAATTTGGAACACGTTGTCAATGTCACACTATTTATATTTAATAGCCAAACTAACAGACACATAAATATAATTATTAATGTACTATTTTAAAATAAATTTTAAATGTTTTTGTTTACTAAAATAACACCTTTATACTTTAACCTACAGGTTGCAAAAAAACTGAAAAAAAAAAAAACTAAAAATAATCTGCATTTTTCAATCTCTACTCTACTCAATGTAGGATACTTTGTATGATCAATTTTACCTAAGAGTTAACCTATGAGGTTAAAATTTGTATGTAATAAGTAATAAGGCATTTTATAATGGTTTCCAAAATTCTGAGTAGGTAAGCATTTTAATTAATCAATAGGCGGTACGGGTAGTTAATAGGTACGGTATTTGTAACCTTGATATACAAGTCAGGTATATCAAGGTTACTAAAAACCAGAATTAAAAAAAAAAACTCTAGAAAAATATATAAGGTATTTTATAAAATACTTTTTATATTTTTCTATGGGCTATAGCCAATAATCCTACTGCATATTGAATAGGTAATAATACAATAAAATAGGCTATTTTACAACAAAAAAAAAACGAAGATACAAACATTATGAAAGAGAGTGACATACAGTCGGTGTGACGTCATTGCGCTAGTCTGCTGTAATTTTTTTATAGCCATATAATGTTAACATTATTATAGGTTGGGGAAAAAGTTTCTTCGCATTTTATATAAAAATTCAAAAGGTTTTTTTATAAAGTTTATTTACAAGTGACCAGGTTATCGAACAAAATGGCACCTATATACTTTAATATAGGTGCCATTTTGTTCGATAACTTTTTGCCATCTTGTTGGTAGGTACATGATCCCATTGCTATAAAATTTTTGGGGCTTCTGATGAAAAAACTGCGACAAGTGGTTTTGGCAGTCCTCTTGTGATGTCAACCTGATACTGCCTAAGGAATTCTGCAGCGACCGAAACAGGTGGAAATCTGAAGGTGCAAGGTCAGGACTATACGGCGGATGCATTAACACCTCCCAGCCAAACTCCCGTAATTTTTTCTGAGTGGCTAAAGATGTGTGAGGTCTAGCGTTATCATGGTGAAAAACCACACCCCTTCTGTTGATTAATTCCGGCCGCTTTCTCTCAACTTCTTGCTTTAATCTCATCAGTTGTTCGCAGTACAGTTCAGAATTGATGGTCCTGCCTGGCGGTAACAGCTCATAATGAATAATGTGCCCTTCCAATCCCACCACACACACAGCATCACCTTGTTGCGAGTTAACCCGGGTTTCGCCACAGTCTGTGAAGCCTGACCGGCCTTTGACCACGATCTTTTTCGCACGTTCTTGTCGTACGTGATCCACTTTCATCACCAGTTATCAGCTTCTTCAAAAATGGTTCGGTTTCATTACGTCGTAATAAAGAATCACAAATGAGTACACGGTTCATTAGGTTTCTTTCAGTGAGCTCATGAGGCACCCAAATATCGAGCTTTTTTGTGTACCCAGCTTTTTTCAAATGCTCCAAAACCGTTTTGTGGTCAATCCCCAGTTCTTCAGCTACATCGTAACTACTAATATGCCGATCTTGCTCCACTTTTTCAAAAATGGCAACAGTTTTGTCCGTAACAGGGCGACCAGAGCGACGTGCATCTTTGATATCAAAATATCAAATTTGCGCTACTCTCACAGATACTGCATTAGGTCCATAAACATCACAAATTTTTTTCGCGGCTTGTGTTGCATTTTTACCTTTTTTGTAATAAAATTTTAAAATGTATCGAAATTCTTCATAACAATCACTCATTTTAACAATAAGAAAAACAAATGAAAATCTCAAATTTACCTAATTTGAATTTGGAATTGTCTTCTGTAAAATTAAAACTTTTTAATGATACCAAAATCAGCCAGATACAATTGGTATAGCCCAAGATATTTTATGACAAGTTCATACATACTATAATGCGAAAAGACTTTTTCCCCAACCTATTATATTAGGCTATTATATATCTTAATATATGATATTATTTTGTTTGCTTATAATTTTTAATCGCGTGGACTGAAATTACTTTTGTTTTGGTATAAGTTTGTTTATTCATCAACAATTAAATTTATTAAAATTTGACATTCGAAACTAGGAAACTACCTTTATTATTAGATCAAAAATCGATTAAATAAATTTACTAATTAGCATAAATTTGTAACATAATTTGTTTACAGCGGCATTCAAAATATTGAATATTAAAACGAATTTAATAGAACCATGTGTTCGAATTTCTCATAAAATTTTATTTATATCGAGTCAATTATTTAAACATTTATATTAAATTAATTAATATTATGTTTATAGCAGTTTTTCCGCTAAATAATACCCACAACCTGCAAGCAAATGTGTGAGTATTATTTAGCGGAAAAACTGCTATAAACATAATATTAATTAATTTAATGCTATGGATTTCCGCAAAGTAACGCCTGATTCTATTAACTATTTAAACATTTATATTATTATAATATGTAACATGTAAGTGGTTTTATAAATTTATTAAACTTTATTGTTTATTGTAATGTTTTGCTAGCTACATCATTAACATTATTAACATACTATTTCTTTGTTTTATTCGGCTTTAAAAACTGTTGCAAAATTTTGCCGCCACAAATAGGTTTATTCACATGTTATATTCTTAAAAAAGTTGTTATGAAAGCTCTTTTTTTAACTTAAATTTACATGGATATTAAATTGTAATGAACGAGATGTTCCCCGCAACTTCGTTCGCGCAGAAATTCCTACATAGCGCGGAATCAGCACATTTTGCTGCGATAAAAACTATCCTTTGACCTTTCCTGGTACTCAAAGTATCTTTATACCAAATTTCATCTTAATCGATTAAGCGGTTAAAGCGTTAAGAACCTACATACACGTATAGATAGAAAGACACTTTACATTGAAATTGTTCCTTTCGGGAACAGGTTTAAGTTTTCTAACTAAGTATTTTGAACGCTCAAATCTACCAATTACTAATAGACATACCGGCCAATTGCTTCGCTGTTTTACCGATATCAATTATTGTTGTACTTACATATCATAATTTTTATTTCGTTATATTTTATTTTAGCGACATTATGTCCAGTGATTTTCTGTTGGTCATGAAGGTATATCGCCTACCTGAGGGTAAGTACCGTTACCTAAGTAACGATTCTGAGAAGGTCATGCGCACTGCGGCCACCCATTTAATTTTTTTGCTCCGTCCGCTTCGGCGCATTGCTTACCTACAATAGTTTACTTAAATTATTATGTTTCTGGTTAAAACAACGCAAGAAATTACTGTAAAAACTAAGGTTTTACAGCAAAGTGTTGTGATGTCGTAACTTTTGTAACAATATGTATTACAGATATTTTTACTTTCTGTTTTTGTGATAACTTTTACAAGAACAATTTCTATAATACTCGTAATTTGTCAATTTGCACCTACGATATTATGATTTTCGTTAGAATTAATAATTGTCATCCCTCTGAAAGTTGTTATTGCCAAAATTTCGGAGTATTCACTGCTACTTCATCTAGGTACTTTGTGTATATAGGCATTATAAAATTGCAATGCATTATTTAAGTCATGCCACTCATGAGTTCATTTAAAATACAGATTCTAGTTGACTCTATAATATACGTTTTTGATTAACCCTAAAACGTTTCATTGTTATGGTAAAAAGAAAGAAAGAATTTAATGAGTACAACTTCCACTGTAACATTTTGTTTTACATATAAACATTATATAACTATGTATTGAAATGAGTGTGAACACGAAAATTAACATGGGATTTACAAACATAAACAGATCAGATACAAGTTAGAGGCGAAGATCAAACACCACCACCCACTCTCCTGACAAATGGGACCAAATATTGACACAAAAACAAAGGGCCGGTGTCAATCTCCGAACAAACACACTGACGAATTACACGACAGCGCCATGTTCACGGTGGGAGATGAGAAAAAACGCGCATGTTCCTTAGTATCAGGCGACCAGATGTTTGAAACATGATATATTTGTTTTTGGATAATTGTTAAATTTTGTACCTAGTTTTAGGTAATGCGATATATGTAGCTTTACCTATAGGACATATTATAAGACTTTAAAATTACACGTTAGTAAAAACGTCTTGTTCAAATCTATATGTCTCAGACTAACAGAATTGTGAATAGTTAATTATCTGTATGTTGTCCTAAAAACATATCAGGCAAGCCAACTGAGTAAAGTTAGAAAGTTGTAATTTCAACTGGGAATTGATAAATAAACATGGCATGACATATCCTCATTCTAGGTCGTATAAAACTAGACCTCACTAAGAACTTCACTAAGTTACTAGAGGCTTCACTAAGAACAATCTAGAAAATTATCATATTTACAGCGATTTAGCTGTCAATTTTCAAGACAATTTTAAAGGAAGTCGGCAAACATGCGATTAGAAAGCCGCAATCACCGCAATAATATGTCGCGAACGGCGGAAAACAATGGGGCGACCTCGTGGGAACCGTCCACCCCGGCGCGGGTTCCCGGGCCGCCGCGTCACACCGTGTCACACGAGCAGCGTCACACCGTCGCACGCCGTCACAGCGCGTCACAGTCGTGGGGTGCCGACTGCCGAATGTGTGACCGTGCTCACATCCGGACTTCATAATTCCTGTTATTAATTTCCCTGTACTCATTAATTTATTTGATTTTACGGTGCACTCTAGTAGTGCATTATTTGCACAAGAAATGTGGAAGAATCTTTATAGTGATAAAATCTTTTTTGGATACCGTAGTAGTCGGGACCCTTATACTTTCGTCATGTGACTTTAAGGCGCATATTTTGTTCAAGTAGTGGGTCCCCCTCCCTCCCTCAAAAAGATTAACGGCTAGCTAGAAAAATCTAAAAAAAAAACCATGGCGGTAGTCCATGTGATAAACTTTGAAGGAAGAAAAAGGAGTTTATACAACTTTGTTAGTTCAGGAGTTATACAGGCTATATAACTTGTGAAATGCGTTTACTTAAAAAACTTTCATAAACATGTAAAATTTTGGTTTAGTGGTAAGGATCCCTTCGTACGCGAGTTCGACTCGAACTTGGCCGGTTTTTGTAAATATGTAAACCGTTTTGGCGTTCTTGCGAAAGGAAGCAGCTGAACAATCCACCCAAAACTTCTATTGCATAACTTTTCCTACTCGATATTAGGTAAACAAATATTTAAGAGTAGATATTGTGTATACTCGTAATATAATGCAGTATATTCGATGTGTATGTAATATGTATCTTGTAAAACTTCTTAGCATCTTGGTGTACCGAGAGACGAGAGTTCGAGACTACCGTCGAATCTAAAAGTATATTTTTAAAGGGCTATTATTTAATGGTCCCTTTTATATAATATTTCAAATTATATATATATATATATATATATATATATATATATATATATATATATATATATATATATATATATATATATATATATATATATATATATATATATATATATATATATATATATATATTACACAAGTGCGAAGCTGGAGTGGGTCGCTAATACTCGTATATAAAACAAGAGGTCGTCAAGTAACTTTCTGTTGTTTAACGCAATATATTAATAAAAAATAAAAAACAACGGGTTGCACTCCGGGTGCCGGCAGAAGTAAAAACTTCAACTTAAACGAAACAGCAGGAGTAGGCATACATTTTCGCCGCGCGGTAGAAAGAGAGTCTAATCTCCCGCCATCTTACGAATTTTCGGTCGGAACCTCAATTCTCGTATTAGTCGTATTTAAAGTAGACTTCATTTTACTTTGTTTGGATTGAAAGTGTAGCGACATGTTACCATGAACGGCTTTTACGACGTTTCGACCAATCAGAGCGCGTTTTACGTTGGTTTAACGTTCATAAAAACACCTTTTGAGAGTTTTAATGTGTCGGGACTTGATTGTAATTATATTAATGCAGATTTTATATAGCAGAATTGCCCCTCAGGTCACGTGTCTTGACGCGAGTTTAACATTTTTACCCATCCCAAAAACAGTGCACAACGCCGCTAAAGAGACTTTCAACTTCAATAATCTAGTAGTCTCTTTAATCATCTCGTTTTGTCGTTTTTAATAGTAATAAGTAATAGTTTATTGAAAAATTCGATTAAACGTGTTAATTACACAGTTGGAAATAGTGCAATCGCCAAGGTTAAATTTACTTACATTCGCATAAATAAATAAATTGACAAATTGTTAATACTTCATAGACAATAATGTCTAAAAAACGTTATTTACCTGTAACCTCAGTAGACAGTATTGTTGTTAAGTAAATAAAGTAAATATTGCTAATAAATATATTTAAAATATTAATATTTTACCTGCTAATGA
Source organism: Glaucopsyche alexis (assembly GCA_905404095.1). NCBI lineage: Eukaryota > Metazoa > Arthropoda > Insecta > Lepidoptera > Lycaenidae > Glaucopsyche > Glaucopsyche alexis. Next base: position 6,336,666 of record FR990043.1, on the reverse strand, counting down.
TTGTGAGTTTAATATAATTCTTAACACATATGACATAACACAGCATTATAATGGTTGCATTAAACTGAACTTTAAGTAAGAAAAAAAGTGAAATATAACATTAAAACCGCCTCCTTTTTGTAAGTCGGTTCAAAATAATGTGGTAGATTTTCCTGTTTATTACCGTATAGAAAACAAATGAAAATGCTAGAAAAAGTGTTATATATTTTGACTACATTTTATACTCTCATAATCTATACTTCTATACTAATATAATAAAGAGGAAAGGTTTGTTTGCTTGTCTGTTTGTTTGCATTGAATAGGCTCCGAAACTACTGGACCGATGTTAATGACTTTAGCACAGATATATAATAGACTACAGGGAAGGACATAGGCTACTTTTTACTGCGGTAAAATGTAAGGTTCCTTCGAGATTTCGTTATGCACGCACGAAGTCGCGGGCAACATCTAGTAATTTAATAATATGAAATACTAGCTGTATCCCGCGGCTCCGCCCGCGTAATTATACTATCGAGTATCCCGCGGAAACACTGTACTTTTCCGGGATAAAAAGTAGCCTATATTTTAATCCAGAGCCTAAACTACTACCATACCAAATTTCATAAAAATCCGTTCAGTAGTTTTTGCGTGAAAGAGGGACAAACATCCATCCATACATCCTCACAAACTTTCACATTTATAATTAATATTAAATATATTAAATGGTAAGATCGCCCTAAAACCCCTTTACCCTGCATGTCACAATTTTGTCCACAATGGTAACTGTGAGTATGAAATAAAACAATAGAAAAAATAGTGGTAGCTGGTAATGCATTACAAACACTCGCCCCAAAAGTCGTAATTGAAAATAGCGTTTAAATCAATGCGACTTAAACACTGGGGCGGTCGCGGATTACCGCGCGGTTCCCGGGGGAGGAAAAAGTGCCTCAACTCCATCAACTATAAGGGATTTGATTAAACCGCCCCTACGTGTTGACAGTAATTGATTGAAATAGTAAATTCTAGTGCCGACACACGACAAGATTTACAGGAGTACTCATTATAGCTACCTTTTTTTAAGATTTAAAATTGTATGTACCTTCCTCTCAGAGTACCTCTATCTTTATAATGTACCTAAACCAGATGGGTGCGTTATATAACCATATATACCATATATACCATAGATTAATTTTTATAATTTTGTCCATGTTAAGAAATTGTTCTGACCAAAATATAGTTATTTGTAATGTGGGATAACTAAAACCGCACGGCGAAAATCTACCGTCTGAATGGCATTTCGGCGAGGTCACAAGAGTCTAAATTACCATTAAATGGTCGATTTTCACCGTGCGGCTGATAAGTAGTAATTCGTGTTCATCCCGCGTGAACTGAAGTCACATTATAAAATATCATCTATACTCATATTATAAAGAGGAAATATTTGTTTGTTTGCATTGAAAAGGACCAATATAAAGTCGCAAGAAAATTCTAACTGTTAACTTAAAAAACTGTGTTAACTTATTTATAGTAATAGTCACAATATATTTCATAGTAGGTACCTACTATGGTATATCATTTCATCTTCTAAATAATAATATCGACGACATCTTAATAATAATAATATAAAATGTATTATGGAATGCCATGAATATTTTTGTATAAAAACTTCCACAATCCTGACTGCTGCCAGGTTTAATTTTACTATCTATAGAATGATAAACTATATAAGATATGATATGAACTATAATATGTAATTTAGTTTTTGTATTTTTTTAAGTTTGAAATTATTTATTTAAATAAATCAGGGCTACCTAAGCTTGTCGTTTATTTTTCTACTTTACATAGTTCTAGTCATCAGTCTTAGTATCAACGACGATGAAATAATATACATACCTAAATTGTCACCAACTCCTTATCTATTATAACTTTGTGCACACCTTTCTTTTACCACTATACCATTCATTGCATTTGTATTTTACCTATGTAGGGATGCATTTTCTAAGATAGCATTAGTGTATTTCCTTGTTGGTGTATCAAATAAATTAAATAAAATACAGAGCGCTCGCTCTACCAATTTCCATCTTTAAACATTTTAGTAATGGACTTTGTAAGCCACTTGTTGTCTGCGATTTTTAAGTAGACGTAAGAAAAATTATTATTATATATATTATTTTAACTAATAACTATTAATATTAATATATAACTATTAATGATATAAATTATTATTTTAACTATTGAAATTTTTAGTTTTCAGTACTGTAGGCCGTATAGGTATATGGTACCTACCTAGTTTGATCGTGTAATCTCATTGCTAAGTGATATTATTGTATTTATTTTATGTATTTTTCTTTTTCTTTCATTACACATTTTATATATGCAAGTTTATGTTGTAACAGTTCTTTTGATTACGAATAAATAATCACTTCTTTACTACTTTGACTGATTGATTTTGCTTGCCGTCTGTACAAAAAAGAAGTGTGGCGAATCAACAATAACAAAAATAAAAATTAATTTGAAATTTAAAGGCTCTGCCGCCTTATGGCGGAAAACTTTTTTCCTTTAGGAAAACAATAATGTGGCAAATCAACAATAGCCCAGAGTCAGATAACTTTGTTATTATATTGAAAATACAAACATCATTTTTAATATTTATTTAATATAAGAAATTTGTATCTTCAAATTTTGTCGTTATTATTTTTATTGTTAAATCATGTCTTTTTGTAAGAAATTTCTAGTGTTAGTAAAATAAGATAATGTTTAAAAAAACAGGCACATTTTGTGAGAGTTTTGATCATGTTGAGGACAATATTATTAAGAATAAAGTCCTATAAAATAAAATAAATTAATAATATAGCTATTAAAATTATCCAGTGCAGTGTGATAATGTTTATCGACATTTTGAATTAAATCAGTTAATTCATAATTGTCATTATTAATGTCGATAATATTACTTAAATCAGATTTAAAGTCGATAGAATTTCCTTTTTATTTATTTTTAAAATGCTTTTACACAAAGCAATGTTTTTAAACATCTTTTCCATTCTGTTGTTAAAGTTACGTAGCTTAATTTAAATTCAGTAATATAATGTTTTGTTTCACCATTTACCTAATTGAACTAAATTTTAACCCAAAACCATTCTAATAGTTTGTTGGTGATATCGTGAATCAGACTTAGACAAAATTAATTCAGCGGTCATCAGGAGACATGGATAAATATTGTACCTATTATAAATTATTATTTATCATCATGAGCTTTATCATCTTTCAAAGACAGATTTTTGCAAATTATTATTTAAACTAGTTTTTATAATAAAACTGGCAAATTCATTCAGTTACCACCTTCAAAAATATTTTAGCGGTACAGTTTTATCAAGAATAATAAAAATTAATGAATAATCTTGAAAAAGGAGCAATTAAAGATAATAAATGCGCTACATTTTAACTATTAGCAATTTTAAAGCGAGCTCGTTGAAGTCTTTAGTATTAGAAAACAGTTTTCACTAATTATTTTTAATGTTCTATTCATGATGTGATTAGTTTCGATATTTTTAAAAGCATCTAAGCGATAGGTATGTAAATATGAAATAATAAACGGTAAATTTCATCTTAATTTTTTTTATTCTTTGGTAAAACAATTAATAGAAGGCAATTTTCACGTATCAAAGTCAACAGGGATTCATTCGGATATCGTTAAACAAGAAAACAAAGTTATACAATTAACGCCTCGTTTATTTATATCTTTCAATCACTTCAATATAATTTGTGTCCACTGACTATTAACACTCACTGTACACGCTCTCGCGAGAATAGATAAGTCTTTCGGGAATTTTATAACTTTCGATTCGATATAACAAATATTTTGTACAACACGCCACGAGTCCCGTGGCACATCTTAACCTACCTACTTCGGAGGCTGACTCCTTCTATTTATCTATATTTACATCTCGGTCGAATGTACTTTTTGGTATCTCGAAACTCTGTATACGCTCACTTTGTCATCGTACACGCGATACAATCTCACATCCATACGGTTACAGTTAACTTAAACATTAGAAAAATACAATGATACATATGTACAAGTTCAACAACGGCGGCCGTCGGCGCCGCGCGGCGGGGCCGGCGGGCCGCGGTGCGGTACAAAACAAAACGGACGTACCCGGCTGTCCGGCCGTGGCGACCGATAACACTATACAAGTCCAGCGCGCGACCCGCCAGCTCAGAGCGGCGGGATGTCGATTTCGCACGCGAACGGCGAGTCTCATATGAGCGACGACAGCCGCTCGCCCGCCGCGTACCGCTGCTGCTCGTCGGGAAGGTGATACAGGTTGATGATCTGGTTGAGCTCGGGCTGCACGTACTCGCGCTTCATGGTCATCTCGTGCGGGTGCCCCATGTGCGACGGGTACTCGCGCTTCAGCTGCGCCGACTGCTCGTGCCCGTACTCGCGCTTCAGCACCGGGCCGGGGCTCACCGCCTCCGACTTGGCCGACGAGTCACTGGGCGAGTTAGATGCGCACGGTACCGGCAGCGCATACCCGCCGGGCGACGTCTGCCCCATGCCGTACGTGGACGGCGACGGCGACTGCGGCATGAAGGGCGAGGGTTGCCCGCCGCTGTAGTAGCCGCTGCCGTAGCTGTTCTGCTGCATCTGCTGCATGTCGTACCGGTAGCCGTAAGGCGACTGCTGCTGGTACGCGTTGGGGTCGTGCATCACGTACCCGTTGGGCACGTAGGGGTTAGCCATTTGGTACACGTCACGGGGCTGCTGCGCCGAGGGGGCAACCGCTCTTTGGGCATCGGAGGCTCCCATCAATCCACCACCAGTTAGAGGATATTTTTCCTGTTTCTTAGCCAGAGTCTTTGTCTTCCTTCGCGGCCTGTACTTGTAGTCGGGGTGCTCCTTCATGTGCACGGCGCGCAACCGTTTGGCCTCGTCGATGAAGGGCCGCTTCTCAGACTCCGAAAGATCCTTCCACTGTGCACCGAGCCGCTTCGAGATCTCCGAGTTGTGCATTTTTGGGTTATCTGATGCCATTTTTCTGCGCTGACCTCGGGACCATACCATGAACGCGTTCATCGGTCTTTTTACACGTTCCGCGTTTGGATTTTTTGTTGTGGTGTTGTTGTTGTTGTTGGGCGGCTGGTGGTGCTGCTGCTGGGTCTGCGAGTGATGTTGCGCCTGCATGGCTTGATGCTGGTGGTGCTGCAGCGCCTGGTGCTGCGAGAGGTTCTGTTGCTGCGGCAGCGACATCATGCCGCCGAGCGCGCCCAGCGAGCCGTAGCCGTGCTGCAGCGTGTGATGTGAAGGGACGGTGGCGTGCAGGCTGCCGCCCTTTAGATCTGACTCCATCGTCAACATGTCGTCTTCCTGAGACGCGTACAGCTTGCCGATCCTTATTTAACCGTACACAATAAATAACTTAGGATCGGTATCCACACGTAACCGCGCGATACACGAAACGAAATACTTCACTGTACCGTGTCGCGCCGTGACTGCGTGCGATGTGAGGTGGCCGCGCGCTCGGCGGAGGCGCTCGGCGCGGCCCCCCACCCTGCGGCCGGGGGCCGGCCCGCCTGCGCGCTCGCCAATGACGGCGCGGCCCCTGCCCCTCCCCGCGCGCACCCCGCGCCCCGCCGCGCCCTGCATTTTTAATCGCGTGGCGACTGAAGCGAGCGTACGCCACGCCGCCGCGCCGTGCCGCCTCATGCAAATCACAATTTTGTTTGCCGACGGAAGATGTACATCTCGACCTTAGCTCATATTGTAAACATTATACCTAAGTCCATGAAAGGCTATTTCGAGCGTGTTTTACTTGAGAATAAATTTGAAATAGAATAATCTTTCAGCCTCGGGACCTCGGTTTTTAGTTTTTATGCCAATACATAGTCTAAATAAAATACAAATAAATGAAAATATTATAAAACTAGGCCAGCTAGGTAAACAATAAAATGACGTTGTGTTTGGACAGCTGTATGAGCTAAGTTCAAGGTTCTGAACAAACGACCATCTACAATCGTTTAGCGCAATAACAATTTTAATTCATTTGACTGAGGACAACTACAATGGATTTAGTACATCTTAATTAGTTACTCAGTTATAATATGCTTTAGTCTATGCCGAAGCAATACAATGATTATTATGATTAATCTTTGGTTGGCTTATTAAATAGTGTATAGAGTACAATAAGCGGTGATAACGTGCACATTGTCGGAGTTGTTGTGTACACAACTACACGCGTCTTTGTATGACAATTTGTATGAGTTTTTTTGTAATACAAAATTGCTTATTGAACTTGTATAGAGGTTATTGTCCCACCTGTTACATCTAGCGCACTCAAAAGATCTGTAGTGTAAAGATTAGAACCTGCTACTGAATTCTCTATACAAAGAATATGAAAGAATGCTTGAATGTAACTGTAAGGTTTTGTTGCGGTTCGACCATTGATATGTTTGTAAATACACTTGTGTTGCTTTTTCATGAAAATAGTTAATGAAGTTATAAGAAACTGAATTGAATTTGTTCAAAATCTGGAAAAGCTAGAAGGCCTTAATGGAAATAATTAGTTTTAGCGATCATCGGATGGTTATGTCAAAGTCTTAAAATATCTACATAGATGCCTAAGTCGTAGCATAACCAGATAATAATATGTCAGTTTTAGAATGAGTGCAAGATGTGTTTAAACGTTATAGGTACTAGTCTTGTGAAAAAAAAAGCATTCAGATGCATCCAGTAGCAGAATTGGGGGTACGCCATGAAGCCTATAGCAGCATATTTAGGGAGCCTATAACGGGAGATTATAAATATGCCAAAAACACTTACTTTTTCGGTTTAGCTACAAAATTACACATATGGTATTATCTTTTGATGCAATTTCTAATTTATATTTTATAATTTTTGTTTTAAATTTCAGTAAACGTGTATATAGGTATGTTTTAGGTATAACAGTTTAAAAAAATGCCTTATATTAAGTTTTAAATAGTTGAAAAATTATTTTCAACACTAGTTTTTGCTCGCAACCTCGTCTGGACATTTTACGACTTAGGTATTTTGCGATTAGTACAATTCAAGAATTAGACGTTTCAAGAAAAAGTATTTTTACAATCTGGACCAACATTTAATAGAACATATTTTACGACATAACTAAATCTTCGGATATGTTTTAAGTAAAGTACTTAACTATTATTTACTCAGGTATCTTTAAATTATTCATCACATCAAGTCAGAAGAGGAGCCCAAAGTTTGCCTTAAAAATGGGTACCTACCCATCTAGGTTTTCCCAGGTGAAAGGATAGTAATTGTACTTATCTACTACCTTGTTATTGAGACAATAATTGATACTTGTAACAAAACAAAGTTTGATTTGGAATTTTTGGAATGGTTGCATAAAAAATATGCCCAGAGGCACGAATCGAGAATTTAAAAGCTTAATTAGTTCAGTTTAGGTTATTCTCATCTATAATAGGTACGTTCGACTCGTCGCACCTTTTTTGGCACTTCATTTTGGGGGTAAGCTAATCCTTGAAAGTTCAAAGTCCATAATTTTTTGAACTCCCTTCGCATCCCTAGCAAAGAATATATATTACTAACGTACCCCTAGCCAGTTTTATGGCAAGTTTTCGATATTTTTGAAATTTTCTCTGGGGGCACTGCATGCCCCCGTGTGCCTTGAAGAAAAGGCCCCAAGTTTAATACATTACATTAATAACGAGTATCGTGTGTTAAACTGTGGTCAATGTAATCTTTTTGTAAATTAAAAAACATTAGTACACTCAGAAGCGTAGCGTGCTTTGGTGGGGCCCCGTATAAAATTTTGTTACGAAGGGTAAATAGGTATTTCTCACAACAATAAATTCATAAAATTAAAATAAATATTAATTATTCATCATAATTATCTATCTAACCGATGTAGGGTGTCGCCAACTTTTAAACGCGCGCTCTACGCGGGAAAAAATGAAATTGCTTTTTTTTTACTTTTGTCATTTGTGAAATAAAGAAAATTGGGAAGTTTTTATTAATTTTTCTTACGCACGGTGCCGTATCAATTATACGGGGCCTCCGTGGCCCGGGGGCCCCGTATAATTGATACGGCAGATACGGCGGTAGCTACGCCCCTGAGTACACTATAATTGTACCCATTTAAATGACACTTATTCACCGTGCAATAAAGATATACAATAATTACATTAAATCGCTCAAATTAAATAATTTTGTTATTAATACAAAAATATAGGGAATATGCATAAAACATAAAAATAACCTGAAACATACCTACATGATACTAGATTGAAAAATAAAGGAAATGGCAAGAAAATGTTTAATATCTGTTGATAATTGAGCAAGATATGAGTGGTCAAAGTTTTTAGTCTATTTCTTTCTAGCAAAACGAATTTACTTATGAACTTTATATGAACGTCGTGTTATGTGACGTCACGTTACACGTCGGATCTCTCTGTCTAATAGACTACTTTAAACGTTCATATTTTTGCTTTTTTAAATAATTATGTATATCCAAGAACTGATTTTACCATACGGTTTACCAAACAAGATAGAATAAAAAATATATGTGCATTGTGTACATTCCCTTAGAGTATAGACAAAATGATAACCAGAACGCCAATTGTCATATCTAACTTTATTACCTTAGTTAACTTTTAATGAATTAGAAATGAATCGTCTTGATACCATAAACTGATTTTTGGAGTTTGATCCAAAACGCGTTAGACATTGGTTTGCAGATTGTGAGAATACCATTTTGTTGTTTTAACACAGGGTTTCTCAAACTTTTGGCTCTTGAAGAAAATAATAAATTAGACTGTTGAAGGAAAAAGGTTATTTCAGCAAAAGAAAAAAAAAACTCACATTTTTTGGCAAATTGCATCGCCTCTAAGCTAATAGGTAAAAGGTAAGTAAAAAATCCCTGTGTATTAACTATAGTATTTTAGGTATTAGCTACAAAAATATAGTAGTGTAGTATAAAATTAAAGGGGTAGGTATTATCAAATATGTAATTATCTGCAGAAATTTAAAAATATCGGCTAACGGTGTTTGAAGTCGTAAATAGGAAATAGCACCGCCTAAAAAACTATTTCTCAGATATTCTTATCCGTTCAGTTTTTATGATCCCAAAAACAATGACTGTTCTGTGAAGAATTTAAAGTAGGTAATTAGAGCCATGTTTCCAAGTAAATCTGCAACTCAGGTAGTCTTTTTGGGACAGATATTTTGCGTTATCATTACTCATTTTACTTTTAAAACTATTGGGTAGTGAAATCGTTAATAGAAATTATTGTGTCTATAAAATACAGCTGATGATGATGATAGCCTAGAATTGAACCTAAAATTGAAATATGTAGAGTTCTTCTTCAGTCGTGTTCCTCATGTCTGAGGGGCGTGACCTCGTCCTTTCATGACCTTCCTTCTTACGATGATGCTCTAGATTTTAATGTTTTCGGCCACTCGAAGAGCATTGTAGACGGCTGGCTCGAGTGTGGTGCTGATTTGGACTTTGATCAGACCAACACATTGGACTACGGCCTCGCGGTCTTTTATTTTCTCTATTTTGCAAGTTACCTTTAGTTTTTCAAGATTATCTCCCTCTTTTATGGCTATGTGTCTGAAGTTTTCTAAGATATTACGTTTGAGGCAGATGGTAGAGACTTTAGAGAGCCTAGTTTACTAGTTTAAGTTAAATAGAGTACCCCTAGTCACTTATGTTAACTGAAAAGGAAGAGATGAAATAATACAACAATTTACAATAAAACATTTATTTTTTATTGAATCACACTTTATGTTACAAAAATTGGCCAAACTACCAAACTATTGACAACATTTATTTGCATTATCAACATAATAATATTTAATTTACAAATTATGGTTGAAAACTTTTATATAAACTTAGTAACTACAAGGTCATTTAAATACTAAGTAGGCTACTTATTTTATATCTACCTTTTTACATATAACTTGATATATTATTCTGATAAGGTGTCAATATAATTATTTTTTGGCTTTTGTAAGGAATCTATTAGGTACGTTAATTAAAATATAAATTAGTCAAAGTCATTTCTCTCTTAACTAAGTAAGAACAGAGTATAGGCATGAAGTTAAATGATTTTTACTTCTACAAGGATGCTCTGGATTATTTTTTATTTTTATGAAAAAAAAAAACATATTAACATTGTTTGTCATGACCCTACTATGATATTATGTACGCAAGTATCCGTGCAAAGGCTGTAAGAAAATTTAGTAGGTACAATGCTTTCGCCCATCGCGCGGTATGCGTAAGTTCATTGTAAAAATTGTGATTATTTTTAGATGGAAGTCCCTTGTGATCTATAATTTTAAGGATAAAAATGTCTAAAGTCCAATATTTTATTTAGAATAAAGTAACTATGATAATAATTCTTGATTAGTAAGGAATATCGTAAGGAGAAATCTGTTATCTTTTTCTGATTATTAAAATTGATTTTCATTTTAAACATTGTTTTATTTTGTGACTATTGTCACCTCAGTAGTAGTACAATGCGGCTAAACGTGGCCCGCCTTATTGAAGAACATAATATCGCAATGACAATCCGGCTAATCTTTAAATCGCTGTATTTTAAAACGGGCCTGTTTTTGATAATGGCTAGCCGTAATGTAACATGGCGACTTATACAATCCGACTGCGACTTATACACTAATACCAAATACATGTATTCAGTAAGAATATATTGGTGGTCAGGCGGGGATCTCAGTCTCTATGTACATACCAAATACACGTATATGAATAGAAACAAAAAAATTAAAAAGATAAAATGATCAAGCTGTGTCTATAATAAAACAAAAATTCGCCTAGTGAATTTATTTTGTAAAACACTCCACATCTATTAATAAAATATTAATCGAAATAACGATGCTATCAGATTCGGCTGCCAAAATTCTAAACGTGAATTCTTGATACAAATTGACAAATTCGAAAATTAAACCGAATATTCGCGCCAACAATACACGGCAGCCATGTTGCGGCATCTCGGTGTTGCCAGGCGTGATAATTATTAATTTGCAGCGACACCCGCGCACTCGCGGCTGTCATTAGTGACACCTCGCGCCAATTAGGACGCCAGAGTGTTTGATGCTCGTTTTTTTTAACATCAGCAATTATTGGATGACTCGCAATGCGTTGTTAGTGGTTTTCATTTGTACGGAGGTGTTGGGGAATTTAAATTTTAAATCAAATCAATTTCTGCCGTGGTTTTTTTGTTATGGTTATTGTGGCTGAGATTAGTTTGACTGAATTCAATTTTATAATCAAGATAATGGTGCAAGTGGGAAGCCTAACTTAGTTAGGCACTATTTAATGAGACAACATACAACATTTGCTTGCGAAAGTTTGGGTTTTACATCCAACATAAAACCTTTTTCAATTTTATGGAAATGGAGCTTGTAAGTTTGTAAGCCTCAAATTGTAATATTTACATATCTCATCGTAAATAATGGGAACGTATGATAATGAAAGCTCAATATTGGGCAGAGCAGGAGTCGACTGGACACAAACAAGACCGCACGTGAGGCTATCATCCTCCTCTTGGGGGGCATGCACCCCCCATCAAAGCTCAATACCGAAGATCTAGAAATATATAGACATGACACAAAACTTTTGCTATGGATCATCTAACTTTTCAAAATTCTTTTGCATGGAAGGCTCAAAAAAAATGTAAGCATATAATGTACAAGGTATTGTAAGAACGAAGATAATCCCTAATATTGAGAACCGAATGTGAAGACAAATCATTTGAATATCTCAGAAACGGTCCAATATCGGCCATACATACTAATGGGAGATAGGTATGTAATATTATGTATGGCCAATATTGGGCCTTTTCTGAGATATTATCAATTTTTTATTTTTTTACTCTGATACCAATGGCCCCATGAATAAAAGTTATTTATATTATTTTTGAGCTTTCAAAATGGTCACCGGATTGCCTTTTCCTGATTACTGAAAAATCCGCCATAAAACCTTTACAAATTACAGAAAATTCAATGTCCATCAACCTATGGTCTGAGACGGATTGGTCCAGTACACGTATTATCTGTGGGGGTGTCAGGTGACCCCCTAGCGGGGGTTGGGTTTCCGGCCGCTGTCTCCGACTCATCAGGCCTATCTTGAGAGTCGGCCGCAAATTAAATAGTAATGTCTGATAGTTGAGCTGAGGTCACAATAATATGCTGCCTAGTGCCTTGTAGTTGTAGGTATACTACGAGTATGTAACCTACAGCCTAAAGCTGTAGTATGTATAAAATAAGATTTACTTTTTATGTTCTTATTTGAACATTCGAGTTCAATTTAAGGTTATTTTTGGAGAGTTTTTGAAAACCTATTTGTTTTGAAATTACAAAAGATGGAATTTAAAACTATAGATATATTTTTACAATTAGCATCTCACATACAGTTTTAAAACTAAGTATATTTTATTTTAATATAACTTTACATATATAGTAAACTGGTGTGTTATATACATACTTGTGTTAATTGTTAGAATGCATAATCAAAACTTGTAGTTGTTTACAATTGAAATCTTTCAGCTACTTTAGGTTGTTTCGTATTCCCTGAAATGCCTTATTATTAACATGCGTGTTACAATTATTTAGGTTGTATAACTACGGATATAATAAATTATAAGTAGCCATTAAACGATAATGTAATACTACTTTGTATCTTCATACTTCTTAGTTGGATAAATGTAGTGTTTAATTATTACGTGTAATTTTATTGAACAATTATAAGATACTCCTAATAAAAGCACTTTAAAATTAAGAGCCCTTCTAATCATCGTAGGCTGTCGCTGTTTTGCTAAGAGAAATGACAAAATTTAATTTATCTATCGTTTCAGTATTTATTAGTTTCAGACTGTAAGTAGCTATGAAAATAGTTCTAAGATTTAGTACCACAATCCTTAATAAATAATAAACTACCTACTTGTGGTCATCTAGTGCTTTTGTCTCTTATAGACACAATATAAAATGTAAATTAATAATGTAAAAGACAGATTGACAAACGTTTGACAATATTCTATCAAATGCATGATAGTTTGAGTCATTAATCTTAGGCAGTGTAATGTTATTTTTATTAATTTTAGGTATTTTAAGCATTATTACATAATATTAGTGTGAATCACTCCTCCTCCATATAAACAATGGCTGTGTTCCGCGGAAAATGGCGCTTGTTAGGGCTTAAGAAAAAAAAATAGGTTATTGGTCAGGACACGTTTGCTAGCTTCAATACTGCTAACATAATCCGCCATTTTGCTTATTTAATGCCAGCGGTTTATTTTGCTTAGGTTTTTTTGTTAGCGCTATTTTCCGCGGAATACGGTCAATACCTGTGCAAAATTTTATATTGCTCCGTTGGCGTAGTAATTTTGGTAAAAAGTTCCAAAGTTTTTGCTTCACGCATATGATTTATCAGGATTGGCGACAAGTCACATGTCGTACAACAAATACCTTCATATAATATATAATAGTTCACTATAAAATATAATAGTGATAATTTTTTGCATATAAAATTATTTTTACTCGCAGTGACATAAAATACAGCTAAAATATAAATATAAGTATGTACAAGTTTTATTTACAATGTGTACATAATTTTCAAACAATGTAGAGTTGGCTCTACAAATGAACGCAAATTAATTATCGCTACAATAGCCACTTATACATTGTTTTTATTTTATTTGAGGCATGAGGGATAGTATAGCAGTAGGCACAAGTACCCCCTTGACCGAAGTAGATAACTAGATACATACCAGCGGCGAGTACATACGAGTTATGAGTGTTACTTATATACTATCACCGTACCAGGATGGTACCAGGTACAGAATCCATTTATAATGACGTCGCAGGGAAATAACAAACACGTCATACTAAGCGGACGCCATACAAAGCATTTTATAGAAGATAATAGTTTTCGTTAGTATGTATTTATTTTAATGGAGAGAAATTGTTATTTCTATTAGGCAGAGACGTCAATTAATCACGAACAATACTATGTTTGCAATATGTATTTTACCATATATGTAATATGTAACTAAATGTCTTCGATAAAATTTTTACACCAAATAATAACCACTGTCACGTAGACATAATATGTATTCAGTGTTTACTGGATACATTTCACATAAGTACTTCTTCGTTAGATATTGTGTATAACATATCAATAAAAGTAATAACCTAACAACATTTTTGTTAGCCACTCCACTGGAATTCTCAAAGAAATATAGGATTTTGATTACACATTGCAACGCAAGATTAATCTAATTTGTAAGAGTCGTTAACTTTCAGTATAATTAACAAATAGGTACATACCTAGTTTAAAAGCTAAAAGATAACCAAAACTAAGTTGCAGTCCGTCCGTAGTCCGTCGGTAAACAGAAAGTGATGCGGATGCCTAATTGAATAGTGTAGTACCTTATCCAATCAACCACAACAAAAATGAAACTATATCTAGATACATTGTACAGGTTAGAAATTATCTGTTACCTTGAAAACAACATAAAATTACCTACACGTATTAAATATGAAACAGAAAATATTGCTAAGTACAGTCACAACCACAACACCGCTGTGTCGGTACACTGAGGCGCACAAGTGCATTCGGATAACGGAGGAGAAGTTACCGTGACCGACACGACCGCCCATAACACGACACTGCGCGCGCAGCACACACTATGCTCCAAAGACAGAACTAACCAATTTTCCGCGAGGAAAACGAACGTTTTCCGCCACTAAGCGTGCGAGCGTCGCGCTTCCAATACCCAGACTAAACGCGGGTTGTGAAAAAGCACCGCCACAACGCGGCCCGACAATGGAAAGCGGTAAAGAATCATAATAATAACAATGACAACAATGTGAGATGCTATAATAAAGAGCTCCGGCATTGTGCCGGGCTCGCCGCTGGAAGGGTCGCGGGGATCGATAGCGGATCGTCTGCGGAGGCCGTGCGTGAGCCTCCCGGGCGCGGCCGCCCCGCGCTAATCAACGCCATTATCTTAGACGTCAAATATCTCATTTCCTTACAGATCGATCCACTTTCATTGCGTTTACACCCCGAAACTCCTGAAACACTTTCGTTATACGTTTTCCACTTTCAACTTGCAAGATTATCCGCGAAATTTTTAACGGGTTTACGAATTCCGCTCGAGGCCTTGGAGGTGAACGATTCGGATCGGATGATTGTTTGACACTTGACATGCAGAGTTACTCGTGTTTGGCAGGTCGAGGTGCGAGCTGGCGGCGCGCTTTGTGCCGAAACCGCGGTTTAATGTAATAATCCGTCCGCGCGCTATCGCCTCCATCGGCACCCCCGCCGGCGCGCCGATTGCCTGCAGACATTCTCTTACTGTGGATAATACCTCATACAGCGCAAGAACATGATCATAAATTACAATGATGTAATTTACTCTACAACAGAAATAAAAAAATATATGTACCTATTAGGTATTTAACTTTTTACAAAAAGTTTATTTTATTTGTTGTTCTCTACCATTCCTCTCGCCGAACTCTACCTTCAGTTTTAACTGATTGCAATGACAGAATTTGTAAATAAATACAAGAGGTAATAATTTGCAGTGCCTACAGTTGCCAAGGTATATTTTATTTTTAAATATTTTCAAATTAAAATAGACACTATAACGGTCATATCCAGTCTATGAGGAATATAATTGGTCGGCAATCGGCGCGGGCGCAGCGAGCGCCCCGCGGCGTCACCGATTGTAGAGCCGACCCGTTATCGACTAATCCAATTATGTAACACATCTAGCGTTTCATTAGTGAATCATTAATTGATCAATGGACACTAATACTTTCCCTTACTGTTGCAACGGGAAAGAGGAGTTGCATATGTTACAATAAAAAATTCTACTAGACTCTATGAGAAACGTCGTACGTCAAATATAAATCGATAATAGAATATAATATTATATTTTCATCTTTTCTTTAAATGGATTTTTATATTTGCATATTAAATAGCAATATATCGTATCTTTAACACCATACATACAGGATGACATTGCACACGACTAAGGGCGTTTGTACACTACACTGAATTTTAATCCAGCATCCAAAATGCAAACAATCGGACTGCCCATGACGTTAAATTTCTGTGTAGTGCACAAACGCCCTTACCCAGCAATAGTGCGCTAAAACTACGACTGAGGTAATATAAAATAACCGAATCGACAGAAACGATTCGATGTTCATATTGCGAGATATTTGATTAATGACGACAGCAATAAGGTCTGTCCACTGTCCGCACTCCGCCTCAAGGATGCACACCTGACGGAGTCGTAATCATCCGCCGCTATTTTTAATTAAACGCGATGACTAAGTGCAGGGATCCATCACCGTTGGCTCAGAGCCGATCTATTATTAATTATTATTTTGATCGATCGCGGCACGTCTTGTTTCATTAGAGATTCTTAGGTCGAATTCATTAGTTATGGAATTTTAAATTTTATTTCTAGCTTGGAATTTTCGAAGTGTGAATTGTGGATTTTTTGTTATTTATTTTTATCATAGAATTTTAATGTATGTTGCGCGCAGTTAATTTTTCCAACGACAATGATGAATTTTCTATCTTTTATAGCTTATATTAAACTAAGTAAGTCTAGGTTAGATGTACCTACCTAGTACCTAGAAAGATTTACTTTGACCCAGTTTTTCGAAGATCAAAAGTGATGTTGGCAATACTTTTTAAATAAGACGCAAGTAAACTTATTCTGTACTGACGTGCCATAATTTATAATTTTACTGTAAAAGTAATATAAAATAATGGATTAGCTTATAAATTGAAAAAAAATAAACTAGAAAAAATTCGAAAATATCATTTTATCTGGGCCGGGCGTATTAAATAACTCTACGAAACGAGAAACTTTGGCTACCAAGTACTTCATCCCTGGGTAATTCGCATGGAACATTGTGCGGCTCAGCGATTTTTCTCCGAAATCAATAATCCCAACGTTATGTTACGTTCAGCAGAAACAAATATTACCGTCCCTATCCTATGACGAAATCAAAAACGCCGCGGCTTAAGTCGAACCGAGTATTTTTTTTCGTCGAATCCGAAACGTTTCGATTAGAGGAGAGATTTCGCGTTCCGAGATCTTCCGAACAATGGGCTTCCGGGGACTTGGACTCAATATTTATCGCGGATAATCCCTAATAGAGAAAAAATAGTTGATTTCAGTTCCCAGTATATTCGGAGCTTATATAGGTGTTAGGGCCAAGCCTACTAAACCAGTAGGTAACAATTTAATTAATATTATAATAACTATTAATATCAAGCGAAAAAATATCCACAACCTGCAAGCAAATGTGTGAGTGCACGTACAAGTATGCGCAAAGCACCTCCCTCCTCCCATACCTACTACTTATGGATAGATTCAGAAACACCATCACCGCACAAGCAATAATGTCAGCAAGATCGTGCAAAGAGTGGGTCTTTGCACGATCTTGCATGGTTCAAAGCTTAATAAAACCAGAACTATTTAATAAAACCAGAAGTAATTTAAAAATGGCAAAAATGGATAAACTTTATGGGGCGTAGCACATAAAGTATTCAATATAATATGATAAATAAGACGAATGTCCTATTTCACTTCTAAAATAGTTTATTAAAAGAAAACATCACACCAAAAGCTTATGCAGATAATCCTTTTTTTTTGTACCAATGTCTGTATGTCTTAGATCCGAAAATAATAATAATAATAATAATCTTTATTGATAATAGTAACAGGTTGGTACATAATACAATATTAGGAAGTACAGGAAATCTAATACTATCTTATTAATTATACATATTTGTTGTTACTTAAGTACCTAAACTAGGTCACCGAAAGCAACCTGTTCTTATAGGAACTTATGCTCTTTGTTTTAGGTAAGTAAAATAGTATTTTGGTTGTCAGTACGACGTATGTGTGTGTGTGTCTATTTGTGTGTGTGTGTATGAGAGTGACCTAGCCCTCCGAGGTTATCTTGGGATGGTTACTGCTTCTTGTGAGTAGCAGCTCCTCTAGGGGGTGCGTGTATGAGTGAAGCCCTAGCCCTACGATACGTACGTATAAGTACGTATAAGTACTTAAATAGTTTTGTTATTTAGTTTTATTTAATTTTTATTCACTTATTAATATTATCATATCATCATATCAACACGCAAGTGCCAGTAGATTTTCAGTCGACGTATAGTCTAGGGTTAATAACCAATCATGGATCATTGTTTTACACTGATGTTTATTCTTATGTAATATGTCTAGTTTTTTGTTTATTCTGTTATACAAAAGGGGGCCAACAAAAAAATTAAATCGATGTAAAAATTTTGTTTTTGATTTAGGAATAGGGAAAGGCTTAGGAATGCGTCTGTTACTAAAAGTAATAAATTCTGTGTCAATGAGAGAATGTTGTATAAGAGCAATATGTAGATAGTATAATTGACGTACAGTGAGAATTTTTGAGTCATTATAAAGCTTAGACGTAGGATATCTATAGGGGAGACAGTACATGACTTTAAGCAGAGCTCTCTGCGCCCTTTCCAGTGGTAGTAGATTAGTTTTGGGCCCTCCCCCCCAGACATTAATACAGAAAATATTATAAGATGTATAATAAAAGACTAGCATTGACCTGGGCGTTGATTCCTTAGTAGATGCCTACGTCATATTTGAGTAATAGGTGTGCAAAATTCCAAACTTCTAACCTTAAGGGTTTGGCCGGTCTTGATACATCAGTCAATCAGCTTTGCCTTTTATATATTACATATAGATATAGAGCGTAACACATAATGTTTTTCGTCACGAAGACATATTACGGTTTACGCAACCTATTACGTGTTAGGGTCAATTACACACCTTAAATCAAAACGTCACGCGACGCGGCGCTGCATTTTTCAGATAGCTATTTTTGTTCATTACACGAGTAGATAAGTATAATGCGTTTCAAATGAGAATAGGAACGTCAATGACCTTTTTCTGTCAAATATCACTTGAAAAGTGCGATTTTCAGAAAAACGAATGTGCATATAAATATTAATAGCCTTGCGTCGAATTTAAATAAAAACATTAAATAGTAATCAATTATCTAAACATAAATTTAACTATCATAACCGTCTAAATTCAAAACAATATGGCGCCGACTCGATCCTATTCTCATTTGAATCGCACTATACACGTTTCATTATAAGAGTTCGAATGTCAAGTTGCACCGCGCTGCACAACGCATGTGCAGTGTACGACTGATGTCATATGAAATGTGATGTTTTTGTATAATAATTAAACTTATATTTGAATAGCTATCTTAAAAATGCAGCGCCAAGGCGCGTCGCGTATCGTCGCAGTGTGGAGTGACCCTTACAGCTTTCCTGTCTTTTGATGTGAACGCAGCTGAATGTTGTTGCAATATTAGTAATCTTTATAATTTGTACGCATGGTGCGAACAAATTGATGATGCTTGGATTACTTCGACTCATAATATATCTGCAGTTGTGGATAATGTTGTTGAACTTAATATAATAGTGTATAATAGTGCTTGCACAATTATGTGAACGATTTCCAAGATTATGCTAATGAACAAAGTAATAGGATGCTTATATATATTAATATTATAAAAAGGAAAATATTGTTTGTATGTTTATTTGTTTGTTTGCATTGAAGACACTCCGAAGCTACTGGACCGATTTTGATGAAATTTGGCACATCTAAAAAGATTACGGGGAAGGACATAGGATACGGTTTCCGTGTGATAACTTTTGCGTGCACGAAGTCGCGGTCAACATCTAGTTTTAGATAAATGACTAGCTGGTGCCCGCAACTTTGTTTGCGTAGAACTAACGAAAACGGAACCCTAAGATAAAAGTAGCTCCTTATAACATCAGCTAACTACCAGTCAAATTCCCGTGAAAATCGGTACAGCCGTTTCAAAGATTAGCCGGGACAAACAGACAGACGGACAGGCAGAAAATTTTAAAATTGTTTTTGTATTGTAAATATCGTATGATACTTGCATATTACGAGTATGTGTTCCGAAAAATCTCAAAAATAGGTTAAGCAATTGGCAATTTTAGTAAAATAAAACGTTCCTAAAATACCGTTTTAAACATTCTGAAAAGCGTCCAATGTTTTTTAATGAAAAATAAAATTAATTGACTCGAAAATGATGTACAAGACAATTTCCAATATAGTTCGATAAGTAACACCTCGGTGACGTCAGCAAATTCGTAGCGTGATCGCGCCGTGATACGTGGTGATACGATCGACCGTACCGTGATGACTGGCGTTATCCGCAACTCGAACACTCCGTGAACTGTCCAGACCGAGAAGGGTACGAGAATTATCATTATCATTGTTTAGATTTTTCCTTAACGAAATCATAAATCGATAATCGGCGAAATAGAAAGCAACTTCGCTCTACTTCGTGAACAATGACGCGAGCCACAAAGGAGTCGGGGTTTAGAGAAACATCGATGTAATTTGTTTGGGGAAAGTTTGTAATTTAGGGAAAAATTTCGTTAAATATTTCTTATGTTTAATGGTTTTTGTACTTTACGTTGTAATACTTGCTTTATCAATAAACTTGAAACGAATGACTGCTTGACCTAATAATCACTTGGTTTGATACGTTTGTTTCATTTTTAGCCTTAGGGTTCCGTACTCAAAGGGTTTACTGTCCATCCGACTTTTCGTCTGTGCGCTAGACAGTCTGTCATTAGGCTTTATTGCGCAAACCTTGATAGCTAGACAGTTGAAATTTATACAGCGACTAAACTAATACTATATCAAATTTCATCAAAATTCATTCAGTAGTTTTAGCGCGAAAGAGGAACAAACATCCGTCCATCCATACATCCTCACAAACTTTCATTTATAATATTAGTAGGATAGGATATACTGGAACCAACAGACGTTGTTCTGACTTTTCGTCTGTGCGCTAGACAGTCTGTCATCAGGCTTTATCTCGCGAACCTTGATAGCTAGACAGTTGAAAATACAGCTGATGATGTATTTCTGTTGCCGCTATTTTTTACTCTTTTCTTTCTCGATACTAGTGCTCGGTATTAGTATAAATTATGATACGGAACTCTACGTGCGCGAGACCGACTCACACTTGGCCAGTCTTGATTTGGATCTGATTTTATTGCAATCAAATTTTCGAACAAGCCCTTGAAATACCTAATGCTTATATACTTTGATGCGAGGCGGAAAGTAACTATTCCGCTCTAAATCAAAGTGACAGGTAAGCAAATAGAACAAAACGCCCGCTTCTAGGAATCCCGAGGTCCTCGCCCATAAATCACTGAACTCCTGACAAATGGATTCTACGAGGTTTTTTTTTTCCGCCACTCATTTATTAATAGGGCAGGGGAATGTTTCGGAAAACCAATAAAATGTGCCCCGTCATATACCTGTCCGTCGGCAGACAGCGTGGCATTGTGCGCTCTCGTCTTTTTTCTCCGCCGCGCGCCGCCGCGCGCCGTCGCCATGTGAAATACCGTTCCCTCTATCATTATCTGCATATTATACGTTTTAATCACTCGCCCAATGAAAGGCTATTAACGACTCTCGTGATCATAATGATTTTAATTCGACGTCAAACATAATAATGGACATTACACACGAAGATTATCGGCCGAATTAGACGCGATGATTAAATTGATATCAGTTAACGACTTCCAAATTGAATATCATTAGAATGCGAGTTATCCGTGGAATTATACCTGTTGTTATCTATAAATCAATATGACATGATTCGCAAGAATGTCCAGGTTGGCTAAAATATAGTGAACATCGCAATGTGAACGTTGTGTCGACCTCGAAGGGTTCTAATTAGCGTGTGGTGCAATTTTATGCGTTTCACATGCCGCTAACCTATTTTTGTGAATGGAGGAGTTTTTGTCCCATGTCGTGCTCGGTCCCACAAAGCTCTCGTTTAAGATATTTTGCGTGTGAAATACGAATCACACTCGATCTCCATTGTTCTGGATAAGGCCTCGGTCACACGATAGTCGAGTTCCAGTTGTGTCAAATAATTTGATCGACATAAAGCGTCATTAATAAATAATTGAATTTCAGTTAACTTATTTGCTAAAATAATAGAAATATCTTAGCGTAAATGATATATAAGAAGTAAGAAATGAACATAGAGTCAACACGTAAAGTCACGAGAACGTGTGCATGTTAACGCCGCAGTTTCTATACACAATCGTTTTTAAGGCACGACTGAATAAAAATATGCAATACAGTAGTACTAAGATAGCGTATCTATACTTAATATAAAAAAGAGGAAAATTTGTTTGTTTGTTTGCATTGAATAGGCTCCGAAACTACTGGACCGATTTTGATGAAATTTGGTACAGATATAGATTAGACCACGGGGAAAGACATAGGCTACTCCTTATTGCAGCAAAATGTACGGTTACTTCGGGATTTCCTTTTGCGCGTATGAAGTCGCGTGCAACATCTAGTAGAATATATTTTGAAACAGTTATTTACTCCGAACGATTATTGAATAGCATGAAGCAGACAAAGTTCAGGGGTTGACTCAGTAGTCGGCGTTACATGCAGCTAGTATCATCTAAATATATAAAAGGCAAACCCGACTGACACATCTATCAATGCGCAGCCGAAACTACTGAACGGATTTTGCTGACATTTGTCTAAAGATAGTTGTAATGACGTAGACATCCGCTAAGAAAGGATTTTTGAAAATTCGCCCCCTAAGTGTGTGAAAAAGGGGTTAAAACTTTGGATGGAAACCAAAATCCACGTGGACGAAGTCGCAGGCAAAAGCTAGTTATTAATACACTGGAACCAACAGACGTTCTTCTAACTATGAAGAAGAATAAATGAACAACTACTAACAACTAGTACATCTACAACCTACACGTACTATGAACTATGTACTTCTACACCTACTACCTACCCCTACATCCTACAGGTGCTGTGTGAAAGAGTTATCGACAACTGAGGGTTGAATTGTTATAGTACTAATATTGTTATTAAACAATGGTTGGTGTTAGAATCGTTATTGAGGGTAAATGTAGGGTTTTATGTATTTTAAATGTTAAATCATTAAATTAAAATATATTTTAAAAAATAAAAAAATGGGTAGTGGGTCACCCCTTTCACAAAGGGGTATAAAAATATAACCTATTCTCATACCTACCAAATGCACCTGCAAATTTTCATAAAATCGTTACAGTTGTTTCGGAGGAAATCTGTAAACACCAGGCAAGAGAATTTTATATTACTCTATAACATCTCCGAAAATCAATTACAGATACTTCAGGCACATGATTCACTGCTTGTGTAAAGACGTTTAGACAAAAAAATATTTGTCATATTCAAAGTAAAAAATAATTTATGTATGGGTGACTCTCGGCTACACGCAAACTCGCCTATATAAAGAAATATATTTTTTCGACTAGGACAATAATTATGTATTTTCTACCTAAACATCTTCACATAAGCAGTAAAACATGTGCCCGAAATATCCGTAATTGATTTTTCTAGACCTTATATAATAATAATAACTCCCCACACCAATATCGCTGACGGTGGCCGGTTTCATCGAAACCAGGCCAGTTACGCAGGAGTAATTTTATAGTGCCCAAATGTGTGCGCAGTACACAAGAGCACTCTCTCTTCCTTTACTCTCATAATCCAGTGGGACGGATAACTGACAGAACTAGCGAGAGATCAGACGCAGGTCAGACATTTTATATGCCCATCCAACGCAGGGATCATCTTTCTTGTCAGACAATCAGGTGATCAGCCTGCATTGTCCTAACCAAACTTGGAAGCAACATTTTTTGTTGTTCCAATGCGGGAATCGAACCAAACTTGTAAGCAACATTTTTTGTGGTTCCAACCCAAGACCTCCGAGTCGAGAGCCAATGTTCTAACCGCTAGACCACGGAGGCTGTAAGACTATAAGACGTTATATCCGAATGTGTGGTCACGGCGTGTGTGTGTGAGCTCCGTAGCCTAGTGGGTAGACCGCTTGGTTCGCACTCGAGGGAGTGCAGGTTCGAATCCCAGGTTGTGGCGTGTACCAATGAGACTTTTTCAGATCTCAAGTACATTATACGGACGCTCTAACGGTGAAGGGAAACATACTTGGGCCCAGACGTATTGACTAGTTCATTCCTCTGGACTAGGCTGACTATGTTGTGAGAATGCCGTATGTGCCAAGCAACCATACGACATTTAAAAAACTAACTGTCCCAGGCACTACAGTATTTCAAGAGTGGTTACTTCGCTCGGAGAATACTGTATAAATCATCCATTATCGGATGCAAAGGCCTAAGTAAGGTCACGGCGTATGGCCTACTAATTGTCACCCTCGCTGCCGGTGTCGCAACAGCCGTGGTGTCGAGGTGTCGTGTCCCGACTTTCACAACGGTAATGAGTTGGCTCCAGGAGGTAATTCAGACACTTACACAGTAATTAGCCACAACATTGTATGCTGACACTACTTATGTTACGTGTCGAAAAGCTTTTGTGTAACGATTTTTTCTTTAACGCTATACAATTTAGTAATTCAAGTATTTCATCATCAATACATCAACCTCCAAATATCTTTGTAACGATCATTTTAAATTAAGTTTCTAATAAGAATCGCAAGCTCCCCATTTTTTGTGTGGACGCTGTTATTAACCCCCGACGCAAAAAGGGGGGTGTTATAAGTTTAACGTGTCTGTGTGTCTGTCTGTGGTATCGTAGCTCTCAAACGGATGGTCCGATTTTCGTTTAGTTTTTTTGTGTCATAGATAATTTTATCCCGAGTGTTCTTAGCCATGTTTCATGATAATTTGTTCATCCGTTTGAAGATCTTTAGTTTTTTCCTAGTTGATGAGGGCTAGTAACTTCCATATGTCCTATCTATTCGAAATTTGGTACTGTGTTACTGCAATGATATTGAAAGTATATGGTAAGGTAACCCGACATCGACATAAACTCATAACTAACAAATAAGATTTTAAACCTATTATAATTATTATCGTCACAATATCTATTATATTATGTAAGTTCAAATATTTTTACACGCTTTATATTAGCTTCACCTGTATGTATGTTAGTATGTTTATTTGTAACCGATTCCTTTACTATATATTTTTACTATATATATTTATTATTATTTTCCTACCATCGCGCGTCGTCGCGTAATGGGGCCGCTAAGTGAGAAAAAGAGATGTAGTCGCAGATTTTAGAAAATAATTTACTCCAAAAAAAGATCGCTCGTACTTAAATGTAATTCGTAATAATTAATTAGATGTTGTTGGAAAAATAATTTATAAACTTTAGCGGTACCCCGACGAGGCGACGCGAGTTGCGACGCTTAGAAAATAAAAATATTTGAACTTGCTTAATTATATGTGACGATAATAATTATTATAATAGGTATAAAATATTACTTGTGTTAGTTGATTTTTTGTATCGGGGATTCTTAAAATGTTAATTTTACTTATATTTTAAAGACTAATAAACAAAATAAAAAATGTTAAGGTAACCCCCGATATGTCAAGTAGTGCGCGAGCTGATGATGATGAATAATAGCTAATAACACTTTATATCACGTCAGCTTTCAAACTTAAAAAACCGCATCTTAATCGGACCTTTAGTTTAGGAGCTACGTTGCCACGGACAGACACGAGACAGACCCTTCTTTTATCGTCGGGGTTAAAAATATTATTTGATATCAGCGGCTACGATATCAGTCCATGCATTGCATATAAACGCGGCTTCAATTTCGTATAATTTCAATATTCTTGCTTTCTGTTTCCGTAAATGCGTTGAAATTGCCCAAATAAAACACAAAAACCCGTGTTTGAGAACTGTAACAATTTCTAGGTATTCCAACATCCAGGAACTTTCAATACGTGTTACTTACAACAAAATATGATCCCTTTACATTGTTTTTATTTAAAATATACATGCGCATTTATGTACTATCGGGAATCTAGTTCATGAGCAGGTAGAGTGTTCATTTAATTTATTTGTAATATATTGACGGCATGCAATCACAATGTCGATTTAAGCTGCATAAGAAATAGATTCCCTGATAGTAAATCTTTACAAATGTTGTAACTTGGCATAGTTAGATCTTATTTCACAAATTATATACCTATCAACGCTTCAATTTATCCAAAACAATGTTCTGTTCTTAAGATTTTCTAAAATGTTAGTCAGATGTGAATTTACTGTGTTCGATATTATGTTTCTGTTAATGATACCAGCCCTCGGCAATAACCGGTGTAATAGTTACAAATCTATAACATACAGAGAAATCATAGAACGACAAGTTTTGGGTCGCAAAACCAAACACCGAAGTTAGCCGGGTAAGTTTGTCCTCACATATTGGACCGTAAGTCATCGCGGTAAGGAGTAAGTGTGAGTGGGTGTCGGTATGTGGGCGCAAGTGTTGTGTGGCCGGCACGAGGGTAAGTTTCGTGGGGTAAGTCGGAGGCCAGCACTAATGGCCGCGACAGGTAACGTGAGACGAAACAAAGTGCATCGCAAATGACATCCAGCTTGATAGAGGTTAATGGTTCTGACACTTACTATAACCATAATGTTTTTGCTTTCATATTTTGATACTGTTTATTTAAATAAATATTTTGTGAAAATATTATAAAAGTATTTGATGTAGAGATTTACGTACCCATCATCGTCAATCCAGCATGCAATAGGGATGTTGCCTAGTTTTGAATATCACAGTTTTACAAATTTAATTTTAAAATTGTTGAGTAAAGATACATAAATCTGAAAGAAATAGGTATTTAGAGTGACGGGATTAAAAATATAAGCAAATAAAAATTATTGTCCATCTCTTTCTCGCAAAACGATTCGTGACATCACAACCTGCTACCGCCATACATTTTGTAATGACAAATGTATGGCGGTAGCAGGCTGTGACGTCACAGGCCGATATATATCGCTCTCTTTCATATTGTAAATTTCAATGGTTTGTATCTGCGTTATTTTTTCAGATATACTAAAATGGGTTCTGGATTGTTTATTAACATGTTGTCTAACATCGAATAGACGAAAAAAAACTTTTTCGGCATCAAGCCTATTGCATGAGATTTGAAATTTTTAAATCATGGTCTGATGCGGTAATCGGTTTCATTATAAAGAATCTAGTAAGTATCTAGTGTTTTATACTTTAATTCTGCTTAAACATTTGCAGTTGAAATTAGAGATACTAAAGTTTTTATAGTGACTCATGCACAATTAACAAAAACATGATCTTTTGACTCCCACGTTAACCCTTTTTACCGAAACTGAATGATCTAAATATTAAAAAATCATTGAAGCAGGATCTTGTAATCTGACCGTCCCTACAGAACACCTGTGTAATCCTTTCATCGTGCATATAATATGCCCTTAATGCCGTTGATAGGGCATGACATCTAGCGCCTTTGTATCTCCGAAACCTTTCGCCTCCAATTACAAGACGTGCATTGTCTATAGATGACATAGTTTTTATAAGTTTTTTTGTAACAGAAGTCACTGTTTTGAATAGTTACATGATTTAGTGTGATAAGTTTTGTTGTTTGGACGATTTATGGCAGCGAACGTGTCAAGTTCATCGCCGCTTTGTGGTTTCGATAAAAAATATTAAATTAGGTTTATTTGTATGAAAAATAGTTCCAGATGCGTTCATGTTTTTAACATGTCGAGCAGTGAGCCATGCAGTTTCTAATGAAAAAAATATTTGTGTCCATTGTCCAGTGATGTAAATTTTGAATCTTATTAATTGCTCTTTACAACTGAACTTTTGTACCGCTGCTTTAACCTTTCGTATCTTACAAGCCATCACAGTTTTCTCTGTTGCATTTTATAGCTTTACATTATTTTACGCAATCTCAATAGGGAGTGCCCTAGTTTAGCATAATTATTTCCTTGAACATTATAATGTCTTACGCAATTTGGTTATGTTGTGTACTTTCAAGAATATAGGGTTCTTATAGGGGAACGTACTACATCTGAAATATGTAGTTTCGTTAATATATTCAGAAATATTGAGGCATTACTACTTGGTAAATGTAAAAAAATATATTATTTTATATGTAGTTTACTAATTAAATACATCATTCAATTTTTTTTGCGAAATTGGTAAACAAAACCTACACCATTAGTTTACTTACATCATATTATACAAAATCATTAATTATGGTAAGTATGAACTTAAACGCACAAATATGGGAGATATTTACAAATATATTTCGGCGGCCATATACTTCATATACTACTTCATATATACTATAACCTACAAGTGACGTTATTTGTAGGTCGACTTTAGTATGGAGCGTTTTTAGGAGGCTCGCGAAATTTTTTATACAAATCGCTGTACCTTTGAAAATATTGACTTTTGATATACGGTTTCTTCTGAGAAGTTACTCATATTTAAGAGTACTATTCATTTATGCAATAAAAAAAAATTGTCCGATTGCCTATTGTGTTAACCTCGTGTTAGGTTTTACACTAGAAGGGTACTTCATTTTCTGCAAACTACGAACGAGTAATTAAATAATTTTGAAGGTCAATGTAACAAATCTAATATTAAATAAGAGCCAAGAATTACTTGAAATTCGTAAGTAGAGCTGATTAAAAGATAACTTTTGTATCTTGATCTATCTCTGCATTTTTATCTTTCGATCATAATATTGTAATTTCTTGACAATACAGGAAATGCATATTTGAAGTAAATATTATATTTTTGTAGACTAAGGATATTGCACATTCGATTTTAAATGTAGGGAAAAGGCAAAAGCATTGATTTCACGGAGAATCAAAGAGATGGTGTCATTGTGACGTCACTTCCTTCGACGGCGTTTGTTTGACATGGCAGTAATGAAGTATGTCCCTCCTCTACCTCCCCCTTCCCCCGCGAGCTTCCTGGCGTCGCGTCGGCGTCAAGATACGTCTGCCGGCGTTGTCACGGAATCTTACTGGTAACACGTTCTAATAGGAGCGATTGCTAATTAGAATTCTTAAAGTCCTCGTGAGGTAAACTACCATTAAATCGAAGCCTGTTTGGTACACCAGGTACACTTTACTTATTTATTTTATTAAGATAATATTTATAAGATAATCAAGTATTAAAAGTTATCTATACTTTACACAAATTAATAAAATTTATGTGTCTGTTTGTAATTTGAAATTAACAGTTTTCACTCAATGCATATTATGAGAGTTCGAAACTTACAATAAAAATATATTTTTTTAATTAATCTGTCTGTCTGTATGTTTATTCTGGCTTATCACTGAAACGGCGAGACCGATTGTCACGGAACTTTCACTGGTAGATAGCTGATGATATAAGGTGAATACAGGCTACTTTATCTTAGAGTTCCGTTTGAAAAAAATAGGCTTTCGTTTCAGTTACTTACTACTACTACGCAAACGAATTTGCGGGTATCATCTAGTAAATTATTGGATTAAACTTATAAGATGTAAAATAATAATATTGTTACTACAGTAAATGAGGCTATTCCATATACCCATAAAAAGCAATAACAAATAGCACGAGGTGGGTATCATTTTAATCAGAACAAAATCATCAAACGGCTTTAAATTCAATTTCATATCAGCAATATTGAGTTGTATAATCGCGTTAGCCAGTCCACTAGTGGGGATTACTTGCTTTTTAATAAAGTCCCGGCAGGGGGCGACACTAGGGACATTTTTACACAAAGAGGATTACTTTGGCCGCGTTTATCTCTACCTTACAGTTCGGCTTAGCCTTCTAAATACTCTATGAATGCATGCATCTCGATACCTATTTCGAAGCTTATTTTGTTATGTATTGCAAAATAGAATGATACTAGTAAATAGTTACTAGCAATATTAGATCATAAGTTTAGTCTACGCACAAATAAATAAAATCGAAGTGTCTGTTTTTGTAATTTACGCTACCTACATCAAAAAATATCTTTTTATTAAAATTTTTGTTTGTTTGTTCCAAATAATCTCTAAAATGGTCGCACCGATTTTCACTGGGTTTTCACTGGCAGATATCTGATGTTATATAGAGAAACTTCCACTTAAAGTATCTTAGGGTTCCGTTTAAAAAATAAAGTCCCCATTCCATTAATAGTTCCATTCAAAAGAAGTTGCGAACACCAGCTAGTTCGTAAATTAATTTACAATCGATGCATCTATCAATGAATGAACTCAGCGAATTGGCATGCTTTCTCAATACGCACCCACTGCACTTATAGTTAAAGAATTGAGTGTACAGATGTCTCACAAGATCACGAATTAGAACTATCAACGTATTAGCCTCAATGCGACGAAACAAGTGTTCAATTGTTGAATTGAATAACGAGGGTGTAACGACACCAACAATGCGCAGGCGCAGCCAAGGCGATTACCTCGTTGTCCGCGCTGGGAACTGCGAATGTCTGCCCGATGCCGGGTAAAATACATTAGCAATTGACAGTCTGGACAAGCATGATCAGCTTGGACTAGTCGGAATGATATGGAAAGAGAAGTAACTTTGAAGAAAGTAATGTGAATATATTAATATTTAAAAATATATATAAACCGACTTCCAAAGTAAAAAAAATATCGAAATAGTTCTCCTTTAAATTCTGCTAAAATTTAACTATTTCTCTACTCAATTTTCTTATTTTTGAAGTTGGTACCAGCCAATTTGAACGGGAGTTATTATATTATAATATTTTAATATTGTTTGTATGTATATGGATTATGTAGGTACGTAGTCGTGTAAAATTTTATGATTTTTTTTGATTAAGGGGTACATACAATTGTTGGGACTGGTACTGACTTCAAAAATAAGAAAATTCAAAAGAAACACCTCCTCCTGTGTTTCGGTTGGTTGAAAATGCACAGTCGTTTATGTAGAGCATGATTTATTCTTGGATTGACCAGAATGAGCTTTACATTATAATTATCTCAACAAAAAATAAAATATCTACACATTTTTTTTCGCACCACGTCAATCTGGTCCCGTGGCGTGGCGTGGTCTTGAAGAACTTGTTTTACGGGTACCTACCAGATAAAGGAAATATATTTAATGCTTTTGTACTATATTTAAAATTTTACATTATTTCAAACACATATTATTTAATACACATTTATGAGCCAGGAACACAGAACAATTTTTGCTCCTACTGGTGGGATTCGACCTGCGACCTTCGGCTTGAGTGCCGACGCGCTAACCACTGAGCCACAGAGGTCGACGAAAAAATGTTTTCTACAAACAACGTTTACTTACATAAATACTAAAATGATGCAAAAAGATAAAATATTCACCGCGCTCAAAATTTAATGAGACGACTAAATGAGAAAGTGTAAATATTTACAGAATCCCGGTGGTCTCATATGAATATCAATTTGTTAGCCTCTGCGAAACGTCATCAAATTAGCGGCCAAATTGAATCTGCGACGTCGCCGGCGCGGCTCCGGCTGCCGTGCGACGTCCCGCCAAACTTTTCCTCCTATTAATTTACAAAACATCTCCACACGCTCCTTCCAAGCGAATATGACCCTTCCGCTCCTCACGCCAAGATTTAACTTTCTTCGCCGAAGTCCTAAGTTTGTTCATTATTTTTACATGTCATTGTGCAAGTGACATGAGGTGCGGCCAGCCGAATTGGAACTCTACGTCTGAGGATTAAGGCAGACATTGCGTCCGGAGAGCCGCGAGGGTGTATCTGGTGAAATTATGATGCAGTCTTTATTTGTGAGCCGTCGGGAGCGGTTGCAGTAATCACCGCGTATCTCCATCCAGGGGTGGGCCGTGAATAGAGCCCTAATGAACTGAATTTAGGAGTTTTTGTGCCGGCGACTCGTCAGCGGAGGTGCAGCAGCAATTATGACGGACTGAGCAAACGTCACTTAGGCTGGTGGATATTACAGGCTTTTCGAGTACTCAGTACCTTACCAGACTATTACTTTGAAAGAGGAGACTATTCCCAGATCTGTTAAACGCTTTCTAATAGTTTACACCCATGCCGACGCGACCGATATAACCATCTCCTTGGATTGATTGTCCATTTTCTAAACTGAACCCACCGAGTCTGCTATTATGTTGGGAACCGCATCGTGCCGACCTCCTCAGGAAGTCCAATCTTTCTTAATCTTCTTAAAGCGAAGCGAGCGGAATTATTTGGACTCTAAGCACCTAATATGCTTAGATGATAAAAGGTTTCAAGATTGTTAGCTCAGTCTTACCTACGTACAATGTACATAATATTGGACCTTTTCTACACTACCTTATAATGGCCACTTAAGATTATCCTCTTATGTATGAAAGTTATTATTCGAAAAATATTCTGTAATAGTTATATTTTTTCAACTGTCTCATGAAAATTCTTGAAACTTACAAACAAAATAATTACTTTATCAGATTACATTAGGTATTGTACATTGCCGAAAAATGAATTACTTTATATTTTATAAGATGACTCTACGAGAAGTCTAGGTTTTAACTTAGCTAACTAGATAATTGTTTACCTAAAGTCTAGGTTTCAATCAGCTTATTATTGCATAATTAACTATATGAATCTAATAACAATTTGTAAGTCAACTGGTCGAATATGTCAAAGTTTAATGTAGAGTTACAGCTCTAGTTTCTAGACTAAACTCTAAAACATCGTATGCATGATTTTACAAAGAGTAGTTAGTTCTAATTCGTTGAACGAACGGCTGCAAAAGATGAGTCTGTTCCTATTTATTTACGGCGCGGCGGGCGAAGTGGAGCGAAGATGATATGAATGATAAATGACCCTCTCCCCTCCCGCAGGCGTCCCTCTTCCCTTCCTTCGCCCTCCCGCGCCCCGCACTCCGCGTCCCGCGCCCCGCGCACACGTGAACACACGCCTTGAGATATTTTTGTGTCGAGTCTACTAAGTCTTTGAATAGGCGACAACTTGAATGATGAACACAATTCCGTAGGAAAACGTGGTAAGTTAAACATTTTTTGAGGTTATAAAGCGTACTCTATTTCGGTTTTATTACATCGTTTTGCATTTAGTACATACATATTTCAAAGCAAAATAAGTCAAAAACTTACGATTCATATTAATATTAAGGCCTGCAGGTGTAGAAAACTCTTATTAGCTGATATTAAGAGTTTTCAAGCCTGCATCTATTCCTGTTAAAAAATATATACTTCGTTTAATCTGATTTATTAAAATTTGAACTTTGTTAAGTACCTAGAGTTAGAATACATTTTAATATGGATTGGTATCTAGAGAATTATGAACTACAAATAACTATTTAATTTAATATAACTATTAAATTAAATAACTATTTAATTTAATAATTTTAAGTTCTACCTCGCTGTTTGTATTAAAACTAAAAATCTACAACTTTAGTAACTAATATAATATAATTAACCATAACGGTTAATCAAATTCTTCAAATCAATTTGGAAGTATCTAGCTGAGGTGATCGTAGCTAAACGGATTTTTTCAAGCCAATAGCCGCGCATCAGCATGCGTGACGTGCGGCGCCATTGGTCGCCACTTTTTGTTCCATTTTCGAATCCTTTGTTTTTATTGGTTGACACTTAGCTAAGACAAAGGGGCGACGAGATGTGTGGGTATATTACGCGCGCGTGTGTGCGTTAAGGAGCGAGCTTCCTGTCTCGTAGGTAAGCGGGCTTATGTGGTAGGTATAGATACGTGCCCGGGGTCTTAAATTGACGAAGACCAGACCCCCGCCTATTTAGTTTTATGGATTATAGTAAGCTGCTTATTTTATGTAGAGACATATGTACATACGTTCAGCGAGCAGAGAGAATCTACGTTATTTTATTATCTAAATATTTGAGATATGTACATCTTAATGCATAGGATATTTTTATTTTATCATTTGCTTGTATGTTTTAGAGTTATGTTATATCCCCTTTACTACTAATACTAATAAAAATATTTACAAAACTCATTAGTTATTCCTGCCTTTGTTATTTGATGCGTTGGAAAAGTCATTTGATTGTAGATGACGAACACACTGAATATCTAACTACTGTGCCTCAGTATTGGTGCTCAAGCCTGGGAACGCGGGTTCGAATCCCGCCGATGGAACGAAAACTTTTTCCGTATTCCTGGATCATGGATGTGTATTAAATTTAAATATGTGTATAATTAACTAAAAATCTTTAATATGTGTATAATATAAAAGTATTAAATATATTTCCGTTGTCAGGTGTCCGTACTAACACAAGTTCATCGAGAACTTACCACGGGACCAGATTGACGTGGTTTAAAGCGTCCATAGATATTATTATTATTAATTAATGGTTTAAATATTTTTATTAGTCAGGGGATTTATCTATTAACTACAAACTGTTAAGATTTTAGTTGGCAAACTATACCATTTCTCCATTTGGTAGGTAAGTACCTTGTTTACCTAAGTCTTAAGTTTCTACATTTTAATATAATATTATTCTATCAGTAAAACAAATTTGTACCTACTAATTCTCTAAGTCTAGGTACTAATTCTCCAACTGAACAGTCTTTACCTCAATACTATCAAGATTCAAATAATTAATGATGATTAATATTTTATAAAAAAAAAACAATGCCACAGTAGAAAGTAAAAATCTATCAAGCTTCGAAACGAGTCAACGGGCTTGACTGAAAATAATTCAAACTCACCTCCAGACGGGCTGTAATGATTAATGAATGGGATTATTCAATTAAAGACTCCGCAGGTTAGCGGGGGTGGGGGTCGGCTCGGGGGGAGGGTGACAGAGGCCGCTGTCAACCCCCCCGTCACTTAGATATATTGTTGTTTAGAAACGATACTACTTGAGGGTTTGAGTGAAAAATATATGTGGTGAGGTTATGTTTAGTAATCATATAAACGGATATGGAATTAATTGATATACTCTTATAAATTGTGTTTATTTATAAATGACGAATAAGAAATAATGCTAGCGTTGTTTCGCCGAGTGAGTGACGTTACCGGCGGCCTGAGAGGGTTGGGGATTTTAAATAAAATTGGTTTTAAAATAGCAAGAAATAATTGCCTTACGATAACGAAAAACTTTTCCTTTCTTCCGGTTTTCTGTGAGGCCGTGGTATTTATCTGGACGATCCAGCCTATTGCTCCCAAATTATGGCTCTCCCACGTTTCAAATTTCGATCTAATTCGAATGGCATGTCACCTACGTAAGACTATTCGGTCTATGTTCTACGGTGCTATACTGTGGCAGTATTCGCGTCAGATGGCCCTCAAGCGGAGTGGCGGAGGGCCATCCACCGCGTGTCAATGTCGCCCATGAGCTGCCCACTACAGAGGTTGTTTGCTGGAGAAAGTGGTACAGTTATTTTTAGAAAAAAAAAAGTAGAGTTAGAGACTGTATATTTTCTTTTCTATCATGCAAAATATGAACCCTTAAAAATGCAGGTAGGGTATGATTTTCGACAATTATGTTTTTAAATGTCTTGTGTATATTGTCAACATAATTATTCGGAAGTATGACGCTTACTTCATACTGAGCGATAGACACAAAATATCTAAATAATCTATCTGATGCTCGTCGTGGGATTAATTTAACTTCGCGTTTCTAAGGAAATCTTTGTAGAGTTAAAAAGATCTACATTTTAAATTAGACTTAGGTATATGTTGAAGAAATTTGGACTTTATTATTACATAATATATTTATCGCGCCTTTCGCATATTACTTTAGGTAACGAATAGAACTAATTAAATAATACGAAGAATTCACAGTATCGGATAGCTTATTCGAAAGTTATGATGTTGCTTACTTTACGTAGAGCGACAGAGACAAAGTAAATAAGCTATCTGTCATCAATAAGCTTATCAGATTGTGCAACAGACCACAAGCTAATTAAATAAAATATAAACCCACGTTTTTACAACACAGGCAATCGAAAGTTGATAGGATTGAAACCAATATTCAAATAAGGTTAGTTGAGCCTTTTAGAGGTAACCGCATTGGGGCATTTGGGGCCTAATGAATGTCCCGGGGCACACGCGGCCCCGCGGCTCCAGAGGGTTAGATTGCGTTTATAATTAATGATTTTTGTACAAAGTGCGCGGCGCACCGGAAACTGGGACAACTTACAACAATTTCTCTTTACATTTTTTTTTCACTTTATTACATTTTTAGTTCACAAGTAGAATTTTCAGTTATTGACAAAATCTGTGAACGGCAATTAAATTCCTGTTTTCAAGGTTAAAAACTATGAGTAAATATTGTTTGTTAAAACATACGAGTTTTACAAATTGGTCTCAAAAACGCGACTCATGCGTCTCGATTCGTGAATCGTGGACAAAAATGTAGTCTCGAGAAAATGTGTGTGTGAAAAATATTTTGCATACTTACCTGCATAATAATATAATATCTATAATATCTACTCTACATACATACCTATATAAGTATTAAGTGCAATAGTTTTACTATTTACGCTGAGCAAAATTATGCTCCCAGAATTGTAAAAAAATGATAAACAAACGCCTTCATTCTAAATAAATTACCACGTAATAATGATTCACACATAATGTTTTCAAAAACGATAAAAATTCTAACAAAACGTCCATTAAGCGAAAATTTTCAACCCCATCCTTTCCGGATTATAATAAACGATGCAATCATGGCACAATATAATATTAACAGAAAGTTAAACGCGTTTTATTTTCCCAAACTTCGGTTCCGCACGGTGGAACATGGCGCCATTTCGGCTCTTTACGCTGAAAAAATGGCTTCGGGAACAAAATAAATAGCAAATGTTTATCAAATACCGACCACGTCATAGCGAGGGTTGTGCACTTACAATGTAAAGGTTTGAATCTGATTTTTATTTTATAGTTAATGCAGATTATATAATCGGTTTATTTTCTTACATTTTGAAAACATTATCACAATTGTTTTTTGTAAGTACGTTTACAGACACGCCTAAGCTCCTGCGGTGATACCGTAATCATAAAAAATCCGGAGTCAAAATCCATACAAAATCCCTAGCGCGTGTGTTAAGGCACTAATAGCTTGAATCTAGCAAACAGATTACAAAATAATTAAGTCTATATCTAAGTCTATCGTAGACTCAGCTTAGTAGGTACCTATAAAAATTTTTGTATATTATTCTTCACTAAAGATACAAACATTTTAATAGACGCGAAAGAAACAAAGGCGCGCGCGTCATTAGCGTTTTTCCGACTTCTCCGAAATGTTCGGCCTGCGCTCGTCGGCAGTCGGCTAATCGGCGGAAATTGTGCCCATTATCGGCACTCGGTGCAACTAAAAATGATTATTGTTCACTAAAAGTAGCCATTTGCCGTGATGGGCCACCGAGGACGTAAACGCTCGGAGACCAACTATGAAACATATTATGTGCACAATATCGTGAAAATTTTCAGCTGAAAAATAATCGTTTTATGACAAGAATACGTAAACTTGAAACAAAAAACGGGTTGTACTCTCGGAGTGCCGGCAGAAGTGAAAACTTGAACATTAAATTTGAAAAACCGCTAGCTATGTTAAAAGATACGAACTAAAATAGTTTCATGCTCGCGTAAGGGAACTAAGAAAAACCGCCATCTAGGTTAAAAGATACGAACTAAAATACATGCTACGCTCGCGTAAGTAAACTAAGACAGCAAATAGTATCAAGATGCATCTTACGAATTTTCGGTCAGAGTCACGTGTCCTGACGCGAGTTTAACATTTTTTACCCATCACAAGAAAAGTGCACAACACCGCTAAAGCAGTTTTCACTTCAAAAAGTAAAAGGGTACAGCCGATATTATCAGACAATTAATTTCCATTATCATGTTTAGTTTTGTTGACATTCATGTTTACAAATATTTGTTCAGTAGTTGCTAATTGTGCATCTTACGAATTTTCGGTCAGGGTCATGTGTCCTGACGCGAGTTTAACATTTTTTACCCATCCCAAGAAAAGTGCACAACGCCGCTAAAGCAGTTTTCACTTCAAAAAGTAAAAGGGTACAGCCGATATTATCAGACAATTATTTCCATTATCATGTTTAGTTTTGTTGAAATTCATGTTTACAAATATTTGTTCAGTAGTAGCTAATTGACATTTTGATGTTCCAACGGATACTGACATTCACTAACGTATTTAATAAGAATAATTATTGCAATCGTAGCACCCAGTACAGTACAGATTAAATATTATTAACAAAGATTTCTGCATACCTAATGTTGCTTGTTGCGTCCTTAATGCTTTAAATTGGAACACAACTTTCTTAAGCACAGTACGAAAAAGATAAAAAATACCGAAGAATTACATTAAAAGTCACATAAGCCATTAAAGAGAGTAATCAACGCGCTGTGAAGAAACTTAAAATACCTCACAGTTGACATTACCCTCCGTCCTCCGAGCCCTCCGCTTCCGGTTATCGCTACACAAAGAGGACCTTCCCTCCTCCCCCAACCCCCTCCTGCGGGAACAGGAAATACTACCCTTCTATCGCACGGTCTACCCGCGTCACGACGCGAGACTCCAAACAGTTTTTAAGTAAGCTAATGACAAATTATTTTATGATACAAAATTTTTGAGAATTAACTATATTTTGAAAAGGCAACTTGATTTCTGCAAGATCTGTCATGGCTGAAAAACAATTCAGACACCATTACAGGCTTTAAAACTGCTGACAAACGCTATATAGATCTCTGTAAAGATTAAAGACTGACATGATTATTTATAGTCACAACTTTATCCGCCAAAAGTGGACAGTCTACATTCCAGAAAACAGCCTAAAATTTTCATACCAGTTTTTTCCCGCGGTACATCGCGCGTAGAACACTGGACTTTTTCAGGATAAAAATTAGCCTATCTGTTAATACAGAGCCTAAGCCATGCCAAAAATAATATACGTTCAGTAGTTTTTGCGTGAAAGAGCCACAAACAACCATCCATCCTCACATTTATAATATTAGTTAGGATCATCGAAATTATACGTGCGATCTTCCAAAATATTCTTTATAGTTTCGTCAACCCCAAAAAGCGAGTGTGGGTGGGGGCGGCCCCGGAAGCGGCGCTAATGCATCCGTATGCACCCGGACTCGAACCCGCGTCCCTCACGCAATCAATTCATTAGTAACCATTGTAATGCTCCAAGATATGTATTCAATGTTTTATGAATATTTTGACCTTGTATTTCTCTATTGATTTCCTAAAATTGAGGCATAGATTCGGATTTGACCGTTAGGGAATCAATAAATGAGAATGCTTTGTGAAATGGGAATAACAACAAAATGTGCTTAGAAAACCTATAATTGTTTACGTTGGATACGTAATACGGCTATCATTTTATTATTAATAGCGAAGTTAATCATACCTATGTCGTGCACAGAATTGGAGGTGCACAAAACCTCAAATATATTATTGCAATTGCCCTCTAACGGCCCGTTTCAATAACCTATTCTACCAATAACTATTCGTTTAAAACATCAAATTTGGTATCACTTTCAGCGATCTCGTTGTCACAGACAAAGATTTCTCTATCTAAAGGTTGGATACTCAAAGAAGTTAGCTAATTGAAACGAAAAAAACAGCAAATGATAACAAAGATGACGTCTTTAGCAAATAGTTATTGGTTGATGATAGATTATTGAAACCGGCCGTAAGTCATGATACCACTAGGATTTACATCAAACAAGTAAACAATTTACAATATAAACAAACAACACTTCTTATCCAAAACG
The DNA here is from genome assembly GCA_905404095.1 of Glaucopsyche alexis. Classification (NCBI taxonomy): domain Eukaryota; kingdom Metazoa; phylum Arthropoda; class Insecta; order Lepidoptera; family Lycaenidae; genus Glaucopsyche; species Glaucopsyche alexis. The sequence goes on along the minus strand of FR990043.1, from coordinate 6,296,988 downwards.
AATAGTATTTTTATTGGAATGATATTACGTAAAAAATAATATCCCCAAATAAAAGTCCGGAAGGCTGCACTTTAGCTACACGACTTACCCATTTAGACGCGGAAGGGTTTGGATTATAGGCCATTCGCAGTAGTTGGACTGTAGCCACTACGACCACTTCATATTGAGGATCCATTAAAAATCATTTCAAGTGTTTTTGAGACATTTTGCCCTTTTTAAATGTGGAACACGGGATGACATTTCCCTTTTAATCGAGTTGGCAATTTGGAAAATATACAGTTATGCGTTTCAGTCCGCCATCAAAAATAAGTGTAACAATTAATTAACTACATACAAACTTTTCAGAGAAATTAAAAAAAAAACTAATTGAGGCCACCCGAGACCCCAGAGCACCTATCTGGCCTAAAGAGTGAGTATCGCAATCCAGTGGGGAAACTCTTTGAGCCTTCTGAGTACGTTGTCTGGTGAGGACGATCTGGGAGATTTCTTTTTATTGTATATTTTTTTGGTACTTTTATAGGAAGTTTGCAAATATTTTAAGTAGTTAATTATAGATATCAATATTACTTTTTTGTAAATTGTAGTTAATTATTGACCACTTGTTTCATGCGTGACAATCATAGCGAGGTTCTTATGAAATAGAGCAGACGAATTTCCTGATGGAATGCGATTACCGTCTTCTATGGACACCCGCAGCATTAGAGTAGACTGCGTTGCGGTTTTTTTTTAAGCTTGGAAGGTCGTAGAGGTCCGGAAATACTGCTAGCGATAGTTCATTCCAGAGTTTTATGGAACATTTATGGGAATTTTATATTTTTAGCTACTTATTATAATTATATATTATGAAGTAAAATTATATGATTGAATTATATAGGAAAATCAGCAAAATTTAAAAAATATATTATTAAAAACATATATACTTGGATATTTTTATTCATATCATATTATATGGATACTTTTAGTATACTATGATGACGCATTTTTTCTACTGGACTTTAAATATTTCCTGTTTAATATTCCAACATATTTCGATCGGCAATTTGAGGCCAACAGTGAGCGGTCATATTCATCTATCACCTGGGCAATAAAGGGGTAGCACGGGTTGACGTCGCGGGCGACTCGGGCTTCTTACTCAATATGCCCTCTTGGCGCCAATGCGGGTGCGACCTTTGACGAGGGGAGCATACGATGACCGATAGGGTCGCTGAAGGATTGATTTTTCATGGCGACGATTTATTTTCGCGCTGAAATATGCAAAAGTGTATCGCGATTTATGTAATGTTACTTATTTTTCCGATTCACCTAAATCCTTTGGTGATATGTTAGCATTAAATAGCAATAAAATTCTTTTTTTATAAGATCATGTATTTTTTTTAATGATTTGAGTAAAAATTATGACCTAGATATATTCAACTCATCAGTTACCGGCACAAAAAGACAAATATCTAAGCACTGGTTTGAGGCTGTTCTCTAACTGTTGATTCATTGTTTAGTATAATATTATTAAAACCTACGTGTACCGTTTTAAAACTTTTTAAGAATGTACTTTTTAATTTTTGAGTACTTTTTAATATGTATCTACTTTTCATTTGAATTTCTGAATATCAACTTTGTTAATTAATTTGAATATCCCTTGTCAAAAAAGCTTGTGTTGCTATTTAGTTTTTAGATGTGAAAACATGTAAATAGTGTTAAGACTTTATAGTGTTAAGACTATATATAGCATTTAATTTTGTAATAAATCACTGTATGTTTTCCTAATAAAATAAAATAACACCTAAATTTAAAACCTTTAGGTTAAATACAGGCAATAAAAATAAAATTATTTCATTGACACTAGATTCGATATAACAAAAATTGAACACTCTACATTTCTGAAGGCATACATTATTGGAACACAATGCTACATAATTTAGTACATGGTATATATTTTTAAAATTGAGGTCAATCGTACCAATTTTATACTTAGTGTAGGTCAATAATCAATTTACCAGAAGCACCTACATGTAGCCGTATTTGTTTTTAATACAAACTAAGCTGCGCTCGGTCCGGTCGCTATAACCGTATATCTTGCCTTTGTGCGCTATATTTATGACCATCCTTATTTTTATTTTAATGCTGATGCGGCTGGTGCCTCCCAGTCTCGACGCTAATCTTTCGGACACTCGTTTTATCTTTGCTAATTCAATGCTAAAGGCCGATGTTTGGATACATAACCTTCGAAAAATCAGGCACGACCCATGTAAAGTTTAGGCCTGCGCATCAGAGCGTGTTTCAAACGGCGAACGGATCTGTGAGATTTAGACTGCGAATCAAACGGGCATGCTAATTACGCCTAAAGATCCGTTAATAGTTTATCGCTATACATATTTAGACGAATGCGTAGCACTTGCATGGATATGTCGGATTGTTTGTTTCGAAGTGAGTATTGGAACGGCGCGTACGGTTCGAACTTTACGTCTGACGGTAGCTAATCTGATTCTTCAGCTAGAATTCAGCGAACACACCTATTTTTATGAGAATTTATAAGCAAATAGTCTTCTACAATCTTTGGTACGTTTCGAAAATAAACATTTTCTGAAATTCAATTTTACGTTGTGTCTAATGTTATTTATACAACATTTCGCGTATTACTTTAGCGAATAATTTTAAAGTTTGGCGTCAATTTTATTGCAGTTATGAATTCGGCGTGATTCCTAAGAAAACCAAGGGTTGGTCCCTTGCGCAAACAATATTTTACGGTTATAAATTTCCGATACATGAATTTTATTAACTTTCGCACCCCGCTGATGGATGGAGTGTTAGAGTATTTGTTTTACGCGTCATCGACACGCCAGAGCCAGGACATTGGGGTTACGACCTTCTTTATTGAATATTGGTGTGATTCGCGGCGGTGGAACTGACAAGCCGTCCAAATTCTTATTACTGGTGATTGGATTTTAATTATTGCGCTATAATTTGGTAGAACGCGTATATTGATGTCTGTTACATTTTCTATAGTAAGAACTATAAATCAACGGCGCTTATGTAATTTATTGAACCTAAAAAAAATCATTTTCAAGAGAGCTATTTAAAGTTTGCTTTTCGTATAACTTTGTCATTGGTGTTACATTTTTATAATTTTTTTCTGAATAAAAATTAGCGCATTAAATTAAAAATACAAAACACTAAATAGTTTTCGCGAAATAAAAATAAAAGAAGCGCGTCTACACGAAATGTAGAGAGTAGTAACGTATCATCATGTTAGTACCTATCAGTATTTATGACCATAGAAGTTTATGTTATTACGTAATAATATTTATTTATTTCTCAAAAGTTCTTAAGTAACGTACAGTACGACCATGATAGCAATATCTTTCGGTAATACATTAGCCATTAGCAACATGGTTTAACTGTATTATTTTAGGTACAGCAGTTAGAATTTCCTGCAACAATTTATAATAAATCACAAATCAAAACATAAAATCTAGACCCAAGAAAATCGTCAGAAAGGAAAATATTCAAAAATCATTCAAAAATTAGTCTTGAAAAATTTAATGTTACTGAAAATTATATTTAAGAATGTTATTTCAGTGAGATATAATAAAACTCGGAGGGTTATTTGCTGAAGGGTGACTGGGTGATTTCTAACTTCGCGTTCACGAGAAATTGGCTAAAAAATTCCTTAGCAAAATAAAATCGAAGAGCAACTTCCGAAAGTTATCGAAGTTTCCAACAATCCATTACACCGAGTTTCGCAAAAAATTGACTTGGAACTTATTATTTTGAGTGAAAACATCTTGGAGTTTTCGTCGCCTCGAGTAAGTTTGCCCCTTCCAGCTTGACTACATTCGATAAGGACATATCATCACAACAAATTATGTGCAATAACATGATTTATTTTTAGGAAAATAAGTGCAGTTGTAACAAGAATTGAAATATTACAAAAGGTATCACTAACATAAACCTAGGTACTACTTTAGATCTGATAACAGTATTTCTTGCATCTTTATGTAAGTCAAAAGCCTCCGTGTTAACAGCATCCATGGTCTAGTGGTTAAGTGGCTTTCCTCCCGACTCGACTCCCGCAATTGAACAACAAAAAAATTCGTTTTCAAGTTTGGTTATGACAATGCAGGCTGACCGACCAGAAAGATGATCCGATCTTGTCAACTGCGTACACACTTGGGCACTATTCAAATACTCCTGCGTAATTGGCCTGGTTTCAATGAAACTAGCCACAGTCACCGAAATCGTTGTGGGGGGAGTTATTATTATGTAAGTTACAATGGTTCTTTTATACTCGTTAAAGTCAAGCCTCCTGAAATCACCTGATGATGCCTCTACTAAAGTCTACTAAAATAAGCAGTTTAGTTCGTCTAAACAGCAAACAACAGGGCGGCGGCGTCCGGCGCATCACAATGCCTTTGTGCCACACTGACACGCTTTTTGCCCGCTATCGATGACGGCCAGTAGATCGATAAGAGGCTCTCACTCGGCGGGAACGGCCATTGTATTACTGACACTACAGGCCGAGATGTGGAAAATCGAAGCCCTAAACTGCGATCGCTATCTGGTCTGTGGCCGATGGCGACGAACCTCATCCTGTACATACTCATACTCCTTTTGAGAAATAAGACCGACAAAAAATCTGGTAATGTTTTACCTCGAAAATCTCGAAAAACTTATTGACAAATTTAGTAATTAATTAATAAGGTAATTTATGTCTATGGACTTTTCAGGACTCAACTTCTGTAACATCGTTGATTTTCCCAATAGTCTTATTACTACTTCTATTAAAGTCTTCCAATTCATTGTTCTATTTTTAGAGTATCAGTGGAACCAGGTCTGTGACTTTCTCTATCAGAGTTGGTCATCGTGTAAGGACGTTGCGTGACTTGAACTAGCTCGAGCTTATTGCGTCCGACACCCGTGAAATATCGGTTTGATTAATTATGCTTTTCAATATTTGACTAGGGCAATGTCAAGAAATAATGTTGCAGTGCACGCATAGCCACCTATCGTTCATATTATATGAAAATGCTCAAATATTTAAATTATTATCCATACTAGTCCTAAACTAAACAGACTAAAATATCATGTCTATTGTTCGCCTAGTGTTTGAGTATGAGGCCGCTACCTCGTGGTGAGCGGTGCGACGGCGGTACGGCGCGGCAGCGGGCAGCGACAGCAGCGGCGATGCACTTTGGCGGGCGCCATAGTCACGGCTTGACAGGAGGTCATTTCTGACAAGCAGTGACAGTGACTCGAAATATACATAAATACAGGTAGGTAATATCGAGGCAGATCAGGATAACCCCAGTGTCCGAAAAACTGACAAAAGCCGCTTGAGATGGTGGTCACGTTATGTGCAGAGACGAAAACTATGTCGTCAGAAACTAAAAGAGGGAGAGGTAGACCTACATTTACATGGTGGATCAGTATGACCAAAGCATTGGCTGTAAATAAATTGCCGAAAACGACAACCCAAAGAGTTTCTTGGCGTAAAATTACTAGGAGAGCCGTCCCTACGTAAAGTGGGAAAGAGCTAAGATAAAGAAGTGAAGATGCCGCCGCCGCGCTGCCGCCGTACCGGTCACCGCGAATTTCGAGGCAGTTGTCTTAATCCTGTCAGTTTACGATATAAGTTATTCGAGGCAACTTTCGGACGTCAAATCCTCCAGCTTTGTTTGAGGAGGTTGAACATATGATTCACGAAATGAATCGCCTTACAAGGAAGTGTTCGTGTCGCGGCGACACGCCACACATACTAATGTACACAATGGCCATAATTAACATAAATTAGCCGCGTGAAAAACGTGAGACAAGTCATCTGCATGAGAAGCACGACGCAGCTTCACAATGCCGGCACTTATGCGGCGTGACTGTGGCCGCCATACCACTTACGTTACACTTATTAGTGTTAATAACCTTCCTCGAGTCATTACAATTATCGAATATTGGAGCTGAACGTTATAGGTTAGATTAAAGATTTTGTTCAGAATGCCTACAATAAGGTAACTAATAAAGTTACTACTTGAAAATCGAAAAATTGAGTACCTGAATGGAGTACCTATTGCCTACTTCAATTTAACAAACAAAATTACATTTAAACTTGAATATCTTATAAACGGATACCTGAATTAATATCCTTGTAGGGGGTAACAAAAAACCTATTGTTCGTGATTTTAATTTATCAGTTTGTCGACGTAGTAAATACACATATCACTATACATATACACATACCTAGCACTAACCGTTTGTAAGGTAAGATAAGGACGGATGGACGAACGATCATGACAAAACTTTAAGGGTCCGAGACGAGAAGTACGGAAACCTAAAAATCATACTACGTTAAATAGAAGCTCCACCAAGTATGAAGAAATATACGAATATGCAATTATTTCATATTTGCAGATACCTACCTACCGACTACCGACTACTTACATAGCCGACATTGTAATAAGCCGTCGAGTGGCTGCCGAAGCAATATCGGAAGATGAATGCCAAGGCTGTGGGCCACTCGAATAGCTTTATCTGGCAATAATAGGAGAAATATATTCCTCGCATAATTCGATGGAATATTTCGATATGAAATCCATAATCGTGAAGATTTAGTAAAATATGGTGTTTGGCTGAGAAAAACTAATAAAACGTTTCTTAGATACGTACTCTAGCTAATAATTTAAACGCAAGAAGTAATAAAACTAGAAAGTTACAAAACTATAATAAAGCCCTTAAAAGCGTAAACAAAACGCTGATTGCTGCGACTTTGATAAAAATGTAACTTGCATTAGAATAATTACGAACAATCAGTCCCTTTAGCTATAAAACATGTCATAAGTGTGTACGCAAATGTTGGCAAACTGCGTCTTTCATTGATTACACTGGGGACCCCACGGCTGAAAGGGTTCGTTTAAATTATCAAACAGGAGCCACTTGAAAACTGCAATGACACATGTTACATTTTGGTTGAGTAATTGCGAGATCTGACGACCGATCGGCCGACTACACCCGACTAGTTTGAAAACGATATCGCCGAGTTTAATTTCTGAATATTAGACGAGGAGTCGAATATATCGTATCGCAGCCCGGGAACAATACCCGCTCGAGGTAATGAAACAAAAGTGAAATCTGAAATTACATAACTCATTTTCAATCGTCGGCGGCGCGGCGTCCACGCCACTCGACACGCCAGCTCGCCGGAACGCACGCAAAACGAACATTTTTCCGAACGGAACGCCCTCGACGCAAAACTCTATAAAAACGGCGAAAAAAAATAACATGGCGTATAATGACAGCTGGTCCACTTGAGAACAAAAGGGGAGAGCCGAGTCTCGTCGAGAAAAAAATATAACAGGAGCTAAAACAACTGCGAGTACGCTACATCCGCGGACCGGCGGCGAATGTCCGCTAATAAATTTGCAATCGCGTTCGATCGCACGACGAGCGGCCGCGATACACACGAGTCGCACCTGAGAGTGGACCCAATACCAACACGCTACATAGCACCCCGCATTCATCCGCCGCCCTCGACCTGAAATTAGGTAGCAGCGCTGAGAAAACTCGTTACGAATATTGCTATATACGTCTCGGGGAGAATAGCGCCGCATTCGAGTTTAAAATGCGAATAATAATCGCGCCATTCATAAAAATCCCGTGCGCGGAATGCAAGGAGAGGCCGTGTTTTACACGTTATAATTTTGCGCCGAAAGCGAGCACGACTACAGGCGGGCGGTCGTTTTGTGCCGAGTGTAGGCTCGGTTCGAATATGCGCACGGACCATTAGTTGATGAGCGCGCGTGTATACCCGCCCTACGCCAGACCCGCTCCTCCCGCGCCAAGCGCCGAGCAGTGGCGAGCAACGCCGAGCCGCCCGTAAAGAGTAACAATTTTCAGCTACAATATGAAAATGTTTTTTAGCTCACTGCTAAAATATGTTTATTAAGAGTACAATGTTTACGCACAATGAGCGCTCACGAAACGTTATGACCAAGTACTCATGAAGTCATTACAGTAAACACACTGCATTATAATAATTAAAAGTACTTTTAGGAGTATGCATTGCTGCTCCGAGCACACATTATTTTTAAAGAGCTCAAATACGAAATGTTTTCGTAAGATTACTGAAATTGTGAATAAAAAATAATGTCGCATTTTTGTATTTTATGTCTACGAAGTACTAAGTATTATTTTTTCGTATCTTTGTTTATATTATAAACATAGTAAGAACATACGCATTTTACAACGTTGATTAGAAATGAGGATAGACTAATTCAAATTACATAATTGAATATCTAATAGTTTCAAATGCCGAAGACTAAATAGAGTTTTCCTACCTTTTGGCATGTTGTTGGCATAATTTTACAAACTTTCCTGTTGCTTTAATTAAGTATGAAATCACTACTAGAAGAAAGTTTATAGTATTTAAAATAGCAATTTATAATTACTATGAATGCAAATAGAGTAGAGGACTTTCATGTCACTTAACTGGACTTATGTAACTGAAAACTGAAATAGATTTACGTAAAGGTCCGACAGCTATTGTTGTCGCGTAACAAGGTTTTACTTGTAGCATCGTTACTGTTATTAATATGTAATATTATATGAGCTCCTGTTCAGAAGAAATTGTGTTCTATACGTCCCATATCGATAAAATAAGAATGAAGAAATATGCAAATAAAAGGCGGTTGAAAACATACTCCGCTAGTGTTTGTAACTATTTTGTAATTACTAATTACTTTATGCCCGAAATCTTAAATCTTAGATTGACTTAAATCTTAGATTCTCAAACAAAAATTGACGTCAATTGACGTGAAGTTAATTCCAGGATCGTTGAATGTATTGAAATCTTGATCTAAGATAGCTAAAATTAGATTAAGATTGATTAATAATTTCGGGCGTTAGACGATTTGTGTGCTCTTTTGTCCTTTAAAAAATGTTTATGTCGTCTGCCTACCCACAGAAGGCTAACGCTGAGGATAAAGGCCTTATTCTGTGAGTAGAGATGATGATGATGATGATGTTTGTCCAAATACGAGTATAATAATAATAATAACATAGCTTCAAAGTGGAGTTTAATTCTCAGTAAAGCGGTGTTTTGTATAAATTAAAGCGGAGCGCTCACGGACAGATGGCGCTCGGGCGGATCAATTTCGTGATTGAAAAAACCAACCTGTTTGATGTCACTACACGATCCTAGATTTTACTTAAATTATCCCAAATGTACAGTAACGTGTTTAGATAAATTGTTATGTTTGTACCTTTGGAGATTTATACGTTATACGTAGAAAAGGCCGCTTTTCAGTTATTTGAAAATAGTTGGAAAATATTTTTAGAGATTATAATATATCTAGCAACAATTTGGTTTTTAACCTGTGTTAATATCTTTTATAAAGGAATAAGTGAAAATTTTATATTTATAGTAAAATTTTCAGTTCTCCTTGAACAAAAGTTTTGGTTAAAAGAATATTGCATAGATCTCTACCCTCTACCGAGTCTCTTCAGCTGATCTACTAGGCTACTGTTTACTACCTCAACTACCTCATATCCTGACAAAAAGGGTTTTTGTGGTTGGTTACCGCTATCGATCCTGGCTACACAGGAGTTGTAGTGGTGGGAATGTGTGGTGGGCTAATTGCCCGTACAAAAATATCCTTACAAAATACGGTTCAAACTTTGAGATCACTCAAAGTGAAGGTAAAATACCAACAGTTTCTTAACGTCTTCTTCTTCTTTCTAGTCGTATCCTCATGACTGAGGGACGTCACCACCAAAATTTGCTGTACGGCATAGGGTTCTCCACTTCTCTCTGTTATTGGCCTGGTGAAATGCCTCCTGGAACGTGCAGCTGGCAGCCTCGACTATCGCATCCGTCCATCGTATAGTCTGCCATCGTAATTCTTAATGTCTACCGAATTGCAAACTATGACTTTCTCTACATGATTTAATGCATTAAGCAACCGTCCACGTAATTTTTCTACGCAACACGTCATTCTTCAAACATTGAAACAAAGTGTATCTCGTCGATCTCCGGTGACGTTTCGGTACATTTTTGTACAAGTGTACGGCGATGGAGGGGAGATTGTGTCAGCGGTGACGTGTTTAATAAGCGCTATCTAGCCCCCACTCCCCCCTGCGTACTCCCTGTCTGATAATGTTATAAACAAATGTTTGTACAGTTTGAGGAATCAAAAACGTGACAGTATACATGGTGTAGTACTTAATCGTATTTAAGGATCCATGAATATCTATAATATCTTACGCAACGTTAATGTGGCACCGTGGTAAGCATCTGAAGAACTCTTGTTACGGGTAACAGCAAAAGAACATTATAAGTAATACTTTTTATACTATACTTATATTTAAGATTCTTTTTATATAAATACAGATATTTATCTAATATACATCCATGACCCTGAAACATAGAAAACTTTTTGTTCCCTCGGCGGGATTCGAGCTGGCGACATCCGGCTTGCGCTCCGACGTGCTAACCACTGAGCCACAGAGGCTGTCAAATATCAAAGTAGTAAGACCATAGTGATGGTTCTAACAGGCGTAGAATGAAATAGGTAAGGAAAACAAAATAGGTTAACAATTTCCTTACGGTTAGAAATTAACTATTTCAATAAAACTCTCGAGTAGCCCTTATCTTTATACTTTGCTAGAACTTTTTTATTACATAAGATATTTTCTTTAAAAATTCATTCATTGACGGTACCATTCTTTATAAAACGTTCGGATTCTAAAACTGTAATAATATATAATACATAGCAAATAATAAATAGTATTCGAACTTCGAAGTAATTCGGCGTAGTAAATAATAACCGGCATATCCTCCGTCCCCGATCAGATACTGGTGACGTGCCCTGAATTAATCCCTCTATATGACGACAACAATACTCCGCCTATATACAGATATGTCTCACGATACCGTCTTAGGACAGATCGTTGCGATATATTCCATATACAATTTGTCTTGTAGGTGACCCGATGTATTGGTAAGGTGTATGATGTAAGTACCTATCTATCGACTGTATGATTTATTATTATGTAAATTACTAATTGTAAAGTAATCTAGTTTACCAAAGGCGTGAAGAACTTTGAAAACAATTATATACTATCTTACTACTCATTTTTAGTGTTGCCCAAATCAGTCTTGGTCTTGGTCTTGCAGCAAGAGTCTCGCAAGTCTCGCAATTACCTATTAGCCTATTGCTATTTATTAAACGTAATTTTAGATCTAAGAACAACGTTATAGAGTAGGTATTACGTTACGTTGTTATATTAAGTTGTTCTAATATCTAAAATAACGTTTAATAAATAGCAATAGGCTAATAGGTAATTGCGAGACTTGCGAGACTCTTGCGAGACTCTTGCTGCAAGACCAAGACCAAGACTGATTTGGGCAACACTACTCATTTTTATGTGAAAGTCTGTGAGTATGGATTGCCGGCGACTCCGCCCGCGTAAATGGGAACATTTTACTTTTCGTGATAAAAAGTAGCCTGTGTGTTAAGCCAGAGCTTAAACTACTTACTAACATACTAAATTTCATCAAAATCCGTCCAGTAGTTTTTGCGTGAAAGGGTAACAAAAATCCATACATTCATCTATCGATCCATCCTCACCGACTATCAATTTTATAATAGTATTCCTATTCCTACTCCTGTATTAAAATGTGTATCTAAAATTGTGTCCAGGGATAATCAAAAGTCGAAGACCGGTCAACTGAACCCGAACATGACACAAATAAACGCATTTATCATTAGTAATTTATTGTGCGGCCAGAAATTGTTTGTAATAAGTTTGTATACTTATAATAAATACGCTCGCGAATAAATCATAGCGACTGACTCATTGAGAACACGTTCCACAAGCGAGCCGTCGAGCGACAAGAAAGGGGGAAGCGGGCACAATCGGTGCGATGAAAGTCGCGGGAGACAGATAACATCGCGCGATAGGCGATAGCCGGTGCCCCTATCGCCCCCATCGCCGACCAATAATGAGCGTACAAATCGTGACGGAAATTGAAAGAAAAAACTTCCCAGGCCGATCTTATCGCTCCTAAACGCTCTCGTAAAAATATTAATAAAACATAACTTTTTTCACCCAAACCCACATTAAACTCCGATCCCGTAGAATTTATTGACAATTACCACTCAATGAGCGCCAATAAAAGCACAAAGCGTCGATGTCCACAGATTTGAATGTCAATTGTACACGATTGTGTGCTGTTTTCGTGGAGGCTCGTTTCGATTGTGATCGCAGTAATACAATTATAGTTTGACTTTGCCTATCGATTTCTTTGTGACGTTATTTATGAGATAAACACGACGCACGCCATTGTGTATCAATAACCGATCATGAGCTCGCTTCCGTTTGTAATAAACACACACGATGTAAAAATTACTCGAATTAAACTTGTCGTGATAACTTAGATATTTTCTTATTTCTACTCCACAATATAATCAAGATAAGGATGAGCGACAGATTAAAAAAGCCGTCGATGAGCCATAAATTAAAACGAGGCCGCGAGCGACGCGTACTAAACACTAATAAGACGACGTTCGCTTAACCTTATCTCCGATTGAGGAAATCTAAAAAACGGGCCAGGGTCCGCGGGCGGGCGCGGGGAGCGAGTAGGGCGGCGCGGGAGGGGGGTCCAAGAACAAGAGCCGTCACTGAAATAGAGATAGATGAACAGTGGGAAATGAAATTCTTTGTGGCATCGCGGTCCCGCAAAAAATGCACAGATTAGATTTTTCCCCTCGCCGAGGGCCGCCTAGACGGAGGCAATGATTTTTTACAACGTTCCCGGAGATATATTATATAGTAGTTAGTGGCGAGATGATGCCCTGTGCGAGTTTTAATTTCCTTGATTTGAGCCGTTATGTTGTAATGAGTTTGTGGGTTTCTGTGAATTGATATAATTGTTGTAACGGAATATTTTGAAGGTGTAAAGACGGTTATTATAAGATTAATACTTATGTAACACGGCATAATGTCGCTGTATTAAAACAGGATTTTAACAGCCTTAATAAAACTAGAACTATGCAATTTGAACAAGTTACTGAAAAAGTAAGTGGATCACCATTTCAGGCAGACATAGTTATTTTTTCTGTAAAATTGATTGAAAATTGCGTAATTTATAAGTTCAGTCATGACCACTACATATTATAGGTACTCGTATGAGTCGTATGGGCTAAATTGTTTTTTTTTTTTTTTTTTTATGAAATTTGGGGGCAAACGAGCAAACGGGTCACCTGATGGAAAGCAACTTCCGTCGCCCATGGACACTCGCAGCATCAGAAGAGCTGCAAGTGCGTTGCCGGCCTTTTAAGAGGGAATAGGGTAATAGGGGAGGGTAGGGAAGGGAATAGGGTAGGGGATTGGGCCTCCGGTAAACTCACTCACTCGGCGAAACACAGCGCAAACGCTGTTTCACGTCGGTTTTCTGTGAGCCCGTGGTATTTCTCCGGTCGAGCCGGCCCATTCGTGCCGAAGCATGGCTCTACCACGTAAAAAATTATTTAACAATATAAATATTTGTTACAACTTACTAGCTATTGTTGCATAAATACCTAGTTACCTACTAGATGTTTCATGCTACCCGCGACTTCGTGCGCGCAAAAGGAAATCACGCGGGAACTGAACATTTTGATACTTTTTATAGCAGCAAAATGAACGGTTCCTGTGGACTCCCATTATAGGCGTACGAAGTCGCGGGCAACATCTAGTACTATTATAGATATATAAACATAATATGGCGTTACACTAGTTTAGGAATTGTAAGTCGATTATCAATTTTTAAGATCTTTGGAATAAGCCCACATCAATGTCAACGGTTGTGACTACGCTGATGAACACTCGAAGCGAAAGGACTTGTGCGAACGAAAAACTAATAATGTGGGAAGGCCCGAATTACTTCGCATGATAGGCGCTTACCGCTGCGGATTAGGGCCCTCCGTAAAAAACAGGGTCGTGATTTACTGCTGGTGTAAGACATCTGTTAGGGCAGTTATTGCCAACATTAGTTTCTTCATACCCCCATTTTTATTTTCATGTTTTGAAAATATGAGGTCACTTTATTTTGACACATGCAAGATGTTTTGACATGGTCATGATTTTGGTGAAAATACAAGTTTGTCTGTCGCAGGCCGCAGTTACTAGGTATTTAATACTTTTATTATTTTATTTAATTTAATAGTTGTTTATTTATTATTTGTTCTACTTCTATTCTTTTTACATTGTAATAATCACTTACAATTCACACGCTAAGCTTTGGGGGCATCGAAGAACTTTCGTATTCTTGCCTTTCATATAAATTATAACAACTGTGGATATATCACACCACGTCAATTTAACCCCATGGCAAATATCCACCAGGGACTAGACAACGGGTTGTTTAATCACTGGTGGATATTTGTATGTATTTAATACTTTCATACTATACATATATTTAAGATTTTTAACATATTATACAATAATTGAATACACAACAATGATCCAGGGATATTGAAAAGTTTTTTCTCCCTCGGCGGAATTCGAACCTACAACCTCTGAACACTGAGCCACAGAAGTCGCCATTTCTATTCAAATCTGACGTTATACGTTTACTGATCACATACGATCTCACATCCCTCGGACTTTAGTGACCAAATAACCTTCGATCGCTATTATTATTCGCTAAAACTCCACAATGACACGTTTTTTATCTCGATACGTTTGGCTTCAATCGATATAATCCGCGTGCATAAAGGCGGTGTCATTTGGGGCCCGGGTTCGAATCCCGTCAAGTGTCTTGGCAATTTGTTTGGCCACTTCAAACGCACGTTGTCCCCCACGGAATTAGGTATCTATATAATACCGTTCGTTATAATATGTTTATAACTGAAGCTTTTTTAATGATTCTGTTTTTTTTACGATTGTAATTTGTAGTAGGTATGTTGTTCATATAGGTACCTTAAGTAATAGTTGAATAAATTATGACAGAGCTTCCAGGAAGCAGTGTAAAATGATTGTTTAATATAATTCTGTCTTCAACTCCTTACTCCAAACATATTATATTATTATGTTATAATATTTTATTTTTAGATTATAATTTAAGTACTATATATTTTACTAACATTAAATGATTTTCTTCAACGATATTGTTGTGACAAATATGTCTAAATTACTAATATATAAGTTGCAAAACAATTAAATTAAAACAAAAGAAAATAATTGAACTTATGTAACTTTGGTTTAATTTGTCTCCAGAAAAAAATGTTTAAGACAATGCCCACTTGCATATTGTAGGACTATAAATTAGCTAATTAAAGGCAAGTTGTCTCCGAGTGGAAATGAGAAAAAGATCGTTTCCCGAAACTAATTGCCAAACACGATAATTAAAAAACAGGAGGAGGAGGGGGACAAAGGGAATGCAAAGTGTTCACCCGTAATTTCCATGATAAAACCCCACTCTCCTCCGTGACGACCAAAATAGCCATTGTCTCGTGAGCATCTCACTGTTTTTTCCTTTGACGTGTCTCGTTTTATTTGAGACGTCAAAGTTTTTAATAAGATATGCAAATGTGTTTTGTTGAAAAATCGGATACTGAAATTAAAACCGGTGGTGAAAAAACGTTTATTTAACCTTTATTATTAGACACAAATAATGTATACCTAGTATTTGAACCTTTTGGAGTTGAAATCCTAGGTACATGGGGTCCGGGTGCGCACAAACTTTTCAGAGAAATCTCCAAAAAACTCATTGAGGCCACCAGAGATCCCAGAGCCGGCACCTACCTGGCCCAGAGAGTGAGTATCGCAATCCAGCGCGGAAACTCTCTGAGCCTTCTAGGTACTCTGCCTGGTGGGGACGACGTGGGAAATTTCTTTTTTTTTTGTAGCCTTTAAGTTTCGGAGTAGTTATTAATTACTTTTTTTAGTACTACTTTTATAGTTTGTAAATATTTTAATAGCTATAGATATTAACCTGTATTGTTTAATGTTCATATTTAATAAATACCTAGTATTAGTTTTTAACCCCCGACGCAAAAAGAGGGGTGTTATAAGTTTGACGTGTCTGTCTGTCTGTCTGTCTGTCTGTGGGTGTGTCTGTCTGTCTGTCTGTGGCATCATAGCTCCCGAACGGATGAAGCGATTTCAATTTAGTTTCTTTTGTATTAAAGGTGACTTACATGCGAGTGTTCTTAGACATGTTTGATGAAAATCGGTTGAGCCGTTTAGAAGTTATGGGGGGTGAAAGCGGGAAAGAAAAACCGAATGTGAACCGAATGTGTTATAAATATAATCGAGTAAGGTCTCAAATGAAAGCGCACTGAAAGAGAATATTGATGACTTCATCGAGAGTGTTCGTAGCTTCGTTTGATGAGAAAATTGGTGGTGGGAAGATCAGCCGTTTGAAGATGATCAGCTCTTTTCTAGTTGATGAGGGGATCTGACTAACTTTCCAATGTCCGATCGATTCAAAATTTGGTACTGTGTTACTTCAACGATATTCAAAGAACATGGTAAGGTAACCATGACCTGATCAGCCGTTTGAAGATGATCAGCTCTTTTCTAGTTGATGAGGGGATCTGACTAATTTTCTTATGTCCGATCGATTCGAAATTTGGTACCGTGTTGCTTCAACGATATTTAAAGAACATGGTAAGGTAACCATGACCTGATTAGCCGTTTGAGGATCATCTTTTCTTTATTAGTTGATGAGGGGATCTGACTATCGTCCACATGTCCTATCGATTCGAAATTTGGTACCATGTTACTTCAATGATATTGAAAGTGTGTATATGATAAGGTAACCATTATTTATACCTACTTTAAAAAGGATAAAATAAAAGTAAAATTAAAAATTTTAAAAACCCCCCGACACAAAAAATAAACTCTAAAAAATAATAAATAATATTTTAAACCTATTATAATTATATTATCACATATAATATTATGTAAGTTGAAATAATTTTATTTTTCAATCGTCGTCTCGTCAGGGGACCGCTATGTGAAAAAAACAGGTGTAGTCGCAGAATGAATAAAATAATTTACTCCGAAAAAAATTTGCTCATACCTAAATGTAATTCGTAATAATTAATTAGCTATTGTTTTAAAAATACTTTATAAACTTTAGCGGTCCCCCGACGAGGCGACGATTGGAAAATAAAATTATTTCAACTTACATAATATTATATGTGATAATATAATTATAATAGGTTTAAAATATTATTTATTATTTTTTAGAGTTTATTTTTTGTGTCGGGGGGTTTTTAAAATTTTTAATTTTACTTTTATTAATTTTAATTTAATAAGCACTTTATAACTTTTTACTTCCAAGTGATGTTATTGCGTTTTATTGAGAAGTCAGTGGTTCAAAGATTTCTTACAAGTTCTAAGAAACCCCTCAAGGTTGAATTAGGTAAAAGGGTTACGTTTTCGTACTACACTAAAATGCTGCTATACTTTACTTGATAACGTTTTCGTGCAATATCTTAAACATTAAATACTTCATTTTGGCTAAAAATACATAATTTATGATTATTTAGTTTGTAATTATTTTTTTTCTAAAGATTAATATAATAAAAATAATTTTGTTACAATATCTCCCCTTTTATTTTTTAACCCTTGTTTCCTATTTTAAAATAAATTGACACTAGAATACGTGGAATTTATCTGCCTTGAAGAATCTATGACAAACAATAGAGTATCAGAGAAAAAATAGGAATTTACTTTAGTATTTTACCTATTAAAACTAAAGACGGAATTGTACTAGTGTATTATGATTTATGGGTCACTTAATCGCCCGAGGGATCAAAATACAAAACTTCAAGTTTCTAAGTCTCATTGTTTAGAAATGCCAGGTGGAGGGGGAGGGGGGCAACTTATAAACCACTTTTGAGGCTGATTACTCGAAAATGGTTGACTTTGTAAAAAAGTTATGTATGAAACTATGCTTTTATTTAGAGACCTATTTAACGTTTCCCCACACGATGGGGTAGAATGAAAAAACAAATCATTCCTACTTCAAATGTATGGAGATCGCGCCACCCCTAAAATATATTTTTTTATGATTCCAAAATCGTGATCTACGCATAGTCTATAACTATAATACATTTCATCCATTTATATTCATAACTACTGAAGCAGAAGCGCGGACAGACAGACAGATAGAGAATTTTAATGACTCCCCACCGATCTCGGTGACGGTGGCCGGTTCCATTGAAACCAGGCCAGTTACGCAGGAGTAATTTTATAGTGCCCAAGTGTGTGCGCAGTACACAAGAGCACTCTCTCTTCCTTTACTCTCGTAATCCAGTGGGACGGATAACCGACACGACTGAGATAAGGCGCAGGTCCGACTTTTTACATGCCCATCCGACGCATGGATCATCTTTCTTGTCAGACAATCAGGTGATCAGCCTGCATTGTCCTAACCAAACTTGGAAACAACATTTTTTGTTGTTCCAATGCGGGAATCGAACCCACGACCTCCGAGTCGAGAGCCAAGGCTCTAACCACTAGACCACGGAGGCTGTTCAGAAGATAGAGAATGAAACTATAAGGGTTCCTCAATTATTAAGGAGCCCTAAAAAGATCATAAACATTTCAAAGTCATATAATCTTCTTGTATGTTCTTGTGAAGTTTAGATCGCTAACAGAACTGTAGGTATAAACTACAAACCTACCTAAGCTGCGCAAACTATCAGACTCGAGTCGTAGGTAGCCACTAGCTGAAAATGTAGTTGGTGTAACTTAGCTGGGTCCGGCTTCAGGAGACAAGTCCGATAATTAATTTTCCTGTAAACTGAACGTCGGCTGCAGATACAACGTTATCTTAGTTTATTTTTGTGATAAACTTTTATATAATTTTGTAACTACCCTTTGGCTCTCTGCGTAAAATAGATCCTAAGTTTTCAGGGTTTAGCCGTAAAGGATTTCTAAGGGCTGAATTTTTTATAACCACACGTAATAAAGGACTTCAACACATTTATTTTTTAGGGTAAAACGAAACCCTATTACTAAGATTCCGCTTTCTGTCTCTCCGTCTGTCACCAGGTTGTATCTGTGATAGCTAGACAGTTGAAATTTTCACAGATGATGTATTTCTTTTGCCGTTATAACATCAAATACTACAACAGAATAAAAATATATTAAGTGTAAGAAATGTGTTTTTTGCCATTTTGTACGTCCATCCGACAACTCGCACTTAGCCGTTTTTGTAGAATAAAAATATTTACATAGAAATATTACCTCTTATTTACGATACAAAACTAGGTTTCAACAGTCAAATGAAATGGACAATTTAAATTAAATCAACCACTAAGCGCGGCATATTAAAAGTCAAATCACCCCTCTAAAGGGTCGGCAAATAAGTCCAAATATGGTGGCAGCTTAATAACAGACGGCAAACAGCACAGAAGCCGTGAGATAAAATCGTATTGCGTTGTCAAAAATAAATGAATCCGGGGATTAGTCGGGACGCAATATCGTGCGCCGGCCGGGACCGTAATAAGCCATCCAATACTACTTTCTCCCTGAACAGATATGATATTTAATTAATATAGTATGTAATTGGATAGAACTGCTTTATGGAAAATTGATATGGCGCGATGGTTTTTAAAGTTATGACTCTACATTTTAGAAGTGTTTTAAATAATCTAGTAGAGGAGTATGTATTGGTTGGTGAAAAAATCAATTAACTTTAGATTAATATAGAATTTTTGAGACATATAGTCATTTCGAATCTATCAAATTAATAAACAAAAGTAAAAATATTAAGTAACACCTGAATTGTCAAACAGTTAGCGAGCTGATGATGGTGAATTATAGCTAAGAACACTCTCGATCGTATTCTCTTTCAAACACAAAAACCCCATCAAAATCGGACCTTTCGCTTAGGAGCTACGATGTCACGGACAGACACACCGACAGATACATCAAACTTATAACACCCCTTTTTTGCGTCGGGGGTTAAAAAAAGGAAATTCCAATACAATTTCTAATTACCTACACTATCCATGAAAAAATCTGACACGCAAATGAAAGCGAAATGGAAACAAAATAGTTCTCATCATAATGATAAACATTTGTAGTTATGAAAGGCATCTGCAGATTATCGTACTAGATTCCTTTGTCGGCAGCGAATAAGTGAGCGGGATGCGGGATAAAGTAGTCCGCGCGATTTCGCCGCAAAGAGAGGGCTCAACGAGCTCGCACCGTTCGCTGAGTTTTATTCGAATCGAAATTTAGTTGAAAAATTCCAATACCGGCACACTTTATCTATATTCGAAATGGAATATCGATATCGGTACACTTTAAATCTAAGCGCTGCTTGTTAGAGTAATGCATATGGCTGTAGATAATTAAATGATAAGAATTTTAATGTAGGTGAGCTCTGTGCGGTAGTATGTCTGTGTTGTGTGTTTGTCTGTTATATTAAGTTTTATAAGCTCTCTATTGCTTATCTATAAACTATAATCTAAAGAAGAGCACGCCAGGAGATGTCTAAGGAGGGTTCGGTGACTATCAACGCGAAATAGGTTTTTTCAAATTACTTCAAAACTTATTATCTTTACTAATATTATAAATAGGAAAAGTTTGTTTGATGATTATATGGAGGAGACCACGGGGAAGGACATACTTTTTATCGCGGAAAAATGTACGGTTACCGCAAGATTAACTTTTGCGCGAACGAAATCGCGGGGTATACCTAGTAAAATATAAAATGATTATTATTAAATATTGCCGAAAATTAAACTATGTACAATCTACAACTATACCCATTACCGAATCATATCAATTTATATTGATAATAATTATAGAAGTAATAAAAGCGGACACGGACAGGCAGACGGACGGACATAGTTAACATAATAATAATAATTAAAAGGGTTCCGTGTTATACTACGGTAACCTAAACAGAAGGTAGTCAACCAAAATGGATACGAAGGATTTTCACGAAAATCTGCATAGCTTTTTACCAAAGTATGATGTCACGTACCTACGATCATATTTTCAAAGATTTCCTAAGTTAACGTTCAAACAGGAAATTAATGATGATGAGGACGAAATTAAAATAAAATACAAATCAATCGTGTCCTGAAACTTCAAACGCAACATTTAAATGTCGTTTGAGTTATTATAAGAATTGAATAATGCCTCCCGAAATGATAAGGAGGCTGAATGGAGGCAATTTATCAATGGCACGTCTCGCAGTCGATCGCCCGGGCGTCATTTTTATCCTATTTGCGTATAAATAGTGGCATCACGCGACGTTTCGAGTCGACGCTAATGACACGGAAAATGACATCTTATTCCGACGCGTAAATCGAAGAAAAAATCGCTCATCTCGCGCCCGGCATGAATATTTTATAGGCGCGTCAACAGCGAAATGACAGGTTTTATCGTTTGAAAATTCCACGAAAATTGCACGAAATGACGCGACGATATTTTTTATTTAGTGAGAACATCCTTCCGCCAATCAGGAGCGCTCGTTGTGGCCGCACAATGAGGCCTCCCTCGGGACGTTTCTGGCGTAATTTTTATTTAACTGACTCAAGCAACAGTTCATTTTCGAATGTTTATCGTTCATAAAATATTCATATTCAGTAATGAAGCCGAGAATGAAACGGAGCAGAAAATGTTTTCAATAACCTTATAATTTGGCTGTTGTTTACTTCCGTTGATAAATATTAGCTCGCTTCAGGCTTCGTTTCCCAAAGTAATACGAAAATAAATAATTACTTACCACATATAAATAAGTAAACTATTTACCACAGATAAGTTTTTTACAGATTGCAGGCATGTATTGAAGCTAAAACCACAGAAAAAAATATATTTACGTATAGAAAAATAACTTTCATAGGATAATCCAAATCGATCCATATTTAAAATTTTTGACGTACTCTTCAATGGCCCACGACTTTTCTACACAATTATTGTGGACACACCGTATGCTTGTAAGTTGTAGTGGAGCAATCTTAGAGTTTTCTCTAACCTAGTCTAACCAAAATTAGGTTGGATGCTTTTTATCTGTGCTATTATAACTTTAAAACATTGAACATAAGTTATTACTTTAAAACATTTATATGGTAGGTACTCGACGCTCAGGAATTTGTTTCTAATCTTAAATTCGGAAAAAAAATTGAAACTTAAATATAGGAGCGTTTTCAGATTACGCAGTACGATATTGCATTATCGCGAGCGATAATGTGAGGCACGCTTTTATGTCGGAGGCATAAGAGTATTTTCACATTAATAAGGTCCGATATCCGATATTACGCCTATATGTTATGTAATGACAACGGCAGGTATATGTTACAATATAAAACATATACCTGCCTCTCATGTGTGAGGCAGCTATAATATGTTTTATATTTAAACTAATGTTAATGCGTGCGATAAGGGATATTATATCGCTTGTATCGCGTAACGTCAAAACGCACTTACGCACAACGACAACTATGGCAATTGGCAACAGTATCAACGTCAAAACTCAGAATGTCAAACAATGATCATAATTATTAATTAAACAGTTCATGTGCTTCCCTCAAAGCGAGTCAATAACTCAATACTGAATTGGCAGAACGTCGTAAATATCTTTGTTAATCTATTTAATTGCTTATTACCCGACATACACGTGTTTATGCTTGACTTAATAGGAAATGCCTCGGGCTTTGATCATGAAAGTGGAGTTCAGGAGTTATATTCAATGTTAACTATACCGTGTTTTAGACGTGTTTTAGCACCAAATAAATGCCTCTTAAATTATACAGGTAGATAGAACACAATAGCGCCCTGCATATGTAAAGTTTGGACCGTGGATCGGACTGCGTTCCAAACTTCCAAACCACGGAAGGTCCTGTGCGGATTTGAGAACTGATTTGCTAATTGAGACTAAAAATATGTAAAGGTTTGGACTGCCGGCATCTTATATAAAATCAAAATATGTCATAACGCACAGTTTAAACTGTAGCAAATGCGCCGTGATCGACATTATATGCCGTATAGTCAAAAGTTTAATCTACTTTATTCTTGAGAAATACAAACAAATTAAGCTATATTCAACTTCTTATGTGACCTGGTATCTATTTCAGGAACTACCTTACTAGATCTCTACTCCCTAGTCCCAATATTTACCATGAAATTTTACAGTTAGGTACAACAAGGGTCCATCCACATATTACTTCACAGCGCATGGGAGAGGGGGAGTGCATGGTGTCATACTAAATAACTAAAGTACAGTGATACTAAAAATAATGAGATTGGTCAAAAAGTCGAAATTTTGCGTGACGTAATAATATGTGGATGGCTCCCAGGCCCCAAGTATGTACAAAATCGATTCACTTCTACGAGAATTTGTACAATTATAGAAGACAAAATAAAATCTCCGTATCAGGAACATCGTAAAAGGCGACATTACTCGTCATAAGTCGCGACATATTTCGTGAATTTGTCCCAGTGGGGAACACCTGCCGTAAAGATAAGCCCCCGATGTCTCGTAATATTCCCCTAAAATAACTTCTTACTGCCTCCGGTGCCTGGCGACGCGCCCCACGTTGCTCCGGCGACTATGTACTTCCTTATATACCCACTGTTTTATTAAATAGCAATGAATTTGTAGGTAATGTCTAAGTGCTCAATATCTTTGTCTGATTGGTATACTCAAAAGTTTGGTCTACTTTAATATTGGAAAATACATATTATAATATAGTCTTTGAACAAGACAATCTTGTATATAAAAATCCATCATGTTTTAGCATGAGTACGCAGGGAGTTTTGGGAGAGAAAAACCAATCTAGCTAGGTCTTATCCCTGAAAAACTGAGCATTTTTAAGCTATAGAATATGTTTTTTCTTTCGTCGTGCAAAAATATACCTATCTAATTTTGACTCTATTACGTCAGACCGATTAGCAGTTTGGTGTAAAATATGCGTGGGTGTGTATAATTTTTGCTTTGTTCGAAAATCATGAATGGGTTCCAAACCCGGACAGATAAATATTTTTGTGATTCCTCTTGTTTTTCTAAATTTATCACAACTTCGAGCAAAGCTTAGTTACCCAGGTACTACAAATTAAAGGATAAATTCAACTTCTCTTCAGTCGGCTTAGTCATTACCGCGTTGGTGTTCAATCCGGAGGTCGCGGATTCGAATCCCGCCAGGGAACAAAAAGTTTTCTGTTGTTTCTGGGTCCTGGATGTGTATTATAAATATATTGTTTATTCTGTAATAAAAATCTTAAATATGAATGTAGTATAAACAGTATTTAACATATTTTCAATGTCTCGTAGATACTCGTAACACAAGTTCTTCGAGAACTTACCACGGGACCAGATAACTTGGTATGAAAGCGTCCATATATATTTTTTAATTATTATTATTATAATAACGAGAGAGAATAATTTCTACAACTGCCAATGTCTACTTATAATGGACTTCATTATGAATTATCGCATAGTTCTATTTGTTTATTGGTCGGATTCTGAGATTATTTGTCGATAGTTTATTATATGGATGACGCAAACGCGTCACCAATAGATAAACTACCGACAGAAGACTTTATAAACCGAGCATAAGTCATATTTATCTGCGGTTAAGCAAATTTCAGCGTGGATTTGAGTTATATCACTTCGCCAAGCTAGTGCGTGCGGCGTCTTCAATATTGCGAATTAATTAAGGAAGTCATTACGCGCCGATATAGCGCCGAGTCCCCACGCACGGAAATTGCGGCACAAAGGATGTATCCTGCGTTTTCCGAGATTTAAAGCAATTCGCGAATTCTGATTAAGCCCCCGCTGCTCCGAGATTATTCCCCTTTCAATGCAAAGAATGGTTTATTTGAGACACCGTAAAATATAATCCCAAACAAACGTGAATGGAAGCCAAGTTCTAATTTATATTGATGCATGGGTAACTTGATTACTAAGTAGCCGTTTAAGCTGCAATGACCATTATTAAAATATTCTATGAACTTATTACCTAGAGTCCTCAAGACATAAGTATAATAAGTTTAGATAAATATTTGTTTCTCAATACAATTGAAGTTAAATGAGCACATACAATATATCGTAAGTAAGTACAGATTACGACGACCTCTGTGGCTCAGTGGTTTAGCGCGTGGGTGCTCTAGCCGGGGGTTTCGAATTCGAATCCCGCCGAAGAAACAAAAAGTTTTTCCGTGTTTCTGGGTCATGGATGTGTATTAAATAATAATATATATAATATAATAAAAATCTTAAATATATGTTTAGTATAAAAGTATTAAATATACTTCCCGTTTTCTGGTACCTGTAACACAAGTTCTTCGGATACTTAGCACGGGGCGAGGCAAGATTGACGTGGTGTGAAGCGTCCATAGATATTATTATTATTATAATTCACCAATGTAGTAAGAATTATATTGTACGAGACTGGTGCGTAAGCTAAAGGCCTGTATTTGAGGATAATGTAGATGGAAATGTTGCCCTGGTTCCTCCAGAAGTGGGAACTGCATTTTTTTTTAATTCAATCAAAACAAACTACCTACAAGCTTACAGCCCGTACCCTTTTCAGTGTGATCTAATAATAATTATTATTGCATATTAAAAGTTTACCAAATACAAATGCTCTAAAAAGCCAAGTCAGAAAAATCTATATCTAGATTTTATTCTTACTAGGTATAATATAAATGATATTACTAGTATAATAGAATTAAATTGAAATAGTCGAGGTCATGAAACAGTGGATCGTGTTCATTAGTATCTGTTACTTGTTAGGGCCAATTCACACCGAAACAAAACGATACGGACATGTCGCTGCATTTTTAAGATACAAAATGTCCCGACACACGTTGTTATGTCTTAAATAAAATAATTAAATATGAACTGGAGTGAATAAATAACTACACCTACAATGCAACCTACACCTACTCCTACAATAAACATCTCTTCCAATATTTCGCACCGTTTAAACCTTCTCTGAACTTCTACAATTATTTCAAAATCAAAATTAGCCAAATCGGTCCAACCGTTCTCGAGTTTAAGTGAGACATTGAAATTGGGATAAAATACTTTTTATCCCAATTCCAATAGGATACTTCCTATGTCCGTCTGATTCTTAGATTCCTCCCCACCAATATCCAGCCAAATCGGTTCTGTAGTTGCCGCCGTTCTTCAGTTATAAATAGTGTAACTAACACGATTTTCTTTTATATCTAATCTAATATATAAAATTTCCATGTCACAATATGTTAGTTACCGTACTCCTCCGAAACGGCTTTACCTATTTTTACCAAATTTTATATGCGTATTCAGTAGGTCTGAGAATCGGCTACTATCTATTTTCCATACCTAATTTATAAGGCAAAACAACGTTTGCCGGGTGCTGACCCGGCAAACGTTGTTTTGCCTTATAATCTATATAATACTAGCTGTAGTATTATATAGATTTGAATTAAAAATTGAATTGTAAGAGTTTCAGGTTACACCGCGCTGTGTATGACTGATGTCATAATATGGAACGTGTGTCTACTTGTGTATTAAATAAAGTTCAATTTTGAATAGCTATCTTAAGAATGCAGCGCTGCGTATCGTCGCTTTATGAACTGACCTTAACTCGCTGCCGTTTGCCGCCGCATCGGGCCGCAACTCGCGCGATTATATATTCCGCTCACTCCCACTATTCAGTAAGAAACGCTATTTCTCCTCGGCCAGATAAGGCGTTTGATTCTCCCTATTTTCGCGTCCGACTTTAATTATGGCCTCCAGTTTTGTATAAAATAGTTGGGTAATTTAATCCCGGTATCAGTATGCGGGGCGGCGCTCGAGGACGAGCGGAGGAAACCAATGACCGAATGTGGGAATCGAGATACAGCTCACAATAAGAAAGTAACGTTCGATTTTAATTAGATTGCTGTAGGACGTGTATCATACCTACTACTTACAGCTACAGTAAAAATTCAATGGGGTAGAGGCATAGATATATAATATTAAAAAGAGGTAGATATGTTATATAAACGCGTAAATATGAAGACTCGAATTGGTCCGAGTCGGGCCAATTTTGGTTAGTGTGATCCGCGAGTAATAGCGTGTTTTGTGTTACTATGCGACGTAGACACATTGACACGCGTCCCATGTCAATGTGTGTCGTGGCACAGAAATATTGTCAGTTTTGTAAGGATATAACGTATCTATGTAATAATTAATCTAAAGGGTAGAGGAGTTTATTTTATACAGTATACATTATACATATATTCAGAAATATTCAGGTATTAATACTACTTGATAGCTGAAAAAAATATAACTTTATACTGTCGTTTTGTAATATGATACACGAAGGAAAATAAAATATTTCAATATTTTTGCTAAATTCTTAGTAAAAACCCTACATAATATACAAAACATTCATTATTGCAAGTATGAACCTCAGGTATGAACTTAAACGCACTTTCGGAGGTATATTAATTAGCAATTACGTTGTAGGTATATAATTTCGTATACACGAAAGCGTGACGTGATGGTTTCGTTGACTTTCATTTTCAGGAGACTTGTGAAATTATGAAAACGAATCACTGTACCTTTGAAAAATAGAATTTTAATACGCTGCTGCTTCTGAGAATTAACTCATATTTTAAATTCAATACTATTCATTTATGCATTGAAAAAGTCAAACGTACCTAACATAGAAATTAAAAAGTTTATTGGTTAATATCAAAATCATTCTCAACTAATTTCGCAACTACTCCCTAAACAGCAAATTATTTAGCTGTACCCACTTTCATTTCAGTTTCAAGCAATTGAACGTCAATAAGCAAATACAGCAACAATGAATTCGGATCTAAGTATTTTCATAAAGGATATAGTACTCGCGTTTTCCCTAAATCAGAACTGCAAACATGTTTTGTTTACCTACTCAACCGCCCCCTTATTTCTTCAGTCGTTGAACTGCATAGCTACACCGAAGCCGGAGTACCATATAGCGCCGTAAAAAATAAGCGCACATCAGACTCGAGCATGTAATTTTAGCGCACTCTTCCGGCCCGAACAAAGGAGAGAGGGTAAAAACACGAGTTACTCGACACCCCGTACCTTACGCAGATTTGTTTCTTACCGTCTTACGCGGCTCCACGCGATATTGTACCCAAAAAACTAATGCGTAAACTACAATTTTCAACGAAACGATGTCGCGCCATCAAACATTTCAGGGCCGCGAGACGCGGGAAATTTGCGATAGTCAAATTGTAGTCTTACGGGTGTGTTAATATTAAATTATTACATTTGCGACTGTGCTGCTCGAGTATAAGGCACCATTTGCATTACGTCGCCGTGAAATAGGGTCCTCGGAGTGCGGAGAACACGAGGACTGCGAAAGAAAAATGTACCTTTAACAACGTAAGCTTTCTTAGAGACGAGTGAAAAAATAAGCCGTAATTGAATGTTTAAAGGACAACGTTCGTTTTGTTGTTTACATTGTTACAAGTAAAATTATTTCAATTCAATAAATGACACTGTAGGCGACTCTACGTAATTACATTACCGTAGGACTTTATAAGTAGAGTGATTAATAGATAAGACCAATAAAAAATCTAATCTACAAAATAATTCAAATGGTAGAGTTTTGATTAAGATTTAAACCTACGAAATGTGGTGTAAGGGACAATTCACACCGCGACGATCCGTGACGCGACGCAGCGTTGCATTTTATAAATATAGATACAAGATAGCTACTTATTCAAAATTAAACTTTATTTACTTCACCAAAAATATACTCGTTTCATTGCATTGTCAGGCAAGTAAATCAATGTAATCCGATATTTACATTGATTGACTTGCCTGACTTGAATAAAGTTCAATTTTGAATAGCTATATAAAAATGTGCAACGCCGCGTTGCGTGGCGTCTCGTCGCAGTGTGAAGTGACCCTAATTGTAAACAAACGATTCTGGGAAGTCTACAGAGTACAGTTACACCGCTCGCTGAAAAACATGAAAACAAAATACGCAATACGCAAGTAAATACGCAATGTTGTTTACAACCGTGGCTTAATATTTTCTATCAAAACATACTATAAGTTGTAGCTAAGTGAAAGTGATTATTATTTAGTTATTAATAAATATATTGTATGTTTTGTTGGTTACCTTTATAGCTTGTATAATATTGACGTTTGAATTTGGGTGACATAAGTTTTATTTTACCAATAATAGAAGTTACCTAGCTTTAAACGTATTATGATAATCATAATATAATTTTTATATTGCATCATGAATTCATGACCATTTCATCCTTCATATAATTAAAAAGTTGATTATATATCAATAATCATAATATTATTACTTATTTTACCACAAAATTTCAAATGAATTAGACACTAACCAATTCCAGTTATACAGTTAGGTACTAGCTATTTAGTGAACCTATTCCAAATATACAGAAACGGTCACCTATTCAGTATTTATCGCCCATCACTTAACTTCTAAACTGAAGGTAACAGTTGAAATGACCAGACGGCAGACGCTGTATATACCCGGCTAGATTTCACACAAACAAAGCGCGCAGGTAAAAATACGTGTGTGAGCAACACAGTAACTTGTAGCTACTTATAGGCGAGTAGCTATCGCGAGTCCTTTGTTCTAGCAGCTGATTGGAGCCGGGGCCGGAAGTGCGTGTCTCCCCTCCCCCTCATTGGTCCGTTTCATTTTCTTAGCGCGAGCGAGACGGAAGTATCCTTAAGTGTAGTTAAGGATACTGATCTGCGGAGCGGGTGTCTCTGTTTGTTGAGAACTATTCTAGCACTCGCAAATTGTTTCGAACTTCGTTGGCATTTTGATTTTATTATATTATGCAACTAAGTCGGACGACTTCGGACTTTGTAGTAAGACAATATTTGTAAATAATGCTATCTTCAAACAGATTATGACGAAGGAAATTAAGGCAACGTTTGAACAGAAAGAACGAAAACAATTTTACTCAATTAACTCAATCCAATCATTTTAGAAGAGTTTATAAACTGAGTTCCTATAGAAATTAGTTAAATAAAATGTTAGTTAATGAAAATGTTTTAAATACATCTTAAAGCTTAATAAACTTGGAACATACAATAATTATAAATTGATAAAGTTAACAAGCGTAAGCTTAAAGTTTGTCAATTATTATTTGAAAATACAAAATTATAATAATATTAAAAGTTGTATTTTTCGAATAATTTATAATACATTATATATTTTAGCCTTAAAAATACTGTACCAAAGTTTTATAAAAATGTGCATATTAATTTTTTTGGCAATTATTACCTACGATAAGGTTGTATCTAAAATAATAATCTAGTGACAGCAATAGAAAAATTTATAATAGGTAATAAGGTATCGTTGCTAATATGTATATAATTCATAGGTAGGTAGTATATAATAGACTTTAAACGAGCAATTATTCTATTTATAATATATTTTATAATCTAAATCTCAGAACTGCTTCAATAATTTCCATGAAATTTAGTACGCATGGTGCTTTGGGGAGGAGAATTGATCCAGTTGGGTCCTATCCGGGAACCGCGAATTTTTTAGTTTTTATATATATTTTCTTTTCGTTGCGAAATAAGATATGAGTTATTTCGCTCTTTAGCTTTCAAAGCATGTGGCTCACCTATGTAATATTATCACCTACGTTTTATTTTTTCCTTTGTTGGCAAATTGGTGTCTAGAGTTCGAGTCCTGGTCACTAGTTAGGCTAATTTTTTTTAACCTATCGTCATCTGTAATTTTTTTCCGTACTACTAGATCTCCTGAAGCTCGGTCACAATATAGTGTTACCGAGATATACAGCAAACAACTAAAAACTGAACATTTAATCCATCGTTACAACTCACAACGCATGACGTACAGGCGCCGATAGATCTGGTGAACCACTTTTCAACCCTATTTGCCAGGTATTACGATCGAAAAGCGGAACACCAGATCATATTAATAGTTAGGTGTACTAGGCACCAACTGCACTCTATCCTACAGGTATAGCTATTCGGCCCTGTACCTAGCTGCTAGCGAGAAGCTAAATTGAAAGAAATACACCATCACAGCTCGTAGCGCATAATGCATCGTTCATAACAGTAATGAAGTATCTACATCTACCCACGATCTACCCACTACCTAACTCTACCGTCACAACTCGTAGAACATCACGTAGCACTCATAGCAGTAATGCAGTAGTTAGGTATTGTAGGTATCATAGTTAATCATAGGTATCTATCTACCTATACCTATTCCACGGGTATCTACCCACTACCCAGCTGTATGTAAGCAGCGAGCGGCTAATCGGCACTCCATCACAGCGCGTCAGCGGCAGGCGGCCGCCACGCGTCTGCAGATTTATAATCTGTATTTGCATCTAAACAAAGGTGTACGTCGCTTACAGGCGGATTGATATTTTAAATACTCTATAATTGTTTGTCAGTTATTACATAATTAGGTCCTACCTATAGCATAGTGTATAGGTAACTAAAGTGTCAGAAACATTTTCCCTAATTATGCGTTCGTTAGCTCTACATTTTACAACTTTCAGGGCAGATGTTTTGGTAAATAATTACTTATAGTTATGGTTTCTTCTATCGTTACTCTTACTATTTTAATATTCAATAAGTTTAATAGTCAAAGAAAATTTGGAATGTAGTTGGTAATATATTTTTTGATTCTTTATTGTTTGTAATTTACTACTATATTTTTTTTGTGATTCTTTTTTTTTAATCTACTATTCTGTATTACAATAGATATTAGCTTACGCGTTATTATTAGCATACTATTCCGTAGATCTCACGCTTTGCCACTAATTCCCTGATAGTACCTACAAACGCAGGACGCTGCAGCGTTAGAGACGACAAATTCTCGTACCTACTTATGTTCTGTAGACTGCATCATATTTGTTTTCATATTGCTTTATGCTCATCGTTTCGATAACAGGCTTAGTGTCAATTTTCACTATGTGGGCGGTCGAGGAGATTATAGATCCCACATAATCACTGACAATCGATATTTGTACTCGATTGTGTACGCACAATGGGACCACGAAGTTTGAAAAACAGGTGTCGTATGAAAATTTAGGTACTTAACAATGTGCCCTTTGATATGTTTATCAACCCTTTGCGTAGGGTCTGCGGTCTTTTGAACAATCGGGTGGGTTCGATGGGTATCGCAGGGTTGACAGGTGAGATGTCAAAATGAGTCGCGTCGGCGGTACTCGCGGTTCGGATATTATCATGTTTGGTAATTTTTTATGAGCTGTCACTTTTAATCGTAATGGTTTTTGAATGTGGTATATGGATGGGTAAGCTTCACCAAATTTATGTTGGATGAGATGAAACTTGAGCATTTTCTTCTTGGCTGAATCCAGTTGCCAGATCCGGTGTAGGTACCACTTTTGAATATTAAACCGTAATGTTATGGTAATAAAGTTTAAGAGTGGTACACCGGATCAAATAGCGATCGTACATTAGGTATTGCTTTGGCAGGAAATATAGCTTTAGCGAATTTAGTTAACTTTTATATTTACTTAAAATACATATTTTTTATTAGCGAGACGATGATACTTTTAGATACTTTTACTAAAAAAACATTTTTCATTTATAACTTAGAAGCCTTCCGAGCTAAGCACCTTTGTTGGCAACACTGCGACGTGTGACTAAGTAGAGTAAGGTATAGCCAACAAAAACAAATTCAAAATACTTTAGCTTAAGTATTAAAACAAGTAGGTAGCACAAAAGCTATACTCTAAAAAATGCACTGGAAAATACATCGCGAAGTTTCTGTTGAAAGTGAGGTAACGCACGGAGCGTTGCAACTAACCAACCATACAGCTGAGGAAGCGGTGCAAACACAGGCGGGTAGCGGGGGAATTATTTGTGAATTGTGAACTCGTATATATTTTTATTATAATATAGCACCATAACATTGCGAAATAGTATAATACTTTTAAAACAAATTCAGTTTTATATATTTGGTAATTCAAAAATAGGATACAATTTAAGACCATAAATTCCTGTTTTATTTTTAAAATGTAACCTTCTTACTAATAATAGTACATTACGATACGCCTGACCTAAGTTGCCTATTACTGCACGGCGTGAAGTTAGCGCCCGAGCGGAGCGAGGGTGCTAAACGCCGCGCTGGTACTAAGGTGCTAAGGTCACGCGTATCATAATGTACTTTTACACAACGGATAACTTATGCAACGTTGCTATCTTTGTTTGCAACAACTTTTATTAGTGAGTGGGTTGGTAAGTAAAGAGCTTATTAAAGTAGACAAGTACTTAATGCAAATGTTAAATCTAACATCCTTTAACAAAGAGTTTATTAGTAAAAATATTAGTGATCTTTGTATTACGTTAAGAACCTTCATACTCATAAAAATATTTACACAACGGACAAACATTCAATTTTGCTGTCTTTGTCTGATACGTTGGAAAAAACACTTGATATGCAAATACAGCGACATTGAATAGCTTATCCGTTGTGTAAACATTTTTATTTACAATTTAAAAATAAAACAGGAATTTATTGTCTTAAATTGTATCCTATTTTTGAATATTCAAATATATAAACCTGATTAAACTTAAATGAATTTGTTTTCAAAGTATTATACTATTTCGCAATGTTATGGTGCGTAATTGGAATAAAACAAATACTATCAAAGGATTTTCTTCAAAGCTTTCGTTTTTCTCTTTGTCTATCCTTTCAGTTTTTTCTGTATATTATGTTAATCTATCAAAATTTGAATAATTAATTGAAATCGCTACATCGCCTGGTTTGCGTCGTCTTGAGCTTCAGCTGAATAGCTGGTGTCGGCAAGGCGAGCGCCTACCGCTGCATATTTATGAAGCGCCTCAAACACTATAAATAGTTGATACGAGCCTCGGCCTCGTCGGTAATGGTGTAAATACAACCGACAGTAATTTGTGCGCTATGTCGAACCCGCTCCATGAATGTGGAGCAGCCTTAATACGGAATATCATACATTTTTCAGAATACTTTTCGTAGTTAACTAAAAATGTTTTTGCGAACTTCATTCTCATCAAGGTATGCAAGTCATCATTAAAATTGAAACAAGTAATAAATTATTTCCGTATCACAGACGTATGCTTTTGTTTTTAAGTCCGTTTACTAACCAGTGTAAATTGTTGGTAACATTATCTTCGTATTTGCTTTCGTCTTTGTGATCTGGTATATAAGATTTCACTTAGAATATATAACTATTCAAACTCCTTTTCAAGTTTTTTCTCAAACGTCCTAACTTCTTGACTGGTCAACGCAAACATAACTTTAAAGTGAGAGCAGCAAGTGCGACTTTCAAACGTCCAGTGGCCGGATAACCTCTGACGCGGACGTCTAGTGTACACGGTCCACCATTAGCTAGGTACATACCTGGTGGGAACGCGAGATGAATACGGCATGGACGTTTCAGTGGAACTAAAAAATTAAAGCCGCCGACGACACTTGGAATTCTAAATACAGATTTGAATACGACTTAGCGACATGTCTCCAGTCTCTGGGTTAATTTTTTGTGGCGGTTGGAAAGTCGGACGTGTTGCCGAGCGAGCGCCGCTGCTTATGCCGAGCCCCAGTTTAATGTGGTACGGTCACATAACTGTTGGCTCACTTTGATTTACATACATTATTCCGTTCAGGATCCTAATTATTGTGTCGGAATATTAATTACTTCCAACCTTTTCTCAAACTCTACAGCGTAAGTAGAACCCATTTTTTTATTTACTTTTGCGAGTTACCTACTTACTAACCATAGAGCTTTTCGGTCCACAAGTGTAAGTTACAAGTTTTCAGATCGCTCTATTTGTGTGATAAATATGTTTTCTAGCGAATTTGAAACAAAACAAATAACGTAACCAAGAGCTGGTAGAATATATCAAAGGAGGTTCCGTAACTATCAACGCGCAATAGGTTTTCTTTAAATTACTTCAAAGATTATATCATCCGATTTCATTCAGAACAATTATTTTAATGTATTTTAGCATTAAATCTTGACTTTATTTAAAAACTATTCGATGATACTCCACACGATGGAGTAGAATGAAAAAAAATTCATCCCCACATGTATAAAGAGCCACCCCTAAAAATAAATATAATTGTAGTGACCTATAAACTTTTATTTTTACATTATATTATTTACAACATTAATCCTAACATTAATAACAAACTACCATATTTACAAAATAATATATTAAATGTATTTACAAAATTAATTTTTATGTTCAACAGACAAAAAGATGTACGACTGTTTTTATTAGTAGATAATTCTATGCACGGCGCGGGCGCAGCGATATCGATCTATTGTTCTAGCGATGATAACCGGTATATGTGAGTGAGCGCGATGGCAATAGGCACTGGTAGATCGAACCGCGCTCCGGGCTCCGCTATTAGGGCTCTTCAGTACGCTTTACGCTATCACTGCCGCCCCCACAGAACACTATTACTCGCGGAGAAGAAGGTCGACTTCATACAAAAACATTGGGACCAAATTAGCGCCTCTAGTGAGCTGCCCCCTCAAACTTTTAACCGCCTACCAACAAAGGAGGACTATATATTTGATTAAATGAATATGGCGGGAAATTGAAGATACGTAATTAAAGTTTAAGTTAGCGTTAAATTTCTCTTTAGAGTTAAATTTTACATTTCAACAAAACTGAGCAACCACCTCCACGACCAAATAGTCACTACGTTACAAACCGTTCGTGAGCCCTTATATATACATACGTCTAGTGTTTTCGCTAGCGCGATCTAGAAGCGGCATAGTGTCTGTTACGCGCCATCTGTTGTGGTTTTTAAGTAACTTTTATGTAATTTATTAACCATGTAAGACAGAGAGCGATATATTGAAATATAACCATTCTTGTCGCACCGAACTGCCCCCTTTTTGGTCCAAGGTCATTCATACAGAGTCGACCACCCCTGGCCGCCCCGCGTCACATTTTTGGCTGGCTAGGGCTACGCCCCGTTAAATGTTTTTCGGTTGCATAGTATACCTTTCTTACCATTATTTCTTCTTCTGTCATCCCTTCTGTTTGTAGAACTTTAACGTGTGTGTATCGATAAACTGTAACCTGTGTGTGAATAAATCTTGTGTACTACAGACTGATTATTTTGACCATATTCGCTTCACATACCTAAAACACCTACAAGTGGTGACCCCTAAGAGCACGAAGATGACTGAGGACAACGATAGCCACAATCAAGACGTCAGTAAGTCGGCCGGAGAAACTTTCCGTGTGGGGGTACGCATACCTCCCTTTTACCCAGAAAAACCCGCATTATGGTTTAACCAAATGGAGGCGCAGTTCATGCTGTCCAACATCAAATCGGACGAAACTAAGTTTTATTATGTGACGGGCAACTTGGATTCACAGTACGCGTCCGAGGTGGAAGATATTATAGCTTACCCTCCACCCACGGGAAAATATGAAAAATTAAAAAGCGAACTAATAAATCGGCTTTCGGCGTCGCGTGAAAAGAAAGTGAAGCAACTACTTATGCACGAAGAGCTGGGCGATCGGAAGCCGTCACAATTCTACCGACACCTCCTCAACCTAGCTGGTCCGGGAGTACCGGACGAGTTTTTGCGGACTATATGGACGAGCCGCCTTCCCGCGAGCACCCAAGCTATCGTGGCTTCGCAAGCTAACACTAATCTATCTGAATTGGCAGAGCTGGCAGACAGAATACACGACGTAGTCGGTACCCAGGTGGCATCAACATCTGCTGTGGCGGCGACTGGTCCACCACCAAATTCAACAGGTATGCACGCAGAGATCGCCGCGCTGACCAAGCAGATGCAGAAGCTGGCAAATCAGGTCGAACGTTTGTCCCGCCCTAGAGGACGTTCCCGCAGTCAAACTCGTCAACGGTCAAACTCAGCCAGATCGGAGTCCAGCTACCGAAGGTTTCCACAGTGCTGGTACCATCAAAAATTTGTAGACCGCGCTTATAAGTGCAGGAAGCCGTGCGATTACCACAAGTCGGAAAACTCACGGGGCAATCAGTGATGGCGGCCGATGATTGCCCGAGTACCGGTCGCATATTTGTCACCGATCAACGGTCAAAGGTGCAGTTTTTGGTCGACACTGGCAGCGACCTCTGTGTCTACCCCCGTTCGGCGATTCCTAGACGACTGGAAAAAACTAATTACCAATTATGTGCGGCTAATGGGACACCGATAGTGACATACGGGTTTATTAGTTTAAATTTAAACCTAGGGTTGCGCCGTGACTTCGCTTGGCGATTTATTGTTGCTGATGTAACAAAGGCGATAATAGGCGTGGATTTTTTATCATTTTATAATTTGGTTGTCGATTGCAGGAATCAACGCCTCATCGACAATCATACAACGCTCTTCGCCCCGGCGTTACCTGCCCGTCGTTCTGATGATGTCTCTTCGGTGAAGGTAAGTCTTGGTAATTCCGCTTACATACACATACTACGGGAATTCCCCGACATTACTCGCCCACCTGGTATACACCGCACTCCGAAACACAGTACAGTACACCACATACGTACAACACCGGGTCCACCTGTATCGTGTTCACCTCGCAGGTTAGCGCCTGATAAATTAAAAATTGCCAAAGATGAGTTTGAGGCCATGATCCAGTGTGGTACCTGTCGTTTATCCGAGTCGCCGTGGTCATCACCGCTCCACCTAGCGCCAAAAAAAGATGACGGCTGGCGCCCCTGTGGCGACTACAGGATGTTAAATGCACGTACTATCGCTGATCAGTATCCCATCCGACACATCCAAGATTTTGCACATAGACTGTCTGGCTGTACCGTGTTCTCTCAGATCGATTTGGTAAAAGCTTATAACCAGATTCCCGTAAACCCAGACGATATCCCAAAGACTGCGATTACGACGCCGTTCGGACTTTTCGAGTTTCCCTACATGACGTTCGGACTTCGAAACGCCGGACAGACGTTCCAACGTTTCGTGGATGAAATGCTTCGGGGTCTGGACTTCACGTACGCTTACTTGGACGATTTTATGGTCTACTCAAAAGACCAGAAGACCCACGAACTCCATCTGCGTCAGCTTTTCGCCAGGCTCAGAGATTACGGTATGGTCATAAACAGCTCGAAGTGTATATTTGGAGTGTCGGAGGTTAACTTCTTAGGCTACCATATATCAGCCAAAGGCACAAGACCATTGCCATCCAAGGTCGAAGCTGTGCAAAATTTTCCTGTGCCAAAAACCGTAAGAGAGCTACGGAGATTTCTTGGGATGCTCAATTTTTATCGTAGGTTTATCCCTGGGGCAGCTAGTTACCAAGCACTTTTGAACAACCTCCTTACTGGTTCCGTCAAGGGTTCACACCCTGTAAATTTGTCCCCCCAGGAGTATGAGGCATTCCAAAAATGTAAAAATAGCCTTTGTCAAGCGGCTCTATTAGCTCATCCTGATTGCAGCGCTAAGTTGGCGTTGGTCACGGATGCTTCTGACAAGGCTATCGGCTCAGTATTGCAGCAGTTGAATGCAGGCGCATGGGAGCCTCTTGCTTTTTTTTCGCGCAAATTAACTTCAGCACAAACCAAGTACTCGCCTTACGACCGAGAACTTCTTGCCATTTACGCAAGTGTTAAATATTTTCGGCACATGTTGGAGGCTCGTGACTTTGTTATCTACACAGACCACAAGCCCCTAACTTTCGCCTTTCACTCTCGTAAGGAAAATTGCTCTCCACGACAATTCCGTCACCTGGACTTCATAGCCCAGTTTACAACGGACATTCGGCACATATCCGGTAAGGATAATATCGTGGCAGACACTCTGTCGCGCGTCGAGGAAATTTCTCAACCTGTGGCCACCGAAAAGATCGCTACAGCTCAACTTGAGGACCCCGAGCTAAAACATCTGCTTGCTGGTACTACCTCATTGCGCTTACAGCGACTTAGGGTACCAGGTTCGCAGAGTCAGCTGTACTGCGACGTTGGCAGCCCAACTCCGAGACCATACGTACCGAAAGCATTGCGCAGGGCAATTTTCAACAGTCTGCATTCCTTTAGTCATCCAGGCGCTAAGGCATCCGTAAGACTGGTCGCCGACCGATATGTTTGGCCTGGTTTTAGGAAAGACTGCCGTGAGTGGGTCCGTTCTTGTCTAGCCTGCCAGCGCTCAAAGATCACGCGCCATGTTTTTTCTCCTGTGGGTAATTTCAAATTACCTCCATCGAGATTTGCTTTTATCCACATTGATCTCGTAGGACCTTTGCCGCTCTGCCAAGGTTTTCGCTATTGTCTCACCGCCATCGATCGCTTCACGCGATGGCCTGAGGCAATACCGCTAGCAGATATAACTGCAGAAACAGTGGCAAAGGCTTTACTGAGCGGTTGGATTGCTCGTTTCGGCTGCCCATCTGATATCGTTACCGATAGAGGTAGGCAGTTTGAATCAGCACTATTCAAGTGCTTGGCTATGAGCGCTGGCTTCCAGCATCGCAGAACCACTGCATACCATCCTGCCTGTAACGGACTGGTGGAGAGATTTCACCGTCAACTCAAAGCTGCAATTATCTGCCACGCAAATGACAGTTGGGTGGAATCTCTCCCACTTGTTTTGTTAGGCGTCCGCAGCGCTTTCAAAGAAGACATCCAGGCTTCTGCGGCCGAACTTGTATACGGCCAACCCTTACGTCTTCCAGGCGATTTTTTCGATCCTCAGGCTGATGAGACCAGCGATATGACGGATTACTTGTCGAAGCTCCGAAGTATTGTCAGGAAGCTTCATCCGTCACCTGCAGCTAGACACAATAGTAGATGTAAAACTTTTATTTATAAGGATTTATCTTCCTCATCACACATTTTTTTGAGAGACTGCACTGCTGGTGGCGGTTTGAAACCAGCATACTCAGGTCCTCATAAGGTCTTAGAAAGAGGTGACAAAGTGTATAAAATTATGGTAAACGGCAAGCAGGTTACCGTATCGATAGACCGCATTAAGCCGGCCTTCATACTGCATGACCCTAGCAACACATCGTACACACCGCCCATCACTAAAACTCGTCACAACACACCACAGTCACTACTCAACACTAACACCCATCACAACACTCCAAATGCGGAAAACCGGGACTTACCTCCCGCTGGCGAGAGCGTCATCAATAGGACGCGGCCTGGACGTCGCGTTAAATTTACTGACTATTATCGCCCTTGACGGTCTCTGGAGGGGGGTGATGTAGTGACCTATAAACTTTTATTTTTACATTATATTATTTACAACATTAATCCTAAAATTAATAACAAACTACCATATTTACAAAATAATATATTAAATGTATTTACAAAATTAATTTTTATGTTCAACAGACAAAAAGATGTACGACTGTTTTTATTAGTAGATAATTCTATGCACGGCGCGGGCGCAGCGATATCGATCTATTGTTCTAGCGATGATAACCGGTATATGTGAGTGAGCGCGATGGCAATAGGCACTGGTAGATCGACACGCGCTCCGGGATCCGCTATTAGGGCTCTTCAGTACGCTTTACGCTATCACTGCCGCCCCGCGTCACATTTTTGGCTGGCTAGGGCTACGCCCCGTTAAATGTTTTTCGGTTGCATAGTATACCTTTCTTACCATTATTTCTTCTTCTGTCATCCCTTCTGTTTGTAGAACTTTAACGTGTGTGTATCGATAAACTGTAACCTGTGTGTGAATAAATCTTGTGTACTACAGACTGATTATTTTGACCATATTCGCTTCACATACCTAAAACACCTACATAATTTTACAAATTATTTCATCAATTTCCATTCATAATTACTTTCTAGCTTCTGTAAGCTAGAAGGGCGGACAGACAGACATACAGACCGACGGCGCAAAACCATAAAAGTTCCTCGAGTACTAAATAACCCTAAAAAGACACCCCTATGTTTTTATTTTGCAGTACATAATGTAAACATTCAAATTTCTATAATACTAAACATAATACAGTACGAAACCTCACGTAGCGACATTACCTATGAGCTTGCCATCAATTTTCTCGACAACACGCCGTGCGTTATCTGCGGAAGGTATTGGGTGTTCGGATTTTGGTTTCAATGGGGGCCGGATGAGTGTGAATTTTCGTTGTGCTGCGGTCTCCGTGCCGGCCGTCGGCCAGTTGTTGCCGGCGAGTCGGCCAGTAGTCGGCCAGGAGTCGACTAATCTGCACCGGGTGTCGCGTGTGATTGGCCGACGCGGACGGCTCCAATTTTCCGGTAGCGACGTGCGACACAACGCCGGCCAAATGACGGCCTGCTTTATCGCCAACCTATTCGCTAATCACTGAATGAATAATAGAGCTCTATGTGGTTATGTTTAAGTGGCATCTTTGAGCTGTAGTTTCTAACATAATGTTGTTTTTCTCGTCTTTATAACTTAATGTCATAATAGGTTTGGTTTTATTTCAATGATGGACAAGTACGTGATTTTTAAAAACATTAATGCTTAAAAACTCTATTTATAGTTGATCGCAATACACTCTAAACGGCAATGAAAAATCGCATTTTTATACACCACTATCGCATAAAAATGCAAAATTAACGACGCATGAACAGAAAACACATCTTAATGTCAATTTGTATTCGCAAACAAATCTCGGGCGGCAAACAACTGCACTCGACTCTAATGATTGTTTACTCGGGGCGGGCAGCGGTAATGCAATATTAATGCAATTCATTAAACCTGCAGTTCAAGAGTTCCCCCTCTCCACACCTCCCCCCCCTCAGTACCTGCCCCGCACCGCCCGCGGGAAAACTCAACTTTATTCGATTACACTTCGATAGGGTGTATGTTATCTTAGATTGAGAGATTTTTTTTTAAGTTAGTGGCGAAAGTGTAGTTGATTTTTACGAACGTTACGCATCCAGGAAGTTACATTTTACTCGTATAGCTGTAGATTGTGGTCGTTTTTCGGTGTGAAGTCAGATAGTAACACAATACACATAAATTATCAACTCTGCTCATTATATCCTACTAATATTATAAATGTAAAAGTTTGTGAGGATGGATGGATGCATACATGGATGAATGGATGGATGTTTGTACTCTTTCACGCACAAACTACTAAACTATATTTGATTAAATGTTATATGGTAGTAGTTTGTGCTCTGGATTAACAGATAGGGAACTTTTTGTCCCG
Organism: Glaucopsyche alexis; assembly: GCA_905404095.1. NCBI lineage: Eukaryota > Metazoa > Arthropoda > Insecta > Lepidoptera > Lycaenidae > Glaucopsyche > Glaucopsyche alexis. Next base: position 6,254,876 of record FR990043.1, on the reverse strand, counting down.
AAAAAGTACAGTGTTCCTGTGGGTTATCTATTTATGCGAGTGGAGCTACGGGCAAAAGCTAGTATATCATTACCTCAGTACAGAGGGTACAGACATATCAAATAAGATAATTTAAGCAATATCGAAAAAACGAAAATGTAGCAACGAAGCGAGGAAAATTAATTTGGACAAATCGAGGCTGCCTCGGGCCATATTACACAATCAAAATATATGAGGCAGAGGAAAAGAAAGCAAGCATATGCCGAGTAAATATTTGGTCTGGCAGCCGGGTCCCCTCGCTCCCCTGGTCTCCGCACCCCCTCGCACTCCATTACGTCACATTGTTCTGACTTCTGGCGATCGATTAGCCGTTTTCTGTGACGTCGCTGTAAGAGTTGCGTCCAGTTTGCAGCTCTCGCTTGTGTATTTTTGACACTCTTTACTTTCATGTAATTGTACTAAATTGTACATTTAGATTTTCTGAAAAAGTCCGATATTATAATGTTAGTCTAGCCAACTTGATTTATAAAAATCTGAGTCTTTTAAGAAAATATCATAGAAACAACAATTATGAACTTGTTGTACAGATATGTCAACTTTTAAGTTCGTGACATTTGACAGCTTTAAGACTAGGACCCGACTTTTACGCAGCGCCGCCTGGTGGCAGAAGAAGTGCCGAAAATTTTTATTGACAGTTTTCGAAATGACTTCCGCCACCAGATGGTACTTTTGACTTTGTGTGTAGTTAGCCTCCTAGCGGCTGAAAAAATATCGGAGACCCTCATTGTGCGCGCTCCGCTATGTATGTGTGCGCTTGTAATCATACTGCTTTAATATGTGTGTCATTGATGTGACCCACTAGCGCTATGAGTTGGTTACATATTATACGTTACTCTCACATAGCACCGCGGGCACAAATGAGTTAAAACTAAAATGAAACCGTAGATAGTGTACTATCAGATCCGTAGACGGCATCTGGGGGGTTGCCGCCTACTGAAGGATCAGGAGATGTAGGGTTCCCTTATGTCCGGGGAACCCTTAGCGAAGGAAGATGGCAGTATCGCCGTCATCTATAATGAGATGATGCCCGATGAGGCAAAACGTCAGCGGGGTTGTGGTAGTCACAATAGTTCCCATGGCCCCGCCATAAAGCGTGAAGAAGGACATCGGGGGGTTTTAGTTGGTAAAAGATAGTGTACTATATTGCTTTTTTATTCTTTTTTCATATTTTTTTTTGGGTTAATATATTTAAGATTACATTTATTTTTTTAACACATAACTTAGCGTCATGTACTTTATTTGTGAACAAACACTCGGAACATAATACTCAGGGTTAAGGTAGCGTGTGAACCAATCGTCTCCGGAGCTCTCTGAATCAGAAAAACATATTTCCAACAAAAAATAAAGCAATCGCGAGTGCTCGAGGGCGTACAACCAACCTGTCAGCCCCATGTTAAGTGGTCGAAGGAGCCATTGTCCGCCACTACCGTGTTTTCTCCGTAAACTGAATTGGTTTTATTAATATGGTTTTGGCATAGTTTGTTGTTATTAGGAATTATGATTATCCTTCCTTTTGAAGAGCTATTTTTGGATATTTTTATAATAAACATAAACATAATATTGTGACAGAAAACTACAATGATGAATACATCCGTTCTCATCTATCTTTTATTCCTCAAACTACAGATACAATACGATTATACGACTATTAATTCATCTTATAAAAAGGTTTTAATTTTTTTAGGTTTTCGTGTATAATAATAATTAATAAGACAACGGACAATGTAAGAAATGCCCACAAAAGAGATGTTCTAGAAATGTATGAGGCGTGGGCCAGCACTATGTACACTATATGTAAATATAGCTACATAATATAGTAACTGTTTCCTATTCTTTATTTTATTTAATTTCACTTCATTTCTATGTACAATTAAAATAATTTCGTCAAGGAGAGCAACACAACGTGAAATAAAACATGGCGGATCAGATCAGAATTATCTTAAGAAGGTCATTTTGACAATGACCTGACTTTTGACAAAGAAAGACGTATGACATTCAAGAAGACTTCTCTTCCCAAAACTGCTAGTTACGTGAAAAAATAGTGTTCTCGCAAAAAAAAACTCTTCAAATAATCATTTTTGTACGCATGTACCTTCTTTAATTTTTTTTGTTTTTTTTTTTAATCGCAAATATTTTTATCTATTTACCTATGTAGTGTACATATAGATGGCCCAAAATCAAAAATCTCTTTTTAAACTCAAATTAAGAACCATAAATTGGTATCAATCACAAACTACAAAGGCAAATATAAAAATAGCACTGATACAGAAATAACATATCAATTGGCAATAAATCATATTTGTAAAGCGAAGCACTCGCAAGTGGAGCCCGATCGCGCATGTTCCATTGTCCTCCACACAAAAGTCTGTTTCACTAAACTCCTTGCATTGACCTATTGAGCCAGGTTTGTTTGGGTGTCTGAAGCGCTGTAGCTTTTGTGATGATTCTTTGTTAGCTGAAGGTCAGTGTTACGTCTTAATACAGGTGGTGGAAGCTAAAATCAATGCTCTTACTCAAAATTTTAAATCTAAACTAAGCTGTTTATTTATAATTTAGATAACATAACAAATTACTGTAATTGTATCATAAAGAATAAAATATGTACAACAGACATATTGTTTTTTGCAGATTTTAGTTAAATATATATTTTCTTTATAAATACAAAGTATGGAGTTTTAATAGTAAAGTAAAGCTCAAAGCTGTAATGTAATATTGACATACGATGAAATGCTTGTACACAATAACCATATAATGTATAATTGTACATTCCCTATTAATTAATAGCTGCCCGCTAATTATACTCTGAGTGCAGACTAGCACGGCCAGTAGCACAAAAGCTTTTACATCTATATACAATGTACATAATATATACACAATCACTGATTTGTATAACACTCAATATGTAACTTTGGAGATATAGCAACAAGATTGATCTTCCACTGATCAACGTTGATTTTAATAAGGAAATTAGAAACGAGACTGACAGTAATATGCTAGTTGACAGATTTTTTATTACATAAATAAATATTATTCTTAAATATTTTACATGTAGTTAACTACCCTATTTATTATTATCAACTTAAATTAAGAACACATCGTCCTTTAAGGTTATTTATTTGCTGCCTGAAAAATTGCAAATAAAATTGAATAAAGTAATGTATCTGACACAAATATTTTAATAACATTACTTTCTTCTAAATACAAATACTTATCACACATTTTAACACTATTTCTAGTGGTTAAGAAACAAGACTTCTACCACCAATAAAAACCATAAATATTGTAAATATGTAATGCAACATAATATTCAACTTCCTTACTGCAAGTTATACACGAACAAAGGCGAAGAAAGGCTCAGCGGATCATTAACAATTCATCCCACTAAGACGAGGCACGTCAACAGCTAGTCACTTTAATTTATATTCAGCCCGCTATATTATTCACATTATGTTTTTCCGCGGCTCGAGATGGCTCGGTCGCGGTTTTCGTGTTATACTTGGATGTATTAGTTGTGATACTTTTACTATTACAGTGATTTATTAATATATTATATATAGTATAGCTTTTAAGTTTTGTTAACAGCTAAAGTTTAAACAAATCTTTACGGGAGCTAGCAAAGTTATCGTGCATAAAAATAAAGCGTTACATACGTTTTTTTATTATGATACAATTAATTCAGCCTGTAACTGGAAGATTCCAGTTACAGGCTGAATTAATTGTATCATAATTTTTTTAAGTTACAGGTGTAACTAAGACCGATAGTAAACTTTAATTCTAAGTACTACGCTTTTGGGCCATTTAACTGGAGATACTTTTTGATAATGGGGCCATTTTGACATTTGAAGTATGGTAAAACAAGATGGCTGACATAATATGAAGTACGGTGAAAACCAAGATGGCGTAACTTTTTCTTGTATAAACTTTTTCTTGTATTTGTTCCGTAAATGTACGTCGTACGCCTATTTTGAGTTTTGAAATCTTCGGGTTGTATATATTATATTCATTATCAAAAATAATTTGAGTATCAAAAGATACGGGTTGGATCACACGGGCCGGGTAACCCTCGGTTCGGAGAAAAATGGGAGCATTCGCGAGCTAACCCGCAATGTCTCCGGTTATTATCATAATAAAATGCATTACACAGACGCGGACAAAATGTTTAAAGCCCGCAATTTCACGTGTACGTAGCTACGTACACTGCAATCCCAAATAAAAGAACATTGATACAATGTTTGCATTGTGGCATATCGACATTATCATGATGTTGTTTTTAAATTCATCTGAGTTTCCACCATCGAATCTTTCCAAACTAATTTTGACGACGACGTTCATTTGACAGAAAATATCTTCATACAAGGAAAAGTTACATCTTAGATTTCAGACGATTTGAAAATGAATGCGGACTGATTAAACTGCGGAAAACAAATGTCAAAATGACAAATGTCAAACCTCGACTGCCCCAAATAACCCCAAAAGGGTAATTTAGGTGGGTACACTTTTTGCCTCGACATGCCTCGTCTATAACATATATAGGTATATGGTTTCTATACAGAATTATATAAGGGAAATTACTCTTATTTTTAACATATATTATTCACTTATTGATTTCATTTAATTCTTCACTTTAAATAACCTAACCAAGAGCATGTCAGGACATGTCTAAGGAGGGTTCCGTAACTATAAACGCGTAATAATTTTTTTTTAATTACTCCAAAAGTTACTGTCCGATTTGGTTCACAATAGTTTTCCTAAAGAGTTTTTAGCATGATCTATCAGCATGAAAATTTGCAAGTTTCTATCTCCTATAGTTTAAAAATGCTAGGGGGGGGACCAACTTACAAACTACTTTGGAGGCCGATTACTCGAAAATGGTCAACTTTATAAAAAAGTGACGTATGAAACCTTGCCTTTATTTTAAAAGACCTATTCTACGATACCCCACACGATGGGGTAGAGTGAAAAAATATTTTTCATCCCCACTTCACATGTATGGAGAGCCACCCCTAAAATATAAAATTATTATTTTTTTATGATCCCGAAACCGTGATCTATACACAATCTATAACTGCACCAAATTTCATCAATTTATATTCATAATTACAGGAGCTAGAGGCGCGGACAGACAGACAGACAGACAGACAGACAGACGGACAGAGCGAAACTATAAGGGTTCCTTAAGTATTACGGAACCCTAAAAAGATGAACTAGAAATCTCACTATATTGCCTCGATTACAAAACTAGGATATTTAGTCATAGGGTTTAGGCGAATTAAAGACTTGTGACTGCTTAAAAATGATTTAATTCACTGATTAATGTTTCTTCTTTATGCGCAGGTAGGTATCGAACAATCGCAGCCGGATCGAGAATAATTAACTAATTTGTCATTTTAATGTCACATGCCATCACGTTCGGTGACTGGCGGGAAAAAATAATCCAACTTAAGAGTCATAAAAACCCAACATAACTTATGCCTTTGTGTGATTTAAAATAAAAAAAAGGAATGAAAATCATTAGTTCTGTGCGGGATGCGGGATCCGTCATCCGCGCGTCGGCGACCACGACACGTCTACGCATAATTTATAAACATTAATTAATTACCCGAGATTTAAGTATTTATTTGTGTAATCAAATAATTTTATAAAAAGTACGTAATACGTACTTGTTATAAAATTATTTGATTACACGTCATAAAATGAGTTGAAAATTAATAGAAAATAAAATGGTTTTTAATCTTATACTTTTGATTTAGGTACCCTCTTACTAATAAAAATTACAGAATGGATTACTTAAACATTAATGTCCTTGTCTATCAAGTGACTTTTGCAACGTAGCAGACAAAGATAGCGACGTTATATAAGATATCCGTATATAAGTTTGACTATGTACTCCACACAAACGAAGCCATCATTCGTGTATAGTCACTTTTGATACTCATTATAAGTTTGACTCTACACTCTACACAAATGAAGCCATCTTTCGTGTAAAGTCACTTTTAATACTCAGTATATAAGTTTGACTCTACACTCTACACAAATGAAGCCATATTTCGTGTAAAGTCACTTTTGATACTCAGTATATAAGTTTGACTCTACACTCTACACAAATGAAGCCATCTTTCGTGTAAAGTCACTTTTGATACTCAGTATATAAGTTTGACTCTACACTCTACACGAATGAAGCCATCTTTCGTGTAAAGTCACTTTTGATACTCAGTATATAAGTTTGACTCTACACTCTACACAAATGAAGCCACCTTTCGTGTAAAGTCACTTTTGATACTCAGTATATAAGTTTGACTCTACACTCTACAGAAATGAAGCCATCATCTTTGTAAAGTCACTATATCTATTTAGTATTAGCACAGAGAAGAAAATAGAAATACTTACGTACATAAGAGATTTCATAGAACGATCCAAATCGATCAAAATTTGAAAGTTTTGACGTCCTTTTCTACGGCCCCCAATTTTTTCACACAATTGTGGACTTACCGTCATCATAATATGTGAATTTATATGAATCAGAGGTATCCGCTCTGGTTCGGGTCTGGATTGAATTTCTTGTTGAATTCTAGATGAATGCAGCTAACGTTATACTTTTATGCCTAAAATATCAATCTCAAAATTGGGAAGCTGCTGTGTTCCAGATGGGTGTCTAATATCTATGTTATTTTGGCACATATAATTATCCAAACAAGTACATCTCCATAAATAAGAACCCTATTTTACATATACTAACATCTCATAAAATATAGATAGTGTTGACGGGCGAAATTGATATGTGACTATTCACGGTCATTAAGTGACCGCGGAGGCTTCGGATCATCCCATCCCAGTACAACTACCCACCGCTGACAGAGGGCGTCCGCGTCATGATGATTAATACCAACTCTCGAGTCATTAGCCGAAGGGCTTAAGGAACGCCGCAGCACTTAATCACCCGAACAAAGCACTACCTACTCGCGACTCGAAAGCATCATTCTTCGTCAGGAATGCGTTCAGGTGGCGCAAGTCACAAGCAACGGCGGGTAGTCGGGATATTGGACCACACAACTATTTACATAAATGACTACTTCAGAGCATAGAAATTTGTCAAATTATGTGTATCGAATTATGTCCATGGAACGATCATTAAAGTGTAATTGATCATAAAATTCTAAAACTGAAATTATTTTTTTATTAGAAACTCGTCAAGGTCAATCACAGATACACGCGGCGATACTTTTTTAAGATAGCTATTCAAAATTGAACTTTATTAATTACACTAGAACATACATGTTGATGTTATATGCATGATTTCGAATGTCAAGTTGCACCGCGCTACGCAACTCATGTGCATATCAATAATGTTATATGAAACATATTATATATTTTTATGCAGTCAATGACAATCAATTTTGAATAGCTATCTTAAAAAAATGCAGCCCGCCGGGCTTATTACGTATCTTGCAATAGCCAAGCAATGGCAAAAATCGCAAATTCGTATTACGTATCTACAAAAACCTAGCAGAAGCAACCTAGCGACAGTACTGCCTCTACCGAACAATCGAGGAACTATAAATTGCAATCAATCGTTCGATCTCTTCACTGCTGTCAAATTTTTTGTATTACGTAAGACTTTTACAGCAAAGCGAAAGCAATCAGCGAGCGATTTGAACTGTCAGTTAGCAATAATAAGCGAAAATGAAGTAAAGTGCATTCAAACACAACAGCAAGCGATTAGCAATCGATCGCATAGGTAATACGATTTTATTTGACGTTCAGCAATCGACTGCGCGTCTATCGCGCGATGACTGCAAGATTTTTGCTAATCGCTATTTTTACGTAATACGGCTGCGCATTGCGTATCATCGCGGTATAAGCTGTCCCTTAATCGTAGCTGTGCTACGACTTAAGCGGGAAATTTCGCTTTTTTCCACGCGACACGTTCACGTCGCTTGTGTGATAACATAAGATAATATATTACTAATAAAAATAATACATGAAAACAGATCTCAGCGGACTGAAAAGTATGACTGCAACTTCTAACTTGTAAACCAACGTTTACACCAAAATTGAAAATACATTCAAACACTCATACACATAGCTTCTCTATTTCCCAAAAGCTCTTTAAGTACATAAACTCAAACATATAATCAAAAAACCCCTTCAAAAAATCCGTTTATCATCTAAATATATAAAAGGCAAACCGGACTGATTCATCTATCAAAGCACAGACGAAACTACTGAACGGATTTTGCTGAAATTTGGCACACAGATAGTTGTAATAACGTGGGCATCCGCTAAGAAAGGATTTTTGAAGATCCGCCCCTAAGGGGTGAAAAAGGGGTTAAAGTTTTGTATGGAAACTGTGCTCCATGCGGACGAAGTCGCAGGCAAAAGCAAGTTGTATTATATACGCAAGCAACCACAAAATCGTGTAGGATTCGAAATTTCTAGAGCCGGCACGTCCACACTATATCAGGGTTTAATTATCATAATTAATTAGGTGCCGGGGCCGACGTGCACAGAATAGAGGATTGATGCCGGTAACATATCGACGCCATTACCACGGTGACGAGTATCGCGTTTTAAAAGCCTGTCATTAGGAAGTGAGTTTTGTGGGTATCATACAGCGCACGATCCATCATAGCGTTTTGTTCTTGGACCGTTACGAATTGTCGGGAAACGTTTGCCGCATGTTGTTTTATATTGTTATATAAATAAATTATAAAAAAGAACATGACTGTGTACATAGAACACACCTAATTCTATATTATACTTATTAAAAAACCCCGACCAATACAAAGTGGAATTGAACCTCATAGGAAAAGCAAGTTATAGGAACACAAAATAATTTAAGATTTAAACTAAGCTTAAGCCTAAAACTAATCAATAACAGGATGCATTAATATCAGGACCACTTTTTTTCTCCAAATCCTATTTAAAGCGTAGCTCGGATCTCATTTTCCAAAATACTTTGCTATAACATTCCTATTATTTTTCCCAAATACTCTAATCTTATCTAAACAATTTAGCAATAATCAGGTGGCTAGCAGCTAATTAGGTATACCCTGAGTGGTCCGTAATAAGCTCGGGCAGTCAATGGGGCAATTACAGACCACAGCGGGCAGTGTTCTTGAGGGCACGCCACGCGCGCTCGCCCTCCCTAATTGTTAACTTTATTGCTTATTAGTACATTTTGTACGGCTTGCTACCTTACCTAGTCGTGTTTGTGCGGAAGTTAATATTGTGCGAAAATGTGCTAATCTGTTTGTCAAATGTTACATAAACGTTACTCTTTTGGGGTTGAATTCGTTAAAAAGTTTCAAAGCTTTATTTCAAACTAGCTGTTGCCCGCAACTTCGTCCGCAACTGATGGCGCAATAATGAATAAATTTTGACCAAATTTGATTACCATAAAAAAGGTTATAGTGAGTTAATCTTTAAAGATAGATATATACTATTGCGGATAATTTTTTAGAGCATTTAGAGAGGAATAATTCTTTCATACAACATTTTTGGGTAACTTGAACCGTTTACGCAGCGCACGCAACGGAAACCCTAAAATATGAATAATTTTCCTCGTTTCTGCAACATTTTCCACTGATTCTTCGCTCCTATTGGTCGCAGCGTGATGCTATATAGCCGAAAGCCTTCTTCGATAAATGAATTATCCTAACACAAAAATATTTTTTTCAATTCTAAGCAGAACTAATCTCGTAGAACGCGTTTAAAGGGATTTGCGCGTTCAAAAAAACAAACTCTTCAGCTTGATAATATTAGTATAGACGACGAGGCATCAAAGTTCTGTTCAATGTTTATTCGCTACACTAAAGAAATATCTATTTATGTGTTTCTAGTTATCCTTTTAGCTATTAAAAAGCCTGCACTCAATCACAAGCAAATGAACATCATATTAATATTGGAAAAGTTTAATCAAACAAATCGTTTCATATGAGACAGACATTTTCCGCATAATGATTAATCATGGTGACACTGGCGAGTCACGCTCAAGGCACTGCGTGACACCTTACACTGTTTCATTTACCTGAAATTAATAACCGTCTCACCCCGTGCTAATACACGTAGACAGGGAACCCTGACAAATATAGCTGAATATATGTAGGTATATGGTTTTTTTCTGCCTTTTGGAGTCAAAACTATGGATATTTGGGGCCCCAGTGCCAATCATCTTTTTAGGGATTTGGCCAAAAGACTGATCGACAAAAGTAATGACTCAGGGCCTGGCGCTTACCTCGGCCAACGTATCAGTTTGGCCAGACAGCGAGGTAATGCTGCCAGCCTCTTAGGTACTCTATCCGCAGTCTCCTAGGTTCAGTTTTTCCTGTAGCCCTTTTTTATCTTACATTTAGATAATAACTTGTATACATATATAAAAAATACAGATTTAAAAACTAGTTTAAATACCTAAAAAACTATATGTTATCTAAACTATATGTTATGGTAAACTATTGATCGAAGTATTTAAACTAGTTTTTAAATTTGTATTTTTCTTAATATAATCGTAATTTGAACACTTATTACTTAAAAATTACAATCTTGGTACAAGGTTATCGATATTGGTTCTAATAACTACGACTAAAATGCCTTTTAGCCTTAGTTAGCTTCTAAGTGGTAATGAAATCGCCAGACAAAATGACCATGGCTCGATGTAGCTCACATTTCTAGAATAGTAGTTACTAGTTTATACAGATTTAATCTCCGATATGCCCTTCAGGATGAAGGCACTAGTTATTGCAAGAAACCGAGTAAAGCTATGTTGTTTGTTTAATCTAAGAAAAGTCCTATACGAGTGAATATAATATTTCGATAAATATTAATTATTTTTAGGGTTATTGTCATAGGAACTCTTATTGTTTCGCTCTGTCCGTCTGTCTGTCCGGCCCTACTAACTTCTACAGTAAGGGATATATACGGAAGAAATTTGGTGCAGTTTAAGATAGCATATAGATTTTACTTTTTGGCATAAAATGTCATAACAATTTAATATTTATGGGTTTTAATATTTTCCCATACATGTGAAGTAGAGATACTTTTTTTTTGTTTTTCAATCGTATGGGGTTCTTCGAATAGGTTTTTTCAAATAAAGGCGAGGTTTCATGGGTGATTTCTTTCTAAAGACAACCATTTTAGAATAAAGTGTTTTAAGAAACTTGTAACTTTCCATGCTAATAGCTCAAAATAATTTCTTAAAGAAAATAATTTTCAATTAATCAATCAAAAACTTTGGAAATAATTAAAAAAAAAAAACATTTTTCCCATTGATACGCATCGGAACCCTTCTTTCTATAATATCTATGTTTTATTTATGTTCTGATCGCTATTGGTTAGATTGTTTATTGTTGATTATCACAATGTGTTCTTATTTCTGAGATTCCAGAAGCACTATCATTTAATAGTCCTAAGACACAAAGAGATGTCCTGAGTAATAAAATATTGTCGGTTGGTTTGCAGTCCTAAAGTTCGTCCGTGAGTAAAGTGAGTACACGTATCTATTCTTATGTCACAGCCCACAGCGTTTGACCCCGTTTCCCAAACGTACAGATGAGTACAAAATCTTGCTTCTAAAAATACAGGCGTCTGATTAAAGAATAATCTTTATGTTTTTGGGTAGTCGCATTCTGTGGCTACCGTGATACGTGTATAACAAACATACTTGGAACTTTATTTCTCGAATCTATACTATAATATAATAAAAAGAAAAAGTTTGTTTGTTTATTTGTTTGCATTGAATAGGCTCCGAAACTACTAGACCGATTTTGATGAAATTTGACACAGATGTAGAGTAGACCACGGGGAAGGAGTAAAAAGTAGTCTATACTTTTTATTGCTGAAAAATGTACGGTTTCTGCGAAATAAACTTTTGCGCGCACGAAGTCCCAGGCAACATCTAGTAATAAATAAAATTTTAAAAATAAATAACCCCCGAATCGTCAAGCAGTGATCGAGCTGATGATGATGTATTATAGCTAAAAATACTCGATGAGGTTAGCTTCCAGACAAAAAAACTGCATCAGACCTTTCATATAGGAGCTACGATGCCACGGACAGACACATAGACAGACAGACACGTAAAAACTTATAACACCCCTCTTATTTCGTGTCAGGGTTTAAAAATGAGACAGGATTACACCGAATAAACTTCAAAGACTTTTTTTATAATTATTGTAACCACTAAAGGAAACATAATATAAAAGTTTGCATTGACTTTAAAGTACCTAAAATCTCAATCTTTTGAGACACACTCAATATCCTTTATCTAGGAACCAGCTCTAGTTCCTATTATCTAGGTAGTAGGTACCCCTCTAGCCGCGGTCTATTCCGCTTGCCAGACGTGGTTAATTCATTGACAAGATTTTTTTATAAATAACATTTAGAAATATTTAACTGCGAGTTCATTTGCGCAAAAAATGGAAGTTGATTTACTCAGAATATTGTTACGTAGACCATCTACACTACTCCTAGACTCGAGAAGTTCTGTCGTCGAGTCGTCTGCAAGTCTCTAGACCTAGTTGAATGTTGTGCCAAAATTAAAAACCTTGAGCAGATCTAAATATAATAAATTCATATGAAAAAAATAGTTCTGTAAGTTAGTACGTCTACAGCAGATCTAAATTAGCTTAATCGTTTCTAGTTCCTACGAACTAAATAAATTCGGAAACTTGAAATAAATACCGTGGTTAATCGTCGGTAAATACGAGCAATTGAGGGGTCGCTATCTAAGACTGATGTATAACATGTTACTGGAGACAAGTGATTAGTGAACTGCTAATTCTGAGATTATTAAATGTCTAGACGAAAAAAACAGTCATAGTCACAATTGTATAACGCGTTTCAAATGAGAATAGGAACGTCAATGACCTTTTTCTGTCAAATATCACTTGAAAAGTGCGATTTTCAGAAAAGCTTATGTGCATATAAATATTAATAGTGTTGCATCGAATATAAATAGAAACGTTAATTAGTAATCAATTATCGAAACATAAATTTAACTATCATTACAGTCTAAATTCGAAAGAATATGGCGCCGACTCGATCCTATTCTCATTTGAATCGCACTATACTTATCTAATATATTTTAGAACTATACGATTAAGAATTATATTTTACTAGAGATGGCCCGCGAAAAGTTAATTGGGAACCGTACAATTTTTCACGATAAAAAGTAGCCTTTTTTTTTTTTTTTTTTTTTAATGAAATATGGGGGCAAACGAGCAAACGGGTCACCTGATGGAAAGCAACTTCCGTCGCCCATGGACACTCGCAGCATCAGAAGAGCTGCAAGTGCGTTGCCGGCCTTTTAAGAGGGAATAGGGTAATAGGGGAGGGTAGGGAAGGGAATAGGGTAGGGGATTGGGCCTCCGGTAAACTCACTCACTCGGCGAAACACAGCGCAAACGCTGTTTCACGCCGGTTTTCTGTGAGCCCGTGGTATTTCTCCGGTCGAGCCGGCCCATTCGTGCCGAAGCATGGCTCTACCACGTAAGCATGGCTCTACCACGTAAACCTATGTACTTCCCCGTGGTCTACTCTATATCTGTGCCAAATTTCTTTAAAATGGGTCCGGTAGGGTCCTATTCAATGCAAACAAACAAACAAACTTTTCCTTTTTATAATATTAGTATAGACAAAACCTATAACCCGACTATATAATACGTAAATTATAGAGACATAATATGTTAATAAGGCTATTATTACGAATCTACTGACACTTCATTTAAAAACAACGGATCAGTAGTTTAGATGCTACGGTAGAACAAACATACTGACATGCATAGACTGCCAAAATCCTTACCCTTCCTTTTGGCTTCGCCGTAGTCGGGTAATAAAGAACATTAACATGATTAAGGATATGTAAAGTTATATCCACATCAATAATATAAGACCTGTTATAAAATGCCGCATCAAATTGAATAAAATTATAAAATTATTCAAAAAGAAGTTAAAAGAGCACAAAACAATACGTAGCTATGCCTTCACTTATTAGTGTAGCCATACACCATACTACATATCGTGCAATCAGCATGACGCTACCGATTGGATCCGACTGACCGTGTATAGGTGTGTTTACATTTTATATCAATACTAGCTTTTGCCCGCGATTCCGCCCGCGTAAATACATTATCCCGCGGGAACACTACTTTTTCGGGATAAAAAATATCCTATGTCCTTTTCCGGGACCCAAAGTATTATACCAAATTTCATAAAAAATGGTTCAGCGGTTAAAGCGTGAAGAGGTAACAGATAGACAGACACTTTCGCATTTATATTATTAGTATAGAAGTATAAATGGACCTCCATATTTATCCATATTCCGATTGGATCGTTAGCGACATGCTAATTGGGCGATAGGCAGTATGGTTGTACGTGGTAGAGCCATGCTTCGGCACGAATGGGCCGGCTTGACCGGAGAAATACCACGGGCTCACAGAAAACCGGCGTGAAACAGCGTTTGCGCTGTGTTTCGCCGAGTGAGTGAGTTTACCGGAGGCCCAATCCCCTACCCTATTCCCTTCCCTACCCTCCCCTATTACCCTATTCCCTCTTAAAAGGCCGGCAACGCACTTGCAGCTCTTCTGATGCTGCGAGTGTCCATGGGCGACGGAAGTTGCTTTCCATCAGGTGACCCGTTTGCTCGTTTGCCCCCATATTTCATTAAAAAAAAATGGTGCATAGCTATACATTAGTGTTTATAAACGCTCTGTATACATTAAATAGTTTTTTTTTTCTAGAGTACTCTTATAATGTATGTCAATAATCCGTAGCTTTCCCGACTAATGCTGTTACAGTAAATTTTCTTTCGCAGTGCGTTAGGGCGTGGCGGGGCGGACCGGACGCGTATTACTCGCCCGCGCCGGACATCGACAATATATTTCGGCCGCCGGTCAGCGCAAACACGAGTAGCACATAGATAACGCGGTTACTCGAACTACTTTTGGGGGTAATAAAGTGCTTTAAAAGATATATTTCCACTCTTAAGTCCGAAGGGCTAAAAATTTTATCAAAGATTTTGTTTTCCTTTAGTGTTTTTGCTTGAACTTGAACCGAGAAATATAATATAGATGTTCCTATCAAAGACTTGTCACCAATATATATTATAATTTTTCATACAGACCCTTGGTCGAGTTCTTACTTTATCTACGACTAAACCCGGTATAAAGCGCGTAGATTAGATTCTATACATATTTCGTAGAGTCACATTATGCAGGGTCTTAGCAATAGACTACAACTAATAATAAAAAAACCGCATAATACATATAAAATTTTGCAGGTTTTATTTTTAATTATGAGATTAATACTCTTTGCCCCTTCGAGTTCTTTCCTTAAATACATTTTCCTCCGGTATTTTCTTGTAGAATATTTGCCGCCATGTTAGTTTTGGTCTAATACTCGTATCATTAGACGGGCAGCGATGGACCGCGACATTTATTTTACGGCGTCCGGCCATAAAAGTGATCCACGGCCTGCATTCTGCAACGTTGTCCGGCGCCAGGGCCGCTGGCAATCTAGAAGAGACTGCAGGGGTAGAAGAAAATAAAGTTTTTACTATATCTTACCTGTTTATTAATATATTATGAACCTACAGTAAATACAGATATTACCTACTTTGAAATAAGTTTTATTATTATGAGATTTTTTTGAAACCAGTCACAATATCAAAACTTCTTGCGCTTATTTGCGCTTATCTGAAAACCAGCGTATCTAGAGCAAAGAACTGCCACAGAATACAAAAATCATCCAGAAGCTGTCAACACGCTTGAAAGTGAGTCCGTCACAACCACTCCAAATTGGAATGGTTATCCACACATAATATGTTGCCATCGAATAACGGAATATCTTACCCAACTTTTTTTCAATTAATTTTTATTGAATACCTAATTGTCGTAATATAACAAACGCGATTTGTTTTGTAAGTGTAAAGAATAAAAATTAAAAAGTGCGGGCGGGGCGGTGTTTCGCCATGGTTTCGGACACAGTGCGCTGCATACAAATGTAATCGAACACTCATTCTGCATGTTTTGAATTCTGTGGCAACTGCATAACTAGGCGCGAAATTCAAAATTAGAATTTACATTCAACAAGCATACAGCTAAGAATTAAAATTTATCGTCTTAAAACCTACAAAGACCATTATATTTTTACTTAACTACCATAATAACGAGTGAAACTTACAATAATCAACAACTATTCAATAAAACATGCCAGTTACTAAACTACGTCAACTCTTGTTAAATAAAGGAATAAATAATTTTAAACAGACGGCGAAGATACTAAATATTTGATCTATGCCTGCCTGGATGTAGTTTATATTATATTACGTAATGTATCTTAGCCGTCTGTGATAGTTCAAACAAACTGTATACTCGTAGCAAGCGATATTTTATCTTAACTATAATATAATATTAAATTTAGTATCTTCGACGTCTGTGATGCCCTTAAAACTCAAAAATTCTGTCAAACTACTAAGCTTAGAGCACATCTAGTGATCTACATCTGCGATCATTTGCCATGTCCACGTCCCCACGGAAGTGATAAAGCTTTTTGGCAAAAAAGCATTCGGACGGCGGCAGCGGCGATGGCGCGGAAGCGGACGAAAATTACCGCCAAGATTATCTCGACGTGGCCAAAACCGTAAAAATATTTTATCGTCAAACAATGCTGGATAAAAATCATCGGATCCTCTATCAAAAATTTAATACATACATACATACATACATATAATAACGCCTTTTTCCCGTAGGGGTAGGCAGAGTCGCAGAAACCGCCTCTTTCCCGTAGGGGTAGGCAGAGACCACTTCTTTCCACTTGCTACGATCCTTACATACTTGTTTCGCTTCGTCCACTTTCATCCACGACGACCTCTGTGGCTCAGTTGGTTGAGCGTGTTGGTGCTCAAGCCGGGGGTCGCGGGTTCGAATCCCGCCGAAGGAACAAAAAGTTTTTCTGTGTTCCTGGGTCATGGATGTGTATTAAATATGTGTATAATATAATAAAAATCTTAAATATGTGTATAGTATAAAAGTATTAAATATATTATTTCCGTTGTCTGGTACCTGTAACACAAGTTCTTCGGATACTTAGCACGGGGCCAGATTGACGTGGTGTGAAGCGTCCATAGATATTATTATTATTATTATTATTCTTACCATCCATTCCTCCTCTTACATTCAACGTAGCGAAGCGGCTCTCCATGGGCCACTTTTCGCTTTCGCGAGAAACGAGACGTGATGGGTGGCGAACCACATCGCCGCCATTTTGGATAATTATTATTTTTATGATTATCCATTGCGTTCCCACGGATTGGTGGAGAGGGTAGGAATAGGGAAAGGGAAGGATAGGTGGTGTGGAAAGGAAGATTGGTAAGTTAGAGTGGGAAATAGGAAATGTAGGATATTACCGCCCAGGAGGGCAAGGGATAGGACAGTAATAGCTAGGGAAGCCGGGGCCGCATACCCGTATACTATACCACAACTACCGGACAGGTAAGTTTGGATGAGTATCCCATGACAAAATTTAATACAACATGTAACATTTACCAAATAATGCAGTTTTATTTTTACTTTCAATGTATGTTTTCTTATACATGAGACTTGTTTTTCTAATAAGTATCGGATAGCTTATTCGGTAATTTTATCGCTGTTTACTTTAGACTCGAGAGAGAGAGACAAAACATGCAAACAAGCTGCCTGAAACTTATCAAAAGATAGTGAAATAGACTTTTACAGTAACAAAATGATCTACAACAGTAAAAACACTAAAACCACAAAACATTGTCAAAATATTATGCTATCTACATCTAGAATGCAGAACCTGCTCGATGCTCAGTTCAACACGAGACAAAGCAAACAATAGAGCCAGTAGTTGAATATTAAAAGCAATCGACAAATTGAAGGTCTCGGCGTCTCCGAAAGTATTGACAAATGAACAGCAGCGAGTAAAAAGGAAATGAATCTGATTCACAGGAAATAGGACATTGATTCAATTGGGCGCCATTGAACTGTCACGGTCGGTTTTAACTGCTGCGCTCTCCAGATTCGGGGATTTCCCATCGTTATTAATGAATATATAAGGGCCTCTAGACAAGATGCATTCGATAATTTTGACGGCGAAGTTCGAAAACAAAATGTATGGAATTTGACATAAAGCATCGCAAGCGACATGTCACTTAGCGTTGACTTATGTCAAATCCCATAAATTTTTGATTACGAAGTTCGCTGTCGAAATTATCAAATGCATCTTGACTAGAGGCTCTGCACTCCCATCTTAGAGCAGGCATTAATAAAGGTCATGCAAGCGGGTGTAATAAATAATTATAAATAGAGACGGTCATTGGTTAATAGGCGAACATGTTGATCGCAACATTCATTTAAACGATATTGACTACAAGTACCTAGATTAAATACTAACATCGCAGGATATAAAGTGCTTTCATACGAGTATACCTAACATGCTTATACTTTACTTTTACAAATAACAGCCTTTTATAGACAGACACCAATTACGGGTATTCACAAAACATATTAAGACATTATCATCAGCATTCAATAATCTTTACACAGTAAAAAATTTAAGTCGCTCCCGCTGTCTGTCAGATCTTTTGAACTACTCAACGGAATTTAATACAATTTTCAGCAATAGATAGGTAGATTTATTTTATGTATTAAATTTATTGCACCAGTGCAGTGGGAAGCCGGGGCACATGCCCCGGCTTCCCACTGCACTGGTGCGCTATTTTTTAATTAATAAAAGTAAACAACTTACGTAATCAAGTTCTCCATTGTTGGTGACATTGATATATCTGTAAAAAAGTAAAAATTTCATGGTAAGTATATTGTAATTAAATTAGCTGTGTTTTAAATATTGTTTTAAAATAAAACCAATAAAACTTTTCAAATGTTTTTTTTCTAAATACCTACACAAAGAAAACTACGGGTACCTACTACCTATTACCTAGTACCTGCTAATATATTAAAGCAAGTTTTTTTCTTCGTTTGTATGTTTTTTTTTTTTGTTTTTGCATTGAATAGACTCTGAAACTAGTGGACACATTCTGACAAAATTTAGCACAGACTACGGCTACTCTTTACCGCAGAAGAATGTATGATTTCTTCGAAATTAAAAAATAATTTCGTCTAATCACACAATAAATACGTCATAAACAATTATGTTGTGCAAATAAAATGGGATTTTATTAAAAAATAATTGAGTCCGGGTCCATGGGCCCACTTTCCCCACAATTAGTTGCGCCGAGAACAATGCGCAGTGATTTTTAAATGATCACCCCGCGCCATCTGGCGCCGCGCCGCCGATTACTAAGTAATACCAGTAATTGCTCAATACTATGCGAAGGGCGTGTTTGATTTACCTAAATTCGTACACATGCGCTGCGTTTAATTCCATTTATGACTTGATTCCATTTAGACAAATGGGATTTTTGTTTGTGTTGAGGATTAAATGTACGGCACTTGCGAAAGACTAGGTATGTAATTTTAGCAAAACGAATACGATAGCAATAAGCTTTTAAGAAAGTTTATTTGATTAGTAACCGGCTAACAGGCTTGTTTTTATCGGGCAAGAAAATTACGTTCGTATCTTTCGAAGTGCAGTTCTAATTTCTGACACATCCACGGTCGGTCATAGCGGATATCCGTCCCAAAGGGTTAGATTGTAAGAGAGAAAGTTACACGAGTCTTCGAAACCGGCCGCCATATCCAAAAGGGGTTTGGAAGTAAAATATGTCGCTTATTATAGCTTACATCAGACAATGTGTACTTTGTCATCGCCAATGTACCACACTTTGCTCAGCATGGAACTACTAATGAAACACTATATCAAAACACGGGCATTATATCTAAGCTTTTCATCAAAATAAATTAGCTCTCGAATAATTTTCATCGACGCCTCTCCGAGGTAATATCGCTTTATAATTAAAATTTCCTACAAAATATTATTAAAGGCACTCAGCTTAATTTGCCGGCATTACGTACGCTCGGCTGTTTATTGGCGCTGAGAAATTAATATTTCGCGCCGATATCAAAAGTTCACGCTCAACTAGCCACCCCCGGGTCGGCGACGACTACGGCTCGGACGAATTGTCGCAGGTGAGCTTCCAATGCGCTTATATTATTATTTTTTCGCTTAGCACCCGTGAGATCAAACGTAGTCGTGGTTACCGGAGGCGGCGGGCGGCGGCCGGTCTCCCGGCGACGCGCGACGGTGGGAGGGATGATCGCGAATTATTCACGTGCCATAAAGCGCAAATTACATCGACAGCACGCGGCATCGTAGGCAGCGCGGCGCCCCGCGGGACGCGATCTAAAACAATCGCCGCTGGGTGCCGAGCGCGCCTGAATTTAAAATATTGGAAAGCTCCCACTTTCCGATATTAAATTTTCTCGATACCTATTGAAAATCGACGGTACATTCACGTTAGTAAATTGCAATTAAAATATCCGTGTGCGCGAGGCGGACTGTGGATGTGGATTCGCATAATATTTTCCCGGCGATTATTTTTGCTCGGCTAAACAAATAGTGTTATTGGGGCTCGGAATAGACGGGCGGAGCGCCTATTAAATTCTGAATGCGAGGTTAATCCGCAATTACCGCCTAGTTATCGCCGGAAGACGGCGGAGATAGTTAGGGCCCGGAAAATATTCCGTTCACTAATTATTCCGCGTAATTAAACGCGGGCATTATCGCGCGCGCCGCCGCCACCTGGCGCATTGTGCCCGTGATTTACTGCGGCCCGCGACTCCGGGCCGCGTGCGTTCCGGGGCTCCCTCTTTTTGCACCGATTAATTATCGAATTGTTCATATTATATATTAATTGCTATAAAATTAATGTGAAGAGCAATAAGTTATGGTTTGCTGAATACACCTAAATCCGGCCGCCCGCGCCGCCCTCAAAAACCAATATGGCGGGAACAATTTAAATATCGTAATTTATATTTGGAAAACTAAATTTAATTGTATGTTAAACGGTAATCCGAATGCTTTATATAGTAGTCGCTACTACTAGTACTAGTTCAACATAGAGTCGAACACAGCATAAAACGGAGAAAATAATGCGAGTTCATATTTTTTGTTTATTTCAATTATTTGAAGGAGAACACTGTCATCTTGGTGGAGGCAGGGGCGTAATAAGAGGGAAATACTCCGGGGCAAATTAGAGAGGCGCGCGTAGAGTGGACCCTGGCTGCCATTACCGAGGCCCATATTGTCGGTTTATTTTTATCTTCAACTTTCTTTGCATTATTTTTCGTATTAAGTGTTTGTTAATTATCGTCTAAATACTTTTGGGGAAATGAAAAACAGAGGAGCAACGAAATGAAATCAAATGAAACATCAAGGAGTGTAACAAAAAATTCGATAAACAATTTACAAGGTATATGTACAGATTACAGTTCAACCACGACCCCAATGTCTTTCGGTAATTGTCGTTTTTCATGAAACGTCTGCCATTACCATAGATAAACGAAGATTGCCGATGGCTATTAGCATCATGTTTGCTGTAGGTAATCAAAAAGTAAAGCATTTTCTTATCTTTGCTTTATATTATTATCTTCACACTCATACATACACACAACACGTACACAAAATTAATTTATGTACATAATATTTGTAAATATTTCTTACATAAATGTGCCAAAGCCAAGTATGACACCGATCCACATTTTTATACCTACTCTACAAAATTGTCGTAAACATTTTTTATGAACTGCAATTTAAAACTATGTTTTGGAAAAACCATGTATCCATGTACATTTCGCTGAAAGAACTTCATTATTGCCAAAGAAAATAAAAATCTTGGCTCTTTTTTTAATCCCGGAGTGCAACTCGTTATTCTTTTCTCCCCATTATGAAAAGACATCAAAACATACTCGAGTAAGTTTCTTGCATTCATACTAAAAATATAAGCTCATTAGTAATTATAGAGGGCTGGTGCGGACGCGTGGCTAAATATTCTCCAGGCGCTCCGCCCCCGCGCCCGCTGCCGCTTGTGCCCCCGCGCCCGCGCCCGCCGCCGCCCGGCCGCAGTAATTAAAAGAACGGAGGTCGCCGCTCGGGGCGGAGAGAAATCAAAAATTATTGTCCACATATTTTCTTGAAAGAAAATATTTTCGTTGTAATAAGGGCGTCATTATGTGTGGCTTTTCGGAATGAGAATTTGTTTTTGCATTTCGTTTTCACTACGTTTAATCGATTACAGCGAAGCGTTTCCATTTAGCGGTACGCGGTAATAGCCTAACATATTAATTAGGAACTATTGAAAGCTATTGGAATATAGATCAATAGCTGATAATAATAATAATTTATTAATTTTCTAAAATAGTAAGGTATATCGACTCCTATGGTACAAAAACTTAAACATCGCATAACATTGTCGTGTTATCACTTACAAATAATCGCGGAAGCATTTTGTTAATGATGTTAAAACCTCGAGTGCAGCGGGCGCGGGCGAGGGCGCGGGCGCGAGAAGCGGAACTATAAAGCCTTAATGACACCTTGTGAAAAGGCGAGATGAGTTATTTTTGAGAGGAAAAGGCGAGCGTCGAGTGGCGCGGTTGTTTTACGTGGCGGTGGCGTTTTGTTCGAACTAACGAGGTCAATAGTTGAGCAGCGCTCACGCCCGGCGCGCCGCCAAACCACCGCGACTCGGTAACAACTCGCTTGTTAGTTCAAGATCGCCTCTCTAATTATTGTCAAATTGATTCTGATGTATAAAGTGCAATAGGCACGGCAGTTGAGACAGGCAAAAAGTGCTTCCCACACTGATGTCGGTGACGGTGGCGGTTTCATCGAAACCAGACCAGCTACGCAGGAGTTATTATTATAGTGCCCAAGTGTGTGTGCAGCACATAAGAGCACTCTCTTTTCCTTTACTCTCGAATCCTAGTGGGACGGATAACCGACACGAATAAGAGATCAGGGGCAGGGCCGTCTTTTTACATGCCCACATGGATCATCTTTCTTGTTAGACAATCAGGTGATCAGCCTGTATTGTCCTATCCAAATTTCGAAACAACATTTTAAGATGTTTAACACTGGAATGGAATCCACGATCTTCGACTCGAGAGCCAAGCTGTAAACCACTGGATCACAGAGGCAAAAAGTTAGCGAACTTGGAAAGCAACGACGGATGAACGCATTTTTAGAGTTCCCTAGTACAAAAAGGAACGCTTATTTGTAGCTCTGTCCGTCTGTCTATCCGCCCTTCTAACTTATGTATTTATGGATATTATAAATTGATGAAATTTTAGTAATGTTATCGATTGCGTATAGTTTTAAAAAATAAAAGTAATATTTTAGGGCTGGCTCTTCAAACATGTGAATAAGGGAAGATTTTTCTTATAATTTTTTTTTCGGACGGGGTTTCGTCGATTAGGTATTTTAAAATAAAATCGAGGTTTTGCGCATGTCTTATTTTATAAAGTGAACCAAGTTGGTTCGTCCCCTAGCATTACCAAACCGTAAGAAGTAGAAACTTTACTTTTCATGCTGATAGGTCGTGCAAAATGCTCTATAGAAAAAAAAAAAAGAGGGATATCGGACACTAAGTTTCAAAAACATTTTCATGTAAAGTGATGCCAAGATCGCACTTCCAAAAAGTTATCAGATCTCATTTAAAACCAAGCTTCTGACACTACACGCCTTAAGTAAGGTAGCCTTTCGAACTGAGCGTCAATGGCGTCAGTGGCGCCGTGACTGTGAAGCCGCGTTAGTGTCGATGCGCTCGAATGACGTTTCCTAGAATTTCATACATTTGCATAGAACTCCTATCTGTCGCTCTGACACGGCGTCACAGTCGTGGCGCTGACGCCACTGACGCTCAGTTCGAAAGACTACCTTTAACCCACAAGCCTAACTTTACAAACTCTACACCTTATTCAATTTATGTGGCCTGCCCTTGCATTTCGTGGTAGTCCGTGCTCCCAGATAAAACTTCTTGCACGTTGATAGTTACAGAACACTCCTTAGATATGACCTGACATACTCTTGGTTATTTACTGTCAATACGTATATGGTACCTACACACTGGTTTGTGGAGTAGATAATGGAGATTACCACCTCTTTATAAGGATACATTTAACTTTATACCTACCTATATTGTCACATAAGACTTGTGTCATTATAATTTTTGTAGTGGTTGTGGTTTCTATATCTATGGTTCTACTCAAATCGTCAGATAGGTAGGAATATACAATATTTAATTATATTGATTATAACATACTAGCTGTTGCCCGCGGCTCCGCTCGCGTAAATACATAATCCCACGGGATGATTGTACTTTTTGGGATAAAAAGTACACTACTTTTTATCCCAAAAAGTATTGTCGTGTAGTAGTAGTCGTGAAAGAGTAACAAACATTCATCCATCCATACTCACAAACTTTCACATTTACAATATCATATAGTATCATACTAGTTGTTTTGACATCGTGCGCGGAACAGGAAATCCCGCGGGAATCATATGTACAATGTATATCTTGCCGCGTAAAAACTGGACTATGTCTTTGCCTATAGCATGTATCTGTGCCAAATTTTATCAAAATCGGTCTAGTAGTTTCGGAGCATATTCAATGCAAATAAACAAATATTTTCTCTTTATAATATTTGAAGATAGGTACTTCGACAAGACCTTAGAGTGAATAAAATAAATATATAGCTACACTCTGGGTTAAGGTTTTACGAAAATTATATTATTATTTTATTGAAGTAAAGGCACAAACTATGTACAAAAAGCTCATTTAATACGAAGGAGGACGATGAGATATTATCATAACATCCTCCACAAAGGAGCTCAAGACACGTCACTCATGTAAAACAGAGCTATCGCGTATCGCGCACGAACGCATCTCGATTTTCATTCCCGAAAAAAAAATTAAAAAGTATAAGGTTGATCAGAGGCACCGATAGCGCTTGTGCTACCGTTTACGCTCTTTGTTCGGGATAATAATAAACCACAAACAATGAGGGCAGAATAAGAGACGCTCAACGCCCCACTCGAGGTTAAAAAAAAATGTGGTCTCTTATTGCGTTCCCAAGCTCATCATGCGTGCTCTTAAATTTTTTTACCGCAATACCTGTTCGCGAAATGCTGATATTAGTTTGGATGTTCGATTTTCAAACAAGAGGGAGACGGAAACGAACGTCAGTTGCGTTAAATTAAGATCGCTTTTCATTAAAGTAATTATAATGTTCCAAATTATATATTATCTGATACTGCACGTAGATACCAACATAAATGCTGCAATACTGGCAGTAACAACAATATATATCATCATCATAATCAACCTATCGTCGTTCACTGATTAAAGTAAGCCTCCCCCAATGAGCGCCAATATCCAGATTTTGGGCAGCCCTCATCCATCCGCTGCCAAAACAATATATTTTATTAAAATCGCATTAAGCTGCAAGCACTAAGCTACAAAATATGTAAGACTTGAATGACATCTAAAAGACGCGCTATAACAGTTTGTCTTATTAACACAGAGCAAAATATGAACTTTTTGGAAATACTCTACTTTATCTGAAAGCTGATATAACTATTATTTAAAACTAGAATCATAGTAATAAGTAATATATAATAATAAGTATAGATACTTCTATACTACAATATTACAAAGAGGAAAAATTTGCTTGTATATTTATTTGTTTGCATGGCTCTAAAGTTACCTCACCGATTTTGATGAAATTTAACACAGATATAAAGCATGGGAAATGACAAAGGCAATTTTTTTTTGGTGTAAAATCCACGGTCCCCGCAGAAGTCCCTTAGGCGTCGTGGAGTTACACATAACATTTAGTGTTTAGTAATTCTAGTAAGTACTACATTATAAATCAAAACCGTCTCCATTAAATTGATTTCACTAATACTTTACAGGTCGAATTTATCTACTAGCTAGACCGCTAGACTATCTAGCAATAAACTCTGCACATTATTCAAATCGGATTTCCTACGCATTATTGGACTGTACAAATGTAAGTAATAAACAACATTTGGCGACCCACGTTGAAAGTTTTATGAACCCACTAAATTCAATTCGGCCAACTTTAATTCGTATGCTAATGATATCGGACTAAAACTCTACCGATTACAAACGGTCATCCATATTAATTTTTGCTAATTCCAGGTCGAAAAAAGGTATCGAAAAGTTGGAGTCGGACCGTACCGCGCACCTGGGTCGCCGGGGGCTCTCATTCAAATGCAAATCAAACGTTCCATTTTAAAAATCTACCATCTCGACTCACTTTGCTTCCGGAATGACATAAGCCCGATCGCTCCCAAGTGTGAGGCGTCGTCGATCAAAAGTCGATCTTATGACGATGATAGCTAGTCATGTTCGACCTCGCCGACTATCCCACATACGTCGTGTCGGCGCGACGTGCGATGTCGCATAAGCCCTTTTACGTTGAATTTCGAGTACCCAGGTGTGCTCCCGATCCGGTTAAGGGAAGCGTCCTTGTTAGGGATTCTCGTATGAAATGGTTTAATTTTGTTTTTAATTTCATTTTTATTTTTAACGATGCTACGTTGTAAATTAATAGCAATAAAATTCCGTTATAACTTATAACACTAACAATATAAACCGCGCTTAGCGAAATGGGTATACAAATGTTATATTTTAATCACTAATATTTATACTCAAGTTTAATACGAAAGCATCGAAAAGCGAGGATAACAATGATGATTATTGTTAAACTGTATGATTATAATCTATACTTAATATTATAAAGAAAAAAAGTTTGTTTGTTTGTTTGCATTGAATAGGCTCCGAAACTACTGGACTGATTTTAATGAAATTTGGCACAAATTCAGAGTAGATCACGGGGAAGGATATAGACTACTTTTTTGCGCGAAAAAATATACGAATTTCCATGAAATTAGCTTCTGCGCGCACGAAGTCGCGGGCAACATCTCTTAATTCTTACCCACTTGTACTTATAAATTTCAACTCGTATGTTGAAATTTTATATTAAACCTTTATCCACGTCCATGACGATATTAATAAAGCGATAAAGCAAAAATAAATTAATTACTAAAATAGCAAAAGAATGTATTTAATTGCCGTGGCCAAATTAAGTGTGAAGTGTGAACATTATTTATGGGTCTGTCTGCACGTCTATAAAACATGCTGTAAAAGATTCCACGAAGCATATCAATAAAAAACAACATCGATCAGGGACCGCACAGACAGCCTGGCACCCATGAGGTCCCAAATTAATGTAAATTCCAACCATTCCGTCGAAGATCTAGAGTAATGGATCATTTAGATAATCATTGTGGGCTGATCATGATGAATGTAGTTACGGACGGTTTTGACATAATCTCATAGAATCAAGGACCTCACAAAATTGTAGATTACAATAGCAGTTTGTGATTTTGTTAGGGTTAAGATCTTCGTTCTTCGTAAGCAATCAAAGATCTTACAAAACTTGTGATTATAATATTAACGTGCTTATTTTGATACCTGTTTAGTTAAAATTATATGAATAAAGTAAAGACAAATTAAATGAAATATTAATAATGTAATAAGTAATATATATAATATGATCAAACATCTAATATTAGATATCTAATCTCGCGAACCAAAATAGGAGATGAAAAAAATATCCAACTCGCATCCATCGGACGGACCACACAAAGGACACTCGTAGTTCGCCAATAATAATAGTTAATAGTTTTCTCGAGTTCCATACAAAAGTGATTTAGTACGCTCAAAAGTCGGACTGTAAATCAATGATATCTCGTCCCGCGATACAGACACGTGCTTCATTATTTCACCTTTTAAAATAAATAATTTTTATTACTCCATCTGTCATACAGGAGATTAGCCCGGTAATGGGAACGGCAGAGCGCGGACGCGTCATTCCACCTTGACGTTAAGTGTCTATGAAACATAAGTTACTGTTCGTACTTTAGGGTTATTGCTTGTGCCGTTGCTACGTTCATGTGCAGTCTATATGTCTATATAGAGCAATAATATTTGTACCGGTCGCTGAGACGCTGAGAGCACAGAGTGTGAAATATATAAACGTAGAGAGAAACAGCTTTCATAGAGTCAAATCGATCCAAATTTGAAAATATTGATATCCACTTCAACGGCCCACAATTTTCCACACTATCTTGAACACATTGTACGTTTATACGAGTAGTAGTGTAATCAAATCGAAAATCACATTCTTCAGCATACGTAGTATGATCACCGTAGATATCTTTATACGGAAAAATAGACAAAATTACAGATTGACAAAGAAAATATGTCATTTATCCATACAATCCATAGTATTTCTATTCTTGCGTAGACAAAACGTATTTTACTGTGATCATGCTATGCTTGCTGATAGTTTTTGCGAAGGGACTAAGATTACAAGAGCCTCCTGCAATATTAGTCTCTACGCACAAAATGGCTTTAACTTTAAAATATTACGTCGGACTTGATGTTAGTAAACCTAGGACCAATAAACAACTTTCAAGGTAGTGTTTTTGGGGCTCCTGGAGGAATTTACGCTCATCTCTATTAGAGCTATCAAATGAAGTACAGATAACTCTTAAAGTAGTGATTATTCTCCGGCTTCGGGACTGGTAGACCGCCACGACAAGGTCGCCTTCGACATTAAAGCCGATGTATTTTCTGGTAGTTACAGATAAGTGTGTATAAAACATGCGCATTACAAGTAAAATAGCTTTGGAATCCCTCTAACTTCCAAATTCCAACGGCAACACCATAAAATAAATACGGGATGATTTACTACAGTACCGTGAACCTCTAACGCGCTGTGTAGATGTGCGCGCACGCGTCCCGAATCATTCTATATAGCCTTGAACTTAGTCATGGAGTTACACATACAAATGCCTCTAATTCACCTTGGTGTATTCAAAGCATGGGCTGGCCCTCTAGTCATAATACAAAGACTTCAATATATCAGCTGTATTTTGTGACTGCGTCCTCGGAGATATCAAGTTTTGTAGTAAAACCATAAAAACATAAAAATGAGCATCAAAAACATCATAATAGGAACGTAAGTAGTACATTTTAAAATCCTTTCACAAGCTGATTGAGAAGATGCTCTCGAACGGTTCAACGTTTCTTGGCGATCCACCCTCGAGACAAATCACCGTGCGCACATTCAATTAGTTCAATAACGTATAACAAATTATAAAAGCGGTCACCACTCGAAACTCATCCAGGTGAAATTAATTCATACACGTAAAGTATTAACTGTGGGCATCAAAAGGCCTCGACTGTCCGTGCGGGCTTTCCTTTTAATTAGACCCTAAGTACTCGTTAAAAAACAGGATCTTCCCAAACGGACAAAGCGGCTCCCGACAACGCGGGCATATAAAAAAACGCCGGATAAATAAGTGGAAAAATACAGGTAAGTCCGAGAGGGGTTTTGTACGGCCCGGCCGGCCACTTAGGTCATCCTGCGAAATAAAGGACCAAGTTTTTTATATCGCTTTTAAATGCGAGCCTCGTACGGACCCGCCTCATCCCCTCGCGATGATGTGAAAGGAAACAAACGAAAGAAAATGTTTCCGTGCGCCCGTTCGCTCTATCGAACGGTTGTAACTTTAAATTGCAAATAGTTCGTGTAATTCACTTAGCTCGTGAAACGAACAAAAACCTGAGCGTCTATCGGACCGGAGTTTATCTTGAGCGTTTAGGAAATCAGCGAGACGCGTAATGACGTGCGGTACTGCTCCGCTTTGTCGCATTGTTTGTGAAGCTCTGCTAACAAAAAATAATGGTTGCGATAATTGTAGTGTGTTTTTAATTAAAACCTGACGATTTCATTACTATATTCGGTTCGGCGTTCCCAAATTTAATTCCGAAATATCAATCTTGGCTGGCTCGTACCTCCCTTTGATAGAGTGGTCGTGTGAGCGATACGTTTTCCATTCGGCCAACTCGGAGGGTCGAGGTGCGGAGGGCGCGGAGGGTGCGGAGGGCCGGAGTGTTTGAAGCGGTGATTAGTACTGTGGCGGGGGCTTATGGCGAAATAATCTTAGTGGAGTCGTAATGAGAAAACATTTCACTCGCCAGTCGCCGCACCACTCGAACATTAATTTGTTGAATTAAATCTAAATACCTGGGTAACCGAGCTTTGCTCGAAGTTCTGATAAATAAAAAAAATAAGATTCACAAAAATATTTATCTGACCGGTATTCGAATTATCGAAGCAAAAATTATACATACGCGTGACATACGCATACCAAACTAACAATCAATAATCATACCAAATTGGACTGACATAATAGAGTTGAAATTATTGATATACCTACTAGCTGTTTCCCGCGGCTCCGCCCGCGTAAATACTATCGAGTATACCGCGGAAACACTGTACTTTTCCGGGATAAAAAGCAGCCTATGTTTTTAATACCATACCAAATTTCATCAAAATCCGTTCAGTAGTTTTTGCGTGAAAGAGGAACAAACATCTATCCATACATCCAACCATCCATACATCCTCACAAACTTTCCAATTTATAATATTAGTAGGATTGTTGCACAACGAAATAAAAAAACATATTTTATAGCTTACAAATGCGCAATTTCCCAGGGATAAGATCAGCTAGATCGAATTTTCTAGAAATCTTTCTGAACTGTGACAAATTTCATACTTCTCCGTTCGCACAGTTCTCGTTATAAGACATACTACTACATATTGCGATGATTGAGACTATGCAATGTTTCATACATAATTATTATTCCTGCTTATTTAAACAACGTGGAATTAATCATAACACGTGCGAGTTTAAATCGTGGAAACTAAAGGCAAAACAAGACAAAAGTGTGACAAGAAGAAAATAAATTGATTCTGTTCCACCCGAGCGGGCACGGCAAGGGTTGTCTTCCCCGGGTTATACTTTGTTATACTTCCATAGTTAATATATTGGTAAAATATTATAACGTATCTATACTAATATAAAGGAATTTTGTTTGTTTGTTTGCATTGAATAGGCTCCGAAACTACTAGACCGATTTTGATGAAATTTGGCACAGATGTAGAATAGACCACGGGGAAGGACATAGGCTACTTTATATCGCGAAAAAATGTCCGGTTTCTACAAAATTAACTTAGGCGCGCACGAAGTCGCGTGTAACATCTATTATCTTATACTTTAAATGAGCTAATATTGCATATATATAATCGGAATCTTCAAATGGCTGCAAGTATTTAGATAAAATTTAGTAGGTATGCAGGGATTTCTGGGAAAGAAAATCGATTAAAGGCTTAATCGATTTTCTTCCCTGGAAAACTGCATTTTTAATTTATGTGTGTTTTATCTGTCGTCGTGCAACAATATAATTTATCAATAGCTTCGAGTCTATTAAATGCAGACATATTGGCAATTCGGTATGCGTATGTATAATTTTTGCGTTGTTCGGAAATTCGGAATGTGGTGGATTCGAATCCCGGTCAGTTAAATTTTTTGTAATTCTTTTACGTTTTTTATCTATTTTCCATTATTTTATCGTTCTACTAAAACTCCGAGGTTTATCAACAGAAACTATTACAATATTATAAGCTTCTTAGATTTGAAAGACATAACTTATGCTGAACACATATAAGTATGCTATAGTATGCTTCCACAAGCACCGCTACCACAGTGTAGAAAATATACCTATATATTACGTACAGAGTAACAGCTTTCATAGATAGATCAAGTCAATCCAAATTTGAAAATTTTGACGTCCCCTTCAACAGCCCACAATTTTTCCACACAATCGTGAACACACCGTATACTTGCAGTAGTAGTGCAATCATATCGAATGCTAACTATGTAGCTGTTTACCTGTTCGTCTATCTTTAATCTGTGCCGCTGCTCCGCGGCGCGGCGCCGGCGCACTAGGATTTGTATGTCATTTGCTGCAGCGTCAGCGGAATCCATACAAAATTCGGTGTCGTGTGTGTTAGGTGCATATAAAATCTTTCTTCCAATTTCTATCTGTCGAAAATTATGAGGGGCTTCAAGAAGCTTATTATCAAATTTCCAAAACTGAAAATCATTAATTTGAATTCGGATTATGTTTTCCCTATTAAAACTGACAATGACATTACTTAATTTTTTTTTTTTTATTAAATATGGGGGCAAACGAGCAAACGGGTCACCTGATGGAAAGGAACTTCCGTCGCCCATGGACACTCGCAGCATCAGAAGAGCTGCAAGTGCGTTGCCGGCCTTTTAAGAGGGAATAGGGTAATAGGGGAGGGTAGGGAAGGGAATAGGGTAGGGGATTGGGCCTCCGGTAAACTCACTCACTCGGCGAAACACAGCGCAAACGCTGTTTCACGTCGGTTTTGTGTGAGCCCGTGGTATTTCTCCGGTCGAGCCGGCCCATTCGTGCCGAAGCATGGCTCTACCACGTCAAAGCATGGCTCTACCATAACAAATAATTACTACATACCTGTTACGTGATTAAATATAAGAACGTAAATGATGTTGATGAAATTCAAATGTCCTCGCAAATTAGTCATTTATATTAACTCTCCAGCTTTCAGTCAACCATTGGTGCATACAAAGAAAAAAAGAAGTAAAAAGGAAAACAGATTAATTAAAATGCAATTAAAATTAATAATTAATATTGGCTGTCTGGGTACAATGGGTGTCTGGGTGCAAATGGGTGCAGTTGGTGCAACTGGTGAAGTAGGTAGGTACAGCGGGTGCTAACACCTAATTAGGTTAAACAGGGCAGTCGGCGCAAATTCCTATTGTCGCGTTATCGTCCGCGCCCACTCGCTGCCCCGACTTACTCCTGACTGCTTTGCGAAATTTTAATTTTAATTCTCCTTCGACGTTATGGACGGTAATTATTTGTTTACTAGACGTATGCAACTTAGATTAAATATAAATTTACTAACTAAAACTGCCGTATACAATGGATTATTTAATTCTAATATTACGTAACCAAGACTGCAAATTGAGGCCATTTAAAGATATGGTGAAAAAGAAAGGATTCCGAGTGAGAATACAGTTCAAAAAATTTTCGGGTCTTTCACCAAATATAAAAAAGATTTTCTATTGTCTGTTTACCAGCAAGCTAGGCTACCACGGATACATAACATTATATTATAAATTATAAGATTATAATTCAGTAGCCGTAGTAGCAGTAGAAACCCTGGGAAGTGCTAATCCTACTGACGCACGAAGGGTTCCGTACAAAACGGCAAAAAACACGTTTATTGTATGGGAGTCCCATTTAAATCTGTTTTAGTACTTGTCGTTAAAGCGGCAACAGAAATACATCATCTGTCAAAATTTCAACTGTCTAGCTATCATGGTTCGAGAGCCAGGTGACAGACAGACACTCCCACAGTCTCTCGCCACGCTTCGGCATGATTGGGCCGGCACGACCGGATAATTGCCACGACCACACAGAAAACCAGCGTGAAATAGCGCTTGCGTTGTGTTTCGCCGAGTGAGTGAGGTTACCGGAGGCCCATGGGGAGGATTGGGGATTTTAAGGACCAGGAACGCAAGTCGCAGCACCAGAGGAGTTACAAGTGTATAATAGGGTCCCGTTTTTACCCTTTGGGTACGCAACCCTACAAATGTTTCCTCTTGGCTTTTCTTTTTTGAATCTCTAAGGGTCAGTTCACACTGAAAGAGACAATACGATTCAAAACTGAACTTTATTCACTACACAAGAAAATACACATTTAATTGCACGAGTTCGAATGTCAAAGTAGACCGCTCTGCATAGCGCAGCGCCACTCTTAAACTCTTGCAATGTGTATTTTCTTGTGTACTGAATAAAGATCAATTTTGAGTCACTATTTCAAAAATTGCAGCGCCGCGTTGCAGAACTGGGCCTCTAGTAAAGATGCATTCGATAATTTCAACGGCGAAGTTCTAAAACAAAATGTATGGGGTTTGACTTAACACATCGCAAGCGATATGTCACTTAGCGATGACTTATGTCAAATCCCATAATTTTTTTATTTCGAAGTTCGCCGTCGAAATTATCGAATGCATCTTGACTAGAGGCCCTGAACTCAGGCGACCACCGATTCTTGTAGTACTCCATCCAGGATCACCAATTCAATTACAGTATTGGTACAGCCAAGACAGTGGCACGTGCTCGCCACACTCCGCCGAGTCGCAATACGTACCCAATCAGGATTATACGTCCCTCGGGCTGGGGAAATAATTACGACTTAATCAAGTGCGGCGCAGAAAAATTCTAATATCCACTGATTAATTGTGATAGATATTAATCAAAACTTGGTATTGATACGGAGATATAATCGGAAATATTATTGTATAAAATTATAAATAATAATATAATGTAATATCTATGGATGCTTCACACCACGTTAGTCTGGCCTCGTGGTAAGTATCCGAAGAAGTTGTATATTAAATATTTTTATACTATGTATTTGATATAATAAATATTTTTTTGTAAATATATTAGGAGTACAAATAAGTTTCCGCCGTTTTATTGTAGATGGCGCGGCACGGAGTTTCGGTTAGCTTTCGCAGATGATAACCGGCTTAAAAAATAGTTTGGACATTCAAGAACAACATAACCTATTAATATTATTGATTTTATATTGGTAAAATATAATTTTTATAAGTTGAAAATGTCAAAATTTGAGCCAAGTAAGCGTCATTTGCGGGAAATATTAGTTTACTTCTTTAATTTAAAGAAATCTGCTGCTGAGGCGCATCAATTGCTCGTAGAAGCATATGGTGAGGGTGCTTTGAGTGAGAGAACGCGTCGAGAGTGGTTTCAAAAGTTTAAAAACGGTGATTTCGACGTAGAAGACAAAGATCGCAGTGGAAGGCCAAAAATTTACGAGGATGCAGAATTGGAGGAATTATTGGAGGAAGATTCATCCCAAACACAAAAAGAACTTGCTCTAACATTAGAAGTCACTCAGCAAGCAGTCTCACATCGTTTAAAATCATTAGGAATGATTCATAAACAAGGAAATTGGGTTCCGTACGAATTAAAGCCGAGAGATATTGAACGCCGATTATGCCTAAGTGAAGTACTGCTAGCTAGACATAAAAAAAGGGATTTTTACATCGTATCGTAACTGGTGATGAGAAGTGGATACATTATGACAATCCAAAAAGAAGAAAATCATGGGGATTACCTGGCCACGCGTCAACATCAACAGCAAAACCGAATATTCACGGAAAAAAACTTATGCTGTGTATTTGGTGGGATCAGCTAGGTGTAGTGTATTATGAGTTGCTTAATCCGAGCGAAACAATTACTGGAGCCCTCTATCGAACACAATTGATGAGATTGAGCCGAGCTTTGAAGGAAAAACGCCCTCAATACTATTCTAGACACGAAAAAATTATTCTTCTGCATGACAATGCTCGTCCACATGTTGCGGCTCCCGTGAAAAAGTACTTGGAAACACTTGATTGGGAAGTGTTACCCCACCCGCCGTATTCACCAGACATTGCACCGTCCGATTATCACCTGTTCCGGTCCATGGCACATGCTCTGACGGCGCAGCGGTTCACATCTTATGAGGATACCAAAAATTGGGTTGATTTGTGGATAGCCTCAAAAGACAAGGAGTTCTTCAGACGTGGGATTCGAATGCTGCCTGAGAGATGGGAAAAAGTGGTTGCAACTAATGGGCAATATTTTAAATAAATTTATATTACCGTTCTTCTATAATAAATATTTAATTTGTGTTAAATTATTATTTTTAAACAAAAAATTAAACCGACTTCCAAAGTAAAAATACACAAAAAAGTATGAAATAAAACTTATTTTATAAATAATTCCCCTTTTAAATTTGTCTATTTCTCTACTTAATCTTCTTAATTTTGAAGTCGCTACCAGCCCAAATGATATCCTACAATATTTTATAGAACTCACGTTCATATTTACTGGTAACGACTTCAAAATTAAGAAGATTAAGTAGAGAAATAGACAAATTTAAAAGGGGAATTATTTATAAAATAAGTTTTATTTCATACTTTTTTGTGTATTTTTACTTTGGAAGTCGGTTTAATTTTTTGTTTAAAAATAATAATTTCACCCTTTTTAGTGATATATCTTGTTAAGTTATTATTAATACGTCTTAAAAACGTCTAAAATAAACGATCGAATGTATAACTGAATACGTGCCAAGCTTCCATTAGGTATTGTTATTAAGATGATGATGATGATTACTGTAAGTTACAAAGTGGCATATGCTTGCAGTTCTTTAAACAATTCCGAAATTTCCTAACGCATATCTTTAAAGACTGAGGAGTTCTGTTCAGTGCTTTTGGATTCAGGGTATACCTTGGTACAACGTCTTATTCTTTGGTAGCATATGCTTGTGTTACTTCAGTAAAAGTCAAAATCACTATATGTGTCGATATAAATTTCGAGGAGTTCCCTCGATTCCTCATGGATCGCATCATCACGTTTCCACTTTAGTGACTAAAGGACCAATTTCGAATTAAACCCTTTACAACAACAAAATAATTTTGCAAATAGGTACATAAGCGGCAGAGTAATGTTCAAAGATCTCCGTGTTAGTGTAAAATACTATGAGAAGTACCTTCTATATCATCATAATGTGATGATGTATGCTGTGATAGTGGTGGTGATGATGATGATTACTCTAATTGACAAAGTGGCATATGCTTGCAGTTCTTTAAACAACGCCAAAATCCCCAAACATGTATCTATAAGGAGTCAGGAGTTCTGTTCTGTACTTTTTGATCCAGGGTATACCTTAGAGCAAAATCTTACTTTTTGGTAGCATATGCTTGGACTACTTCAGAAAAAGTCGAAACCACCATATGTGTCCATATAAATTTTGAGGAGTTCCCTCGTTTCCTCATGGATCCCATCATCAGGTCACCAATTTTATGAAAATGGGACCAACTTCGGATTATACCTTTTACATCAAAAAAAGAATTTTGAAAATCGGCCAACAGACGGCGGAGTTATCCGCGAACATACAAAAAAAAAAAAAATATATATATACAGCCGAACGTATAACCGCCTTTTTGGAAGTCGTTTAAAAACGGCGGAAACTTATTTGTACTCCTGAATATTTAATACACATCCATGACCCAGAAATATAGAAAAATTTTTGTTGCTTATGATCAAAGTCAAAGTAAAAAAAATATATTTAAAAATTGGTATTTTTTATACACTTTCTGAACGTCGGTCTACATGATTTCTACCTTTCGGAAACTAGCCCGGCAAGAAGAATCGACGTAACCCAACTAACATTTTGGCGCTAAGGGAAACCTTTTTTGACACTTAAAGTATTATAATCGACATATAAGAGCTCCGATATAGCTTAAGACTCTACTGTGGCATTAGGAATAAATAATTAAAGTTTCAAGAGGCATAATAGAAATAAAGGAAAATATATAACTTAAGGTGCTAGCTTGGAGTTTGTCAGAACTTTTGTATAACTTACTCTTAAATCTTTAGGAAATGTAAAACACTAGAACCAATTGTAAGGTGTCTGCTAATACTTACAAACGGTTAAAGTTCTTAAATGGAGTTAGTCATATACCTTGTACCACCTAACGAGTCTATGGAGCCCTAAGAGCTAAAAGAAAGTTATAGTAGTGATAACTATATATATTATAGAGCTATAGAAGTTAAAGAAGTGATAGATAGCTATAGGTATTATAGAGCTAGATGCTGCAAGCGTCAGAAACCACCTTTAAATCATTACAGGTTGTATAATAGGATTTACTCCCACATTATAAAACTCCGAGTGGCATTAAAAAGCTAGCTATAGTTTTTTTAACACTGCATTAGGAATAAAAGAGTTATCAGGAACCTTAGGTAATGTAGAATTAACGCCATTAAATAAACATAACCTATAAAATTTTAAAAGTAAATATAAGGTCAAAGTATTATTTTCCGACTTATTGATTTACATTATTTACTGTTTTCAATTAAAATATACATAGACGTACTGACAATTGTTATTTACAACCACAACTAAAAGAAAAATGCCGTGGCAGTGATTTTATTTTACTTAATAATATGAATTGTTGTTTATTTTTGAGGCGCTTCAAAATTGAGATGAAAACTAGTATATATAATATATACTAGTTATATACACAGAATACTTATCACCGCAGTGAGAATTCATAATTATGAAACCGATAATGTATAAAATTATTAATTGATGCCGGCCATTATTGTCGGCCATGAATATGCGCACTGCTATTTATATTTTATCATTTTTGACGATAACAGAAACGTAAAGTAAAAAAAGAACTTTGGGTGATGTTTATTACTACTTAATATGCACAATATACAATCGAGCTATAAATAGTATCGTAGGAGCACTCATATCTTGTTAAAAAAGCTAATTGAGTGAATTTTATAAATTATTTATTACTAAAGGGTGCAGTTGTAACCTGTGTATAGCTTATAATACACCTAAAATAGTGAATAGCACTATTGTAACTCTTTATTTCCACCCTTTTATCACTTTTCTACAACTATTATGTCACTTTAAGCTCTAAAATTGTCGGCCCAATTTAGGGTTATAAGATAGTTATAGCGCGCTATACCACTAGTTGTTAGACCTTTTATAGAACCTTAGGTTTTTAAGTTTCTATTAAGTAGCTCATTTAGCGCTTATGCTTATTACCAAAATGTTACTTGGGAAGAAACTCGCGCAATGAAAATGGGTATAATTAGCGATTAAACGGCCTTCGACATTACATAAACCAATTATTTCAACCCGAGGCCTACACATACCGTATTACCAATGTATTACTAAACTATATACGTACATAGGAAAATTAGCCGGAACATGAATACGCTTTGTTATCGAGCTGTATTAAGGGTAATTGAGGTGTGATCAAATACGTAAGGTTTGTAGCATTAGCTGCCAGCCGTGATACTACTTGTAGTATGTGCCCACAATGTGCCTTCAACAATTTTACAATAAAAGTAAAGTTATATTATGATGACCTCTATGGCTCAGTGCTTGAGCGTGTCAGTGCTGAAGCTGGACGTCGCGGGTTTGAATCCCGCCAAAGGTACAAGTTCTTCGAGAACTCAGCACGGGACCAGATTTACTTGTGTGGAAGCTTCCATAAATATTAATTATTATCTATACTTCTACATTATAATGAGGAAAAGTTTGTTCGTTTGCATCGAATAGGCTCCGAAACTACTAGACTGATTTTGATGAAATTTGACACAGATATAGAGCAGACTATGGGAAAAGACATAGGCTACTTTTGATTGCGGAAAAATTTACGGTTCCTGCGTGATTCTCCCTTGCGCACACGAAGTCGCGGGTGACATCTAGTGTTATATAAATTATTTGTTGTTTAATTTGGTTACTCATAAATACTGAGTGAGGAGTTTTGGCAATTCAAGAAAAGTTACTCGTAAAGATGAAAAATTTAACTGCTGGCGTAGTTTACGTAAAATTTTATATACGTGTTCAAAATTCAGAACTACATATAACTTTACTACAGATAACTTCGAAACAGAGAGAGATTAAAAGTCTTGTAAAATAATCTCTCAAACTGCACCGACTCTGTCATTTTTTTCTACTCGCATTTTGTACCCTATCTGCTTATTATGCGACAATATTCGGCTAAGCGAAGTATAATTGTCGCCCGAAGCTAATGCGCAGTGTGCAGCGACACGCGATGAACCGTGCACATCGCCAAATCGGTGCCTGTGACCGAGCATGCATCACCCGAGGTGCCTTTCTGATGGAATCTAAATTCTAAATATGTATATAATACTTAGATGTATCTATCCTATTAATATTATAAATATGTTCAGCATTGAACATGTGAACTAGATCGCGTATAAGCACAATCATCACGTTCATACTCTACATAATTTTAACCTACTCTAAATAATATGCTGACCACATAACCTGTACATATATGTGTGTGTAAAGATGATTGAGTATATATTAGAAGAATTGTAAATAATAGATCAGATACCAACTTCTTGTTGTGTCTCACTCATCTCCCCTTCCCTTAAACACTCGTCCAGGGCTACTCTCTGGAAGTGTTCCGACCGACTCCCAAATCCATACCGACGACCTCTCACTGTGGCCAAGACACCCTTAGCCTAACCACAGTCACCTGAGTCTGGGTGATTGACAGTGAGAAAATCATTTCCATACTTATACCCATATCCTTCCAAC
Source organism: Glaucopsyche alexis (assembly GCA_905404095.1). NCBI lineage: Eukaryota > Metazoa > Arthropoda > Insecta > Lepidoptera > Lycaenidae > Glaucopsyche > Glaucopsyche alexis. Next base: position 6,214,704 of record FR990043.1, on the reverse strand, counting down.
TTTCCGTCTGTTACCTTAGGGCTCACGGTGCAGACATCCCGCACTTATTATATATATTTATTTATACATCAAATCTATGGTTAGGGCTAGGGCTGTAGGGCGTTAGGGCATTAGGGGTTAGGACTCTTAGTGTTAGGATACAGCTCTCCCCCATAGTTTAAAGTAGAATCCTATCCTGGATTTTACAAAATATGAAAGTTTATGACATGGATATATGTATGGATATAACTCTTTCACGCAAAAACTACTGAACGGATTTCGATGAATTTGGTATTTTCAAAAATTCAAACTCAAAATTTTCTTTCCATGTAGGTTACAATATAATGCTTATAGAATTGTCCTACATGGTGCCTACCACGGTTTCGGAAACTAGCCCGGTGAGAAGAACCGACGCAAGAAACTCGCAAGAAACGTTTAGGCTCTGGATTAAAACATAGGCTCCTTTTTATCCCGAAAAAATAAAGTGTTCCCGTGGGATACTGTATTTATGTGGGCGGAGCTGAGGGCAACAGCTAGTATTAACTAAACGGATACATATTTTTAGTAAGAGGTGGAAGATTTCATGGATCCTTGTTCAGCCTACGGATTAAACTGAAGGATCTATCGTTGGTTTTTTATGAAATTACGGTATTTAAAAAAAAGTGTAACAAAATTATATCTATCAAACGCACGCTAGTGTGTGTTAATAAATGGAGTAGTGTGTCTACACTACTTGTTATTTATATTTATTTTACTTACTAACCATTATAAAAAAGATTAGCTTTCAGTATACCTTTCTCCACATTGTGCCAAATATCATATTTCTCCGTTCGCACAACTCTCATAAACTGAAAATTTTAGCTTCACGTATTAATTTAATAATGAAGTTTAAAGAACAGTCAATTTAAAGAAGTATAAAGTAGACACTGGAGTAAATTGCAAGGCAAAAACTTTCATCATTCGAAATGAGGAAAACTTCGTAACGTGGAGCCTTCACGCCAAGTCCCTTTGCGACGGGTGTCATCTTTGTAGAGAACATGCAGTTCATACTTAGACGTGTGTTAAGTACAGTACTTAGGGAATTGAGGACTAAAATCTTGTCTGGAATAAAGTGCTAGTGACAAGACGAAAAGTACTAAACGTAAGCTGCTAAGCAATGTTCTGTTATGAAATTGAATATAATATTAAAATAGCAAATAAATATACAAACCAAATCTATACTAATATTATAAATGCGAAAGTGTGTCTGTCTGTCTGCCTGTCTGTTACCTTTTCACGCTTTAACCGTTGAACCAATTTTGATGAAATTTGGTATAGACATACTTTGAGTCCTGGGAAAGGACATAGGATACTTTTATCCCGAAAAAGTGTACTTTTTCGGTGTACAGTGTTCCCCAGGAATACTGTATTTACGCGGGTGGAGCCGCGGACAACAGCTAGTATTATATAACGCATATGAAAATATGTTTGTACAATAACTTACTGCATAGATTAAAGAGAGACACACAAACAAACAGCTACATAGTTAGCTTTCGATTTGATTGTACTACTGCAAGCATACGGTGTGTCCACGATTGTGTGGAAAAATTGTTGGCCGTTGAAGGGGACGTCAAAGTTTACAAATTTTGATCGATTTAGATTTCTATGAAAGCTTTTTGTCTGTGCATAAATATATTTTAATTTTTTCTACACTGTGCCTAATGGTAGAGCAGACTGCCCATTCTACAAGGTTCATTTTGGACACTCCTATTTTCCAATAATCTGGACCAAACATATCCATATCATGTTATATGTAAATTCGTGGAATCCACTTACAGACAAAGTGTGTACGTGTGTAAAAGTTTGCCTTTTCAAGTTGAGAACCGTCTCCACGGAGCGATTTTCTTCAAAGGCGTGTTTAGGTTCACTTAGCAATGAATGCATGTTCCTAAAACTGCGATATCCTATTGAGGGACCCTATATTTAATGTTAGGGACTTCTTTTGATATTGATTCAATTCATTCATGTAGGATCGAATGTAAAACGTGATTATGGGATTAGGTAAATTGTATTGAAATTTTATTTTAGTAGGTCACGTATAATTTGTTTAACTTTACCTTTTTAATTTTGTTCAATATAGATCCTTAAATCGTTTCATATTGTTAAAAATGGTTTTGTTAAAATATGTAATGTAATTATTAATTAATTATTACATCTAACTATCTCCACTTGGATTTAACGTAAAAATAAACTTTATTAAAAGTCAAGAGGCCGAATGCTCTTATTCTAATCAAAATTAGGAGCCCTCCTGTTCAGAGGCTGTCTCTCTATCTCTCTGCTTACCAAAATGACAAGGACCACATTATGTGACTTGAGCGTCACTTAACTATCGTTTCAGTGTTCGGCCGCAAGTTAAAGGGGGCCTAGCAGGAATATTTGACAGCAGCGTAAACTTAACGTTAGCGAATGAAACTTATATGAGCGCTGTAATGATTTTGACCGATTTTCCTACAATTCTCGTTCGTTAACGTTATGTTATGTAGATGATGTAGTGATTCGTATCACCTTCTACAATACACGTATTAAAATACGTACGTCTATTTAATATTGATAGATATTTAGGTTGAGAATCAATAAAAATACTAATATTGCTTGCGTTTTTATTCGCGGTAAACTCCATTACATTGTAGGCGTACAGAGAGAAGAGACACAGATCACAAAGACAAGATAGAGCGGGAAACATGACAAGTGACATTTATACTTTTTAAATATCTATAGTAGGCTACGTTCAAATACACTTAACACCCTCCCCTGAACGTAGACCTACTAAGCCCATTCTAGAAACACAAAACAGATGTTTTTCTAATGTAGTTCCTTTTGTTAAAATATCGGCAACCATACAACTACCATTACAATATTCAAATTTAACAATGAATTTATTTACATATTCTCTGAGAAAATGGAAGCGTATGTCAATATGTTTTGTTCTAGGCTTATAACTATCACTAATAGAGAGTTTAATAGCACTTTGGTTATCAGTACATATCACAAGAGGACGGTCAGTGTCTTCACACAACTCCTTTTGTAGCTGTATTAGCCATAATGCCTCTTGAACGGCTGAAGCCATAGACATGTACTCAGCTTCTGTTGTGGAAAGTGCAACAGTATTCTGTTTACGAGAGTTCCATGATATGCTTGCATTTTGGAAGATAAAAGTATAACCTGTACATGACCTTCTGTCATTAGGATCATTGGCCCAGTCTGCATCACAGTATCCAGTTATTTCTGTGGACTCATCTTTGGTATATGATAGTTTAAGGTCCTTTGTCCCTTGCAAGTACCTCATGACTCTCTTGACTCCAAGCCAATGTTCACTGCTGGGGTCATTACAATACTGGCTTAATTTATTTACTGCGTAAGTGATATCGGGTCTTGTCACTTGTGCCAGATATATTAGGCAACCCACAGCTTCCCTGTATGGGAAATTGCACTTGTCAGTTTCAATTTTATTATTAAATTTCATATTTACCTCTATTGGAGTGCGCACTGGTTTGCATTCAGACATGCCAAAACGTTCTAAAACTTGTTTAATATATTTTTCTTGATCCAACATGATCCCACCTGCCTCTCGATTTCTAGTAATATTTATGCCAATACACTGCTGTATCTCACCCAAATCCTTCATACAAAATTTCTCTTTAAGTTTTTCTTTGACATTTGTAGCTGTGTCAATGTCATTGGTAAAAATCATCAAATCATCAACCCAAACTGCAATAAAAATAATTTTTAGTTCATTTATATTGTAATATATGCACGGATCTACTTTTGATCTTTCTAGTCCTATTTCAAGTAGAACATTATTAAGTTTCAGGTTCCACTGACGACTAGCCTGCTTGAGCCCATAGATTGATTTATGGAGGTGACATACCTGATCACTTTCTTCAAAGCACTCAGGTTGTGACATATATATTTCTGTATCTATGTCGCCTTGAAGAAAAGCACTTATAGCATCCATCTGAATTATATCTAAATTATATTTAGCAGCTAGAGCCAGCAAGAAACGGACCGAGGTGTATCTTACTACGGGTGCATAAACCTCATCATAGTCATTACCTTTTCTTTGAGCACACCCCTTAATGACTAATCTAGCTTTGAAACGAACAATGTCACCTTTCTCGTTTGTCTTACTTTTAAACACCCATTTACATGGCAAGGCTCTCTTATTTAATGGCAAATCTACTAGTGACCAAGTTTTATTCTTAATTAAGGAATCATATTCTTCTTTCATGGCCTTTTTCCACTGATCAGCATGTGGAGATGAAAATGCTTCATCAACAGTACAAGGATCACTCAAATTATAAAGTGGGCAAAAGTAACTTACATCGTGATCATCCCTTTCTATGCGCTGCATGCGTGCTCTGCGTGGACGTAAGTTTATGTTACAGGTTGGAGTTGATAGATCAACCTCTTCATCGGGTATGTAGGATGGATCATCATCATTGCCTGACAGGTACTCTTCATTTGAAGACTGATCAAAACTACTTTGTTCTTTTTCTTTGCAGGTTTCTTCAGTTAACTGTACCTCAGGATCACTGTCAGGTAAGCAAGGTAAGTACACATTATGTTCAAATCTTTGGACATTTTCTAAAAATACTACATCTCTACTTTTAATAATCTTATTAGTTTTAGGATCAAGTAGCCGATAACCCTTAGTAGATTCACAATAGCCGATGAATAACAATTTCTTTGATTTAGGGTCCCATTTTTGACGTTTCTCTTTAGGTATTTGGGACATTACCTCAGAGCCAAAAATTTTTATATTTGATAAGTTGGGTTTCTTACCTGACCACATCTCTATAGGAGTTTTTCCATGAAGTGATTTAGTAGGCGATCTATTAACTATGTAGGCTGCTGTAGCTAGCGCCTCTGCCCAAAATAGCTTTGACAAACGAGCATCTAACAACATACACTTGGCCCTCTCTACAAGTGTCCTATTCATCCTTTCTGCAAGGCCATTCTGTTGTGGCGAGTATGGTACACTTGTTTGATGGTCAATTCCATGCTTACTTAGAAAACTATTAAATTCTTTGTTAATATATTCTTTACCATTGTCTGACCGAACTGACTTAATGCGTAAATTAAGTTCATTTTCCACTTTACTCTTAAAATCTTTGAACACTTCTAATATACTTAATTTATCTTTCAGAAAATAAACATGAACTTTTCTTGTAAAGTCATCGATAAATGTAATGAAATATTTCATACCTCCTAGTGATGTTTGTTCCATCGGTCCACATAGGTCAGTATGAATAAGCTGCAGTGGGTGAGAAGATCTGGTTCCAATATTATTAAATGGCAGTCTGCTTTGTTTACCTTCCAGGCAGATGGTACATGTGAACTGACCTTTACTTTTGTCAGGAAATGAATTCACACCTTCTGCGCACTCCGTTAACTTATTAACATCTGAAAAGTTTAAATGTCCCATGCGTCTGTGCCACAGGACAACATCGTTTAATTTATTTAAGCAAGTTAGGTTAGAAACAACTTCTCTGTGAGTGTTCAATTGATATAAATTGTTTACTAAAATGGCTGAACAGAGGAATTTATTATTTTTATCATAAATATCGCAACTTTTGTCTCTAAAATTTATTCTACATCCATTTTTCACCATGGCACTTACAGATAAAAGATTTGCAGCAAGTTTTGGTATGTATAAAACTTCTCTCACCTGTATTTTATTTTGTTCACTACCGTTTATCAATAAATTAACCTTTCCCATACTTTCTACAGGTAGCGGGGTCTTACTAGCAACAGTTATGGTAGGTATCGGTGGACTTGTTACATCATACATCCAGTCGCATCGATTGGTCATGTGCATGGAGGCACCTGAGTCCACATACCAAAGGTCCGGACTTATTGACTGTGAACATGCTGAAAATGCTGCAACATAACCTTTGTTGTCTTCTAATTTTTCATAATTCTTCTTCCTCGGAGCACGACAATTCTTGGCAAAGTGTCCATGCTTATTACAGTTGAAGCATCGGGGCCCTTTGTGAACATAGGCCTTTTCTGTACCATAAATCCTGTGAGCCGTTGTCTTCTTGGTGAAGAATGCTGAACTTTCTGAACACTGAACCTCTTGCAGAAGTTTTGTTTTTATGGAGTCAGCGCTGATCTTCATCCCTGAGCTCTCCAATCCCATGATCATTGGCTTATAAGTTTCCGGTAAGCCAGCTAACATTAGAGTACCGAGCCATTCATCGTCTATGTCGAATTTTATATTCCTCAGTTTGTGAGCGGTCGACATAATCTTGTTTACGTAGTCATCAACATTTCGTGAACTGTCCAATGTAGTTGTGATGAGATCTCTCAGTAAGGCAACTTTTCTGTATAACCCGCTGTCATCGAAAGCCTGTTGCAAGCTGTTCCAGACTTCCTGACATGTTGTAGCTTTTTGAACATGCACATAGATAATCGGATCTAGCAGTAAAATAAGCTTTGATTTTGCTTTTCTTTCCTTTTTCTCGTCAGTATTTGTCCCAAGAACACAACACCACAAATCTTCAAGATTGAAATACGCTTCAACAGCAAATTTCCAACTTACGTAATTGTCTCTTCCAACGAGTCGGTCAATGTGAAAAGGATTGTGACTTGTATTCGACATCTTCTTCTCGTAATAACAAATTTTCCACAACGTGATCGAATGCGCACGCGGCGCCGGTAACCTCAAAATGTATGAAGAATAAAAAACGCCGCTTCCGGATATTAGTTCTATCTTCGAATTTCAGTTTTATTGATTCTACAGCAACCATTAACCACGCTCTGCTACCATGATAGATATTTAGGTTGAGAATCAATAAAAATACTAATATTGCTTGCGTTTTTATTCGCGGTAAACTCCATTACATTGTAGGCGTACAGAGAGAAGAGACACAGATCACAAAGACAAGATAGAGCGGGAAACATGACAAGTGACATTTATACTTTTTAAATATCTATAGTAGGCTACGTTCAAATACACTTAACAAATATTTTGAAGGGTTTGCAAGATTTGTAACATATCTCATGCTACAACCAAAACAACTTTTTCATTCATCCTACTATAAACATTAATTCAATACACTCCCGTTTTATTATCTTGTAGTGAAAAAAGTATTGTATTTACAAAAGTATATAAGTTGACAACCCTAATCGCGGTAGGGAAGCTTCAACCAATTACTCTGAGAGACTCCACGTGGAGGAGGTATTTCAATTTAGCTTATTGGCTCATGTGCGCCGGGATTTTGACAATTCCTTTCCTGGTCCGCGCGTCCTTTCCAACTCATCTATCAAACATTTTCCAAAGATCATCCAATGTTTACTTACAAAATATTTATTTATCTTGCTTATTATACGTGAACATTATATAGAGATACTATATCTGTCCCGACATACATTGTTCTGTCTTAAATATGAACTGGAATGAATAAATAACTACACCTAGTATGCAACCTACGTCCTAGTCCTACACCTACTCATATAACCTACACCTTTTTCAATATTTCCCACAGTTCTCGAGTTTTAGCGAGACATTGGGATTGCTATCTATTTTGATATACATAATACCACGTTTTATGTCACGTCCCTCTGGGTACGGGATAAAAAGTATCCTATGTCTGGTTCCTGGTTACTAACTACCTCCCCACCAATTTTCAGCCAAATCGGTAATCGGTAGTCGTTCTTGAGTTATTAATAGTGTAACTAACACGATTTTCTTTTATATATTCAATAATATAATAACCTAACCAAGAGCATGTCAGGACATGTCTAAGGAGGGTTCCGTAACTATAAACGCGTAATATGCTTTTTTTTTAATTACTCCAAAAGTTACTGTCCGATTTGGTTCAAAATAATTTTGCTAAAGAGTTTTTAGCATGATCTATCAACATGGAAATTTGCAAGTTTCTATCTCCTATAGTTTAAAAATGCTGGGGGGGGGACCATCTTACAAACTACTTTGGAGGCCGATTACTCGAAAATGGACAACTTTATACAAAAGTAACGTATGAAACCTTGCCTTTATTTTAAAAGACCTATTCTACGATACCCCACACGATGGGGTAGAGTGAAAAAATATTTTTCATCCCCACTTCACATGTATGGAGAGCCACCCCTAAAATATAAAATTATTATTTTTTTATGATCCTGAAACCCTGATCTATACACAATCTATAACTGCACCAAATTTCATCAATTTATATTCATAATTACAGGAGCTAGAGGCGCGGACAGACAGACAGACAGACAGACAGACAGACAGACAGACAGACAGACGGACAGAGCGAAACTATAAGGGTTCCTTAAGTATTACGGAACCCTAAAAATGAAGCGCTGAATGTGTTGCTTAGCGCAAATCTCGAGAACAGCTAAACCGATTTCGCTAGTTCTTTTTTGAGAATATTCCTTGAAGTACGAGGATGGTTCTTACGGGGAGAAAAATTTAAAAAATTGCCTGAAAAGGTCTAAAAACAAATCTTTTCTCTACTTCCATACAAACGATTCGTAATAATACTTAAAAGTCAATTTGAACTTTAATACCATACCATAAAGTTCAAGTGTTAGTGGAGAGGTTCCGGGAAGGCAAAACAATTGAGTGGCGTTAGAATCGTATAAATATAGGTTTTTGGACCTGTTTTTTAATATTGGAAAAGGTGTAGGTTGTAGAAGTAGGTGTAGGAGCAGGTGTAGGCGTAGGTGTAGGAGTAAGTGTATGAGTAGGTGTAGGAGTAGATCTACACCTACACTAGGTGTAGGACTAGGTGTAGTCATTTATTCATTCCAGTTCATATTTAAGATAGAACAATGTCTGTCGGGGTCAGCTAGTAGTATCATAATACATGTATATAGATACATCTTCAGTTGTTTACTTTTGGATGAACGAACCAACCTACTGCCAACAAAACAAAACCTTAATATTGACTCGACAATATTTCAGTTTGAACTACAAAAGTTTTGACCTGCAATAGCTTTTAGCCGGGTAAACTGTTAAGGCACGTGCACACGCGCGGTCACGCTATCGCGTTCTGCTTCATTAGGCGCGACCCGCGAGCGCGCTATCGCCGCGGGCCGCTCATTTTTCACGCCACGTGCGAATCTCGCTGTATTATTTTCAATTTTCAAGTATAATATTATATAATCTTTACTGAAAAATGTTTACTAGCAAAAAATATCATGGCCGGCCCAAAACGCCTACAGCTCAACATATACATTTGGCAATAGGCATCCACTAGATGAAGACATTAACAACGATTGATTATAAATAAGTTCTCCTTTTTTGATTAGGTAAATCAAAATTTAACTGTATTATCTCTACTCAAATTCAAAACTGAAAATATTGAGGAAAAGGTATTGTTAAGTTTTGGCTTTACCGAAAAGGAGAAGTTAAGTTGAAGCTAAGATTTATTTATTGCTTTTTAGTGCCTTTTAAGAATATTCCTATTTTTAACCGACTTCCAAAAAAGGAGGTGGTTATACGTTCGGCTGTACATATTTTTTTTTTGTATGTTAGACCACAATTCCGCCGTCTGTGGACCGATTTTCAAAATTCTTTTTTTGATATAAAGGGTATAATCCCAAGTTGGTCCCGTTTTGAAAAACTTGGTGACAGGATGATGGGATCCATGAGGAATCGAGGGAACTCCTCGAAATTTATATGAATACATATGGTGGTTTTAACTCTTTCTGAAGTAGTCCAAGCATATGCTACCAAAAAGTAAGATTTTGCTTCAAGGTATACCCTGGGTCCAAAAGTACAGAACAGAACTCCTGACACCTTATAGATACATGTTTAGGGATTTCGGCGTTGTTTAAAGAACTGCAAGCATATGCCACCATGTCAATTAGAGTAATCATCATCATCAGCACCACCAGCAAAACCATACATCATCACATATAAAAGGTACTTCTCATAGTATTTTATACCAACACGGAGATTTTTGAACATTACTCTGCCGTTTATAGACCTAAATTTGCAAATTTCTTTTGTTGTTGTAAAGGGTTTAATTCGAAATTGGTCTTTTAGTCACTAAAGTGGAAACTTGATGATGGGATCCTTGTGGAATCGAGGGATCTCCTCGCAATTTATATGGACCCATATAGTGATTTTGGACTTTCCTGAAGTAACATAAGCATATGCTACCAAAAAATAAGATTTTGCACCGATGTATACCCTGGATCCAAAAGCACTGAACAGAACTCCTTAGTCTTTAAAGATATTTTGGAATTGCGTTTGGAAATTTCGGCATTGTTCAAAGAACTACAAGCATATGCCACTTACAATAGATCATCAAATGATCATCATAATCAATGATAGTGATTTAAATTTCAGTTTTTAAGTTTTTCGGGTAACATTGTCAGTATATAGTATCGTTGAAATACAAAAAATCCAAGGGTCAAATATATAACCTCCTCCTTTTTGGAAGTCGGTTAAAAAATTGGGAGGTGCGACTCCAATTCATTTTACATACCTACCCACAAATCCATAGTAATACTGAATGAGGTACATACATATTATGTTATCCGTGAATTAAATTTATATGCCGAAGCATTTAAGCGAATGAAATCTAGCTCACTTAGATTTGATCCACCCCCAAAAAGTACCTTCAAAAACATTTGAATGTGATTGCTTGTGATCCATTGTTTTGGTTCTCTCTCGTACCTGCACAGACGGCAGATTTAATTTACAGAGCCACCCGCTGATCGGGGACAATATTCAAATAAGGCTTCTTCTATTACCGTACCCTACATGTGCCATTATCTATCAAATTCATCGCAAGACCCTCCCGTTCGCTAGCCCTTCGTAAGATTTCCATGTTGAATTAAAAATGACAATTAATAAAGAAGGGCATAAAATGACACATACAAAATCATGGCAAAATGAATAATTTATTTAAAAAATTGAATTTACATATTTTGGGTGGGTCAGTATTTCCGGTTACAAAAATAATTCAATCGTATTGTTACTGGTCACATAGCCTCATCTTAGCTCCTCCCAGGCAGTTCATCCTAAAAAACTATCCATAAACCTTTTTCACGTATTCCCGTAGCTTCCGAGAACTATCTACCCAAACGTATTAATTTATATTATATTAGTCGTGTTGATTGGACGCTCCCCCAATCTGGGCAAATGAGGCGGGTCGGTGGCATTTTTTCAACCCTTGAGGCGTCCCGCTGCGCTACTCAGACACATGACCCTGTCAATCTCAGAGCGATACTCGTTTGGTTGTGACAGTAGAATTTATTTATGTTTGTGGCAATGATATTTATATTTGCGAAATAGAATATTCTTTTGTCTACATTTACCACTCTGTTTTCATATTAAATGTAAAGTTGCGAGTTTCTTTTGGAGCGTTGAACCATTGGTAGATTTGCTGTTGACTTTCCGAAAAAAGCTTGTTAAGATTCATTTTTTTTTTCATTAATAGTTGATTAGGACGATAACACATAAGCCATAATGTAGAAGAACGTTCGTAGATAAATCGCACAAGTAAACTTCTTCTTCACTTGGAACAATCCATATGGTCCATGTAGAATTAGTGACGATTAGAACGGGGATAGTATTTCCAATTTTAATTTTTCAGAGCCGGTCGTGATTTGATGGAACGCTTTGTGCCGCAGAAATAATATCGCACGGATCATCGGAGGCTGCACTTTGCATTTTCATCTGCTGTAAACTCCACAATGGGGAGCGATTTAAAATATTGCATAGAGTTAGTTTTCGATGCAACAGACTTGTTTTAATATCGGACTATGAAAATTCTATTTTGTACAACAATCTCGGATAGGAAATCAGTTTAATTCTGTACTTTATTTGCGGATTGAAATAATATTGCGGCAGGGTTGTGTATTCACATCTATTTTACAACATTTCACATGGTAAAATTTATTTTTAATTATCAAATACTTGGAATAAAATGTTGATCTATGAAATAACGCTTATGAAATAACCAAAAGTTTTTACACAACTCTAAGAACCCCTGGGGAACATAGAATGCTATATGAATTATGTTATTGTTGATACATGGTTACAGGAGTAAAAAGTGCTCTTGATAAGGATATTTTTAAAGAATTAAATTGTGTAAACATTATATCTTCTTGTGTAATGAATCAAGTTCAATTTTGAAAAGCTATCTTTTATAAAATACAGCGCCATTTAGAGTATTGTTTTGTTTCGGTGTGAATTAACCCTTAGAGTCAATATCAACAAAAACATACATTATTAAATACATACACTCGAAAAATATAACCCTCCTTCGGGCGTAGTCGGGTAATAAAGCATCTTATAAATCTCTGTATTTAAAAATATAACAGCAAAAATACGAAAATATTTCAGTAATATGTAAATTCATAGAGTACCCAATTTTGCATTTTAATCACGAGGACGCTAATGATTTATGCAGGACGTACTAATGAATATTAATTAATTTTAATTTTATAACTTTCTTCCACTAATTTCATGTAAATTCACGATGATTATAGTAAATCATATATTAATTCGTGAATGACGACGGAAGCGGGGGTTGGGGAGAGTGAAACAATGAAGCATCGCCCCTCGGCCACAGGAGAATATCATAAATGTCGGCTTAAACACTCGTCTCGGAGGAGAGTAAATAAAATCGTAATAAAATAATTCGACGCAACATATGCGCCGAGACGCATTGGGGACCGCAACGTTGCGAATATTTGTTTACTTTATATTAATATTACTTTATCATCTGTTTATGTTCTTGGCCTTCTGTTAACACTACTGTTTGAAGGTTTTTAGCTTGATTATGTCTATTTTGCTTAACTTACGAATGCTAAATCGAAACCCTTGCAGCAACGTGTTTATTTTATAATCATTTTAAATGTGAATAAATATAACGGAATTCATTATTTTGAATCCAAAACTTGGGTATGAAAATAACTTCACAAAGTCGCCTAAAATTGTTTAAAGAATGTATCAGATGCGTCAACAAATCGAGAGGGATCGAACTCGGAGTGACTCCCCGTGCATCGAGTGTATATCGAGATCGAACGCAACTCATAATCGAACCCTCGCGACTCGGTGGTGTCCCACACTCAATCTGGGGATTTGTACGGGTCTTAGTACGCCACTGAATATACACTTCCATACAAATATAAACCCTATTACAACGCGATAAGGTTGTGTATGAGGTACAGCAAGGTCTGGTGTAGGTATGGGGTGACAATCTAAAGAATTGTAGACGGTTATTGAATTTCTTAGCATTTTTGATTTTCTTAGTTCACTTCGCTAAGATTATTGGACGAAATCAAATTATAGTGACGTTTCCGCGTAGACTTGAGGTTTGCTGGCTACACTTTTCTTTATTTTTCTTATATTTAAAATATTAAAAACCATTATATTATCACTAGATTTTATTTATATAAAGCTAGCCATACACGCTAGAGTTTATACGACAGGTTTTCCTGCACAGTTACATTTGCTTGGTACGTTTGAGCTCTACTTTATGAAAACTCCGATTATATGTACTATGTAATACCTGTCTGGTACGTGTGTGGCTAGCATAACACGTATGTATTGTTTTTGTAAAACATAATATAATATACATTTCTTTAATGCTAAATATATTAGGCATGACACCTATATTCTTTTTTATACTTTTTTTACTAGAAAATGCATTTTTGCATAGATATCGTTTTTACCTTTCATCCTCTTTTCGTAAGGATACAGTTTAATAGCCTCTGTGGTCTATTGGTTAGAGCTTGGCGCTCGACCCGGGATTTGAACCCACGACGGGTTCAATTCCCGCGTTGAAACAACAAAAAATATTGTCTCCAAGTTTGGTTAGGACAATTCAGGCTGATCACCTGATTGTCTGACAAGAGCGATGACAAAGAATATATATTACTAACGTAAAGAACCGTCACTCCACCGATTTACACGACTCACCGCTCGCAGCTATGTGTGCGTGTCTGGGCGAATGCGGGGGCGGGTGGGGAGTAACTTTTTCCCAGCCTGGACTATGGCTCACGGGGCTGGCAGTTTCGCCGACGCGAAGTATAATTTCATAAGAAAGACTTGTCTGATGCGACGTTTATAAAAAATATTTGTTTTTTGTTTCACTAGTGATGTAGTCATGCAATAATTTGATTTATCATATTTTTAACGAAATATGCTTGGGTTGGGTAAAGTTTGTAGTAGGTTAACTTCGAACGTATATAAATTTTTTATTAAAACCCGTTCATTAGTTATTGCGTTAAAGAGTAACAAACGTGTGGTGCGCCATTTGCCCGTTTAAGATTCATCCGTCCATCCATTCATCCATCCATACATCCTCACAAACTTTCATATTTATAATAGTAAAATATTAGTAAGGATTTCCGATATTTAAGATTGAATATTACATGTAGTACTTAATCTCATTTAAATCTGTCGATACCTATCGATATTGTGCGACGATCTTAGTTGTGTTACAACACTTATTGAATGGTAATAAAAAAATTAAATAATTGCATTGATATAATTCAAATATTCTTTAAGTATACTACTTAAGAATTTAGAACAAATTAAACCCAATTGCTAAGGAAACAAGGTATATTTTTCCAATATAAGGGCCAATGGCTGAGTACATTTTTGATTAAAAAAATATGGCTATTAGACGGTAGCATTTGGAGACTATTTTGAATTTTCATTGTAAATATCAGTATCCTTCAAAAGTTCAGATCGCAAGCACCGTGTATCTAAATAGTATTATATTTACGCGGGCGTAAATAAATATTTTAATTTAATTCGATGTCAACCCTAGGCATAAATCAACATAGCTGACATTTCTCGGTGCTCGAACTGTCATTTGTAGAGAGTGTCGCCCCTGTGGCGATGATCCATGCGTCGGATGGGTATGTAAAAAGACGGACCTGCGCCAGATCTCTCGTCAGTGAGACGGATAACCGACACTCGTCGTGTCGGTTATCCGTCCTACTGGGTTATGAGAGTAAAGAAAGAGATAATGCTCTTGTGGACTGCGCACACACTTGAGCACTATGAAATTACTCCTACGTAACTGGCCTGGTTTCAATGAATCTAACCACCGTCACCGAAATCGGTGTGGGGAGTTATTATTAGTATACCGAAAGTGCAACCCGAATGTAAAACTTTTTATGAATAACACGTAAGTGCGAATAGTTACAGTACGACCACGATCTCAACGTCTTTCGGCAATCGTCATTGCCGAGGGCCGTTAGCACCGTGGCTTTTGTAAAACATTCCAGGCTTGCGAAATTCGGTCCTGTGACACATTTGGGATGTTCGACTTTTGCCCATTTAATTTCAGAAGAATACGCAAATCGGAAGGGAAGCAGCTCGGTCGGACATCCTCGAGGGGAGACTCGGTGCACTGGTGCGCGATACTGAACATGTATGGGGACATCACTTTTACCCACATTCTCCACTATTTGTACGAATTTAGCGTAGTTTCCATTAAGGAATATTATTTCAAGTACTTTTTTGTATTACAATATCATGACTATCATAAAAAAATCAATTTCGAGCTGACATTGCATCGCATGTGTGCGTTCTTGTGTCCAGTACTACCTACATAACTGTAGGTTACACGCTTCATAAAATAAGTCCTTGCAAAACACCTACAAATTAATCAACTACAAAATATCAAACTGCAAACGATATACAATATTTTAATATTGATTGAAAGCTTTATCATTAAAGATTTCAATTTTTTGATAACTAAAGCCGATTAGCAGACTATTTGCACTACCAATACAGCAATGATGTTGAAACTAGTACTAGTCAGCATAGATTAAAACATAGAAGCGACAGAGTTACTTTATCATGAAATAATAATTAAATAATATTTAATTATTATTTCATAATAATAAAATTATGGTACATGGGGTCCGGGTGCGCACAAACTTTTCAGAGAAATCTCCAAAAAACTCATTGAGGCCACCCGAGACCCCAGAGCCGGCACCTACCTGGCCCAGAGAGTGAGTATCGCAATCCAGCGAGGAAACTCTCTAAGCCTTCTAGGTACTCTGCCTGGTGGGGACGACCTGGGAGATTTCTTTTTTTTGTAGCCTTTTAAGGTTTGGAGTAGTTATTAATTATTATTTTTTAGTATTACTTTTATAGTTTGTAAATATTTTAATAGCTAGCTATAGATTAATATTAACCTGTATAGTTTAATGTTCATGAATAAATATCTCTTACTACTTATAAAATTATTAAATAATATTATTAAATAATAATTGTAATTAATTTGTGTGAAAACTTCATTTGGGAGTTTTTTCAGTCGTGGATCAACAAAACTGACGTTTGTTTTTGCTTTCGATTTATCGATACGAACTGAAGAATTTAATCATGTAAAAAGTAAAAATTCTTCTGAAATGCTATTTAATCTTTGGTGTAGCTTTAAGCGTTGTAATCGCAGGAGTGGTCTCGCGGTAATGGAGTGGTGCGCGGCACGTGCCGCCCGCCCGCCGACCGCCCGCCGGCCACACGCACTGCGCTCGCGCCGCCGCCGCCGCGCCGCCGTCACCGCCGCGTCGAGCGTGCGCGCACTCTCACCGATTACGCGACTACCCACCGTCAAATTCCACTTTTAATTTCAGCAGTCCCGTTAAACCTTTAAAGGAATCGATTCCTGTGGCGCGGATAAGTGCGCGGCGTTGCATACGATTTCATACGAAGATTTATAAAATTCGATGACTTCGGCGCGTGCGGCTCCTGCGGCGCGTATAGGTGCGCGTTCACCTTAACACTTGCTTTTTATTTATTCATAGCCCCCGCTTTACGTGCTTACGGATAAATATTAAAAACCTCACCAGGAAAATTGTCATGCCAATAAACTTCGAGAGCACTCGTGCCGTTACGTAACCGCAAAATGCCTCTATAGAGTTCGCGTACGGAGCCGAACGAAACGTAATATCTAGGTGTCAACTGCAGGCGATAATCGCGCGGTAAAAAATTGCTCCCAGACCTCCGCACTATTCCACCCTTTCTGGTATCGGGGCGTTTATCGGCGATAGTATCTGAGTGAGACATCGCCGGTGACGTTTGAAATATGATCGGAGGAGTCCCAGGGGCCGGGGCGCGGGGCCACGTGCGTCGCATATTCAAATGGGCACCGCACGCGGCGGGGCCCCCGTGTTGGCTAAATATGCCCCGCCGCGCGCCCGGCCCACCCACTTACCGAGGGTCGGCCCTATGTAATCGAATTTGAAAATTATTCTAAAACACTGAATAATGTATTCGGAGGGACCCGCGCCGAGCGCCGTAGGCGGTGTGCCCGAGCTGATTTTTAAAATAAATTAAACTTAATCAAGTGGGTTCGCGCACCTAAACGGATTAACTCGGCGCTGATTTGACTTCGGCGCTGTTTACACACTGTATCGGGGGTGCCGACTTAAATCTTATTTTAAATTGAATCAGGCACATATCGTATTTTCGATTAACACATTGTTGTCACTTTGTCTATTTTCGAACTACATTGCACAGAAACTTACAGTATTACTTGTACTAATATTTATTCTGTGGTATTACATAAAAATATTATTAACTTCTACTTTGACTGTGACGGTTTAATCAAAAGCATTATTTACGAGTACAAAAAGCTTAGAGCACGAAATGAAATATTATTATAAACAAAAAACACCTACGGTAGTTCCAAGCGACCTTAAATAAAAGAGAAAAAAAAAAAAAAAAAAAAAAAACACCTACTGTCCTGAATATACTATCAGAGAATCTAATTCTTAAGCAGGTACTGTAGAATGTTCTCATAATTTATACAGCCACAATAAAATTGACAAAAACATATTGTCTGTTTGATATCATAATATTAATATACCTAAAGTTGGGACCGCACTAGGCGTTACACGGCAGCGCAAATACTTGTTGCGATACGACCAAATATTCTTTGTATGAAATTGTATGAGATATAACGCACTACGCGGCAGCGGAACTACGCAACACTCCATTGCGGTACTACTAATATGGACGCATCGTTTCGCGTAGCTCCGCTGCCGCATAGTGCGGTCTTACCTTAATGTGAAAAATATATGACAACGGTCAACTTGCTTATGAATTAGACTCACCCAGTACAAAGTATTATTCCCATAAGTTTAATTCATAATAGTTCTATTGCTAACAACCATAAACTACAACGTAAAATATAAAAAACATAAAATAAAAATGCCAGCTTTAGGTATAAAAATCCTATTTCCTATCCTCATAAAAATACGCATAATCTCAACACACTCAACCGTCAACAAAATTTATGAATCGCGAAAATTGCCTAAATTGATATTTGAAAATTAAATATTGGATAAAACAATATTAGTTCACTCGCTACATTAAGTTTTATTACGCCATGAATACATTCGCGATTCGGTACGCGCGGGGAGGCCGCCATTAGCTCCCGATATGAAATTAAAATTAAAATATAAAAAAATCTCCACCGAGTACACTCGACAGACCACTAAGGGGCAACCCTAAGATTAAAAAACTATGAAATAGAATAGAGTCGCTCATTGTTCTTTATTTTTATTGAGTATAATATGAAATGGTTAGGTTTTCACAACGGACGTTTTTCTGTCTTAACTATGAACTGGAATAAATATATAACTACTTACATTTACCTGTAGCTTTTACATCAAACCCTACACCTACTAACTAGTACTACACCTACAAAATATTCATATGTCATACCACCTACAGTCCTACATCTTCAAAAACCTACAACTATAACCAACACCTACGCATACCACCAACATAAGTAGGCTAAATTAGAGAACGTAGCTGTTGCTGCTGTAGTTTATAAGTATCATACCTATAGGTATTTAGAAAAAAAGCCACTAAGAACTAATAAAATCCATTGTTACTAGGTACACTTTTCATCACTACAATATTACACGATTTTATATCTAAAATTTCTATACTTACTTTAAAAAAAAATGCAAAAATCTGTTTATCTTGGTAAAATATTATGAGTTGTGGACTAACTAGTAGTTTCTATTTCAGTAGCTCTCTTGTCATCAAGAATATTCATAAAAGTCGTTTTATGATAAAATGTTTTAATATGACTTTAACCACTATTTATGTCTAAAGATTATTAGTCTGGTTTTTGTACTAAGAATATAATCATTTAATCATTTCAATCGAAAGTACTTAAAATAGAAAAAAATATAAAATTCGACTCCACAGCTTCCGTCATAAACTATCATGTAGCGGTGTAGTAGGGGTGCTACTCGATGATTTGGTTTTTCGATTCGTTACGCCGTCAAACTACCCTCAAAAGCGTACCCTCGAATATGTTCCCTCGCCTTGAATATTATTTATACGTTTGTTAAGTGGAGCTGTACGCGGCCGAGAGGATTATAGCCCAGAGCTCAGCACTTCAACAAACATCGGTTATGATTTCTATTATCGATCGTGCAATTTTAATGACTCTTATCAGTTAAGATGCTCCGCGAATACATAACGACTATTCTATTTGCGGGCGGTTTTCTGGGTTATTTTGAGTATGTTTGCGTATTAACCGTATGAGAATTTACGTAAAGTTTTATCAAAACTGTTTGGAAACCTCGAGGAAAATGTGTTGTAAGATGTAACAGTAACATATTTTAAAATATAAAACTACAGGCAGATCAACTAAAATTAGTAGAGGAAAAGTTTTATTTAAAAAAATAAACGTAGCCTGCTTTCTTCAGAGATATTTGTTAAATAGCAGAATACGGGTAAATCTAAACAGGCGTATAGTGCACGAGCAGGCTGCATTTGGTATGCAAAGCAAACATATTTTCTCTCGAGACTAGAACGGTGAGCAAACAGAACCCAACAGGAGCGAAGGTTGGGCCGTGTTTGCCCGCGCCGCGCCGCGTCGTCGGCCTCATATATTAAACATGCCCGCTCTACCTCCAACTCCGTCGCGCCGCCGCCCGCGCCTGCTCTCTCTCGCACGCGGCACGCGACGACCGCGACCTAAAAAGGTACAAATTTCGCTCTCATCTTGCGGAAACTCGCGACATTATGTTTCTCTTAACGTAATGAATCCGTTTTTCAGCAATTTAAACATCAACATAAAATAAGGTCGCGGCAGTTAACACGTTTATCGGGCGCTCATTACGGCGGAGGGCGATCTCGCTTCGGAGTCGTTAAGCGCGCAATAGTTCGCGAGATCCTCGTAAAAAATATCTCGCAACCGACTTTACGAGCGCCCTTTGTGAATGCATCATTAAATTTCCATCTAAATTTAAATTACAAACGGCACGATTCGACGCGCTCTCACGTGTTTCTGTTTTCCTAGTCGGTGGAAATGTTATAATTGCCGCACAGAGAGACGCAGCCGAGTCGAGAATTTGAAAAAAAGATGACGTCAGTCGGAATTATCTTCAGCGCAGCGCAATTGAAACGGCTTTGCGACGGGGCTTAGTGAAAAAGTTGGCGTTCGTTTTAATAATTCCTAGCTCCGGCGCCTCGTCAGAATGCCGTTGTCACTTCGCGGATTAAGCTCCGACACGGTTGAGTTGGGATTTGTGAGTTATTTTAATTTGCGTTTTTCGTAGTTACTAATCGAATAACGTTTTCGGAGTAGTTTTCTATTGGACGTCGCTCTAGTAGCTCGTCTATTTTGCATTCAGTAGGAATCGGTAGATAAGGCGAGGCGGACAAGTTGGGAGCGGGTATCGCACGTTTAGATAAGGTGGTACTGATGTCGCAGCCGATCCTTGATGTGTTGACGATGCACGTTACGTTATCTAAGGTGCTTCGAAATGAGGGATGCAATTTATGGGCAACGTGAATCGTGATAGATAACAAAACTAGTCTATTTCGAAGATAACAAACCTAAAATGAGACACAAATACCTGTACCTAATATACTTCGGTAGCTAGTTACTCTTTATCAATGTTATACCATGAAGACGGACTTTGAAATGATTAAAATTATAATCAACTCGAACATCGATGTTCGCTGCATGTAATTTTTTATTGTAAATTCTAGGCATTTAGTCAAGATGTATTCGATAATTTCGACGGCGAAGTTCGAAGAATATAAGGGATTTGATACAAGGCATCGCCAGCGACATGTCACTTAGCGATGACTTATGTCAAATCCTAGGTAGGTATATATTTTTGATTTCGAACTTCGCCATCGTAATTATCGAATACATCTTGACTAAAGGGCCCAGATCTATTAACTATATAATGTCTTTGTAATAATACAAAAATGTTACATGAAAATTTCACGTGAAACAAATACCTTAGCCGAACTGCATAAATTAGAATAGGGAAACAATTTTCCTCCACCAATTTACACCGAATACGAACTCTCCCATTCCCAGCCAACTTATGACTTTCGAATGGCAAATAAAACCGTGTTAAAAATAAATCGTGCTGGATAAAGCAATATTTGTTCCCCCGCCACGCCGCCCATTAACGGGATGCAAATAACGTCTTGTCATTTTAACTTCTTTATTTTTCCTCATTGCCTCGAGGTTCGCTACTTGGCTTCCCCTCCCACGGACGAAATTGAATTTATTACAATAAAATTAACGTTTAAAAACTGATACAAGCAAGCTATACAAATTATGATGCTAACTTTGTTGCTCTACATAGAGAAGTCGCTTTGACAAATCAAAGACACATTTTTTACGAAGTAATAAAACATTATTTTGTTCTTAACGGTCGTTGTTACATTCCACTACTTTAATATATACAGGATGTTCCAATCATAAAAGAATGAGTAAACACAATGTTGCCATATAAAATAATTGGAAAGGTCCAAAAGATGGGCAAGTTTACGGGCCCATAAACGTTTCGCTACTGTCGTTACATTGTTTTATCTCTCCACCACATCTGTGGATTTCAGCGATGCCAACTTTTGTTTCACGATAAATAAGAATGTAATGCTCATAATATTTTGAGGATTATTATCCGTAGTAGGTATCGAATGTTAATATTTAAAAAAGATGATTTCTTTTAGTTGTGGTATTTTAGGATTGTGCTGGTTGAATTTTTTGCTCAGGTACTTGCGAGAATCGTTTGAAAAGCCTGAACCTTTTTTATGAAAAAGACCGGGAATCGAGCAGAATTATCGCCCGAAGCGATTACCGCCGCCCACTCTAATGTTGCGCTATTGCGTCCCTGGTCCTTAAAATCGCCAACCCCCCCTTGGGCGTCCGGTAACCTCACTCTCTCGGCGAAACAAAACGCAACGTTATTTCACACCGGCTTCATAAAAAAAGTATACAATAACCGAAACCAAACACTCATGGTGCGAGGCAAGTCGGGCGCCCGCGCACGGACGTGGGCGCGCCCATAACTC
The DNA here is from genome assembly GCA_905404095.1 of Glaucopsyche alexis. Classification (NCBI taxonomy): domain Eukaryota; kingdom Metazoa; phylum Arthropoda; class Insecta; order Lepidoptera; family Lycaenidae; genus Glaucopsyche; species Glaucopsyche alexis. The sequence goes on along the minus strand of FR990043.1, from coordinate 6,192,410 downwards.
GCGCGCAACGAGATGCACGCTGCGCTAACTACCGTCAGACTAGTTATACAGAATGCTCCTGTTTGTTTATGTATTTTTTTTTTTGTTCAACAAAAAAATCAAATATGTATTTACAATTTTATAGAGCCAATACTCAACAGATGCGGAGTATACTTATATGTTCCAATTCAAAATATAGTTAAAGTTGCTACGCCGGTTACAGCGCATACATTTTAATTATTCATTATCTTCCAAAAATAATTAATCATAATAAAATTAGAAAATATAATGTTAGGTATGAAATATGTATAAGACATGTCAACAAGATTTTAGTGTAATAACAGAATGTGGTCATGATCGAAATAGTTCGAAAATTGCAAGGATACTTTAAACAGTTAGACGTATCGTCGACAATATTGCTAAGCATCAGAAAAGTTTCTTGTCTTTCATCAGAAATGGAGCCTAAATAATGTACAAAACACATAATAGGGGCTCAAGTTTATTAAATTGGAACCTATCAACCAAAACACTAACATTTTAAATTACAAAAATATGAAATGAATTTGTGAACACGCTGTATAGACGTGGGCACCGCAAATCCAAATCATAACTATATCCGTTGGTAGTTGCACGCCACCGGATCACTCTTTATGGCCTATAAACGTGTAATTCACGCCACCTTAATCCGGCCCCCGGCATAAATCTGGATTAGCCCGCGCGATTGTGCCTCTCCTGATTATGCCGTTAACAATCGTAATTGTAAATAAACTACACCTCATTACAATCTTCATTTTAGTTTTCAGCTGATTTGATTTTAAAATGTTATATTTTTAATAATGTTTGTCTGATATTATGTTTGCTTGCATTAGTGAGGTATTCACAAGATTCAAGTTGGTAATGTAATCATCATCATCATCATCATTTAACTTCTCCACTTCTTAGGTACCAGACTAAATACGCTAGCCCACTGCATGAAATTTAAACTATTACTACGGGAGGTCACGACATTTTTGGTAACGATATCCAAAATGACTTATTTTAGATTGACAAGATAAAGAGCAACTCTCTGATGCCAAATATGTCGGTCTGCCTGCGTAAAGTAGTTGCGTTCTCTGTATAGGGCGCCTGAAAACCCAGTTATCATGACCAAAAAAAATGATAAGGTAAATGGCTGAGTAAGTTATATTAGGTAAGTACTAGTTGTTCTCATATCAGTAGCGTAAAAACTGACCAAATATTCGGTTGCGTTATGAAGCAAAGAGCGTTCAAACGTGATTTATCGTGACCAAAAAAAAATGATAAGGTAAATGGCTGAGTAAGTTATATTAGGTAAGTACTAGTTGTTCTCATATCAGTAGCGTAAAAACTGACCAAATATTCGGTTGCGTTACGAAGCAACGAGCGTTCAAACGTGACTTATTGTGACCAAAAAAATGATCAGGTAAATGGCTGAAAATTACAAATCGTAAACTGTCAGTTTATTGGCACCAAAACTGACCAAATATTTCGTTGCAATTCATAGTTATCGGCGACCTATGTCTGAACGTATATTCTTTAAGTATTTTACTAGTAAAGTGCTTGGTTTAAAAACGAAAAACACACGGTTTTATGACCAGTGAGGAAACTTTTCATCGATGATTAAAATATCTAATCGCTAAAAAATCTGAAATCTCACCCTGCTCCGTCATCAGACTCTCACCACCAACCAAGTGTAGCGAATTAGTTCATCAGTAGAAAACAAATGAGCCCAAGCTCAAGGGGTTTCGCAACAGCCATGGAAGAGTTATATTGCCCACCACGACACCATCATCGATCAGCTCGATGGTAGCAATTGCAATTATCAACGGACTCTTATAAACTTCATCATCATCATCATCGTCAGCCACTAAGAGTCCATTCCTGGACATAGGCCTCTTCTATTTCCATCCATTACGGTGATCTTGTGCCCTTCTCATCCAGTCGTGACATGTGTTATAAACTTATAAAGTTACAAATCGATACGATAATTAGAAGTAGGCTGAAATTGAATTCCAAGATTTTCTTACATTGTGACTCAGTTACAGGTGAAGCTAATAAAAAAGCGTGTTAAGATACCCACACAGGTGAGATTCTTCGATTTACATATGTACTTATCATGATCCCAATAATCGTGATCGTAGGGTCGTGGGTTCGAATTCCAACTCGGACCTTGTACCAATAAGTTTTTCAGAAGTTATATTCATTCTTGTCATAGTAACCGACGCTCTTACGGTGGAGGAAAGCACCGTGACGAAAACCTGTTTGGAGGTAGGTACTCCACTTTGGAGGTCTTGTCGAGGCAGTTTAGGTAGAGAGTAAAACTCGATCTACAATTGTGAAGTGAATTGAAGTGAATAATTTATTTACAAAATGTACACGTATTTATACAAAAATTTAACCTAATTATTATAATTAAACTTAGAATTTACAAACATAAAAATCGCTTTTGATTGGGTGTTTGTTTACAACCTTAAAAGGTTATTGGCTGTTCGTCTGTGCATGCTTCTGCGCCATCTCTACACACCGCCGCTGTGTCGCGACACGCGACGCTTGGGTATAAATATACCCCGCGACGCCGGGCGTCGTTCATTTCGACGAGCCGCCGCGGGAACACGACGCCACGCAGTACCTCGGCGCACCGACTGTTGCCGTGTGAAGAATGAAGATTGTTTGTGATGTGTAGTGCTTCAAAGTGAAATTCTTATTAGAAAAAAGAAAAAGCAACGCTGTCAAGATGAATGAAGATGTTTCCAGTCACGGATTAATACTCGGATATTCGTTTTATTCGTACGAATGTCGTGTTCTTTGTTTCGATCGACAAACGACGTAAAAACGCTCTTATCAGAGCGATGTTCTTGTTTCACGTACTTCGAGCGTATGCTACACCTGCATGTATCAACTTTATCAGAATAGGTCATCCCAGCATTAAGACGTAAAAAGGCTGAACCGTCAATTTTGATAACGCTAGTTACCTATCTATACCTACTAAATAGGCACCAGTACGCGCAACTTTGCAGCTCCCCCTCTGACGCCATTAGATTCTTTACAATGACACGTAATCTTATCTGCGTTTTCAAACTTAGCTTGTTCTTATTTGTTAGACTACGAAACGGTAGTAGAAAAAGAAAACTCTGGTAAGTAATTGGGAGTTTTTTTTTTAAATTAGGTAGGTATGCACTGCATACTATGCAGTGATAGTGATAAAAATAACTGTAACCTAAACAACCTTATACCCATGAATTGCAACAAAATATTTGGTCAGTTTTTGGTGTCACTAAGCTAGCACATACTGATACTTTACACCAGCCATACTCAAAGTGTGTTCCGCGGAACCCTGGGGTTCCGCGAAGCCCCTGTAGGGGTTCCGCGAGAATTTAGAAAAAAAAATCAACAAACACCTGTCTCTGGTCGAACGTTTCTACGCGTCGTATGAAGGCGCAGCTAAACTTAGTCACCAATCACAACAGTAACAGCCAATCGGGCGATGAAGCGACACTCAGTCAACGATTAGCGTTTGGAGCGATAAGTACTTAAGAATAGCTATAAGTACGAGTACCAGCGAATTGAGAACTTTAAACAAAGTATTTATTGTTCTACTGCTGTATTCTGATTGTATCAGATTTGTACATTCATTCTTCTTTCTTCAACTCTTTTACGCAGTAACGATCGTGCGTTATTTTCACCCAACCATCCTGACATTTACCATTATTAATAAAGAAGAACGGAACGTTGGATTAAAAGCGTTAAACGAGTTGCAACAACGTCTTTAGGAAAAAAATTTTGCTCGCTCGCTTCGCTCGCTCGCGTTGACTATAAAGAACATATTATTTAGTACCGATGTTCAATATAGCCGGTTGATTTTATGGTATTTTTCCGAAGTTCACCGTTATTCAGTGTTTTACTTTAACGTTTGAACAGACTTTGACCTGTAAAATAGGGTAAATTTTTCTTTTTCTTTTTTTTCAATTTTTATGTTTCCAAATTACAGGTTTAAAGCAGAAAGAAACAGGTAAAAACGAAAAAAATGGGGGTCCATAATGTGCCCAGGGCTTCTAATAGGTTAAAGACTTTATTTTCTTTTACTTGTTATGTAGTAACTAACTTATTACATACTAATAAGTTGTAACTGTTACATTGTACTTTTATTATGCTTATTTATAAGGAATACATTTATAAAATAATTGTTTTATTGTAGGGTTCCGTCAAGTATTTCGCCTTCCAAAAGGGTTCCGTCACAAAAAAAGTTTGAGAACCGCTGCTTTACACTATGTTGTTTTCAGCCATTTAACTGATCGTTTTTTTTTTGGTCACGATAAGTCACGTTTGAACGCTCGTTGCTTCATAACGCAACCGAATATTTGGTCAGTTTTTACGCTACTGATATGAGAACAACTAGTACTTACCTAATATAACTCACTCAGCCATTTACCTTATCATTTTTTTTTGGTCACAATAAATCACGTTTGAACGCTCGTTGCTTCATAACGCAACCGAATATTTGGTCAGTTTTTACGCTACTGAATACTGATATGAGAACAACTAGTACTTACCTAATATAACTTACTCAGCCATTTACCTTATCATTTTTTTTTGGTCATGATAACTGGGTTTTCAGGCGCCCTATACAGAGAACGCAACTACTTTACGCAGGCAGACCGACATATTTGGCATCAGAGAGTTGCTCTTTATCTTGTCAATCTAAAATAAGTCATTTTGGATATCGTTACCAAAAATGTCGTGACCTCCTAATCTATATAGTCAATACACGAATTTTCTAAACTTAATATGTTCTCTATGCGCAGTTCTATTTACTATGGAGAATGAGATGTATGATAAATTCAAAGAGGTAGTAGGTACTTAAAGACTACATAGGATTCGCCCCATAATTTGCAGGTGCAAACATCAGAAGCCAACTCTCGGTGGGCTTGTCGAGGTGGCTATAAATTAGCCAAAACAAGCGACAGATGTCTCCCCCCCTCCCCGCACCGCTCGCCGCCCGCCCCCGCCCCCGGCCCGCGCCGGTAATGGCGGCATTAGTAGCACTAATGGCCCTGGACGGTGACGTTTCCCCATAAATTTATGTCAAATTTAGGATGTGATCTAAACTGCGGTACATGTATAACTTCCTTGTATAATAAATTACGTCAATAACGAATCTAACCACTTGAAATATAACATTTTTTGGTCAAATAGGTCATCAATAGTTTTTAATAACTTCTGATGTATAAAAAAATATTGAAATGGATGGACTTGATTTAAAAAATCATAATCAAAAATGTTTTATTTCCATATAAGTTACAAAGCAACGCTTATGGAATGGTCCCTACTTGATGCCTACCACCGGTTCGAGAATTAACCCGGCGAGAAGAACCGGCGTAAGAAACTCGTGGCCATCTTTTAGCAAAAAAATGGAAAATTGTTATTTAAAAAAATATAATATTTAACTATTCATTTTTATTAAAACTTAACTTACATGATTACTTTAGGACTTAAAAACTATGTACCCAGATCAAAACTAAATGCTAACTGTAGTTTTTAAAATAACATACGAAACAAAGCATTTAAGTCTACAGTAAACATATTGATCGCGTGAGAAAGTGAGCCCCTCCGCGTGCACCCCAAAACAAAGTTATCCTCCGCTGGGGCACTAAAAATTCCTCATAATTGAATGAATCAATTCTATCGCCATTAAATCGAGTTACCGAGCATATTGGGTGAGCAAATTTATTTAGCTAATAACCCCCCAGCCCTTGTCTACGTGAGACGCTTCACAACATGATAATTGCAGTCATTTACGCTAAAGTGCATTGTGTACACAATTGTAGATTTAAACATTAGTCTGAATGATTTGAAGGAAAATAATTAAAAACAGAAACAGAGAATTTTCATTACAGTTCAAAATGCGTAACATTTTGGACTGAAATAAAAATTCTCCATTTACCCCATACAACGTAATACTATAATGTTAGTTTTTATGAAAGAAAAGAATAAAGAACTTCCAACGTTTTTCTTGTCCCTTAGAGTCAGCTCACAGCGAGACGCAACGCAACGCTGCAGTTTTAACCGAATTCCAAATAACCTAAGCTTAACCTAACCAAGAGCATGTCAGGACGTGTCTAACGAGGGTTCCGTAACTTTAAACGATAAGAGAAATGGACGGACAGCACGAAACTATAAGGGTTCCTGGAATATTACGGAACCCTAAAAAAGGAGGCGGTTATTAAGGTAGCGATTCAAAATCAATCGCGTCGCGTCGTGGTCTAAACTGATTGCTTATTTTTTACTACATACTAACTAGATAGGAAAGCATAATAATGTATACATGAATGATTTTTATTTCCATCAATGGAGGCTTTAAGGCTACTAAAATTACGCGTACTTTTGTGAGACCTAATATTATGTTTTATAGACATTTTATGGAGTGCCTACCTAATAACCTTAGCCATAAATTGTATTGCCTCAGTAGACCACAAAAGTTGATGCGATAAAATATCTCGTAACAATAGACACCTATCATTACGTAGTCGCTAGTATAGAGTGACGACTCGAAGTCTTTTCTATATCTATAACTAGCTCTTTCGCGGCTCCATCCGCGTAAATTCAGTATCCCACGGGAACAATATACTTTCATTTAATAAAAAGCAGCCTGTGTTAATCCTGAGCTTAAACTACTACCATACCAAATTTTATGAAAATCGATTCAGTAGTTTTTGCATGAAACAGTAACACACATCTATCTGTCCATCTATACATGCATCCATTTACTCATCCATCCCCCCAAACTTTCACATTTATTAGAGTAGTAGGTTATAATATACTAATATTATAAGAGAAAATATTTGTTTGTTTGCACTGAATAGACTGCCAATTTACAAGACCGATTTTGATAAGATTTGGCACAATTATAGATGAGATCTCGGGGAATATACCATAGGCTACTTTTTACATCGGCAAAATGTACAGTTCCAGCGCGTTTCCATTTTGCGCACACGAAGTCGCTGGCAACATCTAGTATAATACAAATCGTCCTACTCGGTAGATAAAATAAAGCATTAAACAATTCGCGGAGCCAGAAATTACATTGACAAGTTAGCTAAGTTTCGAACTCGGATAAATATTAAATCCACGCGAAGAAACCGTCACCGCCACGTTCGAACTACGGCGAACTCGGGACAAACTCGGCGCTACAACTAACGTAAATTATTAATACCTGACATAAATTTGCCATAACACCGCAAAGTTTGCGGCCGTAGGCTCCGGGACTATGCCGGCTCGGAGACTACAAACGAGCTACAAATCGCAAGCCGGAAGAGCTTCGCCTAATGGCGGCGCGAAGCAGCGGGACTTGCGACCCTTCCTTCCCCCGACACTCGATCTTATCAATTTGCAGGACATGCAACAGATACTATCGTCTTCAGTTAAGGACATTGTTATTTGTTGGATATACTTAACAAAATGTCCGATTGATAACGACTACTTGAAGGCTTTGGAAGGACGAATAAAAAAATCGTTCATTTACTTTTGTTACAATGAAATATTGAATAATTCGTCAAGTTGACCTACACATCCTACATGTCATAAGACTACATTTTTATTATGGGCATTAAGAATACTTTTAAGCTACCGGAGAAAAAAGTTATGATCCCAAAAAAAATACGTGGAATAGCCATGTTGTCGATCGATTTGACCGGAATGTCATCCTTTATGAAATAAGATTAGGTTGGTTTTTGATACTAACAACATTCATATGTTTTCATCAAATCCACACTCAGGATGAAAATAAGGTTACCTGCTCGCACTTCCATTTTTAAGAATTCTCATGTAGGATACGTGCACATTAGTCCGTCCGATTAGCAATCCGGTCACGTTCCGGGCAAGTAGTACGTTCGAGTACGTCCAATCACCTCTAAACTAATATCTCGGAGGCGCCGGCGCATTAGGCTCCCACCTGCATATCAATCGGATTACATACTTGCCAGTTGCAACAAATGTAAGAATTTTTCGAAAGCTTTTTGCTTACGCGTTACCTTTAGTTGACGACCTCTGTGACTCAGTGGTTGAGCGTGTTGAAGCTCAAGCCGGGGGTCGCGGGTTCGGATCCCGCCGAAAGAACAAAAAGTTTTTCTGTGTTCATGGGTCATGAATGTGTATTAAATATGTGTATTATATAGTAAAAATCTTAAATATGTGTATAGTATAATAGTACTAAATAATTTGTTTTTCCGTTGTCTGGTACCCGTAACACAAGTTCTTCGAAAACTTACCACGGGACCAGATTGGCGTGGTATGAAGCGTCCATAGATATTATTATTATTATATGTTATGATCCGAAACTGGTGCTACTTACGATTTTTTCTCGATGCCTCAAAAAAATGAGTAAAGTTGATTCATTAATGTATCAGATAACTTTTACAATAAAATACCGAAAAATTACCTTTATCCAGCTTAAACTAATTGTAACTAAAATAGAAATTGTAAAAAGGTGATCGAATAACGGCGAGCGAAGTCAATTTATCAACGGGAAAAAAATGGAATAGCCGTGCCATTAAAAATAGTCACTCATAGTCGCATGACCCATAAAACGGGCAGAAATACAACCCGGGAAAAAATAGCACCTCGCCGGTCCACGGTAGCCGGCGACGCCCAAAAAAGAAAACCAATTTGCTCGCATGAAAAGGTTCGATCCAATCCTAGAACCGTGCACACTCATTCGATATTTTCTCTCGATACAGAACAAATTACAAACTGTCGATCAATCCCAGTTATTAGAGCTATTTATTTTTCTGTCAGCCGTCCCCGAGCTTATGGAAATCGCTTAGCACCTTCCAAGTTTTCCTATTAACACCTTTCATTCAAATGACTGTTACTGTATTAAAATTGAAGATTGCCAATGAATTGCTTTCACTCTGAATTCGGTTTCTGTGAATATTCTTAAGCGATATCGAACAATTTCATATATTTTAACCAATATTTTTAAGTATAATCTTGTACAACAAATTATTCCGAAAATCTATGTACAAAAAACATTAACATATTTTTGAAAATAATAATCATCATCATATTAAGTATATTAATATGTGAAGCAAAAACTTTAAGCCCAGTTTGACAATAATTGTTCCAACGGAGGAGTATGCAATTTTGTAAAGTTTATGTAGAGGGAATCGTGCAAGATTTATTTAAAATAATGTGTAGAAACACATATTATAATTTAAAAAAAAGTTACACACTCTACCTCACTCACGTTGCGTTTATATAATAACATAGGAAGTAACATAGGTGTTGGATTAACCCTCTTTTTAATATAATATTATATCTATGGAATTAACACAACAAATTTCAATCTTTCTTTCGCATTCCATAGACAAAATGTATATATTTTTATTACGTATTTAAGAAGTTAAAGAACCCTAAACAGTTGAAAGTTTAAAATTAAAATATGAATTATGATCGAAACTTGACCACCAGCCGACTAAACACGTACAACTTTAAAACACGTTTACACAAATTCAAACGCATGTCACAGCGGTGAAATAAATTTAATAAACAAAACGTTACATAACGTACGTGACACTGGCATATGTATGTCACAGCCTCCCCTCAGTCGCCATGGCAACGCCCAAAATGCCTCCAACTTTAAAACGAATTAATAAATTGCTCTCTGTTTATGTGACGTTTTTACCTGTGGCGGGTTAATGAGCGCTATTTTATCAGGCATATAAATCATATCGACAAGATTGATGTACGGTGAAAGGGAAGGTTTGATTTGTGTTCGCGCACAATGCGGTGACGTCACTGTCTCGACGCGGAGCTCGAATGCAAAATGGCTCGCAGTATGTCAGTGACAGAAGCATTATCGAGCTTAGTTAAAATGTTATTATTATTTTAACTAAGCTCGATAATGTTGGTTCCGTACAAAAAACCCTTATAGTTTGGCTCTTTCCATCTTCCATCTGTCTGTCTGTCTGCCCTTCTAACTTCTGTAAATATGGAATTTAGTATACTTATAGATTGTGTATAGATCGGTTCCGGCATCATAAAATAATAATTTTATGGTGATGGATCATGTTAACAACTTTAGGAAAATCATTTGAGCAAAGTCGGTCAGTAATTTTTGAAGTAATTTAAAGAAAACCTATTGCGCTATAACAATAAAAGAACCCTCCTTAGACATATTCTCACATGCTCTAGGTTAGTTTATTATTTTAAAAGGTTTTTGGTTGATTTACACTACGCGTATGTATACTAATAATAGGATTATTTTTAGCGTAGCATTATTTTCTATATTCATGTTGAAGACAGTGTTAGCAAGGTTTTTTTAAGACATCTTTTGAAATATCGTACAAATCACAAAAGTATTCGGTTAAAATTGAATTATTATATTATATATTTATTAATAATTATTTTACAAAAAGATATGAATGGTGCTGCACAAAATTTTACGTTTTAGGAGATTGTGTGATTTTTAAGAGGTGATTTTATGATTTTGTAATTCAGGATTTTTTTTTTCAAAATGTGTATGGTTCAGACCCTGTCAAGGATTGTGTAATTTATCCCATATTTTTTTCCACTTCGTAATTGAACTCTGACTAAGTAGACTAGGTGACGGGAAATGACAAACTAGGCCTCGTCTTAAAAGGTTAATTTCAGGACCATAGAGTAGATTACTACCTTCTCTAGTAGTAGTAGTAGTAGTAGTAGATTTACCACCTACATAAAAATTAAAGAATTCAGGTAAAACAATTTACTAACTTTTGGGTGTAACTTGGTTCTCACATAGTCATGAGTATGTCTCATGGACATGACTCATGAGACAGATTTTCCTAAGCACAAAACTAATCCTGCTAAGGGATAGCCAATCTACATGATATTTTGTATAATAATTATAAAAATATTATGGTTTTATATATCAAACGTACAGACAATGTATGGGAAAATGATTTCGAGAAATTTCATTAAAATTCCGCTTCGTCAAATAAGGGAGCTTACTTCCAGGGCTGTCAAATATAACTTGTAATCACGAATATACATCCATACTTAGTATGTTTACTGTTTAAGTTTTGACGATTGTGTAAGAAGATAAATTAAAATGTTGTGGTTGGAAGTAACGCGATATTATTGTTATTAATAATAAACTCACTAATAAGACCATCATAACTGGACGCTTATGCCCAAGGAAATTTTTATTCATAAACATGATATCTGACGGGTTAACCGTCAAGATTTGTTAAGAATTTTTACCACCTTTTCTTAAATAAACAGACTTCAGACTACTCAACATAAACAATTACTAAGATTACTAATTTCCAAATGCATACCTTTCTGCCGAAAATCCTTTGTTCTTGGCAGCCCTGAAGAAGGGCCTGGTAGGCGGGCGGGGGCGGGTTTCGGGCCGGAAACGGCGAGGAATTCATTTGGGCGTAATAGATTTCCTGCACCGTCCGACGAACCGTCCGGCCCGCCGGAGCCGCGTCCGGCACGCACCGGAAGCGCGTACGCTTACTTATTTCGCTTCTTAACGATGTAGGTGATGTAGATTGAGGAAGTTCGTTCTAAATTCTTAGTTAAAAGGTATAGCGTTAAAAATCGTTGCCTGTTAAGTCGGTTTACCGATGATAATTTTACGTGATACAATCATCACTCATCACAAGCCGAACGCTTAAGCCGATCGTGCCTCTTTATCGCTTGTTCTGCGCTCTCGCTTGCACGCTTGGCTTAGGCAGAACGTGACCTCAAACGTTACAATCAGGCGAAACGTGACATTATTTCGTGCGTGCAGCCGGCATTTATTTATTTATTTAACTGTTTATTGCACACACAAATGGTTCACAAAAATATATACAGAAAGAAAGACGACACAAAAGGTACTGCTTATCTCTAAAAGAAATTTCTTCCAGCAGTCCTACGGAGAGAAATTAGATGAGAAATATCAGATAGGGCGTGCACAATAATATTATGGTTATAATATTATAATAATATATACAATACATACTTATACAACACAAAATAATATATAATAATATGTCTAATTATCAAATTAAGATTTACAAAATATATAAATACTATATGTATATTTAATAATGCTATCAGGATTCAATTTGGAGGTAATGCTCTTTCAAGCGCCTTTTAAAGACAGTGATAGTGGGACTGTCACGAACGGTGTGAGGAAGGGAATTCATCGATTTATAAGACGTATCACGTGAAACTTAACTTCTAAATACTAAACGATGTAGATGATGTTATTCCATATAACTACGAGTAAAAAATACTGTAGAGCCTCCCCTAATACGGAGAAAACAGGACCCCTTCCGAATTCTAGATTATAGTATGTAATATTTATTTAAAATTAATAAAACACATTTTTGTCTATTTTAACCATGTATAATGTTTACTTGGCGGTGCCGTTTTGTCAGTGAACGCGCGCTAAATTAACTGAGGGTCAGCTGACGTCGAGACGCGACGCGATGGGATTCGGCGCTGTATTTTTAAGATGGCGATTCAAAACTGAAATTTATTCACTACACTAAGTTCAATTTTTTCACTACACTACACAAGAATCTTCTTGCGTAGTCAATATTTAATTTTGAATAGCTATCCTAAAACAGTTGCATTGCGTCTCGGTGTGAAGTGATATGAACAATGCCGGGTGATAAATAAAAGACTGTCGAGTGAGTGAGCAAATGATTGAATATTGACACGCTTCCCCCAGGAGAGTTCTGCCGCGCGATCATCTCGCCGGATTACAGCGTGCACCGAAGTAACAGGGCTCCGGATTAGCGAAGCTGTTTGGTATTATTAAACTTATAGTTAGGTAAACCTGATAATGAAGATTATGTCGATACAACGTCCCAGTAGATAGTAAAAACTATTGTACAATCTTCGTTTATATAACTACGTTGAAATTGATCCTAGCTTAGCTTCTGTCTGTAGTTCATCTTTACATGTTCGAAGTAAACATTTACGTAACTTATAAAATCACTATTATGTACATAAAATTTATGATAATAAATAAATAAACAGACTTTACAAAACTATAAAATAAAATGTACCATCTTCACTAAGGCGAAATTGATCCTAGCTTAGGTTCTGTCTGTAGTTCATCATTACGTAATTGTTTACTTAGAACATGTCTTTACATGTTCTAAGTAAACAATTACGTAATTTATAATATCACTATATATTATGTACATCAAATTTGTGAAAATAAATAAATAAATAGACCTTAAAAATATAAAATAGAAATTTGAAGATGACTTAAACATAGCAATCGAAGTCAGGGATATAAACACTATCTATAGAATTGGAAAAAACAACAAAGAAAATAAAAAAAGATTATTGTAATTCAAGTTACATAATGCATGTTTTATAGAAAATAATGATATTAACCATTAATTATCCCAAATATCAAAATCCAAAATATAAAAATAAACACATTTTCAATTTTTAATCCGACCATTGGTTGTGACGTATCCATTCTTCGAATAACACTTAATTTCCTTTGAAAGCAGACGAGAGGTTCTCATTAAAACTTGTGTGACGTGTCATTAAGCCCCGCGATTATTAATATTCAAATCATAATCCCGAGGGCGAAAAAGCCAAGACGTGTTCACTTATGAATAACTTAAAAACTTTCAGAAACGATACGTGAAAAGGTAGACATCAAAGGGAAATTAAAAGATTACGGTACGAAAATACTTGAACGCTAAGACGATTTGCTGAATATTAGAATTGTGAGTACAGAATATTTTTAAATGTCTCCATATATTTTATTTGATGATGAAAATTCTTCTTTTAATATATTACCCGTGAAGTAACTTAATTATATTTTATGATGAGATTATCAAATAAAATAACCATCCTGTCAATCGTCGTAAAAAATATTAAAACATAAAGTTTAATTATTTGATGTCTATTGTCTACATTTCCGAATGAAACTCGATGAGTTACACACGTTTTCCTCAATAATGACGTTGAAAAAAATTTTCATGAAATTTCGAACAAACATTATATTTGTTTGTCACGTACCCTTGGAGGTCCAATTTATGAATTCAACCGGCATTAACTTCGAAAACAAAACCCAACAACTCGTAAACCAGTATAAAAACAAAATACTAACACGATTTGTGTTCAAGAGAGCGCAAAATAAAATAACGCGGCGGGTGTAGGCGCTGCGCCCCAGGCCGAGCGCGTAATTTTTCTAGAATTTCATATTTTACTCGTAGACGCCCGGCGGCTACGACGGCGTAGACGCTCGTAGCATCACTACGCCGTAGTCTTACATATTTATGTGGGGTACTTGATAAGGTAGTGTGCATGTGTTTTGGTTTTTAGGGTTCCGTATTATTTAAGAAACCTTTATAGCTTCGCTCTGTTCGTCTGTCCGTCTGTCCGCTCTTCTGACTTCTGTAATTATGCACATATTATTTGATGTACCATGACATTTGGTATAGTTAAAGGTTGTGTAGATATAAATCTCGTTTTGGCATTATAAAACAATAATAATTTTATATTTAGTGGTAGCTACCTAAATATACATTTGAACTATACACGTAGCTTAGCCATGCTCTTTGACAATCAAAAATCGAAAGAACTTATATCTAAGCTGTATAAGGTTCGGTAAAACCAATTACGTATATTTTGGACACACGATCTACTACTTATGTATAGACGTTTATGCAGAAAAATAATTGTCATACTCGAAAAATAATCTTCCTGTATATGGGCATTTTTTTTTTGCCTAAACGTCTATACATAAGCAGTACATTATGTATCCAAAATTTCCGTAATTGATTTTGCCAAATCTCAACTCTCAAGGGAAAGTAGCCTTTGTTATAATTTAGAGGATAACTACTATCATACAAATTTTATCGAAAGCAGTTAAGTAGTTTTTGCGTGAAAGAGTAACAAACATCCATTTATATCAATACTCCCATCCATTCATCCATCCTCGCAAACTTTTAATTGTAGTACGATGTTTATTTAATTCAACGTGCATTTCTTTCAGTTTTCTCAGATAAAACATAAGATTTCACCTGTATTATTGCAAGTGTCGAGCGCGACGAGACCGCGCGGTGTAGAGTACGACATGTGTTACCGTGTACTCGCTCCTTCTCTCTCACACTCAAATATGTGAGAGGGTTAGAAACATATAGCCCGCGCCAGCGGCTCTAACCACTTCAAGAGTTGTTAAGACACTGCTCAAATTATATTTCTTAACACATTATACATGTGAATTTTCATAATTCAATTTTCTTTTCAACAAAAGGGAGCAGTGGTTTTTGTTTCCAAGTTTTAAGATTAAGGGAACCAAGATAGTATTATATATTTTTCGTGACTAAGTGAAACTTATGTGATTGAAATATTTACGTCCGTCCGTCTATTTTTGTCTGGTTTTAATGTCCACTTCTACTCATTAAATTACACATATTAAAAGAGTTTAAAGTTGCTACTATTTACAATGTAATTTAACATTGTAAATTCGCCTCTGAAACACGCTATTCAAATTAAAGTTTTAATTTAGCATTCTAAATATATTAAACATTTTTCCAAGACTCTTAGTATTACAGAAATGAAAATAAGTTTCCGAGTACTTAAAAAATAAGATTATATAGCTAAACGTTCTAACTGGAACTTCCTGGTTCATTATATTTTAATTTTTTTTATTACATGGCTAATGCAATATAACCGACGGCGCGCGGCGCTATGTAAGCGTACCCTCGGCAGCCGACTTGGCTGTAATTAATTAACGAGCTTAGTTTAAAAGCAGGGCCGTAAGACTTGGCTCGGGTGGGCTGCCCCCCGCAGGGTTTTAAGAAAAGGGAGGGGGGTGCACGAAGAAATTTTGGGGGAAAGTTTATCATATTTAGGCGCAAAATGGCGAATCCAGCGCTCGGATGCCGCCGAGAGATTAATATCTGGATTTAACTCGCTGAAATGAATTTCGTTTTGAATAATGTTGACATAACTTTACAGTTTTAATCTCGAACACTGGCGCTTACGCTATGCGACTGTCGCTTATGTGACGCTTAAGGGATAAAACATTGGGCTCCTAATTTAATACAATATTATTACGTCTTTTACATTGCAGGGAAGTAATATCGCGTGATGAAAGCTATTTGGTGTCGGATACAAGGCGCTGTATCTACTCATTTGCCATAAACTGCGAAATAATGCCAAAATAGCCTACATTGGAACCTGGAATTTTGCCATAGACAGGGTTATTGATTATTCTTCAAAATACTAACTTAATATACAAGTTCAAGTTTTATCGTCAGCTCACACCGAGATACGACGCGATGCGATGTTGAATTTTAAGATAGCAATTCAAAATTGAACTTTATTCACTACGCAAGAAGATACACGTTTCATTGCAAGAGTTCAAATTTCGAGCTGCACTGGGCTGCGTAGCGCAGCGCCGCTCTTGCACCGAAACGGGTCTTCTTCTTGTGTAGGTCTTATTGTGTAGAGTGTAGAGTATAATTTTGGATTGCGCTATCTCAAAAATGCAGCGAAGCGTCACGTTGCATTGCGGTGTGAACTGACGTTAAAACTTGAACTTGTGTATTGATTCCCCTTAAGTTCAGTACGTAAGGGAGAGGCTTGTGTTATAATAATTAGCCTCTTATGTTAACTTTATATTTAATTTTATGTCATGCAACTAGTTATTGACTAAGACTTCTTTCACGTAGAACTAGAAAAATATACCAAATTATTTTTAAATAATATGATACTGAATATTAAAAAAATTCGTTGCAAATGAAATATTTAAGAAATATGTTATCTCCGAAGACATACCTACTCCTTATTAAAAACTTTGGCACAAAGCAACCCCCTGCTGAAGGCCGGAGTCGCGGGATCAGCGACAATTTCATCGCTCTATAATTAATTGCTACTAAATTCGCCCCAATTTGAATCCGGTTGCCGAGTCCGCGAAGAAACTTACGAGGTACATAAGACTTAAGGGCTGGGCCGGCCGGAAGGAGGGTAATGGCGGGGCGCGACCCTCCCGGAGGCGGAGGGACGGGGGGAGGAAGGACGTGAGATTTACTCTAAGTAATTGCAGTAATAAACACGCAAATATATCACGGCCAGGGTAATGAGAGGAAGCGACGAAAATTACCGAAGCAAATTGCGTGTGTGAGATAAGCTTTTTTTGTTGGAAATGTCACTTATCTGGCTACATTTTTGGCGGCTCCATTTTTGATGCCATTTGGTGTGGAGTTTTTCTTATTTGATTTGCACATTTTTGTTTCTCTCAGTTCATATACAGCTGTATCCTACTTGATATAGATACAGCATAGATATAATATCGTCTGCGTCTACAGAACTTAACAAGCTACCTCATAACGATTCTCTTGTAGACACAATTAAGTTATTCCAGGTTTAATTTTGACTAGATTTTGCCCGCGACTCCGTGCGTAAAAGAAAATTTAGGGGGAACCGTACATTTTGCCGCAATGAAAAGTACCCTATGTCCTTTCCCGTGATTTATTCTATACAATGTGTCCCGACAGCTGTATCGGAGACTTTAGGGCATTTATATGAATAGTGGTGGTCGAATTAGTACGAGAGCCCGTGTCTGGGTTACCAAAAAACAAAATGGCAGTCATTTTACAAACGTGAGAGAAAAATAAAATTTTAAGGGGACTTTGTCGATAAAAAATGCCATATTTTTTACCACTAAAAGCTACACACATTGTATATGTGCCAAATTTCATCAAAATCGGTCTAGTACTTTCGGAGTCAATTCAATGCAAACAAACAAATAAACCTTTCCTCTTTATTATATTTGTATAGAAGTATGGATAAGAAATCACTTGTTACAAAATCCACGGTTTGTACTGCTAGCGTTACATATATTTAGGTGAATCCGCGGATAAAACTGTGTAAATATACGCTCGCATCGACAAGTCAAGTCGGCCTGTCAGCCGTTCGTTTCGGAGCGAGGGTTGGAATCGCACGTGCTATTTTACGCGGTTCGAGCTCTAAGTGTAACGGACACTAACAATTAACGATCTTATCCGCCACCATTGATTGTTCACAACAACGAACAAGGAAGCTCGGTCAACAAAGCATTATCGAATATGAACGTACAGTCACCCCGTTGATCTATCCGATACAATATAACGTTAATTATTCGAGGTAAGAAAGGGCCCATTTCCAATATTTATGCGATGGCGATGACTGCGCGTATCGTCTTTTTAAAACGAAGAAAGGGCAAGAAAGGCCCAGAAAGGCCCGGGAAACGAGGCCTTAATGCACAAACAGCAGCTCACCTGCCCGCCGCCCGCCCGCCCTGATTTATTGGGCGGCTTTGTTCGACGTTACAACGCGCTTGTTGCGTTTTTAATTTATTTCCATAGAATTTTGCACGTTCATATTTAGCGGGGAAATTATTATCACGCTATAAATTGGTTAAATGTTATTTTTATTGCATCAGTGTTTTATTTGTTTATTTATGTAAACTACGAGTGACTTAAACATTTAAAACATTCTCTCTTATAATTATTGTTGTTGTTGATTTAAACAATGGAAGAGTTATTAAAAGCTACAGTACTTAAACATCTGAGGGGAAAGTTTCTTCATTTTCAGTTTGAAATTTTATCGATGCTTAAAATTATTTATTTTTTGCTATTCAAAGTACAAAAAATGTTTTATATATTATGTATGTATAAAGTATAAAATTAGCTCTCAACTTTTTAATAATTATGTCTTATCTATAATGTTATGAATTACGATAGACATTTGCAAAACAAAATATGAGTCATGGATATTAGTACTAACTACTAAGCATACCTAATATTAACAAGCTAATCGGGTTACGACTAATCTTCCTATGACTTAGTATTAAGATTTGTCGTATTAGCGGGACTAAAATTGTCCGCTAATGATATAATAAAGTATATATATTTGTATCTTGCAACGTTTTGGCTTTGTAGTTTAAACGTTAATCAAACCACGGCTTTACAGAAAATCGGTGTGAAATAACGCTTACATATGTTGTATTTCGCCGAGTGTGTAAGGTTGCCGGAGGCCCAAGGGGAGTTGGGGATTTTGAGGACCAGAAACTCCAGTACGCAAATCGCTTACCATCTGACGATCCGTTTGCTCGTTTCCTGGTCCATTTCATAAATAAAAGTCAGTACCACCAATTATATTTGCCCTAAGGTATCACTTTAGAACTGACGAGAAGTTACTATACCTAAATGCAGGTATAAAATCAATTATTTTATAAACAGCTAGCTGTTACCCGCAGCTCCACCCGCGTAAATACATTATCCCGCGGGAACACTGTACTTTTTCGGAATAAAAATATCCTACCAAATTATACCAAATTTCATAAAAATCGGTTCAGCAGTTAAAGCGTGAAGAAGTAATAGACAGACAGATACACACTTTCGCATTTATAATATTAATATTGAAGTGTAGATATAACCTTAAATAAATAACAATAATTTCTTTGATGACCTAAGAAATAAATAAATAAAACGTTTATTATTCCTTAACTAAATAATATCTATAAATTAGGGTAAAACACAGAATAATTGTACTGTGTAATTTAACAAACATAATATGTGCGCAACCCCTACACTAAGAGTTCTTGTGCTGTAGGGGTTGACTGTTCTTAGTGTACATATTTATGGTGACAGTACAGACATCGACAAACACCAATAAAATATAGGTAATAAAAATACTATTATTTACCTATTTTTACAATAATTATTATATGTTAGTTGTGTGTGTGTGTGAGTGTATGTCTTGTTGTCATGTGTGTGAGTGTGTGTGTGTGTCATAATGTAAAATATCAGACTTTTACATTATGTCCTATATCTAAATCGAAATGTAAAATCTGGAATTCACAAAGCGTGGGCATTAAACTACTGGGCTGAATGCAATTGCCGCCGCAAACGGCCCGGCCGATTGTCACCACTAGTCACTAGTCGCTACAGCTAGCCGATCGCAAATTCGCCCTGTGTCGGGCCAATCTTTGCCGTGATTGCACCTTGGACGTGGTTACACGCCCAATCCAGACGTGTTTTATAAAACCAGCCACTGTGTGCGACTTCCCTCACATAGCCTACAGGACTTTTTACTCTTTTAAGAGGCGAATTTATAAACAATTCATTAATTACGGTATACTTTGTAACTTAAGTGCCAAATTAGGTACAGTGATGCTAATAAATCAATTAGTATCCCATTTTGCCATTTCATTTTATCTTCGACTACATTTGCACTAATATTAGAAGAAGGAAATATTTGTTTGTTTGTATGCACTTTTATCTTATATATCAGTATGTACTTTTTATCGCGGGAAAATGTACGGCCTGCGCGATTTTCTTTTGCGCGTACGAAGTCGTGGAAAACATCTAGTTTAAAATATTACTGATTAATTCAAAAGAATAACAAAGAATAAACAAATCGGCCGTGGTAAAGTTCGATCGTGCGCATCTGTAATTTGCTCCCCGCAAGTGAAGTATAAATGTCTGTAGTCCAAGACGCGGCGGCGGATGTGCATTAGCATACACGGACGCGCCGAGCATCACAATGCCGTATTACGTGCACCAATCATTGGCCTTCTGTGCCCGACGGAATTTTCTACCTCATAAAATAACCGACGCCTCTTCATGTTATTATGATAAACTGGCGTTATTATGGACAATCGTTTGCACGTTACATATTTTTTATGTAAATCAGATCTTATTGAAGAAGTTACCTTGACGTTACTAAACTCTTCGTAAAACATGATCACCCTTAAAACTGTCCCATATTAATAGTGCGTACTGCGTAATAAACTTACTTTATTCGTGTTATAACATGAAAATAATACACCGAAACCACAATACGATAACTAAGGGAGATATGCAAAATTGTGTACAGGGACGATGACAGGCTATGATCGGGCGATCTTCACCCTTCCCTCATCAGTCATGGCGGCCGTCAGACGGCTAAGCGGCCGCATTCAAATTGCCATGCGATGACGACGTGCTTTCGCGACCCCCGCCTTGCCTATGGACAAACGGCAAAGATTAGATAGAATTTAGACTTGAATTTGGTTCATGCCTATACTCATCTGTTGTTTAGTTAAGAGGTACCCTGTAGATTCTGATGTAGGTACTTAAATACTTTTTTATTTATATTTAAAAAAGTGTACCACTTTTGGTTTTCCTGTTTTGACATTATATTAAGTTTGGTTATCATTTTTATCCACATTTTTCTCTTAAAATTGGATTCGCAATCATTTCAAAAGTGTTGCCGTTTATTTGGTAGCAAAAAAAATCACTGCATTCTACAGTCTCATCTACAGTACTACTTGTACTTTCTAATAAGAAGGTTATTGCATTGCTATTTTTTAAATAAAACATTTTGCTTCTTTACGTTGGTTTAAATTTGAAATGTTCATGTTTGTACAATAGATGCCCTTGACCAGTCTATACGTAGCCTACTCTATGCGCTGACCTCGGTCGTCCACCGAGCGGGGACATACTTTTTACGTCATTAGACATAGGTCGGATCATCGGGTGTTATGGCGGTTACTGTAAATCCATTATGCGGGACCGACCGGCTGTCGTGACTTATAACTTTCGCAAGATATACATAACATTAATAAATTACGGGTGCTTCTTATTAGAATAGGAGCCTAGTAGGATGTAGCTTACCACAAGCCATTTAAATAGTTCTTTAAATAACACAACGCAACGTTTTACGCTGTTGATATTTTATGTTTTAATTAAAAGTATCATATTAAAATAAGTTAATAATAATATGATATTTCAAAAAATAAATTATGGAACATATAAACTTAAATTTAACGTATAAACTTAACTTTGCATCTACCTATACGTAAGGTGTCCTCACAAAATTTGTGCCAAAGATAAGCAATATGCAAGTGCATTGCTCTGTTTGTGCGAAGTATAAAGCTCGTGTCTTACGGACTTAACATAAGCTCGTATTCCTAATCCAACGCTGAGGCAAATCAGCTTTCGTTTAGCTTATACCTCGCAAACGTTTTATAGTTTAAAACATCACCAGGAAAATTTGCAACACTATCTAGAATCTTGATAGCGCCTGTTAAAAACTAGATTTTAACAAATCTTTATTAGGGATTTATTTATTTACTTTTGATTTTAAAATGTGACATATTTTAGGTATCTACTGTATTACAAGTTGCTGCTCAAGTAGACATAAGACGAAAATCACATAACAGCGCAGTTAAATCGTACGCACGCACACGTACTCACATGTAAATACATAGTTCACCCACGTCTGCAGTTGTTGCGGTCACGTCCTTTGTGTTTAAGCATTTTGAGGCGTCCTAGTGCAAAGGAAAATGCTAAGAAACTGATAGAGCAGGAACTTTGTCTATTGTGTTGAGGTTTTGGTGGTGGAAAATCTTTGAGTATCCAATGGTTGGATACTCAAAGTGAAAAATCGATTAGTTAGGAAAACTGCGAATAAAGCTTTCAAATATTTTTCTTCTCGTTACGTAGGTACTAAAGATATGAGTTATATCGCTCTTTAATTGTCAAAACGTATGGCTTAGCTACGTATGCGTTGTAATTTTTGTGTTGTTAACAAATTGGTATCTTGGATTCGAGTCCCAGTCAAACAAATATTTATATGATTTTTCTTAATATCTATCGTCATCTATCACTACTAGGACTCTGAGCAAAGCTCATTCTGCCAGGTACTTAATTACTTAACAAGATACATAATATGATGATAATATTCATTACATAACATGTGTGAAGCTACAAAACATTAATGTGATAGTTTTCACTCCACATTATGTAGCTACATCGGACGGAGAACGCGAGCGCCACCGGCGGACATAAATACATGATACCCGGCGAGAACAAAACGGACGCGGCAATAAACAGTCATCCCGAAATTAAACACAATCTACCTGCGAGTTTACCATCGCGAAATCACTAAATGAATAAAACAGTGAGGAATTGTACGCCGTAAATTCCGATCGGAATATCAATTCGGGGAGGCGGACCGATAAATAAAAATATATAATATACAGTACCTACCTACACCGAACGTGAATGGCACTCGTGAAAAATGGACTCGCCGCTCTTCCAGGGAAGCGATCATTCACGCTGTTGTCTGTTTGCGCCTCTGCTCTTTTTCGTTGGATTTTTTTTTTGCGATTTTTTTCGTCTGTGTCACTCGCAGCTCAGGTGGGACACGTGGTGAGGGACAAAAAAAATATTAATAACTGACATTTTTTAAAGTCCCCACCGCGGCAATAGCTCATTGTTGTCGATATTTCGTAAACGATTTAACTATGATGCTGCGTTTTTTGCGATATTAAAGATTTCGGAGGGCGGGGCCGCGCCGTTGTGTTTATTTAGGTGGTAATGGACAGGTAACAGTAGCCGAGCTGAATAAATACCATTACGATGTATTACAAGAGAAAATCGCTGCGAAAATATACATTAATATCCGCACTTTACATAAAAGAGTTTGGGAATAACACCGTCATCCCGTAAACAGGCGCGCTTCTTTGTGAAAAGTTAGAAACAAAAAGCTATTTTTCCTATTTTTTTTATTAGAATAATACTACACTAAAAAGTCGCTAAAATCCTTTCAGACAGGTATGCCTATATAGATTTAGATTAGGTTAGAGAAGTTAAAGGGTAGTTATAATATGTGGTCTTAATTTGACCATAAATCATTTTTTTTGTCTATTATGTTGCTTACACACGTACAGATTTAGTCTGGAGTGGACCATTATAACAGCACGACACTCGTGTTTTTGATATTCAGCCCTATTGTATTAAAGCAGAGTACTATTTACAGTGCACTCCGATTTTCGTGCAGTGTCCCATCATCTCAAATATATTTCTACCCTTACTTGAAAAGTGTTCTGTAATAGTATTCAGTCCTTTTTACATTGTAACATAGTTGATAATTATAACAATTAATAGCTCCTAGTGGGACACCAGATAGGAAGGAAGTTCCTAATTATAAAATACTGACTATCCCGACACACGTTGTTCTGTCTTAAATATGAACTGGAATGAATTAATATCTACACCTATATAATGCAACCTACGTCCTAGCCCTACACCTATACCTACTCCTACAACCTATACGATTTCCAGTATTTATGAACGTTTAAACCTTTCCTGAACTTCCACAATTATTTCAAGTCCAAATTAAATTAGCTAAATCAGTCCAGTCGTTCTTGAGTTTTAGGAAGACATTGGAATTGCAATCCATTTTTATTTGCATAATACCACGTTTTGTGTCACGTCTCTCAAGAATGGGATAAAAATTCTATATCCGTCTCCTGGTTCTAAGTTACCAATTTTCAGCCAAATCGGTTCAGCCGTTATGGAGTTATAGTGTAACTAACACGACTTTCTTTTATAATTATACTAGCTGTTCCGATACATATTATTCTGTGTTAAATATGAACTGGAATGAATAAATGACTAAACCTACACCTACTTCTACAACCTACACATTTATCAATATTTTCACCGTTTAAATTTTCCCTGAACTTTACACAATTATTTGAAGACCAAAATTAGCCAAATTGGGAATTTGAAAAAAAATTACTGATTTTGTTTATATATAAATTTATTATTATTAAGTAATATTGATATATTTGAATGCCAAAAAAAAAACAATTATTAAAATTTGATAAAATTTAAATATAGATCACGGGACTATGAACGCGCCACGATTGGTCACCTTAGTTGTGACGTCATAATCATAAAGCTACCTAGGTACTTAATACTAATCTGTGTTTAATATCTCAGTAGTACTATGGTTTAATAACAGTACAAACCTATACGGCGATTACACGTGATTTGTCAATAATTTTCAAAATTTACTGCTAAAAAGATTTGTTAGTAATTCAGATAAGCTATGTGCGATAAAGGATTTATAAAGGCGAAGTCTGATAATATTCCTGATGTTGATATATTTATGATAGCCATTTAAAAAAAAAAATACGTGCGGTTCAATTTTGATGCAATTCGAGGTGCCAAGGCATCAAGACATTTCAAAAATTATAATATTATTATAAATGAAAATATTAAAGTTATTTGATTTTATGGCATGGCATGCCATAATAAAAACTTTTATCTTACACACTAACTGTTACTACCGAAGTACCGACTAAAACTGACTATTAAAATAACTCCCCACACCGATTTCTGTGACGGTGGCTGGTTTCATTGAAGCCAGGCCAGTTACGCAGGAGTAATTTAATAGTGCCCAAGTGTATGCGCAGTACACAATAGCACTCTCTCTTCCTTTTCTCTCATAATCCAGTGGGACGTATAACCGACATGACTGGTGGGAGATCAGGCGCAGGTCCGACTTTTTACAAGCCCATCCGACACATGGATCATCTCTCTTGTCAGACAATCAGGTGATCAGCTTGCATTGGAAAAAAATTGCACCAAACTTGGAAATAATATATACATGTACCAATGCGGGAACCTCGACCTCCGAGTCGAGAGCCAATACTCTAACCACTACACCACGGAGGCTGTTAAACTGTAAAACTGACTTATACAAAACTCAAAAGTACCAGCACTAAAGTACCCCACCAGTCTTTTCGCAGCTAATAATACTTTTCAGCTTTCCAACCGAAAACTTGTTTGTTTTATTCGGAGCTACTTTGAAAAGCTATTAGATATATTAGAGCAGGTCTTTGATTCGGCCCCTCGGTAGTGCATTAACATTTTTTCATAATTACAATAATGTCTTCCCGGCCCGGCTCGGTCTTCCCCCATTCATTTACCCAATGTGCTATGGATAAACGTTGTTTGAGATCGTTCCCTTACAAATATGCCCGTTTTATCCCGATTAGGAAAACGAGGAAGAAATTATACGATTCTTTCAGATAAACATTTCTCTGTTTCCTGGAGTTTTTGTATTGTTCTCTTACCCACGTTTTCAATTTCATTACGGCCTACGGGTTATTTTATTTTCCCAGTTCATGTGATAAGAAGGAATACTTAGTGGATTTTACTAGGAATACTAATGTTTATTGGCGTCTTAGATCAATAGTGTTTTTTTTTTTTTTTTTATGTTTCATTATTGTAGCTCCCATCTATTGCTCTTAACCTGTATGTAGGAAATATGTTAATAGCTCCCCACACTGATCTCGGTGACGGTGGCTAGTTTCAAAAAAGACCAGCAGACCAGGAGTTATTTCTATAGTGCCCAAGTGTGTGCGCAATACACAAGAGCACACACACACACACTCTCTCCCTTTACTCTTGTAACCCAGTGGGACGAATGACTGACACGACTGGCGATAGATCAGGCGCAGGACTTTGACAAGCCCATCCGACGCAGGGATCATCGACTTTCTTGACAAACAATCGGCCTGCATTGTCCTAACCATATATATGACAGCACAAAGAGAGTATATTATGTACAGTTGTACACCTTACTGTCGATTGAAAAACCCGACTGCCTCATTTTGGTGTCCCAGTATCAATCTGACGACTAAGACGAATCTAATGATACCCCTCAAGCTCAAAAGCGACAAAACATTTAGGTTCTAGAACGTGCAAAAGAAATATACATACATCAATAGAAAAATGTAACCCTCCGTTTGGCACAGTCGGGTAATAAAGTCAACAAAGAGAATGCAAAAATTTTAGATAGAGGAATCGTTGCAGAATATTTACTTTATAACGCAGTACTAGGTATTTGTGTAAATACTTCATGATCTGCAGCAGCTGTGATACACAAACATCTGCAATCTGTCGCCACTAGAAAATATTTCATATTTTTCTCAGCACTCGACATCTCGACCTCACATTTAACCCGAATTCCAGCAAACTGCATAATTTCGCCACTAATGAGAAGAGAGTCGGCGTCGTCTAATTAGCGAGAGTCGGTAAGACGCCCACTAAACAGAGGCCGGGGTAAGGAGGGGTAAGGGAAGGAGGGGCCTCCCTGCGCGGACGAGCGTCGCTCACCTAATGAAGTGTTTCGCTTTGACACGCGTGTTCGTTAGCAGACCACTTCACGATCCGCCGCTGTGTTCAGATGACAGCTTCCTCAAATTTACCACTTAAGTGGCGTGCAATGGCACTGCACGTGTTAACTAGTCTGATACGTTTCTGTTTTTAATCATGGCATTGTTGTGTATCGGGATTACGTGGAACACGCAGCTGCACGTATATCACGAATGTTTTCTATACAGATACCTACGTACTCGCATCAGATACACCACTGACTTTTCTAATATTTTTGTTCCTTTTCTAAGTTTTGTTCTAATATGTATAGAACAGAAATATTACTTAATAATATGATATTAGACGGAAAAATCACCTATATCTGTTAAAAGACGAGTGGCTCAGTGGTGAGCGCAGTGGCGCTTTAGCCGGAGGTCGCGGGTTCGAATCCCGCCAGGGAACAAAAAAGTTTTCTGTGTTCCTGGGTCACGGATGTGTATTAAATATGTGTATAATATAATAAAAACCTTAAATATAAGTATAGTATAAAAGGTATTAAATATGTTTCCGTTGTCTGGTACCCGTAACACAAGTTCTTCGGATACTTACTACGGGGCCAGACTGACGTGGTGTGAAGCGTCCATAGATATTATTATTATTATTATTATTAAAGATAAGCAGGAAATGAAAAGCTCAAAGTTTTTTATCTATCTCTTTTTAATAAAACGAAATTTAATATGAACTTTCTATGCAAGTCGTGTAATGTGACGTCACTTTACACATCGGAAATCTAGTTGAATACTTTAAACATGCATAACTTTGTTATTTTCAATGATAAACAAATCTGATTGTACTACATGGTTTATCAAAAAAGATAGGTCCGTTTGAATAAATTAAAATAAAACTTGCTTAAATTTAAACGATTTTCACAAACACGAATGAACTCATAGGAAACCTTAAATGGTTTGCAGTTAATCTACCCTATTCGCCGAATATTTGCGCTAATGAAAATGCTGATTAAAGTCCTAACCGTTACAAAGTTTCCTAATTGCAGCGAGATTTACGCTCCGGATAAACTTGGTAGCGGAAAAAAAGCAATTATACTTTCAGTTCTATAGAGGTGAGAAAGCATATTAAAAAACTTGAGAGCGACAGCCCTCGCGAGTGGGGCAGACAGTGATGGCCATTAATTAGAAGGGTTAAGATTGCATCCCATTTTATACAGCGCCATAGCTACGTGGAGGATTGTTCCTGATGTTTATTTTCAAATGGGTATTAACTTTTTACGTCTATCCGTCTTCCTTTATTTACCTTCTCGAAAGTTTTTTTTGATTTGTTTTTGATATACCAGATAAATTACACATTTATCTCTACAGGTAATAGGTAGGTATATTATGTACAAATATCTTTCAACGATAATTCACTAAGAAAAGTGTAATTGTAGATATAATATCTTAAACATTTGTTCACCGGTGTACGAACAAACCCTTCAGGTTTTTGTGACGCCAAGTTTGTATTTTATATTAAATGAATAAATAAATAGAATACTAGGTATCTATTACATTTTACAACTACCTATTCGCATGTAATACTTACTTGTGGTAATACGATGCATTAGCATGAAATTTGAAAATGGTTCACTAGTCACTACTAATACGAAAAGCTGCATATGGGGGAATAGCGCTATAATGTTTTTTTTTTTTTTTTTTATGAAATATGGGGGCAAACGAGCAAACGGGTCACCTGATGGAAAGCAACTTCCGTCGTCCATGGACACTCGCAGCATTAGAAGAGCTGCAGGTGCGTTGCCGGCCTTTTAAGAGGGAATAGGGTAATAGAGGAGGGTAGGGAAGGGAATCGGGTAGGGGATTGGGCCTCCGGTAAACTCACTCACTCGGCGAAACACAGCGCAAACGCTGTTTCACGCCGGTTTTCTGTGAGCCCGTGGTATTTCTCCGGTCGAGCCGGCCCATTCGTGCCGAAGCATGGCTCTACCACGTACAAATTATTACAGACTAGACGTTACACGCGACTTCGCGCGTGCAAAAGGAAATCCCGCGATAACAGTACATTTTGCCGCGATAAAAAGTAGCCTATGTCGTTCCCTGTAGTCTAATGATCTAATCTATATCTGTACCAAATTTCATCAAAATCGGTCTAGTAGTTTCGGAGCCAATTCAATGCAAATAAACAAACTTTTCCTCTTTATTATATTAGTATAGATTAGCTGGTGCCCGTAACTTTGTTTGCGTAGAACTAACGTAAAAGGAATCCTACTATAATAGCCCAACGGAAGCCTAAGTTACTCCTTATAACAGCTATCTGCCAGTGAAAGTCCCGTGAAAAGCGGTCCACCTGTTTCAGAGACTAGCCTGAACAAACTGACAGATAAGCAGACGGACACACAAAAACAAAAAAAATGTTTTTTTACTGTAAGGACTGTATTTACTTTCATACATAGACTTATAATATGTTATAGACGAGGTATTTTGAGGCAAAAAATGTCTTCAGTTTAATGGCCCCGCCACCTTTGAGATTTTTGGAGCTATTTTGATAATTATTTGAAGTATGGTGAAAACGAGATGGCTGACATTTGAATCATGATGAAAACCAAAATGGCGTAACCTTTCCTTGTATGAAGATTTGTTCTGTCAAATGTACATCAATGCCTATCTCGAGTTAAAATTGTTTACTTTCATATGCATTTAGTGAAAAGCTGTTAATTTTAAATTACAAAAGATGCTTCAATTTCATTTATATGTATAGATACAACTCAGTACATGATTTACAGAGTAATAAAATATATACCTACTGATATTTGTTTGTAAATTAGTAACAAGTGAAGCAGAAATCCTTAACGATCGGTCCAGCAGTAAGTCACTCTAGTATAATTAATGACATATTATTATGTAGACAACACTGGCCAATTCGTTAGCAAGTCATCTTATGTGATTGCAAATCAATAGTAGTGAGTTTGTGACAAACATCACCCAGTAATATAATTTTTCTAACCCTCTCCTACAATTATCATAAAGCCCATTAAGCCTTCTTCAATAAAACTTGACCAAGTGCATGTCAGGACATGTTTTAGGAGGGTTCCGTATCTTTTTTTTAAACACTTCAAAAGCTATTTAACGATTTCGAAACATTCTTCCTATCGGCATGGAAATGTACAAATTTCTACTTATAGTTTAGAAATGCCAATGCACTTTCATTTACTAGTTGGCATTTAAAAAAGGAGGCTAAATTTATAAGTTCAATTTTGAAACGCAGCGACCCGTCGCGTCGCGTCTCAGTGTAAACTGACACTTTTTTTCTTTTCATTAAAGACAAATTGTCAATTTTATATAGTTTACTATCTATCGATTTGAAATGGATTATTAACATCTTTTATTAAATACTAGCACTAATTGCCCGCGGCTTCACCCGCGTGAAATTAGGTTTAAACTTTCATCCCCTATTTTACCCCCTTGGGGGTCGAATTTTGAAAAATTCTTCCTTAGTAGATGCCTATGTCATGAAGCGACGCCTGAACAATACGTGTACAAAATTTCAAATTTCTAGCCTTAAGCTTTTGGCACAGGCGTTGAAACATCAGTCAATCAGCTTTAACTTTAATACTCTTATAGTTATCTAAAATAGAAGATAATATAATTTATATAATTATTTATTAAATTGTTCTACAAAAATTACCACACGCCCACAGCCGAAGATATCGTACTTTCTAATACCAATGCCGATGGACAGGTTATAAATTCTATACTTCAAACTTCACTTACCACGTCACTAAACGAGAATGACGGCGGGAAAGGCGGAAAATCATTAATCCTAATAGTATCTGAAGAATAATTACCTAACAGTCGCAGCAGTTTGTTAACAAGGTACTCCGGAATTTATGTAAACTGTTCCGCGCTTATCTGAGATTAAAATCTGGCTGCGCTGAGGTAGGCAGGAGGCGATCACTCCTGGGGGACGCCGCTTTATTTTGCGGGATCTTATCACGCGACGACACATCTGCAAACATCAAATTATCTATGTACTGCAGTAGGTAATTACTTTTTACTGTTATGGCACTGGGTGAAATTTTGAAAACATTGCTTTTGTTGGTCTTAGAAGTTTCGTAAACTACAGAGATGATTATATTGTCTCACGCATATTAGCAATCTATACAAATAAATAAAACTTCATTTGCGAGGAACTAATGGAAACGGAACCCTAAGATAAAGGAAGGTAGCCTAAATTCCTCCTTATAATATCAGCTATCTGTCAATGAAACTCCGGTGAAAATCGCTCGAGCAGTTTCAGAGATTACCCTAAAAAAACAGACAGACAAAATTTTAAAATATGTTTTTGGTGTATATACCGTAAATACTATCATATACATTTATATAACAAAGCTGTTAATTTGAAATTACAAACAGACACTTCAACTTTGTTTGTTTGGATGTATGGATGTAATTTAACTCGCCATAGACGCTCTCGGTTTTTAACAATATAAAATATTATGTACAAGTTTGTCGCGAATTGTATGAATGAAATAGTGACACAATTGTGCCGTCAATAATTCACCTGCCCGCCCAATATCGATAAAAAATCTTTGTTTCACCGCCCATTCACGGCGCTCCATCATTGATTGTTTTAAAGAGACTTGGCGACGCCGACTCGGTCCGTTTCAAATGAGAATGAATTTTTCTGGGCATTGTGTTGCGAAATCGCGACGGGCTTCTATCAATCAGGGTACTAGACCCCCGGGGCTCGTTTCCGACCAGGTGTCCTTTTGGAATGCATGCGCTTTAAGTTTGGACGATAAAAAATTGACGAGCATTGTGCGCTTCTACGTAGTGCGTCCTTGCGAATATCAGGTAGATGCCGGCTAGTTAGATCACTTGAGGTAATAATATTTCGCGTTTTTTTTTTCTGCACAACCATAATTAATATATTTGATGATCGGCGATGCGTAATAATCCCTAAGGAATAGAACCGACTCTAAAACTTAAAGTCACCCTAGCTCAGTGTTTGGCGTAACTGTGTATGGTTAAAATAAATTATTGTTGCACACCTCGTTGTTAAGTATACAGTATATTTCATGTAATACAATTGTTAATTTATTCGTAACTAGCTGGTTCTTCGTTTGCGTGGAGCTAATAGAAACTGAAACCTATTTTTTAAAAGGAATCCTAATATATAAGCAGCTTTTAAAGCTACTCCTTATAACAGTAGCTATCTGCCAGTGAAAATCAGTCCAGCCGCTTCAGAGATAAGCCAAAACAAACAGACAAACCGACACACAGACAGAAGAACAGACAAACTTTGTTTTCTTTTTGTATAGGTACGGTATATACTGTGAACTATCTTATTATGTATTTAGTGCAAAGCTGTTAATTTGATCTACACACATAAATACAACTTAAGTGAAGTTGTATTTATTTGTATAGATATCTACTTTCAAACTGGTTACAAGTTACAACTTAAAAGCTACCTAGGCCATAATAAACTTTACCTTTTAGAATTAACTCTACTAATAAACAATTGCAAGGCTCCTTAGAGTCGGTTCACACCACGACGCTAGGAGAGGTGCAATCGGACACCTTCCTCTTACAATGTAACGTATATCTTCTTGCGTATTCAATAAAGTTCAATTTTGAATAGCAGCGCTGTGTCGCGTATGGTTTCGTTTAGGTGTGTTATTCTTTAACATAGTCATTTCAATTGCTAAAAAGGATGATAATTAAAATATAAGGACCCTGATAAGTTTAACATTTTGCGAATTGTATAGCTAGGTTGCTAAGTAATTTTGGCCTATTTGACGACTACCGTTACGAACAGAGGTATTTAACAAGTGACGAATAACTTTAAAATACCTACCCAAGTTAAGCATATTCCCCCGCTATTCATTAAAAAACCAGCCAAGTGCGAGTCGGACTCGCGCACCGAGGCTTCTGTACAAACCTTACGTGATTTATGTTTATAATTTTTTTTTATATTTGAGTTGATTGAATGAAAGGTAAATTGCGGTTTACTAAGTTTTAACAGTATAATATATAGTTCTTATAGTTTCGGAAAAAAGTGGCTGTGACATACGGATTACGGACAGACAGACCGTTTTTTTGCCATTTGGCTACGGAACCCTAAAAACATTTATACCATGCTTATCTATGTTGCTGTCTTTGTCTGTCAAGTAGCTTTTCCAACCTATCAGACAAAACTGCAACATGGATCTAATCCGTGGTGTAATTTTTTTTGTAAATAAGGGAGGTAAATTGTAAAGCCTGAACAGTATTAATTATCGATTGTCATCTACAATAATATTATAAAGTGGAAATATTCCTTTGTAGACCACGGGGGAGGACATAAGAAAGTTTTTTAACGAAGAAAAATGCACGGTTTCTGTGAGATTATTTTCCGCATGCGAAGGTGCAGAAAAAATCTAGCAATCTATAAAAGGCATTTGTTAATTCATAGAAAACGTGACCATGACCACGCTACTAAACTAAAACTATGTCTATAAACGAAAATCAAAAACCTCCTACCTTGACGGTCACAAAACTGTTAAAATATGGCCTGTCGTAAAACCGAATGAGTTACGACTCGCATCGCATACCCGACAATTGTAAAGCAATTGTTGATAGTTCGTCCCATGGTTAATTTTGGCTTTTACGCACTCAAACGAATTTAAACTTTATTGTATAGGTGCAAAGTATAGTTTAAGTTCGCGGGTAGTTCAGTAAATCTAAAACAGCAGGGAATGTCCTGATACCTACAGTTTTTGCCCGTGATCTATGAATGACGTAGAGTATTAATGGGTCATTTAAGATGCGTGAGTTCTACCGATTGTAAAATATGTGTCCTCAAAATTTATCTTCCAAGGACCATGACGTCATAAAATTTACAATAACACCTGGGGAGAAAGTACCTACACTAATTTTATATTATAAATCAAAATGTCCGGACCGACAAAGAACCGGTTTAAAAAATGCTAGAAAAAATATATACATAATAGAAAATTATACTTACTTACATAACAATATTTATAATTGTGCGTTGAGCGTGCTAGCAAACGGTCGTGCTCTGCTTTACGACACATGACGTAGCAAATATTAATTAATAATTAATATTTCGCGAGTCGCACGGCTCACAGCCGTTGCACGTCATCATGGCGCTCGTAGCCAACGAGCTGCTGGCGTTCGTACAACACGTCATCAACGCCATGGACGAGGACAGCATCGTGCAGCTCTGCAAGTCGACCTACACCAGCGAGGAGATCTGCAAGGGCAAGCTGATGCTGTACGAAGCGCTCGGTAAGACCGCGCAGATGACGTCTCGAAGGAGAGATGGGAGCGACGGAAGCTTGCAGGACATCATCTCCCTGCTCAAGCGGACGAATCCAGCGGACGTGCCGGTATTTGTAGCTAAGGAGCTACACAGGCTGCCGGCAGTATCTGCGGACAAGGTCAACGTCTCCAGCCTGCTGAACAAGTTCAACATTATGGAGGCAGAGCTGGACGAGATGCGAGGAAGATTGGATGCCTCGGAATCTACCATCAGTGAGTTGCGTAGTGAATTATTACAACTTAAAAGTAATAATTCATTATGTAGGTCACCCGAGCATCCGATAGACTCGGTAAACATGCGTCGCGGAGCGCAGTTTGACTCGTCGTTTTGCATGTCAGCGAAATCGTACGGGTCAGCAACCGCCGCCGTCAGCTCGC
This sequence comes from Glaucopsyche alexis, assembly GCA_905404095.1. Lineage (NCBI taxonomy): Eukaryota > Metazoa > Arthropoda > Insecta > Lepidoptera > Lycaenidae > Glaucopsyche > Glaucopsyche alexis. The sequence continues at coordinate 6,157,771 of FR990043.1, read as the reverse complement.
CGCTTGCGGTCGAGTCGAAACTGAGTCCACTGACTCAGCCGAAAAAATATGCAAGCGTCGCTGCTTGCCCCGCGCCGCCTCCGCGGGTGAAGACGAGGGGGGTGAAGGAGGGCCGCAAGGCTGAACCTCTTCGACTCGACAAGGACGAGTGCAGGAAGTGCGATGAGGAGGGCTTCACACTGGTGGAGAGAAGAAAGAAGAGGAAGCCCGCCGTCCGCAACCACCGCGGCACCGCACCTAGCGGACCCGAGGAACGTCTGCGGTGTGAGGTACCCGCAACGCCGCTATACGTGTCCCGCCTGCACTGGTCCACGACAGTAGAGGACGTTGTGGACTACATCCGGAAGAAGACGTCTTTCACCTTAAGGGTCGAACGCTTGGAGTCTCGCCACAAGGTTAACTTTAGTTCCTTTGTGGTGAGAGTACCAACGCATCTTCTACCGACCTTTGAGGTGGAGGAATTCTGGCCGACGGACGTGGTCTACCGAAGGTTTAGGGGGAGGCTCCCTAATGAAGCGCGCATCACGCCGCCGACTTTACGTGATAAACATGTGTGTTAGTGAGTGTGAGTGTAAATTATAGTTTTAAAATAGTATATGTATAGTAGTAGTTATAATATAAAATATATACCCGATATATCTGGTACTCGTAACACAAGTTAAACTTAGCACGGGACTAGATAGTCGTGGTGTATATATTAATATAGTTAATAGTTATATAATATAATATTACTATTTTGTATCTATATTGTTATTAGTATAAATTAATTATGCGTGTATTGTATAAAATATAATTATATCCGTTGTCTGATACCCGTAACACAAGTTCTACTTAGCACGGGATTAGATCGACGTGATATATATTATTTAATTATGTATTAATAATGTTTGTATATATTTTTTGTGTGTGTGTGAATAAAAAATTTGAAAAAATTTGAAAAAAATTTGAAATACAGCCTCCGTGGTCTAGTGGTTAGAGCATTGGGTCTCGACTCGGAGGTCGTGGGTTCGATTCCCGCATTGGAACAACAAAAAATGTTGTTTTCAAGTTTGATTAGGGCAATGCAGGCTGATCACCTGATTGTCTGACAAGAAAGATAATAACAGAAATGTCTTTTTTTTGTATTCTTTTATTTCAACTTTGTAGCATATAGTGTAAATAATATTATGTATAAAAATGAAATGAAATGAAACAATGAAACCTGTTTATATTTTATGTAATATGCATGTCATTGCTAAGACGTAGTTATCCGCTACGAAGAAACTAAGTTTGTGTGTAAAATTTATTTTGAATGTAGACGACATATCGCCTACTGCTAATAAAAATATTTACACAACAGTAAACTATTCAATATTACTGTCTTTGTCTGTCAAATGAGTTTTCCAACATATTAGACAAAGCTTATCCGTTGTATAATTTTTTTTAATATTGAGGTAGACAATATTTAGTAGGGATTTCTAATATAATTCATACTATGTTATTTAATTTTCATTATTGCTAACTTCAATAAGATATTGAAAGTATCATTTTGTGATCATCGGCATTTCGTCACCGTTTGGCCCCTACCTAAGTCTTCTAGTTCATAACAGTAGTCTAATAAGAAAATATTTACGCGGCTGCATTGAAGTCATTAAAATGCAAAAAAATTGGCTTGTTGAACAATATCGACAAAGTTCCTGCTTGCCAGTTTCTAAACAATTTCCTTTGTGTCTCAAATATTTAAACACAAAGAAAGTGACCGCAACGACGACAGACGCAAATATTCACGCATTCATACGTGAATATGTGTACTAGGTACACGATTCAACGGCGCTGTTAAGCGATTTTCAACTTACTGAGAACTGGAAGAGCGGCCTTATGACTGGTACCTACATAAAAATTAGACTCTTAAAGTGACTTAATCACCGACTCCAAATAAGCATGACCGCAGTCCATACAGCACATGCAGATGCCGCGATGATGCTGCAGATCACACAGGTGGTGGACTCGTGCTTTACCAACAATAGCCACTAAATCAATAGGCTAGGAGCCTGCAACAATAAGATTTTCGGACTTCTTTGTGTTGTTTGTCGCGCAGGTGAGCCGCACGCGCGCAGCTGCCGCTTGCGTAAGATTTTAATCGATTTTTTTCTTTTTTTTTTCTAATGTTGACAGCTAGACGGAGATTTCGCGCCGATCCGACGCAGCTGCTAAATCGTAAATCAGAAAAACTATTAATTTTTTCCATTTTAGAGACTTAAATATTTTAGGATTGGCATGAAATTCTTAAAACTAGACCCAAATGTTAAGAATGGCATTTTGTGTAGCTGACTCAGACACCTGCTGTTCACGAATACAGACTAAGGTTTAAGGCGTCTAAAAGCTTTCTAAAACCACAAAGTAAGTGAAATAAACTTTATTTAAAACGTCATGTAACTCTTTATGTTCTTGAGCGAATAAAAACGCAATAAGTTTTAAGAGTATTCAAGACACATCTCAATAAGCTCGGCTCTGTACGAATCTGATTGCTTTGAGTACCGGGTACCTTGTAACCCCATTAGAACGTACGCGGGAGGAACGCACAATGCACGACACGGTACAAAACGATTACCCTCTCGCCTCCGGAGCATATTATAATGTCATTTTAGGGTACCGTGCCTTAAAAGGAAATAACTACTATTTTTATACGAAACTATAACGTCTATGTCCACGTTAATTATATAGCTTATGTTACCCGACCTATTATCACGGATCTATTACATCTCATTCATTAAAATCGGATCAGTATTTTAGACGCTACTGTGGACATACATACGCTACATACATATAGACTACCAATTATGACCCTTTTCTTTTGACTTTGCCGTCGTCGGAAAAAACGGAACCCTTACAAGATCACTTTATTGTCCATCTGCCCGTTTGTCGGTCTGTCTCTTTATTTCAGGAACGCATATCTTCAACGATTTACATTAAAATCATATACTCAAGTCTACTGTCCATTAAGCCTGTAAAAAATCAGACTTCTAAGTTAACTTAAAAATGATACGGCCGTTTTTGCCATATAAATGCTTAGGTATTTTGGTACTCGGTAATCAAAATTTATAGGGTTCTTTCCACTGTCATAGAACAAATAATTATTCAGTATTGCGATATCCACCTCAGGAGCGGAGTTTTGACAAAAATTAGAATTTTATTTTTTATTGTTTTATAGTAATAATATAATACTCCAGCTTCGCACGGGTGCAATGTTTGATACATATAATAAAGCTTTCTCTTGAATCACTCTATCTCTCTTGAATCACTCTATGATCTATTGCTGAAAACGGCATTAAAATTCATTGCTTAGTTAAAAAGATCTAAACGAACAGGAAACTAAACGTCAACGAGCGAACATATTAGGTATACTAGCTTTTGCCCACAGCTCCGCCCGCGTAAATATTGTATCCCTCGGAAACACTGCACTTTTTTGGGATAAAAAATATCCCGGGAAAGGTCCCGGGACTAAAACTATGCTTATACCAAATTTCATTAAAATCGGTTCAGCGGTTAAAGCGTGAAGAGGTTACAGACAGACAGACACACTTTTACATTTATAATATTAGTATAGATGTTTCTCTTGCAATTATATTTACCAACTAGCTGATGCCCGCAACTTCGTTTGCGCAGAACTAACGGAAGCGAAACCCTATTTTTTTAAACGTAATCCTAAAATAAAAGTAGCCTATGTTAGACCTTATAATATCAGCTATCTGCCAGTGAAAGTCCCGTGAAAATTGGTCCAGCCGTTTCAGAGATTATCCGGAACAAACAGACAGACAAACGGACAGACAAAAATTTTAAAAATTGGTATTTTATTGTAAGTACCGAATATACTTTCAGATTCACTATGTGAAATGCTGTTAATTTGAAGTAACAAACAGACACTTCAATTTTATTTATCTGTATAGATGTATAGATGACTATTTGAAATGAGTTTCCTTTTTAATCTTATTTTAAAATTTCATTCAGTTTCAATACAGAAAGAATTACTAGAAAAGTTTTTGGTATTGGATCTTGTATATTTCAACGTAGGGGTATGTTTCAGTAACCTTACATTGGAATAAACAGGAATTAAATCTCCGCGCACATTGTGAGGTGCGTATAAGTGCTTTCGTGAAAATATTTCAAATCAGATCGGCAATAACGGGTGACGTGACACGCATGCCGCCGCCGCCGCCCGCGCCGCCCGCGCCACCGTCAGGTTATCAAATGAACATCTGAAAGGCCACGATTTACACCTACATATTATGTTCTACTGATATGATATTGACATTTTATATAGAGGAAACTATGTGGTGTATACCACCAAAATGTTTGTTGAGTGATTTGTTTTTATTGTATATTTTTATGAAATAAGGGGCAAACGAGCAGACGGATCCTGTTGGAAAGCGATTACCATCGTTCATGGATGTATTTATATGATTACTAAATAAACTAGTGATTACTAATTACTAATAAAGATTTCTTTACATTTATCAAGTACCTTAATAATATCTCAATATTTCTGAATAAATTAAACTAAATATTTTAAATGTAGTCAACATCCCTAATATAGATACTATATACCATGCAGGTACCCTGCCTAACCAGTATCAACAAAACTGATATCAATTTTTCCTGAAACTCCGTCAAAAATATTATCTCCCTTGTAAACTCTACATTCTACATCAATTTGCTAACCGCTTTTGAAGCTACATAATTATTTAAAGTCAAATATAAAATTGCAAAGCTTTTACATGTTGTTAATATTGATGATGATATTACAATCTCATTAGTGAGTTTTTGGAATGCCCGTGGCCACTATTCACGAGATGGAGCCCTGCCCGGCGCCCGCCGCCCGCCCATAACGAATATCTGAAACCGCGAATCCCGAATGCCAAAAAGCCGAATGGTCCCCGCTCGGTGACATATTGGAATGTGACTCCATTTATCCCCGCTTCCTATTGGAATCCGGAGTGACGGGGCAAATTGAAAATTGCGGCTCCTATTTTTGGCGTTATCGATAATGCCACTTGTAACACCGCGAATGGAATTTCGTAATTACCATCATTATTCCATTTTCGGATAATATTTATTTCATTTTCGCGACAACAATCGGCCGAACAGATCTCCCACCGCCGGCGCCGGGCACGCATCACACGTCAAAGCGGACCCTCGCGTGCGTTATTAAATCACATTTTGACAAGCGTACCGTGAAAAATTAATCGAATGTCGTCGAGTGAGCGAGCAGCAGAAAAAACGAAAACATGATGGCATTTCAGTCCCCGAGCTGGAAAGGTCAGCGAGCAGCGGCTCGTGAAATGTCTCGCGGCTCGCCCCCCGGCCAGCGGCTAGCGGCTCCGCTGGGGATACACTTGTCACCGCCGCTGACCCGAATACGCCACTGCAACGTTCACGTTACGATGTAACAGACATCATTTCTAGCTAAAACTCATTTTCTAAAGCGAATACAATAGTAATGTTTTCATAAAAATCTAAAAATGTAAACTAGAATTCAGTCCTAGGAAATCTAACTAGGTACATGGTCAATTTTCTTACCGTGGCTGTAGTCAACCCGCCTTGACTCAAATGCTTTCCTGAAGGAAAGGAAGTGACCCTCCGAAATGAATATTGCACAAAATTTCCATGCGTTTTGTAAACAAACACTTTTATCGCCACAATTAATAACAATAATTAATCTAATAATTCGTAACCTCATGATAAACGACACCCGATAATTAGAAGGGTGATGCCCCTGCCCCGTACCTTATGCTTATCTAACACGAAATAATGCAATTAATCCCGAGAACATTTCATAAGCAAATCGTGAGAACTGGCAAGTGATAAAAAACGTCGATAGTGGGAGAGGAGAGCGGGCATCCATCATTCGGGATTAATGTATGATACATCGCCGGGATGCGAAAAAAATTAGTTCTGTATTTCCGACGCCATTAAAGTGTTTGATATTAATGGTATGCATCTGTGTAAATATATAATCGATGTGTTTGATTTAAAAATTAGAAACATTTTAGTCAAAGCGTTCTAGATACTAGGCTGTGTTATCATAATATATTTTTACTAAAAATTAAGCGAAATTCAAAGATTTTTTTTATAACGCACGTGTGTTTGTATTCACTTAATTTTTCTGTCTCATGCATGGAATAAATTTGAATGGCATTTTACGATACTCAATTTTGAAACAATTTATGTATTAGTTTAAATTATATGCCCCAAACTTACACATTGCTCTGTAACTATAGAAACAATTAAACGAGGCCCCCGAGCAAAACTGTTAATTAATATCAATTAATTAGTAGGTACGTAGTTCTCGGAACCCCGGGCGTAATAACCATTATAATAAGCAAATTCTATGACCACGGCATTTCCACGCAAACGAACACATAACAATATCCGACACTAATAAAGGTCTCAATCCTTTCATCTGAGCACATTGTACACTCTAATTGGTATTAAAATTCGACGAAAGAATTGAGGTAGCCCCAAATAGCCCCAAACAAGCGCTTATCGCCACATCAGTGCGCTAAACCGGGGCAACGCGGGGCAACGCCGAGCCACGCGGGCGCGGGGCACCACGGGGCCGCATCCGCCCCTGCACCTAATGAATATCATACAGCCCCAGGTATTATAGTGCGACCGCAAAACAACTGATACGGTTTAAGTCGTGTAAATAGAGACAATATTCGATTCAACGCTACACCCGGTTCCAACTAAACAAAAGATTGATTGTAATAAAATGCTAACAAGAATCAAATCCATCCAAGAATCGTTTTATAATATCTTCTTTTTACGATTCGTAAACCATTTTACTTTAGAAAACGACAGATATTTTAACTCTTTAAAAAGATTTGACAAAAAAACGTGTCGCAGAAATGATAATTTTGCCTAATGTAATATATCTTCGTGGCCTTAATAAAAGTACCTAACCAGCTTTTAGTATGTAACAGCATCTTTATATCTTGCTCAGAAATAAAACAATATGAAGCATCAAAGTGAAGTGGTCGCCCTATTACACCGTCTGTCTGTAATACTATACCTAACTGACGTAATCTTGATAATTGCCGTTTGTTGTGTATTAACCCTCCTGCGTCCCTCAATAGGTGCAGATTGGCTAAAGTTTTACATACCCGATGTGAGTTTATTTGTTTTTTAGGGTTCCGTACCTCGAAAGGAAAAACGGAACCCTTATAGGATCACTTTGTTGTCCGTCCGTCTGTCTGTCAAGACCCTTTTTCTCAGGAACACGTGGAGGTACCAAGCTGGAAAAATCTACTGTCCCTTGGAGCTGTGAAAAATCAAACTTCTAAGGCAACACAATCAAAAGATAAGGCCGTTTATGCCACAAATTTTCGACACTCGCAAGGTAATCAAAACCTACAGGGTACTTCCCGTGAACTCAGAATCTTGAAATTTGGTACGAAGCAATGTCTTATAGCTCAGATAAAGGAAAAATTGCAAAAACCGTAAATTTTTAGTCACATTATAAAATAAAAATATTTTTAATAATTTTAAACATACTACCCCTTTCCTCTTGAACGCGTAGAGGTATTAAATTGAAATTCATATCAAATACTCAGGTCCTTTAAGCTGCAACAAAATCACTACAGGTTTGTGGAAAACCCTCGGTGTGAGAGTCCTGCTCACTCTTGGCCGGTTTTTTTTTTTAATATTTTTTTTATTGTTGAACAAAAATAATTGGTACGTGGCGTAGCATGCTACGCCCCGTAGCTTAGCTACGAATTTACAATTTTATAAATTCGTAGTTAATATGAATATTAGAAATTCATTTAAGCCCGAAATTAATATAATTTTAATCTCATTTTAGCTATCTGGGATCAAGATTTCAATACATTTCATTTATCCTAGTATTGACTTCACGTCAATTTACGTCAATTTTTGTTTGATAATCTAAAATTGACAAATCATAAACTAAATAGTGTTAGGTCCACTGCTATTTTTATTATATATTAATGACATACCATAAATAGTGTTAGGTCCACTGCTATTTTTATTATATATTAATGACATACCATATGATCTGACTAATTATAAATTGAGTTTATTCGCAGATGACATATCAATACTATTTACACATAAGAAAAATGACATACTTAAAATAGAATCTGACATTAATAAAACGCTAAAAACAATAATTGATTGGCTGACATTGAACAATTTACAAATAAATATAAATAAAACTAAATACATACAATTTATAAATTACAATAAAAAGCCGTTACAATTAAAATTATCATATGAAAATAAAATTATCAAGGAAGTGCATGAAAAATCATTTTTAGGGATAGAGATGGACAGGCATTGCAATTGGCAAGCACAGATAGATAAAGTTTGCCATAAAATTAACAGATTTGTTTTTGTTTTGAGTGGGCTAAGGACAACAGTGAGCGAACATGCGGCAATACTGGCTTATCATGGCTATGTCTCATCTGTACTCTGTTATGGACTCATAATATGGGGAAACTCGTCACATATAAACAAGGCATTTATTGCTCAAAAGAAATGCCTCAGAGCAATAGCTAAAATACCGCCGTATGAATCATGTAAGCCACTATTTAAGAAATTTAATATCCTACCTCTGCCATGTATGTATATCCTGGAAATATTTAAATTCGTCACCAAGAATAAGGATTCCTTTACCCAATTAATAAATAAGTATCCCACGAAATACTATCGGAATCATCAAAGATTGATCATTGATAAAAAACCCAAGACATCTGTGTTCCTTAAAAGTACTTACTGTATGTGTATAAAAATATACAATAAGGTTCCGACACACATAAAGTGTTTAACGTATAATCAATCTGAAAGAGAGCTGAAAAAAATGCTAGCAAACAAGAGTTACTATTGTGTTAAAGAATTTTTACAGTCATAAATTTGCTTATTGTTTAATTACAGATACCTATTATATGCACTCAAATAATTTGACATGACCTAAAATTTAGTTATTAATAATTATTGTTAGTTTATGGAAAATAAATTTATTATGACATGATATCTGGATAATTTATTGTAAATTCTTATTTTATTATTATTATGCATGATTATTATTAATTCTGAGTGTTTAAATTGACTTATATAATATTAAATTAATTAGCGAATGTTTAAAATTACACTGATAAAAATAATTGTCAATTAAAAATATGTATTAGAATTAATTTTATGTTGCACACCATCAAGTGGTAGAATGCAAGATCGAATTATATTTATAGCTTAAGACCATTTACTGTAACTTCATTCTGGCAATAAATGAATTATGAATTATAAAATTTCCAATTATCACATGCACTATTCGGACGTTCTATCCCGGGGGAGACGTGGCGTATCTGCGCCGTCACTCGAGCGCAATAAATACCCAAATAAAGCGCAAATAATACCCAAATCGGCCCACCCTCCCCGTAATTATCTATAATCAGAGCACGCATGTATAAGCGTACGGATTGATTAGAATCACTATGATTTAGACGCATGCGATTAGCGACTTATGATTTTTAGTTTCTGTTCGTCTTCTGATGTGCAATAATTGGCGTTATCAATAGGGTTCTAGAATTTATTTTGTACTTTAAAGTGTAGACTGATTTATTGAAATTTAAATCTCTGTAGTCTGATCTATGAAATATAAACAATAAATAACAATATATTTATTAATTATTGTCATAATATAAAACGCTGTATTAATTTAAGTCACACACTATCAAGAGCTGTTACAGTACCCACTGCGAATATTCAAATTTTAACCGACACATTGCGTTCGTCTAATTTGAAAAGTATGTAACATAGGTAATTTAAATGAAAATGAAGAATATTTTATTTCTTAATAAGTGAAAAACTAGCTCTTTTAGAATTGTTCTACATAATGACCTACCACCAGTTCAAGAACTAATCCGGTGAAAAGAACCGGCGTAAGAAACTAGCTAGTACTAACTAACTACCTTTTATCAAAAATACGGTTTTTTTAAATTACAGTAGTAAGTTAACATAAATTATAATTCAAAATAGTATATCAATACATAGAAATAACCTTTAATTATGCTTATGTAGGTATTATGTATTACTCCCACCTTATTTTATTATTTACTATATCTAGGTTGTGCAATCATTAACAAAGTCATTTATTTTATACTAAGTTTTAGCACACAAACGTTCTAACTACTTCAATCAATATAACTACAAAATCTTTAACATATACTTATTCGATACACCATTACTGTTTATATGACCAAAATATACGGCATTTCATATTGGCGTTTTGGGCATAATGTATACGGGCTACGGGGGTGACCCCGACCTCCAGTCGATTAACCATCGCCGGCTCTTCTTCAATTTCATATTTATAAACGGGGATTACGCAAAAATGCCAGCGTAATGGATCACCTATTCGCTGCGATGTGCTGCGGCTAGATATAATAGTTTATAGATAAGTAAAACATAACAAACAACATAAAATAAACTCTATGTTGTTTGTTATGTTTTACGTAACTTTTTTTAAGTTCAATTACAAGTAGTTTCAATAACAAGAACAGGTACAACAGGTAAAAGAGATACACCGTACACGTAAGAAAAGATGGAAAGTTCGCAGTTTTGCACATAATATTTAAAGCCCACTTGACACAGATCTGAACCTCAATTCTCGTATTTACAGTAGACTTTAATTTCACTTTAATGGTATTGTAAGTGAAGCGACATGTTATCATAAACTGATTTTATGAAGTTTCGACCAATCAGAGCGCGTTTCACGTTGTTTAACGTTTACGAGAATACCATCTGGCAGTTTTAGCGTATCGGGACTTGATTGTGCTGATTTTATTTAGCGCAATTGACCCCCTGGATTAAATATAATGTTATCTCTTTTCCTTCGTATTTATGAAAGAGAAGGTATGATATTTCAACCCAGGGCTAACTTTAACCTAGATTCAGCCTTAATGGCGCATGTTTTACCCGGCAAGGCGATTCCAAAAGGAAGGATTTGGCACTAGGTATATATACCTTATATATAACATGTTTATAAATATTTATGTTTGTTCCACCTTAACGCCTAAACTACTGGCCCAATTTTAATGAATAAATTGTCAATAGATTCGTCATAGTACCTTTTTTTTAGGTTAAAGTTTTTCAGAAAAAATATGCTTATAGTTAAACCATAACTATTATTTTCCTGTAATAACGTTTAATTCTAGTATAATTTCTCATACATCGATGCTAGGACTTTACGGGTTTACGGTCAGAGCAGAGCGGGGGTGAGGGGGTGCGGCGAGGCGGGTGGGGAAGGCAAATTCGGCTCATCCATCACACGTGTGAACCGGGCCGTTTTATCTGCTGATGGCCGGACCCGACGTCACCGTGTAAACATGGTGCGTAACGTCGTGGAAATTAACACTTACCTTCTATATATTTTACTAGCTGTTGTACGCTGGCGGTATTCTATGTAATCTAGAGCTTAAACTACTACCATACCAAATTTTATCGAAATCCATTCGGTAGTTTTTGCGTGAAAGAGTAATAAACATCCATCCATCCATATAGCCCATGTCACTCACAAATAACGTAGCCTTCCATTAGTCAAGGAATTTCAAAATCAGTTCAGTAGATCCGATTTTGAAAATTCTTACAACCTCACAAACTTCACCTCTTTATAATATTAGTATAGGTGTTATAATTCACTACCACGACCAAAATATTTTTAATAATGTTTACTGTCTTATGAACTGGGATCCCAGCCCCACCAGACTCCCCTTATATTTTTACTGATAAAATGTATGTCATATGTATTAATGTATATGTCACTGTATGGGACTGTATTTTTCCACTAGGTTTTCACCGCCGGCTCTGATCAGACTCGAAGATAGCAAGGTTACACCGATTCGGGCAGAGCTGGGGCGTATAAATAAAACCACTGATTTGAGGAGAACATTTAGCACGATAAGCCGTTAGCTTACCTGGCTCAGGGCAATGCCGTATAGGGAGCACAAATGTACTCTTCTAATTTTCATATAAGCTATCTCTCTCTTATTTCTCTATACGGCTATTTTTCCATAATTTTCCCTAATTTCCCTTTATTTCCCCTGAGCCAGGATAAGTGAAACGCATAACGTGAAATTCTTTATTTACCATAAAACAATACATAATCACACAGTTTACATAGATACTTAGTAACACATAAGCAAAATTACAAGTATAAGAAAAACCATATATTTTTCACCATTATAATCTAATTTTCTCGAAAACCATTTACATTTCTATTTACCTAAACGTTATTTACTTTAGCCACTAATTTTCCCTATGTACAACACTAATTTTCCAAATGAAATAAGCTACGGTTAAGAAATTATAAAGAAAATAAACTCGTGACTTTAAAACAATTATTTACCACTAATGAATTTAACACTTATGTACAACACTTATATTCACTATTTTCACTCTTAAGAGTTTATGTACTATTTACTTACAGTTTTTAGAAACGTTTTAAAGCACTGATAAGCGTTCATTGTCTTTAAATTCACTTTAAAACACAGGCGAGGCCGCTGTCCTTAACATCCTCCCCCCGGCGCAGTAGCCCGGTTCTACGCAGCCTCCTCTGGTGACCGCGGGCTCGCTGGACCCGCCGTGGACTGCTCCGCTGACTGCCAGCTGTCTGTGTCCGCCGCAAACTGCTCCGGTGACTGCGGGCTGACTGTGCCCGCTGCAACTGGCTGCGACCGCGAGCTGTCTGTGCTCGCTACAGCTCGTGGTGGTGACTGCGAGCCGTCTGTGGCTCGCTCCGGCGACTGCGAGCTGTCTGTAGCTCGCTCAGGCGACTGCGAGCTGTCTGTAGCTCGCTCCGGCGACTGCGAGCTGTCTGTAGCTCGCTCAGGCGACTGCGAGCTGTCTGTAGCTCGCCCCGGCGACTGCGAGCTGTCTGTAGCTCGCTCAGGCGACTGCGAGCTGTCTGTAGCTCGCCCCGGCGACTGCGAGCTGTCTGTAGCTCGCTCAGGCGGCTGCGAGCTGTCTGTAGCTCGCTCCGGCGCTCGTTCCGCGCCCGGCACCGCCCCCGGCTCCGTCTGCTCCGCCTGCGGTCGCGGTTGCGACTGCGGCGCCTCCTCCAGCACTGCCAATTTTGATGTGGGCCTGCGGAACACACCACTGCGCGTGCGAACGTCCGCACAACGCACCTGTCCGTCCGGGCCCGGGTAGACCCGGTGCACGACCCCGCGCGGCCACGTATTACGCGGCAGCGCCGGATCTACGACCACGACCAGGTCGCCCGGAACCAGGGCACGGCTGCTCTGCGGCGCCCCGTAGCGTGGCGTGAGCGTGGGGAGGTATTCCCTCACCCAGCGCCTCCAGAACTCGTCGGCAAGGGCTTGCGCGACTCTCCAAGTCTTCTTGTCCGCCAGCACACACGGTCCGACGTACGGCAATCCGGTGGACGACCCCAGGAGGAAATGGTTCGGTGTGATTGCCTCCGGGTCGCTGGGGTCCACGGAAACGTGAACTAGCGGTCGTGCGTTCACGGAATACTCCGCCTCGGCCATCAGGGTCTGGAGTACCTCTTCTTTCGGCGACTTCTCGTTCAGCGTAGCGAGTAAGGCGGTTTTCACCGACCTCACCATCCGTTCCCAGGCACCTCCTTAACTCGGCGCCCCCGGCGGGGTGAATTTCCATTGCATGCGGTGCGTGAGGCCCAGCTGAGCCATAGCCGGTGCCCACTCGGCGTACGCCTGCCGCAGCTCGACGTCCGCGCCTCTGAAGTTCGTCCCGTTGTCGCTGTACATGACTGACGGCCATCCTCGCCGCGCAGCCATCCTTCTCATGGCCATTATTGCTGAGTCTGTCGACAGCGAGGCCACCAGCTCCAGGTGCACGGCCCGCGTCGTCAGACAGGTGAAGAGCGCTCCCCATCTCTTCTCGTGACGTCGGCCGATGGTGATCGTCATCGGGCCGAAACAGTCGATACCACAGTACGAAAATGGTCTCTGGAACGCCCCCAGGCGCTCCGCTGGCAGGTCTCCAGTTTGTGGTGTTCTCGGGTGCGCCCGTCGTAGCCGACAAAACGCACACTTACTTGTTATGCTGCGCACCGTCGGCCGCAGCTTCAGGATCCAAAACCTTTGCCTGAGGTCGTTCACGACCCTCTCGCGGCTCCCGTGTCCTGCCCTGGCGTGCTCCCGTGCCACCAGTAGCTTCGTGAACGGATGTCTTCCGTCCAGGATGATTGGGTCCCTCCTTTCAATCATCTCGTTCAGTTTTAGCAGCTTCTCGACTGCCTTTCCACTTATTGCTGCGTCGTTGTTTCCCGGTCTCCATCTCACCGGGGCAGCCTGCAGCTTCAATCTCGGTCTTGATTGCGCCTTCAGCGGCGACACCTTGGCCTTGGCAGCGGCCAACACGACTCGGACATCCCCATCTTCTCGTTTCAAACTGCAGCCCGCACGACTCCCCCCGTCGATCCTTGGGGTTATGACACCTCTCGCGTGCCACTGGAGTCCCGGTCCCATACTGCAGTTTGTCCGACTCCTCCCGTTGTTACTCCGGGGTAATGTGACGCCCTCTTTGCGCCACTGGAGTCTCGTCCCGTCTAGACTCTCGCCCGTTCGTTCGTCCGGGTAGTCGACGGTCCATATGTGCAGGATATTCTCGTCATCCTGTTTCGTTTTCATGCGTCTCGGGATGCCGCCGTGAATTACCCAGCCGAGTTTGGTCTTTGAGGCCGCAGGCTGGTTCCTTTTCCCGATTCTCAGTTCTCTTGACACGATGAGCTGCCAGTTGTCCGTACCGATGAGAAGTTGGGGTTTCTCGTTCTCATAACACATCTCTTCATCCCTGAGATCGTGCAGGTGAGCGAGTTGCAGCAATGATTCCGGAACGGATTGAGTGAGCAAGTTCAATCCGCCCACAGTTCTCGCAGTGATGTCGTGCCTGGTACCGTCGTGACCCCGTACGCCCAGTTGTACGAGTCGGCTTTTTTCCTCATTCCTCTCGGCGTTGATCCCGTGCATCCGCAGCACTTTCGACGGACCGTCTGCGCCGATAGCCTTCGCGACGTCTTCATCCAGCAGAGTCACTGTCGAGCCCTCGTCGAACAGCGCGAAGATGTCCGCTTCGCCCCGTGGACCTACGACTTGAACCCTTCTCATCTTGAGTTTTACCGCACGGTCGGACGTGACCGATGCGGTAATAACGGCGTCCTCAGCCTGTGGAGCGCCGCCGGACCTCTCCTCGTGCAGCAGCGTGTGGTGCAGCCGCTTACAACCCTGTGCGCCGCACCGTTTCGCCTTACAGTTGAATCTTCTGTGTCGACTCGATATGCACAGGAAACACAGCCCCTCTTTCCTGACTGTGTCCCATCTCTTTGGTACGCTCATTTTCTTGAAGGTGGCGCAGCGAGGCAGAGCGTGATCATTGGCACATATCGGGCACTTCATTGCTTCCTCACGTACCTTCTTGGGTTGGCTGTGGCTCGGCGAACCCCTGCCCTCATCTGTCACCACGAAGACTGGCCTTCTTGCTCTGGTTTCACTCTTGTTCGGAGGTTGACGCGGTGTTTCTCTCTTCGATGTTGTGCTGAATCCGTAGCGCAGCGCCCTGTCCGCTTCTCTCATTAAGAATTCAGAGAGAAGGACGACATCGGGCTCGTTCCTGAAGCGCGACGTCTCTTCTGCGTAGTCGTACCACTTGCTTTTCTCGTAGGGACTGAGCTTCTCTAGAATGTCTCTCGTGAGCAACGGGTTGAAAAGGTACCCGTGCCTCAGCCTCTTCAGGATAGCCACTATGTTCTGAATCTTCACGGCGAATTGGTTGAGTTCTGCCGCCGAACCTCCGAGCCTCGGTAGCCTCTTCAGGTCTTCCATCATGCGGTCCACCATAACTTCTGGGCGTCCGAAGCATTGTTCTAGAGTCTTCATGATTTGTTCGGGCGGCGTAGCGACGCTCAGCAGTGGTGCCACGGCTTCCCTGGCTTCTCCCCGTAAGCAGTTCCTCAGCCGAGCTAAGTTCTCGATCGGTTTCAGCTTGTAGAATGCAGTGGTGTCTTCCATGGCTGCTTTGAAGGACAACCATTCGGTGGGAGCACCTGAGAATGTAGGCAGCTCCGTGGTGTGGCGTGTCTGGCGTTGATTCAGCAGCTTGTCTAACGTTTCAGCGAGATGTTCCACCCCGTTGGCCCTAGACGTGGGCGGTGTGGGTGAGTGTGGGCGGCGTTGTTCCGGCCACTCAAATCTCGTCTTCTGGCCTTCGCGTCTTCCTCCAGTTGGTGGCATGTCTTCTGGCTTCGGCGTCTCTCTCTCCTCTAACACGACCGGCTCTTGTCTAGCCTCTTCATGGTCGGGTCCTTGTTCGCTTAGCCAGGCTCGTACACGTTGCTCCACCTGTTCAGACGGCTCGTCGTCATCGGGGCTGCTTCCATCCTCTGCAGCGGCGACGTCGGCGACGAGTTTCTTCTTGATAAGTTCTGCTTCTATCTGCAGTTCCTTTTTACGGAGAGCGGCAAGCTTCTCTTCCGCCTCATATTGTATGCGTGCGACGACACTCGCTGTCGATCGACGCGACCTTATTGAAATAGCCTTCTTCCTGGCTAGTGTTTGCACTTCCGGAGCTACAGGTGCCTTGCTAGTACCTGGTCTCGGTTTTAAAATTGTTTGAAGCAGATCTGCCCTTCCCTCGGTCGGCGGCGGCTGGCTCGTGGCGGCAGCAGACGGCGATCGTGGCGGATCTGGAAATCTTCGCGGTTGTTGTTGTTGTGGTTGGTTCTCCTCGGCCCCGCTCTGACTCCTTGTGATGACCATAGTTTAAGTTAAATGTTACGTTAAGTTAAATCCTCAAATCAAAAATTAATCTTCAAATATTCGTCTTCAAACTCCCAAAAATCTTCAGAGTCTTCACGACTCTTCAAGAATCTTCGGTAGGTTTTTCAGGCGAAAAATCTGCGAATCCTTGCTTCCCTCTTCCTTGGTGTTGTCTTGTATCTTCGAGTCCAATCTTCTAATCTGAGTCCGTTGATCCCCGGTGTTGAATTCCTTTCTTCCAAAATTCTATGTTCGGCTTGATAAATTTTCTTCAAAAAATTTTCTATGTCCTTGGCTCGATGAAATTATTCTATGTCCGATGTTCAGTAAATTTTTCTATGTTCCGTCATCAATAAATTCTTCTAAGTGTCGTCTTGATTGTTTTCAACTGGTATTGGACTTCGAAAATTTCTTCAATCTTGTATCTCGGATCACACGCGACTAACTCACTAACTTGCAATCCGGATCGCAAGGACCACGCACTACTGTATGGGACTGTATTTTTCCACTAGGTTTTCACCGCCGGCTCTGATCAGACTCGAAGATAGCAAGGTTACACCGATTCGGGCAGAGCTGGGGCGTATAAATAAAACCACTGATTTGAGGAGAACATTTAGCACGATAAGCCGTTAGCTTACCTGGCTCAGGGCAATGCCGTATAGGGAGCACAAATGTACTCTTCTAATTTTCATATAAGCTATCTCTCTCTTATTTCTCTATACGGCTATTTTTCCATAATTTTCCCTAATTTCCCTTTATTTCCCCTGAGCCAGGATAAGTGAAACGCATAACGTGAAATTCTTTATCTACCATAAAACAATACATAATCACACAGTTTACATAGATACTTAGTAACACATAAGCAAAATTACAAGTATAAGAAAAACCATATATTTTTCACCATTATAATCTAATTTTCTCGAAAACCATTTACATTTCTATTTACCTAAACGTTATTTACTTTAGCCACTAATTTTCCCTATGTACAACACTAATTTTCTAAATGAAATAAGCTACGGTTAAGAAATTATAAAGAAAATAAACTCGTGACTTTAAAACAATTATTTACCACTATTTTAATGAATTTAACACTTATGTACAACACTTATATTCACTATTTTCACTCTTAAGAGTTTATGTACTATTTACTTACAGTTTTTAGAAACGTTTTAAAGCACTGATAAGCGTTCATTGTCTTTAAATTCACTTTAAAACACAGGCGAGGCCGCTGTCCTTAACAGTCACCGTAAAATTGTAAAAACCGTTAGATTGTAATATAACTAGGGAAATTGTAAAATGTTTAAGGACTGCAGACCCGAATATTCTGCTTATAATTTAACACATTTTTTTTTGGTCACCTACATTATAAACATATAGCAAATAATCTTTCACAAATATTTTTACAATATCACTAGTTATATTACAATCTAACAGTTTTTACAATTGTTGTGCCGTGGGACAATTTTTAGGTGTAGGTGTCGTATTCGTATGTCATACAGTGCATATGCTGCACAGACATTCGAACACTTACACTGAAACCTGTATCTTCTTGAGTAAATAATAAAGCTCAATTTTGAATACCTATCTTTAAAATGCAGCGCCATGTCGCTTACGCTGTTTGTCCACCGCCAACGTCAACGGGACGTCAACGAGAAATACATGACGGCGCGCGGCGCCGAAGTAGCGATACATACATTTACAGCCGTCTGTCCACCGCACGCCCATCCAGTCTATCTAATCTCGTTCTCGTTGACGTCCCGTTGACGGTGGCGTGGGACAAACAGTGACATAGCGCGCGGACGTCAATACCTACCATACACTTTTGATTTCTAACTTCGGATTGATTAAAGGACCAGGGGCCTTAAACAAAGTGCAATATTGTACCAATAACGAAGTTTGTAAATAATTAACAAAATTGAAAATTTTAAGTAACCCCCGAATTGTCAACTAGTGAGCGAGTTGATAATGATGAATTAAAGCTACCTGAGAACACTCTCGATCATGTCAGCTTTCAAACAAAAAAAACTCGATCCAAATTGGTTCATCCGTTTGGGGGCTAGGATGCCACGGACAGACACACAGAAAGACATACAGACACGTCAAACTTATAACATGCCTATTTTTGGGTCAGGGGTTAATAAAATGGGAGTAGTTACGTCACCGACGAAATATGTCAATCCCATACATTTTTAATTTCGAACTTCGTGATTGTAATAGGCAATCGGACTATTTTTTTTTTATTGCATAAATGAATAGTACTCTTAAATATGAGTAACTTCTCACAAGAAACCGTATATCAAAAGTCAATATTTTCAAAGGTACAGCGATTTGTTTAAAAAATTTCGCGAGCCTCCTAAAAACGCTCCATACTAAAATCGACATACAAATGACGTCACTTGTAGGTTATAGTATATGAAGTATATGACCGCCGGAATATATTTGTAAATATCTCCCATATTTGTGCGTTTAAGTTCATACTTACCATAATGAATGTTTTTGTATATGATGTGAGTAAACTAATGATGTAGGTTTTGTTTACCAATTTCGCAAAAAAAAAACCTTTTTGGTACTTTTTAAATGTATTTAATTAGTAAACTACATATAAAATAATATATTTTTTTACATTTACCAAGTAGTAATGCCTAAATATTTCTGAACATATTAACGAAACTACATATTTCAGATGTAGTCCGATCCCCTATTAAAGAAGCGACCTCGACGACGAAGAAGCCATCTCATAAGGTAGGTATTTTAGCATTCGTGCCTTTACTTATATAAATGACCGCTGTATGCTTCATGTAAGTTTTCTTTTTTACATAAAAATAGTTCTTAACACTTGGTAATAAAATCCAAATTGATTCCTACATTTTAAGTGACATATCTTCATGTCACAGCTCCAATTGTATGCGTTCATTTACCTGTCATTCCATCACGACTTATGGAAAACACGTAACCGTATTTTCCAGAAAAATCGTCTTAAAAATCTAAGAGGGGTACAGCGTTATTACTAAAATTATTATTTATTTACATACATGCTTAAGTGTATTTTTTTTTTGTAATTATACAACAAGAAAAACTACAGCAACTTTTTGCGTAAGCTCCACATTTTTATTTTTTAATAACTCTTCAGTTGCAACTTACATTACTCTGTAAAGTATGATACCTATGTTATTACAAGTAGTGGTTATCTTTAATCCTTCCAAGAGCAATAACATCTTCATTCTTCGATGATTATTTTCTAGCTGTTTGTAACGAAATCGGAAAATGTAATTTTTTAATTAAACTCTGAATCGGAAACAGGACTGCTGTACTGTCCTGAGTGTAAGCGAGAAATATTGTATTAAAACGATGAAAGCGCCTCTAGCAGACGTAAAAGTAACTAAAAATTTCATACTAAATTTCTCATATTTCACGTTTACATACACGTAACGATACCGCAAAATGTTCCTGCTTGGGGTACTGTTTCCGTAGTATATCTACGAAATCGCTACGAAAACGCACACAAAATTTCCCTGTGTGTTTCCAGTTTCGGCGGGAAGACGCCATTTTGCCAGGTCTGAAGTGATCGACGGGAACGTCAAGGACTTGTCATCGCGCGCGCTACATGCCACGAGGACGTGCCTGATATAATATGTATCTCACATAGACGAGACATGTTGAGGAGAAAACTGTCCCACTGAAATGGCCCCACTTTTGAGGTTATGGGGCCATTTGAAGTATGCTTAAATCAAAATGGCTGACATTTGAGGTATGGTGAAATCAAGATGGCGTAATTTTTACTTGTATACCTAAAGATTTGTTCTGTCGAATGTTACGTCATAGCCCTTTCTTAGTTTTGAAATCTAATGTAATGTGGATAATGGATACAGTTCGCTCACATCTAACAGGACCTTTATGGGGACGACATAAGGATCACAGTAGAAACTGCGAGGTAAAATAACTCTGAACGGACTGTATCGGTTACTATCTTACTGCTGACATAATATGCAATCATCTTCATTATCAAACACTAACGTTTCCTCTGCTGGTTCTCTGGTCTATCCTCCTCCATAACCTCCTGGTCGTGATTTATCCATACTAATATTTTAAATGGGAAAGTGTGTATGTTTGTCCGTCTTTCACGTAAAAAATACTGAACCGATTATCATGAAATTTGGCACAGATATAAAGTAGACCACGGGAAAGGACATAATATGCAAATTTTTATCGCGGGACATATACGTTCCCGTGGGTTACTGCACTTACGCGGGCGGAGCCGCGGGCATCAGCTAGTGCAATAATAAACTTGAATGTCTATAATTAAATATTTTAGTAACATATCTATTTAAATAGGGGTATGTTTCACAATCTTCTCAGTGTTGGATAGCTTATTCAGAAGTTTTATCGCTGCCTACTTTATATCGAGCGACAGAGACAAAACATGCCAATAAGCTTACTGATGTTTACTGATGTTTTTTTAAGTTCCAACAGAATTTGATGTTATCTAATATCTACCATAGACTAAGGTGAAACGGGCCCTAAATAATAAATATAAAGTTGTTCAAAATTAATAATGAATATTTAGGGCATATAACCCACTGCTTAAATCATCTTCTTTAAATCATCTATTTTTGTGAGGTCAGTGATCTCAACGCCTAAGAGAGCGCTATGTAATTTTATTTAGTTTTTTTTTTTTTTAATTTTTTTCAGCCCTAACGTCTTGATACAAGTAGTAGAATAAATGCCCAAAATATCCAAGTACATAACAAGTATTTACAATTACATACAAGTATTTACAAGTAGGTACTATGCCATGAAACAAAAGAGAAAACCAGGAGCTGAAATAAAGCAACCATAAATATATAGATGGGCTCAGCTCATGCTAGAGATATCTATATAGGTAGACCTACAAAAAGATAGTCTCGTACCAAGTTAGGTTTAGGTTTAAAGATTTTTTACTCTAATTAAGACATAGGTACAAATTTACATGAGAAACAGAAAACTACAAAAGGTTTGTTTTGGGTTGCGTTCGTCAGTTCGCAACTAATATCCACTCAGTATTTTTAAATAAACTAATAATCTTTACTGAGGTAGGAAAAGAGAATATGTAGCAAGTATTGTATGTTACGACGAGTTACTATGTAGTACTTAGGTACTTACATACTACATAGTAACTTCGTATTTTAAATTAAATTTTAAATAACAATCTTTATTGTATCCCCTAAATAAAAGCTTTGCCAAGTTTGCTATTCGTCGCTTATTAGACTATAAAAACCGGCCAAGTGCGAGCCGGACTCGCACATGAGAAAACGACAAATCACGGTAATTGTTGTATGGTTAAGGAGATTCAGCTTGGTAACGGACGGACAGACGGACAGAATAAGGTTCCGTTTTTACCCATTGGGTACGAAAACCTAAATATATAAGGGTATCATAATTTTATTTTAATAATAAATGATAATTATATTACAACACTAGATGTTTCGGAACCGTACATATTGTCGCGATTAAAAAGTAGCCTATGTGATCTAAACTACTGGCATATCACATTTCATCAAAATCTTTTCAGTAGTATCTGAAACTAGCATTAATTACCCGCGGCTTCACCCGCGTGAAATTAGGTTTTAAATTTTTATCACCTATTTTACCCACCTAGGGGCTGAATATTAGAAAACGCTGAAATACGTAACTCAAAGCAATCAAATGAAATATAAAGGAATAAAAAGTTTCATACTATCTTTTATCACCTATTTTACCCCCTTGGTGGTTGAATTTAAAAAAATCCTTCCGTAGTGGATGGCTACGTCATATGAGAAATGGGTTGATACATCAGCGGCATGTGCGTTGATACATCGGTCAATCAGCTTAGCCTTTTATATATATATAGAAGATAAGATAGATAACGTGAACAAACTTACGGACAAATAGACACAAACTCAATAATCATTGTTTTGGGTTATATTTTGTTCATCAAGCCAATATATAACAAAAACTATTATAGGAGTAGGTATAATAATTTTTCTTTATATATCTTCCATGTACAGACAGCGACCAGTTACGATTTTACTACTTATGACGACCTCTGTGGCTCAGTTGGTTGAGCATGTTGGTGCTCAAGCCGGGGGTCGCGGGTTCAAATCCCGCCGAAGGAACAAAGAGTTTTTCTGTGTTCCTGGGTCATGGATGTGTATTAAATATGTGTATAATATAATAAAAATCTTAAATATGTGTATATTATGAAAGTATTAAATATATTTCCGTTGTCTGGTACCCGTAACACAAGTTCTTCGAGAGCTTACCACGGGATCAGATTGACGTGGTGTGAAGCGTCCATAGATATTATTATAGATATTATTACTTATATTATGTATTCAGTATTGATTGGTTATTTATTGTGTCATAATCGCGTAGCAGACTCGACTGCCGATTTCAATGAACTTTAACCCTCAAGTGTAAACTAACATTGAAGTTACATTTCTTTAAAACGTAACCTCGTTTTTAACGAAAGAATTTGCCCTTTACTTTAATTGGACAATCTTTTGTACGCGAAGTCGAGAGTTAATTGAATGTTTCACACGATATTATCTAATAAGCGATATCAAATAAAACATCTCGTTAGCGATGACCTCGCAATTAGGAGTTCGTCAGTTCATAATAGGTAGATAGAAGTGATCATCCGATTGACAAATAATTGACCCTAAGTCGGCTGAGCCGCGAGTGCAGCACAGAGCCGGTCGCCGGGGCCACAACCGCCCTTGAACTGCGGCGGCGGTGGCGGCGGCGGCGGAGGCTGCGGCGGCGCGCGCGGGGCGGGGCCGGCCTGGCCAATCAGCGCCCCTTCACATTTTTCAACTCCCGCCCGCATCGCCGGACGCTGCCCAAAAACAAAAGGATCAAAGTCGGCGAAACCTATCTCTTTCTTTGTGAGGCCAGCGAACGGGCTTCGATGAGAGGATAGATACAGTGTGTCGCGCGGGCGCAAATCGATAAGCTCGCCCCCCGCGCGGCCCCCGCCCGCCCCCTCGGCCGTCGGGCCCCGCCGGCCATTTGCACGGATGTTTACTATTATTATTTTATTGAACGGACGCTATAAGTGGCAAAATAGGAATATTTACCGACTATTAGAATGGTTGCCATACGATTACTCTGCCCGCGGACCCTGGGGCTGCGATGATCCACGAACTAACGCAACCAAAAACCCTCCAACTGTATTACCACTCAAAACAAATAATCTGATTTATCAGTAAACTTTTAAAATAACTATAAATTCATATTCATTTAATAAGATAACAATTTAAATTATACCTACTTAATTCATACAAAGTTATAATAAATTGAAATAATTTACGAAAACTCATGAAACTGCCGCCGCCCGGCGGCGGAGTGAGTTTCATGAAATTATTTCACAAATTATGTTTATTTATGGGTAGTGGGTAGTGGGTAATTATTCGATAAAACATGAGAAGTGACGATTTTCTACTGCATTATGGTAACTATTTCGATTTAGAATTTTCTATTACCTAATTAATTGGAAAATTTTCTCTATCAGTGCTTAATAGTTAGTAAATATTTTCTCTTAGTTTCTCTACCCTCTTGTTTGTTTTTCATGACGAGGTTGAAGTGTGAAGTGTGAATAATATTACCTACGTCATTACAAGTTCACAAAATACTAAATAGGCAAACATAATATTGCAGTGTACCTAATCAGAATCACAAAGCATTGACCTGACTTGAGGGTGTTTCTGTGTAATAACACAGACTAGGGCTTCCCTATGAAGGAGAACCAGCCTTCGCCACTGGTCTATACTCTATACATACTCTATGCTTCTTGGCTTAAGGTTAAAAAGTGGTAGCGCAAGTTTTTTAGCGACTGTACAGTGTACGTAGGTAAGTTAGTCGAAGATGTAATGTGGGTGTACAGGTGTAATACTAACAATTTAAGTTGAGTTGGTAAGCTTGTATTTTGTGGTAAGTAGCCAGAATAAAGAAGAGGTAGCACTTGAATTACTTGAAAAGTTATATTTTATAAAAAATATTATATCGCTATCAAGGTACATACCTACAGGTGTAATAGTAACAAGTTGAGTTGGTAAGCTTGTATTTTGTGGTAAGTAGCCAGAATAAAGAAGAGTTAATACTTGAATTACTTGAAAAAATATATTTTATAAAAAATACCTATATCGCTATCAAATTATATTTCCTCGTTTTAATTCAACCTAGTTAAACAGGTTCTAATTTCTATATTTACCTACATAAAGGAAACGAAACATGATAATATACATCGACTTACTTTCTTCGTTAAGGTTTCCCTAATTAGTAAGGACGTATGTTACTAGGTACCTAACCTGCAGTGTTATTCTCTAAGAACATTATCATATATCTCGACAGCTGAATCCGCGGCAAGTGTCAAATATCATATAAAAATTTGACACTCACCGCGGATTCAGCTGTCGAGATTTGAAAATGTTCTTAGAGAATAGACAGGCTGTACTGAAAAGGGAAATCGACCAAAAATCGTCATTTTTATCACTAACTAACCTTTAGATCAAAACTCTAACCCAACTGGGTTTCTAGGTCATCTGGAACTCCAGATGACCTAGAAAGTTCAAATTTGGTATCCAGATAGGTAATTGGGTAAATACAAAAGAAAAAATTAAAAGCTAGTAATTTTTTATCATTTTATTATAATTTCTTAATTAATTAATTATAGATATTAGGGACACTAAATTAAAGAACATGTAATGTAAGAACCAACAATCATGCAGATTAATAAAAAACATTTGGTATTAATTTTATTATGAATACTACATACCTACTAATAATCTCTATACAAAAAGAAATGATATCGTATCAAAAACATAAATGTGAAATGAGAGCCAAGTTCAATATTATGATGTTTTCAGCGACTCCGTGCGCGTAAAAGTTAATCTTGCGGAAACCGTACATTTTCTGCGATAAAAAGTGACCTATGTCCTTCCCTGCGGTAGGTTTACTCTACATCTCTGCCAAATTTCATCAAAATCGGTCCTGTAGTTTCGGAGCCTATTCAATGCAAACAAATAAACAAACTTTTCTACTTTATTATCTTTATAATATATATATTTCTTCTGTGCGTGTGTATATCATTGAACTCCTCCTAAACGGCTGGATTTTAATTACTTAAACGCTTTGTGTGTCTTCAGGCCAAATTTCTAAACTAGTCATCGAACATAGGTTGACATAGGACTCTTCCATGACTGTTTTACATAATAATAATTCGTATATGAGAAACAGGCAAGTCACCTTGGGTATCAATGAATGAATCTTAGTTATAAGATTAAATCATATTTTAATTTGTAATAAGTATTTAACCCTTAAACGGCCATGGCCTCTAACAAGTTGATTTTATTAGTAAATCGATTTTATTAACAAGTGATAAGTGGATGGATGTAAAGAAAGTATGCTTGAAATTTTGCGAGGGAAAGTACGAAAGAGTCTCTTCTATAACTAGCTAGTGATTGTAATTGTATTTTGGAATTTGTTTTTTGGTAATATTCATGATGTATTTGATTTATTGTTAATTTTGTATATAAACTTAGTTAATTAATGTAATTGGGGTCAATTTTAATTAATAAATAAATATCAGTACAAGGTTGTATTGCGCATAATTTTTTTTCTTTATTCTTAAAGAAAAAAAATTATGCCAAGTATTTTTTTATAAACGGTGGGTTTTAAAAATTATTTCCCTATATCCGTCGAGAGTTGCTTTTTGTGGGAAATATTTTCCCTATATCCATTGTCATACATATGGGTCCCCATTTGACTAGCTGTTTCCTTCGGTTTCACTCGTTGATTTTTATCTAGGGAGATAAAATTAAAAGTGCAGCATTCATTTTATTATTTACTTGGAAAACAATTAGAGCTCAGTACTACAATTACAATTTGGTTTTATATATAGATAAAAATGTCGTATTCTGTAACAGTTATATGGAAATAATTTCCCACTTTAAGATCTCGTATACGGCTATAGGGAAATAATTTCCCACTTTAAGATCTCGTATACGGCTATTGGGAAATAGATTCCCACTATTTTTGAATGAGAAAAAATACATACGCAACAGCTTTCATACATTGCTCTAGTTACCATACCATAAAATACATGGTTTAGTTTAGGAATCAAAAACTATTAGGTACATAGATACTTACAGGATTTTTTTGGGTGTAGTTCCAAAAATAATATTTTTTTTTATATAATATATGGACGCTCGACTTCTCGAAGAACTTGTGTTACGGGTACCAGACAACGGAAATATATTTAATACTTTTATACTATACACATATTTAAGATTTTTATCATATTATACACATATTTAATACACATCCATGACCCAGGAACACAGAAAACCTTTTTGTTTTTTGGATTCGAACCCGCGACCTTCGGCTTGAGCACCAACACGCTCAACCAACTGAGTCACAGAGGTCGTCAAATAAACTCAAATTTCGAAAAAAAAAACAGTCGTTTTAATGAACTTTTCAGTTTCTTCTTTTCAATACACTATCTCACGGGAACAATGTTCTTTTTGGGGATTAAAAGTAGCCTATCAAGCTACTACCATACCAAATTTTATCAAAATCCGTTCAGGTGATGACAAACAAACATCCATCCATCCATCCATCCATCTTTTCATCCTCACAAACTTCCACATTTGAGTTTACGATTTAAGAAGAGGAATGGTTTGTATGTTTGCACTTTGCATCGGCTCTGAAGCTACTGGACCAATTTTGATGAAACTTGGCACAGATATAGAGTTTGGGATAGGACATAGGCTACTTTTTATCGGGACAAAATGTACGGTTTCTACGGGATTTTCTTTTGCG
Source organism: Glaucopsyche alexis (assembly GCA_905404095.1). NCBI lineage: Eukaryota > Metazoa > Arthropoda > Insecta > Lepidoptera > Lycaenidae > Glaucopsyche > Glaucopsyche alexis. The sequence continues at coordinate 6,130,142 of FR990043.1, read as the reverse complement.
CTCACGTAGTCGCGGGCAACATTTAGTTGAATATATAAATTGAAATTTCTACTTCAGTTCTACCGAAACTTACCTTCTGAGTCAATGGTAGATAAGTATATTGCAGAGGCCCTAGGTGGGGTTGTTTTAAAGACCGGGAAAGCACTTGTAACTCCTCTGGTGTTGCGGGTGTTCTTGGGCTACGGAAATTGCTAAGTGCTTACCATCATGCGATCCGCCTGCTCTTGGCAAAAGTACAACTTCATTCATCATTTAAAATCCAAAATACTCTTATCATGCCTAAAGAAGCTTGGTGTTGGTCGGTGTAAAATTAAATTTAAAAACGAGGCCCGGACAAATAATATTTTCTTTTTTATATAAATTATTGTTTTAATATTATATAACATTAATATTATGTCCACATAACAATTGAATTTTTTGTTCTGTGATAATGTCAATGTTCGGTTTTTAATTGAATAGAATTCAGTACAGAGTAATAAAATAAGTATAAAGGGGAGCCTGTTGTACTTTAGTCAGTTTATTCAGTTATTTATTCCAATTTGACTAACGGCCGAAATTAATAACGTATCTATCTATAATCTATAAATCGCAGATTGACTTCAATCTCATTAGATTCTCAAACTTTGAGTACCTATATAACTACTTCTCAAAGTTCAAACAAAAATTGACGTAGTTGACGTGAAGTCAAGTTGAAATGTATTGAAATCTTGATTTCAGATAGCTAAATTGAGATTAGGATTGATTTTAATTTCGGGCGTTACTGGTTATAATATTATAGTCTAGCCGTCAAACTGATTTCGTCACATTGAGATACTGGGCCCTTAATAATAATGAAAATAAAACATTTATTCCACAAAATAAAACATTACAATACATACATAAGTACATAGAAAACCACAATAACAACAAAAATATGGAATTTGACATAAGGCATTGCGAGCGACATATCGCATAATGATGACTGTATGGAACTCATCCATACATTTTGGATTTCGTACTTCGCCGTCGAAATTATCGAATTCGTCCTGATCCTTAGTACGCGTGATACCTCGCTGGACTCGGAATCATGTCTAGAAAATTGTGCTAAAAGTGCATATTAGCCTATAAATCATTGCAAAAGGTATACCATGGGCGTAGCCAGGTTTTAGTTTCGGGGGGGGGGGGGTTCAAGAAAATAAAACGGCTACAAGTACAATAATAATGTCTTTAACTTATTAGACGCCCTGGGCACATTAGAATATATTTTTTTCGTTTTTACCTGTTTAAGCTTTAAACCCTGAGAGACTGTGTAATTCGAAAATATAGAAATAGGTATATATAGTCTAAAACTAAACGTCAGTACTAACTTTTATAATACGTTTTTTAAGCCAAAAACGAGCGAGCGAAGCGAGCGAGTAAATTTTTTTTCCTATTTTATAGGTTCAAACGTTCAAATCTGTTCAAATGTTTAACTTAAATATTAACACTGAATAACGGTAAATTTCGGAAATATACCATAAAATCAACCGGCCCTTTATGTTAATCGCGAGCGAGCAAATTTTTTCCTATTTAATAGGTTAAATCTGTTCAAACTTTAAGCCCTACAAGACTGTGGAAATAGTATTATTTTATAATATAATGTATATAATATATTGGGCGCGTAGAATAATGGGCGCCCAGTTTTTTTTTTCGTTTTTACCTGTTTCAGGGTTTATTTTGAAAGACTGTGTAATTCGAAAAATCAAAAGCCTAAAACTGAACGTCGGTATTAAATTTTATATGAATATGTTCTGTATGCTAAACACGAGTGAGCGAAGCGAGCGAGCAAAATTGTTTTCCCATTCTATAGGTTAAAATCTATTCAATCGTTAAACTTAAACACTGAATAATGGTGAACTTCGAGAAAATATCATAAAATGAACTGGCTAAAACAGTACATCGCTATTCGCTACTAAATAATATAATATGTTCCTTATGTTAAAGGCGAGCGAGCGAAGCGAGCGAGCAAAATTTTTTTCCTATTTAATAGGTTAAATCTGTTTTTACTTCAAATTTTAAAAACCCTGTGAGGGTTTTAGGGTTTAAAATTTGAAGTGAAAATAGAATAATTTTATAATTTTAATTAAAGTAAAATTAGTCATTTCTGATGTTGCAAAATAGATGACAAATAACTTATTATGTTAGGTTTGTCATATACCTATTAATACGTATTTTACACTTTTTTCGTAGTACATAATTACAAAATTTTGTTATCAGTGACGTGCCTAAAATATTGTGTCGCATGCTATACGTTCGAGGATTCGATGGCACGCGTGCCATAGGTCCGCGGACCCTATTTTAGGCTATTGATTTTATTGTTTTTTTAAAGTACAACATTCTTTCAGGGCTTTAAAAGTATAAAAAGTATAAAAGATTTTATTTAACAGGTAAAAGCGTAAAAACATTCGCCCGCTTTCTCAGTTTGAACGCATTTAACATAAACACATACATATAGATAAAGTTAGCATTAAAGTTCTGTTTTAGGCTGTTGATTTTTTTTTTTTCTAAAATAACTTTAAAAAATCATCTTTCAGATAGAGTTATTGGGGCGGCAAAATATTTTAATTGGCCTCGGGCGCAAAATTTCTAAATATGCCTCTGTATATGGGTTATCCACATGGACCAGCCGGCCCATTTCGGGGGGGGTTTGAACCCCCTAAACCCCCCCCCCCCCCCTGGCTACGCCCATGAGGTATACACAATAAAAAAGGCCAAAACAAGTGATTTTCGTTTTTAATATAGGTAATTTATATTTAATAAATTCGAAAAATGTACTGAAAAATAATAGCAAGGATATTTCCAAATGATATTTATAAATCCCTAAGTAACTACTGAACTGCAGAACTGTATCTCCATTATTTTTTAATTTAATTTAACGCTGAAACAGCTCTTTTGTTGTATGGACACACCAAAAATTTTACTACTATTATTTTTAATATTTTAACAACCTATGTCAATACTGTCTAGTTATATAATTATAGAAGAAATAAACAGTATTCACGTATATTAATTAATAGTTACCAAAATTATTATTAACATTATAAATTGGTAATACTTCTTTGCACGTTTAATCACAAACAACAGAAACCGGGCATCAGTGGAATTTAAACGTCGTAACACCCTAGGTATTAGAATTCTAAGTGCCAATTTTACTAACATTCAAACGCCATCTCTAGGAAATCGAGTTAATTACTAGCAAGCTTACCTTATTACTATTATTTGAGCTTCATTTTTAAGCAACGCCATCTGTAGTCTAGTAGGAAAAGCATAAGCTGCTCGTCTGAAGCAACGCCATCTGTGATCTTTGACATATACTTTAGTCCCGCTCGTGCACTGCCATCTATTGGAGAATATATCAACAGTATTTTATCCTAAAAATTATCCAAGATTAAAATATAGATAGCGCTTATATGTAGTAAATGGAATAAAAACCATTGTTGATAAAAAAATATCGGTTATAAAATATTAAATTTACTTATAAAAATAAATAAATTATGATTCAGTTTTATTTGTGTCATTTTGTATGTTAATAGCAATAATATACAGGATCCTATTGTTTGCTGCGTAATAGACTGCTTTACCGACACGTTTACACTTCCGCTTGCCCTCAACATCACGCACGCAAACTCCAGTAATGTAACCAACTTCAGTCAATAGATGTTCGATCTCTTTTCAACTACGTCGAGGCTTGTACATTTTGAGGATTACGCTTTTCGGTAAATATTGTTTTATTTATAATTAAAGTGTTAGCTGGGTTTGTGAATATTATTTTCTAATCAAAGGTGAGTGTATTGATAGTTATTTGAAGTGTGATTGAATTTTTGGCGCGTTCGGCTGTCAACACTCAACATAGCCCAATACGACACAGTGAATTCTTTGCACGTGTAATGTGAAATACAGCTTTAAATTACGATTTTCAGACATGGCTTTAACCGTTGCACTACCTCTTGCTGGGTTGGAAACAGAAAATTATAACTCGTACAGGCATATCATAGACATAGCGGGCTTGTCCCAGTCGCAGACAAGCCCGAGTCCATCTGTCTCTAGTGAATCCAGCGGAATCGGCTCTTTGAGCTCATTGAAATCGGAGTCAGTCGGCGATTCTCTGCCGTCAAGTCCTCAAACAACAGAGAAGGTGAGTTACTAAATACAATAATTATAAAATTTCGCTTGTTTGCGTTCGTCCTGGCCTTGACCTCTCTTATTTTCATAATATTCTGTAATGGCGAACGCTTACGCTATCGTGTTGTGTTCAATTGACGTGATAATGGAAAAATTTTGATCTTCATAATTAAATCAAAGTAATAACTTATAACAAGTGTTTATGTTTGTTCTTGATATTTGATAAAACGTGACGTGAAGGAAATCAAAATGTCTGCCATAATAAACAGTTATCAATATTGGCGTTGAAGTTGTTCTAAACGATTTTGGTTGGTATTTTTATGTTCTATTTTTAGTCCTACCTGTTGGATACGAACGAATAGAACGAAATGCACTCGTCACCGTAGAAATAAAATAGTATAGTTTTTATTTTACTAAAAAGTATGTTTAGTCATTCTAATACAAAGTTATTGTTTTTCAGAAAATATTCGAGCCCGTGGTGCAACCTCAGCCGCGTCCTAAGGAGAACAAAGTTGACGATATTAAAATCGCTTATGGCGGACGTGATATTCTTAACTTGATGGCTAATCTGACCGATCCTCGATGGAACTACCGTGCCACGGTGCTGCCGCCGTCCAACCCGGCTCTATTCTTTGCTAATCGCTCGCAGTACCACAGGCTGGGACCGCATGGCACCTGCACACAGTACGTAAAAGACACTTGCCAGATGTGTGGCTTTACATGGGTCGTGTCCGTCACAGATTGACGAGACAACTCGTCTATGTAAACTCTGAACAAACGAATCGAATGCGGTATAGCGGGGACACAACAGGGTTACAGATCACACCTTAATACTTTTGTCACGTAATGGTCTCCAAACTGTTAAACTCTCGAACCGATGACATAAGTTCATGATTAATTTTCTAATTAAGTTTTGTTGTACAATAATTCTACAAGCCGTATATAGATCGAACATTATAATTTTTGAAGTGTGTACTATTTAAATGTTTTGAATTGAACTTAAGTCAATGGTTTTGTGGCATTTTCCTAATAATTTAGTTTACTGATGTGTTTATCTGTTGTGGCCCCCTCATACTGGTGACTGTGGAATATGCCATCTAGTAGATCATCCAGCATTCTCATAGAATAAATTTTAAATGTGACTTAATACTGTGATCTTAATTTAAACAAGGCAATTTTTGACGAGTTCTATGAAATGCTTGATGATGATAATTTGTTTTAACTTATTTAATTGTGTGATAAACTAAAGTAAGGTGCAATAATAATTTAAATGCTATGAGTCGTAATAGACATACAAAATTGGCATTTATATTTCCAAAAATTAGTTGTGCTAACAGAATTCTCAAGTCCTTATTGATTCTGTAGCTCCAAAATGCTTCGTTAAGGTTCCTTAATTTATTGTTAATTTTTATCCAAAGATACAAATATCTTTAATTCTGAATTTCTATTATTAATTTATTATATTATTGCCTTTCACATCGAATCAAACTTATCAGGAAATCTTCTTAATTTGTTTCAGTTCTTTGTCTGATATTATTATTATTTGAAAATTTTATATACGTTAACATGTTTTACCCACCATTTAATTTAATTCTATTTGTTTTAATAATTAACAGTTACATTGTAGTGCTAAGTTATAAATTTTAAGATATATTCCACAGTCATTTCCAGCATAATTTGTCACTGTTAAAACCAAAAGGCTGCTTCTCGTTTTTTTTTCAAATATAACATTGACGAGGTGGCATCAATATAAAGCCAATTTTAGGTTATATTTTTAAGCTTTAGTTACGATGATTGTTGGATGTACCGTCCGAGCGTTACATAATAGTGATGACATAATATTGATTAGAAAATACAATGCCCACAAGTCTGTTTCCTTCCTATTCAGTGTATAAAGCTTGACAACTGATTGGTTTATATGACGTGCCCATAGAGAACATAGTTGTAATGGGAAATCAGTGCATATCATCACAAACTAATGCAGTGATTAGATATTTTAAGGTATTAGTAGATGTTACAGACGGTTTTAAATATTCAAGTCATTGATGTGCCTAGGTACTGGGCTTTCTAGTGAAATTATAGTAAGTGTCGTTAACAGACTGGCAATATCTCTATCTAAATACATATTTAAATTGTAATATCCGTGGTCTCTTAATTTTAGTCAAATATTTAATATAATAGTACGAGTCTCTTTAAATTATATGTAACTTGTAAGTAATATGTAACATATAAACTGTTAATGTGTAACTAACGATACTGTCCTACTGTGCAACTTTAGTTCTGCTATCTTGTGATCAGCTTTAATTGAAACTGGAGTATTGTACACTAATGTTGACATTATATTTTCCACAAAGTTATTTTTATAAAAAAATGTTGATATGTGACAATACAGTTTGTACTTTTTCAACGTTGGTTTATATAATTATGAAATTGGCTTCAGAGTTTGGCAATTTTCTGGGAGGGACCAACATCCAAGTGTTATTTAATTTAAATTTTTATAAATTCCAGTAGTGAGTCCACAATCACAGTTGTTATGTTACTTGCATTTTATCATTTATGTCAGTCATCACTACGATTAGTTTGCCTGCAATTAAAATGGGCTATGAACATAAGTCACGTAACAAATAGGAATATTATATAATACAAAATTTATTTATATAAATATGATTCAGTGGGTTATGACTGAACATATAGCATGGATCTCAGAATGCAGCTTGCTGATACTTACGCCTAACAGTTTCGTCTCGGAATGCATTTCTAACCGTGCTTCGGCCTAAGGACATTAGAGGTGCATTCACCCCGGTGTGCTATATCCTCAGTCACACGCACTCACAAATGGTTGTTATGGTTATTTAAATCAAATGTTGCATTCAGATTAATCATAAGTTATTTTAATTATGACAAGTATCGATCAAATGTAGTTCAAAGAAAAGTATTTGGAGCTAAACGCACAGTTTTAAATAGTAGCTCTTGTTGTGAAAGTCTCCTTAAGTTTAGTCTATGAGTCCCATTCGGCCCGAGTGCACAAGACCGCTGGTCTGTCTCTGCCCATGTGCCCATGTCAAACAACAAAGAGGCCAAGGTTCGATGCAATATTTGCATTCCAATTTTGTGTTTAAGTTAGCAACCAACAAGTAGTAGTATTAAATATTTTAATCCACATTGCCAAATATTTTGGTTGTTGTGCTATTTATTTAATTGAATGAAATTTTTCTAATATATCAATTAGTACCTTCCAATGCTAAGTGTCTTCAAATGATTTTTAATAATGTTTTAAATCATTTAAATTGAATGCATTTTATTTTTAGTCAAATCATATAATCGATATTAAACATGATATGTTGTATTTTATCTAATTGTTCATTCATATTTATTACAAATATTTTTTCTCATGAACTGTAGTCAAATGACAGTATTTTTATAACGAAAATTGTATAGGTACGAAGGGTTTATTGCCTCGACTGTGCGGGGACCAGCGGACCACCAGCACGCAGTGCCGGGCCGGCCTCCGCACGTCCAGTGTGTATTATGTATATCTGATAAGCATTATGTAGGTTTAGCGTAATAGATTAACTCGGAGACACACCTCCAAGTACCAAAACTTATTGGTTTAATGTTGTTCTTGTATTATGGGTGTGCGTGTGGTTTGAGGGACCAACCCGAATTTCCCCAAAATAAGTATACCAAGTTTTAGTAGAAGTCTAAAAACAATTGTAGAACAAATCTGGGAATTTGTAAAAAGATAGTTTAAAAGATATAGCCCTCAGAGTGTGGTCCCTCAGTTCACACACCGCTATTTTCCAGATCTCGAAAAGTATGTGGAAAATTATGGTTTTTTCACTACAGAATTTTAGTAGAACTTTTGTAAAAGTTTTTACAAATTTATCAGATACATAGCATTAGAAATAAAAAAGCTACAACCACCGAAGTGTGGTCCCTCAGTTCACACAAAAATGACATACTCATTTCGCGATATATGACTGACTTTTTTAATTATTTTTCTACGTAGAGTTTTAGTAGAAAATTTGTAGAATTCATAGGCAAAATTTCAGAAAAATCTATCGGCGCATTTGGAAGATATATACCATTATGTTGGGTCCCTCAGTTCACACACTTGTGTATAAGAAAAACTCAAATAACTAATAAACGAGAAAACTAACAGAAAGTCTACTATACTTAAGTTTTAGTAGAAGTTTTTTTCTCTTGGATTAGCACATAAAATATTTAATTTCTTGCTTCCTAACTGAGATAATGTTAATTTTTTGATTGTATGAAAATGCAGAGTAGGGTTACCACACAAGAAGCAAAATTCGGACAGTACCTAATATTATTGTGTGTGTTATACATTATTAAATTTACCTTTTCACTATTATATGGGTTCATAGTACTACAAACAACCTATATACCTACTTATGTACCTATTTGTGGTTTCGCTCTACCCGCCCTTTTCTCTGTCCGTTCTTGCTAACTCCTTATATGTAATTACATATATATTATATGAATAAAAAACTGGCCAAGTGCGAGTCAGGCTCGCGCACAAACGGTTCCGTACAAAACGGCAAAAAAAATCACGGTTGTTGTATGGAAGCCCTCGTTAAATATTAATTTTATTTTGTTTTTAGTATTTGTTGTTATAGCGGCAACAGAAATACATAATTTGTGAAAATTTCAACTGTCTAGCTATCGCGGTTCCTGAGATACAGCCTGGTGACAGACAGACGGACGGACAAACAGCGAAATCTTAATAATATTTTGGTTCCCTTTGGGTACAGAACCCTCATTTATGAAATTTCATATTTTTATTATACCTACCTATTTTCTATTAAAGAAATATAGAAATCTTAGGTCTTTAAATTAATGTCAAGCTTTTATGAAAAGGAGAAAGTTAATTTGTGGGATGTACGGTGTACATAAGGCTTTTATATTTTAATACTTGGGGTAGTCACATTTATAAAAACAGAAAAACAAGAAAATCTGGTACAGTATATTGTTTCTCTTCATAAAGAACCTTTATATGTACCATATAAACACAAAGGAAGTGACCGCACCAACTGCAGCGTGGTTGAACTACGTGTTTACACGTAAGTACGTGTTCGTGCGCACGATTCAACGGCGGTGTTATGCGATTTACATCGCAGGCATACGATGTAAATCGCATAACAGCGCCGAGCGGCAACTTTGTTAATAGTACCTATTTAATATTATACAGAGAGAATTATTTTTAAATTTTGCAATTATTCAACAATTTGCATTAATCATGAATGGATGAGTACAGCAGCATTTTAATTCAATATAAATAAAAATATAATGTTAACATGTAATATCTTTGTTAAAGTTGTCCGCTGTACACAATTGAGTACAGCAGCATATCAGTCACAAATAATTAAAAATTACAAAAAATATAAATGTGTACACACAACTATAAATCTCACGCGACATAAAACTTAACGCTAAATGCGTCATTTTCTACTCACTAAAACTTATACTTAGTCATAGTTTGTATGATGAATTAAACTCATCTCCTATGTCCTTGTAAATATTCTAGATTTATTACGGTCATTCAGGGTAACTTTGAATCACGAGGGTAACTTTGACAGTTTGTTCACAAAATTCTTTTCTATTGTTTTATGTGGGAAACATTTGGCGCTTAAAATTTAATAACAATTCGTGTACGTAACATACTTCGTAAACGAAATCTAAAAAAAAAGCAGCTGTCAAGAGAAGATAATACCAAAAACTTTTGTTTTTAACCGCGCGCAACATAATGGGTAAAAATCAGTGCAAAACTTTGTTTAAAAATCTCGTTAACTTTGCTGCTATCAAGGTATATAAAAACATATTTAAATGTAATAACTTTATGGTTTTTTTGACTTGTCTATGACCCCACTGCATCAATATTTAATAAAAACATAAATTAATGTCACTCTGAAGCTGTAAATTAATTAAAAGTTAGTTTGTGTCAAAGTTACCCAAGTTAGGTGGTAACTTTGACACACGACAAAATTGCCAGTTTTTAATATAATTAGTCATTTTTAAAGACGTTTTATAACTTTATAGCATGAAAACCAACCTGAGAGCACAGATTAACTAAACTCTTTTGACTAATTCTTAACATAGTAAAAGTTTGATTAAAAAATATGTCGATGATAAAGCGCGACAAATATAATATTATGTATAATATATCAAGCGGTCGCTCATATCGTGTCGACTGTCGAGGCGAAACTCGAAAGGGTCCAATTTTTAACTATTTGCATTGGGTAAACCTAAAAACATTTCAGTATTGTATCAGAAGTATATTGCTGTAAGTAGAGACTTAGGCCCACTTGCGCCAATCCGGGTTAAAGTTAACCCTGGGTTAAAAATCATGTTATCTCTCTCATTCTTCGTATTTGTGAAAGAGAAAGCATGATATTTTAACCCAAGGTTAACTTTAACCCGGATTGGCGCAAGTGGGCCTTAGAGAGTTATTCGCCGAAGTAGTTTTTTCTCCAAGAACACTATTCCATGCGGGCGAAGCCGCAGGCAAAAGCTAGTATAACAAAAATATTAGGTGCAGTCATAATATTACATTGAGTATGTATAATCTTTGGTGCTGGGGGCGAGACGACGACGAGACGAGGACGAGGGTTCCGATACAACAACCGTGATTTTTTTTGCCGTTTTGTACGGAACCGTTTGTGCGCGAGCCTGACTCGCACTTGGCCAGTTTTTTATTCATATAATATATATGTAATTACATATAAGGAGTTAGCAAGAACGGACAGAGAAAAGGGCGGGTAGAGCGAAACCACAAATAGGTACATAAGTAGGTATATAGGTTGTTTGTAGTACTATGAACCCATATAATAGTGAAAAGGTAAATTTAATAATGTATAACACACACAATAATATTAGGTACTGTCCGAATTTTGCTTCTTGTGTGGTAACCCTACTCTGCATTTTCATACAATCAAAAAATTAACATTATCTCAGTTAGGAAGCAAGAAATTAAATATTTTATGTGCTAATCCAAGAGAAAAAAACTTCTACTAAAACTTAAGTATAGTAGACTTTCTGTTAGTTTTCTCGTTTATTAGTTATTTGAGTTTTTCTTATACACAAGTGTGTGAACTGAGGGACCCAACATAATGGTATATATCTTCCAAATGCGCCGATAGATTTTTCTGAAATTTTGCCTATGAATTCTACAAATTTTCTACTAAAACTCTACGTAGAAAAATAATTAAAAAAGTCAGTCATATATCGCGAAATGAGTATGTCATTTTTGTGTGAACTGAGGGACCACACTTCGGTGGTTGTAGCTTTTTTATTTCTAATGCTATGTATCTGATAAATTTGTAAAAACTTTTACAAAAGTTCTACTAAAATTCTGTAGTGAAAAAACCATAATTTTCCACATACTTTTCGAGATCTGGAAAATAGCGGTGTGTGAACTGAGGGACCACACTCTGAGGGCTATATCTTTTAAACTATCTTTTTACAAATTCCCAGATTTGTTCTACAATTGTTTTTAGACTTCTACTAAAACTTGGTATACTTATTTTGGGGAAATTCGGGTTGGTCCCTCAAACCACACGCACACTATTATGGTGATATAGAGTGTCCTCGCGGCACTGAGCTCAATATTTTAGTAACCCTTAAGAAAATTAATACCTCTTTTGAAAAGAATTATAATATTTAATATATAATATATCCAATCTTTAATCACATAATATGTATTTCCCTGTTTATTTTGATGTGATATCATAAATGACTGATCTGAATTTAGTTTTTAAGTTGGTTATTGATATGCAGTGCTATTTCGTGAGTAATTAAGATTTAATATTGAAAGTGCCAATGCTCGTAATTTAATCTATGACTGTTCCTTTTATGTAGCTATTGTGAAGGCTCGACTGTGTCGAACCGCCTGCCCCATCCACTTCTTTAAGCGTTCATCATCCGTAATGCTGTTGTAAAATCGTTATTTCGAACGAGTTCACTCGATGTGCACAATCTCAGTAATGCTTGCAATATTATGTATAAATCAAATCCTCATTTTACAATTTAAATTCAACATAATGTTAAGAGTACAATATGAGATGATTTAATATCATTCTAGTATCAAAATTAACCGAAGATAATTATATTAGTTAGGGAAAATTTTAACATAGCTTTGTATAATTGGGATGTTTTAGTATTTAGTAGTTGTGTAATTACGACGTAGTGGCAAGCATGTCTCGTGAGTGAAGTGAAGTAATGTTAGTGGCAATAATACTCGATGTAAGTTCCCTGCCAAGAGACTGTACAGGGTCGCGCCGCCTCGCCCGCGCGGCCGCCGGTAGCCGGTCGCCGATCGCCGCGACAGTCGCGCCGGCGGTCGCGCGGCCGGGGCGGCGCACACTACTGAGCGATAACATTAGGCGTTTTATTTGTTGTAATTATAATAATAGCAGTAGGTATTTTATCGTACTTAAATAATTATTCTTGCGATGCCTTAATTCTGGTTGTCAATTAGACATGTCTGCCTAGAGTGTTATCATTGTTTTTATTTATTTTAGTTTCTTGCTGTTCCGGCTTCCTCCGTGAACTTCCAGTCCAGGCTGTTCTTTTGAAATAATTTTGAAGTCGATTTATTTTTACCTAAGTGTTCTTATTAAATGTTACCAAAATGTTTTTAATAAAATATTTTTATATGTATGATGTTGTTTTAATATTTAATTCCAGAGTCTAGAATTATTTAAATTAGAAGTATTTTTAACAATATTTCTTTTTTAGAAATAACCAAGGTTTGGCTTACTCTTCGTGGTGTTAAAATGGCATATTAATTATGATAGTGCATCATACATCGGATGCATCGCAAGCCTTTTTATTATTTTTTTAGTTCCGGTCTACCGTGCCAAACGTGAGCCTGGCGTTTTGGTCTACAGCCACAAGGTACCGTTAAACATAGATACTATAGAACTGCAGAATCGACAATCTTACATTGAGGAGAGCCTCAGCAGTATCTATATAATATACAAATAAATAAAATTGAAATGTCTATAATTTCAAATCAACAGCTTTTCACTGAATGCATATTAAGTATATTCGATACAATAAAATAACAATTTTTAAAAATTTTGTCTGTCTTGTCTGCCCGGACCGTCTGTCTGTCTGCCCGTCCGTCTATCTGTCCACCCGTCCGTCTGTCTGTTTGCCCGTCCGTCTGTCTGTCTGTCTGCCCGTCCGTCCGTCAGCCCGTCCCTCTGTTTGTTCCGGCTAATCTCTGAGACTGCTGGACCGATTTTCACGGGACTTTCACTGGCCGATAGCTGAAGTTATAGGGTCTAACATAGGCTACTTTTATTTAAGGGTTCCGTTTTTGTTAGTTCTATGCAAACGAAGTTGCGGGCATCAGCTAGTAATAAAATAAGAGTGTTCGATGACGGTACGTAATAATATTATTATATTCTTTGATGACGGTGATGTCGAAACAAGTGGAGCGAGAACGCAATTTTTGTGCAAAGTGCAAACTCGCCAGACATTATGATGAGCAAGCATTGTTTACTCATCATAATGCCTGTGTTTCTGTGCACTTATGCACTGTAAATATGTATTATTAACTATACATTTTAATTCAAAATAACATACCTATTTCTATTTTTTTAATTTATAGGTAACCCAAATTATTTACTTTGGATGAGAAAGTCGCATAAACATAGTTAATATTATTGTGATAAGTTATTGCCGGGCTTGTTGCCAATTGTATTTAAAAGTAAACTCCGATACATGCTTAATACAGGAGCGCTTTACAATGTACTGATTTAACGGAATTGATTAACAAGCCAAATTATAATTGTGGTAGTTTGAATGATTGATATCCGAGATACCGGTGGTGACGACTGACGACTGACATGTCATTATTATGACGAAAGCCAAAGTTTTATGTGAGCGGATGATTGCCGAGCGGGTCCACTAAGTTACAGGATTACGATTTACAATACGGCATCAATAAAAAAGCATAGGTAGGTAGGTATATTAATTTTTTTTTTTTAATATTACTTACCTAGTAACTTTTCCGCGTTGTTGCCTACTGGACATCCGTTCCGACTTCCAACTTCCATACCGTTGACCGTGACCGTTGTCAGTGGTCTCCAGGTTCCTAACGTGTTCCATACTTAAATAATAATTATGGCTCGGCTCAGATATATATAAAATATGATAGCATATCAGCAACATCAGACGTGATTCGGGAAAATACTAACGAGCAAACGGATCGGAGCTTAAAATAATTGACCAAAGTAAAGTCTACGTTCAAGTAAGTAGGTACTTCTACAGAATTTTAAGTGCGTTCAAAAGCTTTCTTGTTTTGCTGACAAATTTTTGTTCTAATTTAAAATTAGTTATAATTTATTAACTGTAGATAAGTAAAAATACGTATTATGTAGGCAATAAGGCACGTTTTATGTTCTTACATGCATGCCCTATGATTTTTAAGAAAACGTTTTGTAAGCTATCGATAGTACCTATCTAACATAAATTTGTTATTATTGGTGACATAAGTTTAGTCATAATAATTGTTTACATTAAAGAAGCAAAGTAAGTAGGTAGATACGTAAGGCATAACCTTATTATACTACGACGTCAAAAGGTTATGTAACGTTGGATTGTAGTCAATGTACTGTACTTAATTTGTCATGCATTAGTAAACAATTCCTTAGGGGTCGTCCATTAATCACGTGATGCCTAAAGGGGGAGGGGGGGTCCGAAAAATAATCACCAAGGGGAGGAGGGGGTATAAGGAGACATCACGTGTATTAACTTTTGATCTAGTCTATGCATATTGCATACCGCAGGGCCGGATCTACCTAAGGGCTACTTGGGCTGCAGCCCAGGGCCCCGAGGTTACAAGGGGCCCCCAAACTCCGCTAAAAACAATAGGCGATAATTTGAATTTAAAAAATGGCTGTCTGTAAAGTCGGTTTACGGGCGATATTTTTACGTGACACTGTCATAAGAAAACATTGTAAAAAATTGCATACTTCTAAGAATTGAGTTAAGGCGGAAAATATAGATGAAAGGATATTTTTCATGCTGATTTTCATTAATTTTTTTAGGGTATTAAAATGAATATTATATTTATTAAAAATGAATATTGGTTATTTTATACATATCGCACCTTCAGAATTGAAGTGGCTTAATCCAAAATTCTTGATTTTTGGTAAACGCCTAAAATGTAATTGGAGAATAGGCCATTTTTTTGGTTTTTTGACTATAATAGTAAGTGTTTGTTAATTTGTTAATTAATCATTAAAAAAAGGTCACTTTTTTCCAAAATTTTAAAAATTTACATACATACATACATATAATCACGCCTTTTTCCCGTAAAGGGGTAGGCAGAGACCACTTTTTGCCACTTGCTACGATCCTTACATACTCGTTTCGCTTCGTTCACTTTCATTCTTACCATCCATTCCTCCTCTTACATTCAACGTAGCGAAGCGGCTCTCCATGGTCCGCTTTTCACCTCCGCGAGAAACGAGACGTGATGGGTGGTGAACCACATCGCCGCCATTTTTTAATTGGCTTATTTAGCTTTGTGTCTATTTTTTACTAAAGCATTAAAAAATAAAACGTATTTTTTTTTAAATAGGCTTTACTTCTAATGTAAAATTTATTTTTGGTGACTAATTTTGGAATATGCTAGTTTATTAATTTAACTTTTAAAATTAAAGGTAAATTAGAATAGGGGACACTGAAAAAAACTTTTGTTTTGTGCGTAATAAAGTTAAACTTATACCTGATTTGTATGTATTGAGTACCTTATATTTATCTGTATTTTCCGTGTACATAAAAAAATAAGGTACACAAGTTACCGTGGCGTCTTCCTATCAAAATAATGTTTATTATGCAGGAAAAGAAATGCTATTTAAACAAGCCTTTCAATATCAGAGGTCAATATTAATTATTATCGACGGGGAAATTTCATCATCATCAGCCTACAGACATATGAATAGCCCACTGCTTAACGTAGGCCGAGCGCCAACCATCCCGATCTCGCCCTCATCCATCTGCTGCCAGCCAACTTTAAATCGTCGGTCCATTATGCCGCAGGTCGTCCTATACTACGTTTGCCTAAGCGTGGTCTCCACTCTAACGCTTGTCTGCGCCATCAACCGTCTGTCCGTCTGCAAACATGGCCGGCTCACTTCCAGTTCAGCGTGCTAATTCTATGAGCAATGTCAGTGCTTTAATTCGTAGTAGTTGTTCTGGAGCTTCCCGAATGCAACCCAGCCCAAGCTTATTCTTCTATTTGCCTCGTTCTCAAAGTTATACCGCCCTAGTTGAATGAGAGTTTAACCAAGATATACGTATTCTTGCTTCTTACTACGACTAGTAGTAACTTCATTTACGACGACAGGTTTCTGGAGAATATGTTCAATATGCATAATTTTGGTTTTGTTTAGGGTTATCCCGAGACGCACCCATCTTGAACAATCGCTTAGGCTGTTCGGCATCTCTTCCAGGTCCTGCAGATATTCTGACATAATGATTGTTTCATCCGCAAACTGCAAGTGTGAGATGTATTGGCCTTTTATGTCCAGTCTCAGGTCGTTCCAATCAAGTGACTTGAAAACGTTCTACGACGCGTTAGTAAACAGTTTTGAAGAGACTCAGACTACCTGTCTCATTTCTTGACGAAGTTGGATCCGTTTTATGGGCTACTTTTTTACTTGGACGGTAATCGTTGCGGCCTTGAACAAACATCTTAACAACTCGAAATATTATCGGCAGTCAACGAGGCATTTCTGCATGAATTCCAGCACAGACCAGTACCTCAATTCTCGTATTTAAAGTAGAATTAAATTTTACTTTATGACGTTTCGACCAATCAGAGCGCGTTTCACGTTGGTTTAACGTACCTATATAAAAACACCGTTTGAGATTAGCGTATTGAGACTTGATTGTAATTGTATGAATGCAGGTTTTATTTAGCAGAATTGTCCTTCAGGTCTTGACGGTATCGAAGGCTTTCTCATAGTCCACATATGCTAAGCAGAGAAGCTGATTATAGTTCTCGATGTATGTATGTGGTTCCCGGTCTGCTCCACTGGCTGAAAGTCGTTGAACTTCTGGGAAGGATGATTCGAGATAACCTTCGATAATATTGTAGCTAATAAACGTGGCTCAGGAGCGGAATGGGACGGTAGTTTCAAGTCGCGTGTTATCGCCTATTTTAAAAATGAAACCACCATGTTCCTGCTCTATACTTCCGGGGTAGTGCCAGTGTGAATGACGGAATTAAGGAACTCAGTCAAGACAGGTGTTCCTCCTGCCTTGAGCAGCTCTGTGGTTATTTCGTCATCTCTTGGTGATTTATTATTATGAAGCTACCTTCGAGCCCTTGTTTTGCACGCAAGCATAGTTTGCTTGATGGCCCTAAATACCCAATATTTTTATATTTATAGAAAAACCCAAGCCTTAAATACCTTTGATACGTTTAGGTTTTGCTAAAATCATCTTTTCTCGTATTGTATTTTCATTCCAATTATATTTTAATAGTAATAAAACATAACCGTCACACACAACCTGTCGATTCTTTTACTAATTCATAATAAATAAATACATTTATTTTATTGTTTTTTTATATTCTTTTATATATCACTATTTCGGTTTCTCTCTCACCCAAAGGTTACCTGGAAGAGATTGCTACCACAGCAATGAGGTCGCCTTTTGTACAACTATCACTTGCGTAGATTTAAGTAATATTTATGTTTTTTTGTGCGATAAAGAATATGTAATAATATCATTATAGAAACAGTTTTTTGACATGGCTATTAGTTGAGTACCTACTTAGATAGGCCCCTAAGTAGTAACAGCCCAGGGCCCCACAAATTCACGATCCGCCCCTGGCATACCGAAATAATTATTATCGGTTGTAGATTTTAGTGTTGTTTAAATACTTACAAGGCAAATGACTCGTATAGTTTTTAATTGCTTAAATTATTCAATTAAATTGTTTTTTAAGTTAAAGTTTTTCTTCAAACATTACCTACTTATTATGTAAAAAAATACACGTGATCTTAGGTGTGGGTAGTATAAAACCTCACCACGTATCACTGGAGGGGAGGGGTCTAAAAATTGTTAAAAACATCACGTGATTAATGGACGGCCCCTTATGCGGTAAGCCCCATACGGCATACCGCTATTTAGGTAGTAGGTAACAGGTAGGTACTTGTACACTTATGCTAGGGACGTCCATGACAATATTTTCTTAGGTTCTTAGGTAGACGACTGATGTTTTATAAATCCAATTGTAATAATTTAAAATAATATTACTATCCTTTCTGCCATCAATTAAATGTTATTATACTTATTAAAATTTACATTAAATAGGTATTATATTTAGCGAAATTAAAGCTGCTGGCAAATCTTATGAAAAGAGACATATGAAAAAAAAAACACTTCCACCAGCTCTTTTACAGCATGGAGATTGGAGACGTACACACGAGCAAACGCAAATTGTAATTAATGTTAGGTTTTAGCGCCGCTCAGAGATATCCGATAGTGCTACACCAGATAGCTGAAGTTACGTCTTGCTAGTCTTTTAAAGAAACTGTTATAAACAATTTATACTTTAGTCAGGATTCAAACCGACGACAGCTGGACGTGTAACGACCACCATTCAGTATTCACGCAGCCATGCAGTTAGTTACCAGTGGCGCCCCCAAATATACAACAAACATTTTGTGATCAATGAAGCAGTACTGTGAACTTCTACCTACGAGCATACGAGCCTCCGAGTATTAATAAAAATAAGAAAAAATTGATCATGCGCATTGAACACTTGGCTTTCTGACGAGTGCTCAACGACACGATACACTCGACCGCTAGAATTTGTAGTTGACAATAAATAACTAAGTACCTATCTACCTAATATCTAAAGGTATAGTATATTAGTATTGTATCTAGTTATCTAGAATCTAATACGAATGCTTTTTAATACAATGACCTAAGTTATGCAACTATATTTTTAAAATATCGGATTAAAGCGGAAGACGGATTAGACAAAGGCCGAATTTTTAAAGTATCACTCCGAGATTCGAGACCCTTAGACAGTAGGGGAGAGTGGGTATCAGTGGATCATTTTTTTTTTCGAAGCCTCGTAAATCTGCAATTCATGCCAAAATAACTAATCTCTGATAATTCATCATAGTACGGGTACCTAATCTTCAAAGAAAAATGCACTCATTGTTAATTACTACATAAACTTACAAGTAATAACAACTTTGTTTTAAAATATGAAATAATCCACTGTGACCCGGGGGTGGGTCACTTAGGATCAACTAAGGGGTTACACTGAATCATATGGGGCACACTGGATCTATTGAAAAAAAAACTCAATAAAAGACATTTCCACATTATTACTCGTTTATTTATCATTTACTATAAAGTCTAAACAGTATTAACAAAAATTAACAAAAGTCACTTTTAAATTAACAAGAAAATAGGTAGGTATCTGAGAGGTAAATATTACATTAGTCTCTTAAGCCTAAAATAGACCTAATCAACATTTGTTTTAATTATGCAACAAACATGAACTTATAGGTAGTTTCTGTATTATAATAGGTTTCTGTTTTTCAGGATCAGGATTCTGTTTAAACTTGGTATAATATCTTTATAGCGTTGTATATGGAATTCTAGTCGATTTAGCCACAGCTCTTATTTTTTGGCCATCAGATATACATTTTAAGGCTTCACTCATCTGTTCTTCAGTGTGAAGTCCAATGCTAGTTTTTCTTACTCGATTGCGAGGCATTTTTAACTACAAAAAAAACATTTTATTTCACGGGGTACACTGGATCAACAGTCCACTGTGACCCAAATTGAAATGATTCACTGTAACCCATAGGCTGTTAAGAGAGAAAAAAAAATACCAAAATAAAACTACCTATACTGCAGACAAAATTACATTATCTACAATGGCTTTAATAAATAACAAGTGCAAAACATAAAACTATCATTTATATTTCTCAATCACTTAGAGATACAACAAAATTCTAAATTACGTAAAATAATACTTTTGTACTTACCTACTGACCGGAGTGTAATAGCACGTCATTCCGCTTTGACAGCGCGTCGTCGATTAGCGTGGTGGAGTAGGGTGTGGATGAGCAGTGGCCACGCGTTCGTTTGTGTGCGTCAAGCAATATACATACTGAGTTATAACGAATAATCCACTGTGACCCGTGATCCACTGTTACCCAATCTCCCCTACCTACACATAATTTATATATACCTAATATAATTATGTGTATCTACCTAGTATTTTGACATACCTATCATGGGATCCTGGATATCGCAAGTAATAATTGACGCAATTATAAAAAGTTAGAGGCTACTACAGGTAAACGCTGCATTTTGTAATAAAAATTAAACTCATAAAATGTTGTGATAAAATGTATTAAATTTTAACAATTATGTACTACATACTTAATTATTAATATTTATATTACTCTAACGGACCTGGTTTTTCTATTTTTATAATATTATCTGTATTACCTAAGCGCGAAAGTAATGCCTTATCTCGCAGCCTCCTCAAAAGCATAAGTTCCTCATACGATGCTTCATTCTCTTCAGCCCACTGCAAGCCCACTTCGAATGCCCTGATCGCTTCGTCGACTGGCACCAGTGGAGAGCAGACCAACTCTTCAGCTTTTACATCATCAACTGTTGACGTAATCGACTGAACTTGCTTTACGATATCTTCATCAGACAATTTATGGAGCAAGTTTTCTTCTTCTTTAATTCCATGAAACCAGTTTTCTAAAATTTTGGGACTAATATGTGTTTCAGTCGCAAAATTTTGTACTAATTCTGGAGCAACAAGTAACTGGAGGGGTCTGAATTCGACAACTATTTCGGGCCACAAGTTATTCCATGAGGATGCAATGGCCGTGTCGGGCAATTCGTTCCAACATTCACAAAGCAAATAAAACATATCTTTCATATTAATACTATTTAAAGTATCTTCTATTGATTCATTTTTTGATAGAGCCATCATCATAAGTTTTCTTTTGTAGTCTTGTTTGATAAACTGAATAACTCGCTGTTCCATCGGTTGAATAAGTGAACTGCAGTTCGATGGAAGAAACATTGCTGTAATATTTTTGTCCTCAGTTGTTAATTCTTCTTCGGTTGGACGTCCCGGAGCATTAACTAACATAAGCAATGCTTTTTGAGGAAGATTATGTTCTTTCAAAAAATTCTTGACTTCTGGAACGAAGCAGTTATAAAACCATTTTTTGAAAAGCTCTTTTGTCATCGAACCTCTTTTTTGTACAGAGTAGTTTAGGGGTAAATCGATTTTTCTCAATGCTAGCGGTTTTTCCGATTTTCCGACTACCGTTATATTGAGTTTATGTGTGCCCGAAGCATTAGCACAAGGTAGGAGGGTCACAAGTTCCTTGCATAAACACTGTGCAGCTTTACATTCCCCTGCACGTGAGTTGTCCGTTTCACAAGGTACACGCCAAAAAAGCCACGACTCGTCTACGTTATAAACCTGAGAAGGACTTAGATCTAACTCTTGCAGTTTTAGTAAAAATTTCTTTTTAAACGGTTCCACGTCCGATTTGCTACCTTTTCCGCAAGTCAAGCGTATGCCATGTCTTGTCTTAAATTTGTCTAACCATCCACTACTAGCTATGAAGTCGTTTTTATTAGTTATTTTATTATAAAAAGTCTTTGCTTTTTCTGCTAACATGGGCCCAGAAATTGGGGTGTGCGCGTTCGTTTCCTGTAGAAACCACATGTTCAAAGCTTCTTCGACCTCTGGATAACATGCTTTCTTCAGTGATTTCCGTTTGTTCACATCACACTCCGACAAGGTCGACAGAAATTGTTCGATTTTGTGTCTGTTCTTTCTAATATCAAAAATTGTAGCCCGTCCTATGCCATATTCTCGTGCTAAGCTGTTCATAGTTTGACCCTGATCAATACGCTCTAGAATCTCACATTTCTCTTTAATCGTAAGAGCTTTGTGCTTTCTTTTTTGCGTCTGTAAAGCCATTGAGGCACGCTTGCTAATCTTGCGCACTGTTTAAAATAACTTTGAAGCCGTCCGCGACACTTGACTGCTGCGCGAGAACTGGAATGCGATACTCCGGCCTCCGCCCGCCGCCCCCCGCTTTCCGCTAAAGAGTGGTCCGGACTCCGGGCGTACACTGTACCTACAGTTCAAGTAATAACAAAATGGTTAGGGTACATTTCTGCGTTTGATAAAGTTATTTTATCAAAACCTTAATCTAACTTTCTTTCTTGAAAAATAATGAATAAACACGTGCTAATGACTTACTTTAATAATCGTTTTGTGGGATTTTGTTTTTTAGCTGGCAAATCAATATTAGAATTATTCCTCCACTGAATAATTTAATTAGCACCACGAATTAAACTGCAGTTTATAAGTAAGTAAATCTAAAGTAAAAAGATTATAGAAAAGAAAAAAAGCTATGAATTTGAGTGTACTGACGGATTAAAAGGGTGTCGGATTATAAGGGGCGTCGGACTACAACCGGGTGGCACCCCGCACCCGTACAGAACACATAATACTCGCGGAGGGCACCCGGCTCTTCTGTGTACTGTGCACTGTGGAGCTCAATACTACGCTTGCATTTATAATTCGGGAGATGACAATCCGTACCAATTTAATACACGGACATAAATTTAATAGTTGTTATTTTTGCTCCTAAAGTCTTTGAATTAATATTTTTCGTGCGCAACGCATCGCGAGTCGGCGAGGCTGAGAAACACATTCCTTATAGTAGTACGCCATCTAGCTTCATGCCCAAAAACTATGAGAATCATTGAAAGACCAAGGATAAACATAGTTCCGGGACACGCTAAGAGATGGCGCTTTTTGAGAAAATGGCAAATAATATTTTTAATAATATTCGTATAAAATTTTACAATAATATGATTAGTGTTTGTTATAATTTATGTATATAATATGAAAGCTTCACCTATGTTTAACATACTATTATGGAGTAAAAATTTATTGAAAACAATCAGCAAGGTCATACATATAATAAACGTAATATTAATTTCCTATGAAACCAACCTTTAAAAGTTAGCTTATGTTTAGCTAGATGGCGTTACGTGTTGCTTTGACATGCTTTGACACTACAATTTCCAAAGAAATATAAACTATCTTTCCCGACACATTTTGTTCTGTCTTAAATTAATGTTGAATTATTTTTATTTAATTATTACTTTATTTGTTCATTACAATTATTATTATACTTTTTTAACAGTTGACATACATTATTTTAACCAATAAAATTTTGACATTCTAATTAAAAAATGACATTAAATAAATTATAATAATGACATCACTAAAAAACAATATAAATATAATTATATAGACAAAATAAACTGAAAAATAATAAGTATAAATAAAATAAAAAATACCTTGAAATTGTACCTTATTTGAGCAAATAAACATTATACACCGCATAATTTGACGACCTCTGTGGCTCAGTTGGTTGAGCGTGTTGGCGCTCAAGCCGGGGGTTGCGGGTTTAAATCCCGCCGAAGGAACAAAAAGTTTTTCTGTGTTCCTGGGTCATGGATGTGTATTAAATATGTGTATAATATAATAAAAATCTTAAATATGTGTATAGTATAAAAGTATTAAATATATTTCCGTTGTCTGGTACCCGTAACACAAGTTCTTCGAGAACTTACCACGGGATCAGACTGACGTGGTGTGAAGCGTCCATAAATATTATTATTATTATTATTATTATTATTAAACTTTCCCTTTCCTTCCCCTAAAGAACTCCGTGGCCTAGTCAATACTAGTGACTAGGCCACGGAGCTCTTACCTGCACTCTCTCGGGTGCGAACCAAACGGTCTAACTCACTAGTGGGTAGACCGTTTGGTTCGTACTTGTTCGCACTCGAGAGAGTGCAGGTTCGAATCCCAGGTTGTGGCGTGTACCAATGAGACTTTTTCAGATCTCAAGTACATTATACGGACGCTCTAAGGGTGAAGAAAAACATCGTGAGGAAACTTGCACATGGTTGGCTCCAGACGTATTAATCAGTCATTACTCTGGACTAGGCTGACTGTTTTGTGAGAATGCCGCGGCCGTAGGTATGTGCTTGGGCAACCATACGACATTTAAAAAACCAACTGTCCCAACTTCCAGGCACTGTTATTTCAAGAGTGGTTACGTCCCTCGGAAAATACTGTATAAATCATCCATTAACGGATGAAAGGCCTAAGTTTTTTAGTTTTTTTTAACCTTCCCTGAACTTCCACAATTATTTCAAGACTAAAATTTGTCAAAACCGAGTCCGTCAGCTGGATAGGATAAAAAGTATCATAATATGTCTTTCTCCTGGTTTTAAGATACCTCGACCCCACCAATTTTCAGCCAAATCGGTTCAGACGTTCTTGAGTTAGGTAGGTATTTAAATAGTGTAACTAACACGACTTTCTTTTATATATTACTAGCTGTTTCCATACTATCGAGTATCCCGCGGGAATACTGTACTTTTCCGGGATTAAAAGTAGCCTATGTTTTAATCCAGAGCATAAACTGCTCCTATACCAAATTTCATCAAAATCCGTTCAGTAGTTTTTGCGTACATCCATCCATACATCCTCACAAACTTTCACATTTATAATATTATAGTAGGATATATAGATTATCATAATTATATGATATTGCAATGAGCGTGTATGTTACACAATTAATTAATAAATTGTCAATTATATTCGTTAATGTTAAAAGTTCTCGCAGTGTTTTTCTATTTATTTAAAGTTTCTTGTTTGTGTACAACAGATGGCGTTACTGTTAAGAAAAAAATCTTTTGATAATAAAATATGTAGAATAAAATATATATTTCAGTTTATGATTTTTTGAGGGTTGTAAACTTACGACTTCTGACAAAAAAATCAAAATTGATAATTTTATACACTTTCTGAACGTCGGTCTACACGATGCCTACCACCGGTTCGGGAACTAGCCCGGGCGGGCTAACGAACTAACGAAAGAAAGAAGTTCTCTTCTTTCTTTCGTTAATAATAACTTTGTTTATTCCGTTTTTGGCAAACAGATAAATTACCTTTGTTTTCTTCCGTGGATAACATGATAAACAAAAAAGTTTTTTACATTTAATGAATTAAGACGGACCGGCTCTTTATAAAAATCGAAAGATGACGGGTTTTTATAAAGATCCGGTACGGCATTATTCATTAGTAAAAAATTAAAATTTTTGTAAGCACTTTCTACCGAGCCTCTATAATATGTCTAATATACTTTCGTTCACACAGCGCTTTTAGAATCTCGCGAGATTTGCGAGATCAGCCTGTAGTCTGTACGAGATTAGTATGGCTTCTTAACAGCTTAAAAACAACAGGGCGCCGGGCGAGGATGGGATCACCTCGGAGCTGCTGAGGTCTGGACTCTGGTGGAACACCAACACTCAAAATGCTCCAGAGACTTTTTTAATTCCGCCTTGTTCGAGGGCCAAACGCCAGAGGCATGGAGCAGGGGCATGGCAGTCTTGTTCTTCAAAAAAGGAGATAAGACTTTGCTGAAGAATTACAGACCCATTACGCTGCTGAGTCATGTCTATAAGCTGTTTTCAAGAGTTATAATGAATCGTCTCGAACGGAAGCTTGATGACTTCCAGCCTCCCGAACAAGCCGGTTTCCGAAGAGGCTTTAGTACCATAGACCACATACATACGCTACGGCAGGTTATACAGAAAACCGAGGAGTATGATCTGCCACTGTGCTTGGCGTTTGTGGACTATGAGAAAGCCTTTGATTCGATTGAAGTGTTTATATAGTGCCACCATGTCGGTGCGACATGTCGTAGCACAAAGGCGATCCCACTGCAGCGCTGCGTCAGTCGTCATCTCTCCGAAACTGTTTTCCGCTGCATTGGAGGATGCGTTCAAACTCCTGGACTGGCACGGACTTGGGATCAATATAAATGGCGACTAAATCACTCACCTTCGATTTGCAGAAATTTGGTTTGATTGGCAGAAACTCTGGAAGACCTTGATACTATGGTAGAAGACCTCTGTAGAGCTTCACAATAGGTGGGACTTAGTATGAACATGGATAAGACAAAAATTATGTTTAATGCCCATGTTGTAGGTACCCACCCAAGTGACCGTTGGAAATTCTACGCTCGAAATTGTTGACGACTATATACAGGATGTCCCAGAAGTCGACGTCGTCCCTTCGAAGGCTGATAGACCAGCTCATGACTCACCAGAATATAATAATAATAAAACGTTTATTTGCAGCTACATACACAGATGATTACAAAATAAATTAAAAATAAAACTTAAATCTAAACAGCAGCCGCAAATTGGCTCGAGCTCGGCATGAGCTGGCATACCTAAGGCATACTCAGCGCCGGTCTTCCGCTAGAGCCACTAGTGACGTCATAGCTGACAAAACGTCTCAACAGTACACATATATTACGCAAACACACAATATATAGCGAAAAAAAACAACAATAAATGAAGTTAATAAATCTACGACGCGACAGTATGCGACAGTCTCTGGTCGCGCGGGCGACAATCGACTGTCGCCCATTGTTGCATAGCCTGTAACAACTTGTACATCCAGCTCACAGCTGTCAACGCCAAGTTAGAAAGTAGAAACAACAACTTAATACATAGGTACCTAGTTACAAAAATTAAAACAATAAATAAAAAAAATAATTAAAAGTAAGCACCTACCCATCACGATTGATACATATTATTAATATTATTAACAACCCGAAACAGCGTATCATGTGTAATTCAAGTAGACAAGCAATCAAGTGACCAGGAAGCCAATCGAATCCCCATTGTCCTTTTAAATTTTATTAAAGATTTAAACATCTACGGTTGCACCCATTAAGCATCTATATTACCGAGATATCATGAGACAAGCCTTCTTGTGCTTTCTGTTCTCTTAAAAGGAATTGTCGTAGTTTAGTCTTAAATGATGGGAGACTTTTAGCATTTCTAATGGGCGGCGGGATGTTGTTCCAACATTTAGATGCTGAGTATCGGAAGCTGCCCCTAAATGAAGCCGTTCGATGCTTTTCAATTGATAGCTGAACAGAACATTGTCGCGACTCGCAGGATCTAAGACTAGTCGTTCTTGTTAATTTATGGTAAAGATATTTAGGCTCCTCGTATTTCAACACTCCAAACATATATCGTAATATGACCTTTGTAAAAAATCTTTAGTTTTCGAGATATTGGCACTTTTAATAATTTCTTAAAAATTCCACCTCATGTCAGTTTTTAGACTGCCGCAACTACAATTTCCCGTATTGTGGGATACAAATTTGTATTGCGGAATCCTGACCAGTTCTGCTATTGACCACGGTTATAAACAAAGCTAATAAAGTTTGAACTTTGTAGAAAAAAAAGAAAACTTTTCCCTAATCGTGATTTCAAAAACTTTTTCTCCTCACTTTCACTATCCATACTGGACAAAAAATACACCACACTAACCTGGGTTGTTACTTTAAAAAGTTGCTCATTTTATGTAGTTTTCGAAATAGTAAAATAGTTGCTATTAAGCTACGTCAACAAATTTTTTTGCTATTTTAAATGCACAGAGAACACATTTTGAATGTTTTTCTTTAGTTAGAATTTTGAACAAAAACACTCGTAATACATTGAAATCACCCAGATGTTTACTTAAAAATTGTACGTTGTAGTGTAAGATGCTTTCTAAACTTAGAAACTAAACAGAATACAAGGATTTTTTTAAACTGTAAGGAGAAATGCAAAGAAGGAAAACACATTAATAATATCATTTAATGAGTTAGACTCATTAGAGTGAGAGAATAGGTGACGCCACGCACGTCTTTTGTTTGTTCTATACATGAGTTTGTTTATTAGTTACAAGTACGTTATGCTATTGATGTGCATCGTTTTGTTGTTTTCTTACTTTTAACGGATTTTGCATTGTAATCTGGACTTGAGTACCTTAACCTTTCGCGATACAGATTAGCTGCAGCAGCATCGTTGCCTCTGTAAATGTAATGCATACTGATGTATAGTATACGCCATAATGACTGGTAGTAAGACGCGTATCACAGAAACATAAAAGTCCAGAAGAGAGCCATGTCAGTTCTTTACTGTCTCCAAGTACACTTACGTCCGAGTCACTAGGCAAAAGAAGTCCAAATTACAATGCAAAATCCGTTAAAAGTAAGAAAACAACAAAACGATGCACATCAATAGCATAACGTACTAGTAACTAATAAACAAACTCATGTATAGAACAAACAAAAGACGTGCGTGGCGTCACCTATTCTCTCACTCTAATGAGTCTAACTCATTAAATGATATTATTAATGTGTTTTCCTTCTTTGCATTTCTCCTTACAGTTTAAAAAAATCCTTGTATTCTGTTTAGTTTCTAAGTTTAGAAAGCATCTTACACTACAACGTACAATTTTTAAGTAAACATCTGGGTGATTTCAATGTATTACGAGTGTTTTTGTTCAAAATTCTAACTAAAGAAAAACATTCAAAATGTGTTCTCTGTGCACTTAAAATAGCAAAAAAATTTGTTGACGTAGCTTAATAGCAACTATTTTACTATTTCGAAAACTACATAAAATGAGCAACTTTTTAAAGTAACAACCCAGGTTAGTGTGGTGTATTTTTTGTCCAGTATGGATAGTGAAAGTAAGGAGAAAAAGTTTTTGAAATCACGATTAGGGAAAAGTTTTCTTTTTTTTCTACAAAGTTCAAACTTTATTAGCTTTGTTTATAACCGTGGTCAATAGCAGAACTGGTCAGGATTCCGCAATACAAATTTGTATCCCACAATACGGGAAATTGTAGTTGCGGCAGTCTAAAAACTGGCATGAGGTGGAATTTTTAAGAAATTATTAAAAGTGCCAATATCTCGAAAACTAAAGATTTTTTACTAAGGTCATATTACGATATTCTGGTGAGTCATGAGCTGGTCTATCAGCCTTCGAAGGGACGACGTCGACTTCTGGGACATCCTGTA
Source organism: Glaucopsyche alexis (assembly GCA_905404095.1). NCBI lineage: Eukaryota > Metazoa > Arthropoda > Insecta > Lepidoptera > Lycaenidae > Glaucopsyche > Glaucopsyche alexis. The sequence goes on along the minus strand of FR990043.1, from coordinate 6,100,988 downwards.
TACCTGGGGCACAAAGTCCAGTTAGGAAGGTCTTACTTCGAAAAAGAGGTAAACTGTCGAATCCAGCTCGGCTGGGCAGCGTTCGGGAAACTCAGAAACATCTTCTCGTCAAAAATCCTTCAGTGCCTGAAGACAAAAGACGGGACTTATTCAATGGAGAGGGCTATGCTCGGAGTCTCTCTACGTGATATAATCAGATATGAAGAAATCCGTAGCAGAACTAAAGTTACCGACATAGCCCAGCGCATTAGCAAGTGAAAGTGGCAATGGGCTGGACATATAGCCCGTAGAACCGATGCCCGCTGGGGCCGAAAGGTTCTTGAGTGGCGACCACGAACTGGACGTCGAAGCGTAGGACAGCCTTCCACCAGGTGGACAGATGACCTGAGAAAAGTCGCAGGGAGTCGGTGGATACGGGCCGCGAGCGACCGGTCGCACTGGTTTATGGGAGAGGCCTATGTCCTGCAGTGGACGTCACCAGGCTGAAATGACAAAGCGTAAGTAAAAAGTATTATTTAAGTGTGTATATGCCCTTAGAGTTTGGACATGTCCTGAAAACGTAGGCCTAAGTAGTATATAATATTATTAATTATTAAAGATAATCGACGATGCATATTGATGCATAAAGTGTCTACTCTAACGCCCGAAATTAATAATCAATCTTGATCTCATTTTAGCTATCTGAGATCAAGATTTTAATACATTTCAACGATCCTAAGATTGACTATACGTCAAATTAGGGTGAACGTACCAATTATCAGCACTTTAAGAGATAGTTCAAATTTAACCCCGATTATTACAGAGGAAAATACGTTTTTACCCACAATGATTACTTTTCTGGGTCCATTATTTAATAAATGACTGATTTTTATTTCATAATATAGTTTACCTTCATCCACAATTTATAAAAATAATCATAACTAAAAAATTACCCTGTCGCCAATTATTAGCCCCCTCGTCACCAATTATCAGCACTGGGGTACCAAATTATCAGCTCTGTGATAGTGGTGATGAAATTCGGTAGTTAATTGATAATTCTACTAATATTATAAATGTGAGTATTTGTGAGGATGGATGGATATTTGTTACTCTTTCACGCAAAAAATACTGAACGGATTTCGATGAAATTTTGTATGGTAGTAGTTTAAGCTCTGGATTAAAACAAAGGATAAAAAGCACAGTTTGTTCCCATGGGATACTGTATTTACGCGAGGGGAGCCGCGGGCAACATTATGAAATAAAATAATGATGAGAGAATAATCTCTTTTTATACATACCTTACCTGATAATCAGTTTCATAAAAAATTGTCTTTAAAAAACATCACATTAATTCTTATTAATTAGTCAAATCTTTCTCATTAATCTTAGTATATAGTTATTCCAAGTTTAAGATAGTATTTTTAATTAATTTTTTATTCCGCTAATATTCTTAAGTCTTAATGAAGCATCAAAATAAATTAGTAAATGACTATGGTAAAATTACAATTGAGTTATAGTTAATAGTACAAGAAACTGGAGAGACTTGATCCCCTTATTTTATAAATAATATTTAAAATAATTCAAAGCGGCCAAGTACGAGTCGGACTCGCCCATGAAGGATTCCGTAGCAGCAAGTAACATAACATAAAAGTTCTTGTAGAGAGTTGATTGAATGAAAGGTAAATTGCAGTTTACGATTTATTAAAAAACTTCTTACTAGATCTCGTTCAAACCAATTTTCGGTGGAAGTTTGCATACTAATGTACATCATATATATTTTTTTGTATTGTCATTCTCTTATTTTAGAAGTTACAGGGGGGGGGATACACATTTTACCACTTTGGAAGTGTCTCTCGCGCAAACTATTCAGTTTAGGAAAAAAATGATATTAGAAACCTAAATTTTTGAAGACCTACCCATAAATATCCCACACGTGAAATAAATTTTGAGTTTCAATTCTAAGTATGGGGATCCCCCAAAACTTATTGTTTATTTTTTCTATTTTTGTGTGAAAATCTTAATGCGGTTCATAGAATACATCTACCTACATTCCACTTACCAAATTTCAACAATACTATAGTTCTTATAGTTTCGGAAAAAAGTGGCTGTGACATACGGACGGACATACAGACAAACAGACAGACATGAATCCTGTTTCGTTCCGTTCCGTTTTTTGCCATTTGGCTACGGAACCCTAAAAGTGGTACTGAAAGACGTGGAGTTTATCTAGGTTAAAGAATTTGCAACAACTAACCGAATATCAGTCAAAATAAGTATTAATTTACCTACTAAAACTCAAGACACGTATGTGTTTTTTTACTTAAGGCTGCGATAGTCGGTTTTTTCTTCATACAAACGCTGTTGGTGATTTACTCTAAAGTCAAATATTGTAGACCCAAATTTTAGTGTAATATCGATTTTTATTACACTTACCCAGGTCGGTATGTGCTTTTATTTCTAAAATTTTAATAGCCTCCAAACATCGGATTTTTAGCGCAACTTTGACCGTAAATAAAAAAAAACAAACTAAAAATGAAAATAAAACAGCACGACACAGTTTTATTATTCCGAAATTGAGATAACTTTACTTTAAACATAAATATTATATAGGTAGTTTGTTCATAAAACACCAATATCTGAGTGTTGATTTGCGTAATCTGAGGACACCTTTTCTAAAATACTTTACAAAGCAATATAAATGTGTGCACTATAGCTTCTCATATAAGTATAGATGACTATTTTATGGCTATATCTTTTTTTCGCCGATTTTATGTGAAATAACAAACATTTTCCCCACGCGCCGCACTGAGTTCGAACCGTTGACTAGCGCACTCTTAAGTAACCATATAAAGGAAACTTAAACTTAAACTCTATAAAAAATACTATGCAACTTAAAAGAGGATAAACGTTGATATAACATTCATTTGTTCCATATTAGACCACTAGTGCTGATAAATTGGAATTTACAAAATATTGGACCCAGATGTCAGCACCATATGTTTTATCATTAACTTTGCTATAACTTTAACCCCCTCTTACTAAATAAGCCTCATAAAACATCTAAGTTATGAGACAGACCAAAAGTTTGAGTAAAAAATATGGAAAAGGTCAAAAATAGCATAATATGAAAATACGTGAGCTTACAGTCGATCACAAGGAACCTGCCAAAAAAATTGAAACTGTAGGACACCAACACTCATTTACTTTTAAGTCGCTGTTTTTTAAGTCCAAAAGTGTGGTGTCGCCGGCAGTAGATTCCAGAAACATTATATTTTTGTTTTTATTAAGTGGAAACAAATATTAATAAGTGAGAAGCTTATAATTCTACTATTTGTTCGGGGTACTTATAATTTGGTACAGTGCTAGCAATTGGGTGTGTCACCCTACGTCAATTTTTGTTTGAGAATTTAAGATTGAAATCAATCTAAGATTGTAGATATACATTATTAATTTCGGCCGTTAATCTGTCCTACTAGAGGTGTTTGAGGCAGTCGAGGTTTGACATATTTTGTCATCTCGACATCTTGACATAGGTATTGGCAGTAATCAGTCTGCAATTGGCATATTTTGACAATTTTAAGGACAAAATAATCCGAAACCAAGATAGTGTAACTTTCTGTCCTTAAAATCACCATCACCATCTGTACATCGTGTACACGCACACGTCAAATGTAGGTACGTCATAGGCTCATAAGTCATAACTCATAACATAACTCAAAAGTCATGGCCCCTTAGTTTTGAAATCATTGCCCGAGTCTGACAAGCTCTTGGTTAGGTTAGGTTTATTTTTACTAATAAAACAATTGTACTGTTAATCATTTATTATTTAAAATCTATAAATCCCGACTCTAAGCGACAACATTGTATAGGTATTGTAAACAATTTCAATGGCCGGCTGATTCCGAAAGCCTTTTCATAACAAAACATTTAAAATGAAGTCTTCACAGTCGCGTCACGCGTTTGATTTTCGCGTTGAAAAGCGAAACAGAAAACAGCTCAATGAGCAACGTTAAACATACTATTGATACGCAAGTCTTTAGAAAATCACCCTCGTTTTCAGTCGCGCCTTCCATTTCTCCATTTTCCATATACAATTTGGAGCTTGATATCGACCAAACCTATTGAATACTTACGGGAGTTGTGCCAATTCAGAAGTAAATTAACACTATTCATACTCGAAAGATGCCTGAAAGGTCCGGCTTTTCTGTGATTTGGTTATTATATTTAGTAAGCTTTGATAAATATTTAATTGAGATTACGAGTCATTATTGTACGTACTTTAATAATTTATAATGTGTCCACTCTTATGGCATCTACAGGCACACGAATTTGGTACGGAGCGTACAGCGGATCTGGTACGCTCCGTACCAAATCCGAGCTTGTGTAGGGCAGTCCAGCGAACATAAGAAGAAGGCGAAGAGTTCGCCGCGGTCCGCATTGGATTTGGTCCGCTCCGTACCAAATCCATGCGTGTGTAGAGCAGTTCGTACAACGATGTAAGTGTTGCCAACTTAGGGATTTACCCCCCTAAATTAGGGAAAATATCTACGGGGGTTTACTAGGGGACAGTTTACTCCTTAAGAATCAATTTGTATGTAATAATAAAAATTATTTTAATGTGCCAGGGATATGAAAATGTATTGCGAGTGAAATCAGATTAAGACAAGTTAGTTTTATGTTATTCACCCGTAAGTCTTTATGTTAAACACATAACCTTTCTTTCTAGCTTATTATCTCTTAGACCTGTCAATGGTATAAGTAATCAGGGGGAGAAATATTTTTGAGAGTTGGTATCGCTGCCCGTTATCAATTAATTGCGGGAATCATCGTCGTCGTTGAAAAACAGCAGTGTAAATAGAACTCTGTGCTATATGCAATAGAGCATAAAATCGAACACACGAGTGTCGAGCTTTTCGGACCACTGCACCGTACCAAATCCGTGCGTGTGTAGCGACACCGGATTCGGTCCGCGGATATGGTCCGCTATACGCTCCGTACCAAATTCGTGTGTCTGTAGATGCCATAATGTGAACACGGCTTATGCGTTGGTAATTATTTTTCATTTACACTGATGATCATTGCAAACTAACCGCAAATAGTCAAAATCGGTTCATCCACTTGGTGCGATGCCACGGACAGAAGTACAGACACTTCAAACTAATAACACCCCTCTATTTTCGTCGCGGGTTATTAAAATAAAAGTACATATTCATAGTTAGGTGACAGGTGAAAACTAGTGTGCTTTAGACCACACGACTGAAGTAAAACTCCCAAACGAACTTAACTGAGATATATGAATATTTCATGCACTGGCTATGAGAGAAAGAGAGAAAGAAAATATGCGCGCGCACTGCTCTCTCTCACTTCTATAGTAATGTACGAAACGTAGCTCTCTCTCTTTTCATTTTCACTAACTTACCACCCTCTCAACTTCCGTTCGCCTCGCCCGATCACACTTTTCGTAACGCTCTCGTCACGCATTCACCAGCTTACTACCCAAGTCGAGCGTGCGTAAAAAGTTTTACTTCAATAATACTTATTTAATACGCGGGTAGGTACACCAGAAGGTGATCAGTTAAAACTGATAAATTAACCCTATTAAATGATGATGTATGTATGAAGCGCACTCACTATTATCTTATTATTATCTTATTATGACATCTTTTAAATAACGAATACCGAAACGAAACCACTCAACCGTTTCCGAGTGAACGAAACAAATTCAAAGAGGTTCTCTTCAAAAAATGTTATTATTCGAAAATTTCCATTGTATCCATTTTCCTATTTGGCGGTAGACAAAAACGGCTGGTAATACAATTGGGCCATCTTTTGTTCTACGTCGCTCGGCGAGTTCTTTGTCGCCCGCGACAACTGTTACTGGAGCGATAGCCGACGCGAGCGTATTGTCGCCTAATTGTCCTCTACTCGAGGAGTACCGAGTAGGTAATGGCTGTGTAATTTGGCGTCACGCTGAAGTAGCAATTGTTTCACCATCATTTATTATTTATGACGCTCAAATTGGAGCTGAACAAATATTAATGATTTAACTGCATTATGTGCTAAGGAGATTAAATACGGTCTATTCAATTTGAAGAGTGCTACATGCGTAGTAGGTATCTGTGGGTATTATAGAGCCTATGACGTATTATAGAGAGGAAAAGTTTTTCTTTGTTTGTCTGCATTAAATAGGCTCTGAAACTGCTGGACTGATTTCGATGACATTTGGTAGAGACTAGAGATATAGAGTAGACCACGGGAAAGGACGTAGGCTACTTTTTATACCGTACTTTTTATGTATGAAAAATTTACGGTTTCCGCAAGATTAACACGCGGGCAACGTCTAGTCAATACACATGTACAATCACTATTTACTACATAATATTATGTAGGTACATCTTTGAGAAGCGCAGCTATAATGGGATGGTGGCTGTATTATATAAGAACCATAATAATTAGTACGCATTTGCCAAAAAGAAACCATCGCGGTGGAATCAAAAACACTACGTGTAGGTAGAGCTCCATCAAAAACACTACGTGCATGTAAAGCTCGTGTAGACATACATCGACAGCGCATACGAAAAACAATAACATGCTAATGAAAGTCTTTGTCTCTTAACACAAAAAAATAAACGGCAAAGTTACAATTGAAAAGCACTCCCCCGCACAACAAAACACCCTACTGCGTGTCCCTTTCCTCGAAACTCTATTCAGTTTCCCGCGCTTTCCATACACAACGCGACTTTGTGAGGCTGCGCGCTCCTCAAGTCCCCGAATAGTCTATTGACGAGCGCCGAGCAAAATTCGCTATAGCGAATTAACACTATTCAGAGAAGTTTTGAAAGAGGACTACTCTCATACAATTTGGTCGCATTCATAAAGATTCACTCCTTAGCTAGCTCGATGAATAGCTTTGTGGAAAATGTTCTATTCTTCACTCGGAGTACACTTCATGATCCAATTTCAAAGTTCATTCAAATTATTCTAGTGTTTACCGCGTAATTAACTAATCTTATCTGTCTGTTTATTTCGGATAAATATTCAATAAAAATATTAAAGCAGTTAAGTAATGTAGCCACGTAAAAACAAGAGGAATTAAGCATCGGTGAAAATGATCGAATACTAGTAAAGTGAATAATTAATAAATAATTATAATACCTATATTATAATTATATACCTTTTTATGATTTATAATTAGTAAATTATAGTTTTTACGAGGCTACATCACCACTAACTGCTTTAATTGTTTTCTGCTATAAACCTGTAGGTATGTTGTTAGATTCGGCACTAGCGCTCGAGCGAATTAACGTAAAAACTCGCCCTCAATTGTAACAATTTGTTAGCAGCACATAATTACTCGTTAACCCTTGTAGTGCTGCCAGCCTGCCAAAGGAACCGGGGCGTGCGCGAACAAAGCGCGCCGTACAATGGCCGCGAACAATACGGAGCCCCCGCACCCCCCGCACCTCGCGAGTCGCAGATAGATGTGACATCGATACTATCGCGGTCAACACCTTGTGTTAATACAGGAAGAGTATGTTATATCCTTCTTTAAAGATGTATACCTAATCATGATATCGTACTAATATTTGTGACGAATGGATGTTTGTTACGGAAATACTACTGAACGGATTTTGATGAAATTTGGTATCTTAGTAGTTTAGGCTCTAGATTAAAACATAGGTTAATTTTTATCCCGAAAAAAATACAGTGTTCCCGAGGGATACTGTATTTACGCGGGCGGAGCCGTGGGCAATAGTTAGTTTAATTTAAATTAAATTTTTATTCCAAAAATTTTTTTATACCAAAAGATAAAGATTTCCTTAAAAAAAATTTAAAGAAACAAATTCGCCCCTACAGATGAATGTACATATTGTGTTGTAACACCAGCTAGTATGGAATACCGAGCCCCCACATTCCGTGTAGTTTTCATTAGCAGAAAAGATCGCAAAAACGAACCTTTGCAAGCAAAAACATTGGAAATAACACGCAATATCGTCGCGTCGTATTAAAATTCAAACGACACTTAGAACATTGCACATCCGCGAGCTCAGCACTAACAACGGACTCCACAACAATGTGCCCTCTGAAGAGCTCCGAACAATCGAATGAAGACAATAAGCAGCGATACTCCGAGACAAAAAGAGGCGAAATAAAGGCTCACTTGTTTCCTGGCCGCATTGTGAGGAACGGGAGAGGGCACAGACAAAAGCGTAATGTGCCACGGGCCCAAACAATGGGGACTCAGCCATTATTGTTACTGTAGCGGCGCTTTAGCGAAATATGTACGAGCGACGAACTTGACATGCTGACGGCCTTGCGGGCTTTGTGCTGCGCGCCGCGAACGCACTGGGTCACACCGACCACCACGTCGCGTAAGGGTTAACTGCAGAATACCACGCGGTACGGGTTAATGCAGAAGAATATACGTTACGGGTTAACTCGACAGAGAATGTTACGCTTTACGGGTTGGCTGCAGAAAACTTAAACAGTAATTAAAACAAAAAAATTGAGTTGACTACAACGTCAACAATCAAAATGCCTCTTTTGTGTTGATTTCAGTTTTGATTTTATACTCTTTCCCAGAGAAAGAAGATGCGATCCAAGCTAATGCCCGCTACAGACGTTACGACAAAACTTCACAGTTCGGTAAAACCAGTAGTCAGCAACGCTCGGCCCGCGTCCGCGCTCGTGTCACTAAAATTATTAATTATCCTAATTTCTATAAATTAGTTTTTAAGTACTTTAAAATTAGTTTTAAGTAAATTAGTTTTTGTTTTCCCCTCACTTTATCTTCGTTGCTCTTTTGTCATCTGTATAAATTTGTATTAATTTAATAAAAATAAATATTTTTTGCATTTTTAATATCATTTATAGTACCTACCTACAATAGATAACTAGGTATGAATTAGGTACAAATTATCTTACAAGCCTCGCCTTTATCATTTTTTTTTTACTATGTGGCCCATGTGTGCCAAAAGGTTCCCGACTCCTGGTTTACACCGTTAAATTTTTAACCGAACTGTGCAGTTTTATCGTTACGTGTGTAGCGGGACTTACGAGAGGGTTACCGGGGCTTCTGCTAATGTATACTACTAACAGATTTATTTTATCTGAATGCAATTTTCGCAGTGCAGAAATTTCAAATCAAGTCTTAGTATTATGGAAGTAAATATTTATTTGGAAACGGTATTTTTCGCACGTGTATTAAAAACTTATGTAGGATAGACAACCTGTAGTCTCCCGTAAAGAACAAACCTAACCTAACCTAACTTTAAAATCTCCTAAACAAGTTTCAATGAACCGAAACACTTAACTAGATGTTGCCCGCGAGCGCGACTTCGTGCACGCAAAAGGAAATCCCGTGGGGACCGTACATTTTTCCGCAATAAAAAGTAGCCTATGTAATGGAATGCCCCGTGGTCTACTCTATATCTATGCCAAATTTCATCAAAATCGGTCCAGTAGTTTCCGAGCCTATGTGATGCAATCAAACAAACCTTTCCTTTTTATTATATTAGTATAGATTAGTATTTGTGCACTCTTTTTGCATTTTTAAACTGATTTTACTGGTTTTCCTAGCACGCGGTCACCGCCAGCGCGCAGCGTTCGGATTTAGGTTTGCGTGCGGCATGCAGGCGGCATGCAGGAGGCGGCACGCCGGCCAGTGCCGGGATATAACTTCATATATACGTATATTCACTTCATATAGATATTTGTATTGTACTTCATATAATCTTGTATGTATTTTTTCAATGAGGCGAGCAGCACGTGCGATCGGCCTATACTCAGAGTGTCTCGACTCTTGAGAATGCTGTCATGCGATCGACAGCATAAACTTGCTGGTTGCTTGGTTAGAAAAGATACAGATGAACTCAAATAAGAACATTTACATTATGTCATCAGCAAACAAATACTTCAATTAGAAATAATAACATCAACCTGTCGATTAAAAATACCACAAAAGAATTCTATGCCTAAATATTATTCAATACTAAAAATGAAATAACTAAATTGTGTAGCAATTTGGGTAGTATTGGCACGCTTGGCTGACCGTGAATGGCAGCGCTGCGGTGCCGGACCAGTATCAAAATTCAATATTTTGCCATTGCGATATTAAAAATTGAATTTTTCTCTGTGGCTAACTTCATCCCGGCTTAGATGTGGTTAGACTGTGGCATGGTGGGCAACATGTTGCCGAATATTTTTATTTAGAACTTTCAATTTGAAATTTAAATGCATGCGGTATGGTTTCTCTACGTTTCATTTTCAGTATTAGGTATACGGTAAAAAATTAATCTATCTATATTATAAGGTTCAGTAAAATCAATTACGGATATTTCGGGCATATGTTCGTATTATCTATTGCTTATGTAAAGACGTTTAGGAAGAAAAAATATTGTCATACTAGAAAAAAAAATCATTATGTGAGTTCGCATTTTGCGGAGAGTCATCCATACATGAGATGATTTTTTTACTTTGAGTATGACAATTATTTTTTTGCCTAGACGTCTTTACATAAGCAGTGGATCATGTGCTCCAAGTATCAGTAACTAGCGACCCGCCCCGGCTTCGCACGGGTACAATACTGATATTAATACTACAGAATGTCACCCACTTCGCAACGGGCCGTGCAGCAGAAATCGTAATATTTTAATTTCGCCATAACTTCAAAACCAAACGTCCGATTTCAATCATTCAAAGACCAAATATTATCTACATAAACTGTACTTAGTGATGAAATAATTTATTTTGATAAGGATTAATAGCATGAGTAAAATAAACGCGTTTAAATGTAGTCCAAAAAAAAATCAAGATTTATAATAAAAAAAATGGTTGTTGTGCCTCACTCGACATAGATAGGTATAGTGTGTCGCGGACTTTTTTGTAAATATTTATAAGATCTACAATTAATTAGAACATTATATGGTTCTATCTTTTATAGTTTAGGCAGCGTACGCAAAATAAGTAACTTTTCTGGTTGATTTTTTACACCTTGTGTCCGAAAAACCCAAATATCTTACGGAACCCTATTTTTTTCCAAAATAAAATTTAGCCTATGTTACTCATGGATAATGTAGCTTTCGAACGGTGAAAGAATTTTTGAAATCGGTCCAGTACTTTTTGAGCCTATTCATTACAAACAAACAAACAAACATACAAACAAAGTTTTCCTCTTTATAATATTAGATTGATTTTCGGAGACATATATATAAAAGGCAAAGCTAATAGATTGATGTATCAGGAATATGTGTGAAAATTTGAAATTTTCACACATATTCCTCATATGACGTAAGCATCCACTAAGAAAGGATTTTTCAAAATTCAACCCTCAAGGGTATGAAAGTTAAAAATCTAATTTCATAATAATAAATAAGAAATATTTTGATTAATGTTTCGTTCGAATTCCTTTAAAAATTAGGCGCATGGCTTGATGCTATTAAAACTAGAGTCCGACCGAAACTGGTTTTCCGGCCGAAACCGAAACTGAAACCGAATATTCGGCCGTGGCTTCACTTTCGGCCGAAACCGAAACTCACGTGGTCAAGTAGAAAATTCCTTAAAATACTGGAATTTGGTGCATTTTATCCATTATTCTGCATTAATTAGGACATGAAATGGAAACACGGTATATTAATTTTGTTGTAATCATTTATTTAATGTAATATTAAAAAAATATTAATTATATTCTAATTATGTTTTCAAATTCAGTTGCGTTGTCAAAGCGTTGCCGCAAGAAACGAAGTTAGGTGAGCGTGCACGAAAAATTCCGAAATCAGTTTCGGTTTCGGCAAAAGTTTCGGCCATTTTTGGCCGAAACCGAAACTGCCGCCGAAACTTGATTTTTGGCCGAAACTCGGCCGAAACCGAAACCGAACTTTCGGTCGGTCACTAATTAAAACCAAACCAAGAGCATGTCAGTACATGTCTAAGGAGGGTTCCGTAACTATAAACGCGTAATATGCTTTTTTTAATTACTCCAAAAGTTACTGTCCGATTTGGTTCACAATAATTTTCCTAAAGAGTTTTTAGCATGATCTATCAGCATGGAAATTTGCAAGTTTCTATCTTCTATAGTTTAAAAATGCTAGGGGGGGACCAACTTATAAACTACTTTGGAGGCCGATTACTCGAAAATGGTCAACTTTATAAAAAAGGACGTATGAAACCTTGCCTTTATTTTAAAAAACCTATTCTACGATACCCCACACGATGGGGTAGAGTAAAAAAATATTTTTCATCCCCACTTCACATGTATGGAGAGCCACCCCTAAAATATAAAATTATTTTTTTTTATTGATCCCATAACCGTGATCTATACACAATCTATAACTGCACCAAATTTCATCAATTTATATTCATAATTACAAGAGCTAGAGGCGCGGACAGACAGACAGACAGACAGACAGACGGACAGAGCGAAACTATAAGGGTTCCTTAAGTATTACGGAACCCTAAAAATTCTTTGTTTCCTATGTATCATTAAAAATTTCGTCAAAATATAAAAAAAACCTACACTCCACATTCAAAAACTTATATTTTGCGAATCACTATGACGTCAATGGAATGGTTTTTCAACCCCATGCATTGTGACGATTAATAAAATTTTGCGGGCAGAAGGGTGCTTTGTGCCGTTTGTCAACATTGGCTTTTTATTTAATGGAGTATGACGACTATAAAATGAAAAATAAAAATTGCCATAATAAAAAAAAACACTTACCACTTAAGTCTACACTGTTCAGGGCTGGGCCTGACCTGTGAGGTCTCACCAAGTGTGCGTGGTGATAAGCGTAGAAAACCCATAACCTTCTCTAATTAGACTAAAACTGATCACAGTAGCTACAGTGTGTTGCTACTGTGGTCAGTTAAACAAAGCTAAATGAATCAAATGACTGCTTTAACAGTTAATTTTTAATCTAATAATATCATTATATCTTTATCACTATAGCTTTTGAACTTTTCAAATTGCTATTACTATAGTCTATACGTGTTAAGTTTTAAAATTTTACCAATGACGCTTATGCCGTGTTCATGTTAGCCAGCTAATGCCGAGTTTATGTTAGCCAGCTAATGCCGAGTTTGTTAGCCAATTAAAGTAAGCCATTTCGACACGTGTACTAACGATTCACTGCAAACGCGAATAGACACAGTTAGTTGGTCCTTAGTAACTAAATATAAAGCTTACCTACATTTACTTGATTCTAAGTAACTAAATAATGCTTTATATATACAAAACTTTGGCAAAATTTTCGCCAAAGTTACACTATATTAAGGCATTATGAGGCATATATTATAACATCAATTATACCAAAGGTCAGTACTGCCAATTCACCGGCGAAAACAATGGCGTAGTTGCGCGCAGGTTCGGTTCTATTGTAATGAATTAATTTATAAAATAAAGGGAAGGCGAGGCTTTGTCCGGCAACCGGCAAGGATCTGATCTCATTACCCAGTCATTGTGATGTGAACAATGCCGTGGTCAGCGTCGCGGCGCCATCTATTCATTCTAGAATTTTCGTTCTACCCCCTTCGGAGTAAGGCCCAATTGTGCTAATAGTAAATTTTGATTATATGGAACGTCTCAGTAAGTTCGAGGATATTCATTCTACCCCCTTCGGTTTAAAGTCAAATTGTACTAAGAACATTGTTTGATTGAAAACAACTCCTTACATAGTATATATATTAAACCCACCTATTTAATTACGGTTAGATTTCTAGAATTTTCGTTCTACTCCCTTCTATCAGATTTTTTTTTATTAAAAGAAAATCGTCAACGTGCTACACAGGAGTTGTATAATATAATGATAACCATGCACGTTACGATATACCTGACAGGTTTGCCTGTGCCGGAGCGTGTATGTTGCACAACTGTGCAGGTTTTTATACTACGCAGCTCAAGGTTACCTGACAGGTGCGACTGTGCAGGCAAACCTCTTAAGCTAGTCATACACCCTTACGTGCATAGCTAACTTAGGAGAAGAGAAAGGAAACTTCATACAACTTGCTATCAAATTTGATTGTGACAAATGTGAAAATTTATGAGGATGGGTGGATGGATGGATGGATGGAAGGATGGAAAGTAGTTTTTGCGTGAAAAAGTTACAAACATTCATTCATCCTCACAAACTTTCACATTTAGTAGTAGGATACAACAGCTGTGCACTTTGCATGTTTATTTATTAAACCTAAAATTGTAGCGAAACTCGCTTAAGTACGCTTAAATCTAAAGTAATGATTACTGTGACTTTTATCAATAGATAAAGTGATTCAAGATAAAGGTTTGTTTGTATAATGTACAGCCAGTTTGCATGTTTTTCTTTAGAAACCGATTTTATTGCGGGTGAATCCGCGGGTAAGAGTTAGTTTAATTAATAAAAAGCTGCTTAAAATACTCAGTATGTATTTATAAGGTAGTACAGTTATAATATAAATACCAGTCGCAATTATTGTGAAAACTAGCAAAATTAAGAACAGAAAACATTATGGATCATTAATTATTTCAATAATGAAGAAATTTTAATATAATACATGCTACCTAAATATAATATAAAAACATTCATTAAAATAAAGTAACCAAGAACAGTTGCAATGCAAAATTAAAAATTGTATTAATTTCGTAGCAGTTGCGTAGAGTTCTCGTAGACACTCTACGAACTTTTATACACTATTGCTTCATATGTTTAATTGCGTTTTTAGATTGCAAAATTTATTTTACTTTAAAATAAGGAAAATATAGTCTCTCTCTCTCTCTCTCTCTCTCACACACACACACACACATGTGTGTACACACACACATTCATATTTTACATACCAATTACCATATCTGCAACTCCTTATTTATAATATAGAATGAACTAATTTTAAATAAAATTACTAAAGGTTAGAAATAAACCGGATTAACTTTTTGAAGCATCAATGAGTCAATAGAGAATATGCCTAGCTTTTTATTGGCTTTTCAAAAGGTACATTATAAGCTGGGAAGCTGGGTCTTTGCAATGGTATATCTACGATCAACTATTGTATAAAAACAGTCATCACGAAAGTGAGATCATTGGAAAACATTAAAAACGACATAATATAATATACAAAAAAATACATGACAAAATGACGTCACTGTACACAACCACAGTTGAAAATTTATGGAAACTAATAAAAATTGATTTTACTAACTACTGGGTTTATATAGTATATGACTGTTAGAAAAAAAATGTCTCAAATAACATAAGGAATAGAACAGAAATTTTCGTTTACCAATTTTAGCAAAAAATAATTACAAAAAAGGATTAACTTATCGTCCTGTTACTTTTAAATTACCAACTAACTATTGTACTTTTTGTATTTTTCAATAGAAGGAAGCACAAATATCAGTCCATATTTATGCTTCGTAACAGAAAATATACGACTTTAGCTGATTTAAAACAAATGCACATTCCCTATTATCACAAGCTACTCGTAGCTCCTTATTCGTAAGAAGTCGCTACCGGACAATAGATGGCGCTCGATCGAGATAACGATATGTTAACATTGTCACAATGGAGGCGGTAATGGTGCGATTGTACTTCTTAGCAACAATGCTTTTAGATGTCACAACCAACAATAGAATCGGTCGATATCTGCTCCCGTTGTGCTCACTCAAACGTCCCGATACAACGAAAATATTGTTCACTGCACGGTTCACAAAACTATATTCCGTTTTTGGTAAATAGCTCAAGACTATTTGAAGTCTAGACTTACACACGGTTTCTAGAACTGTGTCTGATTTGTCTAGTCAAGTAATACTAGACTAGCCGCCGGCTTTAAAGTGAAAAATCGCTAGATGTTAAACGTTGAGAAGCCCTGACTCATTGGCTATGAATCAGGGCAAATATACGTGTCATTCGAAACAAATAACTAGTAGGTCATTTCACTTGGTCGAATTAAAATCTTGCGCCTGACGCGGACGCATGAATAGGGTAGACGACTACATATGAAATATATACTTAATTTATTTTATTTAGTCAGGGATATTGTTAAAGTTGATAAACGTAAACAATATAACATTTTATGTGTCGTTTAGTAATTAGATTAATTTAAAAACTAGATGTTGCCATCGACTTCATCGACAGAAATCATACATTTTTCTGCGATGAAAAGTTGGCTATGTCCATCCCCGTGTACTCTACATCTCTGCCAAATTTCATCAAAATCGATCCAAGTTTCGGAGCCTATTCAATGCAAACAAACAAAACAAACTTTTCCTATTTATTATATTAGTATAGAAGACTACAAATAAGTTTTAATGTTTTTGTTAAATTAGTAAAAGAACCTACATCATTAGTTTACTTACATCATATACAAAAACGTTCATTATTTATATAATATTATAAGTATGTCGAACCTAAATGTACATAATTCGGATATATGTTCCCCGACCGATATATTTCAAGTTTCAACCACCTTTACGAAAACGTGACGTCACAATTAATGTGACTTCTGAATGAAGCGTTTCCACGAAACTTGCGAAATTCTGTAAATTGCAGTACTATTAATTTATGTAACAAAAAAAAAATCAGTCATCTAGCCTATTCTCAACCATCAATGAATAGGCATTTTTAAGTACATTTGATAAATTTCTAAAAAATGACGAAGTGACGAAGCTGTTGATTTAAAGGCTACGAACCCCTAAATGTTTGTTTAATTTTTTTTTGTCTCGTGAACTTGACTGTATTATTTAAGATGGTTTGACAAACTCTTTGATTCACAAATCCGTCGAGCTCAGTGCAAAAATGTTGGGAGCCCCTGATTTCCTTGGTGTCTATAAATTGAAAATTTTAAACTGAAAAATGTTTGGAACTCCTGATTTACTTTGTACAATCAATAAATTAAAACTCACTGACCAATTTACATGGTCCCGTTGCTCGTACGTCAAAACTGAAGTACCGGGGAGGCCGGGCACCCGTGAGTTATGTGTGCCGGAACAAATAGACCCACACGTGAGGGATGACCGCTAATGGGGAGACGAGGGCCCTCCATCCGGTATCGATGCTGTCACACTTGACAATGATCAAAAATTTTAATGTTTATGTGATTGGACCGCGCAGCTAGCTTTAGCGCGCGACTTCGTCTGCATGTATCCCCATTGAACCCCCGCGCCGTGGGGTATGCACTTGGAAAACCCCTTTTCAACGAATTTCTACATCATAAAATGCGTTGAATTTTGGTACGCAGATAGTTAATCTGCGTACCAAAATTCAACGCAATCCGACTTGTTGATATTACACTCTGCAAACTTTGGACCCCCATTTCACCCCTTTAGGGAACGAATTTCAAAAAACTATAAAATATGTACTCAATAATTTCTATTTATTTCATACAATCATTCAACCCTTGTTGGCGATGTAAAACATCACGCTAATGTACAAAATTAGGGCGCGTTCATATGACCACAAGATCACAATGCGGCCGCCGCAAATCTTTATCGAGTAGGCCACAAGTTACAGATTACATAACTGGGTTAGGTGATTGCCATTAGGTTGTACGTTGTGGCTTAGTCTACAAAGAGCAATTAGCTATGAATAAAAACAGGTGCTTGGCCTTCGCGCGCCTTGTCTAACTGGGCCCTTATGTTTCACATCCACGAGTTCCTGCGAGTTGCGACGCAATCCAATAACTGCAATCATTTATAAATATAATCCTATCTATTGTTATAATTTTTGATTACGGATAGTATTAAAATATTAAAACACACGCGAGGTCGCTCGAATGTTTATTGAAATGAACTAAAACCTCAGAGCTTTATAAATAAAATATAATAGAATATATTGTTATAAGTATTTGAGTATAGTAAACGAAAGTAACGTTTTGTATTTAATCATTTTTAAACACCGATAAAGCAATTTATAGCCGATAATGTCGACAC
Source organism: Glaucopsyche alexis (assembly GCA_905404095.1). Lineage (NCBI taxonomy): Eukaryota > Metazoa > Arthropoda > Insecta > Lepidoptera > Lycaenidae > Glaucopsyche > Glaucopsyche alexis. Next base: position 6,083,113 of record FR990043.1, on the reverse strand, counting down.
GAAATGCAATAAGATTACGTATGCACGTCGGTGTTGGAAATTGAATTATATCTTTAAAAATTTATATCAGTGTACGGAGTTTTAGCATTACTCGCCAGTCGCCGTGAAAAAACTAAAAGGAGACTGAACATCGTGGGCCAAAATGTAATGGCGTGAAATGTAGTTTAAAAATATATTTTTTGACCTAAAATTAAAAAAATCAGCGCTCTGAATCTGGATCTGATCTGAATCTGAATCTGGGAGCCGAGAAAAATAAGAAAGATGTTTAGGTCTCGTGATATCGTCCATTTATTTAATCGATTTCAGTATTATAGTAAATACTTTTTGCACAAGATATTTATATTTATGATTAATGTCAATTTTGTCATAGGCCGTTGAAGTTTTGACTTTTGATTCGCTCGTTTCATGTTTTCTATAAATTCTAATGCGTTTTGAGTACCTTCCTAAATAGTTTTATTTTCAACGACCACTGCTTTAATGAATACAGAATACAATTTGTTTTCTGTTTCTTATAAATATTATATGTCTGTTATATATTATTTATTGTTAATAAGTCATCAAAATATCGTTATATAAGATTAATTGGATAAATAATAGCCAGTGATAACTAAGGATACGTTATACCCTTACAAAACTGACAAAATTTTTGTGCCGCGACACACACATAGACATTTTTTATTATTGACACATTTCACTCACAGCAAAAATTCGTGACAAGGATGGCATTCCTAAATCAAAAATATGTCATAGAATATTTAACGACACAGAAGGTACAAAATGCGTATAAATTCTATTTAGTTCATAGTTACTTTTAAGAGGTAATTTATTAAAATTTAAATATATTATAATAACCATTTTATATAAGATTAATCTATATAATAATGGCATGTCTACTATTATTTAGATAAAACTGCATAATTGTTTTTTTTTTCGTTAATGTCAAACAGGAATCGAAACCTGGGATTTAAAACACGTTTGTATTTTTTTTTTGCATTTTTTATAGTAGTGATGTTGGGGCACAAATTCTGCAAAGTAACAAAGGACAGCGCAGATGAAGAAAGACCTTATTTTTAACAAAATACTCTTTTTTAACCAAGCTTTGTGTAAATATAACGTCAAAAATGTAGATTTTTAAAAGTTAGCTTATTTTCCAGAATTTGTTTTGTCATTAGACTGGGACTATTATATTTATGCTCCGGAATCCGGAATGCCGGTGAGAATTCTGAGAATTTAAAATAGAACTCTGTGCTAATACAATAGAGTTGAAAATGGAAGTTTCGAGCGTTGTCATTTAAGGCATTGACATTTGACTCGACACTCATGTGTTTGGTTTTCAACTATTATTAACGCAGAGTTCTATTTTCAATGCTTACAATTTTCTACGGCTTTCCGGATTCCGGATCATAATATAGTCCCAGCCTTAGAAAAACTTACTATAGGTCTACCAGAATCTGATGGCATTTTAAAAAAAATAAAAAATGTGATTTTCATATGGCAATGTCAAGTATGATCCGTCAAATCAAAGTACGTGATCTGTCAACCGCTGTTAAATTTTTGTGATTATGTTCTTGGAATTTGTTGTTTTTGTGAAAATATCCAAAAAGGCAATTCGATCTCAAGCGAGAAATATTGTTTTCTATGTCTATAGTAAAATACAGGAAGATGAAGGTGTAAATCGAAATCAATCTTATAATTTAAAGCTCGTGGTAGAGTTGACCGGTAAGTTAGAGTGAGTTGTTTTGATACTTTTAGTTTTTTTATATTTTCTTAGGTAATTAATGTGACTTCTTTAAATGTGTTTCCAGTACTACTATAAGGTGAATCGTAGCTGATGGCACATCGAATGATGGTTTGTTTTCCATGCCTGGTAAAAGGAGGAGAGGAGGAAAAAAGAAAATCAACATAAGACAGTTTCGATTTATAGTTGATTAGGAATAAAGTAAACGAGTTATATACAGTTCGGAAGGAAATTCCAACATTAAATAAACTGTGGCCAATTTAATTGTATGTTATTCGTAATAAATAAGTATATAAAGTAATTCACGATTGATTTATTTTTCATGAAATATCATTATCATTACATAGTATAAAACTAAGTCCCTTTTTTGTCTGTCCCCTATGTATGCTTAAATCTTTAAAACTACGCAACGGATTTTGATGCCGGTTTTTTAACAGATAGAGTGATTTAACGGGAAGGTTTTTAGGTATATAACATGCATAACATAGTAGAGGTACACAAATAATTTTAGAGGTTTCTAAAGTCCTAAAAAATCACATATTTTGCGCTTACATTGAAAATGCTGGCTGAACACTACGAGATAGATCAAAATTATGTACTACAGTTGTATTCATCTTTAAAAAGCCTACAAAAAAGTCCGCGATGGCATATGTCTATCTCTTAGGGATAACCCACAATAACCATTTTTTTATCCTTTACTTTGATTTTAATTAAATAGGTCATTTACAAAGCGATTTTAAGCAATACAGTATTAATCCTTATCCAATTAAGTACCTTAAATACATTGTGCATTTAAGATAGATCAATACTGCCCTTTACGGCATGTAATTTAAATGAATATTTTCGAAGATATTACAGATTTAAAATGCAGGGATATAGTGTTGCTGCGCGGCGCGGGCTCTCGCGTTTCTACATCGCGCTATCGAAAACGCGGGACGTATACAGTATAAAGAGGTTCACGAATATTTTGAACTGCAGCACAGAATACATAATAGTAACTGCAGTTCTTAATTCTTATGGAATATCCAGATGTGGTTTGTCAGTTTTGTTGGAATGTCAAATAACTTTACATACTACATAGTACATAGTATAAAACAAATCGCTTTATCTGTCTGTCCCTATGTAGGTATAGTATATTGTATGCTTAATCTTGTATGCTTAGATCTTTAAATCTACGCAACGGATTTTGATGCGAGTTTTTAAAATAATAGTCTTTAAGTATTTAGTCTTTAAGATTATGGTAAAACTTATATTCAAGTGCAATAAATATAATATTATGTAAGTATATTATCAAGTGGTCGCGCATGTCGTGTCGAGTTGATAGGGTCCCATTTTTAACAATTTGCATTGGGCAAACCTAAAAACATTTTCAATATTGTATCAGAAGTATATTGCTGTAAGTAGGTAGAGAGTTATTCGCCGAAGTAGTTTTTTCTCCAAGAACACTATTCCACGCGTGTGAAGCCGCGGGAAAAAGCTAGTTTTCTATATTATACACCGAACATTCTTCACACAGTCTTATTATAATTCATGTTCAATAATACTAAAGACATAATTAAAAATTAACCAGTATCAAGATCGTTTAATCCAATTTCCCCAGTATTGCACACTACAAAATTTTATTTCCCTATTTGCCATGAGATTCTGGTACACCTATATCAATCCTTTCAGGTAAAGGGTAAGAAGTAGAGCTTGCAAATAAATAAATATATATTCGCAATTTTTTAATATTCAATTTAAAAAATCACACACACACATACACAATTCGAATAATAGAGAAAAAAACTATTTTTTATAATCACTTTTTTTGCTTCATAAACTTAAAAATACAGTCATATTAGGTATGACAAAATATTGCTTCATTTACACGAAAATTAATAAATTCTTAATAACAGGCTTTAAAATCTAGGTGCGTAGGAATATTAACAAACAAAATATAAAACAGAAACATACAATATTAAATAAACGGCATTTTAGTTAGTTTTTATTATAACTATTAGCACATAAGATTTAAAATATACGCTACAAATTCGACTATTTTTTGAGGGCATCCATCCGGCATCGCCTCTTTGTTCGCGGACTAATGCGATCCAGTCTTGTGCTCGTACTTCATTACTTGGAAATCTTTAAAAAATTAAATATATATTTCAATCAAATAAAAGTAGCAGTTACGTTACTGTTAGGCCCTTAGTTCGTTCTTAGTTACTTAACATCTCATAACTCACTTTTTTGCAGTTTAACAATTTTAAGAAGTTTATATTTAACTGACTGAAAGATATACTTAAATTATTTTCGTCAATTTTATCAAAATATATTTAAAAGTAGATAAAAAATAAAACAAGTGGACTGTCTGTAACTCCGTACAACTAACGACATTCGCTTCTGTACTATAATTATTCTATGGCAGAAATGCATGCATCCATAATAGATTCACAAAAAAAGTATATATTGACATTGCTTTCCTTTTTTCTTATGACAACCTGTCAAGTATTTTCTTGAAATTATTTATTGTTGAAAAATATATTTTTAAGAAAATACTTGACTGATACTTAATTAACTTTATAAAGTTACTTGTGGAATGAAATTCCTTGACTTTTATTCACTTTCTTGTCATGGTTTGCACAGCTTATAAAGGCACACGATGGCATTTTGTGCAAGATGCACGGGACGCGTAGTACGTGCTACTCATAGATTATACAGATATATACTAGTAGTGCTACTCGTCGACCAGCTGGTCGCATACTAACCAAAATTGACCCGACTCGCACCAATTCGAGTCTTCATTTTAACGCGTTTATAACATATCTACCTCTTATTAATATTATATATCTATGATAATAGCCAATTATTTTGACTTTTCACGCATTCTCCACCTACTGTGTTATAAAGTTATTTTCATTGGTTTTGAAACATAAGCTCACTTTCACTAAACAGCTCATAACTTTATTCTAAGATTGCCAAAAGTTACACAATTTTCAACAAGGCTCTCATTAATCTAAATCTATATATACCATTTTTATCTTATTACATTCTTAGCCCAAAAATATATGAAATGGTTTCGGTCTCCTTTGTATGGCATCGAATTAGTTACTATTGTTTGCCACTAGGGGCGTTGTTTCGATGCCTTAACTAATGCCGTAACTTCTTCACCGCGAGCAGTGACAAAAACTTGCACTTAGCATACTGTACCTAAAATCTAAATTTGCATAAATAATAGTAATATAATATCTATAGATGCTTCACACCACGTCAATCTGGCCCGTGGTAAGTACACGAAGAACTTGTGTTACAGGGACCAGACAGCGGGAATTATATTCAATATTTCTATACTATACTATATTTAAGATTTTTATTATATTATACAAACATTTAATACACATCCATGACCCAAGAACAATGAAAACTTTTCTCGATGGGATTCGAACTCGCGAGCTCTGGCTCGAGCATCGAAGCGCTCAACCATTATGCCTCGGAGGTCGTCAAGATTCATAATTGATGTATTACAAGTGTGCGGGACAATAGGAAAATCCGTCAACACACTGAACATGTATCAGGATCAGTCATTGTGTGACGACAATGGGCCCGCGACGCAGCCTCATTAGATAACATTACTATTTCATATAAGTTCGGGAAAACAATAGGCCATCGTTCCGATTGTAGATAAGTTTCCATACGGGTTATGGAGACATCAGATAAACTATAAAAGCAAAAGTCTTGTGCTATATACGGCATCATAAAACAACAATATATGACCGCTTTGACCGACTGGCATTTTCAACTAGAAAAAAAACAAGAATCGTTTTTTAACGGATTTCTACGTCGTAATAACTACCTGCGTACTAAAATTCAACGCAATCCACGCAGTTGTTGATATTTCATTCTACAAGCCCCATTTTATCCCGTTAGTTACTATATTTATTTATTAGATTATCAATAAACTTTCACAAATATTTTCCCACAAGACTGGTGTAGCACTTTGTCTGTGGGCAATGAGCGGTTTCATTTTTATATAGGGGACGGGTTAATAAAAAAAACTAGGAAGTATGTACTATGTACCCAATATTTTTGTATTTATTACCTCGGATATTAAATTTCATAGAAATCGGGATAGATATTAAATATTTTGTATACAATCTTTCAACTCTGATTTTACATTACCAGAGGGTGAATTCTAATAAACCCTGAAATAGGTATTTAATGAAATTTATTTAGGGGCATCTCAATTTTCATCAAAATCGGTGTAGATTTAAAGATTTCCCATACAAACTTTCAACCCCTACCTCACCCCTTTAAGGATGGAAGTTTTCAAAACGCCTTCTTAGTGTGCGTCTACGTTGTAAATTAAAACTACTATCCAAATTTCACATTTCTACTATTATAAGCGGTTACGGCTGTGCAAGCGTCTATACGTCAGTCAGTCAGTGGGGACATTTATATATATAAAGATAGATAGATAGATTAAATCATTGACAAATTAATGAGTTCCTTTCATATAGAATCTGCGGAACCCCAACTTGTGGCTCTAAACTCCATTACGTGTCGCTATTAAGACCGCAGCGCCCTTCGAACGGCGTCTATTATGGCTGGCTTTAATATTTGCTTAGCAATTCGTTTCGAAAGCTTCCTGTCATGTGATGTGCACAGCACTTCTCGGCTTCCAGTTATGCATCTGTATATGCTTTAAATATACAGTGTATGAAAAATCACTGGTTGTAGTCTCTTCTATAAACAAGATGCCGTATCTTTTCCTTGTATGAAGATTTGTTCTGTCAAATACCGTCAAAGCCTATCTTAAGTTTTGAAACCTTTGGAATCATCAATGCACATATACGTGAAATGAAATCAATAAATAAATGACATTTAAACTAAGAGTCGAATATTTCATTTTAATTAGTTAATTTGCTTTTAAAAGGTTCATTTTATAAAGTAAAAATCTTGGTAGAGCTTTGAACTTAAATCAACTTACGAGTGGAAATGTCGGTAAATGTAAAAACAACCGTAGCTAATTAGCTATTGCTAAGAAATTATGGACCTTGTAATTAATTGCACATTAGTTAAACGTACAATCAAAAAAGTTGCCGCTCGACCAGGCATAAGATCAAAATCGCTTATCAGCGCCGATGCATCGTGCATCGTGCATTTTAGCTCTACAGAGCTTTGTAAATTTGTAACGAAGCTGAGCAAAACGCTAGCTGGGTAAGTGATTATTATTAGTGTCATTATATCACAGGTCACTCATATTGTGCAGTCTACTGGGACATGGGTCTCTCTGTCTCCCGTTAACATGAAGGATTATGCATTGCACTTGCTAGTGCAAATGTTTAGCAACTGGTCGAGCAGTAACTTTGCCGATATTGTACCTAATCGTCTTCGCCTACTGTACTGTCATCGCCTACTGTAATTTTTCCGCGATTATCGAAAAAGAGACAAAAATACAACAGTAATCCTTTACTTTATTCATGAAAAAATACAGACAAGACTACATAAAAACGACATGTAAAACCCGCCATTCACAACACAACTTACACCGCACGCACGTTTTAATTAAACAAGTATTCGTTAGCTGTCTCCTTTGTTCGTCGAACACGATGTAGCGGATAAACGCTTATCCGTCCCCGCCGATGTGAATAGACCTCGCAATAGAATATACGCCGCAAAGTTCTTTTGTCACGATTATCGAGGAAAATCCGATCGGGGAAGTGTGGCGGGTGCTTTCAACGGCAAACTGCATTATGAGTTATCTGCCGTTGCGTTGTACACCATATAGTACACATATAGTTGGGGCCTGGGGTATACAACAATAGCCAGCTCTGTCCACTTTCTTGTGATCGATATCGATGGAAAGTCTATACTTTTCAGTTTATAACCGAGACCAAAAAATGAGTTACATTATCTGTTGTATGTCCGATGTCGTCAACTGCTAACACCAGAACAAATACATTTTTAATCTGGCGAGTAGTGACTTAATAATATATATTTTTCACAAAACATAAAAATAAATTAACGGGTTAACAATACAGTATTTTCCTATTTATTTATTACATAAATTAACAGTACTCTGAATAATAAGACAGTTTGAAAAGGAATAGTGTACTAAAAATCAATGTTTTCAAAGATATTGCGGATTGTTTGAAGCATTTTTGTGAGTCTCGTGAAAACGCCCCATATAAGTCGTACAAGTAGGTGACGTCATACGCTACTAATGTTGCTACGAAATGTATGGCATATGCACAAAATTTCTGATATCTCCGAAGTTTGCGTGTTTATATTCATATGTTATGTTCATACTATAGTTAATCTCTTTGTATTTGATGTACGTAAACTAATTATGTAGGTTTTGTACACTAATGCTGTAAAAAAATATCGAATCTTTTTTTTTGACTTCGAAATGCATATAATTACAAAACTACACAATATAATATCCTAATTATTTTTATTTTTATCAAGTTGTAATATCTAATTATTTCATAATTTGTTAAAAAACTACATTTTTCATGTAGGAAAATACCCAATTCGGTGATTTGGATATTAAGATCATAAATAATGTCAAATGTTTTAGTTAGATCTCAGGCTTGTTTTGGTGTGTTTAGATTTCAAAAGCATTTACAATTACCTACTTGATTACAAAATTATATGAGTTGATAAATGTTGATAACAAATAATTGATTATGTATTTTCGACGACTATATTGCTTCATCTTCGAAAAAGATTTTACACAAACAATATTAGATAAAGTACTACACAAACAATATTAGATAGAGTACTACACAAACAATATTAGATAAAGTACTACACACTACGTTTTTAATCTATAAGCACAATGTGCACATAGAAATAACTTTTGAACTAGCGTTCCAAACCCATGGCAGCTTTCGAGCATCGATTGACAAAGCAAATCCAGATTATGGGGAGCCATTAAAAATATCCATAAAAGTCGAACATTAACCGAAACAATAGGGGAGGGCTGGGTATTAGGTGCTGCCTCCATTGAACAACTTTCCATTGTGTCGTCCACTAGAGGAGAGGGGGCGGACAAAGACGCGCAGACAGACCGAAATTCATCAGCAACACGATTGTTTGCCACATAAAGGCTGCCATTGTACGGGGACGTATACAATGTCGTAATTACACTCATAACTGAGTAAATTGATTTGGGAAAGACAAACGTCAAAATGTCTCATGATGGAAAGTTTTCCAGGCTGAGACAGTTTAGATTTTTAGAAGAAGGAAAGGTTACAAAACCTAAAAGGCTTAATTAAAAGATTGACATAAAATGGCCAATTATTAAAAGCTTTGTAGCTTCCTGTATTGTTTCTGTAGCATGATATGATAAAATATGTGGTCACAGAAAATAAAGTACACGTAGGTTCATAGACATGCGTCATATACTAAAATAATAGGTTGGGGAAAAAGTCTTTTCGCATTATAGTATGTATGAACTTGTCATAAAATATCTTGGGCTATACCAATTGTATCTGGCTGATTTTGGTATCATTAAAAAGTTTTAATTTTACAGAAGACAATTCCAAATTCAAATTAGGTAAATTTGAGATTTTCATTTGTTTTTCTTATTGTTAAAATGAGTGATTCTTATGAAGAATTTCGATACATTTTAAAATTTTATTACAAAAAAGGTAAAAATGCAACACAAGCCGCGAAAAAAATTTGTGATGTTTATGGACCTAATGCAGTATCTGTGAGAGTAGCGCAAATTTGGTTTAAGCGTTTTCAATCCGGAAATTTTGATATCAAAGATGCACGTCGCTCTGGTCGCCCTGTTACGGTCAAAACTGTTGCCATTTTTGAAAAAGTGGAGCAAGATCGGCATATTAGTAGTTACGATGTAGCTGAAGAACTGGGGATTGACCACAAAACGGTTTTGGCGCATTTGAAAAAAGCTGGGTACACAAAAAAGCTCGATATTTGGGTGCCTCATGAGCTCACTGAAAGAAACCTAATGAACCGTGTACTCATTTGTGATTCTTTATTACGACGTAATGAAACCGAACCATTTTTGAAGAAGCTGATAACTGGTGATGAAAATTGGATCACGTACGACAAGAACGTGCGAAAAAGATCGTGGTCAAAGGCCGGTCAGGCTTCACAGACTGTGGCGACCCCGGGTTAACTCGCAACAAGGTGATGCTGTGTGTGTGGTGGGATTGGAAGGGCATTATTCATTATGAGCTGTTACCGCCAGGCAGGACCATCAATTCTGAACTGTACTGCGAACAACTGATGAGATTAAAGCAAGAAGTTGAGAGAAAGCGGCCGGAATTAATCAACAGAAGGGGTGTGGTTTTTCACCATGATAACGCTAGACCTCACACATCTTTAGCCACTCAGAAAAAATTACGGGAGTTTGGCTGGGAGGTGTTAATGCATCCGCCGTATAGTCCTGACCTTGCACCTTCAGATTGCCACCTGTTTCGGTCGCTGCAGAATTCCTTAGGCAGTGTCAGGTTGACATCACAAGAGGACTGCCAAAACCACTTGTCGCAGTTTTTTCATCAGAAGCCCCAAAAATTTTATAGCAATGGGATCATGTACCTACCAACAAGATGGCAAAAAGTTATCGAACAAAATGGCACCTATATACTTTAGTCACTTGTAAATAAACTTTATAAAAAACCTTTTGAATTTTTATATAAAATGCTTAGAAACTTTTTCCCCAACCTAATATTATGTAGCCTTACAATCTATCATCTATAGTAATGTAATAAAGAGGAAAGGTAAGTTTGTTTGTTTGCATTGAATATGTTCCGTAGCTACTGGACTGATTTTGATGAAATTTGGCACAGATATAGAGTAAAGGACATAGGCAACTTTTAACTGCGGCAAAATGTACGGTTTCCTCCAGATTTCCTTTTGCGCGCACGAAGTCGCGGGCAATATCTAGTTAATGCATATTTGTTAATTATTTTAAACACAGATTTTTATTGTAATTTTGACGCGTACTCACTGAATAGGCAATCGGACATTTTTTTTTTATTGCATAAATGAATAGTACTCTTAAATATGAGTAGCTTCTCAGAAGAAACCGTATATCAAAAGTCAATATTTTCAAAGGTACAGCGATTTGTATAAAAAATTTCGCGAGCCTCCTAAAAACGCTCCATACTAAAGTCGACCTAAAAATGACGTCACTTGTATATGAAGTAGTATGAAGTAGTATATGAAGTATATGGCCGCAGGAATATATTTGTAAATATCTCCGATATTTGTGCGTTTAAGTTTATACTTACCATAATGAATGTTTTTGTATATGATGTGAGTAAACTAATGATGTAGGTTTTGTTTACCAATTTTACAAAAAAAAAAAATTTTTTTTGGTATAAAGACTCGCGAAATTTTGTATACATATCGCTGTACCTTTGAAAATATTGACTTTTGATATACGGTTTCTTCTGAGAAGTTACTCATATTTAAGAGTACTATTCATTTATGCAATAAAAAAAAATCAGTCTGCTTGCCTATTGTTTGCTAATTAGTAGTGATACTAAAATAGAATCATCATCATCATATTAATACGTGAAGCAAAACTTTCAGTACAGTTTTACGACACTTGTGCGAATGGAGGAGTATGATATTTGGCACAGTAAGGTTTATGTGAAGGAAAGTGTACAATGTGTAGCTATTATATTTTAAATAATGCTTTGAAATACATACAACTTACAATTAAAAAAACAACAAAACACACTGCCGTTGATAGATACAATTATGTTATAGCCGGTCCACACGGCGTGTTGCGTCAGCGTTGCGTCGACGCAACGCTGTCGCTCCGCCGTTTTACATACTAAAAACTGTACCGTTCACATGGTGCGCTGCGTCGACGCAACGCTGTGACGACGCACGAACAACGGACAGCATCCCCCGAGACGAAGCGGTAGGGGTTACCACGTTACGTTTACATCGCAACAACGCTGCGTTAACGCAGCACCCGTGTGGCCGGCATTGCGTTAACATGTTAGCGCTGCGTCGACGCAACGCGCCGTGTGGACCGGCTCTTACACGTTGACCGTTGACGTTTTACCTTATGTATTGGTCCGAACACTATCTGGCTCGGACCGCGTGGACTGTATAACTTTTCTTCGCTTTGATAGCTCTGGGGAACGATTGAAACAACCATTACACGATTGAAACCCGTTCGTTTATTTCCCCATACAATATTTCCGTAGCACAGTATTCACACTATTCACTATACTAGCACTACTTTCACTTATTACTATTTTCTTCCAGGGTTTCTTCCAGAGTCTTCTTTCAGACTTGACTGTAGCTGCTGACAGTGAAGAACCCGGATTTCGCCTCTATATTTATAGCCAGAATCGAAGGGGCTCCGCAGGGTTCGCAAGTTCATGACCCCCGCGCCGCGGATCGTGCTATCCCTCACCGCGAGGTGCGTCTCTTTTCCGCGCACACATATTCGCCCGCGGTGACCGGATAAGCCCCTTCGATCCTTAACCATACAAAAAAGTTACCTCATAGCTATCGACTCGATACAATGCAAATTATATACAATATTTACATGAAGTATCGATCATAATCTGTCGATATTACTTAAAATAACTTACATAAACTTATCCTAATACATTTTAGAGATTCTTAACCTACTAAAAATGTACTATTTACAAACAAATTATTATACAAAACTAAGCCTATTTACAAAACTTAATTCTATCCACAACACCTTATATAAAAACATATAAAGTTCAAACTTTAAAAAATTAAATCCAATAATCAGGTACGACTCTCTGTACAGTTACCGATAAAAACCGGTGTACCCATTTACAACCATATTGGCCTAGTAATAAGGTCAAATAGTGGTTCACTGGACCTGTCCGCGCCCGGCGACACAATAATGTGCTTGCTACGCGCTGCTACGCGAATTTCGTAGCACGTATACATTTCGCTACACACGCTCCGCCCATGTTCTGCCCCCGCCTATTCTGCGTCGAAATGATAATAGTATAATTTTCTTTGAATAGTATTTAACATATTATTAATATTAATATCAATTTACTATTTTAGTAGTACAAAGAAAGAATAAGTAATCTAGTTGAGTAGGTCAGTTGTAAACATAGTGTAAACTACAATAGCTGCAGCTACGTTTAAAATTGAGTTATTCATTTATTTATTGTATATTGACACATCAACAGTTTGTAGGAGTATTACATTTGAGATTAAAACTAAATTACATAAGACAATTTCTGTCCTACTTACTAATAATAGATGTGAAACAGTATTCTTTGTACATGCGTGACAAAATATTAAAAAGATAAAAATAACAAAAATAAAATTACAAAACAGAATACACATAACTTAAAATCGAACTAACACTTCAAACTCCAAATATAAAAAATAAACAAATCAAGTTTCTTTTGGTTGCAGTATTGCTTTTTTGAGCTTGCCTATAAGAGTCTACATTGATATCAAGATTTTCTGTGTGCACAATTTGGTTGAAGCTATTCTATTTAAAGCTGAAAATGTACCTACATTTGTCCTACTAAATTTTGTGTGAAAATATAGAGACCGTTTTGTTATTTTGTTTGTTCTGGGTACATTGAAATTTAATTGCATTAATAACGATGAATCATTGATAATTTTCTGCAAAAATTTTAGATCCAAAAATGTGCGCCTTTTCTGCAGGGTGTTCAGTCTAAAATGTTTGAGCCTCGTGTTATATCCAGCTCTCCAGCCTTCATTATTGCGTACACTCTTATGAACCAGGTACCTTGTGAATGATCTCTGTATACGTTCTAGGCGATTTATATGTATTTGGTAGGCGGGACTCCAGACTTGGCTGCAATATACGACTAAGAACTAAGGAGCTATAAAGCGTAAGCGTGAGTTTGAGTATTAAATTAAATTAAATTTTATATTTAAAGATACAATTTTATGTACTATTTATTTTTATTTCAATTTAATTATTCTCATCTATAAATGTATATATTTTTTTTCTATTTCAACTTCTTTACATAGGTAGTAATTTATTTTGCAAAAAGTTATAATATTCTCTACATTTGATATCTGAGGGCACAGAAGCAAAGAATTTATATTACTAATGTAGAATAAGAAGTGCCCCCGCCAAGTAGAGCCAGGAAGTGGCCAGGCCACATATTTTGACGTGGTATGGGGACGAAGGTGTTGAGTGTGTGATGTTAGGTTTGTAGAGTTAAGGCGTGTAGAGTCAGAAGCTTGGTTTTACATGAGATCTACATTTAATATTGATGTAACAAATGTAGAAATTATTCTCTATTAACGTACCCAAATATATTTTTAACTTTTTTTTAACCAAACAATTCCCTAACTTTGCGTAGAATAATCCTGGCAATATTGATTTGGCGAAGTGCTTCCACAATAGAGCTCCATCAACTTTCCCTTTTTTAGGTTCCGTAGTTCAAGTATCGGAACCCTTATAGTTTCGTCATGTCCGTCCGCCTGTCTGTCTTCGACTTACAGTCCAAACGCATGCATTTGCATGGATATGTGTCGTCGTCGCCACGTCATCGACGAAGTGCTAAAATAAAATCACGATTTTTTTATTTGAATACACGTAATGTGTGGGGGTGTTAGTGGGGATAATTTTTTTTCTGACCAGAGTGGTTGTCTATCATAATTACTCATACGAAAGGACTTTTAAAAACATTGAGAGATTACTCAGACGATTTTTCCGTTTGCGAGATATTCAACTTTAAAGCGCATTTTTTGTTAAAATAGGGCGTTCCCCCTCTAAAAGCTAAACGTCTGGCTCAAAAAATCTGAAAATTTTCGTAATGGTAGTCCATGTGATGAACTTTTAAGAAAAATTATAACGGCTCATATAAATTTGTTAGGTCAGCAGTAATAGGTACTTAATTTGTAAAATACGTTTACTTCGTAATAATTTATAACGAATTAATAAGTAAACATGTAAAATATTGATAAAATGGTACGGAACCCTACGCGCGAGTTTGACTCGCACTTGTCCGGTTTTATTATTTGAGCTGTAAGCGTGTTTTGCGGTTGCCGTCGTGTTTGTCGTGTTCGGTTATCGATGTTACTTTTATTTGCATGGTAATTCGAGCGAGTTACTTAGATAGCGGATAGTGTCAGCATATTTACATGTTTTGTCTTTGTCGCTCAAAAAGTAAGCAGCGACAAAACTTACAAAAAAATAGTAGGTTTTTTACTTATTAGACTAGCCTTCGCCCGCGACTTCGTCCGCGTGGAGTTCGGTTTCCATACAAAATTTTAACCCCTTTTTCATCCCTTTAGAGGACGAATTTTCAAAAATCCTCTCTTAGCAGATGCCTACGTCATTACAACTATCTGTATGATACATTTCAGCGAAATTCATTCAGTAGTTTCGGCTGTGCGTTTATAGATGAGTCACTCAGGTTTGCCTTCTATAATATTTAGATTATAAAACATAGAATTTTCTGTATTTTCAGATGGTTACGAAAATGTTAAGTGTCCAATGCGCATGATCAACGACCGCTAATAAAATTTACTAAAACTCTTTGTCTACGACGGGATCTTCCTCAATGTGAGGACTGGGGAGTCATGAGGTCCGCGGTCTATCCAGCAACGTTACCGAATACCGCTTACTCGTAATTCGAACGTAGTCTATTGCGAGCTTTAGATTTTCACAGGTCGCGGAATCGAACTTGTATAACGTTGCAAAGTGTAAGCTTTAGACCACAAATGCTGTTTAATATTTAATAGTAGCCGCTGGCGTAAATATAGTACGGGAATATCCACGGGAATACTGTACTTTTCGGGATAAAAAGTAGCCTATATTTTAATCCAGAGCCTAAACTACTACCACACCAATTTTTATTGAAATCCGTTCAGTAGTTTTTGCTTAAAAGAGTAACAAATATCCATCCATCCATATGGCATACATCCATCCATCTTCACAAACTTTCACATTGAAATATTTGTAGGATTATGTATTATGAATCTGTCAGTATTTTTGTTAATTAAGTACATATCTACACGCGAATAATAAGATCAATTTTAAATATTTTCCTGTTTTAATTTTTCCACTACAGCCCTAGTTTCCATGATAATAGTGATGTAATTTATGAGCTCGGATTGATCCCTCCAAGGGTTGTCGCCTGCCTAATCTACCATCGCATGTCATTCAATTCTATTGTGTTTCGTCGCGTTGCCATTGTTTGGCCATTCGATAAAAAGACTCTTTGGCTATTTTCCAAACAGGGAATTCGATACTGCGTTAATCGAAGTATATGCTACGTACTAAGTAATATTACCGAATATCTTTTGATTACATAAGCCATCAAGTATTCGAGTGGAACCGTGCATTGTGCTGGGTTAAAATAAAACTGTACAAATAATCCTTTATGCTTGGATACAAACTCTACGCCTATATTAAAATTCAAATATATTAATTTTTTACGGTGTAATAGTTACATATTTAATATTAATTATTAACAACATGTTTACAAACTTTTACATTTATCATATCGAATCTTTAGTATTCGAATATAGTATATAATATATATCGAATCATGTATTTTGATTTTAACTCATTTTAATTCAAACATCGCTTATTATTATTAACTACTACCTATCTAACATCATAATGGTTCGACGCCCACCTGAAGTAGCATTAAGTAGCAAGTAGCAGCCCTAGCCGCGAGCGTGAATAAATCTCGATAACAACTCGCCATTGAGGATTGACCTAACTCTGTTATTTAGACTCACTCGACACTCCACTACGTTTTTATTTTTGTTATCTTACACCATAGAATAAATAATAGTACAAGTAGGCCAGTTCTAAACATTTTCAGTGTTACCCGAAAATGTTTAGAACTGGCCAGTTAGAAACATTGGTAATGAAAACTTTTTTTGAATTTCAATTTAAGAACTCTTTGGTTACCCTAATGTAGTATATTGCATTCATTTGTCATTTGTTTTTGTGAATTGGCGGCAAATCTAAAACTCTTGTTACACGTGAAAATGAACCTAACGCAAGAAAATTTTTGGTCAATGATTTATTATGAATTTCGTTGTGGGCTTACTCAACAACAAAGTTATGATAGGCTGCAATTAGCATTTTTTAATGAAGCCTCATCTCGTTCCACTATTTACAATTGGTTTAACGAGTTTAAGCATGGACGTAGCAATCTCAATGATGATCCGCGTGAGGGACGTCCTTTAACAGCGACTACTGAAGATAACATCAGTGCTGTGCGACGCATGATAGAGGAAGATAAGAGAGTGACATATCAGCAGATACGGGCAAGCCTAGGCATTGGTATGAGTCAAGTTCAAAAAATATTACACGAACATTTAGGCGTCAGGAAGCTTTATACCAGATGGATTCCCCATACTTTAACCGACGACCAGAAACACCTTCGCATAGACTGGTCTCAAATGCTGTATTTGACATTGTCACAGGTGATGAAAGCTGGATATATTGCTACGAACCCGAAACCAAAAGACAATCAGCTCAGTGAGTGTTTGCTTTCGAGGATCGGCCAACTAATGTAAAAAAAGGGAGAAGTCAAAGAAAAAAGATGATTGCCTCATTCTTTGGTCGGAAAGGTCATTTCGCGACAGTTGTGCTAGAACATGGAAGGACAGTTTCTGCAGACTGCTGGCCTATTCTGTATCGTACATTTTGTGAGTTGATCACTGAGTTAGTAACGAAACGGAGGAGTGAGAAACGGAAAGTCTCACTTTTGTATTATAGTGAATACAAAAGTGAGGAGTGAGTAACGGAAAGTCTCACTTTTGTATTATAGTGAATACAAAAGTGCGACTTTCCGTTACTCACTCCTCCGTTTCGTTACTAACTCAGTGATTAACTCACAAATGTACGATACAGAATAGGCCAGCTGATATGTCAATCGCTGTTTGCCTGTTGTCTTGGGAAAAATTCGACAGCAGGGCCCTCGAAGCAGGATCCTCCTTCACCACGACAATGCTTCAGTGCACTCCGCAAAACGGACTGTTGAATATTTGACTATGACAGGTGTCGAGATAATGAGACATCCGCCATACAGTCCTGACCTGGCGCCCTACGACTTTCATTTATTCCCAAGAACTAAAGATAAAATTCGAGGTATTCGCTTTACGAGCCCCGAAGATACCGTGAAAGCGCACGAAGATGCCATAGAAGAGACCCCTAAGGAAGAATGGACCCACTGCTTTTCTCAGTGGTTCCATTGAATGCGACGATGTGTAGAGAGGAACGAAGATTACTTCGAAAAACAATAAAAGTATTGGCAACTTTCTACATTAAGCCGTTTTTCATTTTCTAAACATTTTCAGTGTTACCTAGGTACTTATACTTAAACGAGCAATCTTGTATACACAGTGTGATTTTTTTAAGTGGGCATGATAGACAAAGTCCAAAACTATGAGGAACAGCGAAAATTCTGAAAGGAGTTGCGGCTTGCGAGCACGATTTTGATAAATGGCCCACTGTTGGGCCTGTCAGCAACATTTGACAGCAGCGTAAACGCAACGTTATCGAATAAGAATCTGTCAAAATCTGACATACAAATTACATTCGTTAACGTTACAGTTTATATAACTGTCAAATGTTCCTGCTACGCCACTAATGTCATATAGAACGTGTATCTTTTTGTGTAGTGAATAAAGTTCAATTTTGAATAGCTATCTTAAAATGCAGAGCCGCGTAGCATCGCGGTCGTCGTGTTGTGAAGTAACCCTAATGACTTACGGTATACGGCAAGCTCAGTAGCCTAAGCAGGAACAATTGACATCAACGTATTCGTAACGTTATCGAATGTCAATTGTATGGGTGCTGTCATAATATTTATACAATTCTCTTTGGATAACGTAGCTGTCAATTGTAAGTAGCCCTAATGACATATTACGGTATACGGCAAGCTCAGTATCCCAAGCAGGAACAATTGACAACAACGTATTCGTAACGTTAACGAATGTCAATTGCTGTCATAATTTTCATACGATTCTCTTTCGATAACGTTACGAATACGTAGCTGTCAATTGTTCCTGCTAACTCCACTGGTAAGCTGGAGCTAAGTAGAATGGAAACCTGAACAGCTGTTGTATACACGCTACGGTTTCAGGCAAACCTGAGAGGTATACCGTTACGTGTATGGCTAGCACTACATGCCCGTAGCTTGTGGTTTTGTCAAGAAACTGCATTTCTCAATTTAGCCTAGTTTAAACGTAGCATAATAGCTACTAGAGCATCTCGTAGCGATACACAAAGAGATCGACTCAATAAACCGCAGATAAATCACAGAAGCGCTCTATAGAGCTTTTCAAATGCCTCTATACTTTATACACTTTATTTTCTTATACTAGGCAACGAGTTGTTGTTATTTTTGTTAATTTTATGTATTTCTAAGCATTATTTAGAGAAATATTAGCTTCCTGCATACCTACCTCCACATGAACTTTAAATATGCCGAATTTCATACTACTCCGTTGGCACAGTTCTCGTAAAACTGTACTGAATTTTTTTGCTTCACGTAAATATATGATAATGATGGTGATGACGGAAAGTATTTTAGTCTTTAATTGATTAGGCATAAGCAAAAAAGATAAGATAAATGTCACATATTCCAATGTAAGGCTCTTTTAAACTTGGATTCCTTTCGTTCGCTAAGTAACGAAAGACTTAACAAAATTTTATTATTCAACACTAATCTATTATTTATTATAACTTAACAAAATGAAATTATTCATAACTCATTAATGACCCACTATAATTTAATTCCTTATGTAAATTTGATAAGTATTTACTTTTACACATTCTTCAATCAGACTGTTTCATACGATCATCATATTTTCAAATTCCTTTAATTATACAAAAATTAATAGGAAGTATCGAACGAACGGAACGTTAACACGACGAACGATCGACAGCCCGGTGAATTTCGGTTTACGTTCAGCGGGGTCTTTGTGGCTCTACTTTCAGCAACACAATGGGGACAAAAGTTATTCAACGACAATGCGAGCACCAAATACCGATCGCCAGCCCCCCCGTCCCCCCACCCGAGGTGTCTAACCATTGTTTATTTTAATACAGTTCTTTTATATATTGTTATCGATGAAAACATCTCTATTATCGACAAATTAGATGCGATATACGAGTACATATGAATATGGTTTAGTGTTTTTCCGACAATATGTTCTATTTTTTACATTATGATTATTGGGTCAAAATTTTTAGATTATATTATAAAAAGACGTAAGCACCTACATTCCCTCCAATTTATTTATAAAAAATGCAGACGCGCAATATTGTTTCTATAATATTACTAGCATTAATTGCGCGCGGCTTCACCCGCGTCAAATTAGATTTTAAACTTTCATCTCCTATTTTACCCCCATGTGGGTTGAATTTTGAAAAATCCTTTCTAAATGGATGCCTACGTCGTATGAGAAATACGTGTGCAAATTGGCAAAATTCAAATTTCTAGCCAACTTATTTTGACCTGTGTGTTGATCTTCAGTCAATCAGCTTTGCCTTTTATATATAATATATAGATAAATTAGATTATATAAATGGATTGTGAAAATTATGATCATTATAATCACTTATATTTATTTTAAAAAAATCGGGTTGTTACTATGTTATGTGTATTACTGTACATAGAAAAATATACACCCTAATTAATTAATTTCTTAACTCTAATACTTAACAATCAAAAGTTCGAAGATTTGACGAAATACACGCGCTTGAACATGAATTTGTATTGTATAACAACACATACGAATTCCGAACTTCCCTATAGATTTACAGTTCCAAACAAAAGTATCAAAGAGATGATATCACGCTTAACAATATTTCGTCAGGTACTATTCAGACGGCAGCTCCGTTACAAAAAGCCGAACGCTCGTACAAAAGCAAAGAATGAATGGCAGTGGGCGGCCCCCACCCCCCATTCAATAGGAGAAAAGAGAATGTGTTACGTAAGTGTGTTTTGTACGGAGAGGACTACTCGTATCGTTTTGCGGAAGAGATTTTAAATGTTTAGAAAATATTTTCGAGGACAATACATTTTTCTAAGGAACGGAAAATTTAAATAGAAAATGTATTTTTTAGGATATTAATTAAAACCTTATATAAGTATAGTTTGTATAATATATAATATTAGCTTTCAATTTGTATAGTTCAATTTGTAAATGACTCTCATTGAGTAACAGAATGAGCGGTTTTCTATGGATTTTCTACGAGTGTATTTACACAATACTTATTACCTACTATAGCTCTTTGGAACACAAGTTAACATATAACGTTCTATTACATTTCCAAATAAGCATGACTAATGAGTTCTTAACAAATAGGTTCTTTTAGTCCCCACATACAAAGGTCGGTGGCGGTTTCACGAACAACTTTGAGTGTGACCCCACAAAGCCAGGGCACGTCATTTAAATGCACACGTTTCATTGGCTCTGAATGCTTCAGGGAAGTAGAAAAAGAACGGGCCAATTACGACGCTTTTTGAGGCGACGCAGCCTCTCGAAGTCCTGAGTGTAACTGTGTGGGGATCCACATTTCTTTGCGATCTCCTTTCATATTTTTCTCTATTATATTTTCAAAACAAACTTTCAAAATGTTGTTCAGTGACGCGACGATTGAGTGGATCCCCAAAATTGCGATGACCAAAGCCTAATAATTAGGTACAATATTAGGTACCTACTCATTTTTAGCAGATAAATGTTATTTTTCATAATTCATTTCAGTTTAAGTACATTCATCAATCCTGACAATAATTCATGACCAAAGTCGCTATAAAGTAGTAGAGTGCAGACAGTACCTGTCCGAATTGTTGAAAAAAAAAACCAATTCGAATATCAAATCATAAGGCGTAACACTGCTTCAATAATTTGCTATGTTTATTTTTATTTTGCATTTGCATAACAAATTCATAATAAAATGTACGAGTAATGAATTTATTTGAAATAAGAAATGAAAAGGCGTCATATTCATACTCCGTACTCAGATCAAATAAAAAGTGTAGATGGACTTCTACGAACAACAAAATGAAGCCGGTTTTTTAAGCATTGTGTGCGTGAGCCGGTGTTGCCATACTAAATTTTCATTACCCTAGATATGTTGGCTAAACTTTCGAATAACATCCCACATTTGTACTATTAATTGGTTTATGGTAATTTTACCGCTTTAAGTTCTTTTATTGTCGCAGTAATTTTGCAAGTTTTCAAAATTATAAAATCCGTAGCTTTCGAGATAACAATATAATAAAATTTCGAAAATTGTATAGGAATTCGGCCATGTTAACGTTTCTGTGACATTTATGTTTCGTTTTCCATAGCTTTATGTCAAAAAACTTTGCAGAGCTCTATTTTACGTAAAAGTTGTAACACGGCCTAACAATATACCTGGCGCGAAATAACGTTGTCACAACTCTCCCTAACTATGGAATTCTAAAAATGGGTTAGATTAGAACATTTTTATTGCGTTCAAAACGTCTTTAAATATGAAAAAAAAAAAAACAGAAAGTGATAATTCTGTTTATTATCTATTTATAGATAAATTTAGATAAAGGATAGGTAAAGATGAAAAGTTTCGAATTAGGTGTACCAATACATAATATTATGGTAATAGGGTAGTTAATATACGGTCACCGACAAGTCAGTGTACCACTTGCCTAATTTTTTTTTTCGTAGCATAATAATGCTTGTGTTATTTCAGGAAAAATCTAAATCATTATATGTGTCCATATAAATTTCAAGGCATTCCCTCGATTCCTCATGGATCCCCCATCATCAAGTTTACACTTTAGTGACCAAAAGAGCAATTTCGAATATAATACCCTTTACAGCAATAAAATAATTTTGCAAATAGGTCCATAAACGACAGAGTAATATTCAAAGATCTCCGTGTTGGTGTAAAATACTATAAGAAGTACCTTTTATATCATCAAAATGTGATGATGTATGGTGTGATGGTGGTGGTGATGATGATGATTACTTTAATTGACATGGTGGCATATGCTTGCAGTTCTATAAATAACGCCGAAATCCCCAAACATAATATATCTATAAGGAGTCAGGAGTTCTGTTCTGCACTTTTGGATCCAGAGTATAACTTGGAGCAAAATCTTACTTTTTGGTAGCATATGCTTGCTTTAGAAAAAGTCAAAATCACCATATATTTCCATAAAAATTTCGAGAAGTTCCCTCGATTTCTCATGGATCCCATCATCAGGTCACCACTTTTTTGAAAACCGGACCAACTTGGGATTATACCATTTATATCAAAAAAAGAATTTTGAAAATCGGTCCACAGACGGCGGCATTATCGTTCCCGATATTTTCCGTATACCGAATATAGGGGCATTTACCTTAAATTGCTTCAAACTTCAAAACTTCCTAATTAAAAAATAAAAATACAGTCTGACTCTCTACTTCATAATTTTGTTAAGAATTTGCCTACAAATTACTTACCTTATTTTAGGCTATTGAGAATATGAAATCCTGGCAACACTCTCTCGATCCGCCATTATGAAATTGTCATTATTTGTTTCGAGTAACCTCAAAATTGTGATATATTATCATAAACAAACTACAGTTTTGTGTGTACTTACTTATGAAATGTTATTCCCTGACACTTTTTGTTCGCCTTCGTACAATTTTTACACCACTTAATAGCGCAGGACGGCATTTTTGTGGCAAAATCACAGCACGACGACTCGTTCGATACTGACGAAAAGTAGCGTACTTTTTTTGCATGAGTGTGCGTGACCGCGTGTGTTTACACAAAATAGCGTAGTTTTTGAGGCTTCAGTTGAAACAAGCGCCATGCGCCATCTAGGTATTTATTTGATCTGAGACTCCGTAAAAGGGGATTAAACAATTTTTCTTAAACCTAAAGCTACACAAGTTCTTTTAAAATTTCGAGCAAAAGAGCTCGCAATCCATTGGCCAAGCAACGAGCTGAGCGCAAAGCTTTCGCGGTTACCTTTCCGTCTCTGTGCCTTTGAGAGGGAACCTTTTATTGAAAACCAAGAAATTATTTCTCGAAATTATAGTTGCGGATTATTTCGATGCGGTTTCATATTTCTTTCACATTAACAAATGTGTAGCATTATATAATATTCGTAGAGATGGTAAAAGTCAATTAAAAAATTGTATCCTGTCGGATAGAAGGTATTTTTAACACATAAGACAGGTGAAATCTATGGACTTCAATGATATACATGGATTATACTGACCAATAGGGAGAGCTCTAGCATGCCACGATTATGGCCATAGATTATACAGATATACGAGTATACTGTTATGACAGTATAGAGCAGAATATGCAATTGCTGGAAATGTAACCCAGTGGCAGTGCTTGATAAACATTTAGTTTCGACAACCGAGATTATATTGGTGTTTTTTTTTTTGAGAACTATGTTGTTTAATAGTCTAGAATGGCCACATTAAGTTAATCGTATTAAATTTCAATATGATGTTTCCATAATACGATTCACTTAATGTAGCCATTTTTTCAGACCAGAAATCAGTCGGCGGCTTGGTTCTCTGATACGTATTTTCTATTTCGTTCCTGCTCTACCTTAAGTAGATTAGTATCCTAAGTTCCGACTACCAACCTATATAACAGAAACCTATAGACTGAAAAGTGAACATAGATCAATGACCATTTGGAAAAAATGACCATTATTATTATGCTTTAAAATGAAATGTTTTGCTCAATGCTCATTGAACGTGATCAATGCACTGACAACTGATAGCAGTGTGGCGATGGCGCAGATCCGCGGATCCGGTTGGAATAGGTCAGCACCTCAACGGCGACGCGTCACCGCTGGTCGTCCGTCAATAGCCTCCATAAATTCCGTATCGAGCGGACACAACAAAGCGCGTTTTGTCTTGCAAATGAAAACGCGCACATTTCGCGGCATTGTGCGCGGCCGTTTCGGCGCTCGCCATTATTAACGGCGTACATGAAAGACAAAAGGTTCGTCTGCAGCACTGAGGCTGGCCTAGATAGCGGATTATTGTACTAACACAATAGAAGCGTTAATTCCCCGACTCTACCATTATTTTGTTGTTTCCAAGTTTATCGCGTCAATCGATTCGCCCGCGATCGGCTTTTGTTTTGACCGTTCCGCCCGCGCCGAATAATGCATTTACAATATTATGTGACAATAGCGGGTAAATAATAAATTGCAGAGCTTTTAAAACGTCGCTCATAAAATACATAAAAATATGGTTTATTAAATTTGTATTTATGGCATAACTGGGAGAGACGCGATAGTGGGATGATATCAAGCGAATACCGCCGCTTATTAACTCCCGCAACTCTACACGAGGTAGAGCTTAGAACATAGGAGTGCTTAACTGGCCTTGTAAATAACACTCCTAAATCCTAGGTCCTCCGGTTCCTCAATCCTCATCCGGTAAAACGCAACATGCGCTATAGAGCTAGTTCACGCCACCGGTTTTCTGTGAGGCATTAAATCACTCCGGTCAAGCCGGCCTTTTAGCGCCGGAGCACTGTAAATGTCCTAATAGCAAACATTTCCTTTAGTAATCGTTGAAGACGTCGAAGGTATTGAACGAAGTGACAGAATTTGTAGGTACAAAGTTGATTAATCTTAAATATCCACGTGGTACCTGTACTTATAGCTGTAATAACATTAGCATTTCGCACATATTACTTACTTAGATTATGATGTTTTGCAATTATTTTCAGCTAAAGTCATATACAGAGTGAGGTATGTTATTGTAGGTATGTATTTCCAGCAATAAGTAGATATACTTTAATTCCACTTGAATTAAATCCACCTATTTACTATTGTAATAGCATTGTAATAGCTAATCCCATCATAATAATATTATCTATATTTAATGATGATAATAATGAAAATTGGCATTTTCTGTTAATATTGATACATTTCTTTGGACATGCATTACATACCTAGCTCAATACGACTCTACAGCCCTTTAAATGTTTATATTTAAAAATACTCACTCCCGAAACACGCCGGTTTTAAGTGAAGCCGTGGTATGCTGCCGAAACGGCCGGTAAAAAAAGTAATAAAAGGCACTTACCATCTTCTAACCGCATTGTCTCCATCCAATAAACACATTCACACCACACTCATCACAAATAGAATTAATTTTCACACATTACACACATCCAAGGGAAAGTTGGCGGGAGAACGAAAAAGTTGCGACGAGCTTTGCCGCCCCACGCCATGTTGGCGGGCGGTCGCCACGGAAAACTGTCACCGACTGACAGCGGACAGCCGGAAGATTTCCGCGCCGAATCCTTGCGCACGCGGGGGCGTTTACACGAGACCGATTTGCAGGATATTTTCCGAATATGGATGTGGAAAAGTTTATATATTATATCTAATTAATTATTATTTTTCCGTTTATTGTTTGCAAGTAGCAACTTAACAATACCTGTAAGTAATAAATGAAAAGTTTGGAAAATTATAATGAATAAAAAATCCAAACGAAATTTTCCAGATTTGAGATTGATGATTCCAAATTTTGAGGACTAGAAATGATATCATTATGGTATATGACATAACAAAGAATAAAACATTGAATTAAAACGCTTTAATTCATACATTAAAATACCTAAAAGCGTTCCCGGCAGATTATCGTGTTTTCAAAAGAAAAGACAGTAGAAGCTGCTATAATGTACGTTGGTAATATGTCGGATGACAATGGTGCGAATGCGGCACAAAGCGAGTATTGTGTGCTGCACAATACACCTTGCATGTACAAACAACTAATTTACTTTTGTATTCAATAAAAAATTGACGCACCATTAACAATCCCATACAATTCTAATAGGACTCCACTATAACCCGTATGTAAATTCTATTGGATACAATACGTTTTGATTTTTACGTTTTTTATTGTTGTTTCATAAACATAAAAGCTATTTTAGGAATTGCTTAATTGAACATAAAATAAAAAATGTAAGTGAAGGATTGAGAGTATAATCAGTCAGGTATTGATTTCATAATCAGATTGGTCACATTTTCCTTTTTTATCCAGAAAAGCAAAAAATAACTTTTTGACTTGGATATAAATAAGAAATAAATAAAAAGCTATATTTTACAAGCTTGTATGAAGATTGGCTGTTAGTGTATTCATAAAGTCTTGCAATAAAGAACATTCTTTCAGTGAAGCTTCTATTGTCGCTAAATGTACCTAACTGAAAATATATAGTGTTGAAAATAAAATAAGTTTCGCGGTCCACCATTGTGCGGAGGACCGCCTTCTAGTCCAAACAGTATTTCTATTGTGTCTGCATTACCTAGCCCTCTTTTCGTCTTTTGTATTCGCCTCTTCAATTGAAGTGAGACCTTCCCAATGACGCTTTATGGGCGCTTTGAAGTATGCAAGATATACTTACGTGCCTTCGCACAATTCTTAAAATATTACGACCCGACGAGATCTGATCGAAAAACCTTTCAGGTTGATTTCAAGTTTCAGATTTCTATTGTAATGTTGTGCGTGTGATAGTGGGAATTTTTTCTAATAGATGCTTATAAGTATTAGGTCATTACATATGAAATTGGCGTTTTGTAAAGGAGGAACATAAAGTTTTTTTCAACATAATAAATTTCTTTAATCAAAGTATAGGTATACTATTGCTACCTATGCACTTTTGCCATCTCATAGGTAGTTCATTGATTCCTTTACTAAAAAACCATTCGGACAGGAATCGATAAAATCTTTGAAGGCGCTTTGGACAGCTCCATCGGCGTTGAATTTTTTCCCTTGCAAGAAGTTATCCAAATTTAGAAAAATAATGGTAATCTGTTGCCATTCAACAAGGTCCAAGGTCCGGGAAGTACGGTGGATGTCTTAGACATTCCAATTGAAGCTCCTCTATTTTAGTAGCCGTCTGTTGTGCAGTGTGTGGTCTGGCGTTGTCCTGAAGCAGCAGTGGCCTAGAGCGAATGACCAACCTCGGTTGTTTAGCAGGTAGCTTTTCCATCATGATTTGCAGTTGATGGCAATAGACATCTGCCGTAAACGTCTGGCCAGATTTAAGAAAGCTGTAGTGAACGACACAGACACTGGTCCACCAAACGCTCACAAGTAACTTTTTTTGAGTAAATTTTCGCTTGGGGCAGGCTTTGGCTGGTTCGCCAGGGTTCAGCCGTTGCGATGAACGTTTCCGATTATCGAATAGGATCTACTTTTCATCACAGGTAATGATTCGATTTAAAATCCCTTCATTATTGTGCCAGTTGAGTAGAGTAGTCGACGCGCTTTTGTCGGTTTACTGCACTCAATTCATTAGGTACCTACCCACCTTTCAAGCTTTTTCACCTTCCCAATTTGCTTCAAGTGGATGAAAACAGTTTTATCTCTAACACCGCAGCTTGCAGCTAACTCGGACGTGGTTTGCGATGGATCCGCTTCCACAATAGCCTTCAATTCTTCATTATCAACTTTGGTCTCCGGCCGTCCACGGGGCTTGTTCTGCAGGTCGAAATTTTCAGAATGAAAACGTTGGAACCAAAAACGCACTGTGTTTTCTTTTGCGACACCGCCACCATACACATCATTAATCATTCGAGCCGTTTCTGCAGCAATGGTGCCACGGTGGAACTCGTACTCGAAAATAATACGATATTTCAAGTTTTGAAATATCGTCATCTGCGCCTCTTGTCAAGATGCATTCAATAATTTCGACGACGAAGTTCGACAATAAAATGTATGGAATTTGATATAAGGCATCGCAAGCGACATGTCACATAACGATGACGTATGTCTAATCCCATACATTTTTGATTACGAAGTTCGCCGTTGAAGTTATCAAACCATCTTGACTAGAGGCCCAGGTCTTGATATAAGAAATATCAAGAGGTGACCAGATGATAGGATCCATGAGGAATCGAGGGAACTCCTCGAAATTTATATGGACACATGGTGATTTCAACTTTTTATGAAGTAGTCCAAGCATATGCTACAAAAAAGTAAGATATTGCACCAAGGTGTCCTGGATCCAAAAGTTCAGAACAGAACTCCTGACTTCTTATAGATAAAAGTTTTGGGAATTTCGGCGTTGTGTAGAGAACTGCAAGCATATGCGACTATATCAATTACGGTAATCATCATTATCAACACTATCATCACACCATACATAATCATATTATAATGATTTATCTAGCATTTTACACCGACACGGATCCTCTGTCATTTATGGATCTACTTGCAAAATTATTTTGTTGTTGGTCCTCTAGTCACTAAAGTGGAAACCTGATGATGCGATCCATGAGGAATCGAAGGAACTCCTCGAAATTTATATTTACATGATATAGTGATTTTGACTTTTTCTGAAGTAACACAAGTCACAACTCACAAGCATATGCAACCAAAAAATAAGATTTTGCACCAAGGTATACCCTGGATCGAAAAGCACTGAACTTTCACTATCTACCTTATGGAAGCTTGGCGCGTACCTATTCAATTATAAGTACATTCGATCGTTTATTTTAGACGTTGTTGTTAGGGCGCGTGTTGACGAGCCGGTTTCTACCCGGCCAGGCGCCGGGCCGGTGCCAGTTATGTATGAAACCGGCTTCGGTGTCGAACCGGAGCTAGTGCCCGACGGCGGGTCGACACGCGCCCTTGGTGCTTAATACCATAGGTACTATTATTTATTCTGTGCTTAATACATAAATGGCACCGGCCCGGCTACGGGACGGCGCGGCGCCGAACCGCGTAGAAATGCGTGGAAACGCGCACTTAAGATGTATTAATAACAATACATATACTAAAAAGGGTAAAATTATTTTTTTTAAATATAAAATTAAACCGACTTCCAAAGTAAAAATACACAAAAAGAAAGGAGTAAAACTTATTTTCTAAATAAGTAGTTCCCCTTTTAAATTAACTAAAATTTTAAAACTATTTCTCTACTCAATCTTCTTAATCCAGTTACCAGCCAGTCGGTACCAGCAAATTTGAACGTGAGTTAATTGTAGGATACTGTTTGCGCTGGTAGCGACTTCAAAATTAAGAAGATTGAGTAGAGAAATAGTTAACATTTAGAAAATAAGTTTTATTTCATACTTTTTTGTGTATTTTTACTTTGGAAGTCGGTTTAATTTTTTGTTTAAAAATAATAATTGGAATGAAAGTTCCTTATGGGACGTTGCGGACAGGTACCCTAGTCAGCAAAAAAAGTCCGTAACACTAAGAAAAGGGTAAGGTATAGGTAGTCTATCATGTATGATGGCCATGGGCGTAGCCAGGGGGTGGTTTAGGGGGTACAATCACTGTCACTGATCACAAAATTTTGTAATTATGTACGACAAAAACGTGTGAAATAAGTATTATAGGACAAACTTAACTTAATTTTGTCATCTATTTTGCAACATCAGAAATTACGCAAATTTTACTTTAATTTAAATTACAAAATCATCCTATTTTTACAGTCTTTTAGGGTTTTAAGTTTGAACAGATTGAATCTATTAAATAGGAAAAAAATTGCTTGCTCGCTACGCTCGCTCGCGTTTATATGAAAGACATATTATATTATTTAGTACCTGGTTGGTTGTATGGTATTTTTCTGATTTTCACGGTTATTTAGTGTTTTAGTTTTTAATCTGACGTTTGAACAGATTTTAACCTGTAAAATAGGAAAAAAATTTTGCTTGCTCGCTTCGCTCACTCGTGTTTGGCTTAAAGAACATATTATAAAATTCAGTTCCGACGTTCAGCTGTAGTCTATTGATATTTGTATTAAAGGGGCCATATTTGTAAAATGGGGGCCCATTATTCAAATGTATGGGCTTCTAGTAGGGGTATTTTAAGTAGTATATATATTAGTGTCCGACCGAAAGTTCGGTTTCGGTTTCGGCCGAGTTTCGGCCAAAAATCAAGTTTCGGCGGCAGTTTCGGTTTCGGCCAAAAGTGGCCGAAACTTTTGCCGAAACCGAAACTGATTTCGGAAGTTTTCGTGCACGCTCGCCTAACTTCGTTTCTTGCGGCAACGCTTTGACAACGCAACTGAATTTGAAAACATAATTAAAATATAATTAATATTTTTTAAATGTTACATTAAATAGCCACGGCCGAATATTCGGTTTCAGTTTCGGTTTCGGCCGGAAAACCAGTTTCGGTCGGACTCTAATATAATAGGTTGGGGGAAAAAGTCTTTTCGCATTATAGTATATATGAACTTGTCATAAAATATCTTGGGCTATACCAATTGTATCTGGCTGATTTTGGTATCATTAAAAAGTTTTAATTTTACAGAAGACAATTCCAAATTCAAATTAGGTAAATTTGAGATTTTCATTTGTTTTTCTTATTGTTAAAATGAGTGATTCTTATGAAGAATTTCGATACATTTTAAAATTTTATTACAAAAAAGGTGAAAATGCAACACAAGCCGCGAAAAAAATTTGTGATGTTTATGGACCTAATGCAGTATCTGTGAGAGTAGCGCAAATTTGGTTTAAGCGTTTTCAATCCGGAAATTTTGATATCAAAGATGCACGTCGCTCTGGTCGCCCTGTTACGGACAAAACTGTTGCCATTTTTGAAAAAGTGGAGCAAGATCGGCATATTAGTAGTTACGATGTAGCTGAAGAACTGGGGATTGACCACAAAACGGTTTTGGCGCATTTGAAAAAAGCTGGGTACACAAAAAAGCTCGATATTTGGGTGCCACATGAGCTCACTGAAAGAAACCTAATGAACCGTGTACTCATTTGTGATTCTTTATTACGACGTAATGAAACCGAACCATTTTTGAAGAAGCTGATAACTGGTGATGAAAAGTGGATCACGTACGACAAGAACGTGCGAAAAAGATCGTGGTCAAAGGCCGGTCAGGCTTCACAGACTGTGGCGAAACCCGGGTTAACTCGCAACAAGGTGATGGACTCTGCTTTTCCGGTTGAGTGCGTAAACAAGTGTTCTATCAATTTGTTGCTATTTAGTGTGTTTTTATAGGTCTTTGTATTATATTTTTACTGTTGAAAGTACCATTAAGTGTTCTGTGTCTGTTATATATTGTGAAAGTCCTATTGTAAGTGTAGTTTTAGTTTGGTTTGTTGTTGTATTTCGTGGTGTTCAGTATAGGTTAGTTATTTGCCGCCATGGATTCCGAACCTCCTGACCCGGGAGGAGGAAGTCTTAATGGTCAGGTAATACAGCAAGAGAGAATGGAGTTAGACACTACCAGTAGTATCAGTTCTAGAAAGCGTGCAGCGAATGCAGAAATTAGTACAAATAATGCCAAAAAGGTAACTGATAGTGCTCATTCCACGCCCTCTATACAACTTAATTATGTTAGCCCGGATTTCGAAAGCAAAAAGTTGTACAGCTCTGACGATGTGGCGCCTTTCATTGTCCATGTATCGAAATCAGAATCAGATTCTGGCTCCAATCTGCGTCCTATGCAATTTGGTCAATTTTTGTTTAAACACAATATCAAACACATAAAAATGGACGGAATTAAAAAGATTGGACGGAACCGTATTTCTGTTGAGTTTGATTCTGCCATCCATGCCAATTCCTTCTTGGACCTACCGGCAATTACAAGTGCTGGATATGCCGTTTCGATACCATCGTAC
This sequence comes from Glaucopsyche alexis, assembly GCA_905404095.1. Lineage (NCBI taxonomy): Eukaryota > Metazoa > Arthropoda > Insecta > Lepidoptera > Lycaenidae > Glaucopsyche > Glaucopsyche alexis. The sequence continues at coordinate 6,050,830 of FR990043.1, read as the reverse complement.
AGCATATCCCGCATGGGTATGATCCGTGAGGTACCGGTGGACTGGTCAATGGAAGAATTGGTGGAAAATTTAAATGTTCCTAATGGTTTTGGTACAGTTGTTCGGGCCCGGAGACTCAGCCGTAAGACTTATAATGACCAACAGCAACCGATATGGGTACCCACACAATCCGTAGTTCTAACATTCACTGGACAGAAACTACCACCCAGAGTTTATTGTTATTATACATCACTCCCAGTAGAAATTTATAAATTGCCAACAATTCAGTGCAACAAATGCTGTAGGTTCGGTCACATTAAGGCACAGTGTAGAGCCCAACCAAGGTGCTACAAATGTGGACAACAGCATGAAGGAGAAACCTGTACTGTAACAACCATGTCCTGCTTGTCGTGCTCAGGGAGCCATGCTGCTAATAACACATCATGCCCTGAACATACCCGACAAAGAGAAATAAAATTAGTTATGTCACAAGAGAGCATTTCTTATATGGAAGCCTCAGCCAGATTCCCACACGTGCGACGCTCCTTTGCCGACTCTGCAAGAACATCTTCCACAGCATCAGTAACTACAGTTTCCAGACAACAGTCTAAATCTCCTATTACAACTTCGTACCGAAAAACAGTCTACACACCTCGCCGTCCCATTTCTCCTATGACCCCTGGATATGATCACCAGGCTCACAGGAATATAATCGAACAACCTTCTTCTCAATCTTCAAATGGGTGTGCTTTTCCTACCAGCCCAAGTATGGCCCCAAATGATAACATAATTGATACACTTATTAACACTCTAATCCATTTAGTCTCCCGGTTTGGTGACTCCGGGCTACCGAACAAAACTCGTACTAACTTAACTCAGTTACTCAATGCTGTCCTCAATAATGGCTCTCACTGCCATTCAGTGGAACTGTCGCAGCATCAGGAGGAAGAAATTTGAGTTATTAAACTTAATTAATAATTTCAGACCGTCTATTGTTGCCATCCAGGAAACATGGTTAAAGCCTGGTTCGCGTTTTTGTGTCTCGGGCTACTCATGTTTCCGGGATGACAGAATTGATGGGAAGGCTGGAGCAGCCATTTTGGTCTCCAGTCGATGTACATACTCTTTGCTTTCTCTACCTGTACATAGTACATCTTTTAATATTGTAGCCGTCCGTGTTGTAAATACTATATTTATGTTTGTGTATGTCCCCAACCCTAACTCCTCTATCCTTTCTGAACTTTCCTCTATCATTTCTTCTATTTCCCTCCCTCTAGTTGCATTAGGTGACTTCAATGTTCACCATACATCCTGGGGGTCCTACTTTAACGATTATCATTCTACAATGTTTTTAGACATTGTGGATGATAATAACCTAGTGGTCCTTAATGATGGGTCTCCTACTCGACGGGTCTCCCCTTTACAGAACCCGAGGAGTGTGGTGGACCTCTCATTATGCACCCCTTCCATTTCTTCTCTTTGTTCATGGTACGTCCTTCCCGACTCCCACGGTAGCGATCATTATCCTATCTCTATTACTATGACGGACTCGACAATACAGACAATCCCACCCATCCCTCCCAGACTCAAATACAAAATAGAGAAGGCCAAGTGGGACGAATTTGCCGTTGCTACGGATGCTGAAGTTGACCTCATTCCCTCTATAAATACAAATAATGCACACATTCAATATCAAAATTTTAAAAATACCCTTTTACAGGCAGCAGATCGGTCAATCCCCTTAAAGCTCATGGGAGATAGCAGATTGTCCCCCCCGTGGTGGGATTCCGAATGCACCTCAGCATGCAAGCATCGCAAGGATGCAGAAAACCTGTACACTAGATCCATGACCTTAGAGAATTTTCTGAATTACCAAAAAGCTGAGGTTAGGAAATTACTATCCGAGAAAAAGAAAAGTGGTTGGCACCAATTTTGTTTAAATCTTTCTCCTACATCAAGGCCCTCGACGGTCTGGAAAAATATAAAAAGATTTCGGGGTTCTATGGCAAGCGATTACCAACAGTCCAATGACCCATCTGAGTGGATTGAAGCATTTTCCCAACGATTGGCGCCGTTGACGGCTCCTTCCTTTGATGAATTTCGCTCATACACCTCTACAGGCCCTTCTTCTGATCCTTCAGATTCTCCATTTTCTCTGGAGGAATTTCGACTGGTTGTGAGTTCATTGAAGGATACTGCTCCTGGCGAGGATGGAATACCGTATTCATTTATAGTCAACAGTGGACCAGACACCCAATTGGTATGCCTTAACATCCTTAACGGCATATACCAGTCAGAGGTTCCTCCAGAGGAATGGCGCACACAAATCATTCTGCCTTTCCTTAAACCGGGAAAACTTAGTAGCGATCCTTGTAGTTACAGACCAATAGCTCTTTCGGCCACTTTATCAAAAATTTTGGAGCATCTCATTAAAAATAGACTAGAATGGCTAATGGAGAGTAAGGGTGTTTTATTCAAGACACAGTTTGGTTTTCGGAAAGGCTTTAGCACTATGGACAGTTTAGGTACCTTTATAACTGACATACGCATTGCCTTTTCGAAAATGGAACATGTTGTGGCGATGTTCTTGGATGTATCGTCTGCGTATGACAATGTTTCTCTTCCGGTGCTCAGGCAGAAACTGCTACAGCTGAACGTCCCTGTGAAGATGATTAACTACATTTGTAATAGCCTCTCCCGTCGTCGTATCACCATCTCTTTTCCAAATTCTAATCCGTCCACCAGAACTGTATATAAAGGCTTACCGCAAGGTAACGTCCTTAGCCCGCTTCTCTATAATATTTATACTAGCGATCTTGACCTTTCGTTTAACAGTTTTTGTGAGGGTATTCAATACGCAGATGATCTGACCTTGTACATCGCCTCAAAGGATATATCGGAATGCTCCGCCCGCCTGAACTCTGCCATCGGCTATCTATGTGACTGGATGGAAAGACACGCACTATCCATCTCTATTCCAAAAAGTTCAGTTGTTGTTTTTTCGCGATCTAGAAGTATACCTGATAACATTTGCATTCAATATAATCAACAAGTTTTCCCGGTAAAGGATAAGGTAAAATTTCTGGGTGTTTGCTTGGACTCCAGGATGACTGGTGTTCACCACATCAATCTCACAGCGCGGAAATGCGAGAAAAATATAAATATCCTCCGATCTCTCTCTGGCGTGTGGTGGGGCTCACATCCCTATACACAAAAACTTTTATACAATTCACTTGTCCCCAGCCATTTGGACTACGGCTCCTTCCTATTAGAACCATGCAATAAGCTACCATTAAAAACCTTAGACAAGATCCAATCAAAGGCACTGAGAATCGTTGTGGGAGCTATGAAATCTACTCCTATCAACGCTCTCCAAGTTGAATGTGGGGATCCGCCCCTTAACATCAGGCGGCAGTGCCTGTCTGACAGATTTGTATTTAAAATTTTCCAATATTCCTTTCACCCACTTATAGGCAAACTTCACATTCTTTCCCAGCTAGTAGATTCTTCCAACTATTGGTCACACAAAGATCTCCCCTGTCTTTTGATTAGTTACCGTAAGCTCACCCATCTTCCTTGCCCTGTTTTCCAGTGTGCTCTTAATCCCCTCTTTTCCACTCCCTTTAATGCACTTACTTTCCGTCCAAAAGTGCTTCTAAATTTTTCAATAGAAAAGGGCCCTTGGCCAATACTCAATTCCAAAATATTATTAATCAACACTTTGAGGATTGGTTGCTTATTTTCACAGATGCTTCCAAGCTTTTGGAGCGTGGCTGCGTTGGAGTGGCTGTGTGGATTCCGAAAGTTAATGTCATTTTAAACTTTAAATTACCTCCAGGCTCCACTGTATTTACAGGGGAAGCCCTTGCAATATTGGAGGCACTTTCTTTTGTTGAGTCCCATCATCTCACCAAGTCAATTATTCTTTCGGATTCCAAAAGTGCACTGGAGGCCGTTACTTCTAACCAGTTTCGCTCTAAATGTAAATCTCCCCTAATCTTGAAAATAAGGCAGCTTCTCTTTAGGTGTCACATAGATAATATTCAGGTCGTTCTGGCTTGGATACCAGGTCATAGTCGAATAACTGGCAATGAAAGTGTGGATGCCTATGCCAGACAAGCAATAACATCAGGTGGTCTTAATCAGTATAAACTTTATTGTCAGGATCTAATTCCACAAGCTAAAAGTCACATGAACATCAGGTGGTACGAGCAATGGGCTAAAACAAGTGAAAGTAAAGGCAAACAATATTTCGAAACTCAAAATGGCATTCCGGTTAGACCATGGTTCTTCAAATATAAAAAAGCAAGTAAGACAGTGTGCTCAACAATTTGTCGAGTCAGACTCGGACATTGTTGCTCGCCTGTATTTCTTGCAAAAATTAGGGTAAGGGACAGTTCCCTTTGTGAGTGTGGACTAGACGAGGGTACCCTGGACCATATTTTTTTCTCTTGTCCTAAAAACCAGTGTTCCCTTTACGATCTCCTTCCTCCTACTATTCCTCGCCCTATCAATTTTAAATCCGTTTTATGTTTTGTAAATACTTCATTTATTCAAATCTTATGTACATTTATTAGTACTAACAATATAAAACTGTAAATAGCTATTAGTTACTAACCCCTATGTTTGTGTTTGTTTTAGGTTGTTTCAACAGACCTCGCTATTTAATATATCGTACCCTTGTTTTGTCATAAGACCTTCATTTAAAGCAGAGTTTTCATCAATTACTCTGACATTGGCGAATCACTACGGAGCCATTCATAAAGAAGAAGAAGAAGAACAAGGTGATGCTGTATGTGTGGTGGGATTGGAAGGGCATTATTCATTATGAGCTGTTACCGCCAGGCAGGACCATCAATTCTGAACTGTACTGCAAACAACTGATGAGATTAAAGTAAGAAGTTGAGAGAAAGCGGCCGGAATTAATCAACAGAAGGGGTGTGGTTTTTCACCATGATAACGCTAGACCTCACACATCTTTAGCCACTCAGAAAAAAATACGGGAGTTTGGCTGGGAGGTGTTAATGCATTCGCCGTATTGTCCTGACCTTGCACCTTCAGATTTCCACCTGTTTCGGTCGCTGCAGAATTCCTTAGGCAGTGTCAGGTTGACATCACAAGAGGACTGCCAAAACCACTTGTCGCAGTTTTTTCATCAGAAGCCCCAAAAATTTTATAGCAATGGGATCATGTACCTACCAACAAGATGGCAAAAAGTTATCGAACAAAATGGCACCTATATACTTTAGTCACTTGTAAATAAACTTTATAAAAAAACCTTTTGAATTTTTATATAAAATGCGAAGAAACTTTTTCCCCAACCTAATATATATACTTTAAGTAGATTTATTTTCTTGCCCTGACTGTTATTATTATTACCTATATATTTTTATAAATAATTGTAAATAAAATAAAGATGTCAAGATAGTTTTGTAAAGGTTTTTTTTATCGATAAAATAATTATATTATCCGAATAATTATTTTCTTTATACCTCGAATAGAACATGAAATAAATATTTTATAACAAGGAACTTCGTTCCTATCTGTTGTCCCACGACACCACATGGTTTTTTTTTATCTTTAAAAACCTAGTAATACTTAGGTACATGTAAACTAACGTATGATGATTACGATAGCGGATAGGTTATGAATATAATATAATATATAGGTACTATACCTACACCTAACAGCCTCCGTGGTCGACCAGTAGTTAGAGCTTTGCTCTTGACTCGGAGGTCGTGGGTTCGATTCCCATTTCTCGCATTGCAACAATAAAAAATTTCATTCATCCGATTTTCACCGGATTAGCGGCGATCGACGTGGTTTTTCAAGGAAGATTTCTTGAAATCTATCCGTCCGAATCAGTTCAAATTGTATTCAATATCTAAGTTTGGCCAAGCCCTTTCGAATGGCGCCAGCCGCAATCTATACTAATATTATAAAGCTGAAGAGTTTGTTTGTTTGTTTGTTTGAACGCACTAATCTCAAGAACTACTAGTTCGAATTGAAAAATTATTTTTGTGTTGGATAGTCCATTTATCGAGGAAGGCTTTAGGCTATATAGCATCATGCTAAGCTCAATACGAGCGAAGCACCAATCAAGAATGTTTCAAAATCGGGGTTTTTTTTCTTTTTCTTTTTTAGAGCTTTCGCTGCGTACCCTGCGGAAACGGTTAAAGTTTCGCTAAAATTATGTACGACAGAATTGTTCCCCTTTAAAATTTCAAAAAAAATGTCCGCGGCTATATATATATATCTTTTTTAAGGTTGTCTCACAATAACCTTTTTATGCTAACCAAATTTGTTCTAAAATTAAGCATTATTTGTTAGGGTGTTTTCATAATAATCCTTATCCAAGTAAATACGTTATTCATTGCAAGCATTTAATTTAGAAGAAATTTTCCGTTTACATAATTTGATTTCAATTAGTATTTTAGAAGATATCGCAGTAACGAAATAATCAAACGCGCAATAATGTACGACGCGCGGCGGCAGTCGTGGGGAAGAAGCGCTTCTCCTTCTACGTAAATGAAGTCGCGGGTAAATTTTAGCGATATTCGAAAGTAAAATATGTTCCACGTGGACGAAGTCGCGGACAAAAGCTAGTAATTAATATAATCGGTCAAACCGTTCAAAAGTTATAAGAGGTTTACATACTTTAAACACACATACATACATACATATACTGACATAGTGACAACCTCGCGGGGGTAGTCAGAGAAGCTTCCTGTGACCTCAGAACGGCGAGATCTTATGAGAATTAGATTTTTGCAAAACGGGGTAAAACCAGTAACTTCTCGATTTTTAAAAATTTTAGATTTTCTTAGAAGGAAGTTAAAAATCTTAAAAGTTATTGTTTTGGGTTAAAAACTAAAAACCTATATAATAAACACTGATAAATCAAGCACAAATATATTAAATATTACATAATATAACAACAAAAGCGAAAGTTAATGTGTAAATAAATTTCTTTCGCTTTTGTTGTTAAATATTTTACTGAAATAGTATATTATAATTATAATAATAGATGTATTATAATATGTGAATAGGTATATTAGATCTTATAAGTATTTGAAAGTAAATTGCTAACGACAAACTATTACACAAAATGATTAGTGTAAGACCTGCCACCTAGTTTTTGCGGTGGGCGCCAAAAGTGGGAACAAAATTTACGAGTTTCACATAAAAAGTGTAGGGCCTAGGATCTCAGGCTATATTAAATTTTTATCTAAACCGATTTACTTGCAACTACGAATCCAATAAATGTTTAAATTGTTAAGGCGAAAATATACGTAGATGACGTCACAGATTCGGGCGTGGCCTAACACTTCCCGCCGCGCCACCCGCATACACCCCGCAGCGCTCGCGATCTCCGCGCGCGGCCGCGCCGCGACTCAAATTATAAACTGAGGAACGGCCCTTTTATACGACTTTAGGATTGATTTAAATGCAACTTGAAAATATTAATTTATTTCTGGTCTATGAGCAAAGAAAAAACGTAGAATGTATAAGCCGCTTCTCCTTCTTCTGTAGAAGCCGGTCGAGGTTATTCCCGAAATCTAGAAATTATTTGGTAGGCAATGCGGCTTCCAACCCATCACTTTTGATTTCATTTTCCACCTCTACGCCCACCAAAATGCAATACTTAGTGCTATTAACAGAATCACTAAAATATCCACTAGGTGTTTTTTCGCTTTCCTAAGCGACAAAAATACCGAAAATGAGTTATATCAATGAGTTTGTATTTTTTTTTCTGCGTCGATTGGTCTAATCGTCGTCTTCCTACGACGATTTTTTTGTCGCTTAGATATAGTGAAATTTATACAAAATCATGAATGTTATGTTCACTAAGCGACAACAAAAAGCTATTTATAAAAAAATTCATTTGGATATTTTGAAGAATTTTAAAAATCTACTTAGTCTATTTTTCATGTTTTTACCTTTCTTTTGTTTGCACAAAAATATTTTTACTTGTTTAAAAAATTCTTTTCGTGAACACTTTGTACATTTTCTCCATACAAATTGTATTTAATTTGATACCATTATTTTACGAAAGTGCAACTTGTAGAATTTTACCCATAGTGAAATAAAACAATATTGGCGTAAAGATAGTTTTACATATTTGACACAATAACTATTCGTGCTATGTAGATATTTTTACTTGAAAACTATTGTTTTTAAGTATGTCGGTTAGATATTTTTTTTGTCGTCGGTTAGATAAAATGTAACTAAAAGTATTAAATTTACAGTGTGTGGGAACCTTAATGAACGCAAACATTGCTAAATATATTTCTATATTTATGCGCCTAATGTTTTGCTAGTTAGTCCTGTCGATAGTAGAAAATATCAATATACTAGGTTATGGGAGTAAACTTTGCGCACATACTTGGACATAATAAAATAGCTCCTATAGCTGGTCTATTTTCAATTAAATTGGCAACAGTCACTGAAATCGGTGTGGTTTCATTATTATTCCTTTTTTAAGGTTCCGTAGTTCATGTCTCGGAATCCTTATAGTTTCGTCATGTCCTTCCATTCGACCGACCGTCCGCCCGTCCGTCTGTCCATCCAAACGGTGGTGCTTGAAATATGAAACTTTGAATGGATAAGTTTATTTATCACGTCGACATAGTGCTAAAATAAATGAAGATAATTTTTGGTTACACCTACACGAAAAGGGGAGATATAATTAGGTACATAGACATTATAAGAACATTGAGAGGTTTCTGAGACTATATTTTGATGTACGTACGTATCCGTTTGCGCGATATTCCACTTTTAAGCGCATTTCTTGTTAAAATACGGCGTCCCCCCCTCTAAAAGCCAAACGGCTGGCTCTAAAAATGTGAAAAATTCATGATGGTAGTCCATGTAATAAACTTTGAACGAAAACTATAACGGTCCAAAAAACTTCATAAATTCAGGAGTTATAGAGACTTAAATTGAATCAGTTTAGATGAAGATATCTGTGGCTCAGTGGTTAGTGCTCAAGCCAGAGGGCGTGGGTTCGAATCCATAAGAGAATAAAAAGTTTTCCGTGGATTCCTTGGAAAAATTATGTTAACTGGGGTTAAGAATTAACTTCAACGATTAACGAATTAACGCTGCCGACAAAATATGTTACTATGATAAAATTTTAAAGCGATTTTGCCAAGTTGATGTTCATAAAAAAAATATCAGAATATAACAAATATTGTTCATCTCTTTTGTTACATCAAAAGCTGCTATCACCGTACATTTTTAATGACAAATGTACGTGGCGGTAGTAGCGTTTTTCAAGGCCAGGAAGCCAAATGGACTTCCACCCTTCATGGACAGATGCAATAGTCTCTTCTTAAGACACCTATCATGGCCATGCCATCAGACGATATGATCAAGGTGCATAGCTTCTCAAAGCAACACCAGGTTTTCCTATCGTCTAGGGAGAGTAGAGGATAGGAATCAATGTTCACTCCAATGACATAGTCTGGTACACGGACGGATCCAGGAAAGACAACCGGGTGGACGGACCTTCTACGGGGGCATGCCACCTACAGGCTTGCCTATATACTTGCTTAGGACAATTTACAACCATGTTTGAGGCTGTGATGAGTTGTTCACTACAGAGCCTACAGATTGTCCTTGTCCATAAAACATCCTAATCTTATAGAGAAGATTAGGATAATCTAGATGATATTTCTGCTACTGTCAATGCTTTCAGCGCAGTCTGTCAGAACAATCACACTGCGCTGAAGGCAGTGACAGCAGCAGAAAGAAGAAGGGGCATTTTTGTATGAATCCCGTCCCCACAATTGTAGCACTACAAGACATATATCAAAGGACTTAAAAAGCGTGTAATTTTTTTGTATGACGAAAAATCTCTAAACCATGGGAGAAAAAAGTTAATGAGAGTTATAAGTGAAAAAAAGTTTAAAAATCATTCTGTATTATTGCACCATTTCATAGTGTTGCTAATAAGGAACAATTTTCGGGAAGTAATGGTATACAGCAAGCTTCAGAAAAGTGTTATATTTTGATAAATTGTCCCATATTTTGAAGAAGTGTATAGAATGATAGTAAAATGCTAAAATAAGCTCTTTCCTCAATTTTGTCACATACTTACATTATGGAAATTGTTTCTTACTTGCGATACTATTTAAAGGTGCAGTACACAGGATGTATTTTTTTTCCATAATTTATGGGTTCGAATCCTGTCTAGGAAAAATGAGTTATCAAAAAAGATGCAGTTTAAGTTTTCATCAAGTCGGCCTCGATATTCCGTAGGGCTAAATTGCTATTGCAAATTTTTTTTTGACTTCTCTTACAACGCCCAGAAGAATAATTCACCATGTACAATATCTTTTTTACTTTTTTTCTGTACCTAATCGTTTTAAAATTATTTTTGCTATTTAATTATATGTATTTTAATGTAATTGTTTTATCTGAATTATTTGATTTTACATAAACCACTTTTCCAGGCCAGGATTTGAATCCGCAAATTAGGAAAAAAATACATTTTGTATTATTGCACCATTCGATAGCGTTGCAAGTAAGAAACAATTTCCAGAAAGTAATTAGATATGTGCGAAAAAATTGAGAAAAGAGTAAGCTCTTTGTAATTTTTAGTATTTTATTATCATTCCATACATTTCATCAAAATATGAGGCAGTTTATCAAAATATAACACTTTTCTAAAGTTGAGTGTATACCATTACTTTCCAAAATTTTTTCCATAGTAGCAACACTATGAAACGGTGCAATAATATAGAATGATTTTTTTAAACTTTTTTAACCCTCATTTACTTTTTTCTCCCATGGTTTAGAGGATTTTTGTCATACAAAACAATGACACTTTTTTTAAGCCCTTTCATTTGATATATGTCTTATAGTGCTACAAAGATGGGGACTTTTTGCCCCTTCTTCTTTTATCTAAATTAGTTATGGCTTGTGTTCAAACGCTAAACATGCTAGGACGAGATAACAGCATCAGTCTGGTATGGGTTCTAGGCAACGGCAATATCTCCGGCAACAAAACCGCGGATGAGCTGGGTAGGCTTTGGGCCAATTGTGTCACGGTGTCATGCCCAGAATCGGTATGTGGAATATCTCCCAGCACTACCAAGAGAGAACTCAAGAAAAGGGGCCGCAGCTTAAGTGTATAGCAATGGGCTGAAATCCTAGGCCTTGAGTTTTTACTTCTATATTTTTTATTATTTCAGGATCAAAATTAGCTAACGTTTTAGCTCGTTTTAGTCAGACAAGGGAACTGCAATTAATTTTTATAAACAAGAAGAAGGAGAATATTGTCAGTTAGGAGCAAAAATTTACAATGTCATTGAATAATAAATTTACTAAGATAACTTTAGCCGTAGAAAATTCTTAATGTAAGCAACATTTATGTAACTTATCTTGTTTTATTTTATAAACTCTTAGGCCATTTAGATGAATACTCCTATAATTTTTTTAAAGTGTTTGGAATTAGTTATTTTTACCTGTTATTACAGAAAATGTATCTATAGCTTATCTATTTTTACATGTTGCTGAAAACCTTTAAAATAAAATGTAGGCAATTTTACTTGATATTACATAACTTTCGTTGATAGCTTAGATAATTTTACCTATTTTTCGAATTAGGACTTTTTTACCTAAGCGACATAAACTGCCTGTAATTCGAAAGCTATATGACTCGTTTTAATATCAAAAATTGCTATAAAAATAAGATACACGTTGTATCTTATTGATATATAGATATTTAGATGTATGTTAAAACCATCTAAATGCGACTGTTTTTGTGATTTTTAATGATTTTTTTTTCTAAAAATGTTAACGTTAAATCACTCTTCTATAAAGTTTACTAAATTTATGCGTCATATGTGTCTTTCTTTAATTATTATATTTTCTTTAATTATTATTTTTATCAATTATTATTATTTAAACTGGAAATATCATAATATGTATTATATAAAATATGAATTTGCTCTCCTACGCTATCGAATTGGATTTTGTCTGTAATGGTAGTTGTATGTGTGTTAAATAAATAAATAAATGTCGCTTAGGCATTTTTACCTCATATACTATATACCTCAAAACGTTGATATACTAAATACACAATTAAAACAGAAATAATATAATATATCTATGGACGCTTCACACCACGTCAATCTGATCCCGTGGTAAGTTCTCGAAGAACTTGTGTTACGGGTACCAGATAACGGAAGTATATTTAATACTTTTATACTATACACATAATTAAGATTTTTATTATATTATACACAGTCATATTTAATACACATCCATGACCCAGGAACACAGAAAACTTTTTGTTCCGTCGGCGGGATTTGAACCCGCGACCACCGGCTTGAGCAACGACACGCTCAACCAACTGAGCCACAGAGGTCGTCATAAAAATAGAACTATACACTTTCTGTGAAATTTACAAGTACATATTATATAATAAAATATTATACTATAATATATACTATATAATATTATATTAATATATTATTAAAATTTCAAGCAAGAAGTTGAAGGAACAAAAAAGTACATTCAACGATCGAACATTTTCATTCTATCGCAGGCAGAGTGCTCGCTAAGGTTTTCATAATTTATTTTTTACGGCATGTTGTTTCCTATTATTTCAAGAGTAAAATAAACGATTGCGAAACAGCGGCACCGCGGAGAGTGACACAACCTCCTCGTACGAAAGTCAGCGGCTCACTGTCCCGCGCACCCGCGCACGCACCGCTTACAAATATTTTCACAAAATAATAGTTATTTACGTATATTTTGAAAACAAAACGGTATTTCGAAAAACCCAACGATGAAATGTTAGATAAATATATTCTTCACATTTTCGTAAAAGAACCATCTTTATAGCCGTAGTAGGTAGTAAGTAGATAGAAAAAGAAATCTGAAAACAGGGCTTTTTAATTTTAATTTATTTAATATTAATCTTCGTCTTATTAAAAAAATTAACGATGATATTAAAGATGAAGGATTGAAGTGTGAAATGTATATTTTTTTGAATTTTTTTATTCCCATTTTTCGGAGTAGTTCCGACTCAAACTGAGCGATTTTTAAGCTTTAGGGGCTATTTGCCCCTTAAGACTAAATCGATCGATCGCTTGTGAGTGGGAGCTTTAAATCAAACGCACTAAGGAGTATTAATATATCAACTTTAAAGCAAATCGCAAACAACTTTCTTTTCCTTTTTTTTTAATTCCGTTAGGGGACGAATTTCAATAAACTATGATACACGAATTCCATCAATTCTGTTATAAATTATAATATAATGTTTGTGCAAAATATGAAGTAGATTGGATCATTGGACCAATGAATCACGTTGCCCCATACAATTTTTTTCCGCCTTTTTCACCTTCTTAGGAGTCGAATTTCGAAAAATGCCTTCTTATCGGATGCCTACGCATTACAAAGAGCAAGCCCTGCAAGTTTCAGGTATCTACGATCAGCGGTTTAGGCTGTGCGTTTAGTCATTCAGGGCAAAGGATTTTTTAAGTATAGATGTCAAGGTAAAATTATAAATACCGTTAGATTGAAATATATCTAGCAACATTGTAAAATGTCGACAGATTGTGAAATAAATTGTGTCTATTTAATGTTGGGCCATGCTTTGCAATGCACAAAATACAAATATAGGCCACGATCACTTGGTGTGCACACAATGGCGCATGGCTCTTTGCTGGCTGGCGAAACACTCACGATGGACGTGAACTTAGTACTTGTACTATTATTTATTGGGATATAATTAATCGAGCGAACAAAAAATAAGTTGGCGGCTGCATGTGAGCATACTGTATTACTGAATTTGGCGACTAAATTACTAAACTGGCGAAAACACTCGGGTGACAAAAAATTCTAAAGTCGGCAGATAAAAAGAGGCGAAATTTAATCCAAATTAGCACCGACATTTATAAGTTGGTGACTTAATTTCCGAGTTGGTGACCATTATACCACAGTGTAATAAAGAGATACAGTGGGCCAACGCGTTTGAAGTCGCGCGAAATGCCGCTTTTGTGTAGGTATTCGTCATTGCTGCAGGGTTGTCACAATAATGTGTTTTATTATAATCTGTTCTACATTTTGTGTATTCGTAGTATGTGTATTTAGAGTACTAGGAATAAAACAAAAAATATATATATAGATAATAGAAGTATTAATGAAGAGTTTTATTATAAAAAATACAAATGCGTATACAAAAGCTCAGGGTTAGCATGATGTATATCAATTGATATATATCGTATATACATATATCATGATATTATATATCGAAATTGATATTTATATTTAAAAATGTAAAAGAACGTTTTAAATGTAAAAAATCTTACATCAACACAGGTCTTATTTTCCGAGAGTTTCACAAGCCTAGGTCATCAAAAACTTGCTATTTGACACGACATTAACTAATCATAGCCGTCGTCGCGGCTTGTAACGGCTTATGACACCCACGTGACCCCCTGTTTTTCGGAAGAAAATTCCTTGTTTGTTATTATACTATTGTTATACCATGTGTCAAATTATATATTCGATTCGACTGATAAGATTAATACACTTTTTTTCTTCTGGTTATAAATAAAAGTCATTTTATGGATTTAAGACTTAAATTGATACTCAAAAGTATCTATCGTTGATTTTTAATTTATTTGAAAACTTTGAATATCAATAATAAATAAATGAGTTTAATTTTACTTCCCTATCTTCAAACTATCAGACATACAAATTATTTCGATTCAACTATTACGAAAAAACATATCAGAGTATGAAATTTGTATGTCGGTAATTTTGAAAATATCAAAAACTAGCGACCCGCCCCAGCTTCGCACGGGTACAATACTGATACTAATACTACAGAATGTCTTGAAACCTCTAACAAAACGGGCGAAATCTAGTCAAAACAAACAGAAACAAATTAATATAGGTACCTACTAAAACTCAATGAAATAAGTAGGTGGGTATACTTTTATCGTATGAAATACCATAGATCTAAACTCCCCCCGCACGCGCAACCCCGCCTTGGTGACGCCCACTTCGCAACGGGCCGTGCAGCAGAAATCGTAATATTTTAATTTCGCCATAACTTCAAAACCAAACGTCCAATTTCAATCACTCAAAGACCAAATATTATCTACATAAACTGTACTTAGTGATAAAATAATTTATTTTGATAAAGATTAATAGCATGAGTAAAATAAACGCGTCTAAATGCAGTCCAAAAAAAATTCAAGATTTCTAAATAAAAAAAATGGTTGTTGCGCCTCACTCGACATAGATAGGTATAGTGTGTCGCGGACTTTTTTGTAGATATTTATAAGATCTACAATTAATTAAAACATTTTATGGTTCTATCTTTTATAGTTTAGGCAGCGTACGCAAAATAAGTAACTTTTCTGGTTGATTTTTTACACCTTGTGTCCGAAAAACCCAAATATTTTACTGAACCCTATTTTTTCCAAAATAATATTTAGCCTATGTTACTCGTGGATAATGTAGCTTTCGAATGGTGAAAGAATTTTTGAAATCGGTCCAGTACTTTTTGAGCCTATTCATTACAAACAAACAAACAAACATACAAAGTTTTCCTCTTTATAATATTAGTGTATATAAAAAATCAAAAATATCGGATATATATCAAAGATATTGGATTTACTAGTTTTTAGATTGCGATTGTTAAATTTGACGATGTAGTTAGTAAATTCTCATACGTAGATACAATTTTATTAAAAACTAGCTGCCTGCTGTTGCTGATGCCCGCAATTTTGTTTGCGCAGAACTAACGGAAGCGGAACCCTATTTTTTTAAACGGAACCCTAAAATAAAAGTAGCCTATGTTAGACCTTACAACATCAGCTATCTGCTAGTGAAAGTCCCGTGAAAATTGGTCTTGCCGTTTCAGAGATTACCCGGAACAAACAGAAAGACAGACCGACAGACAGACAGACAGACGGATAGACAAAAATTAAAAAAAAATGTATTTTATTGTTGTAAGTACCGAATATACTTTCAGAAGCATTATGTGAAAAGCTGTTAATTTGAAATTACAAACAGACACTTCAATTTTATTTATCTGTATAGATTCTGACGGGAAACAGGCGCATGGTTTTGTATTAAAATTAATCTTCTTTAGCTGTTCATATAATTGACCATTGTAAATAAGTACCTACATACAACTCAAACGAAACACTGTCGCAAACCACTTAAACAATCAAATTAAAAAGCGTCAACCCCGGCTGACGTGTCCCAAGCGAGTGTATGGCAGATTGGGCTCGCTACCGCCCCTCTCTCACCCCGCACGCCCCGCACGATTGCTCTGTCTAGACGTGTCCGTTGGACGACTGTAGGTAAGTTCCATAGGCTGTGATTATACCATATAAGCAGCTATAAAACCAGATTTGGTTGATAAATTAATGGCTGCTAAAAAGTCAATTTGCTGACTACGGAAAATCCTATTTTTGGATACTGTTGGAGTAAGTTTTTCTTTGGCATGGGTGTCATTTTCTAGGTTTCTGGGGGTGCATAATAATCTATACATCTATACAGATAAATAAAATTGAAGTGTCTGTTTGTAATTTCAAATTAACAGCTTTTCACTTAATGTATATGAAAGTATATTCAGTACATACAATGTAATACCAATTTTCAAAATTTTTGTCTGTCCGTCTGTCTGTCTGTCTGTCGGTCTGTTTGACTGTTTGTTCCGGCTAATCTCCGAAACGGCTGGACCGATTTTCGCGGGACTTTCACTGGCAGATAGCTTATGTTATAAGGTCTAATATAGGCTACTTTTATTTTTGGGTTCCGTTTACAAAAATAGGGTTCTGCTTTCGTTAGTTCTGCGCAAACGAAGTTGCGGGCATTAGCTAGTATGAAAATAATATCTGTTTTGAAATTCCACAATGGCGTAAATTTTTGTCATTAATATTAATAAAGTTGCCCTTTTCCAGGTCTCTGGGGGTTCTGATTACAAAATTGTCTTCCAATTTTATTTTCCAAAATGGAGAATATTCAATCTTCGTAAAATGAATATGAATACTAAATTAAAAGATCTTGGGGATGCTAATTAGGATTGATGATTATTATTACAGTATGTTATGGTAGTTCAAGGTACCAGCTATATATATAAATTTTTCAAAATTCAGGATTTATGAATTTTTATACCATTCATGAAGAAAATATGCGATTTCTAGGTTAATAAGGGGGAGGAAATTTTCATTATTTTTGCAGTAGGACGCACCGTTTCTGAGATAGAAGCGACTAAAAAAAAAAATATGGCAATGTTGTACTGAGATACGAGGGTTGTAATCTATAGAAATGTTGGAAAATTCAAGATTTTTGTTTTTTTTTTTTCTCCCATCATGAAGAAAATATGATTCTGTAAAAACTAGCTAAGTCTCGATAGAGCTGCTGGTTTATCTCTAAAAAGTAGTGAAATCTAGACAAAGTCGTGCCAAGTCTAAGGTTCCTTACTGCGATTTCTTTATTATTATAGTTAATGTTGTGTGACTTGGCCGTTGAAGGGTACACAATGGTACAAAAGGGGCTCCATGACACCATTGCTCCAATACATGTGTTCTACAATCAACAACAGCCTAAAATGAGACACTACTCACTAGCGTCCAATTACCAATATCAGTATGGGCTATTATCTCGCTTAACAAACATAGGTAGTTACAACAGATATACATTACGTGTAAACAAAATTGACTTGTACCCACTTGTAACGTATAAAGAATGTTCAACGGCCAAGTCACACAACATTAACTATAATAATAAAGAAATCGCAGTAAGGAACCTTAGACTTGGCACGACTTTGTCTAGATTTCACTACTTTTTAGAGATAAACAAGCAGCTCTATCGAGACTTGGCTAGTTTTTTACAGAATATTTTTGGTGGGATTTCACTTCTTTTTGTAGAAACGTGGGCATATTGATTTATTTTACTAGATTTCAGTGTAATTTGTTTATTTAATTTGTGTAATGATCGAGTACAATAAAGTTAATCGTTCGACTATTTCTTCTTGTAAACTTGTAAATATAAGTATAAAAGCCAGTCTAGTCTTATCCAGAGTTTTCCTTTAATTTTATTTATATGCGTATCAAAAGCAGAAAGGGAGGCATTCGCCCAGCAGTGGAATGCTACGGACTAGATTAAATTAGAAGATGTGTCCCACTTCGCTAGGTTTTTGCAATGACAGTCGATTTTTTTATGTACCAATAGTAGAAGGGGGGCATTACCATATCTCTAATCAGCTGAAACCAGCTGAGGATTCTTCATCAGATACTTCAGACCTTCGATTTTTGACATCAAATGAAGCGGCCCACCAAGTTGAATATTTTTTGTAAAGGCGGTATGTCGATCTCTAATAGTTTGGTTGGGCTCTTGTGTTTTCTAATCAGGGTCACCAGGTACTCCAGATGTTCGATTATCCTAGTTTTTATAGTTTTCCCTTTATGTGGCCATTAAACCCTAATTCTGTACCAAATTTCAGCTCTCTGAGTTCATGAGAAGTACTAGTTCTATTCTGATGATCATGAGTGAGTGACTGAGTGAGTGAGTGTCATAAATTCAAAACTTTGCTTTCGCTTAACTTCGGAACTAAATGACCTACAGACTTAAAATTTTGGATTTTAAGTATGTGATTATAGCTTACTAGATGACGAAAATTTCTGCGTTCTGGTCTTATCCAGAGCTCCTCAAATAGGGGCCTGAAAATGCGGCGAAATGGTTCCAGTAAAGAATGGTACGACAGTGTTTGCTTCGCGCTCGACTTGACGGGGGCACTGCCGTGCCCCCAGATCGATTATCCTAGTTTTTATAGTTTTCCCTTTATGTGGCCATTAAACCCTAACTCTGTACCAAATTTCAGCTCTCTGAGTTTATGGGAAGTACTAGTTCTATTTTGATGATCATGAGTGAGTGTATAAGTGAGTGAGTGAGTGAGTGTCATAAATGCGAAACTTTGCTTTCGCTTAACTTCGGAACTAAATGACCTACAGACTTGAAATTTTGGATTTTAAGTATGTGATTATAGCTTACTGGATGACGAAAATTTCTGCGTTCTGGTCTTATCCAGAGGTTCTCAAATAGGGGCCTGAAAATGCGGCGAAATGGTTCCAGTAAAGGATGGTACGGCAGTGTTTGCTTCGCGCTCGACTTGGCGGGGGCACTGCCGTGCCCCCAGATGTTGCGGCCTGCGGGTTTCCTAAAGGGGATGAAATTTTCATTATTTTTTCAATAGGATGCACCGTTTCCGAGTTAGAATCAATTTTATAAAAAAAGAAGTAAATGCTGTACATTGAGTTACGACGGATGTTGGAAAATTCAGGATTTTCGAATTTTTTTTTCTCCCATCATGAAGAAAATATGATGTTGCAAGGTTTCTAAGGGGGACGAAATTTTCATTATTTTTTCAATAGGATGCACCGTTTCCGAGATAGAATCAATTTTATGAAAAAAAGAAGTAAATGCTGTACATTGAGATACGACGGATGTTTATAGCTATAGGAATGTTGGAAAATTCAGGATTTTCGAAAAAAAAATTCTCCCATCATGAAGAAAATATGATGTTGCGGAGTTCCTAAAGGGGACGAAATTTTCATTATTTTTTCAATAGGATGCACCGTTTCCAAGATAGAATCAATTTTATGAAAAAAAGAAGTAAATGCTGTACATTGAGATACGACGGATGTTTATAGCTATAGGAATGTTGAAAAATTCAGGATTTTCGAATTTTTTTTACTCCCATCATGAAGAAAATATGATGTTGCGGGGTTTCTAAGGGGGACGAAATATTCATTATTTTTTCAATAGGATGCACCGTTTCCGAGATAGAATCAATTTTATAAAAAAAAAGAAGTAAATGCTGTACAGTGAGATACGACGGATGTTTATAGCTATAGGAATGTTGGAAAATTCAGGATTTTCGAATTTTTTTTTCTCCCATCATGAAGAAAATTTCATTATTTTTTCAATAGGATGCACGGTTTCTGAGATAGAATCAATTTTATATAAAAAGAAGTAAATGCTCTACATTGAGATACTAGGAATGTATAATCCTGAATTTTCCAACATTTGTATAGCTTATACAAATGTTGGAAAATTCAGGATTTTCAAATTTCTTTTTCTCCCATCATGACGAAAATATGAGGTTGCGGGGTTACTAAGGAAATTTGAAATGGATGACTTATTTGTAATCAACCTCAGAAATCAATAAAAGGACACCCATATTATTTTTATAAAATTAAGTATGTCCGCCATATTGGAATTTCAAAACGAATGTCATTTTCGTATCCAGCACTCCCAAAAACCTGGTAAACGACACCCATATCAATTTTACGAAAAATAAATATCCGCCATTTTTAAATTTCAAAATTAATCTACACAATAATCTACACCCCCCTAAAACCGAGAAAAATTAAAAATTGGAAATTTTGTACGCTCCTTTATGTTTTTTTTGTGTGCTCTCGTTTTGCTGCTTGTATGGTTTTTGAGTTACTTACATCAGGAAAAATATATGTGCCTATTCTTAAATTAAATGTGTACTCACAAATTGTCGCCAAGATGGTTATATTTTGTTCGCTAAAATATAATCTGTCTGTCAGTTTAGAAAATTCAATGGTATTATTTAGTCACCAGATTTGTAATTTTTTTGTTCCTTACATTCTTTCGCCAACTTAGTAATTTAGTATTCAATATTGGGTATTTTCACATCCAAAATTTAATTGTTTTGTCGCAAGTTTGAATACATGCCTTATTTATTCTGTGGAAGTAGTTACGGCCGCTGCTATTTATTTATATACTACTAAAAGTCCGAACGCACTAGGCGGAACTGCACTTCGAACTGAGCGACACGTCGCGTCGCGTCAAAATATTCTTTATATGAAATTATATGAGATGACACGCACTAAGCGGTAACGGAACTACACTGCAGCGAACTGCGCGTCAAACTTGATCAACTGACAAAAAGTGTCGCGACCTGCAGTTAACTGCAGTTCGTTTCCGCGGAGTGCGGTTTAGCCAATTTTTATAGTCAGTCAACCGAGATACTTGGTAGCGCGATGATCGTTCGTCAACAAATGTCGATAGATGAAGAAAAATTTATTGTACTCGTGAGCCAGTATCCGGAGACATAATAATATTATGACGTCCAGCCTAAAAAAAACGACCTCTGTGGCTCAATGGTTATATTTTCGTTTTCTGGTACCCGTAACACAAGTTCTTCGAGAACTTACCACGGGACCAGATTGACGTGGTGTAAAAGCGTCCATAGATAGATAGTATTATTAAGTAGCTCAAGAGACGGGAGTAAATAGTAAGTTATTTTTATTATTTCTTTTTGCTGTGGATGTACGACGACCTCTCCAATGTTAATTGGTTTCATAGTGAAAATTATTTAGCTTGTAGGTATGTAGGTACTTATTTATAAAAAAAGTTGAGAGGTATCAAGGGACACCCGGATGGAACGAAGCTCTATGAGAGAGAGAGAAAGAGAGAGAGAGACAGAGAAACACGCGCACGCCGCACGGCTTACAACTATAGCAAAAAGTGTCGTTACAACTTTTGGTCTTAATTTTTTCCGTCTAGCAACGCGCGATAAGGAAATCGTTCCAAAAACCTTAGCAAAAACCTATTCATTTTACGTGGTAGAGCCATGCTTCGGCACGAATGGGCCGGCTCGACCGGAGAAATACCACGGGCTCACAGAAAACCGGCGTGAAACAGCGTTTGCGCTGTGTTTCGCCGAGTGAGTGAGTTTACCGGAGGCCCAATCCCCTACCCTATATTCCCTTCCCTACCCTCCCCTATTACCCTATTCCCTCTTAAAAGGCCGGCAACGCACTTGCAGCTATTCTGATGCTGCGAGTGTCCATGGGCGACGGAAGTTGCTTTCCATCAGGTGACCCGTTTGCTCGTTTGCCCCCATATTTCATTAAAAAAAAAAAAAAAAAAAAAAATTCTATTTCGTCGTCCATCTTGCTCGGAGGTTGCCTAGCTTATATATCTGTATAATCTATGGCCTAGCTACTGAATATATTTTTGTAGCGCCACTGCAGTTCAAGTGCGGCTTACCAAAAAAAATGCGACGTGTCGCTCAGTTCCGCTGAAGTGCAGTTCCGCCTAGTGCGTTCGTACCTTAAGGCTGCGCTAGTCGGTTTTTTCTCCATACAAACGCTGTTGGTGATTTACTACAAAGTCAAACATTATAAACCCAAATTCTAGCGTAATTTCGATTTTTATGACACCTATCTAGGTCGGTATTTGCTTATATTTCTGAAATTCAAATTAGTGTAGAAGATAATAGCCTCCAAACATCGCATTTTTAGCGCAACTTTGAACGTAAATAAAAATTAAATGAAGAATGATAATAAAAAAGCAAGCAAATACCGACACGGTTCAATTATTTAGCAATTGAGATAATTTTACTTCAGACAAAAATATTATATAGTTTTTTCATAAAAAACCAACAGCTGAGTGTCGATTTGCGTAATTTGAAGACGCCTTTTCTAAAATACTTTACACAGCTGCATAAATATGTGCAGTATAGCTTCTCTTATAAGTATAGATTACTATTTTATGAGTATATCCTTTTTTCCCCAATATTAGGTGAAATAACAAGCATTTTTCCCGCGCGTAGCACTGAGTTCGAGCCGTTGACTAGCGCACTCTTAAATAATATGTATGATTAGCAACCGCGCGTCCTGCGATCATCGCCCGTAAAGTTTGCGGGCGATGATCGCGACCGCGACGGCTGTGTGCCCGCGCAAATCACCGGTCTCGTGAGTTTAGAAATAAACCGCAGCTACGTTAGTAATATATATTCTTTGCCGCAGCTCCGCCACCGCGGCAGGCGCGGGTGAAAATCGCTTCGTGAGTCCTTAGCCTGACTCGCTGTCCTTAACTGTGGCACAAGGGCCACGACCACATGCCCTTTCCTCTTGTGTTTTATATTCCGTGAAAATTACAGACACTTTAATTTATTTATTTGAATAGATTTTAGTAGATTACAAATATTGCATTAGTAGGTTTATAAAATTTTAAACGGTCACACTGCAGTCTGCACTAGGCACAGTATTACCAGATGAAAAATATAAGCTACCGTGTTTAATCAATGTTTAATCGTTAAGAACACGGTGTTTCGAACTCAAATTACCGTAGAAACATTTGAAAAATATCGTGTAAGCCTTGTGTAAGGGGCCCCATACATGGTCCGGTCTACCTTCAGTTCGGCCTGAACGGATGCAAAATCGTATCGTGTGTGTGCAATTTCGAGATCGCATCAGGCGGCCGTACGGACTGAAGCGATTCGTTCCAGTGTTGCCAGCTCTTTTTTTGTGAAACTACTAAACTCGTATCGATTTCTACTAAAACTACTAAAAAACTACTAAAGAGGCTACTTAACTTAGGAATTCCTGAAGCCCCCAAAAAACCACTTCATTTTAGGTTTTATTATATTAAATTTTTTTCAGTAATTGAATTTGATTATAAATTTTACCATTAAATTTAAATATACTAGGAAATATTACGTATTTAGTAGCTATTTTGCATATCATTACTGTCTGGCTCTTTCCTACTTAAACACTACTAATAACTAAATTTCTACCAAGGAGGGAATAAAATACTTAATTTAGTAAAATTTTGTAAAATAACTAAGTTGGCAACATTAATTCTGGCCTGACCGATCGGCCTGAACGCGCGGCCTGTCCTGACCGTGTGTGGACAAATCGCTTCAGTTCTTGCCCGACCCGCTGCCGTGCGGGCGTGTATCTTGTACAAGCGTTGTATGAGTTTTCGCGGTGTTTAAATACAAAATTGATAAACACGACCGTAGCGCGCGGCAAACCAGAATGGACTGATGCGACTGTTCCGTGTGTGGGCACGAATCAGATCAGGCCGAACTGACGTAAATTGGATTGGATGCGATTTTTTCCGTGTGTGTGCTCGAATCCGTTCAGGCCGAACTGACGTCAGTTCCAGCTGAAACGATCGGCCTCTCGTCTGTGGGGGCCTTAAGCCGTGTAAAATGCAACTGAAACAACCTTGAATTTTCAATATTTTAGGCCAATTACATAATAATTAGGTTAATTATTGATTGACTTCACTGAAAATCTCGCGAGCGATTTATTCAACATTAACAACTATCATTTAGGGGCCCCATACATGATCCGGTCTGCCTTCAGTTCGGCCTGAACGGATGCAAAATCGTATCGTCTGTGTGCAATTTCGAGATCGCGTCAGTCGGCCGTACGGACTGAAGCGATTCGTTCCAGTGTTGCCAGCTCTGTTTTTGTGAAACTACTAAACTCGTATTGAACTCTAGTAAAAAGTACTAAATAACTACTAAAGAAGCTACTTAGGAATTCCTGAAGCCCCCCAAAAACCATTGCATTTTAGGTTTTGTTATATTAATTTTTTTTCATTCATTGAATTTTACTAAGAGATGTTTGATTTTGGGCCAGTTCTATGTACACGACATAGGTAAATAGGAAAAAAATATGGGAATATCATAAAAATACGAAAAAATGAATTCGAAAAAGGGTACATGCGTACAAAAATGATTATTTGAAGAGTTTTTTATTGCGAGAACACTATTTTTAGGGCGGCCATGACAGTTGTTTTGACTTGACTTTTGACTTAGTACTTAGACAGTTTTACGAAGAGACGTCGTCTAGAATGGCATACGTCTTTCTTTGTCAAAAGTCATATCATTGACAAAATGGCATTCTTTAGTTAATTCTGATCTCATCCGCCATGTTTTATTTTACTTTCTGTTGCACTCCTTGACGAAGTTAATTTAAATGTACATGGAAACGAAGTGAAATTAAACAAAATAAAGAATAAGAACCGGTTACTAGGTAATATTACGTAGCTATATTTACATATACTGTACATAGGGCTGGCCCAGGCCTCATACATTTCTTGAACATCTCTTTTACCATTAAATTAAAATATACTAGCAAATATTACGAATATAGTAATTAAACGGGTAGTTTTAAGAAAATTACGGATGAATGTATTATTATGATAGGTTTTTTTTTTGTGTTTAACCTAGGCCATTTTGCATATGTGTGCATGTGTGTGCTCGAACACGGAAAAAATCGCATCCAATCCAATTTACGTCAGTTCGGCCTGATCTGATTCGTGCCCACACACGGAACAGTCGCATCAGTCCATTCTGGTTTGCCGCGCGCTACGGTCGTGTTTATCAATTTTGTATTTAAACACCGCGAAAACTCATACAACGCTTGTACAAGATACACGCCCGCACGGCCGCGGCTCGGGCAAGAACTGAAGCGATTTGTCAACACACGGTCAGGACAGGCCGCGCGTTCAGGCCGATCGGTCAGGCCAGAATTAATGTTGCCAACTTAGTTATTTTACAAAATTTTACTAAATTGAGTATTTTATTCCCTCCTTGGTAGAAATTTAGTTATTAGTAGTGTTTAAGTAGGAAAGAGCCAGACAGTAATGATATGGAAAATAGCTACTAAATACGTAATATTTCCTAGTATATTTTAATTTAATGATAAAATTTATAATCAAATTCAATTAATGAAAAAAATTTAATATAATAAAACCTAAAATGCAGTGGTTTTTGGGGGGCTTCAGGAATTCCTAAGTTAAGTAGCCTCTTTAGTAGTTTTTTAGTAGTTTTAGTAGAAATCGATACGAGTTTAGTAGTTTCACAAAAAAAAGAGCTGGCAACACTGGAACGAATCGCTTCAGTCCGTACGGCCGCCTGATGCGATCTCGAAATTGCACACACACGATACGATTTTGCATCCGTTCAGGCCGAACTGAAGGTAGACCGGACCATGTATGGGGCCCCTTAGGTTAGACAATGAATGTTGTCATTCCTAGGTCCCTGGATTACAAAGAGAATATAATCACTACGTTTTCCTGGATTAGACAGACAGATTACTAGCAGGAATACTCTTGTATTTAGTCGAGATAAACGTCACCTAATGAACGGGAATTCCCCCCAAACTCCTGCACAAAAAGGGCAAGCGTGCCCGGTGTTGCCAACTGCAGGCGACAAAACTGCGCTTCATTTTATGTATGTACTTCGAGATATTCGCTTTCAAACTTTTATTGTGCTAACTACTGCACGGTAGTTGATATCCAAAAATACCGTAGAAAAAGACACGTGTATCACTACGTAAACCGTGTATTGGACAAAAATACCGTGCTTCTACGGTAATTACCGTGTATCTGGTAGCACTGACTAGCACTAGGCCAAGGAATTTGTAAGTATTATAATACTTACAAATTCCTTGCACTAGGCACACCGCACAGCGCCAGGGTAGGCCAGCTCTACCCTCCATACACCAGGGGACCGTTTTTGGTATTTTCAGTACTAAATTGGTATATTTGAGGATCCGAAGAATAAGAACGGTATATTTTTAGTATATTAATATTACTAAATATTGGTATAATATTCGTCTTTAATGGTATTTTTTGGTATATTCACCCCTTGCATTGTTACAAATTATACCCAAAAACAATAGGGTATTTTCCAAGTTTTTGAAAAGTATGTCAAGTTGTTCCTAATACCAAAATACATTAGCAGTTTGAACCATGCTTTGTGAATTTCTTTCTTTTCCTTGCAAATTAGCCTAAAAGTTTAAATTAATATTATATCCGCGAAAACGCTATAATGAGTTGTCATGACGTCACATTCTTGTAACATTGTAACTGTCAAGTGTCAAGTGTCAAATTACACTGAAAATGCCAAATCCCAGAATACCTACTATTTACGTTTTTAAATAAATGTTTTAGGCCTAATAAAAATGCCTTATAAATGGTGCGTAGTGCCAAAATGCACTAATATGTCTATTAAAACACCGGGGAAAATCTTTGTGACCATACCAAAGAACACTGAAATGCGGAAAAAGTGGCTATTACTCGCTGACGCATGACGATAATGATTCTGATGCTGGCTATTCTTTATGGAAATCGGGAGGCCATTAATAAAAGAAGAAGAAGTACAAGAATATGAGGTCACATTCCAATCTCGTGCGTTTTAGTCACGTGGTCAAACGTGAAAAATTCATAATTTTATTTTTGATATTTTATAAAAATCATAGGTACATATTTTTGTCTAAAAAGTTGGTTAAATTAGTTTAAATTAATGTTTAGCGATAAAATATCAACAATCTGATGTATATTTTTATCATAGGATAATACGTGGATAATACCCTATTGATGAAGAATACTGTCAAATTCAAAATTTAATGTGTGGTACCAGTATGTACTAGGACATTTAATTATTGTGAATATTTTTGGAGCACGGTTGGTAATAATGTTGACAGTCAAAATTTTCCAAATATAGAAAGGCCATTTTTGTTAAAATTGATGTTATATGTGTTTGCCTACTTTTTCTAAGGCTTAATGTAAACGAATTTTTAATCCTCGACGCAAAAAGAGGGGTCTTATAAGTTTGATGTGTCTGAGTGTCTCTGTCTGTCTATCTATCTGTCTGTTTGTGTGCCTGTCCGTGGCATCATATATCCTTAACGAAAGGTTCGTTTAAAATACGTTTTTTGTTTGAAAGCTGACGTGATCTAGAGTGTTCTTAGCTATAATTCATCGTCATCAGCTAGCTCACTGCTTCACAATTCGGGGGTTACTTAATTTTTTAATTTTGTTTATGTCAGTTACGCAAGTTAATATGGTCAAACAGCTCTTTAGTATTTTTAGTAGATTTCAAACCTTCCGTTGGTAGGTTTATTAAATTTGAAACGGTCACACTGCACAGCGCGGCCGCCGGCGCCATTTTAACTTTCGCTTTATTTTATGAGTCGTGTGGTTAGGTGTGATTTGTAAATGTGGTTTTTATTTTAAATGAAATAAATTAACTAACGTTCGTGTGATTAGGTAAGTCTTTTTAAATCAAAATATATGTTTTAATATCTGTAGTATTTGCGTATTTTAATTGTTTATCCATTTATACCTCAAAATGGCGGAAGCTCACATACGGATTGATTTATTCGTCGCAATTTCTTTATGTATTTACTGAGAATAGCACATAGAAGTGGTACAAAAACTGTATAATTGATTTCAGTTCATATAATGGATTCAACGTTGGACGTGCCGTTAGTGGCACAGTCCATAAATTTTCATGGACAACAACTCCAAAAAACTTGGGAAGCTGAAAGAGGAGAGGATGACCTTGCTAAAATTGGCGTGGACTCCCGGGCCCTTAACTTTGAGGTCTATCAGTCCAGGCACAAACACTTAACTTTCCAAGACCGAAGCAAAAGATTGAAGTTACATCAGTTCATCGCTAAGGAAGCCAATGCATTGTTTGATTCCTCCCTACTGGACGAAGCACCTTCATCTTCTAGCTTAGAAATTGATTCTACGACACCAGAAGATAGTGAGTAATCAAACATTTAAAATAAATTAATTATTTCACAATATTATTAAATCATATTAAGATGATCTCATCCACTAGAAAGCATAATATTATGTGTGGGCGAAATTTAGTGTAGGATTTTTAGATTTAGTGTATTTCCAATTGTGTCACTCGATTTGCTAAAAAAATAAGAAATCCATTAGAAAAATTATAGATTTGTTTATTTAATGTATGTCACAAAAAAAGGTGTTACGTTTATAACTAAATGATCTACAATCAATAATTTGTTTCAGATTTATATGCATTGATGCCACCATTTGAGACATTCTTAAATGTAGATAAGTCAGCAAGACTCCGACATTTTTTTGATGTAAGTATACTAGTCGCTATTTCGACAGTTAAAATTGTAATTGCTAATAAGGCAAACCTATTGAACTTATGTTAATGCAACTTAAGGCCAACCAATAAATATTAAAATGTACAATGTTATACGTCGCGCAACGGTTTATGAGCGCTCAGTGAAAGGGTCCATCCACATATTACGTCACACCTGATGGGGGAGGGGGGGGGGGGGTCATACAAAGTGTGACAGTACATGTTAAATACAGATACAGGGATACTAAAAAGCGTGACATGGGGGGGGGTCAAAAAGTCGAAATTTTGCGTGACGTAATATGTGGATGGCCCCAAAGTGGAGGGGATCGTTCGCGCATGTGACCAATAGCAAAGAATGTATATTACTAACTAACGCTACCGCCAAACACACCCAAAAACTGACTTCTGCGCATACCCCCTCTACTTTTGTCGAAAGATCTTAATTCGTTGCGCGACCTGTACAAACTTCAATGATATCAATAACAAAAGTAAAAGATTTGTGAAAATGGCTTCATAGTTTTTCGACGGCCTGTTTCACAAGCTTTAAGCTTATTTAGAATGTCGCTGCTTACGTAATGAGGACAAAACATGCAGATAAGCTATCTGGAACTTATCATTTGATTGCGAAATAGATCCTTGATGCAACAATATACACTAGTATATTAGCAGTTGCTGTCGAAATTTTATTAATGACTTGCATAATATTTTATTTACTAAAGGAAAGCTTACAGCTGGGTTAAGATAGATTTTTTCTGTTACTTAGAATGTGAAGAGAGGGGAGCTAATAATAGGAGCAGTTATCAACCGGACGGCCGCAGGAATGATGCTGAAGGTGTTGTGCATAGCCGGCCCCACATCTAGATATGTTGCTGATATCAATGTTAAGGTAATTTTACTTACAACTGATTGTTAATAGTACTAGAACTTAGAACCTAAGTTCTTTTATCTGAATATAAATTCTCTAAAATTGGGACATCCTTTTGTTAGTCATTATTACATCCAGAGATCCCTTTATTCATTCAATTGTCTTTTTATATTCCCAGGCCTTTTTACCGGTGGCAAATATCATACCAGCTGTGGACAAGAAAAATGTGTCAAGAAACTACCTGATGAATGATACAGTGTGCTGTGAAGTCATTGAAGTGATCCCCGACACTGACAAAATGGTGTGCGGCATGAAGGGTGTGACTCGGGGACCGGACGACCCACCTCCCAAACCGGCTCTAGGACTCCTGAGCACTGACGACTTTCCTCTAGTATACAAGTATGTAAAACACTCACTCTCCGACATAGTTAAACCGCAATGTTTCTACACTTTACAGGTTGTGTAACTCACACTTAACACTTGTCAATTATTTATTTTTTTCATATTGTTTTAATATGATTTTTTGGTATTGTTGAAACGATAATGAAAAGAGAAGTATTTTAAGGAAGACTACCAGAAGATAATGAAAATGGAAATATCGAAATAAGAAATCGGAAATATATCACAAGTTTATAATTGTAACAATATGAAAGACTCCAGGATGGAAATCCCAAGAAAGCTCTGTTAGGAGGATCAAGAGAAAGGACTCATTTGAGACGTTAAGATACAAATTGAATCGTGGGATATGTTTTGGGATTTGGATAAATGTTCTCACTGCTTTTATCATCACTTTTCAGTAAAAATTTACACACATCACTCTGTGAAAGTTTGCACCGTACTGTTTGAGTTGAGTAAATATTGGTTGGAATAACCAGGATGTTGTCAAAACTATATTTGGATAATATTAGTTTTATTTATGGATGTTTTTCCAATTTTTACAATCTCTATTGTTTTGCTGTTAAAACAAAGGTCAGTACAATCTCTAGGGTCAATCCATTCTGATATATCAGATTATATTATATCTGTATTAAAACTTTATTTAATATTCCAGCAATATTCAAAACCTTGATTGGATTTTAATATAAATGAACATTTGTACGGATGTTGGCGTCATTAATTTATAAAATAAACTGGACTAGCTACCGGCCGTTACGGTTTAGACATTTTAAGGCTCTAGTGATGACAATAGTTGCAGCAGCTCTATCTTGGACCACCTCCACCATGAACGAGATTTGTTCTGTTACTTTAGGGTGTTTTTTTCTAGGTTAGCACCAACCCCTCAGGATTTGTTTCTAATGACGACAATTACACTGACCATAGCTGAGATTCTTGGTAATATAATAATGACATTGTTGAAGCAGCATCAAATAATATAATAATATGATGTTCTATTTGTGTATGAAAGAAATAAAATACAAGTTATATAAAATTTTTTGAACAGCTCCAATGGATAAGGTGAGGATGAGTACGTGTGACATTAAGAACAGACTGTTTTATTCGGAATATTTTCATAAAAATATAAAATAACTGACTTTTTAACAGTCATAAAATCAAATCAAACAAATACTAAGGATTTATATGTCTTTACTTAAATACTTTATACTTAGGCTGCTTTTTTCCTACAGGAAAACAATGGAAATGAAAGGGGAAAGTTATGAAGCAATATTAGAGAAGAGTCCAGGCTTCAATAATCCAAACTGCATTCAATACCTATCTGAGCTGCTCGGTATTGCCAACATGCACTGTACCAACTTCCCATCACTTAGGTAGGTTAAGATTTTATTGACACAAATTGTGGTTTTTATTACAACATTCTCTTGATAATTACAACTGTTTCAAATTGTTACCTTTTATTTGTGTTTTTTCACATTTCTTTTTATGGCAGGGGTGGATTCTTCCAAACGGAATATGCAGATGAACTAAGACAAGCACAGGCAAGTAAATGGGCATTCAGATCGGTTGCCGAAGGAATTGAACACTTTAAAGCTGGACGTCATTCAGAAGCATTCCAATGTTTGAACAAAGCCTTGAGTATAGATCCAAGAAATGTAGAAGGCTTAGTAGCAAGAGGAGCACTTTACGCAAACAGTGGAACATTCAAGAAGGCAATAGAAGATTTTGAGACCTCTTTGAAGCTCAATCCCAACCATGCGAATGCAAGGAAGTATTTGGGTGAAACATTAGTGGCGTTAGGGCGGAGCTATGAGGACGAAAACAAAATAACAGAAGCACAGAAAGCTTACGAAGACTGTTTAGCCATCATACCATTGCATGAGGAGGCACAAAACTCATTAAACTTCCTCAAAAGCAAAACTTCAACCACCAAACCGCTGGTAGAACCTGCAGAGTTACTATTACCAGGCTTAACCGGAGCTAAGTCATTTGAAATGAAGGAAACTCTGAAGCAGCTATTGAACTTAACTGAGAAGAAAGATAAGAAGAAAAAGAAAAAACGTGGCAAAGGAAAAAAGAAGAGGTCTAGCAGTTCTTCATCATCCTCCAGTGATTCCTCCAGCTCCAGCTCATCGTCAGAATCTTCGTCATCATCGTCTGAATCAAGTGGTAAGTTAATTGCTTTATTTTATTAAAAAAGCTGGCATAAAATTTCCTTAAGTGTGAAAAATTTTGCTGTCATACTATTTCTCAACTAATCCTTTTCCTTGCTTCAAAGTTACCGTTAGACACTCACGTCACATACGGAAATACCTCGATTATCCGACCCACCGTTACAACGGATTCGTGATTTTTCGGTCTATGTTTAACCATCGTTTATAAACAATCTCTCAAATATGCTCTATACCAGTGTTTTTCAACCTGTGGGTCGCGACCCCCTGGGGGGTCGCGAAGCTTCTGTAGGGAGGTCGCCGGAGGTCGAGAGAACTTTACTTAAAAAAACAATAAAGATTTAAAAGATTGATTTATTAAGTAAGAGAATTTTAACAAAGGATATACTTATAAATCGATCATCGATATATTATTATATAATTATGGAGACGCATAAAAACGTCGTATGGAATGAATATTTGTAACACTGTAACATACACATATGTATGTACATGATAAAAAAGCGAAGGGTCGGGGGGTCGCGAAATATTTTTTCATACAAGGGGGGTCGCATCATGAAAAAGGTTGAAAAACACTGCTCTATACCATAAAAATGTACAAGACTTTCACAAAATGCAATCTATCCTTGTAGACTCTGAAGGGCCTACGCGCAAGAAGAAGCGTCGCTCGGCGTCCCGCAAGCGGCAGCGGTCGCTGTCGCCGCTCAGCAAGCGCATGGCGCAGCTGGGCGAGGACACGACGCGCACGCACAACTCGCAGTTCAACCACCCGTACGGCTACCAGCCGCCGCCGCCCGCCGACGAGCCGCCGCCGCCGCAGCGCTCGCAGGCTGATATTGATTACGAACTCAAGGTAATAAGCAAGCAATGTAAATAGAAAAAAAAAGTTTTCTGGTGACATAATAAACTAAAAAGTTGTGCGCCACAAAACGAGGTTGTGGTTTTAATTTTTATTGTCACTTAATGTAACACAATAGCTGTTGCAATGACTCGTGTTTTGAATCTATTTGTTTATGATCATTTTGTCATATTATGGTTAGAGTTTGGGTCTTGTAGTACCATGCCATCACAGTGACTGTTAAACTACTTGTCTCAATATTAAAATCCTTACTTTATTATATTTTTAAACCATTTTTTTAGGTCCGCAAGTTCATTGAAATGACCAAAGAAGATTCAGATTATGAGGAGAAGGTTCGCAGCTTTTTGGAGGAAACGGCGCAGTACAAGCGCAATCGTAAGATGCAAGAACTCGGACAACAAACTCAACCCGGGGGGGAGCACGACAAAAAGAAGAAGAAAAAGAAGGACAAGTAAGTAAAATATCAGCAGTATGATAATTAATATGCATTGTTCTAAACACTTAAATATTAGTATGACTATGAATTTAGTGGTAACCCTTTAATTAAGATTATAAAGAGTACCCCATTTTCAACAGGAAAAAGAAGAAAGAATCTAAGCGAAAGAGGAAGGAGCAAGAGAGAGAAGAAAAGAGGAAAGCTAAATTATCTCGCATGTCCAACAACTCGGAATATAATACTTTACGTGAACTTGAGAACATGGGTGACAAAAAATTGAGAGACGCTATAAGGTAAGATATCCCCAAAGGTATAATAGAACATTTTATAATTATTATTATTTGCAAATCATACATAAAGAAAACAATTGAATATGAATGTAATTTTGTATTTTGTTTGCAATAGGAAAGAACTTAAGGGCAAATCTAAGCGAGATCTAAGCTCTGATGGGGAGTATGATAGAAAACATGGCGACAAGAGGTAATTTATCATTATAAATATGTCCCATGTTTGAATATTATACAGTAGTTACAGAATATTTCTCGCTATTATTTTTATCACAAAATATTTATAAGACAATAAATAAATGCATGCAATTTAAAGCCGGACCAGGGAAATAACAAATCTGCACTTAGGGTGCTTAGTTCTTTTAAGGCCCCCACAAACGAGAGGCCGATCGTTTCAGCTGGAACTGACGTCAGTTCGGCCTGAACGGATTCGAGCACACACACGGAAAAAATCGCATCCAATCCAATTTACGTCAGTTCGGCCTGATCTGATTCGTGCCCACACACGGAACAGTCGCATCAGTCCATTCTGGTTTGCCGCGCGCTACGGTCGTGTTTATCAATTTTGTATTTAAACACCGCGAAAACTCATACAACGCTTGTACAAGATACACGCCCGCACGGCAGCGGGTCGGGCAAGAACTGAAGCGATTTGTCCACACACGGTCAGGACAGGCCGCGCGTTCAGGCCGATCGGTCAGGCCAGAATTAATGTTGCCAACTTAGTTATTTTACAAAATTTTACTAAATTGAGTATTTTATTCCCTCCTTGGTAGAAATTTAGTTATTAGTAGTGTTTAAGTAGGAAAGAGCCAGACAGTAATGATATGCAAAATAGCTACTAAATACGTAATATTTCCTAGTATATTTTAATTTAATGGTAAAATTTATAATCAAATTCAATTAATGAAAAAAATTTAATATAATAAAACCTAAAATGCAGTGGTTTTTGGGGGGCTTCAGGAATTCCTAAGTTAAGTAGCCTCTTTAGTAGTTTTTTAGTAGTTTTAGTAGAAATCGATACGAGTTTAGTAGTTTCACAAAAAAAGAGCTGGCAACACTGGAACGAATCGCTTCAGTCCGTACGGCCGCCTGATGCGATCTCGAAATTGCACACACACGATACGATTTTGCATCCGTTCAGGCCGAACTGAAGGTAGACCGGACCATGTATGGGGCCCCTTATTGTAGCAACACTATCAATAGCTGGGATGTGATTAGTTGAATCTCGCGATTTGACATTTCAATTCAGTTTCGTTAATTTTCTGCAGTAAGGCGAGGTTTGCTATATTCCTGATCAGGTTATAAGTGATACAAGCACATGGTAAATTGGTAAATTGTGTTGCGCAGGGCTCTGGACGAGATGCACGGTTTGGAAGAACTACAATCCAAGTTGAGCGCGTACAAGGTGATGGTGGAGAAGAGCAAGCGAGACGGACGATCGCTGAGCCCGGCCGACCAGGAGCCACCGCCGCCGCTCGAGAAGCCCAAGTGGAAGATGTCCATGAGCGCGGTCAAAGAGCCGTGAGTATTGTGCAACCTCTAAAGTACAATAGGCTATTGACCTTATTTACGTCCTAAACGCTTAATAATAATTGTTCTATTACACAAAAAATATATACATTATTTTGAAACTTAAAACCTACAAAAAAATATTTTAAAATACCCTTTTTAAAAACCGCCGAAAACACTATTCGCCATGTTGGTTGATAGATTTTATTATCTGTGCTGTGACGTCACACTAGTACTATTTGTATTCTGTGCTGTAGTCCGCTAAGACAAAATGGTTGTGTGATGTTCCATTTGAAGTTATGTTTCAATTGCAATTTACTGACTGAGATAAAAAATCAAAGTAGAAGTCGTATAATTAAAAATGAATACCTTTAAGTGCCTATAATTAAAAAAAGTATTTATTTTTATTAGATAATTTTTTTAGTCTTGTGCTAGGTAATAAATTATATTTTTTACAACAGACACAGGAAGAAAGAGAACTCTATTCCTAAGGGGTACAAGGAGCGCTATGCCTTCGACAGCTCAGATGACTCACAGGAACACACAAAGGTAACAAAACATACATTCTGACTATGTACTTTCTAAGTTACTTTAAAGTGTAATAAACTTATGACAAGTGGGATATTAAGTGTTGAGCTACATCAGCTGAATCTTTCTCTGTTCCTTAGATACTTTTGAATTTATTAAAACCTAGAGTGAGAAATAGCTTATTGCTTCCACCTTCTCGAGAAAAGGGGGCTACCATGAAAGTTTTCCGATCTCGTTTATTTTGTCAGCTGATAGAGAAAGAGCTTGTTTCGGCTATTATTATAGAATGAGATAAAAAATCTGACTCTTAATCTCAGTCTATTAAATGTTGGCGAAAAATCGCACAATTCTCGTAATTATTTTCAATATAATCTTTCGGTTGGCAGTTTGCTCCCTTTCACACACGCGTTTAACCGTACGTGTGCGAGCGACGGCATGTCAACCCAAACGAGTTTTTAACCAAAATAAATACGTTTATTGCTCCCTAGACTAGAGTATAAGAGCGGTTACGCACTACGTCCGATCCGAACCCGTGAAAATATGGTCCGGAGTAGCAGTAGAACTATTTCTATGGTAGTTTACGCACTAGATCCGATTTCCGTCATTCTAGAATCTCCATGACGGAAGGAAATCGGAAGAGACCGAGGAGAGTTTTTTAACGAGCCGAAGTAGCCATTCATTGTATTATTTGTATGAACGACTTGTACTTGTATGAAAGGACACATGTCTGTTGTGGCTCCGCGTAAAATTATATATTCCAAAAGATGGCTCCTGAATTGATTGGATTTGTATCAGAGATCTGAGTAGTGTGTAAGCAATATCCGAATTCGATCCGAGTTTTCTAGATCCATATTTTCACGCGTACGGATCGGACGTAGTGCGTAATCGCTCTAAGTAACAGAATAGAGATGTAGCTTAACCCTATTGGACTATGACATGGATATAATGTGACAAAAACATTGACGACACAGCGCTCGCGCTCGCCGGCCAGCGGCGACAAGAACGTGTCGGTGCGGCGCGCCATGGCCATGAAGGAGCCGCCGCCGCTGCCCGCCGCGCCGCCGCCGCTCAAGCGCGAGCCCGACCCGCCAGGCGTCGATCCGCCGCACCCGGTACACACATTCCACGACCCGCGCTCACTATAAAATGATTGGCTATAAAATTGCACTCATATGCTAAGAACTCACGGAGCAATTTTTAGTCGCGCCCGCCCGCCGCGGGTTCGCAGCTTCTGTAGAATGCAATTATATAATATTTTATAATGTAAAAAATTAAATCAAAACTCACAACGCGATTAACGTCCGCGGCGTGCGCGTTTGTTTTGCGGGTGGCGCTGCACCGGCGGGCGCGATATACAGGATTATTTTTTCACCAGTACAATAAATTAACATACGTAATCAAAAATAAAAATACATACCAGCATTTTTTTGTTACTACCCCTTTGAAACAAAAATAACAATTCCCGGACTTATCAGCTAAACTAATAAAAAATGTGGATGCACTACGCATCTATCGACGCGCATCTAACAAAACGCACGAATTGGCAACTGTTTGTTTATTTCATTGCGCGCGGTGCCAGCGGCAGCATCCCCATCCAGCCGCCCCCTACCTCATACCACACCCGTTGACACCTTGTAGTTAGTGTGCCCATGTAGTACTAAATTGGATGAAGGATAAATTAATTGAAATGAAAAAAAATATATAAATATTATATTTTATTTGTGAAATGTAATCTATTATCGATACCTACCAAAAACGTGGTAAAATTTATTGTACCGATGAAAAAGTATTCCTGTATAAATAACTCCGTGAGTTCTTAGGCATAAGGTTGCGTAGCTCACTCGGGACAATAGGAGCTCTTACGGACGAATGGCACTCCGCCATCTGTAGCATGACGGTGACGGTTGCAGTTGTGCTACGGATGGCGAAGTGCTGTACATCTGTCAAAGTTTTTACTTGTAGACGCGACGCGTTATGAGCCCCAGACAACTTTCCCGATGGGGCGTGACATGTATTTTGTCTCGTCTACAGGATATTGTTTGGACTGGTGTCGCCAACAATTTCACACCGATGTGTACAGTGGCTGATAATGCTACAATTGTTTTCTAGTGAGCGAGGGCCCTTTAGACTCGGCACAAACGGGAGATTGACTAGCAATAGCCACACAATTATTATTTTTTGGCAAGTTGACGCCATTTGATTCGTCGCCTGTTTGGTTCGAGCATAAACATTCACAAAAACGGTAATGTGCCCGTACCACTTAATTGCGTTTTTTTTTTTCATTTTATTGAAAATCAAACGCGATTAAGTGGTAAGCAAAATTTGTCAAAAAATTCTTAAATAATATGACCAATGTTTATAATTTCAGCCGGTCCGCAAGGGGAACATAGTGCTGGACAAGTTCGGCTCGTTCCGGCTGGCGCAGGAGGGCGAGACGCCGGTGTCGGTCGGCGACGGCCGGCCGGAGCAGTTCGTGACGCGCATCAAGCCGCCGTCGCCGTCCAGTCGCCGGCCACGGTCGCCGCCCTCCCCGCGCAGACGCTCGTCCAACTCGTCGGACGACGACAGGAGGTCGCCGAAGCGCTCGCGTAGCAGGTGCGTTATGATCTTTGAATTGTAGATTTTTGACCATAACATTGACACTTCTGAACTATATAGCGATGGAGTAAATATTTACTCCATTGCTTGAACGGAAAGAGCTTGCGTTGCATTTCGAACAATGAGAAAGTGGAAGGCCAAGAGGGTATTTGGGGTCGTCCATTAATCGCGTGATGCCTAAAAGGGGAGGGGGGGTCCGAAAAAAATCACCAAGGGGAGGAAGGGGTGGGTATAAGGAGACATCACATGTATTAATTTTTTAATCTAGTCTATGCATACCGAAATTATTATCGGTTGTAGATTCGTAGTGTTGTTTCAATACTTACAAGACAAATGACTCGTATAATTTTTAATTGCTTAAATTATTCGATTAAATTGTTTTTTAAGTTAAAGTTTTTCTTCAAACATGACCTGCTTACTATGTAAAAAAAATACACGTGATCTTAGGTGGGGGAGGGGGGTATTATAAAACCTCACCACGTATCACCAGGGGGAGCGGAGGGGTCTAAAAAGTTGTTAAAAACATCACGTGATTAATGGACGGCCCCTTAGACAACCGACGCATATAAATATCTGGTGTTCTAGAAGGCGCAAGGGCCGGTCACGCTCGGAGTCGCGTTCGCGGTCGGCATCGAGCGGCAGCGGGTCGCCTGTGTCGCGACGGCGGCGCTCGGGCTCGCCGCGCTCACGGTCGCGGTCCCGCTCCGACGCTAGCCGCTCCTACTACACTCGCAGCCGCTCGCGCTCTCGCTCCATGTCGCGCGACCGGTGAGTTGCATCTCCATGTTCTGTGTCGCTCTAGGGAGTCTCAGGATATCAATACTGCTGGTGTTTGTGATATATAATCACTCCAACTCGTGCTACTAAACTGTGTAACCTTATTTCTAGGGCGATTCTACGAGGAACACACAGTTAAGTCTGTGAGAATTAAATTTAATGAATGTTAATTTACTTTCGAGAACATACTTTCAATATAAATTTTTATTATAATAGTATTAGTTCATCTATTTTAATAACATTCACATACTTTAATTCTCACGTTTCAAAAATGACATTATTCTTTAATGCGGTAAAGTGGCAGGCGGATGAACACGCGGCGCGGCAACTGGCGGGGGCGCGGCGGTTACGAGCGCGGCACGTACTACCGGCCACGCTTCCACGCGTACAACGGCGGCGGCCGCGGGCGCGGTCGCGGCGACTTCCGACGCGACGACGGCCGGCGATTCCAGCCCGAGTGGCGCGACAACCGGTCGCGCGGTGGACGACCATTCCGCCCTCGCAGGGGCGGCGGCGGACGCGGCAGACCATTCAAGTAATTATCGCACTTTAGTTAAAACTTAATGGAACCACGCACTAAGTGCTTAAGTGTTAAATCATGGTTTTAGCACGTTATGGATAAAATACGGCTAGGATGATAGTAAACTTAAAAAAGAAGCAGTAAAAACTCGTACATTGCAATACTTTCAGCAATTTCCGAGGAGGCTTCAGAGACTTCAGGGACAGACGCGGCGGCAGACACTCGAGGTCTAGAAGCCCGGACAGGACTCGCCGCTCGCGATCCTACAGCCCCGAGAGACGGGACAAGGATAGAGATAGGTGAGTTTCCCACAGTGAAAGTTCGCCTTTTACATTATTATTTTAATTTCAACTTAGCTCCCAAAGTATTTACACTAATCGAATCATTTTTATCCTACGCCCGACCTTCAGGAGCAGCCCAATGAGGTTACAGGTTAAAGGCATTGACTTAGTTTTAGTTTACAAATAGTATATAAGCGATTATTACAGCTACTCTCGTTATTCCGAACGCGATAGCCACCGCAGCGAGGGCGAGTACGAGGAGGGCGAGCGGTACGTGGACAGGAAGGAGTACGACGGCAAGTGGGCCGATGGCAACGACCAGGAACCCCGCAACCATGAGGAAAAACCACAGGAACCCCCGCCGAAGGAGTAGTGACGCCACGGAGTATTCGTGTAGTATCACAAACTATAGTCCATTCCTGGACAACCCTATGTATCGTTTGATGTTTGCGAATTAATTATATTGCACGTTTTCTATTCAGAATTCAGGGTTCGTGATTTTCAT
The DNA here is from genome assembly GCA_905404095.1 of Glaucopsyche alexis. NCBI lineage: Eukaryota > Metazoa > Arthropoda > Insecta > Lepidoptera > Lycaenidae > Glaucopsyche > Glaucopsyche alexis. The sequence continues at coordinate 6,010,396 of FR990043.1, read as the reverse complement.
TTATTATTCTATTGGAATGGACTATAATGCCTAAATGTTAGTTATTAAATAATTTTATGTAAATAACGATTTCAAATATGTAGACTAAACCCATTTATTTTAGTTGTATGTTATGTTCATCATTACTCTAAACTTATGCTTGGATTACTAAGTTACTCCATAAATGACCAAAAATCCATTCCACAATTGATAAGGGCAAAAGTTACTTTGTAGTTCCTGTTTGGTGTCAATGTGAATAAATATTAACTATCACTATGGTTTTTTTTTTACATAATATTATGTATTTCTTCTCCCTGTTAATCCCAAAAGGTTAATAATTAGTGCCAAAATATTGTATAACAATTTCATAATGCCTGATTTTAATCTGTCGATCAGCATAAAAGAATGGTTATTTTACCGTGATTTTACAGACTGAAATTGTAATAAATGAACTGAAAAAAAAAACTTTAAAACAAGTGACCTAAAAAGATGAAAATAAACTTTTACTTAAATCACTAATATCAATTTAGTACTATGTAGTACCTTTATTTACCTATTACACAATTAAAATTTTATAAAAGCTTGGTTTTATAACCACTTGGTGTTCCACACCAGTGTGCGTGTGGTTTGAGGGACCAACCCGAATTTCCCCAAAATAAGTATACCAAGTTTTAGTAGAAGTCTAAAAACAATTGTAGAACAAATCTGGGAATTTGTAAAAAGATAGTTTAAAAGATATAGCCCTCAGAGTGTGGTCCCTCAGTTCACACACCGCTATTTTCCAGATCTCGAAAAGTATGTGGAAAATTATGGTTTTTTCACTACAGAATTTTAGTAGAACTTTTGTAAAAGTTTTTACAAATTTATCAGATACATAGCATTAGAAATAAAAAAGCTACAACCACCGAAGTGTGGTCCCTCAGTTCACACAAAAATGACATACTCATTTCGCGATATATGACTGACTTTTTTAATTATTTTTCTACGTAGAGTTTTAGTAGAAAATTTGTAGAATTCATAGGCAAAATTTCAGAAAAATCTATCGGCGCATTTGGAAGATATATACCATTATGTTGGGTCCCTCAGTTCACACACTTGTGTATAAGAAAAACTCAAATAACTAATAAACGAGAAAACTAACAGAAAGTCTACTATACTTAAGTTTTAGTAGAAGTTTTTTTCTCTTGGATTAGCACATAAAATATTTAATTTCTTGCTTCCTAACTGAGATAATGTTAATTTTTTGATTGTATGAAAATGCAGAGTAGGGTTACCACACAAGAAGCAAAATTCGGACAGTACCTAATATTATTGTGTGTGTTTATTAAATTTACCTTTTCACTATTATATGGGTTCATAGTACTACAAACAACCTATATACCTACTTATGTACCAATTTGTGGTTTCGCTCTGCCCGCCCTTTTCTCTGTCCGTTATTGCTAACTCCTTATATGTAATTACATATATATTATATGAATAAAAAACTGGCCAAGTGCGAGTCAGGCTCGCGCACAAACGGTTCCGTACAAAACGGCAAAAAAAATCACTGTTGTTGTATGGAAGCCCTCGTTAAATATTAATTTTATTTTGTTTTTAGTATTTGTTGTTATAGCGGCAACAGAAATACATAATTTGTGAAAATTTCAACTGTCTAGCTATCGCGGTTCCTGAGATACAGCCTGGTGACAGACAGACGGACGGACAACCAGCGAAGTCTTAATAATATTTTGGGTCCCTTTGGGTACAGAACCCTCATTTATGAAATTTCATATTTTTATTATACCTACCTATTTTCTATTAAAGAAATATAGAAATCTTAGGTCTTTAAATTAATGTCAAGCTTTTATGAAAAGGAGAAAGTTAATTTGTGGGATGTACGGTGTACATAAGGCTTTTATATTTTAATACTTGGGGTAGTCACATTTATAAAAACAGAAAAACAAGAAAATCTGGTACAGTATATTGTTTCTCTTCATAAAGAACTTTCTTTGCCATATGCCGGAACGGTGCGTGCGACAGAGACCTTTCGTCGCGACGCGACGACACGATCGACGGACGGGCGCGGGCACGACGACTTGGCACGAGCAATACGTCTATCTTTGTTCTTTACAGTAATGAACCTGCCTGTCTACCAGTCCTAAGCCTGGAAAAAGTATGAAGGGAAGTTCATTTCCACCGCTCACAGATTAAACCGTCTCGTCGTTCGTCGTCATCACTAGTCGCGTCGATCAGCAAACGACAACAAGTTTGTCAAAACAGTTAATGCTGAAAGTCGTTCATTCAACAAAACTACTTTGTTTGTCATAGTTTATTGCTTCAGTATTCGTCGAACACGTAAACTAGTCGAAAAAAAAAACTGTTTTTTCAACTAGTTTACGATGAACGATAAACGGTCTCGTTTCGTTGATCGAAAAAGCGTCGACGACCCACCACTAGTGTCGAGGCGAAACTCGAAAGGGTCCAATTTTTAACTATTTGCATTGGGTAAACCTAAAAACATTTCAGTATTGTATCAGAAGTATATTGCTGTAAGTAGAGACTTAGAGAGTTATTCGCCGAAGTAGTTTTTTCTCCAAGAACACTATTCCATGCGGGCGAAGCCGCAGGCAAAAGCTAGTATAACAAAAATATTAGGTGCAGTCATAATATTACATTGAGTATGTATAATCTTTGGTGCTGGGGGCGAGACGACGACGAGACGAGGACGAGGGCTCCGATACAACAACCGTGATTTTTTTTGCCGTTTTGTACGGAACCGTTTGTGCGCGAGCCTGACTCGCACTTGGCCAGTTTTTTATTCATATAATATATATGTAATTACATATAAGGAGTTAGCAAGAACGGACAGAGAAAAGGGCGGGCAGAGCGAAACCACAAATAGGTACATAAGTAGGTATATAGGTTGTTTGTAGTACTATGAACCCATATAATAGTGAAAAGGTAAATTTAATAAGGTATAACACACACAATAATATTAGGTACTGTCCGAATTTTGCTTCTTGTGTGGTAACCCTACTCTGCATTTTCATACAATCAAAAAATTAACATTATCTCAGTTAGGAAGCAAGAAATTAAATATTTTATGTGCTAATCCAAGAGAAAAAAACTTCTACTAAAACTTAAGTATAGTAGACTTTCTGTTAGTTTTCTCGTTTATTAGTTATTTGAGTTTTTCTTATACACAAGTGTGTGAACTGAGGGACCCAACATAATGGTATATATCTTCCAAATGCGCCGATAGATTTTTCTGAAATTTTGCCTATGAATTCTACAAATTTTCTACTAAAACTCTACGTAGAAAAATAATTAAAAAAGTCAGTCATATATCGCGAAATGAGTATGTCATTTTTGTGTGAACTGAGGGACCACACTTCGGTGGTTGTAGCTTTTTTATTTCTAATGCTATGTATCTGATAAATTTGTAAAAACTTTTACAAAAGTTCTACTAAAATTCTGTAGTGAAAAAACCATAATTTTCCACATACTTTTCGAGATCTGGAAAATAGCGGTGTGTGAACTGAGGGACCACACTCTGAGGGCTATATCTTTTAAACTATCTTTTTACAAATTCCCAGATTTGTTCTACAATTGTTTTTAGACTTCTACTAAAACTTGGTATACTTATTTTGGGGAAATTCGGGTTGGTCCCTCAAACCACACGCACACTTCACACCATTGTGTGACCACAAAAAATAATGCGCCATTGCGCATGGCTCATTGCTGTCTGGCGAAACAATCACGATGGACGTGGAAGTACAATACGGCCGATGTATCTTGGCGAGTCTGAACTTTGCGCAGAAGGTTGCGCAATATCTGTTTCTAAGTGTTTTCATATTTATTTTATTTGTACTAATTGGTCAACTGTATTAGGGAATTTTATTAGTACATAGGTATATAAAAATAATACAATAACAGTTTTCTTCACAAGTTGTACACACGCTAAAGTTCGCAGAGCCTATGTTCAGACCCGTCAAGATACAGCGGCCGTAGTGTAGTTACGGCCGCGGCTATTTATATTATATACCTACTGCTTACAAGTATAATGTCTCGTCCAGACTGCTCGCGAAGAAAAGCCGAAGAAAAAAGGCGGAACGGAACGGCGGTAGTGCGTGGCCATACTGTCTTATGCCCCGTCCAGACTGCTTGCGAAGTAGGCCGGGGAAGCAAAGAATATATATTACTAACGTAGTGGAAGTGCTCCGAGAAGTATTTACTCGCGAAGAATGTCGAGCTCATACAAAAAAATTGGGACCAGATTAGCGTCTCTAGTGAGCTGCCCCCTCAAACTTTTAACCGACTTCCAACAAAGGAGTACTATATTATATTTAAATCAATATGGCGGGAAATTTAAGAAATTTATAAGCTATCGTTAAATTTCTCTCGAATATTATTGACATTCAAACAAAACTGATCAACCGTCTCCATTAACTATTAATTATTACTGCAGTACCAAGATATTCGTGAGCCTCAATATACATATACGTCTGGTGTTTTCGATAACACGAGGCAGAAGCGGCATAGTCTGTTGTGGTTTTTATGTGACTTTTGTGTTACAATAACCCTGTAAGACAGCGATATATTGAAAATTGAAATATCGCCTGAGTCTGGACGAGGTGTTGCGGAGGTGGTGTATTTTTTTATAACTTTGTAGCGGATCGCTACAAAGTTATAAAAAAATGGTGCATAAGGCGATGGTGGAATCGTATGGCATCTAGTGATTTCGAATATTCTGCAAAAAATATCGCTAATCGGACTAAACAATGGACCATCGTGTGAACACCGCTGGCCAAACTACGTGAGCGTCAGAACCCCTGGACCAACAGAGATATTGATGTGTAGAATATACCAAAATATAGTACCTTTTTTGTACTATTTGGTACCTCACTTCAAAATTTTAGTACCTCAATAGTTGCCGAAAAATCGCGTAAAGAAAGTGGTCAGACATTCTGACGTCACGTTGCACAGTGTGCAATCTCGATCAAAAATCGGACATCGTCTTTTTATCGGTTAATTCGAAAGAGTACTTAATTATAAATACCCGAGTAAAACACCCATGAAGCTCGCTTGCATAGTTTTAAAATTATCTCAAAGTGAAAATTCGTATCCCGCATTGATAAAAAAGTGAAAAAATGTTTTAATTAAAAATTCTTAAGGAATAGCCAAAAATATGTTATACATTATTTAAAGAACATCAAAAACCTACATTTTGAACCCTTTTCAAGTCGGCTGTGACTTATGGGGGCCATAAAAACAAAGAAAATCGAATTTTAGTTTTTATTTTTTCCTTACTAATTTTCGCAAAAGTTGCACCTAAAATTTACATTAAAAGGAAGCTAGTAGTCACCACTACCACTGGTAAAATAATCAAATTCTAAAGAGGTGGAGAATCGTAGAAAAATGGTTTTGAAAAAATGCGGGATGCGCGGGATTCATCTTTAGAAAATTATATACTTTTTCGATACAGAAACTTCTTTTGGACTGTTCAGAACTTGAATAAGAACAATAAAAATGGATAATATAGATAAAATGTCACATTTAAACCCTTTTTAGCGTGTAAAATAAAAACTGGTTATACAATTTTAGTAATTATTTTTTTCTGAGCAAGTTCCGCTGAAGTAGCAGATTTAACTAACATTTATATAAAGCTAATACACGCCACTACTATGCTAAGTTCGTTAAATTGGAGCAAGTGAGCTAACAAGTTGCCGTAATATCCAAAATACTACCATTGCCTTAGTATATTCTTAAAATGTGTGTTTTTGTATATAAAAATATAGATCGCCTCTAAAAAGTGTAGCTTAGCTATTAAAAGCAGCAGAGATGAACATAAGCTAGTTATTCCTTACCAAAGAATTAACATCTTTAGCAGAAATGCGTACTGTATGCATGGACCTAGGAATAACAACAGGACCGAGTACTGTGAGCAAAAAAACGAGCCGAGCAAGAGGTTGGAAGAGAGGCCGTGTGTCTCTTTCTAGGAGGGTGACAATAATATTTTCTGCTGTGTGGACAAACTGCAAAGCTGTGTGAGACAAATTGTGAAATGAATGACATACAGCTGAGGCTTTTAAAAGTCTATGAAATTGAATAGTGTAAAATCATGAAGGTTTGAAGTGACGGCTGCATTAATATGTAACAGTTTTTTATGTAATTCTCTGCCTTACTTAAACACTATTGAGCCATTTTAGTCGCATTTCTTCATTGTTGAGAAATCTATAAAAACTGTATAAAATTATCATTAAAGGCCTTACTCGACTTCACACGTTTTTTTTCTCAGTACTTACTACGATCCTAGGCGAGTCGCTACTGACTAGTTTATAACAAAAGTTATAACTCTTAATAACGTCAGTTGCTTTAATGTAAACACTTTTATACTAGAACTAACTGTCCCGACAAAGTTGTTCTGCCTTAACTATGAACTGAAATTTTTCACCGTTTAAACCTTCCCTGAACTGATATGATTATTTTAAGATCAAAATTAGCAAAATCGGTCAAGCCGTTCTCGAGTTTTAGCAAGACTAACGAACAGCTCGCTCGGCTCGGATTTGCCTCTATGAGACGTGCATTGTGAAATACACTCTATTACCAAGGTAATACAGTTCTTTTTAACAACTACAAAATTCGGAGTCTTACTAGATGCATTACTGTATGGCAGTTCGCATCTATAACAAACTATCTAACTATTTTAAAGGACTAACAACACAAAGATATAAAAGTGAACTAAACACCCGGCTCCTCATCAAAATGTATTATTCAATTAATGAATTCTTCGACGACAAAAATATTGAATTATAAACAATGTAATTTTTCCAGACATTGATAATATTGTACCTAAATATTGTATATTAAAAGTAATGTGACATTGTAATTATTCTGTTTTGATTTTTACATTTATTAGCATTTATTTACTAGGAAAATGGTACAATAAGGCATTTTAAATTTCCACATATTCTACTACATGCATAGTGTGCAAATAGGTAAATGTTAGTTATTTTAATTAGTCATGAATTTTAAGTGATTACCTTTTATTATAAAATTATCAAGAAAATAAAAATAAGTAACAAATGTCAGTACATAACGATTACAATTCAATAATTAATACATTACAAACAGTGGATACAAAAAATTGGATAATAATCAGAAACAAAATAGAATCAATGCATTTAAGTCAGGAAAATAATACGCTTTATATAATTACCAAATCAAATTTCAAAACAGAATAATTACAATGTCACATTACTTTTAATATACAATATTTAGGTACAATATTATCAATGGAAAAATTACATTGTTTATAATTCAATATTTTTGTCGTCGAAGAATTCATTAATTGAATAATACATTTTGATGAGGAGCCAGGTGTTTAGTTCACTTTTATATCTTTGTGTTGTTAGTCCTTTAAAATAGTTAGGTAGTTTGTTATAGATGCGAACTACCATACAGTACGCATTTCTGCTAAAGATGTTAATTCTTTGGTAAGGAATAACTAGCTTATGTTCATCTCTGCTGCTTTTAATAGCTAAGCTACAATTTTTAGTAAAGAAACGATCTATATTTTTATATACAAAAACACACATTTTAAAAATATACTAAGGCAATGGTAGTATTTTAAGATATTACGGCAACTTGTTAGCTCACTTGCTCCAATTTAACGAACTTAGCATAGTAGTGGCGTGTATTAGCTTTATATAAATGTTAGTTAAATCTGCTACTTCAGCGGAACTTGCTCAGAAAAAAATAATTACTAAAATTGTATAACCAGTTTTTATTTTACACGCTAAAAAGGGTTTAAATGTGACATTTTATCTATATTATCCATTTTTATTGTTCTTATTCAAGTTCTGAACAGTCCAAAAGAAGTTTCTGTATCGAAAAAGTATATAGTTTTCTAAAGATGAATCCCGCGCATCCCGCATTTTTTCAAAACCATTTTTCTACGATTCTCCACCTCTTTAGAATTTGATTATTTTACCAGTGGTCACTACCACTGGTAAAATAATCAAATTCTAAAGTGGTGACTACTAGCTTCCTTTTAATGTAAATTCTAGGTGCACCTTTTGCGAAAATTAGTAAGGAAAAAATAAAAACTAAAATTCGATTTTCTTTGTTTTTATGGCCCCCATAAGTCACAGCCGACTTGAAAAGGGTTCAAAATGTAGGTTTTTGTATGTTCTTTAAATAATGTATAACATATTTTTGGCTATTCCTTAAGAATTTTTAATTAAAACATTTTTTCACTTTTTTATCAATGCGGGATACGAATTTTCACTTTGAGATAATTTTAAAACTATGCAAGCGAGCTTCATGGGTGTTTTACTCGGGTATTTATAATTAAGTACTCTTTCGAATTAACCGATAAAAAGACGATGTCCGATTTTTGATCGAGATTGCACACTGTGCGTTGTCTGGACCACTTCTGTTTTTCATACTTCGAGACAACACAACTGATTTTTTTCTTTGTAAATATTTAGTTCCTTTTTAGTACCCACACATATATTACTTTCAGGTTTTTTTGGCATGCCAGATTTTTTTTATACACGAAATAATATTTTTATAGTGGATATTAAATTTTATACAAAGAGCAAACTAGCAACTGCTCGAGGCTTTATGTTTAAGCTATTATAATACACCACATACAATTTTCACCAGAATCCGTTCAGTAGTTTTGTGCAAAATAGCTGAACAAACGTCAGAACAAGAAAGTTTCGTATTTATATCATTAAGGAATAGAAATAAATCATATTATATTACTACGATATAAAGAAACAAACTGGCCAAGTGCGAATCGACCCGCGCACGAAGGGCTCCAGTCCGTACCATTATCAATAAACTTTTAGTACTAAGTAATATAAACATAATAGAGCACTAGTACGTACTCGTATAGGTATATTAAATAGAGCAAAATAGTTAAAAAACATTTTTTTTCTCTTTGTGCAATAAATAAACCCGCGGAAACTTTTCCCGCGATCAAAAGTAGCCTATATCCTTCCCTGAGGTCTATTCTATATCTGAGTTCAAATTTCATCAAATTCGGTCCTGTAGTTTCGGAGCCTATTCAATGCAAACAAACAAACATACAAACAAACTTTTCCTCTTTATAATATAAGTATAGATATATTATTGTTAATTGTATATATAGATTAGATAATATATTTTAAGTTAAGAGGGATAAGTTATTACTTACATATCCTACTAATATTATAAATGTGAAAGTTTGTGAGGATGGATGGTTGGATGGATTTTTCTCTTTCACGCAACAACTACTGCACGGGTTTTGATAAAATTTGGTATGGTAGTAGCTTGAGCTCTGGACTAAAACATAGGCTACTTTTTATCCCGAAAAAGTAGTGTTCCCGAGGGATACTGTATTTATGCGGGCAGAGCCGCGGGCAACAGCTAGCTTATATTTATATATATATATAATATTATATTATTAGAGATTAGACATTATAGATAGATTTAGACTGCAGTTTTCCGACTTCCTTTTATAGTTTATTTTATAAAATAATATAAAAAAGTGTATACTGTCAGCTCCGACGCACAAATGGAGTTCAAAAAATAAAAAATAACTATTAATAATAAAGTTGCCCGCGGCCTCGCCCGCGTGAAATTAGGTTTTAAACTTTCATCCCCTATTTTACCCCCTTGGGGGTTGAATTTCGAAAATTTAGTTAGAAGATATTGAGTTGTATATTCTCTTTATAAAATAAATATTACAAATCCCATACAAAACTTGTTTTTTTTTTACTGTTTTTTGCTCTGTATTAATATGTACTAGTGATCTAACACTACGTAAAGTTTATTGATAATGGTACGGACTGGAGCCCTTCGTGCGCGGGTCGATTCGCACTTGGCCAGTTTGTTTCTTTATATCGTAGTAATATAATATGAGTTATTTCTATTCCTTAATGATATAAATACGAAACATTGTGAGGGTTGTTCTGATGTTTGTTCAGCTATTTTGCACAAAACTACTGAACGGATTCTGGTGAAACTTGTATGTGGTGTATTATAATAGCTTAAACATAAAGCCTCGAGCAGTTGCTAGTTTGCTCTTTGTATAAAATTTAATATCCACTATAAAAATATTATTTCGTGTATAAAAAAAATCTGGCATGCCAAAAAAACCTGAAAGTAATATATGAGTGGGTACTAAAAAGGTACTAAATATTTACAAAGAAAAAAATCAGTTGTGTTGTCTCGAAGTATGAAAAACAGAAGTGGTCCAGACAACCTGACGTCAGAATGTCTGACCACTTTCTTTACGCGATTTTTCGGCAACTATTGAGGTACTAAAATTTTGAAGTGAGGTACCAAATAGTACAAAAAGGTACTATATTTTAGTATATTCTACACATCAATATCTCTGTTGGTACAGGGGTTCTGACGCTCACCAAACTACGCCCTTAGGCTACGCCACGATTCCTTTGATGTGCCAATTGTCCGCAAATACATATAATGACTCCCTGTACAGTGTACATATTGGTCTTGGAGATGGCAGCCGCTGGCCACTTGCGGCTAAGTGCGCGCACTGATGAAACAATGCATGTTTGTAAGGATGGATAGATGTTTGTTACTCTTTCACGCAAAAATTACTGAACAGATTACGATGAACCTCAACCAGACCAGATGATAAACTACTACCATACGGTAGTAGTTTAGGGTCTGGACATAGGCACTATTTATCCTGAGGAAAAGTACAGTATTCCCGTAGGATAGGTACTATATTTAAGCGGGAGGAGCCGCAAGAAAAAGCTAGTCAAATAAAAGATGAACACATATTTCAAAGTTTTTAATTTAATTTAGCTTTGGTTCAACAAATTAATTAAGTGCGCTTCTTCTTCTTTTTATTTTTGTTCTTGTTAGTTGCGTCCACATTCCAGTACCAGAATAGTTGCAAAACAATCGCCCCGTTGGCTAGAGTGGACACACAATATGTGAGGATGATTATAAAGTCGCCAGTCTCCTGAATTGAGGTAAATATTCTTGCAATACTTCCGCCAAACAGCAGCAAACATGTTATTGCAGACAATTGACCAGTACTTCCATTTTTGTAATTTGTTATAACTTGGATGGACTGAAAATAAATAATGCACTGTTATGTTGAACCATAACCCTGGCCTAGAGGTAATGGATGGTATTAATAACTAAAAGATACAATAACTACCTTTGCAGCAACAATAATAGGAACATTAACGGCTTGCATAGTCCACAGAATATCCTTTGGTGTAAATCCACTGATCAAAGTGGACACGAGACCTACGTATGTAGCCAAAAAGGCTGCGGCTTTCCCAGGTGAGCCTCCATAATGTAGCACTAGGGCTGCAATTAATGCAGTTTGAATAGCCAAAAAGGTTCCCTCACCCCAAGCACTGCAATAGAAAACGATTTTAAAAATAAAACAGCTAGTCATTACAAAATATTAGAGTTTATCACAACGAAAAAAGTGACATTCAAGATAATCTATAGAGCATTGTTTCTCAACCGGAGGGTTGCGACCCTTGGGGGGGTCGAGTTCGTTTTAAAGGGGGTCTGTTGAAAGATACCTAATAAATACAAACAACATATAGGTACAAAAGATTCATTTTTCAAATGAAAGCATTCAAACGTTCTAACTGATAAAGCTATAGCTAATAAAAATAGAGTGCTATGAAGGTACATAATTTTATAGTGATGGGGTGGCAAGACATTTTACTTAACTTTTTGGTGAGTTGCGACATAAAAATATTTGAGAATATTATAGTTATGTACCTTATAATATATATTGTTATGTACTGTATATAAATACAAATTAGTTACAATAACTAAAGGATGGAAATGTTTAAAAAATAATATGCAGTTCAAAGACTAGTCATAACTCATAATATTAATCAAAACTGATAAAAGTTTTAGGCCTCCCAATTAGATCAATGTGTCATGCTGAAGTATTAAACGATAAAACAATTTTACACTTCTCTTTATTGTAAAAAATAATACTGACCTAAAAGGAAAGTCCATGACATAACTGTATGCAAAATTTGCTGTGATGGCAAAAAGTTCCAAACATACTCCATAAATACTAATACCCGCTGCACTTTTACTATTAAGTATTTTTAAAATTTGAGGTACTTTTACTATTAAAGAACCAGCAATTATCCCGAAGCCAAGCCCTTTACTTAGAGTTGACTTGAAACAAGATTCTGAAAAAAAAAAGTTGCAGTTAATTTATGCAAGTCAATGACTCTAAATACTGAACCAAAGGATGTATACAAACCGTCAAGGAAATTATAATTGGTGAAATATTCATTGTAGCATTTTTCTGTAAGTAATTGAGTAAAAATTGGTTTCAGTTTCTCCATGTTTACTGCTTTCTAAAGCCGGCTGAAATTTTTGAATGTATCACTTTTTAAATACACATAACTTGTCCGAAAACTCTTGCTGCTTTATAAATAAAAAAATATTATTATTACAAATTGATTAGTGCCGAATACCGCAGCCCTCAAGTCATCCGCAAAGGTCCCAATTCCCAAACTCGAAGAAGGGGATCACAAGTGGACATTGACCTTTGGGCTTTGACGTATACAATTTTTCATTTGATTTATGACATTTCAAATTTGACAACGACATTATCGTTTTTTTTTTCTTAATATACAGGTAGTTTATCATAAAACCATAGCCAGTGTTAGATATAATATTAGATATATAACATCACATCGTCATGAACCGCACGAAATTAATGATACATCAATGTGAGCAAGTAAAGGCAGTAATTCACGGGTCTATTCTTGTGTTTACGATGGTTTGCCAATGTTTGTACAATACTAATATTATCGATACCTTGGGCATACGTTAGTAATATATATTCTTTGCCTTGGGTACCTACTATTAAGTATTCTGAATGGACCTAGTATAACAACAGGACCGAGTACTGTGAGCAAAAAAACGAGCCGAGCGAGAGGTTGGAAGAGAGGCCGTGTGTCCCTTTCTAGTAGGGTGACAATAATATTTTCTGCTGTGGCAAACTGCAAAGCTATGTGAGACAAATTGTGAAACACTGAATGACATACAACTGAGGCTTTAAAAATCGACTAGATTGAATAGTGTAAAATCAAGAAGGTTTGATGTGACGGCTGCATTAATATGTAACAAATTTTTATGTAATTCTCTGCCTTACTTAAACACTATTAAGCCATTTTGTCGCATTTCTTCATTGTTGGGAAATCTATAAAAACTGTATTATATTATCATTAAAGGCCTTACTCGACTTCACACGTTTTTTTCTCAGTACTTACTACGATTCTAGGCGAGTCGCTACTGACTAGTTTATAACAAAACGTAGTGCAATAATTATAACTCTTAATAACGTCTGTTGCTTTAATGTTAACACTTTTATACTAGAATAACTAGATTAACATTAACAATTAACTTACCTTTCACTTCGACAAGAATATACACAACATTTTTTCACCATTTTGACTGTTAAATCATCAAATAAATAATTAAAACATAGTTACGGAGATACATGAAGTAAGAAATAAAAACTATTTTTAATATGATCCGGTGTTCAGCATAAAATATGTGTAATGGATAAACTATTGTAAACTAATAAAAAAAGAAGGAATAGAATTTAATGTAAACTGCATTTTTATTTAGTATTATATGACTATTTCTAACTTTTTTAATTAAAATATGATATAGTTATAAATATTTGTTAAAATAATAATAAAGTACACTCGTTTTATCTAAGATTTTTCAAGTTACTTTTTATAAATACCAACATTTTTCTGGTTGGCAACATGCAAGAACGAGACACACAGCCTCCCTTCTCGCTATCTCGCTCGTCTCGGATTTGCCTCTATGATACGTGCATTGTGAAATACACTCTATTACCAAGGTAATACAGTTCTTTTAAGCAATTACAAAATTCGGAGTCTTCTATGCATAGGTACTATATCCATGGTATTCTGTGCGTTGGGGTAGAAAGGGCGTATAAACTATTTTGGCTACAATAAGATATGAATGCAGTCTTATTTAGAATTTTCCGAACTATCTATGTAACACTTTCAAATTCGCAAAAAATCGGCCCAGACGTCTTAAGCATCAAAACTAGGTCAAAACAGACTTTATGTTGGAATTTATGATGTAAGAACCAAAAAATATACATACATATATATTGATGTATATTTTTTGATTGACTGGCTATTTGATGTAAATTCATATATTTTGTTATAAGATTAGGTCATAAAAGTCGGTAGATTTGAGTCAGGTATGGCCATGGGGTATTACCAATGCAACAAATTATACACTTGGTCGTAAAAACCAAAGTTCATTACAATTCTGATTTCCGACAAAACAAATGCGCTTGGTTGTAAAAACCAAAGTTCAGTTGCGACACTGCCGCCATACACATCATTAATCCTTCGACAAAGAATATATATTACTAACGTACCTTCGAGCCGTTTCTGCAATACTGGTACCACGGTTTTCCATTTTGTAAGTAGAGTGACGCAAAGAAAAACCAAACCGTAACACAAATGCATGAGTAAATAGCGGTAGGTATACATTTGAAATTGAAATTCCTAACCAAAATTATATGATACATAATATATATAATGATAATATATATGTCACCGTAAAATTGTAAAAACCGTCAGATTGTAATAAAACTAGTGAAATTGTAAAACGTTGATAGACTTCCGAGGCGAATATACTTAATGCCTATAATTTCACACATTATTTTTCGTTAGATTATAAATATACCTATAGTTTTTAATATTTCGTCATACTTTTACAATCTCGTTAGTTATTTTACAATCTAACGGTTTTTTGTAATTTTACGGTGACATACATATTTGAGATCAAAGTGGCCAGTACGACAAAACGCCAATTTCATATGCAAAGACCTACTTAATACAAGATTTGGCTGATATCTCTTTATTTATCCACTAATTATACAAATTACACCACAATGTTAATATTTTACTGGAGACGCAACCCAGCCGCCATTCCCGGTTGCGCCCGCGTTTTCGACTGTTCCGTGAGTCCCGGCACCATCTAGCGGGGAGTAGGTACAAATATGGCGCGATATCGGTATGGCGGGCGGATTCGCCTTCCTGACGCCGTATGGCGCGGCAATTTAAAATTACTTGGCGCTACATCCTCCCCCTCCAAGTCACTAGACCGCCCCGGTTGTGACTTGGGTCTACCCCTCGACTTAGCGGCAATAGGTTCGGATTCTCCGACGTAGGGAGTGAGTTGGCTGACATGGTACTTGCCCTTCACCACGTTCTGACTATCCTCGATCTCGTACGTGGTAGGCGATACGACGCGGCTAACCTTAAAGGGACCTATGCGACGCGGAGCGAATTTCTTCGTAACACCTTTAGCTGCTTGGCTGAGGGTGTGATTGATGACCCACACAAGGTCCTCCTCCTGAAAAGAGAGTCCTTCTCTTCTGCTTCGATCGGCAACTTTTTTCCGAAGATCTTGCTGATGCTCATGCCTCCAACGAACCTCTTGTAAGGTGTCTACAAAGTTCTTTAGGTAAGGGGTGATTTGCGGTACAAAATTTTCTTGCTCGACAATAGCACGTATGTCATTAAGCACATGAATGGGAGAACGAAGCTCACGAGCGAACGCACATTTGTCACGATTTGCTTTCAATCCGAACAATCGGAGTCTATCAAAGACTTTCTGTAAGTCTTTCATGTGTGATTCCATGTTCTCGGACACCACTAAAATATCATCCAAATACGCAACCACACAGACATCTTTTAGCCCTGATCGAAACCGATCCATCAAGCGCTGGAACGTCGCTGGAGCGTTCTTTAATCCGAACGGCATCCGGCGGAACTGGAACGTCCCGAAAGGTGTCGTGAATGCAGTTTTGTGACGGTCTTCAGGCGCGACTTCGACTTGCCAATAGCCGGCCTTGAGATCAATAGTGGACATCACACAATCGGCTTTAGTTGAGGATAAGATGTCGTCGATCGCCGGCAGCGGATATTTATCCGTCCGGGTCACCGCATTCAAGAGGCGATAATCGACGCAGAAGCGTGTTTGTCCATCCTTCTTAGGAATCAACACGACCGGGGAAGCCCACTCCGATTCGGCTTCCTCGATAATCTCATCCTGTAACATCCTATCTATTTCAGCTCGCACAATCTCCTTCTTCGCAGGAGTCAAGCGGTACGGCGGAACTGCTACTGGGAGGCTATCACCCGTATCAATGTGATGGCAGACTCCAATGGCAGTAGCCATTGGAGTCGGCGCTCCCCCTGGTGAAAAGATATCTTCGTTACCTACGAGCACTGATGAAAGAACTTCCCTTTCAGGAGCAGTCAATAACGTTCCCTCATTCTCGCGGAGCACCACGGAAGAACAAACAAGAGAAGTGACTTCACCCTCGAAATCTAAAGGAAAGTAAGTACGACCTTGATTTACCGCATTCAAAGTAAACCGATGTGACTTAAAGTCAAGTACCATACCAGCGTCGCGTATAAAATTCATACCCAGGAGAGAGTCTGTAGCACCAGGTAAGATCACAAAGACAGTAGGTATAACAACATTGTATACTTCTACATTAGATAGATATAGGTAGTAAAACACGGACGGTGGTTATCGAACTGATTTATTGGCCGCATTCGCACGATGTACAAACATATACCTACGCGTGGGTACGGCGCGTACCCTACACCTCCCGACTTAATTAATAACTATGTCTAAAAAAATAATAAGCAAATTATAACTAAGTAAGTTAAGGAACAAAACAGAAGACAATAATTATTCAGTAAAAGGATTAACTGTAATGCAAGTAATATACTATAAATATCCGTTATGCGCACCTGATATTATTACTGATACGTATTGATATAATTTATTATCAGTAGGTATGCACAATACAACAATTTCATCAATCTATGTCAAGTGCATAAGTTCGTCCGCGACGAGGGCGCAGTTCGATAGTTTTAACCAGCGGCGGGGTCGCTGTTTGCGGCGGGCGCCGCCGGTGCGCTCGGCTCAGCCTCAGCAGTCTCTACGGCGTCGGCTAGTGCCTCTTCTACAGTTACTACGCTCTCGTCACTCACATTATTCTTATCTTTAACATCCGAGGTACGAGACAGCGAATAGCGGCTTTGTTTCTGTAACAGAATTTGATCCGCGTGCCGCCTAACAGTACCGGTAGGTAGGCTTACTGAAAACGAAGCGGGACCGATCTGTTCGCTGACTTGCCCCTCAACCCATTTTTCATTATTACGTAATGAGTAGTCTCGCACAAAAACCCTATCGCCTACAGCTACGTCACGGTGCGTGCCGCCGGCGCGCTCCACCTGCTGCAACTGCTTAGCCCGCACACGCTCCTCTACATCGAAACGCAAAAGATCTAGACGACCGCGCAGTCTACGACCTAAAAGAGCTACCGCAGGGGGTACCCCGGTAGTTGCGTGCTCGCAATTTCGATATTGAAACAGCATTTTGTTAATGGCTTGTTCCACATCTAGCCCCTCATAATGAGCCTTCTTAATACAATTTTTAACAGTTTTTACTGCGTTCTCTGCCGCACCGTTACCCTTAGGCCTATAGGGATTAGTAAGATTATGTATGATGCCATTTTTATCAAAATATGATTTTAATTCACTAGACGTGAAAGGCGGCCCGTTATCGGTTACAATTTGTGATGGAAGCCCGAACCTAGCGAATAATTCGCGGAGTATTTTAATAACAGATGAGGCAGTCGTGGTGTTCATTTGATACACTTCGATCCACTTACTATAGGCATCGATTAAAATTAAATAGTGTTTACCCTTGTACTCGCCAAAGTCTGCGTGTAACCTCTGCCAGGGGCGCGCGGGGAACTGCCACGGCGTGAGAGGGGCGTGCGGGGGAGCATCGCGCTGCTGACGGCAAGCACTACATGACTTACAAATATTTTCTATCTCAGCATCGATTCCCGGCCAATATACATAGCTACGTGCGATACTTTTCATTTTTACAATACCTAAATGGCCTTCGTGCAATTCGGCTAAAATATTTTTACGGTACACAGGTGGAACGACGATTCGAAAATTATAAACGATACAACCATTAACGATTAATAAATCCTTTCTTCTATCAAAGTAACATTTCTCTTGAACAGATACATCTTTAGGCCAACCGACAGATATATATCTTAAAACATTACGTAATATTGAGTCCTTTACAGTAGCTTTTGCTATATCTTTATGATTTATAGGAAACTCATTTTCTATAAAAAATAAATACGATATACTATCGTCCTCTTCAGTGCCAGATTTGGACTGTAGCGGAAGTCGAGATAGGCAGTCCGCGGGTGCGTTACTCGCGGAATTGATCCACTCTATGGTAAATGTATAGGCTGCCAAACGCGCTGCATACCTTTGTAACCTGCTAGCCGCCGACTGCGGAATACCTACTTTATCGCCGAAAATATGAGACAACGGCTTGTGATCAGTGCGGATAGTGAAATCTCTGCCGTACAAATATTGATGATTTTTAATTACGCCAAAATAAATAGCTAAGGCTTCCTTATCCAGCTGACTATACGAAAGTTCAGCTGAGGATAACGTTCGCGAAGAGTAACAGATAGGTTTCTCGTTACCATCTTTATACCTATGCGCCAGTACTGCGCCTATACCGTAAGCGCTGCTGTCAACGCTCAGCACCAACTCGACACTCGGGTCGTAATGAGCTAGCACCACGTCGGTGCTCAACACGTGTTTTATTTGTGAAAACGCCTCATCACATATTTTATCCCAGTTCCAAGGGGTGTCTTTTTTTAGTAATTTATAAAGGGGGTACAAAATAGTACTTAATCGTGCAACAAATTTGCCGTAATAATTTACGAGACCTAAGAATGCCTTAAGTTGCGTGACATCCTCAGGGCGGGGTGCTTTGAGGATGGCTGCTACTTTTTTATCGTCTGGGTGTAGCCCGTTTCTATCTATAATGTGCCCTAAATAGCAAACTTTTTTTTTAAAGAATTCACATTTTTCCAATTTAATTCTAAGTCCTACTTTTTGCAATGTAGCTAATACCTCCCTCAAATTACGTAGATTATCACTAAAAGAGACCCCGCCTACGCAAATATCGTCGATGAAGGTGACCGTCATCGGCACACCCCTCATCACCTCCTCCATTAATTTTTGGAACTTTTCAGGAATACAACTTAATCCGTACGGTGTCCGAACATACTTGAACGTACCGACGTGTGTACTTATGGCTGTACACGCCTGTGAATTTTCTTCTAATAAAACTTGTTCATATGCGTGAGCCAAATCAATTTTTGAGAATACCTGAGCACCGCTTAACGTGGCGTACAACTCCTCAATACGTGGTAAGGGATACGGTTCGCGAACCAGTTGAGAATTAACCGTAACCTTGTAGTCCCCACAAATTCGAATATCTCCGTTTCTTTTGACAACGGGTACAATCGGTGTTCCATACTCCGAATTTTGAATTTTTACTATAGTTCCTTCTTTAACTAATCTATCTAATTCTACTTCGACCGGTTTACGCAACGCTAAAGGTAAATTACGAGCTTTAATAAATATAGGTTTGTTATCTCGCAATCTAAGACTGAATCGAATCGTACATGTTCCTAAGCCCGGGGCAAAAACATCGGCAAATTCGCGACTTAATTTCTGTACGATGTGCTCCGACTCATTACGAGACTCAATATTATGTAAGGCAATATTAATTTTATCTAGTTGTAAACAACGTAGCCACGCACGGCCCAACAGCGGCGGCCCCCCTCCGGGGATCACGTACAGCGGGAGCGCACGCGCAGCGCGCGTCTCGCCGTGCGCGTCTACGCACTGGGCCGACACAATAATAAATCCTAAAGGTTCTATAGTGCCACCCGTATAAGAATGTAATTTAAGTTTAGTTCCTGAAATTTTATTACGTGAAAAGTATTTATGATAAAATTCACTATTGATGGCTGAGATCTTACTTCCTGTGTCTACTTCAAAAACGATCGGAACAGAATTTACAACAATTTTAATTACATAAGGCTTATCATTAGAACCGTTTACACAAATTTTAAAGAAATCATCGTACTCGGACTCACTGCTATCTACAATGTTATGTAATTGTTTTTTGTTCATAAATACCTCGGTATCGGAAAATTCCCGTCGCTTACTCTCAACATTGTTCTTACACATCACCTTTAGATGCCCCTTAGCACCACACCGATCACATGAGAAATTCCTGAACCGGCACCTGTCCGGTGGGTGCGCGCGCCCGCACCGCCAGCACGGCCTGCCTCCGCCGCCGCTCACCCTGCGGCCCGC
Organism: Glaucopsyche alexis; assembly: GCA_905404095.1. Classification (NCBI taxonomy): domain Eukaryota; kingdom Metazoa; phylum Arthropoda; class Insecta; order Lepidoptera; family Lycaenidae; genus Glaucopsyche; species Glaucopsyche alexis. The sequence goes on along the minus strand of FR990043.1, from coordinate 5,990,129 downwards.
GCCGCCGCTCGCCAGCCGGTGCACCGCCGCCGCCGCGCCCGTTGCGCCTGCTGCGCCCGCGCCGCTCGTCTCCGCGTGACGCTCTGCGGCCTCCAGCGCCATAGCCAACTCCACCGCCCGTTTGTAGCTCAAATCCGGCTCCGCAAATAACCGACTTCTCATCTCGTCGCTCGCGAGACCCGACACAAACTGGTCCCTTAGATTTTCCTCCAGCTTAACACCAAAGTTACACGTGGTGGCGAGATGTTTTAGCGCCTGCAGATATGAGCTTGGCTCCTCCCCGCTTGCTTGTCGACGCTGACGAAATATATGTCTTTCCGCTATATCTGAGCGCCGGGGCTCGAGATGTTTTTGCACTATTGCTACCAGCTCAGCAAAACTCTTGGTTTCAGGCTTATTCGGGGCACACAGGTCGCACATAAGGTCGTAAGTAGCCTCGCCTACGACCGTCACCAACGTTGCCACGTGCAACGATTCCTTTATTTCGTTTAACGCGATAAATTGCATGACCCGATCCACGTATATCGTCCATTTTTTTGAAGATAAATCAAAATTATCTATTTTTCCAATAGGCATAACGACCACGCGCGGAACAAACACAAAACTAATACTTTTTAATTATAAATCTCGTCGCCAGTTAGATATAGGTAGTAAAACACGGACGGTGGTTATCGAACTGATTTATTGGCCGCATTCGCACGATGTACAAACATATACCTACGCGTGGGTACGGCGCGTACCCTACAGATAACAGCAGATTTAACATTTTTGTTACAAATAGAGCCGTCAGCTAGTTTTATGTCAACATTGACATCCTTACACTTAACATTGTTTTTCACTAGTAATTCTTTCATAGATTCACTCGCGATAGAGATTTTTGCGGCGGTATCCACGAGAAAACAACCACTAACACCAAAAATCTTAATTTTTATTTTAGGTCGAGCGCGCGCGTCGATTGGCGCTGTGCCGACCGCAGAAACGGAGAGCGACTGGAGAGGAGCCGATGTCGTAGGCAGCTCATCCTTCTTTTTGCAGTTCGTACAGTTTGCTCGAATCACTCCTGGAGTGCCACACCCGAAACACACTATAGGCGATGGCTTTGCCTCTGGTCTCGATTCACTCGGGCCCGTCGTTATCCTGCGTGGTTGTAGTTTATGACAAACATCCTTCTCATGGCCAAACTTCTTACAGTATCCGCAACGGGGTCTGGCTTTGGGAGTAGAACTACCACTCGAGGTACTAGGTACAGGCGGTGAAATCACAGCAGGCACTGGAGCGACGTGCTGCGGAACTACCGCAGCTGGGATAGCCGAAGCAGAGGAAGCAGGGGAACGCACTTGTGTTCGCGTGCGACTTTCCTCTAGGAGCTCTTCTACGGAGCGAGCCTTCTCTAGTAGCTCGGCGAACGAAGAGAAACTGGCGCGAGACACTCTCTCACGCAGTCGTCGATGGAGTAAGCCGTATATCATATCCAGCTGAACAGGGTTTTCGGGTAATGTGTTTGGTGGCAGCTGTGCAATCAAGGCTCTTGCTCTACACACGAAAACTTCTGTCTTCTCATCGGTTTGCTCTTTACTAAAAAGTTCGCGATAAATTTTATGCGGTGGGAGGCGAGGACCAAATGTCTGCCGCAGGAGCTGAATGGCGTCAGGCCAAGTCGACACGGAATGTTTCACGCCTTGCCACCATGTGCCAGCCATCCCCGTCAATAACATGGGGAGACCACGAAGCGCGATGCTATCATCCATGGTGACACATTCTTTATAGATCTCTATGGAGTCTATGAAAGCGATGACGTCGGTGCCTTGAGCTCCGTCAAACCTTGCAGAACATCTCGCGAAGTTACTCTGGCTCCCCATCACACTAGCAGTGGACGGCGGCGGGCCAGTATTACGCAGAGCAGAGATTAGTTGTTGTAGATGTTGATCCGTCATAGTAATATATGTGGAAGTCGCGCCCACAGGCGGCAACATAGTCGAGATACTCGAGTGCGGCGTTAACATCTGTGTGTGTGCACCTTGCACCGGGGGGGACACAGTATGTTGAGTCACGGGTGGTGTCGCATCACCACCACGGGCAGCTTCGGCGTCAGCAGACGCCGCGGCGGAAAGCTGTCCAAGACTACTCGCGCGAGAACTTCTCGTTAACACCATTTTGGCAAAATACGGTAGGCTAACTTAATCTCTGTGCGTTAAACTTTAAAGTCCACCATAATAAAGTTCACGTAAGTAATAAAACATAACACTATAATGTTCCTTACGCAACAAAATGTTCAAAAAAATATGTATATTACATCAACATAAGTCACTAGTGTGTCCATACCCTAATAAAATGGCCATAAGTCCATATTTAAAAATTGTCCACATCACCATACTTAGGCATGGCACACAAATAAACAAAAGTTCTACTTCCCTCTAAGCAGCGGCCCACCAACGGTCATAGGTATCCAATAACCTAGGCGTCGTCGGGCGGCGAGGTGGCAAAGTACAACGTTTCGGCGATCACACGGCGCCGACGACACTCGACGCAACGTAAACTTATTACGTCGTTGCAATCATCAAAACATAAACGAGTTACTATTGTCACTTATCCTCACTATAGTCACTCACGAACTTACTTTTACGAGTTTAGGCACTTCAAGTGTCCTCGAGAATGTTCGATTGAAACCAAAAAGTTAGTCCTTTTGAATGAATGCAAGCTGAAAATGTGCAGACGGCCGAGGATTGGAGGGGGGCCGACGTTTGGCGTGTTTACCCTAATAACACTACTGATTACTGAAAAGCACTTGTTTTCGAGTTCGTTTTACGAGTGAGAAAGTTAAGTGAGTTTTTATAGTAACGTTCCCAAAAGTTTTAACACAAAGTAAATAGATAAGTAAATAAATAAATTTTAACACTAAATAGCACAGTTCAACTGAGTACGAAACGCAATAGGTATATAAACGAAACGTCTTTTGTGGTGTAATTAAGTACAGTCCTAAATTACCGAACACAAGAAAAGAACCGAAGACAAAGTCTAGAAGCACTACGCGGGCACACAATAGGTATTCTAGAATTTTGTCGCTAGAAGTGAGATTTCGGCAAGCCTAGGTAACCTATTAGAGTAGGTACGCTTCACAACTAGGATGAAAACAAAATTCCTAGAACCACTCCACGTGAAAAAAGCTCGTAGACACAGTTCTTATCACGGTAATACAGTAAATTGTTTACTGGTTTGCACTGTAACTATTTACGTTCACTTTTCTTTTGAAAAGAAGAAAACCGGTTTATACTTATTAGTCCGGCCAAACGTTGGGCAGCCAATTTTGGCTAATATATCTTTATTTATTCACCATTTACACAATTACACCACAATGTTAATATTTACGGGAGACGCAACCCAGCCGCTATTCCCGGTTGCGCCCGCGATCTCGACTGTTCCGTGAGTCCCGGCACCATCTAGCGGGGAGTAGGTACAAATATGGCGCGATATCGGTATGGCGGGCGGATTCGCCTTCCTGACGCCGTATGGCGCGGCAATTTAAAATTACTTGGCGCTACAAAGAAAAATAAGTTATTTTGTCGATTTATTCTTTTCAATTTTGTTTTTTGCTTCTCCTTAGTGGCGGATTATCCTAAGGGCAAACTAGGCACGTGCCTAGGGGCGCGGGGGTACAAAGGGGCGCTCGGGCAGAATTGTAAAATAAAAAAAATAAAAATTTAATACAGCATAAAATTTATTGCACCAGTAAGTAAGCCACCTATATTCAACCTCAATTTGCTTCAATTTATAACAAAAAATAAAGTTAACGGATGGGACTGACTAAAACTGACGCCTACAAATCCGCCTCTGCTTCTCATGTAAAGTAAGGTTTTGGCTTTTACGTCCTTTCTACCTCACACCACGTCCATCTGATTCTGTACTATGTATGAAGTATCTGAAGAACTTGTATCACAGGTAGGTACCAGATAACAGAAATGTATTTAATATTTTTACCCGATTAGGTTATTAATCTAATTATAGGTAGTAATAACATTATATTTAAGATTTTTATTATACCATACATATAATTAATATTATATTGTATAGATCAGCCATACTCAAAGTGTGTTCCGCGGAACCCTGGGGTTCCGCGAAACCCCTGTAGGGGTTCCGCGAGAATTTAGAAAAAAAATCAATAAAACACCTCTCTCTGGTCAAACGTTTTTACGCGTCGTATCATGAGGCGCAGCCGAACTTATTCGCCAATCACAATTCACAACAGTAACAGCCGGACCGCGACATTCAGTCAGTCAACGATTAGTGTTTGCAGCGATAAGTACTTAAGTACAAGCTACCTAGCGAATTGAGAACTTGAATAGTAGCCAGGCGGGGGTTTTAGAGGTTCAAACCGCCCCGAAATGTTCGGTTAAATGACAAACCTAACATGATAAGTTATTATTATTTATCATCTACTTTGCAACATCAGAAATTACACTAATTAAATGATCCTATTTTCACAGTCTTTTAGGATTTAAAGTTTGAACATATTTAACCTATAAAACAGGAAAAAATTTTGCTAGCTCGCTTCGCTCGCTCGCGTTGACGTTGTTATTATATTATTTTTCTTATAGGTTAGTGACCAGTATTTAATGTACTTTTAGTCATTTTCTTTTCTTTTACTTGCTATGTAGTAGCTTACTATTAGAATGTGCTAAGTTGTAACTGTTACATTGTACTTTTATTATGCTTATTTATAAAGAATACATTTATAAAATAATTGTTTTATTGTAGGGTTCCGCCAAGTATTTCGCTTTCCAAAAGGGTTCCGTCACCAAAAAAGTTTGAGAACCGCTGGTATAGATAATATTATATGTGTATAACCAGAAATAAAGAAAAACTTTTTGTCCCTTCGGCGTGATTCGAACCCACGAACTCCGGCTTTTATTGCACTGTAAGTGACATTAGACATACTATTTTATTTTGTAGCTAATATATTATGGCGCTATTGTTTCTTTGTTAACGTTTAAATTTGGATTTAGACGGAGTATAAGCAAAGACTAAGAAGTAATTAATATCACAAGTATGGTCCTAAAATATCAATTACCTAATTTAATCTAGTTTAAAAATGAAACTGCAGTAAATACATATCATTATTTATTTCCTCAATCTTGTTGTACACTACATACTTGGTATAGGTATAAAACAGTCGTACTTTAATTGGCTTTTGAACTAGGCTTAATCTAAGTGATTGTGGACCTTAAGATTTTCAAAGTTTATGGAATTGGCGCTCCATTTTTTTTTTGTAATTTTTTTCCACTTACAGAAAGAGTAAACCTATTTTATACATATTTTTATATAATATTTATTCATTTAGATAAACTTTCGAGACATCTTGACACCTCTATCTTGTAATTTCAGGTAATTCAATCCTTTAGCAGTGTGAGGTTCGTCATTGATATTATAATATTTAACCTTAAGGTCAATTCACACTGAAACGAGACGATACGCGCCGCGGTGCCGTATTTTTAATATAGCGATTCAAAATTGAACTTTATTAACTACACAAAACGATACACGTTTCGTATGCCATCAGCTATACACTGCATATGTGCTGTGCAGTTGGCATTCGAAGTCTAAAATTAAACGTGTATAGTATTCTTGTGTACGTAATGAATTAACTTCAATTTTGAATAGCTATCAAAAAATGCAGTGCCTGCCAGTATCGTTTGGAATTGAGCCTTAGCATGAAATTAGCACCTGTATTGTGACTGTAGGTTCTCATTACAATACGAGGAAATCATGAGAGCGATCTATCTGCTAAACCTTAAAAGGATCAAAACTCCCCGATAGTACGTACTCATAAGGTAAGGTATTTAGCAACAACATTATTCAAAGATGAACATGGAAGTCAATAAAAGCCTAATTCCTTCAAACACGCTCAGGTCAACAGAAGTGTGTATCAAAAAAATATTATATTGGGGCAGTGGCGTATTTACTATAGGGCCAATGGGGCCATGGTCCGGGGCGCCATTGGTCCTATAGTAAGGGCGGCCAAGCCGGCCCTCGCAGTCTGGCGCCTTATTTGTAACGATTGGTTTTAAGCGGGATGCTTGGCGACGACTTCCAAACAGATTGTGGCATATTAGTTCCATTTATTTTCTTTTCAACGTACCCGCATTTTTAGGGCGTGTATGGTGCGGATAAATGTGCGAGGTTGCAATACAACGAATGAGGGTGTTTGATATTTTTTCTGCTGTTAGGGGACAGACCCAACGCACACAAAGCGTCATCTGGTGGCGTCAACGGTATCGAAAACGGTCAATAAGAATTTTCGATTATTTTCTGTCACCAGTCAGCGCTTTGTAGCCCGATGGTCCTCGTCGTGTCAAAAAACGGTCAGATGTCACAAATTTAAAAACCCTCACTCTGAAATGCGGCACAGACGGTGCCCATATAATTTGTAAGTTCAGCTCAATGAAACAAATATTTTATATTGCACATAAAAAGTATAGCAAAATGCCAGTTATAAGTGTACCAGGTACTGACTATGTATGTTGTTTAATGGCATATGGTCTTCACACGGGTCAAATCTTCAGTGTGTCATAGGAATGTTAATCTATGTCTTTTACATCTTTATGTATTGTCCTAATCAAATTACTATCGATTAAGAAAAGTTTATTATTTTTATTTATTGTTATTTTATTATTTAATTTAAACTTTTGTATGACTGAATGTTATTATAAAAAAACCACAGACATCTATTGACTAGACCACGCAAATCTCATTGTCTGTATAGAAACCAAGCATGCCATTATATTTCTAACTATTTTGACGTCACAAGAGCGATTTGATGAAGCTAACTCCCTGTCCCCGAGTAAACGATACAAAGGCCGTCGCCGCCCCATCGCGTTGTTTAGTTTTCGTTTGACGTTCGGCACTGAGAATATTCGAGAGGAAATTGAGCTGAAGGAAAGTAAATTGTACTCCACTCTGTATGTGGCCTTGTAGTCAATAGATGTTTGTAATAAAAACGTTTAACGCAACTAATATTATACTTATTAAAATGTATTAATGTATTTGTATTCTGTATTAAGCTTAGCAAGTAGCAACTAGCAATACTTAACAATGTATTAACAAATGAACTCGAAAATGAGTTTTATTGAATATAACTAGCATTAATGACTATAACTTATAAAAGACAATATATACTGGATACTGTTTCTTAAATACATATTCTTATTATTAAGTATGTAAGTAACCAGTTCCCCTAAATTATAACAATTTACCTACTGGGATTTAAGACAATTGATACAGATTGATAAGAAACTTTGAATACTAATGTTCTTTCGATGATTTTGAAGTAATCTTGGTAAAATGGCAATGTATAAAGTCACAAAAGCAATAATAATATTATGGGTGACTTACATGACTCCAGATGAAAGCTAATAGCCATGTTTCTTTTTTAGAAATTTTAGAGTATTATCCTAACATAAGCATGCTCAGCATCTTAGAAATTAATTTATAACATTGATTGAACGAAAAATGGCATAGATTCCTATGGTTAATTGACTCTTGACAAGTTTTATTGAAAATATATACCTAAATTATTTTATCAATTAAGATAACAGCTGTTTTTCCCGATATTTCTGAAATTGTTCGATCATTTAATCAGAGTAATGTGTGCAAAACTGTGAAGATGATACTTAAAATTATTGTATACAACATACTCTAACTAATTTGTCTCATAACAATATTAAAATATATACAATTACACATCAGAGAGGCTTCAGGGAAAACGATAATTTAGGCCTTGAGTTGTTTTTGCCTAATATTTTCTTTTGTTCTTCTTTTATGCGTTTCTCCTGTTCTTTTTTTAACTTTTGCCTTTCTTCATCCATTTTTCTTTGTTCTTCTATCATTGCTAATCTTTCTTCGGCCTGAAATTTGATAATGAGAAGAATTTAAAATCTTGGAATGGAATTGATATTTATAATTAAATTATTGAGATTTAATATCATATTTAGATCTGTATAACTAAAACTGGAATACTGTGAAATGTATCTAAATATATACAAGGCAAACCTGACTGACTCATCTATCAACGCATAGCCGAAACTACTGAACGGATTTTGCTGAAATTTGGCATACATATAGTAGTAGTAGAGAAGTCACGGGCAAAAGCTAGTAGTAAAATATACATAATAACTAACAATAATATAACAAGTATTTAGTGGTTAATGTATTATTACCAATTTCCTTTGAGCCTCCTCAATCTTTCTATTGTTTTCGGCCATGATATCCTCCAGCTCTTTTCTTTTACGAGCCTCTTCCTCCTGTATAAAGAAGATAAAAGTTAATAATTTGTTTTATAACTATCTGTGAAAATTTATGTAAATAAATAATGCTGTATAAATGTATATACATTGTTAAAAACATCTTCCTTTACATGGGAGTACCATCAAATGTTTTACAACTCATTCAATTTTATGTTAATTTTATATAAATTTATATGCAATTAACACACTATAAGTTACATGTACAAAGTGCAATTTTGTCTCACATTACAACTACATCCATAATGAAATATCTTCATAGTTTTATTTTGTTCATGTCATTCTTCCTTGGTATTGGTTGGAAAATATAACCTTGGAACCTACCTAGATAAAACAGAAATACTTGTATACAAAAAATAGATTCAAAAAATACCTTCAGCTTTCACCGCTGGTCCTCAAGCAGCAACTCCTTTTAATTCTTAGGCTTCGGGATCTTGATCAGTCGTCTGACCTGACTTATACACTACGTGACTGCCGAGGACAGTCAAGTGAACAGTTTTAAAATGCTTGCCGATTACCCTTGCGGCATTACAAAGTGCGTATGTAAAAATGCCTTATAAGGTGCTTATGACATGCAATATGTTATTCTAATGGAGGATGTAGTAAATATTCTAAGTCTCTCATACAATATTTTTTACAAATTACGAAATTCAAGAAAATAATTCTTGTATGCACTCGAACTACACCTGACCGGACCTTTAACAGATATGATCGAAATAATACTTTATTAGTTTTTTTAAGCATATTATGTTTATATCATAAACATTGAAGTATGTGTAAGTTGGCGAGCGAGAAGTCTCTGCTCTTGTGTGCGGGGGTCACATGTAAAAGCAAGTATAGCCCGTATTGCTTTTACACATGACTGAAGGTTTGTTCTAACAATTACCTGTCTGGCCGCCTCTTCTTTCCGCTGTTGTTCCCTTTGCCTTTCCAACTCCTCCATCATCTCCTTCTCCATCTTACGTTTAGCTTCTTCCACCCTCTTTGCTACTTCTTGTTCTATTTCATCTTTTCTTTTTTCCAATTCTTCCTCCACTCTTTTCTTTACTAATAATTCTATTCTTTTGGCTGCTTCTTCTTCAACTACCTGTAATTAGGCAATGAATGGGATACTTTTGATGAATAGTTTTAAGTTTAAGCGCTTTGTAAAGTATTTTAGAAAAGGCAACCTTAAATTACACATATCGACACTCAGCTGTTGGTGTTTTATGAAAAAACTATATATTTTTGTCTGAAGTAAAGTTATCTCAATTGCTGAACAATCAAACTATGTCGGTATGTGCTTGGTTTTTTATTTACAGTCAAAGTTGTGCTAAAAATCTGATGTTTGGAGGCTACTATCTTCTAAGCTAATTTAAATTTACACATACTGACCTACATAAGTGTAAAAAATCGATATAACGCTAAAATTTGGGTCTACAATGATTGACTTTAAAGTAAATCGCCAACAGCGTTTGTATGGAGAAAAAACCGACTAGTGCAGCCTTAACATACCTTTTGTTCCGCTTCTCTGACACGTCTTTGCCTTTCCATCTCAGCTAAGCGATCCACTTCATCCATTTTATTACGACTTTTGGATTTCTTTCTATTATTTCTACTGCCGTCATATGATGCATCGCTACTTGTGCACGAAGACGCGGAATGCGACCTTTTTCTGCGAATAATACGCTTTAAATTACTATTCTTGCTACCACCAATAGCCGTGCAATATTACTAATTAATTATTATTCTATTTACCTGGACTTCGAACTACGTTCTCTCGATTTCTCAATATGTTTTGAGCTTCTGGTTCTAGACGAGGAACGATCCTTGGAGCGGCTCTTCTTCCTCGAATGTTTACTACTTTTATGATGTCGCCGAGGAGTTTTACTCCTAGATCGTGATCGACCCATTATTAAAGAAACGCTTTAACCAGAACAGAATTGAAAGGATTACAAAGCGAGCAAATTTTTTAAAAATTACACAGGATTTTTACCAAGCTTGAGTTTGACAATAAATTGACAACGCCAATCTCGAAGAACGAAGCCATGTTTTTTTTTGGTATTTTTAATTAAATGATAAATGGCTAAGGCAAATCATTACAATTCCTTGATCCTTTAACTACAATATTATAAATAAATAATTATTATAACACCGTAAAACGGGGGGAACCGGGACACTTTCGAAGTTTTTCATCAATTTCCATTACTTTTTTCTGCTTCATTCTTTACTCCTTTCTTGTTTAATTGCTTCCGGTAGTCTGCATTTTTGTTTACAATGCATTTAAATGTATGTATGTAATTTAAACAGAAAATCCACAATAAGTAAAAAAAAATACCTTGACCCAATTCACTTTAGGTCTGGAGTTAATTGGGTCGTTTAAGGCGTTAACGTTAATCCGTCCTCTTGTTGGCGGTGAGCACATTCCCTAGCGGAAAGTCGCAGAACTAACGTATGACTGATGAAAAATACGGTAAGAAGTACAATTTGAAATGATTTTGAAAACAATTTGTAATTCTTCCAGAGTATAAAATAAACTGCTCAATTTTATAATTATTATAATATAAAATATATAAGCTGCTTACTGCTGTACACTGTAGTATGTAAGGCCGCCTTTTTGTACAGGTCCTGTGTTGTTAAGTGTGTGTTACTGTGTTTATGTGTGCAAATAAAGAGTTTGCTATTGTACTCTATGTTAAGTTTTCATTTGTTCTACAGTAAGTTTCGTCAGTAACTTAAGAAAAGTTACGGAAATGTTCCTTCTGGTTTTGATGTGTCTAGATTACATCTGTCCACTTTATGTGGATAGTCAAATAATACACCACAAGTTTGTAAAGCTAAGCCTTAACACCTAACTTGTTCAGATTTTCATTCTTTTACACCAACACACAATAGCATTCCAGGTATAGGTAGTAGGTATTTTTACCTCTTCGTAGATGTCCATCAATGAAACCATGACGCATTGTTTAGGAATTATTTCAAAATAGAAATAAAATCGGCTGTTTTTACTATTGTTAAGGCGTGACTCCTGTTCGAAACATTACACAGAAAACATGAAACATTGGGGCGTGGCTATACACATTTGTCTAGGAATAGACAATGTTTTTGTTTTCGGAGACGGACGAAAAACATTCCCGCGCGGGTAGAGAGGGGAAGAAATGTTTCATTTCCTAACTAGTGTTCATATCGTTCACATGACACCTAGGTACAGGTTTTTTAGAGTTATAGTTTTGCTTGTTGTGTTTTTTGTGTTTGTTTTTGTGATCGCTCATAATATACGGCCTGACTTAATTAAAAAACACAAATTTTGTCAGTTTTCAATAGAAATTCGTAAAATGGCGCACATATTTATGAGTTGAAAAAATACTTTTATGAAACATTTAAAGTGGCCTTTTCAGAACCCCTCTTTTCTCCTAGATTCTACACCTACAATCACTAAAACTGTGAGCGCTAATACGTTTTCCTCGTCGGAACTTAGATCGTGTCTGGACAAAATGTTTTGTTTCGACCAAAAACATTTTCTGTAGCTGGAGACAGCTTGTGTATGGAAACAAATGTTTTTGTTTCATGTTTTCTGTGTAATGTTTCGAACAGGAGTCACGCCTTTACGAACACACAAAGCACAAAGAAACTAGCGCCATCTAGCGTCAACCAGTAAAACCACTCAAAGAACAAAGACAACACGAAACCCCCTACTCAATACTAGATGGCGTTACTGTGCGAACTTTCCACAATCATCCAACCCGGTCGATCACGTTCGCACGAATCCGGTATGTTTTCTTTCTATTCGTCTCGGCCCATATAAATAGCCGCAGGGACGCGAGCGAGTTCGGTTCAGTTTGAGCTACCTTCGAGGCGACTTCGAAGTGAAAACTAGTGATCAAGAGTGATACCAGTGAAACCTACGACTTGGCTACGACCTAGGACATTGTTAGTGCTTAGTGTTTGGACCTAGTGCTTTGTGTTGGACCTAGTGCTAGTGAATAAAGTCTTCAAAACTCAAAAGAGTCAGCAGGTCTTTCTCTCCAAACCCTTCGAACCCTAACACTTAACACTATTTTATATTGACATAGGATAGTTCCGAAATCCGCAACTAGGGAAATTTGCTCGCCAGCAATATTTCTTAACGGAAAACCATTCTGCTAATAGCGTTTGAAAAATCTTTTTTCTATGGAAATTAGAGCTGACCGCTGACGATGTAAACGACGATTGCCGAGGACTATTAACAACATAGTCGCGTACCATTAATGACCTTCACAATTTATGAATCACGACAATCCTATCTTTCTAGAAGATCTTTATAGAAGATCCCCCTCTCATTTAATCCTTTTCAACCCGTAGTTTGACCCGCTTGCCCCCATTTTTTCTTAAATCTACCTCGGAGAGATTTTGTTCAATTATTGAAAAAAAATTCTTAATTCACCCCCGAGGCCCTATTCCCCCCATTTTACGGTATGTAGAAGTCTAGTAATGTACCAACACAATAAACCCTAGTGGCGTATTTCAGAACTATCCTGTGGCATTTCCTTTGAAATAATTATATCGTCAAACAAGTAAGGGGCCGTCCATTAATCACGTGATGCTTTTAATAAATTTTAAGACCCTCCCCTCCCCCTGGTAATACGTGGTGAGGTTTTATACTACCCCCCCCCCCCTCCCCCACCTAATAATTCAAGCAATTAAAAACTATACGGGTCGTTTGTCTTGTAAGTATTTAAACACTACGAATCTACAATCGATAATTTCGGTATGCATAGACTAGATTCGAAAATTAATACACGTGATGTCTCCTTATACCCCCTCCTCCCCTTGGTGATACTTGGTGATTTTTCTTCGGACCCCCCCTCCCCCTTTAGGCATGACGTGATTAATGGACGATCCCTAACACTCTCTCTACCTTTACTCTCGGCGAGAGAGCAGGCGCTGGTACGACTTTTTAGATGCCCATCCGACGACTATATTATAATCTTTCCTGTCAGACAACCAGGTGATCAGCCTGCATTGTCCTAACCAAACTTGGAAACAACATTTTTTGTTGTTCCAACGAAGAAATCGAACCCACGACCCCCGAGTCGCGAGCCAAGCTCTTTTATCACTGAACCAGGAGGCAGGCATATGTCAGTGCTGTCGCACTCGCACACGTAGGTACTGAGATTGGTATGAGGGATCTACAATTATTATACTGTGAATTGAACATTTTTTTATGAATTGGCCTTTAGCTGATCTTGGTCGGTATCAATTAATCTTGTCTTCTAGTCTCATAACGTACTTACCTAAAACAAGAGTCAAACAAGGATGTTTGTGAAAAGAAGTAAACATGACAATAGTAGCGAAAATAAATTTATTGTGCATAAAATATGAATTTAATAACTAGTAAACATAATATTGTAGTATAATATTATGTTTATAAAATGCATAAAAATATTGCTACATTTTAACACTCTTTAGAATAGCTTATAGCCACAAAAACCTAAAATATAAAATCATAAATTGTTTTACACTTTTTCCCTATCGCATCGGTGTTACAACTATTCGCAACGGCGAACATTCAGTTGTACCTACGCGGAGCAGATCTAGAAAAAAACAATAGATTTGTGTTTTCTACCTTCTGTTGAATTTTGTAATTTCGATATTCCTTTACCTACAGCCTTTAACTTTTTAATAGCGTCATCTATAGGAATACGGGAACTTAACGGCTCTAGCAAGGGTTTGCGTATATTTGTATTAACGATTCCTGACCTAGTTTGCCGAATAGCTGTCTCAGATTTACTAGCTAGTTTGTTCTGAACGGATATAGTGGAACGTAAAATACTAGCGGTTTCACGTTCCCATTCTAAGGGATCTATGTAACAACGTTTGTTACCAACGGATCTATCAATATTGGGTTTCACTATTTTTCTTGCTGACTCAGTTCTGTACTTGACGGATTGGATTTCAGTTTTACTTTGCTCTGGCTGGCAGCAAGAGTGTGGTACGATGCGTCGTTTATATTCTGAGCTTTTTTCTCGTCTTCCTCGGTGTGTCCTAGAAGATAGCGCGGATGTTTTACGCTTTTTGAAGCTACTTTTATTACTCGAACTAGATTTTACTACTGTAACAGGTGGTCGTACCGTCAAGGATACATTCGGTCCTAGTACAATACCATCATTATCAGTCGGAAAATTATCATAAGGGTTGAGCCAAGAAAGAAAGTCTGTTATGATAGGTCCATTATACTCATTCGGTACTGGCATATCATCATGTTCAGTCATTTTACCGGATGAAACTTGTGAAATTGAAGGGGTGGCAATTTTTGTTTCTTGTTTTTTCTCTTTTGGTCTCTTATTGACAATACGTTTGCCGTTGATGCAAAGAGATAGGCCGAGATACGCAGGTGCCTTTGGAATAACTTGTTTATAAACTAACTCAAATGTTCCCACGTCTGCATCAGAATTCAGCCGACGATCTAAAACCACTGAAAACAAAGAATCTGTTATTGTGTTTTCTATAAACGATCATTCTGAGCAGGAAACATTCCTTATGGGTTACCTTTTATAACATCCTCGAGACATTGCGGGCAGAGGCGAGCCGTAACAGAGGTCGTGGGTGCTAAATCGGGGCTCGAATTTATTTCTATGAGCCATGGAGTAAAATCTTCGGTGAGCATGAAATCAGCACCATACAATTCAAAGCTATTCTGCCTTTTATCCATTGATTCTTGACAGGCTAGCATTGCTCCTATCAGGCATTGTTTCATTTCGGGATAAATCTTTGTGTCCCACATTTCGTATTTACCTATCTGTCTTAAATGTTTTTCCACGCATTAAATATTATCATCTATAAGACAATTTAGGCTACATAATATTTTATTTATTTACCTCAAGTACGCTTTGAATGTGTGACAGTCCCACATATTTTCATCGGGCAACGCTTTATCACGTTCACAATTCTTGTATTTTGATTGTACAGCGTTATTCGTCAGGTGGACTGATTCATGATAGTTCGATAGACTGAACATCTGAGAACTAAATCTTAAGTAGCTATCTCTTAAACAAATCAACATAATTAATAGACGCGTCACAAAATCTTACGGCTACTTACTTCAGTATCAAATTTGTAAAATCAATTAAATTCTACGAGCCAAACTTACTTATAGACCCAAATAGTTAGTGGCTGGCAGTTCGTGATAAGAAACCATTGGCGGATATCAAATTTCGTGCCATAAATTATCAGCGGATTTTCTGAAATTTCGTAATAATAATTATAAAAAGAAATAAAAAATTAGGAGCTTCATTAAAATTGGCAGAAAGTTATGCAACAGACTCACCGATATACTTTTGTACGACGTATCTGGACTTCTGTGCTGGTACGTTGATAAGACTGACTATGTCTTTAATGTTATTCATAAGGTATATACCTTTTCCTCTACATTTGTTGCCAGGTTTGACTATCCAGATGTTATAAACACCATCGATATCTATCTGTGGCCAATATCTTGATATAACCGAAAGGACCTTACCTCCTTTTTTCTCCAATTGCCTTGAATAGTAAACATTAGGACATTATATGATTGCAATTATTACATAATTATTATGACAAATAATAATTTTCAAGTTATTGTAAAATTGAAATAAAACGACTTTTGTATCAATCAATCTATTTTCATACATCCTAATTAAGTACCTATTATCGATCGATATTATGATCAGAATTTCGATATTATCAATCTATTATAAATGTTTTATAATAAGTTACTATTTAGCTTTCGCTAATATTATTTGCCATAGATTTAAGATCTGCTGGCCGATTCTGTATCGTATATTCTGTGAGTTAATCACTGAGTTATTAACGATACGGAGGAGTGAGTAACGGAAAGTCTCACTTTTGTATTATAGTGAATATACAAAAGTGACACTTTTCGTTACTCACTCCTCCGTTTCGTTACGAACTCAGTGATTAACTCACAAAATGTACGATACAGAATCGGCCAGCTGATATTTGTATTATTGATCGAAGTCTAATATCAATAAAATCGTGATAATTTTCAGAAAGAAAGCAATTATCAGACCTGAAATTTAGATTCTTTTCTTGTATAAATTTTGCTCTCTCGTGAACTAGAAGATAGTGGTGGGTTAGGAATATGTCCCATTCATGCTCCCATACATGTTGCGCCTCTTCTGTATCGTCAATATCTTTGTGCGTAAAGAAGGCAATGTACTCATTTAATCTCGAAATGGCGAATTCTATAGCCGATAAAGGTACTTTTCCGTTGTATGACATCAAATCATTCTCTTTTTCATTCTGAAATACGCCGCTGAGCCATTTCAATAAACTGATGCAAGCTGTAATTCTGAAGTCATCGACGAATTCTTCTAAACTTTCTGGACTGTGAATGTTGTAGCATCTCGGGAATTTCGTCATCGCAACTCCTGGTTCTGTATACCAGTGCATCTGACTTAGAGAAGATGTCAATCCTTCTTTTGTTGTAAAAACCGACCTGCAAAACCTATCAGGAAAAATAACATTTCAACGATGTAAAGAAAAAAAAACAATCATAATAAAGAAGAAAATATATAATTATAGTCTTCATTAACATTACAAAAGGCAAGGGAAATTAGGATGGCGCGCCGCTAAGATTGTCTTCCGTTTAATAAAGACAAACATTAGGTATATCTTAGGTACCTACCCTTCATCTATTTGGTCGCTAGTTAAAAAAAAATAACTCAGGTATACCTTTTGACCTT
This sequence comes from Glaucopsyche alexis, assembly GCA_905404095.1. Classification (NCBI taxonomy): domain Eukaryota; kingdom Metazoa; phylum Arthropoda; class Insecta; order Lepidoptera; family Lycaenidae; genus Glaucopsyche; species Glaucopsyche alexis. The sequence goes on along the minus strand of FR990043.1, from coordinate 5,973,133 downwards.
ATTTTGTATATTATAGTTAATTTCTACATTCACCTGCTAATTAAAACGTCCTTATTGCTAAGAAGCCAATCGTATTTGTCTCTTTTGGTCGTCCAAAGAAAGTCCACCGCGTGGTGTTCCATAAATTTGTACAATATCATCCGCTCCACTTTACTCAATTCTTTGTCTGAAGCCTTACTTGGGTCTGTTAAATTTGTAGGTGGATGTCGGACCTGAAAAGCGAATAGTACGTCATACAACTCCTGTATTTTACTACCATAGGTAGATACTTCTCTCGTTTTTCATTAACTAAACCGATGTCTAATACGATATATTAGGTTGGGGAAAAAGTTTCTTCGCATTTTATATAAAAATTCAAAAGGTTTTTTATAAAGTTTATTTACAAGTGACTAAAGTATATAGGTGCCATTTTGTTCGATAACTTTTTGCCATCTTGTTGGTAGGTACATGATTCCATTGCTATAAAATTTTTGGGGCTTCTGATGAAAAAACTGCGACAAGTGGTTTTGGCAGTCCTCTTGTGATGTCAACCTGACACTGCCTAAGGAATTCTGCAGCGACCGAAACAGGTGGAAATCTGACGGTGCAAGGTCAGGACTATACGGCGGATGCATTAACACCTCCCAGCCAAACTCCCGTAATTTTTTCTGAGTGGCTAAAGATGTGTGAGGTCTAGCGTTATCATGGTGAAAAACCACACCCCTTCTGTTGATTAATTCCGGCCGCTTTCTCTCAACTTCTTGCTTTAATCTCATCAGTTGTTCGCAGTACAGTTCAGAATTCATGGTCCTGCCTGGCGGTAACAGCTCATAATGAATAATGCCCTTCCAATCCCACCACACACACAGCATCACCTTGTTGCGAGTTAACCCGGGTTTCGCCACAGCCTGTGAAGCCTTTGACCACGATCTTTTTCGCACGTTCTTGTCGTACGTGATCCACTTTTCATCACCAGTTATCAGCTTCTTCAAAAATGGTTCGGTTTCATTACGTCGTAATAAAGAATCACAATTAATGAGTACACGGTTCATTAGGTTTCTTTCAGTGAGCTCATGAGGCACCCAAATATCGAGCTTTTTTGTGTACCCAGCTTTTTTCAAATGCGCCAAAACCGTTTTGTGGTCAATCCCCAGTTCTTCAGCTACATCGTAACTACTAATATGCCGATCTTGCTCCACTTTTTCAAAAATGGAAACAGTTTTGTCCGTAACAGGGCGACCAGAGCGACGTGCATCTTTGATATCAAAATTTCCGGATTGAAAACGCTTAAACCAAATTTGCGCTACTCTCACAGATACTGCATTAGGTCCATAAACATCACAAATTTTTTTCGCGGCTTGTGTTGCATTTTTACCTTTTTTGTAATAAAATTTTAAAATGTATCGAAATTCTTCATAAGAATCACTCATTTTAACAATAACAAAAACAAATGAAAATCTCAAATTTACCTAATTTGAATTTGGAATTGTCTTCTGTAAAATTAAAACTTTTTAATGATACCAAAATCAGCCAGATACAATTGGTATAGCCCAAGATATTTTATGACAAGTTCATACATACTATAATGCGAAAAGACTTTTTCCCCAATCTATTATTTTAAGTTACGAAAGCTTTTAAGGAACCAATTTGTAAGAAATAGGTATGTAGTAGTTACACTTACTACCTTCGCACTTTTGTAAAAAAATCGCTCATGCATTACATACCATCAACCATAATTATTAAGTACTAGCTGTCCCGACAAACGTTGTTCTGCCTTAACTATGAACTAAATTTCTCACCGTTTAAACCTTTCCTGATTTGATACGATTATTTTAAGGTCAACATTAGCCAAATCGGTCCATCCATTCTAGAGTTTTAGCGAGACTAACGGACAGCAATTCATTTTTATATAGGTATAAGAAGATTCTACAGATTACTAAATACCTTATGTGACTCGTATTTTTCCACCCATCCTCTTTCAATAAGTGCCCGTCGTATCGCTGGGAACCCCCCTCCCTTTATCATAAATACTTTTCGTTGCTTCATCGCTGTTTCCGCTATTTTTTTGAGTTCATTCCATCTTTCATTGGTCACCCAACTTTTAAATTGCTTCAATTGGTCGATTGAAGACGCTTCAGCTAAAAAAATCTTAAATTTAACAAATTGTTGCTGCATTTTGAGAACCACGTTAAAATCCTTTTTAAATGATGAATAAAAATAAGTAGGTACTTATTATGCTATTAGGTACATAATTTAAAAATTAAAAGGTACCTGGCCCATGTTCGGACTTAGAAATGGATACAGCGCTCGACGGCCTCAGTTCCTTTTTAGACAAACTCTCCTTATGCAACTTGGAGTCCGAGACACTTTCTTCTAAAGCCATTTTTACTGAAATACGTTACGATGCCAATTTAAAAAGTGCCTACAAAGTAGGACAGGCGGTAACATGTTATTCAACTTTAAGTACACGAACTATCCGTTTGCCAGTCGCCGTGAGAGTGGTAGCAACTAGCAACCCCCGTTCGGGGTTCCGGTGCAATAACCTACTTGTGCTGCGAAATGCGACCTAGTTGCGGAGTTTCCTGATCATCAACGAAGCAGGGCCGCGTCTCCACCTGGTACTGGGGAAATGACGTCATACCTCGGCCTTCACTGACCCTAATGCTGACGAGCTAATGAAGCTAAATTATCCTTACCTATTTTACGAACGTTAGGAAATGGTTATAGGTAAATAATGATAATATTTATGTATAGGTAAGTCAAAAAGTAAATGCTTACAAATTACAAAACAATGAATTTTGAAACACCGTTAATGTCAAATTGTAAATATTTGTATTTTGGTAGTAAATAAATATTGCGAATGACGAAAAGAAAAGGATGTATACAAGATGTCATATGAATTATTATGAACCCGTATCCATGGTTGTAAATTAAAAACATATTAAGGGCCATATCAAAGACTTCATTGACCATCCAGCCTGCAAGCCCAAGGCCGCGGATTTGTAGGCAAAAAATATAAATGATTGACACCAATGACGGTACATGACAGTACTGGCGCTGTGTTTGCTGGATGCGCTGTGCGTATGGCCCTTTAGAAAAGCCGAATCGGATACATCCAACCAATGCTCTCCAGAAACTGCGTATTCTTACGCACGTAAGGTCTACGCACGTTGTCGAGGTACTAGGGCCCCATACATTGCGTCCAGAAGCTACGTGCGTATTATTTTAGCTATGCGCGTATCATTTTGATTTGATTTCCCGAAAATTTTGATTTCATTATTTCCTTCATAACATGGTTATTAGAATTTTAAAAAAGAAGTGTATTATTTTCTTTATAATATTATGTTAATTAAAAGCTAACGCGCGGAGTGAGCGAGAAAGTTTTTCGCTTATTTAGCAAAAAAATTATTTTATGTTTGGTAAAAAAAATAAGCTTTCAATATAGGTACCTTAAACAAATTAACATCAACTAAGATTATAAATTAATTAAATAAAAAATATATGCATATATTATAGTATAGAAACATACACAAATTATAAATTATATAAGTAAGCAGGAGTAATTCCTATCGGTTCAAACAAAGTATTATTTTTTCTTAAATCTGTTGGTTAGTAAATAAAAAAGGGCCGAAAATTTATGGAGAGGTAACAAATTTTGCGCTTTCTTCAATCTACCTGACTAAAGGTCCGCTTAACACTAAATCCACTACTATATATATGTACCAATAATATAAGTATGACCAGCAGGTAAAAAGCAACAGGTAAGACTCAAAAGGCTAACAATACCAATACCTACTACTACCCACTGAACCTATTTTGATTATAAATTAATGGACCTTGAAAGTATGCACTCACAAGGCTGTTGGGGTTGTGGGTATGCCCATACTACACGTATAGGTGCTCCGCTCCTGACTCAAATAGGTGCAGCAATTACGCATGTAATACGCAGCTACCTCGAGTACTCGCGAGACACGAAGTGAAAGAAAAATGTTTTTCTCGCTCCGATTGTATGATTCAGATTGAGACAGAAGTATTCAGTTCATTCGTTACACAGCATTCAGATCGGTTGACACCGTTTGGCATTTGGTAATTTTGGCATTTTCACAGTACTCACACTAGTGAAATTTTACTTTACAGAGTGTTCCGAAATTTTGTGCTGTCAATGTTTTGTTAAAACCAATTTTTTCTGAAGACAACTTCTATTAAAACCTTCAACACACAATTGATATCGATTTGAAATGAAGGAAATGATGAGAAAGATGGAAGAGATAAGAGGAAGTATGGAAGAAAGTAAAGAGAAAATGGGAAGGCTGAGCTCATTAATGGAGAACAACATGACTGTCACCAAAACGGCGAGCTATGCGAGCGTTGTATCGAGAGGAGTCAATGAGGAATTCCCCGAAACAAGGGCTCTGCATTCAGTCATGGTGTCCTCCAAAGACGAGCAGGAAACAGGAGATGAAGTGTTAGAAAAGATAAGGAAGACTGTGGATGCTAAGGATGGATGGGTAAAAGTAGAGAGAGTAAGAAAGGTGAAGAATAGAAAGGTTGTCGTCGGCTGTGTGAGTGAGGAAGAAAGAAACAAGATGAAGGAGACACTAAGAAATAATGAAGGATTGGTTGTGGAAGAAATTAAAAACAAGAGCCCCCTTTTGGCTTTCAGGGACGTTATGAAGTGCGATAATGCCGACTTCATCACTGCGTTTAAAAACCAGAATGCAGGCATCCTTGAGGGTCTGAAGGGGGAAGAATGTATGATTGAGGTAGCGTATGCGATGAGAGCTAGGAACCCCCTCCAGAACCACGTAGTGGTTAGAGTGAGCCCGAAAGTATGGAAGAGATGTATGAGTATAGGACACGCCCATATAGGGCTAGGCAGAGTGAGAGTGATGGACCAAAGTCCGCTGGTGCAGTGCTCCCGCTGCCTTGGGTATGGGCACACAAAAAGGTTATGCAGCGAGGAAGAGGAACGATGCAGCCACTGCGCCGGTCTTCATATGAAGACCGAGTGCGACAAGTGGCGGCGAGGAGAAGCGCCTAAGTGCATAAATTGCACTAAGGCCAAGAAAGGTAGCGCGGAGCACAATGCCTTTGATAGTGGATGTATGGAAAGAAAGAGATGGGACGCTCTAGCCAGATCGGCGGTAGCGTATTGTTGAGGTTGTCCACGGTGAGTACTTCCAGTACCGAGTATTGCAGGCAAACCTTCAGCGGAGCCAGATCGCCACAAGGGAGCTATTGCTCGAGGCCACCAAGCGTAAGGCATGCGTAGCATTGCTGCAAGAGCCCTACATAGGAGGGGCACGGCGTATGAGGACATACAATGGAGTGAGGGTCTACCAGAGCGATGGGGAAGGGGGTGGTGTGGTTAAGGCGTGTGTTGTAGTACTCGACGACACGTTGGATGTCGAACTACACACACGCCTCAGCAACAACAACATGGTCGTGACCACCCTCAAAACCAAAGCCTGGGAGATAATTGTAGTGTCCTTCTACTTCGAGCCTGATAAGCCAGTGGGGCCCTACCTGGACCATCTTATACGGATAGGAAGGGAGTTGGGTACCGATAGGACGGTATTGGGAGGCGACGCTAACGCGAAAAGTCCGTGGTGGGGTGGCGGCTTGGAAGACCCGCGAGGAAGGGAAGTGTCTACTGTACTGGAAGCAATGGGAATGCACATACTCAACACCGGGGACATCCCGACATTCGATACTGTCAGAGGGGGAAAAAGGTACTCCAGTTACGTGGATGTGACAGCGTGCTCCGACGACCTGCTGAACCGAGTGGGCGACTGGAGAGTAGAGGAGGCTCTCACGAGTTCGGACCACAACGGCATATCCTTCGGCATCAGACAACAGAAATCCACAGGCGCGAACATAATACGAACCACACGCATATTTAACACACAGAAGGCAAACTGGACTCAGTTTCGTGAGAAACTGACCCAGCTGATGTCGGACAGACAACTAACTGTACAAGACATAAACACAATACACAGCACACAACAAATAGAAGACGCAATAGACAGATACACACAAGTAATCACACAGACATGCAGAGACACAATGCCGACCAAAAAACACACACAAATATTCACCTTGTCGTGGTGGAATGATGAGCTCGCGCAGATGAAGAAGCAGGTTGCCACGAGGAGACGCAGGATCCGGAACGCAGCACCTGATCGCAGAGACCGCGTCGTTGGACTGTACCTGGAACAAAAGGAGAAGTATGAAAAGGCTGTAAGGGATGCGCAAGTTGAGAGCTGGAAGGAGTTTTGCCGGAAACAGGATAGGGAGGGGGTCTGGGAGGGTATCTACAGGGTGCTGAGCAGAGCTACAGGGAGGGAGGAGGATCTGCCCCTTACGAGGGACGGTGAAACCCTCGACGCCCGGAGCTCTGCAGAATGGCTGGCGGAGACTTTCTACCCCCAGGACCAAGAAAGTGGTGAAAGTGAGGATCATCGGCGGACGCGCCGGCTGGCGGAGTCCTTGGACACCGAACCGCCGACGGGTCCGGACGACCCTCCTTTCATCATGGAGGAGTTGAAGAGAGCCGTAAGGTCCTTCAACCCCAAAAAGGCCCCCGGGGCGGATGGTCTCACGTCCGACATCTGCCAGCACGCTGTGGAATGTAACCCGGAATGGTTCCTTGCGCTGCTGAACAGGAGCCTCACTGTCGCCTGCTTTCCCAAACAGTGGAAGCAGGCGACCGTAGTGGTACTAAGGAAGTCGAGCAAGGAATCGTATCGGGTACCAAAAGCCTATCGACCGATCGGCCTCCTACCTGTTCTCGGCAAAATCTTCGAGAAGATGCTGGTAGCCCGACTCAGGTTCTACCTGCTGCCCAAGATTAGCCCCAACCAGTATGGCTTCATGCCCCAAAGGAGCACCGAAGATGCCCTGTATAGTGAACCACATCAGAAAACAGAGGGAGGAGAAGAGAATTTCTGTTGTGGTCTCGCTGGACATAGAGGATGCCTTCGACAGTGCTTGGTGGCCGGCCATAAAGGTTAGGTTGGCTGAGGTTGGGTGTCCGGGGAACCTGAGGCGGGTGATCAGCGGCTACTTGAGTGGAAGAAGAGTGAATGTTAGGTATGCAGGAATGGAAGTAAGCAGGGGGACCAACAAGGGGTGCGTGCGGGGGTCCATAGGTGGACCGATCCTGTGGGATCTCTTGTTGGACCCCCTGCTATGGATAATGGAGGAGATGGATGTATTTTGTCAAGCATTTGCCGACGACATCGTGTGTGTTTTTGCAGGTGATACTGCTCTAGAAATAGAGCGAAAAGCAAATGGGGTCCTAGAGAAAATAAAAGAGTGGGGCAAGGCCAACAAATTAAATTTTGCACCACATAAAACTTGTGCACTTCTCTTAACGAGAAAATTGAAATACGATGTACCGCGACTCAAAATGGGGAGAGTGGATATAAAATATTATGGCAGCATAAAAATACTTGGTCTGACAATCGACAGGAGCCTAACTTTTAATAACCATGTCGAGAACGTGTGCCAGAAGGCAATCGCCAGATACAATCTCTTAGCCAGGACAGCCAGAGTGGGCTGGGGGCTTAACCCCCAAGTAGTTAAGTTAATATATACAGCAGTAATAGAACCAACTATTTTGTATGCATCAGCAGCGTGGGCACCCACCGTGGAAAAGATGGGGGTCCAAAAAAGGCTTAACACCGTCCAACGGGGTTTCGCCCAAAAAATCTGCAGAGCATATCGGACCGTCTCCCTGAACTCTGCAATGCTGCTGGCTGGGGTACTCCCTCTTGATCTCAGGATACTCGAAGCTTCGAGGCTCTATGAAATATATTAAATAACAAGGAAATATATTTAATTCTTTTATACTATACACAAATTTAAGATTTTTATTATATTATACACATATTTAATACACATCCATGACCCAGGAACACAGAAAAACTTTTTGTTCCTTCGGTGGGATTTGAACCCGCGACCCCCGGCTTGAGCACCAACACGCTTGTGGCGGACCAATCAGCGCACAGTCCTGAATCGCGCTATCGAAGTTTCTGAGTTCGGAAGTATATATACGACAGCTGAAATGGATACAAGTGGGCTTCGGCCTGACCGAGCATACCACCTCGCTCGGTCGGAGATCTCCCTTTGGGGCAGGGGTGGTCGACTTTGTATGAATGACCTTGGACCAAAAAGGGGGCAGTTCGGTGCGACAAGAATGGTTATATTTCAATTAGTGATGTGCCGGATATCCGTATCCGTATCCGTGTCCGTATCCGTTACATTTTGGCGGATCTTTTACGGATCTATTTACCTTATTAATATTAAAATGTATAGTATCTTATGTATCTTATAATGTATCTTATTGTGTCTTATAATGTATCTTATTAATATTAATATGTATAGTTTTAAGATTGACATTTTGATATATATTTTAACATAGTTTATTATATTTGGATTTGCAGAACTGATATTATCATTATGTTATTTAGTAGATTATTAATTAATTCGTTTTATACTTTACTAATCTTTGACTTGTGTTGCTTCGATTTATATCTCGTTTATTATTCATTGTGATTAACTTGTAACAGTACCTTAATAAGTTTTAAATGGGAATAGACGATATTTCCACGCCTTGGAGGCAGAAATTGTAACATAAACTTAATATGTAACACCTTTGTACCAATTTCTTGGAAATAAATTGATTTGATTTGATTTGAAAATTATAGATGAATTATTTAAATAGGTTAAGGTAGCAACTAACAATAAAAAACTATTAAATTCAATATAGATAATATTCTTGAGGATGCTTTCTTTGTAAATGATTTTTTAAAAAAGTTGTGCCTTTACCCATGCGAGAATAATTTCCATCACAAATTTTACACTTTGCACATTCATCATTTACTAACACCAAATAATTCCAAATTACATTACTAAACTTAGACATTTTTTCAAACTCATGTAGCAATACCAAATAAACGTTATCTATGCTTTCCAGTGTCACACTAAACTATAAACACAACAAAAGATATAACCGACGTGCAATGCAAGTCGAAACATGTGTGAAGGTCGCGTACACCGACACCGACTGCGTAAGAAAGTTGAGATCCGTATCCGTATCCGTATCCGTATCCGCGTATCTTGACACCAAATATCCGTATTCAGATCCGTATCCGCGGATATACATATTTAACGATCCGGCACATCACTAATTTCAATATATCGCTCTCTGTCTTACATGGTTAATATTACATAAAAGTTACTTAAAAACCACAACAGATGACACTATCCCGCTTCTAGATCGCGCTATCGAAAACACTAGACGTATGTATATAAGGGCTCACGAACATTTCGTGACGTAGTAGTTCTGATTTGTGCGTGGAGGTGGTTGCTCGGTTTTGTTGAAATGTAAAATTTAACTCTAAAGAGAAATTTAACGTTAACATAAACTTTAATTACACTACGGCCGCTGACCGCTGTATCTTGACGGGTCTGAACATAGGCTCTGCGAACTTTAGCGCATGTACAACTCGTGAAGAAAACTGTTATTGTATTATTTTTATATACCTATTACCTATATACTAATAAAAATCCCTAATACAGTTGACCAATTAGTACAAATAAAATAAATACGAAAACACTTAGAAACAGTTATTGCGCAACCTTCTGCGCGAAGTTCAGACTCGCCAAGATACATCGGCCGTATTGTACGTATCTTCATATATAGTCCTCCTTTGTTGGAAGGCGGTTAAAAGTTTGAGGGGGCAGCTCACTAGAGGCGCTATTTGGTCCCAATTTTTTTGTATGAAGTCGACCTTCTTCTCCGCGAGTAATAGTGTTCTGTGCTTTGGGGCTTGCCACCACGTTTCCCAATTCCCACACGCTCAAGAACCAACTGAGCCACAGAGGTCGTCAGAGTCCAAGAGGACATTACAATTTCCAATTGAAGCTCCTCTAATTTGGTAGTCGTCTGTCTCTGTTGTGCAGTGTGCTGTGTGAGGTCTAGCGTTGTCCTACAGGGCCAACCTTTATTCTTGCAGCGCGGACACGTGCGCGCGGCCGGCGTTGCATACGATTTCATACAAAGATTTATAAAATTTGATCACCTCGGCGCGTGCGGCTCTTCCGACGCGTATAGACAAAGAATATAGGTATTATTATTATATTATATTACTAACGTAGTATTAAGGTGCACTTTCACCTTTAATACCGGTATAAATTTGAAATTGGAATTCCTAACCAAAGAAGATACCTAATAATTATATTTGAGATCATAGTCGCCAGTAAGACAAAACGCCAATTTCATATGTAAAGACCTAATACTTTTCGAAATGCCAATAAAAAAAATATATATACATCTTCTCTATTACTGAAATCTGAAAGAAATAGGTATTTAGAGTGACGGGATTAAAAATATAAGCAAATGAAAAATATTGTCCATCTCTTTCTCGCAAAACGATTCGTGACGTCACAGCCTGCTACCGCCATACATTTTGTAATGACAAATGTATGGCGGTAGCAGGCTGTGACGTCACAGGCCGATATATCGCTCTCTTTCATATTGTAAATTTCAATGGTTTGTATCTACGTTATTTTTTCAGATATACAAAAATGGGTTCTGGATTGTTTATTAACATGTTGTCTAACATCAAATAGACGAAAAAAATTTTTTTCGGCAACATGCCGGTATCCTTTAAATTCGTGGTTTCAAAATTCCCGATGAATCACTATTGTTTAGTTATTTTCTACTAGATGTCGCTGTAGGCGTATTTAATAATTTTAAATCTTTGGCATTTATTAGGTAGGTACAAAAATGGACAATGGTTACTAGTTAGTCAACTAGTTATTAGAATAATTCAACTATTGATATGCAATGACCTAATACTTTTCGAAAAGCCAAAAAAAAAAATTTAACATCTTCTACAAATGGACCTAGTATAACAACAGGACAGACTACTGTGAGCAAAAAAACGAGCCGAGCGAGAGGTTGGAAGAGAGGCCGTGTGTCCCTTTCTAGTAGGGTGACAATAATATTTTCTGCTGTGGCAAACTGCAAAGCTGTGTGAGACAAATTGTAAAACACTGAATGACATACAGCTGAGGCTTTAAAAGTCGACTAGATTGAATAGTGTAAAATCAAGAAGGTTTGAAGTGACGGCTGCATTAATATGTAACAGATTTTTATGTAATTCTCTGCCTTACTTAAACACGATTGAGCCATTTTTGTCGCATTTCTTCATTGTTGGAAAATCTATAAAAACTGTATTATATTATCATTAAAGGCATTACTCGACTTCACACGTTTTTTCTCAGTAACTAGGTACTTACAGCTTACTACGATTCTAGGCGAGTCGCTATCGCTACTGACTAGTTTATAACAAAACGTAGTACAATTATAACTCTTAATAACGTCAGTTGCTATAATGTTAACACTTTTATACTAGAATAACTAGATTAACATTAACAATTAACTTACTAATGTTACTAATAAACGAAATATTGCAACCAGCAGAACTTTCACTTCGACAAGAATTTATACAACATTTTTTTCACCATTTTGACTGTTAAATCATCAAACAAATAATAAAAACATAGTTACGGAGAAGTAAGAAGAAAAGAGAAGTAAGAAATAAAAACTATTTTCAAATTTAATATTATCCGGTGTTCAGCATAAGATATGTGTAATGGCGTATCTATTGTCTTGTGAATGATACCATCTAATAAAAAAAGAAGGAACAGGATTTAATGTAAACTGCATTTTTATTTAGTATTATATGACTATTTCTAACTTTTTTAATTAGAATATGATATTGTTATAAACATTTGTTAAAATAATAATATAGTACACTCGTTTTATCTAAGATTTTTCAAGTTACTTTTTATAAATACCAACATTTTTCTGGTTGGCAACATGCAAGAACGAGACACACAGCCTCTCTCCTGGCTATCTCGCTCGGCTCGGATTTGCCTCTATGATACGTGCATTGTGAAATACACTCTATTACTAAGGTAATACAGTTCTTTTTAGCAATTACAAAATTCGGAGTCTTCTATCCATAGGTACTATATCCATGCTTCTACATAGATGAATGATTAGTCTATGATCTTCTAGTAGTATTTGTTTCGGGGTTTTTGCAGGGAATGTCAATCAGCAATGTTGTGTTTCTGTGTTATTTTTCTAAATTCGTGTTATTGCGGTTTTTAATGTGTAATATTGGTGGAATATTAACCATTAGTTATTCGTGACGTGCACTAATGTGGAGGAGTGATATAGCAACTACATAATGCGTGCTAAATTGGGTTTCCCGCCAAAACTCCCTAGGAAGTTTCAGTAAAGCGTCTACCACTTTACTGAATCGACTGACTTGACTGATTGACTACCGTGACTATTTATTAGGACTTTGACTAGACTTTGGACTTGACTATTTAGAAATAAGACAAATAAGAAATACCTCAAAAATATAAGACTTGGCTTAAAGGTCTTGTTACCAGGCCATTAAATCTTATTAAAAAAAAAAAAAAGTATTTGTTTATTTGTTTCAAAGTTCACGATGAAACACCAATGTTTAGTTATTTTCTACTAGATGTCGCTGTCCTGCCTGTATTTTAATAAGTACGTACAAGATAAATGGATAATGGTGACTATGGTAGTTAGTCAACTAGCTATTACAATAAACTATTGAATATCTGGCGATTTATTAAATAGCAGAAGATGTCGAAAAAAATAGTGCCTGTTACTAGTCCGAACACTATCTGGCTCGGACCCGTGGACTGTATAACTTCTTCGCTTCGATAGCTCTGGGGAACGATTGAAACGACCATTACACGGGGATCGTCCATTAATCACGTGATGCCTAAAGGGGGAGGGGTGGTCTGAAAAAAAATCACCAAGTATCACCAAGGGGAGGAGGGGGTATAAGGAGACATCACGTGTATTAATTGTCGAATGTAGTCTATGCATACCGAAATTATTATCGACTTTTGATTCGTAGTGTTGTTTAAATACTTACAAGACAAATGACTCGTCTAGTTTTTAATTGCTTAAATTATTCGATTAAACGGTTTTTTAGGTTAAAGTTTTTCTTCAAATATGACCTGCTTACTATGTAAAAAATACACGTGATCTTAGGTGGGGGAGGGGGGGGGGGGCGCGCGGGTAGTATAAAACCTCACCACGTATCACCAGGGGGAGGGGAGGGGTCTAAAAAGTTGTTAAAAACATCACGTGATTAATAAACGGTTTTTTAGGTTAAAGTTTTTCTTCAAATATGACCTGCTTACTATGTAAAAAATACACGTGATCTTAGGTGGGGGAGGGGGGGGGGGCGCGGGTAGTATAAAACCTCACCACGTATCACCAGGGGGAGGGGAGGGGTCTAAAAAGTTGTTAAAAACATCACGTGATTAATGCACGGCCCCAGTCGATTGAAACCCGTTCGTTTATTTCCCCATACAATATTTCCGTAGCACAGTATTCACACTATTCACTATACTAGCACTACTTTCACTTATTACTATTTTCTTCCAGACTTTTCTTCCAGGGTTTCTTCCAGAGTCTTCTTTCAGACTCGTGACTGCTTCTCCGACACCAAAGAGAATATAATCACTACGTTTTATCCGACACAGTGAAGAACCCGGAATTCGGCTCTATATTTATAGCCAGAATCGAAGGGGCTCCGCAGGGTTCGCAAGTTCATGACCCCCGCGCCGCGGATCATGCTATCCCTCTCCGCGAGGTGCGTCTCTTTTCCGCGCACACATATTCGCCCGCGGTGACCGGATAAGCCTTTTGATCCTTAATGCCGCGTCCGCACGTTTGCCATTTGCCGCAAACTCCAAACCTCCACAAACGCTTGACTTGAAAAGTAAAAATACACAAAAAAGTATGAAATAAAACTTATTTTATAAATAATTCCCCTTTTAAATTTGTCTATTTCTCTACTTAATCTTCTTAATTTTGAAGTCGCTACCAGCCCAAACGATATCCTACAATATTTTATAGAACTCACGTTCATATTTGCTGGTAACGACTTCAAAATTAAGAAGATTAAGTAGAGAAATAGACAAATTTAAAAGGGGAATTATTTATAAAATAAGTTTTATTTCATACTTTTTTGTGTATTTTTACTTTGGAAGTCGGTTTAATTTTTTGTTTAAAAATAATAATTTCACCCTTTTTAGTGATATATCTTGTTAAGTTATTATTAATACGTCTTAAAAACGTCTAAAATAAACGATCGAATGTATAACTGAATACGCGCCAAGCTTCCATTAGGTATTGTTATTAAGATGATGATGATGATTACTGTAAGTTACAAAGTGGCATATGCTTGCAGTTCTTTAAACAATTCCGAAATTTCCTAACGCATATCTTTAAAGACTGAGGAGTTCTGTTCAGTGCTTTTGGATTCAGGGTATACCTTGGTACAACGTCTTATTCTTTGGTAGCATATGCTTGTGTTACTTCAGTTAAAGTCAAAATCACTATATGTGTCGATATAAATTTCGAGGAGTTCCCTCGATTCCTCATGGATCGCATCATCACGTTTCCACTTTAGTGACTAAAGGACCAATGTCGAATTAAACCCTTTACAACAACAAAAGAATTTTGCAAATAGGTCCATAAACGGCAGAGTAATGTTCAAAGATCTCCGTGTTAGTGTAAAATACTATGAGAAGTACCTTCTTTATCATCATAATGTGATGATGTATGCTGTGATAGTGGTGGTGATGATGATGATTACTCTAATTGACAAAGTGGCATATGCTTGCAGTTCTTTAAACAACGCCAAAATCCCCAAACATGTATCTATAAGGAGTCAGGAGTTCTGCTCTGTACTTTTGGATCCAGGGTATACCTTGGAGCAAAATCTTACTTTTTGGTAGCATATGCTTGGACTACTTCAGGAAAAGTCAAAATCACCATATGTGTCCATATAAATTTTGAGGAGTTCCCTCGTTTCCTCATGGATCCCATCATCAGGTCAACAATTTTCTGAAAATGGGACCAACTTCGGATTATACCTTTTACATCAAAAAAAGAATTTTGAAAATCGGCCAACAGACGGCGGAGTTATCCGCGAACATACAAAAAAAAAAAAAAAAAAAAAAATATATACAGCCGAACGTATAACCGCCTCCTTTTTTGGAAGTCGTTTAAAAAAGGGAATCAAACGTCGCCATCCGCACGCTTGCGAGTGAGTTAGTGTCAGGGTGTCGCAACTTCCTATCGTAAGTATTGGCGTTCGAAATCCAAAACTATACCTGACTATCGTCTGTGCAAACCACATACCTTGCTCGCTCTTTTATTGTGTGTACTCTTTCACACATCGCCTGTGATTGGTTAAACAGAAATAGAGGTTTAATTTTAAATTTCAAACTACGAAATTCTATTCTATCAATTTGAAAAATTATTTTCAACTTTTACAAAATTTGTTAACTCATGTTTTGTTATTTGCAAAAAACTGTAATTTTTAGTGAAGTGACCTCGAAATCATATTTATAATGATGAAACAGTTATTTATATAAAATAGGTTCATGTATTTAACCACTATATAAACATGCTTTAAGTCAAAGAATATCGGTAAGTATTTGTATAAAATTTAACATATTTTAACTTCTCGTTTTATTGAAAAGAGACATTTAAAGATTATATTTGTTTGACGACCTCTGTGGCTCAGCAGTTCAGCGCTTTGGTGCTCAAGCCGGGGGTCGCAGGTTCGAATCCTGCCGAAGAAACAAAAAGATTTTCTGTGTTCCTGGGTCATGGATGTGTACCTATATATTATGTGTATAATATAACAAAAATCTTAAATATACTTAAGTATAGTATTAACATGGTATTAATTAATATACTTCCTGTTTTCTGGTACCTACCTGTAACACAAGTTCTTCGGATACTTAGCACGGCGCCAGATTGACGTGGTGTGAAGCGTCCATACATTTTGTTATTATCTGTATTATCATTTGTTTCAATAAATGAATTTTATTGTGTAGTGATTTTAATATGCATGCTAAGATTTAAGATTGTAAAGTTTCTCTATTAATAATATAAGATTCGAATGTTTATTAAGGCACATAATATTGTTTAAAACAAAGTCATGTACTTACCTAATATGTTTTGTTATGTCTGCCAGTCAGTAAAAACTTTAAATAGGTACATACCTAATAATAATTATGTAGGTACAATATTTTTAATACTATTGTACAGTTTTACCGCATACTTATTAATCTAATTTTAACGTTTAGTTTAACCTTTGTTAGTATTGCGAATAAGAAGAAATAAGTAAAATGTAATATAAATTCATAATTTGCAGGTATTGGATTCCAATTTCAAGGGCACGCAATAATAAATAAGACAACATGAAAATATTTCAAGATTCTCATTCGTATAAAATGTACCTATCTATTTTGCACCAAAGGATAACCGCTGAAGTTAATCAGGATATGTCGTATAATTATGTGGTAATCTGAAATATTTTGGTTACCAACTTTTAGCCCTCGTATCCACGAGAGTTTTTTTGTGGTTGCGAGTCGTGACGCGACAGGAAAACTGTACTGTAAATAGAACTCTGCACTTAATCTACAATAGAGCTGAAAATCGAAGTGTCAAGTGTACACGATTTTCAGCTGTGTCGTATTAGCGCAAAGTTCTATTTATAGTGTAGTTTTATCAGTCGCGATCACATAAAAACGCTCGTGGGAATGTAGTCTTACTTTTAGTATTTCTTTAATGCAATAAAAACGATCGGATTATTGTTGTTTATTGTTTTATTTACCTTTTTAACCTAATAATTGGGTCCTAAAAATAAAATTAAAAACAATAACCTACATATATATTTTTTTTGTTTTTTTTTCATTGTAGGCTTGAATCTTTTGCACTTTAGAAGACATAAATACGTAAAAAAGCTACGGTATAATTTTGAATTTCGAAATTATTATTTTTTATTCGGAGTGCCACCTCTTATTACGTAGTATAGCTTTACATTCTCTTTGGTTAGTGTGTTCTGAACAGGCAAGCATGACGGACGTTGAGCTCGTAGGTATCGGCTATAGCATTTGCTTTGAGTTATTTTTATTGTAAAAACAACAGCCTCCGTGGTCTTGTGGTTAGAGCTTGGCTCTCGACTCGGAGGTAGAAGGTTCGATTCCCGCATTGGGATTATGAAAGTAAAAGAGAGTGTGCTTTTTTGTACTGCGCACACACTTGGGCACTATAAAAATACTCCTGCCTAACTGGCCTGGTTTCAATAAAACCGTCACCGAAATCGGTGTGAGGAGTTATTATTATTATTGTTGTAAAAAAATACATAAATAAAAACAAACAAAAAAACGGCAAAGAAGATGGTGGATTAAGTTACAAATTAACCGTATAGTGGCTTATTCAATAATGTACTTAGCCACGCACCGGCTACTTTTTTCTCATAATAATAATAATATCTATGGACGTTTCACACCACGTCAATCTGGTCCCGTGGTAAGTTCTCGAAGAACTTGTGTTACGGGTACCAGACAACAGAAATATATTTAATACTTTTATATTATACATGTCACGGTAAAATTGTAAAAACCGTTAGATTGTAAAATAACTAACGACATTGTAAAAATAGGTCGAAATATTTATAACTATATATTTATAATCTTACGAAAAATAATGTGTTAAATTATAGGCAGAATATTCGCGTCCAAAGTCTATCGGCATTTTACAATTTCACTAGTTTTATTACAATCTAACGGTTTTTACAATTTTACGGTGACATATACATATTTAAGATTTATATCGTGTCTATCGGCATTTTACAATTTCACTAGTTTTATTACAATCTAACGGTTTTTTTACAATTTTACGGTGACATATACATATTTAAGATTTTTATTTAAGTGTATTATACACTTAGATACAATAATTATGCTTGTTTTTCGGGTCCCAAATGCATGGTTCAGACTGATAACATTCGAGAAAAAAAGATGTCTTATTTGACCAATCACCACTCATTTTGTGCGAGCGTAGGCACGTCTGCCCGTCTCCAGTACACAAACCAGACTGAGCGCGCGCAAACGTGTGGATGCATCGCAAGCGCTTGCGACAAATTCCCTTTGATTTGTGTCAAAAAACCATTCAAAAAACCGACACTCGATCGGAACGGCCGCAAGCTCTTGCAAGCCTACACAAACCATGGCAAACGCTCTATCCGCACGTTTGAATTTGTGAAGACTTGTCGAGGTTTGGCAAACGTGCGGACGCGGCATAACAGTACAAAAAAGTAACCTAGGAAGTAGGACCTATCGACTCGATACAATGCAAATTATGTACAATATTTACAAAGTGTATCGAACTTATTCCGTCGATATAACATGAAATGACTTACATAAACTTATCCTAGCTTATTCTAATACATTTTAAAGTTTCTTAACCTACTAAAAATGTACTATTTACAAACAAAACTATACAAACTGAGCCTATTTATATAGAACTTATTTCTATCCACAACAGTGCCGTTCTGGGATGCTTTTTTACTCGCCATCCAAACTTTCAGGAATGAATATACTCTTTCCTACTTTACCTACCAACCTTTCTTACCATACAAAACGCTATCTGGGTGAGGCCGCCATTTTTTGCTGATTTCATAAAAAAAACTCTCCGCCTTCGATATTTTCAAAAGTATTGCAGTTATCAAATTTTTTACTATAATGTCGGATTCAGCAACAAAATGACTCGGAAGGACATGTAACACAATGATTCAGTTTAAATAAACCCAAAAGTTTTTTCGGAAAAACCTTAACGAGAGATGCTGAAATGGCCCAAAAACGGAAATCCGTCGAGGTAAAGGTGCACTTTGACTGTCACTGTAGCAAAAGCTATGAGAACTATTAAAACACGGCGTACATATTATGAATTGTTATATGTTTGGTTATTAGTGCAGCTAAGTGCACAACATTTGATAAAGAATTTTATCGAAAACTTTTAAAAACATTTTTGTCGCGAAATCCTAAGATTCTGCGCCACTTTGTCAACGCCACCAATATTCGCCTTATCTTTTAAAAGTTGGAAGTCAGTTAGTCAGACAAGTTAAAGAAGGAACTTTGAGCTTCAATAGAGTATGGCCAGCGCCTTGTTGGACGCCATTTTGAATGCTAATGTTATGTGAACGTGAGTGTCGGCGTGTGTACACAGAATTTTCGAGACAAGATTTTTGAGCATAAAAATGTAAGTACAACTTTTAAACAAACCACTTTCAATGCACCATGTGAGAAAAAGTGATAGCCATCTTTTAAGTTATCATTCAACTCAAATTGTGCGTTATTTCCAGAGATATCTTGTGAATTTTCAACGCAACGGTAGCGTTGGAGTGAACAAACGCCACCAAATTTGTACTTCACCACCACCGGTGGCGCAGATATCCGCCACCTCCACTACGCTACCGAAATTGGGGTTAGTGTCCACTTACATTTTAAAGTAATAGAAGATTTATATTATTGTAAATACCTAAATATATAATAAAAATTGTGCTATAAATGTTTATCACATTAAGTAGGTATAGGTGAAGTAAGTATTAAAGTTAATACATATTAATTAATTTATGGTAAATATAATTGCCGTGAAAGAAATTTTAGTGTGTTTATGTGTTAAGTGCTAGTTGACTATGCCTTCGTTTTTTGTCGGAAGTTCAAGAAAAAACTTCCATTGTTTCACCGTATTTGGATGGACATTTAAGCCGAGGATAAGAAAAAAACAAACAAACATTTAGATTTGTTTACTAGATTAAATTAATGATAATAATATATATTTTTCAAAAAAAAAATGATGTGTAAGTATTACTACCCTTACAATTATTCGCCACTATCAGGGTGTCGCAACTTCCTATCGTAAGTATTGGCGTTCGAAATCCAAAACTATACCTGACTATCGTCTGTGCAAACCACATACCTTGCTCGCTCTTTTATTGTGTGTACTCTTTCACACATCGCCTGTGATTGGTTAAACAGAAATAGAGGTTTAATTTTAAATTTCAAACTACGAAATTCTATTCTATCAATTTGAAAAATTATTTTCAACTTTTACAAAATTTGTTAACTCATGTTTTGTTATTTGCAAAAAACTGTAATTTTTAGTGAAGTGACCTCGAAATCATATTTATAATGATGAAACAGTTATTTATATAAAATAGGTTCATGTATTTAACCACTATATAAACATGCTTTAAGTCAAAGAATATCGGTAAGTATTTGTATAAAATTTAACATATTTTAACTTCTCGTTTTATTGAAAAGAGACATTTAAAGATTATATTTGTTTGACGACCTCTGTGGCTCAGCAGTTCAGCGCTTTGGTGCTCAAGCCGGGGGTCGCAGGTTCGAATCCTGCCGAAGAAACAAAAAGATTTTCTGTGTTCCTGGGTCATGGATGTGTACCTATATATTATGTGTATAATATAACAAAAATCTTAAATATACTTAAGTATAGTATTAACATGGTATTAATTAATATACTTCCTGTTTTCTGGTACCTACCTGTAACACAAGTTCTTCGGATACTTAGCACGGCGCCAGATTGACGTGGTGTGAAGCGTCCATACATTTTGTTATTATCTGTATTATCATTTGTTTCAATAAATGAATTTTATTGTGTAGTGATTTTAATATGCATGCTAAGATTTAAGATTGTAAAGTTTCTCTATTAATAATATAAGATTCGAATGTTTATTAAGGCACATAATATTGTTTAAAACAAAGTCATGTACTTACCTAATATGTTTTGTTATGTCTGCCAGTCAGTAAAAACTTTAAATAGGTACATACCTAATAATAATTATGTAGGTACAATATTTTTAATACTATTGTACAGTTTTACCGCATACTTATTAATCTAATTTTAACGTTTAGTTTAACCTTTGTTAGTATTGCGAATAAGAAGAAATAAGTAAAATGTAATATAAATTCATAATTTGCAGGTATTGGATTCCAATTTCAAGGGCACGCAATAATAAATAAGACAACATGAAAATATTTCAAGATTCTCATTCGTATAAAATGTACCTATCTATTTTGCACCAAAGGATAACCGCTGAAGTTAATCAGGATATGTCGTATAATTATGTGGTAATCTGAAATATTTTGGTTACCAACTTTTAGCCCTCGTATCCACGAGAGTTTTTTTGTGGTTGCGAGTCGTGACGCGACAGGAAAACTGTACTGTAAATAGAACTCTGCACTTAATCTACAATAGAGCTGAAAATCGAAGTGTCAAGTGTACACGATTTTCAGCTGTGTCGTATTAGCGCAAAGTTCTATTTATAGTGTAGTTTTATCAGTCGCGATCACATAAAAACGCTCGTGGGAATGTAGTCTTACTTTTAGTATTTCTTTAATGCAATAAAAACGATCGGATTATTGTTGTTTATTGTTTTATTTACCTTTTTAACCTAATAATTGGGTCCTAAAAATAAAATTGAAAACAATAACCTACATATATATTTTTTTTGTTTTTTTTTCATTGTAGGCTTGAATCTTTTGCACTTTAGAAGACATAAATACGTAAAAAAGCTACGGTATAATTTTGAATTTCGAAATTATTATTTTTTATTCGGAGTGCCACCTCTTATTACGTAGTATAGCTTTACATTCTCTTTGGCCACTATTCTACGCCACCCAACGTCACCGTTGCGTAGAAGTGTCAACGCTACCTACGCAATACTTCTACGCCACTTCAGCAAAAATTGGCGGCCTGACCCATCTATGCCGAAGCCCTTATGTATGATGAAACAGCTGATTTTTTTTTCAAGTAGGAAGAATGTTGGTCCCATAGTAAAAGTTGCTTAAATTCAAGAATACCTATATTTATTCCTGAAAGTTTGGATGGTGAGTAAAAAAGCATCCTATTATTATTAGGTATTTTATAATATAAACGCAAATAAGTCTATGATTATATTATTTAAATCATAGACTTATTTGTATTATTAATAATTAATCCTAGTATTTAATTAAAATATAGCTTCTGTGATCATTTAATTTAGTTTGAAATTGAAACCATCAAAATTTTATCATACTTGATGATATCTTTCTTATCATTGCCTTAATTTATTGTATTTTGTTTTAAACAAGAACCATTTCTGGAGCGGAGCAAAAGTTAAGTCATACGGCACGCGGCATATCTGCCGTTAAAATATCACACAGTTCAACACTACTATACCTGTCAAGCGTCGATTGCCGACGGTCGGTAAGTGACAGCTATATCCCCAAGCGTCGCTTGCCGACGGTCGGCAAGGCGGGAAAGCCCATAGAAATGTATTTATAATTTGTAAGTGGTTTGTTTGTACCACGTAATTTTAACATTTATGTAATTAATATTAAGTTTTTTATGCGTATATTAAGTATTTTCTATAATTCTACTATAAATTACTTCGGAAAATCGATCGAAAAATATACGTTTTTATTGAGATTTTTATCATAGTGAGTTTATGATTTTCTTGTAAAATGCATTTTGAATTGAACATTTTATTAGATATTTTATTAGAACAGTATTTATTGTAGAATCTAGGAATAGAATTTATGGATAATAATAAGTAAATTAGTTACTATGATTGTTTTTGTAAGACATTTCCGTCAAAATAGGACTATTTTCGGAGGGTTCAATCAGTTACTATTTACATTGTGCGTTGTAAAAAATTCATGTGTTATTGTAATATTTAACATCCTGAACTGCATAAAAATATAAAAATATTCATATAATTATGTCCCAGTTACAGTTTATTGAGCAATCAAAATATGTACTATGTCAGATATTTTTCATAGTAATTGTAATTAGTTTTGCTCCAATCCTTGTTAGTACAACTGTTTTTGTATTTAAATATTTTGTATTATATATCCAATTACGTAATTAAAGCAAAATTCACTGTATAGAAACATAAATTTTATATTTAATTGAGTTTTCAAACAATATATGAAAAAAAAATCAAAGTTTATTTGTTTGCATCAAGATTTCATTTAATAAATGAGTATATTTCTAAATTCCATTTACGTCATCACTTAGGAAATCTATTCTACTTTTTAAATATATATAATTTGCATAGGTTTTACATACATTATAACAATATAATTCGGAAAAATAAAAATCGCGGGAATCGAAATTAGACTGACAATTTTATAGTAGGTAACTGTAATTTGTTTTATATCTGTTTTTCTATTTAAATTTTATGTATAATGTGTGCATCTACGTAAATTAAGCAAATTTCACTATATAGAAACATAAATTTGGCCTTACTTTAGGTTTGCAATGGAATATTAAAAAAATACGTGTGTGTTATGTTTGAATCAAGATTTCTTTTATTAAATTAGTATTTTTCTTAATTCCAGTTATATCATCAATTAGGATATTTAATCTCCTTTCTAAATATATATAACATGAATAGGTTTTATTTACACTTTAACAATTTAATCTTGAAAAAAAAAACACGGGAGTTGCCTGCGTCAGAGTGACGGACGCCATCAGCTGTTTCATTTGTCATTCTGTGAAATTGCGTCTATACATTCGTGTTAGTACTTGAGACCGTCATAAATCTTATCCATTATCATTAGTAGACCGTACTAATAACAATCAACATGTGTGAATGAGTATCGGGTTCAAAGGTCGGGTTATTGTTTACGTTGAAATGTTTAGTTTCAAGTGCTTCGAGAGGAGTGTGGTGTAATTTGTTATAAATCTGTCTGCTTCGATTCATAATACGTAATCACTTAGGGAATATATTCTATTTTTAAATATACATAACATGAATAGGTTTTATTTAAAATAAAATATTGAAATCCTGAAAAATAATATCACGGGAAAAGGCGGGAGACGTGGGGGGGTATCGTTTTTTGGCGCGAAAAACACTTCGACGCGTGAGGGGGGTAACTGTCAAAAAACTCTGACACGCTAGAGAGGATAACATCCAGTGTAGATCCAGCAAATAATATTATGCTCTGAGAGATCCAGTGCCATTTTTTAAATTTTCTTATATTGCCGCACCTGGATCCATTTGACAGCAGCAGTCGTCAAACTTCAAAGTTATATTATGTAATGTTGGCACTCCTGATTGTGACATAAAGCAAGATGGCGAGTTCATCTCCGGTAGATCGTTCGTTCCGTGTTACTTCGACGTACATTCGATGACTTTTTAGTTTATTTCATGAACTCATATCTATTAAATTGTTTAAAATATCGAAAATAGTGTTTAAGTGTTTGTTATTTTAAATGGTAAAGGATTTTATCTCAATTCGGATGTGCATCTATCCCACCTGAGGAATGTTGGTTTTTTTCAGTGATTTGTGATGCGGTCAGGTGTTTTCGTTTTAGAAATAAAAATTTTGTCCTTGCGCAGTGAGTGAATTTACTGAATTTAAATGTATTCGTGTCGTGGGGATGTTAGATGTCGGGACTGTTTTCAATGTTGGGAAACAAAAGCTTGAACTATTTGTTTTGATAATAGAACGTGATAAAATAAATTGAACAGATTGGACGGAGATTATCCCGGCCTGAGTGATGGCCTTCAGTGAGGTGAGTGTTAAATCTTTATTCGATTTATTAAAATCGTTCACTTTTTGTTTTTGTATCAGTACACGTTTAACGAAATAAATAACACGAGAACAATAATGTAATACTGAGTTGTTATATTGTATCGATGACACGTCTACAACGAAGATTTTATAGAAGTAAAAAGTATTATTTGGCAGCGTATTATTAATATTAAAAAGTAGACCGTTAAGTTTTAACCTAAAAACCTAACATGAAATCCTATTTTGCTAAGCCTATTTTGTTTGTGTACTAGTGCATTTTTATGCATTTTATCATTATGTCAGTCATAAAACTTAAAAAATACCTATTAAATGTAGCAATCTAGAGATAGAATGTAACTACAAGGTTAGTAGTCTGATTCTTTTACCTATATTTGTATAACATGATATGTAAATATCTGAGAAAATCTGTTTGGAACAACACGAAACATTAACTTTACATCATGGACATAGAAAAACTTTAAGTACATATAAAAAAATGTTCTAAGAGATGACTTAAGTCATAAATATCTAGTAGTCAGTGACTTTGTAATCTATTTTCATAATAAGTTAACACATTAAAACTTTATTTTTGTTGGAAAAAATTATAGCATTATGTAACAGATAGTGATAATCGAATTTTGTTTCTGTTTATACATGCCGAAGGTACACAAAGCATTTCATAGCTAATTATCTCATTAAAATGAATAATTTACCAACAAATAATTGTATTACTCTTGTTATGATAATAATCAATTATTTATCGGTGGGAAATTAATAAAAGATGAGGCTAGAATTTAGAATCATGCCCCACATTTATCCTATAAGTAGATTTATGGTAATTTTACGGCTGAAAGGTCTTCTAATTACGAATTAATTCCGCAACTTCTCAAAACGATACGATCCGTAGTTTTCGAGATAAAAAATATTTAAAATTCGAAAAATTCTATAGAAATTCGGCCATGTTGACGTTTCTTCGATGTTCCGTTTTACATTGCTTGCTGTCAAATATTTTAACTTTACATAAAAGCTGATAAATAAGTAATAAATATCCTTCATTTTATTTAATTTGTATCACAGTAATAATATTTTGAATCAGAAATATTTTTATGATACATTTTATGAAAATATTTAAATTATTTAAAGAGCTGCCGTGTATATGCCTTAGACGAAAAAGCGTCAATTTGGGTTGAATTTTATAACGAGTCGCCTAAATTTGAGAGTATTGATGGTGTACGGGGCTTAAGGGAGTTAGTCTTAAACCCCCTAAAGAAATTTTGGCTGCCGGAGTTGCGTCTAAATATTTTTAAACAATTTTCAAAAATTCTTAAATATTATTGCAATTATGCAAAACGGAACGTAATCTTTATGCTAAAGTACAAGGGGATGAGCCAAGATCTTTTCTTTATCGCTTCTTTAAAGAATCGCCGATCAAAATGTATGGAATTGAAATTTAGAAAAAGAAAATACAATCGAGGTAATTATATTTTATATAAGTATTATAATATGATATAGGAAATGTATAAGAACAGTATATAATTCTTAGGTAATTAATAGCAATGTATTACTCCGAGTTGGCCCAATACGACTTCATTGGGTTAGGTTAGATGGCTAAGGCGGGAGCGTAGCGCAGCGAAGCTACCGCCTTAGCCATCGTGGTTATTTTTTTGTAAACCACCCAGAAGTAGGAGCCCCGCGTAGCGGGGCTCCGTCGACTCATAATTGAAGCCAGTTGTTATTGAGGACCATTGGGTTCTAGGTATGATTGAGGATGGATCTGAAGATTTGAGGTTGGAAGTGTGTCCAGACAATATTCGCTCTGCTGAGGTTTTGGTGCCACTTATATTAAAGAATGTGGAAATTGGCACCACCATCCACACTGATTTTTGGAAAGCATATGATTGCTTGTCAGAACATGGCTACATACACAAAAAAGTCAACCACTTGAATCGTGACAACCCATTCATAGCTGAAGATGGGACTCATACTCAACGAATTAAGTCCCAGTGAAGGGAAGATGTCCCAGATGAAAGTGTTATATTTAAGTCCGGAGGCGCGGCCCCCGCCTACCGTAATGGAACGCAGTAACGCAGTCCAGAAAGCCGGAGGTGCCTAAGGCGAGTGTTGGTTTCTGCGTTTTGTTACGCTAGGCCGAAGGGGTTGCATTTCCCGCAGCTCCGGGGACGTGACAGACTGACAATGTCCCAAAAACGAATCTATCAACCCGACTCCACGTAGTACTTGTCTGTCAACCCCTAGAGTGTTATATTTAAGCCCGGAGGCGCGGAGGGACAGCAGCCCCCGCCCGCTGTAACGAAACGGAGAAACCAGGACTCGCCGTGGCGGCGGAGGCTGGTCGCCGAAGGCGACCAGAAAGCCGGAGCTGCCTAAGGCGAGTGTTGGTTTCTGCGTTTTGTTACGCTAGGGCGAAGGGGCTGCATTTCCCGCAGCGCCGGAGACGTGACAGACTGACATTGACCCAAAACCGTCCCAAACAGTAAATATCATCTAAGCCGTGAGTCCCCTGAGGAGGGGGGAGTGGTAAGCAGGAGTCCGAAAAACCCCCCAACCTCCTTCTTCCACCGCACCTCTGACATAAAGTCTCGTAAACATCCTTTAAAACAGTTATAACCTCAAAACTTTAATCATTTATAACTTCTAAACCGGTGGTTTCCTAGAGGGGGGAGTGGTACGGGGGGGTTTGCCTCCCTCCCCCCTCCCCCCCGCTCACCCCCCTCCCCCCCTAAAAAGGGGGCATAGTCCTAAATTTTTACCAAAGATGAAATAATAAAATCAACGACAAGTAGTCAGTACTTAATTTATTTCTTAAAATGTTGCTGTAAGTTAAAAATATAGATGATACTTGAATGTAGCAAAAGACTAAAATGTAAATTACATTAATTCACAAATTTTTCATAGCTTTAGCCTTTACTATACTGAACTAGGGATTATACAACACAAAATTGGTTAAATAATTTATTATAATACTATGTAGGCTTTGTAAGGTATGGCAAAATTTATAGTGTTACTATTTTAAAATAAGCTTATGTTTCAAAATAAGTTTAAAACTAATTTACCATATTATACAGTCCCTGGCTTGAAAGAGGCCTTGATTTCTCTTAATTATTTTCGATATAATCTTGATATGGTCAACTGCAACATGCTGACTCATTTTCATACTCAGCTGTCCCAGTGTACAATACGGCTGATGTATCTTGGCGAGTTTGAACTTCTCGCAGAAGGTTGCGCAATATCTGTTTCTAAGTGTTTTCGTATTTATTTTATTTGTACTAATTGGTCAACTGTATTAGGGAAATTTTATTAGTACATAGGTATATAAAAATAATACAATAACAGTTTTCTTCACGAGTTGTACACGCGCTAAAGTTCGCAGAGCCTATGTTCAAACCCGTCAAGATACAGCGGCCGTAGTGTATGCGACTGGGACAGCCTGGAAATTCAAGAGATTTAACCAATAATAATTACGAGTATTGCAACCCTGATAAACCTAGGTGAAACACTAATTTTAGATAGATTAGGCTACGTTTATTCATTAAATTTCTTATACTGTTGGCATTAGCTCTAAAAACTGTTACCTACTTGTATGTAAGCAGATCTGAGTAAAAGCTAATTAATGATTATTTAATACTAGGTAGTTTTGCTGACACATTTTGTTCTGTCTTAACCTACATCCTACGGGCCGGGTGATTTTTCTAAAATAGAACTGTTTTGCATTCCAACAAAATTTCTGAAATCAGTGGCACTGGAGACCCAAATTTACGCTGCTGGATTGAACATCAAATATTAATGTTTGACAGACAGAAACAGTATGTATAGGAAATTTTAATATACCTATTTGTATATTTGGTATTTTCCTGTTTTGTTGTTGTGAAATTTTCCAACAATTCTCACTGTTTAAGCCTTGTTTGAACTGCCACTATAATTGAAAGACCAAAATTTAGCCAAATCTGTCCAGCTGTTCTTGAGTTTTACCAAGAGACCGGGATGGCAATTCATTTTTTAATTTAAAATTAGGGCCAGGCAAAGTCACCTTAATATTGAGTTTTTAATGTTTTATTATAATGAGT
This sequence comes from Glaucopsyche alexis, assembly GCA_905404095.1. Lineage (NCBI taxonomy): Eukaryota > Metazoa > Arthropoda > Insecta > Lepidoptera > Lycaenidae > Glaucopsyche > Glaucopsyche alexis. The sequence continues at coordinate 5,944,556 of FR990043.1, read as the reverse complement.
CACCGTAAAATTGTTAAAATGGTTAGATTGTAATAAAACTAGTGAAATTGTTAAATGTTTATAGACTTCCGATGTGAATATGCTGCCTATAATTTCACACATTATTTTTCGTTAGATTATAAATATATACTTAGTTTTTAATCTTTCGACATATTTTGCCGAACTTGTTATTTTACAATCTAACGGTTTTTAGGGTTCCGTAATACTTAAGGAACCCTTATAGTTTCGCTCTGTCCGTCTGTCTGTCTGTCTGTCTGTCTGTCTGTCTGTCTGTCTGTCTGTCTGTCTGTCTGTCTGTCCGCGCCTCTATCTCCTATAATTATGAATATAAATTGATGAAATTTGGTACAGTTATAGATTGTGTATAGATCACGGTTTCGGGATCATAAAAAAATAATAATTTTATATTTTAGGGGTGGCTCTCCATACATGTAAAGTGGGGATGAAAAATATTTTTTCACTCTACCCCATCGTGTGGGGTATCGTAGAATAGGTCTTTTAAAATAAAGGCAAGGTTTCATACGTTACTTTTTTATAAAGTTGACCATTTTCGAGTAATCGGCCTCCAAAGTAGTTTGTAAGTTGGTCCCCCCCCTAGCATTTTTAAACTTTAGGAGATAGAAACTTGCAAATTTCTATGCTTATAGATCATGCTAAAAACTCTTTAGGAAAATTATTTTGAACCAAATCGGACAGTAACTTTTGGAGTAATTAAAAAAAAAAGCATATTACGCGTTTATAGTTACGGAACCCTCCTTAGACATGTCCTGACATGCTCTTGGTTAGGTTATTACAACTTTACGATGATATATATAAATGATTTAGTCATATTTGTGATGTGTCTTAAAAATGTGTCATTTATTATTCATAAACTTAAAACTTATTAAGTACGATTAATGGGTGCAATTGGAGACTGGGAAACTTTCAGAAGTGAATATACTCATGAATATACGCAACTTTTATCTCCTATTGCACCCGGTTACCGGTATATAGGTATTAAGTATGGGCACTTAAAAAAATAGATTTAGAATGAAAACCTTTAGGTAACGTTTCTGGAACTACTTTTAAGGGTCTTGTAAGATAAAATATATTGTAGCAGGATACTTCCTATATGCATTAAATCTTGTGATTAAATGGCAATTCAAAATATTACATTCAAATATCTGTCCATATTTTGCATTTTATTGCTTGTGAATTTAGTAAAAGAAATTAGGTACCATACATTTTAAGTTTTTTTTTCTTTTACTTTACTTCTGGGCAACCTAGCATTTATGTCAAGACTATTCATAACTAAAGAGCCACATAAAAAACTCATGCTATTTCTTTATAGTTTATAGCATACAAACCCAAATTATGGTATGCTTAAGGCAACTTTTGCTTTGAATGCGATACCTAGTGGTTTTCTAATGGTACCACCGATGGTATTCCCACGGCGATTGTTCCGTGTATTGGCCGCGAACGAAACACGACCTATTGCTGTGCCTTTCATAAGATTTGTCGCCGTTTACCATCAACCGTTAACTACCCACGAAAATCACGGATATACGCCGCAAAACTAGGTATATCGTATCAAGGTCAAATGGTCATTGCGAAAACAACACCATTATGTTATCCTTATATTAAGTACATATGTTAATTTATTATAATGAATTAAATTTTTGCTAACACAATATACAGAAACAGAAATATTTGAACGAAATTTAAACTTTTTGGTTTACGTCGGAGATAGCTATTGGCGTGGTTTGTGAACTTTGCGGATTGTTCATTATTTCAGCAACGTCCGTTGCGGCTTACGAATAACCGAGTGCGCTTAGCGAGGGCGCCCAAACTGGGACTGGGGTATTGTAATAATATAACTGTATCTTTTGCAAAGCAAAAAATTCACAATAAAAATGTTACAATGGAATGTTTTAAATAATTCAACACTTGCGTTCAAATACGAGTACAAAGAATGACCATGATACGATGGCTGAACTACTAATTTCTTCAAGTCAACTCCATAAAGTATGATATTATAAGTATGGTCTCGTAATAAGTTATTATGAGAATTAATATTTTAAATATACCTACTTAAATGAGAGTTAAAATATGTAATTAAAAACCTACAGTTGACACAAGTGCAGTTGTGCTATCGCCTATCTATATGGGTTGTGGTTTCCTCGTATTAATGATCGCACGTTTTTGTAGCATAAAATATGAACAGTACCCTAAGGCCCCGTCCAGACTGCTCGCGAAGTAGGCCGAGGAATTACTCCACGAAGTAGCCCGAAGTACGAAAAGGCGAAGCGAAGTTCACACTGTCTTATTCGGCTAGGGTTACCAGATGAAAAAATCAAAAGTCCGGAGAAAAGGCCTGATTTCCTAGAAAAGTCCTGAGATTTTCTACAGCTTGAGAATTTTCTCTCAAAAACGTATTATTATCTTGCGCACGCGTTTTACGCATTTTTTTTTATTTTAACTGCAATTGTTACCAAAAGAAGATTATTTTTAGTTTGTTTCACTTTGATAAATAAGTATTGATTTTAACTGCAATTGTTACTAAAAGAAAATTATTTTTAGTAGTTTAATAAGAGAGATCTTTAAAATGTAACCTGTGTTTTATTGAAAATCCTGAGCTATCACTAGAGTTGCTAAATCCGGCCGGAATCCTGAGAAGAGTCGAAAAATCCTGAAATCTCAGGACAAATTCTGAGATATGGTAACCCTATATTCGGCCAACCTCGGCCTACAATCTCTATTTTGCAAATAAATTATATTATTATTATTATTACTTCGCGAGTACTCTGGACGGGGTATTAAGCTTCGTCCAGATCTTCCATCCTCGTCCACATCCTCCGTCTTCGTCCGTCCACGCACTTCGCTTCGCCTTTTCATACTTTGGTTTACGTCGCGGAACACTTCCTCGGCCTACTTCGCGAGCAGTCTGGACGGGGCATTAAATATGAACAGTAAAAATATGAGGAAGTTCTCAAAAGACACAGTATAATATGAAAAATCAATATTTTCAAAAAGGTACAGTCTCCATACAAAATTCGCGGAACCCATGAAGTATGACGTCAGTCCTATAGTAGTTTGGCGGGCCTGAGATCTCAGTCCAGTTACCCTAAAAATACCCAGACGTATTATTATAAGTTGAAACCAGGCTTTTTTGTTTGTAAAAAGACTAATGCTTGATTCTTACGAGTACAATTACTTACGTACAACAGTCAACAGCTTTTATAATACCGTTCCACGAAAACACCGTAGGACCATTTGGAATCGTAGTTATCATGGCAACCATGAACAGTTTTTGTCAGTCACCGTGTCGATCGGAGCGATTCGCAGTCGTGGTTACTGGTCGTGGGTACGTTGAACCGAACTTATCATTTTAAACGTTGCGTTTGTGGACCCTCTGACCTACGGCATATTGCATATGCAGCAGTGTGACGTCACACATGCGCACCGAAAAATGTGCCTCATGGGTAAGTGACCTTACGTACGCGTACGGTGAATATAAATCTCGTGTTTTATTAATACGCGTAAGTTGTAACACGAAAACGTGACCATTTTTAATAAGTTGTGTAGTTTATATAGTGCTACTACTATATACTGATTCCAAAGACGGGGATTTGTTTAAAAGTAGTAGGTATTTTACTTATTTCTGATGGAACATGATTGCGACTACTTTACCTTGTCTCTACAATATCAGCATCACCCTCAGGTTGGCAGTTAGCCACAGAGGCCAGAGCAAAACTATATGTACCTACATGATACAAAAAATATTATAATGTCTCATACAGCATACTGCATTAATGATTTGTCTCACTTCCATTCACCATAATTTGGTTTGGTCCGGTCCGGAATCCGTAAGGAGGGGGAAAATTCTGAACACTGAAAAATATAGAAGTCTACAATTTAAATACAAATTATTATATTATTGTAATTGTAGAGTTTAAAATGGAAGTGTTGTGTGGAGCTGTTATATATAATGACACTAGACGTTGCCCGCGGCTCCGCCCGCGTAAATACAGTATCCCTCGGGAAGTGGGAACACAGTTTTTTTTTCGGGATAAAAAGTAGCCTATGTTTTAATCCAGAGCCTAAACTACCACCATACCAAATTTCATCAAAATCCGTTTAGTAGTTAAGGAGTAATAAACATCTATCCATACATCCTCACAAACTTTCACATTTATTTTATATTATTATAGTAGGATAGACTGTTGATCCGACGATAATGTAATAAATATACTAAAAACAATAAAATAATATGGCCCATGGCCATACAATAAACGTCATTTTTTATACGGAACCCTTTGCGTTTTCGACCCGCACTAGGCCAGTGCTTGTCTTGCCCGGGATGTGCGCACTGCGCAGGCACACGAATGTGCTCCAAATTCAAATGTAACATTATTGTTCCATAACCACTTCGTTTGGTTGTTGTTTGAGTTTCGATAGTGATGTTAACTCAGCGGGAACTTGGACGACTTCCAACGAAACATTTTAGTAGTTTGGTTACATTGTAATGTTTGTCCTACATAGTAAACACCAACCAACCAGGGAACAGAGGTGTTTGACTTACATCTGTGTCGAAATAGCGCCATTACTTTGATCCCGACTATTAAAAGTGTCGTCTTTTTTATCTGCTCCAAGCAAATACCGTCAAGGCAATGTATTGTAAAATGTACCTGGTTTATAGTTTTATACAATGTGTTGCGCTGGTATAAAATGCTTAATGTGCAAAGTCGTAAGGTAAAAGCACTAATACTAGACACTTTAAGGACGAATCAAACTTCATTGCCAAATATAAAATGTATTTACCAAATAAGTACAGTTGCAATTACTTTTCCTGTTTGAGCAACATTTAGAAATTAACTTTTTCATATAAAATATTTGGAGACTGTTGTATTTTCAACAAATAATTACAATTTTCTAAGGTTTGTTGTAGACACTAAAAGATGACAGCGTCGAAAATCAAATCCACCAAAAATAGACATCAATTGGCACTAATAGTAGACAAACATCACATCAAGTTACCTATTTAAATTTAATGGAAAATTAAATGTTTATTTCAGCCTATCACCTGCAACAATATTTTTTGGCGTAATTTGAGACTTCTACTATTTGACTCTTTCTACTCTACAGTTTTGGTTTTATCACAGCATACCATTCTGTCTGTCCATGTTTGTAGCTTGTATTATCAATATAAATGGATGAAATTTGGTATAGTTATAGATGGTGTATAGATCTCGGTTTTGGCATCATAAAATTATAATAATTTTACATTTTAGGGGTGACTCTTCATACATGTGAAGTAGGGATGAAAAATATTTTTTCATTCTACCCCATCATGTGGGGTATTGTTGAATAGGTCTATTAAAATAAAGGTAAGGTTTTATATATGACTTTTTTACAAAGTTGACAATTTTCGAGTAATCGGCCTCCAAAGTGGTTTGTAAGTTGGTCCCCCCCCGGTATTTCTAAACTATAAGAGATAGAAACTTGTAAGTTTCCATGCTGATAGATCATGCTAAAAACTCTTTAGAAAAATTATATTGAGCGAAATCGGACAATAACTTTTGAAGTAATGCGCAGAAAACCTATTGCATGTTGATAGTTACGGAACCCTCCCTAAACAAGTCCTGACATGCTCTTGGTTATTTTCTTTTCATCAATTTCATTCTTTTTTCTCTCCTTTTTATACTATTGTTTTTATTGTGTGGAAGAAACAACAGAGGGTACTTTTTTCTGTCTTCCTTTTAACTTCATATGAAATTAATGAATACTAATAGTATAACCTAATAGTTGACATCGAGTTTACCCTAATAGTTGACACTGTCTTCTTTTAGTTAGAATAGAGTAAAAGACACGAAACTCAGACAGGAACTTATTTTCTACAGCATAAGGCTAAATTTGTATTAAAATAAGCTAACAAATTCAGTTCGATGTAACCCTAGTAGAAGACACACGTGTCATCTTTTAGGTTTTGATTCATTTCTGGTACTAATAGTAAACACCACTTAAAATTTATACAAAAACGAGCTAAAATAACCAGGAAATGGTCCTAATTACTCAAGAATTTTGTACATTTTTAATATCGAAACTAACAGAAGCCAATAATCATAAATTTAAGAAAAAAATTATACCTGTAAAAAGTCAGTTGCCTTATGAAAAACGCTAAGAAATAAGCCCAACACGCCAACCTGCTTACATTGTTTATTGTCAACTGATGCCATTTTCAAATTTGCTTCTGAATGTTCACAAACTTTGGAGCATATATCATAGATGTGACTAGGTGTCTTTAACATCAGTAGCAATGTTATTTTAATGATTAGTTTTCTTATTAGACAACATTTTTCTTGAAAATGTCGTCTTTTAGTTCAATGTCGAGCATTAGTGCTTTTACCTTAAAGCAAAAGAGAAATATGTATTAGACATTTTATAAGAATGTACCTATAATATATAATATAATAGAAAAATAGATCCCCACACCGATTTCGGTGACTGGTGGCCGGTTTCATTGAAAACCAGGCCAGCTACGCAGGAGATATTTTATAGTACCCAAGTGTGTGCGCAGTACACGAGAGTACTCTCTTTTCCTTTTACTCTCGTAACCCAGTGGGACGGAAGACCGACACGACTGGCGAGAGATCAGGCGCAGGACCGACTTTTTACATGCCCATCCGACGCATGGATCATCTTTCTTATCAGACAATCAGGTGATCAGCCTGCATTGTCCTAACCAAACTTGGAAACAACATTTTTTGTTGTTCCCATGCGGGAATCGAACCCACGACCTCCGAGTCGAGAGCCAAGCTCTAAACCACTAGACCACGGAGGCTGTTATATATTAAGGTATAAGTATATTATACGAATATAATATACTTATACCACAGCCTATAGAACTATTACCTATACTATTGCGTAATATTATTAAGTCACAGTCCACAGACATTTTAGTAAAACATTTTCAATGGCACATTTTAAATCATCATAAATTTGAACTGCTCTTTTAAGGTTCAGGGCCCAAGTGTAAAAACGGGAACCCATTACAGACTTAGCTGTCTGTCCGTCCGTTTGCCTGTCCCTCTGTCTGTCTGTAATTCGTCAGGCTGTATCTCTATAACCGTGATAGCTAGAAATGGTGAAATTTTCACAGAGGTGCATTTCTGTTGCCGCTATGACACCAATTAAAAACATTATAAAAGAAATATTTGAGGGCGTCTTCTATGGAACGAGATCTTTTTGCTTTTCTGTACGGAACCCTTCGTGTGCGAGTCCGACTCGCACTTTGCCGGTTTTTTGTCTTATTTCGATTGTCCTTACTGTGGTCCTACTGGCTAAATCGTAATCACACTAAAGGCTAAAGGCCTGTTTACAAAATATTTTTTCAATTCGAACCAGTAGTTCCTGAGATTAGCGCGTTCAAACAAACAAACAAACTCTTCAGCTTTATAAGATTAAGTTTAGATTATAATATATTTAATGGGTAATTATTTGTTTTCGCATTGTTCGCGGTAGCCGGTAAGTGTGTCGAACTATAGTACGACACCTCTGACCCCGGCGTGATACTGATTCATGTGAAGTGTAGACTATTGGGCCACGGGTGAAAGGTAGGGTACCTACTGGGGTTTCGGGCGGTTCCGAGTACAGTCGCCGACAAACTCGATCATTTCGACCTTATTGTTATGGTTACAAGATTCAAAAGTAGTATACAGTATTCCGCATGTGACGTGTACTGTACAGTACGTACAACCTTTATTTAGCCGTATTGTGCTACGGTTTATTTGTTTTGTATTTGATTAGTTTTATTCGTAATTTTATTAATACTAGGTAAATATAACTACCTACTTATGTAGTGTAGGTACCTACTATTTTCTTCAATGAATATGCGTTTCTCATTGAGTATAGAATTCAGTCGAAAGTTTACTATTACTGTGTGTAAAACAACTGTTATGTGACCCCGACAGTCTATAGCAGACATGTGCTTATATGATTTTAACTGAGCAATTCAATTAATTTATTTAATTTTATAAATATTATACTGTTGCGGTAGCGCACAATAAAACTAACACTTTTCAGTTCTTATGTTATCTTAAAGTTCTAACCGTTACAAGTTTTTTAGTAGACGACCTCTGTCATCTATTGGTTAGTGGTTAGCGCGTCGATGGCCGCGAGTTCGAATCAGACATAAAAGTAAGTAGGTATTATATACTTAGTACAGGACCAGATTGAGGTAGTGTGAAAGCGTCCATAGATACATTATTATATTCAATGAAAGCGATTTATTTGTATTGCTACAGTATGAAATAATAAATGTATAGAGGACATGATTTCCACCTGCTGCCTCAATAGCTGTTCTACTTAGCTATCATTAACGTGTCGCGACTATATCATAGTTTATCGCCGGGTAAAAATAAATCGAGGGGGACCTTTATTGGCCCCGTTCGTTCGTTTAATAACAGTTACTATTATAACGTTCAGCTGACTGATGAGGTGTAAATAGAAATGTTGTAGGTAGATACCTAGATATTGTAAAATAATAAGTGTCTGTCATTGAACTAGCCTCACATTCTATTCATTCTAAGTGTGGTGTGAACTCAAAACTTCAATTTAGCCACTGAATTACATTTAACGTGGGAGAAAAACTATTCAAATAATTTAAAATTAGTACCTAATATTATTGTTTAATTATGAAGTTAAAATTCCATGAAATAATCACACAATAAATATGTATAAATACGACTTGTCTGTCTTTTATTTAAGCCTTTGGATTGCAACGTGTTTAACTATTAAGTGACGCAAAATCAATGCTTTTGCAAACGTACTTTATTTGTTATGTTGACCGTTATAATCTTTAAACGAGTAAATCTTGTATTTATAACTCGAGGGTTATAGCCTAAGTCGTCGTTGATCCTTTATTGCTTTAATGGGGTATTGGAGTTCCCATCATTTCCAATATTTTCTGCAATGAAACTTATTCTAAATTAATATTGTTTTTATAGTTTTTTTTGCTGCTCATGAGCTGTTAATTAATGTATTTTTAATACCATTAATGTCGCTATCTATGAAAATTTAGTGGTAGTAGGCGATTAAAAAAATCTAATATCTTAATTTTTTGTAGATTTGTCTTTCAAGCATACCTAATAAAAGTATATGGCAGCTGCTCTCCAGATAATTATGTAGAAAAACAACAGCTCTTTTACTTTTCGAAAACTCGATTACTTTCTGACGGCTAGTGAAACATCCTAGGTCTAGGGCTGACCAAAAAGCCAACATAACACGGATTCTTTAAAAAATTAGTTCGATTCATGCGAAGATGGCGTCAAATATTTGTCATTGAACATCCCTTACAATATTATTATAACAAAATCTTTTAAAAAGGTCGTCTTATTTCATTTAAAAATTTGAACGCTCTTAATGAAAATCCCTTTACTTAATATGTAAAGTTGGTTCGATCTCCCTTTGCCGTAATATCTGCTATTCAGACGATATTCGGATGCACAACAATCCAAGTCTGTTATTGACAGGCGAGTTGATGTCTAAATCTGCAGTTGCATGTGTATAGGTGTACCAGAATCTCATGGCAAATAGGGAAAAAAAAATTTGTAGTGTGCAATACTGGGGAAATTGGATTAAACGATCTTGATACTGGTTAATATTTAATTATGTCTTTAGTATTATTGAACATGAATTATAATAAGACTGTATGAAGAATGTTCGGTGTATAATATAGAAAACTAGCTTTTGCCCGCGGCTTCGCCCGCGTGGAATAGTGTTCTTGGAGAAAAAACTACTTCGGCGAATAATTCTCTACCTACTTACAGCAATATACTACTGATACAATATTGAACATGTTTTTAGGTTTGCCCAATGCAAATTGTTAATAACCTAACCAAGAGCATGTCAGGACATGTCTAAGGAGGGTTCCGTAACTATAAACGCGTAATATGCTTTTTTTTTTAATTACTCCAAAAGTTACTGTCCGATTTGGTTCACAATAATTTTCCTAAAGAGTTATTAGCATGACCTATCAGCATGGAAATTTGCAAGTTTCTACCTCCTATAGTTTAAAAATGCTAGGGGGGGGACCAACTTACAAACTACTTTGGAGGCCGATTACTCGAAAATGGTCAACTTGATAAAAAAGTAACGTATCAAACCTTGCCTTTATTTTAAAAGACCTATTCTACGATACCCCACACGATGGGGTAGAGTGAAAAAATATTTTTCATCCCCACTTCACATGTATGGAGAGCCACCCCTAAAATATAAAAATATTATTTTTTTATGATCCCGAAACTGTGATCTATACACAATCTATAACTGTACCAAATTTCATCAATTTATATTCATAATTACAGGAGCTAGAGGCGCGGACAGACAGACAGACAGACAGACAGACAGACAGACGGACAGAGCGAAACTATAAGGGTTCCTTAAGTATTACGGAACCCTAATAAAAATGGGACCCTATCACCTCGATACGACATGCGCGACCACTTGATAATATACTTACATAATAAGTACTTGAATATAAATTTTACCATAATCTTATAATATCTTAAAGACTATTAAATACTTAAAGACTATTATTTTAAAAACTCGCATCAAAATCCGTTGCGTAGTTTTAAAGATTTAAGCATACGTAGGGACAGACAAAAAAGGGACTTTGTTATAAACTATGTAATATAATGATATTTCATGAAAAATAAATCAATCGTGAATTACTTTATATACTTATTTATTACGAATAACATACAATTAAATTGGCAACAGTTTATTTAATGTTGGAATTTCCTTCCGAACTGTATAGAACTCGTTTACTTTATTCCTAATCAACTATAAATCGAAACTGTCTTATGTTGATTTTCTTTTTTCCTCCTCTCCTCCTTTTACCAGGCATGGAAAACAAACCATCATTCGATGTGCCATCAGCTACGATTCACCTTATAGTAGTACTGGAAACACATTTAAAGAAGTCACAATAATTACCTAAGAAAATATAAAAAAACTAAAAGTATCAAAACAACTCACTCTAACTTACCGGTCAACTCTACCACGAACTTTAAATTATAAGATTGAGTTCGATTTACACCTTCTTCTTTCTGTATTTTACTATAGACATAGAAAACAATATTTCTCGCTTGAGATCGAATTGCCTTTTTGGATATTTTCACAAAAACAACAAATTCCAAGAACATAATCACAAAATTTTAGCAGCGGTTGACAGATCACGTACTTTGATTTGACGGGTCATACTTGACATTGCCATATGAAAATCACATTTTTTATTTTTTTTAAAATGCCATCAGATTCTGGTAGAGCTATAGTACACATGCATCTGCGGATTTAGACATCAAATTTTCAACGGTTCATGATTTCCTCGTTCTCCTCACATTGTGCAGCCTGTGTTTGTGTAGTGGGGACGGACGTTATGATGATGATTACTTCCTATTGTCATCAAACCATTGCGAAAATATTGTGTTGACGTGTGTAATGTGTTCCATGACTAACGCCGTCTGATAACGATAAGTTATTTGTAGATTGTATATACCTAGATATGTAGATAGCACTAGCAAGTCTGCGAGCCGCCAGTCACTTGTGTTAGCTAAATATTCATACAAGGCTGCCATCCATATTTATAACGTTGCCGATAGAAAATCGCTTCCGTCGTAAATCGCGAAATTGTATTTAATATTTCCATCCATGCTCTATTTGTTGCGATTTATAGATGGGACTCTTTAATGAATGTGTGGATACTGGAAAGTAGGTAAAAATATGTAGGGCATTATGAATTGTAATAACATCTAGTACCTACATACAACTACTGGTAGTTTAAGAAGTTAAAGTTCGGGGGTTTTAAAAATTGTAAGAATTATACATTTTTGACTCATGTGGTCATGTAGTACCTACTTATTTATTAACTACATAATTATATTATACGTAGTGCGGTAAGGAGCTTAAGAGTTAAGTTTTTACTATACCCTGGAAGTTGGATCTGTTTGTGTTTATGAATTAGTGCACAAAAACAGAATGACATTTAACTTGGTTGTTTTTGTTATTGTCTTTGACCTCTTATTTCTGGTTACACCATTATATTTATTATTCAAATATGTTATATAAGTACAATTTGAAATAACAGATAAACATGCGTGGGCCAAAGTACAGATAGGTTGGGCAAGGGAATCAGAACATAAAACTGTCTTCTGGTATGTTTACATACCACATTTACATCATACAGAGGTTTAACATAATTAATAATATTATGTGATCTTCTAAAAGTTTTAAAAGTTAGTCCATGTTGATGGTGATAAATAAACGTGCACTCATGACACAAGTACCAACCGCTGTCTTCGAGTTCCAAAAATTTAATTAGGAGTTATGACATCCAAACTTGAATCTGGAGCCGCGGAGTTGGGCGCAAGAATGTTATTACCAAAGTTTTGTACGAAATTTGCCTGCTAACAATTACGCAACAAACTAATAACGCTCCCACAGAAAACTAGAGCACACGAGGACGTAGTTTACATTTGTTCGCAAGTTCGCAACTAAATGTTAACTATTTACAGAACCTAGTAGGCTTTTCGTAGGGGGTATAAAAATAGGCGTAGAGCGACCAAAGGTGTCGAGATTCTCGCTTGGGTCGTTTGCGTTTTCTCTTTGAAAAAACATAAAATTATTATGAATCAGCAAGCGGATACCTTGCTGATGTAACAAAATTTAATAAAATAACATTATTTTGGAGGTGGTTGCTCAATAAATATGTCGTCAATGCATTTCATAACCCTGTGTGGGTGTGTGTGTGTGTGTTACACGTTGTTCGCTGAGCGGTTGTAATTCATGCTAATTACGAGTGTTGCAATGACCTTGTACCGATAGTTCCTAGTGTTTGCTCAATAGATTGCCTCTCTACGGCATGCATTGTGAAAATTGCATCCCACCAAAAACATTCTGTAAAAAACTAGCCAAGTCTCGATAGAGCTGCTTGTTTATCTCTAAAAAGTAGTAAAATCTAGACAAAGTCGTGCCAAGTCTAAGGTTCCTTACTGCGATTTCTTTATTATTATAGTTAATCTTGTGCGACTTGGCCGTTGAAGGGAACACAAGGGTACAAAAGGGGCTCCATGACACCATTGCTCCAATACATGTGTTCTACAATCAATAACAGCCTAAAATGAGACACTACTCACTAGCGTCCAATTACCAATACCAGTATGGGATATTATCTCGCTTAACAAACGTAGGTAGTTACAACAGATATACATTACGTGTAAACAAAATTGACTTGTACCCACTAACGTATAAAGAATGTTCAACGGCCAAGTCACACAACATTAACTATAATAATAAAGAAATCGCAGTAAGGAACCTTAGACTTGGCACGACTTTGTCTAGATTTTACTACTTTTTAGAGATAAACAAGCAGCTCTATCGAGACTTGGCTAGTTTTTTACAGAATGTTTTTGGTGGGATTTCACTTCTTTTTGTAGAAACGTGGGCATATTGATTTATTTTACTAGATTTCAGTGTAATTTGTTTATTTAATTTGTGTAATGATCGAGTACAATAAAGTTAATCGTTCGACTATTTCTTCTTGTAAACTTGTAAATATAAGTATAAAAGCCAGTCTAGTCTTATCCAGAGTTTTCCTTTAATTTTATTTATATACGTATCAAAAGCAGAAAGGGAAGCATTCGCCCAGCAGTGGAATGCTACGGACTAGATTAAATTAGAAGATGTGTCCCACTTCGCTAGGTTTTTGAAATGACAGTTGATTTTTTTATGTACCAATAGTAGAAGGGGGCATTACCATATCTCTAATCAGCTGAAACCAGCTGAGGATTCTTCAACAGATACTTCAGACCTTCGATTTTTGACATCAAATGAAGCGGCCCACCACCATGTTGAATATTTTTTGTAAAGGCGGTATGTCGATATCTAATAGTTTGGTTGGGCTCTTGTGTTTTCTAATCAGGGTCACCAGGTACTCCAGATGTTCGATTATCCTAGTTTTTATAGTTTTCCCTTTATGTGGTCATTAAACCCTAACTCTGTACCAAATTTCAGCTCTCGAGTTCATGAGAAGTACCAGTTCTATTCTGATGATCATGAGTGAGTGACTGAGTGAGTGAGTGTCATAAATTCAAAACTTTGCTTTCGCTTAACTTCGGAACTAAATGACCTACAGACTTAAAATTTTGGATTTTAAGTATGTGATTATAGCTTACTAGATGACGAAAATTTCTGCGTTCTGGTCTTATCCAGAGCTCCTCAAATAGGGGCCTGAAAATGCGGCGAAATGGTTCCAGTAAAGAATGGTACGACAGTATTTGCTTCGCGCCCGACTTGACGGGGGCACTGCCGTGCCCCCAGATCGACGTTCTGGTCTTATCCAGAGGTTCTCAAATAGGGGCCTGAAATGCGGCGAAATGGTTCCGGTAAATAATGGTACGGCAGTGTTTGCTTCGCGCTCGACTTGGCGGGGACACTGCTGTGCCCCCAAATCAACGTTCTGGTCTTATCCAGAGGTTCTCAAATAGGGGCCTGAAAATGCGGCGAAATGGTTCCAGTAAAGAATGGTACGACAGTGTTTGCTTCGCGCTTGACTTGGCGGGGGCACTGCCGTGCCCCCAGATCGACGTTCTGGTCTTATCCAGAGGTTCTCAAATAGGGGCCTGAAAATGCGGCGAAATGGTTCCAGTAAATAATGGTACGGCAGTGTTTGCTTCGCGCTCGACTTGGCGATCGACGTTCTGGTCTTATCCAGAGGTTCTCAAATAGGGGCCTGAAACTGCGGCGAAATGGTTCCAGTAAAGAATGGTACGGCAGTGTTTGCTTCGCGCTCGACTTGGCGGGGGCACTGCCGTGCCCCCAGATCGACGTTCTGGTCTTATCCAGAGGTTCTCAAATAGGGGCCTGAAAATGCGGCGAAATGGTTCCAGTAAAGAATGGTACGGCAGTGTTTGCTTCGCGCTCGACTTGGCGGGGGCACTGCCGTGCCCCCAGATCGATTATCCTAGTTTTTATAGTTTTCCCTTTATGTGGCCATTAAACCCTAACTCTGTACCAAATTTCAGCTCTCTGAGTTTATGGGAAGTACTAGTTCTATTTTGATGATCATGAGTGAGTGTATAAGTGAGTGAGTGAGTGTCATAAATGCGAAACTTTGTTTTCGCTTAACTTCCGAACTAAATGACCTACAGACTTGAAATTTTGGATTTTAAGTATGTGATTATAGCTTACTGGATGACGAAAATTTCTGCGTTCAGGGCCCCGATTCTCGTGCTTCGAATATCGGTTCGATTGTCAGCCTGTCCTGCTCGCGCGCGCATGATTTGACGCCTGTGTGAATGAGACAGCGCGACAATTGAACCGATATTCGAAGCACGAGAATCGGGGCCCTGGTCTTATCCAGAGGTTCTCAAATAGGGGACTGAAAATGCGGCGAAATGGTTCCAGTAAAGGATGGTACGGCAGTGTTTGCTTCGCGCTCGACTTGGCGGGGGCACTGCCGTGCCCCCAGATTTTCATAACGTACCTGCTTACACCTATAGCTCAACGCCTTATACAAACGACATAGTAATCGTAGCGATATCAGCATATTTTGCTTATGCTGTTGAAAGGCTAGCCTCTAGCACGATCTATCATATATTTTAAACCACCATCAAGTTTTTGATAGTGGATTAAGGTTGTCGATCCGAGATATACAGGAGGTGATTGGTCGGAAATTGTGATAGGTAATGCCCGAAAAAAATATATATACGCATAGGTTTTGTTACTTTTTTACTGACTTGATGACGGTGAATGTTTGAATGGTTGTTTTGGAAAGTGGCCACGGCTAAGCTGCGTGGACACGCAACGTACGGACGATTTAACGAACGCAACACTCGTTTATTACGGCGGCCCACACTTATCGCGATCATATTAACTCGTATTTTTATATAATTAGTAGGTCATTATTGTATGATGTATTAATATGTATTAATATTTATAATTCAGGTTACCTGTACGGCTTCAGATGATCTGGACTTGTAGCTGATTGTATTTGTACTATACTTAACGCCGAAGCTCCTAACAAAATTGAATATTATACACGAATAAGGATTACGTATACGCATAGCTAGCTTAATACAGCTTACAAAATAGCAGTATGCTCTATGCATCTTACATAAAGCAATAAAACAAAAGTTATTCTTAAACAGCCGCAAAACACGATGGGATTAAAGGATAAGCACGAAAGCTAACGCTCCTTATCGGCACACCGAGTGAGTCTGTAATACAGACATTATTCTCCCATTCAAGTAGGGAATAATCTCGAACACTCGGAGAAGATTTATTATACAAATTCCAGGTCTCAATCTGAACGAGCAACATTAACAATCAGTCACTGACATTATGAAACAGCTGGCGTAGGTACCTACTTAAGTATGACTCAATCTAAATGCCAGGATAATATACTACCAATCTTTAGGCCCTAAAAGATTGGTGATAGGTATATTATCAATTGGTTAATTTATTATGTTTTGGCAGTAATCACCCTAAAATTAAGGGGGAATTTTGTCACAGAAACTAAAACTGCCATGGGGCAGGGCGGCCGACTAGGTTTTTTTTTTTTTTTTTTTATGAAATAAGGGGGCAAACGAGCAAACGGGTCACCTGATGGAAAGCAACTTCCGTCGCCCATGGACACTCGCAGCATCAGAAGAGCTGCAAGTGCGTTGCCGGCCTTTTAAGAGGGAATAGGGTAATAGGGGAGGGTAGGGAAGGGAATAGGGTAGGGGATTGGGCCTCCGGTAAACTCACTCACTCGGCGAAACACAACGCAAACGCTGTTTCACGCCGGTTTTCTGTGAGCCCGTGGTATTTCTCCGGTCGAGCCGGCCCATTCGTGCCGAAGCATGGCTCTACCACGTAAAGTAGGTACGGTAAATGTCAATGTTTAATTAGTGGTTTAAGATTGTGAAATATACAAGAATCCCTGTCTTGCCCAGGGGTAGTTTCAGATGCCGAAAACGTTATTTACATTGTAAATAAAAAAAAATAAAGCATTCTTAGCGTCTAATGAAACTTGTACCTTTAAATATGGTAACATTATGCAAGCGTATACTTTTTATAGGAACCAGTACTTATGGGCACGTTAGCCATCTCTTTTTACTTGTTCGGTTGTGCTCTTAGGTAATATCGAAAGCGAGTCGATTAACACACTTATATCGCGCACAGTAACGACTTAGC
This sequence comes from Glaucopsyche alexis, assembly GCA_905404095.1. Lineage (NCBI taxonomy): Eukaryota > Metazoa > Arthropoda > Insecta > Lepidoptera > Lycaenidae > Glaucopsyche > Glaucopsyche alexis. The sequence goes on along the minus strand of FR990043.1, from coordinate 5,927,342 downwards.
ACCATGGAACTGCAATTTATTACACGTTTTGATAGTTTTTACATAACGCGGCCTTTGCAACTCGCAAAGTTTGGTTGGATGTTCTATCTTCACTTTTTATTCGCTAGTTTTATAATTTTTTCCAAAAATTTTTAGTATTATGACGAATAATAAAGCTCATAGTAGGTACTTTGCAGTATCTGCATACTGTTAGTGTATTACTGCCAATATACTGTGGTTATATAATTCAACTAAACAGCTGAGCATACTCTGAGGTTGTTATATGTCATAATGTCAATGTATAGTTTGCATATTATGCTAATAACATATTGCCAGCAAATAATTGATTGTCGTGTTTCTATGAAACTTGCGCATTATCTCCATTATATAAATAATAGCATCAACCACATAAACCGAGCCGCTTTCTACGTACTTCTGCGTAATTGGATATAGTGTGAACTTCCCTATTCATTAACTCTCATAAGTCTTACAATTTCATCCAACCTCGGATTATAATATTATACTCGCGACGTTTTCAATTATAGCTGCGTGAACTCTGTTTGTGTAGAGTAGTTGTTTATCAGGGGGCCTGGTAGGACCATTTGACTACAACCAGGAATTGAAACAAAAATGTTCTTTTAAAATCTTCATGCATTTCTTTGGCTTAGTATACAAAGGTAGCGAACACATTTATTATAACCTAATGTTCTCACGATTTCGTTTATTTCACGCAATTGGGACTTACGCAAACTTTTGGTTTTTAAATATTTTCCCAATCGGTTTCAATTCACAAGGGCATCACGTTTTGATAAGCGTAAAAATTGAGCCAAAACGATTTCAAGGTGTGTATTATTTACGAGCAAATTCTTTCTAAATCCGATGATAACAGGATTTTGGTCAAAATTAATCAATATTTTCCATAACACCTCACGGAATCTCTATATGCGAGTAAGTATATATTTGAAGCTGCGTTCTTAACTTCTATCAGGGCGATAGATATCGCTATAGTTCCAGCCTTATTCGATTGCTAGTTTCCAACTAAACCTTACAAGGAACAAGCACAAACTTCAATGTTCTTGTGCGAAAAAAGTGGCGGGCGAGCCAATTTATTCGGTCCTAGGTTGTTGAGTTTTAAAATATAGCAGAGCGATCAGAGCTCGCGACTGCCATCGATTTTCTCCAGTTCTCTAGGTGGAAATAGCTCTATTCGGACCATTGCCGCCGCGTTCACTGCACACGACTCTGTTCGCGTTAAATAATCGAGTGCTCTTAAATAAGACGCCTTTGCCGTTGTACATTTCATTGAATGCTCCAAGAATTCCGTTCCGATCGTTTGATACTTATGTTTCAATACTTTCCGTACGAGCACGTGATATTTGTTGTACTCTGGCAATAAAGAAAATATTAGGTTTATTTCTTTCAGGCTGTACCTTGTCAAATATTAGTATTTTAATTAAGATAATAATATAAAACCATTGCAAATATTAAATAGTCTTGTATTATTATCAATTAAAAATTGTATTATGTTTATTGTAATGTTCCTTACAATATGAAACCTTAAACACTGACCTCAATACATAGATGTTAGTTAAGCGACTTTGTGCCAGATCGAATTACCTACTTACAAGCTTAGCGACAGTATCGATTATATTGCAGCGGTTGTTTTGCACTGTGTCTAATAGAATAATAATTATTGTTGGAAAAATATAGCTTTGCCTTTCAACTTTCACTTTGTTACTAAACATGGATAAGAACAACGTAGAAAGAAAAGGATAATCCCACCAAAAACATTCTGTAAAAAACTAGCCAAGTCTCGATGGAGCTGCTTGTTTATATCTAAAAAGTAATGAAATCTAGACAAAATCGTGCCAAGTCTAAGGTTCCTTACTGCGGTTTCTTTATTATTATAGTTAATGTTGAGTGACTTGGCCGTTGAATATTCTTTATACTTTAGTGGGTACAAGTCAATTTTGTTTACATTTGTAACTACCTATGTTTGTTAAGCGAGATAATAGCCCATACTGGTATTGGTAATTGAACGCTAGTGTCTCATTTTAGACTGTTGTTGATTGTACAACACACGTATTGGAGCAATGGTGTCATGGAGCCCCTTTTGTACCCTTGTGTGCCCTTCAACGGCCAAGTCACACAACATTAACTATAATAATAAAGAAACCGCAGTAAGGAACCTTAGACTTGGCACGATTTTGTCTAGATTTCATTACTTTTTAGAGATAAACAAGCAGCTCCATCGAGACTTGGCTAGTTTTTTACAGAATGTTTTTGTAGGATTTCACTTCTTTTTGTAGAAACGTGGGCATATTGATTTATTTTCCTAGATTTTAGTGTAATTTGTTTATTTAATTCGTGTAATGTTCGAGTAGAATAAAGGGGCCTGAAAATGCGGCAAAATGGTTCTAGTAAAGAATGGTACGGCAGTGTTTGCTTCGCGCTCGACTTGGCGGGGGCACTGCCGTGCCCCCAGATCGACGTTCTGGTCTTATCTAGAGGTTCTCAAATAGGGGCCTGAAAATGCGGCGAAATGGTTCCAGTAAAGAATGGTACGGCAGTGTTTGCTTCGAGCTCGACTTGGCGGGGGCACTGCCGTGCCCCCAGATCGACGTTCTGGTCTTATCTAGAGGTTCTCAAATAGGGGCCTGAAAATGCGACGAAATTGTTCCAGTAAAGAATGGTACGGCAGTGTTTGCTTCGCGCTCGACTTGGCAGGGGCACTGCCGTGCCCCCAGATCGATTATCCTAGTTTTTATAGTTTTCCCTTTATGTGGCCATTAAACCCCAACTCTGTACCAAATTTCAGCTCTCTAAGTTTATGGGAAGTACTAGTTCTATTTTGATGATCATGAGTGAGTGAGTGAGTGTCGAAAATGCGAAACTTTGCTTTCGCTTAACTTCGGAACTAAATGACCTACAGACTTGAAATTTTGGATTTTAAGTACGTGATTATAGCTTATTGGATGACGAAAATTTCTGCGTTCTGGTCTTATCCAGAGGTTCTCAAATAGGGGCCTGAAAATGCGGCGAAATGGTTCCAGTAAAGGATGGTACGGCAGTGTTTGCTTCGCGCTCGACTTGGCGGGGGCACTGCCGTGCCCCCAGATTAGACTAATTAATATTCTCTAGCAAATTCTTAAAAACCTGAACATTTTCTTCATCTAACTGATATGAAATTAGATTCTTCTAAGTGTAACGATACACCATACTGCCTATCGTCCAATTGAAAAAACGATCATAGAACTTATCGTTTTTGTGCGTGGATGTATGGTTATTGCAATTCGAATGCTTGGGTAAGTAAAAGCGTCTTAGCCAAGTTGTGTAATGGCGTTAGCAATAACGCCCTATATTTTTACTGGCTTCATATACTTTGGCGAAGTTTTCGCAGCGAAAACGGTTTTGCTGTTAGATAAATTGTGTTAACATAAGCGGGCGTCGGATATTGCTCGGCTATGGATTTGCGGCGAATGGTTTCCGCTGCGGTGGGGGGGTTTGTGTTTGCTATTTCTACCGGTGCAGGTGTATTATTGTATATGTATTTACTATTTACCCTACTGTTTGGTAACTCTTTGTTATATCATCGGCTGTGTTAGTATTAGGTAGTTAAATGAAAACAAAACTAAAATCCTCACACGGAAAGGTTAGAGCGAGCGCTCACTTGAGACACGACAGTCTTAAGACAGTCTGTTGCATTACAAAATTTAATAAAATGAGCAGACTTGAAACAAAACGTCTCTGAAACTATCCAGCAGCTACACAACTGTCTTAAAACTGTGGGTGTTTTAGTCGTAAGATAGACCTAAGACAGGTTCGTCTATGTGAGACAAAACTGTCAAAAACTAGTGTAACCGTGTCCCAAAAGTGCGTACATACATACATACATATAATCACGCCTTTTTCCCGTGGGGGTAGGCAGAGACCACTTCTTTCCACTTGCTACGATCCTTACATACTTGTTTCGCTTCGTCCACTTTCATTCTTACCATCCATTCCTCCTCTTACATTCAACGTAGCGAAGCGGCTCTCCATGGGCCACTTTTCGCCTCCGCGAGAAACGAGACGTGATGGGTGGCGAACCACCATATTATAATATGGTGCTCTAGATGGTTAGAGCGTAATCCTGAACTAAAGATCGATCGTCAGCTTCTCTTTGCGACTTGCATGTTAATAATAATAATTAAGGTACCAATTAAAACTAATTATTCATTATTATTATTTTGCTATTAAATAGAATTTATGTGTGGAAAATAGTATAACATTTTAATCGTGGCCATTGATGGTCCTATTAAAGTACGCACTACACAGCTGCTAACTGCACTTTGGGCCGTAATTTTGGTATTGAATGTGTTTCTAAGGACAATTTATGGTGCCATTTGAATGTTCAGTCACCAGTGCACTGTATGTGTTGACTGCCTATTTATTGCGTTTTAAATTTACAATGCTTCTACTGCGAGTGGGACTTTACTTTTTTAAGTGGCGTAGAGCCACTAGGTTTACTTTTTTAAGACGTAAGGGCTTTCTCAAAATGCCCTTACATCAGCACTCCTCATGGATAGAAAATAAAATATATTATATGCGTTGACTTGAAGGCCTCCTCCAGGGTTTTCCTCGGTTAAAAATAGAGCTCATGTTGTGAAATAAAAATATTTGCATTCCAGTACACTTACTTAGATGCTTATTTTCATTGCTGTATCAAGTATTTATTTTTGGTTATATTTTTTTTTGCTAAATTATGACTGAACAGTGTAATTTTTCAAGTATTTCAGTGCTTCATAATTACTAATTCGCGTGCAATAAAACACGCCATGTATGAAGTTTCCTTGGAAAATTCTTACTGTAGGTACTTATTTGAATTTCAAGTCGTCCAGAATTCATATCGATCAATGTATTTTTAATTCCTTGAACTTGTTCGACTAGTAGATAAGCTATAAATAATAATCAATCAAAGACTAAAACATTTGATAAAATTTTACCTACTCGTCTCTGTTTTACAATAAACAGTATCCGTTATTGCGTGGAAAATGTTTATTCTCTAAATTATTGTAGTCATTAATTAAGAGATAGGATTACTATTGACTAATGGGTGACGTGCCCTGGTGTGTACAAATATTTGTCCCTGGTGTTTGCGTGGAGGGCCAATAGGGCTAGAGGCGTGAGCGTTTCATTTATTTACACAACCTACCATCGAAGTACATACTCGCTAATGCTTTTAAAGTGCCATGTCTTGTGACTCTCAGCTCTTCTAATCTTTTGTGGAATATAATATAATTTTCCCGTCTACGTCTATCTACGTCGTACTCAGAGACGAGAGCTAACTTTAACCCCCTTTAACCTTAATCCATGTTGCTGTCTTTGTCTGTAAAGTGGCTTTTCCAACGTATCGGAGAACGGAGCACCAACATAGGTTAGTGTATCCGGAGCGTAAAAAAATATTTATTAATAAGAGGGAATATTTTTAATCCATTACATAATTTTTTCTTTGTCGATTGAAATAGTTCGATACGATTATGACAAGGTGTGTTCTAATATAAAAGCAAGTAAATTGGCAGGTGAATATATGAAAAATTAAAAATAATTTCATATAGGAAATTTAATAAAAGTTGTGTAAATAGAAATTTCACAAGCGAAATCAACATGGCTGGCAGTTTGTTACGTTCGCTGCTCGATTGTTTGTGTTTATTTATTTCGTGCTATATCAGTTGCTGGTAGTTTCAAATTTTTATTGCCAAAGCAAACTGAAGTTAATGTTATAAAAATATTTACCAATCATTGATCATACTTGATATTGTAGAGTCGTGGGTACCTAGGTTACTTTGTTGTTGCATGAACAAGGTAATATAATGTAGAGTTAAAACTGAATTTCTTATTACAATTTTATGTACGGACCTACACGCTATTGTTTTGGGTTCTCAAAGCCGTCATAAGACTTAGTTAAGATATTATTATGATGGATTTGAGAACTTAAAACAATATACATTTAATATCAATTATAATAATGTTATGCAAAATAAATATTGAAACATTAACGTACTGTTCTACATTTACATTATGTGGCTCAAAACCACGAAGGTGGCGAATTCGGTTTGGAAGCTCGTAAAATAAAATACACGAATGATAAACAGTAAATAAGAATTCAATACTATTGAGATAAATTAGATGTATCTATACCTAAAATTTATGACTTGAAAAATAAGTAATTTTAAATAGTATAATAAGAAATATGTGTAAAAAATCAGTTCGGGAACGCGTCCAAAACCAAAACTTCAAATTTCAACTTACGTTAACAAATAGTAAAATCAAACTTTTTATATTCTCAATGTTCATTAGAGTTTGTTTATTTCCTAAACAATTATTATTCTTAGCCAAAATATAGAAAATAAAATAATTTTAAACACGGCATTTATCAAAAGTTTGTCCGAGAAATCAAACGTCATATCCGTGGACGCAGCATTAGGAAGTGAAAAATTTTAATCTTGAACGCGACTTGCGGCGCTAGTATGCTTTAGTAGCGAGCTTTAGTCTTGTGAGGCGGGCGTGATTTGTTTTGTGCGTAAATAAATATCAATTTAAGTGTTAAGTACTGTTATGTTCATGTATTTTTTACCGTACCTTAATTATACGTCATCACGGGAATGGGTGGAATAGTAAATTATATTAAAATAACAGATAGTTAATGAGTATTCTGTAAAACTATCATTGTTTACTTCACAATAACTTTGAAATAATATATTTAAAATGGCGACCATCGGAATTGTAGGCGCGAAATTTCAAAAACGTCATTTCGGGAACCGTCATTAAGGGAACATTCCCGGACAAAATGACACGTTCCCGATGAAAAAACACTTTAAAAAATAGTTCAGCTTATATAAAACAAAGGGAAAAGGCCAATGCAAGAAAGCGGAGTTCTTAGACAAAATGAGAGAGGGGACAAAGAGAAATAAAACGAGCTAAAGATAGGGAATACTACGAGAAAAATAAGGCTGAAAAGAAGGTAAAGAAAGCTGCAGATAAGACAGAACGGGAATTACGTAAGTAAAGAAAACAATGGAAAGAAGCTTCAAAGAAATATAGAGACAAGAAAAAGATGATACGACGCTAGTGGGGTCTCCTCAAAACTCGATGAGAAGACAGCGCGGAAGAAAGTGTGAAAAAAGACCGGATAAAAGCATACAGAACATTAAAAAAAGAAAAAATATAATAACAGAAATGAGACGTTATGTTGAGGCATTGAATAAAAAAATAAAGGGAAAGGAAAAGACAGAAAAGAAGAAGGACAATGTGCAGATGAGTCGTAAAGTCAAAGATATACCACTTCCAGTACCTCGTGAAGTACGCAAATAACTGTGATTTGGTGAAGTATTATCCACTCAATTGAAGACAACGTCAGCAACATTACAGAAAAACTTAAAAGAGGCAAAAAAATTCAAAGAGGTGTTAGTGGAAACGTTCCGGGAACACGACATCATTTTCGGGAACTCTACTTTTATTTGCCTTTTAATACTAATTTCAAATATTATTGAACATGTTAATATGCACATACAAACATAATAAAGTTATTATTATAGTAATATCTAATTTTACTTTTTAAGTCGTCTATATTTTGTTATATTTTGAATTTTGTGCTTGAAATTTGAAACTTGTCTACTTTTTAATTTTCAATTTGATGATTTTTATACATATCCATGTCTACTCACCAAATTTCCATTTGCATTTAAAAAAATATAGTAAAATGTTATTAAAAATAATAATATTTTATTGTTTTCTATAAACATTAAATATAAAAATAAATATTTAGTTACGTTCCCGAAATGACGATTTTTGCTGTCGGGTTACCTTAAAATCGCTGTAATTTAAAAAATTGTGAAATCTGTGCGCGCCCCTTTTAAATATGTTAAGTTTAATAACAAACCAATCATTTATACTTCTTTATTTGGCTATTGCTTTTAACATTTTATGCTGAAATTGTAAACTTGATATTCGCCACCTTCGTGGTTTTGAGCCATGTAGGTATCATGTATATCTATAATTATTAATTATTTAACGTAAAACTAACAAAAGCCATAAAATAATTTATCATTTTGTGCGTAAAACAAGTGTCTTTTACGGTAAGTCACAATTTAAATTTAGAAGCGATTGAGTCATTTTATAGTAGGAGATAGATAAGGATTTTATAACTAGGTATATATAAGATATATGATAACAGTTTAGACTTTTTTTACTAAAATATTTTTTCAATGTTATCGTTGTAGGTACAGTACGTATTACTTTATAACCGAAGTATATTTGTATTTGTCATTCAGTCGGCCAATGTGGCCGGTATTATGTGGGCCACGTCGTCCAATGTCGTTGGCGCGTAGCGTGGAGCCGGGAATTGGTGCACGCAGCACGTCTGCCGGTCGGTATTCAGTCCGCGGGCCGGCGATGACGCCCGGAACGGTTCCACTGCTCCTCACGTGCGGAATACTAATATCACCCATTGTGCCCGCCGCACCGACCACCGACCACCGCGCTCCGTCGCGGCCCAACGAAACTTTCGTAATGCCTTTGTCTTGCTGACTTTCGTGTTCGCCGAGCGGAACGCCTCCGACTAGACTCGTCGGAGCACTGAATGAGGTCTTTGTTATATCACTCGAGAGGTAATTTGTTTTGACGTCACACTAAAAAAATATGATGGTATTATGTTACTATTTACCAATTATATATTAGACGCGCCGCAGTGCCCGCGGTAATATATTCGTGCAGCGATGGGCTGTCCCGTTATTTTTATGAATAGTGTATCAGGTTTTACAATTTTAATGTTATCTGATGCGCCCGCGCACTGGGCGTTTCGAGACGCGTTCGCCCACCGCTCGCGCCGCGCCGTGCCGTCGGGTGCGTAGTGCGCTGCTGCGTCAGCGCTAAGCAGCCGGTGATGCACGGTTCGCCGACGCCGCCGCCCGCGCTCGCCCCCGCTCTCCCTTGCGAAAAGTCATCATGCAATTGCCAGGACGGTCGAAGTGGAACGCTTCACGACCGCTACCATCACGCGAACAGTCTGCACTGAAATGCGTCGTAACTCACACGCAGCCCGTCAGCATGGATTAGTTGCGTCGCCGATTTCTACGCGCGTTCGTCGGAGTGTGGAACGCGAGCCAGTGATAGTTTAAGTTGCCATTGGATAACCTGCAGTTAAATTATTCAGTGATGTTAACTTTTACGCTTTATTCACTCGTAGTAGGTACTCGGATACCCTCATTTCCGAGACGACCTTAAATTATCGAGCCATGTCACCTTCACATTTCGAGCACTCGCGTATAATAAACGAGATGTCCTTATTATTTTCGATACGTCGCTAGCCTTTTTCGTCGACGAAGCTACTGTCCATAATATACCAATTAATTCACGGTGCGTCGCAATCGCGTCCGGTGGTTCTCGCTTTCCAAGTGTTCATGTTTCCAAACAGTCTCTCCATTGCAAACCGCAGCCTAGTTCGCCCGCATCGGTTGCGCAGCGCGATTTATCAATAAATTCAATTTTAAACAGTAGTAATCTATCGTTTATCGTATTCGGGACGATAAGGTAATACGGAAACAAAGCGGGGAATGTCGTTTCAGTGCTCGGCCGTTCGCAGTGTTACGAGGTGAAGTGTCGATCTCGGAGTGTGTGTGATAGTGTCGCGATGTGGGGTGCCGCCGTCTCGAACCCTCCGCACTACCACTATGTCCAGGGCATGCCCGGGCCGCCGCTGCCGCAGCGCGGGCCGGCGGGCCCCGTCCTGTCGGGCCCGAGCCCGCGGCACCTGAGGCCGCAGTCGTCGTACTCGCTGCCGCACGGCACTGCCGGGCCCGGCCGGTGGAGCTGGTCGGGCAGTAACGTGTCCTCGTTCGATAGGAGACAGTCCAAACTGCCGCCGCAACCGGCCAGGCCGGCGCCCGTCAGGCCGTCACACGCCCGGAATGCGGCTGACTATGTAAGTTTACAGTAGGTAGAGACGACTAGATGTGTAGCTTCCCAATCTTGACCAAACACTTTTTGTGACGAAAAGTCTAAAAAACACAAAATAAACGTTCATGACTATCATCATCAAAAAAAATATATATACAAAAAAAATACAGTGATAAGAGATATTATATTTATCTTTCTCGCCTTAGAAATATTAAAATTACTGTATGTAGAGCAAAAACTACATTGCATTGTGATGTTGATAAATGATCTTTGCATCATAAACATTCGAAATTGCATTTTTTGCACCTCATGTCGTAAATTCTGTTTATATTGATATAGGATGACAGAAATTACACAACAAATTGTAATTGTTTACCTTTAATGGTTTTTTAAAAGACTGTTTAGATTACACTCTGATAGGTGCAATGATACGTTCGTTGTAACCTGTGAACCCTAAAGAATTCAATACTATATACGAATATTGACGAATCTACATAAGGACTAACCCTTGGATATTGATAGTAGGTATTAATTACCCACTAAAAACATTTTCTAACCCTTGGATATTGATAGTAGGTATTAATTACCCACCAAAAACATTTTCATGTAAAGTGACGCCGAGACGATACCATATGACTCGCAATGTCAAAAAGCTATCAGATCTCATGTAAAATCAAGGAGTACAAACTTAGTCAAGTTATGTGGGCCTGGCCATTTCGCTACATTCGCTTATGTGAGGTGGTGTGCTAGGTGTGGCTAGGTGAAAAATTTACGGACTTATTTTTCTGTTATCTTTTCTTGTAGGAACGAATACGAAATCACAGACAGCTCGATACCCCAGCCTTATCGTGGCGTTATGCTAGGAGTACATATGCATCTGGTCTTTAAATGCAATAGAAGTTAAGGTCACGCAGTAAATAATGATGATAGGGATTATTTCACATCGTGTATGTAAACTATATATTTCCATACGTGTTTTCTCTGTGGCCGGCACCGTGACTACATAGCACAGGACACACGATATTATATAGTACAGTTCCACGTATTTCCGTGTCGAGTACTGCGTGTCGGATGTCGTGTCCACAGACCACAGTAGCACAGAGGTTTCGCACAATGTAGATTGTAGAGGAATACAAGAACTCTTTGGTAGAATCGTTGATTTTTGTTAAATAAATTTGGAGTTTCAGCAAAGTTAATTCGTAGCAGTAGTTTTGCTGAATTATGGCAAAAATGTACACAGGATGGTCTAATAAATATATAATAGTATAGTATATAATAAATATATAGTTGCGTAATCAGTATTTGATATCGTAAAAATATGCAAAACATATGACCTTAAATTTTAACTTCGGAGAGTTTCCTATAAAATAATTAACTTATATTCATAAGTTCATAACGCACGGCCGATACTGCGCGCCCGACGCGTGACCCTAAAAGCCGGCGCGTTGGACGGCAGTGCGAGTCTATACGTAGTGCGAGTTGGCAGGAAAGGTTAATCATGTTATTTTTCTGTAAATTACGTAAATTTTTGGTTATGCGTACCTACTGTAATTAGTCAAATATAGCATTCGGATCCTGTATAGCTTTTAATTTAGAAAAAATATCTTGGACATTCGGTCGCAAGGTTTAATCTGGCTGGGAGAACGAAATCTCTGGAAGCTTATAATATCTTTTTATCAATATTTTTAAATACAGTTGCCACATTTCTCGTTACGTTTCTAGTATTTGCCAAGGTATGCGGATTGCAGGTATATGTTATATGAATAAATGTAGCACACCCACACATGCCCTTTAGCGTTGCGTCACGTTATAAACGTAAAAAAATCAAAACGACACTTTCGTTAAAACAAGTTGAGTGCGTGTGGACAGCTCGCACTGACCAATTAAATGTTACTACTTATTAATAGAAACTGGCTATATCGGTACGGAAAATTGGTACCTGTGCAGTTACGCTTCACCCGCTGCATGGTAATTGCAGCGTGTACTGTGTGTGTTTAAATATTGGTCTGTGCTATTAATGCGACGGTACACCATTCTTAAATGCCACTGCGACATCTTAACGGGATTCTAATTTTATTTCCTTAGATATGTTTTGTTTTTGATCAAGCTTTTATTGATTTGCTCCAGAAATAATCAACTAAATCTATGGCAATGGTAATGTTTACAGGTTAATGTTGATATTTAGTATTATCACTGACGCATTCGAATTGATTAGATATATCAATATGTACACCATGTACACATTAACAATTTAATTAAATTTAATGCTCTGATTAATGATTGTGTTATTAATGTGGGTAATACATTAGATATACTTTGCGTTAACGGTCCCCCTGCTTTTATATTCAATCAAACAGTAGTAGGTAACAGTGGTGAATGCTGGTTCTCCTTCATAGGGAAGCCCTAGCCTGTATAAAAGGTAGAGATTTGGATGAGGTTCTTCAAAGTGGTGACTGGTAAGTGAAGCCGATAGCAATGGAGTTGTAGGAACCCCACTAGTAGGTAATTATACCTAAATCTGAACCACAGAATACATAATAGTACAAGTACCTGAACACAAAATGAAATAAATTTTAGCATTCATTTCTATTAACTTTATTGTAGTAAGTAAGTTGTGTTCGTTCAGCTTTAAATAATTCTGAAAGAAAAAAAAACATCAGTATTCGTCCCACGGGCAGTAAAGTTATAATTTTCTAATTTAACTTTGTCGCTGATATGATATTCCTTGCCTTTTTTCCGGACATAATGTTATGAATGTCTGAGTATATTTCAGTTTTGAGGGTTCCGTAGTTCACGTCTCGGAACTCTAATACATTTTAATGAATACCATGCAAAGTTTCATCAGTCTGGCACTAACCGTTTGGATGGTAAGCCTAAGACGGACGTCCGGAGGGACAGACATGACGAAACTAATAATGAAAAATAAGCTTATTTTTCATTAAAATAATGAAAAATTAAAATTTGGAAAACGTTGCACAAATATAACGCATTTTTGTGGAAATAAGAGTAAAAGTATTCTCTACGTTCTAAATGACCAAGAAGAGAATAATGAACGAAATTGCCAACGTTCTTTTTTATTGAGCCGCTTTACATCCGATTACGTAACTGGGACACACGAGTTTATTGAAAAACGTCGCTTTGTTTTAGTGCTTAAATGGTATTACGGTAGTCTGGGTCTGCTACTCGGCTAGGTAAATGACGGCCTTTGTGCCAGTTCGTTTGTGAAATTGGCTGGCTAAACTCAATAAACGTTTTGTCGCGATGAGGCTCTCATTTTATCGCTCTTTTTAAGAGCCCCCGAGGGCTGCAATTTAAAAGAGGGAAATAACATTTTTTTTGTATTACATACGTTCAATATTTATATCTTAACTTGGGAGAAGGCTCTTTGTGAGTTCAAATTGATAGAGCTAAAATTATTGTGGTGCATTTGAGCTGCACACTGTTTTCCAAGTTTTCATAAGTTTTTTTTAATTATTTCAATAAGGAATTTCAATAGAATATGAACTGTTTTCTGCTTCTTTTGAGGTATTTAATATGTCTCTTATGTTCCTTGTAATGTTATTTTGTAATTCGTTTATTACACCATTCTTTTCTATATTTAAAACCTTCCTGGAATTCAAAAGTAAAACTGCGTGTGATGTAATTTAATTTTAACACGGGCATGAATGTGAATAAATGCGAATAAAGCCCGAGATTTAAAACCTGTTATAACGTAATACCAAGGAAAATGTTTTCATAGTTATAGCAGTAAGATCCCATTTTAATTGTTAATTCAAGCACGTACCGGCTTAAATCCGTGAAGCGATGTAATCCAATATCATCATCATTCTATTTCTTAGGCTACTATATTACTTAGTAGTCACATTACTAACCTCTTACCTAGCAGCCGAGTATTCCTTAAGTAAATATCTTATTTACATATTGTAAAGTTCATATAGGCTGATATTTACACTTGCCTTTGCTAAGAGTCTGGTTGAAGTGTATTATTTGGTTTTTGCACATTACAATAACAATGAGCGCGGACCGCGCGTGTATTAGCACAGGCGTCACGTACCAGCGTTGACCGCGGAGCCTTGACTCCGCAATGTCAGGCGAAGGGCTGACTCAGCGTGGAAATGCCTAAGGTGTCATAACCCTTTGTTAGCTCTCGCAGCGGTGCGAATATGTTTCCAATTGACCTTTCGAAAACAGCGCTGAGAGTGACTCAGATATTCAGCACTCAATCGCAACATATTGTAATAATTTACGAGAATATTCGCTTACATTAAGCAGCATCTGAATGGAATTAGAGATTCGGAAAACCTTCACATGTCAAGTATTAAGGGACCCAATAAAACTTGTATTTTGGTTATAAAGTTAATGTTATGAAAAACACAACACTTGTGTAAATAAGACGAGATCATAATATTATATCTTATTGCTGGGTGTTGTAGAAAGAATTTGCATACGTGTAGGTTTTAAAATTTTATTGATATTAATATCATTGATAAGCTATGTGGTGGAAGGTTGGATATCATCGATAGGTAGGTACTATGTACTTCTCGTTAATCCTTCTTAGATTAAATGCTATCTTTCAAATAGTTTTGCTATCTTCAGATATAGAGGAACATAAGGGCAAATTATGCTAAATAATTACTACAATCACGAAATATTTGTCATGCGTTATGAAATAGATTGATTTGTCGCTACTGTATCATGTTTGCTTACATTAAGCAAACTTTAAGATTACTTCTCATCGCTCCTCAACAAATATATCGTAATATGTCATTAAAGATTTTTTTAACGGGCAAATGGTTCCACAAATTCCCACCATTGTAACTCCTGTGTAGCCAGGATCGACAGCGGGAACCAACCACAAAAACCCATTGATATGATCTCAGGGGTGCCCGAGGGACATGCTAAATCTATCTTGGGACCCGCAACGAAATCAATCAGAAGAAAGATAGGAGGAGTAGGAATTATTCCAGTTTCCCTCCCCAAGCAAAGAGCAAAGAGGGAGACAGCCAAATTGTAATGACCACAAATGTCATAACTCACAACTAGAAGGGGAAGCACTACGGGAATAATATAAGTTATAGGCCTACTTAAATAAATAAATGTTATGTACTGACATTTATTTATAATGGCTAAGTTACGTATATTGGAGTGTTTCCAATAGTACTTATAGCAAAAACGTTTGAACGCACGGAAATTCCTCGCGCTACCTACGAGATCATCGTAATAGACGACTCTAGAAACACAATGGATGAAGTTCAGCACTTCAAACACTCGGTCGAACACTCGCAAAGCGGAGTATTTATATTATGTGATTTAGGA
Organism: Glaucopsyche alexis; assembly: GCA_905404095.1. Lineage (NCBI taxonomy): Eukaryota > Metazoa > Arthropoda > Insecta > Lepidoptera > Lycaenidae > Glaucopsyche > Glaucopsyche alexis. Next base: position 5,912,111 of record FR990043.1, on the reverse strand, counting down.
AAGGGCAAAAATGCAATTTTCCTTTAAAAGATGCATTAAGGATAACCTCCGAAATGCGACACTATAAATAGAAGCATATATTATTATATAACTTATACTGGTCAAGCAATGCTTAGTAGAGTTTTAGCGACATAGTGGGGCTTTCTGTTCTCATTCGATTTTCATTGCAAGATTACAATGAACGAGTAAGCAATTAAATTTTCAAAGGCTAATTGTTGTGTATTCCCTTTTGATATCCCGATATCGAGCAGAGAGAGGGTTGGCGGGACCCCGCGCTACCTTCAGTGCCGGCTCGTAATTAATTCCCGTATCCAATTGACTGGGGAGAGTTTGTGACCGAGTGCCCATTAGGCTTCTGGTTTCAGCGTTTAAATCTGGTAGGGGAGTTAAAGAGTTTCATAAATCTTTAATTCATGAAAGGTATTATGAGGTCTAATGTTGAAGCTACGTGACATGGAAAAAAAGTCTATTTAAAAATTTTGATGTCAATAATTTCTTCATTTCAGACCTTCAAACAACTATAATTTCCAAACCAACAACAACACCTATACCTACAAACTACACATACTACCTACAGTCTACACCATAGATGCATTACATTAAAAAGAGGTAGATATGGGCTATGGCATAAGCGCGGAACATCGGAGACAAAGGCAATCCAAGAATTTAACATTGAATTTTAAAATATTAAGGATTAATTTGGCTATCTATCATCATATTATATTATTATCATATCTTGATCCGATTTTATGATTTTAATACAAATCATGTATTTCGCATATATTTAGTTGGATTCTTATCAAGTAAATACGAGCTATCGGATTCCAAATGCGTTACGTATAACCGATTTATCATTTTGTTTGGACAATTCTACAAATAACTTCAATATAAAATTAGCCAGACTCATTTCCAATGAAAAACAAAAATAATAACAAAAATATTTCCAAAAAAAACCTAAGTACTATAAAAATTCTGTTCCTACCATACCATACAAAAATATTTTATTTTACAATTGCCTCGGGATTACGATGGTTATCAATTCTAATTTCTATTACACGTGCGACTTCAGATTCGTTACGGCCCGACTATTTGTTAGAAACGTAAAATTTGTATCGCGAAAAACCGGCAAATGATTGAATGACGACGTCGTCAGTTAATATTAAGGGTGCGTTTACAAAATGTGTTGTTTGACAGCGGCCTAGTACGGACTGACCTTTTTTTGGAAATATTTTGTGCAATAGATCCAGACAGTAACCAAATAAAATAAGCCACACGTGAAAATTTTAAGGAGTCTTTTATGCTTTTTCCAAATTAATTTTTATTTTAGTCGGATTTTTTTTAAGCAAATTGTAAGGTGTTTATCATGGGTATTTAAAAATAGTACCTAACCTAACCAATCTATTCTTCTATATTTAATATAATAAAAAGGAAAAGTTTTTTTTGTTTGTTTGCATCGGAGAGGCTCCGAAACTACTGGACCGATTTTGATGAAATTTGGCACAGATATAGAATAGACCACGGGGAAGGACAAAGGCTACTTTTTATTGCGGAAAAATGTACGGTTCCACGAGATTTCCTTTTGTCGCTCATGAAGTCGCGCGCAGCATCTAGTTTTAGATAAAGAAGTAACTATTTGTGACAATCTCGTTATTTTGTAGGATATTATGGTTTAATTTGGTCGCAAAATCGACCGAAAATCAGCCAATTTATGTTAAATTCGTAAATAAGCCTTAAAATGCAAATTTGAGCGTCATTCTTCTAATGATTAATATACTAATTTTTTTGTCTACAGAAGGTCGACCCGGAGCTGATCTTCACGAAACAAGAGAAGATCGGCAAGGGGTCCTTCGGCGAGGTGTTCAAAGGCATCGACAACAGGACGCAACAGGTGGTCGCCATCAAAATCATCGACCTAGAAGAGGCCGAAGATGAGATTGAGGACATACAGCAGGAGATTATGGTGCTGTCACAGTGTGATAGTCCGTACGTCACCAAATACTATGGATCATACTTAAAGGTAAGTTTCGCTGTAGGTCGTAACTTTTTAAAATATGTTAATAGTATATAATAATATTAGGTTGGGGAAAAAGTTTCTTCGCATTTTATATAAAAATTCAAAAGGTTTTTTTATAAAGTTTATTTACAAGTGACTAAAGTATATAGGTGCCATTTTGTTCGATAACTTTTTGCCATCTTGTTGGTAGGTACATGATCCCATTGCTATAAAATTTTTGGGGCTTCTGATGAAAAAACTGCGACAAGTGGTTTTGGCAGTCCTCTTGTGATGTCAACCTGACACTGCCTAAGGAATTCTGCGGCGACCGAAACAGGTGGAAATCTGAAGGTGCAAGGTCAGGACTATACGGCGGATGCATTAACACCTCCCAGCCAAACTCCCGTAATTTTTTCTGAGTGGCTAAAGATGTGTGAGGTCTAGCGTTATCATGGTGAAAAACCACACCCCTTCTGTTGATTAATTCCGGCCGCTTTCTCTCAACTTCTTGCTTTGATCTCATCAGTTGTTCGCAGTACAGTTCAGAATTGATGGTCCTGCCTGGCGGTAACAGCTCATAATGAATAATGCCCTTCCAATCCCACCACACACACAGCATCACCTTGTTGCGAGTTAACCCGGGTTTCGCCACAGTCTGTGAAGCCTGACCGGCCTTTGACCACGATCTTTTTCGCACGTTATTGTCGTACGTGATCCACTTTTCATCACCAGTTATCAGCTTCTTCAAAAATGGTTCGGTTTCATTACGTCGTAATAAAGAATCACAAATGAGTACACGGTTCATTAGGTTTCTTTCAGTGAGCTCATGAGGCACCCAAATATCGAGCTTTTTTGTGTACCCAGCTTTTTTCAAATGCGCCAAATCCGTTTTGTGGTTAATCCCCAGTTCTTCAGCTACATCGTAACTACTAATATGCCGATCTTGCTCCACTTTTTCAAAAATGGCAACAGTTTTGTCCGTAACAGGGCGACCAGAGCGACGTGCATCTTTGATATCAAAATTTCCGGATTGAAAACGCTTAAACCAAATTTGCGCTACTCTCACAGATACTGCATTAATAGGTCCATAAACATCACAAATTTTTTTCGCGGCTTGTGTTACATTTTTACCTTTTTTGTAATAAAATTTTAAAATGTATCGAAATTCTTCATAAGAATCACTCATTTTAACAATAAGAAAAACAAATGAAAATCTGAAATTTATCTAATTTGAATTTGGAATTGTCTTCTGTAAAATTTAAACTTTTTAATGATACCAAAATCAGCCAGATACAATTGGTATAGCCCAAGATATTTTATGACAAGTTCATACATACTATAATGCGAAAAGACTTTTTCCCCAACCTATTATATATATTTATATATTATGTCTGTTTATCAAACCGACATCGACACTGAATAACCACCGAAATAAACCGCACTATAGATCGCCATAGGTTTTTGATCAGTGTTCACGTTATTAATTGATCATTGAATGCAAAATTTACTTAGGAAGCTGTTCGGTTAAGCCCTTGTATTCAAAGTGAACTGCTACCTATGCCCTATACATTATCGCACTCACTAGGAAAAATATAATGTAGATAACCGGCCAAGTTCGGGTAACGAAGTATCAGCGATCAATCACTGTCTTGTCTACCCCCCCTCGTTGCCGAAAGTTTTTCACACATAATGGCACTGCACCCTTTTCTTATTTCGACTGACGTGAGCCTGAGAGTATATTTATCAACTATTAAACAATATACTCGGACAGCTAATAAGTCTTCGTAAATTTTGTTAAATGGATATTTTGCGCACACAATTTATTCCATTAAGCTGCCTCGATAATTTGTTTCGTTACGAGAATTTCTTGCCTAGTTGCCTAGTAACTGTATTAAGCTTCATTAATTTAGTACCAACAATAAAGATAAAATATTTTTTTTTTATCTTTATTTTATTAAAGGGACTTAAAATATATTTCACTTAATTAATAAAACCATTGATTCATTACGAAATATTTAAAACCATGCCACCTCGTACAGACTATAGAGTAATCGAATTCCTATTCTAATTCAGTTTAAGATGTTTTTATGAAATGTAGAGTACAAAAAGCTTAGCATGGAGACAGGCTTCGTCATTGGGATAGGATCACGATTGCGATAATTTCTCTTATCTCAAAAACTTTTGCTCCGCTATTGTACGCAGTTGACCTTTAGCAGCTTATCATCCAATCATCATCATTGCGTATATAGCATTCTATTTGCAGCATGACATTTCGTACTACGATCACAACGAAACGTTCACCTATGGCAATCGCGTGCTCCACGGTAACGTACCGTCACGACTCGTTCTAATACTGAAATTGCGTAACATAAATTTAGCAACAATAACAATGTGAATTATATTTTATGCGGTAGATGTTACGAAACATTTTTTTAATTAAAAGTCTTTGACGACGCAACAAAGCTGGCCAGGCGATTAAGCGAAAGCTCCTCTCTTTGTAATGAAAAATGAAATAAAAGAATTGCAAATGTTTACATCGATAGTGCTACAGAACGAGACCGGATTGAAGTAAATTGGCAAATACTTCATAGTTCATACGAATCTAGGGCACCGGGTACAATACCTTAGGGCTTAGATCACTGCTTAACAAAGACTTAACCCATCAATGACCCGCATATACTCTCGCACAATAGAAGTACTAAATCCTGAAGACGCCACACATTCTATCGAACCGGCATGAATGTGAACCAAAAACCAACTTGCAGCTCGAAAGTTTCGGATATAATCGACAGACGAAGTAGATTTTTGCATGTCAATTCATTTTGTACCCTGATGTGCAATCGAGCTTAGTGTGATTCATGTGGTCGGCATTATTTGGTTGGGTTTTTTTAACAATGCACCCGATGGTTTATGCGATCCCCTTTCAAAGCACGAATGGCATCCCGCCAGGCCCGGCAATGTCTGTTATGGATGTCTGAGCGAACATAATTTGAATTTCTATATCAATTTTGCGACCCTTTTCCATTGATTAAAAATTCTTATTGTATTATCCTACAAAAGGGCTCTTTATATCAGTAAGGCGACCCAAGATTTAAGCTTAGATTTATTTACATATTCGGACAAAATACTTAATCTACCCTTTTAAGGAGGTTGTTAGGTACCATAGTAATTTGCTCCAATAAAAGCTTTATTTGGGTACACGTCTCTAGTACCTACTCTTTGCCTTTGTTCAGTGAGTCTTAAATAAAGTACAAAACCATTTAGATGTTGCGTTCACTAAATATACCCATGATGTAGAGCTATTTCTTAAGTGCTCCGTAGCACGCTAACAGTCTCGTATTTCGTTCTAGAATTTTATTAAAAATTAGATTTATTCGTCTGATATTTACGAGCACTTTAGCACAATGCTTTGAGAAGTTGCATTTCTCGCCATATACCTAAATCGCTACGAAATGCATGCCATTACAATCTTGACACACTTTCGAAAGGCGTTGTTATGCGTCTGTTGAGACATAGGTATCATAGCTCTGCACACCAGCTTATTATTAGCCTATCCTCGTTTACTGTTTGTTTGATATTGAAACACTTTCGGGATTGTAGCAACTTAACAGGTGGGCCATATTCTTTTTAGGCTAAGAGTCTTTATGAACAGTTACTACTATACTATCTGCTTTTTGAATAATTTACACCCATAAATATTTTCTGACTTTTTTATTCAAACATTGTTGGAATATTAAATGATTCGGAAGTTTGGAGAGCAAAACGCTCGCTTTCAAAGTGGTGTTGACGTCCATCTCTTGAGCGACGCGGAGTTCAATTAGGGAGCGGAGTTGATGTGTCGTGACAGCAGCTGAAGGGTGTTGCCTCCGTTGACACTTATTGGCTTGTTCATTGATTTATTTGCATGTTGAATGTTGATGAGTATACATTAATTAAGCCATGATTAGGACTTTGTTCATAATTTGGGCGTAATTTGTTATGCCCAAGATAATTTATTATAACATCGCCCGTTATCTAGTGGTTAGAGCATTGGCTCTCGACTCGGAGGTCGTGGGTTCGATTCCCGCATTGGAACAACAAAAAATGTTGTTTTCACGTTTGGTTAGGTCAATGTAGACTGATCACCTTATTGTCTGATAAGAAAGATGATCCATGTGTCGGATGGGCATGTAAAAAGTGCTGCGCTTCATCTCTTGTCAGTCGTGTCGGTTATCCGTCCCACTGGATTACGAGAGTAAAGGAAGAGAGAGTGCTCTTGTGTACTGTGCACACACTTGGGCACTATAAAATTACTCCTGCGTAACTGGCCTGGTTTCAACTAAACCGGCCACCGTCACCGAGATCGGTGTGGGGGTTATTTTATTTAAATTTATTTTAGCGAACGGTAACTAATGTCTTGAAAAACCTTTAAGCTTGTGATGTTGACAAAACCTCTCCTTAGTTCTGACTCCTGACGCAGTGGTTGGCAAAAATATAACGAAGCTTTATTGAATTGTGTTAAAATTTCCCCCGTGACATTACACAATGCACCTAAAGGCCGATTGTATGAAACAATCCACTGCTGTTTGTGCGTACATCCGCATTGGGAGCGTTAGTTCCTATACATTTGTCGCGGTAATTGCGATTCGCCCGGTGAAAGTAAAATAATGCCGCTTTCGTGTCGCCCGCGTACGTATTGTTGGCAGCTGATGAGGTTTTTTTCTAACAAATAAATATTATTCAGCGTGACGTTTTCTCTAATTAACATGCTACATGCTATTGGTCACTTAACGTGTTTCCTCAATGCCGGGGTAATATTGATGATAGATTAAATATTGGCAAGCTTAGAAAATAAACTTTTTATTCGCTGTATGATACCGAAGACTAAAATATAACATATTCACGTACAGAGGAACAGCTTTCCTAGAACGATCCAAATTTTGACAGGGATGTCAGTTGTCACAAGATGGACATGGTGATAGATTAAACCAAGTCTAGCCATCAGTATACGGTTATTAATAAGGTCTAATTGTTACACACCACAATCCAGCATCGAACCTGTACCATCGCGTGTGTGACTCAAGAGGTGACTAGGTCATATACGCTCTTAAAATAAAGCAGGACACCTACTAGAAAATTAAATATTTACCGACCTTTTACTATCCTTAGGATAGGTAAAATAAGAGATACTTTTATTCTTTTAATTTTCATGCACGCAGTATTTACAATACATAACATTTTCCCCCTTACTAATAATCGCTGTATAAGCTTTGAATTTTTGTCTCCTTCTATCGAATTAAAAATGTCACTTGTGTGACGGGAACAAAACACTGTATAACTACCTATTTAAAGCTAATACAGCGTTTATTAGTAAGGGGGTTTTTGTTTAATATTATTTGTATTTAATATTTTAATATTATAGAGGTTTAATATTCATTGGACACAAAACAATATCAAAATTTATGTCGGCGGCATTACCCCATTAAATGATTATTATCATAGGCCATTCTGTAAAACTTGCACATATACATAATATGTAACTTCTATCTAATATGTTTCTATAATACTGTACTTTTATTCTGCCAAATCGGATACGTTGAATATCTAATATATTTGACGTAGGTATAGTGCGATTCAAATGAGAATAGGATCAAGTCGGCGCCATATTGTTTCGAATTTAGACTGTTATGATGGTTAAATTTATGTTTAGATAATTGATTACTATTTAATGTTTTTATTTAAATTCGATGCAAGACTATTATTATTTATAAGCACTTAAGTTTTTCTGAAAATCGCACTTTTCAAGTGATATTTGACAGAAAAAGGTCATTGACGTTCCTATTCTCATTTGAAACGCGTTATATCCGATTTGGCAGTATAAAAGTACAGTATTATAGAAACAATTTTTTGTGCATTGCTTTACATTACCTAAAGGTTTTGAAAAGTAGTCACACGAGTTGTGGTAAACTGTTAACTGGCTAGAGAATATATAATTATAACAAGCTAGGAAGGAAATATTGGTTAACTTACTTCCTGTAACGATTGATAATATAATTAATATCCACGATATTTCCTCCATAGTAATAAACTTGCGTTTAACTGTAATGCTACTTTCCTGATACACACTAACTAAAGCCCTTCAGATGACCTTCTCTTATTATAATCACAACTTACCTACGTCGTGGGACCACCAGATAGGAACGAAGTACGAGTCTAATTTTATAATTAGATAAAAAAAACTTCGTTCCTAATTATAAAATTTCAAGTTCTATTTGAGGTTTATAGAAAACTAGTATTAATTTCCTGCGGCTTTGCCCGCGTAAAATTAGGTTTTAAACTTTCATCCCCTATTTTACCCCCTTGGGGGTAGAATTTTGAAAAATCCTTCCTTAGTGGATGCCTACGTCATATAAAAAATACGTGTGCAAAATTTCAAATTTCTAGCCATAAGGGATTGATCTGTGCGTTGACACATCAGTCAGCTTTGCCTTTTATAATGTACTAGCTGTCTCAGCAAACTTCGTATCGTCTTAGAATTAAATTTGTTGACGTACTCTCAGCTGCGCCACCTACCGGGTCCAATCGCAAATTTAAACCATTCTCGAATCAACCTAAAGACACAAAAAAAATCATTAAAATCGGTTCAGCCATTTAGGAAGAGTTCAGTGACATACACACGTACAAAATAAATATTTATATAAAGATAATATAATAAGGATGTAAAAAGCTAATTCCCATGCCGCGGATCGAACCCTAGCCTCCTGGATGAGAGGCAGGTATCCTAGCCACTAGAGTCTAGACTCTAGACCAGTGGTCCCCAACCTTTTTTTTACGCGGGCCACAAACCCGTTGTACTCCTGGTGTCGCGGGCCGCAACCTAAATTTTTTAGGGGCAAAAAATATGTTGTTTAAATTTAACGATTTAATAATAGAATAACACAAGGTAGTTAAAAGAGTGAAACTAAACATTTAAGATGATATAACGACACAAACTAAAATAACAAATATGTATTATAATAATTATGTTCACTCAGTGAGATTTTTGGAATTGTGAACGCTTTTTCACAATTTTATCTAACGCGGTTACAGATGTCATGCGGGCCGCAGATAAAAGCCCGGCGGGCCGCGGGTTGGGGATAGCGGCTCTAGACCATACCGAATGTTTAAAAACTTGCGAGATTTTGCTTCATAAATTAGTATTTCGAACTGCCAGAATATCACAAACACAAGACATAAAAATCTTACGCTTTTATTTAACGTTATGGACGTTTTTTGCCGACTAGTATACCCCTCCGCAACGCCCCATACGGAATAAGTAATGTAGAAATTTTGATTTTTTTTGGAACGAAAGGTATGTGAATTTAACTAAAAACAAACATTAGTTTCAAGAGTAAAATCCCAGTAATAACAATGTATCATGCCAAATGATATAACAAGTATTTTGGTGGTGAGAAAAGGTCAAAGTCGGAATGTTAGGCCATTGTAGCGGCGAGGACAAACCCCCATGTCGTAAAACCTTGACCCCACCTGTCCGCGTGTCAAGGTGCCGTTTATTGATGATTTCACAGTCACTCCGGCTTATTGTCTCTCGACCCGATTGGAGACTCCTGTCTCCTTGCTAGTAAATAATAACTCCATCCGTGCACCGATAACCTGCACTTGCACTGTACTATGTAGGTCAGTCTTATGCAGCAGATTACTAAGCCCTAGAGATTACTAAGATTGTATACAATAACCCAATAATAACCGAAATGTCGAGTATCATATTTGACAACTCTACACGATTTTCAGCTCTATTATATTAGAGCAGAGCTCCGTGGCCACTAGGGGTAGACCGTTTGGTTCGCACTCGAGAGAGTGTAGGTTCGAATCCCAGGTTGTGGCGTGTACCAATGAGACTTTTTCAGATCTCAAGTACTTTATACGGACGCTCTAACGGTGAAGGAAAACATCGTGAGGAAACCCGCACATAGTTGGCCCCAGACGTATTGACCAGTTCATTCCTCTGGACTAGGCTGACTATATATATATTACGAGAATGCCGTATGTTCTTGGGCAACCATACGACATTTAAAAAACCAACTGTCCCAGGCACTACTACAGTATTTCAAGAGTGGTTACTTCGCTCGGAGAATACTGTATAAATCATCCATTAACGGATGTAAAGGCCTAAGTTTTTTTATATTAGCGCACAGTTATATTTACATTTTACAGTACTGTTTTTTTTGCGATTACTAAAAATCGCTCAAGAGAACGGCCACGACTCACGAGCGTTTTTAGTAGTCCATAATATTTATTAAGTTGTTACTCAGTATGACGAGTGCCTTCTATTCGATCTGAATCAGTTGACGTATTTACGTTTCTATTTCAACAAGCACAAGGATTAAAATGCTAAATGGGGTATAATACTGCTTTACATTGCTAACACACCACTTAAGCTTAATGTTATGCGAAAGAGCTTTCTGCGTATCTTTGCAATTAAAGAGGCTTTACTTGCTTCTTTTTTTTTATATCCCCTAAACACTAAGCTCCGACCCCTAGGGGTTGGTCCGCACGAGGTTTTGTGTTCCGCAATTAGATACCGTTTGGCACGCGACCAACTTTTGTGGGACCACTTGGCATGGTAACGAAATGATTTACCCATTATGTATGAATCGTGTGACCCCGATTTTTGCTATTTTAAGTCGCAATTCCATAATTAACTTGCCCAACTGATATACTTTCTCAACATGACAGTGGTTTGTTTCCATGTAAGCCAAAAATATATCATTTTACGTAAAAAAGAATACAAATGTATGACTGGCAATGAAAAATATAAACTTAAAGCATTTAAATGGAAATATGAAAACAGTTATGTAATATGTAATAAAGCTGAAATGTATTTCGGGCAAATAAAAGTGATTCTTTTTTGCTACGGCCCACATTGAATCTTTTTTATATGTCAGCAGGCAGAACGGCCAAAAATAAACGATAAAAGCGCTGTAAAGGTCCCATGTTCCGTTGTAATGCGTGCGTTATTTTTAGTGTCGTTCGGTTTAACTGCAATGCGGATTTGTTCGAAGGTCAGAGGAGAAGATACCGGATAGACCGGCTGTCGAATTTGATGTAGTGATTGTAACTGTGCGGAGTTACCACAGAATGGCTGAATAGAGAAGTACCTATTTTAAATGTTAATGTGAAACTTTTTCCATTCTTTTGAATATTTCGTTACATTCGTAATCCAAGGTTATAGTTGTATGCGAATATGTATTAAATTCATGTTCAGACGTGATAAAAATTGTTATAATATTGCGTTAGGTAATTGGATAGTGCAACCATTATAATTGAGGCTTTTTAACACACATGAAATTAATGTGAAATTTAAAATTATAGAAACGGGGACATGCACGTAACACAATTACGGAGTGATTTTTTTGCAATTTACATACTTTTTACATAATAAGCTGCAGAGGCTTATGTGCTTTGGTGGCCCAATACCGTACAAAAATGCAGGTCACACATCACACTTGCAACTCCTCTGATGTTGCGAGATCAGGTGATATCTCGTGACCCCTCTCTTTTTTTTTTAATAAAAAAAAAAAGAAATACAGACTAGCGGATAAAGCCCTCGTACGTCACTAGGGCATAGACAATTTGGTGTCAGATTCGTCCTCGAAGTCATTAATGCTTGTGTTGTGGACCACAATGGTTTAGAGTTAAGACAATTTTTGGATTCTATTGGAACCACTTATACTTGAAAGGATTTCGGTGGAATTATCAAAAAAACCGATACCGAATGCCATGTATGAACGTAAGCCTCTGATAAGTACTGCTTTTTTCTGTTAAATATTTTTGATATTTCCAGTTTCGATAACACGATGAATGATACAGTAGGTGTGAAGCGACACCTCACACCACCGCCATTGATTTACATGTAATCTTTTTATCAGATTTTATCTCGAGCACGGAACGAGGCCATCTGTTTGTGTATCGTTGTGCGCATACCTGAGATTATTACACGATACGATTTGCGTTGTTTCATTTCCGTTAATATTGCTAAAAATACTTACTGTGATTTATTATTTTATATATATATATATATTATTATATTATATATGTCATGGGATACTCATCCCAACTTACCTGTCCGGTAGTTGTGGCATAGTATACGGGTACGCGACCCCGGCTTCCCTAGCTATTACTGTCCTATCCCGTGCCCTCCTGGGCAGTAATATCCTACATTTCCTATTTCCCACTCTAACTTACCAATCTTCCTTTCCACACTACCTATCCTTCCCTTTCCCTATTCCTACCCTCTCCGCCAATCCGTGGAAACGCAATGAATAATCATAGAAATAATTTAATTATCCAAAATGGCGGCGATGTGGTTCGCCACCCATCACGTCTCGTTTCTCGCGGAGGCGAAAAGTGGCCTATGGAGAGCCGCTTCGCTACGTTGAATGTAAGAGGAGGAATGGATGGTGAGAATGAAAGTGGAAGAAGCGAAACAAGTATGTAAGGATCGTAGCAAGTGGAAAGAAGTGGGCTCTGCCTACCCCTACGGTAAAGAGGCGGTATCTGCCTACCCCTATGGAAAAGAGGCGTGATTATATGTATGTATGTATATTATTATATTATTACCTCCCTAGCCTTCATAAAATATTATAAAACAAACTGTTTCAAAAGGTAGTATGCAGAGAGTTCTAATTAAGCGCGATCCTGACATACTTCTTTCGCTTCGTTCTCATTTACACCGCTTTTCATATCCGCTCCCTCGCGAAATTCAAGCCAGATTCCGGTAGTTCCTGACTTGAACTTTTTAAGAAATATTTAAAATCTGATCCTCTTATGCCAACTGTACATTATTTAAATGCACTCTTGTACTTCAAGCCAAGCCAAATCAAGCTAGCTGACGAGGTCACTTTCTTATAATAATTTATTAATTTTAGATATTTATTTATTTAAACTTAACATTAAATAAAATTCAACTTAATATAATGACTATTAAAAATTTCTGATCATCTGATCATGAAAATGATCATCCACACCTGTATATCAATACCTGGTGGTCATTTTTCTTTTGATATTTATTATATAAATTATTGTCAATTGAAATTCTTCATTGATTACTTCTATGTAACATCTCTAGTTTAGGATAGGTAAAATAAGAGATACTTTTATTCTTTTAATTTTCATGCACGCAGTATTTACAATACATAACATTTTCCCCCTTACTAATAATCGCTGTATAAGCTTTGAATTTTTGTCTCCTTCTATCGAATTAAAAATGTCACTTGTGTGACGGGAACAAAACACTGTATAACTACCTATTTAAAGCTAATACAGCGTTTATTAGTAAGGGGGTTTTTGTTTAATATTATTTGTATTTAATATTTTAATATTATAGAGGTTTAATATTCATTGGACACAAAACAATATCAAAATTTATGTCGGCGGCATTACCCCATTAAATGATTATTATCATAGGCCATTCTGTAAAACTTGCACATATACATAATATGTAACTTCTATCTAATATGTTTCTATAATACTGTACTTTTATTCTGCCAAATCGGATACGTTGAATATCTAATATATTTGACGTAGGTATAGTGCGATTCAAATGAGAATAGGATCAAGTCGGCGCCATATTGTTTCGAATTTAGACTGTTATGATGGTTAAATTTATGTTTAGATAATTGATTACTATTTAATGTTTTTATTTAAATTCGATGCAAGACTATTATTATTTATAAGCACTTAAGTTTTTCTGAAAATCGCACTTTTCAAGTGATATTTGACAGAAAAAGGTCATTGACGTTCCTATTCTCATTTGAAACGCGTTATATCCGATTTGGCAGTATAAAAGTACAGTATTATAGAAACAATTTTTTGTGCATTGCTTTACATTACCTAAAGGTTTTGAAAAGTAGTCACACGAGTTGTGGTAAACTGTTAACTGGCTAGAGAATATATAATTATAACAAGCTAGGAAGGAAATATTGGTTAACTTACTTCCTGTAACGATTGATAATATAATTAATATCCACGATATTTCCTCCATAGTAATAAACTTGCGTTTAACTGTAATGCTACTTTCCTGATACACACTAACTAAAGCCCTTCAGATGACCTTCTCTTATTATAATCACAACTTACCTACGTCGTGGGACCACCAGATAGGAACGAAGTACGAGTCTAATTTTATAATTAGATAAAAAAAACTTCGTTCCTAATTATAAAATTTCAAGTTCTATTTGAGGTTTATAGAAAACTAGTATTAATTTCCTGCGGCTTTGCCCGCGTAAAATTAGGTTTTAAACTTTCATCCCCTATTTTACCCCCTTGGGGGTAGAATTTTGAAAAATCCTTCCTTAGTGGATGCCTACGTCATATAAAAAATACGTGTGCAAAATTTCAAATTTCTAGCCATAAGGGATTGATCTGTGCGTTGACACATCAGTCAGCTTTGCCTTTTATAATGTACTAGCTGTCTCAGCAAACTTCGTATCGTCTTAGAATTAAATTTGTTGACGTACTCTCAGCTGCGCCACCTACCGGGTCCAATCGCAAATTTAAACCATTCTCGAATCAACCTAAAGACACAAAAAAAATCATTAAAATCGGTTCAGCCATTTAGGAAGAGTTCAGTGACATACACACGTACAAAATAAATATTTATATAAAGATAATATAATAAGGATGTAAAAAGCTAATTCCCATGCCGCGGATCGAACCCTAGCCTCCTGGATGAGAGGCAGGTATCCTAGCCACTAGAGTCTAGACTCTAGACCAGTGGTCCCCAACCTTTTTTTTACGCGGGCCACAAACCCGTTGTACTCCTGGTGTCGCGGGCCGCAACCTAAATTTTTTAGGGGCAAAAAATATGTTGTTTAAATTTAACGATTTAATAATAGAATAACACAAGGTAGTTAAAAGAGTGAAACTAAACATTTAAGATGATATAACGACACAAACTAAAATAACAAATATGTATTATAATAATTATGTTCACTCAGTGAGATTTTTGGAATTGTGAACGCTTTTTCACAATTTTATCTAACGCGGTTACAGATGTCATGCGGGCCGCAGATAAAAGCCCGGCGGGCCGCGGGTTGGGGATAGCGGCTCTAGACCATACCGAATGTTTAAAAACTTGCGAGATTTTGCTTCATAAATTAGTATTTCGAACTGCCAGAATATCACAAACACAAGACATAAAAATCTTACGCTTTTATTTAACGTTATGGACGTTTTTTGCCGACTAGTATACCCCTCCGCAACGCCCCATACGGAATAAGTAATGTAGAAATTTTGATTTTTTTTGGAACGAAAGGTATGTGAATTTAACTAAAAACAAACATTAGTTTCAAGAGTAAAATCCCAGTAATAACAATGTATCATGCCAAATGATATAACAAGTATTTTGGTGGTGAGAAAAGGTCAAAGTCGGAATGTTAGGCCATTGTAGCGGCGAGGACAAACCCCCATGTCGTAAAACCTTGACCCCACCTGTCCGCGTGTCAAGGTGCCGTTTATTGATGATTTCACAGTCACTCCGGCTTATTGTCTCTCGACCCGATTGGAGACTCCTGTCTCCTTGCTAGTAAATAATAACTCCATCCGTGCACCGATAACCTGCCCTTGCACTGTACTATGTAGGTCAGTCTTATGCAGCAGATTACTAAGCCCTAGAGATTACTAAGATTGTATACAATAACCCAATAATAACCGAAATGTCGAGTATCATATTTGACAACTCTACACGATTTTCAGCTCTATTATATTAGAGCAGAGCTCCGTGGCCACTAGGGGTAGACCGTTTGGTTCGCACTCGAGAGAGTGTAGGTTCGAATCCCAGGTTGTGGCGTGTACCAATGAGACTTTTTCAGATCTCAAGTACTTTATACGGACGCTCTAACGGTGAAGGAAAACATCGTGAGGAAACCCGCACATAGTTGGCCCCAGACGTATTGACCAGTTCATTCCTCTGGACTAGGCTGACTATATATATATTACGAGAATGCCGTATGTTCTTGGGCAACCATACGACATTTAAAAAACCAACTGTCCCAGGCACTACTACAGTATTTCAAGAGTGGTTACTTCGCTCGGAGAATACTGTATAAATCATCCATTAACGGATGTAAAGGCCTAAGTTTTTTTATATTAGCGCACAGTTATATTTACATTTTACAGTACTGTTTTTTTTGCGATTACTAAAAATCGCTCAAGAGAACGGCCACGACTCACGAGCGTTTTTAGTAGTCCATAATATTTATTAAGTTGTTACTCAGTATGACGAGTGCCTTCTATTCGATCTGAATCAGTTGACGTATTTACGTTTCTATTTCAACAAGCACAAGGATTAAAATGCTAAATGGGGTATAATACTGCTTTACATTGCTAACACACCACTTAAGCTTAATGTTATGCGAAAGAGCTTTCTGCGTATCTTTGCAATTAAAGAGGCTTTACTTGCTTCTTTTTTTTTATATCCCCTAAACACTAAGCTCCGACCCCTAGGGGTTGGTCCGCACGAGGTTTTGTGTTCCGCAATTAGATACCGTTTGGCACGCGACCAACTTTTGTGGGACCACTTGGCATGGTAACGAAATGATTTACCCATTATGTATGAATCGTGTGACCCCGATTTTTGCTATTTTAAGTCGCAATTCCATAATTAACTTGCCCAACTGATATACTTTCTCAACATGACAGTGGTTTGTTTCCATGTAAGCCAAAAATATATCATTTTACGTAAAAAAGAATACAAATGTATGACTGGCAATGAAAAATATAAACTTAAAGCATTTAAATGGAAATATGAAAACAGTTATGTAATATGTAATAAAGCTGAAATGTATTTCGGGCAAATAAAAGTGATTCTTTTTTGCTACGGCCCACATTGAATCTTTTTTATATGTCAGCAGGCAGAACGGCCAAAAATAAACGATAAAAGCGCTGTAAAGGTCCCATGTTCCGTTGTAATGCGTGCGTTATTTTTAGTGTCGTTCGGTTTAACTGCAATGCGGATTTGTTCGAAGGTCAGAGGAGAAGATACCGGATAGACCGGCTGTCGAATTTGATGTAGTGATTGTAACTGTGCGGAGTTACCACAGAATGGCTGAATAGAGAAGTACCTATTTTAAATGTTAATGTGAAACTTTTTCCATTCTTTTGAATATTTCGTTACATTCGTAATCCAAGGTTATAGTTGTATGCGAATATGTATTAAATTCATGTTCAGACGTGATAAAAATTGTTATAATATTGCGTTAGGTAATTGGATAGTGCAACCATTATAATTGAGGCTTTTTAACACACATGAAATTAATGTGAAATTTAAAATTATAGAAACGGGGACATGCACGTAACACAATTACGGAGTGATTTTTTTGCAATTTACATACTTTTTACATAATAAGCTGCAGAGGCTTATGTGCTTTGGTGGCCCAATACCGTACAAAAATGCAGGTCACACATCACACTTGCAACTCCTCTGATGTTGCGAGATCAGGTGATATCTCGTGACCCCTCTCGTTTTTTTTTTAATAAAAAAAAAAAGAAATACAGACTAGCGGATAAAGCCCTCGTACGTCACTAGGGCATAGACAATTTGGTGTCAGATTCGTCCTCGAAGTCATTAATGCTTGTGTTGTGGACCACAATGGTTTAGAGTTAAGACAATTTTTGGATTCTATTGGAACCACTTATACTTGAAAGGATTTCGGTGGAATTATCAAAAAAACCGATACCGAATGCCATGTATGAACGTAAGCCTCTGATAAGTACTGCTTTTTTCTGTTAAATATTTTTGATATTTCCAGTTTCGATAACACGATGAATGATACAGTAGGTGTGAAGCGACACCTCACACCACCGCCATTGATTTACATGTAATCTTTTTATCAGATTTTATCTCGAGCACGGAACGAGGCCATCTGTTTGTGTATCGTTGTGCGCATACCTGAGATTATTACACGATACGATTTGCGTTGTTTCATTTCCGTTAATATTGCTAAAAATACTTACTGTGATTTATTATTTTATATATATATATATATATTATTATATTATATATGTCATGGGATACTCATCCCAACTTACCTGTCCGGTAGTTGTGGCATAGTATACGGGTACGCGACCCCGGCTTCCCTAGCTATTACTGTCCTATCCCGTGCCCTCCTGGGCAGTAATATCCTACATTTCCTATTTCCCACTCTAACTTACCAATCTTCCTTTCCACACTACCTATCCTTCCCTTTCCCTATTCCTACCCTCTCCGCCAATCCGTGGAAACGCAATGAATAATCATAGAAATAATTTAATTATCCAAAATGGCGGCGATGTGGTTCGCCACCCATCACGTCTCGTTTCTCGCGGAGGCGAAAAGTGGCCTATGGAGAGCCGCTTCGCTACGTTGAATGTAAGAGGAGGAATGGATGGTGAGAATGAAAGTGGAAGAAGCGAAACAAGTATGTAAGGATCGTAGCAAGTGGAAAGAAGTGGGCTCTGCCTACCCCTACGGTAAAGAGGCGGTATCTGCCTACCCCTATGGAAAAGAGGCGTGATTATATGTATGTATGTATATTATTATATTATTACCTCCCTAGCCTTCATAAAATATTATAAAACAAACTGTTTCAAAAGGTAGTATGCAGAGAGTTCTAATTAAGCGCGATCCTGACATACTTCTTTCGCTTCGTTCTCATTTACACCGCTTTTCATATCCGCTCCCTCGCGAAATTCAAGCCAGATTCCGGTAGTTCCTGACTTGAACTTTTTAAGAAATATTTAAAATCTGATCCTCTTATGCCAACTGTACATTATTTAAATGCACTCTTGTACTTCAAGCCAAGCCAAATCAAGCTAGCTGACGAGGTCACTTTCTTATAATAATTTATTAATTTTAGATATTTATTTATTTAAACTTAACATTAAATAAAATTCAACTTAATATAATGACTATTAAAAATTTCTGATCATCTGATCATGAAAATGATCATCCACACCTGTATATCAATACCTGGTGGTCATTTTTCTTTTGATATTTATTATATAAATTATTGTCAATTGAAATTCTTCATTGATTACTTCTATGTAACATCTCTAGTTTGTTTTAAAACACGATGTTTTTCTACCGATTAGTAAATTGTGCAATTGACATCGAGGCGAAGAACCGTTCTTGCGTCACGTATGTTTATGTTATGATGTTATATGATTGGATTATGTATTTATATAGGCGACGTATGTTATGTAAGTGTATGCTTACGAATTGACAATAGTAAAATCTACTGTAAATAAATAAAAACAGATGTTACGGACTAACGTTAAAGATTGTAACATCTCTAACAGTGTTGTGACTTGTGTCATCACTTCATCAGGCAATCCGATCTTAAAATATTGAATGATACCTTTTTTGTTTGGACTGTGGTTACAGGGGCGACTCTTAGAAATGACACCGGCGAATATTAGTAATGTTGACGTAAGCTTGTGGTTGATACCAAAAAAAAGGCCTAATAGTTAATACAATATTACGTCAGACTTGCTGTTGGTGAACCTACGACGATTGACCTTTATTTCATTAAAGAGACGGGTTGCACTTCGGGATTGCCGGCAGAAGTAAAAACTTAAATATTAACGTTGTGCATTTTTGATATTTTGGAATGGTTACGGACGCGGAATAACTTTGCACGAATTGCTTTAATTATTATCAGTATAAAAGTACTATCATTTATTTGGTAAAATACAATATTCATTTATTGCGCTATCCTACACAAACATAACATGCCACAACATTACTTAATTACATAAAAAATTTAACACTTCAGATTTTTGGGGTATATCAGGAATTTGGAATCTGTTGTAGTCAAAATGTAGGGCTCGTTTTCCCGATTCCAATGATACCTCACTCGAGGGGTCTAGGGGTCAGGAAAGCTTAGTTATGATTCTGCTGGGTTCCCTATTTTTTCGCATAAAATCATATGTCATAATTTTACTTGGCATAATTTCATTTGACCTAATAGTAGTTTCCCATAATATTCATTTGTCATAACTTTCTTAGCATATTTTTTTTTTCGCATAATTACTAAAAGCATAATAATTGTTAGGCATACTTATTGTAAGACATATATTTTTTTACGCATAATATTCATTAAGAATAATATTTTTATGCATAATATTAAAAAGCATAAATATATTTACGCATAATGATATTTAAGCATACTATTATATTTACGCATACATCTTTGTAGCATTTTTTTTTTCACATACTAATGAATGATAAATTCTACTGGACGTGCGAGTTAAGACGAAATAACAATTATAATTGTAATTTTCGACTGATTACGAAATTAAACACGGACAAAAAACACGAACTGCTATCTAAGAACATGCCGAGCTAATTATTTAAAACATGTTAGCGGCTTACGGGTGGCCCAAGGGCCACCCCGCCGCAACTTAACCTACTGTTACACATGTTACACTAGGTATATGAGTGTAATACCTGCTTTTAATGTTTCATAAATATGTGTTTAATTACCTTAACCGTGTTTTCATTATGTCGTTCCATTTTATGCATATTTGTGCCTTGTGATAGAATGACTTGAATTTATTATGACAAAAAATATGACTAACGAGTTTATGCCGAAAAACAATTATGCCAAAGTATTATTATGACAAAAAAAATTATGCCTTACGAGTTATGCCTCATAAAATTAGGACAAACAATATTAGTCTAAATGATATTTATGCCTAATGATGTAGTATGCCAAGAAACCATTATGCCAAAGTAGTATTATGCGTAGTAAAATTATGCCAAGTGAGGTATGCCAAATGAAATTATGACAAATAAAATTATGCGAAAGAAGAGGATCTCTTCTGCTGTGGCTCTATTCCATTTCCTAATAATGCAATTTAAATGTTAAAATAATTGCTCATGTGGTAATATTTATTGTATAAACGCCTGTAAAGAAAGTGATTTTTTTTATCTCGGTCCAAAATTCCCATCTCTTAACCTCGTTACTCGTACTTTTGAGCGCGTTGCCCGATTTCTTTTGTTTACATTGACACAAGAGGAGCTCGATCCCTTCCCCTGTGGAACGCGAAGAGGAATTTTTTACTCCATTTCACTATTATACTTGAGATTACTGTAGAGCGTACTACTCTTTATTGAGTTGTACGCTCTTACGAGTCTTACACCCGTATCATTAGTTGTTTCCTCAGATCCGCCTCGACTCAACCTCATCTGAGGTATCCTTGAGAAGTTCCTCGAGTTTGGTATTCTTAAACGTAATTTCTACCTCCTCCAGTAAGGTTGAGTGGAGGTATGACGTCATAAATAATCATAGAAAAATATTTTTTTTATGTTAACACCAATAGTAACCATTAAAACTCGATCCGAATTTGACAGAATGATGTTATAACCCTTTGTTTATTTTGTATTGTCGTGTTCGCAACTATCTATGCGCTGTATAATTCAATATACAGATTTTCGTTAAGGTCATCCAGAAACTCCAAAAAACCTCCATGGTTCTCTTTAAATAAGTATCCCTCTAATTCCACTCTGTATGTAAAAAGAATTGATCTAAATGTCGGAAATAGGCGCTCGAGGGAGCCTCAAGGTACGTCCTGAGGTACCTTAAGTTTGACAGTTGATTCCTCGACTCTCGTAAGGAAATTCCTCAAGTCGAGGGAATTTTGTTGAACTAATGATACAACTTTCGTGGATTGAGGTTGAGTCGAGTGGAGGAAATCTCGAGGTAACAACTAATGATATGGGTGTTAGTCCTCTAGTGGTCTGCAGAACAATGTTATCTTCGTCTTCAAGTAATTGTCATTCAAGATCAAGAGAATAAAGACCTTTTCGATTGGTTCATTCCACAAATGCTCACTACACCGTGACGGACATCTCAAATGCTCGCCCTCTGTCACCGTTTGATATCATAATACATGACTCACGCTCACCTGCAGGTCTCTGAATTATATATGGCGTAGGTACCTGTTAGATACCGGTGCACGACCCTCTCATTACACAGGTGCCGTGTGCGTAATGTATTCAGCGTTATGTTGCCTATACAAGCCTTTATATTCCTCACACACGGCGACTAGTCCTAATGTATCTTATATCTAAAGGTATTCAGATGGGGTCTGTTTAATGTCTGTTATGGTAAGCAGATGAGGAGTTTTATCTGTAAAATACCTAAGTTTAAAACTTTGACAGGAAACCTATAGGAAGTCCTGTCAAACTTAAATTTATCCCTCGGACAAAATTAATTTTGTTTGGTCCGACACGCCCAGGATCTACGTTCCAACATTCCTCGGCTGTCAAAGTTTTCGGTTGTTGTTAAGATGGCGGAAAATATTGAAAAAGTTTTGTTAGGTACTGTTTGGTTGGCTTAAGTTATTACTCATAAAAGTTGTTTATGAGAATATTGCTTGAACATTATTCAAAAATTTTAAAATGTTTTTTTCTTTTGAAATCTCATTTTAATATAAAGGAAAGAATTCATTAAGGTTCCTTTCACTTATAAACAATTGTCCCGAGCGAGTTGTTAAGAGCCGAATGACCTCGGCGTAGTTTTGTTGCGTTTTGTACGGCACATTGTTAAGGTCAGGGCTCTAGGAGTTAACACCCGTACACTGCTCCCAGGGCTTAGAGAGCGAGGCTTTGACGGCGAACTCAATGAGAATTTTAATGTTATTGTTGTGCTGAACAAATGTGAGTTTGTGTTAAATTATTTCTTAAACATCATTTGCGTGTTTGTTTATTTTTTAATATTTATTTATTAAAAACATTCATTTACAAGTTTTAAAGTATACAATATTCTACAAAACTGCTTACACAGTTTGTCTGTAGGTGATGTGAGCCTCATTTTAATCATTTTTTGGGGTAAACTTAAAACATACATAGGTGCAATAGAAACATTTATTATATTAGACTCGCCTTCCTTGATTTAATATTTATTCTAGGTAGATCTTACAAAGAAAATATGCTGTTTTTATACCTACGGTTCGCAAATTTCAAGAACAGCTATTTCGAACAATTCGCATCAAGTAGATAATAGATATGGGCATTTTGCACGATGCCCTATGGGCATATTTTGCCAAGAGATGATTGTCACTGATTGTGGACACGCTGATATGTATTTCCAGGGTTGTAAACTACATATAGTAACCATTCTATTTTCTACACTATTATTTATTATTTATTTATGTATTTATTAATTCATACAAATAAAAACAAAATATAAAATAAAGACCTACAAAACTGTTCTTCAGTTTGTCTGTAGGATGAATGTTATAAAATTATGGTGCTTGTTATCTGTATATTTTCTGAAAGTGGCTTGAAATTTTTGACAAGAAAACTTTCCAACATGTTTGTCCTCGTGGTTATTATTGTGCAAAGTTTTATATCACATTTACCAAATAACGTTGTGGTTTCAAATTGAATTATAATAATAATACCCACGGGCATAATCGGCTAAGCAGGACCAGTAAGACCCTTCAGTTTGAAGTCGGTTTAGCGGAGGTTACGCGGGTCGCATGGCGGTTAATCCCATTACGGCGTAGCGACGAGGCTTCCTTAATAACTTAAACGTAGCCTCTAATTCCGGACTCGTGACGACCTGCGAAACGGTCAACTTCCCAGTTATAAATGGTATTTGCATAAATATCGCTGTCACGAATAAATTCATACACGATTATGGCAAGGCACTGTCAACCAAAGCAAATTTTCTATTCTACCAAACTATATTTAAAGAGTAGTTGTAGCTGTTAACCGAGCGAAAGTGGGTATTTCCAATTTCGTAAAATTCTACATCTAGATTAGTAGTTCTTCGTTCGATGGGAGTCGCTCAACTAGCGTTTTATCTTAATTAATAATTATAGTTTTGATATCGCTACGCTGTAATGAAGAATTACAAGTACATATCCTGCCGCAAAACAACTATCCACTTGAAAACTTTATGTTCATAATTTTATGTGTATACTCTTAAATGATTTTCATACAAGAGGGACAGGTTAATTATAATATTATGCACTGTAAGATCGCCAGGCACTTTTACAGGCTCACGGTCTTGTACGACTTGATTTATTCACTGGTTAGCCGTACTGGATTGAAAGTAATGTTACAGCCTTATACCTTAACTTGATAACAAGGCCTCGTCAGATTAATGCGGCGAGTGCAGGGTCCTGGCCGGTTATACCCGATCTCAAGTACTTTGCATCAGAGGAGACTTATTTGATTATGGTGTAACATAAATTGTGGAAAGATAAAATTTAGGCCTGAAAATGGCTTCAGGCCAGCGCATGCTTTGGGTATTTAGGCTAGGCTCAAGAGCAATTATTGCGTTTAATGACGAAATATGATTGAAAACAATTTGCGATGATTCAAAACAGTTAGCCAGATCAACAAATTGGCTAAGTTACGAACATATTTTATTTGTTTAAAGTTTGCTCGAAGCGGTTCAATTATTTCTATTGATTGTTAATATTTTTAAAACGTTTTGAACATTTTTTACCATGCACCAGACGCTTTGTATGAAAAAGCATAACGTCATGGCTATTGATTGATTTATTTAGTTTTTCTCAGCTTTAAATATTGGTCTAGAAACATATTTTACGATCAGCTCTTCTATAACATTTAGGCTCTAACAAAAAATTGCTTCCTTATCGGTAAATATTCTCTGTATATCCATCAAAAAATCTACGCCACATGCTTATTTTAAAGGATCAAATGAAATAAAATGTTTTTTACTATTAATAATATTAGGAGGAGTCAGACAGACAAAAATATTTTCTAAATGGACGTGACTAAAATCTTAACCCTTTTCAAACAAGTCTAGTCTGAAGCGTAGAAATAATTACACTCATTTGTGACTCATATCACGTTTTCAAGGATAGGGAATTCCTTAAAACCGTTTCGGGTTTTTTCTGAGTATAACAATAATAATTAAGTCAAATCAAAGATTCATAAAACAGCTCAACGATCTTAGTAATATAATCGCTACATAATGAAAGTAAGGATTAAGGAAGTTTCTTTAGTAAAAAAAATATCGGCAGATGTCTGGGCTGATCAATAAAACAGATATAAAGCACTTAATTCGTAATTGATATTTGTAATATAACGGCAGGAATTGCCAACCTTTTTATAACGTTTCCATATAAAATTCATTACCAACCTCAATATTTTAATGAGGTAATGACATCGTATCTGCAGATTTTTAGCTAACGGTTCTTCGGGCGTGATTACGGGCCTCGCAAGACAGGTTCTTGTACTCGGGCGACCTTGCTTATGTGCTATAAATTGTGTAAATTGACCGATGCCGAATGAAGCGCATGCGTCAGTGGGGACGATGATCTCACTTGCATTCTATTTATATGTAGATATTTTGCTAAGGTTCATCCAAGTTTTTATGATCGCGTAAAGGCCCGTGCAATTCTCCGAGTCTTTCAAGGTAAAACGATATGATTCCTTCAAGGTACAACGGCCAGTAAATAAGCTAGATCTAAAGAACACTCTTTCGTGGTTACGTTAGGCAACTTGTCTGGTAGTCCAGACAAGTTGCCGCTCCGGGCATAAGATGAAAATTGCTTAACAGCGTCGCTGATTCGTGCTCACGCATACATACGTAGGACAACCACGTCTGCAGTCGTTGCGATCACTTCCTTTGTGTTTAAATAATCTGAGGAGTCCTAAACAAACTAAAATATTAAGAAACTGGCCGAGCAGGAACTTTATCGATATTGTATATTAAAAATGCTTAAAAATAAGCATGGTGACAAAAATTTGTCATTTTGAAATTTTTGCAAAAAGAGTGTAGTTCAAACGTTTTGGGACTTTAAAAATTACCCATCTCTGTTGTTATACTGTATCGAAACAGTCTGGTCAGACGTTTAATCCATGGTCCTCTATTAAACTGGATTCCGTTGGAGTTAGTCTGTGAGCCCCAGCCGGCGAGAGTGCTACTCGAACGTTCGGCGGACGTCCATCAATGCCACTGTAGTTGATCGGTGCGGGAGAACCGGTCAGCCTCTACTCACCTGTTGCTTGCCTACTAGTTTTTACTGCTGCGACTGTTACTTTGATGTGTGTACACGTTACTTCTCGATTATGAACCGGTCGCGGGGTAGGTCTCTTATTTATAGGCTCAAATACTTGCAATTGCGGACATATTAAAATTACTCTTGTGGTACTGTGGAAGAGCCACGCTCCGGCACGAATGAGCCGGCTCGATCGGATAAATACCATTACCTCACAGAAAACCGGCGTGAAATAACGCTTCCGTTGTGTTTCGCCGAGCGAGTGAGGTTACCGGAGGCCCAAGGGGGGTTGGGAATTTCAAGGACCAGGAACGCAAGTCTCAACACCAGAGGAGTTATAAATATAATTCCTCTGGTGTTGCGAGTGTTCATGGGCGGCGGTAATCGCTTACTATCAGGCGCGATCCGTCTGCTCGCTTCCTGGTTCATTTCATTAAAAAAAAAACAGATAAGCTGTCTTGGTTGATAGATTATTTTGTTAAATTGCCTAGGCTGCATATTTTGTTTCTGTGACATGTTCTTGGTTAAATAAATTACAAAGGCTTAAAACTTTATTGATATTTGAAGATTCCTTACTCAATTTTGACGACGCCGATGGTGGTAGAGTTTTTGACACTTTTGTTTGTGATTGACGACGTGTCCCTTCCTAATCCTAAAAATGAGAGTGATCTCACCCAAGGCCTCGAGCGTTTGCATATTTTATTAGCATTAAGCAATGCTACTTTAGAAAAGTACGGCTGCGTAAGGATGACGGTTGTTTCTATCGGCGATGTCGGAGTTAAGTGCTGTAGTACTCGTATCTAAACAAAGGCCGCTCTCTCCGCCTTGTTCCGGATCATTGTTTGACTCGGTGAAGGCACAGAAAAATACAAACGACATCTTGCCCTCGCCGCGCCTCGCCTACTCTATGTCTTCGTTCTACGTATTTTAACTAGAGATAATTATTACGATCTATGTTACCACTGCACTCTTTATTTGGATGAACGGTGATTATCCATTCTACAACACTGAAGAAGCAGTTGTGTAGTTCTTCTAAAATTGAATAATTCGTTGAAGAAGAATTCAACTGTATGTTGTTGCTCTGTAATTTGTTAAAGAAAATGATGTCTTTCTACAAAATCTATGAAATAAAATGGAAGTTGTGGGCTATATTTTATTTTGTAGATAGCGATAGTAATAGGCAATTTTCCCCGTTTGCCGGTGTACAATATATTATTCATGAGAACTATTCAATAAACTACGCATCTCAACTCTACTTCGTGTAAATAAGTTAGCAAGTAACTTGCGAACCGAAGCGAGAAATATGTTAGGTAAATTATATGAACGTACATAACGCGATACGCCACTTACTAAATACCAACACTGTATATTACTCTCTGTGTACATAATTTAGCGCAAATGCTTCGGAATAAGAGATGAGCCTTAATCCGTGTTCGGCATTTTAATCAACGTTTTGGGTGCTAAAATGTTATTTGTGTTATGGCAATTTGTTTCGCTCGGCAACAGGCACTTAATTTCATTTATTGGCGCCTACAATGCAGTTACGTTTAGTTACGTATAAATGTAGCCAATACACCATACTGCCTATCTTACAATCGTTATGACGCTTCCGATTGGATCAGTTAGAACTGACCGTGTATGGGCTTGGATCGGCATGACAGTTTATACTGTTTATGTCCATGTGAACGAACTCCAGATTAGATCAAGCCTGCATCGTCATGCCGATTGGACGATACGCAGTATGGTGTTTGGGCTATGGCTACTTTAAGGCATTTACCTCAGGTCAGGTGAGACTCGGAAGTCGAAGTGAAAGCTGAATGTCAAACAGTCAAACTGAAAAATGTGATACTACATGTCATCATATTATTTTGGTTGCCAAACGAAGCGAGTGCGACAGTTTTCAATGCCACCAATTTTGTAAGAGCATGTAATTGTATTGTGTCATCAGCGCGGGAGCAACGACCGTCGATCGTCGCGATCTGATTGCGATTTGCATGCGCCGGCGCTGCTGGCCGAGCCCCGCTCCACATAACCACTGTTATTGGACCCACGGTGATAGTGCAGCTTGCATTTCTACGGCCTGTGCCATTGATGTAGCGATATGGACGTCGTATGGGAAGATGAGACCATCGAAAATACCAGCCTCATATTACCGAATTTTATAAAATATACTGCCTCGATCTGCCTACTTCCGAACTGAAGGTTCTATTGCCATGTGCCATTAGGCCGCCGATTTTGTTTCTGGTGCAAAGTCCGTAGTTACGGGAACGTCAATGGCCTGCTCGTACACATCGCTCATTACCATTCAATGGTTTCAGGTCATCGGGGTCTTAACGACCCTGATTGATAACTTTTTACATGCTAATTGGAGAGAGTCACAGAATTACTATAATGATCGTATCATCACTATCCAGTGATGATTGACTATAATATTATAAAGAAACGTTAAAGTTCAGAATGGATAGAATTCTAAAGGAAAAGTACACATTGGTACATGTAGGTAATATAATTGTTCAATCAGTTACACGTTACACCTATAATACACAGTATATTATAGTGTATAGTATGGAAGTGGAAATAAAACAAAACATGTTTCTTCTATTTCATATAATGTGATCCCGGCTAGACTGCATAATAAATGTATATAGGGAAGGGGATATTTGGGTTATACCGAGGAAAGAGTCAATTGACTTGTCCGATTGACAAGGGATTATCTGATCATTTGTTTTCCCTCGAGATACAATAAAAGGCAATATCTTTCCAAATATATGGCCGTATGGATTTAGTGGATCAATATTTTATTTCTCATCCCTTGGGATAACGAAATGTTATTTCCACCACGTGACCGTTTTAGGGTTATACACTATTTCACATAAATTGTAAAACTGCTTTCTTTGTGAATTATCTGCAATAGGCAATCGGACAATTTTTTTTTATTGCATAAATGAATAGTACTCTTAAATGTGAGTAACGTCTCAGAAGAAACCGTATATCAAAAGTCAATATTTTCAAAGGTACAGCGATTTTTATACAAAATTTCGCGAGCCTCCTAAAAACGCTCCATACTAAAATCGCCACACAAATGACGTCACTATTGGATTAAAGTGTATTAAGTAGGTATAAAGTATACGGCCGCAGGAATATATTTGTAAATATCTCCGATATTTGTGCGTTTAAGTTCATACTTACCATAATGAATGTTTTTGTATATGATGTGAGTAAACTAATGATGTAGGTTTTGTTTACCAATTACGCAAAAAAAAAAATTTTTTTTTTGGTATAAAGACTCGCGAAATTTTGTATACAAATCGCTGTACCTTTGAAAATATTGACTTTTGATATACGGTTTCTTCTGAGAAGTTATTCATATTTAAGACTACTATTCATTTATGCAATAAAAAAAAAATCAGTCCGCTTGCCTATTAGTAAACTATGCAATAAAATTAAGCTTAAAGAAAAGGTTTCTGTGAACCAATAGTTCTTAGTAATAGAAACAGATACAAGACATTGCCATTGGTAGATTCGATTAAATGGCCATCAACAGTTGCCGCCGGTGGAATTCCTCCACAAGTTCCGTTACATTATAGGTACATACGTTTACTAGCTGCGATTCATTCGATAAGATAGCAATTTGTTTTGTGTCGAGGCAAAACTACGGCGGAGGAGCAGAAGCGATTACGACCAATTTGTCCGGACCTCTCATTAGTCGACGAAGGCTGTATTTAATTACGGAATCTGTGCCGCGTTCCACTTTCAGCGGCAATTTTATTTCCTGTCTCATTTTTTCCGATTGATTGGAGTCTGTCGAGGAGGTAATTTCGTTGCCGGCTGCCGGTGTGTTTGTCTGTTTACTTGCTTAGTGACTCTACAGTGTACACACAACAGATTGCGTGACTCAGCCGGGTAATCCTACATGTGCAATATGAATTATGAATATGCGTAGGTTAACATTGACTTAATTGCGTACACCGGTATGGTTTACTACTTTTATTTGTCTTATATTTTTATATCCACTTATTTGTAGACGAAGATCTTCAACATTTCGTTTTCCTCTACCTTTCTGTAACGTACCTTTCTCAGGGAAAAATTATCCAAAAGAGATGTTCAAGAAATGTATGAGGCCTGGGCCAGCCCTATGTACAGTATATGTAAATATAGCTACATAATATAGTAACCGTTTCCTATTCTTTATTTTGTTTAATTTCACTTCGTTTCCATGTACATTTAAATTAACTTCGTCAAGGAGAGCAACACAAAATAAAACAAAACATGGTGGGTTAGAACTAACCAAAGAATGTCATTTTGTCAATGACATGACTTTTGACAAAGAAAGACGTCTCTTCGTAAAACTGTCTACTACGTCAAAAGTCAAGTCAAAACAACTGTTATGGCCGCCCTAAAAATAGTGTTCTCGCAATAAAAAACTCTTTAAATAATCATTTTTGTACGCATGTACCCTTCTTCAAATAATTTTTTTCGTATTTTTATGATATTCCCATATTTTTTTCCTATTTGCCTATGTAGTGTACATAGAACTAGCTCAAAATCAAACATCTCTTTTTCTCTAAAGGTAGAACCATCACATTATCCTTATCGAATATATTCATTCATTCATACACATAATACGATAATTCACTGATTAGTTTTCGACACAATTCACATACATAAATACACAAAAGTTTATTAAGTAACAACACATGAATCACAGTGTGCCAATAAGTTACACGCGTGATGTATTTAATAAGGAGATTACTGTGAGATTGCCTCATGATTGCTCCGTTCTATTCTGTCCTCAAGTTATTTCCGCTGGTATCCGAGTAAATAGTTATCGCAATACAGAAATTGTTTCTAGTAATTGAACATTCTTTAAATGTCGCTCTGATTGCATAGTATTGACATCGTTTTTAATTTGATAAGGATTTTCTTGTTAGCGGTGTCAGATTTTGGACTTCACGTTCATCTATAATACGAGTAATTTAAGCTGTGCTAAGATTGAATATTAATATATTTTTGTAATTGTTCAAACTTCATTAAGATTATTACAGCGTTGATTAATGAAGTCTTTTAGAGACATTCTTTATTAAAATGCATTGCCGTTGTAAGAGGCAGTACAACACCGAACACACAATAAGCACAAGTTAGATATACAGAAGATCAGGCTTAGCAAAGTAAGCAAATCTTTTAAATGTCCCAGAAAACGTCCAAAATCTTGCCATTCATAAATTTAGAAAAGTACATAAAGAACGATTATAACGTTATTAAGCTTTAAGCACGCCTTATTATAAGATAACACAGCTTAATATAAGATGAAGATGAAGAACTAGATGTTGCCCGCGACTCCGCGCACGCAAAAGGAAATTTAGAGGGAACCGTAAATTTTACTGCAATAAAAAGTAGCTTATGCCCCGTGCTCCATTCTATATCTGTGCTAAATCGGACCAGTCGTTTTGGAGCCTATTCAATGCGAACAAACATATTTTTCCTTTTTATTATATTAGTATAGATTCATGATTTTGTTAATAATTGAACACCCTGGGAATAAGCTTACTTCTATGTTCTGATGTACTCTTATGATTTGTAATTTTAAATGTTAAGTTATAACTTTGAATAAGTTTTTTTTTTTTTTTAATTTTCCATCTTTTTTCTAAAAGGTTTGCTTCTGGCCGGGTTAATTCCAGAACTGGTGTATGGTGGCAGGTCATCAAGTTGGACAATTCTTAAAGAGTTACCTAGCTCCTAACCTATTTAAAAAATTAAACGCCAGCGCGGGGGGATTTCATACTGGATCTCTTAGATCCAGTATGAAATCCCTGGCCTATTATTTCTTAATATAAAATATAATTCTTTCCCCTTTTTTTAGTAAACATTAATGTCACTCTTTTGTAGTAAGGTTTTTTTAGAAATACTGACATGTTTGCTATACTATGAAAAGATGGCTGCATGAATCGTTTGCAAATATATCATAAAATTTATGTGTACAGAAATTGGTACAATCAAGGTTCGAGGATAAGTAAATAACTATTTACAAGTTAGATGAGTATTATTACATTTAATTAGCATTAAATGTTTAAACAATTACACGTACAAATGTCGAATGCACAGTTACAGAAGAGACCTTGTACGGTTGATCTGTTGTTAATCATTTAGCGAGTAGAGGCCTTTTAATAAACGATTAGGTGTTATTATAGCTGATGTGATTTCTTTGCGTACAATGACATCATCATCCTGCGTTGAGCAGTTACCTCACTGTGACATTCCTCTTGAAATTTAAACAAGAAAAGATACTAAAGACTATATACATGCGTCTTGTATACTTTTTTCTTTTATGTAAAATGTTTATATTCCTCCGAATAATAAAAACCTAACCGAGAGCATGTCAGGAGATGTCTAAGGAGGGTACCGTAATTATCAACGCGCAATAGGTTTTCTTAAAATTACTTCAAAAGTTAGAGTCTGATTTGGCTTAAAATAATTTTCCTAAAGAGTTTTTAGCGTGACCTATCAGCATGGACCAACTTATAAACGACTTTGGAATCCGATTACTCGAAAAAGGTTGACTTAAAAAATGTCTTGTATGAAACCTTGCCTTTACATAAGAATACCTATTCGTCGACCCACACGATGGGGTAGAATGAAAAAATATTTTTCACCTGCACTTCACACATATAGTCACCCCTAAAATATAAAATTATTACATCTGTAACTATACGAAATCTCATTCATTTATATTCATAATTACAGAAGTTAGAAGGCTGATAGACAGACAGACAGACGGACGCACATAGCGAAACTAAAAGTACTTAAGATCCCTAATAGGCATAAGCAAGCAAGCATACGATGTGAGATACCTTATTAACTGCGTTAAAAACTTGATGTAAGAGCAATTGGTCCATAAGACAGGGAGTTTTAATATCAAAACCAGCTGTTCGCACGAGTCATGAGAGTGTAAAATAAGTAGGCTTTTCGTTTAATATCATTTATGCTAAGTATATTAATATAGAGTAATGAAGTACACATGTTCTTACGTATTTAAGCTCGTGTCTTCTCTTGTTGAACCACTCACAGCCGCGGATCGATAGGGATGACGCATACCCGCATTCTGACGCTATCTTTTCTATCAGCGCCTAAGTTAATTATGCCAGGCTTTATCGAAAATGTACCGATAACGGTCCACTCTATTGATACAGCCCTTGAGATCTATATCTGGAAATCTTTGCTATTAATGAAAGCCTGTAAGATAATGAAAGTACACGGATTTAGTTGGACGATGACATTGGAGAATGGCAGTGACAAGGCAGTTTACTTGATAGGATTAAACGGTGCATAATGAGGCAACCTTTCTGGAGATTAATGAGTATTCACCCATGTTCAACACAGGGCAAATATACTTGTACGATATACTCAAAGTGCTTGTGATGTTTTGTTTTCTATCTTTACGAGTTTTAGTCATACGATTTGTTTTCCATTTTTACGAGTTTCAGTGATACCCACTCTACAAATTATTTGGATGTTCGCCACCAGTCCGACTCCAGTGAGTCTACCGAGTCTAGCGAGAGACATTTCTCGCATTTCACAAATAAACAGCTGTAAAACGTTTTACGTGTTCACGCTATAATTAGAGGCGAGTCGGATTTATGTGGGGATGCGGCATCAGTCTTCAACGGCCTTGCCAGCCGGCCTGCATTATTAATTCATGTAGTTCACGACGAGAAGCCTGGCTGATTTTGTAATGCATCTTCCTTGTTCGAGTCACTGATATGTGGAGTAAGAACTAAGATTATACGAGGGCTACCTAATGTTTTTGCTGAAAATGCAATAGTCCTCGTCTTCCTCGCTGTTCATATATTTTTGAGGTTAATGCGAACTGTGACGTACGTGCTCTTTGCGACTGTAGTGGTTTTTATACGTTTAGACCCCAGCGCTTCGAATTTTTTACTTCGCTGAGTACTCAATGACCTTCTAAGTTTATACTAAAGCTACACAAATAACATGTTTTTATTAACAATTTTTCGCTTTGGTTGTTGTGTGACTCAAGTCTTTTTATGCCGGCGCGTGCCCGCGACTCCTAGGCAAATCCTATCCATTGTGCTTTGACGATAATGGGCACAGTGTTCGTTCAAGGACGGCGCCCATTGTCCCCTGTTGCCGCTCCCGAGTTACGCTATTGTGTTTATATACTTACGCTATCTAATTTTATACCTCAATACAAATAGCTTAAATAGCCTTGGATTCGAATCGATGAGTGTGATAATGACAAGAAACTGATTCTTGATGCGTAAGTTAGCCTCTGTGTTATTCTATTTTAGATGATATAATAATTATAAGTAACAGTTTTGAAATCTGATTTTCATACTTGCTTGACTAATGTAGACCGTACATCTTGAACAATATTTCATGTCCAAAAATACGAAACAGTTTGCTTGTGAAATGTAAACTTGTAAGTTGCAACACCGTTTCTACAACGCGGTCCCAGTTGCCTTTGTGGAGGACATGATTTACGGCCACAATAATTTCCATGGAATTCCCTCCCGGTTTATCACATTTCGGCCTTATAACTATGGCAGTAAGATTTAAAAGAGGAATACCATGGGAAACTGGCGAATTAGCGCTCCCGAATTATAATGTTATTAACGTTTTGTTTATGAACTACGCTCCTGAAAACGAAATCATGTGCAAACAATAATTTAAACATTTTTTTAAAGCCAAAATAATAAAGGCGGCACTTTTGTTCTGCGAATTGTTAGTTAGATACTGATGAAACAAAATCGTCCTTTATCATAATACAATCTAATATCTAAATAAAGATCTGTGAATTAAATTTCGTTGCCTCTTATTTCTTTATAATATAAATAAATTACCAATGACAATGCTTATCACTTAGCGTATTTCCCCAAACGATATTTCATTGTTTTTAAAACTTTTAAGCCAAAACGCCGCCGCATAAATCACAAATTTGATATAATTCTTCCTTAAGTCCATTTGGATTAATTTTAACTTATAAGATGGAAGGAAAGGCACTTTTATTAATTAGATTTCTCAGATAGAAACATTGATGTTTTATCGCCTCGAGAGTGGAGACGGCGATTAGCGCGAGGTTTAACGACAGAAGTTGTTTGCTAGTCGTTCAGCGGGGAAGGTAAATGTTAGTAGTTACTTCTGAGACATATAGCGTGTTTTGAGTACCTACTTACTCGGAAGTCGGAAGTATTGTAATCCGTTGGATCTCCTAAGGGCGCGAGCACACGGTGCGTTGCGGCGTCGCAACGCATTACAAACGACATACAATTTTTGTGGCAGCCGGCAGCAGCAATTTGTATCTGTCACCGTAAAATTGTAAAAACTGTTAAGATTGTAATTTTACTAGAGATATTATAATAAGCTGACAGATTGTCAAATACAAATTTCTCCATACAATTGTACGCATTATTTTTCGTTATATTGTAATATTTACCATGCCGATTGGTTAAACGGTCACCGCCATATGTGTTTGCTGTTTCATAATAATAATTATAAAGAAATATAATGCGTACAATAGGCTACACGAATGAATTTTTTTTATTGCATAAATGAATAGTACTCTTAAATATGAGTAACTTCTTAGAAGAAACCGTATATCAAAAGTCAATATTTTTAAAGGTACAGCGATTTGTTTACAAAATTTCGCAAGTCCCGTGAAAACGCTCCATACTAAAGTCGTACGTAGCTATGACGTCACGTCCATGTAAAATCGTATGAAGTATACGGCCGCAGGAACATATTTGTAAATATCTCCGATATTTGTGCGTTTAAGTTCATACATACCATAATAAAAGTTTTTGTATATGATGTAAGTAAACTAATTATGTAGGTTTTGTTTACTAATTTAGCAAGAAAAAAAATATTTTTTTTGTACTTTTTAGATGTATCTAATGACTAAACTATAAATAAAATATTATATTTTTTTACATTTACGAAGTAGTAATGCCTTAAAATTTCTGAATACATTAATGAAACTAAATATTTTAGATGTAGTCGTGTACCCAATTGTATGGAGAAATTTGTATTTGACAATCTGTCAGCTTATTATAATATCTCTAGTAATATTACAATCTTACGGTTTTTACAATTTTACGGTGACATATCTATGGCACACTGGCTGCGGCGCGACGTTGCAACGCATCGTGTGCTCGCGCTCTTACTTGGAAGTACGCAGATACTACGCTATCTTACTGATGATCGTTAATTGAAGGTGCTACAACGATGATTGATGAACCAAAGAGATTTTAACATTATCGTGATTCGTGATGTATATTATAATAGGTTGGGGAAAAAATCTTGGGCTATACCAATTGTATCTGGCTGATTTTGGTATCATTAAAAAGTTTTAATTTTACAGAAGACAATTCCAAATTTAAATTAGGTAAATTTGAGATTTTCATTTGTTTTTCTTATTGTTAAAATGAGTGATTCTTATGAAGAATTTCGATACATTTTAAAATATTATTACAAAAAAGGTAAAAATGCAACACAAGCCGCGAAAAAAATTTGTGATGTTTATGGACCTAATGCAGTATCTGTGAGAGTAGCGCAAATTTGGTTTAAGCGTTTTCAATCCGGAAATTGAGATATCAAAGATGCACGTCGCTCTGGTCGCCCTGTTACGGACAAAACTGTTGCCATTTTTGAAAAAGTGGAGCAAGATCGGCATATTAGTAGTTACGATGTAGCTGAAGAACTGGGGATTGACCACAAAACGGTTTTGGCGCATTTGAAAAAAGCTGGGTACACAAAAAAGCTCGATATTTGGGTGCCTCATGAGCTCACTGAAAGAAACCTAATGAACCGTGTACTCATTTGTGATTCTTTATTACGACGTAATGAAACCGAACCATTTTTGAAGAAGCTGATAACTGGTGATGAAAAGTGGATCACGTACGACAAGAACGTGCGAAAAAGATCGTGGTCAAAGGCCGGTCAGGCTTCACAGACTGTGGCGAAACCCGGGTTAACTCGCAACAAGGTGATGCTGTGTGTGTGGTGGGATTGGAAGGGCATTATTCATTATGAGCTGTTACCGCCAGGCAGGACCATCAATTCTGAAGTGTACTACGAACAACTGATGAGATTAAAGCAAGAAGTTGAGAGAAAGCGGCCGGAATTAATCAACAGAAGGGGTGTGGTTTTTCACCATGATAACGCTAGACCTCACACATCTTTAGCCACTCAGAAAAAAATACGGGAGTTTGGCTGGGAGGTGTTAATGCATCCGCCGTATAGTCCTGACCTTGCACCTTCAGATTTCCACCTGTTTCGGTCGCTGCAGAATTCCTTAGGCAGTGTCAGGTTGACATCACAAGAGGACTGCCAAAACCACTTGTCGCAGTTTTTTCACCAGAAGCCCCAAAAATTTTATAGCAATGGGATCATGTACCTACCAATAAGATGGCAAAAAGTTATCGAACAAAATGGCACCTATATACTTTAGTCACTTGTAAATAAACTTTATAAAAAAAACCTTTTGAATTTTTATATAAAATGCGAAGAAACTTTTTCCCCAACTTAATATAAGGTTGTTTAAAATCAATAACAGATATTTTGGGCATATGAGACACTGCTTGTGTCGAGACGCTTAGGCTGAAAAATAATAAAAAATTGAGGGAAAAATGTACAAAATAAAATTGCAGCTCTTTATGGTGCTGTTAAGGTCATTAACCTCACACACACATATGTGTGTTGTGATGTCGTTGTTGATTGCAAGATGTGGTAGGATGTGCGTTCATTTATTAGCATGGTAAAATTAGTACTATACCTAAGACAAGAGGATGCCCAATTTTAAGGCAATGCCAAATGTGTGCAAACTGTAACGGGCTTTATATCTAAAAATACCTCGGCTGGGCATCGAACAGCTGCCCAGTCAGTTGACGGAGTCTGCTGACATTGACGTCCATTGAGCGTGTTTAGTGTTTATGTCCGCACTCACTGGCCCGGGTGCACCCGAGTCCACCCGGGCGGCGGCGGCGCGCAGCGCGGCGGGGAGATAATGATGCGAAAATATTATCTCCTGTTTTTATCATAGTCTGGTAAACATGTGATAGATTAATGATTTTGTCTTCAGACATTTAGGTTAGTAGGTACATTTTCCACTAGGTGGTGGAAAATGTACCTACATTCCTGGAGACAGATTTATGCAGCCGAATATGCGTCTCTTTGTAAGACGGAATTTAAAACTGAAAGCTAAACATTGTATTTTGGAAGTACAAGTCTAGATACTTGTTGTTGATTTAAGATTCACCAAAAATATAATAATATTATTTTATCAAAGTTAATAAGCTTCAAATAGATTAGCGGTTTAATTTCTACGAAATATAATCGAGATAAATTTACTCTCGGCCGAAAGCGGCTTAACACAATAAACTTGGTTTGAAATTCGATAAAGTTTTCATTGTTGGATATTGAAGTTGAATTGATAACGCAGCTAACAAAGACAAATATCTTGGGGCAATTACTTAATAGTTCCGAGTGGATTCCTGTAAACAGGATTAATTGTGTAAGTTTTCGTCTCGGAATAGTTTTGGTGACAGCTTGATTAATCCCTTCTCTCCCAGGTCGTGGCTATTGTCGCATGGACGGCAGTTACGGTTTATAGAGTTTCCTAATCTACAGTCCTAAGTTGGATTTACAGTTTTAATTTCATCAAATTGATACAATAAACGTACATATTACATGCAGTAGGTGTTGATTAAAGTTGCCCATCTTTTCATGTGAAAATTTACATTTTATGTACCTAAAATGTTGTCCGCTGCTTCGTGCACGCAAATGGAAATCATCGGGAGGCGTACATTTTTCTCCGACAAAAAGTGGCCTATGTCCTTCACCGTGGACTCCGTCCCCCTTATATCTGTGCCAAATTTCATCAAAATATGTCAAGTAGATTTTGAGGCTATGAAATACAAGAAAATAAACATACAAACAATCAAATCTTACCTCTCTTGCCCACAAATATTGTAGTAGGTTTAGACTAATTTTTAATATTTATTTTTTGTTTCAGGTAAGGCTTGTCTTTGTCAAAAAATCTTCAGTGTTCATCAAAATCGTATATTATATCGAAATCGTAATCGTATCGAAAAGGAGTAAGTTCAAATCCACACTTTCGCTGGCATTAGTTTGTTTGTGCATGTGCCCGAACGATTTCCCTCCCCGAGCACAAAGCTTTTTATGGAGCCGTATAAAAGTGATTCGGTTAGCGCTCGGATAGACGGAGTTTTTTCGGTTCGATGCTCGCAGGGCTGGAGCTCTTATATTGTTTACGTCGGCCCTTTCCTGTCACGTGGGTTGTCGGGTTTCGGCCGCATGCAGGCAGCCCGCATCCTATCATTTCATACATGTTTTTCCTATCAGGCAGGCAGGACCTTACTTAAAGAAGGGGGGTTGGCAGCACGCGCGCGAACTGGAACATTCTATCACCCGCGTGCTGCCAAGTGCGGCCGAGACCCGCACGCGTGTGGCAAGTTGCGAGACAGGAAAAGAGCCCTTACGGCTCAGGATATTGATATTATACTTATATTGTTTCACCAATATGATATTTACATTAGGTATATAGTTGTAGACGAGCGAATATGATAGAGTTTTATTAAAGTAAGTTTATTTGACCTAAATATGAACTGACTCTGCTAATATTCACTAAAATAAATAAAAATTGCTCTTGAGAATAATCGCGTTTTGTAGGTTAATCGCGTCTTAAAATCAAGAGTCAGACGTGAACTCTCATAAAAATCACAAATTAATGTTTAATTAATAAATAAGTTATTTCTACTTAGCATTATTAAAATGCTCATAAAAATTAAATTAATGTTGGAATATCGAATAAATTAATTTCGTAGCAAATGAGGCCGTGAACCGTAAAGAGCTTAAGTATTAAGTAATTTCGAGAAAATTTATTAAGAAATAACGTACTCTGTAGGCAAAATACAATCATAAAGTGGAACACCGATACACCGGAACATTTGTGATGACTTTAAAATTGGCCTAAAATTCGTATGTTTGATTCATATGAAAGTTTTATATAAAAAATTACACAGAATAGAAGCATGACCAAATTATGTTCATCAACGCTCTATACCTGGCATATTTAACCGATTGAAGTAGATAATGATGTTAATTGTTGTGACAAGCGTTCGGTTTACAGAAGGCAGCAACGGTTTATATTTATGTGTGTGTGTATTTTAAAAGCATTGACATATTTCTAAAAACACGATTATAACAGTGAAAACAATGCACCGGTATCGCCGCCGCGTACACAGTAGAGTAACGACAGTAGCACAGGGGCGACTCTCAAATAACAGCACGAGCACCGGCTAATGTCAATTGACGTAAGCCTTTATAGGTTGACACCGAAATAATTTTAAACTTCGTCGCGTCAGATGAATACATCATAAATATTATGAAATTATATTGACAATTATGTCAAAGTACGAAAAGACCAGCGGACAGCCGTGTAAACGAATGTCCTGGCTTGGAAAAACTCACATCCCGCTCGCTGCGCGCACGCTGCGAATATGTCTAGCCACCCTGTCATTCGTGTAAGTCTATTGAATGACGGTTCTTTACGTTAGTAATATATATTCTTTGACAGTAATGAGTTGTTAGAATTGACAGTAGATACTGGGTATTGACTATTGAATAACACTACTGCCCCGTTATGTTGTGGTCGCACGTGATGCACGTGTGAATTGTATGTAGTTGGCCCATATCACTGTTTAGCAAGTAGGATCAGATTTTGAGAACTCTATCTTGGTCACAGAGTTTGGTGTCTTTTGTATAATTTGTAACTACACGAACTGAGAATTAATAAGCAGGAAGCTGAAGATTTTGAAGCCAATTTGTTATATACATAAAATATGGGTCTTCCCAGTTTCCACACGTACCGCAACCACACGACGCTACAAAATGAGGCTTCTTGTCGTTGCGTTGTGGTACCGACATATTGTCTATGTTTGTTATGAATTATATATCGGTGTCACTGGTGGTTGCGATGTGTTTCAC
Organism: Glaucopsyche alexis; assembly: GCA_905404095.1. Lineage (NCBI taxonomy): Eukaryota > Metazoa > Arthropoda > Insecta > Lepidoptera > Lycaenidae > Glaucopsyche > Glaucopsyche alexis. The sequence goes on along the minus strand of FR990043.1, from coordinate 5,871,094 downwards.
ACGAAACCACGGCTTGACCACCTTTTGTCGTATCGTTGTGGACGTCGTAAGGGAAGACCCTAATGCAGCAGTGGCGTTGAAAAGAAATGCAATACGGCAAAACTATCCCATACGCTATGGTAAAATAAAAATATATTCCATTGCACCTACACACATTGCAATCTTCTCTTATTTGCTCTGTAGGTATATCTGCTCGATTTTTATTTATTTTCAATTTGAAACGTTTTCCACTTGCACACGGTAAAAGAATTCGAATCGAATAGACCTGTGTTGTGTTATATTGTATTGGCTGTAAACCGCTTTTACCGTCTTTGATAGCGCCATGCGATTCCTATTGGATTTTATTGTATTGGAAATTGTAATCGATTGAATTTAGATTTAAAAGACACTCAAAGTTCAATCAATATTATAGCGGACTATAAATGTTGCCCGCGACTTCGCAAGCGCAAAAGAAATCATTCGGGAACCGTTAATTTGGCTGCGATAATAATAAGTAGCCTATGTGTTAATCCTGAGCCTAAACTACTAGGTAATTACCAAATTTCATAAAAATCCTTTCAGCACTTATTGCGTGAAAGTGTAACAACATACACACATCCATACATACACGTTTATAATATTAATAAGATCGCTTTAGTAAACATTATTATGGTTGTGGCCAAGAAGTAGTCAGCTCTTCTCCCCCCTATGGGACTAGAGTGAGGCATAACCCCTTAGATAGTTAATATACCTAATAGGCAGGTCAGATAGGTCTGCAAAAGGAATTAATATTGTGTGTGTGTAAAACAATTAAATAGTAATAACTAATTGTTTATTTTTATTTTTAACCGACTTTAAGAAACGAGGTGGTTATTAATTCGTTTGTATGTTTTTTTGTATACATTACCCATGTAAATTAAAATTTATTTATTATAAATAATTTCTTCTGCAGAATTGATCCACTACCGCGATGCGGTGGTTGTTACTTCATGAGTATTAAGTAGACCACCGGTACGATAATGTATATCGTACCTACTTAATACTCATGAAGTACGTTGTTTTACAGCGGCATAATAATTGACGACCGAGTTATAAAGCCCCGATACAAGATTGACCTTTTTACGGCCTTATTGATCGTACACCATCGTATACGAAATGTTAATAGTCTTGGTATAACGGCATATTGGTATTGATATTGTGTTTATGAATCTTAAACTATAGGCAAAATGTAATCTTCATTCTTTATTGGTTTGGGCCTATTTTTATTTGGTCACTCCTATAAAAGTTCAACTGCCAAGTTGATTCATTCTCAAACAAAGTACTTATTAAAAAGGCACAATAGACTTATTTTCGAGATAGGTATCAGCCGTCAGCCGGATGTGTCTTCTAATGTTTGATAACTAGACATGTTTAAACTGTTGTAATCTTATCCAGATTAATAATAATAGGGATACAAACGTTACTGATTTCACTAGAAATTAGGTTTATAATTACTCGCGAAGGATGCTCGCTGATAGACTTTGAGAAGTCTTTGCATAAAATAACAACAAAAAAAATTGAACGAAACTTGGGGCGGTCGCAACTCGGTTGTCGGAAATTTGATTAAAATATGCTCAAATGGTTGTTTTTCCACTTGCCGGCTCGGCACCGACCCTGCGCCGGCACCGATAACTGGGCGCCCGAGGAGCAAAAATGTATGAATATAAGGATGGAACTCTGCGCTTATACAATAGAGCTGAAAATAGAACACACAAGTGTCGAGTCAAATGTCAATGTCATATATGACAGCTCGACACTCGGCACTTCGATTTTTAACTCTCTTGTATTAGCGCAGAATTCTATTTTCAGTGCTCTGAATTTTCCCGGGCCCGCCGGAATCTGGTCTCTGGATCATATTGCCTTAAATGGCTTGTTTTTTTCACCGGCCCGGCAACGGCTCGACGACGTCTCTCAGTTAGTTCTGACACAATGTCGCCGGCCGCCCCGGTAAGGGTGCCGCCCGGTAAGTGGAAAAGCACCCAATGGAATATTAAATACACTTCAAAGTTGAAGATTTTATCGCGAAATGTAATTAACTAAGTTGATTCGACTTTTTACATTTTTTATAACTCATCGTTTTGATCGTTATGACCGCAGGCTCAGGGAAGGTTAATGAAATTGTTCAAAACTCTCGATATGATGTTAACTGTTTAATATTAACTAACTACCTGCTGTATTTGTACTTTGTAGATTGTAAAGTTTATGTAATTTGCCGACCATCAGCTAGCCTATCTACCTAGTGACTACAAACATAACATAACATTTAAATGTAACCTAATCTTGCTTGCTAGCGTAGGGCAAAATGGCCTAAAGGATAAAGCTAATACCTCATAATAATATTATGACGATCATAAAATTCCATAATTTAATCCATATCTACTAATAAATTAAATTTTACGTAAAAATACTTAATTAGATCATCATGAAATTTGCCACGGACATAGAGTAGACCACGGGGAAGGACGTCATTGGCTACTTTTTATCACAAAAATGTACGGTTCCCGTGGGGATACTGTATTTTATTATCAACATGAATTCAAATTAACCTAGGTATAATTATTATTTTTAACGTTATAATAAACGAGAATGAATGTTACTAATGGAATACTTCCCGCCTTGTTTCAGTAAACGTTCTTTACCAGAGGCTCTGGTAAAGAACGTTTACTGAAACAAGGCTCTGGTCCAGAGCTGCAGTATTTTCTAAAAGATTAGTAACTCGTACTCCATAAAACGACGATTTATTGTTTACGAGGCAGATAATTTAATAGCTCATAATGTGATATCGATAAATAGAGGAAGTAGCGAAGCTCTGTTGAGTTATAAACTGTTTTAGCACCGCCCGCGCCGTCCCGTCGCCGTCACATTAGAAAGTCCTGTCGTCACTCACATCCCAAATGGATGTTTCGTGTATAATGACATCACACCCACTTGCTACTTAGGCCTAACAATTTTCATGTACACGTAAATGGATGCTTATTAGGTATCTACGAATGCGGAGCTAATAAAAATCAAACAACAGTTCACATAAAGATACTCGGCGAGTCACCGAGTGTCGATCGATTGACGATCTCTGTGGCTCAGTGGTTGAGCGTGTTGGTGCTAAAGTCGAGGGTCGCGGGTTCGAATCTCGCAGAAGGAACAAAAGGTTTTACTGTGTTCCTGGGTCATAGATGTGTATTAAATATGTGTATCTATACATATAATAAATCTGTAGAGGGGTCATGTCTGTACATTAAAGTTATCTAAGTGAAAATCAAAATGGGGGGTCTATAAAGGCCACAGAACCTAAAAATAACGTTTTTGAAAAAAATGTCTGTCTGTCTTTCTGTCTGTCTGTCTGTCTGTCTGTCTGTCTGTCTGTGTGTTTGTTATCACATCACGCCGAAACCACTGGATGGAATAAAATGAAATTTGGCAGGTAGGTAGCTTAGGACCTGAAGGGTAAAATAGGATACTCTTTATCCCGCAAAATTAAAGGGTTCCCATGGGATCTTCAAAAAACTGTACCTACCTGTTTGACGTTATTTCAGGCAATCTACTCGACGTATTTAAATAAAACTTGGCACAAAGGTAGATTGGAACATGAAATAACTAACGGTATTTTTTTTTCTTGGAAACCAAAACGGTTCCCACGGGATCATGAAAAAACTGTATTTTTGAACTTGCTTCACAAACCGAAATAAATCATCATTTTTCGCATGTTTTCTCTTGAAATAAAACTATTAAATTAAAATTATAAAAATAAATCTATTTTTTATCCTACTCAACACAAATAATAAATAGCGAAGGAATAAACCAATAGTACAAGATCTACTTAAACTAAGAATTTGCTTTGAGCGAGAGGTCAACTTACTTGGTGGTCTTTAATAAGTTACCTACAATTTTTTTAGCCGGTAAAAATGTACCTTGATATTATTTCGTTCAGGCTCTTGAAATATTTGCGTTCGAAATTCAAAATTAAACCGCATACATAGGCTGTGTTCCGCGGAAAATAAAACGTCTACTCAGGCAAAATGGCAACCGCTGGTATAAAATAAGCAAAATGGCGGATTATGTTAGTATTTGTGTTAGTAGCATTATTGAAGTTAGCAAAATATGGCGGATAATCTGTTTTTTTTAGTGCTAGCAAGCGGTAACAAGCTCTATTTTCGGCGGAACACAGCCATAGTCTTTTTACCGTATTGATATTGACTGAGCAGAATAGAAGAATAACTGTTTAATAATTTCAAATAGGTACTATTCTATTCTGTGAAAAAATATTTTCAACTTTTATAACATTCGTCTTCTTTAATTGTAGTGAAATAAACTTTAAATTGATGTTATATCTTTGAGTATCCTACCATATTATAGGTACTAAGTAATTGTATATTAGGTTGAACTTGAAGCTTGGTAGGTATCTTATTACGAATAATGGTGTCTACAGACACACGAATTCGGTACGGAGCGTACAGCGGATCTGGTACACTCCGTACCAAATCCGAGCGTGTGTAGGGCAGTCCGCCGAACATAAGAAGGCGAAGAGTTCGCAGCTATCCGCATCGGATTTGGTCCGCTCCGTACCAAATCCGTGCGTGTGTAGAGCAGTCCGGCGGTTAGGCCGTACAACGGTGTCAGTGTTGCCAACTTAGGGATTTACCACCCAAAATTAGGGAAAATATCTACGGGGGTTTACTAGGGGCCAGGATGTTTAGAGTTTACTCCTTATGAATCAATTTGTATGTAATAATAAAAATTATTTAAATGTGTGTAATTCCCTGTGTGAGTGTGTGAGTCAGGGGCATGAAAATATAATATTGGGAGTAAAATCAGATTAAGACAAGTTAGTTTTATGTTATTCACGTGTAAGTCTTTATGTTAAACACATAACCTTTAATTCTAGCTTATTATCTCTTAGACCTGTCAATGGTATAATTATCAGGGGTAAAGTTTGGGGAGAAATATTTTTGAGAGTTGATATCACTGCCTGTTGTCAATGAATTTCGGGAATCATCGCGTCGTCGAAAAACAGCACTGTAAATAGAACTCTGTGCTAATGCAATAGAACTGAAAATCGAACACACGAGTGTCGAGCTTTTCGGTCCACTGCATCGTACCAAATCCGTGCGTGTGTAGCGACACCGGATTCGGTCTGCGGATATGGTCCGCTGTACGCTCCGTACCAAATTCGTGTATCTGTAGATGCCTACTCTGCAGCAAACCGCCAAAGATTTTACAATACCTATACTAATATTATAAATTCGAAAGTGTGTCTGTCTGTCTGTTACCTCTTCACGCTTTAACCGCTGAACTGATTTTGATGAAATTTGGTATAGACATACTTTGAGTCCTGGGAAAGGACACCGTAATTTTTCGGCATAAAAAGTATCCTATTACTTTTTATACCGAAAAAGTACGGTATTTCTGAGGGATAATGTTTTATTCTGTGTATATTTGACTGTCTTTCACTGCTAAAAGGTTGATCCGATTTGAATGAAAGTTGGTATGGTAGTGGTTTATGCTTTGGACAAACGCGCAGTCCACTTTTTTCCCAAAAAGATACAGTGTTCCCGAGGGATAATATATTATTTTGTGGATATTTGACTGTTTTTCACTGCTAAAAGGTTGAACCGATTTGAATGAAAGTTGGTATGGTAGTGGTTAATTCTTTGGACAAACGCGTAGTCTACTTTTATTCCAAATCTATACTTCTATACTAATATACTACTATTAATATACTAATATATTATACTTCTATACTTAATATTATAAATGCGAAAGTGTGTCTGTCTGTCTGTCTGTCTGTTACCTCTTCACGCTTTAACCGCTGAACCGATTTTTATGAAATTTGGTATAGACATACTTTGGGTCCCGGGAAAGGACATGGGATTTTTTTATCCCGAAAAAGTAGTGTTCCCACGGAATAATATATTTACGCGGGTTGAGCCGCGGGCAAAAGCTAGTATAATATAATAAAAATCTTAAATATAGTATAAAAGTATTAAATATATTTCCGTTGTCTGGTACCCGTAACACAAGTTCTTCGAGAACTTACCACGGGACCAGAATGACGTGGTGTGAAGCGTCCATAGATAGTATTATTATTATTATTGAAGAACCTTTTCCTTTACAAATGTCATATTGGTAGTGTTTGACAAAGAGAACATGATGCTTTAGTTTTACAAACTGAATAATATATTATTTTTTCAAAGGTTTTGGCCGATTACTGTTAGGTACTGTACCTCCATCATAGGTAAAATCAAGCGCTCGGCAAATCGCCCCCCTGGCATATTGGGCTTTATCAATTGACTGCATTCTTATTCTGCGAAATATTTTATCGTTTAAGCAGCTGTCGCTGTGCCGTCATGCCGACATCATTGGCGAATGGTTTACGATGATAAAGCGAGGCGGTGCCCGATCCCTTTTCAAATTATATTTTTATATTTTCTCTTTCTTCCGAAATCAGAAAGTAGATCATAGGAGTCTCTGTTGAAGTATTAGATTAGCCTAACAAAAACTATATTACTGCTGGGTAACATACTTTTGTGGGAATAGTGGAAGCCTCAAAGAATCTCCGATTCTCCTGGTAGCTGGAGCTGGAGGTATGCTTGGCCAGGCCGAAGTCCCATGTTTTCAGATGTTGTGTATAAAGCGCCGAACTGCGAAAACTTCGATAGATATTCAGGATTGTGGCGCTAATTGGTCCGCCACACTTTCATAATAGTAATGTATGTAAGTGTAAGATGTACTCTGCCGTCTTAACGAAGAGTGCAGTAAGTTGAGGTTTTGGGCAAATTGGATTAAGACCTTATATTATGGTATAATATGGTCTGAACTCGATTTGCCCAAACACTCGACTTACTGCACTATTCGAGGACGGCAGTACTAAAGCCCTTATCGCAACATTAATAGTAGTGTGGATAGCCACGCCGGGTGGCAATTCTGACATCAATAATCACTCTCTTTCGCGCGATGTATGTACACCATTAGGTCACGATCACTCATTTGCACCAGTTTTGTATATTATACTTTGACTACCGGAGTGAGTATACAACAGCAGGGACGTGTGAAAGTACAAGGCTACACCGTTTGTAGGTACTATTGTCTGCGTGGGAGCTCCAACTTCGTAACATACACGTTATGTTGATTAGGTAGCTATAAGATGAATACTACTCATGCATATTAGGTGTTATGTAATTTACCAAGAATTTCTTTAATTTCCATCATGGATGGTATCGATATATCATTTTATTTATCTATCATTTTGAGATTACATACACAATTTTAGCTCCCATTTAAACAAACGCTTGGCACAATCCGCCACGATACGTGCGAGAGACTCCAGAAGTTGTAAGTCAGATCGCGACACGGTTATAGGAGTACATGTGTGTCGGCTTATGACGCCTTGTCGATTATCTCGCACTGAATTGTGCTAGGCAATAGGCATGTTAAAAGATATTGATTTCATTATTTCAATATGTAATGAATGGTATCGCCATACGGTGGATACGTCACGAGTCACGACGACGCGTGAGGTTGATATTTCGTGATCGCCACACGGGCCACGGGCCACGTCACGTCTAGGCAGCAGCGGCTTTGTCGGCCGAATGATTCAGAACGAATTAGTAAAAGTGCACGGACCGGATTGCAATGTGTCAAGGTTTGCGCTTTGTGCTCTATACGGGCGTCGTTTGCGTGCACGTCCGTCCTAATAGGTTCCATTGTCGGTTCCGAGTGTTCCACAAACTGAAATTGCGCAGAGTTTTTACTGGGTAGTGGGTACAGTCAAGAGGAAACTTTGTTAGGTGTAAGTTTTTATGAAAATGCACACGATATTAACGGCGTCGATAGGCGTAGATTCTTGAACCGTGTGACCTACCGTTCGATTCGATCAAATATTTTGGTGCGTTTATTTGCGGTTAGTAGAATTTACTTACCTAATATCTGCAGTATATTGTATACTGCAGATAATATTATTAGGTACGAACTGTGAAGCTATATAATATGATGTAGGGCATCGGCAGACTGGTCCAAGTTTAATAGCGAGCTAAATCTCAAGAGAGGAAGAGGTCGCCGAGTCTATGCAAATATGTACGAGCAATCATACTGAATACTTTAGTGTGGCCTCGGGTATCGACTTGAGAGTTGGGTTCAAATACAATATGTAGTTGGTTTTATTTGATTAAAAGTTAGTTAAAATACGTGTTATTTCGAATACCTAATATATCGAATTGAATTATTTTATTCAATCTAAAGTACAAGACATTGTTACAACTTACAAGTCCGACTCGGTCTTAAAAAATTACAAAAAACCCACTTCGTCACAACTCACAACGAATTCACGTTACGAATTTGGTCGGTATGCGGATCTTGATGTTTGCGAACTAAATCCGCATTGTAAGTGTCGAATAGATGTAAATACAACGTTATACCTACGTTTTGTTTAGGTTTAACACGATTTTATTTTTATGCTTGTCTTATTTTTGTCCTTCAAAATTTTGACCAATTCCACTTATAGTTATAAATCGTAATCGTTTTGATTTTGAGCATAAAAATATCTATACTCTATATACAGATAAATAAAATTGAAGTGTCTGTTTGTAACTTCAAATTAACAGCTTCTCACTTAATGCATATGAAAGTTTATTCGATACTAATAATAAAATACCAATTTTTTTAATTTTTGTCTGTCTGTCTGTCTGTCTGTTTGTTCCGGCTAATCTCTGAAACGGCTGGACCGATTTTCACGGGACTTTCACTGGCAGATAGCTGATGTTATAAGGTATAATATAAGCTACTTTTATTTTAGGGTTCCGTATAAAAATAGGGTTCCGTTTCCGTTAGTTGCGGGCGACTAAGTTATGCAAACGAAGTTGCGGGCATCAGCTAGTTATGCATAAAAATATAAGCAAAATGTTACTCCGACTTTGAACATCTTAATCCGTTATTAATGATTCCCGTAACGTTCGCGAGCCGCGTGCGGGGCATCGGTTATGAGGGAAAATGGGATGAGCACAATTCCATTATGATTTTGTTCGCAATTTACCGAGATACTGTAACTTAATAGGCCTCTCGCCGAGGGTCAATCGAGCCTGATGGAGATCTTTGGGCGCGTTCGCTGAATGACGATGAATTTGGAATTTATTTTGTTGTGTTTCAAGTTGGCGTGAACATTTATTGACACTTTACAAGGAGTTGTGCTAAATACATGTTGGGTTGGTATTTTGATTGAGATTTCTGAAAATTTCTTGTACTAAAACCCCTTGTAACAAATAAAGATAAAAAAAAAGTCTTTTAATATTTTAAGAAAATTCTAGTCGACAAATTGGAATATACGCGTTATTTACGAGCGCAGCTGAAACCTACTAGACAAAGTGCCCGAGGAAGGTCTAACTTTTATAAGAAAATTGATAAAAACTTCTAAGTAAAACCTTTTATAATTTATTAACTATTATAAATTCAAAAGTTTCTAAGGATGCTTGGATGGAAGGATCTATGTTACTCTTTCACACAAAAGGTACAGTACGTATTTTTATGAAATTGGTATGGTAGTAGTTTAAGCTCTGGCACATACTACTTTTCTGTCTATCTCGAAAAAGTAGTGTTCCGTGGGATACATGCGGGCATTTATGCGGGCGGAGCCGCGAGTAAAAGCTAGTCTTTCATAAACTTGCAAAGTTCTTTGCAATCAGCACGTGTATGTCGTAGGTGCTAATAAAAAAACTGCGTGTTATATTACTAACAGGAATTTTCCCATTTCTTCGCCCCTGCTCCTATTTTCACGTGGCTCGTGAAACGTTTTTTATCGCTCCTGTGACTCAGCGGAGTCCATATCGAGCTGAACATGATTACGGGGGGATTTGCATTTCTTCGATATCCGGAGTCTTATGAAAAAGTGGAATGGGTGCTCCGCTACAATGCCATTAGCATTTAATCTATCCTCCAATTTATATATCGAGGGTTTTCTTCCCCAATGATATCCTTCTTCTATTACAAAATGTGAAAGTTTGTGAGGATGGATGAATGGATGTTAGTTGCTCTTTCGTGCAAAAACTGCTGAACGGATTTCGATGAAATTTGGTATGGTGTAATAGTTTATGCTCTGGATTAACACTTATGCTACTTTTTATTTTGAAAAAGTACAGTGTATCCATGGGATACGTATTTACGCGAGCGGAGCCGTGGCCAAAAGCTAGTTTTATTATATAAGTATACCTTCTTGATGAAATATTATAATAATTTAATTCCTTTAGATTTACAATCGTTAAGCAGTTGGTGAATTTTGTAATACACAATGTAAATAATATGCGTTATTGTTATTCAAAATTATGCAATGAATTATGAAATGAGTAGCTACTGTAGGAAGGTATTGGGTAGTACTAATTTGCATAACACAGTAACGCAGCAGCGGCTAATGCACCACCGGAACAATTCGTATGTGGCCAAGTAGTTTCCTATCTCACATATTTTAACAACGCCATGCACAGATATATGCTGTTTACCCACCCTCGAAATATTATCGTAGTGGAGCCTTAGATATATAACGAAATCCTTTGCCAACGCACCTTTTTAGGGTTCCATACGCAAAGGGTAAAAACGGGTTACGAGACCCTATTACTGAGACTCCGCTGTCCGTCCGTCTGTCACAAGGCTGATCACATCTCACGGACCGTGATAGGTAGACAGTTCAATTTTCACAGACGATGCATTTCTGTTGCCGCTATAACAACATAATACAATAACATAATATAATACAATATACGTATTTTTATGTTTTGTACGGAACCCTTCGTGCGCAAGTCCGACTCGCACTTGGCTGGTTTTCAAGAAAATGGAAATGCCATCGACCCGAAACCACACCGCCTTACATATTTGAACGGAGGCAATATTTCTCTGATTTGATGCGAGTTATATCCTCTCATCATGACCCCATAAACTTCCCTGTAGCCATCAAAAGAGTGATAAAGCCGAATGTTATTCGTGGGGGTAACTTGATGGTGTACCTATGAAACGGGGATTTTCAGGCCTCCTCGAAATTCATGTACAGTGTAAACGAAATTTTATATAATTGGAATTACTTTATCAAAAAGTAGGTATACGAAAGGAATTTCAATGCAACTTAATTTTTATAAAACGTATTTTTTAATATTATGCAAAATATAGGATTAACATAAACATATGTCATGGGATACTCTTCCCAACTTACCTGTCCGGTAGTTGTGGTATAGTATACGGGTATGCGACCCCGGCTTTCCTAGCTATTACTGTCCTATCCCTTGCCCTCCTGGGCGGTAATATCCTACATTCCCTATTTCCCACCCTAACTTACCAATCTTTCTTTCCACACCACCTATCCTTCCCTTTCCCTATTCCTACCTCTCCACCAATCCGTGGAAACGCAATGGATAGCTAGTCAAAAATAATTTAATTATCCAAAATGGCGGCGATGTGGTTCGCCACCCATCACGTCTCGTTTCTCGCGGAGGCGAAAAGCGGACCATGGAGAGACGCTTGGCTACGTTGAATGTAAGAGGAGGAATGGATGGTAAGAATGAAAGTGGACGAAGAGACGTGGGAGAGCCATGCTTCGGCACGAATGGGCCGGCTCGACCGGAGAAATACCACGGACTCACAGAAAACCGGCGTGAAGCAGCACTTACGCTGTGTTTCGCCGAGTTAGTGAGTTTACCGGAGGCCCAATCCCCCTACCCCCCTATGATGCCGCAGTTGAAAACTAATTTGTTACCCCAGGAGGGTACCAACTGCGTTGGAGAATCCCTCTCTGGACGTCCATGCTCAGGCGCCCCTGGACCTGAGCGTGGACGTCTAGGCTGCCCCTCGTATTCTGGGGGGGGCAAAACTGCGCTCCAATCTGCACGGGGCAAGAGCAAACGTGCTAAGGCACCCCCTGCGATATTGAAGGTGGACTTCTGTAATATCAGGGGACTACACTCAAACCTCAATGCCGTCCATTACCATCTTGAGACAGCAAAGCCGGCGTTGCTCTTCTTAACTGAGACGCAGATATCGTCTCCGGCTGACACATCATACCTTTCTCACCCTGGGTATAATCTTGAGCACTCTTTTCTGCCTAAAGCTGGAGTGTGTGTGTACGTCAGAGATGATATCAGCTCTCGCCGCCTCAGCAATCTTGAAGTTAGGGACCTTTCAATCTTATGGCTCCGCATAGAGTGCGACGACCATCCCCGCGTTTATGCGTGCCTCTATAGGTCCCATAGCGGTGATCCCGAAATAGACCGACTCTTTGAGCATCTGCAAATAGCTACAGACTTCGTGCAGCGGCAGATCCCATCCGCAGAGATCATACTACTTGGCGATTTTAATGCCCACCACGCCGACTGGCTCAATTCCAGTAAAACTGATCATGCGGGGAGATCTGCCTGCGACTTTGCCCTTGCATATGACCTTACACAACTGGTTACTGCGCCTACGCGAATTCCAGATGTGGACGGTCAGATTCCTTCCCTGTTGGACCTTCTGCTAACGTCACATCCGGACGGCTACCAAGTATCCGTGGCCGCACCACTTGGCTCATCGGATCATTGCCTTGTCCGCAGCTCTGTGCAACTCACGAGCGCGTTGCGACAGCGTGTTGCTAAACACCGTCGTGTGTGGCACTACAAGTTAGCAGATTGGGATGGGATGCGGTCTTTTTTTGCGTCCTACCCCTGGGGGCAGTTGTGCTTCTCGCCGGATGATCCTGACGCCGCTGCCAACTCTGTTGCCAACGTGGTGCTACAAGGAATGGAACTTTTCATTCCGTCCTCTGTGGTCCCTACTGGCAGCAGATTCCGTCCCTGGTTTGGTTCATCTTCCAAAAAAGCTTCTCGCCGGAAGCAGGAAGCTTACCAAACCTGGGCTAATGCAGTGTCAGCACAGGATTTAAACACCAGCGTACTTAAAAAGGAGTACAACCTTGCCTCTAGGTCCTTCAAAAGAGAGATCGCTTGGGCGAAGAAACAGCACATCAGTAGAATTGGCGAGAGACTCGAGCGTCTCCCCTCGGGAACCCGTGCATTCTGGTCTCTCGCCAAAGCTATCGAAGGGAATTTCTGTAAGCCATCTCTTCCATCCCTACACGTAGGAAATGGCTCGTTGGCCCATGACGCAAAAGAGAAAGCTGAACTTCTTGGCAAGCTCTTTGCGTCCAACTCGACCCTGGATGACGGGGGACAGGAACCGCCGACTATACCGCGATGCAAGAGCATCATGTCGGATATTCGGTTCCATCAGCGCTCAGTGCGAGTTGCTCTCCGTTCCCTTGATACCCAAAAGTCGAGTGGGCCTGACGGAATCCCTCCTATAGTGTTGAAAATGTGTGCTCCAGAGTTGGCACCGGTCTTAACGCGTCTTTTTCGGCTTTCCTACTCTTATGGCACAGTCCCAGCATCTTGGAAGACAGCTTTGGTGCACCCGATCCCTAAAAAAGGCGATCGCTCCAATCCTTCCAACTACAGACCAATCGCTATAACCTCTCTCTTCTCGAAGATAATGGAGTCCATTATTAATAGACAGCTCCTTCGATACTTAGACGTTCAGCAGTTGCTAAGCGACAAACAGTACGGGTTCCGTAAAGGTCGCTCGGCTGGTGATCTGCTGACGTACCTAACTCATCGTTGGGCACAGGCGATCGAGTCTAAGGGAGAGGCATTGGCTGTAAGTTTGGACATAGCGAAAGCCTTTGATCGGGTTTGGCACAAAGCGCTTCTTTCGAAGCTTCCTTCCTATGGGCTCCCCGAGAAATTATGCAAGTGGGTCACGAGTTTCTTAGCAGACCGAAGCATAAGGGTCGTAGTCGACGGTGAATGCTCAGATACTCTGTCTGTTGATGCTGGTGTCCCACAAGGCTGTGTGCTGTCACCTACCCTGTTCATACTGCATATCAATGATATGTTACAAACCAATGGCATTCATTGCTATGCAGATGACAGCACGGGTGATGCCTTATATCCCGGCCACGCGAATATCTCTCGGCAAAATGTCATTGAGAGTCGAAACAAACTTGTCTCTCAAATTGAAAATTCATTGGAGAAGGTCTCTGAATGGGGTAGACTTAACTTAGTCCAATTCAACCCCTCTAAGACACAAGTTTGCGCGTTCACCGCTAAAAAGCTGCCAATGGTCGTATGTCCTCGTTTTGAAAGCATACCCATAACTGTCTCCTCCAACATTGGAATACTTGGTGTTAACATATCGGGCGAGGTCCAGTTCCGATATCATCTGGAGGGCAAGGCCAAGTTAGCCTCCAAGAAGCTTGGTGTTCTGAACAGGTCAAAGCAGTATTTCAGTCCGGTCCAACGCCTACAACTCTATAAGGCGCAGGTTCGGCCTCACATGGAATACTGTTCTCATCTCTGGGCAGGGGCACCAAAGTACCAGCTTCTCCCTCTGGATCGTATCCAACGTAGGGCCACTCGAATTGTCGACTGCCATAGTGTTTCAAACAGGCTTGACACCTTAGAGCTACGTAGAGATGTAGCATCGCTCTGCATCCTCTACCGGTTATATTACGGGGAGTGCTCCGAGGAATTGTTCGGACTTATACCTGCTGCAACTTTTCGCCACCGCTCCATGCGACAAAATAATTATCATCCTCATCACCTTGATGAGTGGCAGTCCTCCACCGTGCGCTTTACCCGAAGCTTTCTGCCGCGCACTGTAAAACTCTGGAATGAACTGTCGCCAGCAGTATTTCCGGATCATTATGACCTGCAAACCTTCAAGAAGGGAGCGTATTCCCTCCTAAAAGGCCGGCAACGCACTTGCAACTTCTCTGATGTTGCGGGTGTCCATGGGCGACGGTAGTCGCTTTCCATCAGGTGATCCGTTTGCTCGTTTGCCCCCTAGTTTCATAAAAAAAAAAAAAAAAAAAAAAAGAGAAAAAAGTATGTAAGGATCGTAGCAAGTGGAAAGAAGTGGTCTCTGCCTACCCCTACGGGAAAGAGGCGGTCCTGCCTACCCCAACGGGAAAAAGGCGTGATTATATGTATGTATGTATGTAACATAAACATAGGAATGATAACAGGTATATCGTTTGTTTTGTTAGTTAAGAAAATCTGCGGACAAAAAAGCTTTTAATCTTTTAAAGCGCTACGCAGCTACGAATTTGCTACGGCGTGGTGCGGCTTCTACGGACTTACTGGTTAGCCGTTAGCCGTTAGCCGTTGAGCTATTAGAATCAGGAAAAGACATTGGGAGTTTTAAGAAAATCGTTTTTTAAAGTCCCGACCACAAACCAAAAAACTAATAGAGTGTACAATTTACATTTAATTTTCCGTAATTATTTTAATTCAGATCCATGGACAAGTGGAGATAATAATTTGTTGATCATATTTTATATGAATAGGTATTCGTGGAACTTTCTTTACTAAAACATGTTTTGTCAGTACAAGAAATATTTCTAGAAACAGTTTTGCCAGTTTTGAGTTACATTCCCTCGATGTTGTGATTGCATTAGCTAAGATCATTTCATTCAGCAAATATAATTTCAAGATAAGTCGCTCGAGGATGAAAGGCTGTCGAAGCCATCACTCAGCGTACGCATTGAACTTACTATTTAATTTGTTTAAGTGCACTTTACATAAATATTTTGAAGCAAAACGTATTACGGTACGTACCATTAAAATGTATCGAGGCCACGAGGTGACGTGCTCCTTCGCCGGGAGATGAGTTTTTAATTATGTTTTGGTGATATTAACGGTCTTAGGTGTGAATTAATATCAGGAAGAGAACGCGTCCGTTACAGAAAATAAGACGTTTTTTTTAATGATTTTGTTATTTATTTGATCTAAATGTAACACTGTAATAATATTAAGAGTTTCATTTTGTAAAACATAACCATGGAACACCATTGTAAACTGTAATTTCGGTGTAATAATTATGTAAAATATAGAAGGAAAGGGTTAACCCTTACTACCAGGCTTATCAAAACCCTTACTACCAGGCTTATCAAACTATTAAGGGTAACAGGACTTCACCCAGAGTGTATGGATTGTATCTATAAATTTATAGTTCTAAGTAAATTGCACCAATAAATTAATTTTATTTTTCATTTTTTAGTACACTGTTCCAATGGCCATTCCCTTCCTCTGGTTGGTAAAATATGTTATTTTATTTTTAACTTCTTTGGTCTCAAAGAAAATTATGTTAAATATTAGAGTTTCTACAAAGTCGCAGGTTATTAAATCTAACAAGATAAAGTGAATATATATGACACAAAGGTTGCCAGATCCCAGACACATTAATTCTGTTACAATTACGATGCAACGCCCCCGCCTTATCTAGTCCTGTGTCCTGACATAAACGGGTTGCTTTACTAATATTAACATTCAAATATAATTCAATGTCTAGCACAGGCGAGGCGTGCATGCAAGCCGGCTTCCTATGTATATTACTTTAAATCTATTATTTAATATATATTAAGGACCAGGAACGATGCAAGTCGCAATACCAGAGGAGTTAAAATATAATTCCTCTGGTGTTGCGAGTGTCCATGGACGGCGGTAATCACTTACTATCAGGCAATCAGTCTGTTCGTTTCCTGGTTCATGTCATAAAAAAGTATAACTAAATCCACGCGTGTTTACAAAGGTACTTGCTCTCTCAAAGACGTGTAGGTACCTAGTAAAAACACTGACAGATAAGTCTCAAAGTAAGATAAGATCTCGATCGATAACGAGCTATTTTCAGTTTCTTGCTCAAATGTAATTGATTTCAAAGCGGCAGAGTGGTGTTGATAGAAGTGAATTGAATTAATTCGGTGCCTGATTGAAAAGTTGGATTGCCTGACTCCGTGCGGACTGCGGAGCGCGTCGAATTGTGCTCGCTGTTTGGTATCATAATCTGGAAAATTGGTTTTAGTGTGTTTGGAGTTGTTGTTAGTCAATAACTGTAGTATTCTTAAATTAAATTCTTGAATATAATCAACATGATCTGTTACGATTACTGATAATAATGCCTAAAGAATAACAAGGCATAATATTATAACATAATCTTGGCTGAAGACAGAATTCTCTTAAATCTCAATTCTCAAGCATTGAACCATTGCGCTGATGATACTATTCCATAATTATCCTTCTTTCAAGTTTCAATAGACAAATCGTAAAGCTCTATATGCAGGCATTATATGAAACAGTAATTGCAGGCAATCAATATGATTTATAATCATGAGTTTGCGTTTTACTGTTCCTTTCTTGAATACACCCGCTGGATTACACAATACATCTCTCCCTAACAAAACCTTTGATATATTTTCCCCCGTCATCTGCTAATCTCGACATAATTATAATATAAACATTACGTTTCACACTTGCCAAAAGTAAACGCAGACACCATTAATCTCCTCCCGTCTGCCCCAGCCCTCGAGTCACGAAGACGACAAAAAAGTAAATTGCTTCTTTTGAGGAACGTGATTTACTTACTACTTAGCGTTGCTGTTGTTTATGGAAAAAATGACTGATAGAATTGTCTACGAGTTCGTTATGCCGAAAGTCCCAGTTATCAGTATCAAAACTTTGTTTGTTTTGTTTTTTTAGCTTTATGTCTTAAACGAATTGTTCGTCATTCGTTTAGCGAAGTAGCCTCGGACCCTTGGCTTATTTTCTTAGGATCCCGCACTAGGTCTGTAATTCCTAGTAGTTAAGCGGATTTCGCAGCTTCAGGGTTAACAAGTTTTTTTATTGGATTACAAGATACTTGTCAAACCAAAGGGGAGCATCTCACGTAGGTCGTAGGCGAATGTAAGGATTATTTTAATCTTTAAAATATTCTGTAGAGTGATTCTTAACACATCGCTGATATATTATAAGGTCTCCAAAAATCAATTAAGGATACTACTTCAGGCAGGTGATCTACTACTTAAGTAAAGACGTTTAGGCAGAAAAATAATTGTCATACTCAAACTAAAAGATCATCTAATGTATGGGCGACTCTCCGCAAAACGAAAACTCACCCATATAAAGACAAAAAATTGTTTTTTCGAGTATGACAATTATTTTTTATCTTAAATGTCTTTACATAAGCAGTAGATCATACGCCCGAAGTATCCGTAATTGATTTTACCAAACCTTATATAGGGTAATGTACCTGTGCCTGAAAATAATATTATATATGGACAGGGACCAAAACACGAAAAGCATTTTAAAAAGTTATCGAGATACTCGCGCGAGATTTCTGGGCCATTGCGGCCGGAATCCAATAAAAGTTGTACGTGATTTGGGAAACTAGCGGGAGTTTCATTAAAACACCATCCACATATCGGTAATGCTTTTGTCATGACTCATCAATTGTATATCTCGTGGGCTTAACGATCTCGATTGTATTTGTATCGTTTGCAATATTGAAAATAAACATCGTTCATCATTATTTGTCATGAGTCTTAATTTTCCGGGCCACCGGAATTAATCGAGTGTAAATATTACAAAATTACACCCGATAATGTGTACTTTTACTACATTATCATCTAATGTCATTCTAACGGATGGCGCAATTATAATAAGACGTGATAACCGCCGCGGCTAATAGATTGTGTCCGTTATCACCCCGCGACACGCCGTCACGTCACGTGTCATTTTTACGTCTATCGTTTATGTTACGATGGGTAGAAATTAATTAATGTGACCTTAGCCTTCATTAGGTATTTTTCAAAAGTATCAATATATCTTTCTTAAAAAGTATAGTTGTGGTCTAGTGTATGGGCTTAGCCTGTGTATTAAGTACGCTTGCCTAATTTAATTGTAATTTTTAGTATTCAAAATGTCTGCTATTTATTTATTGAGCTAGAAACAGTATATTATGATGACTCTACTATGCTGCGGCCAGCGACCTTCATCATGGTAGAGTAATTTTTAGAGCACAAAGAGTATTATTGACTTTTCTCAGACTATAAACCACTTGTATAAAACTTGAGTGTAGCACTAAACTAGTTCGATTTAATTTAAAGTGCCGAACGTCTAAGAGGCGTCTGACTCTATTAGCTCTGGCAGACAACCCCTAGTTGAACCCGTCTAGAATACTAGTTCAGTCTTCTTTTTTTGCGTTGGGTCGAGACAGTGGGGTCAATGAACGTCGTGACATTATCATGAGCATGTTGTATGTTATTTGTGATCCTGGTGTGGCATTTAGTTACTTGTTTTCCAACACACTAATGCTTCTATCAAAAAGCTTCAAAACCACGTCGATTGGCTAAGGATAACTGTAATTTCGGACTCTCCAGTTAATTCAATTACCTATTATTATTCTCTCAATGTAAATATTCTCATTACAGAGCGTCATGTGGGAGGCGTGTTTTAATTAACTGCACCATGTACAATCGCGGTCATATCCAATGTGCCATTTGTGAGCCTTTCTGCCAAGTAATACGGTCGAATAGTGGTGCAGGCCGTATCTGGCGGCCGCCGTACGTATAGGACCGGCCGTTGGTCGCCACTAATCAATTTTATACGCCGGGACATGGCTTCAGTGATGAATACGTATGGAGTAGCCTGTGGAGTGTGGACGTAACACGTCATCAATCATTATTATGTAAACAACACAAAAGCATGGCTTTGCCCCATATGAATATTTTATACTTACATTTTTTGGAGCTTGCACCAGTCGTCTAGGGTGAAAATTTTCGAACAAGATAATGCTGTGTCGTCGAGGTAATAAACTTCCTATAATTATATCCTTCGATTAATTCCGATATTATAATTTAATATTTTTTTCAACTGTTGCCTCTTTAGATCCTCTTCTTCCTTATTATTCAGTGTTATGCTGTTGCTTCCATCTGAAGTTATAGTCAGCTGACAAAAATCCATTGTCTACGCGGGCCATGTATATTTAAAAGCGCAAACGTAACTCTTATGAATATTCCTAACAGGCAAACCCTGGCGCATTCGACACGAGTTATTAAAATTGTGGCATTACCTGATGGCGCATGAAGCGGAGCCGTGGTCGGATGCACCCATTGTGCTCCCGCGGCCGGATGGTGCAGATCATATCCATCATGTCAAACAATGCCCACAGTCCACACCCTAGTCTATGGCTTCATAGCCCATAGGTGAATTTCTTGGTTGCGCTTTAATGTTAGCCAAACGTTTTTTGATAAGCTGGCGGATAAGAGGTGGATATTATTTTAGTTTTTTTAAGTGGTTGCTAATTTTATTATAGGATAGTTTCAAGTTCAGTTTAGTTGAAATAATAATTTCTTTTCTACTAAAATAAAACTAAATGTTCGTGTATCGCGAAAAAGAAAATGTACATTTCACAAATCACAATACAATTTTTAAATCTTTTTTATTGGATTCGAAAGTGTCTCCACTTCTTTCGAGTTTAAAAGCGAGAATGGGATGAAAAAGAAAAGTTTTCAGAACTTTTGATGTCACGAGATTGTACTAATCAGACAACGACACCGCTTTGTAGAACTTTTAAACTGAATAAAAAATGGTGTGACTTTTTCTTATTCTTATTTTATGAATATACTCGATGTTTACGCGTCACTGCGCGTATCTTTAATACAAATAGGTATTTGTGCACTCAACTAAAAACTTGGTGAAAGTAACAATAATTATGACGCAAGTAAAAATAAGAAAGTTATTCTTGGATAAAACATAAATATTTTGTCGTCGCAGCAAAAATATCACACGCTCCGTTGCCCAAGTTATCCAATACTGCGTCTGTTGATCCAGAAAAAAGTGATAAATGTTATTGTTATTGTTCCTAAATCGGCGTCTAATAATAAAAGTAGGTGATTAATTAACGTTGTGTTCGTTGCAACGTGCTGGCCGATCGCCAAGGTGGAACAGAGTCGTCATATTATATTAATACAGACCGTTGTTACTTTTGGACTTTCTTTTCTGCAAGGCAAAAAATAGAGTTTTGTACTTTGCTCTGTTGCCTAATGTCTACTGCAGGAATTTCAATATTTGCAAATCGCATCTATCAATAAACCCTGGACGAAGTTAAAATCGGAGCTTATACTAGCTACTAGCTAGAGAATGCTAACTTATCTACACTTACAACCTGACGAAGGATTATATTCCTTCTTCAGGTTGTAAGTGTAGGTATTCTGCTCTCAGCTCTTGATTAGTTTAGTAAAGAGGATTATAAATGTTTCGGTTAGATCGTCAAAGTTAGTTACTACACTATTAGCTTGAAGCATCTCTTAATTACTGTCAAATAATAATAAAAGGATATGGTAAGGCATTAAAATTAGATGTTACATTATTTATAGGTTTTACAGTGTTAATGTGTTACTGCCAAAATATTTATTTCTGGTTTGATAAATGAATGTGTGTCTACGTTTTTATGTTTTAATTTATGTAAACGTTTTTTGTATGCCCCAGATTTATTGCGAAATGCTGGAATGTTGTAAATTTTCCTCTCGTGATAGAATAGAGTTGCTACTGAACACATGCATGCCACTACCAGGCATGTGTACTTTGTCAATCTGTCACTATTTTTTCAGGCTTTATATTGCTCCCAAATCCCAATAAGGTACTAAAATTATGTAGGTAAAATATCTGTAGTTAGTTGGAGCAAAATAAGGCATGCCCCTCTGGGGTTTTGAATGGTCCGGTGAATCTGTACCATTTTGCGCCGACTGACAATAAATTATTTTCTCACAACAAATATGATTGCATTATGACCTTAGATTACCATGTTCCTGTTCCATTATAACATTATATTATTCTCTTTTAGGGAACAAAACTATGGATCATAATGGAGTACCTGGGCGGTGGGTCGGCGCTGGACCTGATGAAGGCGGGCAGCTTCGAGGAGATGCACATAGCGGTGATCCTCCGAGAAGTTCTCAGAGGGCTGGACTACCTCCACTCCGAGAGGAAGCTGCACAGGGACATCAAGGCCGCGAACGTGCTGCTCAGTGAGATGGGAGACGTGAAGTTGGCGGATTTCGGTGAGTGCTTCTGGTGAAAATGTTGACGATTTCTTATAAAACAACGTTAAAGCATTATTGCACGTCTGTGCCCAAGTATGACTCTCCGATAGTTCAGTTATTATTTCTTAGTATCTACTATTTTCATGAAAAAGACTTATGTATACTTATTGTATTAGGTACCTACATTCAGCGACCACATAACCTACATTATATTATTCTTTTCAATAAGGATGTAGATTATTAAAAGCATATTGCTCCTACTACTTGCTACTACTACTACATACTTGATTAAGCTGCAATGATGATTATGCAACACATGCAAAAGGCATATAAAAATCCTAGTAGGTTTCGAACAAAGATAAGAAAGTGTATGAATTATAACTGTGTGTACAACATCCGTGATGTAACAAGTATCCTACTCGCCTCCTAGGGACAGGGGTAGGGTTGCCAGATTTTTCAGCTTATAAGCGACAAATCTTAAGCTAAAAACGCGGGATATCAGTTTTTTTACTGGGACAAAAAAAATAGTGACATATATTTGATATTTCGGATCGAGCTAGTTTTACCATATTTTTTGATTAGTTTTTGGGTGCCCGGGCTCATATTTGAGTATGGGATATTGCGAGCATTGTGTGCTGGAGTACTGAGTACTTTTTAACCTTAGATCGCTCGATTAACGGGACAGCGTTTGTCCCGGAGGCGGAGTGTTTTAAACAATACCTAAAATACGGGACGTCTCGGGAATTACGAGACGTCTGGCACCCCTAGATTGGGGATTGGGGAAGTATCATTGAGATTGCGCCGGCTAACGGAACGGCCGTACGTGCCCGCTGTGGTGTGGTACGTGAGCCTCCGCGGCAGGAGTCCTCAACCGGTGTTGCATGATCGAAAATTATATTTAACTGATATCAGTCTCATCAAGGGGTCCTTAGACTTGCATAACTTTTACACTTGGACTGCTAGGATAGTGTGTGCTTTGGCTAAGCGATAAGTTACTCGGAGCCTTGAGGTAGGACACCGATAGGGCTGTGGTTTGCAAATTGCCTCTAATGGCGACTTCCATTGAATTCAATCGCTTGTGTGATATGTGTCTGTCGATAAAAACTCAATTGAGCAATTAATCTGGGTGGACTTCCAAAAAAAAAGGTTGGTAACTCTTGACTTACGGTATATTTACGTTGCGCAATCATCACATTTTTACCTCAGTCACGATTAGATAACGCTCCATCGCCGGTTATCTACAGATGTTTGTTTAGCTGTTGTGTACCAGCTGAGTGCTGACGAACTTATACTCTACCTCGCGCGAAAACAACACCCAAACTCAATAGGCAATCGGACTAATTTTTTTTATTGCATAAATGAATAGTACTTTTAAATATGAGTAACTTCTCAGAAGAAACCGTATATCAAAAGTCAATATTTTCAAAGGTACAGCGATTTGTATAAAAAATTTCGAGAGCCTCCTAAAAACGCTCCATACTAAAGTCGACCTACAAATGACGTCACTTGTAGGTTATAGTATATGAAGTAGTATATGAAGTATATGGCCGCCGGAATATATTTGTAAATATCTCCCATATTTGTTTGCGTTTAAGTTCATACTTACCATAATGAAAGTTTTTGTATATGATGTGAGTAAAGTAATGATGTAGGTTTTATTTACCAATTGCGCAAAAAAAAAATTTTTTTTGGTACTTTTTAAATATATTTAATTACCTAGTAGACTACATATAAAATAATATTTATTTTTTACATTTACCAAGTAGTAAGTAATGCCTCAATATTTCTGAATATACTAACGAAACTACATATTTCAGATGTTGTCCGATCCCCTATTGTTGTCTCGTGACGCCAACGTATCTGTTATTTTAATTAAAATTTATTACACGAATGCTTATTTATGCCGTATTTGTTGTTATAATTCTTGTATGTATTGTATAATTGAAATTGTGATGTGAAAATGTTTTGCTTTGTTGTTTGGATTTTAATTAATTAAATTAGAGATGAAGTTGGAGGATTGAGGAAATTTATATTATTACTACGGTTCTAACGCTTTATGTATTAGATCGAGCACACCGGCTATAATGGAAACGCGATTGTTCACAGGGAGACAGAAAATCAATATCTTTAAATAGGATTAAGCCAATTATAAACACTTTAACACAAGGTCAGCTAGTAAGAAGCGACACTTTTTAGGGTTTCGTACTCAAAGGTGAAAACGGGACCCTTTTACTTAAGGCCCCCACAGACGAGAGGCCGATCGTTTCAGCTGGAACTGACGTCAGTTCGGCCTGAACGGATTCGAGCACACACACGGAAAAAAGCGCATCCAATCCAATTTACGTCAGTTCGGCCTGATCTGATTCGTGCCCACACACGGAACAGTCGCATCAGTCCATTCTGGTTTGCCGCGCGCTACGGTCGTGTTTATCAATTTTGTATTTAAACACCGCGAAAACTCATACAACGCTTGTACAAGATACACGCCCGCACGGCCGCGGCTCGGGCAAGAACTGAAGCGATTTGTCCACACACGGTCAGGACAGGCCGCGCGTTCAGGCCGATCGGTCAGGCCAGAATTAATGTTGCCAACTTAGTTATTTTACAAAATTTTACTAAATTGAGTATTTTATTCCCTCCTTGGTAGAAATTTAGTTATTAGTAGTGTTTAAGTAGGAAAGAGCCAGACAGTAATGATATGCAAAATAGCTACTAAATACGTAATATTTCCTAGTATATTTTAATTTAATGATAAAATTTATAATCAAATTCAATTAATGAAAAAAATTTAATATAATAAAACCTAAAATGCAGTGGTTTTTGGGGGGCTTCAGGAATTCCTAAGTTAAGTAGCCTCTTTAGTAGTTTTTTTGTAGTTTTAGTAGAAATCGATACGAGTTTAGTAGTTTCACAAAAAAAGAGCTGGCAACACTGGAACGAATCGCTTCAGTCCGTACGGCCGCCTGATGCGATCTCGAAATTGCACACACACGATACGATTTTGCATCCGTTCAGGCCGAACTGAAGGTAGACCGGACCATGTATGGGGCCCCTTAGACTTCACTGTCTGTCTGCCTGTTCGTGTGCTCGGCACCGGGTAGTTAAGGATATCTCCTTAACTACCCGGTGCCTTAACCGTGATAGCTAGACGGTTAAAATTTTTACAGATTATAATACAGTGCCATTGCTCGCTTTGCTCGGTTAATTTATAGCTACAAAAATATAGACTTCTTTCTAGTATGTGTATATTGTTTATCGTATTGTGATTCCGGACAATGTCGTTATTGTCTTGAATTATAATGATATGATATCATGCGAGTATCACGACAATAACAATAATAATAAATATAGAATAAACAATTTACTCGGGGGTAAAGCAACAATAGTTATTGAGTATTGATAAGTTAATTGTGAATCCGGACTATTGATAGAATTCGCTGCAAAAGCTGGGTAGCTGCCAAACTTATGTAGGTCCACAGACGACTACCGTATACCAAATATTAATTAGTTTTGAAGACAGCTTTAAATAAAGTATTATGACACAATATTTTCTTGATGAAAATTATAGAATGTATTCGTAGCGTGCAGACTTACGGCCCGTTTCAATAACCTATATATATGTTACCGGCCAAACCCGATTTCAGAATAAACTAGTTTTGCCTAGGCTAAACTGGTTCTTCCTACGCGCGATAGAATTAACTAGTCTAGCCTAGTCCAAACTAATTTGTCCTAAGTCCGATAGGATAAATCAGTTTAGCCTAGGCCAAACTAGTTGATCCTGATATTAATACGCACACTCCAGGATAAACTAGTACGGCCTAGTCTAAACATTATGGTATATCTAGTAAGTCTAAATAAATATATAAACTGAATAAAATACTCCATAATTGGAAAAATAATCATTTTTATTAAAACGATAATGATTCGTTGTTAAACGCTATTGGTTATAGAAACAATAACAAATATTTTTTTTTAAATATAAGCAATAATCGTATCTCAATTATTAAAAATTGTTATTTATTTTATAGAGTATCATTTCCTTCTTGCACTTGCATCTGTTTGTGGAACAGTTTTTAATGCAGCTGCATCTCACGAAACCTTTTTTTTTGATATCGCAGGGGAAAGTTCGTTACGCCTTCCCCGGGAGGGGTATCCCGGGGATATGTGGGACTCCCAACGCGACTCGCCGGTTTACCCACTAAAACTGAACCTGCGGATTGCCATCAGCCGCTATAATGGGGAGTGTCCCGGATCTGTCTAACACAGGACACCCCCCGCGACCGGCCGGTCTACCTCTATAGGGACGGGACTTCCACCACAATTAGGGGCCACTCCAACAAATCTAACGAAACCTTAGCATGATCAAACTGAATGTTTCGTAGCTGCAGTCCTTAACGATATTCAAATAGTTATTTGTCCTGATATTATCAGGATCAACTAGTTTGGGCTAGGCTAAACTGATTTGTCCTGTCGGGCTTGGGACAAAGTAGTTTTGACTAGGATATACTAGTCAATCCTATCGCGTATAGGAGGAACCAGTATAGCCTAGGCAAAACTAGTTTGTCCTAAAATCGGGTTTGGCCGGTAACATATACATAACTATGTGTTAAAACGTCATTTAATTTGCCGGATTTTTCGCGATACAATTTTGACGTTTCTAACAAATAGTTATGGATAGATAGGTCATTGAAAGGCCGTTAGTAGTTTAGACTTTAGGATTAGAATCTGGGGGCACGGCAGTGCCCCCGCCAAGTCGAGCGCGAAGCAAACACTGCCGTACCATCCTTTACTGGAACCATTTCGCCGCATTTTCAGGCCCCTATTTGAGAACCTCTGGATAAGACCAGAACGCAGAAATTTTCGTCATCCAATAAGCTATAATCACATACTTAAAATCCAAAATTTCAAGTCTGTAGGTCATTTAGTTCCGAAGTTAAGCGAAAGCAAAGTTTCGCATTTACGACACTCACTCACTCACTCACTCACTCACTCATGATCATCAAAATAGAACTAGTACTTCCCATAAACTTAGAGAGCTGAAATTTGGTACAGAGTTGGGGTTTAATGGCCACATAAAGGGAAAACTATAAAAACTAGGATAATCGATCTGGGGGCACGGCAGTGCCCCTGCCAAGTCGAGCGCGAAGCAAACACTGCCGTACCATTCTTTACTGGAACCATTTCGCCGCATTTTCAGGCCCCTATTTGGGAACCTCTAGATAAGACCAGAACGTCGATCTGGGGGCACGGCAGTGCCCCCCGCCAAGTCGAGCGCGAAGCAAACACTGCCGTAACATTCTTTACTAGAACCATTTTGCCGCATTTTCAGGCCCCTTTATTCTACTCGACCTTTATTCTACTCGAACATTACACAAATTAAATAAACAAATTACACTAAAATCTAGGAAAATAAATCAATATGCCCACGTTTCTACAAAAAGAAGTGAAATCCCACCAAAAACATTCTGTAAAAAACTAGCCAAGTCTCGATGGAGCTGCTTGTTTATCTCTAAAAAGTAATGAAATCTAGACAAAATCGTGCCAAGTCTAAGGTTCCTTACTGCGGTTTCTTTATTATTATAGTTAATGTTGTGTGACTTGGCCGTTGAAGGGTACACAAGGGTACAAAAGGGGCTCCATGACACCATTGCTCCAATACGTGTGTTGTACAATCAACAACAGCCTAAAATGAGACACTAGCGTCCAATTACCAATACCAGTATGGGCTATTATCTCGCTTAACAAACATAGGTAGTTACAAATGTAAACAAAATTGACTTGTACCCACTAAAGTATAAAGAATGTTCAACGGCCAAGTCACTCAACATTAACTATAATAATAAAGAAACCGCAGTAAGGAACCTTAGACTTGGCATGATTTAAAGAAGTGAACGGCCAAGTCACTCAACATTAACTATAATAATAAAGAAACCGCAGTAAGGAACCTTAGACTTGGCACGATTTTGTCTAGATTTCATTACTTTTTAGAGATAAACAAGCAGCTCCATCGAGACTTGGCTAGTTTTTTACAGAATGTTTTTGGTGGGATTTCTTTTACTAAAACGATACTTAATTAGGATATTTTAGTTCGAACTTCGAAAACATATAAAGTTTCTCTTTTAACTCTTTGATTAGTGTCCCTCCGGATTGTTTTTAAGTCTGGTTAGGACAATGCAGACTGATCACTTTGTCTTGTCTGACAAGAAAGATGATCCATGCTTCTGACATGTAAAAAGTCGGACCAGTGCCTAGCGAGAGGCCAGTCGTGTCGGTTATCCGTCCTACTGGGTTATGAGGGTAAAGGAAAAGAGAGTGCACTTGGACATTATAAATTAACTTTTTAATGTAAATTTTACCATACCATACTCCATAGTCCCCATATCCATCAATTTTTATTTACAAAAAGCTGAAGTAACATGGCTCATAAAATTAATATCACCTAGCAAAGCGTTTATAAATACGTAATAAATAATACAATAATATAGGTGTTCGGCTGTCTACTGTCTTCGTAATGTCTGTGAATTATGTGGCGTATCTCAGGCTTAGGTAAGGCCGAATCATAGCACAGTGAGTTATGTCAGGTAATAATAGAATGTAATAGGAATAAACCACGTCTATATGATCTATTATAAGAAAAGATAAATATTATGATCGATCGATCGGACAAGTTGAAAAAGGATAGAGAAATAAAATGTTCGATGTTGTATTTGACAGAATTCAGATCGTGAAGTATGTATCAAATTATTAGAGTCAGTTCACACCGCGACGATACGCGACATAGCGCTGCAGTTTTAAGATAGCTATTAAAATGGAACTTTATTCACTACACAAAAAAAATAAAAATACGTTTCATATGAGTCATATGAAACGTATTTTTATTTTTTTTGTGTCGTCGTATGACGTCAGTTATACACTGCAGATGCGCGGTGCAGCGCGGTGCAACCTGACATTCAAACTCTCATGATGAAACGTATATCTTCTTGTGTAATGAATAAAGTTCAATTTTAAATAACTATCTTAAAAAATACTGCGCCATGTCGCGTATCGTTTTGTTTCGGTGTGAATTGATTCTTACCTGTTAGCAACTTCTATACTAATATAATAAAGAGGAGAAGTTTGTTAAGTTTGTTTGGTTGTTTGTTTGTTTGTTTGCATTGAATAGGCTCCGAAACTATTGGACCGATTTTGATGAATTTTTTTTTGGTACGTAAAAAATTTGGTACAGATATAGATTCGATCACGGGGAAGGACATAGGCTACACTTTTTATTGCGGCAAAATGTACGGCTACCGCGGGATTTTCTTTTGCGCGCACGAAGTCGCGTGCAACATCTAGTATTGAATAAAATGATCTTGTATAAAAGCATCAGTGCTTCTCGAGGTAGTCCAATGGCTAACCGCTACTAATATATTATATCTGTATTATCTATGGCTAACCGTATGAAACATTTTGCAGAGTGCAGGCCACAAGGAGCAGCATAAGTCGATGTCATTGTTGTGGCGAACTGCGGCCTAAGGCGGGGACTATAGTGTCCGGAATCCGTAAGGTCAGGGAGGCTAAATGTCACTGTCAAATATGACTGCTCGACACATAGATTTTTTGAAATTCTATTATATTAGCGCAGAGTTCTATCTTCAGTGCTCTGAATTTTCCCCGGCCGCCGGAGTCCGGATCATATAGTCCCAGCCTTATACAGTTTTTGTACCGTCAGTTAATAGAGAGGGAAGAGGAAATTGACAGTTTAGTACGATCGAGGGAAATGCAACTATGACTTTCTGAGAATTCACGTTTAAAAACGTTTTAATATGCAGCTTTAAGCTGGGTATCTGCTTCAGTAATATCTAAGAACACAATATAATTCTATACTAATTTTAAAACGAGAAAATATTTGTATTTTTATGTTTCTAAATTACGGACAGTTCTAAATTACGGACATAATCCCTCATTTACAGAACTGAATTACCAACCGTACTCAACGTACATGAGAATGTTTTTGTCTGTCATTTTCGTGTCCCAAAAAGGCTAATGCGGGCGAAAGGATGACGAGTGTGCGATTGTTATCGCCCGCGGGCACCTGTAACTCGTTCAAGCGGGTGTTCAGGAGTAATTAAACCCTTCGCACACATACACACAATGCTCATGGCTCTCTGATGTGGCTTACCGCCCATGTTTATTAATTCAGAGCTCAGAGCTAAACTTGTATTTGTCTTGGGGATGCGCGTTTTATTTATAACTCTATTATCCGTATGTCTACCTGTCAACGAGTCAACGATGCAATGTAACCAGCGGCATAAGGAAGATTTATCTCGCATGCCCTTTTCGTTTCCATATTTTATTCTACTACTATCTACATATACTAATATTATAAATGCGAAAGTGTGTGTCTGCCTGTCTGTTACCTTTTTACGCTTTAACAGTTTAACCGCTGAACCGATTTTTATGAAATTTGCTATAGACATACTTTAGGTCCCGGGAAAGGACATAAGATATTTTTACCCCAAAAAAAACTTTTTTATCCCGTTTACTATAAATGTGAAAGTTTATGAGGATGGATGGATGTTTGTTACTCTTTATCGCAAAAACTACTTAATGCATTGTGATGAAATTTGGTATGGTATTAGTTTAAATTCTAGATTAACAAAAAGGCTTTTTATCCCGATAAAGTACAGTGTTCCTTTGGGATGCTATATTTACGCGGAGCGGCTTGCGCGACTTCAAGCCGCAAAAGCTATTATATATTTTATGTTATTTACTTATCACTTCTAAAACTTCTTTCATTAAATGATGTCTGAAGATACCTAATTCGACAATCCTTTGTAATTTTTTACTAACATGCTTTGTAAGTGTTTCGAATTGATTAAACGAATTTTACGTCAATTTCCAGGTGTGGCCGGTCAGCTAACGAACACGACTAGCAAACGTAACACATTCGTGGGCACGCCGTTCTGGATGGCGCCCGAAGTCATCAAGCAGTCGTGCTACGACAGCAAGGCGGACATCTGGTCGCTGGGCATCACGGCCATAGAGCTGGCCAAGGGGGAGCCGCCCAATTCCGAGCTGCACCCCATGAGGGTGCTGTTCCTAATACCCAAGAATAACCCTCCGCAGCTCACGGGGAACTACTCGAAGCCGTTCAAAGAGTTTGTCGAGGCCTGCCTGAACAAGGATCCCGAAAATGTAAGTGTAATGCCTCCTTTTGTTGAAGGCAATTGTAATCCGTAGCCGAGAGGTTGTAAGTGGATTTAGTTGTCACCTTATCGTGTACTGAGTGTGCCTCGGGCTTCACACGGGTGTCGAAAAGGTCGTAAGTAGGTGTATTTGTCACTTGTCAGTTGTCACTCCATCATACACTCGTGTGAGTCAGGCCTCGGCTTATAAAGATTAGGGTCAGGTGTGATGTTCCGGAACAAAAGGCGTTACATCCGTCCTAACAATATGGAGGAGATATTTCCTTTTACCTACAAAAACAATAATCCATACTAATATTATAAATGGGAAAGTGTGTGTGTCTGTCTGTTTGTCCGACTTTCACGGCAAAACTACTGAACCGATTTAAATGAAATTTGGTACACAGATAGTCTAGAGCCTGATAAAGGACATAGGCTACTTTTTTTATAGCCGGGAAATGTACGGTTCCCGTGGGATACTTTATTTATAGTTTCACGTAAAATGACTTAGCGATTATCATGAAATTTGGCACAGATATAAAGTAGACCATGGGGAAGGACATAGGCTACTTTTTATCGCGGGACATATAAGGTTTCCGTGGGTTACTGTACTTACGCGAGCAGAGCCGCGGGCATCAGCTAATATTATATAAAGCTGAGTTAGTTAATAAGTAATTATCTGATATACTTATATATAAATTTTTACACATTCCAGAGGCCGACAGCAAAAGAGTTATTAAAATTCCAATTCATCAGAAAGGCGAAGAAGAATTCGTATTTAATGGACTTAATAGACAGGTATAAGAAGTGGAAAGCGCAGAGGAGTGAGGAGAGCGAAACCGAGTCGGAAAATTCAGATTCGTAAGTACTATATTATACGTTTTATCCTATTTCTATTATAAATGTGAAAGTTTGTGAGGATGGATGTATGTTTGTTACTCTTTCACGCAAAACTACTGAACGGATATTGATGAATTTTGGTATGGTAGTAGTTTAAGCTCTGGCATAACACATAGGCTCCTTATCCCAAAAGTGTACAGTGTTCCCTAGGGATACTGTATTTACGCGTGCGGAGCTGCGGTAAAAAGCTAGTATAATATAAAAATAGTTTATGGGATTTTTAGAGTAATAAAGAATTTATATCTCGTAATGACATTAAGACGAAGGTAATCTAGGTATAATAAACATTGCACGTAGATAATTTCGTTATCTTAATTAATAAGTAATCCTTTTGTTGTTATTTCTGGTATTTTGTATAATTACCCTAATAATGATAATGATACACTACACATTCGGAACGTCTATTTACTGGAAATATAAGACAAAGAGCTAAATGATAAGGGTCAGGTCACATCGCGACGATACGCGACGCTACACGGCAGCGAATTTTTAAGATAGCTATTCAAAATTGAACTTTATTCTCTAAACAAAACGATGCACTTTTCACATTATTTGCTCAGTCATACACCGCACAATGCACATGCGCTGTGCAACTTGCCATTCGAACTCTTACAATAAAAATATAGCGCCATGTCGCGGTGTGATCGACCCTAAGGGGCCATCCACATATTACGTCACGCGAAATTTCGACTTTTTGAACCCCTACCCCCCCATGTCACGCTTTTTAGTATCCCTGTACCTGTATTTAACATGTACTGTCACACTTTGTATGACCCCCCCCCTCCCCCCTCCCCCCTCCCCCATCAGGTGTGACGTGATATGTGGATAGGGTCCATGACCCTAACGTTCTGTCCGAATAAAAGCTCAACTTTTGAGAGGCTCACAATAAAAATCACTTTCTCCCGCCTACATGGTATCATATAAATAATGTTTTGTATAATGCGAACATCGTAGGTGAGAAACACCACACAATAGAAATATAGCTGATTGATTGTCTATCTTGTCTCTGAACTTATAAACGTACGCCATGAGTCATACTTTCGGCCAGTTAAATTGCCTCTTGACTTAATATCGGGTCTTGATTATAAGCAATAAGTGCAACAATGTAACGAAGTGTTGGTCTCAAACAATGAATTCAGTTCAGTAAAATAAACATGGTGTCAGATACTCAAGTGCCATGGGGCATGGGCTTATGTAGGTAGTAGTTTGAGCTAAGAAGCAATTTATAAAATAATACATCTGTCTACCTGGAATGGCAGGAACATGAGATATGCTGGCAATATTACAATTACTGTCAATATTTCGTTTTTTTGTTTTTTTGTTTTCTGTAAGGCCGTGAAGTATATGTAGCATGTACTAGATCACTCTAAATTTTAAACATTCTGAGGCCTTTGACAAAGTGAGATGTCAGATCGATTACGAAGTTATTAAATAATAAAATGCATGGGAGCCGATTCCCATACATTTTTGATTTCGAATTTCGTGATTCTAATAAAGATGTATCATTGACTAAGCTCTCTGATCCGTATATGTCCAAACATTGTCTCTCAGTCCGCCTCTTTTCCCCTTGTGTCTGTCTCAGCACCTTCTTTCTCTTTCTCTCTAATGTTTGTGTGTAACCATTTCCAGAGAGGACGGCGGCCGCGGCGACGGCGAGGCGGACGAGCCGTGGATCATGACGGTGAAGGGCGGTGCGGCCGCGCGAGCGTTGCAGCTGCCGGTCGAGGAGAAGAGGCGGACCATTATTGAGGAACCCGGTATATTTATATTTTATTTTATGTAATGAACCAGGAAAAGAGCAGACGGATCGCCTGTTGGTAAGCGATTACCGCCGCCTATGGACACTCGCAACATCAGAGGAGTTATACTTGTAACTCCTCTGGTGCGGCGGCTTGCGTTTCTGGTCCTTAAAATCCCCAATCCCCCCATGGGCCTCCGGTAACCTCACTCACTCGGCGAAACACAACGCAAGCGTTATTTCACGCCGGTTTTCTGTGAGGTCGTGATATTTACCCGGTCGAGCCGGCCCATTCATGCCGAAGCGTGGCTCTCCCACAGTTATAATGTGAAATAACAAAGTATAAATAATAAACACAACCTTAGGGCCAGTTCACGTTGCGACGGTATACAACGATACGCGCCGCTGCATTTTTAAGATATTTAAAATTCAACTTTATTCACTACACAAAATGATACGCGTATCATATGACGTCAGCCATAGACTGTACATGCAATGAGCAGTGTATGACTGATGTCATATTATGAAATGTGACATTCGAACTCTTTACAATGAAACATGTATGTTCTTGTGTAAAGAATAAAGTTTATTTTTGAATAGCTATCTAAATAATGCAACGCCGCGTCGCGTATCGTATCGTTTCAGTGAAATTGACCCTTACAGAGTAGAAACTACATCAAAAGAATTTAACGTAATATAAGGGCAACACTCGTTTGTGCTGAATGGAAGACTTGTCTTGTATTTACATAATAATTTAATGACCTCAAAACCAAACTATTGTAATCCGCACTCGGCACAAAAGTATATGCCGGAATGATCTGTGCAGATGCATTTCAGAGAGGAAATCTGAAAGGAAAACTTGTGTCGTGACGTATCATTATCACCGACCGTTCTCACAGGGGCTCGGGTTTCTTCGTAATGTTAGGATGGTTAGGCTTTAATTACTGTGTATGTGTTGTACTATAACTTAACGTATTTACAACCTCCGTGGTCAAATGGTTCGAGCATTGGCTCTCGACTCAGAGGTTGTGGGTTCGATTCCCACATGGGAACAACAAAAAAAAATGTTGTTTCCCAGTTTGGTTAGGACAATGCATGCTGATCACCTGATTGTCTGACAAGAAAGATGATCCATGCGTCGGATGGGCATGTAAAAAGTCGGTCCTGCGCTTGATCTCTCGCCAGTCGTGTCGGTCATCCGTCCCACTGGGTTATTACGAGAGTGCTCTTGTGTACTGCGCACACACTTGGGCACTATAACATTACTCCTGCGTAACTGGCCTGGTTTCAATGAAACCGGCCACCGTCACCGAGATCGGTGTGGGAGTTATTAACGTATTTCTTTTTGTATTTCCAGCGATCCCGTCGCCGACGTCGCCAGTGTCGCCGAAGCAGAACGGCTCGTTGACACGCGTCGACGACACGCCCGTCGACATCGCACCGCCGCTGCCCGACACGCCGCCGGTCAGTAGCATAAACTACAACTCGTTTGAATAAACCGACAAGATATGTCTACATACAATACGCCAAATGATCGTATTTAGAGTTCATTATGCATCGTTTCTCAACCATTTTTATGTTGCGCCTCACGAAAATCCAAAAAGTTGAATTAAAAGTCTTGCGACTCCGTCACTTTATAATTATAATAATAAGTACATAGCGCGCTATTTTTATCAGCTATACGCCTTCACTGATTCGATCGCTTTTTTCGACGTTCGATACAAAATATTCGAAAAACTAAACTTTTATACCTATATGTAGTTTGTATTTATCATTTTTCCAACATACTGCGACCCCCTTAAAAAACAAACTCGACCCCCCGAGGATCGCGACCCCCCGCTTGAGAAACGATGCATTAGTGTAAAGACGGGGGCTTCTTTACATAAACGAGTTATATTATTTGTTAAATCGAAGTTGATGATGGGCGCCGCTGTGAACTCGAAGCCTTATCTTACTTATTAATAATAATATTTATGCAACGGATACGCTAATCAATGTTGCCGTCTTTGATACTTGACAGACAATTTTGATCACTTTAATTGAACATGATAAGATTGTTACGTGTTTCACTATCATTTTACGAAACGTGATGATGTTGCTATA
This sequence comes from Glaucopsyche alexis, assembly GCA_905404095.1. Lineage (NCBI taxonomy): Eukaryota > Metazoa > Arthropoda > Insecta > Lepidoptera > Lycaenidae > Glaucopsyche > Glaucopsyche alexis. The sequence goes on along the minus strand of FR990043.1, from coordinate 5,835,294 downwards.
CCGCCGCCGAATTGTCACGTCCCAGCATGGAGACGAATGTATCACATACAAATGCCTCAATTGTTAACGGTAGCAAAAATGAAGAAGTTCAGTTTTAAAGGTGGCACAATGTATCAAGTGAAGGTATTTATCAGCAAATAAATAGTTACCTTGTACCTCGTGGAAATACATTTTTATGATGCTTAACTTATTATTTATGGTTGGAAAATTATAGTGATAAAATAGTTGAATATATTTTTTGCCAATGTGAAAATGTGACGTACGAACTCTAACAAGCCGGTGTACCATTGTCGATCTAATTAATTACTATAGCGATAAGGTTCATAGGTGATACACTGGCTTATCAACGAGAGAACGCGGTGCTGTCTTTTAACATAACTATTGTTTGCTTTCAGCCCCGACAGACGACGCTAGTGTCGGCTCCTTCTGAAGCGCGGAGCGGCAAGGAACGCGAGCGGGACAGAGAGCGAGAGCGCGAGCGGGAGAGAGATAGAGAGCGAGAGCGGGTTGACGAGCGAGAGAGAAAGGAGCGGGAGCACCAGCCCAGCCGGGACAGCGTAGTGTATAATAAAGCGGTCAGTTGATTAATTGTATATCCAAATAATACAAGTCGGTTAAATGGAAACCGAATCATAACTCTTATCTCTACTGGTGTAAAGATAAAAATAGTGCAGAGGAGTCAGACGGGTACGCGTGATTTTACGAAGTAACTTTTAGTTAAATCTTTAAATTGTCTTTAGTACCGCATGGATTAAGTTTTTTTGTATTGGGTTAATTTGGCTGCAGATTCCATGTATATCAGAAGGATAGTTATTATACTTGGGCATGAGCTTGTCTTGGCTAAAATCAAAGGGAAGTTATTTTATTTAGAATTTTAGAAAATATTAGACTGATCCGTAAAAAAACAGCTATAATACCTACATATATTTTTGTCATCGTCCATTACATTTACGTACCAAAAAGTCTTATTCGTCGCAGTATTAACCTGTAATCGGTATTTTCAGGTGTCGCCGCTGGACCACAGAGGGCCGAGCAGCGAGGAGAAGCAGGTGCGGCGGCACGCGTACCTCCAGCAGCTCATATACCCGCTGCTAAACGAGGTGGGTGGCAAACAGTACACAGTGTTAGGTTAGGTTAGGTTAGGTTAAGACGATAAACGTGGTAGAGCCATGCTTCGGCACGAATTGGGCCGGCTCGACCGGAGAAATACCACGGGCTCACAGAAAACCGGCGTGAAACAGCGTTTGCGCTGTGTTTCGCCGAGTGAGTGAGTTTACCGGAGGCCCAATCCCCTACCCTATTCCCTCTTAAAAGGCCGGCAACGCACTTGCAGCTCTTCTGATGCTGCGAGTGTCCATGGGCGACGGAAGTTGCTTTCCATCAGGTGACCCGTTTGCTCGTTTGCCCCCTTATTTCATAAAAAAAAAAAAAAAAAAAGATGTATATCCTTAAAAGCAGGGTTTCCCAACTTTTTTTTTTCATGGAGGATCCCCTCTCGAATTATAATAAATAATACTTTCATGCCGCCCTAAAATCTTTTTAAAGAAAAAGACTTTTATTTTATCTATGTTTATTAACACTCATGGTTGGGAACTATTTTATTTTTATTTATTATTTTATTTTATTTCTATAGAAAAACTTACAGCTAAACATAACTTTGTAGCAACAAAATTGAAACAGATAGCCATTGATAAGTTTTTACAGATATGTAACAAATATTAAGATGAGTGCTAGCTTTATACAAAAGAAAAAGAAAAGGGAATGGAATAATAACTAACAAAAATATTTGAGAAAATTTCAATCAAACCCTTGGATCACTGAACTGGTCATATATAATTGGTCATACATACCTAATTGATAATACTAACAGAAATATTCTGTAGTTACAAGTCGTTTAATAGAAGAAGATTCAATCGAGAAAGCATCTGCATTAGAGTGATTGCGTAGGAAATCGTTAAATTGTGCGGTAGACCTACAGATAAACGAGTTGCGACGATAATTAGTATTATAGGGTGGGATGTAAAGTGGGACAAAAGTGCGAAAGAATCTAGAGGGTACATTTATTTTAATTTTATTGTGTAAGTCGGGGGAGTCTATGACATTTTTAATAATTTTGTTCAAGTAGATCAAATCTGAGATGGTACGACGGCGCTCTAAGGGAAGGAAATGATATTTTTTACATCTAGTTTCATAACTAATTAGATTATCACCACATTTGTATTGTAAGTATCTAAGAAACCTTTTCTGTATTGATTCAATCCTATTTTTGTAAACATCGTAGGCAGGATTCCAGACTTCAGAACAATACTCAAGTACACTACGTACGTAAGAACAGTAAAGCACTTTTATAGGTTTGAGCGTTCTAAAGTCTTTGCAGGACCTGATTACAAACCCCAAGGCCCTAGAGGCCTTTTTCACTACATAATCAAGGTGCTCATCGAATAATAATTTGTGATCAACAATTACACCCAGGTCTTTGATTTTATTTATATGTAGCAGGGCCTGATTGTTAAGGGTGTAATTGTACTTAATTACATGGAGTTTACGCGTAAAATTCACTACAAAGCATTTTGATACATTAAGATCCAATTTATTTTTACGGCAATATTCACTAAACCTATTAAGATCATCTTGCAGTAGTTGACTATCATCACTTGAAGTGATACGTTTTATTATTTTAGTGTCATCAGCATATAATAAGAAACGAGCATGATGAAAACAAGATGACACATCGTTCAGAAATATGGCAAATAGAAGAGGCCCGAGAAGCGAGCCTTGAGGAACTCCAGAGGGGACTGACATCCAGGATGATACGTATCCGCTTAATGCTACTGCCTGAGATCGGTTATTTATATAGGAGGAGAACCACCGAAACAGGTTTCCATGAATTCCTGCTTGTTGGAGCTTCTCAAGGAGAATACAATGATCGATACGATCAAAAGCTTTACAGAAATCCGTATAAATAATGTCAACCTGGTTGCCTGAGTCCATAGAAGAGCTAACAAAGTCATACGCAAGGAGAAGATTTGAAGTGGTTGAACGTCCCTTCAAGAAACCATGCTGCTCTGGGATAAACCAAGACTGTATTGTAGCATAGACCTGCTTATATACAATTCTTTCAAAAATTTTGGCAAAAATACTAAGTTTAGAGATAGGCCTGTAGTTTTTAATATTAGTTTTATCGCCATTTTTATGTATTGGAGTTATGAAAGCAGCTTTCCAAGTGTTTGGTACGTAACCTTCATCCAATGAGCGTTTATAAAGTATACTTAGTGGCGTGACAAGGCTTTTGGCACATTTTTGAATGAATATTGGTGGAACGTCATCAGGGCCGGCGCCTTTGTTCAAGTTAACAGATTCTAATAGTTTAAGGAGCTCGTCAGTATTAATATCAATATCTCCTATATTAAAGTTATTAATTTTATTTAAAACGGGATAGGTGAGGTTGGAACTAGGGCTAGGCTGAAGAAAGTTGGCATGGAAATAAGAAGCGAATAGATCGCAAATTTTGTCTCCAGTTGACGCCGTTTCATTCTCGAAAGTCATGGAGGAAGGAAAGGCGGAGGACGTTTTTTTATTGCTCTTAATGTATGACCAAAAGGCTCTAGGGTTACTCGTAATAGAATCTTGCATCTTTTTTATATAGGATTCATAACATATCTTTTCAAGAGCTTTCGCCCTTTTTCTGAGTAGTGAGAAAGTCGAATGATCACTTTGGTTCCCATAAAGTTTATATTTGCGGAAAATTTTGTACTTTTCTTTTAATAACTTAATAAGAGCTGAACTGTACCATGGTGGATAAGAATTAGGGTGAATTAGTTTATTAGGTACAAAGGAACTACGAAGAACATAATATAATGTGTCATAGAAATATTTTAGTGCTTCATCTAACGATTTATTTTTAAGTAATTCTGTCCAATTAATTTCATTAAGAGATTTATTAATCGAGTTAAAGTCACCGGAGCTATAAAAATATTTCAGTCTGTTTTTATTTTGTAGGGCGTTTTTTTGATGATGTGACAAGGTTATGCTTATTGACCTGTGGTGGGGAACGTCATCAGGCACCAGAGGGTCGTCACAGGCACTGATATCAAGTTCATTGTTTGAGAAAACCAGATCCAGAAACCTATTGTTGTCATTTCGAACCTGATTACGCTGAGTGAGGTCGCATTGAAATCGTATCGATTATCGATTTAAAGGGTTGTAGCTCCCATCATTTCTGATATTTTCGATTATGAAACCCATATACTAAAATTACCCAGTATAATGTAAAGGCAAGCTGCTTACAATCAAAACAAAATCTTTTGTTCACCGTTGCTTGCATACAACGTGGTTCTACCCTCGTGTATTTGATGATTTCTTAGTTGTGTTTTAGGTCGGGATTTTCGACTGCAAAATGTGATTATTAAGCTGTCCAATGATGAAATTGAATTTTAGATCGGGATATTAGATAGCTGCATATACAAACAATTGGTGTTTTAGACTATCATCCTACTAATATTATACATGTGAAAGTTTGTGAGGATGGATGGATGGAAGGTTGGATGTTTGTTAAGTACTCTTTCACGCCAAATCTACTGAATGGATTTCGATGAAATTTGGTACAGTAGTAGTAGTTTAAGCTCTGGATAGAAACATAGACTACTTTTTATCCCGTTAAAGTTCAGTTTTCCCGTGGGATAGCCGATACTATATTTACGCGGGCTGAGACGCGGGGAAAAAGCTAATTTACTATATCTAAGGCAATTTTAGCGACATAAAGTCCTTATGTCCTACCAGCTTTAAGCTACTGAACAAATTTACATGCGGTTTACACTAATATACAGAGTGATTATTGAGGAAAATTTTCTTATATAATTTTTTGTCGTTTATATTTCAGCTGTCCCGCAAGCACGGGCCGAGCAGCGCGCCGGCCATTGAGGAGCTGCGGCGAGCGTTCGAAATGGCGGAGCGCGGCGCGCCGCATCTCACGCGCGCCTTTGTGCAACAGGTATAGATCATGCATCTTTGAACATAGTCTTAATCTCAGTTACAAAAGTTACAGCCTCTATATAACTGTCACTATAAAGAGAGAGAGAGAGAGAGAAGTGAAGTGAAAATATTACCCTTTATTGAATATTGGCACATTATTGTTAGATCACCATATTTAGTTATATTTTTATGTAAAACATAAATCTTCTATATTAAGTACGCATCACTGCATGAAAAGATGGAAAAGAAATAGTCACAAAAATTACAGCCTCAATATAACTGTACACAATAAAGAGAGAGGTGAGGTGAAGATATTATCATTTATTAACACGTTAAAAATTAGAATAAAAATATTTTTAGATCAACATATTTAGTTATATTTTTAAGTAAAACATAAATCTTCTATATTAAGTCTGCATTACTGCATGAAAAGATGGAAAAGAAATTGGAAGATTGGCATAAGCGTAGGTAAGGCCAATGTGTGTGCATTTTCATTAGATATGGTTATGTAGATATATAAAAATATAATGGTTATCGTTTTCAGGTGGTACAGAGGGTAGCTTCTCAGTCGCATCCCCCCGCGCAGCACCAGCCCTGGACTAGGTAGGTACGGTCATTGCACATCTTTTTAGACGTAAGAAATTATTTGTGACGATAATGATCTCTGTGCTCTATGCGATTTGCTTTTCTATTCCTCGCTTATTTGGAGGGTAGAGGCAAGGAGAACTATCTCTGTATGGCTGCAACTAATTGAAGTGTCCAGCTGTACGCAGTAAATAGCAGTTTAAAATCCTCCATGAGCGGCGCTAGCAGTGGCAATGGGTATGGAATGTATGTTTTTTCATTATTGTATTTGTCAATAAGGAATTTAAAAACTGAAAAAATTCGCTACAACGAAAAGGAAGTTATTCTGTCCTTGTTTATTTTTCTATTCGAGTGTAATTACGTATACCGCTTTTGAAATTTAGCCTATTGCTACTGTGGCGCCATCCTAATTTAACGCATTTCAGCGGACACTAATTTCTACATACAGAGATAGTAATTCTCCTTTCCTCTATCCTCCATACTAGTTTTTAGGGTGAGTACACTGACATTTGAATTTTTTTTATAGGGACGTATAATAGGCGTGACGTGTCGTGTCGCGCCGCGACGCCGGACCCGTCAGGTCGCATCGCGTGTCGGACCTCGGCCCACATCACGTGTGCAATAGCCTATCGCCTATCGCAAATTACTAAATATATCCACAAGTGTCTTAAATGGCCAATATTATGTAATATTTTGTTAAATTATAAACTCCTAATTCACATAATGTCGAAACGCCCGTTCAAACTGACAAAAGCAATAAAAAAGTTTTATATCTCATACAAAAATGTAATTTAAAAATATCTTAGTGCGCTATGACGTCACGTTATGTGAATTGAGACTATCCAAATACGAATTTAATGTCCAATCTCTCAGCCCCTACTATGGCGTAGTCCATTTAGCCTTAACTCCTACAGATTCCTTTACAATATTTGTGAGACGACCATTTCGCTTATCAGTGTTTATTCTATGCCTGGTCTGAAGTTGGCGCGAATTCTAGCATATAAAGTGCGTTGTTTTTTTTCTTTACGTTACTAACTTCAGACTAGTCTGGAACAATTTTTGAAAACCGTAATGTATGCTACTCGGAACCCACCTCTACTCGTAGGTCATCGGCTGATCAATGTTTGGATACCGCATCGTATTCTCCCTAAAGGCTGTTTTACTCAGCCTTTGCAATGCCTTCTCTAATACGCTTTTAAATGTAAAATTTATGAGTAAAAATAACGTTTTCGACGTATTTTGTTGGAGGTCATTTTGTATATCGTTATATTTCCATTGGTAAAAGAAAGGCTCACTTCACTCAGTCATTTTAGAGTAATTTGACGGCGACCGCCGCGTGTAATTTGTTTGTTGCGTAACTCTACATGATCTTTTTAATTTATAAATATTCGTGGATAGCTAAAACGTTACGTTTCGCCAATATTTTGCCATATTTTATTCTAAAATCATTCATTTGTGTCGTTTAGTTGTCATATTCATTTCGGTCATGTGGCGTAACTTTGAGTGGCGTAGCGATAAGCGGGACGTTGAAAAAAAAATAACAAAAAAAGCTGAAAAGCTAATTAAATATTGTATCTAGGAAGTAATGTCTGTCGGACAATGTCGAGTCAGACTTTTTGTTACATATCGCTAATCGCTACATCGTCTCAAAAATGACGACCTGATATAATTCCGTAGATTCTATAGTGTCATTCCAGACAAAAGACAACATTGTCAGCATTTATAGATTTATTGAAATTGTTGTTTGCATACTTGTTCTAACTTCATCGCGGAGTGCACTGGGCGCGCGCAGGTGTTTCTTTAGTGTGTAAAGTAGTCGGTTGTTGTTCGATATATCTGTGACTAATCACTAATTCTAAATACTATAATATATGTTGCAAAATTTATTTAGTTCTTTTTCGTAGTTATAATAAAGGGAGGCGATTCTAAATAATGGTAGTTTTGTGAATTCTAAAGTATCGCGACACGGCAACACTAGTGTCCATATAAATGAAACATGCTTAATATACGACAATATTTAGCGATCGGGAGTAAATAGAGTATATTATAATGAAGACTAATAAATAAACAATTATTATTCCTGTGTAAAAATGTAAACCTATTATAAATGTGTAAATTATGTAGTATAATATAAAGCTGTTTATTGAAGTGTTCTTACAAGCGGACGATGGACGACTCACTGTATTCTCCGTCCGCGAACTCGAGCAGCATTGTAAAGACAAAAGTATGTATATATTTTGTAGCAGTAGTTATTAAAATTGACAGTTTTTGAAAGCGTTGTTTTCAAGGCTTACCCAAATTATATTGTTACTGGTTAAGTTGCCAATAAATGTTGTAAGATGCATGCAGCGAACATTATGTATTTTAAAATGTATATATTCCCTTCCGAATTAATGTTACGAAAGCTCGAGTTTGCTGGCGGAGGCTCGAGCGGGGAGCCCCGATGTTTAAAACTGTAGAGTATTGAACCTAGGATTTCCACGATGCTAAGATAGTTAGCACGTCGCCTCGAACGTTATCGTAAGTGCGGGCTCCGCTCTCGAAACGGTTCGGCCTCGTATCTGTTTCAACATGCGAAAAGACGGGGCTGTTACGTTAGTTTCGATGGAAAATTGAAAAAAAAATATTTTTTCACTCGATGGAATCGTAATATTTCGTGTAGTTTTAGAGTCGGGCGGTATTTGTTGATTATTGATAAAATTAGACGTTCTCGGCATCGGATCGGCGTCGCACGGTGCGAGCGAGACGGGGCGTCCTCCGCACTGCTCGCGCGCGCGGCGCAGGCCGGCGTCGCGGTGCTAGCGAGATGGGGCGTCCTCCGCACTGCTCGCGCGCGCGGCGCAGGCCGGCGTCGCGGTGCGAGCGAGATGGGGCGTCCTCCGCACTGCTCGCGCGCGCGGCGCAGGCCGGCGTCGCACGGTGCGAGCGAGATGGGGCGTCCTCCGCACCGCTCGTACGCGCGGCGCAGGCCGGCGGTCGCGACGGCGCGCGGCGATACACTGTACATAGCGGGCGCTGCTGCGACCGCCGCCGTAGTGGTATGTAGTTGTTACCTTTGAGCAAATTCGGGATGGCGTCGTTTGGTTCATGGGATTGTGTGATCTTGATAATGAGTAAATATTATATAATATTAAATAAATTATAATCCGGACGGGCGGTCGCGCGTCGGCGGCGCGGTTCGACGCGCCAGTACATAGGAACTGTGATATATAGCCGGACCAGGAATACAAAAAACTTCGCCATGTTGCGGAAAATCACAAACTAATTAAAAATATCAAATCTTCGAGATTTACAATGTTAACCAATGACAGGAGGACTTTTCCTACTGTTGCTGGAAAAATAACAGTTAATCGCCATTAGTGCAGGTGTTTTATATTCCTGGTCGGGCTCTGCCGCCCGCGGCCGCCGTCCGCGCACCGCTGTGGGGCGCGTACCGTTTAGTTCCGCGGCCAATGAATGTTACGCCGTCGTTCTAACACGTCTTTGTAGGAAGAAATTTGACTCTGAAATAAAAGAAATTATTTAATTTTGGATGTTCTTGTTTTATTTTGTATGCTGTCCACCTTTATTCCCGGTAAAAATGGGCTAGTAGGTACTATAATAATATAAATAAGCAGTGATTAATCGTGTATACTAATTTGGTTTATGTGGTTTTACTAAAAATGTTATTAAATGATGCAGTCTTTGACCGCAGAACTTGACGTCTTAGTCCTTACATGAAATAATATTATTGAATATCACACCACAGCTTAAGTATATACGTGTATAATTTTGGTTTTCCTGTATAATTTATCATTGTTGGTATAGGTTTAAAATGGGAATAGTTAAATTTTTTGGCACCTATTTTCCTAAAGATTTTTCCCTGGGGAAAAAACCAAAGCATGATTCGGGAAATGACTAACGCCCGGTTTGTGAGGTGAATTTCTCGGTATTTATTTATTCAGTAGCGCTTTTGATTCGTCAACGGAAACGCAAACATGGAACCGGGCATCAGTTTTAAATAACTTCGACTTTATAAATTAGACAAAATATTAGTTGTATATTAATTGAGTTTTTTTGACTAAGTTATAGTATGTACAAGTTAAAAAATATATTAAACTTATTTTACGATTGGTACAGTTATTGTTCCATAAAACTATCGTTTGCATTTAAACCATCAAACTGTTTAAACTGTTAAACAATTTAAATGAAGAGCTACCTACTAGGTAATTTAGAGCAGGCGTTTGAGGCAAGCTGAAACCTTGTCCTGTACTTCTTCTATTGTACCTCAACACGAGACTGCAGGTCTGCCTGATCTGAAGCGGGGCCAAGTCAATATACAAATTTTTGAAAAATGACATTACTCTACATTTCCTAGTAACTCATGGCTATGGCTATTAAATGTTTAAAAAGTTTGATATTTTTGAATTTGCTCATCTTATTTTCCGACGGTACAGTGACAACAGTGATTAACTACGATAACGTGTCCATTAATCATTATAAAACAAATTATGAGCAGGGTCAAACTGCTGAACATTTGTTTTTTGTGGCGTACAATGAGTTAATAGTAGATTATGCACCAAGGGGATAAAGCAGTGTCTTATGTCACGGGCAGCATATTGTACCCTGAGCGTAACGAGGGACTTTAGAGTTAACACCCGAGCGTAGCGAGGGAGTTAAAACTTAACTTCCGAGTAGTGGTGGGTCGTCGACGCTTTTTCGATCAACGAAACGAGACCGTTTATCGTTCATCGTAAACTAGTTGAAAAAACAGTTTTTTTTCGACTAGTTTACGTATTCGACGAATACTGAACTGAGCAATAAACTATGACAAACAAAGTAGTTTTGTTGAATGAACGACTTTCAGCATTAACTGTATTGACAAACTTGTTGTCGTTTGCTGATCGACGTGACTAGTGATGACGACTAACAACGAGACGGTTTAATCTGTGAGCGGTGGAAATGAACTTCCCTTCATACTTTTTCCAGGCTTAGGACTGGCAGGCAGGCAGGTTCATTACTGTAAAGAACAGAGATAGACGTATTGCTCGTGCCGAGTCGTCGTGCCCCGCGCCCGTCCGTCGATCGTGTCGTCGCGTCGCGACGAACGGTCTCTGTCGCACGCACCGTTCCGGCATATGGCAACCGTTCACGCATAGACTAGTTTATCAGTAGGCGCTAAACTAGTTTACCCGTTCATGACAAATAAACAGTTTAATAAAACAGTTCGTTCATTCAACGCCCATCCCTACTCCCGAGCGAAGCGAGGGAGTTATGTAGAGTCCTGAGGCAGCTTCAACCTGCCCAAGACGAAGACAGGCTTTATCCCAGAGGTGCATACTCTACTTTTCATACCTACTGCGAGGCAATAAAAACCCAGGGCTACATAAATAAAACATTTATTTTGTTAAAAGTTAATATTGATATTGGACACATTTGTCCACTTATGGAGGGACAGAGTCAAGACAGAGTAATATTTTTATTAGGAACATTAATAATAATTATAGGTGGTGGTGGCATTTATTTATTTTTTCTTTTGTTATAGGTGGTCAGTTCGATTTTCGAATAAACTCTCTTTGCAATGCCATATTATTATTGAAAAACTCTATGATAGATACGTATCTATTAGGAGTTTTCATAAGAATTTTAACGTTCCAATCTCCCTTGAGAGTCAATGACTTGCTTTACGTTGAGATTGCGTGATATATAATCGGACATTGTCGAGCAGTTGGTATGAAAACACCTTTATGTCATAGGTTCTCTGTTTGAATAGGTACTTAATTACTTAAAACAATTAATTTTACTACTATACTATACTCCGATTCCTTCTGACCCAATCGTAACAAACCAAATTCACGAAAATTCTCACACAATCATTTAGCTTAGGTATAGTCCTGGTAGAGTAAATAAAAAAACATCGATTTTCTTGTTGTATTCAAATGTTACTATTTATTGAAGACATTTCAGTTCTGGTTGGTTCTTAATTAACCTACATTTTAAATAATTTAACCGTTAAATGAATCTAGTAACTACATATCTTTAGTTCTCTTTATACTGTGTCTTAGTATGAACGATGATAAGAAAATGTAAGCTTATTTTGGGTTATCAAAACATTTACGAACTGCAGACTAGGTACAGACCTATTTTATACAAATTAAATAATATAGGGTAAGAGCGGGTAACTCCAGTCAAGAGACAATACCGGTCACTTTACCATTACATACAAAATGGCGTGCTAAATGCACACGCACATGTAAACAAGGTGTCATGATTAGAGATGGCCGTTATAACGTAAAGCGTTTAAAATAGCGTGCTTTTATAAATAAGTTGTAAAGTCGTTTAAAAATTTAAGCGTTTATCACTTATAATTATCGTTCATATCGTTTATAGTCATAAAGCCATAAGTGTGGTATGAGCAAAGAAAAATAGTTCTTATGACAGCGCAATAAGAGTGAAAATTCTTTAATGTAGCTCATCACTTATTTAAACGGGTTATTTTTTGTACTTATAACTATTAAGCTTTTTCGTGTTTATTCACTTTTTGTTAGTTGCGCTTTGCGGGTTGACGAAAACACGTTATATTACGTTACGCAATAATTCGTATTTTAATCGTAATAGTGGTGCTTTGGTGGCTTACCGTGAAGTTTTAATGTAAATAATAAATATAATAATGGTCCATATGGACGTAATATAAACTTTTCGTGTAGTGTTTTAGTATTAAGTTTATTTAGTTTTTGTCGTAAGATGACGAATAAACGACGTGAATTGGAACAGTAATTTATGGAACTACTTTGAAAGAAATGAGGTGGAAAAAGTGGCGATGTTTGTTATCCTATAAATCAACTATTACTAATGATAAGCAACATTTAAGATTAATGCATATTATCAACATGTAAAAACATTTTTATGAGTTCATATTATTATATTAATAATTATTCAGATTTCAGACAGTCCTAAGCCTGCAAAGTACGAAGGAAAGTTAATTTAAATCAGTTTAAGCGATCGAAAAACGTAACATAAGCGCAAAAAATATTATAACTTATAAGTGGCAATAAGTAGATAAACAAATAAGCAACTAAGCAACTAAGCAGTTAAAAATAGCTGCTATTGAATATTTAATAACGGATAAGTTAACTTTTAATTTTAAGCCGTTTATCACATCTCTAGTCATGATCGTTCCCAACCGCGTCCCGCCGACCGTCGCTCAGTTCCGATTACAAGCTACAAGCTGAGCTGGAATGCACGTCGTCAGTTTTCGCGCCATTTTGTTAAAATTTTTCGTCCGTCGAAAATAAGATTTCGTCTTTTGTTAGTCTTTAATTTATTACATTAAATCAATACTCATTTGATTTCCAGAGTGCTAACTGATCGACTTTTTAATATTTATTCTTATTTCTCACCGTTGTTTTGTTTATTTTGTAAAAAAAATATGATTTACAAAAATACCTTCTGTCGCCTAATACCGGTCACGCTGACCGGAGTTACCCGCTATAGTTTTCTAAGCGGAGCGAGCAAGCGAGCCCCTCGGTGAGGACTTATATGAGCTGTTGTTGATGATGATGATGATCAAGTTTAGTTTCAGATGTCAGGAAGACGCGGGAAGGTAAAATAGGATGAAAATACCCTAGCTCAAGCTTTTTGATTGGTTACAGATTGTTCTATGCGATGATTACGGGAGAAACAATGAGCTCTGGTACAGATACGTGTTATTTGTGGGTTGTGGGCATATACTAAATGTACGGGTAGTGACACAGCTGAAAACTACATGTGTATATGTATCAGAAAAGCTAAGACCGGACTTAGGTTTCGCTGACCGGCATTAGAACCGTGATGACCGGAATTGTCCTCCATGGTGTTTAACGCCGGTCAATCACATTTTTTTTTCTTATGTTGATTATACCAAAAGTACAATTAATATTGTTCTCAATTCAAGTCATTCGTTAGACGGTAAGACTATGTTTCATTTTCTTAAAGTTTAATAAAGATATATTGATTATTTTATGAGTTTTTTTTTGCCCTTAAGTGACCGTTAATACCCGCTCTTACCCTACTATTGTTTCATAAACATTAATTCACTATAGGTAATCGAAGCTATATTGGGCAACCATACGACATTTAAAAACCAACTGTCCCAGGCACTACAGTATTTCAAGAGTGGTTACTTCGCTCGGAGAATACTGTATAAATCATCCATTAACGGATGCAAAAGGCCTAAGTTTTTTGTGATACTTAGTTCAGACAAACTGTACCTATAGCAAGCGATATTATATCTTAGTCTGTGACGCCCCTTAAAAGCAGCATCAAAGTTATAATAGCTCCTACGCATACTTATAAAATAATCAAATTAAAAAAATTTTAAAGCACACCCCGAACATTTCTGAGCGAAATGTATATGTTACCGTAAAATTGTAAAAACCGTTAGATTGTAATATTACTAGAGATATTATAAAATGTCGACAGATTGTAAAATAAAAATGTCTTCTTACAATTTTACACGTTATTTTTCGTTATATTTGTAATATAATTATCGCCGCCATATTTGTTTCCTTTTTCATAATAATAATTATAACGAAAAATAATGCGTAAAATTGTGGGTAAATTTGATTTGACAATCTGTCGACATTTTACAATCTAACGGTTTTTACAATTTTACGGTGATATATACACAAGGTGGCCTTGACAAGTATAGCTACAAATAACCTTTTGATTGGCGTTTGTATACTTATGCTATCTACAGACACACGAATTTGGTACGGAGCATACAGCGAACCATATCCGCAGACCAAATCCGGTGTCGCTACACACGCACGGATTTGGTACGGTGCAGTGTACCGTAAAGCTCGACACTCGTGTGTTCGATTTTATGCTCTATTACATTAGCACAGAGTTCTATTTACAGTGCTTTTTTTAAACGACGACGATGATTCCCGCAATTCATTGTAACGGGCATTGATACCATACATACATACATACATACATATAATCACGCCTTTTTCCCGTAGGGGTAGGCAGGACCGCCTCTTTCCCGTAGGGGTAGGCAGAGACCACTTCTTTCCACTTGCTACGATCCTTACATACTTCTTTCGCTTCGTCCACTTTCATTCTTAACATCCATTCCTCCTCTTACATTCAACGTAGCAAAGCGTCTTTCCATGGTCCGCTTTTCGCCTCCGCGAGAAACGTGACGTGATGGGTGGCGAACCACATCGCCGCCATTTTGGATAATTAAATTATTTTTGATTATCCATTGCGTTTCCACGGATTGGACAGGGTAGGAATAGGGAAAGGGAAGGATAGGTGGTGTGGAAAGGAAGATTGGTAAGTTAGAGTGGGAAATAGGGAATGTAGGATATTACTGCCCAGGAGGGCAAGGGATAGGACTGTAATAGCTAGGGAAACCGGGGTCGCATACCCGTATACTATACCACAACTACCGGACAGGTAAGTTGGGAAGAGTATCCCATGACATTCATAATTTGATACCAACACTTTAAAAAATATTTCTCCACAAATTGTACCCCTGATTACTTATACCATTGACAGGTCTAAAAGATAATAAGCTAGAAAGAAAGGTTATGTGTTTAACATAAAGACTTACGCGTGAATAACATAAAACTAACTTGTCTTAATCTGATTTCACTCCCAATACATTTTCATATCCCTGGCTATATACACACATTAAAATAATTTTTATTATTACATACAAATTGATTCATAAGGAGTAAACTCTAAACATCCTGTCCCTTAGTAAACCTCCGTAGATATTTTCCCTAATGTTGGGGGGTACATCCCTAAGTTGGCAACACTGATACCGTTGTACGGCCTAACCGCCGGACTGCTCTACACACGCACGAATTTGGTACGGAGCGGACCAGATCCGATGCGGACAGCGGCGAACTCTTCGCCTTCTTCTGGCGTACTCTTCGCCTTCTTCTTATGTTCGTCGGACTGCCCTACACACGTTCGGATCTGGTACGGAGCGTACCAGATCCTCTGTACGCTCCGTACCAAATTCGTGTGTCTGTAGACACCATTAGATATTTTAATATTAGACGTCCATTGTGTGATGAGTTGATGACTGATGACGTGTCGCAAGTTGCAATTGGCACACAATATATCAAAGGAACTTCGTTGCGTACCTCTACATACATTCCTGAACCTCAATTCTCGTATTTAAACTTTAAAGTAGACAATTTAAAGAGTCAATTTCACTTTGTTTGGATTAAAAGTGTAGCGAAATGTTACCGTGAACGGATTTTATGACGTTTCGACCAATCAGAGCGCGTTTCACGTTGGTTTAACGTTCATAAAAACACCGTTTGGGAGTATAAGCGTATCGGGACTTGATTGTAATTGTATTTATGCAGGTTTTATTTAGCAGAATTGCCCCTTTGACTTCGATATTGTACCTACTTACTGTTACTACTTACTACACAAATATACTATACAATTATATACATATTATATTTACAATTGAATATAAAGTAGGTACAATTATGCTTACCAAGCATTACAAGGCGTTTTCGTCGCATAAACTTAATTATCTCTCCCTTGTCAGTTGGAATGAACTCTACTTAATAAAGCCTTAAAATTAACACACAAAGGCCTCTACACATAAGAAAGTCAATTCATTTTATTTTGTTTTGTCGCCACGAAGCTATATTCAATGAATAAATGTGTAATACGTTTAAAAACTATTGTTTTACATAATATTGTGTCATAGTCAGTGGGCAATGTCATATATTATATTTTATTTCTCTTGACTCAGAAAGCAAAATAAAGTTTGATCTTACCCCAACTAACACTAAAAATAAAATAAGACGGTAAAAGCTCTGAAGTGACGACTGCTTTATTTACAAAAATAGGCCAAGTGCGAGTCGGACGCGAGCACGAAGGGTTCTGTACAAAACGGCATAAAATCACGTTTGTTTTAAATAGGTAATTATTTTATTATGTTTTTACTATTTGATGTCATAGCTGTACCTATCTAGGGTTACCATATCTCAGGATTTGTCCTGAGATTACAGGATTTTTCGACTCTTCTCAGGATTCCGGCCGGATTTAGCAAATCTAGTGATAACTCAGGATTTTCAATAAAACACAGGTTACATTTTAAAGATCCCTCATATTAAACTACTAAAAATAATTTTCTTTTAGTAACAATTGCAGTTAAAATCAATACTTACAGTATTGATTTTAAAGGCCGCCTTTGTGTACTATCGCTTATATAATATTGTTTGTATGTATATGTAATATGTTTGTGTAACAGCTGATTGTGCACAATAAAGTATATTTTCATTTTCATTTTCACTTATTTATCAAAGTGAAACAAACTAAAAATAATCTTCTTTTGGTAACAATTGCAGTTAAAATCAAAAAAGTCGCGTAAAACGCGTGCGCAAGATAATAATACGTTTTTGAGAGAAAATTCTCAAGCTGTAGAAAATCTCAGGACTTTTCTAGGAAATCAGGCCTTTTCTCCGGACTTTTGATTTTTTCATCTGGTAACCCTATACCTATCAGTTATACGTCATCTGTAAACATTGCAACTGTTTAGCTATCACTGTTAAGGAGATACAGCCTGATGACAGGCAGACGAGCGGACAGACAGACAGACAGCGATGTGAGATGTCCCAGTAACAGGGTCCCGTTTTTTACCTTTTCGGTACCTTAAAAATCACTTTTAACTTAATTCGAAATGATTTTAATAACATAATTTATTTGTGTGAATAATGAACACCTACATATTAAAACTGAAATTAAAAACCACGACAAAATCCGCTCCAAATTGCTGCAATAATCTATTTTTGATTATATTTAACCTTCATATTTCCCAATATCATATCCCGTTAGTCAGAGAGTGGAATTTCCGCTGTCTCCGGGCCCGAGTAGGTACCTACCTACGCCTACACCAGAATAACACAATGCCTCACAAACCATTATTATTCGGGTCGATGTATTAGAAATTATATTTTGTTAGAACTTAACAATCATCTGAATCAATTTCTTTCACCCAGAAACCTTTAATGGGTAACCATGGGGGGTAACAAACGCGTACCTACTGTAACTAGCACGGGCGTAGCCAGGTTTGAGTTTCGGGGGGGGGTTCAAGAAAATAAAATGACTACGGGGGGGTAGTATCAAAGTTCTGATTTAGGCTGTTGATTATTTTTCTAAAATAACTTCAAAAAACATCTTTCAGATAGGGTTAATGGGGCGGCAAAATATGTTAATTGGCCTCGGGCGCAAAATTTCTAAATACGCCTCTGTATATTGGTCAGATCTCTGTATTATATATACCAGCCGGCCCATTTCGGGGGGGGTTTGAACCCCCTAAACCACCCCCCTGGCTACGCCCATGGTAACTAGTGACTACCATATTTTACTTTTTAACCGACTGCCACAAAAGGAGGCGGTTATACGTTCGGCTGTACCTATATATTTTTTTTGACATGTAGGTAAGTACTTAGTTACAGCACGACCATGTTGCTAATAGTTCTCGGAAATAATCGTTTTTGTATGAAAATGATAGACGAATGACGATGTATGAAATACATTAGAAAATTTGCTTCGACGTGCTATAATTTGCTGCCGTATTTTTCAAGTAGGTACCTACGCCAGCGGTATCTTGAAGCGACCAATCAATAATCATTTAGGTATCTATAGTTTTACTATACTCACAGAAGTTTTCGTGCCTTGTTACTTTACAACAAAAGACCGCAATAATCTATATTAAAATAAATGGTCCATGGCCTGACCATACTGCTCTATAATAAGTACCTTGGTCTATTCCTCCACTTACCGAGAATCACGCAATACCAAGTAAATATAATTTCGAAAGGTACTTCAGTGGGCTCAGCACGTACAGTTGACAACGTACTCGTAATGTTATCGATTAAAAAATGTATGAAAATCATGACAGCCCATATATAGGCTATTTCATTCGATGAATTACGAATACGTTGTTGTCAATGGTTGGTGCTAATCCCTCAGTATGTGTGAGTTGCGTACAATGTAGCCTGCCTGGTACAGTCGCGGACACATGCGGTGTGCCACTTTTGAACCTTATTTCCAAGTATGGTCGAAATGTGGTATCCGGTATCCCGGTGGGTTTTTCGGCGACCGCAAATTAATAGACACTTAGGCTGAGTCCAGTGTTACGTCGCATAGTCGGATTCGTCGGACGTCGCCATACATTGTGTAGATATTAAGTATTATGTCTAATATGGCGAAGACGCGACGCAACGCAACACACCAATTGCAACGGGGCGTCCGCGTCAGCCTAACATGAAGGGCCATTGGTCAATTTATTAAATAAATGTTAACGATACCTTGCTCGATGGACCAATAAATAAATACTTAGATAGGTAGAAGACCTGACAAACAAAAAAAAACTATTATGTAATTTTATTTATTTATTTATTTACATCCAATTAATTTATTAAATATTTAAATGTAATCAATAAGACTAAACTAGTCAGACCTTGATAGATGATCTAGAAAATTTTACATTGTGCCTTAACTCTCTAATTGATACTATGAAAGACTGTCTGTCTGTTACTTAGTAATTTAGCAGGAATAAGCTTAGCAAATACATAAATGATATCCAGCTGTACTATAAATAAAATAAAAATATAAAAGTTTGAATTTACAAAAGCCTATATTATTTAAAACATCTACAAGTCTACAATCAACCTTAAACGCAAATTACTTATTCTTAAATTTAAATAATTAAATTATACATAACTAAGTATTCAGTTATCCTTTTTTACAGAAACTTCGATGTAAAAACCGCTAGAAATTGGTTCGTTTGTTTTACCCATATTTAAAACCGCAACTTTTTTATGGCTATTGGATTTTTAATTTGACACAATATAATACATACATATATTAAATGATCGAGATTCGAGGCAAAATATGATAGGATCACAAATCACAATGTATAGCGATCGAATCATTTATCAGACAAAATTTGAAAAAGCTTAAATTATTATTAAAATCACAATTTCAAGAACAATTTTTAATGAACTTATTAGAATTAGAACAAGCGCTCACTTGAGAAGTTGAGATACAGCAGTCTTAAGTCTAGTGCATCAAAACATAATTTGAAGATGCGCACATTGAAAACAAAACGTCTCATACACGAAACTGTCCAGGAGCTACACTGTCTTAGAACTGTAGTGGTTTAATTCGGAAGACAGGCTTGTCTATGTTAGGTAAACTTTCATAAGACTATCGTGTCCCTAGCGAGCGTTAGCCCTTACAAAATATATTATTATGAAGATGCGCACACTTGAATCTGTCTTGAGCTGTCTTAAATCTGTGGGTGTTTGTAAGACGTAACTATCGTAAGACGGGCTTTGTCAAATGGCTTGGCATCTTTGGATTTATTTGAGACAAAACTGTCATAAGACAGCTGTTTGTTCGCATTTACCATCGCCCATGGGCTCTCGCCAAGTCGCAACACCAGATGAGTTACAAGTGCGTGATATATAAACTTTCCTATAACACAAAAATGGTAATACAAATAGAGAACACTGTATTCCATTCAATCTATTGAATGTGTTCTTCGAGAAACGGTTTATGAATTATTCAAAGCACCAATTAACTAAACACACTATGAATCACCTACGTAAACTATTAAAATATCACAGAGGTATTACATAAACTATTACTAACTATATACATTTGCCACTGATTAGGCATGGAACATTATACAACCAGTCGATTACCCTGTTAAGAATCATGTGTAACAGATCTTGTGATAAATGTCAAATCATTTTCCTACGAGCATCAAAACAACGTTACAAGTTAACAAAAGAAAAGTGCTACTCGTAAGCAGTGAGGCTTGGAACTTACAATACAGAAAACAAAAGAAACAGCTCTATCTAAATGTACCACAAGCGTGGCATAGTACCTACAGACTGTTTGTTATTAATTATTATTAGACTTTTATTTAGCACTACATATTGCTTTAAAAATATAAACATAGATCTATATAATATTACAGACGAGGCACGTCGAGGTAAAGCAGTTTCAGTGTGGACACACACATAATCTGCTCTACTTTTGGGGGCAATCAAGGTTAAATTATAGCTTGTAATTTTGAAATCATTATTTACAAATCATACATTAGAATAATATATCAATAACTAATGAGTAAACGTAACAGGTTGTGTATCTCTAGCTAGTTATATAACAGAGAAAACAAGAAACAACTAGAACCTTTTTAGATTTGTATAGATCACATTACTCTTTGAGAGACACTAGCTCTATGTAATGATAGCACTTTGCTGCTTGCAACTGTCTACAAAAAGGAATGCATTGCAATTGTCTCTATGCTGTCTCTAGCTGTTACAGTTTCCATGCCTACCATGAGGTTAAGTTACGCAGGAGTCGCGCAGTCTTCACAGGCAGTGTTGGAGGACCGAAGTCAGGGTGTCACCGATGAATCAGGTAGCATCTGCAAAGAAAGGTCATATGTGAACACGTGTTGTGAGTTGTTGTTGTGTGACTCACGAGTCATGCAGGATTTTTGTGACGCACGCAAGTGACTCAATATTAGTGGTTTACTAGTGGCTCCACCATTCCAATTTTTTAATCAGGTCTTGTGGTAAGTTCTTGAAGAACTCGTGGTCACTACGGGTACCAGACAGAGGCAATATATTTCGTACTTTTATATTATACACATAAGGGTTTTTATTATCATAATATAAGTACATGATAATGTCCATGACCTAGGAACATAAAAAACTTTTATGTTCCTTTGGTAGGATTTGAACCCGCGACCTCCAGTTTGAGCACTGAGGCGCTTGACCACTGAGCCACTAAGTCTAAAAAATCTTGTTTATATGAAACTTAGAATTATGTCGTATTCTGGAAGGCTTTGTCGTCCTCGCGTCTACGAGCGACAAATCTATCGCCGCAGCATTTTAATCTTGATAAGGAAAAATCAAATTTTGCGTTCTCGTGGGCGCAGGGCCTTGAACATCAATACAGTCCCAGGGAATTTCGTCAGACTGATCTTAAAACGTGTTACATATCAAAAGTCACTAGCACTTACATTCACGCCAAATTATCAAATATTAATTATTATTTCTTACAGACCTATTAATGAAGCATTTTGTCGCATTTTGCTTGTATCTGTGTAAATGCTGCGAAACTCAATACTTTTAATATGACATTGACACAGATTATGATAAAATGTGGCTCCAGTAATGACTAGCAGACCATTAGGGGAAGTATGTATTAAGCATTAAGGATGTGTCGTCATTAAACTAAATTAGCGTCTGAGCCATATTCAATTGAGTATCGTTAATTGATCAGGATGTAGTCATTGGTTAATAACTAATTAAAGGAGTAGACATCTGCAAAATTCATTGCTACTAATTTGAACCGTAATTATCGTAGGTTAAATATTTAGGTTATTTAAAAATGTATGTAATGTTATCATAATTATTAAATAACATATTTAACATGATTCATGAATCACACTATGTCTATAGGGACTTACGGTTTAAAGTAAAAATATGTAGGCATGTTATTATTATCAGTAAAACACGCGTGTGGACAGAAAATACATGATTGTTAATAAATCTGAAGCCGTTAAGATTTATACTATGTGATTACCAATATAAGTAAAACAATGTGGTAATTTTACTTGTTTAAGTGATTTAGTAGACGTCATTTTTAAATCTATCAGGTATAATCTTTTAAAAGTAACTAGCTGACCCAGCGAACTTCATACCGTGTTTTTTTTCTCCGAATTTTTTTTTCATACAAACCTTTTGCTGGCAATAACGACTGTCTGACGAAAAGAAAGATTTATCCAATTTGGTGCAGTCGTTTGGAAGTTATGCGCGTACAAACTTTTATAGGTTTTATATTTAACTGTTATAGGTTTTCGGAAAAAACTGCTTTCGTTAGAATAATTAGTGAAAGTTAAGATTAATATAGATAAAATAATTAGATACTTCTATAGAGTAATCATATTACATTGGTATATGCTACTATTATTATAAATATGAAAGTTTGTGAGTATGTATGGATGTTTGTAGCTCTTTCACGCAAAAAATATTGAACTGACTGATGAAATGTAGTAGGGTAGTGTTTAGGCTCTGGATTAAAACATAGGCTACATTTTATCCCGAAACAAATTCAGTGTCCTCATGGGATACTGTATTTACGCAGGCGGAGACGCGAGCAATAGCTAGTCGATTAATATCAAAGTTTCATTGCACAAAACCCCGCTAGGTCATTAGACTTGTAAATTACCTAAATATCTAAACTACAAACAAGTTTGAGTCTCGCCACCCCCATCCTACGGCTACGTAATAGTGTGATTCACAGATTTCCGATTAATTCGGCAGCAAATATTTATATATACCTAGTTGACGAATAAAATTAAGCGAAAATATGAGTTTGGGACTCAATTTTTGTGACCTGAATCACCGTAGGTTACGGTTTAATGGTTATTGACCCGGCTCAGAAGTCAGACCCTTTGTCATGTCCCTTGCAATGTCAATTTGGCAGTCACGTTAGCAGAAAATAAAGGGCAGCTATAATGTAAAGATGTACATTATAGCACGATACATCTAATTACATATTTCCATAAAAATCGTCAGGAGTCCACACACGACAGCTATAATGTATCACGGAATGTAATGTACATTAATATACATTATAGCTGCCGTGTGTGAAGCCCAAGAGTAGGTAGGTAGTACATATTTTTTTCTATGATGTTAGTGCAACATTTATATTATATCCATGTTCTTGTATAAGAATGACTCGCTTTGTTTCACATGTGATATTTTATCATGGTGTTATCTATGACTCATTAATGGTTTAATTTAATATTGAACAAGCAATTACGAGGGTTATAATAACACAATGTCAGCTGTTGTGTAAGAATATTGTTCACATTGCATGTGCATTTCCGCGACAGATTCGAAAATGACCGTTTCCTATTGCAAGTGTATGAAGATTGACAGATGTGGTAAGGTTGCGATGAGAAATATTTGCTATGCTCTTTAGTTCTGGTCCAAAGGAATATTTAAAGCGTAAATAAAAAGATAAAATCCGACCAAAAATGGTGTCATTGTATTTTAAATTTATTATACCTAAGCTACGGTAAACAAGTGACATGAAAAATTAGTAGCGTCTATGTTCTCTGTTTACTAAAATATACCTACACAGAAACTTTTTTATTTAAATAATAGCTGGTGCCCGCAACTTCGATTATTATAAGCCTATGTTACACCTTATTACATCAGCTATCTTCCAGTAAATGTCATTAGCCAGAGATTAGCCGGGACAAACAGACAGACATTGTATCGTATATACCTACTTTAATATACATCAAATTAACAAACAGTAAATTCGATTTTATTTATTTGTATGTATGACGAATGTATGTGTAGATGTAGGTATTAATAATATATTCCTGGTACCTTTACCATAGACTTAAAAGAGCTTTCTCCTACTGTTGCTACACAAAAGCTAACATTCGGTACGTTTTTCATTCGTTATAAAATATGACTGCATGTGGGAGTTATTCAATAAGTATAATCGTTGGATAAATCAACACTGTCAACACTCATTTAAATAATTCCTGGATTTTAATGTAGGGAAAGCTTCCAAAAAATATTGTTATGGCATAAAGTGTCATAAATTTCATCATATATAATATACCGTCGAAATAAGAACTCAATCCGAAAGGAGTCAGCTTTACGACCACAGAGGAGTTATGTCTGGGTTTTCTGTTATATTTATAGATATTGTGACAATAACTTAGAATTTTTATTTTTAACCAGCCTACGTATGTTCAGGTAAGCCGACGTTATTGTGAACATTTCGAAAATGGACAATCATATTTTCACTACTGTTCAACGAACAGTCAAATTTTAGGTTTTGTTGTACTGTCTAAAAGTAAATTAAAGTAGGGCATAATGATGAAGAAATAGAGCGTCTAACTTAGCTCAAAAGTTCATTTCATTGCGACATAATAAATATTCCTATGTTTGGAATGTTTCATTGTCGTCGTTATAAAACAACCCTTCTAATATTGATTCTGTAGGAATTAAAATAAAATAAATACGTACCTAAAACAACTCTACCTACAAATCGACAGATATATAAGTTATCAGAGTTCTTATATTAATTAAAGAACTCTACGGCTCTACTAGAACGGCTCTGCCCGCGTAATTATAGTATCCCATGGGAATACTAACTATAGCCACCAGGCTAGTTATAGCCCAATTAAGCTAGAGCGGTCTTAACCTGACCGCTAGCGTAGACCCTTTCGAAAAAAAACTGTAATTTTTCGGGATATAAAGGAGTCTATGTTTTAATCCAGATCCTAAACTACTACCATAGGTAACCCAATTTCATCGAAATCCATTCGTAGTTTTTGCGTAAAAGAGTAACAAACATCCATCCATCCTCACAAACTTTCACATTTACAATAGTAGTAACTAGTAGGATCTAACACGTACAACATATCGAAGCTATCGACACTAAAATATGATAGGCGAGCGACGGCACAGCGCTCATAATTGTGGCATCCTTATTACGTGGGGATACAGTCAGACAAACACGTCCTTTGATATCGGAGTCTTGACCTTTTATCGGTGAGCGGTGACCACCGACCACAGACTTATTGAAATGTTGTGCATCTCACTTACCCACGTAAACATGGTGACTCGTTGAGGGTTAGATTTTTATACTTTGTTGACGACATTAGTGGTTTAGTTGTTTTTAACGTATATTATACAACATAATTATTGTGTATCCGTAGCTATAGCTTATATATGTAAATAACAAATACCATTAGTAACCGAGCTTTGCTCGGAGCTCCAGTAATAAAAAGTAACACGAAAATATTTTACCGGAGTTCAAACCTACCACATTCCGAATTTCCAAGCAACGCAAAAATTACATATACGCATATCAAACTGCTAATCGGACTGACATAATAGTTTCGAAATTATTGATATGTTGTTGCACGACAAAGGAAAAACATATACAGTTTCTCAGGGATAATACCTAGCTAGATTGATTTATCTTTTCCGAAACTCGCTGCATACTACATTTCATGGTAATTCGCAGCCGCTTTCGAGACACCGATTATGTACTTGTTTAAAGTATATGACAAGTTGTAGAGTGCAGAAAATTAATTTAACAATGAGCAATAAGAGGTAGAGTACTGTGTAACCGCCGCTCAGCCAAATTGGTATAATCATTAGCATTACGTACCTACTCATAATATTTACGACCTATGATTATGAACTGCAGGTTACTGACTACAACTACCATTAATTAACTGGACGTATCTGATTGCTCCGGTTACCAACATAAGGTATTTCCATTAATCTTGTATTGTACCTAATAATTGAGCTCGTATCTTAAAATAACTGCCACACAGTAAGGACAAACAGTAGTCAATTGTCGATACAAAATATGGTCTCAGAGCGGATGCTAGTTATCTCAAATACTGACTTATGTATCCTCTATACTATGAGGATTGAGGACCACAGGGAGGTCTTTGTTGTTTAAAACGAAGCTAAAGTGCATAGCTGAAGCTTTTAGGCTTTTAAAGAGGTCCTTATTGAGCGTTTGTAAGTCAAGTAGCAGTAATCCAGACATTTAAATAATCTTGCGCGGTTCCAAATATTGCTTAAAACTGAAAAGTCGGAACCGATTACGGAAAAGATTTTTGTAAGAACTAAGAGCGCATACGCAGGGTTACTAAGAAAAGTTAAATATGTCAGTACCGCATAATTAGGTAGGTGTTTTAAGTAAAATTGTATTAAGTAAAATAATCTTTATAATTAAGGGTATTTATGTTATATTTATCGATACTTATTTATGGCTTAAACACGTGCGTAGAAATTTACTTCTAGAAAAGATCTGCTTGAGGTCTTTCATTAAGATAACTACCTCCATGTATGGAAGTGGAGATTGTAAAAATTATAATATTATTATCCATCTCCTATGTTATTATAAAAACAAGTTATAATAAGGCGCCGTTCATAACCGGATAGTAATAATATAGTGCCAGACACGTCCTTGGCATGTAGGTATTTATGTTCGTTATTGATTATTATAAAAAATACTATGAATATTAAAATGTTGAAATCAGTAGTGCTATTTTTTATTAATTATTACATTTTACATGTTTAACATTAAACGTTTATGGAATTATATGTATACTAGCTTTTGTCCGCGGTTCCGCGCGCGTAAATACAGTATCCCACTTGAACCGTATATTTTCCCGTAATAAAAAGTAGCATATTATGTCCTTCCCCGTGGTCTACTTAAGTCTAGACCACGGGGTCATATAAGTATCATATCTTTTTATATACATAGCTCACATTGAAATATAAGTAAGGATTTAGTACTATTCCATCTTCGTCAGAAATTCCCAACTAAAGGTGTCAATAAGAGTAAGAGGTGAAAAGAACAAAATAACGATACTGCTATAGATAGACCTGTTAAAATTAGCTTCTTGGAAAATACGCGCGGTTTCAATAAAGGTGCAACCACACCACACGTTTTTATAGCAACTTTTTAGTGGTACATTTATTGTTGCCTTATTTATAAGTAGTTAAAAAAACTTCCGTGAAACTGCGTTGTGACTGCACTGTAACTGTACCCAAACGATTCTCAAAAATAAGCGTTCCTTAAATCACAGGACAAAAAGACTCTCAAATCACTTATTAAGGCCTCTTATTTCAAAGAAGAATTATAATTATCATATAACCAGCTGCTCCGACACAAACCCGTGACCTCCAGTTTGAGCGCCGATGCGCTAACTACTGAGCCACAGAGGCCGTCAATTGGGCCGTTAGTTATTCTAGAATCTAGAGTAATCTGCGAACGCGCAGTCTTGTCTCTTGACACTTTGAGTTCATAAATCACGCTAATCTGTATCAAATCTAGACCGCGGTGGCCCACAAATTGGCTGTCAGCCGCTAAAATTGGTTAATTTAATGTATCTAGGAGTCGGTCAATAAGGCCGGTTCATGCCGATGTTCTGACGTCACGCCTACGTCATCTCGGTCTGCACGCTGCGAACACTTGAGAAAATAAAACGATGCGCACAGGAAACTTGCGAGTTGCGATGATAAAAAGGAATATGCGAATTGACGTCATCAAGACGGAAGACCACGTACAATAGGTAAACCAGTAGCGAGTATTATAAGGAAATTTTTGAGTAAATAAAGTGATTTCATCGAGACAACTGTTTATGTTGTCAACATATCATTATAAACTTATTGTGTTCAATATTTCTCCTGGTAAAAATTATTTGGTAGAGCAACGAGAATAATTATTTACTAGATACTACCCGCGACTTCATGCGCAAAAGCCTATACGGCTTTAGCTTTGCCGCGTTATAAAGAAGCCTTAGTCCTTCCTCGTGGCCTACTCTATACCTCTGCCAAATTTCATCAAAATCGGACCAATAGTTTCGGAGCCTATTCAATGCAAACAAACAAACTTTTCCTCTTTATAATATTATGGTATAGATTATTATTATTGTTCTAGGCTTCTAGTATGTAAAATGTAGAGGAATTATCTCTACATTTCAACTCCGCACTCAGACCGCGGAACTCGCGAATTTCCGAATAGGCCATGAGTCATTATAGTTCGTCGTAAGGTCAAATCAAATCAACCTACCAGTCATCGCCAGTTATACCTCACCTACCGGCTACCTGCCTTAACGGTTAACAAATACTATCGTTCACATATAATAAGTCATGAGTTCATGACTCAAGTTGGACCATCGAATGTAAATGTTTGTCTTCGCAGCTCGTGCATACCCAAATGTTGTCTTACGGAAAATAAACAGCACGTATTCAATATTGTAAATTATGTTATTTGGTTTAAATATTATTGAACTTGTGTGTGCTATTGTATAATTTATCCTTGTTTCAATATGCGACTCTTAAATACAGGTTCTTTTTTTTTAAATAAAGAAAGTCAGTCTTTTGGAGATTTCTTATCGCACATACCCTCTAAAAAGATATAATATCTTTAGCTTAATTAGCAAATAAACATTCAAGTAGGCGTTCAAATGTTTAGTTGGCATTTAGCGACCTATATAGAACGAAAGTGCACAGAATGTAACTAATCTAAGATTTTACTGTAACACAATCAAGATAGTAACAGAACACGTAGGCCGTAGGATAACCACGAGATAGGAGGTAGGTTGGTCCTCCTACGCACTGAGGGAACTTTTAAACCGGTACCGCGGTAAACGTTCATTTTCGTATTACTTAAGTTACGGAAATCAAGTTAGAAATGTATGTGGGCGTACTAACATAACTTACTATCGAGTAATAAACGAGTGAACTACATTGAGTTACACAAACTATTTAAGGATATAAATTTAAGCTGTTTTAGCAAGTGAATGTTACAGCGTACTTTGTAATGTGAACAAATTGATAACTAATAATATATATATTATGTTACCGTCAAATTGTACCGTATGTAGAATAACAAGCGAGATTGTGAAACCGAACATTACATACTGCTTACAATTTAACACATTATTTTTCGTTACATTATAATATCGGAAAGAATCCGCCCAATTGTAAAATGGCATGCGATGGAACGCATTTCGCGCGCTGATTGGTTGAACAACACATTATGTCCAATATTACTACTCTAAATAGGTAGTTGGTTCAGTATAATAAAACCTCAACAGTGATTTATCCACACCATGCACTTAGCGAAATCATCACAGAATTCAAAATAAATTCTTAGAAATATGCTGTAAAGGAGGACGCGTCTGCCACAAATTCCTTTGAAAACAAACCACAAGTTAAACAGAGCTGATTAAGAGCAAATAACTTCTGTGTTCTGACTAATAACACCAGTCACCATATGCGTCGAAAACAGATAATAAGAGGTCAGCTAAGGTTATTTGCCTGACCCCCGCTTATCTCTATCAAGAATAGCTGACGGGGAGGGTTATAAGCAATTAGTTTATCTGGATTTTGCTTAATTTAAATTTCTGTGACTTAACTTTAATATTTTTAATGATTAAGAATACATACTATAAATACTACAACAATCAATTAATAATGATGCAAATATACTAAATGTTCCGTAATATTGTTGTGTCCTTAATATATTAAAATATACTTATGTACAAACATTTATTTTCTACAGGTCGTAGATTGGGTGTTTTTTGGGTTTTATTGGGTTATGAATGGCATTTTATTTATGAATTGTATTTTATTAATTATTAGAAACTTTAAAATACATTTAATATTCTTTTATGAATCATCGTTAACAATTTCGACAACTCTTGTATCATCATCATTATCATTAAAATTATTACAATCTAAAATAGAAACTATAGGTTCATGGTAACTAAAATATGAATTAAACAATTTTGATTCGAAGTTTTTTTAAATTTCACCATACGTCAAACTGCGTCTCGTAACGGTGTCGCGAGTCCAGAGATTTTATCTCATCTAAAATGCGTACCGCGCTAAATGCAGTTTTCACTTCAAAAAAGAAAATAAGAACCCCTAAAAATAACCTTCCCGTTGGCAGCACTGAAATTACTAACACTATTCCATTATGTAAGTCGTATACCGAGTGAGTCGAAAATAAATTAGTTGCTAATATATATCTGTATAATCTATGACTAGTTGGTAGAGCATCATCTCTGTCAAATACTATTTGTAAGGGTCAGTTCGACCGCGACGATGTGACTCGAAGCTGCATTTTTAAGATAGCTATTCAAAATTGAACTGTAGTCACTGCACAAAAGATACACGTTTCATATGACACCATACACTGCACATGCACTCTGCAGCGCGGTAAAGCTTGATATAAGAACTCTTACGAAACATATTGTATTTTCTTGTGTAAAGATTTAATCATCATCATCATCAGCCTATCGCCGTCCACTGCTGAACGTAGGCCTCCCCCAATGAGCGCCAACCATCCCGATCTTGGGCAGCCCTCATCCATCCGCTGCCAGCCACCTTCTTCAAATCGTCGGTCCACCGTGCCGCAGGACGTCCTACACTACGTTTGCCTAAGCGTGGTCTCCACAGTCCACTCTAATACTTGTCTGCTCCATCGATTGTCTGTCCGTCTGCAGACATGGCCGGCCCACTTCCACTTCAGCGTGCTAATTCGTTGAGCAATGTCGGTGACTTTAGTTCTCTGGCGAATAATGTCGTTACGTATTTTATCCACCAGAGATACCCTTAACATTGCTCTTTCCATCGCACGCTGAGCAACCTTAAACTTAAGGCCCCCACAGACGAGAGGCCGATCGTTTCAGCTGGAACTGATGTCAGTTCGGCCTGAACGGATTCGAGCACACACACGGAAAAAATCGCATCCAATCCAATTTACGTCAGTTCGGCCTGATCTGATTCGTGCCCACACACGGAACAGTGGCATCAGTCCATTCTGGTTTGCCGCGCGCTACGGTCGTGTTTATCAATTTTGTATTTAAACACCGCGAAAACTCATACAACGCTTGTACACGATACACGCCCGTACGGCCGCGGCTCGGGCAAGAACTGAAGCGATTTGTCCACACACGGTCAGGACAGGCCGCGCGTTCAGGCCGATCGGTCAGGCCAGAATTAATGTTGCCAACTTAGTTATTTTACAAAATTTTACTAAATTGAGTATTTTATTCCCTCCTTGGTAGAAATTTAGTTATTAGTAGTGTTTAAGTAGGAAAGAGCCAGACAGTAACTATATGCAAAATAGCTACTAAATACGTAATATTTCCTAGTATATTTTAATTTAATGGTAAAATTAATAATCAAATTCAAATAATGAAAAAAAATTAATATAATAAAACCTAAAATGCAGTGGTTTTTGGGGGGCTTCAGGAATTCCTAAGTTAAGTAGCTTCTTTAGTAGTTTTAGTAGAAATCGATACGAGTTTAGTAGTTTCACAAAAAAAGAGCTGGCAACACTGGAACGAATCGCTTCAGTCCGTACGGCCGCCTGATGCGATCTCGAAATTGCACACACACGATACGATTTTGCATCCGTTCAGGCCGAACTGAAGGCAGACCGGACCATGTATGGGGCCCCTTATGAACCAAGCCTACGGTGAGTGTCCACGTTTCGATTTAATGAATAAAGTTAAATTTAGAATAGTTTTTTTTTTAATATTTGTATATTGTTGCATATTATTGCAATGATAAAAAGCATAACATGTCAATAACAGCGTAAAAGCCTATTGTGTCTATTTTATTTTGCCGAAAGGCTATGTATAGCGTAGACACATAGGTATCTGTATCCTCTTTCATGAGACTCGTATATATAATATCTCGCATATATACCAATAAAGAAGAATACCAGAATATCCTATTAGTGTGTTATTAATATATCTACTATAACATAAGAAGAGTCCACAAGTTATTCAAGTCGTCGCAGCTGCCGCAGCACCTAATATTTATTATATTTAAGAATAGTTTTGTTTCGGAATGAATTGTTCCTAAGAGATAATCTATATCTATTGGCTAGCCGCACATACACCATATTATTGGCAATAATGCTCATATTGACAATAATATTCCTTGTGTGCGGGCCATATTGCCGTTTTTTGTATGAGTTGACTGTTGACTAGTATTGACAAATTTCTTCTGTCAATAACATTGCACGTGTGCGGCTAGCCAATCTCTACAATAACTAACAAACATCGATTCGCAATATTTAGGTATGTCCGGGAACTGTAGGTACTAGGTGTTAGTTAATAGTATTGTTTTCTTGTTGTAAAGGATGTGGGTAGCAAGAACTCATGATGTTATTGCAATATTCAAAAGGATGTTTTCAGTTACTTACCAATTTGAAACACAGCAAACTATAATTAAATGCATTATTTCATCGGCGTGGCGTGTTAATCATGGATATATTTTTAAGGTAAATACGATTTAAAAAAAAAAACCGGCCAGGTGCGAGTCGGTCTCGCGCATGTAGGGTTCCGTTATCCGTAACATATATACCAATTACCAATACTGTATATACCAATATTTTACATATTTATTAATTGTTTCGTTATTTTCATGAGAAGTATTCTAAGTAAGCACATTTTACGTTATGTATCTATAACTTATGAACTACTAAAGTCATATAAGCAGTTATAGTTTTCCTTCAATGTTTATTACATGGACTACCATCGGGACATTTTTCAGATTTTTGAAGCCAGCCGCTTAGCTTTTAGAGGGGACTTATGTCTTAACTTAAGGCAGAACAACGTCTGTGGGGTACAGCTAGTATAATATTATATAAATATGTACATAATATTATAATTATTGGATTCTTACGTCATTAATACAATTTTATTTTAGTATTAAAATATTAAAATACATTGATGTCATCAGTCTATATTATGGATTATGGACTATTATCTGGTATGTAGGTACTATGTAGGTGACTTTGCGGTTGATATCACAACAGTGGCGGTTGAACTTACTAGGTACTTCAACAATATTATTTGTCATATTGTTTTCGTATTGCATATTCACGCAAGATTTCATATAACTACTAGCTGATGCCCACAACTTCGTTTGCATAGAACTGACGGAAACGGATGCCTATTTTTTCAAACGGACCCTAAAATAAAAGTAGCCTATGTTAGACCTTATAACATCAGCTATCTGTAAGTGAAAGTCCTGTGGAAATGGGTCCAGCCATTTCGGAGATTAGCCGGAACAAACAGACAGACTGACGGACAGACAAAAATTAAAAAAAAAAAGGTATTTTATTGTAAGTACCGAATATACTTTCATATGCATTAAGTGAAAATCTGTTAATTTGATATTACAAACAGACACTTCAATTTTATTTATCTGTAGAGATTAACTTGCATTTGTTTATACATCCAACGATTCTCTATATTAGCAAAATGTATAAGTAACTCCCGAATTGTTAATCAGTGAGCGAGCTCATGATGATGAATTATTGCTAAGAACTTTCTCGATCATGTCAACTTTCAAACAAAAAAACTAGATCAACAGGTTCATCCGTTTGGGACGGACGGACAAACAGACACACATTTTAAATCATTAGACTTCGTTTTCGTGGAAGGAAAATGTTCTTAGTGTGATTATGTGTAGTATTAGCTGTCGTCTTCAACCTTTCTCAATAAGTAGACTATCGAACACAACAACTACTACTCGACGACCTCTGTGGCTCAGTGGTTCAGCGCTTTGGTGCTCAAGCCGGTCGCAGGTTCGAATCCTGCCGAAGGAACAAAAAGTTTTTCTGTGTTCCTGGGTCATAGATGTGTATTAAATATGTGTATAATATAACAAAAATCTTAAATATATGTATAGTATAAAAGTATTAAATATACTTCCCGTTTTCTGGTACCTGTAACATAAGTTCTTCGGATACTTAGCACCGGGCCAGATTGACGTGGTGTGAAGCGTCCATAGATATTATTATTATTATTACTACTACTTTTTTCTTGTAGGTATGTGATGTTTAACAAAATTTTGCCATTTATAATATTACTAGCTGTTGCCCGCGGCTCCGCCCGCGTAAATATAGTATCCCTCGGGAACAGTGTACTTTCGGGATGAAAAGTAGCCTAAGTTTTATTCTCTGGATATAAACTACTGCCATACCAAATTTCATTAAAATCTGTTCAAGTAGTTTTTGCCTGAAAGAGTAAGAAACATCCATCCATCCATCCGTCCATCCACACAAACTTTTACATATTTTACTGACATAATCATATTATGATGGAGAGCCTTCAAATAAATAATTTAAAAATAAAAGATCTCATATTTTATTAGTATGTTCGTACTTCCTACTTCGTAGTTAAACATTTGTAGGTGGAAACTACAAACCACACATACTAGCTTTTACCCGCAGATTCACCCACGTAAATATGGTATCCCACGGGAACACTGTATTTTTATAGGATACAAAATAGCCTATCTGTTAATCCAGAGTTTAAACTTCTACCATACCAAATTTCATGAAATTCCTTTCAGTAGTTTTGCGTGAAAGAGTAACAAACATCCATCCATCCATAATCACAAATTTCGATATTTATAATAGTTGTAGGATTAAAGGAACGATTAAAATATCGGATATCAGATCGGATAATAATAAAACGCTCTAATAATGCTCTAAGTATGACAAAGTACCTACTCTATTTAATGTACTTATTATACACTGTTTTTCCTCAAACAGAATGAAAATTCACCCTTAATTATTATTATTATAACGCGTTTCAAATGAGAATAGAAACGTCAATAACCTTTTTCTGTCAAATATCACTTGAAAGTGCGATTTTGAGAAAAAGTTATGTGCATATAAATATTAATAGTCTTGCATCGAATTAAAATAAAAGCGTTAAGTAAATAGTAATCAATTATCTAAATATAAATTTAACTATCATAACAGTCTAGATTTGAAACAATATGGCGCCGACTCAATCCTGTACTAACATATAACGCACTTCTGCTTTATGTTCAATCGTATGCCTATATACGGACGAAAGTATGTATGTATCTAGGAAATAAAATGCTTATAAATCTTGTTAATTTCTTACTGAGTATAATATTGAGTCATTAGTGAAGTTCTACTTATGTAGACGTGATAACCATATACAGAGTGTCCTTAATTATGAAGGAGATTACGCTATCGCCTGAGTTATGAGTATAATTTATTTTTTATTGCTCTTTAATATTGAAGAGTTTCGTTACTAGGTACGTCCAAAACCTATGAAGTTTTAACACGGTTTCGTCGATATCTTTTCTAATTTCTTCTAAGTATCCTACCCATACCTTTTTCCACTAACCGACACGGCCCGGCACGGCCACGGTGATGTTCCGTCATGAAGTCATGACACATGTCACCGGAAGTATGGTTATCAGGTCGCTAAACCTAATAGCCGGACAGACCAGCCAGTTTGGCCGGACATTTGGGTAAAAATGCTGGACTCCCTACATTCTTCAGTATTTTGTCTCAGTAGTAATAAATACGACAGTAAAATGGTTTCTAAAATGAAGCCTTTTTGATTTATACCAAAAAAATGATATATAGGTAAATAAATCGAATGCCTGTTCATTGGCATCGTTTGCGAAATGTAAAAAGCCTGATAAAATCCGGACAAGCCGGACACTGATTATTTTGGCCGGACACGCAAACATAAGCCTACGTCCGGCTTTATCCGGACGCCTAGCATCCCTAACCGGAAGCGACGGCCGTCAAAGCTTATGCTGCTCCCGTGCCGGGGACGTGCCAGTAAGTGGAGAAACAGCCATTCAGAGCGTTAAAGCTCACTTCAACGTACCTACATTTTTTGATAACTTTCTGCAGAATTTTGTGTAATTGGTGTTTAAGGTTCTCGAAATGGGTAAAGTTATAAATATAACACTTTTAAGAATCAACTTCATTAATCTAGCCAAAAACAGCCGGAGGCCCAAAGGGAGTTAGGGATTCTAGGACCAATAAAAGCAAGTGCGCAACACCAGAGAAGTTACAAGTGTAACTCTGGCAGTGGCGAAGACTGCTTCTCCTTCATAGGGAAGCCAGAGCCTGTATAATAGGTAGGGATTTCTATGAAGGTTTGCAAAAGGTAAGTGACAAGGGAAGCCAATAGGAATGGAGTTATAGGAACCCTACGCCACTGAACTCTGTTGCGTGTGTTGCGCCTGTCCACGGTCGGCGGTAATCTCTTACCATCAGACGATACACCTGCTCGTTTCCTAGTTTATTCCACAAAAAAGTCATTGCAACATTGATAAAGGGATCAGTGAAATTCAAAGATTTATCAAAATTATACATTGCAACTTCTATAATACTCCGATCCAATTAAATCTTAACAAAAATAGAGCAATTTAATGCTACCAATTTGAATGTCACTTCATTTACATTGAATTATAGAAATACAATTTGACATATTCATTTGGCGTATCCCATTCTTTTGTTTACGTTCAGATTAAATTCGATCAGAACAGAGTGTACCAGACATGAGACAACATGATCAGGCCAGGATACATGTGGGCTCAGAGCTCGGAGCAATAAAATTAATCAGCGAGTCGATGGGTCGAGTAGGTACTTCTTGTGTATTGTGAGTTGTGACCTTGGCATCAATCAGCTGGGAGATACTTTCCTTTGTAAACAATTAAATACGCAAAATATGTCTTTTCGCAATCAGAATTGGCAAGGTTTTTTTTTATAAAAATAGGGGACAAACGAGTAAACCTGATGAAAAGCAATTACCGTCGTCCATGGACATCAACACCGGAGGAGCCGCAAGTGCGTTGCCTAAGGTGCGATTTTGAGCAGCTTTCAATGTGCTGAGTGCGAGTTTTTGTCGCTGCTCGCTGTGAAGAAGTTAACTACAATCTGTATGGCATAGAGACAACGACCCTTGTGGTAAACAATGGTCATTCGAAGCCATACAAATTGTAGCTGTCACCGTAAAATTGTAAAAGCCGTTAGATTGTAAAATAACTAACGAGATTGTAAAAATATTTCGAAAGAATAAAAACTATAATAATATATTTATAATCTAACGAAAAATAATGTGTTAATTATAGGCAGTATATTCGCGTCGGAAGTCTATCTACATTTTACAATTTCACTAGTTTTATTACAATCTAACGGTTTTTACAATTTTACGGTGACATAGTTAAGTTCTTCACAGCGAGTAGAGACAAAAACTCGCACTCAGCACATAGAGCATGCGAGTTCGTGTCTTGATAAAATGTCTCGGGAATCGGAATGCATATCTAATGTGAAACAACGAATTTGTACAAATCACCACTTGTACAAATCCTGTGTTGTTCAGCATCAAAAAACTAATAACAACCACAACATAAAGCTTTCAGAATTGGTCGTTGAGTAGAAGGTTTATAGAAGTTAAACTGTAAAAGTGCGGGATGTATTGTTTCCAACTTGAAATAGTTGCACACTTAAGAATTTGTTTAAACAAATTAACAAAGTTCAAGTGCTCTGGTTAACAAGGACTAAACTATAAACTTATTGGCTTCACCTCTGAACGGCAATTGCCCTACTTAAGTTACGATTTTTTACTGCTTTTGGTATTTTATGGCCTGTTACTACCTTTTAAGTGAACTTATAAAATAACCACGTAAAATTAATTAGTGTATTGAATTTCGAGCCAATATGGCGCACAGAATAAAAATACTCGAATGTAGGTTATAGATATTTTTGTAAAAATCTCAAGTAGATGTGTATGAATTTAAAGATTCTGGTACAGGTATAACAGTCACTTGTGTTAATCTTATTGTTTATTTTTGTTATTCCTTATGAAAGAGAGTTTTATTTACTTCTTAGTTCTTATTAATAACATTGTTGGTATGTTTGTAAATTGTTACTTTTTCGATAAACGGATCTAATTAAAATTTGGCTCAATGAAAGTTTGTAGCGCACAGGTTACTTTCATCTCAAAAAAAAATGTATTGTTCCCGCGCGATAAATAGGTTCTCTTTTTAGTTTTGTGCAATAGTCGAAACATCTAGTAGGTAATTAGAATAAACCAGTATTATAATAGAAGCAATGATAGAAGCCTATTTCCGTAGTCTCGATACTGATTGACCGACAATAACGATGGAAGAGCCACAAAGGCGCTACGATAACGAGACGAGTCGCATTCTCTACGTAATTGATTTATAATGAGCTATAAATTAAACTCATATCAGTCCCTTGACGTGCTATGATAATTAAAAACAAAATTAAAATGTTAAATATCTTCTCGAACTGTTCAACAGATAAAAGAATCTTGGAGTAAATCATCATGGATTAGTCTACTAGATAAATAACAGCCTCCGTGGTCTAGTGGTTAAGAGCTTGACTCTCGACTCGGAGATCGTGGGCTCGACTCCCGCGTTGTACCAACAAAAAATGATGTTTTCACATTTGGTTAGGACAATGCATGCCGATCACCAGAACCTCAATTCTCGTATTTAAGTAGACTTTCATTTTACTTCATTAGTTTTGTAAATGTAGTGACATGTTACCGTGAATGGATTTTATGCCGTTTCGACCAATCAGAGCGCGTTTCACGTTGGTTTAACGTTCATAAAAACACTTTTTGAGAGTGTAAGCGTGTCGGGACTTGATTGTAATTGTATTAATGCAGGTTTTATGTAGCAGAATTGCCCCCGTGATTGTCTGACAAGAAAGATGATCCATAGGTCGAACAGGCAGTAAAACATCGGCCGGCGTGGGGAGCCATTATTATTAGATTAATCTTTATGTTGAGAACTTTAACATATAGTTGCTTGGATCGCTTCCGCATTTAAGTGACATTAAAGTTATACGTTTATAATTGACCTACCGTAGTCAAGAGACAATGGCTCAGAAAGAATTTGCAACATAGTCTGTAATTTCGCCATCTTATTTCCCCGATTTTACTACAAGATTATCTCATCTAAGAAGAAATTCAATGACAAAGATACACCTATCGTTATTATTCATTAGCTGAACCAAGCTAAACAGAAAAATCTCGTCGTGACGTGTGTGTGCTCAAACGAGTGTGGAGTCACGTACTCGCGCGGTGTAAACTGGTACACAAGGTTACCGTAATGCAACTCCAGCGGTTTTTTTTAGAAGCCATTTTTAATTTGCATACCTTACACCTGGCACTCGTGTATATAGCCAGATGGAGCAAGATGGTGTAAGGGTAATAACGATCAGTGCCATTCAAAGAATATGTGCCTCTTGACACAGAAAGAAAACTAAAGTATCTAAGAGCCATAGCACACGGCGTAAAGGCTCCCACAGACGAGAGGCTGATCGTTTTAGTTAGAACTGACGTCAGTTCGGCCTGAACGGATTCGAGCACATGCGCGGAAAAAATCGCATCCGACCCAATTGACGTCAGTTCGGACTGAACGGATTCGAGCCCACACACGGAAAAATCGCATCAGTTCGTTCTGGGCCTCTAGTCAAGAGGCATTCGTATAATTTCGACGGCGAAGTTCGATAGCAAAATGTATAGGATTTGACATATTGCATCGCAAGCGACCTGTCACTTAACGATGACTTATGTCAAATCCCATACATTTTTGATTACGAAGTTCCCCGTCGAAATTATCGAATGCATCTTGACTAGAGGCCCTGGTTCGCCGCGCGCTACGGTCGAGTTTATCAATATCGCGAAAACTCATACTACGCTTGTATTGTAGCACGGCCGCGGCTCGGGCGAGAACTGAAGCGATTTATCCACACATGGTCCGTTCAGTCCGCCCGTTCAGGCCAGAATTAATGTTGCAACTTATTTATTTTAAAAAGTTTTAAATTAAGTGTTTTATTCCCTTATTTAGTAGAAATTTAGTTGTTAGGTTAGTAATAACCCCCTAATATTTTAAACGCACAGAGGACGAGCAGATGACGCGCGTATTACGCACTACAAACGAGATTCCAATGAATTCCTACGTGCAACGATCAGCATCTACGGCGTTGATATTAAACATATATATTTTTATATTAAATTATGTCCTATTGTCTATTTATAAATCATTATTGTCTGAACTCACCTTATGTGAGAAGGCAACATTATTTGGATTTATCTGTGTCAACTGTCAACTCACTGCATTTAGCACAACTCACGCGCAATAATATATTCCTGCACACGAGATTCCCTCACACTGTAACGCAAAATTTATCAAAAAGTACTCACCATCACTGCCACTTCCCATAAGTGGGGTTCTTGAAGGAGGACGTGGGGGGTTTGTAGAGTGGGTTCTCCCCGGTGCAGTCCTCCGCGTCGATGTTCTGGTACATGGGGTCCGTGAGGGGGAGGGGGGGTGTTCGGTTCTTCCACAAGTAGACCGCACCTGCGGCCAGTACAGCCACCAATGGCAATAGCACTCCAAGAAGTATGGGGACTGCGAAAGAGGGGGTCACGAATTCATACATGGCAATGTTTTTGAGGATGAATTTTGGCAAAGTGGTTTTTGAGGAGTATTTTCTCTATCCATGTAAATAAAGTCGGAAAATATCTATCAAATATGGGGAATACTTTGAAAAATATTTTAGTGGTTAACTTGACTGGTCTTACATTCACACAGTAAGTATTAAAGTTTATATGAAGCCGTAAAGTTAAAACTTTTATTAGTTATTCAAGATAAACAGTTCAAACACAATAAGACTCAACAATAAAAGTTACCAAACAATAAAAGCTATTTGATAGTAACCCTGACGCGGACGGACGTCCTTAACGAACTCTTATCAAACTCTGATTAGTATCTTTATTTAAGTGACTTTCTTTTCCTTACAGTTTATAAAATATACAATAAAATAATAACCTAGCCAAGAGCATGTGGAATCAGGACGTGTCTGAGAAGAGTTCCGTGGCTATCCACGCGCAATTGTTTTTTTCAAATTATATGATAAGTTATTGTCCGATTTCGCTCAAATAATATTTTCTTTGAGTAAGTTAGCACGACCTACCAACATAGAAATTTACAAGTTTGTACCTCTAACAAGTTAGGACCAACGTGTAGGAACCTATTGACCGACCATTGGAGGTCGAATAATTAAGTGGTTTAAATGTACGAAATCTCGCCTTCATTTAAAAATACATATCCAACGATATCCTATACGATGGGATGAAATGAAAAAAATAATAAAAAATCATCCCCCCTTCACATGTATGGGTAGCCACCCCTAAAATAAAAAAAATATAATTATTTTATAATGCCAAAAATAAACTCTATACCTATGTAATGTATAGCTGTACAAATTCCGTCTATTCATAATTACCGAAGTTAGCAAAGGAGGACAGACAGGCAGACGGACAGACGGACGGATAAAGCGAAACTATAAGGGTACCATGTATTTATTACGGAACCATAAAACAGACTATGAAAATCTAATCTAAATCTAAAATATAATTTGAAATTGTATTGCCAATTGCCATACTCTGAAGCTAGTTTTACTGCAACATAATTGTTAGCTGGATGTCGCACATTAATGCTGATGATGCCGATGGCACACACAATTACGAGTTAAGAACATAAATAGAACTTTGTAATGGAGATAAAACGTTTATCTCAATATTAATATCCGTCCAATTAGTCATAATTCAAACAAACAATAGACTCCTAAACGCCACGAACAAGTGTATATCAAAGAACAAACAAATAAGACTGGAGGAAGAGAGACGGGTTTATAGTTAAGTTACTTGTGTGAAAAAGACAAACAAACTGATACAAAACATTTGTCTGAAGTACGAGTACTGTCACTGAACTAATACAACTGAACAAACTGACGCTATAACAGTAATAATAATTTACCACAAAATACAAACAATATCTAAAATTAAATAGCTAGGGAGCCTATGATGCTAATTGTGTACACACACGAGTGTCGTGGAGACCTAGTAGGTTTGTAGATTAGGTGATAGGAAGAAAACGGATCCGATTAAATGTTGATACTTTTTTACTTCTTTTAATGTCCCAAGCAGATAAACTGATGATTTCCTACTTTTATTACCAGAGACATGTACGACACCTATATTATCTTAATCTGACGCGCTCGAGTTACTACAAGAATCTCCTACTAGGCCCCCCCTACTAAATGGGACGAGAGAGCATATTATAGTAAAGACTGCAAAATTTAAAGAACCTTGATCTGTTCATAAAAAAGTATATTTTTGTTATCCATATCCGGTGCTAATGAGGAAATAAAATAAACTTGTATAAACGTATTTTGACCTTAAAATATAATTTAAGTATAATTTACTTTGTCAACTCATGTAGATATAAACGTGGGAGAGCCATGTTTCGGTACGAATGGGTCGGTTCGACCGGATATTAAAATACTACAGCCTCACAGAAAACCGGCGTGAAGCTTGCGCTGTCTTGTTGCGGTTGGGGATTTTAAGGAGTCCTGGCAAGTGCACAACACCATGGACAGCGGTAATCGTTTACCATCACGCGATTTATCTGGTCGTTTCC
Source organism: Glaucopsyche alexis (assembly GCA_905404095.1). NCBI lineage: Eukaryota > Metazoa > Arthropoda > Insecta > Lepidoptera > Lycaenidae > Glaucopsyche > Glaucopsyche alexis. The sequence continues at coordinate 5,792,821 of FR990043.1, read as the reverse complement.
TGGTCTATTTAATAAAAAACAAACAATTCAATGCTTACAAATTCTCAACGAAGGATTATTTCACTTACCAGCAACCGTTCCAGTGTATTCTTTATTGAAAGGGTCACATGACTTGATGATCATGATGAACGTGTCCCCGGCGTCGTCCCTCATAGCCGCGTACTCCACCGTGCAGTCGTCGAGGGTGTCGTTGCACCTCACCCACATATCTCTGTTCAGCTCGTCCCGCTCCTCCAGCCTCGACTTGACGTACGGCTGACGGGTGAGGGGGAACTTGCACACGTTGCACCTCCCGGGCTTGGAGGTGAAGGCACACGTGTCGCAGTCGCTGGAGATGGCCATGCACAGGTCCTCGCAGTAGTTGTTGTGGTCGAAGTACCGGGAGCCGAAGGTGTTGTTGAAGCAGACGCAGCCGCACTCGCAAGTCCCGTGGCCGGAACATTCACCCTACAATCATAGACATATATATTTTACACTAGATGTCACCCGCGACATCGGCCGCGCAAAACCTAATCTCGCGGAAACCGTACATTATTCCAGGGTAAAAAGTAGCCTATATCCTTCCCCGTGGTCTACTTTATATCTGTACCAAATTTTATCAAAATCGATGCTGTATTTTTGGAGCTTATTATAAGCAAACAAACTTTCCTCTTTTTAATATTACTATAGACGAGAGACCTCAAGACAAAAACTGCCCCCACTTAAATGATCCCATTCCTTTTGTTGTTTGGGGCCATAGGTATGGTGAAATCAAGATGTCGTTACTTTTTCTTGTATGAAGATTTGCTCTGTCAAAATATGTACGTCATAGCCCAAATCATTGCATAAAATATGAATATTATCAATTTTGTTTCTTTACGAAAATAAAGGATGCGATAGACGAGACCGTTAATTGTTATTATTAGCATGACGTGACCAAGTAATGTGCAAATAATTTAGTTGTACAGTTTGGGAGACACGACCGCGATGTTGAGTGTTTGTAGCAGAGGTGACCGTTGATTATTTCAGTAGAAAGAACGATGAATGTCATCAGTTCAATTCCCGCAACAGATAAACATGTTTCTTTAGGTCTGGTTGGGTCAATAGGCACAGGTTGATAGTCGCGAGAGCGACTCATACTTCGGAGGAATATGATTAATTAATAGAAAACCTACGCAGTACGCACGGATTCAAGATTTCAATAGTACTCGAGCGGTATACGCGGTTTTGGAATACATGAAGAGGACCGTATACCGTATAACGGTATTGGAAATTGGAATAAGGTTTTCAAATAGAGACATAAATCCCTATTGTTCCCACTTGAGTTCGTGTTAATATATTCCTACCGAGTTGTAAACTCGACGATAACAATAAATTCGTAAATTAACGATGCCCTATCAGTTTCCCCCTTATCGCCGGAATGTGATCCGACTGGCCTTCAAAATGCGCTCACATTTCGTATCGTATGATAATATTTTTTCTTCTTTTCTTTCTGAATTTTAGAAATCCGTGTTCACGAGAATCATTTGGTTAAATTAAATATTTTTCGTTCCGATATAACGTTAATATACAGTCGATCCAAATACGTCACCTTGGATATATTTAAGTTAACATAATATAAAAGTTGATTTTGATAATAAATCTCTAAAAAGTTTGTTGTCGGATTGTGGTTAGGTTATAAATGAAGGAAACTATTAATTGTTCGGGGATCTACACTAATATTATAAAGCACAATAGTTTGTTAGATTAAACACAGCTCACACAAGTCCCGCTTGTATGAAATGAATGAATGAACAAAAGATTGAACTCACGACATCGTCGTTGCGGTTGCACACGGTGATGTCCCCCCGAGTGCTGCACGTGTCGCAGAACTCCCCGCTCCTGTCAATGAACTATTTTCATCATTTGCAAACAGGCTGAATACAATATGCATGCAGTTTTCATTATCATCATCGATAATAATAAAAAAAAAACTTTACATAACATAAACTCGTTTCTGCCTTCTTTTCGCTTAGATATTTTAAACTACTCAACGAATTTTGATGCAGTTTTCAGCAATAGATAAAGTGATTCAAAATAAAGTTTAGAAATAAATAATAATGCACTAAATATCGACGAGAATGCACATAACAAATCCAGAGACGAGTGTTGAAGTATAAGATGAAAATAACATAGTCAATTCTGTAAGTTACCAGTGTCCATGGCAGTGGCACTTGCCGTCGCTCCAGATGCCGTGGCCCTTACACCTGTAGTCCATCTTCATATCTCGCTGCTGACAGAAATCGCCGTGCCTATGGTAAATAATTATATTGTAATTGATACACATACATCAAAATAACTAGTAACAGGAGATATTTTGATTTTTTGACGTATAATCTGAAATAAAATGTTTCTGTAAAGCGTTTGATAAAATTGAATGATGTTCTCTTAAAATAATATCCTCAGGAGAAAATATTTTTCTAAGAGAACATCATTCAAAAAGTGCTCAACCTTAATAAGGATATTAGAATGAGCTCCATTGCGTTTTACGACTTACCCTAGTCGTTTTTTTGCAGACTAACTTAGTGACGGAAATCAATTTGTGGAATACATGGTTGTTTTGCGAGTGCCACTTAAATAGTGCATGCTCTGGTGTTACTCAGGGATTGGTATTGGGCTTCCTTTTATTTCTAATCTTAATTAATGATCTAACGGTCATATTTGAATGTGCTTACAATATTACGGTAATCAAATCTGTAAAACGTATGTACTATGGCTCCAAATGGTTCGTGTAATATTACACACGGTGCTGCTCGCCAGTTCTGTTACTCAAAACTTGGCTTGCCACGCTACCGCGTGTCTAGATGTACTACTTACCAGGGTTCGTTGCAGTGGCACTTGCCCTCGCGCCAGACACCGTGGTCATTACACTTGTGGCCAGATGAATCTGTCCCCGCTGTTGTCCCTGTTGCTCCCCCTGTCCCTGCTCCTGACATACTGTCTTGCTGCTCACAAGTGTCGCCATGCCTACGATCATCATTAATATTAATATCATTGTTAGCAGGAGATCTCTACTTTTTCGCCTCCTTGAAAAAGGATCCTCTATTTTCCAATAGGTCGCTAATTTTATGTGATGTTGTCAATTTTATTATGAAACACTGAGGCTCTAGGAATTGGTGAAGCTCTCTAAGGGTATAAATTAAATGTACAATGTATAATGTTGTTCATAAATAAATCATGAAATTGATAAAGCGTGGTAGATAACACTGACACGCTCGGCGCCTACATTTTCCAACATTATTGTTCTCGCGGCGTGCAAGAATTCAAATCTTTATTGAAAAGTAAAAGTTAAATAATAAAATATCATGTTCCGTCCCTAAAATAAAACGAATATACAATACGCTGTGTAAAGAGTGTAGACTGTAAAGACATATATTTAGCTTAATTTTTTATCGTTGGTAATATAAACTAAATCTTACTTAATCTTATTTGATTTAAATTTAAAATCTAGTTTGATTAGGTTTGATGTAGTTTCAATAGAGATTAAAAGTTTTAAAATTATCAGAACACGTTCTTTCATTCTTACCATCCGTCCTCACAGTCACAAATGCCGCAGGAGAAGTTTCCCCGACCGCTGCACTTGCTGGACCTGAGTTCGACGTTGCTGCTGCACTCGCACGCGCACGGCACATGGTTCTTCATCACAACCTCCTCGTCGCTCCCCTCCACTTTCAACACGATGGTGTAAAACTCATCCACTCTCCCGTCCTTCCTACAGAAACCAGTGTCGACCTGCGACTCGATGGTCACAGTGCAGACGCCATCTTTGCAGTCCGTCGTGTTGAAGAGCACAACGGGCTCTTGTGTGGAGTTGGAGTATAAAGTCATCTGAAAATAGTTATCTATTAATTGAAAGTTTTAAATATAAATATTATTATGTATGTACCTAATATGGACAACTTATCAAGACGTGCCGAATGTTTAGTTATTTGGTATGGTATTAACATTATAGCCATATTTATTTTCTCAGCAAATGGTGATCCAAAACATAAAGGTTGTAACAATATTTGAAGGCTTTCCATATTTTAATTGGTGTTGCTATTATGCATAACTGTGCTCACACAACGTACTACAACGATTATGGTGGGCATCATTACATAACTGTACCTGACTGGAGTCCACAATGTGTGTGATTATATTATTATAGTAATTGGGTCACAATCACGTGATGGTCATCATCTTTGGACAGGTCTTAATAGTTGTGTCTTACATCTATTTGAAACCTCGTTAAGTTAACCTGCTCTACGGATCATATTTTTTTCTATCGGCGCTTTCATACCACCGTACACCGGCCGCGGTAATGGAAACATATTTAATACTTCTATACGACACATGTATTTAAGATTTTTATTGTATTATACATAGAGATGTGATAAACGGCTTAAAATCAAAAGTTAACTTATCCGTTGTTAAATATTCAAAAGCAACTTATTTTAACTGCTTAGCTGCTTATCTGCTTAACTACTTATTGCCACTTATAATGTTTTTTGCACTTATTTGCGATCGAAAAACGTAACGTTTTTCGATCGCTAAAACTGATTTCAATGAACTTTCCTTCGTACTTTGTAGGCTTAGGACTGTCTGAAATCTGAATAATTATTTTTTATATTAAACAGTACTTATGACAAAAACTTAATAAACTTAATACTAAAACACTGCACGAAAAGTTTATATTACGTCCATATGTACCATTATTATATTTATTATTTACAATAAAAGTTCACGGTAAACCACTAAACACACCACTATTACGATTAAAATACGAATTATTGCGTAACGTTATATAACGTGTTTTCGTCAAGCCGCAAAGCGCAACTAACAAAAAGACAATAATCATGAAACAGCATATAAGTTATAAGTACAAAAAATAAGCCGATTATTAAAACTTTAAATAAGTGATGAGCTACATTAAAGAATTTTCACTCTTATTGCGCTGTCATAAGAACTATTTTTCTTTGCTCATACCACACTTATGGCTTAATGACTATAAAGGATATAACGATAAGTATAAGTGTTAAGCGCTTACGTTTATAAACGACTTTTCTACTTATTTATAAAAGCACGCTTTTTTAAACGTTTTTCGTTTAAACGGCCATCTCTAATTATACATAATATAAGATTTAATACATATCTATGACCCAGGAAATCAAAAAACTGTTTTTGTTCCTTTGGCAGGATTAGCACCAGCGACCTCCGGCTTGAGCATCGACGCGCTCAACCACTGAGCCACAGAGGTCGTCAAATTATAAGCTCGCTTGTATTAGGCATGATGTTTTTAAGCTAGTTTGTCTTAATTTCTTCGTTTACGTGAATCGTTACTTATGTACATACGTTAAATATATACTTTCGCCTGTATGTATTTTTTTTAATTTTAGAAATAAATAGACGGGTGCACATAACCTAAATATCAGTCAATTTTCTTTACTTCCTACTATCCTACTGATACATCGATTACCAAATGGAGGTGGCGCAACCCTAAAACACCGACTCACGCGCCCCCTCCCTAGATTCGAGAACTGTCATGGCGGGATTGCATATTAATATATAATAACCTAACCAAGAGCATGTCAGGACATGTCTAAGGAGGGTTCCGTAACTATAAACGCGTAATATGCTTTTTTTTTTAATTACTCCAAAAGTTACTGTCCGATTTGGTTCAAAATAGTTTTCCTAAAGAGTTTTTAGCGTGATCTATCAGCATGAAAATTTTCAAGTTTCTATCTCCTATAGTTTAAAAATGCTAGGGGGGGGACCAACTTACAAAGTACTTTGGAGGCCGATTACTCGGAAATGGTCAACTTTATAAAAAAGTAAGTTATGAAACCTTGCCTTTATTTTAAAAGACCTATTCTACGATACCCCACACGATGGGGTAGAGTGAAAAAATATTTTTCATCCCCACTTCACATGTATGGAGAGCCACCCTTAAAATATAAAATTATTATTTTTTTATGATCCCGAAACCGTGATCTATACACAATCTATAACTGAACCAAATTTCATCAATTTATATTCATAATTACAGGAGCTAGAGGCGCGGACAGACAGACAGACAGACAGACAGACAGACAGACAGACAGACAGACAGACAGACAGACAGACGGACAGAGCGAAACTATAAGGGTTCCTTAAGTATTACGGAACCCTAAAAATGATGAAAAGGGCGGTTTGAATTCTCGAACTGTGTAATGTGTTTTGGTTAATTGAAAGCTAATAAATTACTGGTGATTTGGATAATAGTGTTTTTAATTGTTTAACACTACTAATATTATAAAAAAGTGTTCCCGTAGGATACTGTATTTACGCGGGCGGAGCCGGGCAACAGCTAGTTATAACATAAACGCACTTTTCGTTGAAGAGGAAAAGTAAAACAAATATAATAATTAACAGTCTCCCTTTTACTGGTTAAGAAAATATCGAATGCGGATAAACCATGATGCATTATTATCGCTTACGATACGGTTCTTTTACGATACACATATAAATAGCTGAGAACTGTATATTAGAACATAATAAAACTGTTTATACTCGGTTTCCGATTACAGATAGTTAAGATTAACTTTACGACATTTCAAAAGCGATTAATTAAAAGCCCTATAATCTTAAATTATTTCAAAATTGAAATGTAAAACACCGTCAGACACCACGCGGCGTCGCCGCCGCCGCCGCAGTGCGGCGCGTGTATTAAGCGCACTTAGGTAAGTACAAAGAATTGTAATGTTAAAAATTGAAATTAAATGAAAACAATTATTTATTGATCCATTTGGACTATTCGTAAATTCTAAACTATCAGATTATGTATGTACCTAGAGATAGACAAGAGACAATCATTCGCCGTATCTGTTTTTATTTATTAGCCAATTTTTAATATTAGCTAATATCATAACTAAAGCCTTTAATTTTAAAGTAATCGTATGATGGATACTATAGATGTGTTTGAAATTATTGCCGTTTAGAGTGTGATAATATAACATGTTTTATTTAACCAAAGCATTATATTACCTACTAGATCCAAAGTATTACAAAATATTTTAATCTGTGAAAAATTTATATACTTTTTAACGGTCTTTAATGAGAAATACATTAAATTGAAATAATTTATTGTCAGGGAGATATGATAAAACAATTAAGCTATCGCTCTACCAAACTTTATGGATCAATTAATTAAAACGTGAATGTCTACCGTTTATTTTCAATTTTGTTATGTGTACATAACAAAATAAACGGTACTATAAATACGGTTTGTTGGTATCAAGCAGATTTTATTTAAAACCCTTTTAGTTACATGTTGGTCAATTACAAACGCCTGCCCCCTTGTGGGCGCTGGAGGCCTAGAGGAGGCGGTAAAGGGCCCAGAAAAAAATTGGGGGGCGCTGATGTGAGTAGTATTATTATTGTTCAATGTTGTATATTGGTTAATTTTGAATAGTCATAATATACTCTTCAGGAGAGACTTATATGTTATTGAGATTTTAAAGGTGAAAAAAAAGGGAGCGCTACCCAATGACTGATTTTCAAAGTGGGCGTTAGACGAAATAAGTTTGGGAACCTCTGCCTTAAAGGTTTGTATGGATTTTGCCGCCGAGCTGTGGCGTGTCACTGCATCGTCTACGGAAGGAAGGTGTTTCCGTAGACAGATGCATGTATTGGCCCGCCAATAAAGTAATTTACTCTGTCTAGACTCTAGACTAGACTAGACTGAAGTACTGAACTTTTACGAGAGGTTCGGGTCAATAAGTTAAAGACGGTCTGAAAATAGAAAATACATTTTCTTTTAGCGACAAAGAAAATATCGTCTGCTACGAATGTTACGACACAACAAGGCTAGAAATTAGTTGGACTTATTTTATACCTAGGTATGTCTAACATATTTTCTAGAATATCGTGTTTGAAAATGAGCTTACCTTTGGGTTCGTTTTGGAGGGAAACGTGACCTTGTAGTCGTCTGTCCCGGAGCGCACCGTCTTGGCCCTGTACTTGTGCCTGAAGAACTTCCCGGGCACCTCTTCATCGCTGATGAAGGAAACCGCCTCCCGGTAGTCCACGCACCAGTTGTCATCGGGGACGACCACGCACCGGGACTGGAACAACAGAAATCAGAAATTATTGAAAGCATCAAGGCATACACCAGTAAAGTTTGAAGACTTTTTAAATCTTATAATATTATCTTTATTTTGATAGCAAAATAATTGTAGTACGAATATTGAAGTAGTGAAATATAACGATAACTTTTGAAGGTTTTGGAAAAAATCAAGCTTCCTAGGAGCTTTTATCGAAAACGCTACGTAATCCGTTGGAGAGAACAATGTATAGTGGGATTAGGTTATCTCTCTTTTATAGGTCTACAAAAAAGTTCGCGATGGCTTATGGCTATCTTTAAGAATAACTTACTAAGCCCATTCTGAGTTAAAAAAATAGTCACAAATAATGTGGTATTTTCAAAAGCTACAAACGGGTACAATATTTACCCTTATCAAATACATAATACGAATTAATATCTTATGAGTTAACGTTAAATCAAATCCCACCAAAAACATTCTGTAAAAAACTAGCCAAGTCTCGATAGAGCTGCTCGTTTATCTCTAAAAAGTAGTGAAATCTAGACAAAGTCGTTCCAAGTCTAAGGTTCCTTACTGCGATTTCTTTATTATTATAGTTGATGTCGTGTGACTTGGCCGTTGAACATTCTTTATACGTTAGTGGGTACAAGTCAATTTTGTTTACACGTAATGTATATCTGTTGTAACTACCTATGTTTGTTAAGCGAGATAATAGCCCATACTGGTATTGGTAATTGGATGCTAGTGTCTCATTTTAGGCTGTTGTTGATTGTAGAACACATATATTGGAGCAGTGGTGTCATGGAGCCCCTTTTGTACCCTTGTGTACCCTTCAACGGCCAAGTCACACAACATCAACTATAATAATAAAGAAATCGCAGTAAGGAACCTTAGACTTGGAACGACTTTGTCTAGATTTCACTACTTTTTAGAGATAAACGAGCAGCTCTATCGAGACTTGGCTAGTTTTTTACAGAATGTTTTTGGTGGGATTTTACTTCTTTTTGTAGAAACGTTGATATTGATTTATTTTACTAGATTTTAGTGTAATTTGTTTATTTAATTTGTGTAATGTTCGAGTAGAATAAAGTTAATCGTTCGACTATTTCTTCTTGTAAACTTGTAAGTATAAGTATAAAAGCCAGTCTAGTCTTATCCAGAGTTTTCCTTTAATTTTATTTATATGCGTATCAAAAGCAGAAGGGGAGGCATTCGTCCAGCAGTGGGACGCTACGGGCTAGATTTAATTAGAAGATGTGTCCCACTTCGCTAGGTTTTTGCAATAACAGTCGATTTTTTTATGTTTAAATTTCTGCGTTCTGGTCTTATCCAGAGCTCCTCAAATAGGGACCTGAAAATGCGGCGAAATGGTTCCAGTAAAGAATGGTACGGCAGTGTTTGCTTCGCGCTCGACTTGGCGGGGGCACTGCCGTGCCCCCAGATCGACGTTCTGGTCTTATCCATAGGTTCTCAAATAGGGGCCTGAAAATGCGGCGAAATGGTTCCAGTAAAGAATGGTACGGCAGTGTTTGCTTCGCGCTCGACTTGGCGGGGGCACTGCCGTGCCCCCAGATCGACGTTCTGGTCTTATCCAGAGGTTCTCAAATAGGGGCGTGAAAATGCGGCGAAATGGTTCCAGTAAAGAATGGTACGGCAGTGTTTGCTTCGCGCTCGACTTGGCGGGGGCACTGCCGTGCCCCCAGATCGACGTTCTGGTCTTATCTAGAGGTTCTCAAATAGGGGCCTGAAAATGCGGCAAAATGGTTCTAGTAAAGAATGGTACGGCAGTGTTTGCTTCGCACTCGACTTGGCGGGGGCACTGCCGTGCCCCCAAATCGACGTTCTGGTCTTATCTAGAGGTTCTCAAATAGGGGCCTGAAAATGCGGCGAAATGGTTCCAGTAAAGAATGGTACGGCAGTGTTTGCTTCGCGCTCGACTTGGCGGGGGCACTGCCGTGCCCCCAGATCGACGTTCTGATCTTATCTAGAGGTTCTCAAATAGGGGCCTGAAAATGCGGCGAAATGGTTCCAGTAAAGAATGGTACGGCAGTGTTTGCTTCGCGCTCGACTTGGTAGGGGCACTGCCGTGCCCCCAGATCGATTATCCTAGTTTTTATAGTTTTCCCTTTATGTGGCCATTAAACCCCAACTCTGTACCAAATTTCAGCTCTCTAAGTTTATGGGAAGTACTAGTTCTATTTTGATGATCATGAGTGAGTGAGTGAGTGAGTGAGTGAGTGTCGAAAATGCGAAACTTTGCTTTCGCTTAACTTCGGAACTAAATGACCTACAGACTTGAAATTTTGGATTTTAAGTACGTGATTATAGCTTATTGGATGACGAAAATTTCTGCGTTCTGGTCTTATCCAGAGGTTCTCAAATAGGGGCCTGAAAATGCGGCGAAATGGTTCCAGTAAAGGATGGTACGGCAGTGTTTGCTTCGCGCTCGACTTGGCGGGAGCACTGCCGTGCCCCCAGATTCAAATTCAAGCGGTCGACGGCACGCGTCGTTACTACACCGGATGGGACTCGCTCAATGCAGGTACCTACTCCGCCCGTGTCCATATTACGAGTAGGTACAGAATTACGAATAGGCTATAAATTAATATTTAATATATCGTTTATAACCCAGTTTCACGCGGTTAAAACCTCAGACAAAAGTTAGTAATAAATAATTGTAGATATTCATCATTTAAGGCTGTGTCATGAACTGTGTGTGGGCCTCCACAACTGTCATGAGCAAGCAACACGTACCTGCCGATGTCACTTTAGCATAGACTAGCTTTTGCCCGCGACTGCGTCCGCGTGGAACAATACTTTGGGATATCGCTGAAATTTACCCGCGACTTTATTTATGACTAACGAAAGCGGAATCCTATTTTTTTAAACGGAACCCTAAAATAAAAGTAGCCTATGTTAGACCCTATAACATCAGCTATCTGCTAGTGAAAGTCCCGTGAAAATCGGTCCAGCCGTTTCAGAGATTAGTCGGAACAAACAGACAGACAGACCGACTGACAGACAGACAGACGGACAGACAAAGATAAAAAAAAATGTATTTTATTGTAAGTACCGAATATACTTTCAGATTCATTATGTAAAAAGCTGTTAATTTGAAGTTACAAACAGACACTTAAATTGTATTTAACTGTATAGATGTATAGATATTATAATGTATTATATTTTAAGATATTATCAATTTGATGTTTATAAAATAACTAAACTATTTAACTAAACTAAACTAAACTAAACTAAACATTAACCCGCACGCGCAACTCGCCTTGGTTACGCCCACTTCGCAACGGGCCGTGCAGCAGAAATCGTAATATTTTAATTTCGCCATAACTTCAAAACCAAACGTTCAATTTTAATCATTCAAAGACCAAATATTATCTACATAAACTGTACTTAGTGATGAAATAATTTATTTTGATAAGGATTAATAACATGAGTAAAATAAACGCGTTTAAATGTAGTCCAAAAAAAATTCAAGATTTCTAAATAAAAAAATTGTTGTTGTGCCTCACTCGACATAGATAGGTATAGTGTGTCGCGGACTTTTTTGTAGATATTTATAAGATCTACAATTAATTAGAACATTTTATGGTTCTATCTTTTATAGTTTAGGCAGCGTACGCAAAATAAGTAACTTTTCTGGTTGATTTTTACACCTTGTGTCCGAAAAACCCAAATATCTTACGGAACCCTATTTTTTTCCAAAATAAAATTTAGCCTATGTTACTCGTGGATAATGTAGCTTTCGAATGGTGAAAGAATTTTTGAAATCGGTCCAGTACTTTTTGAGCCTATTCATTACAAACAAACAAACAAACAAACAAACAAACATACAAACAAAGTTTTCCTCTTTATAATATTAGTGTAGATTAAAGAAAGATGAACAGATAAGCAGCTACATAGTAATCTTTCGATACAACAAGCATACGGTGTGTCCACGATTGTGTGAAAAAATGGTGGGCCGTTGAAGAAAACGTCAACATTTTCAAATTTGGATTGTCCTATGATCGTCGCCATCTTTGTACGTAAATATGTATATTTTCTACTCAGTGACTTTAGTGTCTAAATGCAGAGCAGCGTTCTAAGCTTAGCTTTTAATTTATTAACATTATTTCATCGCAACAAAACTGCATAAGGAATGGTATTTCATGATTGCAGAGATTACTCATGGGAACAAAGATCATTTAGCCGTGTAACAAAGTGCCTATTACTGCATGCCACGCCGCGAGCTCTCTATAAGGCCTTAACTAGTGGTTCTAAAAAGTTTACCTTTTAGAGCTACAGAGGTTTAATTAGGAACAAAATATACAGTGTTTATGTAGGTTATACTATTGTGCAGACTTTATGCACTAAGGACGGGTTACACCTACAGGAAAACTAGATTAGCGAAACATAGTATTACGAGTATAATACGTAGCTGTCCCGACACACGTTATTTTGTCTTAACTATGAACTGGAATAAATAAATTACCAAACAGGTAAACCGAACGCAACTATAAATATTTGACAGTCAAGTGACAAATTGTACATAGTAAGTACACTAACCTCATTACTATTAATAAACGCTGTATAAAGCTTTGAATAGTTATACAGTGTTTTGTGCACGTCACATAAGTGACATTTCCAATTCGATTGAAGAAGACAAAACACTGTGTAACTATTTAAAGATTATACAGCGTTTATAAGTAAGGGGGTTTGGGTTAAACAGATAAGTTTGGGTTGGGTTAAGTATGGGAAAATTCAATCGTCAATTTTAGTATTTTTCCTGCAATTGTACCTACCGTTTAAACCTTCCCAGAACTACCACAATAGTTTCAAGACCAAAATTACCCAAATCGGTCCAGCCGTTCTCGAATTTCAGCCAGACATTGGAATTGCCATTTTTTTATAATAGAGAAGAAGATTATTGTTAGTGGATGGGATATTATATTGATTTCAAAAATATACGAAAATAACTGTTCCTCAATTCTCGTATTTAAAGTAGACTTTCATTTTACTTTGACTGGATTCAATGTGAAGCGACATGTTACCATGAACGGATTTTATGAAGTTTCGACCAATCAGAGCGCATTTCACGCTGGTTTAACGTTTTATGAAAACACCGTTTGACAGTTTTAGCGTATCCCGATACTTATGTAATTGTATTAATACAGGTTTTATTTAGCAGAATTGCTAGTTTTGATAATAGTAAACTTCGCATTTTTTGTAAACTCCGCTATACCTAACAGATTATGTAAATTTATATCGGTGATGTAAATCTAATCTATAAGTATAGTAAAAACAAACCCATTAATATTAATTACCTACACAAATATTGCATAAAATGTTTACTGTTACGAGATATTTATAACTGTTTAGAAACTAAGATATTTATATCTGTTTAGAAACAGCATACCTAATTATATTGTATTAATTATACTGAGCTAAAAATTAATAAGGTAAGTATTTTTGATCTTTTCTGGTGTTATTATCAAGCTCTATAAAATTCATGTTATTGCGTCTTTAAATAAAATTACTTAATTGAAGTAAACATACAGTTATGGTTGCAAAGTGATAAGACATGTATTTAGTAAACAAACAGCCGCACTCAGAGACGTTCATTAAATTAGCCCTAATCAGTATTTAACTAATGAACATTAAATATCTTAATGAAGCGTGTCTCCCAGAGTCAACATTTAATGGATCGTTAGCTAATGACAAATTTAATCATTCGTAGGGCGGTGCATCTCCGAAATAAGTTGTCGATTACTTAAAAACTTGGAGAAGATGTAGCCATACTTAAAATTAATTAATATGAAACTGTTAAGTTTGGCTTTAATAAACATCAGAAATCATGTAAAGTAGTAATATAGTTAGAATTTATTTAATTAACAAAGAAAATCGACAAAAAAATATCCAAAATAGCTATTTATCGAATATTTTGGTAAAATAATTTCAATTTTCTAATATGGCATTACAGTTGCTAACTGTCAAATCTTCGCGGGCGGCGAGCGTGAATAGGTACCTACCTAATACAAAAAAATCTAAAGTTTAAAGTTTATTGCACTCTACATTTTAGTATTAGTGTAATTTTGAATTGTGTTTCAAATTATAATATTCATATTAAGGTGAATATCCGTCTATGGTGAATATATGAATTATGATTACCAAAATTGAAATTCGTTGTTGTTGTGAAGGAAGATTGAAGAAATAAAACAAGAAGCGGAAAAATATTAGAAAAGTTACAAAATAGAAATAAATAAAAGAAATTATTTTATATGTATTGTCTTTTATTAATCAAATCCAAATTCTGCTACATTATGCTTACCACCGGCGAGAAGAAAAATTGTTCTTTTCAAAAAATATTTTTTTACAATATAGTAAGGTAAACACCCCAATTATGGACAGTTTAAGAAGAAAATCTTGATATTTCAGAAAATTCACTTTTACCTGTGAAAGATTTAACACAAAACGTAGTGAAAATTGGAAGTCCTATATTTATTCTATTTTTCTGCTTTATTTAATGTAGGGTACTTTAATAGGTTTTAATGTTATTAACAAATAAAAACTTAGATTTTTTTAACCAATTATGGACAACAAAAATCTAGTTATGGACACCCAGTAATAAACAAGAACCAAATATGGACACCTAGTAATGAACATGAATCATGAGATGCTATATGTTAAATTAACTGTGGAATATTAAATTTGGAGTATAAAATAATGCAAACTTTTATTTTGATCAGCCTTTAATGTAACTGCAGTCGTGACTACATTCAAATTATGTACTAAAAACTCTCTAAAATCGACAAAATCAGCTTCAAGTTCTGAAAACCATTTCTCACTGCCATCTTGAGTAAGAGTAACTCTTGACGTGCATAAATTTAGAGCAGTACGTTCAGCAACCGTAGGTTGTTGTTTCATAAACGAGAAATACAATTTTTTGTCTGGTCTATTATTGTGAAAGGAGTCTCCTGCTTTTTGTCGACTATTAGACGTTGAACAGTATCTAATAATTTATCTTTGGGTAATAGAATATATTTATTTGACATAATATATTTTATCCGATCTTCTAAAATGTTTTCTTCTTCCTTCGACAAAATGGTACTGGGTCCAATCGGATACACTACGGTACTTTTTCCTGTGATTTTATTATGCAATGTAATTCTAGACACGTTATTTTTTTTGGCTGCATCAGATATATTTGCGCCTTTTCTAACAGCTTCGATAGCCCACTGCACAGCCCATTTGTTGAGTTGTATAATTTTTTTGGGTAATAATCATTACATAGTATATAACAAAGTACCTTTTTTGCCTGTCCCTTTGTCTGCTTAAATTTTTAAAACAATGCAACGGATTTTGATGCTTTTAGGTATATAATATGCATAACATAGTAGAGGTACACAGATCATTTTAGAGATTTTGCGCTTACATTGCAAACGCTGGCTGAACCCTACGAGATAGATCAAAATATGTACTTGCTACAGTTTTGTTTATCTTAAAAAAACCTACAAAAAAGTCTGCGATGGCATATGTCTATCTCTTAGGGATGACCCACAATTACCATATTTCTATCCTTTACTTTAATTTAAATTTTAAAGATTATTTACGAAAGTTGAGTTTAAATAATACAGCTAACAATAATCCTTATCCAATTAAGTACCTTAAATACATTGTGCTTAGATCAATATGGCCCTTTACAACATTAAATTTAAATGAATATTTTCAAGGATAGTAGAGATTTAATATGCAGGGACACGTTTCGACGGCAATTGCTACTCGGTGCTCGCGCTTCTGCATCGCACTATCGAAAACGCATAGACGTATTATTTATAAGAGGCTCACGAATATTTTGTATTGAAGTTCTTAAAGAATATCCATAGCATAGAATGGCAAATTAATTGATTGATCACTACATAGTTTAAAACAAGTCGCTTTATCTGTCTGTCCCTATGTATATTGTATGATTAGATCTTTAAATCTACGCAACGGATTTTGATGCGAGTTTTTTAAAATAGTCTTTAAGATATAAGGTATCGTAAAATTTATATTCAAGCGCGATAAATATAATATTATGTATATAAAGCGGTCGCGCATATCGGGTCGAGGTGATAGGGTCCCATTTTAAACATTTGCATTGGATAAACCTAAAAACATTTTCAATATTGTATCAGAAGTATATTGCTGTAAGTAGAGAGTTATTCGCCGAAGTAGTTTTTTCTCCAAGAACACAATCCACGTGGGCGAAGCCGCGGGCAAAAGCTAGTTAGCTAGCTAGCTAGTAGTTCTTAAATAAAAAGAAAACTGTATTATTTTACTTCAATGTCCATAACTGGATTTCTATGTAATACCCAATAATGGACACAAGCGTCCATTACTGGTAGGCACCAATATTTTTATAATTATCAACTAGCTTTTAAAAAAGAATTTAAAAAAGAGTATAATAAACTCAAAATCTCAATCAACAATAAAAAAAACAAGTTTGGACATTTGTCCATTATTGCAACTATTCAACTTCAGTGCACCAGTTATAAACATTGATAAAAAAACGTGAAACATAGTGTCTCAAGAGTAAAAGCACAGTACGTCTTTATCTCGATTTCATAGTCAATCCAACTAACAAAATAGATTTTGTTTCAAATAATTCAATATTAAATTAACAAGTAAACTCTCTACCTAATTCACTAACCATTTCCGTAACAAAAGCCACTAATATGCATTTTCAATAACACGAGCACCAATTTACCTCACCCATTTTGTCTTATAAAACGGAAGTGAATGAAATATTAAACTTCGGCAGCTTGACATCTTTTGGCTACCGTAAAATGTTACCAATATAATAAAATTGATTCCCGGCCTTATTCTAGCAGATTTGGTTATTTTTCGTCCATTATTGGTTCCATGTCCATTACTGGTGCATTTACCTTACCATAATCTAAGACAAAAGTCAATATACATAATAAGTACATACATAGAAGCAGCCTTGCAAGGAGCATCTTATTCCCAAGGTGGTAAAATGATGAAACCGTTGACCTTATATTAAGCTTTGGCACACAAACATTCTTTAATAACCTTCTTTAATTTAATCATGGAAAGAATCTGAACGTTTTCTGGGATTCTATTGTATACACCTTTAAAAATTAGTCTGATCACTCATCACAGGTATATCTAACTTATTTCTATTTCTTGTATTCCTATATAATATGATTGTCGCTTTTTTTGTAATTATTTAAGTATATTCTTTCTGATATACAACACATTGTCCATTGAATTGTGTATTTGTCCAAATGTATTGTGAAGCGACTGTCAGAACACCTATTTCTTTAAACTTATCTCTCAGAGATTCAAAGGAAATTCATGATTTGGTAGCTCGGAATGGAAAGAATGATGACATCTTATAAATAGAACATAGGTATAGCTTGCCTCTGTAGCACAAATATTGTGTATTCTATTTCTGTACACTTCTGAAGTGATTCCTCCAGGAGTTCCAGGACTTTTTATTTTAATAATGATATTTAATTCAATACACCCAATCACCCCAGGAAAGTGTGCAATTTTATAGAACTTTCGTCTGTAACAAGAATATAATATTTAAATTACATAATTATAATATATTCATTAGATGTAGTTTAATTAATATTATAATAATACATTATCTTGGCATACATTTAGTTCAAAACGAATATATCAGTAGTAGTATCAGTACCTGTACAGTAGCCGGGAACTTGACAAAATCTTGCATTTTCATAGCAATTAACGCAGAAACTTTGCTGACAATTCGTGAGACCGATTACTGACAGATATTAATATAAAAATAAGATAGCAACATACAAATAATATTACTTATTACAAGCACATAGTAAACTCTCATGATTCTAGTTTTGTTTATTATTTTAGGTACTATAATTTAGAAACTAACCTGAAAACTGCCTGTAGCTAAATATATTACAGTAAACAGAAGCATTATTTTGGGAGTAGGTAAATGGTAATCCTCTTCTAATAGGTATCTGATCTATTTAAATCTGATTTCTACATACCTATTATTATTAAGTTTTTTTACAACATAGGACTTCGGAGTGAATCTATATCTAACATGGAATTCTTGGATTGAATATTTTAGTGAAAGGATCCGAATAATGTCTTCTATAGTGTCTTGGTCATCTTGGTCCCACATTTCTGAATCCTTATGAAAAATTTTCAAAATCTATAAAGTCCATCTGATTAGACATTTTGCATAAAAATGGTAAAAACAACGTAGTAGTAACTGAAATAATAACTACAATAACTAGTAATAGCGTATTATTAAAATTCAAATGTAATTTTTGTTACAAAAACAAATAAATAACCTCAAATTCGATCGACTTAATCCACAATTAGCAAGTTAAATAGAGGTTTTGCAGTACTTAAATTTAATGATCATTAAGTCACGTTAACGATCCGTTAACTGACTCTGAGAGTGAGTTTTTTTAAATCTATACTAAGTAATGGTTTAAGTAACAATTAAATGACTCTGAGTGCGGCCGAAAGACTCTTATAATTACGTTAAGCATTATATTGAGTATTGCTTAGCTATCAGGCAATTGGTTTGCAGGTTTTATTCCATAAAAATAATAAAGAAATAACCGGCCAAGTGCGAGCCGGACTTGCGAACAAAGAGTTCCGTAAAAAACGCTAAAAAATTGTATGACAGCTTCCCTTAAAGATTTGTTTTAATCGGTGTTCAGTATTATAGTTATTTTATAATTTTTATATATAATTATAGTTATTATAGCGGCATAAACACACCAACTATGCGAAATTTCAACTGTCTAGCTATTAAGGGAGATGTAGCCTAGTGACAGACAGACGGTCGCATAAACAGGATCCCTTTTTTACCCTTTTAGACTTTTTTATGGAACTCTAAAAATAGTTAAATTGATGGAAGTCTAAGAAATTGGCTCGAATTACCGAACATGGTGACTGGTGACCGTTCCAGAACATTTGGCCCGGGGCTACCATAATATTTGGTGTTAAAACCGGTCACTGTCACCATACTTGGTTGACTTGGTTCAGTTTAAAAGTTAACGTAACGTCTGAAGCCCAATTCTCTTATCTATTTTCGATAAAATCTCGGTTCTGTTAACACATTCTAAACGAGAATTAACAGACAATAATAATTACGACAATAAAAAAATCCTTCTTTTTTGAAGTCGGTTAATAAGTAAGGCAGTAAATGTGGCACACAGTTAAGACTAATTATTATTATCAAAACTGTATTAATGTTTCATTGAAATACCAGATTCGACGTTTAGCAAGCAGATCCAAAATGGCCACAGTGAGTAAATTGTACTATGAAACGTCATCTATTGAAATTCTATCGATTTTCAAAAGGTATCAGTTTCATAGTACGATTCACTTAGTGTGGCCCACGGAGCAGATATAGAATCTCCTATATCTACTCCATGGTGAGGCCATTTTTGACCTGCAGATTATTGCTGCTGTATACTTTTAATGTTTCAATGAGGTACTTTCGGTCTACCTTAGATAGAATATGGTTCGACCTAGAGAGAAGTTAGACACTAAAATCTCAATAAATAGACTAATAATAACTAATAACTCTCTCTTTTTAAAATAAATGATGTACCTGTTAGTAGGCTCCTAGATACAAAGAAATAATAATGTAATTGACAGGAATAATGAAACATTCATCGGCTAGCAATTGCATCAGTCATTCCAGTTAGTATTGATACGAGTATCTAAACAGGCGCCAATGCGCAGACTGTCAGCAGAAAAATATTAATTATTCAGTTTTTATTGTCATGAATTAATAAATCATATTTCATATAAATTATATAAGTAATTGAATGTGATTTAATATGCATGCTAACGACAAGATAAACATATAACACGAACACATACAAGTAAGTACATATTAGAATTTAAATTATTTGCAAGCAATTATGTTGGCGCCGTCAATCTCTACCGACTTACCTATAATTGTCGTGTTTGCATTGTGTGGACATAGTTAATATGATAAAATGTTTGTTTTTACTCTAAGCATTCCAACAAGATATCTATGTCTAAATTGTCTAGACACTAGACACTAAAGGCATAAAATTATATTATTAGGAATGTCTGTTTGAATTATATTCCTTAATTGAATGGTTGACGAGTGGAGCAAACGATGTATCTATTTTGAATCAGGAACAATCGTGAAATTAGTTAATTAACACTCATCACGTTAAAATACCGCGGGTGATGAATAGAGATGTCACGAGCGGCGCAGGCGCATCTCGCATGCATGCATGAGATCTCTCGCATGCATAAGGCTAGCCATACACGCTAGATCATGCATGATGGTTGTGCAATGTGGAGGCATAGCCGATCGACATAATTATACCAAGTAACAAACAATGTAATATAAATACAGTTTTGTCACACACTCGCTAGGGTTTGCATATGCCGGATAATATTATGTTCTGTGTTTACACATAACCTCCATTAACCGTCATGAATGACCACGGAATAGAAAATAAGTGGAAGTGTGAAGTATACGTAGTTCGTGTGCCACGACAGCGTTACTACGCGTACTCATTTTCAAATTTTATTTCATTTAGAATACAAAATGTCGTAAGTATTTTTCACACAATAAAAAAAAATAAACATTGGTTTGAGGGCATATTTTCAAATAAAACTTTACTTTTTTACTGTAATTTTAACGACATATTAAACCAATTCTTAGTGTAGTGCGAATAAATATTATCGGTGTATTTGTGTGAGTTCCATACTAATTGTGGCATATAACACTTCCACTTGTTTTCTGTTCGGTGTACATCGTAGCGTGTATGGCCTGCATAACACCGAGCTCCAACTTGCTCCTAAATTAGATGGCATATCTAGCTTATGACGTATTTGGAAGATATTCTTAAGTGTGCGGGTTATATTTTACTGCATATGCAGTAGGTACGCTAAGTTACACATTTAGATTTTTTTATTTTTTGGTTGACTCTACCGTAGCTTGAGATATAGATATATAATAGTTTTGTATTTAAATTGTACGAGCAAATCTGTGTTTTTTAGACTGTCAGAATAAAAGACATTTATCTCGTTGTCCTCGACTATTTCTTTGTGAAGTTAAAATTTAGTACTCTACAATTTATCTCGAAAGTATCTCATTATTAGTTCGTAATGCTCTTGTCAATTAATGCCAAGGTTTCAGACAGGATTGTGTTTGGTTAGTGTTTTTACCTTCACAATCTAATCGATTGGTGAATTATTTAATGAGTTTAGTCAAGTGAAAAATCTAGATGTTGGTGACAAAGTACGTGCAGTTTGCAAGATTTTTCGACGAATTGAAGTAAAGAGTAGTGGCAAAATGATACGTAACTTTTGTACCAATTTCACATCCTCCTAGACAATTCTAATGCTTCTAAAATAGACTGTAATAAAAGAGAAATTGCAATTCACGTGAGGTTTTATGAAGCAACAGCAAGGGCAATAACCTACCGGGGTGCGTGGGCACTGGGCACTCATAACACAACAGAGGATTCTCCCCACCGCTTACTCCGACCTGTCGATTATCATATGATATAAAATGTCATATCTAATACATTTCATTATTTATAGCTTTAAACACTTACGGGTTGCGAAGTGTTCTCCCGTGACCAAGGCTACAGGAAAGTATAATAATATCTATGGACGCTTCACACCACGTCAAGCTTGTGTAGAAAAGTGTATAGTGTATACTCATACTTAGCATTTATAAAACTTATATACACTCAATATAATATCATATACATTATTATAGAAGGTTGTTTCACAATAAATATTATTGACAAAATGTTTCGCTAGAGCCAATAAAATGTAGAAATCAGTCTACATAACATTGACCAAAGCTAAATTTATCAAATGTCAGATAATATGCAGTCGTTGCTACAAGTAGAGAAAATAGTTCAGATTTTATGAATTTCATTCTGACTCTTCAAAGAATGTAAGTGCGTACCTACTCTACATAACAGAACTACGAGTCGAGAGGTGTGGGTGGATGTGTGGAGTATAGAACCCCGTTGCGACACCTACTACGTGAGAGCCTCGTAGAACCAGTTATAACTTACAGCGCATACCGGCGCACGCGCACGCACACTACAAACGGGTTCGAGGATTAACTGATCCCCGAATTTACGAGATCGATAGCGGTTTATCGACGCTATTGAAGTATCTTTTTAACTGCAACACTAAAAAGATAAACATACTTTTAAATTCCTCAACTCTCATTGCGGGCAATGACATGCTTTTTATACTCTGTAGGTCGATTTTGCTAATTAAATCTTAAATTAATGCAGTTTCGATGCAATCTCGATATAGCAAAATGTAGTAGGCAAAAGTATTCGTCTCATAAACGTCAAACATCAACGTTTGAATTCTATCGAATTGATGTGTGAATTTATAAGTGACGCTTAAATTGGTAACATTATAGTGTACTACTGTTTTTTTGTTTACTTTACATTAAATTGTATTTGGATCAGAGTATTCGAGCGAACGCTCACTTGAGTCACGACTGTTTTAAGGTGGACTATTGTCTATGTGAGACAAAACTTTCTTAAAACTAAAACGTTTTAATCCACAGTCAGTTCTGTCGGTATATTAGACAGTTTCATCTGTAAGAAGTCGAGTATGCGCATTGTCATATATTTTGTAGAGATTTTAGAGTGCAATTATAGTCTGTCTGCTGTGACTCAAGTGAGCACTTGCCCTAAAAATATGTATGATTTCAAATTACAAGTAATGATTAATTTAATTAAAATAATAATATGTGAACAAAGGCGACCTCTGTGACTCGGTGGTTAACGCATTGGCGCCTAAACCGGAGGTCGCGGGTTCGAATCCCAACATCAATTTAACGAAGGCACAATAAGTTTTTCTGAGTTCCTGGATCTTGGATGTGTAATATTTGTATAGTATAATAAAAATCTTAATATGTGTAAGTGTATAGTCTGAAGTATTAAATATACAGTATATTTCCGTTGTCTGGTACTTGTGATATAAATTCATACCTAGGATACTTAGTACAGAACCAGATTGGCGTGGTGTGGAAGCGTCCATAGATATTATTATCTTTATTATAAAAACCTTTGAAACTTGTGTTTGCTCAGCTTGTGCTGGTATATATCCGAGTCCCGCCCTGAAGCCTTCAGGGAGAAATTTTGGTCTTTCCCCCAAAACTTTAGAAACTATTGTTGATGTGTGAATGGCTGTTTGTTTTTGCATTATTGTTATATTTAATTTAGCGTCTAATATGTCACAGTATCTATATATAATAATATCATATATTATATAATAATAATTATTAATTATAATGTGTTTTGTTGATATGACTGTACTGGGAATCACTAAGACGCACATGCGACACGAAATGTGGTCAGAGGAGTCGTATCTTTGTTTTCCTCGTCGAATGTAGAGCAGGTTTATGAGATCATTTCGGCTTAAGGCACTATTTCCACGATCAAATTGAGCGACATAATTTTCCTGGATAGATAAATGTTCTAGAACCGAATCGTTTCGCTGCGCATTGTGTCCATAGATTGTGTCATTGCGTCAGTGACGTCTCTGACGCCGCGTTAGTGTCGCTGCGCTCGAATGACGTTCCCTAGAATTTCATACATTTGCACAGATAGGTGATCTATCTTTCTGTCGCGGCGTCACAGTCGCGGCGCCACTGACGCTCAATTCGAAAGGCTACCTGAAGGGTCAATTCAAACCGAAATGGCAGCGGAGCGGCCAGCAGCATAACTGTCATATCATTTTAAACTTTATCTTCATGTACAAAAAACACAGTTTCGCTTGAGACAACCACCGCTGCTCACGGCCGCCGGCGGCCGCGGGACGCCCCTATTTTCTAAGCGATAATATTATGTTCTATAGTTTTGAAGATAAAGCTTAAAATTGTATGACAGTTATGCTGCTTGCCGCTTTACTGCCATTTCGGCGTGATTTGACCCTTAACCAGATATAGTGAGTGAAAACTGTAGAACGTTTAAAAAAAAAGATGTCAAACACAGTATTTATACAAAAATTACACAGCTCTCGGCAGCACAAATAAATAAGTAGTAACGAAATTTACACGGGATTTCACAAAATATTTAGAATAGTTGTCACAAGAGTGACATGAGTATATCGAGCTACCGCGTATACATAATCTTAGATATGGGTCGATTCACACCGGGACAAACCGCGACGCAACACTGCATTTTAAAGATGACACGTTTCTTTGTAAGAGTTCGAATGTCAAGTTGCGCCGCGCTGCACAGCGTATGTGCTTTGAATGACTGATGTCATATGAAACGTGTATCTTTTTGTGTAGCGAATAAAATTTGAATAGCTATCTTAAAAATTCAGCGCGTCGTTGCGTCCGTATCGTCGCCTTGTGAACTGACCCTAAGCCGCGTTAACCACAATAATACAAGCCAACTTTGAGTTTTAAGTATTACATTTCATATTCAACAAGTGAAACAAAAATAGAAATCTAGTACCTATATTTTATGTAAAATGCAATTTTGATGGAGACTTTTGTAATTAATGTGCCGGTCTAAAATGGCCACAATCATATTAAGAAACATTATCTATTCAATTTTCACTTAACGGGTGCTAGAACGATAAAGTAAACATATTTAACGTTAGATGAATTACTACATAATTAAACGATATTTTAGTTTATTGTTAACCCATTAACCGCCAAATTAAAGGCAGCAAAGTAAAATGAATAAAATGTACATTTTCTTATTTAATTTAGGCCACATTAACACAATAATAATAAAAAATCTCAAAAACATTATTACTTCCCCCTATAAGGTGTACTCATTTGTGTACAATGGCGCCTTATGGGTGCAAGCAATTTACTGTAATTTTTGTAAAGAAATATTTTTTATAATTATTTTACTATCAATATAGATTCTTTTAAATAATTAAAACACTGTTCAATTGATTCCAAAGCTTTAAAAAGTCAATAAAATATATTTCAAGTAAAATTTAGTCGATCTCATCCATTAAATTTGAAGAAAAAATCGAAAAGCGTGTTAATATTTTTATTTTATTTCCCTTGACGTTTGCCTCAAATCATGGCACATGAGAGCCAGGCTTTTGGACAAGCTTACTATTATGTATATGTCTAAAACCTACCTTCTTTTGCGAAAATGTATTGATTTGTATGGCACACAATCAAAATTCGGTAGTTTTACTGCCAACACCTATCTAGTATTATTAAGTAACATTTGTTACAGCTTATGTTAGCATTTTTTTATTATAAATTACAAAATTATATAAAAAATAACAAACATATTTAAAAAATTTGCTGTACGTCAATAAGCTATCAATTTATGTTTATTTTACAGATTCAGGTGTATTTTATAAATTTATATAGTAAAATTAACGTATATTGAAAATTAGGCACCGAAATATACGAAACAGTAACCTTACACGTGCAAGTTCAAAATCTATCAACTTTGTTTGTGGCTAGTGACAATAATTATAAATATATTCCTGTTTTATTGTTAAAGTTTAAGTAAAAGATTATCCTTTGATTAAGCAACTTGTAAATAATCACTCTAATTATGAACAATTTTACTCTACACTTAAATTTGTAGGTGTACCCAATTGCGTACGGCGGCGGTAAATGGGTTAAAGCCGTTTTATCGTATTGTTTAGTTGCATGAGATCACCCGCATCTTCCTTCAGTAACTTCATACTGTTGACTCAGACGTTTTGTTGTTTCTATTTTCATTCATAACGCAGTTAAATGAAAAAAATAAATGACCAAGATGACAGGTTATTCATCTTTAAAATACAGGGATAGCTAGTTAGAACGAAAAATGTAGAGCAATATCATAATTATTTGTTTGTTGCAATTTGCCAATCAATTTTATAGAAAAAAAATGTATATTTTGTAGAGTTTTTTTTATTAAAGTTGTATATAATTTTCCTCATCACTGAATGACTTACTATAAAGTTATAGCCTGTAGGTATTGATATCCAAAATGAAACATGAAAATATTTGTAACCTAATTGTTCAGCTGTTTTGGCGCAGCACACAATCCGTCTTTAGACAGAAATAGGAAGACATAAATTTTTCGCCATCCATTTCAAACGTACGCGTCCGCGTCGCCTGTCTTTGACACAAAAACCTAACCAAGAGCATGTCAGGACATGTCTAAGGAGGGTTCCGTAAATGTTGAATGTTGATTAATAATCAAAATATATTTAAGTGAATAGTAACCAGATGTTCTTTAAGAATAATTTTTATTCGATTTCGATGATATTTTAAAGAGTTTTTATTAAATTTAATATTCGCTAATCAAGTAATCACATAACATTTGAGCATATTTTTTTTTTCGAATGGGTCTATGCTAATGACATTTAAGTCCCTTTAGCTTAATCGGTATAGTGACTGCCTTTTGGCTAGTCTTTACGGTAGGAGTGCGAAGAGGGGGTTTGACCCCGTCCTACACCGTCCCCTAGGGGTGGTGTACAGACCGGAATTAGTCTATTACGATATCGCCTAGGTATCACAATCAAAGAAAATTTCGATAGCGTGATACAGAATTTAAATCCAATAACACAGCGACATCTAGTATTATTTTTCAAAAACAATCAACGATTTAAACAGGAGACTAGCGCCATATACCTAGTTTTCGTAAAGTTACTAGCAAATTGAAGCTTTTAATATTTTAGAGGTACGTATTAAATTATAATAAAAAACAATAATACTATGGAAATTATTAACATAATTATATTAATGTGTTTTCAGTGTTATTAAATTATTGTAATAATTGGTAAAAGAAGCACATATTCGTAAAATTATATATTAATTAAAATTTTACGTGTTTCAAAACCTAGCTCTAATTCTGGTAAAGAAACATAAATTCGCAATAATCAATATAATTGTTGTAGCTCAGTTAGTCACAGTGATTGTCCAAGGATGTAGGTTCAAACCCGACAGCATATTTCATTTATTATTAATTTAAGTTCTTTTTATTAATTGTTAATTTCAGTTTTTTTTTTAAATTTTGCAACCAATTTTGAAACATTATTTTAAATTGATTTCACATTATGTATAATTATTCAGATTTTCTTTATGTTAATTTGTTTTTCTATAATTGCTCTAGGAATAGAAATTATGATGCGATTTCGTTCAAAATAGTTTTCCTGAAGAGTTTTTAGCATGATCTGTCAGCATGGAAATTTGCAAGTTTCTATCTCCTATAGTTTAAAAATGCTAGGGGGGGGACCAACTTGCAAACTACTTTGGAGACCGATTACTCGAAAATGGTCAACTTTATAAAAAAGTAACGTATGGAACCTTCACTTTATTTTAAAAGACCTATTCTACGATACCCCACACGATGGGGTAGAGTGAAAAAATATTTTTCATCCCCACTTCACATGTATGGAGAGCCACCCCTAAAATATAAAATTATTTTTTTTTTATGGTCCCGAAACCGTGATCTATACACAATCTATAACTGCACCAAATTTCATCAATTTATATTCATAATAACAGGAGCTAGAGGCGCGGACAGACAGACAGACAGACAGACAGACAGACAGACAGACAGACAGACAGACAGACAGACAGACGGACAGAGCGAAACTATAAGGGTTCCTTAAGTATTACGGAACCCTAAAAATGAGAGATATTTGCATCGAAAACGTAAATACTAAACAAATAGCTAGGTCAACGCCCCGACTTCAGACACTTGTAAATCTTCGGGAAAAGTTTGCGTTGTTTTGGACACATTCCAAAGTCGCGAACAGTTTCGGTACAGTTGCAAGTTTATCCTTTGTTGCAGGGAATCAGATGCGTGGGCGAGAAGGAACAAGGCATAAAATGTTGCGTTTTCAGACTTTGTAGTCAATACAATAGATACCTAATATTCGCAAAATAAATTACAGAATTTTTAGGCTCACGATGAACTGCTTATGTGAAGACGAGACGAAAAAAAATGTAATAAAAAGAAACTCATACCAATCCAGTCAATTGAAATCAGCTGTGTGAGATATATATGACCTACTGATGTTGAAGAAAGTGCATTATTTATAGATAGATTGGTTATTGAAACGGACCGTAAATGAGTTACAGAAACTTTAGACAAATATGGTTTCGTTTTTATTGCTTATACTTATAATGATGTTTAGACAAAAATATTATGTGATTCGAAATTAAATTAAAATATATTACGACCGATTCTCAGATCTACCGAACAAGCAAAATAATTTTCATAGGAATCGGTCAAGCTATTTCAGAGGAGTGTATCCCCTAACCATACTGACGTAGTGAGTAGTAACTAAATACCTATTTATTAATCTATACCTTAACACTATGACACGAGAATTCTATATATCAGATGTTATAAGTTTCTCAACATAAGCTTTAAGTTGTCATTAAATGGCTTTGGCTGATGTTGACGGTAAATAATAATTGAATTATGAATAAATGTACTATCCAAACAATTATTTACTAAAAAAAAATAACAATATTATATTCTAAGCGGCACCTTTTACCGTTTTAGTTCATGACATTATTGTTCGGGGAAGTCCAATGTGTCTGTGTGTTTACTAACCGCAAACATGTTTTTCATGATATCATCGGTTTTTTTGAAAATATGACGAGGGCTGATCAAGATATATAGGGCATTTATTGAAAATGGAACAGATTTTATGTATAAATTGTAAAAAAATACGTACAATTAAGTTTATTGAGGAGGCAAAGTAAACGTATACGTACAAGTAAAATTTATTACTATTATAATAGTAGAAGAGCTCCGTGGCCTAGTGGGTGGACTGTTTGGTTTGCACTCGACAGAGTGCAGGTTCGAATCCCAGGTTGTGGCGTGTACCAATGAGACTTTTTCAGATCTCAAGCACATTATACGGACGCTCTAACGGTGAAGGAAAACATCGTGAGGAAACCCGCACATGGTTGGCCCCAGACGTATTGACCAGTTCATTCCTCTGGACTATGCGAGAAACGACATTTAAAAACCAACTGTCCCAAGCGCTACAGTATTTCAAGAGTGGTTACTTCGCTCGGAGAATACTGTATAAATCATCCATTAACGGATGTTAAGGCCTAAGTTTTATAATAGTAGAAATGTCATCTATTTAAAAAAAATCTTCTATATAAAAATGGATTGCGATTCCAATGCCTCGCAAAAAATCGAGAACGGCTAGACGGATTCGGCTAATTTTGGTCTTGAAATAATAGTGGAAGTTCAGTGAAGGTTTAAAGTTTAAACTGTGAGAAATAAAATTCCGGAGAAAATACCTACTAAAAACGAAGATTGAATTTTACCATACTTTTCTAACTATTAACTAGGTAGTAGTTGTAGGTGTATGTTGCAGGTGTAGATGTTGGTGTGGGTGTAGCTATTTATTTATTCCAGTTCATAGTTAAGACAGAACAACGTGTGTCGGGCAGCTAGTTTATTATAATTAGGTACGTAACATTTGGGTACACTGACGTTCCTGGCGTGTGTGTGGAGTAGCTCACTATTTTAGAGCCGTGAAAATGACAGACGATGTATGAAAGACGACGATTGCCGAAACACGACGCATTGAGATCGGCCGCCTTATTACGTATCTTGCAAAAGCAAAGCAATCGCAAAAATTGCGCAAATTTTGCTCTAGAATCGCAAATTCGTATTACGTATCTGCAAAAAACCTAGCAGAAGCAACCTAGCGACAGTACTGCCCCTACCGAACAATCGAGGAACTATAAATTGCAATCAATCGTTCGATCTCTTCACTGCTGTCAAATTTTTCGTATTACGTAAGTCTTTTACAGCAAAGCGAAAGCAATCAGCGAGCGTTGTAGCAAAAATATTGCAAAAATGAAGCAAAGTGCATTCAAACACAACAGCGAGCGATTAGCAATCGATCGCATAGGTAATACGATTTTATATGACGTTCAGCAATCGATTGCGCGTCTATCGCGCGATGACTGCAAGATTTTTGTTAATCGCTATTTTTACGTCGGCGGCCGGTCGTACTGTAAATTGTACTTTTTTAATGTCCAACAAATTGTACACACATATTTAGTAAAACCGATGTATTGTTTTTAGAGACCATCATTAGGTACCGTATTTTTACCGGACTATGGCGAAGCCAAAAAAGAAGGGTGTTTGTTCCATAGCCTGAACTACTGGCACAGAATAGATATTAGTTACAACTACTGGTCCGATTTTAATAATTAATGAGGTGTCAAAAGATTCGGAACAACGCGACGGCCCGGGGTTAGTAGTAACTATTAAGTAATCTATGGCCCGGGTAACATAGGCTATATAATTTACGTAGTCGGATTATAGTTTTATTTATTAGAAGTGTTTGATTTGGGCCAACGCCTGGTTGCATTAAACTCAATGGGATAGACAGATTGTGTTGCACAAATGACTAGGGCATTAAAAGTCCTTCCTACACTCGACTTAAAGGTGAATATTGCGAAACGAACCCCCGGGTTCCAGCGAAATGTTACATTGCGCAAATATAATAACCGACGTGTTAAAATATTATGATATTTATTATCGGTTTCGATCTCCACGTTTTAATGGCATGAAATTTAAGTGATTAAGGGTTTTTATTTAAATGTCACCAAAGAGGTATTATTGCGTCGATCTCATTAGGCAAGTATCAAGGTTCGCTGAAAGGTTACAATGGCGTGTGTGGAGTAATCTTAATCGTTTAAGGCTGTGACATTTGATTGTAAACTTCCCCTGTTGGCTGTTTCGATCCTATTTCATCTAAACGTAAACAAGTACAACAATAGATACGTATAACGTACACACATATAGAACAATTTAAATTCATAAAATACAATACGTTTCAAATAAGAATAGGACCGTCTATAACCTTTTTCGTCACTTGAAAAATGCAGCTTGCAGAAAAACTTATTTGCATATCAATAGTCTTTTATCGAATTTAAATAAAAACGTTAAATAGTATTAAATTATCTAAACTATTATATTTTTCTGCAAACCGCACTTTTCAAGTGACATTTGACAGAAAAAGGCCATTGACAGTCCTATTCTTATTTGAAACGCATTGTAAAGAAATAATTAATTAACAATTTGGTCAAATTAAAGAATAAGCACCTGGGTAACCAAACGTAAAATTATACATACGCATAGCAAACTGCCAATCGGACTGACACATCAGAGTCGAAATTATTGATAATAATATTATGTTGTTGCACGACGAAAGAAAAAATATAATATTATATAACTTAAAAAACGCGCGGTTTTCCTGTATCCTAGCTAGATCGATTTTTCTTCCCCAAAACTCTCTATAGTGAATTTCATGGAATAACCTGCAGCCGTTAATGAGATTCCGATTATATATATATTATATAATATATATTATATATATATATATATATATATATATATATATATATATATATATATATATATATATATATATATATATATATATATATATATGTATTTAAATCGACGAAGACTTCTTGCGTCCTTACAAACTGCCACCCTGTAGCGTCCACTGTATGTGGCAAGATTTTACTTGTTATTAATGCGTATATGTGTAGTTTTTATCTGTATGATCTCAAGAGTCGACGTGGTATCCCGTTATTTTATGAAATATTAATATTCAGTTTTGGAAATTTCCTGGTCTCTTAGTACTTCCGTTCACCACCAAAGCTATCCAGCACACAGTATATATCCGTATACTTCTATACACTGCATGGATGCTAGTACTTCCGTTCACCACCAAAGCTATCCAGCACACAGTATATATCCGTATACTTCTATACACTGCATGGATGCTCTTACCTCCCATCAATTTGTTCAAATCAATTCCGTATAATGCCCTACATATATTACCAACATTATGCAGATAAAGCTACACCCTTCAATCTTTTATGAGATTGTGATTCCGAATTACTGTTTTTGTATTTTTGTAAGAAGGGTTATGTTTTTCGCGCGTTTCTTCTATGTATGTATGTATGTTAAATAGTCGTCTTTTTGATTTAAATCGACCAAGTGTGTGTTAGTTAAATTTAAAAAATCTAAATTAAATAACTAATTTAAAAAAATAAAAACAACCCGACTGACGACCGACTTCATAATTTTTTTGTGTATGATTACTTTGGAAGTCTGTTTAATTTTTGTTTAAAAATAATAATTTTACAATTTTTTGTGACGTTTGTAATTATCGAATACGCGCCAAGCTTCTATTAGGTATTATAAATTAGTGTCCGACCGAGTGTTCGGTTTCGGTTTCGGTCGATTTTCAGCAAAAAAACGTGTTTCGGTTTAGTTTTGGTTTTGCCGAAACTACGACCGAAACCGAAACTGCATTCTGCATGACGTGCATGGAGTTCTCGG
Organism: Glaucopsyche alexis; assembly: GCA_905404095.1. Classification (NCBI taxonomy): domain Eukaryota; kingdom Metazoa; phylum Arthropoda; class Insecta; order Lepidoptera; family Lycaenidae; genus Glaucopsyche; species Glaucopsyche alexis. Next base: position 5,760,381 of record FR990043.1, on the reverse strand, counting down.
GCTGTGATCGGTAATGTTCGACGCTTTTTTAAATTCCAACTAAGCGACGCGCGACGCGACGATGACATTTTATAAGGTTTTGTTACAGGACATGATTTATTTAACTCCGTTGCATTTACTTGAGATGGGGTAAAAATAATAAAAGTAAGTATTTGATTTTACACATTTACAGTTGGTATACATAAAAAAACACTAACTCGCGGAATGTCTAAACGTCATTTTGAAATAGCTATTGTAGACCAATGCCGATAATTTTTGAAACAAAAAAAAAGTATAGTAGGATGTAACCCACTGGAAAAGGAAAAAAATTTAACAAAAAATAAGGAAAAAATAAATTACGGGCGATTTGAGGTTGGGAAGAGTAAGGGGGTGAGTTACAAGGGGTAAAAAACGGCTTATCTCGATTTTCGGCAAAACTACGAGTCCTATGGAAAAAAGTAAAATAGCAAAGTTATAGGTGATAAAAAGATCTACAACGTTTGTACTTATTTACAGTTTTTTCACGTAACTTCATAATTTATGTGAAAAATTCAACTAACCAAGTGTTTGTTCTTTTTTTATATTTATGTTATTACAAAAAAAATCACGACATTTGGTGAAAACGTACCCGTGTGTTTCAAATATTATATTGTAATTTTTTTTATTTAAAATATTTATTTTTTCACCTTATTTTGACTTAATATCAAAAAATTTACAATAATTTTCAGTCGAAAACTCTCACGTCAAAATATCTTTTTATTTTTTTATTTTAAAGTCGGTGGGCTTTTTATTCGTTAAAATCTCTCTTTTCTGATAATGTAAAAAAAATACATTACCACAGTAAAAGTTCTCAAAAAAATGCAAAGAAAAGAACAGGTAGTAAGGCCCAGACCCGCTTAGCCCGTTCCCCACTTCTCTCTGAAATACCTTTTGATGGGCTAAAATTATCCGTAGGTCACTCATGTATTTAAGCTATCTTAAAATAGCAATAAATAAGCATCTATGGATATAATTTAAAGACGATTGGACAACTTACACAAAATATTGTAGATGAAGACATCTACAATATTTTGTAGATATCTTCTACTAAAATATTTTGTGCCTAGCTTCAATAAGAATTGAGGCTAGGCGGGTCTAGGTTATGTGAAAAAAATATAAATATAAAGTTTGCACGCCTCACACGCGTTTTATACTATAATCAGAAAACCGTAAGATGAAAAATTATCGCTTAAACAATGACTGATGTACCACACCGTCAATATATATCCTTAAATAGAGGCAATAATATTTTATTACAGTAAATTATAAACAGTTTATTTGGAATATTGATATTTTTTTTACATCCCTATCATTATCATCTAGTACAAAATAATTTATGTATGCATTACGAGTATGATACATCAGCATGTGACCCCTCTTGCCCCCATTAATATCGTATTTTGATGATTTTACAATAAAACAAGGTATGGTGACTACAATAAATATTTCTTAGTGTTTTGTCATTTTTTATATATTTATTTACGTTTTTTTTCTTGCATCCGTGGCACATAAAATATATAATATGCATTAAATGAACAATATTATGTAACAAATATGTAACAAACAATATAAAAAAATATCGGCAAGCGGTACTGAGAAATGGGAAAATAATAAAACAGAACGGGGAACGAATAAAACTGGTTATTCTATCAAAAAATGAGCAACAGGGCTCATCCTTAGGATAAACGGAAACGTTTAAAAAAAGATTCAACTCATTTCATTGCCCATATTTTTCTTAATTTATGGAACAAACAGACCTACGGACAGCTTTAGTTTTTTTTTATTATTTCATTTTATATTACATAAATTAAATTAAATAAGTAAAAAGCAAAACAGTCTACAGTCATGTTTGAAGTTCCTAGTTGTAAAAACATCAATTTTTCTATAAGTTTATTATTGAATTTCGGGTATTTCAACAGATTTATGTTGTGAACTTGTCACAACGCGGCCTTTCGAGAGTAGAGCACACCCGAGGCGTGCTTAAAGGTGTAGATATTTCTATTAGGTACCTACAAATTTGCCATTTGACTTTTTCCATAGGACTTGCAGTTTTGCCAGAAATCGAGATAAACCGTTTTCTATCCTTAAAAACTCACTTCCTTACACTTCCCGACCTCAAATTGCCCGTAAAATACTTTTTCCTTTTATTTTTGTTAAATTCTCTTCCTTTTCCAATGGGTTTCATCCTACTATAAGTTTTTTTTTTCACTTTTGACCATTTTCAAAGGTAAAAGCACTAGTCTATTAGGCTTACGAGGTGTTTGACTAGCTTGCATTGTGCCTAATTCGCTTAAGAACGACTTCAATTTAAGCCTGAAATTTTGTTCATAGATTAGAATGATGGAACGTTTGACCATATTTAACTGTCACACCGTTGACCGTACACGACAATGACACTTTTGCGATATTCTATTTTCTCATAATTATGAGAACGCCATGCTTAGTTAATAACGCTAACTCTCGTAACCTACTTCGCGATTTGATTTAGGTATAACGAGATAGTCGTTTCGTGAATTGGGCTAAGCTTAAAGTATTTAAGATCCGTTGTACATAATAATATAGCTGTTTTACAATAAACAATTGTAAATATTATAGTGCATTTTCGTGTTTTGCTCGCAACACAGATTTGTATAAATAAACTACTAAGCGGCAGTAAATCAAAATCATGTTAGGACATGTCTAAGGAGGGTTCTGTAACTATCAACGCGCAATAGGCCTTCTTTGAATTACTGAAAAAGTTGTAGTCCGATTGCGCTCAAAATAAATTCTCTAAAAGGTTTTTAGCATGATCTATCAGCATACAAACTTTCCAGTTTCTATGTCCTATAGTTTAAAAATGCCAGTGGGGGACCAAATTATAAAACCACTTTGGAAGCCGATTACTCGAAAATGGTTCTTTGTAAAAAAGTTATGTATGAAACCACACCTTTATTTTAGATCTTTTTTTTTTTAATAAAATAAGGGGGCAAACGAGCAAACGGGTCACCTGATGGAAAGCAACTACCGTCGCCCATGGACACTCGCAACATCAGAAGAGCTGCAGGTGCGTTGCCGGCCTTTTAAGAGGGAATACGCTCTCTTCTTGAAGGTTTGTAGGTCGTATAGGTCCGGAAATACTGCTGGTGACAGTTCGTTCCAGAGTTTTACAGTGCGCGGCAGAAAGTTACGCGAGAAACGCACGGTGGAAGACTGCCACTCATCAAGGTGATGAGGATGGAATAATATTTTTCGCGTGGTTCGATGGCGAAAAGTTGCAGGTGGTATGATTCCGAACAATTCCTCAGAGCACTCCCCGTGATACAACCGATAGAGGATGCAGAGTGAAGCTACATCTCGGCGTAATTCCAAGGGGTCCAAGCTGTTTGAAACACAATGACAGTCAACAATTCGAGCGGCCCTTCGTTGGATACGATCCAGAGGGAGCAGTTGGTATTTTGGTGCTCCTGCCCAGAGATGAGAACAATATTCCATATGAGGCCGAACCTGCGCCTTGTAGAGTTGTAGGCGTTGGTCCGGACCGAAGTACTTTCTCGCTCTGTTGAGAACACCAAGCTTCTTCGAGGCTAACTTGGCCTTACCCTCTAGATGATATCGGAATTGGACTTCGCTCGATATGCTAACGCCAAGTATTTCAATGCTAGGGGAGATGGTTGTGTGTAATGTGTCGAGCTTGCGAACGGACGCGCTCCGCGTTATACACATGCAGCAAATATTAATTATTTAATTAATATTTTTGCGAATCGCGCGGCTGATTGCCGCTGCACGTGATCATGGCGCTCGTGGTCAATGAGTTGCTGGCGTTTATCCAGCACGCCATCGACACCATGGACGAGGTCAGCATAATGCAGATCTGCAAGTCATCGTTCACCAGCGAGGAGATTTGCGAAGGGAAGCATTTGCTGTACGAGACGTTCGGCCAGAGCGCGAACATGCCATCGCGACGGAGAGATGGAACCGAGAGAAGCGTGCAGGACATCATCTCCCTGCTGAAGCAGACGGATCCGGATGAGGTGCCAGCTTTTGTAGCGAAAAATCTGCATAAGCTGCCGCCTGTGACACTGGACCACGTCGACGTCGTCAGCCTACTGAAGGACATCAAGTTCCTGAAGGAAGAACTGGCCGGAGTTCGAGGTAGATTGCAGGCATCAGAGTCTACCATAAGTGATCTACGTAGTGAATTATCACAGCTAAAAAGTGTTAATTCAATATGTAGGTCACCTGATGCAGCAAACGTCACTCGTCGTCGAGGCGCGCAGGCGGTCACGTTTAGCCCGTCAGCATTATCCGACGGGTCAACGAACATCGTTGCTGCCGCCCCCGCTGCCCGCTCCCCGCCCGCTAAGGAGCCGGTGCCGAGTTACGCAAGTGTCGCCGCTAGCGAACCCCCGCCACCTCCCCCGCGTTCGAAAAACAAAGGGAAGAAGGAGGCCCCTGCAAAAGAGCGTCCTCTTTCTAAAAAGGACCGAACGTGCGATGATGACGGGTTCATCAAGGTCGAGAGGAAGAAGAAGAAACCTGTCGTCCGCAACCATCGCGGCACCGCACCCGGAGGACCCGAGCAGCTGTTGCGGTGTGAGACTCCTGCGACACCGCTGTACGTGTCCCGGCTGCATTGGTCTACGACGGTCGAGCAGGTCGTGGACTACATCAGGAGCAAAACCAGCTTCGCCTTGAGGGTCGAGCGGTTGGAATCTCATCATAGAGTGAATTTTAGTTCTTTTGTGGTGAGAGTTCCAACCCATCATTTACCGACCTTCGAGAAGGAGGAGTTCTGGCCGATTGGAGTCGCCTTCAGAAGATTCAGAGGACGACTCCCGAACACTTCGCGCCCCACGTCGCAGACAATACGTGTTTAGTGTTAGTGTTAGTTATATAATATAGTAATATGTATGTTAGTCTATAAGGTATTTATAATATGGGCCTATGCAGCCCGAAATAAATGGTATTTAATTTAATTTAATTTAATTTAATTTAAAGATGTGCCCTCAAAACGAGGATGTACGACCATAGGTGACTTTTTAGCGGTGAACGCGCAGACTTGTGTCTTGGCGGGGTTAAATTTGACTAAGTTACGTCTACCCCATTCAGAGACTTTCCCCAATGAATTCTCTATTTTAAACACGACTTCGAAGTTCGTTTCGACTCTCGATGACATTTAGCCGAGAAATATTAGGGGAGCCGGTATATACAGCATCACCTGTACTATCATCCGCATAGCAATGAATGCCGTTGGTCTGTAACATGTCATTGACATGCAGTATGAATAGGGTAGGCGATAGCACACAGCCCTGAGGGACACCAGCATCAACTGACTGAGTTTCCGAGATGATACTGACTGAATGACTGATATCTCACACGATGGAGTAGAATGAAACAATATTTTTCATGCCTATTTCACATGTATGGAGGAGCCACCCCTCTAAAATATGAAATTATTATTATTTTATGATGTACAACACGGATCTATACACAATATATAACTTTACCAAATCTCTCCCATTTATGTTCAAAATTACAGTAGCTAGAGGGGCAGACAGAAAGAAAGACTAACTGACGAAGCAAAACTATAAGGGTTCCTTGAATACTATGGAACCCTAAAAAGACTGACTGATTAAACTAACGTTTCCTTAATTTTTCTCTCAAAACATGATCCTTGTACCTACGGAAGTTTCGGTTGCGGCCGAAACTGAGACCGTTGCCGAAATTCGTTTTCGGTTTCGGTCGTGAAAACCAGCTTCGGTCAGACACTATTTTAAAATAAGATGATGATGATGATTACTGTAACGTACATAGTGGCATATGCTTGCAGTTCTTAAAACAATAATGCCGAAATTTCCAAACGCGTATCTTTAAAGACTGAGGAGTTTTGTTCAGTTCTTTTGGATCCAGGAAATACCTTCTTATAATACAGGGTATAATCTTATTTTTTTGGTAGCATAATATGCTTAAGATACTTCAGGAAAAGTCTAAATCACTATATTATATGTCTATATAAATTTTGAGGAGTTCCCTCGATTCCTCACGGATCCCATCATCAAGTTTCCATGTTAATGACAACAACAAAATAATTTTACAAAATATAAGTCCATAGACGGTAGAGTAACGTTTAAAGATCACCGTGTTTGTGAAAAATACTTGGAGAAGTACCTTTTGTATCATCATAATGTAATGATGTATGGTGTAATGGTGGTGGTGATAATGATGATCACTTAATTGCCATGGAAGCATATGCTTGCAGTTCTTTAAACAACGCTGAAATCCCCAAACATGTATCTATAAGGAGTCAGGAGTTCTGTTCTGTACTTTTGGATCCAGGGTATACCTTGGCGCAAAATCTTAATTTTTGGTAGCATAATATGCTTAGACTACTTCAGAAAAAGCCGAAATCGCCATAAGTATCCATATAAATTTTGATTCCTCATGGATCCCATCATCAGGTCACCACTTTTTTTAAAACGGGACTTTGGGGTTATACCCTTTAGATCAAAAAAAGAATTTTGAAAATCGGTCCATAGACGGCTGAATTATCGTCTAACATACAAAATAATAATAAAATATTATACAGCCGAATACATAACCGCCTCCTTTTTTGGAAGTCGGTTAACAAAATATGCGATGCGACCGCGCTGCTGGCGCTGACGACCGGCTCACTTCCCGCCCCCCGCACGCCCCACACCCGTGCACCCTAAAAGGCCCCAGTAGGATCTAGGCGGTGTACTGATGTAAGAAAAATTTTGGACGCAAGATGACGCTCGTAGAGAACTGAAAAAAACTTTTAATGTATACTCAGGGAGACGCAATATAATCGGTAAACTAAACGCTCAATATACGGTACAAAATATACGCTTCTCAGTAGCGCCCTCGAAATTCCACGCGGCCGATGGCTGAACTACGAAATACGCTGAAAATCATTCTAGTGATGAAATTGAGTCCATGCCAATTTTTTGTCTATGCATTCTAATGATGAAAAGACACCCTTGGACGAAAAATGAGGGTCGGTTAATCATGCGTCCGTATACCGGACGCAACAAGTCGGTCGGACGCGGCATCATTCGTAAAAATCGCCATGTAGGACGCAACATGATTCGCAAGATGTATATATATATATATATATATATATATATATATATATATATATATATATATATATATATATATATATATATATAGTATCCTAGTATCCTAAGAGTACACTACGGCCGCTGTATCTTGACGGGTCTGAACATAGGCTCTGCGAACTTAAGCGCATGTGCAACTCGTGAAGAAAACTGTTATTGTATTATTTTTATATACCTATGTACTAATAATATTTCCCTAATACAGTTGACCAATTAGTACAAATAAAATAAATACGAAAACACTTAAAAACAGTTACTGCGCAACCTTCTGCGCGTAGTTCAGACTCGCCAAGATACCTACATCGGCCGTATTGTACTAACATTATAATTAATGTGAAAGTTTGTAAACATGTTTGGATGTATGGATGGATGTTTGTTACACTTTAACGCAAAAACTACTAAACAGATTTGTTGATATTTGGTACGGTAGCAGCTTAGGCTCTGGATTAAAACATAGGCTACTTTTTATCCCGATAGAGTGAAGTATTTCCGTGGGACACGGAGCCGCAGGCAAAAGCTAGTTTGGTTATGTAGAGTTGCAGTTATTTCATGAAAAAAAATAATCGAACAGACTCTTTACAGCAGTAAAGAGTCAAATAATAATAATATGTTGAATTAAGACACAACTGCTACCATTGAAAATCCATGAGTATAGATTTTTTGCTTCCAATTGAATATAAAGTCACGTACTGCAAATCAAGGAAACATTCCTTACACGCATCGTCATTCAGCATTTTTCATCTTTGGCATAACCTTACGAATAATATTAATAGTTTATAATGTTTCAAATACAACTAGTAGCTTAGGTATATTTTTAATTGCTAACCCATGAGACGCCATGTCCAGCTTTGTTCTATTGAAACGTTACTCTTCTTTAAAAATAACTACAACTTATAGAAAACTAGATGTTGCCCGCGACTTCGTGCGCGCAAAAGTTAATTTCGCAGAAACCTTACATTTTTCCGCGATAAAAAGTAGCCTATGTCCTTCCCCGTAGTCTACTCTATATCTGTGCCAAATTTCGTCAAAATCGGTCCAGTAGTTTCAGAGCCTATTCAATGCAAACAAACAAACTTTTCCTCTTTATTATATTAGTATAGATTATAAGCCGACTACGTAAATTATATAGCCTATGTTACCTGGGATATTATTACAAATCTACTGACACGTCATTTATTAAAATCGGATCAGTAGTTTAGGCTCTACGGTGGAATAAACATGCATATTTTATATATTCTTATTTTATTTCTTGTTATATTTGTGTCTCATTGTCCTCTTTTTAATATGATACATCTAAACTTATTATGAACTAGCTGCTGCCCGCAACTTCGTTTGCATAGAACTAACGAAAACGGAACCCTATTTTTTTAAATGGAACCTTAAAATAAAGTAGCCTATGTTAGACCTTATAACATCAGCTATCTGCCAGTGAAAGTCCCGTGAAAATCGGTTCAGCCGATTCGGAGATTAGCCGGAACAAACAGACAGACAGACCGACAGACAGACAGACGGACAGACAGACGGACAGACAAAAATTTTAAAAATTGTTTTTTTATTGTGGGTACCGAATATATTTTCATATGCATTAAGTGAAAAGCTGTTAATTTTAAATTACAAACAGACACTTCAATTTTATTTATCTGTATAGATGTATAGATGTATAGATATGCATTAAGTGAAAAGCTGTTAATTTTAAATTACAAACAGACACTTCAATTTTATTTATCTGTATAGATGTATAGATTGAATAGGTATATTTTTCTTTCATTTTAATTTTCTTTCATAAATACATAGACTGCCAAAATCCCTTCCTCTTGGCTTTGCCGTAGTCGGGTAAAAAGGTAAAAACACACGAATTTGGTACGGAGCGTACAGCGGACCATATCCGGAGACCGAATCCGGTGTCGCTACACACGCACGGATTTGGTACGGTGCCGTGGACCGGAAAGCTCGACACTCGTGTGTTCGATTTTCAGTTCTATTGCATAAGCACAGAGTTCTATTTTCAGTACTGTTTTTCAACGACGCGATGATTCCCGAAATTTATTGATAACAGGCAGTGATACCAACTCTCAAAAATATTTCTCCCCAAACTTTACCCCTGATTACTTATACCATTGACAGGTCTAAGAGATAATAAGCTAGAGAGAAAGGTTATATGTTTAACATAAAGACTTACGCGTGAATAACATAAAACTAACTTGTCTTAATCTGATTTCACTCCCAATGCATTTTCATATCCCTGGCTATATACACACATTAATATTATTTTTTTATTATTACATACAAATTGATTCATTAGTAGTAAACTCTAAACATCCTGTCCCCTAGTAAACCCCCGTAGATATTTTCCCTAATTTTGGGGGGTAAATCCCTAAGTTGGCAACACTGACACCATTGTACGGCCTAACCGCCGGACTGCTCTACACACGCACGGATCTGGTACGGAGTGGACCAAATCCGATGCGAACAGCGACGAACTCTTCCCCTTCTTCTTATATTCGCCGGACTGCCCTACACGCGCTCGGATTTGGTACGGAGCGTACCAGATCCGCTGTACGCTCCGTACCAAATTCGTGTGTCTGTAGACACCATAATATGTCTTGTTCTTATGATTAGTTGACGTATCATAGACTTAATTTGTTTAATTACCGAATATACGATTATATTATTCTGTGTAGATATGTATATTTAGTAGAGTTATCACAGTACAGCTAAAGTGATAGCTCAGAAGCCAGACAATAGACGATTTAGGTCTCGAATTACAGACACCTTCAGTTGAACGCCCGGATCATACGTTCTGTATGTCTTAAGTACTAACTGGATTTAGGGATTACTCGGTCTAAATCTAGCTCATAATACTTAGGAATTATTATTGAGAATTATGAGTATTAAGTATAACATTATACATATTTACCACATACATATTTACTTATCACTGACGTAAATTTGCCATAACGATATATTATGTAGAGATTGTAGGTATGTCATAACGATATATGTATAGATTGTAGGTACGTTATATTGATGTTTAGGCAGGAAAATAAGAAAACATACATATTAGTCAAATATTTCAAAACTGAAGATGGGCTATGACCACAGAATAGATATTAGTTACAACTATGACGTACATTTGACAGAACAAATCTTCATACATTAAAAAGTTACGTCATCTTGATTTTCACCATACTTCAAATGTCAAAATGACCCCAAAAATATTGAAAGTATTTAACTGGAGACACTTTTTGCCTCAACATGCCTATGATATTAGTCGTATAATTGACATTTAAAGATGTTAAATTGACACGTATTATCTATATCTACACTAATATTATAAAGAGGAAAACTTTGTTTGTATGTTTGTTTGTAATGAATAGGCTCAAAAAGTACTGGACCGATTTCAAAAATTCTTTCACTATTCGATAGCTACATTATCTACGAGTAACATAGGCTAAATTTTATTTTGGTAAAAAATAGGGTTCCGTAAGATATTTGGGTTTTTCGGACACAAGGTATAAAAAATTAACCAGAAAAGTTAATTATTTTGCGTACGCTGCCTAAACTATAAAAGATAGAACCATATAATGTTCTAATTAATTGTAGATCTTATAAATATCTACAAAAAAGTCCGCGACACACTATACCTATCTATGTCGAGTGAGGTACAACAACCATTTTTTTATTTAGAAATCTTGAATTTTTTTTGGACTACATTTAAACGCGTTTATTTTACTCATGCTATTAATCCTTATCAAAATAAATTATTTCATCACTAAGTACAGCTTATGTAGATAATATGTGGTCTTTGAATGATTAAAATCGAACGTTTGGTTTTGAAGTTATGGCGAAATTAAAATATTACGATTTCTGCTGCACTGCCCGTTGCGAAGTGGATGATATTCTGTAGTATTAGTATCAGTATTGTACCCGTGCGAAGCCGGGGCGGGTCGCTAGTTAATTATAAAGAGGAAAGATTCGATTTTTGGTTGTTTGCATTGAAGTACTGGACCCATTTTGATGAAAGGCACAGATGTAGAGTAGACCACGGGGAAGGAAATAGACTACATTTAATTGCGGCCAAATGTAAGTTTCCGCGGAATTTCCTTTCGCGGGCAACATCTAGTTTTCTTATATAGCTACGCCTCCATTAAACTTAATTAAACACGAAAAAATGTTTGACAAAACTACATAATATGTAGCGAATACTTGGAATTTATTACAATAATATTATTATAATGGCTCTTTGTATGACCAATTGACCACTGTCCACACCCAGTCTGAATATTTAGATTAAGTAATGTATATGTCACCGTAAAATTGTAAAAACCGTTAGATTGTAATATTACTAGAGATATGCTGACAGATTGTCAAATACAAATTTCTCCATACAATTGTACGCATTATTTTTCGTTATATTGTAATATTTACCATGCCGATTGGTTAAACGGTATGTGCCCGGCGTCGCCATATTTGTTTGTTTTTTCTTAGTAATAATTATAACGAAAAATAATGCGTATAATTGTATGAAGAAATTCGTATTTGACAATCTGTCAGCATATTATATTATCTCTAGTAATATTACAATCTAACGGTTTTTACAATTTTACGGTGACATATACATAATAAAATAACCTAATTAAGTGTATATTAAAGTAAACAAAAAATATATTCGTTTTGAAGTGACATTGACCTGTGAAGCCGGGGGCCGGAGCTCGAACATTTCGCAACAACTAGTTCTGGTAATGGCTTTTAGTCTCAGAAAAAACCTGTCAAGTACTCATCGGAGATCGGCACTATTTGTTAGGTATATGATATTAATCATTCTTTTTATAGTTAACGTACACGGTACATCGTTAACACAGATAGATAAACCCTAAAAGTTTTAGACACAGACTAGAAAAATCCTACTTATATTATATACGTGAAAGTTTGTGAGGTTGTATGTATGGATAGATGTATGTTGCTATTTCACGGAGAAACTACTGACCGGATTTTGATGAAATTTGGTATCTTAGTAGTTTAGACTCTGGATTAAAACATAGGCTACTTTTTATCCCGAAAAAATACAGTATTCCCGAGGGATAAAGTACGCGGGCGGTGCCGCGGGCAACAGCTAGTAATTTTATATACTTACATTTTTCCACAGAATCGTGGATATACCGAATGCTTGTAGTAAGCGTAATGTCTTTCTTTTATCTATGCCATACCTCGTTATGTTTGTGATAATACGTTTTCAGACATAAAAATAACAAAATTTAAATGATTTTGCGAGATCCAATTAAAAATAAGTAGTTCGTTTGATCTCGTAGTCATTTTATAATAACATTTAACGGATCATCAAATTTAAAGTTTTGTCGCAGATAAATTAATAATTTCAGTGTTATTGCTAGCAATTAATTATCAAGATATTTTTTAATATTATCCTTTATTTACTTTTGTCCAATACTGTACAAATTGTAAATGTATATAATAGAGTCCCAGCAGTGGTGACATGATGATGGTGATGATGATGATGATGAAAGTAATTGCACAGAATCGATCACAGGGTGAGAGGATCATTACGCGAGATTACACAGTCATGACGAAACTAAAGTTCACGTCTTGCGACTCGCTCTCTGTTGACACAACACTCAATTTCGACGATAAACGACCTCTGCTTTAGCCCTTGATGCTATAATTGTAGGGTTTTGTGAAATTAATGGGTTTTGTGAAATTAATGGGTTTTGTAAGAGCGAAGATGGAGAAGACAGAGGGGCAAGTACTATGTTGTGATTTTGTCACTACCTAATACCTCATAAAAATATTTTTGAGAGTTGGAATACTGCACAGAAATCTAATAAATAATAAATAGTACTCTGTCGTGATCATAATGGTCTGCTCCGACCAAATCCGGACGTGTGTTACAGATTTAATGGTTGTAACAATATTACGTTGGAATTGCTATTGATGAACCCAAAAACTAAGCCCATGAACATCAAGGGTCACCAACGACTGGTAACCCACTACGCTAGCCTGCTGCAGCTCGGGAAGAAAGTAAATGAGTAATTATTATAATTGCGGCAGAAAAAAGAAGCTGATCGGTGTTCTAAATTTCTATTGCGGTCGTTTTTTGCACGAGGTGCTTGGTACAGCAAGATCGTATCCATTCAAGTATAAATTGGTCAGATCGATAAATTAATCATTCATCATTTAATGAGTGATCACTGCCAAATAAAATAATACTCGTAATAACGATTATCGGCATTCTAATGTAACAGTCCTGTCATTATGATTTATGTAAGTAATCGACAAAACATAGTTGCCAATTTCGATCCTTTTTTGTGTCTGATTACGAGTATAATTTTCACCAGTTAATTTAATCAAAAATGTAATAAAATTTTGCTGCCAGATTAGTATACAATTGTGAAGTCGCTAAGTTATTTTTTATTAATCTATTAATTATAACCCAAAATATTTGGTGCTAGGTCAGAAAATCTATAATAAGCATACCTTTACCTTGTGATATGAATTATTACTCTTTGCCTTTACTAAAACCCACAATAGATATGCGTGAATCATGTATTCACAAACTTGATTCAATGGCTTTCTATTGCAAATTGCAATAACTAGAGTGTCAGATCAATTTAACCGACCGTAGACCGTAAAAAGATAAGTTATAACTTTTATCGATTGTGATTTATAAACATGTAATTACTACATTGAGCAACATTTACATCCCAGATTATCTCGCGGCCTACTTGTGGGCTTATAGGTTACTAGGCGTGGCCCGCGACTGCGTGCTTGCGCGTAATTCAACGGGAACCGTACATTCTGCCGCGATAAAAAGTAACCATACCTTCCCGGTGGTGTAATCTAAGTCTGTGCCAAATTTCATTAAAATCGGCCCAGTAGTTTCGGAGCCTTCAGCAAATAAACTTATTATATCTTTCCTCTTTATTATATCAGTGTAGATACTCCTCAGTAGGAGTTTACTTCAGAGTACGGATGTTCTAACCGCACACGATGTGTTAAACGAAAATGTATGCTTTTAATTACCTACATTGGTGTTTGTGTATCAAATTATGTTGGGAATGGGAATTCTGAAGACAGTTGGATGTAATTTTTTAAACAAATATTTGCATATTTTATATTGTCAGACGCGGCAAGATAGTCGATGGTTAAAACTGGCCAGGGCCAACAATACACAAAAATATTTCTCTTAAACCAGAAAGAAAAATAAATTAAGCTTCCTTTGCCCCATTTTACAATCATCATCATCTCTCTCTCTCTCTCATACTCGTATGTTTTTGGTCTTGTATTTCTCGGTTTTTCGATATTGGGCTATCACTTACTTTGCTAAGATAGCAAATATGACTACTATATAGGTAAATATGACTAACTAGAACTGTTTCAAGTCTCAAACAAGTTAAAAATCCAAATTTAATTTCACCATCATAAACATGTTTCCAGATAAGCTAAGTTTAAGTTCTGGGGGTCTAAAAAGGCTACTTTAGGTGTTTCATATATTTTTTTCAACTCATATTATGTGCGCCATTTTACGCATTTCTTTCGAAAACTGACAAAATTCATGTTGTATAATATTCATCATATTGAATTAGAATAATCATGTAGCCATGTTACCATTTCACGACTGTAGAAGTAACCTACCTATGCGAGATGCCCTGGGGACTACTGGTAATACTAATCGCAAGAATATAATTAATTACATTAAATATTGATTATTGATTATATCGAGTTAAATAGGTAAACAATTGTAAACATTATACAAATCACGTTTGTTATATAATTTATATTACCTACTACATAGTATGAACGTTAAACGTGACAATATTTGTACCTGAAAGACGATTTCAATGTTTATAATAATATAATTGTAGATCTACTAATTATTCACGTGACATTAGCAGTATTCATCTGTTAATACCAAATGCAGTAGGTACATAGTATGACATCATTTTATTTACACATAGCTTTTGCCCGTGGCTCCGCCCGCGTAAATACATTATCCCGCAAGAACTCTGTACTTTTTCGGCATAGAAAAGTTGCTGTTTCAAAAATTCAGAGCTCAAACTACTACAATACCAAATTTCATCAAAATCTCGTTCATCAAAATGAAAGTCTATCCATCCATCCTTTCTCACAATTTTTTCACATATTATATAAGATTCGGTAAAATCAATTACGGATATTTTGGGCATATTATGATCTATTGCTTATGTAAAGACGTATAAGCAGAAAAATAATTATTGTCATACTTGCGTTTTGCGGAGAGTCACCCATACATGAAATTATTTTTTATTTTGAGTATGACATTTATTTTTTTACCTTTACGTCGTTATGTAAAGACATAAGCAGTGGATTATCCGTAATTAATTTTCGGAGACATTATATAAAATAGTAGTAAGATAAGATTCTGAAGTATAAGCTCTAAAAATCTTGAGATGAGATTTATTATTAGTAGGAGTACTTACTGTTTGCACTGATTTGTAAACAAAAGGCTACCTTCCTATTGGTCAGATTTATGGAAGGTTTTTTGTTTTCAGTCAATATGTTAATGGAAAGATATTTATGACTCAGGCTAGATTAATTTAACATTCCATCTACATAACGACCTTATTAAGTTCACGTCTCTAATGTTATAATCTTCGATCTGATTTCTATTGTCTAAGGACATTCATTAGGTTTGATATGAATAGTGCATGAGGTTGTGCAATAATTTTATGCAAATATGAACAAATAATGGACATAATGGAAAGAAGATGGCGCATCGCCAGCTACGTTGAATCATGGAATTCAATAACGTTGTAGTAGGTCGAAAGCATAAAGTAGTTTTGACTATGGCACCCGCACGCGCTAGACAAGCTGCTTGGCACGCAGGGATCGACGAGGTTTCGGCATGGGAAAACATTACGGTTTGCTTGCTTACCAAACTGTTTGCCTAGCGAGTAAATGGCATACGCAAGCTTTAGGAAATAAATGGCGAGAAAATCATCAATATCTGTATGAGTGCGGCGGTCAAAGTTTTTAATTGGTTTGCAAAACGAAATTTAGTATGAACTTTCGTTGCAAGTCGTGTGTGTCGTGACGACACCTTACACACCGGATCTCTCTATCTTATTGACTACTTGTTGATATCTGTTATTTTCAATAATATTCAAAAACTGATTGTACCGCACAACATAGATCTATTTTTAACCCCCGACGCAAAAAGAGGGGTGTTATAAGTTTGATGTGTCTGTCTGTCTGTGGCACCATAGCTCCCGAACGGATGAAGCGATTTAAATTTAGTTTCTTTTGTATTAAAGGTGACTTACATGCGAGTGTTCTTAGACATGTTTGATGAAAATCGGTTGAGCCGTTTAAAAGTTGTGGGGGGTGAAAGCGGGGAAGAATAACCGAATGTGCAAATATACTCGAGTGTGGTCTCAAATGAAAGCGCACTGAAAAAGAATATTGATGACTTAATCGAGAGTGTTCGTAGCTTCGTTTGGTGAGAAGATTGGTGGTGGGAAGATCGACCGTTTGAAGATGATCAGCTCTTTTCTAGTTGATGAGGGGATATGATTAACTTTCCAATGTCCGATCGATTCGAAATTTGGTACCGTGTTACTTCAACGATATTAAAAGAACATGGTAAGGTAACCATGACCTGATCAGCCGTTTGAAGATGATCAGCTCTTTTCTAGTTGATGAGGGGATCTGACTAACTTTCTTATGTCCGATCGATTCGAAATTTGGTACCGTGTTACTTCAACTATATTTAAAGAACATTGTAAGGTAACCATAACCTGATTAGCCGTTTGAAGATCGTCTTTTCTTTATTAGTTGATGAGGGGATCTGACTATCGTCCACATGTCCTATCGATTCGAAATTTAGTACCATGTTACTTCAATGATGTTGAAAGTATGTATATGGTAAGGTAACCATTATTTATACCTACTTTAAAAAGGATAAAATAAAAGTAAAATTAAAAATTTTAAAAACCCCGACACAAAAAATAAAATCTAAAAAATAATAAATAATATTTTAAACCTATTATAATTATATTATCACATATAATATTATGTAAGTTGAAATAATTTTATTTTCCAATCGTCGTCTCGTCGGGGGACCGCTATGTGAGAAAAACAAGTGTAGTCGCAGAATTTACTCCGAAAAAAATTCGCTCATACCTAAATGTAATTCGTAATAATTAATTAGCTGTTGTTGTAAAAATCGTTTATAAACTTTAGCGGTCCCCCGACGAGGCGACGATTGGAAAATAAAAATATTTCAACTTACATAATATTATATGTGATAATATAATTATAATAGGTTTAAAATATTATTTTTTAGAGTTTATTTTTTGTGTCGGGGGTTTTTAAATTTTTTAATTTTCCTTTTAAAAAAAAAATATATACATATTCCCAACTTATTTAATGATACCTGTTACTTTCAATAATATTTAAAAACTGATTGTACCGCACAACATAGATCTATTTTAATAAAAAAAATATGTACCTACATATTCCCAACTTATTTAAAAAAAATCACAAAAATTGGAAAATTTGTAACTTCCTATGATTCTCCTACATATAGAGCTAATAAACAAATTATAATACTATAGAAAAAAATGCGAAGATTTTTCTATTGACTACTATGGACGAAGAAGGAAAAAGAGCTCTACTTTCAATGTTGGAACGTGAATCAGAATAGCTGGTTAGTGGTTAGTCAGCAGCAGCGGCCACTGGCCTACTTGTACTTCGAGGAAACCCGGTGGAGAGAGTAGTGTATAAATCCATGTCTCACGGAAATGGTCTAATTTGGTGAAATAAGGTAAAAACACCCCTTGGACCTTCGAATGGATCGTTCATTCAAACATAAATATTTCTACTCAACAATAGTTAAGTAGAAATATTTATGTTCGGCTCAATAGAGCTAGGCTCAATAGCTTAGCTAAGTATGGGCAGCTCTATTGAGCCGCCCATACTTAGCATAGCTCTCTTCGTAAAAACGGATTTTAAAACATATTTTTACTTTTAATTTTATCACAGTTATATTTTACGGAGCTTCGGAGGCAGAATTATGCCTGTGGGTATAGAGAACAAGTAAATTATTCCGTAACACGTTTTGTACAGCTATATGAAGATGCAGTATATTATGCTCTACCTACCTATGGGTATCGGGAATAGGTAGGGCAGGTAAAACGGATATTGGAATTGGGGTTACGCAGGAAATTCATCCATCAGCTCACCCCCACGCACTCAGGCTAATAGTTCAAATTAACAGAAGACGACCACACTGTTTACGACAAACATTAGAAAATGCGAGTAACGGAATACAGGTAGCTAGGTGCTTATAGACAGCTGAGAGCTTAATCGCCTCCATGGTCGTGGTTCACTGGTTTATATAGAGCTTGGCTCACGACTCCGGAGGTCGTGAGTTCGATTCCTGCATTGGAACAACAAAAAATGTTGCTTAAAAAGTATGATTAGGACAATACAGATAATCATCTGATACTCGTAGTCTGACAAGAAAGATGATCCATGCGTCGGATGGGTATGACGTAAAAAGTAGGTTCAGCGCCTGATCTCTCGCCAGTCATGTCGGTCATCCGTCAAACTGGGTTACGAGAGTAAAGGAAGGGAGAGTGCTCTTGAGTACTGCGCACACATTTGGGCACATTAAAATAACTTCAGCTGCATAGCCGGACTGGTTTCAACGAAACCAGCCACCGCCACTGGTCCTGTGGTAAGTTCTCGAAGAACTTGTGTTTATCCGGGTACCAGACAACGGAAATGCACATGTACCTAATTGTGCACGTCTGTTTTTTATGGAATAGGCCAGGAAAGCAGCAGGAATCGTGTGATAAATAACCGCTGCCCATGGTGTACCTACATTTCCTTCTACCTCCCCTTGAGCCTGTAGTACAACTCACTGAGCGATATACAACTAAACCGTTATTTCACGTCGGTTTTCTGCGAGACCGTGGTATATATGCGGTCTAGCCGGCCCCTTCTTGCTGAGCTTGGATCTCCCAAATAAAGCTGTAGTTATATATCAGCACAAATGATTCCGTTATACAACCTGTTACATCTTAATTTCGCGCTAACTTCGTGCGTTAGCGCTCATTAGTATACCGCAATTTGCTAGGAGCTATTGTAATTAGGAAAGTTGTAAAAGGAAATACGAACCTTATGACTAAAACGTTAAGGTAAAATATTGCATCAAAGAATGTCTAATTTTCTTTTTACTTTTATAAGAACTCATAATTAGGGTCAATTAGAACTCGATAGGTACAATTTGTTCATTAATATTACGAAATCGTTACGGTTACATATATAATATTATTATTTTTCCTACTAACCCTACTAATATTATAAATGTGAGATTTTGTGAGGATGGATGGTTGTTACTCTTTCACGTAAAAACAGTTGAACGGATTTTTATGAAATTTGGTATGGTAGTAGTTTAAAGCTCTGGATTATCACATATGCTACTCTTTATTCCAAAAAGTACAGTTGGATCCCTTGGGATAATGTGTTCACGCGGGCGGAGACGCAGACAAAAATGAAGAATGGAACCGTATATTATATACTAACATTATAAGCTGAAGAGTTTGTTTGTTTGTTTGAACGCGCTAATCTCAGGAACTACTGGTTCGAATTGAAAAATTATTTTTGTGTTGGATAGTCCATTTACCGAGGAAGGTTTTAGGCTATATAATATCATGCTAAGTTCAATTAGAGCGGAGCACCAATCAAGAATGTTTCAAAATCGTTTTTTTTTTCCTTTTGAGAGTTTCGCTAAAATTATGTATGACAGTATTGTTTCCCTTTAAAAGTTCTAAAAAAAAGTCTGCGACTGTATATGTCTATCTTTTAAGGTTGGCTCACAAAAACTTTTTATACTAACCAAATTTGTTCTAAATTTAAGCATTATTTGTGAGGGTCTTTTCATATTAAAGATGATATTAATCCTTATCCAAGTAAATACTTAATTCATTACAAGCATTTAATTTAGAAGAAATTTGCTGCTTAAATCATTTGATTTCAATGAATACTTTAGAAGATATCGCAGTAATAAAATAAACAATCGCAAAATAATAATGTACGGCGCGCGGCGGGCAGTCGTGAGGGGGAAGCGAAATAAGGAGAAGTCCGTCTACGTAAATGAAGTCGCGGGTAAATTATCGCGATATCCCAAAGTAACTGTTTCACGCGGACGAAGTCGCGGGCAAAAGCTAGTATTTCACTTCACAAGTTCTAAATCTATCTATCCCTGTCCTGAACATAAGGTCATGAAGAAAACTTTTTAAAATTTTACATTCAAGTATAAAAGTAGCTCTACATACTCATTTTTATTTCATTTAAGAAGCATAAAAAATACTTATGTTAAAAAAATAGAGCGATTACACTCTATTTGAAATGATTATTGTGTCAATTACTTCCATCCGTTTATCACTGGATAATTAGGTATACTAATATTATACTTGTAAGTTCGTTTATCTCAAGTCAATATATAGGAAAATAAAACCTGAGGGGCAATTCTGCTAAATAATGCCTGCATTAATACAATTACAATCAAGTCCCGATACGCTTATACTCGCAAACGGTGTTTTTATGAACGTTAAACCAACGTGAAACGCGCTCTGATTGGTCGAAACGTCATAAAATCCATTCATCGTAACATGACGCTACACTTTCAATACAAACAAAGTAAAATTGACTGTTTAAATTATCTACTTTAAATACGTGAATTGGGTTCTGGTTCGCCTTCAATTCAAAAACAAGTAAACACAGAAAGTAAAGCATAATAATATAGGCGTTTTCATGACACTTATTCTGCCCAATAAGTGTCATGAAAAATCAGTTTTCTCGAAACAAATCTAAAAATGAGCTATTTTTAAAGACGCCTTAAATATTTTCTTAGTTTTACATATAAACAAAAATTATCCTGCGCTCTGGCCTACCCTAAGTCCAACGTGAAAAATACGTGGCCTAGTGTGAAATGAACTTTTTAAATGTACCTATTATTTAATCTAACTTAATCTTATTTTAATTACATTATAACATAACTTAATATTTGACTACTATTCATATTCATAAAATAAGAAAATTTGAAACTCGCGAGGGTAGACACATTTTTTTAACGCTTTTACTTATTTTGATTTCACATGTTTTGGTTAGTATAAGATGTATTTTAAGAAGCATTTCTTAGTTAACTTTAAAGATAGTACCTATGTAATTAGATAAAGAGCTCTAAGTAGTAATATGGAAGATAAACCAAAACAATAAACAAATCTACCTTACCTCTTCTGGATTTGGATTGTTGCACCAGTAGCCATGGCACCGAATGCATTCGTCGCAACTGCTGATGCTGTCCAGAGACGAACAGTTGCGATCAATTGCAAAAACTTGATTAATTATTATTATAAAAAATAACACCGAATACCACACTTTTTCCATTTTGATTATTATCTCTCACGGCTTCGTAAATAAATAAAAAATACACAATCACTTTGGGCAAAAAAATCGTATCCAACTTTGTCAATAAAGTAATTTAAAAAAATAAGGTTCGAGATTTGAACGTCGAAATACGCGCACTCCGCTAAGCGATCGGACCGGCACTGAACAACAAACAGTAGTGCGCGGAGATTGGTGTATCATTCGCTTGATCATTTCACGAGATGAATCACCGTCGACGTAACATAGCGGGAAATACTAAGAAAATCACATACCTACTTACCGAGTTACCGACATACATAAATTGAGCATAAATTTTATTATAAGCTAATACGCATAATTCTACTGGAGTCTTACCGAGGAGATTCCCAAATTACCCCGCGCGATGTAGGTAATTATGTTCTCGTAGAAGTAAGGATCGGGATATGATCAATAACTTTAGTTCTAGTGTTATGATATAGAAATAATTTTTTTATATAGAAACTAGCTGACCCGGCAAACGTTGTTTTGCCTTATAAATTAGGTATGAAAAATAGATGTCGGCCGATTCTCAGACCTACTCAATATGCTCACAAAATTTCATGAGAATCGGTCAAGCCGTTTCGGAGGAGTACGGGAACGAACATTGTGATTTGTGACACGAGAATTTTATAATAAGACTAGCTGACCCGGCAAACGTTGTTTTGCCTTATAAATTAGGTATGAAAAATAGATGTTGGCCGATTCTCAGACCTACTCAATATGCTCACAAAATTTCATGAGAATCGGTCAAGCCGTTTCGGAGGAGTACCGGAACGAACATTGTGACACGAGAATTTTATATATAAGATAATCTGGGGCGCTCCAGGCGGCACTTTTAAGGGGTCGGCAAAATCTCACTCTTCTATATACACCTACCTACCTGTGGTGTAAACTAGGTGTTGCTTGAGGCTTGCGATGAGATAATAGCCTAGCCTAAACCTGTGTAGGTAATAAAATAATATCTATTATAATACAAAAAAACGCTAGTTTTTATTTTTCGCATTTAGTGCCGTGTATTGAGCGAGACCTAGAACGTTTTAGTTCGCCTAATCGACCGCGCGTGCACATAGCGCTCGAGTTGACACGGGCGCGGCGGCGGCCGGAGGGAGTAATTTTGCGCAAAATTAAAAACTTTGTTTTCCAAGAAATAATGAAAAACCAATATTTCAAATGTAAATTTTTCATTTTCTTCATAGAATATGTGATATTTTAATAACTAAACTACTATGTCTCGTGCGTCGGACCAATTATTATATTAATTATTATTATTAACTATTAAGCAAGAGGTGTGTTAAACAATAGACATTGATGGTGCCATAATGTACTTTGCTCTTATGAAATTATTCTTATCTCTTAGACGTATTTTTAAATAAAGAAAGTTCGGTTTTACTTCATATTTACTTACCTATATTTTTGGGGTTGCTTTAGAATAGGGGTAGCCTAAATATGGGGGAGGGGAGGAGGGGTGTGGAGGGGGAGGGTTACCTAACCCCCCTCCTCTAAAAACTAATATATATAAAAATGTTCTAACCCAACCTAACCCAAAACTACACAAACGTTATTTCACGCCGGGTTTTTGTAAGGCCGTGTTCCAATCCGAAGACGTTTTGAACATGATAAAAACGTTCTAACCTAACCCAACCTAACCCAAAACTACACAAAGTACGTTATTTCACGCCGGGTTTTTGTAAGGCCGTGTTCCAATCCGAAGACGTTTTGAACATGATAAAAAAGTTCTAACCTAACCTAACCTAACCCAAAACTACAAAAACCTAACCCAAAACAACGCAAACGTTATTTCACACCGGGTTTTTTGTGAGGCCGTGCTACTACCTACTCCGAGAGCGTTTGGAACGTGATAAAAAAGTTCTTACCTAATCTAACCCAAAACTACACAAACGTTATTTCACGCCGGGTTTTGTGAGGCCGTGTGATAATAAAGTAATTCTAACCTAACCCAAAACTACTCGAACGTTACTTCACGCCGGTTTTTTTTAGTTGACATGTTTTTTACAATTAATTTATTTTATATAATATTTACACATAAAATAAAATTAAGAAACCAGCATTATTATACACATTTTAGTGTTAAAAACATATTTACCTAAGTAACTTTTGTGAAAAAAGTGAAAAACAATATTAAAATTTTAGTCGCAAAAATGGCTGTAAAAATTAAAATACTCATTTCCACACCCTAAAATTAGTACCAAAATGATGGGGTAAGTATCCCCCACAAAACCCGTCCATCAAAATATATAAATTCAGGCTACCCCTATTCTAAAGCCCACCCATTTTATTCAATAAAGTTCTAGTGTTCATTAAAATTTTATTTGTTCAATTGTCATCTAAATGGTTGAAATAAAATACTTTAAAACTTAGATAATTATTTATATTTTAAATCTAACCTATATATGCACTGCAAAATAACGATGACTGTTCTTGCCGAAAAGTTCTCTAGAATTAATGTATACCTACATAGGTAACCGTAAAATTGTAAAAACCGTTAGATTGTAATATTACTAGAGATATTATAAAAAGTCGACAGATTGTCAAATAAACATTTCTCCTTACAATTGTACGCATTATTTTTCATACATACATATAATAATCACGCCCTTTTCCCGTAGGGGTAGGCAGAGTCGCAGAGACCGCCTCTTTCCCGTAGGGGTAAGCAGATACAACTTCTTTCCACTTGCTACGATCCTTACATACTTGTTTCGCTTCGTCCACTTTCATTCTTACCATCCATTCCTCCTTTTACATTCAACGTAGCGAAGCGGCTCTCCATGGCACAATCTATCGGTTTTTACAATTTTACGGTGACATAAACAAACTTTGGACGACCATTTCAGCCCGTTAGCCCATGAAGTGCAAAAAACCATTAAGTCACACATTTGTATTTATTATCTCAGATATTGAATTAGGACAGATTTTAAATATTTTTCATACAAACTTTCAACTTTTATTTTACACCCTCAGAGGGTGAATTCTAATAAAACCTGCAACGCGTATTCAATTGAATGAATTTAAGAGCATGAATCTCAATTTTCATCGATACTGGTGCAGGTTTAAAGATTTTCCATAAAAGCTTTGAACCGCTATTTCACCCCTTTAAGGGTAGAATTTTTGAAGTGAAACTGTGCGAGTCGGACTCGCGCACGTAGTGTTCCACACCATCATAACAATATTTACATTTTGAAGTGAAACTGTGCGAGTCGGACTCGCGCACGTAGTGTTCCGCACCATCATAACAATATTTACATTTTGAAGTGAAACTGTGCGAGTCGGACTCGCGCACGTACTGTTCCGCACCATCATAACAATATTTACATTTTGAAGTGAAACTGTGCGAGTCGGACTCGCGCACGTAGTGTTCCGCACCATCATAACAATATTTACATTTTGAAGTGAAACTGTGCGAGTCGGACTCGCGCACGTAGTGTTCCGCACCATCATAACAATATTTACATTTTGAAGTGAAACTGTGCGAGTCGGACTCGCGCACGTAGTGTTCCGCACCATCATAACAATATTTACATTTTGAAGTGAAACTGTGCGAGTCGGACTCGCGCACGTACTGTTCCGCACCATCATAACAATATTTACATTTTGAGGTGAAACTGTTCGAGTCGGACTCGCGCTCGTAGTGTTCCGCACCATCATAACAATATTTACATTTTGAGGTGAAACTGTGCGAGTCGGACTCGCGCACGTAGTGTTCCGCACCATCATAACAATATTTACATTTTGAGGTGAAACTGTTCGAGTCGGACTCGCGCTCGTAGTGTTCCGCACCATCATAACAATATTTACATTTTGAGGTGAAACTGTGCGAGTCGGACTCGCGCACGTAGTGTTCCGCACCATCATAACAATATTTACATTTTGAAGTGAAACTGTGCGAGTCGGACTCGCGCACGTAGTGTTCCGCACCATCATAACAATATAATTACATTTGAGGTGAAACTGTGCGAGTCGGACTCGCGCACGTAGTGTTCCGCACCATCATAACAATATTTACATTTTAAACGTTTACATAATATTTCGTTTTGTTTGTACGAAGTTTTCCGAGGAAGCGAATTTTACTCTAGGTAGGTATATAACAGCTTGATTACAGCTTCTAAACTAACAAAGTTATAAAAGCTGATGTAGTTTTCCTTCAAAGTTCATCATATGGACTTCCATCATGAAGTTTTCCAGATTTTTCGGGTCAAATGTTTAGCTTTCAGGACGCTTAATTTCACAAAAAAAGCGCTTTACAATTAAATATCTCGCAAACGGATACCTAAATCAAGTTTATCTCATTTTATAAAATACTAGCGACCCGCCCCAGCTTCGCACGGGTACAATACTGATACTAATACTAAAGAATGTCTTTGAACCTCTAACAAAACGGGCGAAATCTAGTCAAAACAAACAGAAACAAATAATTATAGGTACCTACTAAAACTCAATGAAATAAGTAGGTGGGTATACTTTTATCGTATGAAATACCATAGATCTAAACTCCCCCCGCACGCGCACCCCCGCATTGGTGACGCCCACTTCGCAACGGGCCGTGCAGAAAAAATCGTAATATTTTAATTTCGCCATAACTTCAAAACCACACGTCCAATTTCAATCATTCAAAGACCAAATATTATCTACATAAACTGTACTTAGTGATGAAATAATTTATTTTGATAAGGATTAATAGCATGAGTAAAATAAACGCGTTTAAATGTAGTCCAAAAAAAATCAAGATTTCTAAATAAAAAAATGGTTGTTGTGCCTCACTGGACATAGATAGGTATAGTGTGTCGCGGACTTTTTTGTAGATATTTATAAGATCTACAATTAAATAGAACATTTTATGGTTCTATCTTTTATAGTTTAGGCAGCGTACGCAAAATAAGTAACTTTTCTGGTTGATTTTTTACACCTTGTGTCCGAAAAACCCAAATATTTTACGGAACCCTATTTTTTTCCAAAATAAAATATAGCCTATGTTACTCGTGGATAATGTAGCTTTCGAATGGTGAAAGAATTTTTGAAATCAGTCCAGTACTTTTTGAGCCTATTCATTACAAACAAACAAACAAACAAACAAACAAACAAACAAACAAACAAACATACAAACAAAGTTTTCCTCTTTATAATATTAGTGTAGATTGATGACATGACGACGACCCTAAGAACAAAAATAATTATCGTATTTTAAAGTTCAAAGTTGTTTTATTCACACCACCGGATAAATGTAACGGCAATGCTCAGCAAATCGGAAGAACTAAGACATTATTTTCAGGCGCTTAATCAAATAACTCACCTAGATAAGTAGATACTCGTACTATGAACAAATCTGAGACACGGCGCCAGCCAGTAGATTTCATTTTTGAAATCGTGAGTGGGGACCTCTTGCTTCAACTAACTTCATGGAGGTCAGAGGTGTTATGTGCATAAGTGCTTAAAATCGACATCGAATACACATGATTGTACCTACTACAGTAGACATTGCTCGCGACTTCATGCGCGGAAAAGGCCATCTCTTGGGAACTGTATATTTTGCCGCGATAAAATGTAGCTTCAACTGGATGGTAGACTGGAATTTTTGTGCGTTGTTTACGAATTGGTCTCGGGTTTGAAATCCGGTCAGATAAATATTTTTGTGATTCTTTTTATTTCCTTTCCCTAATATTTTTATCTTATCTTATATATGTATAAAAATGAATTGCTGTTCGTTAGTCTCACTAAAACTCGAGAACGGCTGGACCGATTTGGATAATTTTGATCTTAAAATAATCGTATCAGTTCAGGGAAGGTTTAAACGGTAAGAAATTTCAGTTCATAGTTAAGGCAGAACAACGTTTGTCGGGACAGCTAGTTTATTTATAAATATTTTATCGTCCTATTACAACTTCGAACAATGCTCGGTCTCCCAGGTACTAGTAAATAATATTACAATATCACCTAAAATAAAAAAATATTAAAAAATATATAGAAACCGACTTCCAAAGTAAAGGTAATAACGTTCTTAAAATCACTAAAAAGTATGAAATAATTATTATCGTCGAAATACTTCCCCTTTTAAATTCTGCTAGAATGTAATTGCTTTTTACTCAATCTTCTTATTTTTGAAGTCGGTACCAGCCCAAACAATTGTATAAAGTTTAACCCAAAATAAAACTAAGTACGTCCTTAAGCATACAAATAATAATTTGAAGAACTCACGTTAAAATTGGCTGGTACCGACTTCAAAAATAAAAATATTGAGTAAAAAACGGTTACAAACTAGCAGAAATTAAAAGGGGAAGTATTTCGACGATAAAAAATATTTTATACTTTTTAGTGATTGGAATGTTATTACTTTTACTATGCTTTTACATTGAAAGTCGGTTTCTATATATATATTTTTTATATTTTTAATGTAGACATAGCTACGACTGCGTAGCAGACCGTGTACTGATACGGTAGAGTATTTTGTGATAGATATTAATATGATCTATAGCCATCTATATATAATAGGACTCTATAGCCATCAACGACGATGTGGGATCCTACCAACCCACTAGCGCTGCAACAACCATCTACTATAGATGCTGTGGCCAATTTGTTGTCCGATAGGACGACATGTTAGACCGTCGACCAGTCTGGATAAGTTTTGAGGGTGCAAAAATTCTAGTCTTTTATTTTTTGCATATAGTTTCCGGACCTTCATCTAAGCCTAACATTGATTGTGTTATTTTGGATAGTTGCGTTAGTAGCAATTTAGGTATTTGTCATTTTCATCGGTATGAAAAAAATAAATAAAATGATTTTTTTTATTTCCAAATAAAACTTAACAAGCTATTTATATAACTATAGTAACTATAGTTCAACCCTAATCGAGAAGAACCGGCGTAAGAAACCCGAACGGGCCCATCTTTTAGCATTATTAGTGGTGATCTACCTGTAAGATACGGTGTATCACAAGTAGAGATGTGATAAACGGCTTAAAATTAAAAGTTAACTTATCCGTTATTAAATATTCAATAGCAGCTATTTTTAACTGCTTAGTTGCTTAGTTGCTTATTTGATTATCTACTTATTGCCACTTATAAGTTATAATATTTTTTGCGCTTATGTTACGTTTTTCGATCGCTTAAACTGATTTAAATTAACTTTCCTTCGTACTTTGCAGGCTTAGGACTGTCTGAAATCTGAATAATTATTAATATAATAATATGAACTCATAAAAATGTTTTTACATGTTGATAATATGCATTAATCTTAAATGTTGCTTATCATTAGTAATAGTTGATTTATAGGATAACAAACATCGCCACTTTTTCCACCTCATTTCTTTCAAAGTAGTTCTATAAATTACTGTTCCAATTCACGTCGTTTATTCGTCATCTTACGACAAAAACTAAATAAACTTAATACTAAAACACTACACGAAAAGTTTATATTACGTCCATATGGACCATTATTATATTTATTATTTACATTAAAACTTCACGGTAAGCCACCAAAGCACCACTATTACGATTAAAATACGAATTATTGCGTAACGTAATATAACGTGTTTTCGTCAACCCGCAAAGCGCAACTAACAAAAAGTGAATAAACACGAAAAAGCTTAATAGTTATAAGTACAAAAAATAACCCGTTTAAATAAGTGATGAGCTACATTAAAGAATTTTCACTCTTATTGCGCTGTCATAAGAACTATTTTTCTTTGCTCATACCACACTTATGGCTTTATGACTATAAACGATATGAACGATAATTATAAGTGATAAACGCTTAAATTTTTAAACGACTTTACAACTTATTTTAAACGCTTTACGTTATAACGGCCATCTCTAATCACAAGGCAGTATACTGGGACCAACTCTCTTCTTAATATACATAAATGATTGCGACTTCTTTTATAGGAGGGCAAGATCATCTCTTATGCGGATGACACAGCGCTCTTGTTCTCAGGTGATAACTGGGAAGATGTTTATAGAATAGCACAAGAGGGTTTTGATGCTATCATTGGTTAAAATGCAATGTTATAACTCTAAACGCAAAGAAAACTGTCTTTATACCTTTCTCTTTACGAAACACTCCAATCCCAAATCCCTCGTTTTCTCTCTATACACACGACCGCTGCAATGTTGACTTATGCCAATGTCCTTCGCTGCTTGCCACCAAAACAGTTAAATATCTTGGTGTTATTATTGATGACAATCTCACTTTTAAAGACTATGTTAATTAATTAATTACTTCTAGATTACGAAAGATAATTTTTGTGATTAAAAATATAAAAAATTCGGCAGATCAAGAAAGTCAAACAAATCTAAGTACTTGGCTCTTGCCCAAACCATAACCCTCTTGTGCTATTCTATAAACATCTTCCCAGTTATCATCTGAGAACAAGAGCGCTGTGTCATCCGCATAAGAGATGATCTTGCCCTCCTATAAAAGAAGTCGCAATCTCATCTCATCAATACACCGTATCTTACAGGTAGATCACCACTAATAATGCTAAAAGATGGGCCAGTTCGGGTTTCTTACGCCGGTTCTTCTCGATTAGGGTTGAACTATAGTTACTATAGTTATATAAATAGCTTGTTAAGTTTTATTTGGAAATAAAAAAAATCATTTTATTTATTTTTTTCATACCGATGAAAATGACAAATACCTAAATTGCTACTAACGCAACTATCCAAAATAACACAATCAATGTTAGGCTTAGATGAAGGTCCGGAAACTATAATATGCAAAAAATAAAAGACTAGAATTTTTGCACCCTCAAAACTTATCCAGACTGGTCGACGGTCTAACATGTCGTCCTATCGGACAACAAATTGGCCACAGCATCTATAGTAGATGGTTGTTGCAGCGCTAGTGGGTTGGTAGGATCCCACATCGTCGTTGATGGCTATAGAGTCCTATTATATATAGATGGCTATAGATCATATTAATATCTATCACAAAATACTCTACCGTATCAGTACACGGTCTGCTACGCAGTCGTAGCTATGTCTACATTAAAAATATAAAAAATATATATATAGAAACCGACTTTCAATGTAAAAGCATAGTAAAAGTAATAACATTCCAATCACTAAAAAGTATAAAATATTTTTTATCGTCGAAATACTTCCCCTTTTAATTTCTGCTAGAATGTAACCGTTTTTTACTCAATATTTTTATTTTTGAAGTCGGTACCAGCCAATTTTAACGTGAGTTCTTAAAATTATTATTTGTATGCTTAAGGACGTACCTACTTAGTTTTATTTTGGGTTAAACTTTATACAATTGTTTGGGCTGGTACCGACTTCAAAAATAAGAAGATTGAGTAAAAAGCAATTAAATTCTAGCAGAATTTAAAAGGGGAAGTATTTCGACGATAATAATTATTTCATACTTTTTAGTGATTTTAAGAACGTTATTACCTTTACTTTGGAAGTCGGTTTCTATATATTTTTTAATATTTTTTTATTTTAGGTGATATTGTAATATTATTTACTAGTACCTGGGAGACCGAACTTTGTTCGTAGTTGTAATAGGACGATAAAATATTTATAAATAAACTAGCTGTCCCGACAAACGTTGTTCTGCCTTAACTATGAACTGAAATTTCTTACCGTTTAAACCTTCCCTGAACTGATACGATTATTTTAAGATCAAAATTAGCCAAATCGGTCCAGCCGTTCTCGAGTTTTAGTGAGACTAACGAACAGCAATTCATTTTTATATCCATACTAATATTATAAATGCGAAAGTGTGTCTGTCTGTCTGTCTGTCTGTTACCTCTTCACGCCCAAACCACTGAACCGATTTTGATGAAATTTGGTATAGGGATACTTTGAGACCCGAGAAAGGACATAGGATACTTTTTATCCCGGAAAAATGTACGTTCAGCCGCGATAAACGAATTTTGGCGCAACGGAGTTGCGGGCGTCATCTAGTAATATATAAGATAAGATAAAAATATTAGGGAAAGGAAATAAAAAGAATCATAAAAATATTTATCTGACCGGATTTCAAACCCGAGACCAATTCGTAAACAACGCACAAAAATTCCAGTCTACCATCCAGTTGAAGCTACATTTTATCGCGGCGAAATATACAGTTCCCAAGAGATGGCCTTTTGCGCGCATGAAGTCGCGAGCAATGTCTACTGTAGTAGGTACAATCATGTGTAATAAATTTCTGTCGGTGGTATTTGGATACTGTCAACGGTGACCGTATCCAAATACCACCGACAGAAATTGAAAGACGTGGAAAATAGGATTATTTGGACAGATGAGGCGTCATTTACTCGGCCTTTTCAACTGCCGATACGAGCACGTTTGGGCTCTCGAGAACCCTCATGCGTCCAGAGATTCCTCTTTCCAACACCGCTGGCGAATCAATGTGTGGGCTGGAATTGTTGGTGGGAAGTTATTAGACCCCATATTCCTTCCCGCCACTCTAAATGCCACACACTACAGGGAATCTTCTGGAGAACGAAATCGAGGCTCAAGTAGAAGGAGCAGTATCGGTCGCCGATTTTTACCGCTTAATTTTCCAGCATGATGGGGCGCCCGCTCATTGTGCTTTGGAAGTGCGAGAATACCTTAATCGGCGGTTTGACAATTGAGTGGATCGGGGAGGAACGATGCTGTGGCCAGCTCGATCTCCCGACGTAACTCCGTTAAACTTCTTTTTGTGGGGCCACGTCAAGAGCATGGTGTACGCTGAAGATGTCAAGACGGAAGAAGATATGCGTCGAAAAATCGAAGACGTTTTTCGACGTATCCAACAAACTCCTGACATGTGTCTTCGCGCCATAAGCTCGATACGCCGTCGGTGCCTCCTTTGCATTGAAAAGAGTGGACAGAACTTTGAACAATTTTTGTAGTGATTCAAAACTTGTGAAAAAGTGTACATAAAATGTGTTTAAGACAAAAAATGGTAAGTCCTTACACACTACACACTAGTTAATTTTATGTATTAAGAATAGGTATTAGGTACCAGGCGCCCATCACCTAAGCGCGCGCGAGTTTATTTCTCTATTCATAAATGTTGTGAGTTGTGACTGCTATTAGGGTTGTCACTAAGTTAGGATTTCATTAGTTGATTAAATTTTGTATGAAAAAAATAAAATGGGTTAGGAAGTTCAGGACTACAATGAACATGAATATTTTTATGGAGTAAACAAACCCATGCTTGCTTAGTAAGTCTTAACTGGTACATGTTGTATAATATATAAGTTACAATGAAATAATTTATATCCTTGGTATTTCATTTACCTAACTTATTTATTGTGATTCTTCAGAATTCTTCCCATGAAACCAGTGATAACATTATATAATATCTATGCATGAAACTAAATAACTATTCAAAAAAAAAACAGATCAAAAATACGAAAAAAATTAAAACGTCACAGTCTTACTAATATTATAAATGTGAAAGTTTGTGAGGATGTATGGATTTATGGATGGATGTTTAATATTACTCTTTCACAACAAAAACTACTGAACGGATTTTGATGAAATTTGGTATGGAAAGTAGTAGTTTTGGCTATGGATTTTTATGCCGAAAAAGTACAGTGTTCCCGCAGGTTTTTTTTTTTTTTATGAAATAAGGGGGCAAACGAGCAAACGGGTCACCTGATGGAAAGCAACTTCCGTCGCCCATGGACACTCGCAGCATCAGAAGAGCTGCAAGTGCGTTGCCGGCCTTTTAAGAGGGAATAGGGTAATAGGGGAGGGTAGGGAAGGGAATAGGGTAGGGGATTGGGCCTCCGGTAAACTCACTCACTCGGCGAAACACAGCGCAAACGCTGTTTCACGCCGGTTTTCTGTGAGCCCGTGGTATTTCTCCAGTCGAGCCGGCCCATTCGTGCCGAAGCATGGCTCTACCACGTGTTAAGGATATTCGATAGTTAATTTACGCTGGTGGAACCGCGGGTGACAGCTAGTTAAATACTTTATTACTAGATGTTGCACGCGACTTCGTACGCGCAAATGGTTATCCCGTTGTAACCGTGCATTTTGCCGCGATAAAAAGTGGTGGAAATGCTTCCCCGTGGTCTAATCTATAATAACTGTACCAAATTTTATCACAATCGGTCCAGTAGTTTCGGAGCCTATTCAATGCAAACAAACAAACAAACAAACTTTTCCTCTTTATTATATTATTATAGATGTGTAATATTACTATTGTACTAGCTGCCTCGACGCACGTTATTCTCTCTTGATTAATAAATAAATAAAAATGAGACCTAATCATTTGTTTACATAATTATAACCTACCATTTTTCTAAAGAAGAATTCGGGCAGAGCCGCGGGCAAAAGCTAGTTATTAAGTATTCACTTACCTGAATTTATAACCAATAACTTAAGTGATAGACTAGAGCATATAAGATATTTTTCCCGTCAAATCAGGCAAAAGTTGAGTAGCTGGCATCACAATTTTTCACGCACACTAGAATTTGTCACATGTAAGTCAATTGTCACTTTACACACTACAATAATTTGTAGCCGCATTGACAAAGACGGAATTATAAGGGAGTGCTCTATCTTGTCGAGCGCCCAGCGAGACCAATGATTTATATCTATGTTATGAAAGTCCTCTCTGAAATCCTTAAGCCTCATTTACACAAGGAGAGTTTCTCGATCGGGTGCAGGCGACAATGTCAGGCGAGAATATTCTTGCATAGTGTAAACAACCTTTGAAGGCGATAATTGTATGGCGAGTCTCGTATACGAGAATATGATACGATATTCTCGCCCGAATCGTACGATAAACTCTCCTTGTGTAAATGAGGACTTATTCATGTCCAGTGATTAAAACTTCAAATAATTAATATACAGGATTTATTCTCCATAAATTAACATAACATGTGCCTCCATGGCCGTCTCTCGGTAATAATGCCAAACCCGGCGTCCATACAAAACAAACGACGATACTGCTCTTACATTTTTTATACAAATTGAACATGGCACTGAATACATTTTATCTCATAACCAAATAATAATAATTATATCTTAATGCACATTTAACCGTTCATTGTATGTTTACTTAATATTAATTAGAAGTATTTTATGAAACCTTCAACTATAAGCTTACAGTTATGAAACAACGTTCAAAGTGTGCCTCTGAATCTAAACGTCGCCACAAGTCACCTTCCCCAATAGACCAACATTTAAACATCATTTTGTCAATAGATTCTTTTCATTTCTCATACTCGGAAAGTAGTGTTGTTTTGATCTGATTATTGGGTGGGAAACGCTACTTTCCTTTCATAGGGAGGAAAAAACTAATACAAATTCATTGCGGCCCTCGGGCCGGAATGAATTTGTATATATCTTCAAAACTTCAAAAATAGAACTGCTGTCAGCTGTGAAGTGAGTGAGTTATATTAGGTTGGGGAAAAAGTTTCTTCCCATTTTATATAAAAATTCAAAAGGTTTTTTTATAAAGTTTATTTACAAGTGACTAAAGTATATAGGTGCCATTTTGTTCGATAACTTTTTGCCATCTTGTTGGTAGGTATATGATCCCATTGCTATAAAATTTTTGGGGCTTCTGATGAAAAAACTGCGACAAGTGGTTTTGGCAGTCCTCTTGTGATGTCAACCTGACACTGCCTAAGGAATTCTGCAGCGACCGAAACAGGTGGAAATCTGAAGGTGCAAGGTCAGGACTATACGGCGGATGCATTAACACCTCCCAGCCAAACTCCCGTAATTTTTTCTGAGTGGCTAAAGATGTGTGAGGTCTAGCGTTATCATGGTGAAAAACCACACCCCTTCTGTTGATTAATTCCGGCCGCTTTCTCTCAACTTCTTGCTTTAATCTCATCAGTTGTTCGCAGTACAGTTCAGAATTGATGGTCCTGCCTGGCGGTAACAGCTCATAATGAATAATGCCCTTCCAATCCCACCACACACACAGCATCACCTTGTTGCGAGTTAACCCGGGTTTCGCCACAGTCTGTGAAGCATGACCGGCCTTTGACCACGATCTTTTTCGCACGTTCTTGTCGTACGTGATCCACTTTTCATCACCAGTTATCAGCTTCTTTCATCACAAATGAGTACACGGTTCATTAGGTTTCTTTCAGTGAGCTCATGAGGCACCCAAATATCGAGCTTTTTTGTGTACCCAGCTTTTTTCAAATGCGCCAAAACCGTTTTGTGGTCAATCCCCAGTTCTTCAGCTACATCGTAACTACTATCTTGCTTCACTTTTTCAAAAATGGCAACAGTTTAATTTTATTATGTAAAAA
Source organism: Glaucopsyche alexis (assembly GCA_905404095.1). NCBI lineage: Eukaryota > Metazoa > Arthropoda > Insecta > Lepidoptera > Lycaenidae > Glaucopsyche > Glaucopsyche alexis. Next base: position 5,724,549 of record FR990043.1, on the reverse strand, counting down.
AAAAACTATTAAAAATGACATGACTTTCTAAACAGGCAGTGTGAATTTAGCGCAAACTTCTTTGAGCGGAATAAGCCGCGAGTGCCGCGGCGAGCGGCAAGTTCCATATTTAAAAATTAAAAAGTCAACACAAATTGCCGGGATACTAAATTACTAATATATTATTATCAATACGTACATAAAGTATGTTACAAAATTGTATGTATTATAATAGTAGGTAATAGTGATAAAGCTGATCGGTAATAACGAGCTGGTTTCAGGACAGTGAATGAACAAATTCGGACATTTAAAATTCGAACATATTTAAATTTAAAAATAGAAATGGGTTGTAATATGATACGCTGTGTAATGTATTCCATGTCATTCTTTTGCACGTTCAATCCTACATATAGGTATATATGTTTGTCTCTTTCTACATAATGCCTCAACTTTTCGTGTTACACTTGATTTTACTCCTCATAAAATTTCCGTACCGGGCCTTATAACTCAAATCGTTTCTTAAGGAGTAAACTCCAAAAAAATATACGTAGGTTGCTGAATACATGTTTCTAATACTCCGTGGTTAATGACTTATTTATTAGGTTATTAATTGATTATAATAATTTATATAATTAAATACAATTTACAATCCAACAAAATAATATTTATATATATATTGTTATTCATCCCGTTGTCAATTTTGTATCTAGGAGCACGGCAGACCCCCGCCAAGTCGAGCCTAGTGAAGCATCAGAGCACTACGTACGAATGCGGACCGATCCAAAGTACTTGAAAATGTAGAGTATCATCTGTAGGTGTCCAACCCAAACCCAGAGTACTCGATGATTCACTAATAATTAAATTATCTTTAGTATTATTATCTAAATTTGGAAGTAATTCATGCAATTTATCAAAGTTACTTTTGTATTTTCTTAAATTAAAACATCCCTTTTTAAGAGCCTCTGATACTGACTTTTGAATATAGTGCAATTGCTCTTCATCACAGCCTATGGAACTTATTACCTACAGTCGTCCAACGGACACGTCTAGACAGAGCAATCGTGCGGGGCGTGCGGGGTGAGAGAGGGGCGGTAGCGAGCCCAAGCTGCCATACACTCGCTTGGGACACGTCAGCCGGGGTTGACGCTTTTAAATTTGATTGTTTTAAGTGGTTTGCGACAGTGTTTCGTTTGAGTTGTATGTAGGTACTTATTTACAATGGTCAATTATATGAACAGCTATAGAAGATTAATTTTAATACAAAACCATGCGCCTGTTTCCCGTCAGAATTTTTAATAAAATTGTATCTACGTATGAGAATTTACTAACTAGGTACATCGTCAAATTCAACAATCGCAATCTAAAAACTAGTAAATCCAAATGTCGAAAATAGTTTCAGTTTCGCATTTGTAGCTTTTGCAGGGTTCGTAAATATCCGATATTTATAATAAATATCAAAATATCAGATATCTTTGACATATCCAATATTTTTGATTTTTTGATATTTTTGATATTTTTAAAATTACATACAAATTTCATACTCTGATATGTTTTTTCGTAATAGTTGTATCGAAATAATTTGTATCTCTGATAACTTGAAGATAGGGAAGTAAAATTAAACTCATTTATTTATTATTGATATTCAAAGTTTTCAAATAAATTAAAAATCAACGATAGATACTTTTGAGTATCAATTTAAGTCTTAAATCCATAAAATGACTTTTGTTTATAACCAGAAGAAAAAAAAGTGTATTAATTTTATCAGTCGAATTAATTTGACACATGGTATAAATGGTATAACAATAGTATAATAACAAACAAGGAATTTTCTTCCGAAAAACAGGGGGTCACGTGGGTGTCATAAGCCTAATGATTAGTTAATGTCGTGTCAAATAGCAAATTTTTGATGACCTAGGCTTGTGAAACTCTCGGAAAATAAGACCTGCGTAGACAATGACTTGATGTAAGATTTTTTACATTTAAAACATTATTTTACATTTTTAAACATAAATATCAATTTTGATATATATCAAGCATAAATATCAATTGATATAATATATCATGATATTATATATCATGCGAACCCTGAGCTTTTGTATACGCATTTGTATTTTTTATAATAAACTCTTCATTAATACTTCTATATATTTTTTTTTGTTTTATTCCTAGTACTCTACATACACATACTACGAATACACAAAATGTAGAACAGATTATAATAAAACACATTATTGTGACAACCCTGCAGCAATGACGAATACCTACACAAAAGCGGCATTTCGCGCGACTTCAAACGCGTTGGACCACTGTATCTCTTTATTACACTGTGTCTTCATCGTCTGCTCCGGTTATCAGGTCATCGATGAAGAAATCATGCTGTATAATATTTTTGATTAAATTATCCGTTTGCTCTTCTCCTAGCTGATTTAGACACTTTGTGCTCAAATAACTTGCACTTGCAGTACCGTAAGTTAAAGTATTTAGTTGCAAAGTCCTTATAGGCTGCGACTCATCTTCTCTCCACAGAATAAGCTGCAAATTACGGTCATCAGGGTGAACATTGACTTGCCTGTACATTTTCTCTACATCGCCTGCTAAAATGTAGAGATTCTGCCTTGCTCTAATTAATATGGAGAAAAGAGAGTCCTGGACGTTAGGGCCTACCATAAGTATATCATTCAATGATTTACCAGAAGAAGAGCGAGCAGAACCATCAAAGACTACTCTAAGTGACGTAGACTCACTGTCTTTGAATACAGCATGGTGACATAAATAATAGCTCAAATTAGGTTTAGGTATCAGAGACTCTGACAAATGCCCTAAATCCTTGTATTCTTGTATAAATTTACTATACTCTATTTTTAATAATGGATTGCGTTTAAATTTGCGTTCTAAATTAAGAAAACGTCTTTTAGCTAAATAGTAAGAATCACCGAGGCATTTAGGATCCTCCTTAAAAGGTAATCTTACACAAAATCTGCCTCTAGGCAGTCTAGAAACATTTATATAAAAATGGTTCTCACAAACCCTTTCTTCATAGCTTAAAGCCTTAGTTTTAGGAACCTCTTCTAACTCCTAAAATTTTGTAAGAGATTCTTCAATAGAGTTTTGCGAATTTTTTGTAATAAAATCCTTTGAATTTTTGTTTATAGAAACATGGTTACATTGAACATCATTTAAATTTTTATTTGTATTTAGAACACTAGTAGGACTAATAACTATCCAGCTTAATGCAGAATTTTGTAATTTAGGTCCTGTGGCGGACAATGAAATTTGTTGGAATTTTAGAATATCCCAAAATAGATCAGCTCCTAAAATCATATCTACCGGGCAGGGATTATAGTAACTAGGATCAGCTAGAGCTATGTCTCTAGGTATATTTAGCCTGTAATTTATTTGAGAACTCGGTAAATTACCTGTCAACTCATTAAGAACTAAGCATTGAAGTTTAGCAGTGAAATCACTATGTAGAGAATTAATTTGAATGATACAAGATTGTATAACATGATTTGAACAATTGTTCCCAATGCCGATGACCTTTAGAGTGTCAATGCTGTTGGTTTTTAGATTTAACAATTGTTTAACCGAATTAGTTATGAAAGATGACTGGCTACCACAGTCCAGCAAGGCACGAACCTTGACATTTTGCTTTGTTAATGGATTTACGACTAGTACTAGAGCAGTTGAAAGTAATATTTCATTTGAGTATTGTTTGGAAAAATACACACCGGCTTCATTTTGCTTATGACTTTCCGGATTTTCATTTTCGATATTAACATATTGACTTTTAGACAAGTCTGGACTATGGAGAAGCGAATTATGTCTTTTGTTGCATTCTCGACATGGTCCCATACGACATTGACTTACAGCATGTCCTCGCCGTAGACAATTGGTACAAAGTTTGTATTTAGAAACATTCATCAACCGTTCGTCAATAGTCATTGCCTTAAAAGTAGGACAATCATAAATCTTGTGATTACTATTGCAAATTATACAAATGAAATTATTTAAGTTTTTAGGTTTAGTTTGCTTTGACAAATTATAAGTTGCAAATGATTTTGTATGAATGAGCTGCTTATTATGAATTGGCATTGGACCACCGCGTAAGTTAGTCAAGTGTCCCTTGGAATTATTGACAATATTTTCATGAGCCTTATTTCTATTTAGAGATTCTAACACATTTGCACGATCAACCATACATTTATTAAACTGTTCTAAAGTAGCTGTGTCACTATCCAAAGTGCTCCTATAATCTTCCCATTTTGTTAGGGTTACACTATCTAGTTTAGACGACAACATAAAAATAATCAATACATCCTATTTGTCCGTTGGCTGGCCTAGGCTGTGCAGGGCACGTAAATTTTTTGTTACATGGTCAACCAAAAACCTTAAAGATCTTTCAGACTCACGTGTTTGTGGTTTAATATTAAAAAATGAATTTAGATGGTTATTAATTAATATTCTTTTATTATTGTAGCGGCTACACAATAACTTCCAAGCCTCCGTATAGTTGGCAGAAGAAACCTCAAGATTACAAATCAATCGGGATGCATCACCCTCTAGATATGACATTAAGTAGTGAAATTTATGTATCGGTTGAATATTATTATTATTATGTATAAGACTCTCAAACATATCGCGTAATTGCAGCCAGTTGAAATAAGACCCGTCAAATTTTGATATTTGAATTTGAGGTAATTTAAAACTATGGTCATTATGATGTTCAAGAAAGTTTTGAGTCTCTATGGCAATTGACTCACGTCTAGCTTCTACTTCAACCGTGTTAAAAATGTTTATTAGTGTTTTTGCTTTAGCTATATTAACAATGATGTCATGCTCAAATCTTTCCCGTTCATCAATTTCTGAGTCCATATTGTCGGCATTTAATAATTCTATGTCATTTTGTATCTGATCAAATTTGACCAGTAAACCCTCAAATTTAGTAAGCTTAAGGCTTAGCTCTGCATTGGCAATGTTAGACAATTCATGTTTTTCTTCTATTTCAGATAGATAATTTCTAAACTTTGTTATTTGACCTTTTATTGAACTTCTTTTAATTTTAAGCTCTTTTAATTTAGTTTTAGTTAACACTGATAACTCGCCTTGAGCAGCAAGCGACTCAGATGGTGTTGCCATTATAATTCAACTTGAGAAATTAAAGTGTAAGAAATAATAAAAAAATTCTCACGTCCCTCACTTCGCTGATATTTCTTACTGGGTCTGTACGATGAGCTGACTCGATGTAGTAGAGACCAGCCCGAGCACGACGACCACAGCTATAAGCCGTTGAACCCGTTGGTTTAGCTCCACCGGTGGTACAACACTGAAATAGTCGGCCAAAATATTGAATGTTTTGCAAGGATTGGTGCGAGTTTATGGGAAACGAAATTACAATTAAGTAAAGGAAGATACTTGGTATATTATGTAGATATTGTAACTACAAACTATGATTTAGGTATCAATAGTAAGAGTTAGTACCCAATGGCACATTAAACATTTAGTTTTTATCAAAATGAGAGTTATTTATGCGAAAACATATGATATTTGCATTAATATATGCTTTAGGAATGCCGTTTAGCTATACTTAGTGAAAAAACATAAGAAATTAGTGAAATTTGGACTTTAATTTGGACTTTAATAATAATTTTGAAGGTAGATCGAAAGTAAATTGCAATGGAATTTTTAGATTTTAGACTTAATTTGGTGATTAATTAAACAAGTTTATGCACTCGTAAGCCCCAAATGATAGGAAACTTAAGGGAAATTGGTAGGAAAGCCACTTAACTTAATGTGTAGGCCTTAGTGCTGCGTGCGCGCCTTTTGTCTTGAACTTCTTGTTTTTTCTTGTTTTCCCCTCATGGGCCACCAATTTATGTCTCGTGGTGGACAAATGGAGCCTCCGACATAGGCGGAAACCCAATAATTTAAATGCTTACTGTTTTAATGGTGAATTTATTGTTGCTTGCATGCTTGGTACAAGTCTTGAAAGTGAAGAGAAAATTTTTCCATTTGACACTTGATGTCATCTTCTTCTTGTTCTTCTTTTTTATTTGAATGTAAAATATGTAATTTTATCAGTAAAAAAAAATGTGCGTCGACACGTACTGTTTGTCGCTTAGCAACTGCTGAACGTCTAAGTATCGAAGGAGCTGTCTATTAATAATGGACTCCATTATCTTCGAGAAGAGAGAGGTTATAGCGATTGGTCTGTAGTTGGAAGGATTGGAGCGATCGCCTTTTTTAGGGATCGGGTGCACCAAAGCTGTCTTCCAAGATGCTGGGACTGTGCCATAAGAGTAGGAGAGCCGAAAAAGACGCGTTAAGACCGGTGCCAACTCTGGAGCACACACTTTCAACACTATAGGAGGGATTCCGTCAGGCCCACTCGACTTTTGGGTATCAAGGGAACGGAGAGCAACTCGCACTGAGCGCTGATGGAACCGAATATCGGACATGATGCTCTTGCATCGCGGTATAGTCGGCGGTTCCTGTCCCCCGTCATCCAGAGTCGAGTTGGACGCATAGAGTTTGCCAAGAAGTTCAGCTTTCTCTTTTGCGTCATGGGCCAACGAGCCATTTCCTACGTGTAGGGATGGAAGAGATGGCTTACAGAAATTCCCTTCGATAGCTTTGGCGAGAGACCAGAATGCACGGGTTCCCGAAGGGAGACGCTCGAGTCTCTCCCCAATTCTACTGATGTGCTGTTTCTTCGCCCAAACGATCTCTCTTTTGAAGGACCTAGAGGCAAGGTTGTACTCCTGTTTAAGTTTGCTGGTGTTTAAATCCTGTGCTGACACTGCATTAGCCCATATAACTCAAATCGTTTCTTAAGGAGTAAACTCCAAAAAAATATACGTAGGTTGCTGAATACATGTTTCTAATACTCCGTGGTTAATGACTTATTTATTAGGTTATTAATTGATTATAATAATTTATATAATTAAATACATTTTACAATCCAACAAAATAATATTTATATATATATTGTTATTCATCCCGTTGTCAATTTTGTATCTAGGAGCACGGCAGACCCCCGCCAAGTCGAGCCTAGTGAAGCATCAGAGCACTACGTACGAATGCGGACCGATCCAAAGTACGGCTTTTCGATATTTTCCTCACAGAAAACCGGCGTGAAACAGCACTCACGCTGTGTTTCGCCGAGTGAGTGAGTTTACCGGAGGCCCAATCCCCCTACCCCCCTATGATGCAGCAGTTGAAAACCAATTTGTTACCCCAGGAGGGTACCAACTGCGTTGGAGAATCCCTCTCTGGACGTCCACGCTCAGGCGCCCCTGGACCTGAGCGTGGACGTATAGGCTGCCCCTCGTATTCTGGGGGGGGGGGGGGGCAAAACTGCGCTCCAATCTTCACGGGGCAAACGTGCTAAGGCACCCCCTGAGATATTGAAAGTGGACTTCTTGCAATATCAGGGGACTACACTCAAACCTCAATGCCGTCCATTACCATCTTGAGACAGCAAAGCCGGCGTTGCTCTTCTTAACCGAGACGCAGATATCGTCTCCGGCTGACACATCATACCTTTCCCACTCTGGGTATAATCTTGAGCACTCTTTTCTGCCTAAAGCTGGAGTGTGTGTGTTCGTCAGAGATGATATCAACTCTCGCCGCCTCAGCAATCTTGAAGTTAGGGACCTTCAATCTTATGGCTCCGCATAGAGTGCGACGATCATCCCCGCGTCTATGCGTGCCTCTATAGGTCCCATAGCGGTGATCCCGAAATAGAGCGACTCTTTGAGCATCTGCAAATGGCTACAGACTTCATGCAGCGGCAGATCCCATCCGCAGAGATCATACTACTTGGCGATTTTAATGCCCACCACGCCGACTGGCTCAATTCCAGTAAAACTGATCTGCCTGCGACTTTGCCCTTGCATATGACCTTACACAACTGGTTACTGCGCCTACGCGAATTCCAGATGTGGATGGTCAGATTCCTTCCCTGTTGGACCTTCTGCTGACGTCACATCCGGACGGCTACCAAGTATCCGTGGCCGCACCACTTGGCTCATCGGATTATTGCCTTGTCCGCAGCTTTGTGCAACTCACGAGCGCGTTGCGACAGCGTGTTGCTAAATACCGTCGTGTGTGGCACTAAAAGTTAGCAGATTGGGATGGGATGCGGTCATTTTTTGCTTCCTACCCCTGGGGGCAGGCGTGCTTCTCGCCGGATGATCCTGACGCCGCTGCCAACTCTGTTGCCAACGTGGTGCTACAAGGAATGGAACTTTTCATTTCGTCCTCTGTGGTCCCTACTGGCAGCAGATTCCGTCCCTGGTTTGGTTCATCTTCCAAAAAAGCTTCTCGCCGGAAGCAGGAAGCTTACCAAACCTGGGCTAATGCAGTGTCAGCACAGGATTTAAACACCAGCAAACTTAAACAGGAGTACAACCTTGCCTCTAGGTCCTTCAAAAGAGAGATCGTTTGGGCGAAGAAACAGCACATCAGTAGAATTGGGGAGAGACTCGAGCGTCTCCCTTCGGGAACCCGTGCATTCTGGTCTCTCGCCAAAGCTATCGAAGGGAATTTCTGTAAGCCATCTCTTCCATCCCTACACGTAGGAAATGGCTCGTTGGCCCATGACGCAAAAGAGAAAGCTGAACTTCTTGGCAAACTCTATGCGTCCAACTCGACTCTGGATGACGGGGGACAGGAACCGCCGACTATACCGCGATGCAAGAGCATCATGTCCGATATTCGGTTCCATCAGCGCTCAGTGCGAGTTGCTCTCCGTTCCCTTGATACCCAAAAGTCGAGTGGGCCTGACGGAATCCCTCCTATAGTGTTGAAAGTGTGTGCTCCAGAGTTGGCACCGGTCTTAACGCGTCTTTTTCGGCTCTCCTACTCTTATGGCACAGTCCCAGCATCTTGGAAGACAGCTTTGGTGCACCCGATCCCTAAAAAAGGCGATCGCTCCAATCCTTCCAACTACAGACCAATCGCTATAACCTCTCTCTTCTCGAAGATAATGGAGTCCATTATTAATAGACAGCTCCTTCGATACTTAGACGTTCAGCAGTTGCTAAGCGACAAACAGTACGTGTCGACGCACATTTTTTTTTTACTGATAAAATTACATATTTTACATTCAAATAAAAAAGAAGAACAAGAAGAAGATGACATCAAGTGTCAAATGGAAAAATTTTCTCTTCACTTTCAAGACTTGTACCAAGCATGCAAGCAACAATAAATTCACCATTAAAACAGTAAGCATTTAAATTATTGGGTTTCCGCCTATGTCGGAGGCTCCATTTGTCCACCACGAGACATAAATTGGTGGCCCATGAGGGGAAAACAAGAAAAAACAAGAAGTTCAAGACAAAAGGCGCGCACGCAGCACTAAGGCCTACACATTAAGTTAAGTGGCTTTCCTACCAATTTCCCTTAAGTTTCCTATCATTTGGGGCTTACGAGTGCATAAACTTGTTTAATTAATCACCAAATTAAGTCTAAAATCTAAAAATTCCATTGCAATTTACTTTCGATCTACCTTCAAAATTATTATTAAAGTCCAAATTAAAGTCCAAATTTCACTAATTTCTTATGTTTTTTCACTAAGTATAGCTAAACGGCATTCCTAAAGCATATATTAATGCAAATATCATATGTTTTCGCATAAATAACTCTCATTTTGATAAAAACTAAATGTTTAATGTGCCATTGGGTACTAACTCTTACTATTGATACCTAAATCATAGTTTGTAGTTACAATATCTACATAATATACCAAGTATCTTCCTTTACTTAATTGTAATTTCGTTTCCCATAAACTCGCACCAATCCTTGCAAAACATTCAATATTTTGGCCGACTATTTCAGTGTTGTACCACCGGTGGAGCTAAACCAACGGGTTCAACGGCTTATAGCTGTGGTCGTCGTGCTCGGGCTGGTCTCTACTACATCGAGTCAGCTCATCGTACAGACCCAGTAAGAAATATCAGCGAAGTGAGGGACGTGAGAATTTTTTTATTATTCCTTACACTTTAATTTCTCAAGTTGAATTATAATGGCAACACCATCTGAGTCGCTTGCTGCTCAAGGCGAGTTATCAGTGTTAACTAAAACTAAATTAAAAGAGCTTAAAATTAAAAGAAGTTCAATAAAAGGTCAAATAACAAAGTTTAGAAATTATCTATCTGAAATAGAAGAAAAACATGAATTGTCTAACATTGCCAATGCAGAGCTAAGCCTTAAGCTTACTAAATTTGAGGGTTTACTGGTCAAATTTGATCAGATACAAAATGACATAGAATTATTAAATGCCGACAATATGGACTCAGAAATTGATGAACGGGAAAGATTTGAGCATGACATCATTGTTAATATAGCTAAAGCAAAAACACTAATAAACATTTTTAACACGGTTGAAGTAGAAGCTAGACGTGAGTCAATTGCCATAGAGACTCAAAACTTTCTTGAACATCATAATGACCATAGTTTTAAATTACCTCAAATTCAAATATCAAAATTTGACGGGTCTTATTTCAACTGGCTGCAATTACGCGATATGTTTGAGAGTCTTATACATAATAATAATAATATTCAACCGATACATAAATTTCACTACTTAATGTCATATCTAGAGGGTGATGCATCCCGATTGATTTGTAATCTTGAGGTTTCTTCTGCCAACTATACGGAGGCTTGGAAGTTATTGTGTAGCCGCTACAATAATAAAAGAATATTAATTAATAACCATCTAAATTCATTTTTTAATATTAAACCACAAACACGTGAGTCTGAAAGATCTTTAAGGTTTTTGGTTGACCATGTAACAAAAAATTTACGTGCCCTGCACAGCCTAGGCCAGCCAACGGACAAATAGGATGTATTGATTATTTTTATGTTGTCGTCTAAACTAGATAGTGTAACCCTAACAAAATGGGAAGATTATAGGAGCACTTTGGATAGTGACACAGCTACTTTAGAACAGTTTAATAAATGTATGGTTGATCGTGCAAATGTGTTAGAATCTCTAAATAGAAATAAGGCTCATGAAAATATTGTCAATAATTCCAAGGGACACTTGACTAACTTACGCGGTGGTCCAATGCCAATTCATAATAAGCAGCTCATTCATACAAAATCATTTGCAACTTATAATTTGTCAAAGCAAACTAAACCTAAAAACTTAAATAATTTCATTTGTATAATTTGCAATAGTAATCACAAGATTTATGATTGTCCTACTTTAAGGCAATGACTATTGACGAACGGTTGATGAATGTTTCTAAATACAAACTTTGTACCAATTGTCTACGGCGAGGACATGCTGTAAGTCAATGTCGTATGGGACCATGTCGAGAATGCAACAAAAGACATAATTCGCTTCTCCATAGTCCAGACTTGTCTAAAAGTCAATATGTTAATATCGAAAATGAAAATCCGGAAAGTCATAAGCAAAATGAAGCCGGTGTGTATTTTTCCAAACAATACTCAAATGAAATATTACTTTCAACTGCTCTAGTACTAGTCGTAAATCCATTAACAAAGCAAAATGTCAAGGTTCGTGCCTTGCTGGACTGTGGTAGCCAGTCATCTTTCATAACTAATTCGGTTAAACAATTGTTAAATCTAAAAACCAACAGCATTGACACTCTAAAGGTCATCGGCATTGGGAACAATTGTTCAAATCATGTTATACAATCTTGTATCATTCAAATTAATTCTCTACATAGTGATTTCACTGCTAAACTTCAATGCTTAGTTCTTAATGAGTTGACAGGTAATTTACCGAGTTCTCAAATAAATTACAGGCTAAATATACCTAGAGACATAGCTCTAGCTGATCCTAGTTACTATAATCCCTGCCCGGTAGATATGATTTTAGGAGCTGATCTATTTTGGGATATTCTAAAATTCCAACAAATTTCATTGTCCGCCACAGGACCTAAATTACAAAATTCTGCATTAAGCTGGATAGTTATTAGTCCTACTAGTGTTCTAAATACAAATAAAAATTTAAATGATGTTCAATGTAACCATGTTTCTATAAACAAAAATTCAAAGGATTTTATTACAAAAAATTCGCAAAACTCTATTGAAGAATCTCTTACAAAATTTTAGGAGTTAGAAGAGGTTCCTAAAACTAAGGCTTTAAGCTATGAAGAAAGGGTTTGTGAGAACCATTTTTATATAAATGTTTCTAGACTGCCTAGAGGCAGATTTTGTGTAAGATTACCTTTTAAGGAGGATCCTAAATGCCTCGGTGATTCTTACTATTTAGCTAAAAGACGTTTTCTTAATTTAGAACGCAAATTTAAACGCAATCCATTATTAAAAATAGAGTATAGTAAATTTATACAAGAATACAAGGATTTAGGGCATTTGTCAGAGTCTCTGATACCTAAACCTAATTTGAGCTATTATTTATGTCACCATGCTGTATTCAAAGACAGTGAGTCTACGTCACTTAGAGTAGTCTTTGATGGTTCTGCTCGCTCTTCTTCTGGTAAATCATTGAATGATATACTTATGGTAGGCCCTAACGTCCAGGACTCTCTTTTCTCCATATTAATTAGAGCAAGGCAGCATCTCTACATTTTAGCAGGCGATGTAGAGAAAATGTACAGGCAAGTCAATGTTCACCCTGATGACCGTAATTTGCAGCTTATTCTGTGGAGAGAAGATGAGTCGCAGCCTATAAGGACTTTGCAACTAAATACTTTAACTTACGGTACTGCAAGTGCAAGTTATTTGAGCACAAAGTGTCTAAATCAGCTAGGAGAAGAGTAAACGGATAATTTAATCAAAAATATTATACAGCATGATTTCTTCATCGATGACCTGATAACCGGAGCAGACGATGAAGAGCAATTGCACTATATTCAAAAGTCAGTATCAGAGGCTCTTAAAAAGGGATGTTTTAATTTAAGAAAATACAAAAGTAACTTTGATAAATTGCATGAATTACTTCCAAATTTAGATAATAATACTAAAGATAATTTAATTATTAGTGAATCATCGAGTACTCTGGGTTTGGGTTGGACACCTACAGATGATACTCTACATTTTCAAGTAAAAGATTTTGACCAAAACGATATTATTACAAAGCGAATTATTATGTCCAATTCTTTTAAAATTTTCGACCCACTAGGTTTGATTAGTCCTTGTATTGTACAAACTAAAATGATTCTGCAAAAACTCTGGGAACTAAAGATTGACTGGGATCAACCTGTCCCGCAAGATATCCGCCAGAGATGGATTAAATTTAGACAAAACTTACCTTATATTTTAAATTTAAAAATTAATAGGCATGTGTTATGCAAATCTGCTAAATATGTAGAGCTACATTCGTTTAGTGACGGGTCACAAATAGAATATGGTGCTTGTTTGTACATGCGATCCATCAATGATAATGGTGATGTGACTGTTCGATTACTATGCTCCAAATCAAAGATTGCACCGCTTAAGAGTACAACAATTCCACGCTTAGAATTGTCTGCAGCACTGCTAGCAGCTAGGCTTTGTCAATCGGTAACAGCATCATTAAGATGTAAGCCCGATCGCTTAATTCATTGGTGTGATTCCAAAATTGTTTTAGCTTGGATATGTAACGATTTACGAAATCTAAAAGCATTTGTAGCAAATCGTGTGAGCGAAATTCACGAAAGCACTAACATCAAAGATTGGCGTTATGTGCCTACAGCATTAAACCCAGCCGATTTAATTTCTAGGGGGGTAGATGCCAGCCATCTAGTTTCTATGGATCTGTGGTGGTTGGGCCCTGAATATTTACTAAAAGGCGAAGATGACTGGCCTGCAACAAAAATAGTTATTGACAAAGGCATAATACCAGAAATTAAATCGCATGTAGCTACTTCTATTAGAGAATCTGTAATAAATTTCAATAATTATTCAAAATTTACTAGAGTACAAAGAGTCTTTGCATATGTTAAAAGGTTTATCTACAATTTAAAGAATATAAAAAATAAGCATACAAGTTATTTAACCATTGATGAATTAAATGAATCATTTAATGATATTTGTGCAATTGCTCAATCTCAATCTTTTCCCATAGAGTATGACTTGCTTATAAAAAATAAAGAGTTAAGTCCAAAGTCTAAAATTTTAGCTTTATCACCTTTTATAGATAAAAATTTAATTAGAGTAGGTGGTCGTATCAATCAATCTAATTACAATTAAAATAAGAAACACCCTATTTTATTACATGCTTCTCATCACTTAACCAAATTATATTTTGAAAGAGAACACTTAAAGCATCTTCATGCAGGTCCTCAATTATTGTTAGCAGTTGTCCGTGAAACAATATGGCCTGTCAATGGTAGGCATCTCGCGAGACGTGTAGTCAATAATTGTGTGCGCTGCAGACGTTTGCGAGGCAAGACCCTGTGTCCAAAAATGGGAGATCTGCCTCAACAGCGTATAACTCCAGATTTACCTTTTTTAACTGTAGGTTTAGATTTCGCTGGACCATTTTTAATTTTAAACCGTAAAGGTCGAGGTAGCAAACTGATAAAATGCTATATTTGTTTATTTGTTTGCCTACGCTACAAATGTGTTCATCTTGAATGTGTGAGCGATCTCACCAAGGATGCATTTATAATGACTCTGCGCAGGTTCATATCTCGAAGGGGCAAGCCAGTTGAAATATTCTGCGACAACGGGCGAAATTTTGTCGCCGCCTCTAAAGAAATAGGTAAATTTATTGAGCTAAATCAAGACCATTTATCGAACTTCACGACTCAAGAAGGTATAAAATTTTGTTTCTCACCTAGCTACGCCCCTCATTTCGGCGGTATTTTTGAAGCCGGTATTAAATCTGCGAAATATCATATAAAACGGGTTATGGGGAACAGTCATTTAACATACGAGGAAATTTCTACTCTTTTTTCACAAGTTGAAGCTATACTCAACAGTCGCCCTCTATATCCCTTATCCACATCTCCAGACGACCTATTGTCCCTTACACCTGGTCACTTTATCATCGGGAGGCCTCTGACTGCATTGCCTTCTTCACCACTAGAAGACTGCAAAGAAATCAACTTGCGTCGTTATGCTCGAGTCGAAAAACTTCACCAAGATTTCTGGCGTAGATGGCAGCGAGAATACATATCAGAGCTCCAGCAGAGAACAAAGTGGCGCGTCAACCACGCTAAGCTAAATGTGGGTGACCTTGTCCTACTCCATGAGGATCACGCTCCACCATTAAACTGGCGCTTGGGGACTCTCCGGACGCAGTTGTTTCCCGGAGCAGACGGCATCTCCAGAGTAGCAGACGTTCAAACTACAAAGGGACGAGTGCGGCGACCACTGACAAGACTTTGCCCACTACCAAATGATGAAGAGCGTCAGTGTTGAAAACTTTTAGTTTGTCAACGGGCGGGTGTATGTCGACGCACATTTTTTTTTTACTGATAAAATTACATATTTTACATTCAAATAAAAAAGAAGAACAAGAAGAAGATGACATCAAGTGTCAAATGGAAAAAAAATCTCTTCACTTTCAAGACTTGTACCAAGCATGCAAGCAACAATAAATTCACCATTAAAACAGTAAGCATTTAAATTATTGGGTTTCCGCCTATGTCGGAGGCTCCATTTGTCCACCACGAGACAGTACGGGTTCCGTAAAGGTCGCTCGGTTGGTGATTGTTGCATAATGATGTAACATTATTAAAAAGATAATCTGTCATTCATAGGTGTCACTTTGATGCCTATGATAGAATATTCAGTTAGCCATAAGGCTATGTATAGCTTAGACGTGTGTATGTCTATTTGGCCTCCTTAACATATTATATGTATGATAAGATATACTATATGGATGTTATATGTAGAACATATGTAATAAAGAAGAATATACAATCATTGTATCATTGAATATCTCCACTGTGAGTTTATGATAAATGCTGCTGAGTCAACAGATCCAACTTACAACATGGTGTCAGGTGTGGGGTAAATACAAAAATATATGAACGAAAAAGAGGGTACATCAAAAACTCAAGAATAACCACAAAAAACTTGAAGGCAGTCGGAACTTAGGAACGATCGGTGAAAAAAGAGTGTGAAGACCTAACAATGGCTGGAAACGGAGTACAGAAACTTGAAATTTCTACCGAAGTTATCAACAATAATGCTGAGAATTTCAAGAAATGGACGCAATCATTCGAGATATACCTGCTGGCATCAGGAATGGAGAAGACAGAAGACAAAAGAAAAATTGCAATCATGCTGCATTCCATGGGAGAGAAAGGTCTAAATATATATAATTCCTTCAATTTGGACCTGGAGGAAGCCACATATCAAGATGTCAAGGCAAAATTCGTCGAGTATTTTGAACCCAAGAAGAATTTGACGGTAGCAAGACACAAATTTTTCACGCTGAAGCAACGTGTGAACGAATCCTTGGAGAACTTTCGTATGGAATTAGAGAATGCAAGTCATGCCTGTGAGTTTGGTACGCTCCGCGACTCGCTGGTAAGGGACATCCTTATTGCGAATATGGCTACAAATTTCTCGCAATTTCGTCAAAAACTCTTACTCGAGCAAGATCTGTCCCTGGAAAGAGCCAAACTTCTATGTAGAACACTCACAATGGCACAAAAAAGTGAAGAATCAATGAATGCAGCAGATGGAAGAGAAGAAGCCACAGTATACAAGCTACACAGAAGTCGTCAGAACAGTCCTTCTACACACCAGAAGAGAAGAAAATCTAAATCTCCGTCGCGCCAAGGTCAACCAAGGTCAGCTACGCCTGGATCCAGAACAAAGTGTGTGAAGTGCAACACAGTCCATGGTCACCGCAACTGCCCAGCGTGGAAGCACAAATGCAGGTCATGTTTTAAATATGGACATTTTACTCATTTATGCTTTAAGAAAAATAGTGTCAGGAGTTTAGTCTCTGGGGTAGGCAATATGCATCTCGATGATGAACCGAGTGCTGCTTGCTTGGTAAGCAATGCTCATACTGAGAGATTCACTATTGGGGCGTTGTTCAATATTAAAAATATAAAGTCACAAAGTACCAGTTCAAATTTGAGTAAAAATGACATTAATTCCTGGCATTATTATTTAAAAATAAATAACAAATGTGTAGACTGCATAATTGATACTGGGGCAGATATAAATATGATGTCTTACAAAGTGTTTAAAGAATTAAATCTTAAGTTTGACAAACAGAGTAAAAAAATGTGTAAAAAATATAATATTATCTATGCTTATGGGGGAAAACAACCAATTCCCATTATGTCAGTGTCAAACATATGGTGTATGTTTGAAAACAAAAAAGAACCTGAAAGTGTTACTTTTGTTATAACAAACTTAAACTGTCCTACTGTAATTGGTTTACCCACTTGTATAAAGCTAAATTTAGTTATCAAAAACTTTAATCTAAACAATATGTATAAAGAACCCTGTGACAAAATTGTGACCAAATATAATGATGTGTTTCAGGGTCTAGACTGTTTACCATATGAACACAGTATTGTGTTAAGAAAAGATGCTGTGCCGTGCATAGATCCACCCAGGAAGGTGCCATTTGCTCTGGTGGAGCCGTTGCGGAAGGAGCTCGAACTCATGGAGGAATTGGGGATCATCCAGAAAGTCCATGAACCAACTCTCTGGGTGAGTAGCTTAGTTATTACCATGAAAAAGAATGGAGGATTAAGAGTTTGCCTAGATCCTAGAAATTTAAATAAAAACTTATTGAGATGTCATTATCCCATTAAAAATATTGATGAAGTAAGGTCTAAATTGTCCGGAGCCTCATATTTCTCACATTTAGATGCATTTTCTGGATTTTATAATATAAAATTAACTAAAGAGAGCAGTGACCTTTGTACTTTTCAAACTCCCTTTGGTAGATATAAATTTTTGAGATTACCTTTCGGAATAAGCACGGCAACAGAAATTTTCTATAAAACTATGATAGATTTATTCGGAGACATTGAGGGAATAATAATTTGGTGTGATGACATTTTAATATACGGTGAAACAATTGAAATACACAATAAAAGATTAGAATTGTTTCTGGATAGGGCTAGACAAGTCAATTTGAAATTAAATAGGGCCAAGTGCAAGTTTCTTTTAGAAGAAATCGCATATTTGGGCTATATTTTCAGTAAAGATGGTGTAAAAATTGATCCAGAGAAAATTAAGGCTATAAAAGAGATGCCAATACCAAAAAATATTAAAGACTTGCAAAGATTTTTAGGTATGATAAATTTTTTAGCACCATTCATAGAAAACTTAGCTGACAAAACTAATATTTTAAGAAATTTGTTAAAAAAGGATGTGTTATGTCTTTGGGATGAGAATTGTCAAAAATGCTTTGATTTATTAAAAGAAATTATAACTAAAGCGCCCGTGTTAGCAAATTATGATTGTAATTTACACTTGACTTTGTCGGTAGATGCCTCAAGATATGCCGTCGGTGCCGCTATATTTCAAAATAAGCGACCCGTTGCTTACAGCTCAAGAACACTGACCAGCTCACAACAAAATTATGCTCAGATTGAAAAGGAATTGTTTGCAATACAATTTGGATGTAATAAATTTCACCAATATATTTATGGCAGTAGAATAACTGTGCAAACTGATCACAAACCGTTGATTTATTTATTTAAGTAGCCCCTACATGAAGTACCTGCTAGGTTGCAGAGAATGATGCTTTCTTTGCAAGGCTATGACTTAGATGTGGTTTATGTACCTGGTAAATTTATGTATATAGCAGATACTTTGTCTAGAGCAGCACTTACTGAAAAATACATACCCCCATATGAACAGGATTTACAGTACCATGTAAATACTATATTTTCTAACCTCTCTGTAAGTAAGCCATATTTGATTTTAATATTAACAGAAAGTAATAAAGATGAATCATTAACTTTGCTTAAGTCTTATATTCAAAACGGGTGGCCTAAGAGCAAAGACAAAATGGCATCTATGGTAAAACCATATTGGAATATTCAAAATGAAATACATATAATGAATGAATTACTATTTAAAGGAAATAGGCTTATTGTTCCTAAATCTTTGCAAAAACAAATATTAGATAAAATTCACTGTGGTCACTTAGGTATAAATAAAACACTTAATATTGCTAGAGAAACAGTTTATTGGCCGAATATAAATGCTGACATTAAAAATTTAGTTGATCAATGCTTAGTATGTGCTAAGTTCAAGCCAAACACAACAAATGAGCCATTGCAGTGCTACGAGATGTCCCATCTTCCCTTGCAACAGGTAGGTGTTGATTTACTATATTTTGATGGAGAAAATTTCCTTGTCTGCATATCCATGCAAGAAACTAGAAACAACAAAGAAGCTAACTCAATGTACTTGGAATAGTAATCCTACTATTCCAAGTACATTGAGTTAGCTTCTTTGCATAAAAATTACACTGTGGACGTTGTTGTTAAGAATCTTAAATCGTTTTTTGCTCGTCATGGAATACCGAAATCTCTTGTATCTGACAATGGTCCACCTTCTAACTCCAGTAAATTCAAGTCCTTTCTTGAGGAGTGGGACATTGAACACATAACAAGCAGCCCACATTGGTCAAAATCCAATGGTCAAGCTGAAAGCGGGGTAAAAATTATAAAATACATTTTGAGAAAATGCAAAGAGGATGGCTCTGATATATACTTGTCATTGTTACATTATCGTAATACGGCTAAGGGAGATTTTCCCAGTCCAGCTTCATTATTAATGTCTAGAAACTTAAGAGTAAATTTACCAATACTAAATAAAAAGTTATATCCTAGAGTAGTAAAATTTTCGACATATGAGAAATGTCACAAACATAGCAGAGACAGAATGTCTTTTTATTTTGACAGGAATGTTAAGCAAAAGTCATATGTATTTCAGCCAGGAGATTATATATATTTTAAAAAAGATCCTAAATCCGTTTGGACTCCGGGAATAATTAAAGAGAAATTGACGTGTGGTAGGTCGTATTATATTGTAGATTTAAACGGTGCTGTGAATAGGAGGAATATAGGACACATTAGACCTAGAAAAAGAGATTTAAAAAACATAAATACTCCTCCTTCTTCTTCTGGTAATGGCGAAAGCAGTGGCAAAAATGACAGTATGGTTACCATACAGGACATTGCTAACCCCATGAGTTCGGTGAATTTCGGAATTTCTTTTTCAAAATTGTGATAATGATGAAAGCTGTGTTCCTATGGAGAGTCTAGTGAATACCGATTATGTAACCAGATCTGGTAGAAATGTAAAACGTCCTAAACTGTATATTCATGAAAAATATGATTAGTTATATAGTAGTATATTTTTAGTTGTGTACAAATTGTAGTATTAGTTGCGTTATCTTGAAAAGGGAGGTGTTGCATAATGATGTAACATTATTAAAAAGATAATCTGTCATTCATAGGTGTCACTTTGATGCCTATGATAGAATATTCAGTTAGCCATAAGGCTATGTATAGCTTAGACGTGTGTATGTCTATTTGGCCTCCTTAACATATTATATGTATGATAAGATATACTATATGGATGTTATATGTAGAACATAATATGTAATAAAGAAGAATATACAATCATTGTATCATTGAATATCTCCAGCGTGAGTTTATGATAAATGCTGCTGAGTCAACAGATCCAACTTACAACAGTGATCTGCTGACGTACCTAACTCATCGTTGGGCACAGGCGATAGAGTCTAAGGGAAAGGCATTGGCTGTAAGTTTGGACATAGCGAAAGCCTTTGATCGGGTTTGGCACAAAGCGCTTCTTTCGAAGCTTCCTTCCTATGGGCTCCCCGAGAAATTATGCAAGTGGGTCACGAGTTTCTTAGCAAACAGAAGCATAAAGGTCGTAGTCGACGGTGAATGCTCGGATACTCTGTCTGTTGATGCTGGTGTCCCACAAGGCTGTGTGCTATCACCTACCCTGTTCATACTGCGTATCAATGATATATTACAAACCAATGGCATTCATTGCTATGCAGATGACAGCACAGGTGATGCCTTATATACCGGCTACGCGAACATCTCTCGGCAAAATGTCGTTGAGAGTCGAAACAAACTTGTCTCTCAAATTGAAAATCCATTGGAGAAGGTCTCTGAATGGGGTAAGCTTAACTTAGTCCAATTCAACCCCTCTAAGACACAAGTTTGCGCGTTCACCGCTAAAAAGTTACCAATGATCGTATATCCTCGTTTAGAAAGCATACCCATAACTGTCTCCTCCAACATTGGCATACTTGGTGTTAACATATCGAGCGAGGTCCAGTTCCGATATCATCTGGAGGGCAAGGCCAAGTTAGCCTCCAAGAAGCTTGGTGTTCTGAACAGGTCAAAGCAGTATTTCAGTCCGGTCCAACGCCTACAACTCTATAAGGCGCAGGTTTGGCCTCACATGGAATACTGTTCTCATCTCTGGGCAGGGGCGCCAAAGTACCAGCTTCTCCCTCTGGATCGTATCCAACGTAGGGCCGCTCGAATTGTCGACTGCCATAGTGTTTCAAACAGGCTTGACTCCTTAGAGCTACGTAGGGATATAGGTGGAAGAAGACCGCTTCCGTTTACTTTGGGATATAATCATACTACCTTTTCTCATTACAAAAATGTTTTTTTTTATTTTTTTATTTTTCTTCAAAAAAAAATTTTTTAAATTATTTTTTTCACATTTTATAACTTTTAAACATAATAACAAGCTGTATAGAAGTAGATTTTTTATTAAAATCTAAAATGTTATTATTTTTACTTCATTACGCAATGTAATTCACTTCATTACGCACTAAGGTCAATGACCCGTCAGCTGACGCGGCGCGCCGACCGCGCTCCTGCCTCAGTACACTCGTTCAGCGGTGTTAAATGTATGCGGTGACTTAGAACCGTACACACACAAGTGACGGTAATCTTACCGTAATCCGAACATCTGTTCGGATTTTGGAAATCGGACCTCAGACTTTGATAATGAGCCCTAGTCTGGATTTTTGCCAATAAATTAGTAAAGATCCTAATTTCATAATTTCAAATAATTTTGGCGGAACCTTGATGACTATCCCACGGTAACCACTTTTGGGAATCTCTGCTCTACACCGCCTGCAGTTTAGTTCGTAACTCACGCACAAAATGTTGGTTAACAATTAATAACAAAACCAGTGTACAATACAACTAAATGCTTAATGCCCAGCGGAAATCATCGCTTTTCTATCAAAAGTACATACGATGTATGAAAACGACAATAACCGAAAGATGTAACCTTGAACTCTAGGTAACAAATAACAATGAAACTAAGTAGGTGTATAAAAAAAGGGTACCCAACTCGCATTAGTAAATTATTATTAATAATAATAAGTTACGTAGGCCTTATAAAAGGGCGCGGGACCAACTTCGCGTCCAGTCGGCCCCGTTGACGGAGACGCTACAGCCTGAGCTGCTGGGGAACATCGTCAGGGAGTTATTCCCTGACCCCCCGGCAGGATTCGTTCCTCCGAGAATGGCTCGGCGAACGTCGGACTCGACTATGGAGGGTGTTCCGCCACCCGTCACCGACCAGGAGATGGAGGCGGTTCTGTTCCGTCTCCGAAGTAAGAAGAGGGCGCCGGGTCCGGACGGGGTGCACGGGAAAGTGCTTTCCGTTGCACTAGTGCACCTCGAGGATCCCCTTCGGGAACTGTTCGACCACTGTCTTCGGTCGGGCCAGTTCCCGAGGGAGTGGAAGGTAGGCCGGCTTACCTTATTGCCAAAAGGGGGCCGGCCGCCGGACCAGGCGTCGGCGGTGAGACCTATCGTTCTGCTGAGCGAGGTCGGGAAGGCCCTGGAGCGAATTGTGGCTTCTCGACTCGCTCGGCACTTGGAGGAGGGCCCGGGACCGGGACTGTCCGATTCTCAGTACGGTTTCCGGGCCGGCAGGTCTACCGTCGACGCAATTAGGCACCTACGGTCGGTGACGCAGGAGGCGGAACGCGAGGGGGAGGTGGTGTTGGGGGTGTCGCTCGACATCGCCAACGCTTTCAACAGTCTTCCCCACAGCGTAATACGGGAGGCACTGAAATACTTCGGTGTCCCCCCGTATGTCGGAAGACTGTTGGAAGATTGGCTCTCCGGCAGGGAAGTCGTGTGGGAGGACCGGGAGGGGTCTTTTGTGCGGTGGAGAGTCGAATGCGGTGTCCCACAGGGGTCGGTATTGGGACCCCTCCTCTGGGACATTGGCTTCGACTGGGTCCTGCGATGTCGCCTCCTCCCCGGGATGAATGTCATCTGTTATGCGGATGACACCTTCGTCACATCCCGGGGACGAAGTTACCAAGAGGCGGCGCGGCTGGCCGAAACGGCCATATCGCTGGTGGCTAGCCGTATCTGGAGGTTAGGGCTTCGGGTTCGCTACGAAAAGACCGAAGCCCTCATGTTCCGCGGACCCGGGAGGAGAAGACCCCCCCCAGGTGCACGACTTCAAGTCGGAGAGGAGGAGGTCAGGGTGGGCCCCACCATAAAATATCTTGGGCTCACCCTAGACGAGAGGTGGACCTTCGGCCCCCATTTCGAACAACTGGGGCCGAAGGTCATAAGGGCGGCGTCATCACTGGGCCGGCTCCTACCGAATGTGGGGGGGCCCAGCCAGGCCTGTAGGCGGCTGTACTCCGGGGTGTGCCGGAGTATAGCACTGTACGGAGCCCCAATCTGGGCGGATGCCCTCACCATCCGTAACAAGGCCCAGCTGCACAAAATGCAGCGGGTCATAGCGGTGAGGGTCATCAGGGGCTACCGTACAGTCTCCTGGGCGGCAGCCACTGCCCTGGCGGGGGAACCGCCGTGGGAGCTCACGGCACGGATCCTTGCCGAGACGTACCTCCTCATGTCAGAGAGGAGGTCACATGGCGAGGTCCCCTCGTGGGAGGAGCTCAGGCGGTTCCGTAGGCTAGGAGAGCAGTGGGTGCTGGGAAGGTGGGGAGAGGCGCTGGCGCAGTCGCAGTACGGCCAACGTACGGCCGAGGCGCTGCGTCCAGTCCTTGCGGCGTGGATGCGCCGCAAGCGAAAGCCACTCACCTTCCGCCTTACACAGGTGCTCACCGGGCATGGTTGCTTCGGTGTGTACCTGTGTAAGGTGGCCAGGAGGGAGCCAACGCCAGCCTGCCACCAATGTGGCGCTGCGGAGGACACGGCCCAGCACACCTTAGAGGTGTGCGACAGATGGGCCGTGCAGCGCCACGATCTCGTGGCAGTGCTTGGGCGGGACCTCTCGCTCTCGAGTGTGGTGCGCTGCATGCTCGAGAGCGATGAGGCCTGGCAGGCGGCGGCCTCTTTCTGCGAATCTGTCATTTCGCAGAAAGAGGCCGCGGAGCGGGACAGAGAGATGGATCCATCCTCTGTTCCGCTCCGCCGGCGTAGGACGGGAGCGAGGAGGCGTCGCTATGCGAACCTCCTCCAATAGTCTCCTGTCTAACCGGGGCTCCGGGAGAGGATGGGAACCTCCCCAGCTTAGCTAGTCCCGGCGCCGAGGGGGACACTCCAGGTTGTCGGAGTGACCCCAAATTGTGGTGGAAGTCCGGTCCCTATAGAGGTAGACCGGCCGGTCGCGGGGGGTGTCTTGTGTTAGACAGATCCGGGACACTTCCCATTATAGCGGCTGATGGCAATCCGCAGGTTCAGTTTTAGTGGGTAAACCGGCGAGTCGCGTCGGGAGTCCCACATATCCCCGGGATACCCCTCCCGGGGAAGGCGTAACGTCCTTTCCCCTGCGATATCAAAAAAAAAAAAAAAAAAAAAAAAAAAAAAAAAAAAAAAAAAAAAAAAAAAAAAAAAAAAAAAAAAGGCTAATAGCTATTTACTTACTCTTATATCCTTCCAATGTTCCCTATATTCCTTACCTAAGTCATATCCATATTCCTTCCACTGTAGTCATCAATCCTATTCCCTTTATATAAACATCCTCCACCGTCCCTCCTTAGTCTCTTTCCATTCCAAATCCATGACGGTCGTGTTCTAAATCCAAACCGTGTTTTAATTAGTAACTTCTATTTTCTAATTTGTAACTTCTATTTCCTAGTGTTTAAATAAAATCCTTTTTTAAAAAAGGGGCCAGAAAAGGCCTTATAATATTTATGGTGGCAGCGGTGGGATAGTAAAAGCCCCAGGTACGTCTCACGAACTAAGTACATATTTCTAAATCATTCCAAAAACCTGTGTTTTGTGCAAAATCTACTAAATTCGTGAACATCTGTGTAAAATCTACTAAATCCCCGTGAAAGTCTGTGCAAATCTACTAAATCCGTGAAAATCTGTGAAAACCTGTATTATATACGAAAACTGTGCGTGACAAATCAAATCCTTAAACAACCCGCCTGTCCGCGAACAAACGCGACAATCAGTGGTTCCCGAAGTTTGGAGCAGTCAAAGATTGATATTAAATCAATCTCGCCGGGTCCAGCGCAGCGCTTCGAGTTCCGAGAACGTCCAGCCGCCGACGGGATGTTTATACGAGCCGTCCTTATCGCCGCATTCCTGTCCCAGTAAGTGACGTGACTCTAGTACATCGATGTAACATTGATATAAAATATCTAGATTAAGGCGCATTGATCGCATTGATATATTATTTCTAGATTAAGTTAAGTAGGTATATTAAATTTAAGATTACTTATATACTGTACTATACATAATGTCTGAGAGTCGAGCGCCGAGTCCAAAACCAGAAGTCGTGCTGGACGAAGACGAGTCCAATAAAGATTGTCTCTGTCCACCACCTCCTACTCCGTCTGGCCCTGTTACACGGTCAAAAAAGGTGGTAAGCAAAACTCCTTGCTGTTCAAATACACGCGCAGCTACCGAAGATAATAATGACGCAATTCCTACAGGTGTTCTATTTAAATTCATCAAACCCTTTGATGGGTCTCGCGATAAACTTCAGTCATTTATAACAAATTGCGACAACGCGATTAGTTTAGGCAATGAAAATCAAAAAAATATAATTTTCAAATTTATTCAATCACAACTAGAGGGAAAAGCAGAAACAGCAGTTTCCATAAAAGAATTTAGTAATTGGCCCCAATTAAGGGAATTTTTGCAAACACAATTTGGCGAAAAGAAACATTACACACATTTGCTGGCTGAATTACAAAATTGTAAGCAGTTACCTAATGAACCAATACATCAATACTCACTTAAGATAGAGACATCACTTTCCAAATTATTAACTGAAATTTCAATTGCAAGTAAATTCAAAAAGGAACTTCCGGGCAGAATAGCTTCTATGGAAGATCTAGCGTTACATACATTTTTATTAGGACTTAAACCCAGCATATCCAACATGGTTAGGTGTAGGGATCCTCAAAACCTAAACGAAGCCATAAACCTGGCACTAAGCGAAGAAAAAATCCAAAATATGGTATTTCAAAAGAAAATCCCTACGCCGCCAGTCCAACAAAACAGTTTGCAACAATCTAGACAAATTCAACGTATCCGTCCTCCTATGCCTCAAACAAATGTTTGTAGATACTGTAAAAACCCTGGCCACACAATCGAAAACTGCCGCAAACGCGAGTTTAACAATAATAGGTTCAGAATAAATCAGGTTACTAACAACCCTAGAATCAGACCAATCCAATTTAACACCAACTATGTTGGCGAAAACTCACAAGACCCTTTCAGTGTCCAAATGCCTGAAGAAGAAGGCTACGACACAGTTGATACACAAAAAAACTGAACACTGTCTCGTTACGGTGTCGGACGGGACAATATGTGGTACCAGACACCAGACCATTTCAGCAAACTAACAAATTAGTCGCTGAATCTACAAAATCTACAAAATCTCCCAAATCCACAATTACAATCGCTGAATCTACTAAATCCACTAAATCTCCCAAATCTACAATTACAGTCGCTGAATCAACTAAATATACTATATCTCCCAAATCTACAATTACAGTCGCTGAATCTACTAAATCCACTAAATCTCCCAAATCTACAATTACAGTCGCTGAATCTACTAAATCCACTAAATCTCCCAAATCTACAATGACAGTCGCTGAATCAACTAAATATACTATATCTCCCAAATCTACAATTACAGTCGCTGAATCTACTAAATCCACTAAATCTCCCAAATCTACAATGACAGTCGCTGAATCAACTAAATATACTACATCTCCCAAATCTACAATTACAGTCACTGAATCTACTAAATCTCCCAAATCTACAATTGCAGTCGCTGAATCTACTAAATCTACTAAATCTCCCAAACCTACAATTGCAGTCGCTGAATCTACTAAATCTATTCAATATCCCAAACCTACAATTGCAGTCGCTGAATCTACTAAATACATTCAATTTCCCAAGTCTACAATTGCAGTCGCTGAATCTACTAAATCTACCAAATCTCCCAAACCTACAATTGCAGTCATTGAATCTACTAAATCTACCAAATCTACAACTGCAGTCGCTGACTCTACTAAATCTACTAAATCTTCCAAATCCACAATTGCAGTCACTGAACCTACTAAATCTACCAACTCTCCTAAATCTACAACTGCAGTCGACGAATTTACTAAACCTGCTAAATCTACTAAATCTTCTGAATCCACAATTGCAGTCGCTGAATCCACTGAATCTCCTAAATCCAATATCCCAGTCACCGAATTTCCTAAATCTACAGACGAAACTACAAGTAATACAGAACTAAAAGTATTCGAAATAACAAATAATCCAACAAAAACTCTATTACCTCATGTGTTAGTCGAAACATCCATATCAAATATTCCATTAAGCTTGCTTGTCGACTCAGGGTCTTCCGTTAGTTTAATAAAACGTTCCTCTTTGTCTCAGAAACCTAAATTGGAAAAAGAATTTATCAATATAAAAGGTATTGATTCCTCAGTTGAATCAATCCAAACTGAAGGACACCTCAAAATTAAAATTAAATTACCAAAATCTAATATATCTCATAAATTTCATGTAATAAATGAAATAAACTTACCATACGATGGTATAATAGGATCAGACATGCTGAATGATAATAATTGCAGTATTAACTATAATAAAAATTTACTATATATCAAGGACACGTTCCTACAATTACATTTCTTTGAACCTGCTTATATTATACCTCCTAGAACCGAAATGGTCATTGAATGTTCGGTTAAGAATCCTCAATTAAAGGAAGGTCTTATCCTCGACCAACATCTGAGTGAAAATTTATATGTATCTAATTGTTTAACAAAAGTAAAAGAAAATAAAAGAATAAATTTAACTATACTCAATACTTCTGAGGAACCAGTTACCCTTAACTCTGATCTTCAACTTACCCTGTATCCCGTCGACTACGCAGCTCACCCCAATCAAATTAACTACTCTAATAAACCCTGTTTAGACAAAACCAATGAAGTTTTAGAATTACTCCGGGTCTCACATTTAAACTATGAAGAATGCAACGCCCTATATGAAACATGCTCCAGATACTCCGACGTTTTCCATTTACCTAGTGACATACTTACCTCAACCGATGCTATCCAACATGAAATCCGTACTTCTTCCGACCAACCTATAAATGTCAAATCTTACAGATTTCCCGAAGTACACAAACAGGAAGTAAATTCACAAATTAACAAAATGCTTGATCAGAAAATCATCCAACCGTCTCTATCTCCATGGTCTTCACCAATTTGGATAGTACCAAAGAAAACCGACGCTTCAGGTCAAAGAAAATGGAGAATAGTAATCGATTACCGTCGCCTCAACGACATTACTATTGGTGAAACTTACCCTATTCCTAATATAGTTGAAATTCTTGACCAACTAGGAAATTCAAAATACTTTTCTACCCTCGATCTAGCGTCTGGTTTTCACCAAATCAATATGTCGCCAGAAGATGCATGCAAAACCGCGTTTAGTGTCCCACAAGGTCACTTCGAATTTACTCGGATGCCATTCGGATTAAAGAATGCACCAGCAACTTTCCAACGCTTAATGAACAAAGTCCTCACTGGCCTTCAGGGAGAACGTTGTTTTGTTTATATTGACGACATCGTCATATATTCCCCTGATTTGCCTACTCATATACAAAACCTAACTGCTGTTTTCGAAAGACTCCGCTCCTTTAATCTCAAGTTACAGCCAGACAAGTGTGAGTTTTTGAGAAAGGAAGTTGGCTATTTAGGGCACATTATCTCAGAAAATGGACTTAAACCTGATCCAAATAAAGTCAAGGCTGTACAAGAATTTCCAACTCCTAAATGTCCAAAGGACATCAAATCCTTTTTAGGGCTCATATCTTATTACAGACGATTCATTTCTGACTTTTCAAAAACCTCAAAGCCGCTTACATCACTTCTCAAAAAGGATATTCCTTTCAACTGGACCAATGAACATCAACTATCATTTGAAACTCTAAAAAATAAACTCCTAACTGCTCCTGTCCTCATATATCCAGATTTCACGAAACCCTTTAATCTCACCTGCGACGCCTCTAATCATGCAATATCCTCTATTCTATCCCAAGGCCCTGTTGGTAAGGATCACCCAATAGCCTATTCATCAAGAACTCTTAATAAATGCGAAATCAACTATAGTACAACAGAAAAGGAACTGTTAGCCATAGTCTGGGGTTGCAAAACATTCAGACCATATCTATTTGGACGCAAATTTACCATTGTAACCGACCACCGTCCATTGAAGTGGTTGTTCAATCATACAGACCCAAGTAGCAAAATGCAACGATGGCGTCTCCAACTCTTAGAATACGAATATGATATCGTATATCAAAAAGGAAAATTGAATTCAGCAGCCGACGCACTTTCTCGCTATCCTGTTAATCCTATCTTACCTGAAAATGATTCCTCCTTAAATCCTGAAAATCGAGAAATTGATCCAAACACACTAGACCGAGATTTAATGGACTTGCTTATTTCCCCATCATCCTTTGATCCTGAAGAGCTTATAACACCCGCGGACCTCAACTTACAAGAAAATGAATTTCTAGAGTTAGGACCTAGTACAAGTCAGCAAATTCCAGAGCCTGATTTACACACTCCCCCTCCGCTGAATCTGAGTCCATCGCCTCTTCGTGAACCTGAATTAGTAGATAATCCAGACATACCGGAAATCTCAAGTCTTCCATCACCCTTATCTCCGCCTTCTTGCTCTTCTGATCCTATTTCGCCTTCGATTCTTCCGCAGCCAAGTCAACCTGAAAAAAATAAAAATGATGAGTCTTATTCTAAATTCCTACGATTAAGTAATAAGTCTAATGACACGCGTATAATACAGCACAACGAGGATCCTCTCAAAGGACCCCAAAAACTAGTAATAATCCCGACATCAATCGATATGGATGAATCCATACCATACGTCCAAGAAATAATTAATAATTGCCCTGCACCAGTACGTGACGACTTTGAAAAATTAGAAAGAACATTATTTGAATACTTACCGCTTGAAAATAATAATAAAACTTACCTTTTCCTCTTTACAAAGGTTCACCATTTTGATACTTGCACTTACCCAGATATATTTAAATCACTTAAAACTATAAGAGATCAAATAATTCTAAATTACCCAACTGTCAATGATGTTAGCATAACAGATTTCCGAAATCCATTTGATAGACTCTCATTCGTCAAAATATTTAATATGCTTAGCCATATCTTTGATGGAACAAATATCTCCATCCACGTTTATCACAATAATATAATTTATCCCGTTTTAACCGAAATTCAGAAAATTCTTAAAGAAAACCACGATATTCCTATCGCCGGACATTTAGGAATTAACAGAATGTTAAGCCGTATCAAAGAAAAGTACTTCTGGAAAAATATGCGTAGTGACATTGAAGCCTACATAAAAAATTGTCCGTCATGTCAAACAAATAAAGCCCTACGCAAGGTTAACCGCGCTCCTATGATCATAACATCTACTTCCACAGCACCCTTCGAGAGGTTAGCTATAGACGTGGTAGGACCTCTTCCCGAATCCGGCACAGCAAAGTTAAAATATATTCTGACAATGCAAGATGACCTCACCAAATTCAGTTTAGCATACCCAATGCGCAGCATTACTGCTGAAGAAACTAGCGAGTGTTTCGTGCATTGCATGTCCTTATTTGGAATTCCAAAACATATACTAACAGATCAGGGAACAAATTTCACCGCAGAACTATTCAACAAAACATGTGAATTATTTAAAATCAAACATTTGTTCTCATCCCCATATCATCCTCAAACTCAAGGTGCCTTAGAAAGATCACACTCAACTCTAAAGGAATATCTTAAATCATACATTAACGAAAATCAAGATAATTGGCCGCGGTATGTTTATACAGCCATATTAGCATATAACACCGCTATTCATTCAACAACACACTACTCACCCTATGAGTTATTATTTGGGCATAAACCATATATCCCAACATCAGTATATGATGACGTTTCATCTACAACCTACCCTGAATACGTTAAGATGCTGCAACATCGTATGAAGCACTCTCGTGAAAATGCTCTAGAGTATATTATGAAATCAAAACAAACATCAAAAAATTACTATGATTCGCGTACTCACCCAGTAGAATACAAAGTAGGTGATTTTGTATATTTGAAAAATCATCTTAGGTTAAGAAAAGCTCTTTCACCTATATGGAAAGGGCCCTACAAGGTAGTTAAGATTCATGGAAATCACACCTTGTCTTTATTAATAAATAGACGTCATGTAAGACATCATTTTGATGAAGTCAAACCTGCTGATGTCCAAAACTCAGCACCGACTCAAACGAGTCCAATTAGTGCTTAATAAGTTCATTATTTTGAAAAAAGTATTAACTTTATATACATTATTATTGTAAAACATCATTTTGATGAAATCAAACCTGCTGACGTTCAAAACTCAGCACTGACTCAAACGAGTCTAATTAGTACTTAATATTTTCATTATATATAAAAAAAAAAATTAATTAGTATTAAACCTATATAGATACGTAATCATAAGACAAACTCATCGAATTCATATCGATATACTTTAGTTTAAAGATTAGAATAGTAATATAGTTTTAAATTTAATTGCAGCGCATGGGCTACGGATAACCAAGGTTACGTTAAGGAAATAAAATCAAGCCCTGGTATATACTTCGACCCAATTGGACAAGTTAAAATAAGAACCGGATACCTCGACGTGGTGACTCCTCGTGACATATCATTCATAGACCCGCATTTAAAAAACCTCAACTCTGTATTAGGCACATTACGCTTCACCTGTAATCAGATGGAAATACAAAACGAAATAAATCTACAATGTTCCAATATATTAGAACCGCTAACAATCAGATACAATGACTTAGTTTCCGATTATTCATCTATATCTCACCTGACCAATAATAGAGCCAGACGAGGAGCGTGGTTCGGTGGTATTGGAACCCTCTCCAAAACTATATTTGGAACTCTGGATGAGGACGACGCAGTAAAATATGACAACGCAATTCAAACTATTCAAAATGATCAAAAGCAGTTAAGTTCTTTATTAAAAGAAAATATTTTAATTACAACATCTACACTGACAGAATTTAACTATACACTACATAAAGTAAAAACTAATGAAGCAAATCTCATCCAAGCTATTGATAATCTGGCAGCTAAGTTAAAAAGTACATCCACAACCATCAACGAACTATATTTGAAAACTGAAATCAATTCAATTTTGAATAGTTT
This sequence comes from Glaucopsyche alexis, assembly GCA_905404095.1. Classification (NCBI taxonomy): domain Eukaryota; kingdom Metazoa; phylum Arthropoda; class Insecta; order Lepidoptera; family Lycaenidae; genus Glaucopsyche; species Glaucopsyche alexis. The sequence continues at coordinate 5,691,941 of FR990043.1, read as the reverse complement.
GGAAGCAGCCATGCTAACATTGTCTTTTCAATTGGAAGACATAATAAATGCAATAATGTTTAGCAGTCAAAATATCATACATCCAGCCATTTTACCCCCAACTGTATTATACCAGGAACTGCTTGATAATTATAGATATTTGCCTGGAAATACAAAACTTCCTGTAAACATAGAATTAAGTAATATGTTTAAGTTAATTAATATTTCTAGAGTTATAAGTTTCAGTTTGAATAATAAGGTTACATTTGTATTAAGAATACCATTAGTATCACCAAGTGTTTATGATCTGTATCACAGCATAGCATTGCCTATTCCCCATTATTATGTTGAACCCAATCAATTTAGTTATATCATACCTACAAATAAATATATTGCTATTGATAATTCTAAATCAGAATATTGTGTACTAGAGTCACTCCACACATGCGCGATAATAGATCAAGGCTCCTACATGTGGGACATAACGACAGTGTATTCCACTACCGCCAACCCAAATTGTGAAAGTGAACTTATAACTAAAGTGTTAAAAAGTGTACCGCATCAATGTAAAACTGATTTTATTGAAGGTAATTTAGATGTATGGAAAGAAATTACTAATAACAATTGGATTTTTGTACAAACACAATCTAATAAACTCTATATAGAATGTATAAATCAAACTACACTGAACTTGAATATAATTGGTACAGGTATTCTTTCCCTACCAACAGGATGTTCCGCATATTGTAAAAGTACCAAATTAATATCAAACTCTAATGTCATAAAGATAAATTCAGTAGTAGTCCAACCCGATTTTAATATAATTAATGATTCCTGCTGCATTCTGGATAACTTTAAAATAACCAAAAGTAATGAGCTCCTTATCAATTATGAGAATATAGATCTAGATTCATTTACTTTGGAAACCAAAACAAAACTAAAATCATTAACACAAGAGGCAGATAAAATCATTAATAAACATCCAATAATTAGATACGAGACTCATTACTCAATAATTACCTTAATATTAATTATCACTGTTATATGTTATGTTGTTTTCAGATTGTATCCCTTAATAAAGAAACACAACCGTCAATCCCAACTCTTATCTCCAATAACCCTTAACTTACAAAATCCCAATCCACCAGATACTCAAAATCCCAATCCATTAAATACTCCAAATACAAACCTCAGTCCTATTACTCCTAAATGTAGACTCCATCCTCTCAAAACTTCTACCCCTGTTAATTCAAATCCAAATCCTACCCCCCAATCTAACCAAACTTCGGAATCTAACCCCGAAGTTTAGTCTTGGCCGGGGAGGTGTTATATCCTTCCAATGTTCCCTATATTCCTTACCTAAGTCATATCCATATTCCTTCCACTGTAGTCATCAATCCTATTCCCTTTATATAAACATCCTCCACCGTCCCTCCTTAGTCTCTTTCCATTCCAAATCCATGACGGTCGTGTTCTAAATCCAAACCGTGTTTTAATTAGTAACTTCTATTTTCTAATTTGTAACTTCTATTTCCTAGTGTTTAAATAAAATCCTTTTTTAAAAAGGGGGCCAGAAAAGGCCTTATAATATTACGTGAAAGAAGTTATGAGTACTGAATGACTGCTTACTGCTAGTAGGTACTAAGTCTACTGCTAGTACTAAGTTCACAGAATCAATCGACCATCAGGTGACCGCGGCAAACTTAAAGTTGTTAGAAAGTTTTTTTGTTGCATTTTGAAAATCGTCGCTAGCACCATAAATCATCGTATACGAAAGCACACGTATCACTTAAAACTTAACAACACAACACTACGTTTATAAACACGGCCTTAGTGAAACTCAAATCAGACGACCTTTTACCTCGAGAGAAAAACCGCAACTAAATTCGAAATCTATTTTAAAGCAAAATAATTCTTCGACTTTCGGCAAAATTCAAAAGATGCCGACGCTTTGCGGCGCGGGCGCGGGTGGCAGCCCCCCCGCGGGCGGCGCGCGCATGGCTTTTCGCGGCAAATATCAAATAGCGTGCCGCTCGACATATGTGATGTGACCTTTAATGAAAATTAAAACATTTACTTGTACATAGTCGATATTTAAATTAGTTATTTGTTTGATATGCTTTGTTTTTGTAATGTTTTATGTTACTGTTTTTATATCAAGTTAACTGAGTTTTTATGATTTATGACCGGCAATCGAGCAGACAGATCGCCTGATGGTATGCGATTATAGTCTTCCACGGATAGTGGACACACGGCTATGTGCGATAATGATCTTTTACGCGCCTTGAGCCTCCAGTAGTTTTTGTAATGCCGCGTCCGCACGTTTGCCAAACCTCGACAAGTCTTCACAAATTCAAACGTGCGGATAGAGCGTTTGCCATGGTTTGTGTAGGCTTGCAAGAGCTTGCGGCCGTTCCGATCGAGTGTCGGTTTTTTGACACAAATCAAAGGGAATTTGTCGCAAGCGCTTGCGATGCATCCACACGTTTGCGCGCGCTCAGTCTGGTTTGTGTACTGGAGACGGGCAGACGTGCCTACACTCGCACAAAATGAGTGGTGATTGGTCAAATAAGACATCTTGTTTTTTCTCGAATGTTATCAGTCTGAACCATGCATTTGGGACCCGAAAAACAAGCATAATTATTGTATCTAAGTGTATAATATACTTAAATAAAAATCTTAAATATGTGTATGTCACCGTAAAATTGTAAAAAACCGTTAGATTGTAATAAAACTAGTGAAATTGTAAAATGCCGATAGACACAATAAAAATCTTAAATATGTATATGTCACCGTAAAATTGTAAAAACCGTTAGATTGTAATAAAACTAGTGAAATTGTAAAATGCCGATAGACTTTGGACGCGAATATTCTGCCTATAATTTAACACATTATTTTTCGTAAGATTATAAATATTTCGACCTATTTTTACAATGTCGTTAGTTATTTTACAATCTAACGGTTTTTACAATTTTACGGTGACATGTATAATATAAAAGTATTAAATATATTTCTGTTGTCTGGTACCCGTAACACAAGTTCTTCGAGAACTTACCACGGGACCAGATTGACGTGGTGTGAAACGTCCATAGATATTATTATTATTATGAGAAAAAAGTAGCCGGTGCTTGGCTAAGTACATTATTGAATAAGCCACTATACGGTTAATTTGTAACTTAATCCACCATCTTCTTTGCCGTTTTTTTTTGTTTGTTTTTATTTATGTATTTTTTTACAACAATAATAATAATAACTCCTCACACCGATTTCGGTGACGGTTTTATTGAAACCAGGCCAGTTACGCAGGAGTATTTTTATAGTGCCCAAGTGTGTGCGCAGTACAAAAAAGCATACTCTCTTTTACTCTCATAATCCCAATGCGGGAATCGAACCTTCTACCTCCGAGTCGAGAGCCAAGCTCTAACCACAAGACCACGGAGGCTGTTGTTTTTACAATAAAAATAACTCAAAGCAAATGCTATAGCCGATACCTACGAGCTCAACGTCCGTCATGCTTGCCTGTTCAGAACATAACACACTAACTCACTCGCAAGCGTGCGGATGGTGACGTTTGATTCCCTTTTTCAAGTCAAGCGTTTGTGGAGGTTTGGAGTTTGCGGCAAATGGCAAACGTGCGGACGCGGCATAATAAGTTCATACAAATCAATGCGGTATGCAAAATAATTAGTAATTTATCGATACTAAAAACTATCGATACCTACAAATGTATCGGGATTCTGAACACATGCCTAGTTTTTTACATAAAATCATTTTCTAAGTTTGGTCAGTTGGCTGTAAGCCCGCGTTTTCGATTGACGTACCGTGTTATTATAATTTAAATTAGGTATCTAGTTCTTTTCTTTATTTATTCGTTTATTTTAGTAACTGTTTGATTGTTAAAAAGTATTAACTGTTTTGACTTGTTTTTCGTGTTTGTGACTCGTGAGTGATTTTTTATCCTAAAATGCTTTCGCCATACGCTTATACCACGCGTGACTATGGTATGATGATGTGCTTATGTGAAGCGTTTAGGAATGTCGCAGAGGCATCAAGGATTTACCGGAGGTGATATCCTCATGCCCGCCATCTTTCAGACTCCCGTACCATTACACAGGCATGCGAGTGTTAGAAAATAGGTCCATTGAACCTCCAGCGTCTGGCGGTGGGCGGCAACTGGACGTAAATATCGAGGAGCAGATTTTGAGAGCCAGGAATCGACATTCTCGTCTTGGAGCCCGTACGGTAGGCCAGTTACTACTTGCTGCTCGATTTATCTGTCTGTACCTTATCTCATTTTATTTTCATTTATTTTTCTTAATCAGAACTAAAAATTGAAAGTAATTCAGTGTTAACTTAACAAAATGTTATTAGAACTTTCAATAAGATTGTTATTAAACTATGCAATTTTCGTGGTTTATTTACTACATAGTAGATACGAGCGCC